>CM060417.1:105472576-108185076 GCA_030545235.1 Helianthus tuberosus
ACTTGTATGAAAGTAGCAGTTAAAACGAAACAAAGTCAGTAGACTTGTATAACAGAAGAGATAATAACTTTTGTTATTCATTTCCGGCGGATTTCTTTTGTCATTTACTCTGTGTTTTGAAATCGTTACAAACTCGTTGTACACGGAGCCGTTGACAAGAAATAAAAGAAAATGTAGTATAAAAACACTAAAATATAACCAAAAGAAAATCACCAAAAAGTTGTATGGTAATGATGTTGTTCGTATGAAAATCGTGGTCAGATATGAGCAAGCGGTACTGGGTACCCGGTACCGAATGTCCCGAACCGAAAGATCTTAAGTACCAATTCGGTACCGACTATTGGCGTTCATGGTACAGCTTCGCTACCGGCTTTTACCTTCATATAACGGTACCGTAACCGGTATTTTCGGTACCATTTGATTCAGTATCGGTTGGCACCGAACTCATCCCTACCCCTGAAACAAAAAAACAAAAAAAATCATTAAAAGTAGAAGAAAATTAACAAAAAAAAAGTTGTACGATACTGTTGTTATTCGTACGGTACACGTGATCAGTGATGAGCAAATGGTACCAGTTAGCAGTACCGAATTTTCCGATCTAAAAGATTTTCAATATCAATTTGGTACCGACTTTTGGCATTTTCTGTGCCAGGCTGGTGCCGGTTTTTATCTTCATGTACCGATACCGAACAAGACCGTAACGATATTTTCGATACCAGTACTGGTTCGATACTGGTTAACACCAAAGTTATCCCAACCCGTAATAAAAAATAATCATTAAAGTTAAGAAAAATAAGAAAAATAGTAAAGAAGTAATTATTATTATAATACAGAAGTATTAAAAAACTATATATATATATATATATTTAAAATATTAAAAGTAGTTAATTTTAAAGTAAAAGAATTACACTACACTATATATATATTAGTGTAATGTATTATGCTACGTATAACTATACAAATACACTAAATAGTTAATTAATAATAAAATCACGGATTACGTACAAGAGAATTCTCTTGTACGTAGTATACGATTGATCTCCCAAGATTAATGGCTCAAAACTAGGCGATGACACTTTCGTAAATCTCAGGTTCAAATAACTGAATAAATTAACAGAGAACGAGTATTCTGTTACTTTCTTACTTGAACTCTTTCCTCTCTTGATTTTCAAACGGCTATAACTTTTTCATACGTTAATTTAAAAAAAAGGTATACCACATTAAAAAGCATTTCATTCTCTTTATTCGAGCAGCCTATTGCTATAGTTTTCTTTAAAAAAAATACATGATTTTGAATACTCATTACGTGATTACATGATTTTGAATACCCAATACATGAATACGTGATTTTGACTCCCCATTACGTGATTATGTGATTTCATTATAGTATGTGAAACCACACTAAGTGATTATGTAATTACGTAACAATAGTTGGCTGTGTATTAATATGTGACTACGTGATTTTGAGTACTCATTTCGTGATTACATGATTTCATTATAGTGTTTTATGTGAAACCACACTGGGTGATTTACGTAAAACAAAACATATAATATATAACGTTTCATATCGAATACCTAATATTTCAGGTCTAATCACGTACTAAGGATAAATTATATACAAAACATTAGTCAAATCAACCTATAATAACCACATAATGTCACATATTAATCACGTAATAAAGCATAAACAATCAAGTTCTTATTATTGAATGTGTAATCACGTAATAAGCATAATTGTAGTAATATGTTATAACAAATCATATTGAGCATATGTAATCAAGTAATAATGGATTTATATTGAATGTGTAATCACGTAATAGTTTGTATTGAATGGGTAATCAGGTAATGGATATTCAAAATCATGTACTCATGTGCTGGGTTTTAAAATCACATAATGAACTAATGGGTATTCAAAATGCTGTATTTTTTAAAAGAAAACTATAGCAATAGGTTTGTCGAATTAAAGAGAATGAACGGTGTATTTTTTTTTAAAAACTATTAACGTATTAAAAAGTTATAGCCGTTTAAAAATCAAGGGAGGAAGTTGTCTAAAGTGAGAAAGGACTAAATTATCCTTACTGCCAATGAGACTTGTCTTCCTCTCCTTTTTGCGTATGCTTCGTATGTGAATTTGGTCTTGTAGAAGATCCAACCTCTTAATGATAAATGAGTTGATTCTAAGTCATGTTTATATTGGAATCAAAAGAATATGCGACTTTTATTCTTCTATATCTACTCCTTATTCTTGGCCTTCAAATTAGCTATTTACTTTTATCTATTCTTAATATCTGATTATATATATCAGGGCACTATAAACACCATAAAATAGGGTTATGCAAAAGGTTAGAACCGACTTGACCTGGACCCACGAGAACCGCATACCCTTTTATCGATGAAATTGATAACTACGAACTGAACCTTAGAATGCTATGTGGTTCCGGGTCCGAGAGGTTCTGATAGGCCGGGTAAAGGGTCTGATGGGACAAAACCTTTTTATGTAACATGCCTTTGAAAGGTTACATCTTCGCATTCTTTTAGCATGTTCGTCAAATAATTCCACCATATGGTTCTAACAATAGCCCATAAGCTTTCCTTTTTAAGTTACTTTTCGTTTCCCGGCTTGTGTTTTTGCAATAGTTTTGTAATTCTCGTCACTCGAAACATTATATGAATCCATTATGTATACATACCAAAACAAAGATACATGTATATATTATATATATCAGAACATACCCAATTAAACATATCCAAAGTTATGTAATAAGACTTTACCATAACCTGCGGTGTGCTTGCCTTTACTTTTGTCACAAATGCATATATAAAAATATATTAGAGCAATATACATAAATATATAGTTCAAATTTGGATACAATAAATATATTATGTAGTATATCGCATCCATACATATACATCTAGAAAATATTTCACAAAAAACACATTATTATTCTTTAAAATAATATTCTTTTAATATTGTATCAACACTACATGAAATCGATTACAATAACACGTTAAAAGAATAACGAAGAGACAAATGAAGCGTATTGTTTTTTTTTTTTTTTTTGTGTTAACATTACATATCTATTTGACCATATCTATAAATGGTAGGGTATTTATACATTTTAATTAAAATACAAACGGTTCTTGTGGTTCTTATCTTAGAACCATCGGGTCGGAACGGATCCGACCTGGAATTGACATTTCATATAAATCTAGAAGCGGGAAGCGACCCATATATTTAAAAAGGTTCGGGCTAAGGTTCTCGTGGGTCGGGTCCAAGGTTATCGCGGGTTGGAACCGCGAAACGCTCACCTCTAACGTAAAACATTGAACCAATAGAAAATACTTGTTGCCTTGGTATAATGAGGTTTCAAAGTAGGTTATAACTAGCTCTAATACCCTAATCCATCTATGTCACCATCTAACAGGCCTTTTACATCCGCTCATAGATTACCTGAAACAAATGCACGTAAACGAAACCTTCAATGATAACAGTTATATCGATTGGTCGCATGAGATGTTAAATTTAATGTTTGCCAAAAATAAAGTCGCCTTCCTAGATGGCTACATCAAGAAACCAGAAAAATCATCATCTGCATACATGCCTTGGATGCGTTGTGATGCCATGATAAAAGGATGGCTGACGATGACCAAGGAGAAGAAATCAAAAATAGCGTAAAGTATGCAAGCACGACTTCAAAGATTTGGTCCTTCTCGAAAGGTTTGGGAAGGAAGGTGCTCCGAAGGCTTATGAACTAAAACAAGCTCTAACCACCATGCACCAGAATGGCATCGCTATCTTGACCTACTACAAGAAACTCTGAGGTCTTTAAGATGAGATCAGCTTGGTCATGCCGACACCACAATGCACCTGCGATGGATGCAACTATGAACTGGGAAATAGATTGAATGAATTGAAAGAAAAAGAAAGACTTAATGAATTCCTCATGGGGCTAGACAATGATTTCTCGGTTATCAAAACCATATTTTGTCCATTAAACCGATATCTAACTTAACCAACATATGCCATCTTGTTGCAGAAGATAAAAGGTAGAGAGCCATATCATCCAAGAAAAGGCCAATGACTAATGTTGTAGCCTTTAAGCCCTTTGTACCGGCTCAACGTGATAGCCACTCTAACCGTGAAACACAGAAGTGTGACGGACCTACACAAAAGGATAATAAACGAAACGAGTAACGGAATATTGTACCTTTGTGATAGATATGGCCATAA
This sequence comes from Helianthus tuberosus, assembly GCA_030545235.1. Classification (NCBI taxonomy): domain Eukaryota; kingdom Viridiplantae; phylum Streptophyta; class Magnoliopsida; order Asterales; family Asteraceae; genus Helianthus; species Helianthus tuberosus. The sequence goes on from CM060417.1 coordinate 105,476,808, forward strand.
CCATGAGGGTTGTTTCAAAATTATTCGATATCTCGAGTGGTAGCCGGGAAATAAAACCAAGCGAGAAAATGTAAAGGAAGCTTGTGTTGAGACCAGTCTAAGTCCTATTTCAGGCCTAACAAAGGATCAGTATCAAGCTTTATTGAATCACTTTGAAGGAGACAAGATTCACAAAGAGGACACACCATGTATGTATAACATAACATGTAAAATTGGTTAAGACGATGACTTGGTTGCTGGCTTGGAGGGGGGGGGGCACGAAGCACATTACCTATGACACTGTTCTTCTTGACAACAAAAATCATAACGATCTTGAAACACTCGCCATTATCCCTAATGCGGACGTTATACATGTTAAGGGAAAAAATGATTGCAACATTAAAGGGGTACAAAGATCAAAGGAGTTCTTTATGTTCCTGAATTTAGTTGCAACCTCTTATCTGTCAGACGATTAAGTAATGGTCGACAGTATTCAATAACCATTTACCCTGATTCTTGTTTCATGCAAAAACTCAAAATGAGGAACTTGATTAGTGTAGTAGCTGCAAGGCGGGTCTGTATCCGATGGGGAAGGCCACATGTGATAGAAGAACGATGACAGCAATCATTGATACTTGGCATAAGAGGGTGGGTCATGCTTCCCCAGAAAAACTTTATTAGATTTTTTTCTTAAAAACACTACCTTTAAGAAGTTGTCTGTGCCATGTCCTAAAGCTAAACAACACTAGGTCTTCTTTTTCGGTTAGTTTAAGAAAGACGGTTGGATGTTTCCATTTATTGCATTGTGACATTTGGGGGAAATACCACGCACCCTCTTTCAACCGGGAAAATTATTTTTAACAATTATGGATGATTTTAGTAGAACTATGTGGTTGTTTCTTTTGAAATTTAAACATTAAGCTAGCATTTGTTTAAAGGATTTCCACATAGTGGTAAAATCCTAGTTTGGAAAACCCATCAAGAAAGTTAGATGTGATAACGGTGGTGAATTCACATCGAATGGCATGAAAAATTTTTATAAAGAAAAGGCCATTTACTCGAAACGACTTGTCCACACACTACCCAACAGAACGGGGTTGTGGAAAGAAAGCACCGACACCTACTCTAGACGGCTCTAGCCTTAAGGTAGAAGCCAACTTACCCAAACGTTTTTTGTGGAGAATGCGCTCTAACCTTAACTTACATCCTCAACCGACTACATTCTACAGTTATTGACAACAAAACCCTGACGTGCGTTAGTGTGTATACAAAAAGTGATATATTTATAGTCCTTTTATGCACTGGCTCATGTTTTGATATTTATAAAAACAAGTTAAAATACTATCACACTACACTTCACGTTGGGCAAGTGCACCAATAATTGGCGTAATAGTGTGATGATAAGATATCAGGTCATCCAAGGATAAAATGAGTTTTATGTCACACCCTGACCCGCAGCGGATTATTAGTTGATGTTATATTTTATTACCGAGTCTTCATTAGCGTCTAGTCAAACCAAAAGTAAAAAGTTTTAAAAATGGCTCAAAATAAAAATAAAGAGGTAAATAAAAAGGTAGCAATCAATGATAAGAAAAAAAAAGGGGTGTTTGAGATCAACATGCCTCTTGATGCTTTGTTAACTAAATCTTACCATGGGGTAACAAGGGCTTAATTGTAAGACGAGGAGCTTTGTGTCTTAATGCATATGGTTGTGCAGTATCTGGGTTGAGAGCTTAACACACTCAAACCTGTCGCTTGGAATCAACATGAAAACGCCACTCAAGGCCGGAATCCAACCATAATGGTACTTCCCAATCAGTAAGAAAAGTATGCACCACTATGAGAGTTATTGGCTTTTTTAGTGGTTGGTTAATTGGGAGGTGTGGGGTTAGAGAGGTTGTCTATGGGTTAAGTGGTAGATGGAATGGGTAGGTTTTTTCGTGGTGATTTAGGTGTGCGATGGTGAAGGGTATGTTTCTTCAGGACCAACCTTTCGACTTTTGAGATTTATTGCATGTACCTGGGCCTTTAGTTTAGGTTCAGTGTTGCTAGGAAGTTTTCATTGGGTCCTTTTAGAAAGTGTCTTTGCTATTTAACCCAGTTGCTTCAATGGCTTGAAGAGCAGATCTCTAGATACGTATGTCTGCTTAGTGTAGAGAAAAGAGTTATCCATACGTTTTATCAGCTTCTGAGAAAAGGCAAGTGCATGTGTCTTCTAAACTGGATAAACCATTAGAGGAACTATTATTTTGATATTGGGAACGGGGAGAAAAATGCTATTCGTTCGCTTGAAAATTGTTCATTTAGTTAAAAGACTATTGTTGTTGTTGTTGTTGTTGTAGTAGTAGTAGGTTCCTTCTAGCTGAAGTTTGGGTGGTTTCTCCATTCAAGGTTATAGGTGTTGCTAAAGGTTCCTTGTGATCAAAGTCTATTATTTACAAAGTTGACTTCTTCATGCTAGTTATTGGCTTCTTGGGTGCAGCTCTAGTTTTCATGTGGTCCCCCACACATTTTGTATGCCATAACTGTAGAGGTTGATTTACTCGATTCAAGCTTTTAAATTTTAGTTGTTAAAGCTTCGATTTGGAGTTGAAGGGAGGTGGTCTCGTCAACTTTGTATGCACCATGGGCTTTCATTTTGACGTTTCTAGGTGTATGCAATTGAAAGTTGGTTTGGATTATTTCCTCAATCTGCGTGAATACTTTTGTAGTCCGCCTATTTCCTAGAATTCCCCGAAGTTGAAATCTAGAATTTGGCGCATTTAGGGTAATAGCACATGTGGAAGATGGAAAATTGTTTCCATACTTCTAGCTCATCGTGCGTACATTTTCTTAAGAATTCTTTAAATCGTTCCCATGTTTCATATAAAATTCCCCATCCTCTTGAAGAAAAATAATTAATTTCAGTCATTAATTTAACAGTTTTAACTAGTGGGAAATATTTGTAAAGAAATTTTTGAAGAAGGAATTCCCAAGTGGTAATAGAACCATTGGGAAGGCAATTTAGCCATTCCTTTTGTGACACCTGTGTCACTTCAACCATCAAACAAATACCAAACCAATGAAATAGTGTATTTCATACTTGGGATTTGTAAAAATATGTGTATCGTTTGCACATATCAATTCTTGTTCGATTTCAAGCTTTAAATCGCTTTCTGGAATGTTATACGCGCACTGATGTGTAAATATAACCAGTTTAATGCAACAAATGCTCTGGAATAGTGAAATAGGCTTAACATACCTTAAATAACCTTCACATAATTTAAAAATAAGTTTTGGATGGTTTGGTGTGTTGAAATCAAGTTTGTTCGATCGCAGGGACTATTTGTGTCAAACTGGGAAACTATACCGATTCGTATAGTAACGAACATTCCGGAACTTGATCATAAGTTAAACATACCGTAAATATCCTTTACATAGCTTAGAAATAGGCTTTGAGGGGTTCGGTATGCTAAAATAAACTTTATGCTCATTCAGGGACTAAAAGCTTCAAAAAGTGCATAAGTTTGCATTTTCGCGCATATCTTACGTTCTGAATACATCCGGACATCCAAAAATTTATGTAATCATTAAAATATTATGTTTTAGTGATCGGCATGCAAAAATACCATTCGTCGCTTAATTTGGATCGTTTTCGCGTCCGTTTGAGTTTCGTCGTAATTTAACGAACAACGCGACCGTACGATCAAACGAGCTGACATCCGAGATGTTTTTGAGCATATTTTAAATTCCCTATACTTTAACTTCATTTTAGAGCCTTGAAATGAGGTTAACGGGGCTTAAACGTGTCAAAAATGCATCAAAACACAAGTTTCTCAAGTTCAGGGACCATTTTGTCATTTCTGAATAGTTTGCCCACGCGGGCCGCGTAAGGTAAGGCTAATCCTTATGCGGGGCATGACAGGATTGTAGATCAGAAACATTGAATCTGGTCCAAATTTGAAGTTTTGATGGTATTAATCTCTGGTTTTTCATGCTATGGGCTAGTTTGTGTGATGAACAAGTCCCCCAATCCTTCCCTAACAAGTGTATGGCTTAGATCTTTCCCTCCTTACCCAGAAATGATCTTAACGGTTTTGCGAAAACTATATATAGCCATGCCATTCTTCCATTTTCCTCACATTTGGTCTGAGATTTCTCTAAGTGGTTGTGATTATTCACTACCTACCTGAGAATACTTAGAACCAAATCTATTTGGACCCTTTGTAAGTCCTCTTTCATTCTTTTGTTGCTTTCTTAGCTTAAAAGTCAAACAGTGTTTGACTTTCAGCTTTGACCAGTCAATGGTCAACGAGAAGTTCGTTTGAACTTCGCAACGTGAGCGTAATCACGATGGTTATAGTCCCTAGTGACTATACCTACTGATTACCACGTTGACTAGGCGTAGTGACGAGTCGTAGTTTTGGTCAAAATGCGCATTTACGCGTATTTTGCAACCAAACTACTCTTGGTATCAAAACACTTTGTTTTGATATCAAAACCTGTTTTCTAACTTAGTTAAGCATGTTCTAACAGGGTTAGCTCGTCACTTTTAGTTTAGTGCTTGTTTAGAGTCGTAAGTCAAGCGGTCTAAACCACCGCTTAGACTTTCGAACTCGACCCGTTTGGTCGATCATTAGGATCCGACCAAGCATGTTTAGTGACCATAGTTGCATAGGGAATAACCTTCCGAGGTTATACCTTATGGTCACATAGTTTAAGTAGTTGTATGATAATTAGTTTATATGCCTTAGGTAAATGACCAAAATGACCTTTTCATGCATAATTGGATTTTAAGCATATGTAACCTAAACATTTGTCACCTAACTAATTATGCAACATAATTAAACATGTTTAGGCATATAATACTTGTCATAGGACTAGTTAGACGTCTCGAATGCGCTTTTACGCGCACGACACGTTAAAGTAGCATAAGCTACCTTAATGGGTCGTAACGGGTCGTAAGCACTTAGAATAGGTTACGTTTCAGAATGTAGACTTCGTTAAACCATATCACATGAGTTCCAATGCTCATTTGGTTTACGAGACCTCATTCTATCCAATCTTCCGATTTAGGTCCGGTTTATTTACTTAGTCACCCATATTAGGTGCCGTTTGATTTCGTGCTCCCTCTAGCTTTACTTGGTTGTTGTTCAAGACTTCTAAGCATCCTCAAGTGAGTACATAGTCCCCTCTTTTACTGTTTTCAAAGTTTTGGGGTGAAGCATGTGTACCTATTTGTTGTTTTCATGATTTCAAAGTATAATTGATTATACATATTAGTACTAATCTTTTGACAAGTTGAATGATTATTTATGGTTTAAACACTGATTTTTCAAATATTATAAAATTAATTGTTGGAATAGTACTTATTTTTGTTCACCAGACCGGTTGGTAGTATGATATAGCGCTATTGGATTTGACACCCCATTCCTGTTGTCATGGAATGTCTGAAACCAATTTATTTTTCTCCATCCAAATAGAGATTGCCTTTGTGGTATTCCTATAGTCTCAAAGGTGTATTTTGATGCACTAGGTCTGAATGAATTCTTAAATCACATTATTGTATATTCGGTTATACTCCCAAAAGTATACTTTGATATACTCTCATATGTGATATTGTACAAAACCAACATATATTTTGATAATTATTAAAACATAGTTTGATATGTTATTTATAACACCAAAGCATATTTTGATATGTTGTTTATAAAATCAAAACATAGTTTAATATGTTATTATTAAAACTAAAGTATACTTTTGATATACTACCGAAAATTATTTTTTTGACAACTAAAGTGTATTTAACATACTATCTGTTTAATTATTTTGGAACTAAATATATTTGATATATTACTTATTCGACTTTCTTAAAACCAAAGTATATTTTATTATATACTACAAACCTTTTTATCAAAACATTATCTTACAAACTCATTTTACTTAATTATTTATATATGCATCTTTCTTTTACATCGTCTGTTTTCTTATCACTTGTTTATAAAAGAAAACATTTTTAAGGATTCATGACTATTTTTTATTAAACAAATTTTCCTTAAACTTACAAGTCATGAATCCTAATTCAATAAAACCTATGTATCTCACATGCATTTTTATGCTGACGTACCTATTTTTACACATGTTTCAGATTCTGCTATGTGATGATTGATGGTGCATGCTATACATAGGATGGACTCGTGCCTTAGCGACTTTAAAATTTAAAGATAATAGTTGTAATTATCTGATTTGTAATAAACAATGAGTTCAATAATTCAATAAAACGAAATTATTTAATCCATGTTGTGAAACAATGATTCTGTTACAACACTCCCCGACGTTTCCGCCATGTTTTGTTGTTTTACGTGGTCGGGGTGTGACAGAAAAGTTGGTATCAGAGCCAATGGTTATAGGGAATTAGGTTATTAGTAATGCTTTGACCTAGACTATAACCTTCCTAGGACCCTAACACAAGTTATCTTGTGTTTAGTTTTAAAACAATACCGTCACTTATCCTTAAGTGACAACCACATTAAGAATACAAATTTCCGAATCCGCTTTGAAAACCAATCATCTGTTCTAGGATGATTGATTACTAGGTTTTAAACCCTCTGTTACAAGGTTTTGAATCCTCTTAGTTTTCAAAATCTCGTCAAAGTTTGGGTCTAAATAATGTGAACACGTGCAAACTGGAAGAGTGAATGCCTGTACCCTGAGTTTTCTGTCTAAGGCTAGAGTGTTCGTACAAATCCGCAGTATCGGACCAGTCACTCTTACCTGGGAACTCTTGGGGTGAGTGTTCACTTATAAGCGAGCATGTCTTCGGTGATACATTATATTGATCCATTTACTTTGATTAGTCACTGCGTGTCGTTTGTTTGTTCGAGGTAACAAACGAATGATCGTCTTCCTTATATTTTGTCGATGTTTTCAATACCTCTTTTGTTTTTCCAATCATTGACCTCACTCGTTTCTCATGTTCCCTTGTTCCTTTTAGACAATGCCTCCTCGACGTGATGTTCAACCTTTTACTGCTGAGGAAGTCGCAACCCTTGTTGCTCAACAAATAGCTGCAGTGCTTCCAGGCATAGTAACTCAGATTCATGAGTTATATAACAACAATAATAACAACAACACCCAGTGTAATTTCAAGACCTTCAACTCTGCTAAACCTTTGAAGTTTTCTGGGTCTCAAGGAGCAACCGCACTCCTGCAATGGTTTGAAAGTTTGGAGAGCACATTCAGGCATGTGCAATATCCGAATGAGCGTAAGGTTGAATTTGCATCCAGTGTGTTGGAGAAGCGTGCTCTTACCTGGTGGAACGGTGTGATGCGTGATAGGGGTGCTGATGTGGCCCTAGCTCAAACTTGGGAAGAGCTTCGAGCTCTAATGATGAAGGAGTTCTGTCCTCGTCATGAGCTTAGAGCATTGGAAAGGGAATTCGATGATTTAAAGCAAGACAGTGGTGAACACCTAGCCTATACTGACCGTTATGAGGAATTGAGCCTGTTATGTCCTGCCATGGTCACGCCTGTGGATAAGGCAACTGAAAAGTACATTGATGGTCTTCCTGATTTAGTTCAGGATATCGTTACTGGCAGCAACCCTACTACTGTCAGACAAGCCATTGAATTGTCTGCCACCCTGACTGAATCCCATATCAGGAAGGGTAAGCTTTTTCGAAAAGGCAACTCAAGACCATCTGACAAGACTGCACAGGTTGAATCGAAGGAAAAACAGGCCGAGGCAGCTAAGAAGAAAAAGCGTAAGGCTTCTCAAAACTGTGCCATAACTGCTCCGAACAATCAGGTTGCACCAAACCAGCCAGCACAACCTCGCAAAAGGCAAAATTATGTTGGTACCGCACCTTTGTGCAATAAATGCAACCGTCATCATCTGGAGCAAGAGCAATGTCACAAATGTACCCACTGTGGGCGGTTGGGACATTTGATCAATGTTTGCCATTATGCAAATCAAGCTGCTGCAAACCCTGCTGCTATTCAAGCACGGTTCCCACCAGGGTCATGTTATAACTGTGGTGACCTTACTCACTACAGAAACAATTGCCCAAGACTTGTTAACATACCTCCAGCGCATGGACGAGTGTTTAACATCAATGAGGAAAACGTGAACAATGATGCAGCAGTAAACAATTAGTGTTTTGTAGTTCCTCTGGTTGTTATCTTTTAACATTTAAAGACAATGCGGTTGTTATATAAATAAAAAATTTGTGGTTTTTATTTTTGAACTAATGCAATTGTATGAATGTTTGATGCAACCTTATAATGTCAACGCAAAGACAAACTACTCATGTGGTTCTGTCATTTTTATGATCACTTGTAATCTCCCCAAGAACCTTAAACGCTCGTTTCTTTTAAGAAACAGAGCCGAATTCCTATTAAGATCTTCATATCTTCATAGTTAGATTCTTGAAAATATTTAGAGTGCCAAACGGAATTCATGGATTGGATTCCTGGTGTGCTTTGAATACTCGTGTGCTCAATTAACAAGAAAATTAACAAAATGAAGATCAAGATAAACAATTATGTGATTATGTGCTTATGTGTTTTCTTCTATGTTTCATGTTTTTATGTGATTTATCCAAATCCTCATAGAATCTTCCATATTTCAATATGAGGGATTCATAATAGGATATCAAAAGGTACTACCTTAAATCCTTAATGGGCTTCTACGTTATAGTTAAGTCCATTGGATTATAAAGTACTATTCTATAATTGGACCCCTTGAGTGGTCTAGTTAAACAGATTGATTCAAAAATCTGGTTAGAAATATCATGTGATGATATAGCTAAAAAGAACCCTTAAGTGGTCAATTTAAGGAGATCGTACGACGGTCTAGTATAAAAGATCATGTGTTGATCTAATTAAAAAGATTGTTCGTTGATCTAATTAAAAAGATCCTTTGGTGGTCTAGTCAGGTCACTTCATGTTTATTCGATTGATTTTTCCCTATGCATTATGAAATGAACTGTGCGGACAGTGCAAGGAATTACGTAATTATGGATGCATACATAATTATGGAATTCAGTGCACAGAAACCACAACAAGTTTTGTCATGTGTTAAGACCTATAGTGATGAGAATAACGATACGGGAACAATGTAAAAAGGGACATGGTGGATACGCCGCTGGTACTTCCTATATATAAGTGTTCCTTATTACATTGCGAACGTAGTATTATTTAGGTTACTAGAAGTCCTGGACCTTGACCAATGTTACTTTACACTCTCCGACTCGGATTTTAAGCACACACAAGTTTCCTATAATAAGTCTTCATAAGAAACGTTCTTTTGTCCGTAGTTCGAAACTCCATGTTTTGTTACTACAAGGACTTCACTTGAGAGTTGACAATTTCGCTAAGAATCCAAAAATGGCCCAGAGTTTTACTTAGGGTTCAAGAGATTCATTTGAAAGCGAAACCGTCACAACTGTCTTCACAAGTTTCCTCTAAAATTAAATTTCAGGACGAAATTTCCTAAAGTAGGGGAGACTGTGACACCTGTGTCACTTCAACCATCAAACAAATACCAAACCAATGAAATATTGTATTTCATACTTGGGATTTGTAAAAATATGTGTATCGTTTGCACATATCAATTCTTGTTCGAATTCAAGCTTTAAATCGCTTTCTGGAAGGTTATACGCGCACTGATGCGTAAAATAACCAATTTAATGCAACAAACACTCCGGAATAGTGAAATAGGCTTAGCATACCTTAAATAACCTTCACATAATTTAAAAATAAGTTTTGGATGGTTTGGTGTGTTGAAATCAAGTTTGTTCGATCGCAGGGACTATTTGTGTCAAACTACGAAACTATACCGATTCGTATAGTAACGAACATTCCGGAACTTGATCATAAGTTAAACATACTCTAAATATCCTTTACATAGCTTTGAAATAGGCTTTGAGGGGTTCGGTATGCTAAAATAAACTTTATGCTCATTCAGGGACTAAAAGTGTCAAAAAGTGCATAAGTTTGCATTTTCGCGCATATCTTACGTTCGGAATACATCCGGACATCCAAAAATTTATGTAATCATTAAAATATTATGTTTTAGTGATCGGCATGCAAAAATACCATTCATCGCTTAATTTGGATCGTTTTCGCGTCTGTTTGAGTTTCGTCGTAATTTAACGAACAACGCGACCCTACGATCAAACGAGCCGACATCCGAGATGTTTTTTAGCATATTTTAAATTCCATATACTTTAACTTCATTTTAGAGCCTTGAAATGAGGTTAACGGGGCTTAAACGTGTCAAAAATGCATCAAAACACAAGTTTCTCAAGTTCAGGGACCATTTTGTCATTTCTGAATAGTTTGCCCACGCGGGCCGCGTAAGGTAAGGCTAATCCCTACGTGGGGCATGACAGGCTTGCAGATCAGAAACATTGAATCTGGTCCAAATTTGAAGTTTTGATGGTATTAATCTCTGGTTTTTCATGCTATGGGCTGGTTTGTGTGATGAACAAGTCTCCCAATCCTTCCCTAACAAGTGTATGGCTTAGATCTTTCCCTCCTTACCAAGAAATGATCTTAACGGTTCTGCGAAAACTATGTATAGCCATGCCATTCTTCCATTTTCCTCACATTTGGTCTGATATTTCTCTAAGTGGTTGTGATTATTCACTACCTACCTGAGAATACTTAGAACCAAATCTATTTGGACCCTTTGTAAGTCTTCTTTCATTCTTTTATTGCTTTCTTAGCTTAAAAGTCAAACAGTGTTTGACTTTCAGCTTTGACCAGTCAATGGTCAACGAGAAGTTCGTTTGAACTTCGCAACGTGAGCGTAATCACGATGGTTATAGTCCCTAGTGACTATACCTACTGATTACCACGTTGACTAGGCGTAGTGACGAGTCGTAGTTTCGGCCAAAATGCGCATTTACGCGTATTTTGCAACCAAACTACTCTTGGTATCAAAACACTTTGTTTTGATATCAAAACCTGTTTTCTAACTTAGTTAAGCATGTTCTAACATGCTTAGCTCGTCAATTTTAGTTTAGTGCTTGTTTAGAGTCGTAAGTCAAGCGGTCTAAACCACCGCTTAGACTTTCGAACTGGACCCGTTTGGTCGATCATTTGGATCCGACCAAGCATGTTTAGTGACCATAGTTGCATAGGGAATAACCTTCCGAGGTTATACCTTATGGTCACATAGTTTAAGTAGTTGTATGATAAGTAGTTTATATGCCTTAGGTAAATGACCAAAATGCCCTTTTCATGCATAATTGGATTTTAAGCATATGTAACCTAAACATTTGTCACCTAACTGATTATGCAACATAATTAAACATGTTTAGGCATATAATACTTGTCATAGGACTAGTTAGACGTCTCGAACGCGCTTTTGCGCGCACGACACGTTAAAGTAGCATAAGCTAACTTAATGGGTCGTAACGGGTCGTAAGCACTTAGAATAGGTTCCGTTTTAGAATGTAGACTTCGTTAAACCATATCACATGAGTTCCAATGGTCATTTAGTTTACGCGACCTCATTCTATCCAATCTTCCGATTTAGGTCCGGTTTATTTACTTAGTCACCCATATTATGTGCCGTTTGATTCCGTGCTCCCTCTAGCTTTGCTTGGTTGTTGTTCAAGACTTCTAAGCATCCTCAAGTGAGTACATAGTCCCCTCTTTTACTGTTTTCAAAGTTTTGGGGTGAAGCATGTGTACCTATTTGTTATTTTCGTGATTTCAAAGTATAATTGATTATACATATTAGTACTTATCTTTTGACAAGCTGAATGATTATTTATGGTTTAAACACTGATTTTTCAAAGATTATAAAATTAATTGTTGGAATAGTACTTATTTTTGTTCACCAGACCGGTTGGTAGTATGATATAGCGCTATAGGATTTGACACCCCATTCCTGTTGTCATGGAATGTCTGAAACCAATTTATTTTTCTCCATCCAAATAGAGATTGCCTTTGTGGTATTCCTATAGTCTCAAAGGTGTATTTTGATGCACTAGGTCTGAATGAATTCTTAAATCACATTATTGTATATTCGGTTATACTCCCAAAAGTATACTTTGATATACTCTCATATGTGATATTGTACAAAACCAACATATATTTTGATAATTATTAAAACATAGTTTGATATGTTATTTATAACACCAAAGCATATTTTGATATGTTGTTTATAAAACCAAAACATAGCTTAATATGTTATTATTAAAACCAAAGTATACTTTTGATATACTACCGAAAATTATTATTTTGACAACTAAAGTGTATTTAATATACTATCTGTTTAATTATTTTGGAACTAAATATATTTGATATATTACTTATTCGACTTTCTTAAAACCAAAGTATATTTTATTATATACTACAAACCTTTTTATCAAAACATTATCTTACAAACTCATTTTACTTAATTATTTATTTATGCATCTTTCTTTTACATCGTCTGTTTTCTTATCACTTGTTTATAAAAGAAAACATTTTTAAGGATTCATGACTATTTTTTATTAAACAAATTTTCGTTAAACTTACAAGTCATGAATCCTAATTGAATAAAACCTATGTATCTCACATGCATTTTTATGCTGACGTACCTATTTTTACACATGTTTCAGGTTCTGCTATGTGATGATTGATGGTGCATGCTATACATAGGATGGACTCGTGCCTTAGCGACTTTAAAATTTGAAAGATAATAGTTGTAATTATCTGATTTGTAATAAACAATGAGCTCAATAATTCAACAAAACGAAATTATTTAATCCATGGTTGTGAAACAATGATTCTGTTTCAACACTCCCCGACGTTTTCGCCATGTTTTGTTGTTTTACGTGGTCGGGGTGTGACACCTTTGCTCGATCCTTTAATGAAAATGGGAACATGGGAGTCTAATGGCGTCCTCCAAAACACCATTAATTATAAAAGTCTGACATATTTCCAAAAAATTGGAAATATGGAGATGTGGGTCTTTGTCGGGTAGCCCATAGAAAGTAGACGAGTTTTGAAGCATTTGGATAAGAGGTGGTCTTAGTTTAAAGTTGTTTTCGTTCATCCGCATGGTCAACAGTTATTGCCCCAAAATTATCAAAGGTTGGCCCTAGAAATATCATAAGGGTCCTTTCCTCCACCATTGGTTTCTATAGTTACTTCAACACAAGTTTGTTCTTTTGACGAAGTCTGCTACTGATGCGCGTGTGGTGTGATAGGTATTTAAGTATATTTTAAGCCCTTTTTACACGTTAGTCAAGTTTTAAATTTATAAGACACGATATTTTACTAACACCAAACACACATATGGGCAAGTGCACCCACCGTGAGCGTAGTATAGTGTTGGCAAGATACCGAGGTCGTCCAAGGACACAAGAGGTTTTAGTACCGGTTTATCCTCAACGTCTAATCAAATCAAAAGTTAGAAAAAGGTTTTAAACTAGAAAAACAAAAACTAACTAAAATACTGAAAAATAACATAAAATAAAAAAAAACAGATAGACAAGATGAATCACTTGGCTCCGACTCGTGTTCAGTGTAACCTTTGATTATTTCTGCACTTTTGCACTTTTTAAGAGATTATCTTAGTTATTGTAGTAGGCCCCTCTTTTGAAGGTGACGTTACCCCCAACCCAGTAGTTTGAGTCAGCAAGGATACAATCCTAAAGGGTCGGATTATTGAAAGATAATTAATTAAGTTATTAATGCATATTATGGTAGGCCCCTCTTTTGAAGGTGACGTTACCCTCGGCTAAGTAGTCTGAGTCAGCAGGGATACAGTCCTAAGTAGCCGGGTTAAAGTATTAATAGTAGCTTACATATGAGGGGATCAAAGAGTTTGGACCCCCGCCATCCAATACCGGTGGGTATTGAAGGAGGTCCTACTAAATTTGACCCAGGTCCTTGAAGGATCTATATACTGAACAAGGCAAGACTCTTACCAAACCGTTCCCTTAACCCCCGACCAGGTAGCCAACATATCTCCATATAGACCGTGGAGATATGAATGGTGAAAATCTTTTATTTTATATAGACAGTAAAATAATGCCAAGACACCACGGACAAACGATAAGGAAGAATCACCTTCAACATAAGAAACTAGTTATTAAAGTCATTAATACATAACCAAGTAAAAAGTGAGAAAAGATTAAAAATAAAAAGTATTACACTAGACACTTGTCTTCACCAAGTGATGTAAGAGACTTAGGCAAACATGGCCTTTGATTGTCAAGAACTCTTACGATCAATCTTGGATCCCTAGACGACTCACACACTCTATGATGGACAATGGATGATGGTGGTGGATGATGGTGTTGTGATGGTGGTGGGTGGTGGGTGAAGTGTGAGAGAGGTGGTGTGCCAAGGGATGGTTTACAAATGAGCCAAGCACCCCTATTTATAGCCAGAACAGCAGCTCGGGCACGGCTCCGTGTCCACCTTCTTCTCTGTCTTCATTAATTGCAGTTTGTCTGCCTTAGTTGACCACGCCCCCGTGTCCGCTGGGCATGGCCCAGTGTGCAGTAGCGTATCTGTACTATCAAGATTTGCCTGGATTATGTGAATGTTATAGTTGACCACGGCCCCGTGTCCGCTGAGCACGACCCCGTGGTGGGTGATAGAAGCTTCTACAACTTTGTCTTTTCTGCTGACACTTGGGCACGCCCCCGTGCTCATTGAGCACGGGGCGTGTTCAGCCTTCTGTTCTCTTGTTTTGCTTGGGAAGATGCTGTCAGGGAGGCTGGGCATGCCACGTTTGTTCCTTTTCTTGTTTTTATGTTAGATTTAGCTGCCTTTTTGCTTCTTTTGTTCATTTGAGCTCATTTAATCCTGAAAATACAAAAGGAAGACAAAAACACACTTTTTCCAACATTAGTACTAAAAAAGGGTTAGTTTTATGCTACAATTGATGTAATTTATATGTTACATTTTGTGCACATCAAATACCCCCACACTTGAATCTTTGCTTGTCCTCAAGCAAAACTCTTTATAATGTGGCTTTACACTCACAAATGGAATGGGTAGAAGAGAAGGTTTTTGGGCTTGTCATAGAGTGTCGGGATTTCCAAGATTCTTTATTAAGTTTTATTTTTATTTATTTGCAGTCCTATTCGTCATTATTTATTTAAAACGTTACAGAAGATAAATTACTTATTAGGGCATAACATGCCTCTTTAAAATTCCATTTATATACAAGTTCACATACCTCACGGGGGATCACTCAACACTCGGCCGAAGATGTATTTTAGTGAATTACTCGAGAGCGGCATGGAACTTACTCCTACCATAGGCTTGCCAAGCAATCAATCCTCTTCCTTTTTAACTATACACATTTGTAAATATCAAGAGGACTTTTGGGGTGAAGGGTTAGGCTTGGGTTAAAGGTATGTGGTTGGGTTAGTGGTTAGTAGAAAAGGGCGAAAGGCGTAAAAGCGTCGGTTTTCGTAAGACTTTTTATTGTTGCAATTTTTATTTTGATGAAGCCATTATTCAAACAAAGTTATTTTTGATAAACTTGTTTCTTTATTTCTCTTTTGCTTCATCATCATCAATTTTTTTTTTTTTTTTTTGAAGTCATAAGAAAAACCGAGCTTGTTACTAAAATAAAGGGTTTAAAAACAAAAAGGGTTTTGGTGGGTGGAAGGGTTTTTGTTTTGGGTTATGAAATGAAAAGGTTTTGGCTCAAAGGGGTTAACTAGGGGGATTTTGGGTAGGTGGTAAAAAAAAAAGAAAAATAATGGTGTAGAAATAAAAAGGGTTAGTCCTAATGCCTCCGTCATTTACTTACTCGGGTTTAAGTTGGTAAGGACCGGGAATGTATCGTCGTGGCAAGTTCTAGAGTCGTAAGAACCAAGCGGCTATTCACACAAGAAACGAAAAATAAGCATTTAGTTTAAAGATGTGTATTTGTATGCTCAATAAAGGCTCAAAACTCACTTTTGTGGGAATGGGTTTTTATGTGATCAAGTATATATAATCAAATTTTAACTAAGCTTGTCATGCCGTTTCATAATTTTCTTATGTTGGTTCTTTTTATCACGACGCCATCGGTTGTAAATTTGTAAAAATATAACCTTTTTAGAACTTGAAACTCCCAAATTAAACCTAGACAGGTAAAAAAATGAAATTTTTTTTTGAAAAAATTTGGGGTGATTAGTGGTTCCAATAGAGTTTTGTGTAAGGCTTGTATTTAGGACTTGCAAGATTCAAGGTTTTAGCATCCCCCCCCCCCCCCACTTAAATTACACATTGTCCTCAATGTGTCCCAAAAATAAGTTTTTAGGTTGATTGAATGTGTAAAAAGGTGTGAAAAAGCAAAATTTTATGTTACTGGGCGTCTGGACACGGCCCCGTGGTGTCCGGGCATGGCCCCGTGTTCAGATCGCCAGTAACAAAAGTTTATAAGAAGAAACAGAAGCCTGGACACGAGTGCGTGCTGGGTGAGCACGGCCCGTGTCCAGTTACCTGAACTGTGCATTTCCTGCAGATTGTGCAGCACGGGGCCGTGTTGGGCGGGCACGGCCATTGCTGAACTTGCTGTAATGAAGAAAAATTTGTCGGGTGGCTCTGTTTTCGTGCATGGGGTGCTGGTTCAAGTTTCCCTTGTTATCCTTCACCATCCCGAGTGTGTTTTACTCATTACAACATCATCCAAACACCAAATTAGCTAAAAACCATCATTCATTAAGTCATAGAGAGAATTACATAATAATCCTAAAAAGTTGAAAACAAAGCAGAAAATAAAATTTAAGGGTCCTAAATTAGATAGGTCAAGTGATACGTAAAATCATACGTAAAATCATCCTAAGGAGCTCTACTAATACCAAAATTCCGGAAATAGTTTTCCGGTATCTAAATGTTTTGTAGAACTCCGAGCCAAGAGGTATTCCCTAGATGTTGCTAGAGCCATTCTTCTATCTCTCTTGGGAGAAAGAAGGCGGGGTCGTTTTCTTCAACATCTTGCAGAGGAGGAGTGACACCAACAGGAACCCCTTGTAATACGTCCCGAGGGGGCTTCGGATGTATGGTGTACCATTCGGCTGGTATGATGACTTCGGGAACCACATTCCATGCCCTTTGGGTAATGATTGGAACCAAAGGAGGAGAGGCGAGAATGTTCAACCTTTGGTGCAAAAGGTTAACCTCTCGAAGACATCCCTCTAGCCCCACCGTCAAATGATTAATACGGTCAACCAATGCTTCTTCTACCCCCGTCATCTCATCAATGGCCTCTCTTAAGGCGTAAACGTAGTTTATAAGAGAATCTTTAACCGTTGATGATCTTCTCCCTTGTCGGTTATTTCTGGAGTGTGATGAAGATGTTCCGCTAGTTCTGCTCGCCATTCTGAGAAAACATAACGAAAAGAGTTCATCTTTATGGGATCAGTACTTCGGACACGGCCCCGTGTTCAATGAACACGACCCGTGTTCAGATGTCTGCAGATTTTTTGGACAAGGAATCATGGAGTTTTAATTTGTTTTTATGATGTTTAAAACGTTTTTAAGCAGAAACAACTTAAAACATTGTTGTAGAACTTATTTTTAACAAGATTCCATGAATAAAAATCTAACAAACATCTCAATAAAGCTTGAAATTATGGAGGTTTCAAGCATTAATGGAAGCATGAAAGAAAAATTGAAGAAGATGAAAGTGGATAAAAGAGGAAAGGACAAGAAGGTTGTTGAGAAACTACTTTTAGAAAATACCTAGGATGGTATGTGAGAAGATTCCCCAAATCTCTGTCCCTGGAATGGTTCAAATGTGCAGGATTCTTGGCTGCATTTATAGAAAACGACAGCATGCTACACACGGCTCGTGTTGACTAGACACGGCCCCGTGTGCAGGTGGAATCCTGACACATTTTGTCCGTATTCTGACACGAAATCAGACGGGAATCTTTGGGTGGACACGGGGCGTGCTGACCTGGACACGGCCCCGTGTCTAGAGGCTGTTTTATGGAGCTTGTCTATTTTTAAGGAACTTATCCGGATCGGGCGGTTCCTTACTGGATGGAACAACCCCTAAGTGCCTAAGATACCTTAATTGCTCTAGATTAAGACGAGAACGCAAGAGGTTGTCGGTCAGGGTGATTCCTAGGCTATATGTAGGTGGACAAGTCCAACCCTTTCCCGGGCTCTCGTTAAAGAAGGTGTATGCCGAATCGCTCAGGTCTATGTATGCACCGAACGAAGTCGATGGAGAGTCCTTCACGGCACAATCGGCACAGGGACGACTATCGCTCAAGTCCTCGCTAGAGTTAGAGGTAACATCGGGAACAACGAAGTTGTTTTCATTTGAATGCGATCCCAACAATTCTTCTTGGTTATCGTCTTGAGATAAATTATTGAAATCTATCCTAAGTTCTTTTAACCAATTAAGAATTAGATCTTCCATTTGAAATAGTTTATCAAGAAGCATTTCTCCTAGAATATCTGGTTGAGACCATTCGAGGGAGAGATAGGGATTATTTTTACTTTCGCCCATCTTAAGGCTACAGGAAAACAATGGGTCTATATAGTGGGGCTTATAATTTAGAAAATAACATTCTAATTCTTTATGAGGGCCTCCACATATTTGACACCACGTACCATAAGAGTGCCAAAAGTAAAAAATATCAGTATCTCTCATGTTTGTGTCAGAAATTACCAACCGTCGGGATCTTACGGTTCTGTTTTCAGTAACTGAATCTTGGGCACGGGGCGTGTTGAGTGGGCACGGCCCCGTGTTCAGCTTACTGTCTGACTTAAAACAGGATTGCCAGTTCCAATGATTGGGCATGGGGCGTGTTCAGCGGGCACGGCCCGTGCTGAGTTCTGCAGAAACTGAAAAACTACG
The DNA here is from genome assembly GCA_030545235.1 of Helianthus tuberosus. NCBI lineage: Eukaryota > Viridiplantae > Streptophyta > Magnoliopsida > Asterales > Asteraceae > Helianthus > Helianthus tuberosus. The sequence continues at coordinate 105,495,589 of CM060417.1, forward strand.
AAAATCCTAAAAAAAACAGAAAAATTAGAAAAAACGATTAGGCCGTTGATTCCTAACTTTCTTAAAATCCTTGTGTCCCTGGCAACGGCGCCAAAAACTTGATGCGCGTCTGGTGTGATAGGTATTTATTAGAAAAAACGATTAGGCCGTTGATTCCTAACTTTCTTAAAATCCTTGTGTCCCTGGCAACGGCTCCAAAAACTTGATGCGCGTGTGGTGTGATAGGTATTTAAGTATATTTTAAGCCCTTTTTACACGTTAGTCAAGTTTTAAATTTATAAGACACGATATTTTACTAACACCAAACACACATATGGGCAAGTGCACCCATCGTGAGCGTAGTATAGTGTTGGCAAGATACCGAGGTCGTCGAAGGACACAAGAGCATTTAGTACCGGTTTATCCTCAACGTCTAATCAAATCAAAAGTTAGAAAAAGGTTTTAAACTAGAAAAATAAAAACTAACTAAAATGCTGAAAACTAAAATAAAATAGAAAAAAACAGATAGACAAGATGAATCACTTGGCTCCGACTCGTGTTCAGTGTAACCTTTGATTATTTCCGCACTTTTGCACTTTTTAAGAGATTATCTTAGTTACTGTAGTAGGCCCTTCTTTTGAAGGTGACGTTACCCTCAACCCAGTAGTTTGAGTCAGCAAGGATACAATCCTAAAGGGTCGGATTATTGAAAGATAATTAATTAAGTTATTAATGCATATTATGGTAGGCCCCTCTTTTGAAGGTGACGTTACCCTCGGCTAAGTAGTCTGAGTCAGCAGGGATACAGTCCTAAGTAGCCGGGTTAAAGTATTAATAGTAGCTTACATATGAGGGGATCAAAGAGTTTGGACCCCCGCCATCCAATACCGGTGGGTATTGAAGGAGGTCCTACTAAATTTGACCCAGGTCCTTGCAGGATCTATACACTGAACAAGGCAAGACTCTTACCAAACCGTTCCCTTAACCCCCGACCAGGTAGCCAACATATCTCCATATAGACCGTGGAGATATGAATGGTGAAAATCTTTTATTTTATATAGACAGTAAAATAATGCCAATACACCACGGACAAACGATAAGGAAGAATCACCTTCAACATAAGAAACTAGTTATTAAAGTCATTAATACATAACCAAGTAAAAAGTGCGAAAAGATTAAAAATAAAAAGTATTACACTAGACACTTGTCTTCACCAAGCGATGTAAGAGACTTAGGCAAACATGGCCTTTGATTGTCAAGAACTCTTACGATCAATCTTGGATCCCGAGATGACTCACACACTCTATGATGGACAATGGATCATGGTGGTGGATGATGGTGTTGTGATGGTGGTGGGTGGTGGGTGAAGTGTGAGAGAGGTGGTGTGCCAAGGGATGGTTTGCAAATGAGCCAAGCACCCCTATTTATAGCCTGAACAGCAGCTCGGGCACGGCCCCATGTCCATTGGGCATGGCCCCGTGTCCACCTTCTTCTCTGTCTTCATTAATTGTAGTTTGTCTGCATTAGTTGACCACGCCCACGTATCCGCTGGGCACGGCCCCGTGTGTAGAAGTGTATCTGTACTATCAAGATTTGCCTGGATTCTGCGAATCTTATAGTTGACCACGGCCCCGTGTCCGCTGAGCACGACCCCGTGGTGGGCGATAGAAGCTTCTACAACTTTGTCTTTTCTGCTGACACTTGGGCACGCCCCCGTGCTCATTGAGCACGGGGCGTGTTCAGCCTTCTGTTCTCTTGTTTTGCTTGGGAAGATGCTGTCGGGGAGACTGGGCATGCCACGTTTGTTCCTTTTTCTTGTATTTATGTTAGATTTAGCTGCCTTTTTGCTTCTTTTGTTCATTTGAGCTCATTTAATCCTGAAAATACAAAAGGAAGACAAAAACACACTTTTTCCAACATTAGTACTAAAAAAGGGTTAGTTTTATGCCACAATTGATGTAATTTATATGTTGCATTTTGTGCACATCAGCTACGAAAATATCATTCTGCCTCGTTGATGAACAGGTATAGCTCTGAATCACCCAAGGGGGTAGAGGTCATGCACTACCTGCAACAAAAGACAAAAACGAAGGCGTAAAATGTTTAAAAAATAAAATAAAATAAAAAATAAAATAAATTATGTTGGTCGTCAAGGCAGGGCCCGTGTCTACGAGGCATAACCCATGTTTCAGTCCGAACAAGTTTTAACAGTTATTTAAACTTGGTCGTTCTCTTCTTGCTTGGACTTTTCCCAAAATCTTTGTATCCGCTGCAAAGGCGCAAAAAATTTGACGTGTTTGAGTGTATAAAAATGTGGTATATTTTTTGTCGTTTCATTCTCTGGTTCAAGTTTTAATATTTATAAAAACACGACAAAAATACTATCACACTACACTTCATGTTAGCCAAGTGCACCCATCGTTGGCGTAATACAATGATGGTAAGATACCAAGATCGTCCAAGGATACAACGAGTTTTAGTACCGAGTCGTCGTTAGTGTCTAGTCAAACCAAAAGTAAAAGTTTTTAAAATGGCTGAAAATAAAAATGAAGAGGTAAATACAAAGGTAGTAATCAATGATAAGAAAAAGGGGATGTTTAGGATCAACATACCTCTTAATGTTTTGTTAACTAAATCTTCCCATGAGCTAACAAGGGCTCGATTGTCAAACGAGGAGATGCGTATATTAATGCATACGGTTGTGCAGTACCTGTCTCGGGATCCTAACACACTCGAACCTATCGTTTTGAATCAGCAGGGAAATGTCACTCAAGGTCGGAATCAAACCATAATGGTACCGCCATATCAGCAAGGAAAGTACATACCACTATGATTTAGTATTAGTAGTTAGATAGTTTAAGGGGTTTAAATTAGTTGTCACTATGAGTCCATCGGTGAGTTCTCAATTCCCCTAAGGTAACTACTTTTATAAAAACCAAGTCCTTTACACTTTGGTACTAGCGCCACGCAATGGCAAGAGCTTACCAACCCGAAGTCTCATCCAAAACCTTTGTTGGCCCATGTGATCAAACCTAGAAGAATAGATGATAATCAAAGCCAAAACTGGTTCTTAACAACTGATCCACAATAAGCTTGCATGTTCTAAGTTCCCTCCAATGGCAGTGCTTCTATCAGCTGACAGTCCTAAGGTCTGACCTTCTCAACATCTGTTCCTATAACTACTGTTGATACAAAGACTGAAGACCTGACAACTGATGTTTGTCAAAGCCTATTGAAGACTAAAGAACTGCTTATTCAAAGGCCTGATCAACCAATGAAGAAAGCACTGATTGCTACATCAGTGCTTAAGCAACAACAGTGGATAAGTAATCAGTGTTTAGTATCTCAGTTGTTTCAATGCAACAGTTGTTGTCTAGATTAGTGTTTAGAGGTTGTTAGTCTATTAGATGTCACTGTCTAGGTGACGTCAGCATTAGATGCTCAGTGGTTAGGATTGTACTATAAATAGAACAGTACCTGTACAGTTCTATTAGCTTTTTTGCATCACTCATCTTGTACGAACTAACTGTGAGCTCAGGCTGAGGGGAGTTTAGTAATACATGCATGCATAGTTGTATCCTTGTAATTCATACATTCATTTGACTAATGAAAATCATGTTTGTTGAAAACTATCTCTCTTTGATTGTGTTATAAAGTTTACTTTCATTTCCGTTGCAATCCATCTCTGATTTACTTTCATATCTGTTAAACAAACACAATCAATACAAACTCAATCCTAACAATTTGTATCAGAGCCTAGGACAGCCAAATTCGATCTAACAATCAATTTGACATAAAAGTTCACCTCAAATCCATTGATACTAAAGTTGTTCGTATCAGTTGAAAAACAGAGTAAAAGGTAATCACGCACAAAGTTGATTATTCAAAAACTTTTGTAAAACAACCAAGATGACATCACATTCACAGGACCCTCACAACACTGGAACACTATTCAAGCAACCTATGCTTGTCAGATCCGAATAAAATATCTGGCAACGCAGGATGGGCCATGTGTTAGCTCAGCAAAACACCGGCTGCTGGAAGTCAGTCATCTTTGGACCACATGTTCCAATGGTGCCTAGCACAGAAGATCCCAAGGCCCAACTGCCTAAAAGCCGATCAGGATTTTCAAAAAATTGAACTAGATGCAAAGGCTTTTAGCATTGTGGCTTCAGTTCTTCCAAATGACATTTATGCTAGACTGTTACACTGTAACAGTGCCAAAGAGCTTTGGGATGCACTGAAAGAGCAGTTCGGTGGAACAGAAGAGGTTATAGAAAACAACAGGGAGGTTTTGAATCAGCAATATGAAACATTCTGTCATGTATAAGGAGAGTCACTAACCTAACAGTTTGAACACTTTAGTTGTCTCATCAGTGAACTTAAACTGGTTAATGTTGAATTTGCTAAACCCACCTTGAAAAGTAGGTTTCTTAGATCATTACCAGACAAGTGGGACACTATAGCTTTTGTGACCAGAAATTCTATGGGTTTTAAGGAGTTAAGTTTGACCTAACTTCATGGTCGGCTCCTCACCTATGAGAGAAAGCTGAACCAGAAAAAGAAGTTGCAGGAATCTGGGAAGGTTGCTGATGATTACACCTTCGGTAACACAGCACTTCTGGGCCAAGAAGAATTGGTGGTAAGGACCAGAGTTATGATCATTACATTGACATAACTAAAGGTGGAGCCTTTAACAACTCTGAGCCTTACTCACCCAACTATGCTTTTACAGCAAATGGGGAAAACCAAAATTCTGACAACTTATCCTTTGAGCTCAATGACCACCAACACTTAGATCCCACTGATCTGGAAGGAAATGGACATTTTGCACCAACTGGCACTGCTGATTGTAAGAACCAGCAAGTTTTATAAGAGAACATGAAGAAAATTTCCAGGACTGCATGGGAATCTAAAAGTGGGGTTGGATAAATCCAAAATTAAGTGCTACAAGTGTAACAGGCTAGGACACTTTGCTAGAGAATGTAGAAGTCAAAATAGTGGACCAATCATTACACATCATAGCCTAGACCTCAAAATACACAAACCATTGTGCACTATTCCCAATATACCCCTGCTTCTCATGTGCAAAACACTGCCCATTATGCACATCCTGTAAACACTGTTCCAGTGCAATATTTTCAAACCACTGTTCCACAAATCCACTATGTCCAAGCCCCAGTCTCTTAGGTCCATGTGCAACAACCTGCACCTCAACAAACTGCACAAACATCTGCTCAAGCAGAATCCAGTCAACAGAGTTTCTTTACTCAGGGTTTTGTTGATTGGAACAGTTTACCTAATGATCTATCTAATGAAAATTTTGCTCTATTTGCTAAGAATGATATCCCTTGTGATAAATTTTGTTTTGTAGCATTAGAGTCAATTCCAGAAGGGTAGGAAACTAAAGAGGTGGAACCCAGTGCTAAAACAGTGGATGAAGTTGCTGAAGTAGTGGTTACTGCTGTTGTTGGTGAACAACTGTTAGAGAAAGAACCTGAACCACTGTTGGAACCTCTTGCTGACCCATGGTGTGCTGATGAAGTGGAGAAGGATACCAGTACTTGTGAGAATGAATGTGACTGTGCCATGATGGCTGCATCTAAGGTATCACCTCAGGTCTTGAAAAACCTATGTTCAGACAAATGCATCATAGCATTTGCTAATATTAAAGAGGTGAATGAAAACCTTAGGGATAAAATTTTGAAAGATGAAGTACAATTTGAAAAATCTGTTAAAGAATTGAAAAACAAGTTGTATGAAAAGGATAATGAAATCTGCAGTCTAAAACATGAACACAGCATAACCAAGGACCAACTCCAAGCAATGATAGAAAAATATCAAGTTTGTAAAAAGGAGTTGGAATCCACCCAAATCACTTGTGAAAAATGGGTGGAATCCTGCAAAGGTTATGAGCTGATTTTAGAAAAACAGATCAAAAGCAATGTAAATTTTGGCATAGGTTTCAGGAGAAATGACCAAATTGAAAACACTGCTGTAAATGATTCGGGTCCAGTTGAGTTTATACCAACAAACAAGGATGGTCAAGAAGTTAAAATCACTGATAAAAATGGTAACAAAATCATTTTGGAAAAACCAAAGGGGTCATCAACCTTTGAAGAGATTGAAAAATATCAATTCAAACCCACCTGGTCAGATGAATGTGACATCCTTGAGAATTTCAAACCAATGGATTTTTCTAGAGTTGAGGGTGTGAAAGCACCTAAGGCAAAAGCCATCCCTCTTAAAGACATCCTAACAGAGGTTAAAAACTCTGTTGTAAAGGAAGTTGAAAAGAGGAAGAAAAGAGAAAAAGTTAAAAATTTGTTTTGTGATTTTTGTGAAAAGAGAAACCATTCCACAAAGGATTGTTTTCATTTAAAAGCTTTTAACATTAACAAAACAAGCATAATTGAGCCTGCACCAATGTGCAGCATCTGTGGAAAACCCAATCATCTCACTCATGAGTGTGTGTACCTCAAAACTGTTGATGTTAAAAGAAAAGAGTACACTTCAAAAACACTTGAGAGTTCATCAAAATCATCCATCAAGAAACAACAACCATTTATGTCTGTCCAAACAGCTGTTACAAAACAGTTGAATAAAAACTCTGCTCCCAGAGAAGTTCAAGTGACAGATGCACCACCTGCTAACCAATTCTCAAGAGGACATGGTCAACCTCCATACCCAAGGGTCCCACATGTTTATGAAGTTTACAAAAAGCCTTCTAAACCAAAAGTGAACAGGCATCCCTTTGGTTTCCAACATCTGACAGGGAATGGCTAACAACAGTGGTTAGGGAAAAATGTTTAAAAACAAGTTCAAAACCCTGACCTAACCACTGTCCATGTTCCTGGACTTTAGGCTGATCTTGCTGAGACCCCATCCAAAGCCTTATTGGCTTTGGAGACCCTCCTGAACTAATTGTTTACTTGATGTGCAGGGAGCTTCTGCATGCTTAGATAGTTTATGGTATGTAGATAGTGGAGGCTCCAGGCAAATGACAGGATGTAGAGCCCTACTCAAAGATTTCAAAAAGCATGGAGGGGGTGATATATCCTTTGGTAATAATTCTAAAGGGAAGGTGTTGGGGTCTGGAATAGTTCAATTAGGAAAACTCAAGTTTAAAAATGTCAATCTTATTGACAATCTGAAGTTTAATCTCCTTCGTGTCTAACAAATGACTGACAAAGGCTATGGGTCATTCTTCACTAAGGATAGCTTTAAGATTGTTGGGCTAGAAATGGTGAAAAAGATTGAAGAAATCATAGCCGGGGGCAAAACACAGCTTGTTGCTCAAAGGAGTGGCAATGTGTATGTAGTTGATATGTCAAAAGAAAACCCAATGACTGATGCTTGTCTATTCTCAACTGCCTCTAACATAGAGACAGAACTTTGGCACAGAAGATTGGGCACACAAATCTGAAGACTATCACTACACTCTCAAAACAAGGCCTTGTAAGAGGTCTTTCACACAAATTGTTCACTTGTTCTGGGCATTGTGTTTCGTGTTTAAAAGGTAAACAACATAAAAGCTCATACAAGTCCATTGAAGAGTCCAAAACAACCAAGTGTTTGCAAATGCTGCACATGGACTTGTTTGGCCCAGTAAAAATCATGAGTTTAAGAAAGAAAAGATACTGTTTGGTTATTGTAGATGATTTTTCTAGGTTTACATGGACTTACTTTTTACATTCTAAAGATGAGACTGCAGGCATTTTGCAAGACTTTGTCAAACAGGTTGAAAAGCAATTTGACCTTCTAGTAAAAATCTTTAGAAGTGACAATGGAACAGAGTTTAGAAACAAGAGGTTGGATGATTTCTGTGTGTCAAAAGGGATTGTAAGGCAGTACAGCATCCCAAGAACACCAGAACAAAATGGGGTGGTTGAAAGGAAAAATAGGACTTTGATTGAAGTTGCCAGAACCATGCTTGCAGACTCAGGTTTACCTTAACATTTTGGGCAGAGGCTGTAAACACTGCTTGTTATATGCAGAACAAAGTTTTGATCAACCCCAGGCAGCAAAAGACTGCCTATGAAACACTCTTCAAAATCAAACCACTGATCTCATATTTCAAAATCTTTGGCTGCCCATGTTTTATCTTAAATTTAAAAGATTCAATTTTAAAATTTGCAGCCAAAGTAGATTATGGTTACCATCTGGGATACTCAACCACTGCTAAGGCCAATAAAGTGTTCAACACAAGGACTAAGTGTGTGGAAGAGACTTTGAATGAAAAGTTCAATGAACTTTCTTCACTGAAAATCCCTACAAACCCTGCTGAATTGTTTGATCTTGATAAATTTACTTTTGAAGATATGTCTGTTATGACTAACCCTGCAGGTACCCCACAATCCCCACCACAAGATTATGGATATGATGTTGTGATCCCATAATACAAAATCACATCCACCACCAGAGCAGCAGATGTTCAAAATAGTTGCCAAAGCTCATCCACTGCTGCATCAACAGTTGTTGACCAAAGTAGCCCTTTAACCTCTGCCATCACATCTTGTTAGTACATATGTCTGTAGCTTCCGTCTGCATCGAGTCTTATGTATTTTGTGTTGTGTATGTATTTTTGTATATGTATGTTTGTGTCTAGACAATTTAGGGAACGGTGCTTAACTGTTAAAGTGAAATCCGTCGGTTGACAAGTGTCATCCGAACGGATGGCCATCCGATCGGATGGTGATCCGACCGGGTGACACTATCTCCTTCCCTAATTGCCTATAAATAGTTGGTTAGTGCTAGTTGTTTAGAACCTTTTGTTAAATTGTGATAGCGAAGCTCTGTCATACTTTCATCAGGAACTGCTGTATTTTCACCATATTTCAATGACATCTGACATGTTAAGCGTTGAAACTGTTGTTAGTGAGTCTCAGACATTATCGAGGGATTCCGCACTTCGCTACTGATCGATTCTGCTACGTTCTACGACTAGAATAGATCCTGTGTGTGGCCTAATAAGTGGTATCAGGGCTACCGGAAGCCGGATCGGAGATAACAACAACATTTCACCAGAATTTCAGTCATTTGCTGCAGATTTCAGTCAAATCTCACCGGAGATTTTGCAATTTCTTCATCTTCTCCTACATTTCTTACAGTTTTTACATTTTCACACCTTAAAACTGGAAAAATTCAAAATTAAGCAAGATTTCACAGACGAAATTGATCAAATTTTATATCAATCAAATCGGAATTGAAGATAGAACAATCCTGCAAAGTTTCATTGAAAAATTCGGACTAAAACTTAATCAAATTGATCAAAAACTATGTCGAGTTCTTCGCACAAGATGACGTCATTCATCCGATCGGATTGGACAAGATTCTTCTTGATATTCTTTGCTGACGTCACATTGATTCGATCGGATCACCATCCGATCGAATTAGCTTTGTGGTTTAATAGTTTTAAAAGGTTCAGGTGTCCCTTGATCGAACGACCATCCGATCGGATCACCATTCGATCGGATAGCCATTCGACACTTGTGCCCATCCGATACTTGTGCACTTGTTTCCTTGGTCATTTGTGTCATCCGATCAAATCGCCATTCGATCGGATCACCATTCGATCCAAGTGCAATAGTTTGAGATTTTTAAAAGTTGTAAAATTTTTCTAAGTGTTTGACTTTCCAGGTTTTTCAAGATGGAAGACGACTTTCTGAACCCATTCAGCGACATCTTCGCATACAACACTGGAGAAACATCGACAAACACAAACAACAATACCAACACAAATCCGAAAAGGCGATTGCAGATTCTTTAAGCGTCGACAATGCCTATGGAACTTACAATAAACCACCGAAGCTGATGGCGATTGAAGACTACAACCGTTGGGTAAACAGATTTGATGGATGGTTGAAAGCTTTTGCTTACCTGAGTTGGAGGTGTATGATGAATGGTTACGATATTGGAAGAAAAGACTATGAAAACTTGGCTGACAATGAACAAGAGATGTTTATTGCTGAACAAAAGTGTATAGCCCTGTTACATCAATCCGTCAAAGACGATATTATTTCTTTGATTAGCTATGATAATTCAAAGGATTTGTGGGCTATGCTAGAAAAGAAGTGTATTGGAGGATAGGAGATTGTGAAAAACAAGAAGAGATTACTGAAAAAGGAGTTTGACTTATTTGCATGTATGAAAAATGAAAATGCACTAAAGATGATTGAGCGGTTTTGCCATCTGAAGATAGAACTCATCAGACATGGGATCAAAATTACTAAAGAAGAGATGGTTGAAAAGTTATTGGAATCTCTGCCAGATGAGAAAGATTGGCAATACTATGGTCTGGTTCTGAAAAAACACCAAAGCAATGTCAGAAATGACTGTTGATTGGTTGATTGAGAGATTTGAAAGCCATGAATTGGAAATCAAGAAAACGAAAACCACTTCACCGAAAACCGCATTTTCTGTTGAGAATTCAAACACGGTTACTCAAGAAAAGCAAAGCAGCAGTTCTATACCTAGCAGTGGTTATCATAGTGGTTCTTCTTCAACTGTTTCAGGGAATCAGCAACAACAAATATTCCCAAAAATGTGTTTCAATGTAACATCGCTGTGAACCTGAACAATGCTCAAAACTTCAATGAAGAGACAGCGAAACAACAAATAGTGTTTCTTGCTTCGATCTTAGAATCATATGAAAGTCTGGTTGCCAAAAAAAATCGGAAATACAAATCTAACAAAAGAGGATTATAACCAGATTGACCCCGAAGAGATGGAATTAATCGATATACGTTGGTGCATGGCTAGCGTAATCCGAAGAGCACACTATTCATGGAGATCACGGGAAGAAATTCCATTGGAGGACCTTCGACAAAACTGGGTTTTGATAAATCTAAAGTGACGTGCTTCAAATGTAAACAAAAAGGGCACTTCAAGCGGGAATGCAGAAACTAAGCAGCGGATGAAACAGCTAATCCTTTTCATGACGACTACTATAAGAAAGCTGTTTATCACCGAAATCGCGAAGAGCCACCCAGAATGAAGCAGATCGAGGAGACTCCAAAGGAGAAGTCGAGTGCTTTAGCTGTGATTCAAGATGATGAAGGTTTCGATTGGAGTGAGTTCTTGCCAGAAGATGATGCACTTGGGTTTGCATTCATGGCACAAATTCACCCAAAAGAAGATACACGAACAGAAGAGCAAATATACAATTATCGAAAGATGATAGCATTACATATGAAGGATAAAATCAACGCAGCTTGGAAAGAAGCCAAAAGGGCAAATAGATGGGATCCTGATCATGAATGCTATTTGGATCCGAAAGGCAACATAATTGCAGAACCTTCATCAGTCAAAGTCGAAACTCTCATAGAATCCTTAAAGCAAGAAGATGAACAGAGAAAGAGAGATGCTGAAAAGAAAGCCGAAGAAGAAAGGCTAAAGTCAATGAAGGTAGACGATGGGATAATCGATACTACAAAGGAGGTGAGTGCAGAAAACCTGACGAAAATGGCCGACAAAGTGCTTATGGCAAAGGAACTAGAGGTAGATTCCAAATCTGCGTCTGAGTCAACAAACAAGGTCAGTAGTAGTGGTTCAACCAATGAATCAGGTAAGACTGATTGCGCTAAGACAGAGAGTGATTGCAAAAATTACATGAAAGAATGCAAAGTTTGCAGCACACATGCGTATCTCACAATGAAAAAGACCCAAGATCTGGTTGAGAAAGTCGAAATGGTTGAAAAACAAATTTTAAATCGAGATAAACTGCTTAAGGCTTCAAATGAGAGAATAAAAGAATTAACAGAAAAAATTGAAAAAGATAAAACTGATGTTGAACGTTTTAAGAAAGAAAATGAGAATTTAATTCTTGAAAATAGAACCATTTCAGAAAATTATGAAAAACTGAAAAGAACATTGAAAGATTCTGATGAGCGAAATGGTAAAGGAACTAGAGGTAGATTCCAAATCTGCGTCTGAGTCAACAAACAAGGTCAGTAGTAGTGGTTCAACCAATGAATCAGGTAAGACTGATTGCGCTAAAACAGAGAGTGATTGCAAAAATTGCATGAAAGAATGCAAAGTTTGCAGCACGCATGCGTATCTCACGATGAAAAAGACCCAAGATCTGGTTGAGAAAGTCGAAATGGTTGAAAAACAAATTTTAAATCGAGATAAACTACTTAAGGCTTCAAATGAGAGAATAAAAGAATTAACAGAAAAGATTGAAAAAGATAAAACTGATGTTGAACGTTTTAAGAAAGAAAATGAGAAATTAATTCTTGAAAATAGAACCATTTCAGAAAATTATGAAAAATTGAAAAGAGCAGTGAAAGATTCTGATGAGCGAAATGGTAAAACTTAGAAAGAAAATGTTCATTTGTCTGGAGTTCTCCAGGAAAAAGAAAGACAAATCAACCAGTAATTGGACGAGATCGCAAATCTTAAGCTTCAGTTCCAGGAAGCTAAGATTGAAAATGAAAGAATTAATCTGAAATTGAACAGTTACAGCTCCGCTAGCTTTGTTCTTCAGCACATCGTTCCCAAACCAATTGGGAAGAACAAAGCTGGTGAAGATGTCTACTCGGATGGAACGGGGGTGGGTTATCATCAAGTTCCACCGCCTGTGCTAAACAATTTTTCAAAGAAACAATCCGGGTTGGATAAAATTTCTGAAACCAGTGAGAAAACAGACGCTGAGAAATTGCCAGAAACAATTGATGTCACATTCACTTCATCATCTGATGAAGATAGTGTTCAATCTGAAGTCGTAAAGAATGTTTTGAAATTGTTTTAAAATCTGATAGTGATTCGACTGAAGATGAAGAGTGTTTTCTGAACAACTACATTCCAAAATCAAAATCCCAGAACAACTCAAATGATGAACCTACTCTTGTCATGTACATGATGTCTGGTTCTGATAAGTTGTATTCGGATATTGAATTTCCAATTGAAAATGTGAATGTTGACAAGTTGAAGAAAGTTTTTAAACTTGTGGAAATTGATGTTTCTGAAATTGAAGGGTTAAAGAGTTCTAAAAGACTTTTGAACTTTGAAAAGGATAAATCCTACTATAAGAAACCTGTTGTACCACCACGTTTTAACAATAACAACCAAAACAGATGGTCGGGTGGTTATCAGGGTGGTAAGAACAATCAAAAGAGGAACTTTCAAAACAAAAAGTTTGTCGAAAAGAAAGTGTTTGTAAAAATCTCAAGTTCAATTTCCGAACAAGAGTCGGAAATCTTTTCGAAAACAAATGAAGAATTTTTTGCAAACAAGGCCTCACAACCTCAGACTGAAAAGAAAAGTCGGGAAGTTGATAACCGCATGTGCTTCAAATGCAACGAAGTTGGACACATTGCACGAAAGTGCACCAACTCAAAACCTAAGTCTGTGGTTGTTGAGAATCCAAGAAAGAAGAATGATGTCAAAGGAAAAGCTCCAATGTTTGTTGAGAAGAAGATTTTGAAAAATGAAAACATCAAAGTTAAAACTGAACCTGTAAAACAGTCGGTAAAGAAAACTGATCAGTTTTACAAACGAGTCGCTTCTCCGCAGCAAACTTGGAAGCCAAAATCTGAGGTTAAGACATCGAGTGTTCCAAAACCAAAGGTTTCTATTACTGAAAAACAATCATCTTCAACCAAACCAGTTAAGATGAATGTACCTTTGGACTTTTATGAAAAACTGGAGAAAAAACTTCTACTTCACCCAAGAAGAAGTATGTTCAAAAGAAAGACCAACCATCTGGTCAACCTTCGAAAAACGAATTCTTTTTATACAAAGAGGTTGAGGTTGGGTTTGAAGAGAGTTTAAAAATGAATGACAAGAATTTCCCACCATTGTACACGATAAAATCTCACCTTAACGTCAAGCTACCCGAGTCAAAGGAGGCTTGGGTTGCTTCAACTTCTAACTGAATGATTGTGAAATGTGCAGGAGCTCCCGAGATCTATCTCACGGTGGATTATGGATAGTGGAGCATCCAGGCACATGACAGGGAGAAAGGCCCTATTATACGATGTTAGAGGGTTCAACGGTGGATACGTCGGTTTCGCAGGAAATCAAGGAGGACGTATTATTGTTGAAGGAACATTATCAAATGGTGTAATCACGTTTGAAAGAGTCAACTACATAGCAGAGATGGAGAATAACTTGCTTAGCATTTCTCAAATATGTGACAGGATGTATTCGACACATTTCACTGACAAAGAATGTCTGATCCTGAAGCCGGGGTTTGTCATCCCCGAGGAGTGGATTATCATGCGAGCACCAAGGGTTAATGATCTGTACGTGTTGGATATGAGTGTTGCTACGACTACCACGGGTCAACCCCAGTGCTTCGTATCAAGAGCCACTGAAAAGGAGTTAGAGCTGTGGCGCCGGAAGATGGGCCACATTCACCTACGCAAGATGAACTACCTGGTGCATAATGATCTAGTAAAAGGTGTTCACTTGAAGAGTTTTCATCTTGAGGGGGAGGGTATCAGTTGTATAAAAGGAAAGAAACGGAAGAAATCCCATCTGGGCAAAAAGATGAACGCTGTCTCGAAGCCACTAGAGAGACTTCACATGGATCTCTTCGGTCCTGTGAATGTTAAGAGCATTACTGGTGATCTTTATTGCCTAGTAGTCACTGATGACTATTCGAGATTCTCGTGGGTGACGTTCCTGAAGTCGAAAGACGAGACATTTGAGAGTTTGCTGAGGTTATTCAGGAAGATAGAGAATTTGTACCGAGCCCGCATACACAAATTACGAAGGGACAACGGTACGGAATTCAAGAACAACAGAATGGAGGAATTCTATGATCGATGAGGTATATTGAAAGAGTTCAGCGCACCTTATACTCCGCAACAGAATGGAGTCGTAGAAAGAAAGAACAGAACGCTGATCGAAACGGCTAGAACGATGCTAGCTGATTCTAAGTTACCAATTAATTTCTGGGCAGAAGCAGTATCAGCCGCTTACTATACTCTCAACCGGGTACTTACTGTGAAGAAGCACAACAAAACATGTTTCGAGTTGATCAACAATCGTAAGCCTAATCTCGAGTATTTAGAGCCGTTCGGGACTCCCTGCACAGTTCTAGATCCCGATGGCAAATTTGGTTCAAAGAGCATAGAAGGTATCTTCGTGGGGTATTCAAGTCCACTCAGACGTGTCTTTGTTCCAAGTCTCAAGCGGGTCATCGAAGCACAGCATGTTGAATGTCAAGGCTATACTATGCCTCCACAGCACAGACTCATGGCAATTCAACTACGATGCCTTATGGGATTCATTCGAGTTAGAAGAAGAGCCAGAGTTCTTTGATGATTTGGATATTTTACGAGAATATGAAGCATCTCAGGGAAGATTTCCAGCAAGGTCTTATACACATCAACAACAAACTTTCAACGATGATGAAGCTGGTCCAAGTAACACTGGAGAGAATGATGAAGTTCAGCAAACTCCGACTACTTCAGAACGCGAGCCTGCTCCTG
Organism: Helianthus tuberosus; assembly: GCA_030545235.1. Taxonomy (NCBI): domain Eukaryota; kingdom Viridiplantae; phylum Streptophyta; class Magnoliopsida; order Asterales; family Asteraceae; genus Helianthus; species Helianthus tuberosus. The sequence continues at coordinate 105,511,008 of CM060417.1, forward strand.
AAAATTAGACGACAGTCAATGATGAATCAGAATCTGATGATGGACCTACTTTTGACCGTGGTGATTCAGAATCTGAGGGGGAACAAATCCAATCTTTAGTTCAGACAGTTCTTGATAATGAACATGTTGCGGATCAGAATGTTATTAATTTGGAAGGCGAGGTGGATATTCTTGGTGAAGTTATGTCAAGAACTCTTTCATACCATCCAGAGGAGTTGATAATAGGAGAGCTGCAATCAGGAGTTCGCACAAGAAGCCAGATTGACCATGGCCTTACTTGCTTTTATACTAAAATTGCTCCATTACAAACTGAATTCTCACTCAGGTTCTTTATCTCGCAGATCGAACCGCGAACCTATAAGGAAGCACTGACAGAAGAATCATGGGTCAATGCAATGCAAGAGGAGCTGAGTCAATTCGAGAAACTTGGCGTATGGAAGCTTGTGGATCTACCTGATGGAAACCGGAAGATAAACACAAAATGGGTGTTCAAATACAAGATAGACGACCGAGGAGTGATTTTCAGAAACAAAGCTCAACTCGTAGTCCAGGGTTTTAGTCAGCAAGAGGGGATAGACTTTACAGAGGTTTACGCTCTGGTTGCTCGTCTTGAAGCCATCAGAATTTTCCTTGCTTTCGCTTCATGGAAGGGATTTAAAGTATACCAGTTAGATGTCAAATCGGCGTTTCTATATGGAAAAGTGAAAGAGGAGGTATATGTTGGTCAGCCACCGAGCTTTACCGACCCAATCCACAAAGACAAGGTCTACTTGCTAGACAAAGCGCTGTATGGTTTGCATCAGGCCCAGAGAGCCTGGTACGAGACTCTCTCTCAACACTTGCTTGCCAACAGCTTTATTCGAGGAAAAGTGGATGCTACCCTCTTTACAAAGGAAGTCGATGGGCACTTACTGATCGTACAAATTTATGTTGATGATATAATCTTCGGATCAACAAACGAAGAACTCTGCAAAGATTTTGAAAAAGTGATGAAGCAGAAGTTCGAGATGTCGTCAATGGGTGAGATGAAGTTCTTCCTAGGGCTGCAAGTCGACCAAATTCCTGAGAGAACTTTCATTCATCAAACGAAGTATGTTTACGATGTTCTGGAGAAATTTGGGATGTCTGAGACAGCTCCAATATCCACCCCATTAGCAACCAATCATGGTATCAACCCTGATCTCACCGAAGAGAAGGTGGATGAGACACTATACCGCTCAATGATCGGTTCGCTGATCTACTTGACAGCATCATGTGCCCGACATTCCTCGCGGCCCGATATCAGTCAAGCCCTAGAGCGTTGCATATGTCAATCGTCAAGAGGATCCTACGCTACCTGAAAGGAACCCCAACACTAGGGTTATGGTATCCCAAAGATGGTGACTTCATGCTCGAAGGATACTCAGATTCTGACTTCGGTTGCTGCAAACTTAACGCAAAATCGACAACTGCAGGATGCCAATTTTTCGGACCCCAACTGGTCACATGGCAGTGTAAGAAGCAAACCTCTGTTGCTTTATCTACATGTGAAGCAGAGTATGTATCTGCCAGCAGTTGCTGCTCGCAGATCCTGTGGATTCAGCAACAGATGCGTGATTACGGTTTGCAATTTCTTACTTCTCCTATATTTGTTGATAATGAGGCAGCAATCAACATAACAAAAAATCCGGTACATCACGCTAAAACTAAACATATAGAAATTCGTCAACACTTCATACGCGATTGTTATGAAAAGAAGTTGATACGAATAGACAAAATCCACACTGATGAACAAAAGGCAGACCTACATACCAAAGCTTTTGATAAAGCACGTTTTCAATATCTTTTAAAATTAAATGGTATGAAGCTGTTGTCGGATGCGGAGGAAATAGTTGGCGTTGAAGAGAAAACCATTGCAGATGATGTTGAGAAGCCGACTACACTGGTTTGTCATATTTTTAATTGTTTTGGTATTTAGGGGGAGATAGAAAGATTTTCAAAAAATACAAAAACAATAAAAAATGCAAAAATCCAAAAATATGAGATATTTTTTCAAAATCCAAAAACAATAGAAAACCGGAAAGAGTTTGTGTAAAAAGAGGAAATGATAGTACATCAGCTAGACAGTTACAGTATGCTAAGGAAATGTAATGTTTAAAAGCATTAAGCAATCTTGCTGATGATATGCCGATAGGTTTTTACACACTTAGTAGACTGATTCGGGATATAAACATAAAATCATGTCTTGCTTACTTCGTGGGGAACATCTCTAGGATATATAGGTAACCCATGAAATCTTGTTTGAAAGATTTTCTATTTCTGACATACTAGGTCTATGTGCGTGATGATATCTGGGGTATTATACCAGGACTTCTGATTTTGCAGAAGCAATAGCCTAGTCCTCGTATAATACTCTGCACTGCTTTAATCTTTAAAGCCTCCCCTCAGTATAAAAAAGGATGAAACATTTCAAAATGCTAATCATGTGCTATTGAAGAAAAGATCCCCAAGAGGGACACACCGGAAGTCGAGCCATCATCTCTTTGTCTGAAAGGAAGTTCTAACCTGAGCTATCATGGCCTTGCACTACCCTTTACAAATATCATTATTGTACGTTCACCTGTAAGACTGAATATAGAGATCTAAATACGAGAGTATATTCTGAGGTGGGACACGCGTATAAGTTAAGATCTTAAAACAACTAATTCGTATCCTGAATAAGTTGAAATTTGTGTGAAAATTTAAAAGGATCAGTATATCTGCAATCTAAGTGAATTGTTTAATACTTAGTGTGTAATCAAGCTCAACGGTACTTGTAACTTGTCAAGCAGCTGATATGATCCTCTAACACGCTCACCAAAAATATGTTTGTAAATAGTTTACTTTACAGCATTTCATTTCATAGATAGTCAAAAACCCAAAAAGATTTCATAGTGTTTCAGTTTAAAACTTTCATAAAATCCCAAAAAGATTTTACTTTTCTACTTTAGTTTTTCGACAAACCAAGGTGGAAAGCTGATCTTCGGACTCTCTGCCATGAAGTAGAGCAGGAAGTTTCCGAACTAGACAACAGGGTTGGGAGCTAATCTTGAAAAGGGTTGAACATTTAAAGTCAAAACAAGTTCACTAAGTTGACACTTGTAAATTTTCAGAAAATGTGTTTGAAAAGTTTGAATAAATTGTTAGTTGTTTCGTTTCAGGTCAACCAAGGTCATTAACTTGGACTTGGTAGACAAATTAAGTGCCTAGGATCATTAACTTGGACCTCGATACTTAAGTGGATTTCTAAAACTGTCCAAACCTGATAAAACGTCAAAAAGTCAAAAGGTCAAAACATCAAGTCAAAGAGGTGTTTGGATCGAATGGTGACCCGATCGGATTGCAATCCAATCGGATGGCCATCCGATACTTGGTCATGCCTATATATAGTGGTCAATGTTCTTCAGTCAAACCTTCTTCGATCGAGCGACCATCCGACACTCTCCCAAACACTCTCAACTTTCTAGTTTGATTTTCACTTTCTTGCTTTCCATGCTACATTGGATTGTTGGCTTGCTCAACCTTCACAATGGGAAAGGTAAGTTTACTAACTTTCACCATGAAATTTTGATGTTTTTGATGTGTTTATATGTTATCGGCTCGGACGAGGAAAGATTCTTAGATCTAGGCATATTTAGGATGTTTTGAGGCAATCCAAACATAGGGTTTTGTTCACGGGCCTTAAATCTATAGGTTTACCGTCTCAATTTGTACAAAAACATGTTAGATTTGATGAATTGAAGGTTAGAGGGTATCGGCTATCTGTGGCACCCCAGGAAAACGAGGAAACCACGCAACCTAACTAGCTTCCTCAGTAACTACGTGCTAAATTTCGGGATGAAATTTCTTTCAAGTTGGGGATGATGTGACAACCCGAGCTTTCAAGGTCTTTACTTGACACGTTACTTGTTTCGTAAAGTGTTTTCACAAATGTTTGCATTGTAACTTGTTCATCTTTGGTATATGTTTGGTGTTTTGTGTTATTGATTGATATATGATTGATTGTGCACGTTTAATAACTATTTAAGATTATACACTTAACCCCACATTGCTCACTCGACGAAAAAGGTATTTCGCCATTAACTCTGTTCGACGAAACACAAGGCTTTCGTCATCACCTCTGCGCGATGAAACACTAAAGTTTCGTCACACTTAGCCGACGAAACACTGATGGGCTTGTGGCCCAGGGGAGGCCCAAGTAAGAGTCAGTTATATATATACTTTGTATCCGTATAACATTACGTAAAAACCACAAACGGCGAAACCCTACTTTGCTCTCCTTTTCTCTCTTCATGGCTGTTCCTGTAATCCCGAGATCATTGCACGCAGATCGGATCAATATATCCATTCCCACGGTTAGTGTTCATCTTGATTAATGCTAGGGTGTCGATGCTGTGTTTGTATGTGTGGTTAGGGTTCATCGATAGGCGGATGTTTACGGTGCTTGTGGCTAGAAACTTATAGTGATGATTATATGTGACTGAACCTTATTCTTTAATCAATTAATGTAGAGCTTGATTAACAATGATCATTGTGGAATGAGTGGTTATCTGAAATTGTGTAGTAATGTATGATGAAACTGTATGTAACTATTGAATAGGCATGATTATCTTAATTAGGGTTTGGCTCATGATTAGAAAAGGGTGATCGATCTGACTTGGGGACTGTTAAATCATGTTGATTATTTCTGTGACATAGTTAAAACTGATGTGATGATATTGTTGAAAAATTGATTCAATAGGATCGTGTGAATGATTAGAATCTGTAACTGTTGGTGTGTGCGGCGAAGGAAATACCCCGAAGAAACTTGAGGTCTTTCGTCAACCTCATCTCGATGAAACTATATATGTTTCGCCACTTAGCATCTCGACGAAACTCCATATGTTTCGCCACATAGCATCTTGACGAAACACTGGATGTTTCGACGTTTGGAGTTTCGCCGCCCTGTGAGTAGTCACAACAGACTGTAGTTTAGAACACTTAATATAATGAATAACTATGTTGTTATATGTTATTGATGATAGTGAAGACTGGTTTTGCATGGGATTGAATAACTGTTATGTGTTATTTAGTGTTTGTGATTCTAAATGCACACTGTGTGTGACAACTGTCAAAAATCCAGGTATCCGTACAAATAATTAATATTGATTAGTGCTTAATGATTGTGCTGAATTACAAATTAACTGCTTTCGGATTACTGCCATACACATATATGTGCATCATACATTGTTTAATGTCATATCAATATTGCATGAAAGCTATATTGCCTTGAATGATGCATTAAGCACCGTTAGCACAGTAAACGGATAAATCACCAAATGCTGACAAAACTCAGCACATAGACAGACAGTGTTTTGAGACACAGTATGAGCCAGAAACTAAGTGATACACTAGTATAGAGTGTAGGGAAGTAAGGACCACAAAACTGCTTTTCTAGGTGATAGTTTAAGTGCCAGAAAGTGCCTAAAACTCACCCGAAGTGCTGAATTCAGCAAAATTCAGCATAAATCAGCATTTTAACATACTTATATTATGTAGAAACATGGTAAACTGGTCCTGAATGCTTTCCTAAGTGTCGGGAATTAAAAGTGTCACAAAAGGTAACATAAAGAACACTAAACTACAAGTTTAGCCCTTTAACAAACCAGTATCCAACCGAACAACCGGACACTACCCAAAACATCAAATTTACACTAGAAGCACTGTTTAATGTTTCTAAGCTAGTTATGATCCCCGAACATCATAACACCTCCTAAAAATATCTAATAACTGAAACACGTAACGAATACTTGAAAATGAACTAGAAGATAACTTAATGGTTTAAACCTGAGCTAGACCCCCCCCCCCCCCACCTATGGGACGGCCATACCTCACCTCCATACTTCAAGATTTTATTTCTATATTAAATTAGATCTTGTTCTTACTTTTTATGGTATATTACACGTGAGTTAATTTTAGAACATGCTTATAAGATGAAGATGGAAGATCATTCTCTCATAATCTACACATACTCAAAAACACACTTAGCTCTCTCTCCCTCTCCTTGTGTTCTCGGCCGAACCACATCCCACACACCTCCACCATTTTTGTTCAATCTTCATACATTTCAAACACATACAAAGGTGCTAGAAGCAAGATAAGGAAGCTTGGTGGCTTTGGATCTTGAAGGACCTTCTCTATTTGCTTTTATCCTCTTGATTTCTACTCTTGATTCGTCCGTAGGCTTGAGCTAGTGGTAAGATCCTTGTACACTCCATATTACTTCTATTTTGAGTGGTTAAAGTAGTATCATAATCAAGAACATCAAGAACACTAAAGAACATAAGCATGAAACTTGAACATAATCTTGATTTATGAAGTAATCTTGATGAAACTAAGTTGTTTATGAGATATATGCTTGTTGATCTTCGATTGTTTGTAGAAACGATGTTGAACATCATAACATCTTGCTAGATCATGATTAGAAACATAGTCTAGCAAGATGAGAAAGTAAGAATGTTGTAGGATGAAAGATCATCCACACTTAAATCATGAACTTGAAGAGAATACTTTGATTTCTTGAAAAATAATAATCAAAGTGAGTTAATAAACATATAGATCTAAAATTTATGAATGGTTTTCCAAAAGAACCAAGTTTAAAATATGAGTTTTAGTAGATCTTGGTTCTTACATAAACAAACACTATTTTTGGTAGTTAAACAAGTGTAGAAACACTTGTGCAACAAGAAGATTACATCAAGAAGCATTTTTAGAAAATATGTTTTGAAGTTGTAAACATCCAACTTCTTTAAAAATGAAGTTTTTAAAGAAGTAAACACATTTTAAAGGGTAACTAAACTCACTAAACACACTACCAAGTTACTACAAATTTTCATAAACTTTCAAGTTCATGAAGTAGTAGAATATGCATGATTTTGGCAAGTTTGGTAAGTAAAGGTTGTTTGTTGATGATTATAAATTGATTATGATGATTTTTACAAAAGAAAATGATATGCTTGAAAGCATGGGAACCTCCATTTTTAGGGGAAACTATAGCAAAATTTTCTAAAAATATTAACACTTAGAAAAATATTTTTAAACAAATATTTACAAATGTGTTTTAACCATGAGATTTCCATATAAACTTTGCCATAATTTTTGTTACAAAAATATAAGTATTGGAGGTTGGTTTTATAAATAAAAGTGGTTAAATATATATTTAGAATATATATATACAATGAAGACACACATGTGAGATTACTTGTATACTTTGTGTAATAGTTATATTACTTTAGGGCTAAAAATAATATAACTCGCAAAAATACCAAGGATTACCATCCAAAATATTACCAAAATCCCAAGGAATAAGTATATAAGTTACACACAAAATATTGACGAAACCGAATAAGAAATGTAACTTACAAAATAATCCGGAACTTAATTCGCAAGTATATTTTGGTAAATAATATTTTGGACACAAGGAAATGAAAATATGATTTTTATGATTATCGCAAAGTTATATCATATTTTGACAAGAAGGAAATATACGATTTTTGGTGAATAATATATATATATATATATATATATATATATATTTCCTTGGAATTATTAGAAGATATATTATTTTTGGGAAAATATATATTTTCTTGAGTAAACTTGAAATACATTATTTTTGTATAAAAATATGTTTGTATATATTTTCTATGTTAGACTTGAAAAATATATTATTTTGGAACTACAAATATTTTTGCCAAGAGAAAAAATATTTATTATAAATAATTTTTCTAAGTAATATTTCTTAAATATATATATTTTGGGAAATATATATATTGGTGGACCTTTATTAGAAATAATATTCCGGAAAGTTTAAATATAAATTTAAGTATATGAATACTTAATGGATACAATAAAATACGTATTCCCACATGTATAAATATTCACTGGAATACGACACAAAAACATGGCAAAAATATACAAATACAAGAATACGAATACACATGTATAAGATACCCCCATCCTTGGGAAGGAAATACAAGTATTAATACTTGGAAAGTATTAAGTTAGTATATATTGTTTAACAATTATTCCAAAATTTAATAAATATAATTTAAGTTAAAATATTAATTATTTTGACAATAATTATATAACTTGGAATAATATCAAAGGCATAAAAGGAACGTAACTCTGAAACCTAAAAGCTAAGACAAGGCATGGCCCGTTCGTCTAATAAACATTAGTACGTTGTAGGTAGTCGTGTTCACCGGAGAAGTTCGAGTTACGATTGTTGAAGACGCAAGACTGTGAGTTTCGTGTTCCCCCTTTTCTTTAACTGTTTTCAGTTTTATAACTTCGGGGGTGAAATACACGTTACAATTGTTTACAAACATTATTATTTGGTATGGTTAGCTAAGGAAGGGTACACTTAGATCATGTGAGTGGTGGGCATAACGCTTAAGGCCATCAATCCTGGTTGTAGGACCAAGGGACATGAGTGATAGATCTATTTGGGTGTAGCGAGCCCCGCCCATGTTGGACCATGGTTGGCCCATGGGTAGACTATGTCTTACAGCCGGAAGCCCGGTGCAAAATTTGCTAGGTTTGAGCTTCCTGCATCACGTCACACATATCAATGGCCTTGCAACCCATTGGTGATCTGTTTTTCCTTGTTGCTTTCATACCGGGATTTATAAACTTACATACATACTTACAGTGATTTTAAAGGTTTATTCATACACACAAACAAACACACGAACTCGCTCAACTTTTGTTGATGTTTTCAAAATACATGTATTTCAGGGAATTAGTAAGTGGATCTGGCGGGCGTTGGAAGTTTTATGCTGCGTTAGGAATAAAGATGTCATCCATGGTCTTCGGGTTTGGTCAGTGTGTCTTATTCCGGGACGAGACACGTCTTCCAAACCTTGGGTTTATTTATTGTCTTTTGATGAGTCCTTAGTGAACTCATAAACAATTCGTATGGTTTGTAACTTGAATTTGAAGTCTACGTTTTAAAACAATGTTGTTATATTTTAAAATTATTTATGGATGAACGTCTATGGTTTTAATCATATAGTTGTGGTTATGATTAAATGCAATGGTATTAAGAAAGTCACACCATAATCACGCTTCCGCAAAAGTCAGGGTGTGACAGCTTGGTATCAGAGCTTCGATTGTAGCGAACTAGGATTCCTTCTCGAGTATAGACTACAATCATTAGGGCTCTCACGAAAATGTTTTCACAACATGATTTCATTGCATACACGAAACGCCCAGATCCAGGAAACAAACATTTTTACAAACAAAAGACACGAAACACTTTTCAAAGTTTATGTTTATGATTCAGTCTGAGAGGCTGGGTAGTTCAGTCTGGGAGACTGGGAGATTTAGTCTGAGAGACTAGGGAGTTCAGTCTGGGAGACTGGGAAGTTAGTCTGAGAGACTAGGAAGTTTAGTCTGAGAGACTAGGAAGTTCAATCTGGGAGACTGGGTGGTTCAGTCTGGGAGACTGGGAAGTTTAGTCTGAGAGACTAGGAAGTTCAGTCTGGGAGACTGGGAAGTTCAGTCTGGGAGACTGGGTGGTTCAGTCTGGGAGACTGGGTAGTTTAGTCTGGCAGACTAGGACGGATACGTGATTACATTGTTACTACTTACATGCTTAATGATGCTTGTTGATATATGTGCATATGCTGTGATTGTTTTGTTACAGACGCTATGTCTTCTTCTGAGAGTGGGCTGTCAGATACTGTCGACCTCATGGCTATCGTTTCAGATGGCGAGATCGTCCCAGAGCCAGAGCTTTTTACCTCTGACACTGAGAGTGACCCGGAGATGATGTCAGATGACGACGATGATTTCCAGCCTTTTTCGCTACCCGAATTTGGTGATGATTTACAGCATGCTGATGGTATACCCGACGAGGATCCCTTTCTTATTCCTATTCCTGATCAGGACCATCTCATCCTCGGACATCCCGATGGTGAGCATGTCGTGGCTCCGATCCTCGCCCCTTTGCCTCTTGCGGCCTTTCCTTTCGAGGATTTACCTTTTGATGACTTGTCTGATGATGATATCGATCTTTTTATTGATGGTCCCCCTGATGATGCCCAGGGTGATGGAGTTGCAGCTGAGGATGCCATTGTTGTTCCACTCATTGAGGTTCCTATTATTGAGGTTTCCTCTGATCATTCTGTTCTAGATTCCTTTGAATCTGTTTCATCCTCCACTTTGCATGCAGTGGGACTGCAGCGTTACCCCATTAATTCTGATACTGACACGGCCCTGTCTGCCACACCGACTCCTCCACACGACTTTGAGCTTGACCTTGAGCTAGACATTGCCCCTGACGATCAGCCTGTTGATGCACCCGCTGATCCTGAGCCGATACCTGCTGATCTTGAGCCGATACCTGCACCTGAGCCTTTACCCGATCATGATCCTGTACCATTTGGCATACCTGATGTTGCACCGCTCATACCAGATCCGGTTCCTGCACCCGCTGACCCAGCTGCCTTTACCAGGTAGGTAGACCCCCGATACGCTTTCACCAGCAATGGGTGGATAGATGATGATTGTGATGTACCTTCTATTATTGAGCCTGTTACTCCTCCACATGCACCTGCACCTGTTGATATTGCCCCTTTACATCCGGTTGAGTCAGATGTACACCGTGCCGACTTACCTATCACTTTCTTGCAGGACATACCCGCACCCTATCCAGGGGAAGGCCCTTCTAGCCAGCAGCCTGGCTATGACCCACATGTGACAGCAGCATTTCCTCACGTGCCTTAGTATACACCTACAGCTCATTTTACTTCTTCACCACTAGGCGAGCCACTCATATGGTTTCTGCCGAACACCATGCCAGTTTCTGATCCCTATCATCCTTCGCACTTTGCTGGTTAAACGAGGGATGAGTTACTCTTGTCATTGCAGCTTCAGCAAGAGATCTTGTGTCGTAGAGTTATGGAGCTTGAGAGGATTCCGCGTCCTCCACCTTGTTCATGTCAGTCACCTTTTGTGACTCCACCTGCTCCTCTGTTGCCTTATTTAGATTTCGATGTTCGATTTCTCACCCTGGAGCAGCAGATCAGTTATCTGGTGCGGCACGTTTATGATCTTGAGAGGAGCTAGCGCATGTGCGCAGCTTGCTTTTTGTTCCTCCACCTCCTCCTCCACCACCATCAGCATAGCCGGTTTTTGGTTTTATGTAGGTAGCTTGCTTTTGATAAGAGCACCCCTATTGAGCTGAGCTAGTGAGACTTTTGGAGACCACTTTTTGTATGACTTATGGTAGATGGATAGACATTTTGGACAAGGGTAGTGTGACCCTGTGTTCCCCTTTTGATACGATACATTTGTAAAACATGTAACTGTGATTGTGGTCGATGATTAATAGAAAGCTCAATCGTAATGTTCTCATTATATACGTTGTTGAAATGCATGTTGTGCTGTGATTGGGATGTTATATGCTTACTTGTTATAATAAACACTATTACATACGTATTACTTACTATATACATAAGACCTGACCTATACAACCTTCTTTATAGAAGATGCCTCCACGAAGGAACAATCAGTTGCCCACAACAGAGGCAGAACTGCATGAACGGATTTCACAGGCAATCGCACAACATGAGACCTTACGCTCTGAACACAGCGGAGGTACCTTAGGAAATAACCCACCTCACGGTAATGTTTAAGTCACTTAAGACACATTACGTTACGTTTGGACATTCCATGTGCGTTTGCTAATGCTTTCTGTGAATGATGTTGCTTGTACAGGCTGTACTTACAGGCAATTCCTTGACGGCAAGCCTCTGAACTTTGACGGCACTGGAGGTGCTGTAGCTTACGTTAGATGAGCTGAGAAAACAGATTCTGTGCTGCGGATGAGCAAGTGTGCACCGGAGCTTCAGGTCACTTACATTTCTGGACTTTTCCTAGACGAAGCTCTATCATGGTGGAACCTTCAGGTTCAAACTCTAGGAGAGGAAGCTGCATATGCTATGACTTGGGACGAGTTGAAGGAACTGATGCACAAGAAGTACTGCTCAAGAGCTGAGATTCAGAAGCTAGAAACCGAGTTTTGGAATCTTAAAATGGATGGTCCAAAGATTGCCGAATACGTGCAGAGATTCCATGACCTATCTCATGTTGTTCCTTACATGGTTGAACTAGAGTTCAAGCGAATCGAGCGTTTTATTTGGGGATTGGCACCCCAAATCATGAGCATGGTGACGACCTCAAAGCCTCCAATGATCACCGAGGCCATTGATCTAAGTGTGGCATTGACTGAAGAAGCGATTAGGCTGAACAAGTTCTCAATCTCTGATGGAAAGAAGAAGGAGACTCATGTCGAGTCATCTGGAGAGAACAAGCGGAAGTTCTCCAACTTCAAGAAAGGTACTCAAGGGAACAACGGTGGTAACAAGAAGAGAGATGCAAACCCACCAGCTGAGGTCAAGACTGGTGCAGCAAGTTCTGAGAACAAAGGGAAAGGATACATGGGCACCTTGCCTAAGTGTGATGTATGCCAGTTACATCATGCCGGCCCATGTAGGTATAGGAAGTGTGAATCTTGTGGAAAGAATGGTCATTCGAAGGAGACATGTTGGGCTGGTAATGGCCGTGGAAATGGTGGCCAGAAAGGTAATGGTAGTGGCAGTGGAAACCATGGTGGAAACGGTATTGGGAATAGAAACAATCAAGGAGGAAATGGTGGTAATGGTAATCATGGTGGTACTGGAAACCAAGCCGGTAATGGAAACCGCAACCAAAACAACAATCAGGGTGGTACTGGAAACAAGCAAGGATGCTTTAGTTGTGGAGATGTTGGGCACTTCAAGAGAGATTGCCCAAAGAATAACCAAGCTCAGGGGAGAGTTTTTAACATAGGAGCGAGGGAAGCTCACAAAGATCCGAACGTAGTCATGGGTACGTTCCCTATCAACCAACACTTTGCATCTGTACTGTTTGATACTGGTGCCGATTATAGCTTTGTATCCCTAGAATTTAAGAGTTTACTTGGGTTAGTTGCCAGTAAGCTAGATATTTCGTACTCGATAGAACTAGCTAATGGAAAGCTAGTTGAGGCAAATGAAGTAATTAGAGGCTGTGTAATAGAGCTCGGAGAGCATGAGTTTATGCTTGACCTTCTGCCAGTTGAGTTGGGAGGCTTTGACGGGGTAGTTGGATGGATTGGCTATCGAGTAACCGAGCAGAGATCGTATGTCATGAGAAGATAATCCGAATCCCGTTGGCGAATGGAGAAACGATTGTAGTTCATGGAGAGAAGCATGATACGCCTCTAAGGATTATCAGTTGTTTGAAGGCCCGAAAGTTTTTGCAGAAAGGATGTGTTACCTTCCTGGCTCACATTTTTTATAAGGAAGCCGAAGAGCCGAAGCTGGAAGATATCCCAGTTGTGAGGGAATATCCTGAAGTCTTCCCCGAAGACTTGCCAGGATTGCCGCCGCAAAGACAAGTCGAATTTCACATTGACTTAGTTCTAGGCGTCGCGCCTGTAGCCAAGGCACCTTATCGACTTGCGCCTTCCGAGATGCAAGAGTTGTCGACACAACTTCAAGAGCTTTTGGACAAGGTATTTATTAGACCAAGCTTCTCGCCTTGGGGAGCTCCAGTTTTGTTCGTCAAGAAGAAGGACGGTAGTTTTCGCATGTGTATCGACTATCGAGAGCTAAACAAGTTAACCATCAAGAATCGGTATCCTTTTCCGAGGATTGATGATCTCTTCGATCAACTTCAGGGTTCAAGTTATTACTCCAAGATTGATCTTCGATCAGGCTAACACCAGCTGCGAATTCAAGAAGAGAGTATACCGAAGACTGCTTTTAGAACTCGATATGGACATTACGAGTTTCTAGTAATGCCGTTTGGTTTGACAAACGCGCCAGCAGTGTTTATGGATTTGATGAATAGAGTTTGCAAGCCATATCTCGATAAATTCATGATTGTGTTTATCGACGATATTTTGATTTATTCAAGAACGAAGGAAGAGCATGAACAACACCTTAGAGCCATTTTAGAGTTGCTCAAGAAGGAAAAGCTATGCGCAAAGTTCTCAAAGTGCGAGTTCTGGTTGCGTGAGGTACAATTCCTTGGTCATGTAGTGAACAAAGATGGAATCCACGTGGATCCCACCAAGATCGAGGCGATTAAGAATTGGGAGACTCCGAAGACGCCAACCGAGATCCGTCAGTTTCTAGGCTTAGCTGGGTATTATCGCCGATTCATTGAGGATTTTTCGAAAATCGCTCAAACGTTGACCTCCCTTACTCAGAAGGATAAGAAGTATGAATGGGGAGATAAGCAAGAAGAAGCTTTTCAGTTGCTGAAGAACAAGCTTTGCGACTTCGTGGTATATTGTGATGCCTCGCGTTAGGGATTGGGCTGTGTGCTGATGCAGCGACAGAGGGTTATCACTTATGCTTCGCGCCAGTTGAAAGTTCATGAGAAGAATTACACCACGCATGATTTGGAATTAGGTGCAGTGGTATTTGCATTGAAGATTTGGCGACATTATCTGTATGGCACCCGATGCACAATCTTTACTGATCACAAGAGCTTACAGCATATATTTGATCAGAAAGAGCTTAATATGAGACTGAAACGATGGGTTGAGTTGCTAAACGATTATGATTGTGAAATCAAATATCACCCAGGAAAGGCGAATGTGGCGGCAGATGCCTTGAGTCGAAAAGAGAGGATTAAGCCCATAAGGGTTAGGGATTTGGAGATGATTATATAGAAAGACCTCTCGTTGCGCATTCGTGCTGCACAGAGAGAAGCTCTTAAGAAAGAGAATCTTAAGGACGAATATCTCCGTGGGATGGAGAATCAGTTGGTACCCAATGAGGAAGGAACATTGTGTTTTATGAAACGAATTTGGGTTCCCCTCTTTGGTGGTCTTAGAGATGTGATTTTTTATGAAGCCCATAAATCGAGGTACTCGATCCATCCCGGATCAGACAAGATGTACCAAGATTTGAAGGATTTCTACTGGTGGCCAAGATTGAAAGGTGATGTTGCAACTTATGTTGGAAAGTGCTTGACTTGTGCCAAGGTAAAAGCCGAGTATCATAAGCCTTCAGGTCTTTTGCAGCAACCTAAGATTCCCATGCGGAAATGGGAGCAGATTTCAATGGATTTTATAACCAAGTTGCCAAAGACACCCAGAGGTCATGATACGATTTGGGTAATTGTAGACCGTCTGACAAAATCTGCATACTTTTTACCAATCAGGGAAAAGGATAACACTGGTAAGCTAGCTAGCTGAGCTGTACCTAAGGGAGATAGTTGCACGTCATGGAGTGCCTATCTCGATTATATCTGATAGAGACGGAAGATTTGTGTCAAGGATTTGGCAATCTTTCCAAGAAGCGTTTGGTTCACAGCTTAATTTGAGCACGGCATTTCACCCACAGACAAACGGTCAAAGTGAGTGAACGATTTAAACACTTGAAGATATGTTACGAGCTTGCGTAATAGACTTGGGTGGTAGTCGGGACACTCACCTACCTTTGGTAGAGTTTTCCTATAACAACAGCTACCATACAAGCATTCAAGCTGCACCGTTTGAAGCTCTTTACGGACGCAAGTGTCGATCGCCGTTACGCTGGGTAGATGCTGGCGATAGACAACTAGTTGGTCCTGAATTGGTTCAAGAAATAACAGATAAGATCATACAGATCCGAGAGCGCATTAAGGCGGCTCGTGACCGACAAAAGAGCTATGCGGACCAAAGAAGGAAACCTTTGGAATTCGAAGTGGGAGATATGGTTTTATTGAAAGTCTCACCTTGGAAAGGTGTGGCACGCTTTGGGAAGCATGGAAAGTTAAACCCACGATTCATTGGACCGTTCAAAATCCTGGAGAGGATTGGTCTAGTAGCTTATAAGTTGGATCTACCTGCGGAACTGAATGGTGTTCATAACACATTTCATGTATCCAACCTGAAGAAGAGTCCAACACAGGAAACGGTGGTTATTCCTGCTAATGAAGTTCACATTGACGACACACTCCATTTTACAGAAGAACCCGTTGAGGTCACGGATTGGAAGGTTAACAAAACTAGAAGGAGTAGTGTTAAACTTGTTAAGGTTCCATGGAACGCGCGTCACGGCCCAGAGTTTACTTGGGAGCGTGAAGACCGCATGAAAGCTAAGTACCCTCATTTATTCCCTAACACCCCTGCAGCTAGTAGTAGAGCTTAAAATTTCGGGACGAAATTTTCTTAACAGGGGGAGAATGTGACAACTGTCAAAAATTCAGGTATCCGTACAAATAATTAATATTGATTAGTGCTTAATGACTATGCTGAATTACAAATTAACTGCTTTCTGATTACTGCCATACACATATATGTGCATCATACATTGTTTAATGTCATATCAATATTGCATGAAAGCTATATTGCCTTGAATGATGCATTAAGCACAGTTAGCACAGTAAACGGATAAATCAGCAAATGCTGACAAAACTAAGCACATAGATAGACAGTGTTTTGAGACACAGTATGAGCCAGAAACTAAGTGCTACATTAGTATAGAGTGTAAGGAAGTAAGGACCACAAAACTGCTTTTCTAGGTGATATTTTAAGTGCCGGAAAGTGCCTAAAACTCACCCGAAGTGCTGAATTCAGCAAAATTCAGCATAAATCAGCATTTTAACATACTTATATTATGTAGAAACATGGTAAAATGGTCCTGAATGCTTTCCTAAGTGTTGGGAATTAAAAGTGTCACAAAAGGTAACATAAAGAACACTAAACTACAAGTTTAGCCCTTTAACAAACCAGTATCCAACCGAACAACCGGACACTACCCGAAACATCAAATTTACACTAGAAGCACTGTTTTAATGTGTCCAAGCTAGTTATGATCCCCGAACATCATAACACCTCCTAAAAATATCTAATAACTGAAACACGTAACGAATACTTGAAAATGAACTAGAAGATAAAGTAATGGTTTAAACCTAAGCTAGACCCCCCCCCCACCTATGGGACGGCCATACCTCACCTCCATACTTCAAGATTTTATTTCTATATTAAATTAGATATTGTTCTTACTTTTTATGGCATATTACACATGTGTTAATTGGAGAACATGGTTATAAGATGAACATGGAAGATCATTCTCTCATAATCTACACACACTCAAAAACACACTTAGCTCTCTCTCCCTCTCCTTGTGTTCTCGGCCGAACCACATCCCACACACCTCCACCATTTTTGTTCAATCTTCATACATTTCAAACACATACAAAGGTGCTAGAAGCAAGATAAGGAAGCTTGGTGGCTTTGGATCTTGAAGGACCTTCACTATTTGCTTTTATCCTCTTGATTTCTACTCTTGATTCATCCCTAGCCTTGAGCTAGTGGTAAGATCCTTGTACACTCCATATTACTTCTATTTTGAGTGGTTAAAGTAGTATCATAATCAAGAACATCAAGAACACTAAAGAACATAAGCATGAAACTTGAACATAATCTTGATTTATGAAGTAATCTTGATGAAACTAAGTTCTTTATGAGATATATGCTTGTTGATCTTCGATTGTTTGCAGAAATGATGTTGAACATCATAACATCTTGCTAGATCATGATTAGAAACATAGTCTAGCAAGATGAGAAAGTAAGAATGTTGTAGGATGAAAGATCATCCACACTTAGATCATGAACTTGAAGAGAATACTTTGATTTCTTGAAAAATAATAATCAAAGTGAGTTAATAAACATATAGATCTAAAATTTATGAATGGTTTTCCAAAAGAACCAAGTTTAAAATATGAGTTTTAGTAGATCTTGGTTCTTACATAAACAAACTATTTTTGGTAGTTAAACAAGTGTAGAAACACTTGTGTAACAAGAAGATTACATAAAGAAGCATTTTTAGAAAATATGTTTTGAAGTTGTAAACATCCAACTTCTTTAAAAATGAAGTTTTTAAAGAAGTGAACACATTTTAAAGGGTAACTAAACTCACTAAACACACTACCAAGTTACTACAAATTTTCATAAACTTTCAAGTTAATAAAGTAGTAGAATATGCATGATTTTTGCAAGTTTGGTAAGTAAAGGTTGTTTGTTGATGATTATAAATTGATTGTGATGATTTTTACAAAAGAAAATGATATGCTTGAAAGCATGGGAACCTCCATTTTTAGGGGAAACTATGGCAAAATTTTCTAAAAATATTAACACTTAGAAAAATATTTTTAAACAAATATTTACAAGTGTGTTTTAACCATGAGATTTCCATATAAACTTTGCCATAATTTTTGTTACAAAAATATAAGTATTGGAGGTTGGTTTTATAAATAAAAGTGGTTAAATATATATTTAGAATATATATATACAATGAAGACACACATGTGTGATTACTTGTATACTTTGTGTAATAGTTATATTACTTTAGGGCTTGAAATAATATAACTCGCAAAAATACCAAGGATTACCATCCAAAATATTACCAAAATCCCAAGAAATAAGTATATAAGTTACACACAAAATATTGACGAAACCGAGTAAGAAATGTAACTTACCAAATATTCCAGAACTTAATTCGCAAGTATATTTTGGTAAATAATATTTTGGACACAAGGAAATTAAAATATGATTTTTATGATTATCGCAAAGTTATATCATATTTTGACAAGAAGGAAATATACGATTTTTGGTGAATAAATAAATAAATATATATATATATATATATATATATATATATATTTCCTTGGAATTATTAGAAGATATATTATTTTTGGGAAAAATATATATTTTCTTGAGTAAACTTGAAATACATTATTTTTGGATAAAATAAGTTTGTATATATTTTCTAAGTTAGACTTGAAAAATATATTATTTTGGAACTACAAATATTTTTGCCAAGAGAAAAATTATAAATAATTTTTCTAAGTAATATTTCTTAAATATATATATTTTGGGAAATATATATATTGGTGGACCTTTATTAGAAATAATATTCAGGAAAGTTTAAATATAAATTTAAGTATATGAATACTTAATGGATACAATAAAATACGTATTCTCACACGTATAAATACTCACCGGAATACGACACCAAAACATGGCAAAAATATACAAATACAAGAATATGAATACACATGTATAAGATACCCCAATCCTTGGGAAGGAAATACAAGTATTAATACTTGGGAAGTATTAAGTTAGTATATATTGTTTAACAATTATTCCAAAATTTAATAAATATAATTTAAGTTAAAATATTAATTATTTTGACAATAATTATATAAACTTAGAATAATATCAAAGGCATAAAAGGAACGTAACTCTGAAACCTAAATGCTAAGACAAGGCACGGCCCGTTCGTCTAATAAACATTAGTACGTTGTAGGTAGTCGTGTTCACCGGAGAAGTTTGAGTTACGATTGTTGAAGACGCAAGACTATGAGTTTCGTGTTCCCCCTTTTCTTTAACTGTTTTCAGTTTTATAACTTCGGGGGTGAAGTACATGTTACAACTGTTTACAAACATTATTATTTGGTATGGTTAGCTAAGGAAGGGTACACTTAGATCATGTGAGTGGTGGGCATAACGCTTAAGGCCATCAATCCCGGTTGTAGGACCGAGGGACATGAGTGATAGATCTATTTGGGTGTAGCGAGCCCCGCCCATGTTGGACCAGGGTTGGCCCATGGGTAGACTATGTCTTACAGCCGGAAGCCCGGTGCAAAATTTGCTAGGTTTGAGCTTCCTGCATCACGTCACACATATCATTGGCCTTGCAACCCATTGGTGATCTGTTTTTCCTTGTTGCTTTCATACCGGGATTTATAAACTTACATACATACTTACAGTGATTTTAAAGGTTTATTCATACACACAAACTCGCTCAACTTTTGTTGATGTTTTCAAAATACATGTATTTCAGGGAATTAGTAAGTGGATCTGGCGGGCGTTGGAAGTTTTATGCTACGTTAGGAATAAAGATGTCATCCATGGTCTTCGGGTTTGGTCAGTGTGTCTTATTCCTGGACGAGACACGTCTTCCAAACCTTGGTTTTATTTATTGTCTTTTGATGAGTCCTTAGTAAACTCATAAACAATTCGTATGGTTTGTAACTTGAATTTGAAGTCTACGTTTTAAAACAATGTTGTTATGTTTTAAACTTATTTATGGATGAACGTCTATAGTTTTAATCATATAGTTGCGGTTTTGATTGAATGCAATGGTATTAAGAAAGTCACACCATAATCACGCTTCCGCAAAAGTCAGGGTGTGACACTGTGATTATGAACTTATACGTGTACCATGCGAACATAAACTAACTATGTATACATGAAAACCATAGGCTTGATTGATTAACTGTGAATAAGTAACTTAACAAACCGAGCAAACCAAGGTGAGTTCACACTTTCTACAAGGCATGGTATTTTCGGTGGTTTGGGAATTGGTTAAGGAATAATATTGAAACCTGCGTATCCTCCTTGGGTAGGACACGTACCTCCATCCCCCTTGGGAAGGATGACAACATTTAAACCTGCGTATTCTCCTTGGGTAGAATACGTACCTCCATCCTCCGTAGGAAGGATGACAACCTATAACTTACTAGACAAAACTCTATCATGAAGTCCCTTATTTTTATATCGACTTAATCGCCGGGCCATTGGCGAACGGGTCATTAGTTAAATAGCGCTATTAGGTCTGACAAGCCTCACACCATGCCACAGAGGACAGGAGTGGACTAATGTACTTGGGCACTTAGTCAATGATGATAGACATTGACGCAGGGCACATAAACATGACTAAAGTCAGTAGTCGATATGGTAACGGGTCTAGTGGTTAACATGGGGTAGCCCCTAATGGTTATGGTTTGGGAAACAAGGAAGTGAATTACACATGGTTTTCGAAAGAACTTATGGTTTTTGAAACAACTTAAAACGAACACCCAACTGTGAACTCGCTCAACTTTGTTGTTGACTCGTTGTTACATGCTTTGCAGGTCGTTAGATGCTTAGCTGGAGCTTGCATGGGAGCAAGAGTCGTTATGGGACATGGACTGTTGAGTTCCATGTTAAACATTTGAACTTTTTAACTTATGCTTTGGTTTTAAACTTTATGCTTCCGCTGATAACTCGAACTTAGTTAATTTGTTTTGGACACCAATTATATTGTTGGTTGGGTTATATTTACTTTACTATATTGTTCAATATGATTGGTGGCTTGATCCTGGTCATGTCACGCTCCCTGGGGTGATACTCCGCTTGTGGATTTTGGGGGTATGACAGATTGGTGTCAGAGCCATTGGTTATAGTGAACTCAGTTTTAAAAAGGGAAAAGCTTTTTGACAAAACCAGACTATAACCTGTACAGTGCTCAACGATCCACAACGACGCTTCGCTCCACGTGCAAGACTCAACACTATAAGTGATATGGTTTATGTTTGTATTGCTTGCTTATTTGTACGTAGAGTATTGTTCATGGTATGCTTAGTTAACGTTACAAATGTTGTTTGAAACCCTGTGTGCTTACTCTCTTCTGTCATCCCATACTTATGCACTTTCACGACACTTTTCTCACTTATGTTTGCTTCAATGTGAAGATCATGAGTGGAAGTCTCAACTTGACTCAAGCCCAGCTGACGGCTCTAATCAATGAACGAGCTGCTGAGGCACTCGCAGCAGCCCCAGCAGGAGGTATCACCTGCCATTCCGACCTATCCTAGGATGTTTGAATCCTACTTTTGTGATCCTACTCTCGTGCTTAACTTTGTCCTTTCTTGCTCACGCGACAGGTCAACCTGCTCAGCCTCCTGTGTGTATGTTCAAAACTTTCATGGATTGCTGACCCAGTACCTTCAATGGCACAGAAGGAGCTGTAGGTCTTCTCCACTGGTTCGAGAAGATCGAATCCGTTTTTGAGATGTGTGAATGCCCTGTAGCTCATAGGGTGAAATTTGCTACTGGAACACTTGAAGGCGGTGCGTTAACTTGGTGGAACGCACAGGTTCAAATGCTAGGGTTGGCAGCTGCTAATGCCACCCCATGGAATGACTTTAAAGATCTGATCAAAGAGGAGTATTGTCATCGCGATGACATTCACAAGCTAGAGGTGGAGTTTTACAATTTGAAGATGACGGGGTCTGAAATCGAGGCGTATACGAAAAGATCGAATGAATTGGCTGCATTGTGTCCTACTATGGTAGATCCTCCTATCAAACGTATTGAGCTATACCTCAAGGATTTAGTGCCAGAGATTCAGAGTATGCTAACTTCAGCTAACCTCCTTACAATCCTGCAAGTCATACGACTGTCCCACCGTCTCACTGATCAGGCAGTTGAGCAGAACAAGCTGCCAAAGCGTATTAGTGCTACCACTACTTCTGATGCTCCTAACGACAAAAAGCGCAAGTGGGATGGAAATTCAAGCAAGGGTTTAACTTCTGTGCAGTCTCAGTCTCAGCAGCGAAGGACTGACGACTACAAAAGCCCTGGTCAACAAGGAGGGTACAAGGGAAATCAACCTAAGTGCAATCGTTGCAACTTGCACCACAGCGGGCCGTGTGGCAAGGGTCGCTGTCATAGGTGCAACAAACCTGGTCACGCAACAAAGGATTGCAGGAGCCCATATCCTGCAAATCAGAATCGTCAGCAGCAGCAACAAGCTCCACAGAACCAGCAGCAGCAGCAACACCAGGTTAATAAAGGGTGTTTTCAGTGTGGTGCTGAAGGCCACTTCAAGAGGAACTGCCCCCAGCTGAACCTGAACCAGAACAACAACCAGGGGAATGGAAACAACAGGGATAACAATGACGGCAATGGTGCCAGGGGACGTGCTTTCGTAATTGGTCAGGGTGATGCGAGGAATGATCCCAACGTTGTGATGGGTAAATTTCTACTGGATGATTTCTTTGTTTCAGTACTATTTGATTCGGGTGCCGATACTAGTTACGTATCCTCAAAAGTTAGTCAGATGCTTAAGCGTACCCCAATTCTCTTGAACACCAAGCACATTGTAGAACTAGCAAACGGTAAAAGTCTTGAGGCCACACACATGGTTAGGGGTTGTAATCTCATTCTAGCTGGTCAGACCTTCCCTATCGACCTTATCCCCATTGTTCTTGGTAGCTTCGACGTTGTCATCGGGATGGACTGGTTATCCCAACATTGAGCAGAGATTCTTTGCAAGGAGAAAATTATCCGCATCCCTCGTTCTGGTGAAGAACCTCTCATGATTCGTGGTGACAAGAGTGGTGATGTAGTACGCATCATCTCTTTCCTTAAGGCCCAGAAGTGCTTAAGAAAGGGCCACACAGCTATTCTAGCCCTCGTTACTGACACCTCGATGAAGGAAAAGAAGATAGAAGATATTCCGATCGTACGCGACTTTCCTGAGGTATTTCCTGAGGAATTACCTGGTCTTCCGCCTCATCGTCAGGTCGAATTTCAAATCAAGCTAGCTCCTGGCGCAGCACCAATAGCGCATGCACCTTATCGTTTAGCCCCATCAGAACTAGAAGAACTATCCACACAACTGCAAGAACTCTTGGACAAGGGTTTCATTCGTCCTAGCTCTTCGCCCTGGGGAGCTCCAGTCTTGTTTGTGAAGAAGAAAGACGGTACCTTCCATATGTGTATTGACTATCGCGAACTCAACAAGGTGACCGTGAAGAATCGTTATCCTCTTCCGCGTATCGATGATCTATTCGACCAGCTACAAGGGTCGAGCTTCTACTCTAAGATTGATCTGAGATCGGGCTATCATCAACTGAGAGTCCGAGATGAGGACATCTCTAAGATAGCATTCAGAACTCGCTACGGTCACTACGAGTTTCTGGTCATGCCTTTCGGATTGACGAACGCACATGCGGTCTTCATGGATCTCATGAACCGAGTGTACAAACCTTACTTGGATAAGTTCGTTATTGTTTTCATCGATGACATCCTGATCTATTCTAAGAGTCAGGAGGAACACGAGCATCATCTGCGGCTTATTCTGGAACTTCTTCAAGCAGAGCAGCTTTATGCTAAGTTTTCAAAATGCGACTTTTGGCTTCGTGAAGTCCATTTCCTAGGCCACGTGGTAAACGAGGATGGGATTCATGTGGATCCATCCAAGGTTGACTCGATCAAGAATTGGCCTGCACCTCGAACACCAACTGAAATCCGCCAATTCTTGGGTTTGGCGGGTTACTACATAAGGTTTATCAAGGATTTCTCAAATATTGCGCAACCTCTCACTTCACTAACTCAGAAGGGTGTCACCTACCGTTGGGGTGATGCACAGGAATCCGCGTTTCAGCAATTAAAGAAGAAACTTTGTAGCGCACCTATTCTCTCGTTACCTGAAGGCACAGACGATTTCGTGGTTTATTGCGACGCGTCAATCCAAGGACTTGGTTGTGTGTTGATGCAACGTGAGAAAGTCATTGCTTATGCATCACGCCAACTTAAGGTTCACGAAAGGAACTACACTACCCATGATCTGGAGCTGGGAGCTGTTGTTTTCGCACTCAAGATATGGAGGCATTACCTGTATGGTACCAAGTGCACCATTTACACCGATCACAGGAGTCTCCAACATATCTTCGATCATAAGGAGTTGAACATGCGACAGCGTCGATGGGTCGAACTTCTGAATGATTATGAGTGCGCGATCAAGTACCATCCGGGCAAAGCCAATGTTGTGGCCGATGCCCTCAGTCGAAAGAAGACTAAACCTAAGCGTGTGTGTTTACAGCTTACCATCCACTCTAGTCTTCCTACTCAGATACGAGATGCTTAGAATGAAGCATTGAAAGCAGAGAACATCAGGGCTGAGTCCCTGTGAGGATCGAAGAAGCGGTTAGAACAAAAGGAAAACGGCGCTTACTACTTGGCAGGGCGCATCTGGGTTCCATTTTATGGTAATCTACATGAACTTGTGATGGATGAAGCACACAAGTCTCGTTACTCAGTACATCCTGGTTCTGATAAGATGTACCACGATCTAAAAGCTACGTATTGGTGGCCTAGTATGAAAGCCAACATAGCAACCTATGTTAGTAAATGCTTGACTTGTACGAGAGTCAAGGTTGAATACCAGAAACCATCAGGGCCTACTTCAACAACCAGAGATCCCGACATGGAAATGGGAGCAAATTTCCATGGACTTCGTTATTGGCCTACCTAGATCTCAACGAGGAAACGATACCATTTGGGTGATAGTGGATCGATTGACTAAGTCTGCACACTTTTTGGCTATCAAGGAAACGGATATGTTCTCTAATCTACCAGACATCTATTTGAATGAACTAGTTTCGAGGCACGGGGTACCAACTTCCATCATCTCTGATCGTGATCCGCGTTTTACCTCTGAGCTGTGGCAAACGATGCACAAATCCTTTGGCTCGTGTTTAGATATGAGCACAGCGTATCATCCACGGACGGATGGGCAGACTGAACGCACCATCCAAACTCTTGAAGACATGCTTCAGGCATGTGTAATCGACTTTGGTAACGGCTGGGAAAGGCACCTACCTTTGGTGGAGTTTTCGTATAGCAACAGTTACCACACCAGTATCTAAGCTGCTCCGTTCGAGGCATTGTATGGACGAAAATGCCGATCACCCTTATGCTGGGCGGAAGTTGGCGACAGCCAAATCACTGGCCCAGAACTCGTCGTAGACACAACAGAGAAGATTACTCAAATACGACAACGAATGGCGGCAGCTCGTGACCGTCAGAAAAGCTACGCTGATAAGCGCAGGAAACCACTCGAGTTCCAGGTTGGGGATCGAGTACTACTTAAAGTCTCACCTTGGAAAGGTGTAGTTCGTTTTGGTAAACGAAGCAAACTCAACCCGCGATATGTCGGACCTTTCGAAATCACTGAGAAAATTGGAAAAGTGGCCTATAGACTGAACCTACCCGAAGAACTCAGTGGAGTTCACAACGTATTCCGTGTGTCGAATCTGAAGAAGTGTCTGTCAGATGAAACCCTCATAGTTCCTTTCAAGGAGCTCATTATCGACGATCAGTTGCGATTTGTCGAAGAACCTGTGGAAATCTTGGACCGGGAGGTCAAGATTCTCAAACACACCAAGATACCTATTGTTCGAGTTCGTTGGAACTCCCGTTGTGGCCCAGAGTTTACCTGGGAACGAGAAGACCAAATGAAACACAAATATCCCGAGTTGTTCGAGAAAAGTGAAACCACTACTGAGGCTGAAGCTACTGCGGAATTTCGGGACGAAATTCCAAACCAACGGGAGGATGATGTGACACCCCAGGAAAACCAGGAAACCACGCAACCTAACTAGCTTCCTTAGTAACTACGTGCTAAATTTCGGGATGAAATTTCTTTCAAGTTGGGGATGATGTGACAACCCGAGCTTTCAAGGTCTTTACTTGACACGTTACTTGTTTCGTAAAGTGTTTTCACAATTGTTTGCATTGTAACTTGTTCATCTTTGGTATATGTTTGTTGTTTTGTGTTATTGATTGATATATGATTGATTGTGCACGTTTAATAACTGTTTAAGATTATACACTTAACCCCACATTGCTCACTCGACGAAAAAGGTATTTCGCCATTAACTCTATTCGACGAAACACAAGGCTTTCGTCATCACCTCTGCGCGACGAAACACTAAAGTTTCGTCACACTTAGCCGACAAAACACTGATGGGCTTGCGGCCCAGGGGAGGCCCAAGTAGGAGTCAGTTATATATATACTTTGTATCCGTATAACATTACGTAAAAACCACAAACGGCGAAACCCTACTTTGCTCTCCTTTTTTCTCTTCACGACTGTTCCTGTAATCCCGAGATCGTTGAACGCCGATCGGATCAATCTATCCATTCCCACGGTTAGTGTTCATCTTGATTAATGCTAGGGTGTCGATGCTGTGTTTGTATGTGTGGTTAGGGTTCATCGATAGGCGGATGTTTACGGTGCTTGTTGGCTAGAAACTTGTAGTGATGATTATATGTTACTGAACCTTATTCTTTAATCAATTAATGTATTGCTTGATTAACAATGATCATTGTGGAATGAGTGGTTATCTGGAATTGTGTAGTAATGTATGATGAAACTGTATGTAACTGTTGAATGGGCATGATTATTTTAATTAGGGTTTGGCTCATGATTAGAAAAGGGTGATCGATCTGACTTGGGGACTGTTAAATCATGTTGATTATTTCTGTGACATAGTTAAAACTGATGTGATGATATTGTTGAAAAATTGATTCAATGGGATCGTGTGAATGATTAGAATCTGTAACTGTTGGTGTGTGTGGCTAAGGAAATACCCCGACGAAACTTGAGGTCTTTCGTCAACCTCATGTCGACGAAACTCTATATGTTTCGCCACTTAGCATCTCGACGAAACTCCATACGTTTCGCCACATAGCATCTTGACGAAACACTTGATGTTTCACCGTTTGGAGTTTTGCCGCCCTGTGAGTAGTCACAACAGACTGTAGTTTAGAACACTTAAGATAATGAATAACTACGTTGTTATATGTTATTGATGATAGTGAAGACTGGTTTTGCATGGGATTGAATAACTGTTATGTGTTATTTAGTGTTTGTGATTCTAAATGCACACTGTGATTATGAACTTATACGTGTACCGTGCGAACATAAACTAACTATGTATACATGAAAACCATAGGCTTGATTGATTAACTGTGAACAAGTAACTTAACAAACCGAGCAAACCAAGGTGAGTTCACACTTTCTACAAGGCATGGGATTCCTGGTGGTTTGGGAATCGGTTAAGGAATAATATTGAAACCTACATATCCTCCTTGGGTAGGACACGTACCTCCATCCTCCTTGGGAAGGATGACAACATTGAAACCTGCGTATTCTCCTTGGGTAGAATACGTACCTCCATCCTCCGTAGGAAGGATGACAACCTATAACTTACTACACAAAACTCTATCATGAAGTCCCTCATTTTTATATCGACTTAATCGCCAGGCCATTGGCGAACGGGTCATTAGTTAAATAGCGTTATTAGGTCTGACAAGCCTCACACCTTGCCGCAGAGGACGGGAGTGGACTAATGTACTTGGGCACTTAGTCAATGATGATAGACATTGACGCAGGGCACATAAACATGCCTAAAGTCAATAGTCGATATGGTAATGGGTCTAGTGGTTAACATGGAGTAGCCCCCACTGGTTATGGTTTGGGAAACAAGGAAGTGATTTACACATGGTTTTCGAAAGAACTTATGGTTTTTGAAATAACTTAAAACGAACACCCAACTGTGAACTCGCTCAACTTTGTTGTTGACTCGTTGTTACATGCCTTGCAGGTCGTTAGATGCTTAGCTGGAGCTTGCATGGGAGCAGGAGTCGTTGTGGGACAAGGACTGTTGAGTTCCATGTTAAACATTTGAATTTTTAAACTTATGCTTTGGTTTTAAACTTTATGCTTTCGCTGATAACTCGAACTTAGTTAATTTGTTTTGGACACCAACTATATTGTTGGTTGGGTTATATTTACTTTACTATATTGTTCAATATGATTGGTGGCTTGATCCTGGTCATGTCACGCTCCCTGCGGTGATACTCCGCTTGTGGATTTTGGGGGTGTGACACTATTGGTGCACATTTTGTTAAATTAAACCCAAATGGCTGAGTGTTAGAAAAATCTGAACATAGGGTTTTGATCAACGGCGAAATCTCTACGTGAAAACATGTTCAATTTTGTCAATATGTTAGAAAAATATTTGGTGTTCATAGATTATTCAAAGTGTTCTTTAATGTCAGATTGATCGAGTGGCAGTTCGATCGGATGGCAATCTGGAGGACCCGGCACCGAATCTGGAGATATTGCACGTCCGTTTTCTTTATTAGCATATTGTGCAATTTGATACATGCATAACTATGCTATGTATTGTTTTCTTATTCCTCACACAAACCGGTCAGCTTAGTATGCCCTATCTACCCTTTAAAACACCAAAAGCCATCTCAACGTATTTTCTTGTCGATTCTTGCAACCTTTTGAACACCTTTTCTTTAACCTCGACAGGAAATGAAGGAGCTTTCACAAAAACAGACCATGATGGGTAGATAACTTCCACAATAAGAAAGTCTCGTCTGTAATATCTTTCATTAACATAGAATGGACAAAAGGGTGCGGTACCATCTGTTATGGTTTGAAACAACGGCGACGTGTGCAAAACATTGATATCGTTGTTTGAACCAGGAACACCAAAATATGAATGCCAAAACCATAAATCATTCGACGTCACCGCTTCAAGTATGATGGTTGGTCTTTTGATGTCACCTCTAACATACGCCCCTTGCAACTCTCTTGGACAAGTTGTCCATTCGATATGTGTACAATCAATGCTACCGAGCATCCCTGGAAAATGTCATCTAGCCTCATGTGCGGCGTAAATACATGAGATGTCGTGTCTCGTCGCTTTACGTAAAAACTCTTTACCATACAATATAATGATCGCGTTACAAAATAATTGCAAACATTAACATGAAGTTATGTCCGACATAGCTAAGTATTCATCAAATTCTTCGGGATGGTTACCTGTCGCTAGTTGGCGAATGACGGATGCGTATTTTTGTATCGGCGTGAAACTGCGTTTGCCCCTCCCGTCGTAAGGTTCTTGAAACTATTCTTCGCTTGCTTCGATGTCTCCAACAATCTTTAAAAATAATTCTTTGGTAAACGAAACCGATCTCTAAACGTTTCGGCATTGTTGACCGGATTCTCTTTGGGCGACTCAAACTTGCTTCAAGTGCGTTATACACCTTCTCAAAAAGTTCAAGTGTCTCATTGTCGGAAGACAGTTGGCTATCGTTATCGCTGTCCATCGGAAACGAATCCGTAGGAAATTCTATTTGTGAAATTTGTAGAATGTGTGATGTATGTTTTGTAGTTGGTGAAATGGTATAAGTTTATGAAGAATGGGTGAAATATATATATATATATATATATATATATATATACTGTTTATGTTTTTTTTAATTCCAAATGGTCCAATTCAACGGGTCAAATGTCACAACGTTCCAATTTTTCAAAACTTCGACGCGTTAAACATTTGACGCGTTTTGGGTTCCACGCATTTTCAAGTTTGGTGGCGGCGGTGTGCGTGATGGATCCATACGTGGTGGATGGGCTATCACGGGGCGACCCGTCCCCCCTTACACACACACACACACACACACACACACACACATATATATATATATAGGGGAGGGTTTAGTGGGAAATGCTAAAAAAGTGAGGAACCGGGGAACACTCTTAAAAATTCAACTTAACATCTTAAAAATCATTATTTTCTAATTTTTTTTTCTTCGCTTTTCCTTATAAATACATGTAGAAACATTTTTAATAAAAAAATCAAAAACTAAAAATATAAACAAATGTTTAAAAAACAGTTAAAAAATCTATCTTATAAAACTAACTTAATATGTTAAAAATCATTTTTTTGTAAATGTTTTTTAGCGTTTTTCCTTATAAAAATGGGTTCCAAGAAAAAAATCATTTTTGTAAAAAAAAATTAACCCTTTTTCTAAATGTTTTTTTTATATTTTAGTTTTAAGTTTTTTTATTAAAAATGCTTCTACAGGTATTGATAAGGAAAAGCACCTAAAAAAATTTTAAAAAAATTAAATTTTAACATGTTAAGTTAAATTTTTAAGAGTGTTCACCGGTTTTCCATTTTTTTAGTGTTCCCCAATGAAACTCACACTATATATATAGGGTAGGGTTCATGCGAGAATCATCTTTATTGCGAGAACCAATGTGAACACAACAAAATAAACCCACTACACCACCAAAAACCTAAAAAAACCTAACCCCTCCCCCACCCCCCCCCCCCCTCAAAAAAAATAAAAAACTAATCCCCCAAGCTAAATGCTAAAAACTAAACCCCCACCCCCACCAAAGCTAAATGCTAAAAACTAAACCCCCAAAAAACCTAAAAAAATCTAAAAAAACACATAATTTTTTTAATAACGAAAAGTAGCGATATTTTCATAAAAATATTAAAAAAATTACGTGTTTTTAAGATTTTTTAGGTATTTTTGGTTATGTTCACATTGGTTCTCGCGGTTCTCGTAATAAAAGGTGGTTCCTAACGGATCCTTCTCCTATAAATATATATATATATATATATATATATGATTAGGTTCAAGAGTGAACACTACCATAGTTTGTGAACTGAGCGAACTAATCCTGACCATACATTTGTGTAGATCAATGGCCAGGATTTGATGATGAAATACACTAGTGTATTTTACGATTTGATGTTGAAAACCTAGCCATCCACGTGTGTAAATCAATGGCCAAGATTTGATCACTCAATTCGCAAATACACTAGTGTTCACTCTAGAACCCCACTATATATATATATATATATATGAGTTATCTTGAGAACGTTAAATATTGCGAGAACCGTGAGAGCGGATGAAAAAACCAATCAAAACCATTTTTTGTAATACAAAT
Organism: Helianthus tuberosus; assembly: GCA_030545235.1. Lineage (NCBI taxonomy): Eukaryota > Viridiplantae > Streptophyta > Magnoliopsida > Asterales > Asteraceae > Helianthus > Helianthus tuberosus. The sequence continues at coordinate 105,542,471 of CM060417.1, forward strand.
CTAATTGTAATTAAAATACAATATCAAAAAATGAATTTACAAAATCAAGGAGTTCATTTCTTCTCTCAAAATCACTCTTCCTAGATTTTTTACACATATGTAAATATAACATATTTACACATTTGTAAATTTTCTTTATTTACGAATTCACGGAAATTTAAATATGTAAATTTAATTTCTAACATTATATCCGAATAATAATGATAAGCGCAAAAAAATTGAATTTGAATTGTTTTGACCAATTTCTCGTGGTTTTTTCATTTGTTCTAACAATATTAAGCGTTTTCATTTAAACATTCTCCTATATATATATGTGTGTGTGTGTGTGTGTGTGTGTGTGTGTGTAAACGGGATCAGGAGAAAACGCCCAAAAGTGTGAGAACGGTGAGAACGCATCCTGGCCCAAAACGTGGCGCGGGATATGATCAGGGTCCGAGGTTTTTTTTTTTTTTTTTTGTCTTTTCAATCTTTTTTTATTTTCCCAACGCGCTATAACATTTTCTGGCGTCTAAGATTTTTTTGGCGTTAATTGTGTTTATTAAACTTTTTGGCGTTGAATTAATTGTTTTTTGTGTCACATAGATAATTTTTTGGCGTTATAGCGATTTCTGGTCATTTTCTTTGGCGTTTTTATAATAATTCACTACGAGTCATTAATATTTTCATAAGATTACAATAAGACCAAATGTTTTTTTGGCGTTTAGTGAATTTTTTGGCGTTTAATACATTTGACAAGGTGGTTTGCCAGCACCCGTTCTCACAGTTTTCATACTACTAGCGTTTTGGTGTTTGTAGTTTTTGGCGTTTTATATAGTAATGTATTTTATTTGTAGTGAATTAGATAACAAAACAACATACAACTTGATAACAAAACAATATAAAATGAAAATAAAAAAATAAAAAATGGTAATCTAATTTCTCTTCCGAATCTTCACTGTCATCAGCCTCTTTCTTCTTGAATTTGTTTTGGCGTTTTGAACCTTTTTTGAATACCTTTGCTAGATGCCAACTTTCCTACATAAACCCCGTCTTTTTCAGACGAAGCTGCTTAGTGGCATCCTGTTTTTTGGTGTGATATTCTTGTTTGGTGACATGTCATTGAATATCAACTCTTGTTTGATGCTATTTATAATAATGGAGTCCAAAATAGCATTTTACACTTGTGTTGATCCCTTTATTCCATGCCGATGTTCATCAAGAACAAAGCTCACATGATGGCATATCACTGTCATCAGTCTCTTTTTCTTGAATATTTGTCCATCTCATTCAGCAAAATATTATTGAGATAACCCCCTTAGAAGAAGAATCCATCCAGTGAAAGCTTTGTCATCTGTGGTTATTTTAACTAACATTTTTTGGCATTTTAAAGTGAGTGGTTTCTAGAGGATATGCCGTTTGTTTTTCTGGGTGTGATTAATTCATTGTGTATAGACCCCTCTCTTATAGGAGTTTTTTGGCGCGTAGTTTGGGCGGGATTTTTTTATTGTAATAAATTATAGTAATAAAGTAACCATCTTTTCAGTTACTGTTTTTGTATTTACTGTTTTGATAAGCTTTTATCAGTTTATAGGTGATAGACGTCCCATCTTCTAAGTTTGGCGTTTTTTTAAATGGTGTTATGCACACCAAGATGACAAAATACAATAACGGAGAAAATAAAATATTAAGCAGGAAAAATATTTTTTGTTATTTCTAGCGTTTTGTAAGCAATAACTTTTTTAGTATTTTCACCTCTCGGGAAATCTAAAGGACCCCTAACCCTTCTCAAGAGCACGCTATGATCCCCTAAAGGTTGTTAAATTACCGGTTATTAGACTCCTTTGCAAGACATCTAATGGATTTATAAAAGTATCCTACGAGGCTCACTCCCTGTCGAGATCTAAACCTAGGATAGACTTGTTTTCTCAGTTAGACTTGCTAGACAGCAGCTAATAGGTTTACTTCCTAAGAAGGACCCACCTTACGGTTTAATCGCTTAGACCTAGCAATAATCTCGCACCTTGCAGCTATTGATGATTAGTAGAACACTTGATTTTATAAGATTACCGAATATTACTTCTAAGGTTATTTGCGCAATTTCACCCTAAAGAGTTAAAATTTATTACGTGATATAGACACTCGCCAAAATCTAAAACCCTAGCACGACCCTATTATGTGATAAAGACCGTCACCAAGAATCATATGAAGCAATAATCAATTTTCAAACAATATCAAGCATGCATATACATCTAACCAATAGAACAAGTCGTTTACAATTCATAAATAATCCATAGCTTCCATAAATCCATAATATAATCAAAACATAAGCAATCAATCATCCATGTCTAGGGAGTTTAAAAGATTTAGTCAAGAATAGTCATGAAAAACATCAAACTCAAAGTATTAACGAGAACACAAAACATGAAGGTGAAAGAAAGACGAAAGTAAAGACACCCGAATGGCAAATATGCAACCGGAATGATTCCCGCACTTCGTATCTTCAACAGGTAGCTTCCCATGCTCGAAAACACTTTAAAAGAATTCTGAAATTCATCCACAACTTGCTTGATTCGTAATTAGGGTTTTGTGAATGATTAATGTGATTTTATACTAAACCCTGGTTCAATAACGAAGAATTTCTGTCACAACACCCCGTTGCGTCACGCGACGGGTATGACCCCCCACTGTCGCGTAGCACGACAGCATAAAAACCCACAAATTATTTGTTTAATGGTGTCGTAGCGTGACGGGTAAAGAAGTTCAGTGTGGCGTGACGCGAGGGCCTACTTTTCACAGACTCTCTCGTTTTTTGTGCAGCTTCAGCATCTCAAACATCCAAAATTTATTCTAACTCTGAAACTCAGCTAATTCTCTTCGTTTTGTGACATTTTCAGCACCAACGACCTGAAAACGAGATTGGATCAAAGTAACGAAATTCTAAACAAATCTAAACTAAACTAATACGAAATATGCACAAACTTTACATGATAAATGGATGTATTTTGCAATACATCATGCTTGTACTGAAAAAGATGAAAAATTTAAAACCAGAGATGGAATTTTCTAAAATTGAAAAAGTTTTCAAAGATAAATGCAAAGAAATGATTGAAAATGAAAAATTTTTGAAAGATAATGATGAAAACTGACACAAAAATGTAAGGTTCTTGAAAAAGAAAATGAGATTTTGAAAAAAAAGTGTTCAGCAATGACTGAAGAGTGTTTATAAAAAGAAAATGCGGTTCAAGAAATGAAAAAAGAATATGATTCAATAAAACTTGCATATGAAATTACAAAAGAATCATATGAAGCTGTGAAAAGCCAAATGAAACTTGTTCAATCTAGACTTTCACAATATTCTGAAACGTCAGAAACACTTAAACAACAATATGCAATAAAACAACAAGTTGTAAATTCGTATATTGAAGAGGTTGCTGAACTTAAACGTAAAATGGCTGAATTAGAACAAGATAACAACAAATTGCATAGTTATCACGCTTCATCATATGTTCTTGAACTTATTTTCAACATAAAACCGGATGATAAAGATTCTGAAAGAAACAAGAAAGGAATTGGTTCAGAATATCATCAGGTTCCACCACCGTTTGAGAAAAAGTTCACATTCTATGATGACTAGAAGGTGGAAAAAGCTTTCAACATGGTTGATCAATTGCAAGAAAATATTAACATAACCTATTCCAAATCTGATGATACTGGTGATTCAGAGGTGGTAGGTAAGGTTGTTGAAAGTGTTTTGCAAGAAGATTATACCAAAACAGATAAGTCCGAGTCACAAGATGAAGTTGAGGAAAGTTTCCACAAAAAGTATTTGAAAAATTCAAAATCTGAGAAAAATGCAAATGATGATTCAATAGGATTGGCATATACCATGATTGGATCGAACAAATCATTCTCAGATATTGAAGTTCCGATTCAAAATGTGATTCCGGATAAAATTGACAAAGTTTTCAAATTGGTAGAAATCGAAAAATCAGAAATCGACAAATTTATCGAAAAAGCAAGCAAGAAAACTTTTTATAACAAACCTAGTTACAAAAGGAAGAACATGAAGGTTGGGTTGGGTTATAAAAACAACAAAACAAAAAGAAACGGTTTGAAAAGAAAAATTATCAGAAAAAGATGAACTTTGTTCACCGACAAGTTTAGAAGAAGAGAAAGAACTCCAATTTAGACGACAGTCTAATAAAGAGTTCTATGCCTAAAAGAAACAACAAAAACAGGCTAAAGATGTTTCCAAGAAAACATGCTTTAAATGTGATCAAATTGGACATGTTGGTCGCAAATGTCCAAATCTGAAGCCTGTTGATATTGAGAAAAAGAATGTTCAAGAGAAAAAGAAGTCTGATTTTTTGAAACAAACATCAACTAAGTTTGAGTCAAAACAAACTTGGAAACCGAAAACATCAAAGGTTGAATCACAACAAACTTGGAAATCAAAAACACCCAAATTTGAGACTAAACAGATTTGGAAACAAAAGGTTGATCGTTCAAAGTCAAAACAAGCTTGGAAACCAAAAATATCCAAGTTTGAATCAAAACAAATCTGAAAACCTAAAGTTGATTTGTCAAAATGAAACATTCAAACTGATTCAAGATTTTATCAAAGAAATGTTTCTAAAGGACAAATTTGGGTGGCAAAGAAACAGACTTCTGTGAGCGACAAAAAGAAAATCGATTCAACCAAGAGGGTTGAAAATAAGAACGAAAAAGTATTTGTTAAAAATGACAAACATTTTCCGAAGTTGAATGATTCTTATTGTGTTAAAATACCCAAGGTCAAACAGCCCTGAGTTGCATTATTCAAGTAATTGAGTAGTTTGAATGTGCAGGTGCTCCTGAAGATAGATGAATGGCAAATTGAGGAGGGGAGCAGCCTGGCACGGGAGGTGGCAGGTCCCTGCAAGTGAAAAACAGGGAGTTTGTTTGTTTTTGTATATAAATAAACCATAACCCAAAACCCTAAAAAAATAGAAAAATTTAAAAACCAAAAATATGTTTTTATTTTGTAAAAATTGAAAAATGAAAAAAATGTTTGTTTTTTTAAATTTGTTAATAATCAAAAATTTGAAAAAATATGTTGATTAAATATGCCGAAACCCTCACGGCTGAACAAACATGATAATTTCACAAGTGATTAAATGGTTTTAACATTGTTAAAAATCAATGTGTTGTAAATCATGGACGTACTTTATGCAAAACAGAGTATGTTATGCAGACAATGGATGGCGAGACAAAGTTATCTACATCGGTTAGTCAAAATTTTCTTTAAATGTTTTGAATTTTAGGGGGAGTAAGAGTTTTGAAAATACAAAAACATTTGAAAATTTGAAAAAAATGACAAAAACATGATGAAATTCAAAAAGAGTTTTTGTGTAAAAAGAGGAAATGACAATACATTAGTAGACAATCACGGTATGCTAAAGAAATGGAAAGTTAAAACGTGATAAACGGTCTCACTGATGATATGCCAGTAGGTTTTACACACTTAGTAGATTAATTTCGAGATATAAACCTAAATATCAATAACTTTCTTATCTCGTGGGGAACATCTCTCGGATATATGGATAACCTCCGAAATTTCGTTTAAGAGGTGGCCTGATTCTAAGATACTAGGTCTTTATGCTTATTGATATCTGGGTATTATACTTGGTCTTCTGATTTTGCGTGAGCAATGGCCTAGACCTCGTATAATACTTTACGTGCTTTAAAAGCTTTCCCTCTACATCAAAATTGATAAAATATCGAAAGATATAAATCAAGTGCAGTTGTAAAGAAGATCCCTCAGTGGGACACACCTAAAGTCGAGCATTCATCTCTTTGACTGAACGGTAGTTCATACCTGGGCTCTCAAGGTCTCGCCTTAACCCAGAGTACAGATATCAATATAGTATACTCACCTGTAGGACTGAATCTAGGGATCTTGATACGGAAGTATATTCTGAGGTGGGACACGCGAATAAGTTAAGTTCTTAAAACACTAAATCTCGTATCATGAAATCAATTGAAGTTTGTGTGAAAATTTAAGTGGATCAGTATACTGACAATTTAAGTGAATTGTTTAGAACATAAAGTGTTTATAGCTCAACGGTGCTAGTGATTTGTTATAAACTGATATGATCCTCTGACATGAACTCAAACAAAAATATTATCTGTAAATATTTCTTTACTGCTTTATGATTAAAAGAAAAATTACAAAAATATTTTGTTTCTACTTTAGTTTCGACAACCGATGTCTGAAAGCTGAGTTATGCTAAACATGTTTCTGAAAATAAACAAGTTCATTAATTTGAAACTTGAAGTTTTACATAAAAAATCAAAAACTATTTGTGAAATCTCCGAGGTCGTTCATTTGGACTTGGATGATTATCTGATAGGGTTTTAGATGCTTAATTGTCAAATATAGAGTTATTTGATAGGGGGAGTAGAGCCGTGTAATTCTGGGAGATTACATATTGTTACATCTAAGTTTATAGCCAGGTTTCTAATCCTAAGTATTCAAGAAAATTTCACTGTTAAATGTTTGTGATTTTCAGATGTTGAACCAAATTACGATCCCGATAGCTGAGACTAAGGGGGGACTCTGAAGACAAGCTCAAAGCAAGGGGGAACTTGTAATCGAAGAGCCAGGTGTCAATCCTGAAAAGCACGAAAGCTTAAAGAAAGGGGGAGCCTGGAGATAGAGTCAACAGAAAGGGGGAGCTATTTCAGAACGCAGAACCAAGAGGAGCTTGAAGAGGGAGTCTATAGTGTTGAAGATGTCAAAGTTTCAAAAAGACTCAGGGAGAGAGAGAAGATAGAAAGCTACGAGATTGACTGCAGTAATATCCAAGGGGGGATCTGTGAGTGCATAATGTCTATCACTTCCGTCAATCACGTTTCGTAGCAAGAAATTGATCAAAACAAGGTTTTATAATGTTAAATATAGGAGAATGGCAAACTTGTAAATAAGGAATCCTTCTTTATGCCTTAGCCTATAGATAGGAGTGTTGTAGTTCATTTTACGACTTTGCACATTAGAGCTTTGAAGGTCTAGAAAGAGAAAGTAGTGTTCAAGGTGATTCAAGGTTTTGTACTTTCTTAAATCTTCAATAGAATCATCATATTATTACGTTATTGTGTCGATCCACAAACGTACACGGATTCCGCACGTGATACGTGCTCTTCGCAATCGTTGGGAGTTCGAATTCGATCGTAAAACGCATTTCGTTACAAAAAAAAAAATCGAGTAACAATTATGGATGCACATGTGCATATGTATCATTTCTTTGACAAATTCTGTAATACATTACCAGTATTAAACAATTGCACATTCGTTTACACTACCATCCGTAATACAATACTTTTTACATTAGCAATATATAAAATGCACATGCGCATCTATTTGTATTAACATGATAAAACGTGTTTTGGTACACTACTTTGAATACACTTTCCTTTTCATCTAGAATGATATAACGTGTTTTTGGTACACTACTTTGAATATGCTTTCCTTTTCCTCTATAATACACTACGATTACCTTCTACTGTCCATAATACACTACCATTACCTCCTACTATCCATAATACACTACCATTACCAATATGCATAGTATTTTTCACTTTATGCACATGTGCATCAACACCCTTCATACCATACCAAACAACATACTACATCATAAAGTGACAAATATAACCAAACCATCAACCACTAGATATAACTAACTAAAAACATGTATGTTGCCCTACTTCATCATTCAAAATCACAAACTTTTTTGTACCAAAACACATTATATCATGTTCATACATATAGATGCACATGTGCATTTTATATATTTCTAATATAAAAAGTAGTGTATTACGGATGGTAGTGTAAATGAAAGTGCAATTGTCTAATACTGGTAATGTATTACGGAATTTGTCAAAGAAATGATATATATACACATGTGCATTGATAATAGTTACTTGAAATTTTTTTTGGTAACGAAAAATAGCGATTTTTATGTAAAAATTAATAAAAAATTGTGCGTTATTTAGGTATTTTTAGGTTTTTTTTTTTTTTTTTGTTCACATTGGTTCTCATGGTTCTCGCAATAAGAGTGGTTCTCAAATGAACCCTACCATATAAAGGCCGGTTATTGTACAATTGGTCTTAACGTACGATGCATACGCTGTGAAAATATAACATGCGGCTTCACAAACCCTGACAGCCTATAACATGCGGCTTCACTAAACCATGACAGCCTATAACATTCGGATTCATAAACCCTGACAGCCTATAACATGCGGATTCACTACCCCAGACAATTGTATTTTACACTTTCTCTCTCTCTCTCTCTATACATTATATATATATATATATATATATATATAAGGAACGGTTAAAATGAGAACCACCTTAAGTTACGAGAACCGCGAGAACTTTATGATCCGGCGCGATTTGGGCCAAAAAATTTTTACACAAACGTAGATGAAAAAAATATAAACACATCTGTAAAAAAAATTAAAATTGTCGAGTCGGTAGTTTTGACTCATGCAAGTTTTTTTTACGACAGACGTAAATTTTGGAAGAAGATAAATATTTTTATTTACCTCTCATGTAAATGTGGGTATGTGACGTTTTTTTTTTTTTTCAATTTTTCTTATTTTGCTGAAACAGGTGATTATTTTTATGACTTTTGTGAAAAAAAAAATCGGGAAAACCTTTTGGATGGCCTAGTTCTCGTGGTTCTCGCAACTCGTGGTGGTTCTCATTTGAACCAAATCTTTTGTGTGTGTGTGTGTGTGTGTGTGTGTGTGTGTGTAGGGTGAGGTTCGGCTACAAAGTCCATTTTTCCTACAAGGTGTACAAAGGTAGAAAACACTACAATTTCAGCCATAAAACACACTCAAAACCCACAAATAACATAGTGAAGATCACTAAAACACAATATCTAAACCCTAACAGTCCTTAAAAACTTTAAACACACCATCATACAACCATGAATATAAAACAAAACATGATAATCAACATAAAATACACTAATGTTAGTCATTCGATATTCAAAGCCTTATCATCCAGAACACAACACAAAACTCATAAATATGGTGTTTTAGTAATCTTCACTATGTTATTTGTGAGTTTTGAGTGTGTTTTATGATTGAAATTATGGTGTTTTATAGCTTTTTACACTTTGTAGGAAAAATGGATTTTGTAGCCAACTCTCACCCTATATATATATATATATATAGGACAAAGATCCGTTAGGAGCCACCCTATATATATATATATATATATATATATATAGAACAAGGATCCGTTAGGAACCACCCCTTATTGCGCGAACCAATGTGAACACAACCAAAAATACCTAAAAATAGCTAAAAAACACACAAAAATTTTTTTTTTAATATTTTCTATAAAAAAAATCGCTACTTTTAGTAGCAAAAAAATTTTTTTTTTTTTTTGGCTACTAAAAGTAGCGATTTTAACTTAAAAAATATTAAAAAAAATTAGATTTTTTTTTTATTTTTTTAGGTTTTTTGAGGGTTTAGTTTTTAGCATTTTAGCTTGGGGGAGGGGGGTTTAGGTTTTGGGGTGGGGCAGTGTTAGGTTTTTTTTAAGTTTTTTTGGGGTTTTAGTTTTTAGCATTTAGCTTGGGGGGGGGGTTAGGTTTTTTTTTGGGGGTGGGGGGTTTAGGTTTTTTTTTGGGGGGGGGGGGGGGTGGAGGTTAGGTTTTTTTAGGTTTTTTAGCTATTTTAGGTTGTGTTCACATTGGTTCTCGCGGTTCTCGCAATAAAGGTGGTTCTCGCATGAACCTTACCCTATATATATATATATATATATATATATGGCTAGGACTTGGCTACAAAGTCTAAATTTCCTTAAAAGTGTAAAAAGTTATAAAACACCATAATTCCAACCATAAACACACAAAAACCCCACAAATAACATAATGAAGATTACTAAAACATCATATGTGTGGGTTTTGTGTTGTGATTTGGATGATAAGGCTCTGATTATGGAATGACAAATATTATTGTGTTTTATGTTGATTAGCATGTTGTGTTTTATATTCATAGTTCTATGATGGTACGTTTGAAGTTTTTATGGACTATTAGGGTTTGAATACGATGTTTTAGTAATTTTCACTAAGTTATTATGAGTTTTAGGACTAAAATTATCGTGTTTTATTACTTTTTATATTTTTTAAGAAATTTGGACTTTGTAGCCGAACCTCACTCATATACATACATACATACATAGGGGATTGTTCAAATGAAAACCACTTTTATTGTGAAAACTCGAAAACTAACTAAAAAAAGCCTAAAAAACACACCAAAAAATTTTTATTTTTTTATTCAATTTTTTTATTAAAAATCGCAGGTTTTTGTATATAAAAAAAAACTTTTTTCAAAAAAAAAAAAAATTGTATTACACAGGTGTAATACTACACATGTGTAAGTGTACTACACATCACATGTGTAGTATTACACATGTGCACTACAAAAAAGATTTTTTTTTTTTTTGAAAATTTTTTTTATATACTAAAAGTTGCGAAAATTATTATGCAAAAAAAAAATTTGGTATGTTTTTTTGGCTTTTTTAATTAGTTTTCGAGTTTTCACAATAACTAGTGGTTTTCATTTGAACCTTCCCCTACATACATATATATATATATATATATATATATATATATATATATAGGGGAGGGTTTAAATGAGAACGCTAAATATCGCGAGAACCGTGAGAACGAATGAAAAAACCACGAGAACTTGGTCAAAAACAATTCAAATTCAAAAAAAATTTTACACTTAACATTATTATTCGAATACAATGTTAGAAATTAAATTTACACGTTTTAATTTTAGTGAATTCGTAAATGAATAAAATTTACACATGTGTAAGTTTGTCATTTACACATGTGTAAATTTGTTATATTTACACATGTGTAAAAAATATAGTAAGAGTGTTTTTGAGAGCATAAATGAATTATTTGATGTTGTAAATTCTTTTTTGATGTTGTATTTTTATTACAATGAGGTTTGTATTAAAAAATTCTGTTTTGAATGGCTTTTCATTCGTTCTCACGGTTCTCGCAATATTTAGCGTTCTCAAGATAACCCTCCCCTATATATATATATATATATATATATATATACACACGTGGATGGCTAGGATTTCATCATCAAATCGTAAAATACACTAGTGTATTTCATCATCAAATCCTGACAATTGATCTACACACATGTATGGCCTGGATTAGTTCTCTCAGTTCGCAAACTACACTAGTGTTCACTCTTGAACCTAATCCTATATATATATAGGAGAAGGGTGTGTTAGGAACCACCGTTTATTACGAGAACCGCGAGAACCAAGTGTGAACACAACCAAAAAATACCTAAAAATCAAAAAACACTCAAAAATATTTTTTAATATATTTTTTTAAGGGTTATTAGATTTTATCACCCCTCACTATTGGTTATTGGACACTACCACCCTCAAATATCACTTTGACGTCCGTCACCCTCAACTTAACATTTAGTATGTTCTGTCACCAAGCCGTTAACTGACCACTAACTTTTGATCCTGTTACTATTCTTTTGGGGGTATCATAGGGATCTTAGGAAGGTTTTAGGGATCTTAGAACACCCCAAAAGTATAGTAACGAGATCAAAAGTTAGTGACCAGTTAACAATTTGGTGAAAGAACACAATAAGTGTTAAGTTGGGGGTGGCGGACGTCAAAGTGATAGTTGGAGGTGACAGCGGCCAATAACCAATAGTTAAGGGTGATAAAATCTAATAATCATTTTTTTAAAAATCGCTATATTTCATCACAAAAAAAAAAACCAAAAAAAAATAAAAAATTTGAGTAACAATTATCAATGCATATATATCATTTCTTTGACAAATTCTGTAATACATTACTAATATCAGACAATTGCACTTTCATTTACACTACCATTCATAATAAACTACTTTTTACATTAACAATATTAGAAATGCACATGTGCATCTATATGTATGAACTTGTTATAACATTAACAACACTAGAAATGCACATGTGCATCTATATGTATGAACATGTTATAACGTGTTTTGATACACCACTTTGAATACATTTTCCCTTTCATCTATCATACCATCCATAATACACTGCCATTACCTCCTATCATCCGCAATACAATTGCTTCCTACCATCCATAATACAATACCATTACCAATATTTCACTTTACTACATGTACATCAACACCCTTTATACCATCCAAACAACATATTACATCATAAAGTGACAAATATAATCAAATCATCAACCACTAGATATAACTAACCAAAACACATGTTTATGGGCCTACTTAATCATTTAAAATCACAAACTTTTTGTACCAAAACACATTATATCATGGTTATACATAACGATGCACATGTGCATTCTTAATATTGGTAATTTAAAAAGTAGTGTATTGCTGATGGTAATGTAAATGTAGTGCATTTTTCTACTACTGGTAATATATTATGGAATTTAAACAAGAAATGATACATATGCACATGTGCATCCATAACTGTTACTCAAAAAAAAAAAATTTTGGTAATGAAATATAGCGATTTTTTTAGAAAAATATTATAAAAAAATTGTGTGTTTGTTGGATATTTTTAGGTATTTTTTTGTGTTCACATTGATTCTCGCGGTTCTCGCAATAAAGGTGGTTCTCGCATGAACCCTACCCTATATATATATAGGTACGGGATCAGTAGAAAACGCCCTAAAGTGTGAGAATAGTGAGAACGCATCATGGCCCAACACGTGGCACGGGATATGATCAGGGTGTGAGGGGTTTTTTTGTCTTTTCAATCTTCTTTTATTTTACAAATTTTGCGTAACATGTTGCTTCATTTTTGGCGTCTAAGATTATTTTGGCGTTAATTATATTCATTAACTAATTGGCGTTTTATTTTTTTCTTAGATCTGTCACGTTGAATTAATTGTTTATGTGTCACTTATATAATTTTTTTGGCATTATAGCGTTTCCCTGGTCCATTTTTTGGCGTTTTGTGGCATTGTATAATAATTCACTACGAGTGATTAATATTTTCATAAGATTACAACAAGACCAAATGTTTTTTTATGGCATTTAGTCAATTTTTTTGGCGTCTAACACATGGACAAGGTGCTTTGCCAGCAACGGTTCTCACAGATTTCATACTATTGGCGTTTTGTTGGTTGTAGTTTTTGGCGTTTTATATAGTAATGTGTTTTATTAGAAGAGAATTAGATAACAAACAAAAGATAATTAGATAACAAAAACAATATAAAATGAAAAAGAAAAAAAATAAAAAATGGAAATCTAATTTCTCATCCAAATCTTCACTGTCATCAGCCTCTTCTTCTTGAATTTGTTTTGGCGTTTTGAACCTTTGAATACCTTAGCTAGATGTCAACTTTCCTACATAAACGCCGTCTTTTTAGACGAAGCTTTGTTAGTGGCATCCTGTTTTTTGGTGTGATATTCTTGTTTGGTGGCATGTCATTGAAGATCAACTCATGCTTGAATACTATTTATAATAATGGAGTCTACAATGGCATTTTAGACTGGTATTGATCCCTTCATGCCATGAATATAGTCATCAAGAACAAAGCTCACATGATGACATATCACTGTCATCAGTCTCTTTTTCTTGAATATTTGTCCATCTCATTCAGCAAAAGATTATAGAGATACCCACCGCAGGGAAGAATCCATTCATCGAAAGTTTTGCCATCTGTGGTTTTTTTTTTTTTTTTTTTTTTGCCATTCAAAGTGAGTGGTTTCTAGGGAGCATGGCGTTTGTTTTTCTGGGTATGATCAATTCATTGTGTATGGACCCCTCTCTTATAGGATTTTTTTGGCGCGTAGTTTAGGCGTGATTTTTATTGTAATAAATGATAGTAATAAAGTACCCGTCTTTTCAGTTACTGTGTGTATATACTGTTTTGTTCAGCTTTATCAGTTCTATGGTGATAGACGCCCCATCTTCTAAGTTTGGCGTTTTTTTAATGGCGTTATGCAGACCAAGACGACAAAATACAATAACAGAGAAAATATAAAGCAAGAAAAATATTTTTTATTATTTTTGGCGTTTTGTAAGCAATAACTTTTTATGGTATTTTTTGGCGTTTTGCAACTAAATAGAGAAATATAACATTTAATTATCTTAAAAAAAAGATTACACAGAAGAAAACTAACAAAAAAAAAATTAAAACTCCTCGTCAGAATGTACTTTATCTGAGAAGTATTCATCACTTCCGTCGTCTTCTTCCTCGGAGTCTTCATCTAGACCTTCATCCATGTCATCACCTTCACTTTCATCAGCTTCTTGTTCCTGAAGATTCTGAAGCCTCCATTTGAACATGTCTTGCATTAACGCCATTTTTGAGTCCATGTATGTGTTCAAACAAGTGGCGTTGTGCAATTCTTCCATGAACCCAAGCCCCTGCTTTGTCATTATGTTTTCAAGAAGGTAGTCTTCCTGCTCTCCGCTGTTGTATATAACGGTCACCATGTCCGTTTCATAATTAAAACGCCACGATGTCATAACAGGGTCCGGCTTTCCATCTGCTTTGATTGGTCCAAATTTCCTTGTTAATGTTTTCATAAGCTTATGTGTTTTAATGATATTCATTATCCAGAGCGATGCCAAAAGATAGGATACGCCTCTGTACCTCTTCTTCCATCTTCGTAAATGCCTTGATCGTCCTAACATACACCCTCCTTCTGTTGTCAAAACGTAGGACGAATCGCCTGATTGCCAGAGTGTATCTCCACCAAACGATGGTTGCCATTTTTGGCGTTTTGGTTAAACTTGGCATTTTTTGTAAAAGTTGTTTTTTTTTTTTTTTGTAGAAATGATAGATTGAAGTGATTATGGAAGCGGTGTTTAACTTCGTTTATATAATGATGTTTTTTGCACGTAATTTAGGAGGGATTTTATTCTAATAAATGTTAATAACTGAATTTCAGTTACTGTGTTGTTTCCTCTTCCTGTAATCTCCAACGCGTTTTATCACTAATTTTTTGCGTTTTGTATTTAATGGCGTTTTATTTTTTTGAATGGCGTGTTATCATCTTTTGTTAGCGTTTTGAATTTGAGCGGTAAAAGACCCTTTTACCCTTAATGAAGTGCGTCCACTTAACAGAATTGATGTTATTTACGAAAACGCCACCGCGCAATCTAGTCCATTGATTGTTTTGATCTGACGATCCATAACCGTTCTCACACTTTTCTCCGTTTTCTCTAAATCCTGACCCTATATATATATATAGAGTAGGAGTTGTGTGGAAAGTCTATGTTTCCTAGAAAGTCTAGGAAGCAATAGTAATTAGACATGTGTCATTGATCTATTTTAACTAGAAGGGCAAACATGTAATTTCATATATTAATTTTATTTTTGGTAATTATCTCAAATAACTTATATTCGCATGATCATATGTGTAACCGATTACATGCATGATTTTCGGGATTATAGTTTTTTTTTAATCCAAATCTCTTCCAAATATCATGAACACAAACACATATCTATATATTATAATTTCGATCATTCTATTCTTCACCAGCATCTTCCATATTTAATATTATTTCAGGGTGATAAACCATGGCATCGAACACAATTGTTGATGGTGGAGATGGTAATTAAAGTTACTTTTGTAGTTTTTTGTACTGTTTTTTATCACGTTTCTGCAAATCGGCAGTTTGTTCTTGATGCTGTGTTTTAACAGCCACAGAGGTTGAGGTTTTAGTGTTTAGTTTTCTGTATAAGGTGACTGATGTTTTGTAATCTGAAGATTAATTTTTTTTATTAAGATATTTCATTGTTTGTTTTAAAATCCATATTTGTAATTTATGTGCCAAACCATCATCTTTGTTATTGGTGTTGTGTTTTAACTGTCATACAGGTTTAGCTTTTTTGTGTTTAACAGTAGTGTGTTTTACCAGTTATGTGTTTTAACAGATTTTGAGGTTGAAGTCAATATTTTTTATAATCTCACTGAATGGTTTGTTTAAATAGTAATGTGTTTTAACAGTTATTGAGGTTGAAATCAATATTTTTTTATAATCTCATTGAATGGTGTGTTTAAATAGTAATGTGTTTTAACAGTTATTGAGGTTGAAGTCAATATTTTTTATTGTTCCACCATGAATGTTGTGTTTTAACAGTAATGTGTTTTACCAGTTATGTGTTTTTAACAGATATTGAGGTTGTAGTCAACGTTTTTTATAGTTTCTTCTTGAATGATGTGTTTCAATAGTAATGTGTTTTACCAGTTATGTTTTTTAACAGATCTTTAGGTTGAAGTCAATATTTTTTATAATCTCAATGAATGGTGTGTTTAGATAGTAATGTGTTTTAACAGTTATTGTGGTTGAAGTCAATAATTTTTTTATTTGTTCCTCCATGAATGTTGTGTTTTAACTGTTATGTGTTTTACCAGTTATGTGTTTTTAACAGATATTGAAGTTGTAGTCAACATTTTTTATAGTTTCTTCTTGAATGATGTGTTTTAATAGTAATGTGTTTTACCAGTTATGTGTTTTAACAGATATTGAGGTTGTGGTGCCCGTTTTTTATATTTTTTAATTGAATGGTGTGTTTTAACTTGCATTATTTTGTTCTTTTCCATGGTTATTACTTGCATTATATGTTTTTTTACATTGTGTTTTACAAATGTGTTATAGGCTCATTTTTTGTCATGTGTTGTAGATGCACCCACTTACCAATTACGAGGTATTGAACAAGTCTCTCCAAATTCTGGAACAAAGAGATATATTCCAGATTCACCCACTTCGTTGACGCCAGCAGAGGGCATGTTATTTGACTCTGTCGATGATACTTATAACTTTTACAAAACTTACGCAGAAGCTGGAGGGTGGACTGTAAGGAAGGGCACACAGCACGAGAACCGTGGTATTGTTATAAACAAGTATTTTTATTGTTCAAAGGAGGGTCAAAAAGATTTTCGACCGGTCGATACTTTAGTCGAACAGCCGTCTGATAGGTGGGTACGTAGGGTACCCTCAAAAAGGACCGGATGCCAAGCTGCGATCAGAATAAAGCTTACCGATGCCAAGAAGTATTTGCTGTATCATTTTACAGAGGCGCACAACCATGATTTTGTGCACGAAGAAGATTTACATCTTCTCAAGGAAAACAGAGGCATTAATCGTGCACACGAAGAGATGATAAACAAGATGTCACATCTCAACATTGGTCATGTTCGTGCATTTAACATTATGAAGGAAGTGTATGGTGGGTTCGACAAAGTCGGTGCGACGAAAGTCGATTTTAAAAATTTCAAGAAAGAATTAAATATTTTTATCGGAGAGTTTGATGCTGAAATGTTTGTGAAGCGACTGATGAGGAAAAAGGAGTTTTTACCGAACTTCTCGTGTGAATATGAAACGACAGACGAAGGTGTGTTAAAGTGCATTTTTTGGGCCGACGAGGATATGAAAAGGAATTATTATATGTTTGGAGACGTTATATCATTTGATGCCACGTACAAGCGTAACAAGTAACGACGAGATTCATTTTTTATATATTCAATGTGTTTTAAAACCTACTGTGTTATAAACACAGCATTATATATTTGTCACTGCTGATTTGTTTGTTTTGCAGGTATAACATGATGTTTGTCCCTTTCACTGGGATTGATAATCACAATAGGAATGTCACACTTGGTGCTGCAATTCTCTGTTCTGAAACGGCAGAGACGTATAGCTGGTTGCTTAAGGCGATCAAGAACGCATATGGGTACGTGCCTCCCGTAATCGTTACTGACCAAGACCCTGTGATGAAAAGGGCTATAGCGGATGTTTGGCCTGAGTCTAGGCATCGCTTATGTATGTGGCACATCATGGATAAACTCACTACAAAGGTCTGTTTCTTATATGACAGGTTTTTCTTTTTTTACATGTGTATTTTTTACTGTGTTTTAATTTTTGTTTTTTAACATACATGCGTATAATGTTCCTCTAGGTCGGGGCTGTCCTGTGTTCAAATACAGATTTCAGGAAAAGATTGTCTGCAGTTGTTTGGACTGATTCTCTATTGCCCGAAGCGTTTGAGACTGAATGGGCAGCTATTTTAAATGATTTCGGTTTAACCGACCACGAATGGCTGACGTACATATACGGGCTACGTGAATCATGGATTCCAGCTTACTATCGTGAAGAAGAAATGTCTGGTCTTATGCGGACATCATCTAGGTCTGAAAGCGAGAATCACTTTTTCGGCAAGATTAGCAATCCAAAGTGAACGTTGGTTGAATTTCTTAGCCACTTCGACACAGCTATTGAAGCGCAAAGACACGAGCATCGAAAAAACGATCATGACACTCGATACACCAACCCTGGAGAGTGGAGTGATTTTGTTCTCGAGAAGCAAGCAACTCAGATATATACCAGAACTATATTTTTTGATGTTCAACTCGAGATTCAACATGCTATTCATCGTTGTACCAGTGTCAGATTAGATCACGTCGGTGATTTCATTAAGTTTTTTATAAAGGATCTCGATCAGCCCTGTTCTTCGTTCTTCGAGGTGATATTTTGTTTTACTTAATGTATACATTATTTTTATTTTTTTTTAATTATCCATCTTTTATATGAACTGTGTTTTATGGATACTAAATGTTATAGGTTATGATACGCGAGGAGGATGTTACTGTTAAGTGTAACTGCAATAGGTTTGAGCAGTTTGGATTGTTGTGCAGTCATACTTTTTGTGTGTTACGGATTCTTGATGTAAGGGAGTTTCCGAAACAATATATATTGAGGCGTTGGACGCGTGAAGCTGTTCCAAATAGTTCCCCCGGGTCCATTCTTACGGATGGTGGAGATCCAGATCGTAGCGAGGAGGTTAACCGTTGTGTTCGTGAGATTAGTCACGCTACTGAGTATGTTGTGAACAAGTTGATTTCAAAATTTGATCAGCTGTCTGATTTTCGTGATCATATCAAGCAGTTTATGTCAGTCGCTGATGAAGCTCAAATAAATGCACCTCCAAAGACACGACGTAATCGATTTGCTGAACTGCTGGGAGTTGCTCCAGAGAGCGCGGCCACTATCCGTGTTCCAGTTGGTACCAGGTTCAAGGGTTGTGGTTCTCATAAACGCCTTAAATCTCAAAAGGAGCGAGCCATAAGTCAGTCTGGAAGTAAACGTCGTCAATGTTCGTTATGTAAAAAATATGGTCATAACAGAGTAACGTGTTGGAAATACACCGTGGCTGCGCCTGAGGCAGGTGCTTCGCGGAATGCTGAAGGTAATGTAGATACAATTGTTAAAGGAGACGCTGCTACAGTTGGTGAAGGTGATGGTCCTGGATCAAACGATGCTGATGATGTGTTTTACACATCTGGAAACGATGCAGATATGGATGATGAAGACATGGCAGAGTAGGATCTTTTTTATCAAAATTTTAAGTCTGTTGCTGAACTATTCAAATTTATGTTTTATTTCTCTCGAGTGTTTGTTTTGGATTTGTTTTTGTTCATTTTAAGACTTGTTGGATTCGACATTTTATGTTTTTGTTGCTTTGTGTTTTAGGGTTAACTTTGTTTTTTAAATATCCTCCTGTGTTTTATATGATGCTTGATTTGTTAGTGGTTTTGGTATACAGTTTTAAGTTGTACCAAAAGTGTTTTAGCTTTGTTTAAACTATAGAGAGTTGATGAAATTGATAGGCTTGTATCCAGATCACAGTATTTCAACTTTGTTTAAAGTATTACAATGTGTTTTAATTTCCTGAGAAACCATCAGCATGTTTTATGTAATGTGTTTTATCAGTTATTGAGGTTGACGTCAGTCTTTTTTTATAGTTTACTTTTAATGATGTGTTTTAACAGTAAATTAATTTTGTTTTTCCCATGCTTATTACTTTCTTAGCATGCAGGTTTTTCCCATATTATAGACTGGTTTCCAGATCACAGTATTTTCATAATCTATATAGGCTGTGTTTGAAGAGGTAATACATTAATACAAACTGTATGTCTTATGTAGATTGAAACCAATTAACATTTATCGATATAAATTCACATTGTTATAGAGGTTCAAACTGTTATACTAGTCATTTTTATAGACACCAAACACAAGAAAAAAAAAAAGATAACTATACTCACTAAACAAATTCTAACTTATAAATTCCAAAAGATAACTGAACATACTGAACAAAATGTTAAAACTGTTTTTTGTAGAACATCCCACATTACTACTTCAACAAACCACCGGCAACAAAAGTGTTTTACGAAAACATCCCATTTCAAGCTACTTATCCAATCTTTCAATTATTGCGTCGTAGGCTTTTGCTCCTAGCCTCTTTTTTTCATCGGCCGACAACTTGTTATATTTAGCAACCTCAGATTTAACAAAACCTTTGTACTCGTTTGCTTCACTTAGGAGCATCTTCGTAATGTACTTATGCCTGAGATCATCAATTTCTTGGCGCTGCTTGTATGAAATCTCACCCGCATCAGTGCACTCGTTCGAGAATCCGCATTCCCAACCTTTTCCAGCTACGCCCTTGTAGGTTTCCATATGGCGCATCACGAAAACGCCACAATCGATTACATTATTTTTTGTACGCCATGGCATCTCCAATCGTACCGGCTCAACTTTACCGATCACCCCGCCCGCTGGATGCCCATTTTTTTCCAAGTACACTGATAAAGCATCACGCTGCATGATAAACAATTTAATCAGTTTTTGTTTTAAACTAAATTCATGTAAATGCACCACCGTTATTAAGAAAGGTAAATAATTTAAAATTCTGATGCAGTGCGTTTTAAGTTCAATATACCATCATTCAGTATCAATTCTGTTCTAACATCAAAATTTAAAATTCTGATGAAGTGTGTTTTAATTTAATATTATTTGTTATTATGTATTGCCACATTACACTGTGTTTTAAAGTATCAATTGTGTTTTAACAGTGCTGATAACGTATCATTCAGTATCCAGTGTGTTTTAACAAATGTAAATGCACCACCGTTATTAACAAAGGTAAATAATTTAAAATTCTGATGCAGTGTGTTTTAAAGTGTCATTCAGTATCAATTCTGTTTTAACATCAAACTTTAAAATTCTGATGAAGTGTGTTTTAAGTTAATATTATTAACAAAGGTAAATAATTTAAAATTCTGATGCAGTGTGTTTTAAAGTGTCATTCAGTATCAAATCTGTTTTAACATCAAACTTTAAAATTCTGATGAAGTGTGTTTTAAGTTTATATTATTTGTTACTATGTATTGCTACATTACTCTGTCCTTTAAAGTATCAACTGTGTTTTAACATCAACCTTTAAAAATCTGATTAAGTGTGTTTTAAGTTAATATCATTCAGTATCAACTGTGTTTCAACATCAAACTTTATAAAACTTTTATGAACTATTTTAAACTTTTTGTTTTTTGTGTTATAACAAAGTTGTAATCAAATGGCATGCATTTCTATAAGAAAGGACGTTTGTAGTTTATATGTAGAGGGGCGTGCCAATTTGTCCGGCCGTTTTTTGTATTTGGCTTGCATTGAGATATCCTTAGCGCTGTTGTCCAAAACCTCTACCTTCATGTCCCTTAAATTAAAACACACGCAATAGAAATGAGCGTCGTGTAAGACTAGTACAAAGATAAGCGAATTGTCAGGTATCTTTTTCACATCAGCAGAAATTAAAACCGGTTCCATGTTATCTGCGAATATTTTTGCCCTGGTTTTTGCATTTTTTTTATAGTCGTCTTCATTCTGCATTTCAAAGTCATTGCGTTAAACAATATTACAAAAGTTGTAAACTTATATTACAAGTTCATTATGATCAGCCTTACCAACATGTATACTGAACAGAATCCGCCCATGCGCTTATTACCAATATGTGCACTTCGATACCCGTCATTAATGATTCGAGCGGAGATCTCATAACCGGCACTCCTCTCTTAGTCCTAAACACAACATCCCTAATGTATACAAATGTGTTTTAATCAATGTGTTATCATATTGTGTGAAAATATTTTGTACAAACATGTGTCATAT
The DNA here is from genome assembly GCA_030545235.1 of Helianthus tuberosus. Taxonomy (NCBI): domain Eukaryota; kingdom Viridiplantae; phylum Streptophyta; class Magnoliopsida; order Asterales; family Asteraceae; genus Helianthus; species Helianthus tuberosus. The sequence goes on from CM060417.1 coordinate 105,564,483, forward strand.
AAATGGCATTTTTGTAACATACCACATTGAACCCCAGGCTGAAAACATGTATGAGCTGACCGAGACCTCAGCGTTTTCAAGCTTTGCCCTAATCTCTACTGCCCGCTTCACGTATGGAGACCTTAGAGCATCGGTCAACTCTGGTTGTCTTTGCGGTCTTAAATTCCGCTTTCCAAGGTCCAACTCGTGTATAAGCTGCCCACGTCTAATCGAATATTCATATTCCTCCTGTGTTTTTGGGAGATCGGTGTGACGACGAGTGCGGGCAGCTCCACTACTGTAAGCTGAGTCATCGGGGTGGTTGTCTTGTCAACCGTCTTACATATCTCTTCTACCAATGAAGGTGTCCACTGCGACAACTGTGACATATCCACATTCTCCTTATTTGCCTCTTTTTCTGGTGTTTTATCCGTAGGAGTTTGTGGTTGTTCAGTTGGCGTACATGTCGATCCAAACTTTTTCAGTTTCTCAGTCCACAATGTGTGTATCTCTTTTATTTTCTCGCTTTCGGGGTATAATTGGAAACCTTCTGTAAACGTGTCGTTTATCCTTTTAACACATTCGTCGAATTGATTCAAGAACACTTCCAACATTCCCGCATGTACCTGATTTACATCATCCACAAATTATCATTGTCTTATTTCCCAATATGCAATGTGTTTTAACCAGACTGAAAATGTGTTTTACCAATCATTATTGTCTTTCTTTTTATTTTAATGCTTATTGTGTTTTACTAATCAGCATTGTGTTTTAGCAATCAGAATGTGTATCAAAGGTTCAGTGTGCTATTTTCCCAATCTTCAATGTGTTTTACCATTCTGAAAGTGTTTTACCAGTTTGAAAATGATTTTTACCATTCTGATTGTGTTTCACCAATCAGAATTGTGTTTTACCAATCAGAATGTGTATCAAAGGTTCAGCGTGCTATTTTCCCTATCTTCAATGTGTTTTACTATTCTGAAAAGTGTTTTTTTTGGAATTCTGAATGTGTTATAAGGTGTTGCATGTGCCACATCTCAAAAAAATTATTTTTAAGTAATTTCTTATTTCAATGTAAATGTTTTCAATTATGTTTGTGTTTAGTAGAATAAATTGGAAAATTATAAGATTACCTCGTCGCTTTGTGTCGCTTGTGGTGTTGATCCATATTGAGATACCATAGGTGAGGTAATCCCCGGCTGACTTTGTTGTGTTTGGCCCCACTCGCCTGTTTCTCTGTAGTATTTCTCTATATCGGATGTATCAACAACAGGCTCTGTTTCCGGGCCAACATCTACACACCTGCATTGATCAAACTCTGCATGGAAACCCGCATTAACCGGAATTTCTTCGACAACAGGCGCAGTTTCCGGGCCACCTTCAACATCAGTTTTCTTCTTCCCAACCTCATCAGTTTTCGCCCGCTCCTTTTCAATTTGTTTTTTTTTTCGGTACCTCTGAGACCGGAGGTTTACCATGCGTTTTACCGGCCGGCTTCACAACAGACTTTTTTCTTTTTTCTGGATCACATTTGCTAATGTGTTTTACAGTCTTGGTTTCATCTTTCTTATTTGATTTCACTTCTGTTGCTTCAACTTCTTCATCAGACTTTTTTGCAAACGGATACCTTTGTTCCGGTTGCAACTCATATGCATCCACTAAGATTTGATCAAATCTGACCGAGTCCAACTTCATGCTGACTGCCTCGATATCGTCATCAGTGATATCTTCGATGAGATGAGTTGCTCTTGGCTCATCTTCTTTGTATTTCTTTTGGTCACGTATCAACGCAGCCTGTAAAAAACGAAGAACTGATGTCAGATGTGTTTTAAGGTTTTTATATACATCAGATTGTGTTTTATCACTTATAATGCTGTTTAACAACACTTCGAATGTGTGTTGATGGTTTTTCCTATTACACATTACATCACATTGTGTTTTTTGATGATCAGATTTCATCATAATGGTTTTCACATATATGTTGTGATTATATTGTTGCATTAATATATTTGAAACAATATTAATGTGTTTTACCAGCAAACATATGTGTTTTAAAGCACACTCATAGTGTCTGATTTAGAAAATTATATATGTATTTAGACCATACCACTAGCAAAGGCATTGGTCCAAGAAAGGGTTCCTTTGGTGTCCATGCTTCCACCGTTCGATCCAGGCACCTGATCATGTACTCACACCAGTTAAAACTTCTGATATCCTTCCCTCGATGGAAGGCTGGTAAAAACTTCATATTAATTGATGAATTCGTAGTTGTCTCTCCGAGCAGTGTGTTGTAGAACAACAAAAAGTTCAACACAAAGATTCTCCCGCTCGCTTTTTGGACCTGCATGTATGTTTTGAATTGAACAGGCGTCAAACGTGCAGGAGGGTTTTCGAATTGTCCTTTCCATTCTGCCACAACCTCGTGGAAATCAGCCCTTGCTCTCTCTACTTCCTTTATTTCTTCATTCCCTCTTGGTACTCCGAACACATCGTGCACCAATTCCTCTGTTATTTGAATGTGGTGGCTACCGCAATTCAAGACCCGTGTTTTAGTGTCGTAGTTATTTACCAACCACCAACTCAGAGTTGAGGGAATCGGACCCATTCTAAAGCTAAGTATTGACCCGAAACCTATGTTTCTGACAGCCCCCTGTTGATTTTCGTTCAAAGATTCCATCAACTCCCCCATGTGCTTAAGAGCCAATCGCAAAGTTAGTTTCCCATCTGTAAGTGGTATGTAATTCTTGACCTTTGTTGGCCTCTTGCGTGTTTTTGAGTCTTTGCTTGAACTAGCATCTGGTGGTCATTGTGTTTTTTCAACAACTTGTGGGCTAGCACCCGACCTCGTTTTTTTCCAAGGTGGGTTGTCAAAATCATCATCAGAATCTTCTATTGTGGAACCTGACAAAACACCAACACACGAAGCCGATTAGCAAGTCAGTCTTTTCAGTAACTGAAATTTAGTTCATATTTTTCAATTTACCATGTGCTCTTCTTTACGCTTATTGACTGTTGGTATAACCTCAGCTTTCTTTCCTTTCGGTTCGATTCCAGCCTTTTTGTCCTTCCTTTTCTTACCGGTATCAATACCCTTGTTGCTTGCGTCGGCTGATTTAAAGACCATAAAAGTTGTTAGTATTATGCATTGTGTTTTACATCATCAATCAGATGGTTTCACGTTTGTTCATCTAACTTACATATTGGCATTTCACGATTTTCGTTGGGTTTCGATTGTAAATCGTCATTTTTATCCATTACGTTCGGAAACAGATGTGCAATGTCAGACAGAAGGGTGCCAGCAGGCGTTTGTTGTGCGCAGTCTACTTTGTTGTCTACCGTTTTTGTAGTTTTGTTAACAGGTTGTGCTGTTAGCAACAAAAAAACACAACTGATCAGACAGATAGCCATATAAGTTACCCCCCACCCTTCACTGCCACAACTAACCGCACCTAGTAAAGGCGATGCTTCGTCTGTGTCTGATTCATCCAGTATAATCGGTTTGTCAGGTGGGTTTCCGGGTACCTTTGAAAGCCATTTTCCTTTTATTCTCTCACTCTTTCTCCGTTTGACTGGAAAACACTTGTTTAGGATTTATAAAACTCAATCCCCAATCCTACATTCCCTTTATAAACTTAAAAAATCAAGTATAATTGTAAAACACACATGTGCCAATTAATGGTAAAACACATTTATGAGAAACACCCAGTAGGATATCTATGTTTTTAAAATACAATCCACAAACCCAACTTAATCGTCTTTAAAACCTGGGCAAACTGACCTTAAAACACATCTGTTTAAAACACATTTAACAAACAGAGTTTAAAAACTGCCCATAAAAGACTTTTGTTTATGGAAAACCCATCAAGAACCTGACCTTAAAACACATCAGTTTAAAACGTGCCCATAAAAGACTTTTGTTTAAAACTTGTCCATAAAACACATTTGATTAGGGAAAAACCGACTAACAAAATTAGCTTAAAACACATCTTCTTTAAAACCACCCCATAAAACACATTTGGGGGCAAACTCATTAACAAAAAAAAATTATAAAATACAACCCACACACACAAATTACTACTCTATAAAACCTACATAACCTGACCATAAAACACATTACCAAACACAACCAATATAACGCAGTGATCCCCAACAATCGGAAATCAATCAACATTTGTTATTTAAAACACATACCTACGGTTCTGGCGGCTACAACTTTGCTTCCGGCGACTGTGTTTTCTCTTCCGGCGACTTCAATGTTGCTCGCATCCATCTTGTTCAAATCCTCCTTTTTTTTTGAATCTCTTCCCTGCAAACATAAAACACTTCAATGTAGAACACGATTGAACCCTAATCGCTTACTAAAACATAGAACACAATGTCCGTTTGATCTTACGTATATAGAAGTTGGAAAATCTCTTATCTTCATCCATGATTTTAGGTATTTTTGGTATGATTTTTGAGTGATTTCGTTGTGGGTTTAGAGAGAGAAAGTGAGAGAGAGGGAAATTCGCGTGTATTAAGGAGATGTGACATATTGACGGTTATTTTTGATTGAATTAAAACACTGTTATGACGAATTTGCCCCTATTCATTTAAAACAATCTATTAAATATAGTTAAATATTACAAGATTGCCATTGATTTAATCTCAACCCTTAAACACACCAATCTGATGGACCAGATCGCTTCCTAGACTTTCTAGGAAAAACACACTTTCCGTGCGAACCCTACTATATATATATATAGAGAGGTGAGGTTCCTCTACAAAGTGTGTTTTATCTAAAAAGTGTAAGAAGTGATTATGGTGTCTAAAAAGTGTAAGAAGTAATTATAGTCATTAGATTAGGTAATTGATGGATGAGATTAAATGAATGGCAAAATTCTAATATTTGTTTTAATTAAATTGATTGATTTATTGAATTAAGGGTATAAAAGTAAATTTCGTATGCCTTAAATTTAGGAATCACATTCAACTCACATGCAACTTCCCCCCATCTTTTTAAAACGTCAATAACTTTTTATGCATAATATGTTTTTTTTAAATTATACCATAATAATGAGCGTTTTTTTATCTTTAATATGAGTACCATATTGCTACATATCTAAAAATTACGATTCAAGTAATTCAGAAACTAGTATGTTTTATATAGTGTCTGCATGTTTTATATTGTGTATTTCACTGGTGTGTTTTATATTGTGCATTTAAGACACTATTGTGTTTTATGAGTGAGGGGTGTGTTTAATTGTGAAAACTAGTATAACATAATATGAAGAAATCAGAAACTGATAAAACACAATGTCAAGAAAAATAATAAATGTGCTTTATGTTTTGAAATATATGAGGGGTGTGTTTAATTGTGAAAATGGATATAACACAGTGTGAAGAAACCGTAAACTGATAAAACACAATGTTAAGAAATGATGAATTTGTTTTATGTTTCGAACTTCGGGTGAATTAATCATGGATATAAATGATGTAACTGCCAATTTTGAATAGTTAATAGACATAAGTTTCCATAAAACTAGCCTTTTCTCGTTATGATATAAAATCTTCCATAAATTGTTGTAATTATTCAATTACTTTAATGCCCTATAGTAAAATAACACTAGATGTCACATGTCACAAGTAGATTACTTCCTACACTTTGTAGGAAAAGTAGGCTTTGTATCCTACCATATATATAGGGGAAGGTTTAAATGAGAACGTAAAATATTGTGAGAACCGTGAGAATGAATTATATATATATATATATATATATATATATGGGAAGGTTTAAATGAAAATGCTAAATATTATGAGAACGAATGAAAAACCATAAGAACTTGATAAAAAAACAATGCAAATTCATAAAAAGTTAGAAATTTAATTTACACATTTAAATTTACGTGAACTTGTAAATAAAGAAAATTTACAATTTTGTAAGTTTGTCATTTACACATATGTAAATTTGTTATATTTACACATGTGTAAAAACTTTAACAAGAGTGATTTTGAGAGGATAAATAAATTATTTGATGTTGTAAATTCTTTTTTTGATGTTTTATTTTAATCATAATGAGGTTTGTATTAAAAAAATGGTTTTGATTGGGTTTTTTATTCGTTCTCACGGTTCTCACAATATTTAGTGTTCTTAAGATAACTCTCCCCTATATATATGAGACTGGTCATGAGAAAACTCATATTTATGTGAAAACTCTGTCTAACCGTTAATAAACCCTAAACTCTAAACACTAATCCCTAAACTCTAAGAAATAAACCCTTAACCCTAAAAGCTAAATGCTAAAAGCTAACGCCTACAAGATAAAAACAAAATGCTAAAGTCATACCTTAAGAGCATTGACTTCTCTTCCTCTATCTCTATTTCAATAATACACTAAAAATCACTATATTTTCTTGACTTAAATAATATTTTATATATACTCTTATTATTACCTTTTCTCTTTACTCCACTCACAACCACTTTGAAAATATTAAAAATTAATAGGGGTGAACAATGTCCACTCAAATATACAAATGAACAGTAACATTTTTTTTCTTGACCACTCAAAATCACTTTTTATAATATGCAGAACTCACTCACATAAAAATGCGGAATAAGATGTGAATGCTTTAACCTCTAAAAATTAAACCCAAACCCCAAAAAAAATTCTCATAAAAAATTCAACACAAATCTCATGATAGAGTATTTTCGAGTTTTTCACGAAGAAAGAGTTTTCTTATGATCATTCGCGAGGTTTGGTCATTTTTCCACTTTAACCCAAAAATGAAATGTTTTGTAACTGGACCCCTGAGGTTTCATTTTTGTTACCATTTCCATCCAAATCACTAATCAGTTAAAATGTATCGTTAACTCATGGATGATTTTGTCAATTCCCAAACTCCAGAGACAATTTTTGGATATTCACCCATTTACTCTTTTATTTTTTAATTTTTTTTATCGTTAAGTAAAAATAAGTATAGATATAATAAATATACATACACACACATTTGTATATACGTACTTATTTTTTTAATTTTCTTTTTTACCTTTAAAATAAAAATAATAAATTAACCATATAATATATATATATACACACACACATTGGCAAAGCTTTATTGGGCCAAGGGGGTACTACTCACACTTAAGCACACTTAATTGTGGAGTTGAGATGAGATCCACAACCAATGCGCCCAAACTGAGTTGGTGATATTTGTGTCAGTAATATCTTATGACCCAGTATCTCTCCCATGGACAGAACAAAATAGAACGATGTGTGATTTGCCTAAAGTGTTACAAACACTCCCCTCCATTGGGACTCATCGTACATACTGGATGAAGTTTTTCCCACCATCATAATCGGATGTCACACCCCGACCCGCAGCGGAAAGGTACGGGGCATGATGATTGCCCATGACTCATGACAACTAATTATTGTTTCAATATTTAAAGCTTATCCATTTAAATAGTCACATAACATATAATAATCAAAATTGTTCATTCATTGTTCAAAAAAAAAAAAACATATCAAGATTTCAATTTAATTTCCTAAGGCCCATGCTACGTGTCTACATCACTTGATCATCAACTTTGAAAACCTGCATCACATTAGAAAAATATATTTTTAGGTCAACAAATATGTTGGTGAATAATTTCTTCCTTTTATAAAAAACAGTTTTATATTTATTTCTTTTAAAAAAAATATTTTTAACATGCACCTCGAGGTTAGTATGAAATTGGTCTCATATCATAGTCAACATATCCATATATCCCAATTCACCAAACAAGAATACACAATCAAATAACAACACAAACAACCAAAATAAATAGACTTCTGATAATAGCGTGCATTAGACTCAAGCCCCGAGGAGCGAGTCTAATACCGTTGGCGATACTGGGCTACAACCCATGCCCGTGGGGAACCTAGTCAGCCGTGGATCCACTAGACACAATAGCAAGCAATAGACTTGACTTCAGATAGCATATAGAATAATAGAATACACATAAGACATTCACATAATAACACTTGATCATAGCATGTTAAGTAAATAAAAAAATGTGTAACATGATGCACCCCAAAATTTGTAAAAGATTAAAAAGGGGAAAGTGGAAGAGATTACTCACAGGTTGCGAAGAGTTAATCCACGAGAATTATCGCATGAGTACACGAGGTATAACATTTGACTAAATCACCCTTTAATAAATATAACCAAGATTCTAAATAAACGAAATACTAAACGAAAGGACAATTTATAATAAATTTTATAAAGAAATTTTATTTACTTAAATGAAGATCCATTAATCCACTAATAAGATAATTATCTACAATTATAGAAAATTTGTATAAGAGTCTCAAAACAATTATAGAATCTATAAAAAAAATCAGTAATAATATTTACAGAATTTATTTGTGATAAACTAGTATTTTTAAATAATTACAACATGTATAAATCCAAATTAAATTCATGAAATCCCAAAAAAATAAGGAAAAAATAAATAGAAATTTCATAGTGTTGATATAACCTGGAATAATTAATAAAACTATTTATTGAATTTATTCAAGAGTATCTTGTATTTTTATTTGATTTAACTAGCGATTAAAATATATATAATTCACCAAAATTCTAATTTGATATCTAAAAATTCCCAAAGTTTACACATAACATGCTAATATGATATATAACAACATTGTACTTTCAATTTCATCAAAACACAGGTCTAAATCTAAAAGCCCCAAATTCTAAGAGCGAAGAACCCTAATTTCAACTAAAATTGAATTCAAATATTTCAGCCTCTTATCACTGAAATTGATAGAGGGATTTTGTAGAGGATGAAAAATAAAGCACAATAGGCTTTGGAATTACCTGAAAAGGTTAAGAATTGAAGGAGATATCGCGTTTGGAGCCCTAGAATCTTCTTTGAACCAATTCGCGATGTACGGTTGATGAAACGAGTAAATTTCAGTGGGGTTTTGCATGGTTCGATCAGGAGTTTCAAATGGTCTAAGCCATGTCTCTCAATTTGCGAGAATGAACGAAACCCAAACGTGTTCTTAAGACTTGACAATGGTTTTCTTAAAAAAAATGATAAATTTCGATTTCAAGGTAACTTATGGACCGAATTGGATCGTTTGATGATACTGGAGTGATATCTTCACTAATTGCGACATAAATGGGTTGGGAAAGAATTCAAAATGTCGATTAAACTGAAATTGTGGAGTTGGGTTAGCTGGAATCGCAAAAAAAAGAAGAAAAGGAAGACAGTCGGGTTAAGGATTTGTATTTAAGTATAATGAGCTGGGTATAGACACGTGAACTGATGTAGTCCAGTTGGTTAAGCGCTTATATGTTGTATGAGGGTTTTCGAGTTCGAGTCTGGTCCCCTACACGTTTTTTTTAACTATTAAACAAGTTTCTGTAATAACACTTTGGCCCCTCAAGTTGATATAATCTGCTAACTCCATTAACTTATTACACTAACCTAGTTAGTGTAGATATCATATAACACTAGCAATGAACCTAACCAGGTTAATTAAGTTCTTAAACAAATAACTAACTGAGGTAACAGAGTTTGCTAACCTAGTTAGTTAAGTCAACTAACTAAGTTAACTGGGTTTACTAACCTGGTTAGTTGATTTGTTTTACTTTTATAGTTTGCATAAATTACAACAACAACCCCTTAACTTGTAACTTTATTTAACTAATCAATCTAACTTCTTTAAAGCTTCCCTTGTATAAATGTAACCAAACTAAATAAGTTTTTTTATAAAGTTAATGTTCTTCATTCGGTTTTAATTCAACGCGATACGTGACAATTAAAAAAAATATTAACTTCCTTATTTTTATTTTATTGATAAGGGTCCGGTTTTACAATCTGGGTCGGATTTCGGAGATGTGGGGTTATCCAATGGTGTTCTCCTGAACACCCATGGGACTCATCATCCATGATGAGGTTTGACACACTGCCCCGAATGACATAAGAGTGGCTCTAATACCATTTATAACATCTGAACTCTTATACCACCAATATTGGCCGTCTATGTACTCATGAGTTTGTCTTTTATTGCCCCGTTAGAGACTTCTAAGGAAGCCACATATCCTTGTACTACTCCCTAATGAGCGGTCTAACTATGGAGTTCTGATAAGATCCATGATTAATGTGCCTAAATGCGTTGGTGATATTTATGGTAGAGAACTCTTATGGCTAATATCTCTTGTGGACATAGCATACTCAAACGATGTGGGATTTACCTATGGTATTACAGGAAAGGAGGACCAGGGGAACTTGGTGGAGACAATTTTCTTATACGAGCACTAGATTCAGTGGTGGTGGCGGGTTTTAGGCAACTTCTTAGTCTTATCGCGGATTTGGCTAGCGAGTTATTAATATAGCTAAAGAAGAAGAAGGGGGTCTAGAAGGTGGAGAAGAGGAGGGAAGAGATTAGATATTGTTTATGCGGGTAGAAGGTGGAGAAGAAGAAGGGGGTCTAGAAGGTGGAGAAGAGGAGGGAAGAGATTAGATATTGGTGGCGGGTTTTAGGCAACTCCTTATTTTTATTTTATTGATAAGGGTCCGGTTTTACAATCTGGGTCGGATTTCGGAGATCCGATTTTGACGGATGTTACATCGGAGATGTGGGGTTATCCAATGGTGTTCTGAACACCCATGGGACTCATCATCCATGATGAGGTTTGACACACTGCCCCGAATGACATAAGAGTGGCTCTAATACCATTTATAACATCTGAACTCTTATACCACCAATATTGCCCGTCTATGTACTCATGAGTTTGTCTTTTATTGCCCCGTTAGAGACTTCTAAGGAAGCCACATATCCTTGTACTACTCCCTAATGAGCGGTCTAACTATGGAGTTCTGATAAGATCCATGATTAATGTGCCTAAATGCGTTGGTGATATTTATGGTAGAGAACTCTTATGGCTAATATCTCTTGTGGACATAGCATACTCAAACGATGTGGGATTTACCTATGGTATTACAGGAAAGGAGGACCAGGGGAACTTGGTGGAGACAATTTTCTTATACGAGCACTAGATTCAGTGGTGGTGGCGGGTTTTAGGCAACTTCTTAGTCTTATCGCGGATTTGGCTAGCGAGTTATTAATATAGCTAAAGAAGAAGAAGGGGGTCTAGAAGGTGGAGAAGAGGAGGGAAGAGATTAGATATTGTTTATACGGGTACGACCATATTATATTATAGAGTAAACTTCAATTTTTGTCCCTGACGTTTTCTGATTTTAACAATTTCAGTCCACACTGATGTTAGACTTTAACAGTTTCAGTCCACACCAATGCTAGTGGTGTGGACTGAAACTGTTAAAATCTGCAAACTAATGGACTGAAATAGTTAAAATCAGTAAACTAATGGATGATAAATGCAAATTTTTAACCATTGGACTTAGAGTGTTAAAATCAGCAAACCACATGGACGAAAATTGAAGTTTACTCTATATTATAAGAGCATTCACATTCAATCCCTTATCCTTATTATTATAATTACATCAAAAATCACAATTTTTTCTCTCATTTTTAATTAAATATTTTTTTATAAGTTTATCATTACTTTTTCTCTCTCCTCAACTCACAACCACTTTCATAAATATTAAAAAAATTATAGGGTTGAACACTAACATTTTCTTTTTCCTTCTCTAACAACCACTTAAAACCATTCATTATATAATATAAATATAAGTAACTCAATCACATAAAGTTAAAGGATCTATTATGAATGCTCTAACTTCCTTATTATGTTTTGCCAAGTATTTTATTATATAATATTTAAAATCAATGGGTATTATAGAAATCTTAACTGAAAAATGAGTTTAAAATCAATGGGTATTTTATCATTTATTAAGAATTTGAGAGAAATCTCAACGTACAATGAGACTAGGACCAAACATGTTATCCTCGAACAAACATTAAAGACTACAGGTGTAACTAATGAAATTTTAGGATCAAAACAGTAATATAACCATACCACACAGACTATCGATGTAATTAATAATTAAAAAAAAACATTTGAGAACCCATAAAAGAACTACTTTTTATATGTAACAATATTATACATATACATCTACTGTTCATATTTGTTTATTATTTTATCTTTTTCAATTTCAATACGAACATAGTTTGCTTCACTATTAATCTCTCTTTTTCAACACGAACATAGCCTTTGTTTGCTTCACAAAGTACGTGTTGATTTTTTCTACTTTTGATAAAAAATACTTTAAATAGTTTTAAATCGAAATTCTTCTTGTTTAAAAGATTGCTTTCAATTTTCTTTGTTTAAACTGTATATAAACTTTAGACTGTTTTAGAAAAAAAATAAAACGTTTAATCATTTATAAAAACTTAAACTGGCATCTATAAAATAATTTATGAGTGCTTAACATCACTTATAATACTTTGAACTAATTTTTTTCCTAAACCAAAAGTACCGGAAAATGAAATGCATCTCCTTCACCCACCAAAAATGCATCTCCTTCACCCACCCGAGAGACTATTTTTACATATTTCCACCTCCTAAACAGCTTTATTACATATTTCTCCAACCCATAAATTTAATTACATATTTCCCATTTCTAAAGAAGCCTTATTACATATTTCCTTGATCTCTAACTTTTTATTACATATTTCCCTAATCTCTAAATTTAATTACATATTTCACCTTCCTAAACCCCATATATTACATATTTATCCATTTCATTAAAAATACTCTTATAGAATTACTATTTTTTACCCCTAATGAGTTTATTAAATAAAGGGAAATTGGTTTTTAATAAACCAACCTTTGCCAAATTGGTAATTAATAATCCAACCTACAGACTTGGTATCTAATAATCCTATGTTTCAATATGTTGGTACTCAATAGACCTCCGTTAGTTTTTTTTAACTCAAGTTAGTTTTTAAGTTTTATTTATTACACAAACAGTCCCTGTAGTTATAATTTACTAGTTTTAAGTTTTATTTATTACACAAACAGTCCCTGTAGTTATAAAAAAATTCATAAAAATAAAAAAAAAATCAAAAAAATTCTAAAAAATTCTAAAAAAATCAAAAAAATTCAAAAAAATTCTAAAAAAATCAAAAAAATTCTAAAAAAATCAAAAAAATTCTAAAAAATTCTAAAAAAATCAAAAAATTCAAAAAAACTCTAAAAATCATACCGCCACCACCACCACCACCGCCACCGCCACCGCCACCGCCACCGCCACCGCCACCGCCACCGCCACCACCACCACCGCCCCGCCACCACCACCACCACCACCGCCGCCACCGCCACCGCCACCACCACCACCACCGCACCGCCACCACCACCACCACCACCACCACCGCACCGCCACCACCACCACCGCACCGCCACCACCGCACCGCCACCACCACCACCACCACCGCCACCACCGCCACCACCACCACCACCACCGCACCGCCACCACCGCACCGCCACCGCACCGCCACCGCCACCGCCACCGCCACCGCCACCGCCACCACCGCACCGCCACCACCGCCACCACCACCACCACCACCACCACCACCGCACCACCACCACCACCACCACCACCACCGCACCGCCACCACCACCACCACCGTTTAGACCCGGACCGTTTCGACCCGGACTGTTTAGACCCAGACCGTTTCGACCCGGACCGTTTTCGACCCGTACCGTTTAGACCCGGACCGTTTCGACCCGGACCGTTTTCGACGCGTACCGTTTAGACCCGGACCGTTTTCGACGCGTACCGTTTAGACCCGGTGGTGGTGGTGGTGGTGGTGGCGGTGCGGTGGTGGTGGTGGTGGCGGCGGTGGCGGTGGCGGTGGCGGTGGCGGTGGCGGTGGCGGTGGCGGTGGCGGCGGTGCGGTGGTGGTGGTGGTGGTGGTGGCGGTGGCGGTGGCGGTGGCGGTGGCGGTGGCGGTGGCGGTGGCGGTGGCGGTGGCAGTGGTGGTGCGGTGGCGGTGGTGGTGGTGGCGGTGGCGGTGGTGGTGGTGGTGGTGGCGGTGCGGTGGTGGTGGTGGTGATGGTGGCGGTATGATTTTTAGAGTTTTTTTGAATTTTTTTGATTTTTTTAGAATTTTTTAGAATTTTTTTGATTTTTTTAGAATTTTTTTGATTTTTTTAGAATTTTTTTGATTTTTTTAGAATTTTTTAGAATTTTTTTGATTTTTTTAGAATTTTTTTGATTTTTTTTTTATTTTTATGAATTTTTTTATAACTACAGGGACTGTTTGTGTAATAAATAAAACTTAAAACTAGTAAATTATAACTACAGGGACTGTTTGTGTAATAAATAAAACTTAAAAACTAACTTGAGTTAAAAAAAACTAACGGAGGTCTATTGAGTACCAACATATTGAAACGTAGGATTATTAGATACCAAGTCTGTAGGTTGGATTATTAATTACCAATTTGGCAAAGGTTGGTTTATTAAAAACCAATTTCCCTTAAATAAATAACTACAATATCACTACTTATTGTTATAACAATCTTAATAATATTTTTGTTATTTTGTATGATATTTAGGTTTCTTATTTAAGATTTCTAAAAAAAATACATGTTTACTCTTAATCTAATTCTCTAATAATCGATGTACACACATGAATGATTAACATTGCTTTATCGATACTTTATGAATTTGATAAAAGTTTTCGTTATTTTGTTTATAAAAACTAGAAAAGAATCTCTACAATAAAAATGTTATTAAAATATTCAAATGAAAATCAACCTCTTATTAAAAAATAATGAACCAATAAAATAAATAACAAAAGGATAATATTCAAATGAAAAACAACCTCTTATTAAAAAATAATGAATCGATAAAATAAATAACAAAAGGATAAACACGCCAATTAAATAAAATAAACGAAAAAAACTAACTTTTTTACTGTTAAATAAATAAATAGTTACTATTAATATGAACTGGTGGAAAATATCTGGGTTCAAAGGTGAAGCTAGGAAATATATTGTAGTTATTTATTTAATAAACTCATTAGGGGTAAAATAGTAATTCTATAAGAGTATTTTTAATGAAATGGATAAATATGTAATATATGGGGTTTAGGAAGATGAAATATATAATTAAATTTAGAGATTGAGGAAATATGTAATAAAAATTTAGAGATTGGGGAAA
This sequence comes from Helianthus tuberosus, assembly GCA_030545235.1. Classification (NCBI taxonomy): domain Eukaryota; kingdom Viridiplantae; phylum Streptophyta; class Magnoliopsida; order Asterales; family Asteraceae; genus Helianthus; species Helianthus tuberosus. Next base: position 105,579,583 of record CM060417.1, read on the forward strand.
TATGTAATAAGGCTTCTTTAGGAAGGGGAAATATGTAATTAAATTTATGGGTTGGGGAAATATGTAATAAAGCTGCTTAGGAGAGGGAAATATGTAAAAATCTTTTTTTTCCCAATACCCACTATTATTATTGATTCCTTCTAATTCTTGATAAAGCAATATCATAGCCTAGTATTCATGTCATAGTCTTAACTTTTAATAGAGCACATACTAGAAACTGAGCCAGACACATCCATGTTTTCATGTCTTAGCACTTCAAATTAGATGCACCCTTCCAAGCCAGTCGATGAGCCCTCTCAAATGTAGGTCTTTCAGAAGTCTATTATTGAATTCACCGGACCCGACAATACCTGTTTGAGGAATGTCCAGTGCCAAAGTCACTGAATGCTTAAGTCGTCAATCCCTTGAACGGACCATGTCATGTACTTTAAATGTTGAGTTACTGGCGGTCATTTTACGAAAGGTTTATAATATGCCCTTGTGTGATTCCTATTGAGGCATATACTCGAGGGGTGGGTGTAGGGTAGACGAATTTCAATTTTAAAGCAGATTCCTCATTAATTTGATAGAGAAGATGACCAAGATTTCTTGATCCGCTGTCGAACTGATTCCAAGAGAGCTAGGATTGAATCGATATTGTTATCTGAGCTCTGTTATTAAATTGCTCATTCACTTCTCAATACTATTTTTTTCAGGAGTGGGCCATGACGGTGAAAACTCTTTCATACCCTATGATGATAAACATATGTGTTACCTAAAAAGATATGAGTTGGTAAGAAAATATATTGAAAGGACATTCGAAGAGTCAGAGAAACAATGGACTATCATTTCTCAACCGACATACATACAAGATAGGTACAGTTTAAGGAACTTGATATATGCATCCATTATCATAAATAGTATGATCTTTAGAGGACTCGGGCAGAGCCATTTGTGCTGATTATGGCGATTTTATTCAATCACTAACCTCGCTACTATGGTCCGATAAGAAACTTGCTATTCAATATATAGTACGACATAGGGAGACACATTTGAATCGACTACAGTTAAATTACTCAAAGGATGATGATGATGATGATGATGATGATGATGATGATGATGATGTCCAATAGAATAATAGTATTTTTCTAGTAGTTTGTTTTAACGTATTTTGTTTGGCATGAATAATGTTTAGTATGTTTTTTTGTGCTTGTTTATTTACGATAAATATTTTAGATAAAATAATGAATTAATTAATTATATTTCCAACTATAAATTATCAACACATGTGTACTTTATGTTGTTGTAATATGGGGATGGGGAGTTTTCCAAAAAAACTTTTGTATTTTTCACTTCTAACTCAAAGATTTTAATCTTTTGCATTTTAACCCTTTTGACTTTTTTACTTTTAACAAAAAGGTTTTCATCTTTTACAATCTAACCCCAACACTTTTTTTATTTTCATCTTTGGTTGTCCATACTTTTTATCTTTCACAAGTTTTTCGTTTTAAGTTTCGTTATAAATTTTTCGAGTTAACACATCACAACATGTGTGTAGGGTTCAAGTTTTTTCGTCTGCTTTTTCCCTTTTGATAGGTAGTTGCAACACGTTTATTTTTCTTCGTATTGACAAGTTCGTCGCAACACGTGGGTACTGGATCGACTTAGTTATTTTTTTGTAGGTTTTAATTTGTTTTGAGTTTACAGCTATATCTCATTTACTTAAGAAAAATAATTATTATGTGCAGATTTTTATGTACGTATCGATATAAATTCGATTTGCTCTATGTTTCGACGTAAACTTTTTATGGAAACGAGTCTGGTTAAGTATAATACGTTTACGTTTAAAAAAAACAAATTTTACATACATATTTTTATGTACGTTTTGGTATAAATTCGAGTTGGTGTATTTTCGACGTAAAATTTTTGGTAAACGAGTTAGGTGAAATATAATATGTTTTCTTGATTTTATGAACATTTTGTAAATTTTGTTTTGATCCAAGTGGAGTTAAATTGCAGTTTCTTTTTTTCCTTTTTTAAAGCTCTAATTAGTATCTTTTGATTAAATGAGTCAGCATTTCCGTTATAACCGTTACATTGTCTATGTTGACTCGAGCCACATATAATATGTTATAATTGTACGGTATAAAGTTGACTTCTTTATGTTTTAATCCAATCGCAATGATTACATAGGCTGCATCGAGTTTAATAAGATACGTCGAAACACGTGTTTCCATATAACTAACTCATCACATAACGTGTGAACAAATTTATTCGATGTTTGATATGTACCCGCGCCGCAACGCGCGCGAATGTTATTACTAGTTTTTATTATTTACAAACATTTACATTCTCCAAATTTACAATATTTGCCTCATGCAATTGATTTTTCACTTTTAAGCTTAAACTATATGTTTTCTTTTACTTATAACACTAAAATTTACATTTTTTTGAATTTAACCTCATAACTTTTGTATTTTCAACTTTGGTCCCTTTTGCTTTTCATCTTACGTAAATTTTTCGTTTTACATTCTGTTTTAAATTCTGCGACTTAACACGGCGCAACGTGTGTGTGGTTCAACGTTTGTACGCCGTCTATTTTTCCCGTTTGACTGGTTCGTCACAACGCGCGGGTCCTAGATCAATTTAGTTATTTTTTCTAATATTTTACATTTCGGTCTAAGTTATTCGCATTAACACGCCGCAAGTTCAGTCTTGGTGGCCTCGCCGCAACGCAGGGGTGCTTAATACTAGTTAAAATTAAAAAAAATACAATGATTGAGTGGCTTTAAACCATCCTACTCATGTTAAAGGGTTGGCTTGGTAAAGCCCCTGTTTACGTGGCGCAAGCGTGACACCTACATGACGTTTTAACTAAGAGAGGCTTTAAACCACACCACTTAGCCTTAAGGTCACATGTTGACACCATTACATAACAAAAAATAGACAAATTTATAAATACTAGACTGTTGTTTTTTTATTGAGTTCTTTCGATACGTATATTATATATAAACTTGTTCTAAATAAACCAAGGTCAAACCCTGCTATATTGCAAATGATTTGTATCTAACTAATGTTTTCAAAAGGCTTGGCTACCCTGTTTTCTCTACTTTAGTTATTAATAATAGATTTTTGTTACATCACTAAGCACATTAACAATAGATTTTTGTTACATCACTAAGCATGCTTATGAAAGTATGTGGCTTTACACGAAACTCTTGTCTAATCTTACCAATTAAATCAATATCATACATACATGTATACATAAAGATTCATTATTTGATAACTCTAAATATTATGAGAATCACTAAACATGTCTATGAAATATATGGCTTCACATGAAACTCTTGGCTAAATCTTAGCAATTAAATTAATATTATATATATGCATACACACGTATTGAGTTCTATTATCTTGAAAACTCTAAATATTATGAGAATCGTAAAAACTCATGAGAAACCAATCAAAATCGTTATCTACAATGAAAAGTATGTATAAAATGTAAGAAAAAATGATTAATCTCTCAAACTAATTCATCTTCCTCTCTAAATTACTTTTAAAAATTGTTTTACACAAGTATAAATGGCAATCTTACACACATGTATTTTTTTTAATATGTGTATACATGTAAATTTAAACATGTAACATCTTTAATGTTGTATTTTTTTTAATAAAGGCGGTAGTATAAGAAGTTGATTTTGGTTGATTTTTTTTTTCACAAGTTCTTGTGGTTCTTATAATGTTTATGTGTTCTTATTTATCATTCTCTTATCTACTACTTCTAATAAAGCAAAACAAGCCGAGTCCACTTGGCATCCTCTTACACCTATTATTGCCACCTGACATTCTTATGCTTCTTATTGTTTTCGTTTGAGCGGCAAAACACAATACACATCCGCTATCTCCTTTCTCTCTCTCACACGGCGTTCTTTCATATCGGTGTTTCCATAAACACAAATCACTTTCCTTTTATATAAAAAATCCTAGGTCTAATTCTATTTCACTTTGGCAATTCATCTCTCAATCAATCCTCAGTCGCGTTGGTTTCATCTGTTGCTTCTTCATCTTGGTAATTTTCTATCAAGTATCCAAATTTATTGTTTAATTAATCGTGTAGTTTCATATGTTAGATGAGATTTGTGTGTATGTTTTTAGATTTCATCTATTTTGTAGTTTTTATTGTACCATAATCCCGATTTTGGGGTTTATTCTAAAAATTATAAACCCTAAGTGTATTAGTTCTTGAATATCAGTTCATACCATAATGTTATTACAATTTTTATGTTTATCTAACATCTGTATTAAGAAAGCCGTTCAAAATTTTTGATTTCTGATTTATTGTTTGTAGTCGCAAATGGATGTAGTGGGTTGTGCCTTTGCCAATTTTCAGGTTTTTTTTTTTAACATGTCAATGTGATTTAATTTCAATTAGGTTTGAATATATCTTCATGTTAACAGAACGGTGGTCGTGATGTTCTTAATCGTCTCAGTCGTATAATCAGATTTATCTTTAACAAACCCTAATTCTCAGCAAGGCCTCAAATATCTATATCTCCGATTCATCTTATACTCAGATTCGTATTCCATCTATCTCTAATTCCTTTCACAAACTCTACATCTATACTAGGCGATTCTCATCAAAGTGATTTTTGAAACCCTAAATTGGAACCAGTCGAGGCAAATCTATGTAAGTTTACTCTTATTTACATCGATATTACTCGTGATTTTAATCGTTTACTCTTATTTGTTGTTTTGGAGATCAGGTTATATTTTTGTGTAAAATAAGACGTTTTCAATTATTTATGTTCATATGTGTCATATGGGGTGTGTAAATTTCAAAACTTTTTGGGTTTTTATTCTCAGGTGGTGTTTGCAATTGAAAATCTTGCTAAATTTCAAAACAATATGGTACAATAATTTTCCACCAAACACTTTTTAACTAATTATCTAATTATTTTCGTATCCTCTCTCTCAAAGTCTATTTTCTGAAGTTAATTATTTGACTTTACTTATTGCCAATTACATGATCACTTTCAAAATGCATTTGTTTTTGTTAATATTCATTTGTGTTTTTTTTTTTTTAAATTGGACTCAGAATTTACCTTTCTTTTATGGTGTGTAGGCAAATACTCATGTGAATGTTGAACAACATCTGAAGGATGTCAACTATGGCAGATCATTCTTTTAACCTCTAATTAGAAAAGAAACCGTTTTAATTAATATTATATATTTTTTTTAATAATGCCAGTGTGTTTATAACTTCATATGATATTTCAGGTTCATACTCTCTTAAAGGGTTTAGAAAATATAGCTGCTAGTGCAGATATACCAATGTTAGTTTGTGGGGACTTTAATTCTGTTCCTGGAAGGTTTATTATTTATTTTTTGATTTAATATTTAAGAATCATATTAGTTTTATAGAATATTGATTGTTAAAACTGCATTGCAGTGCTCTTCATGCACTTTTAGCAATTGGGAAAGTTGACCCATTGCATCCTGATTTAGTAGTTGACCCTCTCGGAATTCTTCGTCCCACCACAAAGTTGACTCACACTCTGCCCTTGGTAATTTAAGTCTTCAATTATTTCTTAAAAGTTATTGAGTAAAATGCCATTTTCGTCTCTGAGGTTTGGCCAGTTTTACGACTTTCGTCCAAAGGTTTGTTTTTCGCATATGGATCTAAAAGGTATTAACACGAAAGCACAAATGAAGGACCAAAAAACCTTAGCAATGTTAGTGATTCAGCAAAAATCGGCGTATATCATTGGACTATGTCTCTTGATCTTGCTGATGAAGATGTATGCATCTTTTAACTTCAATTTAATTTTCTATCACTTGAACTTGAAGATGAAGATGATTCATGTGATGTGCACATTTTAAAACCAACATTTAGATATGGTTTTGTGGGCATTGTTTAAAAAAATCTTTATTTTTTTGTTTTAAACAGTAGCATCTAGGGAACACAACGTGACACCACTAGGCTTTTCCACCTGCAGCTGCATGAGACCTAAACAGGTTTTTGCCGACAGCACTGATAAACATTCTTTTTGCATTCTATCTCTCTTTCAGTATTGTTTTACCTGTAATCATATGTATTGTTTACCTGTAATCCTATGTAGGTTTATTCTCTCGGCAGCCACAGGAAAAACACAGGCGTTCTGGTGACTAATCAATAATATCTAGGCAGAGTCGGATTAATTTGGACAGTTTTTGCCCACCTGAATGAAGATAAAGTTTAACCCAAGTATCTCTTTTGTAGCTTATCATTGGAGTTGCTAATGGATTGTGGTCAGATAAAGCTTAATACCTTAGTATCTCAAAAAGTGTATTTCTTTATTCATTTTGGCATTCTTGGCATGTGTATACTGATGAAATTTTAGTGCCTTATCTCAGCAGGTGAGTTTTTTTTTTTTTTTTGGTGTCTACTCAACTCGATGCGTTATTTTGAAACTCTTTGCATGCTTATGTTCCTTCTATTAGTTTGCTTGGGAGGGTCGTTTTTGTCGTTATTATTATTTACCAATATATATAACCAAAATGGGATTTAGGTAACATGTGCCCATTCACTTGCAATTTACAAGTGCTTTTATGCTTTATAAGTACAGAAGTTGCTTTAGACACTAGGTTTTCAGTTTTGTATTTCAAACAGGATTCAAGAAGCTTTTAGACTTTTATTCACAATTCTGCATTGTTGTTTTGGAGGTCTTCAACTTTTTATACACATTTATGACGAGTAATTAACCTTTGAGTTGATATTGGTTTATCTTATAAGCTTAGTACTGACTGCAGGTTGTCTAAAGATTTGAACTGTTTTGTTTGCCATTTAACAGTATTTAATAGTGAATTGCTTTTATTTCAGGTTCAAAAAGGGGTTGTTATGTTTTACTAAATTGGTCATTTAGCTGAAGCTGCTTATTGGTCCTTTTTTTAATAAGAGCTGCTAATCTAAGTTTTTATAAGCTAGAAACGGAGTGCAGGGTGCCTGCCGATTTGAACTGTTTTGACCATTAATTTTTGTTAAATTCTAATACTATATGTTCATATTTGTTTTGTAGTTGTCAGATCTGCTCATGCTCGCATTCGAGGATCCATTCCATGGAAGCTTTATGGCGATTTCTGTAATCAGCGATTTCTTCATAGTGATATCTTGGACAGGCGATTATTAGCCTCAATGACAGAGATAGTTCACCTCACGGTAAGAAGTTCTAATTTTTTTATTAAGTTGTTCATCAATCTTTCCCATTCTCCTGTTGGGAATTCTATTCAATATACCCCTAAAACAATTATAAGGGTCAATTATAGATAACCAATTTCAATTTATGGCCCTTAAAACGATTTTTGGATTATCAGTTAATGTTTCAAGTGGTGGTACTTGGAGAAAGATGCGGAGGAAGTTGTTGATGAGGCAAATGATAATTCTGCCAAAAAAAGGGAAGACGAGTATATTTTCTCGATTTTGAAAGGGATTGTTTAGGTTATACACTGATGATTTTGAGAAGAGATCGCGATACATATCTAAAGAAGAGGCTACTATTCTTACTAGAATGAAGAAACCATCTACCAGATGGAGGAAAACTGCTAGGAATCTCATTGTATCTTTTGTTCTTCTCAAGGTAATATAATATTTAGTGTTTGACTTGGTTGGCGACCATGCTTTTGGTGTTTAGTGTCTTATTATGCTATGTTTTTTATTGCAGATGGTGATTTCATGTTTATTGATTGGGATGTTATGCAATTACTTTGGGGAATGGAGTCACAAAACTTTAGGCATCAAGCAACATATACACGAGTTTTTGTGTGAATTAGGACTTTTGAATTGCTTAAATGTACTTTTGTATATTACTATTAATGTTTTGATTAATCCAAATGTGAATTTCAGGAAATCGGTTAAGTATGATGACCTGGTCCACTCAATTTCATAAAAGTATGAAAATTTTGTATGCTCTGTTCATAAAAGGGCATGATTTTGGGTCCACATAGTATTTAGAAACTATTGGCATGTTTAGTTTAGGCTATGTTATTTTTAAATTGTTCAGGTCCCACAAAAAGAGACTTTTTTCATCGACTAGAAAAGGTGTGAGTGGCGTTGAACCAGTGGCAGAGGCGTTTCCAGCCAATCAGAGTGATACCAGTTTCAAGTTGGCTCAACTTTCTGAAAATGAATGGTCACCTGAGCTGATGCATACCCCTACTTATGACCTCTTATGCTTCTTTATTTATAAATAAATATATTAGTATTATAATAATTTAGTTTTCTTCATCATATTATGTCATGTTCGATGCATTTTATATATATTCAAGACTAAATAAAAGGAAAAACATAATGTTTATAGGTATTCTAATGAGGATTAAATTGTTCAGGTGCAACAAGAAGATACTTTTAGATGCAGATGCTTCTACAATGCATAAGCGAACGCTTTAACCCGCCGGCACAACGCAAGGGGTATGACCAAAGCTCTGTTCTGTTTTACTATATGACCAAAAATTACATGAACTTAGTGTAATTTTTGCATTTTTTTTTTGTAATTATAGTCCTGCCAAAGCTCTGTTTTGTTTTTAAACTAACTTAGCGAACGCTTTTTCCCACCAGCGCATCGTGCGGCGGACAAATTATATATCCTAAAAAGCAAAGTTGGTCTCGCTCACGAAATCTACTACTTCTAATAAAGCAAAACAAGCTTATGCCACATGGCATTTGCTTAGGCTGCTTGATGCCACTCTAATTTCATTATGTTTTATTTTAAATTCAAATCAGTACAATGAAGTTAAGATGCCATTAAGCTGATGGGAAAGTTGTCGGAAAAATACGATGTTGTTTGATAAATACTTTCTAGGCTACACTTTTTTTATCAATGTTTGATTCATCTTCTGTAAATTGGCACATAAAGCCAGCTGGTGACTTTAATAATAAACTCCCTTTTGGCTTCAAACTTTGGTTCAAGTTTCAGTTAAGGCAGCCTTAGAGTGTGTTGCTTCATGTTTTGATTTTGTTATATAGGTAGCGCAATTGGTTTTATGTCAGTTGAGATCAAATGAGGCATTAAATTTGTCGTGTTTGGTAATATTTGTTCTATCTTTCAGTGTCATTAGTTTTCTATTAAAAATATAAAGCTTTCATATTGATTATGTGTTTGAACTTTTTTTTTTTGTAATGTGAGGCTAATTCGATACATAAAATACAAGCCACTCACTAATTTGTTACAAATTTGATTATGGAAGTAGTATATGTACATACTCTTTTAGTAACATGTAAACTTTTAATGTAACAAGGAGCATATTGTTGAAATCACTTTATAGGAAGACAAGGCTTTTGAAGTTAAAAGAGATCCTACACTGGATCTTCTCACCAACAGCAAGAACAGGAGCAACCTGAGCTCCAATCAGAATCCAAGGTAAACTTTAATCTTTTTGCTAATTTGACGTAATTTTTTGCTAATCTGTCGTTGATTTAGACTCCATGCCACGGATATTGCCTAAGGTAACAATATGCTCTTCTATGTTCTTCTGATTTGGTTACATTTTTCGTATGGTTGGTCTTCTTTTGGGTCTCCGGTTCTTAAAATGATCAAAAATGAAGAAAAGGATAAAATAAAATGCATGAAAAAGCTAGATGTGTTGGGCTAAAGCTATGAGCCTATGATCATGGTGTAGAAGCATGTTAGAGACATTTTTTAATATTATGCTTAAATGTACAGACAGAGCGGTTTTTTGGTAATCTTGGATCAATTGTTCGATAAGAATCAAAATGGCATCTGGGATTTGTAACAAAAAGTTAACGAAAATCATGCTTCAAAATTTGCCATTTTGACAACTCACAAAAAATATTGTAACTTCATGTTTCTGGCCACCATGAAGATTTTGGATCCTGTTTTTACTTTTTTCGGGCCTACTGCTTCGTTTTTTACATACTCATTGAAGAAGTGGAGCCTAAGGGAAAAATTGTCTGATGCACTAGTTATGGGTCATAGGCAGCAAGTCATAGAGTCAAATATGTAGTCGGGTCACAGGTTTGAAAGGGTCAAAGTAGCTTGTGATTTTCAGCCATTAGGTTTGTATTTTTTTTAACTTTTCTTACTCAATCATATAAATGTACGTTGTTGGGGTGTCCTTGAGTTTGTTTGTGTGTGCAGCCAAGGCCTGAACACTGTTGAGAAAAATCATATTAACACCATAGTACATTGTCGCGTGATGATGTTTAGTTTTTCTGGTACAGTTTTGTTAGTTTCCAATTGGCGCTGCTAATTTGTTTTGTTCCCTTTTGCAGGACTTATCTTTTAGCTTTCAAAATTGTTATCAGCTGGCGTTAGTTGCTGTTACTCTATTCGGGTATGTATAGGGTTTTTTTTTTTTTTTTTTTCCAAATTCTAGAGGTATCATCCCCATTTAAACGTGTTTGCATCTTATTTCCTATCCTTAGTGTTTTGTTTCATGTTGACTATTTGCAGTTCCTATATGAAGTTTTTCGGCTCATGACAAGATGCAAGGGTTAGCTTTGTGTGTTTCACGGTGTGACAAATTTTGTGGTCTTGCTTCTTCAATTCGGGTTTGCATTTGTCATTAGTTATTTTTCATGTTGACTATTTGTAGTTCCTATGTGAAGTTTTAATTTGATTAGATTAGTGATTATCGATTCTTGATAAAAAAAACCATTATTAATTAAAAGATAAAATGACTGATTATAATGTATCTTGCAGTTGCTTGCGTGGGCATATGTATATAATAATAAACACAATGCATGGGAGCAGTCTATGTTTACTGGAAATCTGGTGTTGAAGATAATGATTATATGGTATTTGAAGTTGTTGATGTTAAAACTTTTGAGGTTACTCATTTTAAACTTGACCGTGAAGCCAAGGTGAAAAACAAGTTTTACCATATCCTCATACATCCAAAATTAAAAAGATATGGTAACATTTTAACTATTTTATTAGTTTTTGTGTCAACTTTCTTTTTCATGGTTTATAAACTTATAATAACTAATTCATCGTCATGATATGTTATGCTTTATCTTGAAAATGTTATATAGGGAAGCGCAAATGACACCGGGTACCGATTCGGAACCGGTACCGAATTTCCCAAACCGACTAGATTTTCAGTACCGATTCGGTACCGAAATTTGTGGTTTTGGTACCGGTACCCATTTTTTGAGATTTTTGATACCGCTATTTTCGGTACCGGTTGGTACCGAGCTCATCCCCGCCATCCACTATACTTAAGTGGTTGAACGATTGTCTTTTTCACTGTTTTAGGGTAATTGCTATAAATGGCTTTTTTTTTTTTTCTCAAGTTCCTTTTTTTCTAAACACAAGGTTTTGGTTTTCTTTGTCTTCACTCCCACCCCCCACAACAACACCAGCAATTACCTTTCCTCTTACAACACCAACTCTGCCAAGGCAAACCCAGCTAAAGGCCAAGGTAAATTTTCGTTTTATAGGATAACATAAATTGAATAGCACTAAAATTACAGTAGTAAAAAAACAGTTATATATGAATGGGTCAATTTTGATAATCTGTTATCAATTGCCAAACTTGATTTATAAGCAATTTTTACCTTCTAACTGCAGATAAGGAGGCGTGAAAACTGGGATAACAGGATGATCTATTTATTAATTTTTACCCAATTTTTTGAAGTTTTATAATCTATATTTTGTTACAGTAGTAATATAGTTTCACTATTGAATCTTTTCTATTAAAATGACGTACCGGTACTTTCATGTAAATAGAGTGCAGGTCCCTATAGCTTGCCAAATACCTAACGTTATTTAGACTTAAAACTTTAATCTTATGCAGATTTGGGGGTTGCCAATGCCAAATGACTATCACTTCTAGCGTTTATTTATTTCTAAAGTATTCAGGCGAGACGTCTGGTATGACTGTTACATCCGTTATGATTGACAAGTGGACTATAACTGTTGAATCTATCGGGGGCTCACGATGCATATTAGACAAATAGGCTGGTGTGGTATCGCTACTCACAATTGATCATAGGCTTGAAGATAATGTTGAAGAAAGGGAATATGCAACTACAAGTGGTGGTCAAGTATGGTGCCCGTAATATCTCTGGAGGAAATTAGGTGATCAAAATGAAAATTCAATTCCCAGATTTGTACTTTTGGCATAAAAAGAACTTTAAAGATTATAACATCGCGATTAAAATGTTATAGGTTGGTCCACTTTGTTGTTGGTCTGGCGGATTGTGCCTCTCAATGTAACGGGCTAGCTTATTTGGTTACCCTAAGGACTCAGAACTTTAATTGAGGTATGATTTTCAGGATTGTTTATCGAAGTTTAGTTATCTATGTAATTGCTTGAATGTTAATTTCGTTTTGTTTTGTTTATTCTTGGTTAGATAAGGAAATGATGGAAAAGGAGGTGGAGGAGCATGTTAAAATGATTACAACTAAGCATAAACGAACCAAGTGGAGGCTGATGATCAGGAGTAAAATCCCAAAGAGCAGGTGAGGCTCTAAATGGGTGGGTTTAATTTATACATGTTATTTTATATTATATTTAGTTTTAGTATTTTATTTTGTATTAATATATATAAAATGACATAAATACCCCTTATCTAACTCAAAATTTTGGATGAAGTTGGTGAGTTGGATGAAAATGGTTTTTGCTGAAGTTACATTTGAATGAATTAGACATATCAAGAAATACACTGAAGTTCCATTTTTGTTACAGATTCGAGACTACACATAGCTTACTTGGATCTTGAGATGAATCAACCAATTGCAAAAAGTTATTACCTCGTATGTTTTTTATTTGCATATAACAATGAGGTATGTGTTTAATCCATCCATACAATTACTATAATTTAGACATGGGTAGGGTGGGTTGCGTAATGAGTCATGACGAGTCATTATCATATGCGGGCCGGAGCAAATCAGGTTGAGCCGAAACATTTTTTGTCCCAATTTTTTGAAGGTTTATAATCTATATTTTGTTACAGTAGTAATATAATTTCACTATTGAATCTTTTCTATTAAAATGATGTACTCGTACTTTCGGTACCGGTACTTTCGCATGGTTTGTGTTCAACTATGTAATGATTAGACACATGCAAGAGGAGGATATTTAATTTACGCCAACTTTTGCAGGATGCCTCAAATGTACAATGGTGAATTTTCTGCAACAACCTTTGTTTTGAAATTCTTACATCAATCGCCAACATTCGGAGTGCATTTTTGAGCTTAAAAGCAAAAGGGATGTCCATACATGGAAGCATTGTATGTCCTCTATTTAATACTCCTTTTATTTCATTATGAAGGATATTCAAATTTTGAACATTTTACTTTACACAACGAAATTGGAGATAGATATTTTTGATTTTTTTTTTTTTGTAATGTTATATTTAACTATACTTTGCTAATGTAACTGTGAAATTCTATTATATCATGAAATTATTACACATGCTTTATGTGCTTTTACAAATATTTTTAAGTTTTAAAGGAGGCAAGTTCCATTGGCCGTATGTTTTGCAATGACATTCAACAAAAGTTAAGGCCAATCACTTTTAAGAGTTGGTTTGTACTTGAAACAACATGTCTTCTCTCATGGTCAATTGTATGTTGCTTTACCAAGGGTGAAAACACGAGATAGGGTCAAACTACTAATACTTGACAACGACGAGAAACCTACAGATAAAACAACTAATGTGGTTTATAAAGAGATTTTCAACGAATTGTTATTGTTGCATATTCATATATTTCAATTTGTCGTCGTAATCTAATATGTTCGGTTGTCTTTTACCGTGTATAAAATCAAAATATTTAATGTCAGCGGTATTAATGAAGAAATTTTCTTTTACCAACCCGCGAAGCTCGCGGGTTCTTAGACTTAGACGTGAAGCCTAAGTTTGGAAAGGCCTAGAACAAAAATGATAATCTACATGAGGATTCAATGCCAGTAGATATTATATATTTGTGTTAAGCCACCCGCGAAAATCGCGGGATCTTAGGCTAGTCTAACTTATAATAAAATACTTCAAATAATACCACATGGCATTCTCTCTTTCAACCTCATAAATTTTATTTATATTTGTTTAATAAATTTCTTTTACTATTAATATTAAGATAATCAAAATATAGATATCACTTATTTTTATCCTTATCTTTATCTAAAATTAATAAATATTTAGACCCTTTGTTTTTTTACTTTTAACCCAAAGTTTTCATCTTTTGCAATTTAATCCCAACTCTTTTATATTTTCAATTTTGGTCCACCATACTTTTCATCTTTCCCAAGTTTTTCGTTTTGTTCTAAATTTCGTGAGTTAACGCAACGCAACATGCATGTGGGGTTCAACATTTTTCGTATATTTTTTCCCATTTGACTGGCTCGTCACGTCACATCTATTTTTCTGCGTTTGACAAGTTCGTCCAATACGCGAGTCCTGGATGGACTTAGTTATTTTTTCTATGTTTTCGGTTTAATTTCTCAGCAATGAGCATGCGTGATTCAAAGATTTTACGTCTGCTTTTCGCTCGGCGTTATTTTTCTTTCGTTTTTATTTATTTTGTTTTTACAAGCTTTTTCGGTGTTGGTGGTCGCTGACAATGGTATAGTATTGCTACTACTTTACAGTTTACACAGTTTTATGACAACCATATATATATATATGGTGGGGTTCGGCTACAAAGTCTAAACCTCCTAAAAAGTATACAAAGTCATAAAACACCTTAATGTCAGTCTTAAAAAACACCCTAAATCCACAGATAATATAGCGAAGATTACTAAAACATCATATTCAAACCCTAACACTCCATAAAAACTTAAAACACATCATCATAGAACTATAATATATAAAACACAATATGATAATCATTGTAAAACAATACCAATATAGTATTGTTGGAGTCAAAGTTGGATTGAGATTGTTACGCTGTGAGGTAGACCGTCTTTTAGGTACTTAAGTATTGTTGGATTCGCTGTGAGGCTATTCGACTAATCGGCGAGTTTAACAGCTTTTAGTGTTCTTTTAAGTGACACCTCGAGAATCCTTTAGAATTTCCTATTAGTTTAGTGTCATAGATCCTAGTTCCATCTAAGTTACCATTACCGATAGAAAAGCATGATTCACAAATAGGATTCCAAAGCTAGGTAGTGTTCCTTCCTCCTAATATTTCCAAATAGTACAGATTCCTTAGTTGTTAAGTCTTAGTTAGATTTCTTATTATTTCAGTAAACCCCCCAAAATACCATTTAAGTTTTAGTCGAGTCATAGTTAATTTAGCACAACACTAGTGTCCTTTGGGTTTGATTCTCGGACTTCTTAGGCTATATTGTATTGACTGGTACACTAGCTGGTTGTGTGTTCTAGATTTAGAGAGTGTTAGTGTACAAATTTAGAACTTAAAGTATCTAGGTTAGGTTTAAATTAGTTTGTTTCTATAGACCATATTTAGCACATCAACAAACGTATATGAAAATGTTACAAAGACATTCGTAAAAAAAAGAATAAAAAAATTATCGAGCCGATAGCCATTCCTAGTGTAGATTTTTTTTTACGGAACGATGACATCACCAGTAAATTTCTTTACATCGATGTAAATTAATGCAGGCAACATTTTTTTTGCTGGAACAAGTGTTCAAAATTAAGGGGTTGTTAACTAACGAACAGAACCCTATATATATATATATATATATAGGGTGGGGTTCTAGAGTGAACACTAGTGCATTTGTGAACTGAGCGAACAAATACCAGCCATTGATTTACATCATCAAATCGTAAAATACATTAGTGTATTTTCATCATCAAATCCTGATCAAATCCTAGCCATTGATTTACATTTGTGTATTAATAATCAAGGGCTAGGATTACTTCACACAGTATATATAGGGTAGGGACCCTAAGAGAAGTCCACCCTATTTGAGAAACTTGAGAAACATTCTGGACCACACATTTTCCCAAAGCAAAAAATGCCAAAAAAAAGGTTAAAAAATGCAATTTTTTTTTGGAAAAATCGGAGCTTTCTCTTTTATTTTTTTATTTTTTATGGATTTATACACATGTGTATATTATTAATCCTTTAACTATACATATGTGTATATTGTCAATTATACATATATGTATATACATGTTTAAAATTGGAAAATAAGTATTATAAACCCTAAACCTAAACCCTAAACCATAAAGCTAAACCCTAATGCTAAACCCTAATGATAAACCCTAAAGCTAAACCCTAATGTTAAACCCTAAAGTTAAACCCTAATGCTAAACACTAAAGCTAAACCCTAATGCAAACCCTAAAGCTAAAGCTAAACCCAAAGGCTAAAGCTAAACCTAAACCCTAAAGCTAAACCCAAATGCTAAACCCAAAAGCTAAATCATGATGCTAAACCCTAAATACTAATGCTAAACCCTAAATACTAATGCTAAACCCTAAACCCTAATGCTAAACCCTAAATACTAATGTTAAACCCTAAATACTAATGCCAAACCCTAAATACTAATGTTAAACCCTAAATACTAATGCCAAACCCTAAATAACACTTATTTTTTTAATTTTAAACATGTATATACATATATGCATAATTGACAATATACACATATGTATAGTTAAAAGATTAACAATATACACATGTGTATAAATCCCTAAAAAAGTAAGAAAAAAAAAACTTAAAGAAAAAGCTCTGATTTTTCCAAAAAAAAATGCATTTTTTTACATTATTTTTGCATCTTTTTGCCTAGGGAAAATGTGTGGTCCATAATGTTTCTCAAGTTTCTCAATTAGCCTACTACTTCTCACATGATCCTTATCATATATATATATATATATATATATATATATATATATATATTGAAACGAGATCAGGAGAAAACGCTCAAAAGTGTGAGAACGGTAAGAATGCATCCTGGCCCAAAACGTGTCACGCGGCATAGAGAATAGTGGAGGGGCTTTTTTGTCCTTTCATATTTCTTTTTTTAAACGCGTGTCACATCACCTTTCCATTTTTTGGCGTTTAATAAATACGCGGCGTTTTTATTGTTTTTATATCAGGATAATAGTAAACATTTTGGCGTTTTAGGTATGTTTGGCGTTTTTATTGTTTTTTAGATCAGGATGCAGGCCTATAATGTAAAAAACATCCGTAATTTTCTTGATGTTTATTTATTTTTTTTCTATCAAGTGTTGTGCCATGTAGGATACATGCCTATAATGTGATAGGCAATTATGGCGTTTTGAAAAGATAAATAAATTCAAATTTCCATATAGTGGCTTTTAATATAATAAATGTTTGGCAATAATGTTACCGTCTCTTTATTTTACTGTTTAGCAATTACTGTTTCGTTCAATTTCATCTGTCAATAAGTGTTGATTTTTTCAGTAATACTTTGTTTGGCGTTTTTTGGCGTTTTATATAGCAACATTGTGCTTTGCTAGCATCCGTTCTCTCAGTTTTGACACTATCAGGCGTTTTGGTGTTTGTAATTTTTTGCGTTTTATACTCAAATTTTTATTAGTAGAGAATTAGATAATAAACAACAGAGAATTAGATAACAAACAATAGAAAATGAAAAAAAAAAATAAAAATTATAATCTAATTTCTCATCCAAATCTTCACTGTTATCAGCCTCTTCTACTTTAACTTTTTTGGCGTTTTGAACCTGTTATTGAATACCTTATGTAGATCCTTATTTTCCTACATAACGCCCGTCTTTAGAAGATGCTTATTTTTTGTGGCATCCTTTATTGTGGTTTGATATATACTTGTTTGATAACATGTTGAACACCAACGCCTTCTCTAATGTATTGATCCCTTCATGCCATCAATATATCCATCAAGAACAAAGTGACATGATGACATATCAGTGTCATTAGTCTCTTTTTCTTGAATATTTGTCCATCCCATTCAGCAAAAGCTTATAGTGATACCCACTGTCGCAACCCCCGACCCCTACCTCGGGATGCGGGCGGCCGCGACCTACTCAGAGATGGTGGTATCGGTGTTTATCATTATTTGGCAGCGAAAATTTTATCAGGACCATAGTTAGGAAATATTTTATCAGAGTAAAATACCACACTTTTATATTAATAAATACATGGGTAAAACCCAAGTTTCTGTTACAAACATGTTTATAGGGATAAACCCTATTTTATTGAATAAAACATCTTTCTTTATTAGGTAACGTTTATAGCCACACTTTTCCAATCCTTCAGTGCTCTCCAGCTGGCTTCTAATTTGGCTTTCACATTTTGTTACCTGAAACGTGTTTAAAAACATTTTGTCAGTGGGAAACACTGGTGAGTGAATCCCAGTTTAATCAAGACAGGTTTTATCCTTGTACAGTATTGAGGGCAATCAACAATTACATTTGTTTATTTATTCTACCTTAATTACCACCCACGGTACTGTCGACCCGACTTGTGGTCATGTTACTACTCACAGTGTAGTAACAAATTTTGTATACAAAACCCCAACATACCGACGATAATTGTAGAATTACAAAGACTCAATCACTGTTTAATTATAATGTAAAACATTGAGGTTTTGTAAAACAGTTTGCGAAAAGGTTTACAAAAAGGA
Source organism: Helianthus tuberosus (assembly GCA_030545235.1). Taxonomy (NCBI): domain Eukaryota; kingdom Viridiplantae; phylum Streptophyta; class Magnoliopsida; order Asterales; family Asteraceae; genus Helianthus; species Helianthus tuberosus. The sequence continues at coordinate 105,598,093 of CM060417.1, forward strand.
GATTACTCACATTGCTAGTTTAGACTTTTCCTGATGGTTTCCTGGTTATAATATAATAATTTAAACAATGCACATGCGTTAGTATCATAACCCAATATTAATAATACCCTCCCCGAGATAGAACTCCAACGACTATGTCGGGCAGAGCCTCGACAGCCGTTACGGAGCACTAGATCAATCGGGCAGCGTATCGAATACGTAACCGGGGTTATAATACTTACAACGGGGCAGAACTTCGTTAATTAGGGGGTATAATACCCGATTATAGCTTCTAAACTATAGAAATTCGAGAGAGAAAGTTGTGATTTGAACGGTTGAAATGTACTGCTGAGGGCCTCTATTTATAGTTCTGGTCGACCAGGTTCTCGCGGCCCGCGTAAACAGAAGGCAAGGCCTTCGCGGCCCGCGACATAGGGGTGTAGGGCCTAGCTTTGCTTATTCTTCGGATGTAGCTTTGACACGAGTGAGCCACGTGGCAACTCATGGGGCCGCTTGGTGGGTTGGCTGTCGCGGCCCGCATAGCCCGAAGAGAGATTCTTCGCGGCCCGCGAGCGACACATGGATTTTGTTTTTATTTTTATTTTTAATTATATAAAGGTATTTAAGGTTAAATATCATATAAGGGGCGTGTTATAAATATATTAGGGATGTCGAAAATATTTTATGAGGGTTGTTATATCCTCCCCACTTTGTTTTAGAACTCGTCCTCGAGGTCTACTGTAACAGGTGTGGATATTTCCTAAGCATTTCTGATTCAAGCTCCCAAGTGTACTGTGGTCCTCTCTTGGAATCCCACTTCACTTTGACTAGAACTAGTCCCTTGTGTTTGAGATTCTTAACTTTCCTGTCTTCAATCTGTAGAGGCTTTTCTACAAACTTAAGCTTTTCATTTATCTCTATATCCTTAAGAGCTATTACTAGTGATTCATCGGCTAAGCACTTTTTGAGATTACATACATGAAATACATCATGTATTCCTGCCATTTCCTCTGGTAGTTGTAGCTGATAAGCTACATGTCCTATTCCTCTAATAATCTCAAATGGTCCAACATACCTGGGGCTTAGCTTTCCTCTTTTGATGAATCTTACCACTCCTTTCCAAGGAGAGACTTTTAATAAAACTTTATCTCCTACTTGAAATTCCAATGCCTTCCGTCTGTTATCAGCATAACTTTTCTGTCGGTCACGTGCTGTTTTCAGTCTTTCCTTGACTTGAATGGTTTTGTCCGTTGTTTCTTGTACTATCTCGGGTCCATATAGTTGCTTTTCTCCAATTTCTGCCCAACAGACTGGAGTTCGGCACTTTCGTCCATAAAGTGCTTCGAATGGTGCAGCATTGATGCTGGTATGATAGCTGTTATTGTAAGAAAATTCTATTAATGGTAAGTGATCGTCCCAACTTCCTCCGAAATTAATTACACAAGCTCTAAGCATGTCTTCCATTGTTTGAATTGTCCTTTCGCTTTGTCCGTCTGTTTGAGGATGATAAGCGGTTCTTAGATTTAGCTTGGTTCCCATTGCTTTTTGGAAACTTGTCCAAAAATGAGAAGTAAAACGGCTATCTCTATCAGAAATAATAGATAAAGGAATACCATGTAATGAAACTATTTTATTTACATATAACTTGGCTAACTGTTCCATACTGAAAGTTTCCTTTATTGGTAGGAAATGAGCAGATTTGTTTAATCTATCTATAATCACCCATATTGTATCATTACCTTTTCTCATCTTGGGTAATTTGGTAACAAAGTCCATTGTTATCGATTCCCATTTCCATACTGGCATTTCCAATTGTTGCAGCAATCCTTCCTGAGGGTTTCTGATGTTCAGCTTTGACCTGTGAACATGTTAGACAATTAGCAACATAAGTTGCTATATCCTTTTTCATTCCTATCCACCAGAAATTGTTTCTTAAATCTTGATACATCTTATCACTTCCAGGATGTATCGTATATTTAGACTTATGGGCTTCGTCTAATATTCGGTGGCGTAGGTTTCCTAATTTAGGTATCCACATCCTTTTCTTATGGAATCTCCAAATTCCATATGTTCCTTGTTCTAATTCTTTAATTATTCCTTTCAATTTCTCAGTATCACCCTTGATTACCAATTCTTGTGCTTCTCTAATCTGGTCATTTAAATCTACCTGTAGATTTAATTTAAGAGAACGTACACTTTTTGGCTTTTCGTGATACTTTCGACTTAAAGCATCAGCAACTACGTTGGCCTTTCCTTCATGATACTGAATATTACAATCATAATCACTAAGAAATTCCATCCAACGTCTTTGTCTCATATTCAGCTCTTTTTGCCCAAAAATGTATCTTAAACTCTTATGATCAGTGAAGACAACAAATTTATTTCCATATAAATAGTGTCTCCAAATCTTAAGGGCAAAAATTATAGCTCCTAACTCTAAATCATGTGTTGCATAATTTTCTTCATGATTCTTAAGTTGTCAAGAAGCATATGCAATAACCTTTTGGCGTTGCATCAACACACATCCATAACCAAACTTAGAAGCGTCACAATAGACTTCAAAGTCTTCCGTTCCTCCTGGTAACGCATTATGGGTGCATTGGTTAATTTTTCCTTAAGAATTCTAAAGGCTTCTTCTTGTTTTGATCCCCATTCAAACTTAATAGATTTACAGGTTAGATTAGTCAAGGGAATGGCTATTCTAGAAAAATCTTGAATAAATCGTCTATAATAACCGGCCAATCCTAGAAAACTTCTAACCTCTATTGGCGACTCAGGGACTTTCCATTTAGTAATTGCCTCAATCTTTGTGGAATCCACATGAATTCCTTCATGGTTTACTAAATGTCCAAGAAACTGCACTTCTTTTAACCAAAATTCACATTTCGAAAATTTAGCATAGAGCTTTTCTTTTCTCAGTAAATTTAAAAGTGTATGCAGATGCGCTGCATGATCCTCTTGATTCTTAGAGTAAATTAGAATATCATCTATAAAGACAATTATGAATTTATCCAAATATGGCTTACATATTCGGTTCATCATGTCCATAAATGCGGCCGGGGCATTGGTTAAACCAAATGGCATGACAGTAAATTCATAATGGCCATACCTTGTTCTGAAAGCGGTCTTAGGAATGTCCTCTTCCTATATCTTTAATTGATGATATCCTGAGCGTAAATCGATCTTTGAGAAAAATCGAGCTCCTTGCAGTTGGTCAAACTGATCATCGATTCTCGGTAACGGGTACCAATTTTTAATCGTGACCTTATTTAATTCACGGTAATCAAAGCACATACGCATTGATCCGTCTTTCTTCTTGACGAACAATATCAGTGCTCCCCATGGCGATGAACTTGGCTGTATGAATTCTTTCTCCAACAGTTCATCTAACTGTTTCTTCAACTCTTGCATTTCTGAAGGTGCCAAACGGTAAGGTGCCTTGGAAATTGGTGCTGTTCCTGGTAGCAGATGAATTCTGAATTCAACCTCTCTGTCAGTCGGTAGTCCTGGTAGTTCCTCTGGAAATACATCTGAAAATTGGGATACTACGGGGATATCTTTTAATTCCTTCCTTTTAGTGTTAATGATTATGGAAATCATATATACTATTGACCCTTTCCTTGCACAACTTGCAGTTTTCATCACAGAGATGAATTTTGTGTGTCTGGTTGACTTATCTCCTTTAATTGTGATCTTTTCACCTTTTGGTGAGTTTACCTGTATTAACTTTTGATCACATAGAATACTGGCTTTATTGGCTATTAACCAATTCATTCCTAATACAATATCAAATCCTGCCAGATTCATTGGGTAAAGATTTGCAATAAACTTTTGATTTAAAATTTCTGCAAGATTTCAGAAATCTTAATGGTTTCTCCATTTGTTGTTTCTACTAGACATTCTTGTTGGAGTTTAGTTAATGGTTGGTTGATAAATTTGCAAAATGAAGTATTAATAAAACTTTGGTTCGCACCAGAGTCAAATAATACTTTAGCAAAAACATCATTAACTAAAAATGTACCGGCAATCACGTCCAGAATCATTTTTGCTTCTCCTGCAGTCAAAACAAATGCTCTAGCATTTTTAGTAGTCTTGTTGTTCATGGCTAGACCTAGTTTCGGACAATTCGTCCTGATATGTCCTTTTTCTCCACAGTTGAAGCATACACCGTTACTGGGTTTCTTTCTACAATCTTCCTCCTTGTGTCCTGGTATTTTGCAGTAGGTGGAGCATCTTCCAGAATGTTTCATTTTACAGGCTTTACAGTAAGGTGTAGAGGTAGAACCTATATTTTTCCCAAGGTTGGAATTACCATAGCGAAATTCCTGGGTAAGCCTTTGGGCTAAGTTCCCCCTCTGGTTTTCTTCTTGCGTACGTACCAGTTCACCAGTCAAGGTGTTTGCTAGTTCTACAGCTTCTTCTATGGTTGATGGTCTAGCTGCCTTGACTACATGTCTAATTTCACCAATTAATCCCCAGATGTAACGGGAGATTAATACTGGTTCTGGTGATGCTAGGGTTGGCACTATTCTAGCATATTCAAAGAATGTAGTAGTGTAACCCTTGCTGTCTACTCCAGTCATTCAAAGGTTTAAGAATTTATTAGCTATCTCCTCCTTTTCATTAGGAGGACATAATTTCCTTTCAACCATATTCTTAAACTCAATCCATTCTATACTATAAGTTCTATCACTTCCCCTAGTCTGGAGGATAGTGTTCCACCATTCTAGAGCTGCATTTTTGAACAGATTGGAAGCAAACATTATCTTATCTTCTTCTGCGCACTTGCTTATTTTTAAGACTACTTCAGTCTTTTCTAACCAGCGTAGAGCTGCAATGGCTCCTTCATTGCCAGAGAATTCTATTGGTTTACAAGACCAGAATTCTTTATAAGAACAACCATAAGACATGGTTCTTCTTCTTTTTGGAATTGGCAATCGAATTAACGGTCCATTGTTCACGTTGTGATCAGGTTCAGTATGTGTTCGCTTACTTCCACTATTACTGTTAATATTTTCTGCTTCCCTAACATTTTGAATGATATCTGGCATAGCATCTCTAATTCCTTGGGATACTATATATCAAATAGCACTGTTATTTATCTGGTTTTCATTATTCTGGTTTTCCCGATTTGCATTGTCGGCCATCTGGATTTTAAACATTTACCAAGTATCAATATCACGAAATAATATTGAATGCGAATAATAACATATTGATCGAAAATCGTCGTCATTGCGACCTTTACTCTATTTTATCTCTATCTATTACAAACCATAATTGAAAATAAAAATACAATACTATTATGCATCAGTAATTATAAGATTATCTATCCTAGTTTGGAAAAACATTTTTTTTTCAAACATACACACATATATATTGATATATTATTATTATTATTACTATTACTACTGATAGGGGTTCATCCAGTATTGCATATTGCGCTCGTCATATTTCCAGACGAGTCTCTCCCCTATCTGTCTCATCCTCTCACTTCCTTCTAGGATCTCCTCACCAAAGGTGCGGAGTGTCACACCCCGACCGCGTAAAACAACAAATCGCGGCGGAATCGTCGGGGAGTGTTGTAATAGAATCATTATTTCAAAACACACGGAAATTTGAAGTTTTGTTTTATTAAACATTAAATATTTACGTCGTCTGGAAATCTAAATAAACAATTTAAACATAGTCTATCATTGTTATTAAGTCACTAAGGCCTCGTCCAGTCCTATGTGAGCATGCATCCTAGCAATCAACATCATTTAACAACACCTGAAACATATGTGAAAACAAATTCAGCAAAGAAATGCTGGCGATTACATAGGTTTTTGAGAGTGTCGGATTCATGGCTAGTTTACATGTTGCAATACTTAATAAAAAAAACTTGTTTTGAAAAGTATTGTATTGCGACATAATTAACCAGCTCAAATCAAGTTGGTTATAGTTTATAAAATCTCATAGCCATGATTCTTAACCCAAAACATTTATTTAATAATATCAAATTGTAAAACATCTCGTAAAAACTTGTTAATAAATCTCGTTAATAAAACTTGTTAATAAAACTCGTTAATAAATCTCGTTAATAAAACTCGTTAATAAAACTCGTTAATAAAACTCGTTAATAAAACTCGTATAGTTTATATTATTTCGAAAACCTCGTTTGTGTGACATCGTTTCAAAATCGTTTACCCAAGTGAACTAAATAACGCCACGATATGTAACATGATGAAAACACTTATATAGGAAGTACCAGCGGCGTATCCACCATGCTTTCATCACATTACACCCGTCCCGTTATCTAAACACTAACCGAAAACCAATCGTTTACCCAAATCATTTAATTCGTTAAAAATCGCTTTAGTCGTTTAAATCATTCTCGTTTTAAATCGTGAAAACTACTTTTGATTGTCTCGCTAATAACATCCAAACCTTCGCAACTCGCCTATCGCTTCTCGTATTAATAAACCACCAAAGGGTAAATTAACAATCACAGATTCAGTCGTTACCCACCTAACCCACACATAACCATGGGTGCAGTCTGATAACGGGATTTGTCAGATACTATGGTACCATAACCTAATACTGGTCGGTTCGGCCAAAACTAATGGATATTATTCGTTATGTAAATACAACCAACAAGTTTGTTTACTATATCAAAATCGTTATAAATTTTGTATAAACCGTTTTAATCATTTTTGAAACCATTGTTATAATATCGAAAATCGTTTTGAAAACCATCGTTAAAACCTCGAAAACATTTAGCACATATGAATCACCCCAAAACAATTGAAAACAGTAAAATAGGGGAACTATGTACTCACCTGAGAATGCTTAGAGGTATTGAACAACAACCAAGCAAAGCTAGAGGGAGCACGGAATCAATCGGTAACCTAATAACTATATAAATAAACTGGACCTAAGTCGGATGATCGGATAGGATGAGGTTTTGTAAACCAAATGATTATTGGAACTCATATGACATGGTTTAACAAAGTCTACATTCTAAATCGAAACCTAACCTAAGTGCTTTCGACCCATTGTGACCCATTAAGGTAGCTTAAGCTACGTTAACGTGTCGTTCGCGCAAAAGCGCGCTCGAGACGTCTAACTAGTCCTATGACAAGTATTATATGCCTAAACATGATTAAATATGTTGCATAATCAATTAAGTGACAAAAGTTTGTGTTACATATGCTTAATTACCAATTATGCATGAAAAGGGCATTTTGGTCATTTACCTAAGGCATATAAACTACCTATCATACAACTAATTAAACCTAAGTGACCATAAGGTATAACCTCGGAAGGTTATTCCCTATGCAACTATGGTCACTAAACATGTTTGGTCGGATCCTAATGATCGACCAAACGGGTCGTGTTCGAAAGTCTAAGCGGGTGTTTAGTCCGCTTGACTTACGACTCTACACAAGCACTAATCTAAAAAGTGAGGAGTTAAACATGTTAAGACATGTTTAACGGATTTAGAAAACAGATTTGGTATCAAAACAAACGGTTTTGATACCCAAAAGTAGTTTGGTTACAAAATACGCGAGAATGCGCATTTTGGCCGAAACTACGACTCGTCACTGAGCCTAGATAACGTGGTAATCAATAGGTATAGTCACTAGGGACTATAACCATCGTGATTATGCTCACGTTATGAAGTTCAAACGAACTTCGCATTGACCATAGACTGGTCAATGCAGAAAGTCAAACGCAGTTTGACTTTCAGACTCGAAAAACGATAAAAGAACGAAAGAATACTTACAAAAGGTCCCCGCAAGCTTTGATCTGATTTACCCTCAGGTATGAAGTGTAAACTCCAACTTAGAGGGCCAAAATCAGATCAATGTGGGTTTTGCAAGTGAATGGTGGGGGGTATATATAGGAAATCTCGAACCGTTAGGATCGTTCATCGTAAAACGAGCTTCGATCTCATCCGTACACATGTGTCCATGGTTTTGTGAAACCATGGGAGCCCATAGTTTCATTAAAACCATGTGCAAATGAGGGGAACAGCTGGAACAAGCTGGAATTTAGCTTTTTCATTTTGGTCCCTTCCTAAGATAACTATGGCAGAATGACAATTTTGGTCCCTGAACTTTAGAATCTTGCATTTCGGCTCATTTTTGACACGTTTAAGCCCCGTTAACCTCATTTCAAGGCTCTAAAATGAATTTAAAGTATAGGGAACTCAAAAAATGCTAAAAAATATCTCGGATGTCAGTTCGTTTGGTCGTACGATTGCGTTGTTCGGTTAATTACGACGAAACACGAACGAATGCGAAAAACGATCCAAATTACGCGACGAATGGAATTTTATTATGCCAATCACTAAAATAAAATATTTTAATGATTACATAAAGTTTTGGATGTCCAGATGTATTCAGAACGTAAGATATGCGCGAAAATGCAAACTTATTCAATTTTTGACGCTTTTAGTCCCTGAATGACCAAAAAGTTTATTTTAGCACACCGAACCCCTCAAAGCCTATTTATAAGCTATGTAAAGGATATTTAGGGTATGTTTAACTTATGTTCATGTCTCAGAATGTTCGTTACAGTACAAATCGGCATACTTTCGCAGTTTGTCAAAATTAGTCCCTGTAAGCGAATAAACTTGATTTCGCCACACCAAACCCTCCAAAACTTATTTCTAAGTTATGTAAATGTTATTTAAGGTATGTTAAGCCTATGTCACTGTTACGGAGTGTTTGTTGCATTAAACTGGTTATATTTACGCATTAGTGTGCGTATAACCTTCCAGAAAGCGATTTAGAGCCCGAAATCGAACAAGAGTTGATATGTGCAAATGATACACATATTTATACAAATCCCAAGTATGAAACACAACATTTCATTGATTTGGTATTTGTTCGATGGCCATGGAGGCACAGTTGTCACAGTCTCCCCTACTTCAGGAAATTTCGTCCCGAAATTTATTTAGAGGAAACTTGTGAGAGCTTGAAACACGAAGTCGAAAAGATAAAACAACACTGGTTAGAGTTCTGAACTTCTAGTAACTTTAAATACCATCATGCTTGCAATGTAAGAGGGACACCTATATACAAGTATATGAAGCGCCATTGGTGCGTCCACCGTACCTCCATTACATTGTTCACGTTTTGTTATTGTTGTCACTATCGGTTCTTACACATGATAAACCTTACTGGGGTTCCTGTGCACTGAATTTCATAATTACGTACGCGTCCATAATTATGTAATTCCTTGCATAGTCCACACAGTGCATTTGATAATGTGTAGGGGAAAACCAAATGAACGAACCTGTGATGAGTGTGACTGGACCACCATGGGGTCCTTTCAGCTATATCATCACATGCCATTCTTAACCAGATTCTGAATCAATCTTTTAACTAGACCACTCAAGGGGTCTCCTTCGAATCATGGAATGGTACTATATATTCCAAGGGTCTTAACTACCACGTAGAAGCCCATTAAGGATTTAGGGTAGTACCTTTTGAATATCCGACTATGAATCCCTCATATGAAGATATGGAAGATTCTATGAGGATTTAGATAACGAAAACCGGATCACACAAAAACATAAAGGAGAACACAGAAACACATAATCACATAATCGCATAATTGTTTATCTTGACCTTTAATTTGTTATCTTTGGACACGGGTATTTAAAGCATACCAGGAATCCAATCCGTGGATTTCATTTGGCACTTTAAATATTTTCAAGAATCTAACTATGAAGATAGGAAGATCTTAATAGGAATTCGGTTTGTCCTTATTGAGTTGTAATGTACATATTAAGGTGTACAAGGAATCCAATCAGGGCTCCGATTTGGGCGATAATCATCCACTAGGATTCTTAAAATAGAGCAACCCATCGCCCTTTCGTTTCGAGTTTAAGCTCGAGTTGAAGTGGTAGCTCATATTTCAATAAGCCTTCGTTTACACAAGATCATTGTGCTTGAAGGACACGAGATTGAATATCAGATAGAGTTGAACAGAATGAAGCTTGACTCGCTCCTTTCGACCAAGCGCATCGGCTACGACATTCGCCTTACCAGGAAGGTAGCGAATCTCGAAATCGTAATCGTTCAAGAGCTCAACCCATTGTCGCTGCCTCATGTTCAGCTCCTTCTGATTAAGAATATGCTGGAGACTTTTGTGGTCTTGTGAAAACCACACACTTCGTTCCATAGAGGTAGTGTCTCCAGATTTTGAGAGCAAATGCCACAACACCTAACTCAAGATCTTGAGTTGTGTAGTTCTTTTCGTGAACTTTCAACTGTCTTGACGTATATGCTATGACTTTACCTCATTGCATAAGAACATAACCAAGGCCTAGATTCGACGCGTCATAAAAGACAACGAAATCATCGTTTCCATTGGGCAAGGACAAAACAGGAGCATCACATAGCTTCCGTTTTAGCGTTTGGAACGTTTCTTCTTGCTTAGATCCCCACTCCAAAGGCTTATTCTTCTGAGTCAAAGCAGTGAGTGGCACCGCGATCTTCTAGAAGTTCGAAATAGAACGACGATAATAACCAGCGAGACCAAGAAAAGAACGAATTTCTGTAGGTGTCGTTGGTGTATTCCAATCCTTAATTGCAGCAATTTGGATGGATCCACATGAATACCCTGCTTGTTCCTTCTTTAAGCCAAAATTCACACTTGGAGAATTTAGCGAAAAGTTTGTTCCTTCTTTAGGAGTTCCAATGTCAAACGAAGGTGTTGCTCGTGATCGGCTCGAGACTTTGAATAAATGAGAATATCATCGATGAACACAATAATGGACTTATCTAAATAAGGTTTACAGACCCTATTCATTAAGTCCATGAAGACAGCTGGGGCATTCGTCAAACCAAAAGGCATGACAGTGAACTCGTAATGCCCATATCTTATGCGGAAGGCAGTTTTGGGAATATCTTCTTCGAGAACACGAAGCTGATGATTCCCAGAACACAAATCGATCTTGGAAAAACAGGTAGCACCTTGCAGCTGATCAAAGAGATCATCGATTCGAGGTAGGGGATATCGATTCTTGATGGTAAGCTTATTAAGCTTACGATAATCGATACACATTCGAAAAGATCCATCTTTCTTCTTCACAAAGAGGACAGGAGCTCCCCTAGGGTGAATGATTTGATCGGATGAATCCTTTATCAGATAACTCTTGAAGCTGTTTTGATAATTCTTGCATCTCGGATGGTGCAAGATGATAAGGTGCTTTCGCAATTGGCTTGGCATTGGGTACAAGGTCAAAATGAAACTCGACTTGACGAACTGGAGGCAAACCAGGCAGATCATCAGGAAACACCTCTGGATAATCCCGAACAATCAGAATATCCTGAATACTCTTTCTCTTGCCTTTCTCCTCGGTGACATGTGCCAGAAAAGCAACATATCCTTTTCGTAGATAACTTTGGGCCTTCGTACACGACATGAGCTTCAATCCACCAGAAGGTTTCTCGCCACGAACTTCCAGAACATCGCCAGATGAAAGAGGAATGCGAACAATCTTATCGAAACAAATCACCTCAGCATGATGTTTGGTTAACCAATCCATCCCTATGATAATGTCGAAACTCCCAAGTTGCATCGGTGTGAAGTCAAAAGGAAAAAGATGATTACTCAAATTGCCATTTCGTTTCTTAGAATGAAACGAGCACTTAGAATTTTCGAGGAAATCATGAGCGATCATAGGAACGAGAGCACTACAAATATGGTTCTTTGGTGTAGGTATCGTATGTGACAACCCTCACCAAACCAGGTATCCGTACGAATTAATTAATATTTAATTAATGCTTAATTACAGTGCTTACTTACAGTTGTGATTAAACTGCTACTTGAATTCTGATACATACTTATACATGCATCATACCTTATTACTGTCACTCGATTATTTACACAAAACATCAGTGACAAACTTGATGCACAAAAGCATAATAGCACAATGAACGGATAACCCCGTAAACATGCTGACATAGCCAGCATCAGACAGGCACTGTCTCTAAGGCCAGTATGAGCCGGGAATAGATTACTACACTAGTAGGGAGTGTAGGGAGGTGAGGATTGTAGAACTGCGTCACTAGGCAATAGTTATAGTGACCGGATGTGCCTAAGACATGCTCTAATTACAAAATCCTGCACTTTAATACAAAATTAAGCATTTAAACTAACTAGTAAAGTGCAAAAACATGGAAAAATAATACTAGACAATTTCCAAAGTGTCGGGAATTCATTGTGTCACTAAAACTAATATTAACGACACTTTAAATGCTTATTTAGCACTTTAACGGATCAATATCCAACCGAACAACCGGACTTTACCCGGAACATAAAAATTTTCTCAATGACATTGTTTTTCCTTTTCTGAGCCAGTTAGGGTCCCCGAATACCCTAACACCCGTTATAACACGTAACACACTAGTAACTAATTAATCACCTAACTAAGCATAACTAGTTACCTAACTAAATGGTTAAGATCCAACCATATTACCCCCCCCCCCCCCCAAGTGTAACACCTGCCAGCGTCATCATTCTGGCCGGTGTGGGCCAAGAGTATGTGAAGCTTGTGGAAAAGTTGGCCACTTGAAGGATAACTGCTGGGCTAGTGCAGGCCGGGGAGGCCAAGGAAGTTTTGGTAATCGGAACAATAATCGTGGTGGTAATGGGAACCGCCCACAGGGAAATAATGGAGGAAATGGGAACCGTGGAAACAATGCAAATCAAGCTGGGGACGCGATTCGAGATCAAAACAACAATCAAGCGGGGAACGGAGGAGGTAATGGTCAAAGATTGGGTTGTTTTAACTGCGGTGACATTGGGCATTTTAAGAGGAACTGCCCAGGATTGAATCAAGCCCGCGGAAGAGTGTTTAACATTGAGGCGAGGGAAGCGCGCCAGGATCCCAATGTTGTTACTGGTACGTTCCCTATAAACCAATGCTTTGCATCCGTTTTGTTTAATACTGGTGCAGATGATAGTTTCGTGTCATTAGAATTTAATAATATACTTGGGTTGACGCCTTGTAAGTTAGACGTTCCGTACTCCATCGAATTAGCAAATGGGAAACTAGTTGAGACCAGTGAAGTTGTCCGAGGATGTGTGATTGAACTAGGAGGGCACGAGTTTACGCTAGACTTACTACCTGCCGAGTTGGGAAGCTTTTATGTGGTAGTGGGAATGGATTGGCTATCGAGTAACAAAGCCGAGATAGTTTGCCATGAGAAGACCATCCGCATCCCACTGACGGATGAAGAAACGATTGTAGTTCATGGAGAAAAGCGCGATACACCTCTAAGAATTATTAGCTGCCTGAAAGCTAGAAGGTGCTTGAAGAAGGGATGGGTTGCATTCTTAGCACACATCGTGGATAAAAAGTTGCTGAACCGAAGATCGAAGACATTCCAGTCGTCAAGGAATATCCGGAAGTCTTTCCAGAAGACTTGCCAGGATTACCGCCGCAAAGGCAAGTCGAGTTCCACATTGATTTAGTCCCAGGCGCCGCGCCTGTAGCCAAGGCACCCTATAGACTTGCGCCATCAGAGATGCAGGAGTTGTCAACACAACTCCAGGAGCTGTTAGATAAAGGATTCATCAGACCAAGCTTCTCACCTTGGGGAGCTCCGGTTCTGTTTGTTAAAAAGGACGGTAGTTTTCGTATGTGTATAGACTACCGTGAGCTTAATAAGCTGACCATCAAGAATAGATATCCTTTGCCGAGGATTGATGATCTATTTGACCAGTTGCAAGGCTCAAGCTTTTATTCGAAGATCGATTTGCGATCAGGATACCATCAGCTTAGGATACAGGAGGAAAGTATCCCGAAGACAGCCTTTAGGACTCGTTATGGACACTACGAGTTCCTAGTTATGCCGTTTGGGCTAACAAACGCACCTGCAGTTTTCATGGACCTAATGAACCGAGTCTGCAAGCCATACTTGGATAAGTTTGTGATCGTATTTATTGATGACATTCTGATTTACTCGAAGACAAAGGACGAGCACGAACAGCACTTAAGAGCTATTCTAGAGCTACTTAAGAAGGATAAATTATACGCTAAGTTCTCGAAGTGCGAGTTCTGGCTGCGTGAAGTCCAATTCCTTGGACATGTTGTTAATGGAAATGGAATCCATGTTGATCCCACAAAGATCGAGGCGATCAAGAGTTGGGAGACTCCAAAGACGCCAACCGAGATCCGACAATTCTTGGGTTTGGCTGGTTATTATCGAAGGTTCATTGAGGATTTTTCTAAAATCGCCCAACCTCTGACCGCGATCACACAGAAGGATAAGAAGTTTGATTGGGGACTCAAACAGGAAGAATCATTCCAGTTACTGAAAGACAAGCTTTGCAATGCGCCGATCTTAGCGCTGCCAGAAGGAACTGATGATTTCGTGGTATACTGTGACGCCTCACGTCAAGGATTGGGTTGCGTACTGATGCAACGCCAGAAAGTCATAGCTTACGCGTCACGCCAATTGAAAGTTCATGAAAAGAACTATACCACGCATGATTTGGAGCTAGGCGCAGTGGTATTTGCGCTGAAAATTTGGAGACATTATTTGTATGGTACGAAATGTACAATCTTTACGGATCATAAAAGTCTGCAGCACATATTCGACCAGAAAGAGCTGAATATGAGACAGAGACGTTGGGTCGAATTATTGAACGACTACGACTGTGAGATCAAGTATCATCCAAGGAAGGCGAATATGGTCGCCGACGCCCTAAGTCGAAAGGAAAGGATCAAGCCCATAAGGGTTGGGGCTTTGGAGATGATTGTCCAGACAGATCTCTCTCTACGCATTCGTGCCGCGCAGAGAGAAGCTTTGAAAGAAAGGAATATTGAAGACGAGTATCTCCGTGGGATGGAGAAGCAGTTGATGCCAAACGAGGAAGGAACTTTATGTTTCATGAAACGGATTTGGGTCCCTCTGTTTGGTGGTTTGAGAAAAGTTATTTTTGATGAAGCCCACAAGTCTCGGTACTCAATTCATCCCGGGGCGGATAAGATGTACCAGGATCTTAAGGATTATTATTGGTGGCCTAGGATGAAAGGCGATGTTGCTGTTTATGTTAGCAAGTGTTTAACGTGCGCCAAGGTGAAAGCTGAATACCAGAAGCCTTCAGGACTTCTGCAACAACCCGAGATTCCCTAGTGGAAATGGGAACAGATTTCAATGGACTTCATAACTAAGTTGCCCAAAACACCCAGAGGCCATGATACTATTTGGGTAATAGTAGACCGTTTAACAAAGTCCGCACACTTCCTGCCAATCAAAGAGAAGGATAACACTAGTAAACTTGCAGAAATATACATGCGGGAGATTGTTGCACGTCATGGAGTGCCTCTCTCGATCATCTCTGATAGAGATGGACGTTTCATATCAAGGATTTGGCAATCCTTCCAAGAAGCTTTTGGCTCACAGTTAAATCTGAGCACTGCATTTCATCCGCAAACTGATGGACAAAGTGAAAGAACTATTCAGACATTGGAGGATATGCTGAGAGCATGTGTAATAGATCTAGGTGGTAGCTGGGATAATCATTTACCATTGGTCGAGTTTTCATACAACAACAGCTACCACACCAGCATTGGAGCCGCGCCATTTGAAGCGCTTTATGGACGCAAATGTCGATCACCCTTATGCTGGGCTGATGCGGGTGATAGACAACTCGTTGGTCCTGAAATAGTCCAAGAGACGACAGACAAGATCGCACAAATTCGAAAGAGCATCGAGGCGGCTCGCGACAGGCACAAAGCCTATGCAGATCCAAAGAGAAAACCTTTGGAATTTCAAGTTGGGATATGGTTTTATTGAAAGTTTCACCCTGGAAGGGTGTGGCACGCTTCGGAAAGCGTGGATAGTTGAATATGCGTTACATTGGCCCGTTCAAGATACTGCAAAGGATTGGGCTTGTAGCCTACAAGTTGGACCTACCTGCTGAACTCAATGGTGTTCACGATACATTCAATGTATCAAATTTGAGAAAGAGTCCAACACAAGAAACAGTGATCATTCCTGCTGACGAAGTTCTTATCGACGACACGCTCCACTTTACCGAAGAACCCGTCGAGGTTATGGATTGGAAAGTTAATAAAACTCGCCGGAGTAGTGTCAAACTTGTCAAAGTTCGTTGGAATGCAAGACATGGGCCTGAATTCACGTGGGAACGTGAGGATAGTATGAAGGAGAAATACCCCCATTTGTTTCCTAAGACCCCTGCAACTAGGGGCAGAGCCTAAAATTTCGGGACGAAATTTATTTAACGGGGGGAGAATGTGACAACCCTCACCAAACCAGGTATCCGTACGAATTAATTAATATTTAATTAATGCTTAATTACTGTGCTTACTTACAGTTGTGATTAAACTGCTACTTGAATTCTGATACATACTTATACATGCATCATACCTTATTACTGTCACTCCATTATTTACACAAAACATCAGTGACAAACTTGATGCACAAAAGCACAGTAGCACAATGAACGGATAACCCCGTAAACATGCTGACATAGCCAGCATCAGACAGGCACTGTCTCTAAGGCCAGTATGAGCCGGGAATAGATTACTACACTAGTAGGGAGTGTAGGGAGGTGAGGATTGTAGAACTGCGTCACTAGGCGATAGTTATAGTGACCGGATGTGCCTAAGACATGCTCTAATTACAAAATCCTGCACTTTAATACAAAATTAAGCATTTAAACTAACTAGTAAAGTGCAAAAACATGGAAAAATAATACTAGACAATTTCCAAAGTGTCGGGAATTCATTGTGTCACTAAAACAAATATTAACGACACTTAAATGCTTATTTAGCACTTTAACGGGTCAATATCCAACCGAACAACTGGACTTTACCCGGAACATAAAAATTTTGTTAATGACATTGTTTTTCCTTTTCTGAGCCAGTTAGGGTCCCCGCATACCCTAACATCCGTTATAACACGTAACACACTAGTAACTAATTAATCACCTAACTAAGCATAACTAGTTACCTAACTAAATGGTTAAGATCCAACCATATTACCCCCCCCCCCCCCCATGAACCGAATCGGTCCCCATGTGGGGACACACTCTTACAAATGTTGATTATTTTATTGATGGTTGTCTAATATCTCCATAACACATTGCATGGTGGACAATAAGGATTAGGGATTATAAGTAAGTATGAAGGGTAAGAGTTCATTATCACTAAACACTTAACAAAACTCTCTCTCTTTCTCTCTTGGAGACTCTCGGCCGAACACAACCATCATCACCACCACTACCTTCAAGTCTTGATCAACCATTTCTTACATACTCAAGGGTGCAAGGTGACATACAAGCAAGCTCGGTACTTACGGAATCACAAGGACCTCTCTACATCGCTATTAACCACCTAGTTTTCGCTTTGATTCTTCCCTAGCCTTGAGCTAGTTGTAAGTGATTCTAAACACCCTCTTGATCTTGTCTAATGTGGTTAATAAGAAGTTTAACGGTTAAAACACAAGAACATGCGAAAACAAAACTTAAAGTCTTGCAAGAAAGATGAACATGGTGGTTAAAGAGTAAATAATGGTGTAAAACTTGTGAATCTTGTTTAGTAATGATTATTTTATGTTGTTTAATGCTAGTAGTGGAACGGATCGTCATCTAACCACACTAGATCATGTTCATGGAACATGAATTAGCAATGTGTTAAGCTTGAAAGATACAAGATGACGAACCCTTCCATACATAACCATGAACTTGTGTAAAAATAGTTTTTCTTGTAAAATGGAGTTTTAAACTAGTAGATCTAAAGATCTACAAGTGGTATTTTCGAAGAACCAAGTGTAAGATGCAAATCATGTTTAAAGACGAATCTTTCATGAAATAAAAGCATTTATGTGAACAAACGAGTGAGTAAGCACTTGTGTGAACAAAGGTTTTAACAAAGAAATATTTTTCGTAATTTTTGACTAAGAAGTTGTAAAGTTACATGTTCTTTGAAAATAAAGATTTCAAGAAACCGATTTTATTTGTAAAGATAGAAAGATCTACTAAGAATGTTGGAAGATTACTACGTATTTTCACACAACTTACAAGTTTATGTGTTTGCGATTTGTGTTTATTTTGACTAGTTTGACGATTGAACATTGAATATTGATGATTGGAAATTGTTGATTGAATTTCGAAAAGAAAATGATACGCTTGTAAGCGTGGCCACCTCCAGTTACAGAGGAAACTCTGGCGAAATTTTTCCAGAAAATAGCACTTAGAATATTTTTGGTGACAAGTGTTTATAAATATATTTTTGACTTGTCTTCCAAACAAACTTCGCCATGATTTTTATTATAAAATAACCAAGTATTCGGAGGTGGATTTTCCTAAATAAAACTTGTTAAATATATATTGAGAATATATATTTCATAGTAAAACGCTTACGTGATTTTATGATTATTTTTTGAACTATATATTATTTTTAGAGTAAAAATAATATAACTGGAATACATTGTGAAAACACGACTCCAAAATAATACCAACGCCATCACAAATAAATATCTAAGTTACACCGGTATTATTATTACCATCCGAACCTTAAAATGTAACTTACGTATTTTTCGGAAAATACTCTTAAATGCGTATTCTGACGAAGTATTATTTTGGAAGATTGTATGGAATAAAATATAATATTTTTGGGAAAAATATGTATATTTTGGAGATAGAATATTTTAGACAAATGAATAAAAATATATTTTATTAAGTGAGACTTAATAATATATTTCGGAATTACAAAAACGCACATGTGTTAAAACCCCCATCCTTGGGAAGGAATACAATTATTAAATAATTACGAAGTGTAAATACGAAATAGTTGCCTAACTATTTCCCAAAAATGTTAAATCTTAAGCCAAGGCATGGCCGTCCGTCTAATAGAAGTTAGTACGTGTAGGTCATCACGCAGCAGGTTGATTGGGAGATACTATTTCGAGACGCACTTCAGTGAGTTAATGTCCCCCTTTTCTCTTAACTGTTTTCAGTTTTTAAACTGCGGGGGTGAAATACATGTTACTATGATTACGAATACTTTTTACATGGTATGGTTAGCGTAAGGCGGGTTACTACTTAGATTATGTGAGTGGGTAGGCGGGAACTGGAGGCCATTAATCCTCATTGTAGGACCGAGGGTCTTTAGCGGTAGATCTATCTGGGTGTAGAGAGCCCAGCCCCAGGCCCAACAGTACGGACCTCGTGGTGACTTGGTACCTGACGCAAAAATCTGCTAGGTTTGAGTCTTCCTACTGCACTTCACACATATCAATGGCCTTGCAAACCATTGGTGATCTCTCTATTTCCTTATTTGCTACATACCAGGGATTTTATATTTACAACGATTTTACATACTCACTTACACATGAACTCGCCCAACTTTATGTTGATTTTTCAACTTACATGTATTTCAGGAAATTAGGGATCTGGCGAAGTATGCTACGTTTTCACACTGCGTAAGAGTTATGAGGTCATCCACGTTTAGGGATTGTGACTTTTACCTGGACGAGTCTCAAGTCTTAAACGGTGTTTATTTTATGTTTGTGGTTAAGTAGTATGAACAATGTTTTTATTTTGATGGGTTGTAACTCGTTGCATGTGTTAACTTTAAACAATGTTGTGGTATTTTACCTTTAAAACTTAAATCAACGGATGATCTTCATGGTTTTATTTTCATATAGCTTTGTTGTGGTTAAGCTATGGTATTAAGAAGTCACACCAAATAAACCCACGCTTCCGCAAAGCCAAGGTGTGACATCGTAGTGGTATGCCATACACACATGTAACTATATTTGTACATCAGAATTGTAAATAAAGATTTATTTATAAACAAAATCGATTGTTTCTGAGTTCAAAGGAAAACACTAGAAACATAAACATAAGATTCGGATTATTCAAAGCAGCAGCTTCTTCTAATCGGCCAAATGCTCATCCGTGGGTTGGATTTGCATTGAAAATCTTTGGGTATCTGTCCCTGACATAACCCGTCTCGCCATAGGTGTAGAAAATACCAGGAGGAAAATGAGCCTGTGCTGGATCTGCTTGAAATTGAACGGGGTTCTGAAAAGCTTGGTTTAGCACAGTGACTGAACGACAGTCTCGTGCCAAATGACCAATGAGTCCACAGTTGAAACATTTCCGACATTTGACACTGGCATAGTGGTGGAGGTTACACTGATTGCACAAAGGAGCAGTTCCTAAGTACGGCTTCTTGGCTGGTGGTGCTGCCACCTGGCTAGGTTTTGCTTGATTTGGTGTAACGGCTACGGGATCCTTTGGAGCTTTACGCTTCTTTGACTTTTTCGAAGGCTCGGCTTCTGCTTCTTTCGATGCTTCTTAGGTGGCTTCATTATTGAGACGAGACATGGCGACACCTAAATCCACAGTCTTCAGGTGTAAGGACTCTCAAAATTGTCCTAAGAATACCCGTAAGTAAAAACCCGGACCCCTGAAACCCTAAACCATATTAAAAATCAAGAAAAACAAAATTTTAGGTTTCAGGCGGGCCGCGTAAAGGATGGCTAGACCTTTACGCGGGCCGCGTCAAACACCGGTTGACCGGATAAGTGTTCCGGATACACGTATAAGCCAACTGTCGAACCTATGCATGACCATGCAAAGCTATACGTAGACTAGGGTGGCCACGCGGGCCGTGTAAAGTATATGTTGTGGTTTACGCGGGCCGCGTAAAGACTCAAAATCAGCTATAAATAGCTTAGCTCCTGAGCAGTTCGATGGTGTCGAATTCACTTCACAAAAACGAATTAATAGCTCTCTGAAGTCGAAAATACAACTTCAATTATAGTGTAGTGCTGCTCCAATACCGGGTATTAACTCGATCGCTGCTACGATTCAATATCCGATCGATTGAAACTATCCGACCGGATGTTTAAATGCTGCTACTTTGTCATTCGCGTGAAATCCAATCCGGATGTTTGAGTGTTGCTAGATCTCGGGCAATACTCTGTCATTCGTTGTGAATCCGCTGAATGTTTAAGTATAGCATTTTGTCATTCGTTGTGAGGGTTAAATCTCGTGAATTATCGTAAAATGCTGTATTAAGTTACTAACCGAGTTCATATGAACATTGTTTAAATTTAGGTTAAAAGGCTAATCAGTAGGCAAAACTCTGCCCGTGTAAACTTGCAATGTGAGTTATTCTCTTTTTATCAAAACTATTTCCAAAATTATTTCTAAAAAGTTATAGGTACAGGGATTAAGTCTTTGTTATCTGAAATTACTGCCAGTAAGTGGGGGGATGTGCACATAGCTACTAAATATTTATCACTAGTGGGTGAAAGGACCTACAAGTGATATGTCCACAGTCACAAGTCCGGTCAAGTGACAGCTGGGTCAGTGATATAAATGATAAAGGCAATTGTAATCGCTCTTAATACTGTAATCTATATCACTGGGTCATTTTGTATCAAATATATAACTCGCCAGCATTTCCCCGCTGATAAAATATTTTTAAAACATGTTCCAGGCGACCTGCTGTAAATCAAGGAAATGTGCTACGGAGCACTAACAAGCTTGAAGAGGTGGCTCAGTTAAAAATAAATAAACATGTTTTAAATAAAACAGGGAATTTCCTAGTTAAATTCCTCTATTGTAAATTTCGGGGTTTATCTCCAAGTTATGGAATAAAAGAAATTGGGCATTTTTGAGTTTTAAAAAGATCCTGTTTTCCACTGTCGCATATTATGATACCACGGGTTTTCTGTCCCGCGGCTCCAATACCGGGTCAAACCGGGGCTGGGGTCGTGACAGGAAAAGGTGGTATCAGAGCTACTAAACGAGCCACTGATTTAAGCCTATTAAGTATTTTAATACTTAATTTTCCTAATTGCTACTTTGTGATTATGTGATTTTCTGTTTGATTATCTGATAATTACAGTATGGGTAAGCAAAAGTTGTCAAATATCTATCTTAAATTAGATAGGTCATTCCACGAGAGGGGAAGTTCGTCTAAAGCAAAATCCTCAAATCAATCTGAAATTCCTGAAGAAGGAATATTTGTTAGGAAGGCACAGTATGAGGAATCACTTTCTCCTAACAGAAGAAGTTTGATTATTAAGAAAGGCCAGGAGAAAATAAAGAGATCACAACCAAAAGAAAAGAAAGTTAATCAGGAAACTCAGGAACTAGACAGCAAACCACCATGGGAAGATAAATTAGATGAAAAATGGGCAAATCTTTACATGTTAGCTACTGTAGCGGAAAATGCAAATTTTTAAATATCCTAACTCAAGTTTAGCATCCTTATCCCCTACAAACCAGAAATTTTACTAAGTAAATAAATAAAATTACAATAAACCACTAGTAGATTTGAAATTCAGTTGTAATAAAAGTTTGCAATAAGTTCAGTTTAAATAAATTTAAATTTTTTTTTTAAATTACCATTCTGTGATTTGTGATTTAACTTAGAATTCTGTGCTAAACAGCATGAATGAAATGTCTGAGGCATTAGAGAATCTCAATCTCTACCCCGTTAAGATAGAAGTTTCCAAGGAATTCACCGGTTACTTTGCCGACAAAGAAGAACCCATAGAATTTCAAGCTCCACCTCCGGAGAAACCTAAACCCAAGAAAAGAAGAAGACTGGTGGGTTGGAGGCGTGTACGCAGGAAAAAGCCAGCAACAAGAAAAGCTACCAAAATTGAAGATCCAAAAGACAAAGGTAAAGGCAAAGTGATGGAGACTGGAGAAAGCTCTAGACAAAACCAAGAAATAACACCAGGGGAAGTCCTAGATCATAAACTAGTAATGAGTGACCTCATTGGACCTGCCGATGGAAACCTTGAACCAGTTAATCCAAACCTTATGTTTACTGAAGACGATCTTTTCAACTACCCATTAGAAGCTCAACTTCCAATCAATCTAGAACCTGCTATCCCGGATCCTATTGTCCAACCCCAACCATTACCAGTAGAATTAGATGAATGGTGGACAACTGATTGGCAATTCCAGAATCTCTTAAACAACCCTGATACATTTTTCCCACAGGTTGACCCAGAACCTCCACTATACCCAACTATGAGCCCGGAAAATCTGGCCGAACTTCGTCTCTGGGGAGAAGAGTTAATTGATGCAGGAAACAGAATTAGGGATGTTGGAGAAAGAGTTACCTGGAAATATGATGAGAGGGAGCGTCATTTCTAAGAGATTAGTTGACCAGATGAAAGGGAGTTTGCAGGAATACTTGTTTAAAAAATAATCATAAAAACCAGTATGTGTAATAACTTAACAATAAAACGTTGTATGATAATAGTGTGTACGAGGCATAATATAATATATAAAAATGAAACTCGGGAAACTGATAACTTTTGGTTATACATGTTAAACGTGATTATGTGCAAATTGTTTTGTTATAACTAATTCTTTGTATCTATACTAATTATTTATATAAAATTAATTAACAGATGGCAAACGCTGGTAATGAACCAGTTAATGAAGTAAATCAATCTTAGCAAAATCATGAAGAGCAATTACTAAATAGGCAAGATATCGAGGATATTGTTGCTCAGGGAATAGCCAATGCTATTCCAGCAATACTTGCTGCTGCTAGAGTTACAGTGGAACCTCAACCAATAATTCCTAGTAAACGTACTGTTGAGGATAACTTTAGTAATAGTATAAACGGAGGCGGAAACAACAATAATAATAAAAACGATAATGTTCTGCAAGTCCCGATTCCCAAGAAAATGAAAGCTGCAACGCCTGGTTGCACTTATAAGGAATTTCTTGCCTGTAAACCAGCTGAGTTTGCAGGTAACGAAGGGGCAACTGCAGCATTGCGTTGGTTAGAGAAAACTGAGGCAGTAATTTCTATAAGTAAATGTGTGAAAGAAGATCAGGTCATGTATGCATCGAATCTTTTTAAAGAAAGTGCGCTAGAATTGTGGAACACGGTGTTACAAGCCAAAGGAAGGACAATAGCATATGCTATGATCTGGGAGGAATTTAAGAATCTGGTAGAAAGAAAATTCTGTCCCGAATACGAAAAGGAGCAAATGACCAATAAATTCCTCACCCATCGGATGGTGGATGTCGATTGTCGAGGATATACTTCGACATTCTTCGAGTATGCGAGAATAGTACCAACTCTGGCTTCGCCAGAGCCGGTACTCATTTCTCGATATATTTGGGGATTGATTGGCGAAATCCGTAATTTCGTCAAAACTGCGAAACCTCGCAAAATTGATGATACGGTGGATTTAGCCAATACTTTGACTGACGAATTAGTACGGACGTGAGAAGAGAATAGAAAGAAAGAAGTAGCCCAAAAGATTACCCAAGGATTTCGAATGGGTAATCGTAACAACTTCAAGAGAAAAGGAACTGGGCAATCTTCCACTGGTCCATTTTGCAATTCTTGCAAAAGGAAGCATTTTGGAAGATGTAAGGGATATTGCAATTTTTGCAAAATTTCGGGACATCGTGAAGAAGAATGCAGAAATAAAACAAGGGTTTGCTATAACTGTGGAGAAGCTGGACATTTCAAACCAGAATGTCCTAAATTAGTCAAACCAGCCGACAACAAAGCTAAACTTGCAGAAGGAGCTAAAAAGAATGTGAGAGCCTTTCAATTGACGACTCAGGAAGCAGAGCTGATTCCTGACGTGATAGCGGGTACGTTCCTAGTTCACAACGTTTATGCAAAAGTATTATTTGACTCTGGTGCGAACCAAAGTTTTATAAATACTTCATTCTGCCAAGCACTTAATTTACCCTTAACCCAACTTAGGCAGATTTTTGCAGTCGAAACGGCAGATGGCAATTCTGTTAACATAGATAAGGTTTTGTATAATGAAACAATAGAATTCTTAGGTCATAAGTTTTCTGCAAACTTGTTACCTATGAAAATAGCCGAATTCGATGTTGTATTAGGAATGGATTGGTTAGTAGCCAACCATGCTCGAATTCTTTGTGATAGGAATTCCATAGAAATTCATACACCAACAGGAGAATTAGTGGTGGTTACAGGAGACAAGCCACGAAAGCCATTTAAATTCACTTCAGTAATGAAGTTGGCCAGTTATTCAAGGAAACAAGAAATGGTGTATATGATTTCAGTAATCATTAACACTAAGGGTAAGGAACTAAAGGAAATTCCAGTAGTATCAGAATACTCAGATATATTTCCAGAAGAACTACCTGGATTACCACCTGATAGGGAGGTAGAATTTAGAATTCATCTAATCCCTGGAACTACACCAATAGCTAAGGCACCTTATCGGTTAGCACCCACTGAGATGCTAGAATTGAAAAAGCAGTTAGATGAATTACTAAGTAAAGGATTCATACAACCTAGCTCATCCCCATGGGGAGCGCCAGTGTTGTTTGTAAAGAAAAAGGATGGTTCAATGCGAGTGTGTATCGATTATAGGGAATTGAATAAGGTTACAATTAAGAACCGATACCCATTACCTAGAATTGATGATCTTTTTGGTCAACTTCAAGGAGCTAGATATTTTTCTAAGATCGACTTACGCTCCGGATACCATCAATTGAAGGTACAAGAAGAAGACATACCTAAGACTGCTTTCAGAACTAGGTATGGTTATTACGAGTTTACAGTCATGCCCTTTGGATTAACAAATGCTCCTGCAGCATTTATGGACATGATGAATAGAATCTGTAAACCGTATTTGGATAAATTTGTAATTGTTTTCATAGAAGATATACTTATTTATTCCAAAAGTCAGAACGAGCATTGTCAGCACTTGCATATGCTTTTAACTTTGTTAAGAAAAGAAAAGCTTTTCGCCAAATTCTCAAAGTGTGAGTTTTGGCTGAAAGAAGTGCAATTTTTAGGACATATGGTGAATCACGAAGGCATTCACATAGATCCTGCTAAGATAGAAGCAATCACCAAATGGAAGGTCCCACAATCAGCAATAGAGATTAGAAGTTTTATAGGATTAGCCGGATATTATAGACGGTTTATTAAGGATTTTCCAAGATAGCCGTACCATTAACTAAGCTAACCTGTAAAGCAGTTAAGTTTGAATGGGGACCCAAACAAGACGAAGCTTTTAAGATTTTAAAGCAGAAATTAACCAATGCTCCAATCCTAGCCTTACCAGAAGGAACTGAAGATTTTGAAGTATATTGTGATGCTTCAAAACTAGGATTAGGATGTGTGCTTATGCAACATAAAAAGGTAATTGCATATGCATCAAGGCAATTGAAAAAGCACGAAGAAAATTATACGACTCATGACTTAGAATTAGGAGCCATAATTTTTGCCCTTAAGATTTGGAGACATTATCTGTACGGAAGTAAATTTACTATCTATACAGATCATAAAAGTTTAAGATATATATTTGGGCAAAAAGAGTTAAACATGAGGCAAAGGAGATGGATGGAAATCCTAAGTGATTACGATTGTGATATTCAATATCACAAAGGAAAAGCAAACATAGTTGCTGACGCCCTAAGTCGTAAGTATCATGAAAAACAACGACGAGTTCGTTCTCTTAGATTAAGTTTACAATTAGACTTAATGGACCAACTGAAAAACATTCAAGAAACGGCAATCAACGATGATGCTGAAGAAATGAAAGGGCGAATTAAGGATTTAAAACAAGGTAGTGATGGAATCTGGAGATTTCATAAGAAGCGAATTTGGGTACCTAAGCAGGGAGAATTAAGAAATCAGATTCTAGAAGAAGCTCATAAATCTAGGTATACCATTCATCCTGGTAACAATAAGATGTACCAAGATTTAAGAAACAATTTCTGGTGGAATGGAATGAAAAAGGACATAGCTAGATATGTTTCTAAGTGTCTTACTTGTTCACAAGTTAAGGCAGAACACCATAAACCCGCAGGCCTACTACAACAACTAGAAATGCCGGTGTGGAAATGGGAGCTTATAACAATGGACTTTGTTACAAAGTTACCCAAAACCAGAAAAGGTAATGATGCGATTTGGGTAATTGTGGATCGATTAACCAAATCAGCTCACTTTCTACCTATGAAAGAAACCTTTAGCATGGAAAGGTTGGCAAAGTTGTATGTAGATGAAGTTGTATCCTTACATGGAGTTCCACTCTCCATTGTATCAGATAGGGATAGTCGTTTCACTTCTCATTTTTGGAAAAGTTTCCAAAAAGCAATGGGAACTCGATTAAATTTAAGTACGGCATATCATCCTCAAACAGACGGACAAAGTGAAAGGACGATTCAAACCTTGGAAGACATGCTTAGAGCATGCGTGATAGATTTTGGTGGAAACTGGGATGACCACCTACCATTGATCGAATTCTCCTATAATAATAGTTACCATGCAAGTATCGAAACTGCCCCATTCGAGGCACTATATGGAAGAAAGTGTCGAACTCCAGTTTGTTGGGCAGAAATAGGAGAAAGTCAATTATCAGGACCGGAGATTGTGCAAGAAACTACCGACAAGATCACCCAAATCAAGGAAAGATTAAAGACGGCTCAAGATCGCCAGAAAAGTTATGCTAATAATCGACGCAAGCCACTCGAATACCAAGTAGGAGACAAAGTACTCTTAAAAGTATCTCCTTGGAAAGGAATAGTTCGATTCGGTAAGAAAGGAAAGCTAAGTCCAAGATACGTAGGACCATTCCCAGTGATCCAACGTATAGGACCAGTTGCTTATCGTTTACAACTACCCGAAAAATTGGCTGGAGTACATGATGTATTTCATATATCCAACCTCAAGAAATGTCTATCAGACGAATCAATGATCGTACCTCTCCAAGACGTAGAGGTAAATGAGAAATTGAAGTTCGTTGAAAAACCACTTCAAATTGAAGATCGGAAAATCAAGTTCCTCAAGCACAAAAGATTGGTACTAGTCAAAGTCAAATGGGATTCCAGGAGAGGACCCGAGTACACTTGGGAACTGGAATCGGAGATGAAGCGAAAGTATCCTCACTTATTCCAATGAATCTTGAGGACGAGATTTTAAATAAGGTGGAGAGGATGTAAGGACTCTCAAAATTGTCCTAAGAATACCCGTAAGTAAAAACCCGGACCCCTGAAACCCTAAACCATACTAAAAATCAAGAAAAACAAAATTTTAGGTTTCAGGCGGGCCGCGTAAAGGATGGCTAGACCTTTACGCGGGCCGCGTCAAACACCGGTTGACCGGATAAGTGTTCCGGATACACGTATAAGCCAACTGTCGAACCTATGCATGACCATGCAAAGCTATACGTAGACTAGGGCGGCCACGCGGGCCGCGTAAAGTATAAGTTGTGGTTTACGCGGGCCGCGTAAAGACTCAAAATCAACTATAAATAGCTTAGCTCCTGAGCAGTTCGATGGTGTCGAATTCACTTCACAAAAAACGAATTAATAGCTCTCTGAAGTCGAAAATACAACTTCAATTATAGTGTAGTGCTGCTCCAATACCGGGTATTAACTCGATCACTGCTACGATTCAATATCCGATCGATTAAAACTATCCGACTGGATGTTTAAATGCTGCTACTTTGTCATTCGCGTGAAATCCAATCCGGAAGTTTGAGTGTTGCTAGATCTCGGGCAATACTCTGTCATTCGTTGTGAATCCACTAAATGTTTAAGTATAGCATTTTGTCATTCGTTGTGAGGGTTAAATCTCGTGAATTATCGTAAAATGCTGTATTAAGTTACTAACCGAGTTCATATGAACATTGTTTAAATTTAGGTTAAAAGGCTAATCAGTAGGCAAAACTCTGCCCGTGTAAACTTGCAATGTGAGTTATTCTATTTTTATCAAAACTATTTCCAAAATTATTTCTCAAAAGTTATAGTTACAGGGATTAAGTCTTTGTTATCTGAAATTACTGCCAGTAAGTGGGGGGATGTGCACATAGCTACTAAATATTTATCACTAGTGGGTGAAAGGACCTACAAGTGATATGTCCACATTCACAAGTCCGGTCAAGTGACAACTGGGTCAGTGATATAAATGATAAAGGCAATTGTAATCGCTCTTAATACTGTAATCTATATCACTGGGTCATTTTGTATCAATAT
Source organism: Helianthus tuberosus (assembly GCA_030545235.1). Classification (NCBI taxonomy): domain Eukaryota; kingdom Viridiplantae; phylum Streptophyta; class Magnoliopsida; order Asterales; family Asteraceae; genus Helianthus; species Helianthus tuberosus. The sequence goes on from CM060417.1 coordinate 105,627,073, forward strand.
ATAACTCACCAGCATTTCCCCGCTGATAAAATATTTTTAAAACATGTTTCAGGCGACCTGCTGTAAATCAAGGAAATGTGCTACGGAGCACTAACAAGCTTGAAGAGGTGGCTCAGTTAAAAATAAATAAACATGTTTTAAATAAAACAGGGAATTTCCTAGTTAAATTCCTCTATTGTAAATTTCGGGGTTTATCTCCAAGTTATGGAATAAAAGAAATTGGGCATTTTTGAGTTTTAAAAAGATCCTGTTTTCCGCTGTCGCATATTATGATACCACGGGTTTTCCGTCCCGCGGCTCCAATACCGGGTCAAACTGGGGCTGGGGTCGTGACATCAGGATTACTTTGCCTATTCGCTGGGCAAATTTGGCAGTTTGCTCGGACATTTGAGTGTCGTTGCGACGAAGAGACATTCTAGAGGAAATGAAAGACATAGGAGAAAACAAGTGAAATGTTATCGGATAATTTAAAACAGAACGACAGTGCATAGAAATTGCGATCATTTATTTGTTACCTAAGGCAAACAAATGAGACGGTGATTAATCAAAGTAAACGAGTCGTATTAATGTATAACTGAAGACATGCTCGCCTATAAGTGAACACTCACCCCAAGAGTTCCCAGGTAAGAGTGACTGGTCTGATACTGCGGATTTGTACGAACACTCTAGCCTTAGACAGAAAACTCAGGGTACAGGCATTCACTCTTCCAGTTTGCACATGTTCACATTATTTAGACCCAAACTTTGACGAGATTTTGAAAACTCAGAAGGTACTAAGCCAAATACGAGTCAAACTGGAAGGGTTCAAAACCCTATAACAGAGGGTTCAAAACCTAGTAATCAATCATCCTAGAACGGATGATTGGTTTTCAAAGCGGATTTGAAATTTATGTTCTGGTTGTGGTTGTCACTTAAGGATAAGTGACGGTATTGTTTTAAGATCTAAACACAAGGATCTTGTGTTAGGGTCCTAGGAAGGTTATAGACTAGGTTAAAGCATTACTAATAACCTAATTCCCTATAACCATGAGCTCTGATACCAACTTTTCTGTCATACCCCGACCGCGTAAAACAACAAATCGCGGCGGAATCATCGGGGAGTGTTTTAATAGAATCATTATTTCAAAACACACGGAAATTTGAAGTTTCGTTTTATTAAACATTAAATATTTACGTCGTCTGGAAATCTAAATAAACAATTTAAACATAGTCTATCATTGTTATTAAGTCACTAAGGCCTCGTCCAGTCCTATGTGAGCATACATCCTAGCAATCAACATCATTTAACAACACCTGAAACATATGTGAAAACAAAGTCAGCAAAGAAATGCTGGCGAGTACATAGGTTTTTGAGAGTGTCGGATTCATGGCTAGTTTACATGTTGCAATACTTAATAAAAAAAACTTGTTTTGAAAAGTATTGTATTGCGACATAATTAACCAGCTCAAATCAAGTTGGTTATAGTTTATAAAATCTCGTAGCCATGATTCTTAACCCAAAACATTTATTTAATAAAATCAAATTGTAAAACATCTCGTAAAAACTTGTTAATAAATCTCGTTAATAAAACTTGTTAATAAAACTCTTTAATAAATCTCGTTAATAAAACTCGTTAATAAAACTCGTTAATAAATCTCGTTAATAAAACTCGTTAATAAAACTCGTTAATAAATCTCGTTAATAAAACTCGTATAGTTTATATTATGTTGAAAACCTCGTTTGTGTGACATCGTTTCAAAAACGTTTACCCAAGTGAACTAAATAACGCCACGGTATGTAAGATGATGAAAACACTTATATATAGGAAGTACCAGCGGCGTATCCACCATGCTTACATCACATTACACCTGTCCCGTTATCTAAACACTAACCGAAAACCAATCGTCTACCCAAATCGTTTAATTCGTTAAAAATCGCTTTAGTCGTTTAAATCATTCTCGTTTTAAATCGTGAAAACTACTTTTGATTGTCTCGCTAATAACATCCAAACCTTCGCAACTCGCCTATCGCTTCTCGTATTAATAAACCACCAAAGGGTAAATTAACAATCACAGATTCAGTCGTTACCCACCTAACCCACACATAACCATGGGTGCAGTCTGATAACGGGATTTGTCAGATCCTATGGTACCATAACCTAATACTGGTCGGTTCGGCCAAAACTAATGGATATTATTCGTTATGTAAATACAACCAACAAGTTTGTTTACTATATCAAAATCGTTATAAATTTTGTATAAACCATTTTAATCATTTTTTAAACTATTGTTATAATATCGAAAATCGTTTTGAAAACCATCGTTAAAACCTCGAAAACATTTAGCACATATGAATCACCCCAAAACAATTGAAAACAGTAAAATAGGGGAACTATGTACTCACCTGAGAATGCTTAGAGGTATTGAACAACAACCAAGCAAAGCTAGAGGGAGCACGGAATCAATCGGCAACCTAATAACTATATAAATAAACTGGACCTAAGTCGGATGATCAGATAGGATGAGGTTTTGTAAACCAAATGAGTATTGGAACTCATATGACATGGTTTTACAAAGTCTACATTCTAAATCGAAACCTAACCTAAGTGCTTTCGACCCATTGTGACCCATTAAGGTAGCTTAAGCTACGTTAACGTGTCGTACGCGCAAAAGCGCGTTCGAGACGTCTAACTAGTCCTATGACAAGTATTATATGCCTAAACATGATTAAATATGTTGCATAATCAATTAAGTGTTAAAAGTTTGTGTTACATATGCTTAATTACCAATTATGCATGAAAAGGGCATTTTGGTCATTTACCTAAGGCATATAAACTACCTATCATACAACTAATTAAACCTAAGTGACCATAAGGTATAACCTCGGAAGGTTATTCCCTATGCAACTATGGTCACTAAACATGTTTGGTCGGATCCTAATGATCGACCAAACGGGTCGTGTTCGAAAGTCTAAGCGGGTGTTTAGTCCGCTTGACTTACGACTCTACACAAGCACTAATCTAAAAAGTGACGGGTTAAACATGTTAAGACATGTTTAACGGATTTAGAAAACAGATTTGGTATCAAAACAAACGGTTTTGATACCCAAAACTAGTTTGGTTACAAAATACGCGAGAATGCGCATTTTGGCCGAAACTACGACTCGTCACTGAGCCTAGATAACGTGGTAATCAGTAGGTATAGTCACTAGGGACTATAACCATCGTGATTACGCTCACGTTATGAAGTTCAAACGAACTTCGCATTGACCATAAACTGGTCAATGCAGAAAGTCAAACGCAGTTTGACTTTCAGACTCGAAAAGCGATAAAAGAACGAAAGAATACTTACAAAAGGTTCCCGCAAGCTTTGATCCGATTTACCCTCAGGTATGAAGTGTAAACTCCAACTTAGAGGGCCAAAATCAGATCAATGTGGGTTTTGCAAGTGAATGGTGGGGGGTATATATAGGAAATCTAGAACCGTTAGGATCGTTCATCGTAAAACGAGCTTCGATCTCATCCGTACACATGTGCCCATGGTTTTGTGAAACCATGGGAGCCCATAGTTTCATTAAAACCATGTGCAAATGAGGGGAATAGCTGGAACAAGCTGGAATTTAGATTTTTCATTTTGGTCCCTTCCTAAGATAACTATGGCAGAATGACAATTTTGGTCCCTAAACTTCAGAATCTTGCATTTCGGCTGATTTTTGACACGTTTAAGCCCCGTTAACCTCTTTTCAAGGCTCTAAAATGAAGTTAAAGTATAGGGAACTCAAAACATGCTAAAAAATATCTCGGATGTCAGTTCGTTTGGTCGTACGGTTGCGTTGTTCGGTTAATTACGACGAAACACGAACGAATGCGAAAAACGATCCAAATTACGCGACGAATGGAATTTTATTATGCCAATCACTAAAATAAAATATTTTAATGATTACATAAAGTTTTGGATGTCTGGATGTATTCCGAACGTAAGATATGCGCGAAAATGCAAACTTATGCACTTTTTGACGCTTTTAGTCCCTGAATGACCAAAAAGTTTATTTTAGCACACCGAACCCCTCAAAGCCTATTTATAAGCTATGTAAAGGATATTTAGGGTATGTTTAACTTATGTTCATGTTCCGGAATGTTCGTTACAGTACAAATCGGCATACTTTCGCAGTTTGTCGAAATTAGTCCCTGTAAGCGAATAAACTTGATTTCGCCACACCAAACCCTCCAAAACTTATTTCTAAGTTATTTAAAGGTTATTTAAGGTATGTTAAGCCTATGTCACTATTCCGGAGTGTTTGTTGCATTAAACTGGTTATATTTACGCATTAGTGCGCGTATAACCTTCCAGAAAGCGATTTAGAGCCCGAAATCGAACAAGAGTTGATATGTGCAAATGATACACATATTTATACAAATCCCAAGTATGAAACACAATATTTCATTGATTTGGTATTTGTTCGATGGCCGTGGAGGCACAGATGTCACACGGAGTTCCTGTATCTTCTCAGTACTCATGGGTGGGGCTGGGGCTGGTATTGGGTCAGGAAACTGAGGCATAGGTTCTTCTTGAGGGTACGGGTTCTCTAAAATCTCCCTGATATATTGGTCATTATCATAATAGGGATCTAGAGGGTCAAGGTCTGGGTAGGGTCCTACTACATCTTGCATGGGCTCCTCTATTGGGGTTGGGTAGCGTTGCTGGTAATCCCTGTGGTGGTCAAACCATGAGTCATAGTTTGGAGGATGGGGTGTTGGTATCCTCGGGATTTCAGCTGGGTCTAGGCCAGGTAGTGGATTCTGGTCAGCTGGGTCAATCTCTACTTCCATGGATTGTGTCGGGAACAACTGTAGTGGCTGGGATGCTATGAGTTGTTCTAGATTAGGGTCGGCAGCGGTGGTAGCTAATATGTGAAAATTAGCTAATCTCATATTGAGTATATCCTGGGTTTGCACATTCATTTCTCTATTGGCCGCTGCTAAGGCCCTTTGCTGCCGTAGTTTTCTCATCCTCTTTCTACGCTCATGAGCTCCTCTGCTGAACTATCATCTCTTCTTGGGAGGGAATGTCTCTTTAGATTGGGCTTTGAACACGAAAATCCCTTCTTCGGTATCAGCCGAATACCCCGAGGGGGTAGACTGCGAAGAGGTTCCTTCGTCCCTAGGAGAGTGGGACAACTGACGGTAAACGTCCGAAGGTCCTTGATCACTCATACTGTAAACTAACAAATTGTCAAATAACATAAATAATAATATACACGTATGCACATAATTGTGTAGATTATTTCCTAACAAAATTTATAATTTCAATGTCAGCAAAACACCTCTTTGGCTGAAATCAGTGGCTAGGCTCTGATACCACCTTCTGTCGCAACCCCTGACCCCTACCTCGGGAGGTGGGCAGCCGCGGCCTACTCAGAGATGGTGGTATCGGAGTTTATCATTATTTGGCAGCGGAAATTTTATCAGGACCGTAGTTAGGAAATATTTTATCAGAGTAAAATACCACACTTTTATATTAATAAATACATGGGTAAAACCCAAGTTTCTGTTACAAACATGTTTATAGGGATAAACCGTATTTTATTGAATAAAACATCTTTCTTTATTAGGTAACGTTTATAGCCACACTTTTCCAAGCCTTCAGTGCTCACCAGTTGGCTTCTAATTTGGCTTTCACATTTTGTTACCTGAAACGCGTTTAAAAATATTTTGTCAGTGGGAAATACTGGTGAGTGAATCCCAGTTTAATCAAGACAGGTTTTATCCTTGTACAGTATTGAGGGCAATTAGCAATTACATTTGTTTATTTATTCTACCTTAATTACCACCCATAGTACTGTCGACCCGACTTGTGGTCATGTTACTACTCACAGTGTAGTAACAAATTTTGTATACAAAACCCCAACATACCGACGATAATTGTAGAATTACAAATACTCAATCACTGTTTAATTATAATGTAAAGCATTGAGGTTTTGTAAAACAGTTTGCAAAAAGGTTTACAAAAAGGAGATTACTCACATTGCTAGTTTAGACTTTTCCTGATGGTTTCCTGGTTATAATCTAATAATTTAAACAATGCACATGCATTAGTATCATAACCCAATATTAGTAATACCCTCCCCGAGACAGAACTCCAACGACTACGTCGGGCAGAGCCTCGACAGCTGTTACGGAGCACTAGATCAATCGGGCAGCGTATCCAATACGTAACCGGGGTTATAATACTTACAACGGGGCAGAACTTCGTTAATTAGGGGGGTATAATGCCCGATTATAGCTTCTACACTATAGAAATTCAAGAGAGAAATTTGTGATTTGAACGGTTGAAATGAACTGTTGAGGGCCTCTATTTATAGTTCTGGTCGACCAGGTTCTCGCGGCCCGCGTAAACAAAAGGCAAGGCCTTCGCGGCCTGCGACATAGGGGTGTAGGGCCTAGCTTTGTTTATTCGTCAGATGTAGCTTTGACACGAGTGAGCCACGTGGCAGCTCAGGGGGCTGCCTGGTGGGTTGGCTATCGCGGCCCGCGTAGTCCGAAGAGAGATTCTTCGCGGCCCGCGAGCGACACCCGGATTTTGTTTTTATTTTTATTTTTAATTATATAAAGGTATTTAAGGTTAAATATCATATAAGGGGCATGTTATAAATAGATTAGGGATGTCGGAAATATTTTAAGAGGGTTGTTATACCCACCTCAGAGAAGAATCCATTCAGTGAAACTTCATTCAGAACAATACTCAATATAGAAGAACAAGGTTCCGCATCTGTGGCTTTTTTAACTATTTTTTTGGCGTTTTTAAAGTGAATGGTTTCTAGGAAATATGGCGTTGTTTTTGGTTTGTGATCAGTTGATTGTGTAGATACGTCTCTCTTATAGGATGTTTTTGGCACGTAGTTTAGGCGAGATTTTATTTATAATAAATGATATTAATAAAGTAGCCGTCTTTTCAGTTACTGTGTATTTTTACTGTTTTTGTTCAACTTTTTATGAGTTTTTAGGGTCATAGACTTTCCATCTCCAAAGTTTGGCGTTTTTAACGACTTTAAGTAGTTTTTGGCCTTTTTTTTTTCCATTTTTAGCTTTTAATAATACTTCTGCAAATTACTTTTATTATAGTTTGGGAGTTTTTGGCGTTTTACTGTATTATGGCGTTTCACAAGCATTATGACTGTTTGACGTTTTATTAATATATTGTATTTTTATTCTAAGTTGAAAAATACATAACAAACAACAGAAAAAGAAAATTAAAATTAAAAAAAATAAAAATAGAAACAATTCAACTTTCAAATGTTCACTGTCATCAGTCTCTTTCTTCTTTGAAACATGTTCACTGGCGGTTTGGCTTTGTCATGCTTGTGTTTTGTGGCTGTTTGGAAAGACAAAATGACATGAGGTTTTTTTTTTTTTTTTTCAATATGTATCTTCAAACAACTCATCAATGTCATTCGTCTCTTCATGCCATTATAATATTCATCAATAACAAAACACAAAAAATGACATAAGTGTGACCCCAGCATCTTTTTGTTTATGATTTGTCCATCTCATGTAGCAAAATGTTATTTGAGTCACAGCACCTCAGGGAAGAATGCATTCTCCGAAACTTGGCGTAGCACAATATTGAATATACAAGAAACGATATTTGTCATTTTTGGCGTTTTACTGAGGAAATGGTGTATCTGAAAGATACGTCGATTTTTTGGAATCTTTGATGTTTGAGTGTTTTGGCGTTTTCTAAGATTGGTATATAGTAAAATATGGCGTTTTTTGAGTAGGTGTGTTTGATGTTTTGGGGATTTTGGCGTTTGTAAGATGAATGGTATATAGTAGAAAATATGGCGTTTCAGGTTCTGGGTGGTGTGTTTTTATGTCTGTGATGTTTTTGTTTATATAGGGATGTGTTTTGGTCCGTAATGGCGTTTTATTCATTAGTTTGGCGTTTTGGTATAGAAGTGTAAAGACTTTTTTACCCTTAATGAAGCGCGTCCACTTAATAGAATTCGTGTTATTTACGAAAACGCCACCGTGCCAATCTAGTCCATAGATTGTTTTGATCGGACGATCCATAAGCGTTCTCACCGTTCTCACACTTTTCACCGTTTTCTCTAGATCCTGACCCTATATATATATATATATATAGGCTAAACCTAGGGAGAAAACCCTCCATTTTGAGAAAACCCAACCTCCCGACATTTTTTTTTTGAAAAAAATAACACATGTAATATACATGTTTTTAAGAGTTTTTGGCCAAAAAAAAAAAAAAACAAAAAAGCACCGATGGAATTTAAAAAAAAAAATAAACAAGTTTCAGCATTTTTTGCCTAACACATGTTAGTCAAAAAAGTTGTTGAAATTTGTTTATTTTTTTTAAATAATCATTCGGCGCTTTTTTGTTTTTTTTTTTTGCCCAAAACTCTTAAAAACATGTATATTACATGTGTTATTTTTTTCAAAAAAAAATGTCGGGAGATTGGGTTTTCTAGGGTTTTCTCAAATTTTTAGGGTTTTCTCCCTAGCCCTACCCTATATATATATATATATATATATATATATATATATATATATATACAAATTTCTTAAAAAGTGTACAAAGTTATAAACCATCAGAATTTCAGCCATAAAACACATTAAAACCCCACAAAAATAGAATGAAGATTACTAAAACACCATATTAAAATTCTAACAGTCCATAAAAATATCAAATACACCATCGTAGAACTATGAATATAAAACACAACATGATAATCACCATAAAACACATCAATGTTAGTCATTCAATAATCAGAGCCTTATCATCCAAAACACAAAACAAAACCCACTTATATGGTGTTTCAATAATCTGCATTATGTTATTTGTGGATTTTGAGTGTGTTTTATGGTTGACATTATGGTGTTTTATGACTTGTTACACTTTTTAAGAAATTTGTACTTTGTAGCCAACTCCCGACCTATGTATTCTTTCCTACAACTTCTAGAATAAAATCATTTTTATAATAACCAACCAGGGCCAGAAAACAGGTTAATTTTGTTAATCAAGTTAGAACATGAAAACTACTCATTTTTATATTACAACACGATTAACACAAGTATAAAACATGAAAATGACTTATTTAACTATTATATCTCAGGTTTATAACTTTTTGTACGTTTTATATACAAAGAAGAAAAACGATGGAGCTTCGCCTCCTAGTTTAACAATTTTAAATAATATACATACTTTTTATTAAACAGCTCATGAGTTATCAGTCCTAAACCCAACTGAACTATATATATATAGGCAAAGTGTTGGATACAAATCCTCTAATCGTACATTACATACGCGACATTATTGGCCGTACACGTGTCTTGATTCGTTTTTCTCTGATAAGGTTAAATCAGACAATTAATTCAATTATTTGAGGGCAAATTCGTCTCTTCATTCAATCAGCGAGAAGTTCGTTACACTAATATCCCGGTAATTATTATTCGAATCAGTTTCAAATTTTTCATAATTCTCAAATTGTAGTTTTCGTTCTTCTGCGTTAGGTTTTGATTCAATTGTTTTTTTCGATGGATCCACAGAGCAGCATCGGATGAAATACTGATGTTGATTTTGAAGAAGCTCGATCGATTGGTGATCATGTTCAATTATCTGCGTATCAGAGAGTTTCGATTGAGGATGTTTTAAATCCCAAACCTGCAAATCGAAATGCAAGTACAAGCGGTGTAAATGAGTGTTATAATGGTAATTATGTTAATTCAGATCTTTTAATTGTTCGTAGACTTGTTTTGCTTAATCGTATCAATGATTTTGCATTGTTGTAACTGTTTTGAAGTTTGAATGTTGAGTATATTTGATATGAAAGCAACATGTATAAGTTTGCATGTTATGAGTTTTGTAATTCGCATGTGATGTTTATTCTAAATACTGATTTCGCATGTTATGATATAATAAATCGCACGTGTAAAACATATTTATCAAAATCATCATTTTCACATGTTATGGTTCATACAATTCGAACATGTTGTTGTTCTTATGATGAAATTATGCAGTTATTAATATATCGCATGTAAGGAGTCCGATAATTCGCATGTGTTTTTCTTTTTTTGATTTGATTTATATAGATGAAAGGGTTTACACTCCGGAGGTTGAAGCATCAGCTACACCTGTGGTTGGAATGCAATTTACCTCTATTGAACAAGCATATGCGTTTTACCAATCATATGCTAAGTTAGCTGGTTTTTCTACTCGGAAAGGTGGTGAAGTACACAGTGGTGGTATAATCAAAACAAAGTATTTTGTTTGTTCTAAAGAGGGACATAAGCCATTCTGTATTGACGATGGTTATTCGAAGTCAAAAAAGCGATTCAAATCAAGGAACAGGGGGACCATTAGATCTGGGTGCAAAGCTCAACTTATGATTTGCACGGTGGATGGTAGATTATATACAGTAAAGAGATTTGTTCATGGCCATAATCATAAGTTTGTATGTCCACATGATATTCATATGCTGCCAGCGTACATAGAATTGTCAGATGTCCAAGAAGAGATGATATGGGAACTAGGCACTTTAAACCTTGGCCCTGTCAAAGCTTTCCATATAGTGAGGAAACGTTACGGTGGTTTCGAGAACGTTGGCGCCACGGTTGATGATTGCAAAATTTTTAGGAATCGAATTAACAGCTATATAGGAGAATATGATGCTGACATGGTGATTAATAGGTTGACCGACAAAAAACAGTATTTAGTTAATTATTCATTTGAATATTTTGTTGATGATGACAAACGGTTAACTGGTTTTTTCTGGGCCGATGGGTTATGCAAGCGTAACTTTATGGAGTTCGGGGATGTGATATCGTTCGATGCAACTTTCAAGACAAACTTGTAAGTGTTACATAAAATGGTTTTTATTTATTTTCGCATGTTATATGATTTCCTAAACTTGCAATATCGCATGTTAATATACATTGAAGAGTAGGTGTTGGATATATCGCATGTTATACTGTATATTTTCGCATGAGATATTTTGTCTATTTCGCATGTTACAATGTGTATTTCGCATGTGTTTGTTCAGGTACAAGATGGTGTTTGTTCCGTTCACTGGGATTGACAACCACTATCGAAATGTAACCCTTGGAGCTGGGTTGTTGGCATCAGAGAGCATTGAGTCCTATAAATGGCTTCTGAATTCATTCGTAAAGTCATTTGGTCGGCAGCCAAAGGTTGTAGTGACGGACCAAGACCCTGCTATGAAACAGGCTATTGAGGAGGTTTTTTCTACCAGCAGACACAGATTGTGCATGTGGCACATAATGAAAAAAGTGGCAGATAAGGTATAACATGCTATATTGTCTTTCCTTAGCGTTTTTTTTTATAATATAGATTTTGTTATAGGCTGATACAAAAAGCATTTATCGGTATAGGTTGGACACGAGTTGTGCAATAATGATGAGTTTAAAAGGAGGATGTGCGATATTGTATGGACTGATTCCATTGAGCCTGAAGAATTTGAGAGACAGTGGAAGATGGTGATGATTGAGTACGGTCTCACTGAAAACAAATGGATTGATGATATGTTTTCGATGAGATACATGTGGATTCCGGCTTTTTACCGGCATGAGCCCATGTCTGGTCTCATGTGAACAACTTCGAGATCAAAGAGTGAGAATCATTTTTTTGCCAGGTGGCAAATTCACAACTCACTCTTGTAGAGTTTATGAATCATTTTGACGGTGCAATGGATGTCCAAAGGTTCAATCACAGAAAGAATGATCATATTTCAAGATATACTGAGCCTAATGATTGGAGCCAAACTAATTTGGAAAAAGATGCTGCTAAGATATACATCAGGTCTATATTCTTTGATCAGCAAACAGAGATATATGGAACTATTACCGAATGTCTGCCGATGGACACCAAAATCTAGGGTCCACAGATAAGGATATCGTTGAAAGACTTTAAAGCTCATGGAGATGGGTTATTAGAGGTATTATAGCATATATATTTAAAACATGCGATTTTGAAAAGATACATGCGAATTTCATTCAGAATATGATTTTGCAATATGCGATTTTGATGTATGTAACACCTCGCAAATTCATGTCTAATATAATGAAGACACGTGTCATGGACTTTAAACGTGTAATGAATTAATTCCGAGGGATTTGAATTGTCAAACAATGTAAATAGAAGGGCCAAAAGCGTCAACATGCCAAACTCGTGCCTCTGAATGACCTCATAAGACGTTCGTGTTCACAAAGGAATAAATTGATGAACACCGGAAATCGTCATACTTAAGAAAAGAAAAGTTACGAAGCGGAGGAGTTAAAATGTCAACATGTTAAATTTACCTCTGAGTGCCCTTTTAACGTTCCCAAAGCTTTGTAATACATTTTTATGCCCTCTTATACATCTGGTAATAAATTTATAAATCCCAACTCAAGTTTGTGAGGAATAATTCGAATTCAAGAGTTTGGGAGCGCATGTGCCAAAAACGACCAATTCTACATTCATTAACCCTTTTCAAAAGAGTCCAAGACTATTATTTTGCATGGCAATGCTTTTAAGAGAAATTCAGAACTGATCATGTGGACCATTCTGCTGAAAATGACATTGGATTCGAGTTGTGAAAAGATTGCATGGACAAACATTAAAGTTCTCAAAGTTTTTGTCTTCTGACCACACTTACGGACCGCAAAGAAACCACCTTACGGACCGTAAGGTGGCGGATCTGGGCGATAAAATTCAAAAAGCGGATACGGACAGCAAAGCCTAAGGCTTACGGTCCGTAAGACCTGTAACTGGGCAGAAACTTGGACAGCTGCCTGTTCAGCCGGTTCCACCACCATTGCATGGTGGTATTCGATTTCAGGGACTGAGCCAACAGTATTACATGCATAGGGGACACCTGGGATCATCAGAAAACAATTGTAGACTTGTGTGGAATGATCTCATGCAATGTAAAACACTATATAAAGGGCCTTGGGTTGCCACTCTTCAACTCACACTTGAAGTTTTCACTTCACAAACTCTTCTCTGGAGCTCCTGAAGTCCTAAGAAGTTTTTCTCTATCTCATTTTCGTGCTAAGTGCCTTTATAAGTGTTCTTAGCCTCCTTAGTTAAGTTTTAATTAGCTTAATGACCAAAAGTCAAAGCTATCATAATTAAGCTTTGACTTAGTGATTAATCACTAATGGTCCAGCCATTATTCGAATTGAAAGTGGCTATGAGTTGGTAATTATGTGGGTAATAAGTCCTTAAAAGGGCACCCCCTGATTATCATTCTAACTTGGTCAATTGTCGGGTCAAACTTAATATTAAAAAGTCAACAGAAAACTATTTTGCAAATAAACTCATCACTAATAATATAGAAGTTATGGAACCTGTTATAACGCTAATATAACTTGGTAATTAATGTAAGAACATGTCTAGGCATGTTCAACCCGACAATTCTAAGTTTAGGCTCGGTTCGCAACCGAAAGTCGCAAAAGAAGACTTTTGCTTTGACTTTCAGTTCTGACCCAATTTAGTTTGTTTTAGATATGCCTTAAGGTTCCTTTAGGACCATATTATAAGTTAGTAAAACCCTCTGAGGTTATACTACATGGTTCCTTATTTATCCGATACATTTGCATGTTTCAGTTAATTGCTTAAATGTTGACCATAATGCCCTTTTGATATTAAAACGAGATTTTAAAAAATGTGAGAGGACAAAAACCTTTATTACTGATTTATAAACATGTTCTAAAAATTTGACATCAGTTTGAGGTCTGAATTAGGAGTTATGCTCAATATCGTAATTTGAAAGCTTTTTATTAATTAAACGACATTTTAAGCGTAAAGCCTATTTAAACCCAAACTTCAACACCAAAATTTTTACCCACTGATGTAATATAATATTTTGGGATTTTGAAGATTTTTATAAATTTTTAAACTGATCATAATGTAGGGTTCTTGCTTTATTCGGTAATTGACGGTTATACCCTTTTTCTTGAATAAAATGAGTTCTACATAACATTTTGATCCCAAATCTTTTGCTACTGATTTTCTATGATAAATAAAACATTTTGAACTTTATAAACTGATCAAAAACTCAGATTTTCTTATATAACCCAAAAATCGCCTAAAATCGACTTTTTACGCGTTTTAAACGCATAGTATGGGTTAAAATTATTTTTGACGTATAAGACTTAATACCTACTGATATTTTAAGTAAATTTTTATATTTTAACAGTAAGTAAAATTTTTGAGCTCAGATTTCCAAATTTGACCTTTAAAGCTTATGTGAAATGACCAAAATGCCCCTACGGTGCATAGTTTGCTTATAAATGATAAATTTCACATATATGCAACACCCTACTGAAATGACTTGCAAAAAAAAATATTTTACTGATCATTTTAGACCAGAACCTCAGATTAATATTTAACCTCTTTTATAACCTTTAAAATGACCAAAATACCCCTACGGGGCTTAATTTGACTTTAAATCCGTTTTGGGCATAATGGAAGGTATCCTACTGATATCACTACATATTTAAGGCATATTAACTTAGGAAACCTGTTCATGACTCTTTTGGTTACCCGTTATGCATGTTTCACGTTCGGTACGGTTTATGTGACTAGTTTGCATAAATTGACCGAAACGGGTCAAATCTTATCATTTTTACCTTAAAATCCAGAATATGTTTAGTTTACCCATATTATACAAGTCTTCAAACTTGTCGGGTCTAAATCACATTCTAACCCGGTCTTCGCTTAATCTTGCGTTGTGAACCGTATATCCTTCTTTAAAACTAACCGGTCTAAGTTTAAACTTAAGTAAGACCCGTTAGGAATCTAATATGTTATTAAAACCTTCATTCCAGATTTAGGAGCCCAGTAAAAGATATTTGCACTTGCTGATTGTATACGGTTGGAATAAATTTGTATAATTTGCTCAGGTAAATACTTTTAACTTATTTTCCCTTATACGGGCTTGGGGTACGGTATATAAAATACCGCTTGGTCGGGTATTGAATCTTTAATCGTATGAAGGTTAAATCATTGAGATAACCCGTTTAATATGTTTTGTTTGTTAAAGCCTGTGGGGGGTTAATGACCATGTCCTGGATATCCTCGGCTCATTCATTGAAATGGCCACGACTTAACCATGGGTGTAGGCATACACCTGCCGGTGCGTATGTAAAATAATATGCCCGCCTGTTCGAGAATAACTCGCTGTGGGTTATATTATGTGGTGTGTCTATTAATCTTTAACCCGGTATTCAGCCCGGGCTACTGAACGTATAATAAACATATAATTCTGTTACAAGATTATTTTTAAATAATTCTCCCAAGTTATAAAAGATTATTTGTGCCTTGTGCATTTAAATCAATTTCTTAAACAGCTTCTTAAAAGAGTCGGTTAATTGTATTTACCAGTGTAAACTGACGTATTTTCCAAAAGGTTAAGTGCATGTACTATGCGAAATAGGCTGGCTACTCCTGAGTGAATAAATAAAGAGTCTTGCAAGCTTTGTCACTTAAAAATCTGTTGAACAATGTTTCCTATGTTTTGATCCGCTTGTGGATCCTTTTACATTCCGTTTGTAATACTTATGATACTTTCATTCGGTTTGTAATATTATTACTTTTAGACTTCCGCTATGCATTGAACTGTGATTATTTGACTATGATGATTTCAACTACGTCACAATACTCCCCACCGGGCCCACCGGTAATACGTGGAAATATCAGGGTGTGACAATGTACGCATGCGATTTTAAATTAATACAATTAAATGATTTTTTATACATGCGAAACTGTTCATTTACACATGCGATTTTAATTTTTAATATATATATTTTTTTTGTTTTCTTAAGTGTGGTTCAAGAATCTTGAAAATGATGTAACTACACAGTGTAGCTGTTTGCGTTTTGAGCAGTATGGGCTGCTATGTAAACACATCTATTTTCTTTTCAAGAAATTTGGTGTTAAAGAAATACCAAACAAATATGTTATGAAGAGATGGACAAAGGATGTTGTCCCGAATGAATTAAACTCGACGTTCGATGTAAAGGTCAGTAATAAGGATGAGCAACACAAGGCTAAACAGATTGCTCATGAAATCATATACACAGGAGAGTATTTGGTTAGCAATTTGATTTCCGACCTTGATCAACTTGTTTTAGTAAGGGATCAAATGAAGCAGATTAAAGAGAAAGTTGATCAGAGTCGTATAACCAAGCAGCTTGATCCAAAGTTTGACCGGTTTTCAAAGTTGATTGGTTACCAACAATCAGTAACTAATGCACCTCCTACTGTCCGTGTGCCGACTGGTATAAGAAACAAAGGTCGTGGCTCGCATAAAAGGATTAAATCGAAGAAGGAACAAATGATCAGCCGCAAAGGAAAAAGGTCAAGGACATGTAGTGTATGCAACGAAAAAGGTCATGATATTCGGACTTGCGGGATACTGAAAGGCAAACAACAAGGCAAACAAGAAAAGAAGATGAAGGGAGTCCAGATTGAAAAAGATCCCAGACACAAAGCCAACGAGGTCGAAGACGATGAAGAGGAAGATGAGTTTGAAGATTACTGTGGAAGTAGTGATGATGGCACTGAAGAAGAAGATCAGTGGGAGGAGGTTTCAGATGAGGAAGATTAATTTTTTTAATGTACATGCGATTTTACAAGGCAAATATGTGATTTCATACATATGAGTTTATTTCATATAATCATGCGATTTAGTTTGTAAACATGCGATTTCATATGCGTCAGTATATTAGTAGGTTACATGCGATTTTCACTTTGTTTTCATTTTAGTACATGCGATTTTGAGTTATCTTGTTTTTTTTTTTTTGTGAGAAAGATGTCTAAATCATTCATGCGATTTATATTATAACGAAGCATAAGATGTATTCAAAACATCTACCCAAAACATAAATATAAAGTAGTTGTTATTGTCTTACACAGCTAAAACCATAAAAATATTAAACAGAAATTTAGTTACTTGAAGCAAAGATTTTGTCACGTTCAGCCGAGCTGAACTCCATCTTCTCCTTCACAGTGTTTAGAGCATCTTTCAGGAAAGAGAAGGTTAGGTCATCAGCTCGAGACTGTTCCTTTATGTGATCCAAAGATTCATCTCTGAAGCTTGATGGTGGTTTTTCAAATAGTCTCTCCCACATTTCTTGATTTTTCTTGATTTCTTCAAGAATCTTCCCCTGCACATCAAGAATCAAATGAGATGAGGTGACATCGGTGCTTATTTCTGTCAACGTGCGAGTTGACAATAGTTCCTTTATTGCAATGGTTTTTTTTTTTTCTGAATCTTCAGATGTCATTTTTGTGGGTGTGTTGTCTGTGTTTTTGTGTTCTATGTCTTAATATGGAAGGTAGTTATCTCTGGGTATTTTATATTAAAATAGTAAATTTATTATGTAGGTAGGGTGGTAAGTTCAGTAGTATTTATGGTAAAATTGATCATTACATGTCAAATTACAGTCACATCGGTAATAAATTCATTTTTTATATAAAATAGTTAATTTTTATTTATTTTAGTTATTAATTCATTATTATTAATTTTTTGCATTTTAGGACAAAGTTACATGAAAGTATTAGCAGCATTTTTCTCAAAATCGCATATGATTCGAAAACGAATTCGCAAACTATAAGAAATCTTAAACATTATTAACTTTTTTTTGGAAATCGCATGTGTATAAATCATGAATTCGCAAACTATAAGAAATCTCAAACATTATTAACTTTTTTTGCAATCGCATGTGTATAAATCATGAATTCGCTATAAGACATCTTAAACATTATTACCTTTGTTTTTAAAATCGCATGTTATAATATATGATTTCGCACACTCTACAAAAAAACAACCTTTATTTTTGTCTGCAATGTTTTTTCGCACGTTTGATATGTATTTCAGATTTTTTATAATTTTCATCCTGCATCATCTTCTTCGATAGATGCTCTATCGATTTTTGTTTCAGAGTTCTGAACTTCCAAAATTAGCAGATAATGAAATCGCAGAAGGAGGTTGGTGAATAAGAATCGATCGATTTTTGATTACTTGTTGGATTTTCGAATACAATTTTGAATAAGAATCTTACGGTATGATTGTGAGTTTTTGTTTGCTGATTATCAGGGGGTTTTCATTTCGCAATGGACGATTTTAACCTTGGCGGTTTCATATATATATATATATATTTTAATTTGATTAATTTAATAGCTAAGCACGAGGTTTAAATGAGATGATCTGACGGTTGTGGTTATAGCGTCCAAAATGTACGATTAGGCATATTGTATGATAACCGGCCTCTATATATATATATATATATATATATATTTTGAATACCTGTGAAAAATACTAGTCTTGTAACCTTTTCTAAAACCATGTGTTAGATCATCTGAATGTAGAAAAAAAAAAGTGAGCTTCCACACTCACTTTCATTTGACACGTGTTATGGTCATTTGAAATGTGGTGGGATAATTGAACTTATAATTTTTATTTTTTTATACATTTCATTAAATAACTTTTACTAAATAATTTCTAGACATTTACTTATCATCTAAAATGTTGAACCATGCATGTATCAAAATCGCTTACGAGACTAAAATTATATATTTTTTAAATAAACTCCGTTTTTAATAAAATTTATATGCAGATATTCAGAAAAAAAAAACAATAATACATATATGTGTATATATATATATATATATTATTACCAAGCATATGTTTATTTAGAAAAATAAAAAATGCTTAAACTAAATAATAGAATAATAAAATGAAACGGCCTTGTTAGAAGCTTCTTGTTGGTTGTGCCATGTATTGCATCATGTTTAAAGGAGAGCAACGCATGTGGGAATACATGCACTCCACCACGCTCGGCAATGCTTCTTTTCATTTGCGGAGCATAATAAAAACTTACTAGGAACCAAACTTTTAAAAATTAAATATTTTACACTAATTTTTTTTAATTTTTTGATAAAATTAACACTATGATTGAGAAATTTGTGAGGGCCGTGGAACTCCCAGCCCAAATAAAGCTTTGCCAGTGCTTGTGTCTGGGACGGGAGGAGGCGGTACGTGTTTCACGCCCATAGGTCCCTTCTTTCTCATGTATATAATATGTACAATAATTAATAAAAGAGTTGGAGAAAACGATCGATCACAAGAATATAGTAGGGTAACTTAGAAGTGATTGGCAAATGCCAAATGAAATGAAATAGTAAATATATTAATTGGTGGTTCTTAATCATGCATACAACAATAACCACAACCACAAGAAAATTCTTGGCCTCAAAATGGTGGTTAGATTAAAGAAGTTTGATATTGACAACGATAAACCATAAAGAAAAACTTACTTTTCTTTGCTTTTCTTTACTTTTGATAAATGGATTATAATGATACTATATATACATCTATAATAAAATTGACTAACGTGTTTTTAACTATTAGTTATGATTAATTTAGTAGTTATACCTATCACGTTTCATTTAAATAGATCTAAATAAAAAGGAATTTCTATAATGAAAATATTGTATCATAAATCTGTAGTAAAAATAATGTATCATAAATTTTCAGTTTTACTTCTTTCAGTTTGACATTATTATTACTATGTCGTTTTAAAAAAAACGATGTTTTTAATGGTAAAGTTTTTTTTATTACTATTGTGTATCTTACCTTGTTATAACTCCCCTTCTAACTAATTACAAGAGGCTGTATGTGTGTCTAGCTCTTCACTTCTTTTTCGCTTTTTTTTTATAGTGAGTTTAATGGTATCAATTTCAATATTGCATGCAATGCGTCACACAAAACGTCTAACTTGAGATCTAATTCGTTGTTATAATGAGTTTTGCCGAACAATCACGTGTAGTTAGACAGAAGCAAGTACTCTTCCTCTAAAATTCATGTACATTTATCATGTCCTTATGTATTCTTACACTTTAAAAAAATGAATTTTACAATATCATGACTCAAAATTGTGATAAATGAAAAAACAAAATAGTTTTGATTGGAGTGGTTCCTAATTATGAATAAAGGAGCAATCACGAGCTAATTTTTCTGGCATCAAAATGATGATTAGATTAAAGACTGTCAACAATCACAAACCAAAGTGAAACTATTTCTAGTTAATTATATTTTTAAACGAGTTATAAGAAGGCTAATGTTGAGAACTAACAGATCCGTTTTTACCGTTATACAATTTATTTTAAAGGTTGACTCATTATGCATGTTGACTTCAATATATTTAAGATTTTTTAAAACGTTATGGTATTAGTCTTTAGAAATTTCTCAAAATGCATATACGCGTATGCCTCACACGTTTGTGCACGTTGAATTACTTCAAAAAAAAGTCTAATGAAATGAGATAAAACTAAAGTACTAATGGAGAGAAAGAAATGAACAATTGGAGTTGAACAGAAGCAACTCTTCCTCAGAAAATTTTGTGCATGTACATTTAACATGTCTTTTAAGTCTTCCTACACTTCCTAAAAAATTAAATTTTACAATATCAGGATTCAAAATTGTGATAAATGAAAAAAAAAAAATTTGTACTGAATGAGGTGGTGGTTATGCATAAAGGAGCAATCACGATCTAATTATTTGCTCTAGTGGAGACTTTTTTTAAAAGGTTACACATCCTAGTACTACTCTCACTTGAGCTATGCGAAGTTCTCCTCACATCCACTAGTATTAAGCCGATGGTGATTTTTGAGGCGGGGCATTCCATATGAACAAAAAATGTCTCATGTCCATGACCAATGTGAGATTTGCCTAGAATGTCAGAGTCACCCCAAACCATCCTTATAGACTCATCGTTCTCGATGCGGTTTGCCCCAGCATCACAATCAGGGATGTGGAATTTGCCTTAGGTGTTAACCTGAGTACCCCTGAAGACTCTCCCTCTATGATGAGGTTTCGCCCACCATCCCAGATGGCAAAGGAGAAGCTTCGATTCCCTTTGTAACATCTAATATCTCATATTATCAATATTGACCCCTTTGCCCACGAAGAGCTCAAAAACTTGTTTTTGGTTACCCTGTGGAGACTTTCAGGAGGTCACATATCCTGGTACTACTCTCATTTGAGCACGTTTAACTATGAAGTTCCACTCTCATCCATTAGCCTTATGTCACACCATGGTTTTCAACACTTGGGCATACGAGGTATCAGTTGGTACATGTTTTAATAAATACACAGTGGAAAACATTTCTCTTTAAAATACACAACTCGTCAGTTGAATACAATATATTTTTATAAACGGGTATTTAAATATCCCTTGTTCGTACGAAACGTTTATGTTACTAAGGTAATCAAAATCTGCCAACTGATAGTATAACAACCCTCCAAAATTATTTCCGACACCTTAATATATTTAGAATGTCCCTATACGTCTTAAAATGCACCTCGTATACGAAAACCGAGCCCAAAATATCTTATATAAATAAAAATTAAATAAAAACAAGAAAGTATAGGCGCTCGCGGGCCGCGAAGGCCTTGCCTTCAGGCTACGCGGGGCGCGACAGCTGGTCACCAGGGCCGCACCCTGAGGTGCCACGTGGCATAACGCGTGTGGAAGCTATGGGTCAAATCAGCCAAGCTAGGGCCTACCCTAGCTAGCCTCGTGGGCCGCAAAGCCCTTGGTTGATACCTTCGCGGGGCGCGACAAAACCATCGACCAGCCCTATAAAAGGGGCCATCAGCTTTCAATTTCAATTCGTTCATTCTCTCGATCTCTCTCTCAATTTCTGCATAGTATACACTATAATCGGGTATTATACTCACTAAAATAATGAATTTCTGCCACGTTGTAAGTATTTTAACCCCCGGTTACATATTAGATACGCTGCCCGATTGATCTAAGGTTCCGTAACGGCTGTCGGGGTTCTACCCGACGTAGTCGTTGGAATTCTGTCTCGGGGAGGGTATTACTAATGTACATATTGGGTTGCTATACTAACACGTGTGCATTGTGTAATTAATAGATAATCAACAGGAAATCCTAAAGGAAAACCCTAAGACAGCAATGTGAGTTTATCCTCTTTTTATAAATGCTTTTCATAAACTGTTTGTACAAAACCTCAAATGTTTTACCTTATATTAAACAGTGATTGAGTATTTGTATTCTACAAATATCATCGGTATGTTGGGGTTTTGTATACAAAATTTGTTACTACACTGTGAGTAGTAACATGACCACAAGTCGGGTTGACAGTACCGTGGGTGGTAATTAAAGTAGATGGAAACAAATGTAATTGCGCGACCGCCCTCAATACTGTAAAACAGGTTTACCTGTCTTGATTAAACTGGGATTCACTCACCAGTATTTCCCACTGCCAAAATGTTTTTAAACGCGTTTCAGGTAACAAAGTGTGAAAACCAAGTAGAAGCCAGCTGGACAGCACTGAAGACTTGGAAAAGTGGCTATAAAAGTTACCAAAATAAAGAGATGTTTTTATTTAAATAAGATAGGGTTTATCCCTATGAAAATGTGTGTATTTGAAACTTGGGATTTTGCCATATGTTTAATATTATAAAAGCGTGGTATTTTACCCTGATAAAATATTTCCTAACTACGGTCCTGATGAAAATTCCGATGCCAAACTGATAAACACTGATACCACTAAAACTGGCCGTGGCCACCCGCTCCCGGGTAGTTAGGGGACGACGGTTGCGACAGATAGTATCCAAAAATTCATGCCATAAGATTTTAATTGTGCCTAGGAAGTCGCAATCCTTTCAGCACTTAACCTTGTAATCATATTCACTTATGATTACCCCAAAAGTTTTTAATATAATACGTTAACGAAGAGCTGGTAAACAACATTTACAGACACAAGTACGTATTTCAAGCATGAATAGTACTAAGACCATTTAATCCCAATTTTTATAGAAATATACACACCTAACATAACTATCTCAACCGATTGTATAACCAATATATACACAGACATCACGCTCAGTTTTACGTATGACTCCCATTAGGGTTATGCCCAATCTTATGTATGTCGTTTACTGAACTTATGCCAGCTCCATTACCCTTTCATTCGTAACACGAGTACAATTTTATCAAGCTACACATATACTTAAGGCATGAATGCTTATCCCTAGATTACCTTACACATTAAACATATTTAATACAATCTAATACTATTTTTTAAACATAATTACAAATTTTTTAAATAGTTAAACGTATTACCCTTGATTAAAGTTGGGCTTGGTGAAAGCTTAGAGCTTCTAACACCTTTGTGATCATTGGACAAACACTTCTACACTATACAAGCCTCGGGACTTATACATTGGCGTAAACATGTAGCCTAACCGCGAATAAACGTTAGGAAAGTGAGTGTGGGTATGAGAGAACTGCAAACACCTTTGTGGTCGTTATACGTCAAAATGAAGTGTGACAACCCGAACTCTCGACCCTAATCGTCGAGAGAAAGTTATTTTGTTGTTATTATTATTATTGTTATTATTATTGTTTAAATAATAACCACGACGAGAGAAACACACAACTTAAACGGATAACCCGAGCCCAACATACTTAATTTAACATATATAAATATAAATATATTTTACCGATATAATAAGTCGTTAATATTAATCGGGGAAGTTCGTAGTAAACGGGCCACGACATCTAACGGGTTCATGCTCAAGGGCCCGGCCCAACCCAACCCATCTATACACTAAACCCTAGCTTATATAAACACATTATAAACCCTCACCGTTCATTTTATAAAAAGTTAAACCTTAATTGTTCCTACATCAGCCGCACAAGCATACCCTCCCCCTATCCTCTCTAACCACCGATCACCGGAGAGTGCACTCTGTCCGGCGTCAAATCCCGCCACACCACTGTCACGGCCCCCGTTCCGGTTTTACCCGGTCCAGAAGCCGCGAAACAGAAAACCCATGGTATTGGTGTTTAATTTGGCAGCGGAAATATTAACAGGATCGTTTAACTGAAAATGTCCAATTATTTTATTTCACATTTTTGGGACAAACCCCATAGTTTACAATAAAGGAATTTCACTAGGAAATTCCCTGGTTACAAAAACATGCTTATTATTTATTTACTGAGCCACTTTCTTCAAGCTGTAGTGCTACGCGGCACTTTTCCGGGTTCACAGTAAATCACCTGAAACATGTTTAAAAAGATTTTTATTAGCGGGGAAATACTGGCGAGTCATTCATTTAATACAAAACGACACATTGTTATAAATTACAGTATTAAAAGTGATTACAATGTTTATATCAACCAATTACCCCAAATCGGTATTTGTCACTCGACTCGTTTCTGTGACTATGGTCATATCACCCATTGGCTAACCCGTAGTCTAATGGTGAAGATTATCAAGTAATGTATACAAAACCCCACATACAGACAGTAATTGAAGATTACAAAGACTTAATCCCTGTAATTATTACTTTGAAAATAAATAGGGTTTTGGAAACAATTTGGTAAAAAGAGAATGACTCACATTGCAAGTTTGGTTGGACAGAACTTTGCCTACTGATTTAGCCTCGTAACCTAGTTAAATAATAATGCACACGAAACTAGGTTAGTAACTTAATACAACATTTACGATAAACTCACGAAATCAAAACCCTCACGACGAATGACAAAGTATAGCCCGAATTCGGGCAGCACTTAAACATCCATCGGATCGGTTTCAATCGATCGGACATTGTATCGTAGCAGTAATCGAGTTATTACCCTGTAATCTTAGCAGCGTTTCCCTACGTAAATCTATGAATTTGAGCAGTACAGAATGCTTTTAGAGTAATTTTTTCGAGCACAGATGAAAGCCCCATGCACGTCCAATTTATAGCTGAAAAATGAGTCTCTCGCGGCCCGTGTAAACCTTAAGGGAGTCTTACACGGCTCGCGAGGGCCACCCTAGCTATGGCTAGGGCTGCCGTGTCACACCGTAGGTCTGCCACGTGTCAGACACGTGGCCGGAAGCTTATCCGGAGTTTCACCAAGCTGTCGATCCCCGCGTAAGCTTGGCTTAACCATTACGCGGCCCGCGAGTGACAAATAAAATTTGAATTTCTTGGTTTTTCATGAGAATTAGGGTTTTAGGGGTCAGAGTTTTCACTTACGGAGGGTTGTAGGACTTTTTTTGGCAGGTCCTTACATCCTCCCCACCTTATTTCAAATCTCGTCCTCGAGATTTACTGAAACAGGTAAGGGTACTTTCGCTTCATTTTTTATTCCAGTTACCATGAGTACTCGGGTCCTCTTTTTGAATCCCACTTGACCTTGACTAGCACCAATCTTTTGTGTTTGAGGAACTTGACCTTTCTATCTTCTATTTGAAGAGGTTTCTCAACAAATTTCAACTTTTCATTTACCTCTACATCTTGAAGAGGTATTACCAGTGATACGTCAGATATACATTTCTTGAGATTAGATACGTGAAACACGTCATGTACCCCGGCTAGTTCTTCTGGTAGTTGTAAGCGATAGGCAACTGGTCCTATCCGCTGGATCACTGGAAATGGTCCTATGTACCTTGGACTTAGCTTTCCCTTCTTACCGAATCAAATGATTCCTTTCCAAGGAGAAACTTTCAAGAGTACCTTGTCTCCAACCTGGAATTCTAACGGCTTACGTCGATTGTCTGCATAACTCTTTTGGCGATCTCGAGCCGTTTTCAGTCTCTCTTTGATCTGAGTTATCTTGTCGGTGGTTTCTTGCACAATTTCGGGACCTGATAATTGACTTTCTCCTATTTCTGCCCAGCAAACTGGAGTTCGGCACTTTCGTCCATATAGTGCTTCGAATGGGGCAGCCTCGATGCTTGCATGGTAACTATTGTTATAGGAGAATTCTATTAACGCTAAGTGATCATCCCAGTATCTACTGAAGTCTATCACACATGCCCTAAGCATGTCTTCGAGGGTTTGGATCGTCCTTTCACTCTGTCAATCTGTTTGGGGATGGTATGCAGTACTTAAATTTAGTCGCGTCCCCATTGCTTCTTGGAAATTCGTCCAGAAATGTGAAGTGAATCGACTATCCCTATCTGACACAATGGAAAGTGGGACTCCATGTAAGGATACTACCTCATTTACGTACAATCTGGCTAACCTTTCCATGCTAAAGGTTTCCCTTATTGGCAGGAAATGAGCGGATTTGGTTAATCGATCTACAATCACCCAATTGCATCGTTACCTTTTCTGGTCTTGGGCAACTTAGTAACAAAGTCCATTGTTATTAGTTCCCATTTCCACACGGGCATTTCTAACAGTTGAAGTAACCCTGAAGGTTTCTGGTGTTCTGCCTTGACTTGTGAACAAGTTAGACACTTAGAAACATATCTAGCTATGTCCTTTTTCATTCCTATCCACCAGAAGTTGTTCCTTAAATCTTGGTACATTTTGTTATTACTAGGGTGCATCGTATACCTAGATTTATGGGCTTCCTCTAAAAATTTATTTCTTAAATTTTTCTGCTTAGGTACCCAAATCGTTTTCTTATGGAATCTCCAGATTCCATCAGTCCCTTTTTCTAGTTCCTTTATTCGTCCTTTCATTCCTTCAACATTATCCTTGATTGCTGTTTCCTGAATATTCTTCAATTGTTCCATTAAATCTAGTTGGAGATTTAATCTAAGAGCACGAACTCATCTTTGCTTCTCATGGTACTTACGACTTAAGGCATCTGCTACTACATTTGCCTTTCCTTCGTGATATTGAATATCACAGTCGTAATCACTTAGAATTTCCATCCATCTTCTTTGCCTCATGTTCAATTCTTTTTGCCTAAATATGTACCTTAAACTCTTATGATCCGTATAGACAGTAAACTTACTTCCATATAGATAATGTCTCCAAATCTTAAAGGCAAAAATTATTGCTCCTAATTCTAAATCATGAGTTGTATAATTCTCCTCGTGCTTTTTCAATTGCCTTGAGGCATACGTAATTACCTTTTTACGTTGCATCAGCACACATCCTAACCCTAGCTTAGAGGCATCACAGTAAATTTCAAAATCTTCCGTTCCGTCAGGTAAGGCAAGAATTGGGGCGTTTGTTAGTCTTTTCTTTAAAATCCTAAAGGCCTCTTCTTGCTTGGGTCCCCATTCAAACTTAACTGTTTTACAGGTTAGCTTAGTTAATGGCACAGCTATTTTAGAAAAGTCCTTAATGAAGCGCCTATAGTATCCCGCTAATCCTAGAAAACTTCTAACTTCCGTAGCTGATTGTGGGACCTTCCAATTTGTGATCGCTTTTATCTTAAAAGGATCTACGTGAAAACCTTCGTGATTCACCATGTGTCCTAAAAATTGCACTTCCTGTAGCCAAAATTCACACTTCGAGAATTTGGCGTAAAGCTTTTCCTTTCTTACAAAGTTAAAAGTGCATGCAGGTGCTCACAATGCTCATTTTGGATTTTGGAGTAAATAAGTATATCATCGATGAAGACAATCACGAAATTATCCAAGTACGGCTTACATATTCTACTCATCATGTCCATGAATGCAGCAGGAGCATTCGTTAACACAAAGGGCATGACCGTAAACTCGTAATGACCATACCTAGTCCTGAAGGCAGTTTTAGGTATGTCTTCTTCTTGTACCTTTAACTGATGATATCCGGAGCGCAAATCTATCTTAGAAAAATATCTAGCCCCCTGAAGTTGATCAAAAAGATCATCAATCCTAGGTAACGGGTATCGATTCTTAATTGTAACCTTATTCAGTTCCCTATAATTTATACACATCCGCATCGAACCATCCTTCTTCTTTACAAACAATACAGGTGCTCCCCACTGGGATGAACTAGGTTGTATGAAACATTTACCTAATAATTCATCTAACTGCTTTTTCAATTCTAACATTTCGGTGGGTGCTAACCGATAAGGTGCCTTAGCTATCGGTGTAGTTCCAGGAACTAGATGAATTCTAAATTCTACTACTCTATCTGGTGGTAATCCAAGTAGCTCTTCTGGGAATATATCCGGGTATTCCGAGACTACTGGAATTTCCTTAAGTTCCTTTCTTTTAGTGTTAATGATTACCAAAATCATATGCACTATTCCTTGTTTTCGTTCATAACTAGCAACTTTCATTACTGAAATGAACTTCATTGTTTTATGTGGCTTATCTCCTGTAACCACAATGATTTTTCCTGTGGGTGTATGAATTTCTATGGAATTTTTATCACAGAGGATTCGAGCATGGTTGGCTACTAACCAATCCATTCCTAGCACGACATCAAATCCAGCTAAATTCATAGGTAGCAGGTTTGCAGAAAACTTATGGCCTGAGAGTTCTATCTTTCCTTCTTGCAAAACCTTATCTATGTTAACAGAATTCCCATCTGCTGTTTCTATCGTATAAATCTGCCTAAGTTTGGTTAAAGGAAGGTTAAGAGCTTGGCATAAGGAAGTATTTATAAAACTTTGGGTTGCACCAGAGTCAAATAATACTTTTGCATAGATATCATTTACAAGAAACGTACCAGCTATCACATCGGGAATCAGGTCTGCTTCTTGCGTGGTTAGCTGGAATGCTCTTGCATTTTTCTTCTTAGTAGCTCCGTTAGTGGTTTTTGCCTTGTTGTCTGCTGGCTTGACCAGTTTCGGGCAGTCGGGCCTGAAGTGTCCCGTTTCGCCGCAGTTGTAGCAGATTACTGACTTTTACCTGCATTCCTCTTCTCAGTGGCCTGGTCTCTTGCAGAAATTACAATTTTCATTACATTTTCCAAAATGTTTCCTTTTACAATTTCTACAGAATGGCGGGGTGGAAGATTGCCCAATACCCTTTTTCTTGAAATTACTACTATTATTACTCACACGAAATCCTTAGGTAATCTTTTGGGCCAATTCCTTTTTCCTGTTTTCTTCTCTCGTGCGCACCAGACTGTCTGTCAAGGTGTTGGCCAATTCAACCGCATCGTCAATTGTGCGGGGTCTCGCAGCTTTGACTATGTCACGAATTTCGCTGATTAGTCCCCAAATATAGCGAGAAATAAGTACCGGTTCTGGCGAAGCCAGAGTTGGTACAATTCTGGCATACCCGAAAATTTTTGAGGTATACCCCCGACAGTCAACATCCACCATCTGGTGGTTCAGGAACTTATTCGTCATTTGTTCCTTTTCATAGTCGGGACAAAATTTTCTTTCCACCAATTCCTTGAATTCTTCCCAACTCATGGCGTAAGCCACGTCACTTTTTTGCCTGCAGCACCGTGTTCCACCATTCTAACGCCTCTTCATTGAAAAGATGGGATGCATACATCACCTGATCTTCTTCTGCACAGTTGCCCCTTTATTGCCTGCATATTCAATTGGCTTACAAGCAAGAAATTCTTTGTAAGTGCAACCAGTCATTGCCACTTTCATTCTTTTAAGAAATGGGGCTTGAACCGCGTTATTATTATTGTTGTCGCCTCCATTTACACTATTACTGAAATTGTCGTCGCGAGTCTGTTTGCTGTGGTTGGCTTGTGAAGGTTCAAAGGGGTTCTTAACAGCAGCGACGATTGCAGGGATAGCGTTGGCTATTCCCTGAGCAACGATATTTTCTATGTCTTGCCTATTAAGAAATTGGTCTTCAATATTTTGTTCAGATTGGTTAACTTCGTTTGCTGGTTGGTTTTCTGCGTTTTCCATCTGAATCATTAACAATATATACAAATTATTACCACAAAATAGATAGTGACCAACAAACAACAGGGTAATCACATATAATCAAGTCAACACGTATAGCCAAAATTGTCGACTTTGCGACTTTTATATTTTATATATATTAGTATGCATCGATACACACCATTTATTTTACAAGAGTTTTATTTTGATTATTATTATACAACATTATATTATTACTATTATTATTATACTGTTTTTATATTATTATTATTACACAAACACACCACCACAGTCAGCTGGCCTTTCAGAAACGACGCTCCATCTCGTCGTATTTCCATGAGATTTTATCCCCCACTTGCGGAATCCTATTTCCTGCGTCTACCAGTTCCTCGCCATAGTGACGCAGTTCAGCTAAATTTTCTGTGCTCATAGGTGGGTATGGTGCAGGTTCAGGATCAAACTGGGGAAAATAAACATTAGGATTGTTCATGAAATTCTGAAATTGCCAGTCACTGATCCACCATTCCTCCAATTCTCCGGGTAGAAGTTGGTGGTTGACAATAGGGTCCGGAATTGCAGGTTCCAAATTAATTGGAAGTTTAGATTGGGCTGAGAAATTGAAAAGGGTTTTGTCTGCAGGTCCAATGAGGTCACATTTTGCAAGTTTTCGATCCAACTCTTCCCACGGTGGTAACTCTTGGGCCTGACCTGAGCTTTCCCCAATCTCCTTTCCTTTTCCTTTGTCTTTTGGGTCCTCCGTCTTTTTCACCTTTTGGGTAGGTGGCTTCTTCCTTCTGCCGCATTTCCAGTCCAGGATTCTTCTCCTCTTTTTAGGCTTAGGTTTCTTCTGGGCTTGGAATTCCATTAGTTTTTCAGTGTCTGCCTGGTAACCGGAAAGGTCCCCGGTAACTCCTATATCAGCAGAATGGATAGTGAGGTTCTACAGAACTTCAGACAACTCATACATGTTGTTAGCATATATGAAGAAAAACACAAAAAAACCTAATTAGAATGTTATTTATTGCAAATTAAATTTTCACAGAAGCACAGAATGGAAATTTGAAAAATTAAGTATTTCTAAATACTTAATTAGCTTAGATCAGTGGTATTGGTGTTTAATTTGGTAGCGGAAATATTAACAGGATCGTTAAACTGAAAATGCCCAATTATTTTATTTCACATTTTTGGGACAAACACCATAGTTTACAATAAAGGAATTTCACTGGGAAATTCCCTGGTTACAAAAACATGTTTATTATTTATTTACTGAGCCACTTTCTTCCAGCTGTAGTGCTACGCGACACTTTTCCGGGTTCACAGTAAATCACCTGAAACATGTTTAAAAAGATTTTTATCAGCGGGAATATACTGACGAGTCATTCATTTAGTACAAAACGACACATTGTTATAAATTACAGTATTAAGAGTGATTACAATGTTTATATCAACCAATTACCCCAAATCGGTATTTGTCACTCGACTCGTTTCTGTGACTATGGTCATATCACCCATTGGCTAACCCGTTGTCCAATGGTGAAGATTATCAAGTAATGTATACAAAACCCCACATACCGGCAGTAATTGAAGATTACAAAGACTTAATCCCTGTAATTATTACTTTGAAAATAAATAGGGTTTTGGAAACAATTTGATAAAAAGAGAATGACTCGCATTGCAAGTTTAGTTGGACAGAACTTTGCCTACTGATTTAGCCTCGTAACCTAGTTAAATAACAATGCACACAAAACTAGGTTAGTAACTTAATACAACATTTACGATAAACTCACGAAATCAAAACCCTCACGACGAATGACAAAGTATAGCCCGAATTCGGGCAGCACTTAAACATCCATCGGATCGGTTTCAATCGATCGGACATTCTATCGTAGCAGTGATCGAGTTATTACCCTATAATCGTAGAAGCGTTTCCCTACGTAAATCTATGAATTTGAGCAGTACAGAACGCTTTTAGAGTAAATTTTTCGAGCAAAGATGAAAGCCCCATGCACGTCCAATTTATAGCTGAAAAATGAGTCTCTCGCGGCCCGCGTAAACCTTAAGGGAGTCTTACACGGCCCGCGAGGGCCACCCTAGCTACGGCTAGGGCTGCCATGTCACGCCGTAGGTCTGCCACGTGTCAGACACGTGGCAGGAAGCTTATCCGGAGTTTCACCAAGCTGTCGCGCCCTGCGTAAGCTTGGCTTAACCCTTACGCGGCCCGCGAGTGACAAATAAAATTTGAATTTCTTGGTTTTTCATGAGAATTAGGGTTTTAGGGGTCCGGGTTTTCACTTACGGAGGGTTGTAGGACTTTTTTGGCAGGTCCTTACAACCACAGCCCCAACGACAACCCCTTTCCCCTTGTCTCGTTCCCACTCACACCCACCGGGCCTGGAAAGAAGAAAGAACAGTAGAGAGAGTGGCGACGAGAGAGAGGGTAACAGACAAAGTACCTCCCTTAGGGTCGGGTGTATATATATACATAGGGTAGGGTTCTAGAGTGAACACTAGGTTGAGAGTGAACTGTGTGAACTAATCTGAGCCATTAATTGTTTAGATCTTGCAAATTTTAATAATGATAGTTTTGTAATTATTTATATGTAAAAAATAAATGAAAGAGGTATAAAAGTAAATTATTAACTACTTCTCTCTCCAGTTAAATAATTAATTACATTCTCTCTCATTTTTCTCTCTCACCAATTAACTAAATAATTAATTACATTCTCTCTCATTTTTTTTCTCACCAATTAACTAATTTTCTAATTCTAAAAAATGTAACTATTATATAATATATTGTTCCATCTAGAAATGATTAAAAACACGTAGAAGTGAATGTACATATATGCATTATACGTAATCACCATTTAAAAATGTATGTACATATATATACATTAACAAATATTGTTCTATCCTATCATCTTCTTTAAGTGTAAATGTTCGATTTGTAATGTGCACATATGTACATTCATAATATGCTTCTAAAAAAGAAGTTAATGATATGGTTGTTCAACATGGTACACATGTGTATAGCAAGTATATGAGATGATTGTTCGGCATTGTACATATGTGTACATAACAGTCTCAACACGTATATACATATTAAGTCATATTCTTAACACATATGTATATTATCATACCTATGTTCAGAACAAGTGTATATTATCACACAAGATTCAATAAATCAACCATAAAAAAGAACGTGTGCTTTGATAAAAAAAAATTACGAGAGAACATGCAATGAACATAATTGAAATACTAGAGAATTATAATTGAAAAAACAAAATAAATTAACATGCGATGAACTCACTGTGATTTTAATACATCTATATGGTGATGTCACAATCTAAATCAAAATACCATTAATCAAGAAAAGATTTGTAAATTTCTTCCACAAGCAATGTCAGCAATGATCGAACCTCACTGTGAATGATTTGAATCGTGTCGATCTCTTTATTTTTTATAAAGAATACTGATTTGGAATCTTGTTAAAATTTGAATTATAATTTGAAATTACAAGTAAATAGAATTAGGTAATTGATTTTGTAACTCCCTATTAAAAATGGAATATATTAAAGGAATTAATATTAAGCTTACATTAATTACAATCCTATCCTTTTCATCTTAAACTAAATCAATGGCTAGAATAAGTTCACAAACAAGGGTTGGGTTCACAAATGAACCTAACCCTATATACATATATATATATATATATATATATATATGTATATATCTGTATATAGGTATATATATATATAGGGTGGGGTTCCTCTACAAAGTGTGTTTTTTCTACAAAGTGTAGGAAGCGATCTTGGCCATGGGATGGGTGTGTTTAATGGTTGAGATCATCTTGGTGGCATTTTCGTAATATGTGTGTTAAAAAAAAGGAGATTAATTTGATTGATTGGGGGTATATTGGTAATTG
The DNA here is from genome assembly GCA_030545235.1 of Helianthus tuberosus. Lineage (NCBI taxonomy): Eukaryota > Viridiplantae > Streptophyta > Magnoliopsida > Asterales > Asteraceae > Helianthus > Helianthus tuberosus. Next base: position 105,660,553 of record CM060417.1, read on the forward strand.
AACATGTTTTAATAAAGGAAATAAATGTCAAAATTAAAACCATCTCCACTATCACGTGATTTTCTCTCTCTCTAAAACACTCACTTTTGATAAACTTCAATCATGCCAAAATTAGCTAGAATCATGGATGTAGATAAGAAATTTGGACTCTAATTCAAGTGTAAGATGCTTTTTAACTTGATTATTGTGTTTTAGATCTCCATTATTCATCATCAGTTTGTTTTTTTTTTTTTTTTTTCATCCTAGCTTATAAAAGAAAAAAAAGGACTTTCTTAAGTAAAATACAATAAGAAAAACACAAATAAAGAATACTTTAAAGACACCAACAAGTTCATAAAACCAGATGCATCATATACTAGGTAAAACATATTATCACACTTGAGCATGTTAATGAGTGAACCCCATACCTCAGTAAAACACAATACATAGAAAAAAATAGGTTTGAAATATGGAATCGTGTATATCAACACAAATATGAAAACCATTCTATTTGACACAACATATATAGACTGTAAAAAAAAACACAACAATATAACACATCGTGAAGAACCCAATATCATATAAAACACAAGGTCAAGAAATACAACGAGAAGTCATTCGTTAATCATAAACTGCTATAACACATCGTGATGAAACCAATAAATTGATTAAAAACAATAAATACAAAGGCGTGTCCTTCATGAAATATAAACTGCTATAACACAATGTGAATAAACCTACAACCCATAAAACACAACGTCAAGAAATTTTGCATGAAAGTTAAACTGGTGTATTACATGTAAAACAAATAAAACACAACATCAATAAATCGTTTACAGGACAATCACCATTACCACAATCAATCATTGCATTAGACTTTGACATTTTTTTTATCCGTAGTATGCAAACATATATGAATAAAAATCTCCTAGATGTATAAAGTGAGAATCATGGAAGTTTTTTTGTAACTGCAAAATTTGAAAATATAAGATATAGGATTTCCTAAAAAATCTCATTTTATTGTTTTATAATTATCCCTTCCCAAAATTAACTTATTTAATGAATTACCATTGTACCCTTTTGTTAAAATTGTCTAGATGACACATGTCATCACATAGTTGCTTCCTACACTTTGTAGGAAAAAATAACTTTGTAGCCAACTCCCACCCTATATATATATATATATATATATATATATATATATAGAGAGAGAGAGAGAGAGAGAGAGAGTAGGGTTCTAGAGTGAACACTAGGTTGAGAGTGAACTGTGTGAACTAATCTGGGCCATTAGATTACATCATCTAAAGATTTTTAAACAATGGCAAGATTGTAATTATAATGTTGTAACCTCCTTTTAAATTAATTTCCATAAGGGTATTTGCGTCTTTTGTAAATTGCATTTATTAAACAATATAATCAAAATCCCTAAAATCTCGCTAGTTTCCGTATATACAAGATACACAGCTGTTAGTGTATACACATGTGTACAGTCTCGCTAGTATTAGTTTATACAAGATATATAGATTTTAGTTTATACGCATGTGTACAGTCTCGCTAACTATCAGTTTATACAAGATACACAACTGTTAGTTTATACACATGTGTACAGTCTCGCTAACTATCAGGTTATATAAGATACACAGCTGTTAGTTTATACACATGTGTACAGTCTTTTATACATCTATGTATTATATTAAAAAAATGGTTACATATGTGTATATTAAAAACATATAGTATATAATGCATGCGCACGAGTAGATTCATATAAAAACTATGAAATTAATGAAAACGAAACATATCACATGTATGCAAAAATAAATAACTTCATCACATATTGAAAAAAAAAGAGTTAATGCCCAAAAATAATTACAATTTCAATCTCAGAGAAAATTTTCAATATTTATTGAAAATTATAAAAAAGTTAAAAACAATATATTATGATATATATATATATATATAGATAATAGAAGAAAAACAATATTAAAGCTAAAATTAAAACAAAATCTATAGATAAAGAAATGATAGAGAAATAATTAGAAATGAGAGATAGAGAGAGAGAGAGAGAGTTAAGAGAGGAGAAAATTAAGGGATTTAATTAAACATACTTGGTTAATGTCAATGTTACCCTTTTAATCTAAAAAATGATCAAGTGTCAAGATTAGTTCACACAGTTCACTCTTAAGAAGTTGTTCACTCTTGAACCTAATCTTATATATATATAGAAACAGGATCAGGAGAAAACGCCCAAAAGTGTGAGGACGGTGAGAACGCATCCTAGCCCAACGCATGTCACGCGACATAGAGAAGGGCGGAGGGGTTTTTTGTGGCCGTTTGGAAAGACAAAATTACATGAGTTTTTTTGTTTGAATATGTATCTTCAAACAACTCATTAGTGTCATTCGTCTTTTCATGCCATTAAAATATTCATCAAGAACAAAACACAGAAAATGACATAAGTCTGACCCCAACATTTTTTTGTTTATGATTTGTCCATCTCATGCAGCAAAATGTTATTTTGAGTCCCAGCACCTCAGGGAAGAATGCATTATCCGAAACTTTGGCGTAGAACAATATTTGAATATACAAGAAACGATATTTGGCTTTTTTGGCGTTTTTACTGAGGAAATAGTGTATCCGAAGAACCGTCGATTTTTTTGGAATCTTTGATGTTTGAGTTTTTTGGCGTTTTGTAAGATGAATGGTATATAGTAGAAAATATGGCGTTTTTTGAGTAGTTGTGTTTGATGTTTTGGGGATTTTGGCGTTTGTAAGATGAATGGTATATAGTAGAAAATATGGTGTTTTCAGGTTCTGGGGGTGTGTTTTTATATCTGGGATGTTTTTGTTTATATAGCGATGTGTTTTGGTCCGTAATGGCTTTTTATTCATCAGTATGGCATTTTGGTATAGAGGTGTAAAGACCCTTTTACCCTTAATGAGGCGCGTACACGTAATAAAATTGATGTTATTTACGAAAACGCCACCGCGCCAATCTAGTCCATAGATTGTTTTAATCGGACGATCGATAAGCGTTCTCACACTTTCTACCGTTTTCTCCAAATCCCGGCCATATATATATATATATATATATATATATATATCACTTTTTTTTCTAGAAAAAAACTAACAAACGAAAGTTATAAGAGAAAAATAAAAATATTGGGTTAAATGCGTATATTCTTTATAATGTAATTGTTAATTTCAAACTTAAAAAAATAGTATAACATTAGAGCAGCTATAGTATTTTGTGATATATTCTAATATAAGTTATAATTATAAACTGTAAATATCCTATAGACATTTATTTACATATATAATTTCTTATAATCATGTAATGATTTTATACCAATAGGCTGGTGATTCATTGGCAAAAGTAAAGTCTTTAAATACTTAGGTTTGGGAGAGGGAGATCTTGGGTTCAAGTCCTACAGACGACATGATTAAAAGTGTAACGCCCAAAAAACCCGAATGTTTGGTTTACTAGTAAGTTTTCTTGTATATAGCATGGAGTGGTCTAACTAGTCTAAATAATTTAGTTGGAATATGTGTTAAATAGAAAGAGAAAGAAAGTTGGATAAAAGAGGGAATACATCAATTTAGGAGGGGTCAATGTGTAATATTATTTATAAAAAAATGAATGGTCAATAGATATGGGGAAGGGGTGGTTGTGTTCTAACGTGAATCAAGGAAGAAGAAGAAGAGAATGGTTTCGAAATTTGCATGGATAATCTATGGATTTTGAAGTGTTCATTACCTCCTAAGCATCAAGTAAGTACCAAATTTACCTCTTGAGTCTTCTTGGGTGAATTTTTTGGTGGGTTTTGAGGAATTTCCCTTAATTGGTAAATTGGAAGAATGGGATGGTTGAATTTGTGTTCAGATGCACTTATCTAGTGTCATTAATAATGTAAACATCTCAATTGAGGAATTTGATGTGGAAATCCATGTTTAAGAAGTTGGGGTTTTTAAGTTAGTATGGTTTAAAATGAATTGATTGAAAGAAACGTGGTGTTTTGCAACGTTTGATGTTATGAAAAGAATGATACTTTTTGTAGGACAAGGACTTGATGATTAATGTTATGAGCTAGGACGATTAGGCATGAATAACTTGTACATTGTGCCTTAAATGGTGTATGCACACCAAGTGTTTGATGAAAATGCCTAGGTGAGCTTAATAGATGAAATTTTATGCAAGTAATGGATGAATATGTATGGAATGTGGAAATGAGGTATTTGATAGTAAAATATCATGATGCATATGTTCTTGATGAAATCCATGTGAGAATGTAGTTACTGTGTGATTCGGTAGAAGTATGATTTAGGAGCTTGCACTATATGCTTGAATGATGGAATGCACACTATGTATATTGTTTGATTTCCTAAAAGAAGTAAATGTGAAGAATATGAGAATCCTAGAAAAGGGTAATGTTGGAATGATGTTGAGTTAGCCAAGTATGTGTTATGCTGTTATCTATGAAGATATGAAAATGCTAGCGTGGATGTAATGGATTATGTATGTATATGTGTATATAATTAGGTGATCATGTAGTTGTATATGTCATACAATATAACTATGAAATGTGTATGATGTTAATACTCTGGTCTACCATATTAAGATGGATATATGTTTATAAGTTGAAAGTATGTAAGTAGGACAGTTGACTTTCTAAAAGTCAACAGTGTATGAATAGCATGGTTAGGCTTTTGGACACAGTTGTACGAGTAGAGAAGTCATGTGTTATGTACTAGATGACTAATGTGATGTGTTTGATGATAATTAAGCTGCGTGAATGTGGAACAAGGTGACTTTTTGTCTATGCCTTATGTATGTTGTCATACCACAACCGATGGCAGAAACATCGGAGTGAGACGAAAACGAGATTGCTCATTGCAACATAACACTAAAAGTGACAATAATTTTAAATAAACCGATTTCATTTCATAACAACTCTGTCAAGTTACAATACATGGAAATTCAAATAACAACATGGTTTCAAATACAACAACAAGATGATAAACAAAAATACAACATTGTTCAAAAATTGATACAACAACATACTCTAAAGATTTCTAAGTGTGTATCTAAAGCATCTTCGCTGCGCCCATTTTAATATCATCATCATCATCCTACAATATGTTAAAACACATGCTTCAATACAAAGCTATTGGCGAGTATACAAGTTTGATATATAGCATAAGTATAAAAGTGTTAAACAAATCCACATGGCAAACTAAGTTATCAAGATTAACATTGAACTGGCATGTGAATATTCAAGTCAACCCAAAGTTTAACGCAAAGTTTAAAGACTTAACATGACCTCACGTTCATGGGCGGTGCGATACTCATATAGCGCTATACATGTTAAGGGTAGGCTCGTACGAAGTTAGTGACAAGTTTATCACAAAACGAACAAACCCAAATTAACGAATCAAGTACAACGTATGCATGTGTGTACTGGATTGTTTGTGCATTTGAATAAAGTCTAAATGTAACTGTGTAGGTTTAATAGCAAACATATTGCACCCAAAGTGTAAAACGGAAAAAGGGTGTTCGAGTATAGTCACGGTTTTGCTAAATCATCTTTAGAAATCCCGCGAGCGTAGTGTTGGATGACGTAGTACAGGAACACCAAGGTTATTCTACCCGGCGAGCAAAGGGATCGTTGATTTAGTACAGGAACACCAAGGTTACCCTACAGGGCAAACGAAGGCGTGGGTTGGAGTTGGAGGATTATGTTACAGATTTAAAGTACAAAGAATAATACGAAAGTAATAGTAAACAAAAAATATATTATGTCCGTGTGCTTGTCCCGACACTGAGTTTCTTGTGATTTTATAGGTCCTAGTTTGCCCGACAGAATCAACGACAAGGAACGCGGAAAGCAGAATAAAGGGGAAACCAAAATGCGAACTGTTCGGACGAGTGACTGTTGGGACGACAGGCCATTCGCGTGAATTAGATTTCCCTTAGCCATGGGCGGACCTACTATGTAATAAGGGGTAGCCTTCGCTACCTCTTAACGCTTCGGCGGTAGTGTAAATTTTGAAAAATTTTGACGTTTTTTAGATTTCGTTACCCCTTTTCTTTGAAATGTTTACCCTATACGAACTTTCTAGATCCGCCACTGCCCTTAGCTATGGTTTTCTCATACTAAGTTTTCCTAACAAGGTTTTTAACGAGTCAGTATCACCAAGCGTATTCAAGAATAATAAACAGTTTTCTTTTATCATGTGGATAGTCAAGAGGGAATATTATGAATATATTTTATGATGTGACTATCCACATATCTAGCTCTCATTGACATTTAAGTTGTATTGAATTATAGCCCTATAAATAGTGGCTTTTGTATTTCATACATACATGAATAAGAATGAGTTCTTGTATTCTCTCTCTCTTACTTTCTATAATCCGTGTTCTTTATGTTTATATATTTTGTATGTTGGTTGCTAGTAGGCCGTTGTTTCACAACATAATATTTAATATTAATGTATTTTTTTTAATGACAATGCTTACATACTCCTAAATTACATCAAATAAATCTCAATCTACTCCTTGTTTGGGATTGAACCCAGGCCTCCCATTAAAAAGCAAGTGCCTCTACTAAGTGAGTTAGCGCCGCATTTACAATGTTTTAATGATTATTATTATTATTTCATATTGTAATTGTAAAGGTTTTTAAGTTGTCAACATAGTGTGCAACATAATCACTTTTGAAAATAAAATGATATATTCACCTATCTAGACTTTACCATCTGATTTGATATTCATTCATGTAATATATGACTAAACTAATAAAATATACTTATATTGTAACTATTTAATGATTGTGTGCTTAAATTCAACATTAATATGAATAACCTTTATATGAAAATCATAACCTTCACCTTAACTTTCATACATGTGAGATTTTAAATATACTTTTTTTATGAACGTACAACGAACCCTCTAAATGGGCTATTAGCGAAATTCACCATATCAAGATACACTCGCCTCTAAATTGAGGAAAACCCTCACTTAGGGCCAAAGCCCGTGCACTTGCCCGAAGGCACGACAGTGCGGTGAGGTAAAACTCGATCTCCACCTATTCGTCTAGTCTCCCATCATCACCAGGTGCCACAGAAAATAATGGGGAGGGTCGGAATCGAACCTGAGTCCCTTAGAACACCAAGTCTCTCCCTTGCCACTCCACCATCACCTCATTGGCGAGATTTTAAATATACTACTTGAAGGTTTTAGTTGTGGTACCACCATAACTTGTTTTAATTCACTTAAAGATCGCTAAGTATAAACTATAAAGGTTATGCTCATTAACTGTTAAAGCTAACATTCAAGTAAAGCCATTCATGTTACATCACTTCAAGTATCAAGCGATGCAAATTAACTGTCATTCCTTTATTTTTCTGATTAAATTGTATTAAAAAAAAAAAGTCTTATACATTTTATACCATGAATCCATACTGAAATTTGTCTCGATGACAAATTGTACCAAGATCGAATTCATATATAAACCAAACATTCATTTCATCGGTAATGGCCGACTGAATATAAATGACTGCACAAATTCGTCGGTAATCACCGACGGAATACACATAAAAGCAAAATAATAATAATAATAATAATAATAATAATAATAATAATAATAATAAAAAGAAAAATACAAATTAAAAAAAAAAGTCTTATACATTTTATTGCCTGCAAATTCAATTGGCTTACAGGCAAGAAATTCTTTGTAAGTGCAACCAGTCATTGCCACTTTCATTCTTTTAAGAAATGGGGCTTGAACCGCGTTATTATTATTGTTGTCGCCTCCATTTACACTATTACTGAAATTGTCGTCGCGAGTCCGTTTGCTGTGGTTGGCTTGTGAAGGTTCAAAGGGGTTCTTAACAGCAGCGACGATTGCAGGGATAGCGTTGGCTATTCCCTGAGCAACGATATTTTCTATGTCTTGCCTATTAAGAAATTGGTCTTCAATATTTTGTTCAGATTGGTTAACTTTGTTTGCCGGTTGGTTTTCTGCGTTTTCCATCTGAATCATTAACAATATATACAAATTATTACCACAAAATAGATAGCGACCAACACACAACAGGGTAATCACATATAATCAAGTCAACACGTATAGCCAAAATTGTCGACTTTGCGACTTTTATATTTTATATATATTAGTATGCATCGATACACACCATTTATTTTACAAGAGTTTTATTTTGATTATTATTATACAACATTATATTATTACTATTATTATTATACTGTTTTTATATTATTATTATTACACAAACACACCACCACAGTCAGCTGGCCTTTCAGAAACGACGCTCCATCTCGTCTATTTCCATGAGATTTTATCCCCCACTTCCGGAATCCTATTTCCTGCGTCTACCAGTTCCTCGCCATAGTGACACAGTTCAGCTAAATTTTCTGTGCTCATAGGTGGGTATGGAGCAGGTTCAGGATCAAACTGGGGAAAATAAACATTAGGATTGTTCATGAAATTCTGAAATTGCCAGTCACTGATCCACCATTCCTCCAATTCTCCGGGTAGAAGTTGGTGGTTGACAATAGGGTCCGGAATTGCAGGTTCCAAATTAATTGGAAGTTCAGATTGGGCTGAGAAAATGAAAAGGGTTTTGTCTGCAGGTCCGATGAGGTCACAATTTGCAAGTTTTCGATCCAGCTCTTCCCACGGTGGTAACTCTTGGGCCTGACCTGAGCTTTCCCCAATCTCCTTTCCTTTTCCTTTGTCTTTTGGGTCCTCCGTCTTTTTCACCTTTTGGGTAGGTGGCTTCTTCCTTCTGCCGCATTTCCAGTCCAGGATTCTTCTCCTCTTTTTAGGCTTAGGTTTCTCCTGGGCTTGGAATCCCATTAATTCTTCAGTGTCTGCCTGGTAACCGGAAAGGTCCCCGGTAACTCCTATATCAGCAGAATGGATAGTGAGGTTCTAAAGAACTTCAGACAACTCATTCATGTTGTTAGCATATATGAAGAAAAACACAAAAAACCTAATTAGAATGTTATTTATTGCAAATTAAATTTTCACAGAAGCACAGAATGGCAATTTGAAAAATTAAGTATTTCTAAATACTTAATTAGCTTAGATTAGTGGCTCTGATACCACCTTTTTCTGTCACGGCCCCCGTTCCGGTTTTACCCGGTCCAGAAGCCTCGAGACAGAAAACCCGTGGTATTGGTGTTTAATTTGGCAGCGGAAATATTAACAGGATCGTTTAATTGAAAATGCCCAATTATTTTATTTCACATTTTTGGGACAAACCCCGTAGTTTACAATAAAGGAATTTCACTGGGAAATTCCCTGGTTACAAAAAATGTTTATTATTTATTTACTGAGCCACTTTTTCAAGCTGTAGTGTTACGCGACACTTTTCCGGGTTCACAGTAAATCACCTGAAACATGTTTAAAAAGATTTTTATCAGCGGGGAAATACTAACGAGTCATTCATTTAATACAAAACGACACATTGTTATAAATTGCAGTATTAAGAGTGATTACAATGTTTATATCAACCAATTACCCCAAATCGGTATTTGTCACTCGACTCGTTTCTGTGACTATGGTCATATCACCCATTGGCTAACCCGTTGTCCAATGGTGAAGATTATCAAGTAATGTATACAAAACCCCACATACCGGCAGTAATTGAAGATTACAAAGACTTAATCCCTGTAATAATAACTTTGAAAATAAATAGGGTTTTGGAAACAATTTGATAAAAAGAGAATGACTCACATTGCAAGTTTAGTTGGACAGAACTTTGCCTACTGATTTAGCCTCGTAACCTAGTTAAATAACAATGCACACGAAACTAGGTTAGTAACTTAATACAACATTTACGATAGACTCACGAAATCAAAACCCTCACGACGAATGACAAAGTATAGCCCGAATTCGGGCAGCACTTAAACATCCATCGGATCGGTTTCAATCGATCGGACATTATATCGTAGCAGTGATCGAGTTATTACCCTGTAATCGTAGAAGCGTTTCCCTACGTAAATCTATGAATTTAAGCAGTACAGAACGCTTTTAGAGTAAATTTTTCGAGCAATGATGAAAGCCCCATGCACGTCCAATTTATAGCTGAAAAATGAGTCTCTCGCGGCCCGCGTAAACCTTAAGGGAGTCTTACGCGGCCCGCGAGGGCCACCCTAGCTACAGCTAGGGCTGCCGTGTCACGCCGTAGGTCTGCCACGTGTCAGACACGTAGCAGGAAGCTTATCCGGAGTTTCACCAAGCTGTCGCGCCCTGCGTAAGCTTGGCTTAACCCTTACGCGGCCCGCGAGTGACAAATAAAATTTGAATTTCCTGGTTTTTCATGAGAATTAGGGTTTTAGGGGTCCGGGTTTTCACTTACGGAGGGTTGTAGGACTTTTTTTGGCAGGTCCTTACAACCACAGCCCCAACGACAACCCCTTTCCCCTTGTCTCGTTCCCACTCACACCCACCGGGCCTGGAAAGAAGAAAGAACAGTAGAGAGAGAGTGGCGACGAGAGAGAGGTTAACAGACAAAGTACCTCCCTTAGGGTCGGGTGTATATATATATATATACATAGAGTAGGGTTTTAGAGTGAACACTAGGTTGAGAGTGAACTGTGTGAACTAATCTGAGTCATTAATTGTTTAGATCTTGCAAATTTTAATAATGATAGTTTTGCAATTATTTATATGTAAAAAATAAATGAAAAGGGTATAAAAGTAAATTATTAACTACTTCTCTCTCCAGTTAAATAATTAATTACATTCTCTCCCATTTTTCTCTCTCACCAATTAACTAAATAATTAATTACATTCTCTCTCATTTTTTTCTCACCAATTAACTAATTTTCTAATTCTAAAAAATGTAACTATTATATAATATATTGTTCCATCTAGAAATGATTAAAAACACGTAGAAGTGAATGTACCTATATGTATTATACGTAATCACCATTTAAAAATGTATGTACATATATATACATTAACAAATATTATTCTATCCTATCATCTTCTTTAAGTGTAAATGTCCGATTTGTAATGTGCACATATGTACATTCATAATATGCTTCTAAAAAAGAAGTTAATGATATGGTTGTTCAACATGGTACACATGTGTATAGCAAGTATATGAGATGATTGTTCGGCATTGTACATATGTGTACATAACAGTCTCAACACGTATATACATATATGTACATTAAGAAGTCATATTCTTAACACATATGTACACATATGTATATTATCATACCTATGTTCAGAACAAGTGTATATTATCACACAAGATTCAATAAATCAACCATAAAAAAGAACGTGTGCTTTGATAAAAAAAAATTACGAGAGAACATAATTGAAATACTAAAGAATCATAATTGAAAAAACAAAATAAATTAACATGCGATGAACTCACTGTGATTTTAATACATCTATATGGTGATGTTACAATCTAAATCAAAATACCATTAATCAAGAAAAGATTTGTAAATTTCTTCCACAAGCAATGTCAGCAATGATCGAACCTCACTGTGAATGATTTGAATCGTGTCGATCTCTTTATTTTTGATAAAGAATACTGATTTGGAATCTTGTTAAAATTTGAATTATAATTTGAAATTACAAGTAAATAGAATTAGGTAATTGATTTTGTAACTCCCTATTAAAAATGGAATATATTAAAGGAATTAATATTAAGCTTACATTAATTACAATCCTATCCTTTTCATCTTAAACTAAATCAATGGCTAGAATAAGTTCACTAAGTTCACAAACAAGGGTTGGGTTCACAAATGAACCTAACCCTATATACATATATGTATATAGGGGAAGGTTCAAATGAAAACCACTAGTTATTGTGAAAACTCAAAAACTAACTAAAAAAGCCAAAAAAACATACCAATTTTTTTTTTGCATACCAATTTTCACCATTTTTATATATATAAAAAAAATTTCAAAAAAAAAAAATTGTAGTACACATGTGTATGTGTGCTACACATGTGTACTGCAAATTTTTTTTTTTGAAAAAAAAGGTATTTTTATATAAAAAACCTGCGATTTTTTTACAAAAAATTGAAAAAAAAAATTGGTGTGTTTTTTAGGCTTTTTTTAGTTAGTTTTTGAGTTTTCACAATAAAAGTAGTTTTCATTTGAACCATCCCCTATATATATATATATATATATAGAGTGGTGATACTACGGAAAGTGTGTTTTTCCTAGAAAGTCTATGAAGCGATCTGGGTCATCCAATGGGTGTGTTTAATGGTTGAGATCATCTTAGTGGCATTTTGGTAATATGTGTTTCTTAAAAATAGGATTATTTAATTAACCAGGGGTAGATATGTCATTTAGCTTGTTTTAAATATGGAAATAATTGTCATTCCATAACCACCCCACATTTCATGCGATTTTTTTTTCTCTCTCTCTCTCTTCCTTCTATCCTTCATGAAGAAACACATCAAAAAAACACATCGTATTAATCTGTTTGCTGTTAAAACACAGCGTCAAGAAATCCTCCAGCATTACCAGCATGGATGGTAAAACACAGCGTATGAATCTGCTTGCTGTTAAAACACAACTGTATGAATCTGAATGCTAAAACATAAATGTATGAATCTGCTTGCTGTTAAAACACAACTGTATGAATCTGAATGCTAAAACACAACTGTATGAATCTGCTTGCTGTTAAAACACAACTGTATGAATCTGAATGCTAAAACACAACTGTATGAATCTGAATGCTAAAACACAACTGTATGAATCTGCTTGCTGTTAAAACACAACTGTATGAATCTGCTTGCTGTTAAAACACAACTGTATGAATCTGAATGCTAAAACACAACTGTATGAATCTGCTTGCTGTTAAAACACAACTGTATGAATCTGAATGCTAAAACACAGCTGTATGAATCTGCTTGCTGCTAAAACACAACTGTATTAATTTGCTTGCTGTTAAAACAAATCGTCAAGAAAACGGAGATGATACGAACAATATTTGAATGGTGATGATGAACTTGGAGATGGTGGAGATGGAGAAGTGTTTGATGATGACGAAGACGAAGAAGGAGAAGGTTGCGAAATACAAAAAATCTTGGGAAACAGTTTCCATAATTATAGGCATTGTTAGTTAATGAGAGATAAATTCCAAAAATAAAATAAAATGTCAAATTACACAAGTGCCCTTTTAGTTAAAATTCCTCCATGCCACGTGTCACATTCTTATTGCTTCCTAGACTTTCTAGGAAAAACTCACTTTCCACCCAACTCCTCCTCTATATATATATATATATATATATATATATATATATATATATATATATAAAAGATTATATGGTATTGATCCGTTAGAAACCACCATTTATTGCGAGAATCACGAAACCAATATGAACTCAACTAAAACTACTTAAAAAACACAAACATTTTTATTTTATTTTTTAATTTTTCCTTAAAATCAGACTTTTTATTTATAAAATACATTATAATTTTTTTTAAAAGTCACTATTTAGCTGTTAAAAGAATATTTTTATCATTTAGTTTTAGTGTTTAGTTTTAAAGTTTAGTTTTTAGCATTTAGCTTTTGAGGGTAGATTTTTTCTTTAGGTTTTTGAGGGTAAGGGGAGGGGGTAGATTTAGATTTTTTTAGGTTTCCAAATATACAATGACAATATGTATTTTCTATATTTCGAACCACCATACTTAACTGCTGCTACACGCCATTAGTGTTGTAAACGAGTCGAACCGAACCAGGGTGAGCTCAGGCTCGGCACATTTAAAAATCGAATCGAGCCGAGCCAGCTCATTTTTCTTAAAAATCGAATAGATGCACACGTGCATTTCATGTTGAACCTTACACTATATATATATATATATAAGGTAAGTTTCATTTGAGAACCACCCTTATTGCGAGAACCGCGGGAACTAATGTGAACACAAAATAAAATCAAAAAAATAAAAAAAGCACTCAAATTTTTTTTTTAATATTTTTTTTAACAAAAACCGCTATATCTAGTTACCAAAAAAAAAACTTTTTTTTTCGAGTAACAGTTATCCATGTGCATATGTATCATTACTTTAACAAATTCCGTAATACGTTATTAGTAATAGACAATTGCACTTTAATTTACAATACCATTTGTAATACACTACTTTTTACATTACCAATATTCAAAATGCACATGTGCATCATTAGGTATAACCATGATATAACATGTTTTGGTACAAAAAGTTTGTGATTTTGAATGGAGAAGTAGGCCCATATACATGTTTTTTGGTTAGTTATATCTAGTAGTTGATGATTTGGCTATAGTTGTTACTTTATGATGTAATATGATGATTGGATGGTATATATGGTGTTGATATACTTGTAATAAAGTCAAAATATTGGTAATGGTATTGTATTATGGATGGTAAGAGGTAATGATATTGTATTATGGATGGTAGGAGGTAATGGTAGTGTATTATGGATGGTATGATATTGAAAGGGAAAGTGTATTCAAAGTAGTGTACCAAAACACCTTATTTCATGTTGATACATATAGATGCACATGTGCATTTCTAATATTGGCAATGTAGAAAGTAGTGTGTTACATATGGTAGTGTAAATGAAAGTGCAATTGTCTAATATTTGTAATGAGTTACGAAATTTGTCAAAGAAATGATACATATGCACATGTGCATGTTTGTGTATTATGGATGGAATGATAGATGAAAGAGAAAGTGTATTCAAAGTAGTGTACCAAAACACCTTATTTCATGCTGATACATATAGATGCACATGTGCATTTCTAATATTGTTAACGTAAAAAGTAGTGTATTACACGTGGTAGTGTAAATGAAAGTGCAATTGACTAATATTTGTAATGAATTACGGAATTTGACAAAGATATGATACATATGCACATGTGCATGGATAACTGTTACTCGAAATTTTTTATTATTTTTATTTTTTTTATTAACAAAATATAGCGATTTTTCCAAAAAAAGTAGTAAAAAAATAAAAATAAAAATTTTGGGTGTTTTTTAGATTTTTTTAGGAATTACTGTTTGTGTTCACACTGGTTCTCGCGGTTCTCACAATAAAGGGTGGTTCCTAACGGATCCTTCTCCTACATATATATAAATATATATAGGGTGAAGTTATTGTAAAAAAAGGTGTTTTTTGTGAGAAGTGTAAGAAAGAATCCAAACAATTAGATCTTTAATCTAATGGTTGAGATCTTATCTTGTAAATAGTGTAACAATTAAAATAATTAATTTTCTAGATTAAGAGTATAAAGGTAAAATTAACATTTTTAAATTTAGAAAGTCACATGCAATCCACATGCAAGTTCCCCCTTCTTTTTTAAACGTCAATAACTTTTTATACGTAACTTTTTTTTAAAAAAATTACACCATAATAACGAGTTTTTTTTATCTTTAATATGAGTACAATATTGTTATACTTATGTAGAGAAAAGAATTATGTTTCGATTGGATGTTTTAGCCAAAGTTGGGCTCGGGCTCGGCTCGTCAAAAGCTCAATCCAGCTCGTGGCTCGTCGAGCCGGCTCGTTTGTTTAAAAAATTATATTTTTTTACTTTTTTACACATAATGATGTATAGAAATCAACAAAACAATAAATAAAACATTATTTAGGCTAATATAATAGTAATTTTGTGCAAACTATAATCAAACAAACAAGAAAAGATTCGATGCTACTTACGGTAATATATATTTTTTAAATCAATATTACTAATTAAGACTTTAACTTAACAATCTATTTCTTTTGATAAAAAAATAACCATGTTACTAGTTAAACAACATTTATTAAATATTTAGAATACAAAGATATATAATTTGGGGTTTAATTTAAAGGAGCTAAAAGAGCGAGAACGAGTCAACTATCGAGCGAGCCACGAATCGAACCTACCTTGGCTTGGGCTGGGCTCGTTTACAAACCGAGCTGAGCCGATCCAGCCGTTTAAAACCAAACTGACTTTGCATCGAGCTTTTTTCAAACTTTTTTCGAACGAATTTCGAGCGAGCGCCGAGACACGGGCTTTTTGAACAGCGCTACACGCCATATCTTCTGTAAAGATAAAACTGCAATTTCATAAGTTAAATTTTTAAGCACCGTAACAGCAATTTTGTTAACGTCATGCATTAAAAGAAAATGAATGTACAAGATAGATCATCAGATGAACACAAAGTCAACGTTATCTTACGAAAAGCATCTATATTTTTATATGTTAAAATAATATACATTATAAAAACTACTTTAGAATGTAAGTGGAAGATTTCAATCAGTACTCGAATAAAGTAAAAGCAATTGTTATTAGTGTCTCCACGCTAAAAGCCTACAGGATTTAAAAAGCAAAAGTTGTTGTCTCGTTTGATTGTCTTGTTCCAGCTTCCATATTCATGCATTCATAGAGATAATAATAAGTGGATTTAATAATACAAACTTTAAGAATGATTAAGGGGTAACTTCGTAGAAATGTAACCAACTTTGACAAGTGTTCCAATTAAGTCATTGAACTGGTAATTACACAGTATTAGAACACAAAATTAAAGTTTAGTGACTTTAGAGGGACAAAAAAAGTTTGGATGACTTAATTGAGACACTTGACAAAGTTCGTTACATTTTAGCGGCGTTTTCCCAATGATTAAATACATAAATTACTTACCGATAACCTATACTATTTCTTTTATTTACGTTCTAATATTTTATGTTCATATACTAATATAACCCAGAGTTACAGAGTATATGTTATAATTTACATATTTTTCTGAATGACAAAATCACACACTCACCAAATCTATTCTTAAGTATTACCCAGAGTATATGTTATAATTTACGGGACAGGGGCTTAATTATCTTGTAAAACAGATTCGCTGTATAAAAGTCTTACAAACTCCTAAACTAGGTAGGTTAAAGTTCAAAATCATGAATTTAATAAATAATAATATACGTGATAGGGTTTTAATTCATAAAAAAAATGGTCAATTTGGTGTGGAATATAACAAAATTTGTCTAATGTTGATCCTTGAGCCCCGCTTGCGGTCTGCTCATATAATGTAATATATGTGTGGGCGCTCGGGGGGGCAAAAGCAAAAGTGCACTAATTTTTAACGTTATTTTACTAATTTCGTGAGAATAACGTTAAAAAGAGGGGATCGTTAATCAGGCATCATGTGGTGGCGTTGATAGCCGAAAGACAAGGGGGTACATGCACCAATTGGCGTTTGTCTCAATTGCTGAGTGTTATGTGCCTTATGTCCAAGGCTTGATGCAAAACCACAATCGAGCCGGGGGTCTCATTGGAAGCAGCCTCTCTATTCCTACGGGGTAGAGGTAAGGCTGTCTACATCCCACCCTCCTCAGACCCTACCTTAGCTCTGCTATAGGTGGGATATACTGAGTACGATGATGATGATGATGATGTCTAATGTTGATCCTTATATTGAACGTTATCCACCAAAAAGGGAAGAATATTCTTGATCTTGTAAGTTATTACGGTTCTGAATATTATAAAATTGGTTTTAAGTTAAGATATAATATATTAACTTTTTAGTAAAAAGCACAATTATATCAAAATGATGGTAAGTGTTCTGAAAACAAAAATGAAAACTATTAAATTATATAAAAGCTAGTAATGATAAATTTCAACGAAAAAAACGTAAATGTACTTGGAAAGAAAAAAAACATATTTAGATATTAGTTCATGCAACAAGTGTTTTAATCCAAACACAAATAGAAGTAAAATTTAAATGGTGTATTTATATGGATAGTTGGACATCTAAGGATAAGTATATATGTACTTTGGGTTCGTCCCAGGGCCGTCTTCGAAAATCACAAAAAAAAATTTGACTCTGTGTGAGATAAAAATTTTGGAACCTATTCGCGAATTTCTATGTATTATAAACCCATCAATTATTTAATCACTAAAATTTATGTTAAGGTAATTTAAATAGTTATTTTTAGCTAAGTTTAAATAGTAACTTATTAATTAAAGGGAAAGATGTAGTTGATAAAATTAGACATTAAATGTCATGTGCAGCTAACAAAAAACAAACCAAAAAATGAAGTTAAAATAGAGAACTTGGAGACGTCGGGATTAAAACACGCGTCTCCTTGTTGTTTAAGCAACGCAATAACCACCCAGACAAGAACTTCTTTGTGTTATCTATCGATTCAGTGCATGTATATTCTACCTTATACAACGTAAATTTTATACAAAATTAAAAAAAATTGAGCCCTCGGAGGGTTTGGGCCTTGTGCCCTCGCCCATCCCGCACCCCCTCCGGTCCGGCCTTGGTTCGTCCTCGAGGAAGAAGGATGGATACTTAATAATTACAAAATTGATCTACACTCCCAAGCATGAGCTTCACACCTAAAACATACTTGCGATAGTTACTATGACGCACGTACGATCTGAACCATCCATATATATGACATTCCGGAATGAGACAGTTACACTAATACCTTTGCTATATTTTGTGGGGAACATCTTTAAGTTTCTATCAAGTTATTTATTTCTGAACATCTCAGCTATATATTATCATAAATGACCTTGACATCAAAGTTGTATGATAGTGTTGAACTTTATTATACTGCTAACAAGTTATTTCTTTCTCAATTTTTTTAAAGGCAGTCTTCTTTCTAATTCATCTAAGACCTCCAAACTTTGGCGTTTCTAAAGACTTGAAACTACTTAATAACCTAATTTTCTCAGTTTCTAGTATAATAAGACTAAGCGGTATGGGGGCCGGCTTAGGCCCGGCGAGGCCCGGCGCCGGTCCCCCACACCGCCCCCTGCTTCCGTCCCGGCGTATCAAGCTCCTCACAGACGAAGTCGACGGACCTTGATATCTCTCTCTCTCTTCTTTCTCTCTCCTCTCTCTCTCTTTCTCTCTCTAAATAATCAAATAAATTATATTTTTTAATTGTTTTTATAAATTATGTGGGGCCCCATCCTCCACCCCCTCAAAATGCAAGGAGGCCCATCCTCCATGGGATAGTGAGGTGACGCCTACGTGACGGCCCATCCTCATGGGGATGGGGCTCTCCATACCCTCTAGTCTAAGAGATTTTTGTTATAATAGTGAACATGTTAATGATAATATCTACCTATGCAACAAACAGTTTTTTGTCAAATCATATATGACATATGAGTAGTTAAGGGTGTACGGTGTGGTGATCGGTAACATGCGGCAAACTAGTTTACCACTCGGTAAACACCACCACCAACAAAGTTTGCCGCTTCCAAGTTTACCAAATCGGTGGTGTGATGCCGATGCGGTGAAGTAGAGGGTTTGTGTGGTGGGGTGGGGTCCATTCCTATCTCAACCAATCACAACTTTTTCCTTTTTTTTTTTAAATAGTTTACCACCTCATCAAGTGTCTAAACCATTGCCAACAATTTTCAGCAAAGTTTAAACACTTTTGCCTGATTGACATGGCGCGCTCTGATTGGTCGGTTTTTTAGTTTACCACTCCAAAGTGTTTAACCACTCCCTACACCCTAACATTGATATTTTTTTAAACACATGTCCGTACATTTTGTCGTTTTTAAAAATTAAAATAGAGTAGGAAAACGACTCAATTGCAAGTGGTATATGAAAATGAATATAAATAGCATTATAAATTGTAGTAGGTTCTCATCTATGCATAAAACAACAGTCACCGTATACTCCTTTGGCATCGAACGATGGACTAGATCAAAGACGGCATCATTAGATTAAAGGCAATTGCCAACCAGAAACAAAAGAGAAATAACTTTTTGCTATATTGAATAAAGAAAGTGTAGCAATATCTTTTCGTTAGTCAACTTTCTAGAATTTACGTCACATGCCAAATTGGTAAATCACACACAGAAATTCTTCTTCTTCTTTTTTTAACGGTAAATTTGGATCACTGAAGTATTATTGTGTCACCAGCGGAATCACCCGATCATATGCATCTCTACTAGGCATAACGTATATACACAAATTCAGAAGAAAACCCGATAAATATAGAAATAAACCCCCTTATGGGAATTGAAAACCAGAATCTATTAATCATAAAGCCTTATTAGACCGTGGGGTATGATGGGGCGGGGGTTTGGGGTATGGGTTGACACGTGGAGTTCGAGCCACCCATAAGCGGAATCACCCGATCATATGCATCTCTACTAGGCATAACGTATATACACAAATTCAGAAGAAAACCCGATAAATATAGAAATAAACCCCCTTATGGGAATTGAAAACCAGAATCTATTAATCATAAAGCCTTATTAGACCGTGGGGTATGATGGGGCGGGGGTTTGGGGTATGGGTTGACACGTGGAGTTCGAGCCCCCCCCCCACCCCCCACCCCCCTCGCTGGTGAGTGACGTGTCCGTGGGATATGGCGGGGTGTGGCTTGGCCATGTGTATTAAAATAAAATAAAAATCTAAAATTAAAAAATACACACAACATTTAAAAAAAAAGCCTAAAATTTTATTAAAATTTCCTAAACATTACAAAATTCTACAAAAAAAGGATTACAAAATTAAAAAAAAACGATCGAGTTTCGGTCATAGCCCGATCATATGGTCTTCGTGACTTATCTCACCGCCCGGGACGCTGTCGTAGTAGGCTTGAAAACGATCGAGTTTCGGTCATAGCTCGCGCCACTTGTGTTGACACGCGTTTAAATTGTGCCGGACGTTTCCCACGTTGTGCCGGTAGCTTGCGAAAGCTTCCGGCCGGTAACAGGTCTCACCCGGTTGGCGGCCCTTCATCGCGTCCACGACGCTCGTGACAAGGGCTAGCTCTTCCTCGTGCGTCCAAGAGTCCATCGATCAAGTGTTTGTTTGTGGGTAGCGGTTCGGGTAGGTGACTTGGGTTGGGTTAGCGATGGGGACAGCCAGTGAGGTTGGGGGTTATATAGCGATGTGGATAGTTGGGGTGGGTGAACCGTTTGGCTTGGCCAACGGTTATATTTTAAAATTTAAAATGGTCCGCTACGCCCTAGCCAACAAGCCAATAATAGCCGGTCACATAGGATCACTAGCATGCCTCACGCCCAGCCTTAAACTCCCACCCAAGAGGCCACGCCCAAACCCAAGCCCACCCGAGGTAATGACTTGGGCGTTTATGACCAACCCACGCCTCAACCCCGCCCCATACCCCATAGTCTTACACCTTTAAGATGCGACTAGTCTATAAATACATGGACACATAAATTCTTCTAATTCTTCTTTGATAAAGGTAAATAACACACATAATTCTTCTTTGATAAAATATGAACGCATACTCCCTCTTTTTTAAATTACATATAGATCATCATTAGAAAAAACCTTTTTGAGTTATGAGAATTTAGAAAATCTTTTATACGTTTAGGTTCTTTAAGTTCTTACAACTCGTAAGAGTTTTCATTTTACTCTACCTATATATATATATATATATATATAGGAGAAGGATCCGTTAGGAACCACCCTTTATTGCGAGAACCAATGTGAACACAACCAAAAATAGCTAAAAAACACACAAATTTTTTTTTTAATATTTTTAGCGAAAAATCGCTAATTTTCGTTAAAAAAAATTGAAAATTTAAAAAAAAATTAGCTACTAAAAGTATCGATTTTTATTTAGCTAAAAATATTAAAAAAAAAATGTGTGTGTGTTTTTAAGTTTTTTTTGTAGTTTAGTTTTTAGTATTTTAGCTTGGGTGGAGGGTGGGGGTGGGGGGGGGGGGGGGGGGTTTAGGTTTTGGTTGGAGGGGTTAGCTTTTTCTTTTTTTCTTTTTTTTTTTTTTTTTTTTTTTTTTTTTGGGGCCAGAGGGGTGTGGGGAGGGGGTTGGGGGGTTTAGTTTTTAGCATTTAGTTTGGGGGGAGAAGTTTTTTTTTTTTTTTTTTTTTTGAGGAGTGGAGGGTTAGGTTTTTTTAGCTTTTTTTTTAGTTTTTTTATGTGTTCATATTGGTTCTCACAATAAAAGTGTTTCTCAAATGAACCTTACACTATATATATATATAAAAGGTAAGTTTCATTTGAGAACCACCCTTATTGCGAGAACCGCGAGAACCAATATGAACACAAAATAAAATCTAAAAAAAAAATCAAAAAAACACTCAATTTTTTTTTAATATTTTTTTAACAAAAACCGCTATATCTAGTTACCAAAAAAAAACTTTTTTTTTTCGAGTAACAGTTATCCATGTGCATATGTATCATTACTTCAACAAATTCCGTAATACGTTATCAGTAATAGACAATTGCACTTTAATTTACAATACCATTTGTAATACACTACTTTTTACATTACCAATATTCAAAATGCACATGTGCATCATTAGGTATAACCATGATATAACATGTTTTGGTACAAAAAGTTTGTGATTTTGAATGGAAAAGTAGGCCCATATACATGTTTTTGGTTAGTTATATCTAGTGGTTGATGATTTGGCTATAGTTGTTACTTTATGATGTAATATGATGATTGGATGGTATATATGGTGTTGATATACATGTAATAAATTCAAAATATTGGTAATGGTATTGTATTATGGATGGTAAGAGGTAATGATATTGTATTATGGATGGTAGGAGGTAATGGTATTATATTATGGATGGTATGATATTGAAAGGGAAAGTGTATTCAAAGTAGTGTACCAAAACACCTTATTTCATGTTGATACATATAGATGCGCATGTGCATTTCTAATATTGGTAATGTAGAAAGTAGTGTGTTACATATGGTAGTGTAAATGAAAGTGCAATTGTCTAATATTTGTAATGAGTTACGAAATTTGTCAAAGAAATGATACATATGCACATGTGTATGTTTGTGTATTATGGATTGAATGATAGATGAAAGAGAAAGTGTATTCAAAGTAGTGTACCAAAACACCTTATTTCATGCTGATACATATAGATGCAAATGTGCATTTCTAATATTGTTAACGTAAAAAGTAGTGTATTACACGTGGTAGTGTAAATGAAAGTGCAATTGACTAATATTTGTAATGAATTACGGAATTTGACAAAGAAATGATACATATGCACATGTGCATGGATAACTGTTACTCGAAATTTTTTATTTTATTTTTATTTTTATTTTTTTATTAACAAAATATAGCGATTTTTTCAAAAAAAAAGTAGTAAAAAAAATAAAAATAAAAATTTTGGGTGTTTTTTAATTTTTTTAGGAATTACTGTTTGTGTTCACACTGGTTCTCGCGGTTCTCGCAATAAAGGGTGGTTCCTAACGGATCCTTCTCCTATATATATATAAATATATATAGGGTGAGGTTATTGTAAAAAAAAAGGTTTTTTTGTGAGAAGAGTAAGAAAGAATCCAAACAATTAGATCTTTAATCTAATGGTTGAGATCTTATCTTGTAAATAGTGTAACAATTAAAATAATTAATTTTCTAGATTAAGAGTATAAAGGTAAAATTAACATTTTTAAATTTAGAAAGTCACATGCAATCCACATGCAAGTTCCCCTTCTTTTTTAAACGTCAATAACTTTTTATACGTAACTCTTTTTTTTTTAAATTACACCATAATAACGAGTGTTTTTTTATCTTTAATATGAGTACAATATTGTTATACTTATGTAGAGAAAAGAATTATGTTTCGATTGGATGTTTTAGTCCATGGTGTTTTTTCTATGTTCATACAATGGTGTTTTCATTGTATTGTGATTCAAGGCGTTGTCTTTTACAGTAAAACACCATATGAAAATATACAACTAATGCAGAAAACACCATTCAAAACTAATGATGTGCAAAAAAAGACACTGCAACATAATATCTACAACAAAACACCATACGCAACTAATCAAACTGTAGAAACGAAACAACTGGTATAAAAAAACACCCTTCAACTTCAGTAGTATACATCAAAACACCATGTACATATAAAAACACCATGGAATGATTACACATGGTGTCATTAAATAAACTCGTATAATAAACGAAAATCACCCATGCAAAAAACACCATACACATAATATCAACATCATAACACCATACGCAACTAATCAAACTGTAGAAAAGAAACAACTGGTATAAAAAACACCCTTCAACTTCAATAGTATACATCAAAACACCATGTACATATAAAAACATCATGGAAGGATTACACATGGTGTCATTAAATAAACTCGTATACTAAACGAAAATCACCCATGCAAAAAACACCATACATTGTAACATCAAAGGGGCAAAAACCATATTTATCAGAAAACTAATCAGATTGAAATTCAAAATTCGAATTCCTAAAATAACTACCTAAATTCAGTTACATTTATTTAATCCTAAAATAACTACCTAAATTTGGTTACATTAATTTAATCCTTAATTAGAATTATTAGTACAATTGCCATTATATCCTTGATCTAATAAAATGGATAGGGAAAGATCTAACGGCTGATATTCTTTCTTACCATTCTCACTCTTTTGGTCTTTTTTACAGGATCCTCTACCTATATATATATATATATATATATAGGAGGGTTATCTTGAAAACGCTAAATATTGTAAGAACCGTGAGAACAAATAAAAAAACCAATAAAAATCAATTTGTTTTAATACATACTTCATTATAGTTAAAATACAATGTTAGAAAAAGAATTTACACTTCTTATAATTCATCTTTTCTCTCAAAATCATTCTTAATAAAATTTTTACACATGTGTAAATACAACAAATTTACACATGTGTAAATGATAAACGTACACATGTGTAAGTTTTCATTATTTCTGAATACATGTAAATTTAAATGTGTAAATTTGATTTCTAAGAGTGTATTCGAATAATAATGATAAATGTAAAAAGAAATTCTGAATTTGAAATGTTTTTAACCAAGTTTTTGAAGTTTTTTCATTTGTTTCACGATTCTCGCGATATTTAGCGTTCTCATTTAAACCCTCCCATATATATATATATGTGTGTGTGTGTGTGTGTGTGTGTGACCGTAAAAATAAAAACCATCCCCAGTTGCGAGAACCGCGAGAACCACTCTCCACCAATCAGAATTTACCACTTGTGCACTATTATTTTATATTCTAAGGGATATTTTGGTCATTTCATCCAAATGTCTAATCTCTGTCTTGTCAGCCTCTTTAAAGTCTCATCGCTCATCTCTCATCTCATCTCTCATATCTCATCTCTCTCTTCTCTGAAATAGAACCTGCAACAACAATCTTTCATCTCTCTCTCTTATCTCTCATCTCTCATCTCTCATCTCTCATCCCTCTCTCTCCTCATGCAGACTGTGGTTGGTCGGTTGCGGAGACAGTGGTGGGAGGTGGTTGGTCGGTAGACGGTGTCGGGCAGGTGGTTGGTGGGGAAGACGGTGGCGGCGACGGTGATTATGGTTACCGGGCTGCCGGTGACGGTGATTTATCGCTAGTGGCTGCCGGCGACGATGATTTATGGCTAGCGGTATCGTCAACCACCATCAGAACCATCTCTTCTGTCTTTGTAGCGGCTGCCGACGACGGTGATTATGGTTACCGGGCTGCCAGCGATGGTGATTTATGGCTAGCGGCTGCCGGTGACAACGAATAATGGTGGTGATTTGGTTATTGGTTTATGAGTGTTGGTGGGTTGTTTTTACAAATCCAATAAGTCTTCTCCGGTGGACGCCGTTGCCGCCAAAGCCGGCTCCGGTGGCCACTGTAAGCCGCCGTCATAACCGGCCTTGCCGGAAAAGAGCGGTGGTCCCGTTGGTTTGGGTATGCTTTTTGATTTTTTTTGCTAGGTTTCTTTTGATTTTTGGGTATATTTTTGATTTTTTTGATGGTTTTTGTGTGCTTCTTGGCTGGCTTATGTTGATTTTTTTGATGGGTTTTGTGATTATTAGAGATGTTGATGCGTGCTTCTGTTGTTTTTTTTTTCCGATGGGTTTTGTGATTACATGTGACCTATTTTGCAAGTGGTGCCCGGTGGTGCCGGTGGTGCCCCTTGGTGCCGATCGATTTATTGGCCGATCGATTTATTGGCAGTGATGACGATGGTGTGCTAAGGATGGTGGAGGGTAGGTTTTTGAACATGCAACCCCATTTTTGCAGCCATGATTATTAGAAACTCTAAGCCAAACCCCGTTTTTTTGAAGATCCACACATGAATTTGGGTTTTTTTTGTTGTTTTTCATATTTTTTTTGCAGTCGACGATGATAAGTTCAATCTATTTGAGACGCCTACTGAGTTGTGATTTTTGGGTGAGTTCGTTACAAACACTTACGGATGAGGATCAAGCTATGTAAAAAATCCGAATACGCGCGCAAAGAAGCTTCGGCAAATGAAAACAATTACTTTTGTTACAAACACTTTAAGTGTTGTGTTATCATACTTTGTAAATATGGGTTGAAATATTTTGAAGGTTAAGTATGTTATGTTTTAACAATATGGTTTGAAACTTTAAGCGAACATGTTTTGAAGGTTTTGGATCTTGTATAAATGTCGTTAATTCGATGTTTTAAACAAGGAAGGGATTTTCAATGCAGTATTTATTGTATAAATAATAAAACAAATGCTAGGGTCTTACACCCACCCCCTAAGACTAAGTAGTATTATATATGGGGAACTATAATAGCAGTATTAAAAAAAAAATATGTCATGTTAAATCTTTTTTTATGTTTAAAAAATATGTTTGAATATACTTGAACGAAAGATTAAAAAAATTTGTGATCTTATGTTACAACTTTTAAAAAAAAAAATAATAAAATATGAAGAAGAAAGAAATTTTTTAAAAGTCATATATTTTTTTCGTTGATGAAGTTTTTGATTGTGTTGCATATGTGTAATACTATTTTTTTTTTCAAAAATTAAGTTTGTTTTGATATTTTCAAATGGTGTGTTTTTAAGGTAAGTTTTTTTTTTTTATTTTTAAGTTTTCGAGTTTTGTCAATAAATGAAGTTTTCTCTTAACCCCATATATATATGGTAAAATGTTTAAAGACAAAAGACTCTTAACGTGCGACGGTATGCGACCACAAATATAACGTGCGTAATTATACAAATAACATGCATACTTATGGTTGACCCAACCTATGCCTAATTATGCAAATAACATGCGAAATTATGGTTTAACCTAACCCATGCGTAATTACGTGCGCAATTATGCACAGCTAGTTGAAGGCCTAGAATAGATCAGATGTGCGATTGAGATGCTCGCATATGCATCGCACGATAAAGTGGTCTTGTACGTTAATCGGCCTCTCTCTCTCTCTCTCTATATATATATATATATATATATATATATATATAGAAATGAGATCAGGAGAAAACGCTCAAAAGTGTGAGAACGGTGAGAACGCTTCCTGGCCCCAACACGTGTCACGCTGCTTAGAGAAGGGCGGAGGGGCTTTTTTGTCCTTTCATATTTCTTTTTTTTTTTAACGCGTGTCACTTCATCTTTTCATTTTTTGGCGTTTAATAAATACGCGGCGTTTTTATTGTTTTTAGATCAGAATCATAGTAAACATTTTGGCGTTTTAAGTATTGTTTTGGCATTTTTATTGTTTTTTAGATCAGGATGCAGACATTTAATGTAAAAAACCTCAGTAATTTTCTTGATTTTATTATATCAAGTGTTTTGCCATTTAGGATACAGGCCTATAATGTGACAGACAATTATGGCGTTTTGAAAAGATAAATAAATTTCAATTTTCCATTTAGTTTTATTAATATAACTATAATGTTTGGCAATAATGATATCGTCTCTTTATTTTACTGTTTCTTTCAATTTTCATCTATCAATTAGTGTTGATTTTTCCAGTAATATTTTGTTTGTGTTTTTGGCGTTTTATATAGCAACATCATGTTTTGCTAGCATTCGTTCTCACAGTTTTTCAAACTATCAGGTGTTTTTGTTGTTTGTAGTTTTTGGCGTTTTATACTCAATTTTTTTAAAATAGTAGAGAATTAGATGATAAACAACAGAGAATTACATAACAAACAATAGAAAATGAAAAAAAAATTAAAAATTATAATCTCATTTCTCATCGAAATCTTCACTGTCATCAGCCTCTTCTACTTTAACCTTTTTGGCGTTTTGAATACCTTATGTAGATCCTTATTTTCCTATATACCTCCCCTCCCGTCTTTAGAAGATGCTTATTTTTTGGTCATCCTTTATTGTGGTTTGATATATACTTGTTTGTTGACATGTTGAAGACCAACGCCTGCTCTAATGTATTGATCCATTCATGCCATCAATATATCCATCAAGAAGAAAGTGACATGATGTCATATCAGTGTCATCAGTCTCTTTATCTTCAATATTTGTCCATCTCATTCAGCAAGAGATTATAGAGATACCCAACTTAGAGAAGAATCCATTCAGTGAAACTTCATTCAGATCAATACTCAATATAGCAGAATCGAGGTTCTGCATCTGTGGCTTTTTTAACTATTATTTTTGGCGTTTTTAAAGTGAATGGTTTCTAGGAAATATGGCGTTTGTTTCTGGTTTTGTGATCAGTTGATTGTGCAGAGACGTCTATCTTATAGGATGTTTTTGGCGCGTAGTTTAGGCGGAATTTTATTTATAATAAATGATATTAATTAAGTAGCCGTCTTTTCAGTTACTGTGTATTTTTATTGCTTTTGTTCAGCTTTTTATGAGTTTTTAGGGTCATAGACTTTCCATCTCCCAAGTTTGGTGTTTTTTGAATGTGTTTAAGTAGTTTTTGGCGTTTTTCCATTTTTAGCTTTTATTAATTAATACTTCTGCAAATTACTTTCATTATAGTTTGGGAGTTTTGGCGTTTTTACTCCATTTATGGCATTTTTACTCCATTTATGGTGTTTCATATGCATTATGACTGTTTGGCGTTTTATTAACATAATGTATTTTTTTATTCTAAGTTGAAAAATACATAACAAACAACATAAAAAGAAAATTAAAAAAATAAAAATAAAAACAATTCATCTTCCAAATCTTGCCTGTCATCAGTGTCTTTCTTCTTTTGAATCATGTTCGCTGGTGGTTTGGCTTAGCCATGCTTGTGTTTTTGTGGCCGTTTGGAAAGACAAAATGACATAAGTTTTTTGTTTGAATATGTATCTTTGAACAACTCATCAGTGTCATTCGTCTTTTCATGCCATTAAAATAATCATCAAGAACAAAACACAGAAAATGGCATAATCTGCCCCCAGCATGTTTTTGTTTATGATTTGTCCATCTCATGCAGCAAAATGTTATTTGAGTCACAGCACCTCAGGGAAGAATGCATTATCTGAAACTTTGTCATAGAACAATATTTGAATATACAAGAAACGATATTTGGCATTTTTGGCGTTTTACTGATGAAATAGTGTAACTGAAAGAACCGCCGATTTTTTTGGAATCTTTGATGTTTGAGTGTTTTGGCGTTTTCTAAGATGAATGGTATATAGTAGAAAATATGGCATTTTTTGACTAGTTGTGTTTGATGTTTTGGGGATTTTGTCGTTTGTAAGATGAATGGTATATAGTAGAAAATATGGCGTTTCAGGTTCTTGGGGGTGTGTTTTTATGTCTGGGATGTTTTTGTTTATATAGCGATGTGTTTTGGTCCGTAATGGCGTTTTATTCATCAGTATGGCGTTTTGGTATAGAGGTGTAAATACCTTTTTACCCTTAATGAGGCGCGTCCACGTAATAAAATTGATGTTATTTACGAAAATGCCACCGCGCCAATGTAGTCCATAGATTGTTTTGATCGGACGATCCTTAAGCGTTCTCACACTTTCTACCGCTTTCTCTAAATCCTGACCCTATATATATATAAAGCAATTTCGTTTATATGAGCATAATACAATATACGAAATGGCGTTTTATTCATCAGTATGGCGTTTTGGTATAGAGGTGTAAAGACCTTTTTACCCTTAATGAGGCGCGTCCACGTAATAAAATTGATGTTATTTACGAAAATGCCACCGCGCCAATGTAGTCCATAGATTGTTTTGATCGGACGATCCTTAAGCGTTCTCACACTTTCTACCGCTTTCTCTAAATCCTGACCCTATATATATATATATATATATATATATATATATATATATAAAGCAATTTCGTTTATATGAGCATAATACAATAGAATGTGAAATATATGCTACATCAATGTAAATAATTCAAATTAGTATATGCGCTTGCAAGAATCGAACAATAAAAGAGAGTTAGAATGGTTTGTTGTTTGTTTGTTTGGCACGACACCCTTAAAATACATTTCGTGTATCCAGTCAAATTCAATATTTTTATCCGATATCATACTCAATACTTTGAACATTGATATATCTTGATATCTCATTCACTTTAACTTTGAGATATGTCTTACATCGCATTAAAGCTCTCATTAACATGAATGCAACCCGATAGATCGTTAATTATATATCTCACGTATAAATATAAATTTATGTCTATAGTTAATTGAAAGTAATGTATTATTGGTTGACAAAATGTCCTTATACTAATCGTATCAATTATGTATAGTAGTCAGTGGCGGATCTAGAAGATCCACATAGGGGTAACGTTTCAATAAAAATGGGTAACGAAATCGAAAAAGCGTCAACTTTTTCCAAAATTTACACTACCGTCGGAGCGTCACCGGAGTGTCAAGGGGCAACGGAGGTTACCTCTTCTATCACTCTAGGTCCACCCTTGATAGTACTCGATCGAAAATATAAGAAAGCTCGATGAAATCTCCATGGAGTAGTTCAGCTAGGGGTTAGATTAGAACCTTTCATTATAAAAACATACTTACCATACTAGTTTGACACATTGTTAGCAGACACAAAATCCTTGTACTAATTGTTTTATGTAGACAGCAATACCCGCTCACACATGGGACCTCATTAGCATGTTCTTGATGATCTTGGACATTAACCTGTTTCTACAATAGCTCTTTCACCTTATTGACTTGGGTCATACAACTAGGTTATCTTATTGAAGTTAGATCTTGGTATCTTGAGTTAACTAAGTTAGGTTTTGGATAACCTCTTTTCAGGGCTTTTTTTTTTAATCTCACAACTTGATCTCCCATCAACCCTTTCATTGTCAAATAAAAAAAAACCCGTTATTTTTGCTTTGTAAAGTCACTTGAGATAAACTATTATACAGTTCAACGGTTTGTTTAATGTGTGTTCTTGACTCATAAGTATCATTATATAAGATGTGAATATTATTGAATTTATTCAAAACATTCTTTTCATTTTTCTTAATCCCCGACCTACAACATCACACTAAAACATTCATTTGTAAATTTCTAAAAAAGGAAATTAAAATATTCATGCATGGATCTACTACATATGAAGCAGAATGATCACATATTACATTAAATCAAAAACTGATGAAAGATCTACGAGGGAAACACAATTAAACAAAATAAATCAAATTGCTACATATTGAACAAGAAATTTTTTGGCAATTCATCAAGAAGTTCAGAAGACAATACCGGTTGATCAAGGCGTCCAACGATTCACTTTTAAAGTTCATGAAGATCTCAAACTCCTTTTTGATAAGATTTTTCTTACTTTGTATCATCCCTATGTTACTATAGTATTTTCATACAGAGCGTTCCACAGAGAACTTAATGTTTTGTGGCTCTTGAAGATATGTAGAATATTATCAATGAGTGCATATTGGAGTTGATCAAACATCTTTTTCTCATTCTCCAACTTAACTTTGTCATCCTCATAGAGTTTTGAGATCGGTATATAGGTATTTATATTCTCATTCACTGGTCGAACATACTCCTCCTTTATCGCGATCCACAAATGAGTATTGCACCAAAAAATGAAACCTTCAAACCTCTCTTTCAATCGTGGAAAATATTCTAAATGCAACAATTTCGATGCCCTGTTATTCGTACCCATTGTGTTGTACAGATTCAATGTATGCACTATCCCGAAATTAGCCATGACATTGTCATAATTGGACATCTTGAAAACTTTCAAGACATGGACAAAATGTGACAATTTTTTTTAGAAAACACTGTATGACCAAAAGACCAAAACACCCTTGCATATAACCCAAAACAACTTATGACACACTTTCCAAGACAAACAATTGTGTATTACCTACTGCGCAACACCAAACTGTGTATGACTCTTAACTTCAATGTATGACCTTATGCGCTGCGTAAGAGGACATGCACAGTCCCGCCATACGCAATTTTGCTGCTGAATTTTGGCAGAGTAACATTACAATGACGATCCTTTTAAAAAGCTAAATCTTCAAAGTTATGACACTAACGCGCATGATGTGACAACCGTCAAAAATCCAGGTATCCGTACAATTAATTAATCTTGATTAGTGCTTAATGACTGTGCTGAATTATACTTAACTACTTTCTGATTACTGCATCATACTTATATGTGCAACACATATTGCATATTGTCACAACATTATTACATGCAAACCATATTGACAAAAATGATGCATAAAGCACAGCTAGCAGAGTTAGCGGATAACTCAGAAAAATGTTGACGGGACTCAGCATATAGACCGACAGTGTTTTGAGACCCAGTATGAGCCAGAAACCAAGTTCTACACTAGTATAGTGTGTAGGGAAGAAAGGACCACAAAACTGCATTCCTAAGTGATAGTTTAAGTGCCGGAAAGTGCCTAAAACTCACCCAAAGTGTAGAATTCTGCATAATTCAGCAAAAATCAGCATTTTTACAAGCTAGTAACATGCAAAAATATGACTAAATGGTCCTGAATACTTTCCTAAGTGTCGGGAATTAAAAGTGTCACAAAAGGGTACATAAAGAACACTAAACGGTATAGTTTGACACTTTAACGAACCGGTATCTAACCGAACAACCGGGCACTACCCGAAAATCAAATTTATACTAGAAGCATTGTTTTATTATTTCTGAGCTAGTTATGATCCCCAAACACCCTAACACACTATATAACACATAATATGCATAAACACTAAACACCACACGTAGAATCTAACTAATATCCTTAACTTACCATCACAACCCAACCCTATACCCCCCCCCCCCCCATGGTGGACGGTCACCAAGGTGGCCCTACACCTTGATCTTCCTTAATCTTATTTGATTTCTTAGAAGATCTTGTATGTACTATTAATGACACATTATCCATTGGTTAATCCCTAAACTTGAATATAAGTAAGACATAGAAGATCATAACCTCATATCTCACACACACTCAAACACACACCGTCTTTCTCCTTCCCTTCTTCCCCCTCTCGGCCGAACACCATCAACCATACCACCACCATTGTCAAGCTTTGATCATCCATTTCAAGTTCATCACAAGGTGCAAGAAGGTGTCTAAAGAAGCTTGGAGCTCTTGAAGATTGAAGGACCACTTCCATTTGCTATTATCCACCACATTTGTCACCTTCATCTTCTTGTGTTCTTCCCTAGCCCTTGTGCTAGTATTAAGCTTCTTGTCACTTGAATTTACTTCTCATTTGGTTGTTTAAAAGATGATATGTGATGATAATCATAAAGAACACAAATGAACAAGAAGATGAAACTTTAACATGAGCTTAAAACCATATGAATACATGTTGATTAGTGTTGATTTGCTTCTTGATGATTGATTATTTGTGTTTGTGATGTTAGACATCATATGAAACCTACTAGATTGTGATTAAACACAAGATCTAGTAAGTTAAGGTGATGATCTTGTGAAAGACCAAGATGATCATACTCCCTGTTTCTCATGAACTTGAAGAATGAAAATGATTTTGTGAATGTTGAAGTATGTAACATGTTACTAGACATAAACTTGGATGATTTCAAAACTAGTTTTCTCAAGAAACTAAAGTTATACATAAGATTTACTAAAACATTGTTTTTAAAGAAACTAACCATGTTTCTAGTAGTAAAACAAGTATAAAAATACATTGTTAACAAGAAAAATTCAAAAGAATAATTTTTAGAAAAATCATCTAGTAAGTTGTAAAAGACTAAATTTTACAAGAATAAGATTTACAAACAAATAACCACATTTTAAAGGATAACTAAACCTACTAAACACACTACCAAGTTACTACAAGTTTCTATGAAAGTTCAAGTTCATGTTGTTATGTAAATGGCATTGTTTTAGCACTTGGTAAGTGTTGGTTAAATTGTTGATTTGTGATGATTTTAAAAAGAAAATGATACGTCTTGAAAGCATGGACACCTCCATTTTTAGGGGAAACTATGGCAAAATTTTCTAAAAATATAAACAATTAGAAAAATATTTTCAAACAAGTATTTACAAGTATGTTTTTGACTATGAGTTTCCATATAAACTTTGCCATAATTTTTGTCACAAAAATACAAATATTGGAGGTTGGTTTTTATAAATAAAAATGGGTAAATATATATTTAGAATATATATACATTAAAGACATGATGTGTGTGATTACTTGTATACTTTGTTTATTAGTTATATTGATTTAGGGTTTGAAATAATATAACTTAACAAATACCAAGAAATTACAATCCAAGATAATACAAAAAATCTCATGGAATAAATATATAAGTTACACATATAATATTGAGAAACCGAACGAAAGAATGTAACTTACAAAATATTCCGGAAGATACCTTTATAAACATATTTTTGGTAGATGATATTTTGGACACAAGTAATGAAAATATGATTTTTTTATGATTATCACAAAGTTATATCATAATTTTTGATAAGGAGAAAATATATTATTTTTGGGAATTAAAATATATTTTCTTGGAATTACTAGGAAATATAATATTTTTGGGAAAAATATATATTTTCTTGGAATGCATTATATTGGATAAAAATAAGTTTATATATATATTTTCTGAAGTGAGACTTGAAAATATATTGTTTTGGAACTACAAATATTTTTGCCAAGGGAAAAATTAGGAATAATTTTTCTAAGAAATACTTCTTGAAATATATATTTTAGAAATAGAGTAAAATGCACGGAAAGTCCTTGTGGTTTGGTGAAATTTCACCTTTAGTCCCAAACTTTTCAAAATTACACTCTTAGTCCCTGTGGTTTGACAAGTTGTTACTCGGATAGTCCCCAAAGCGGATGAAGGTTAGTTTTCTGGTTAAGTGGGTGTGAAATGACAAGGACTATCTAAGTAACAACTTGTCAAACCACAGGGACTACCCGAGTAACAACTTGTCAAACCACAGGGACTATCCGAGTAACCTTCATCCGCTTTGGGGACTATCCGAGTAACAACTTGTCAAACCACAGGTACTAAGAGTGTAATTTTGAAAAGTTGGGGACTAAAGGTGAAATTTCACCAAACCACAGGGACTATCCGTGCATTTTACTCTTAGAAATATATATTGGATACTTATTAAAGATAATACACGCCGGAATACAACACCAATATATGCAAGTTATACAAATACAAGAAGACGAATACACATGTATGAGATACCCCCATCCTTGGGAAGGAAATACGAAAATAAATACTTGAGAAGTATTATTACAAAATATTGTTTAACAATTATTCCAAAACTTAAAAATATAATTTAAGTTAAAATAATTATTATTTTAACAAGTAATTATAACTTGGAATAATATTGAGGACATATAAGGAACGTAACTCAAAAACATAAATACTAAGACAAGGCACGACCCGTTCGTCTAATAGACGTTAGTACATTGTAGGTAGTCATGTTTGCTGAAGGAACGTGAGTTTCGAGTACTGAATACGCAAGACAGTGAGTTCATGTCCCCCCTTTTCTTTAAACTGTTTTGTTTATTAACTTCGGGGGTGAAATACATGTTACAAAATGATTACATACAATTACAATTGGTATGGTTAGCCTAGGAAAGTACAGTAGATCATGTGAATGGGTAGGCGCACACTTGAGACCATTAATCCTCATATAAGGACCGAGGGGCATGAGTGATAGATCTATTTGGGTGTAGCAAGCCCACACCCATGAGGACCAGGGTGGCCCATAGGGTGACTATGTCTTACAGCCGGAAGCCCGGTACAAATTTGCTAGGTTTGAGCCTTCCTACGCCGTCACACATACCAGTGGCCTTGCAAACCAGTGGTGATCTGTTTCCTTGTTTGCTTTCATTCCGGGATTTACAAACATACATACATACATACAATGTTTACAAAGGTTTTATACATACATATACACGACATATGAACTCTCTCAACTTTTGTTGATGTTTTCAAATTACATGTATTTCAGGAAATTAAGTGGATCTGGCAGGTGTTTGCATGTTTCAAGCTGCGTCACGAATAAAAAGATGTGTCATCTGAAGTTGTTGGGGTTTAGGAGATATATCTTAATCCTGGACGAGATACATGGTTCTAAACTCGGTTTTATTTAAGGTCTTTTATTAAGTCTTCGTGAACTCTTTAAAACATATTGTGGTTTGTAACTTAAATTTGGAGTCTACGTTTTAGACAAGTATGTTGTGGTATTTTCAAACTTAATTTATGGATGAATATCTTATGGTTTAATCATATAGTTGTTGTTATGATTGAATGCTATGGTATTAAGAAAGTCACACCATATTCACCCTTCCGCAAAAGTCAGGGTTTGACAGCTTGGTATCAGAGCTTCGATTGTAGCGAACTAGGATTCTTTATCGAGTCTAGACTACGATCATTAGGGCTCTCACGAAAATGTTTTCACAAACATGTTTTCATTGCATACACAAAACACCCAGATCCAGGAAACAAACATTTTTACGAATAAAAGACACAAATCACTTTTTAAAAGAGAATTCATTTATAGTTCAGTCTGAGAGACTGGGTAATTCGGTCTGAGAGACTGGGAAGTTAGCCTGAGAGACTAGTTGGGGCAGTCTGAGAGACTGGGTAATTCAGTCTGAGAGACTGGGAAGTAAGTCTGAGAGACTAGTTGGGGCAGTCTGAGAGACTGGGTAATTCAGTCTGAGAGACTGGGAAGTTAGTCTGAGAGACTAGTTGGGGCAGTCTGAGAGACTAGGTAGTTCAGTCTGAGAGACTGGGGAGTTTAGTCTGAGAGACTAAGTAGTTCAGTCTGAGAGACTGGGTGGGTAGTCTGGGAAGACTAGGATGAATACGTGCTTACATTGTTACTACTTACATGCTTATTTGATGAATGTTGATATATGTGCATATGTTGTGATTGTTTTGTTACAGACACCATATCCTCATCTGAAAGTGGAGTATCTGATACGGTTGACCCTATGGCCATTGTTTCGGATGATGAGATCATCCCAAACCCTAAGATATTTACATCCGACACCGAGAGTGACGATGATGATGAGTTCCAGCCTTTTGCCTTACCTGACTTTGGCGACGATGTACCGCATGCTGATGGTTTACCCGACGAGGATCCATTTCTTGTTCCGATCCTCGATCCTTTGTCTCTTGCTGCATTTCCTTTTGAGGATTTGCCGTTTGATGACATGTCTGATGATGATGTCGATCTTTTCATTGATGGTCCCCCTGATGCTGCTCTGGGAGATGGAGTTCCAGCTGATGATGATATTGTTGTTCCACTCATAGAGATTCCTATCGTTGAGGTTTCATCTGATCACTCTGGTCCTGATTCTTTCGAGTCTGTGTCATCCACTACTTTGCATGCATTGGGATTGCAGCGTTATCCCACTGATTCTGATTCTAACATGGCCCGTTCTGTTGCACCTGTCATTGCACACGACTTTGATCATGACGTTGAGCCTGGAAATGAGATTGACTTTGTTCCCGACGATCAACATTTTGATGCACCCGCTGATCTCGAGCTGATACCCGCTGACCCTGAGCAGGCACTTGCACCTGAGCCTATACCTGCTCCTGATCCTCTGCCTGACCATGATCCTGTACCTGTTGACATACCTGTTGTTGCACCACTTGTACCCAACCCGATCCCTGCACCCGCTGACCATGCCGCTTTTGCTGATCAGATAGACCCCCGTTACGCATTTACCAGCAATGGGTGGATAGAGGATGATGATGATATGCCCCCTTTTGTTGAGCCCGTTACTCCCCCACCTGCACTTACATATGTACCTGTTGAGGTTGCCCCGTTTCACCCGTTTGTGTCTGATGTACACCGCACTGACCTGCCGATCACATTCTTACAGGATATCCCTCTACCCCGTCCAGGGGAAGGTCCGTCCAGCCAGCAGCCTGGCCATGTTCCACCCGTGTCAGCAGCTTTTCCCTTCATGCGACAATTTACACCTGCTACTCATTATACTTCTGCATTGTCAGGCGAGCCACTTATATGGTTTCCGCCGAACACTATGCCAGTTTCTAATCCATACCATCCCTTCCACTACACTGGTTACACGAGGGATGATTTACTTCTGTCCTTGCAGCTTCAGGAGGAGATTTTGTGTCATAGAGTCATGGAGCTAGAGAGGATTCCACGTCCTCCACTTTGTACTTGGCAGTCACCTTTCGCGACTCCACCTGCTCCTCTTCTGCCATACCCAGGTTTTGACGTTCGATTTCTTACTATGGA
The DNA here is from genome assembly GCA_030545235.1 of Helianthus tuberosus. Classification (NCBI taxonomy): domain Eukaryota; kingdom Viridiplantae; phylum Streptophyta; class Magnoliopsida; order Asterales; family Asteraceae; genus Helianthus; species Helianthus tuberosus. The sequence goes on from CM060417.1 coordinate 105,698,917, forward strand.
GCAGCAGATTAGTTATCTGTTGCATCGCGTTCATGCTCTTGAGGAGGAGTTAGCGCATGTGCGCAGTTTACTTTTTGTTCCTCTACCTCCTCCTCCTCCACCATCAGCATAGCAGGTTTTTCGTTTTATGCAGGTAGATTACTTTTGGTGAGAGTGTCGCTATTGAGCCCAGCTTACGAAGCCCTTTTGAAGACCACTTTTTGAATTTATTACTGTTGTAGACTGATAAACATTATGGACAAGGGTAGTGTGACCCTGTAGTCCCTGTTGATGTGATATGATACATTTGTAGAACTTGTAAAACAGTATTTGTGGTCGATGATATATGAAAGCTCAATCGTAATATTCTCATTATATACATTGTTGCATTATTCATTGGTAATATGGATGTGATGTTATATGCTTACTTGCGTTGATAAATGCAATTACGTGTACATGTCATGTACTTATTATACTTATTATGACCTGACCAATACAATCTTCTTTTAGAAGATGCCTCCACGAAGAGAAACTCGACTGCCCACTACAGAGGCCGAATTACAAGAACGAATTTCACAAGCGATAGCACAGCACGAGGCCCTGCGCTCTGAACAAAGTGGGGGTACCTCAGGAAGCAACCCACCTCATGGTAATGTTTAAGTCGTTTGAGACACATTACGTTACATTTGGATATTCCATGTGCGTTCGCTAATGCTTTCTGTGAATGATGTTGCTTGTACAGGCTGTACCAATAAACAGTTTCTAGACTGTAATCCTCTGAATTTCGATGGAACCGGGGTGCTGTAGCTTTTGTTAGGTGGACAGAGAAGACTGATTCTGTGCTAAGGATGAGCAAATGTGCGCCAGAGCACCAGGTCACCCATATCTCTGGATTGTTCTTAGACGGAGCGCTATCATGGTGGAATCTCCAAGTTCAAACTCTAGGAGAGGCAGCAGCATACGCCTTGACTTGGAATGAAATGAAGGAACTCATGCGCAAGAAGTACTGTTCTAGGGCGGAGATCCAAAAGTTGGAAACTGAATTTTGGAACCTCAAGATGGATGGTCCAAATATTGCTGAGTATGTGAAGAGGTTTCACGACCAATCTCGCGTTGTACCATACATGGTTAATCTGGAATTCAAGCGCATCGAGCGTTTCATTTTGGGATTGGCACCCCAAATCACGAGTATGGTGACAACATCAAAGCCTGCAATAATCACCGAGGCTATTGATCTGAGTGTAGCACTAACTGAAGAGGCAATCAGGTTGAACAAGTTCTCGATTTCTGACCAAAAGAAGAAGGAGACTCACGTTGAGTCATCAGGTGAGAACAAAAGGAAGTTCTCAAACTTCAAGAAAGGTACCAACAGTGCTAACAAGAAGAAGGAAGCAAACACACCAGCCGAGGTCAAGACTGGTGTTGAAAACAAAGGAAAAGGGTATATGGGCACCTTGCCCAAATACGATGCATGTCAGTTGCATCATACTGGACGATGCCGAGCTAGAAAGTGTGAGACGTGCGGAAAAGTTGGCCATGCCAAAGAAACATGATGGTATGGTGCCAGTCGTGGTAATGGTGGTCAGAGAGGTTATGGCAGTGGGAATGGAAACGGTAACCGTGGAGGAAATGGGTATGGAAACTGCAACCAAGGAGGAAATGGCGGTAATGGTAATCGTGGTAATTTTGGAAACCAAGCTGGAAGTGGAAATCGCAACCAAAACAACAATCAGGGTAATGGGAATGGAAATGGTCGGGGACCAGGTTGCTTTAACTGTGGAGATGTTGGGCATTTTAAGAGAGAGTGCCCGAAAATCAATCAAGCTCAGGGAAGGGTTTTCAACATAGGAGAGAGAGAAGCTCGCCAAGATCCAAACGTAGTCACAGGTACGTTCCCTATCAACCAACGCTTTGCATCTGTACTGTTTGATACTGGTGCCGATTATAGTATTGTGTCACTAGAGTTTAAGAAAATACTTGGGTTGGTAGCTAGTAAGCTAGATATTCCATATTCGATAGAACTAGCTAACGAAAAGCTAGTAGAAGCAAATGAAGTCATTAGAGGTTGCGTGATAGAACTGGGAGAGCACGAGTTCACGCTTGATCTTCTGCCAGTCGAGTTGGGAAGCTTTGACGTGGTGGTTGGAATGGATTGGTTGTCGAACAACCGAGCAGAGATCAATTGTCACGAGAAGATCATTCGCGTTCCGATGGCGAATGGAGAAACAATTGTGGTGCATAGAGAAAAGCATGATACGCCTCTAAGGATTATCAGTTGTTTGAAAGCTCGAAGATGTTTGCAGAAAGGATGTGTTGCCTTCTTGGCACACGTCGTGGACAAGGAAGCCGCTGAGTCAAAGTTGGAAGATATCCCAGTTGTGAGGGAATATCCTGAAGTCTTCCCCGAAGACTTGCCAGGATTGCCGCCACAGCGACAAGTCGAATTCCACATTGACTTAGTTCTAGGCGCTACGCCTGTAGCTAAGGCACCTTATCGACTTGTGCCTTCCGAGATGCAAAACTTCAGGAACTTTTGGACAAGGGATTTATCAGACCAAGCTTCTCGCCTTGGGGATCTCCAGTTTTGTTTGTTAAGAAGAAGGACGGTAGTTTCCGCATGTGTATCGACTACCGCGAGCTAAACAAGTTGACTATCAAGAATCGATATCCTTTGCCAAGGATTGATGACCTGTTTGATCAACTACAAGGTTCAAGTTTCTACTCCAATATCGATCTTCGATCAGGATATCACCAGTTGCGAATACAAGAAAAAAGCATACCAAAGACTGCCTTTAGGACTCGTTATGGACACTACGAGTTTCTAGTTATACCGTTTGGGTTGACGAACACGCCAGCAGTGTTTATGGATTTGATGAATAGAGTTTGCAAGCCGTACCTTGATAAGTTTGTGATTGTGTTTATCGACGATATTTTCATTTATTCAAAGACGAAGGAAGAGTACGAACAACACCTAAGAGCTATTTTAGAGCTGCTTAAGAAAGAGAAGTTGTACGCTAAGTTCTCAAAGTGCGAGTTCTGGTTACGTGAGGTTCGGTTCCTCGGTCACGTGGTAAACGGAAATGGAATTCATGTGGATCCCACAAAGATCGAAGCGATCAAGAATTGGGAGACTCCGAAGACGCCAACCGAGATCTGTCAGTTCCTAGGATTGGCAGGGTATTATCGCAGATTCATTGAGGATTTTTCAAAAATCGCCCAACCTTTGACCTCCCTCACCCAAAAGGATAAGAAGTATGAATGGGGAGATAAGCAAGAGGAAGCTTTTCAGTTACTAAAGAACAAGCTTTGCGATGCACCCATCCTATCCCTACCCGAAGGCACCGATGACTTCGTGGTATATTGTGACGACTCGCGTCAGGGATTGGGATGTGTACAGATGCAGCGACAGAAGGTTATAGCTTATGCTTCGCGACAGTTGAAGGTCCATTAAAAGAACTACACCACACATGATTTGGAACTAGGCGCAGTGGTGTTTGCATTAAAGATATGGCGACATTACTTGTTTGGCACCCGATGCACGATCTTTACCGATCACAAGAGCTTACAGCATATATTCGATCAGAAAGAGCTTAACATGAGATAGCGACGATGGGTTAAGTTGTTAAATGATTATGATTGTGAAATCAAGTACCACCCAGGAAAGGCGAATGTAATAGCAGACGCTTGAGTCGGAAGGAAAGAATCAAGCCCATAAGGGTTAGGGCTTTGGAAATGATTATACAGACAGACCTCTCGTTGCGCATTCGTGCTGCACAGAGAGAAGCTCTCAAAAAGGAGAATCTTGTGGATGAATATCTCCGTGGGATGGAGAAACAGTTAGTACCCAATGAGGAAGGAACGTTGTGTTTCATGAAACGAATTTGGGTTCCCCTTTTTGGTGGTCTTAGAGACGTGATTTTTGATGAAGCACATAAATTAAGGTACTCGATCCATTCCGGGGCGGATAAGATGTACCAGGACTTGAATGATTTTTACTGGTGGCCAAGACTAAAAGGTGATGTTGCAACGTATGTTGGCAAATGTTTGACCTGTGCCAAAGTAAAAGCCGAGTATCAGAAGCCTTCAGGTCTTCTGCAGCAACCTGAAATACCCATGTGGAAATGGGAGCAGATTTCAATGGATTTTATAACAAAATTGCCAAAGACACCCAGAGGTCATGATACGATTTGGGTAATCGTAGACCGACTGACGAAATCTGCACACTTTTTGCCGATCAGGGAAAAAGATAACACCGGTAAGCTTGCTGAGCTGTATCTCAGAGAAATAGTAGCACGACATGGAGTGCCTCTCTCGATCATTTCTGATAGAGACGGAAGATTTGTGTCAAGGATTTGGCAATCCTTCCAAGAAGCTTTTGGTTCTCAGTTGAATCTGAGTACTGCATTTCACCCACAGACAGATGGCCAGAGCGAACGAACGATTTAAACGCTAGAAGACATGTTGCGAGCTTGCGTAATGGACTTGGGTGGCAGTTGGGACACTCACTTACCATTGGTTGAATTCTCGTATAACAACAGCTACCATGCAAGCATCCAAGCCTCACCGTTTGAAGCTCTCTACGGACGCAAGTGTCGATCACCGTTATGCTGGGCAGATGCGGGTGATAGACAGCTTGTTGGTCCCGAATTGGTTCAAGAGACTACAGATAAGATTATACAGATCCAAGAGCGCATTAAGGCGGCTCGTGATTGACAAAAGAGTTATGTGGACCGAAGAAGGAAACCTTTGGAGTTTGAAGTGGGAGACATGGTTTTACTAAAAGTCTCACCTTGGAAAGGGGTAGCACGCTTTAGGAAGCGTGGAAAGTTGAACACGCGATATATTGGACCCTTCAAAATCCTGGAGAGGATTGGTCTTGTAGCTTACAAGTTGGATCTACCTGCGGAACTAAATGGAGTTCATGATACATTTCATGTATCTAATCTGAAAACGAGTCCAACTCAAGAAACAGTTGTCATTCCTGCCGATGAAGTTCACATTGACGACACACTCCACTTTACTGAAGAACCTGTTGAGGTTACTGATTGGAAGATTAACAAGACACGCAGGAGTAGTGTTAAACTTCGTCAAGGTTCGTTGGAAAGCGCGACACGGCCCAGAGTTCACTTGGGAGCGTGAGGATCGCATGAAAGCAAAATACCCGCATTTGTTCCCAAACTCCCCTACAGCTAGTAGCGGAGCTTAAATTTCGGGACAAAATTTTCTTAACAGGGGGAGAATGTAACAACTGTCAAAAATCCAGGTATCCGTACAATTAATTAATCTTGATTAGTGCTTAATGACTGTGCTGAATTATACTTAACTACTTTCTGATTACTGCATCATACTTATATGTGCATCACATATTGCATATTGTCACAACATTATTACATGCAAACGATATTGACATAAATGTTGCACAATGCACAGCTAGCACAGTTAGCGGATAACTCAGAAAAATGCTGACGGGACTCAGCATATAGACCGACAGTGTTTTGAGACCCAGTATGAGCCAAAAACCAAGTTCTACACTAGTATAGTGTGTAGGGAAGAAAGGACCACAAAACAGCATTCCTAAGTGATAGTTTAAGTGCCGGAAAGTGCCTAAAACTCACCCAAAGTGCAGAATTCTGCATAATTCAGCAAAAATCAGCATTTTTACAAGCTAGTAACATGCAAAAATATGACTAAATGGTCCTAAATGCTTTCCTAAGTGTCGAAAATTAAAAGTGTCACAAAAGGGTACATAAAGAACACTAAACGGTATAGTTTGACACTTTAACGAACCGGTATCTAACCGAACAACCGGGCACTACCCAAAACATCAAAATTATACTAGAACCATTTTTTTATTATTTCTGAGCTAGTTATAATCCCCGAACACCCTAACACACTATATAACACATAATATGCATAAACACTAAACACCACACTTAGAATCTAACTAATATCCCTAACTTACCATCACAACCCAGCCCTATACCCCCCCCCCCCCCATGGTGGACGGTCACCAAGGTGGCCCCACACCTTGATCTTCCTTAATCTTATTTGATTTCTCTGAAGATCTTGTATGTACTATTAATGACACATTATCCATTGGTTATTCCCTAAACTTGAATATAAGTAAGACATAGAAGATCATAACCTCATATCTCACACACACTCAAACACACACCATCTTTCTCCTTCCCTTCTTCCCCCTCTCGGCCGAACACCATCAACCATACCACCACCATTGTCAAGCTTTGATCATCAATTTCAAGTTCATCACAAGGTGCAAGAAGGTGTCTAAAGAAGCTTGGAGCTCTTGGAGATTAAAGGACCACTTCCATTTGCTATTATCCACCACATTTGTCACCTTCATCTTATTGTGTTCTTCCCTAGCCCTTGTGCTAGTAGTAAGCTTCTTGTCACTTGAATTTACTTCTCATTTGGTTGTTTAAAAGTTGATATGTGATGATAATCATAAAGAACACTAATGAACAAGAAGATGAAACTTTAACATGAGCTTAAAACCATATGAATACATGTTGATTAGTGTTGATTTGCTTCTTGATGATTGATTATTTGTGTTTGTGATGTTAGACATCATATGAAAACTACTAGATTGTGATTAAACACATGATCTAGTAAGTTAAGGTGATGATCTTGTGAAAGACCAAGATGATCATACTCCATGTTTCTCATGAACTTGAAGAATGAAAATGATTTTGTGAATGTTGAAGTATGTAACATGTTACTAGACATAAACTTGGATGATTTCAAAACTAGTTTTCTCAAGAAACTAAAGTTATACACAAGATTTACTAAAACATTGTTTTTAAAGAAACTAACCATGTTTCTAGTGGTAAAACAAGTATAAAAATACATTGTTACCAAGAAAAATTCAAAAGAATGATTTATAGAAAAATCATCTAGTAAGTTGTAAAAGACTAAATTTTACAAGAATAAGATTTACAAACAAATAACCACATTTTAAAGGATAACTAAACCTACTAAACACACTACCAAGTTACTACAAGTTTCTATGAAAGTTCAAGTTCATGTTGTTATGTAAATAACATTGTTTTAGCACTTGGTAAGTGTTGGTTAAATTGTTGATTGTTTGTGATGATTTTAAAAAGAAAATGATATGCCTTGAAAGCATGGACACCTCCATTTTTAGGGGAAACTATGGCAAAATTTTCTAAAAATATAAACACTTAGAAAAATATTTTCAAACAAGTATTTACAAGTATGTTTTTGACTATGAGTTTCCAGATAAACTTTGCCATAATTTTTGTCATAAAAATACAAATATTGGAGGTTGGTTTTATAAATAAAAATGGGTAAATATATATTTAGAATATATATACATTAAAGACATGATGTGTGTGATTACTTGTATACTTTGTGTATTAGTTATATTGATTTAGGGTTTGAAATAATATAACTTAACAAATGCCAAGAAATTACAATCCAAGATAATACAAAAAATCTCATGGAATAAATATATAAGTTACACATATAATATTGAGAAACCGAACGAAAGAGTGTAACTTACAAAATATTCCGGAAGATACCTTTATAAACATATTTTTGGTAGATGATATTTTGGACACAAGTAATGAAAATATGATTTTTTTTATGATTATCACAAAGTTAGATCATAATTTTTGACAAGGAGAAAATATATTATTTTTTGAAATTAAAATATATTTTCTTGGAATTACTAGGAAATATAATATTTTTGGGAAAAATATATATTTTCTTGGAATACATTATATTGGATAAAAATAAGTTTATTTATATATTTTCTGAAGTGAGACTTGAAAATATATTGTTTTGAAACTACAAATATTTTTGCCAAGGGAAAAATTAGGAATAATTTTTCTAAGAAATACTTCTTGAAATATATATTTTAGAAATATATATTGGATACTTATTAAAGATAATACACGCCGGAATACGACACCAATATATGGCAAGTTATACGAATACAAGAATACGAATACACATGTATGAGATACCCCCATCCTTGGGAAGGAAATACGAAAATAAATACTTGAGAAGTATTATTACAAAATATTGTTCAACAATTATTACAAAACTTAAAAATATAATTTAAGTTAAAATAATTATTATTTTAACAAGTAATTATAACTTGGAATAATATTGAGGACATATAAGGAACGTAACTCAAAAACATAAATACTAAGACAAGGCATGACCCGTTCGTCTAATAGACGTTAGTACATTGTAGGTAGTCGTGTTTGCTGAAGGAACGTGAGTTTCGAGTACTGAAGATGCAAGACAGTGAGTTCATGTCCCCCCTTTTCTTTAAACTGTTTTGTTTATTAACTTCGGGGGTGAAATACATGTTACAAAATGATTACATACAATTACAATTGGTATGGTTAGCTGCGTCACGAATAAAAAGATGTGTCATCCGAAGTTGTTGGGGTTTAGGAGATGTATCTTAATCCTGGACGAGATACATGGTTCTAAACTCAGTTTTATTTAAGGTCTTTTGTTGAGTCTTCGTGAACTCTTTAAAACATATTGTGGTTTGTAACTTAAATTTAGAGTCTTTTCAGACAAGTATGTTGTGGTATTTTCAAACTTAATTTATGGATGAACATCTTATGGTTTAATCATATAGTTGTTGTTATGCTTGAATGCTATGGTATTAAGAAAATCACACCATAATCACGCTTCCGCAAAAGTCAGGGTGTGACACATGAGCATCACTGTATATAGACAAGACTTGTCCAACACATGACTCCATTAATTATGACACATGAGATGCACATCAGTCATGGCCTACGCGTGAGTTTTGCGTAATACAAACAAACACAAAACACAAATATATTCATTACTCTACCATGCATTAGAATACACAAAAACTAAAGGCGTGGGGTTCAGACATTATGTATCAACAATAAGGAAATGGTTTAAAAGTAAATGGTGGGTTACAAGTAAATGGTTGTATGTTTTTTTTTGTACTATGTAATAATAGGTTATGTGTTTTCAATTTTTATCCGGTTACCATAAGGTCCATAATTGTAACATCCCATCTGTGCTAGGACTTACGTGTCACTATAACGAATCACAAAATCAGTACATCAATCCCTAATAATGGTTTACAATAATCAAAACATCATTTCTTACGTCTTAAGAAAAATCTTTGAATCTGGAAACACTTTATCAGTCCATTCCTGAATCTTCCCGGATAATCTTTTAACCTAACGTACATAAAGCCACCAATGTACGCCTGAGTAAAACGATTTACTTAGCAGGACAACAACTGTAAAATGTATGAATCCTTAATACTATCTATATACGTCAAACCATATACATATAACGTATGTAGTTAGCCTCATTCAATGAGTCGCATGCTGTAGTTCGGTGGGTACTTAGTTCACATTTAGTGCGTCACATAATCAGATTCGGTGCGTCACTTTTGGTAATTTGGTGAGTGATATTCGGTAATTCGATGCATGTAACACCTGGTTTTGTGAACAAATATTTCATATATATTGTTAAATGAGTAAGTAACGAGCAAGATTACTACTTGAAATATGAGGTATCCAGACAGGTATTTAGTATTATAAGATATCATTTAATAAAAATAGTAAAACATATGATATTTTAACTCTACTATGTTTTTAGTGAAACTTGGGTCAAAACGTACAGGAAAATAAGCTCATCGCAACAGGATATTTGTGTTACTATAGAACACCATAGTTTAAAAGTTACAAGATAAAAACGAGATTCAAGCTAAACTAATTATGGTCTATTGGCCTCTAATAATCTCTACTAGACATCATTGGCCGTTGGATGTCCCATTTTTTTATTCATCTGACAGTCTCACCTTTCAACTATTTTCCTCCACCGGTCATCAGTTAAAAATCCGTTAAGTTTTTTTTTTTCGAATTACAAATTGATGTTTTAGGGCTTTTGATCAGAACGAATATACGAGTCGAATGATGTAAAACTTACCTTGAAATGGTGCTCCAAACGACAGAAACAATGCTTCAATTCGGGTGTTTAAACTTCCAATTAACAAAAATCAAGTCGTTTGGAGCACCGTTTCGAGGTAAGTTTTACATCAATAGACTTATCCTCGTTCTGATCAAAAGCCCTAAAACGTCAATTTGTAATTCGAAAAAAACTTAACCCCGTTAAGTTTTTTTTTAACCGAGGACCAGTGGAGGAAAAATAATTGAAAGGTATGACTGTCAGGGGGAATAAAAAAGGTGAGACTTCCAATGGCCAATTACGTCTAGTAGGATTATTAGAGGCCGATATCCCAATAATTATTCGTTATAATAAAACTAAACATACATAAGATTTCGAAATATTCAAATAGGAATATAATAAAACTATAAGGCTATAGGGTAAGGGGGTCATGGTTGGGTCATGATTTGCCACATAGGCCCATTATTCATGCCCTATACCACCCCCCCTATTAAATCACGATGGTTCGCGTGAATTAAACCACGACAACCACGTCCTCCCTTTTTTCAATTATTCACGCAAACCCTAACCCCAACATCAAGAAGAACAATAGCGGCAACAAATTCTTTTCCTTTGTTTGTGATAATCAGGTACTTGTTTTCTATGATATGTATTTTTAATTCACAATCTCAAATTACATGATCGTAATCTGCACTGGTTCGTTGCGTTGTTTCTCTTTTCTAATTATCATTATCCTCTTTTTCGCTTTTTCTTTTAATTTGTTTAATTGAGGCGTTGATTTTGCTTTTGATCAATGCGTGTTTACTGTGCATACAAGTGACGAATTGAAAAGTATTGTTGTCTATTTGGGGTTCTACAACAAAAATGCCACATAGTTGCAAAACCCAGCACAAGCACTTGAACTCAAGACATTGAGATATTGTATGTATGCTTGTATTTTGCTGCATAACATGATTATCGAAGGCGAATGTAACACCATATGTGAATATGATCTTAACGACATTCATGAGAATGTCGTACCAGTTGATGAAGGGCAACAAGAATCTAACATGTGGGCGTTATACAACGAGACTGCATATAACCATATTCGTTCGGATTTGATTTAACATGTTTAGCAATTTGGTTGGGTTAAAAACAACGAGTAGTTTTTTTTCTTAATTTATAATATGTAGTTTAAATCTTGATGTTATTTTTTTTTATTAATTTGAATGTTATGTAGTTTTATTACTAAAATTACCCTATATATTAAAATTCCAACTAAATGAACAGTAAGGTGATGAGCAATGGTATCGGCTACCGGTACCGGTAATAAATTTATCAAACCGGGTGTATTTTCGGTACTGGTTCGGCACCGGTATTCACCGGTTTTTACCCTCAAATATCGGTGTCATCCCAGAACCGACCGGTACCGAACCGTACTGTAATAACATTACTAGGTGATGAGCAATGGTATCGGCTACCGGTACCGGTAACAAATATATCAAACCGGGTGTATTTTCGGTACTGGTTCGGCACCGGTATTCACCGGTTTTTACCCTCAAATATCGGTGTCATCCCAGAATCTACCGGTACCGAACCGTACTGTACTGTACCAGGTATATTCGGTACTTGTACCCACTTTTGGGGATTTCGGTAACGTTATTTTCGGTACCGGTTGGTACCGAGCTCATCAAATCCTGTAGCAATGCAAGTAATTGCACCGTTTAGATTACTTTTCATACACATAGTAAGTAAACTGTATTTCATTTGAATGAGGTTTTATATACACAACAACTTATTTTGCTTTCTTTTTTGTCTTTTTCTGTAATGAATGAATTGTAGCATGTAAAATTAACTTGAATATTTAGATTGTTGATGAGCAAATCGTATCAAATCCTGTAATCAAACCGGTATCGTATCGGTACCAAATTTACTATACCAAATCATTTTCGGTACTAATTTGGTACCCACCTTTTGGCGTTTTCAGAACCGTTACTTTCGGTTCGACACCGGTCTAGCACCATACCTGTATTTGTTGATTTTTACCTTCAAATACCATACCGTATTGTACCGAGTATTTTCGGTGCCGGTACCTAATTTCAAGATTTTCCGGATCAGTAATTTCGGTGCCGTTACCGGTACCGAGCCCATCCATATTTTAACGTTTAGCACCGTAATAACTGAACTGAAAACAACCGAATTTCCAACGTGTAAGACGTGTGGGTCCTATTATTATATATTAGGTTATTTAAAATCGTTTTTTAGGACGGAGTGACTATCCTTACCACGCCATTTTTATTTATGTTTTGATATTCGGTATTTGATTGCCGTTGCTGACACGCGTTTTACAGTCATTGGGTCCCTGCCGCAACGCGCGGGCAGAAAACCAACTAGTTTATTTAATTTTATTTGTTGTTTATATAAAATAAATAAAATATATTTCACATAAAAAAGAGGTGGATAGTGGTTTGAGTCATGACTACACCCTTAGGATAGTGATTTTAGATGGTGAATTAAAGGGCGATGACATGACGTTGACGTGGAGGATCATGAGGGTCATGACCACACCTTATAACCTAAAATTTCAAAATAATCAAATAGGAATATAATAAAACTAAAATTACATTTGAAACTAAAATACAGTGCACGAGTGTAAGTGATTGTGAATTAAGTCAAAAAGACACTATGAAGATTTCTTCCTTTAGAAGCCGCAAACCGTTTTCCTTCCGAATGAAGCAAACCAAATATTTATGTTATATATAGAACTTTAGGTTGTTCATTTGAGATATTCTAAAACCAATGGGAACGCTACAATACTAAGAACCTCGATCTCTCAATATTCATTTGGGTGTTGTTAATAGTTGTTTCCAAAGCATGAGTAAGGATGTTTTATATCAACTAATCGTAGATGGTTTTCAGGTACATTCTCCTTTAAGTTTATGTCTAATCCGTTATTACTATTAGACCATGTGTAGTGGTTTAGCTCAATAATGCCCTCACCATGGGGCGTTTTGCGACACGTGACAGTCCAGTCAGCATGGGCATTATTTCAAAATGGGTGTAGTGGGGATTGGGGCATTGCGTTAAATGAGAGGTAAAATAATTAAATAAAACAAAAACACTTAAAAAAATCTTATTGGATAACAAAAAAAGAGATGAAAGATGATTGGACAAGGAGAAGGGGGCAAGGCGTAGTTTAAAAAACGCTGAATCAATTTTTTTTCCAAAAAAAACGCTAAAAAACGCCCCATGTAATAGGTTCCAGGCGTTTTTAGGCGTTATTTTTGAAATTTAAAAAAAAAACGCCCCACTACGGAGGGTCTTATTATCATTAGGCTTAAGAGTCATAGTGACGGTAGATGCTGGGCGACTTAAACCCATATCAACTTGCTGTAGATAGTTTCCAGACGCTTATTACGATTTTCAATTACGCTTATTACGATTTTCAATTACGGTTACAAAGAAATAAAGAAAAGAACCGGCTGATGGAATGATTAGATTTAGGTTTAGCAAAAAGTGATGGTATGATGAGATTTATGTTTAGTAAAAAGTAATTAATAGCTTTTGTTTCTTTATTTTTAAAGACAATAACAATCTCATTCAATTCATCCTTGTCTCCGTAAAGTCCTTTGACGGTGATAAATATATATTTTAATAATTTGTTTGCATCCCTTCTCGTTCATCAAAAATTTCTATTTGTGTGAAATCTTAAAAGTATATACCTATTTATTTGAGTTAAGAAATACTATTTAGACTAAGTTGCGGTTTTGGTCCATGTGATTTATAGCCCGTTAGTTAAGAAATATTATTTAGACTAAATTGCGGTTTTAGCCCATGTGATTTATAGCCCGTTACAATATTTTACAAAATCTAACTGTCTTGCAATTTACATATCAAAGTTTCTATTTTAATGTAATTTCAATCTACTAGACTAACTCCATCCATTTTCTAGTTAAATCAAAGTCACATGAGATACATGTGACTGGACAAATACGTAATTAACCATTAAAATTGAAAGAAACAAATATTATTTAAGTAAAAACGTATTACACAATACAATCCTATTTAGCATATCACTTCAAAAGCATAAAATTGTAATTTGATATATTTTTTAATATTTTCCCTAAAATATGACTCGTATATAGAATAAGTATTATTCTATTTTTTTGTGCTCACGTTGAGAAGTCATTTAGAAATTAATGTATTATTTTTTCTTAACAGTTTTTATTCACTTGAGTGTGGATAAATTTTGAATTAAAGTTGGATTGGATGTAATATTTTGTAGAAATAAAATATTAAATACTACTAGGTTTTACCCCGTCGCTTTGTAACGAACTTAATTAGTTTGTCTATCTAGAGACAGCTAACTTAGTATTGAATCTAAAGAAAATGACATACAGGAAGATACACCACATAGTACAAAAGAGGACACTCAATTTTACACCAATGGTTCACCAAGTAAAGCATTAATGAATATAACAATAACACGAAATTTGGACTCTTATAATTAAATAACTTTAAAAAAAGGATACATGACTCTGAGCCGTAGCAAAGCCAACCAGCCTTTTATGCAATCATGAAATTAGGACTCTTTATAATTAAATAACGTAAAAAATTGCATAACTCTGAGCCATACTAAAGCTTACAGCGAAATACAATTCATAACTAATGATAATGTTGGTTTTGATTATAGGTGAATGATATTGGGAATCGGATGAAGATCAAGCAACTTGCAAGAACTGAACACATGTTAAATGAAGCTTTCGCGTTGATCTTATTTTTTTTCGCAATTGTCAATTATGTAGAAACTTAAAATCAGTATTTTAAATGTTTTAAACATATGTGAATATTGTCATGTAAACGTTTTTGTCAAACGGCATTTTTGTCTTAAAATTCTTACTTTAAATGATAAAGTATTGTTAAAAATTAGTAAGGGTCTTACAATGACCCCTTTTACTTTTACACTTTTGGGTACAATACGTTTATTACTATTAAACACACGCAATCACATATTTTATGCTTAAATCACAAACAAACAATCCAACATACATGCTTAATACGTTATGCTTGAGTTTGTATACATTGAAACATTCTTATGCTTTATACTTGTCATTAACTTCGATCAAGCCTCTCTTAACATGTATAGCGCTATAGGAGTAACGCAACGCCCGTATTCTTAAGGTCATGTTAAGTTAAACACAGAACGGTCTTATCGTTGTTACGATAAGATTACGCTAGCGGTAAACTTTGGGTTGACATTTATAGTTACATTCCAGTTATACGTTAATTCTTGATAACAATTTTGTCATGTGGATTTGTTCAAAATTTTATATATATGCTAGTATTCAAACTTGTATGATCGTCAATACTTTTTGTATTAAACTATACTTTAATACGTGTTGCAGGATTTTGATGATGATGCACAGAATCTAGTAGGATGCCTAGAAACGCACCTTAAACTTTAATACTTGTTGTATTTTATTTTGTTTCAAACTTCTTGTTATTCTATTTCGAACAATGTACTTGATGTTAGCAATGAAATGAAATTTGTGTATTAAATACTTGTCACATTTAGTGTTATGAAGTCTCTTGTAATCTCGTTTTCGTCTCACTCCGATGTTTTCGCCATCGGTTGGGGTGTAACAAATAGCGGTTTACAATAATCAAAACATCATTTGTTACGTCTTAAGAAAAATCTTTGAATCTCGAAACACTTTATCAGTCCATTCTTGAATCTTCCTGGATAATCTTTTAACCTAACAAACATAAAAACACCAATGTACGCCTGAGTAAAAGGATTTACTTAGTGGGACAACAACTGTAAAATGTATCAATCCTTAATATTATCTATATACGTCAAACCATATACATATAACATATTTAGTTAGCCACATTCGTTAGTTCGGTGTGTACTTAGTTCACATTAATTGCGCACATAATCAGATTCGATGTGTCACTTTTGGTAATTTGGTGAGTGATATTCGGTAATTCGATGCATGTAACACCGGGTTTTGTGAACAAATATTTCATATATTTTTGGATTTTAATAATCCTTAGTTTCACCTGTTGGTCGATAATAATCTCAATTTTAAAAATTCCCTCCAATGATCCAAACTTGTAAAAATTTGGCCCTCATCGATCCTTTTCTAACTGCAGTGCACTTGAGTCTATTAAGGAGGCTACAGGTGCACTTGAATCTATTGAGGAGATCAAATTCTTATATGTTAGAAAATGATCGATGGGGGCCGAATTCTTATAAGTTGGGATCATTAGAGGGAATTTTTAAAGTTAAAATTATTATCGGTCAACCGATGAAACTTGGGATTATTAAAATCCAATAACCCTATTGTTAAATGAGTAAGTAACGAGTAAGATTACTACTTGAAATATGAGGTATCCAGACGTGTATTTAGTGTTATAAGATACTGTTTAATAAAAATAGTAAAACATATGATATTTTAACTCTACCCTGTTTTTAATGAAATTTAGGTCAAAACGTACAAAAAAGTAAGCTAATAGCAACAGGATATTTGTGTTACTATAGAACGCCATAGTTTAAAAGTTATAAGATAAAAATGAGATTCGAGCTAAACTAATTATGGGATATTGGCCTCTAATAATCTCTACCAGACATCATTGGCTATTGGCAGTTCTACTTTTTTTTATTCCCCCTGACAGTTTCACCTTTCAACTATTTTTCCTCCACCGGTGCTCAGTTAAAAATCCGTTAAGTTTTTTTTTTTTCCAAATTACAAACTGACGTTTTAGAGCTTTTGATCAGAACGAAGATACGAGTTGAATGATGTAAAACTTACCTTGAAATTTTGCTCCAAACGACGAAAACGGTGCTTCAATTCGAGTGTTTAAACTTCCAATTAACAAAAATCAAGTCGTTTGGAGCACCGTTTCGTGGTAAGTTTTAAATCAATAGACTCGTATCCTCGTTCTGATAAAAAATCCTAAAACATCAATTCGAAAAAAAAAACTTAAGTTTTTTTAACTGAGTACCGGTGGAGGAAAAATAGTTGAAAGGTGGGACTGTCAGGAGTAATAAAAAAAAGTGGGACTTCCAATAGTGTCTAGTAGGGATTATAAAAGACCAATATCCCATTAATTATTATAAAATTAAAATACGTAAATATTTGATCATAAGATTTCGAAATATTCAAATAGGAATATAATAAAACTAAAATTACATTTGAAACTAAAATACAGTGCACGAGTGTAAGTGATTGTGAATTAAGTCAAAGTCTTCACAATGAAGTATTTCTTCCTTTAGAAGCCGCAAACCGTTTTCCTTCCGAATGAAGCAAACCAAATATTTAGGTTATATATATAGTACTTTAGGTTGTTCATTTGAGATATTCTAAAACCAATGGAAACGCTACAATACTATAAACCTCGAGCTCTCAATATTCATTTGGGTGTTGTTAATACTCGAGCTCTCAATATTCATTTGGGTGTTGTTCATAGTTGTTTCCGGAGCACGAGTAAGGATGTTTTATATCAACTTATCGTAAATAGTTTTCAGGTACATTCTCCTTTAAGTTTATGTCTAGTCCGTTATTACTATTATTATCATTAGGCTTTAGAGTCATAGTGAGGGTAGATGTTGGGCGACTTAAACCATATCAACTTGTAGATAGTTTCCAGACACTTCTTACGATTTTCAATTACGGTTACAAAGAAATAAAGAAAAGAACTGGCTGATGGAATCATGAGATTTAGGTTTAGTAAAAAGTAATGATATGATGAGATTTAGGTTTAGTAAAAAGTAATTAATAGCTTTTGCTTGTTTATGTTTAAAGACAATAACAATCTCATTCAATTCATCCTTGTCTTCGTAAGTCCTTTGACGGTGATAAATATATATTTTCATAGTTTGTTTGCATCTTTTTAACTATTTAAAATTTTAAGACATCACCTTCTCGTTCATCTAAAATTTCTATTTGTGTGAAATCTTAAAAATATATACCTATTTATT
The DNA here is from genome assembly GCA_030545235.1 of Helianthus tuberosus. Taxonomy (NCBI): domain Eukaryota; kingdom Viridiplantae; phylum Streptophyta; class Magnoliopsida; order Asterales; family Asteraceae; genus Helianthus; species Helianthus tuberosus. The sequence continues at coordinate 105,716,819 of CM060417.1, forward strand.
TATGAGTTAAGAAATATTGTTTATACTAAATTGTGGTTTTGGTCCATGTGATTTATAGCCCGTTAGTTAAGAAATATTATTTAGACTAAATTGTGGTTTTGGTCCATGTGATTTATAGCCCGTTACAATATTTTACAAAATCTAAATGTTTTGCAATTTACATATCAAGGTTTCTATTTTAATGTAATTAACTCCATCCATTTTCTAGTTAAATCATAGTTACATGAGATACATGGGACTGGACAAATACGTAATTAACCATCAAAGTTGAAAGAAACAAACATTATTGAAGTACAAAAGCATTACACAATACAATCCTATTTAGCATATCACTTCAAAAGCATAAAATTGTAATTTGAAATATTTTTTTATTATTTTATCTAAAATATGACTCGTATATAGAATAAGTATTATTATATTTTTTGGTTCTCACGTCGAGAAGTCATTTAGACATTACTGTATTATTTTTTCATAACAGTTTTTATTCACTTGAGTGTGGATAAATTTTGTATTAAAGTTGGATTGGATGTAATATTTTGTAGAAATAAAATATTAAATACTACTAGGTTTTACCCCGTCGCTTTGTATCGAACTTAATTAGTTTGTCTATCTAGAGACAGCAAACTTAGTATTGAATCTAAAGAAAATGACATACAGGAAGATACATCACATAGTACAAAAGAGGACACTCAATTTTACACCAATGGTTCACCAAGTAAAGCATTAATGAATATAACAATAACACGAAATTTGGACTCTTATAATTAAATAACTTTAAAAAAGGATACATAACTCTGAGCCGTAGTAATAATGAAATCATGAAATTAGGACTCTTTATAATTAAATAACGTAAAAAATTGCATAACTCTGAGCCATACTAAAGCTTACAGCTAAATACAATTCATATATAAAAAACCTATCCAGTTACTATTACTTTACTAATACTCTTCAAAGAAAAATTTGGTGAAACCCACCGGCTTTGCCTCCTCCTCATACTTTCACTATGTTGCAATTTTAACTTTTTGACTTTGGTACTTTAAAGTTTCATAAAATGACAAAGGAACTAAACTACTACTCCATTTTACAAATAGTTTGCTTTTAACACTCTAACTTTGTGGTAGTTTCCTTTTTAGCCCAAACTTTGTTATAGTTTCCTTCTTACCAAAAAAGATTATCAAATTTTATCTTTGCCCTTTCTTAGTCCTTTGGTTTGGGAAATGCAATTTTTAACCACTTAACTTTTTACGAACTTTGCAAATGCCACTTTGACCCCCTCGAGAGTTTTTGGCTTGATGATATAAATTCGAGTTAGTCGGGTCACGTATAATAAGTTATGATTGTACGAGTTAGTCGGGTCACGTATAATAAGTTATAGTTGGAGCGAGCACGCCAATGTTTGACTAGCCCGGGGAATGGGTAAAAATGACTAGAAATAACCTTCGTTAATAAACATGTAACATGGTGCTAAAATGAAACGGGTCAAATAATCACATAAAGGAATTTTAAGTCGTTTGTTTATAAATTAGATCTTCATATAACCGAGGTGATAAACGGATCCGTAATTTAATTACGGACGCGTGGGAAAAAGAATCACGCAAAATGGATGAGTAGAATAAAAGTTACGACGATTTAAAGTTGGAATTTTTTTGGTTAAAACTAGAGCTGGGCAAAAAGCAGGTCCAGAAAACGAACCTGCTGGAAAGTAGTCTCCCCCGCGGCACTCGAGGGAGGACATGGGAACGTGCACGACACACGGGTGCCCCCGCGACACGCGACAAGAAAAACCGATTCTCTCGCGTGGCGCGAGAGGCATAAATCCGGAATTTTTTTTATTTTATTTTGTTTAGTTGATGTTGGAACCTGTTTATATTTGTTTCTAAGCTAACAAAACTAACTTTTAAGTTGGTTTTGATATTAGGTGATTGTGGCAAGCATCCGGATGACGATCAAGCAATAAAGTGAACCGAACACATGTCGAATGAAGCTTCCACGTTGACTTTACTTTGTTTTTGTTTTTGTTTTAAGTGAACTATGTGACCACTTGAAGTTATATTTTGAATACTTTAAACATGTTTGAAAGTTGAACAAAGTTTTTGTAAAGTCGCATTTTCGTATAAAATGTGTATTTAAAGTTATAATCGTGTAATATTGAGACAGGTCTTACAAGTTGGTAATCAGAGCTCATGGTTAAAGAGTGAAATGTGTTCGGTTTGAGGCTTGATCGCAAATCCGGTAAGTACATGTATATTAATGGTTAAGCATGATTAAAGTGTTGTGAACAACACATAGGGTTATCGTGTAATATATATTACCTCAATTAAATGATAGATATAGTTAACGAAATTACGTGCGTTGACACTTATAGTAGAATAGCCTTGTATTATGATACGGGCGTTTATTGAAGTCGACATTACTAATCCTTGTAAATGTTTTAATTGAAGGATACTCGCATCTAAAGATGGCGAGAGTGTAACAAGTGCAGATATGATAGAGGAACGGTCCAAAGTATGACAAGTAGAGCATGCTCACCAATGACCAAATCGCGTAACAATCGCGAATAAGAGAAATGGTAAGGAAAGCCCGTCGAGGCAAGCATTACCAGGTGCACGTTTTACATTTAATCGCACAAATAGTAATATGCAACAAACATGTAGAGAATGACGGTTGCATATGTAGGATAAAACTTGGAAAAACCGAATAGGATATCTATTTAGGATGATGTTTCCAAGAAAAAAAATCAAATAGAAACATGTGTTATTCACGATTGTGAATAACAAGACAATAGTAGAAATAGTTTATTTGGTAACTTGGACGGGAGTAATTATCTAAGTGGATAATTCTCAATAAAATACTAATGAGAAAAGTAGAGATCACATTAACGAATATGATTACATAATAGTTTGATAGAAAGAAAACATTTTATATGTTCAAGGGCAAAACAAGTAAAACTAACAATTGTCGTTTAGCAATTAAATAAAGTTTTACGGAATGGAATCAAAGATATAGAAATAAATAGAGACGTTACTTACATAGGGCGTGATGTGAAAATTGTGAAAAGGTCACGCGTGTCATGTGTTGACCGCTTACTCTGGCCAAGTAAGTAGTGAACACATAATACCATGAACTTCTTATGATGGACACATTTACGTCCGATGTAATAAGGATGGGGTGAATGGGAAAATTAAAAAAAAGGTACCCAAATCAATAAAATACGCAAAATGTTTGATAATAGACGTAAATGCAAGTCGGATGACGGAAGCGTATTACGTTAGAATAATGAGCCCGATAGTAGGGAGAAGGATCAATGTAAATGAAAATACAGACCGACTAATAGGAATCCAAAGGCATAGGGATAAAAGTTTGACTGTCACAAGTGATGAAATTCACACGGACAAGTCAACCGAATTAGATAAAGAATAAAGTATTTGATTGAATAAAAACGATGGATTTCGCTAAGACGACCAAATAAATTAAAACGAAGTCTAAAACCATATGAGAATGGTTACTTTGAAGATGACTTCGGTAAAAATACCCGATAGATGGGTAGGATTTTGAGTGAATGCGTAAACCAAGAGACGGGAAGGCGGATAGAAGGTCAAAAGACTCGGATTGAGAGTTATGACAAAAGACGACAAAATTTTGCAAACATAAATTTTGAAAATTTCGTTCAACTGTTTCAAAGTTGAACGGGTAGGATAAAGAATGAAGTTTGACATTCACAAGTAACGAAATTTCACATGAACAAGTTAAACGAGTTAAATAAAGAATAACGTTTGCTAATGTAAGTAAGCGCGAACCGAATAAATAAAAGCGCGAAATATTAGGATAAAAGAACCCGGGTAATGGGTTGTAAATAAATATAGGAATAAACTGGATAACAATAAGTGGAAAACAAACCGACGCATAAATGACGTAAGAAGTCATAGAGTCGGAATATTAGTTTGAAATGGAAACGGATGTAGCCTTAGACTACGGTCAAGGTCCATAGAATTCAAGAATGAAAACGAACGATTTCTAAACTAAAAAGGGTGCGTTGACACCGAAAGTATATTTTTAGAACGACATGAGTAAAAGGTGATCTACGGGATCATCATAACCCTCGGGATTGTAAGTGGTGTTGAAGTCTACGGGACCAAAAAGACCCTTGGGTCATAAATAGAAAGAAACAAACTGTTGGAGTCTCACCTTAAAAAGGTGAAAATCTAAATAAATAACTTACGAGGCTAAGTAAAAGAACCTACGGGTCACTTGGGTAAAGCGTGAAAAACTGGTTACAATTTTTCGCGTAAAAATAAAAACGATCAGGAATAAACTTAGAACGGAAATTCCTAGACATGAAAAAAAGACGTAAGACAAAGAGAAAACGTGAACGAAAAATTTAGTTTTTTTAGTCAAAAGCAATGTTTAACAAACATAAGTAGTATGAGGTGGTTTAGAAAATCTTAAACACAAATAAGGCCGGAGATGGCAAAATAGTATATCCGGGTGACGGGGTATGAAGTGACGGCGACTAATTAGCCTAGCCGGTAAAACTATTCAAAGTGAAGATAATGTCATGACGAATACAAAGCGATTGTTAATATAAGACAAGCGGGGAATAAACATGTTAACAGACTAAATCGACTAAGTGATCAAGTGACAACTCGATCAAATAGGTGACAAAGATAAAAAAAATATAAGATGAAAGTTACGGTTCGTAAGGACTTACACATGAAAGACACACATGTCAATACGAATGATAAATACTGACCAAAAAGAAAGAATGCTTTAAAAATGAAACCAAGTTCGTTTGGTTTAAACCAATGAACTACGCAAATAAGGTTTCGGGGACGAAACCTCTTTAAGGGGGGGGGGGGTAGACTTGTAACACCCCGAAAACTGGTTTGGTAATCAAACCACGTTAACATTTATGAACGAGTAAAATACCGTTAATGGTGAAATTAACCGATAAATATTAGGAATTAAATAAATAAACCTAATATTAATTAAAAGGAGGATAAATACTTTGAGAAAAACAAAGTATATAAAAAGGGCCCGAGTTAACGGGACTTAAAGTAAACGGGTTATAAACCCCGAAACCTACTAAGTTAACTAGGTATAATTAGCTTAGTTATTAAAGGTTAATTAAGTGAAGGAATAAAAATAAAAATCTAGACTTATAACCCTCTTTATAAAAACCTCTAAACACGAGGGACTAAATGTGGGCAAATAGGAAAGTGTTTTAATTAAAACATTTATAAAAAAAATTAAAACAAACGCATGTGTGTGTTTGTTCGATCGACCAGGAGCTACCAGGAGAAAAGGGTTAGAAACCATAGCTCAACAATATCTTCAAATTGGAGGACCAATCGAAGGCCAAATTCAGATTTGAATATATATGAACGATCACCAAGTCAAGGGGATCGTAAGTTATGTCGAAATTTATATTTTGGTGATATTTTGAAATCTTGACAATCATGCATGAACGAAATACTTGTATGAAAGTTGAATGTTTTAGTGAAATTGACGTGAATTTAAGTATAGAAACAAAACCCTAGGTGCAAACTTGTTGAATTTGTGCCATAAACTAGTGATTAGTCGACTAATCAAGTATGAGCTAAATGGGTTTTTGTAATATGATGATGATAGTGCCTAACTAGTGATTAGGATCATCATATTTGATAGAAAAGGCAAGGTACTTAGACGAATTTCAAGTTTGAGTACTTGACCATACATGATTCGAAATGGGTCTTGAATGTCGTAACAAAATTAGTCACTTATTTCATGAATATGGATGATTGAAGCCATAATATCTACTAGTTGACATGTAAAACTCGATTATATTAGGTGTTCGGATGAATGCTAATGATATGACGATACGGGTTTCACTAATAGATGAGGACCCTTAGTTCTTGTGAAATGAATAAATAAGTTAGCTTTGATAATCGCTCGAACTAGTTGAAGTGTTGGAAATATAATGAACCGGGTTAAAAGATTAGTTAAAACGGTGGCTTAAAAGAACGCCTACCGGTTAAATTGTGAATGCCTAAACTAGTTAAAGAACTTGAATGTGCATTTTATATATTAATGGGCATTTGACTTTTAAAAAGTCAAACTGGCCTAGAATACGATGAATGATAATTTTGGATATAAAACGCGTAAGGTGGAATAATCGTATTAAATTATGATTAAACTAATCACCTTCTAAACGATGATGATAGTTTGACGCTTAACAAGCTAGGTGGAAGCTTGGAGGAGAAATCGGGTAAAACGAATCAAGAAGGAGAAGAAAAGCGAAATTTGGATGCGAGGTAAGTAAAGCTTACACCTTTTGAAGAATAGGTATTTATTTTATGAGCTATAAAATACAATAAAGGTAATATCTGAAATATGGGTTCCGACACGATATGAATACGGGTTGGAATAAATTTAAATGATAAAAACCATGGTTAATGGTAGGAAAGGGGTAAAATAGAAATTTTTAGTCAAGTGTCGACTAATGTAACTAAATTGAGGTTGAAAGGATACCCATGGCGTTAACCAAAATGGGTTAAGGAGGTAAGAAAAAGAATTTACGAAAAAAGGTCTTGGGGTAAAATCCGAAATGGGTCGGATGCATAAATTAGGTATTTTATTACCAATTTTTTTTTTATAAATATCAATGTTTGGTCATTTAGGCCGAACGGGTCAAATGGTAGTAATGACACCATTTGACAAAATCGACTAATGTTGGGTTGTCAAGTTATATGTTCTCAGGAGCGAATAGAAATTTGGATAATTGCGTTGCCATAAAATATCGGCTAACAAAAGCGGGGCATAAAACGGGTCTATATGTTGACTCGAGTCAGGTACGCATATATAGATTTATAGTTAAACGTGCAATGTTTGGTCAAATGTCTTAGAGAAAGACCCTCGTCATAAAAAGGAGGGACTAACTGGACAAAAACGCCGTTGATGGATAAAGCGGGCAAACGACCTTTAAAAGTTGTGTATAAATGAGTGTTACTACCAAGTAAGTCTTGATAAATGCATAAATTAATTGCATAATACTTTTTGAGTCAAACGCCCAAAAATGGGCATTTTCCATAAAATTGACTAACCGAAGGGTAGTCTTCGGAATAGTTAGATTACCATAGTTAATCCACCACAAATATAGTTGTGGTGGAAGGCAAATAGATATCTTCACGTCGAAATAAAATGCGAATAATGATGAGCGAAAATTTTGCATACATGTTAAAAACCTCCAAACGGGTCAAAATGGAATAGGTGGTTAAATGTTGGTTAAGTGTTAGAAAGTTACAAAATAACCCGGCGAATGTAAGTACGGATGCAAACTATGTAATTGGAGCGAGAACGCCTATGTTTGACTAGCCCAGGGATGGGTAAAAATGACAAGAAATAACCTTCGTTAATAAACATGTAACATGTTGCTAAAATGAAACTGGTCAAATAATCGCATAAAGGAATTTTAAGTCGTTTGCTTATAAATCAGATTTTTATGCAAACCGAGGTGATAAACGGATCCGTAATTTAATTACAGACGCGTGGGAAAAATAATCACGCAAAACAGATGAGTAGAATAAAAGTTACGGCGATTTGAAGTTGAAATTTTTTGGTTAAAACTAGAGCTGGGCAAAAAGCAGGTCCAGAAAACGGACCTGCTGGAAAGTAGTCTCCCCCGCGGCATGCAAGGGAGGACATGGGAACGGGCGCGACACGCGGGTGCCCTACGCGACAAGAAAAACCGATTCTCTCGCGTGGCGCGAGAGGCATAAATCCGGAATTTTTTTTATTTTGTTTTGTTTAGTTGATGTTGGAACCTGTTTATATTTGTTTCTAAGCTAACAAAACTAACTTTTAAGTTGGTTTTGATATTAGGTGATTGTGGCAAACATCCGGATGACGATCAAGCAATAAAGTGAACCGAACACATGTCGAATGAAGCTTCCGCGTTGACTTTACTTTGTTTTTGTTTTAAGTGAACTATATGACCACTTGAAGTTATATTTTGAATACTTTAAACATGTTTGAAAGTTAACTGAACAAAGTTTTTGTAAAGTCGCATTTTCGTATAAAATGTGTATTTAAAGTTATAATCGTGTTATATTAAGACAGGTCTTACAAGTTGGTAATCAGAGCTCATGGTTAAAGAGTAAAGTGTGTTCGGTTTGAGGCTTGATCGCAAATCTGGTAAGTACATGTATATTAATAGTTAAGCATGATTAAAGTGTTGTGAACAACACATAGGGTTATCGTGTAATATACATTACCTCAATTAAATGATAGATGTAGTTAACGATATTTACGTGCGTTGACACGTATGGTAGAATAGCCTTGTATTATGATACGGGCGTTTATTGAAGTCGACATTACTAATCACTGTAAATGTTTTAATTGAAGGATACTCGCATCTAAAGATGGCGAGAGTGTAACAAGTGTATGAGTCGTGGGTTGGGCTCCGTTTGGACTGTGCCGAGAACAAATGGCACCAAAGTGTGCGGCTGTGAAGGGGTGTGCGGCCCATAACTCGTGTGCGGTTAATTAACGTGAAACATAACCACTTAACAACTTCTATTCAATCATTTATAACATTCAAATATAACAAACACCTTTATTAAATTCACATAGCGAACACATAGTTACAACGTACGACGGAATGTGAATAGAAGTGATACGTACATGAAGAACCTTGGAAATCCGGGTTGTCACATCTTATCCAACAACGCGCCTAAAAGGGTAAATTCTTATCCAGCAATGCGGAAATGTTAGTTCCTTATTACCCCTTTTAGCCTATGAGCTTGCCGCCCAAGCTAGCTGGGCTGAGGAGGCTGCACTATAAATAGATGCATTGGGCATCTCAAATAACATTCCACACTTCACCCTTTCACACTCTCATTCACCACACTCTTCCAATTCCTTATCCTTTCCATAAAACATTTAACTTATTCTCACGTCGGAGTCCGAACGTAGGAGACCTCCTCCTGCGCTAAGACTAATGGTTTGTTGTTTTGAAGAACCTTTGAAGCCTCAGAGCCTAGGAGACGTCTATACATTTCCCAGTTGGTTGTTTGTTGTTTCAATAGGATAAATGGTAAAGAAAAAACAATATGATCAAGAAAAAGAAAAATATAAAGAAGGGAAAAGAAATGTTAAAAATGTAAGGAGCCCAAGAGTCAAACTAACCCAATCAAACACTACAAAGCTTTAAAAGGGCATATTGTAAACCACCACGCCATGCTTTACTTTATTCAGTTGAAATGAAACTCGTTTTATATGTATTAAAAATGAAGGTCGGTTGACAGATGTGACGTCCATCAACCTTCATTTTTAATAGTATATAAAATATTAGGTGAATATATTAATTTAATAAATTATGTAAATTTACCCTTATGCCCTTGCAATAGTATTAAATACAAATATCAAATGGAACATTATTATTGGTTTAAACATATTCTCTTTTACAAATAATTTTCTTCTCCTTTAAACCTTCCACTATATAGATAAATGATATACATCAAAATCACATAGTGTTACTACACCGAAGACTTGTAATTTGATATATGAATAACATATCATGTCTCAGTCGATAGTTCAATACAACAGTCTTGTAGTGCTGCCAGCAACAATGAATGACAAATGTTTTTTGTTGTTCAAGATTGTAAATTCGTTTATAAGTGAGATTGGTTATCCCTCTATACTCAACTTGTTAAGCTGATATAATATCATCTGAGATGATTGTAAAATGAAGAACATCACTTAGTGGTAGGGCACTTCTGGTAAATAGCTTTATATATGTTAATCCATATTGTAGTTATCCTAAAACTATTAACCTGATCCACATTTCTTTCAATAGTTTGACAATTCCATCACTCACTAGATCATTCACTGCATGCATGCAGGGGCGGACCTAGCATAGAACAAGGGGCAACCTCCGTTGCAGGGGCGGACATAGGGCTTACCGGGGGGCAACGTCCGCTACGGCTTGGCACGGAAAATTTTGGAAAAATTAGTGTAAATTTTGGAAAAATTTGACGTTTTTTCGATTTCGTTACGGCTTATTTGTAAAACGTTACGGCTTAGTTTCGTTTCTAGATCCGCCACTGCTCCGTTGCCCCTTGACGCTCCGACGGTAGTGTAAAATTAGTGTAAATTTTGAAAAATTTTGACGTTTTTTCGATTTCGTCGCCCCTTTTTATAGAAACGTTGCCCCTTTGGGTTTTTTCTAGATCCGCCACTGCATGCATGAGTAGTGGGTTTTGTCACTAAGAACGATCCACACAAAACTATTGTTCTTGTGACACTACAAGAAAGGGGTACCTTTAGCGGCGACAGGTGTCGCCGCTATTGGTGCATTTTGTCGCCGCTATTTGGTATTAGCGACGACACGTTGCCGGTATTGCGTCGCCGGTATTACATACACATTTTTCAAATACACCTACATTATACAATTTACATACTAACAATTATACAAACATACATACATTCATTCATACACTTACATACCCACATACAACTTAAACTAAAAATTATACTATTTACATATTAAAAATTATACAAACATACATACTAACATACACAATTTACATACCTAAACTAAAAATTATACAATTTCTAAACTTAAAAAAAAAAAAAAAAAAAAACTAACCGGTTTTTCAGGTGGTGACCGTAGAAGTGAAGGAGGAGAAGAGGTGGTGCCGGTGGAGATGAGGTGGCGGCCGTGGAGACGAGGTGGTGCCGGTGGAGAAATTCTCTAGCATACACCCGAACACACAAAAATATACAACATTTAAATGCTATAACATGTATATAACAAAAATAAAGAAGAAATGTAACATAAACAAAGGTTCACTTACCGATTTGGGTGAAAATCGCGTGTTTCCGGCGGTAGAGCGAAGGTTTGGGGGGAAAAAGTGAAGAAAGAGGGAAAAAAGGCGCTGATATGGGTCTGATATCGTAACACCATTAGCGGCGACGTTATGTCGCCGGTATTGATACTTGTCACCGGTAATGCTCTGACAACAGATAAGGTTTGTGTGGCTAGGGTTTAAAGTTCTGACGCCTACTTTTAGCGGAGACACATGTCGCCGGTATTGACCCTAGCCCTGTCGCCGCTAATACCTTTTAAATCCCCAACCGTTAGATCAGGATTTTGATCAACGGCTGGGGTTTGGTCTCACACGGATCGACCAATAGCGGCGACACTTGGCCCGTCGCCGCTAATGGTGTCGTCGCTAATGGTATATAATTCTTGTAGTGTGATTCCTTACATGCCCGAAATTGTTCCGATGATTTCTTCTAGCGATACACTTATGTTCTCTCTCAGTGGACCTATATACACTCACAATATCGAGTGCACATTTCGTTTTGAAGTAGTGTTTGCTAATTAGATTTTTAGGCCTGTAAACAAACAGAATGTTAAGTGAATGAACACGAACAAACTTTTTATTTAATATGTAAACAAAAGTTCGTTAATGTACGTTTATTTAATATGTGAACGAACACGAACAAACTTTTTGTTCATTTAGTCAAACAAACGAACATCAACACATTTATAGTTCGTTTATTTATCTTCGTAAACGTTCGTTTAAGTTTGTTCATATATATCCATGAACATTCGTTCATTCATGTTAATTATTTTATGTTGTGTGTTTATGTTCATTCATGAATATATTCATTTAAGACTGTTAGACCCATTACAACAAGTGTTGGTGGAAACAAAATATTTACTGAAAGGTGATTTGAAAATTATTTATCAAAATCAGTGTTTTTATTTATTTCCTTTTTTGTCAAAAAAATAAAAAAGCCTGTCCTTTCAATCAGCCCCTTTCTCAAGAGATGTTCTATCCACTTTTTTGTTGATTCTCCAACTGGCTTTCACTCGGTTCGAAAGTTCAATCATAGGTTCGATCACTTTTGTTTCATCAATCAGTTAGGTTTCTATTGTGTGTTAATTCACAGCCATCAATACACATAGTGGGAGTGCGTGAACCAAGTTCATGTGTCAACCATGCTCATTAGAGTAGACTTTGGGTCAGTTTGAGTATTCCATGTTTTTCTTTCATGTAGTGGGTATATTTTCCTTTTAATTTGCCCGTTAAAGTTTGTTTCCCATAGGAATGAAATGAGTAAATTATACTTAATCACTAACTTATCCTCTCTATTATTCTTCTGGCTTCCCTCAATCCGATTGGGTCTACATCAATCTCTTAAATCGAAGGTTTTGATTTAGCTGGTCATTCTTCAATCACATATTTGATTCTTGTTGTTTGTCGTTCTTCAATATTACTCAACGATTCAGGTCCGATTTTTCTTAACCATTATTGTTTTATGTCATTCTTGTTTTTTTTTTTTTTGTTTTTTTTTTTGTTGATCATAATGCATCAGATAAATTGAAAGTTCAACTCCATAATCAAATGACCTTAACCTAATAAAACCAGAAATCATAATCGTTAAGCATAATGGGACTTAAATCGTTGAGCAAAATCAAAGAATGACCAACAAGAATAAAAAATCGGCCAACAAAATCAATAAAAAAAAAAAAAAAACAAAAACTATTTTAGTAGCTATTTTTCCACCAATACCCTTTGGGAAGAAAAAAAAAAAACTCCATTACAATTCAGTATATTTCATGAAATTAAAATTTCGCCATTACAATTTTTTCTAGTTTTACTATTTTATTATTAGGCCCAAGACATTGTTATCTAGTTTTGATTGGTGTTAGCTCACCTATGTTCGTTTGTTTACGTTCGTGAACCGTTCATGTATACTATTAATGAACAAATTAACATAAACGAACACGAAAAAGAACTCGTTCTTTTAGGTTCGTGTTAGTCGTTTGTTCATTATTAGTTAAACGAATAAACACTCTGTTCATGTTTGTTTACAAGCTTTTTAGTTTGTTCGAAAACTATTCTCTTAAAAAAATTATTTCAAGGCAAACTTGTTTTTTCTTAACTAACAACCACTTGCAGCTTGCTAATTCAAATTATTACATTTCATACAAAATCACTTCATTTAATTCCATTCCACAACGTTCGTAGTTTTGCAAAAATCCTTATCACCGTAAGATTAAAATTGTACAATCGAGTTTATATTAAATCTAGTTATGATCTAATATATGTAATTAATACCAATGCATTCCAGTACGCATTTATAAACTAAACTGTATCTATCAAACACGTTAGAACCAAAATAAATGTTTGCACAAGATACTAAAACCCAAAACTGTTGAACTAAGTAGTTAATTTTAGACCCTGTACAGCTCAATGGTCATGGAAATGAGAAAAGACTCCTGGCCTTTGGTCTTGAGTTCGATTCTTGATCCCTCCGGGTTTTACCGGTTCTTCATTGTCGTGCCTTCGGGCGGGTGAAGGGTCGGGTTTTTCCCGGAACTGGTGGCTTGGTGGGCTAGGGGCTCCGTGCGTGCAGGTTGGGCTGCCATGGGGCTACCTTTCGGCCAATGGGTGCCGCGTACGGAGTACCCGACGTTACTTAAGTTGGACGTTCAAAAAAAAGTAGTTAATTTTCTTTTGTAACATGGTGTTAAGATTTAATATTATACAACAAAAATCCAGTATAACTTTGTACGACCAACCAGTTTTTAGTAATTTGTTTATAATCTCAAATGAAATTTGGTTTCAAGACTCTCAACATACTCTCAACTAAAAGGTCATCAACGACGTTCAAGTTTCACTTTTCTTATATTAAGTTACGTCTGGTAACATATGGACGTTATTTTTTCCATGGTTATACACTATTTTTCTGTTGCTATACTGAGTTTTGGTACGTATTGATACCGTAATAAAAATGAATCAGTACAACTAAATTCTTGCCGCAACGTGTGGAGTAAACATACTAGTTACAATACAAATATGAACTGCATATTACATAAATGTAAAGAATTTAAATCACTATTAATAGCTTTAAGAATGAAACAAAAATGATCGATGCCCCATATAGTGTGTGTCATAGATGAACTAGCAAAGTTTGAGATTTCATTACATCAGTTACAACTCATGTCAGAATAACAGATCATGGTTACTACGGACTGCAACCGGTCAGTAAGACCACTTTTTGTGGACAAATGCAAACACGAGAGTTTTGGTCTGACATTTGTGTTTGCATGTCATCATTGCACAAGTTCAACGTTTAAGGTCATCCCGTATGGATGTAGGAGTCGAAGTAAAATACAAGTAATGAATTTACCAACCATATTTACTTCTTATCGTAAATCATGTCAAGGTCTTTCAGCATTCTTTTTTATTTTTGAACGGTAAATTTGGATCACTGACGGGTCACTGGAGTATCATTGTGCTACCAGTGAAACCACTCAATCATATCCATCTCCACTTGACAATAATGTCTATACACCAATTTACGAGAACCCCAGTGGGAAAATGTCACAGAAATGTAATCAAGTTTGCCCATTGTTTCAATTAAGTAATCTAAACTTATATTGTCTCTCTAAAATAACTAAACTTTTACTTAGTGTTCTAATAGTGTGTAATTACCAGGTCATCAGGTTACTATTTTTTCTCCTATTTTTTACTTTCCTTTTGTAATATTCAACTATTTCATATAACAATAAAATATAAGAAATAAAAGTCAAACGAATTTTAATTTCAAATCTCCCACCTCGTATAATTCTCAACTAGTTGTAGGACCCGTGTAACCACACGGGTAGGCTTAATAATGATCGAAATCAAATACTAAAAAACAGATTATAATATATCATTTAAATTTTGGTCTTTAGTTCTATATCTTTATAAAGTAATGTTAAAGACAGTATGTGTTAGTATTATAATAACTATAATGATAAAAGTTTTTGTCTATGTAAATATGTAAACTATCATGTGAACAAATATTTGATGAATTCACATTCGCATTTTAGTTAAGTATACATTAAACTTGTCGACTGATTAACTATAGAAATAAGAGAAGCATAACTAACACAAGAAACATTATTTGTTGCCAATATACCAGTTCAATACAAGAGAAGCATAACAAACACACGGGTAAGTTTAATAACCATCGAAATCAAATACTAAAAAATAGATTATACCCTTAACCCTTAATATCTACTCATAATATCCTTAACCCTTAATATCTACTCATAATATCACATATGAATGATCAGATCCATCACACTTCTCAAAAAATCTCGAAATCTCTTCTCCCAACTCCCAACACCGATCATCATCATCTTCATCTTCATCTTCAACATCTTCATTCATCTTCATCTTCAAAACAGAGGTTTGGATCATCATCTTATCTGTATATGTTTTTTATATTTGTGATGTTTTGTGAAAATATTGTTTGGATCATCATCTTATCTGTATCTCTTCATCTTCATCTTCATGATCTTCATGTTTTTGTGAAAATATTTGTGATATTTGGATCATCATCTTGAAGAATCGTTTGTGATGTTTTTGTGAATATATTTTCAAGAATCGTGATTGAATGTAATCCGCATGTAGATATTGGATGCCAATCAACCCAACCATCAAACGATTTCTTCATCTTCTTCTTGGTACACTTTTCTTCTTTTTCTCTGTGATAGAATAGAACACAATTTTGATAATCAGTTCTTTGTTCTGCATATGTATAGTTCACCAATTTGTTTGTTGGAGTACTGACAGTACAATAATATGATGGTGATTAGAGTTGTTAGATAATCAGTTCTTTGTTCTGCATTGGTTTCAGTTTTTGATAACCAAATCTTTATCAATGAATAAACTTATTAATTGGTTAACATTCAAGAAAAAGTGTCAATAAATGGGTTGATTTGGGTATTTTTTTTTTTGTTAGCTAACTGGGTCACTCTGGTCAAAATGGGTTGTTGAAACTACTTTGTTTAATGTTTGCTTGTTTTGATTTTGTTCTATGCTATCGTAGTAGTATTAAAACAGAAGGTTTGTTTATGATGTTTTTGTGAAAATATTGTTTGTTCTTGGAAGGTTTCTATTACCTACTTTGTTTAATGTTTGCTTATTTTGTTTTTGTTCTATGCTATCGTAGTAGCATCAAAACAGAAGGTTTGTTTGTGAAGTTTTTGTGAAAATATTGTTTGTTCTTGGAAGGTTTCTATTACCTACTTTGTTTAATGTTTGCTTGTTTTGTTTTTGTTCTATGCTATCGTAGTAGTATCAAAACAGAAGTTTTGTTTGTGATGTTTTTGTGAAAATATTGTTTGATTCTTGTGGGTTTTTGTCTCGGGTATCAAAACAGAGGTTTTGTTTGATTCTTGTGGGTTTTGTTGAAATCTAGGTTTCTTACTATGGATGTTTTTATTGTACAGAATGGCTGCGGATGTAAAGATACGCAAAACACCAACTACGAAGGCGAGAACACTTGACAACCTCCTACAAGATGGTGCGGTGCACATAAGGAAGTGATTGATCAGAACGATCAATTGCATCTGAATGAATATAACCCTAGTGGCAGATATGTAATTAGCGAGCTCTGGAATTTCAAGGAAAATCGAAGAGCTACACTAAAGGGGGTTATCAGCTACATTCCGAAGTGCACCAGTCAGTAAACATTCACAATTTCTTTCTTTGGTATGACGTTTTTTCGTCTGTATTGTATGTTACGACCTTTTCTTATCAAGTCTGTAAGTTCCGTCAAGTCTACGAAGTTGGATATCGAGTCTGTAAGTTCCGTCAAGTCTACCAAGTCTGCTAACCTTGAATTCTAAATTCTAGTTGACACTTTATAAAAGTTTACATTTAATATACAATTTAGGCTTTAATAATTTGTTATATATAGTATACATTTAAATTATTAGATTGCATTTATTTAAAAAGAGTTAAATAAAGATGTTGATACATAAGAGGCGTGTACAAAAGAGGCGCATCAAATTCAGATTATAATATATCATTTAAATTTTGGTCTTTAGTTCTATATCTTTATAAAATAATGTTAAAGACCGTATGTATTAGTATTATAATAACTATAATGATAAAAGTTTTTGTCTATGTAAATATGTAAACTATCATGTGAACAAATATTTGATGAATTCACATTCGCATTTAAGTTAAGTATAAATTAAACTTGTCGACTGATTAACTATACACATAAGAGAAGCATAACTAACACAAGAAACATTATTTGTTGCTTGTATACCAATTCAATACAAGAGAAGCATAACGAACCCAGGAAACATTATTTGAAGCATAACCTGGACTTGCTGTAATTCCATCATTTCAGTATTTAATCCTAATATACCAACTCAATAGAAAAATGAAATATTTAGTGTACTACAACTGTAAATAACTCATGTAACAGATTTGAAACCATAATTATGGATTATAGACATCTATTTACATAATGTAAAAACAATATGTCACCAATGCACAAACTTTCATTAAAAGCAGTCTTATTTGGCTCAAACAAAACTTGTTCTTAGTTAAGTGTAACAAACGGGTTTTCTTTAGTGGATGAGATCAAAATACATCTTACATTCTATCAAAAACATCATTAGCAACACTATTTCGATGGTTAATAAAACAGATTAAAATAATTTGGCAAATGGCAAGTAAACAAAAATGTTATGATATTGAAAAATAAGATGGTGGTACCTCTTCTTCTAATTTGAAAATATGAATATTGAAATGCTGATGCAATTCTTCTTTTGCATAATTAATGTAAAACTGCTATATTAGCCATAACATAAGAGCAAATATACCCCAAATAGAACAAAAACAACAAACTACACAGAAGCCTATACAAAATCCAAGTTTTATAAAATTGTTCCAGCTATCTAAGGTGAGATCCACAATTTTTCTCCTTTTAACCATCCACCAGTATGATTTCATTCTGCCTTAATACTTTCCAGGAGCATGGTTGTATCCGTATACTTTAGTTCAAAAACCCTCTCGTCTCGGTTCTTCCAATAAAGCTCTAAAAACATTTCATAAATTCAGCCAATTTCACTACATACGAATAGAAAAAAAAAACGTAAATGGAAAGAACTACATTGATATGAAACCACTAAATCACTAAACCACTTTATTACCCTTCGCTTCCACACAAGCCAAAGTGCCCGGCACACTCCAGCAGCACCGCTTTAACCTGATCAAGATGAACATCTTGCCCCTCTTTGCATTGCTACAAAATGAATCATAAAAAATGAATGAATCTATATTTATTGCAATTTAAATCTAACACTAATGTACCGAATACAAACTACTTATGAAGGAATTTATGGTGAAATGTATTGACTTTTTTAGTCAAACCAGGTACCGTTCAAATTCAAATTTGAAATTGAATAAGAAATTCAAATCTTAAATTGAAAAGGAATTAATGGTGAAATGTTTTGAAAATTATATTGAGCAGGTTTGACATGGGTAGTAGTAGTAACGACATACCGTTAACATTCAGAAGCATGAAGATCACAAATGATGCCCATAGTACTGGAATGAAAGTTTTCAGAATTATGAAAAGTTACGGTGATTATAATTCGATGAAAATGTCGGATTTGTACCTGACTGCCATAAACATTACAAAATTCTGAGTTTGAAAATTCTGAGTTTACAAAATTCTGGGGTTTTCAATAAACACTTCTTCATTCGATATTAAATAGTATTACAAAATTCTGAGTTTGAAAAATATTAAAAATTAAACATTACAATTAACACTTCCTAGGATATCTATTTCTCTCGTCTTCTTCCATGCAATTTCATTTTTTATTTTAATTTGCAGATCAGCTAGCATATCACAGGTCTTCTAATCCTGTTTCAGCAGATGTGTGATAAACTCTTCTACTTTTTCTTTAAACTCTGATGGAGGATAACTGACAACTTCATCCAGCAGTGCAATGCTACTCCACGTCTGCTTATAATATTTATCACTCACCAACGTAACTTTTTTGTTGAGTTCTTCATATTTTCTCTGTTCATGGAGTGACCATCTTGAATATTCAATTTTAAGATCGGTAGTATCCGACCAGTGGTAGAAGGTTTTGCTTGCCATTTAGAAAGACTGTGAGTGGTTTTGGACGTTTTGTTTTAGGATGAAGGGTTTTTAAAAAATGTAGTCTTGATGTTTTCAAGTAGACTAATCATGATCCTTTATAGTGTTTGAAATATTTGATAGGGTAAACGAAGAGACGTCTGCTAATAAAGATCATCTTTTTTTGAAAGTTTAAATTTTGTTCTTTGGTTTTCTAGATATTTAATTTTACTTGGTTTGCCATTAAAATTGACTTTTCAAAGGTTTTACATTAAAATGTTTGATAGGGTAAATGAAGAGACATGTTGGCCATATACACGTTTTTCATTATTAAATCATTAAATGTACCAGGTTTTTAAATATAAATTTTTATTTAATGGTTCCATTTAAATCTGACCTTTGGGCTGTTACATATCCTATATAATACCATTGCAAATTCAAATGTTGTTTCATCATACCCAGATTCATTCAGTAAAATAGAAGAGCAACTGTTAATGTTTTGCCTTAGTTCTTATAAATACATTAAAATGGAGTCACATACTTCTGCACAATCTGAGGATTTCAAGCAACGCTTTATTAAACAAATCGAAGAGCAAGTTTTTGCTGATAGGTGTACTCTTCAAGAGTTGAAGAGATGTTTTAACGGACTGCAACTTGGTCTGCTGACAAGAGACCAAGTTTCGAGAGACCTGAGGGCGATGCCGACTACTTCCGTTCGTGACCTGTGTGTTGCGAGTAATATAGAGTGTGGAGACAGAGACCTGGACTTCATGAGAAAGATCAATGACATACATCGAGAAGTTTAGTGCTCCATGGAGTTGAAGTTAAAGTTTCTTGATTCTTGCTATTAGAGTTTAAGTGTCTGATTAGTTTTCTTTTTTATATGTAATTGTTACTTTTTTTAATACTTTATACTTTAATCGTATTAATTTTTTTTATGACATCTTATTTTTGCTTCTTTTTATGAGTCTGAAGATAAAGAGACAGTGTTCCATTGTCGATAAATTAGAAAATCTTTCATCTGAATTTTTTTTTAAGATTGTTGTTTGGTACCATTTTCTCTATAGATATTACTTTTTCATGTCCTAATTATACAAATCCATTAACGTTTTCCTGTGTTTCATCCAAATCTTTGCTGGCTTCACTGCTCTAATTTAGGTATACAGATCATCCATGAAGATTTGTTTATTTATTGTGTTTTATTAGCATTTTAATGATTCTTTGTTAGTTACAGTTGATGATGATCATAGTATCTTACACATGGTTGTTGTGAGTTATCCACATATATATTCTGATTATATCTCTTAAATTCTTGCTTGTATGTATCTTGATTTGCTTCAGTCGTTGAGTTTGTCTACAACCCTCCTGCGTCTGTTTCATTATAATTTTAGGTATGGTTTTAGGCTGGCCAATTTTTTTTTTTGGGTTTTGTTTTAAATGCTGAATTTTTGTTTTGTTATAGGTTCTTCAAACACAAACCGACTTGTTCTCAGCTAACCAACTTTCTATGGAAATGGAAAGACTGAATTGGAAGTTTACAAACAACTAAGTGCAATGTATCAATTTGAATGCATGTAATACCAGTGTAAAAGACTAAGCCCATGACCTAAGTGTAACCTGACAAAATTACTGCAATAGTGCAATATACGAATTTCAATGCATGTAATACCAGTCACACAAGCATGATTACTTTGGATCTCATAACTTGTTTTAGGAGTTTGCATTGTCTAATTTACCCTTGAATGAAAGCAATTCTTTGAAAAGACCCACCTAAATAATGTAGTAAACAATTAGTATACTTTAAAACCAACATATTGCATGGAAGTTTACCGAATACACAACCAATTAGTACACTACAAATTGCATTAAATCGAGCAAAAATACAGCACAATTTAGCACTTTACCTTAAGATGAAGATCCTTATGGTCAGCCTCTGTATTTCATATATTATCATCATCATGGATTCCAAACCTGTGTCGGATTCTGGAAAGCATTTTGTGCCACTTATACACTAATTTTACAAAATAAAAAAAATCTTAGAAATAAAAATTAATTTGCAAAAACAAAATATACAAAAAGGTAACGATCGTATTTTAAAGGGTAATATTACTGCATCTTAAAGACAGTGGTTGATTATTAATGTTAACATGCAACCGTTTATATCTTTTCATCCAGTACTGAAGTCAATGTAACTGCCGTAAACCTACCTACAAGTTAGCAGATCGAATAAGAAATCAACTGTAAACAAAACACATTTTCAGATCAGAAAAGGTAACGATCGTATTTTAAAGGGTAATCTTACCTGTGGTTCACGGAATGGAGTCAGCGTATGACAAGAGGTTGACTTTCACAGGTCAGACCTTCTTGCTACTGCTACTTTACTCGAAAACGGGTGCAGTCGATACTCGTGACGTGTAATATCGATCTTCTTTTCCGGGAGAGGATAACGCCGACATAATCTTGCTGTTGATTACCATTTAATCAATCAGAAAGAAAGGAAACAGCCCACAAAACCAAGATAGTATAAGAACTATGACCATAATGTTAAAAAATAAGCATATATACACAAATTTTGATATCAAATCTGACTTAAGCATTTCAACAAATACCTGATGACCAAAACGCTATCTCCAACAGTAAACATATTAGTCTTATTAACAGTAAACGATACAAGTAAAACTCTAAAGCAGGTATGATATCAAACCCATTTTCCTCGATTGTTAAACAGCGAACTAAAACCCTAAGCCTCCAATCACTTTATAGTTCAAGACGAAATTAAAAATCCAGATAGCAAACACAGTAGAAAGTAGAGATTTTTGTTTTAAGTATCCAGAAATTAAGTAAAGTATGAAGAACTCACCCGATAATCGGATCGAGAAACAATCAGTGGAGGCCTGCACAGATCCAACAGTGACATGGTCACCTTCTTTCACTCGGAAACAATGCGCTTCTCATAACTGCATACAACACATAAATGGCGCTTATCATAACTGCATACAACACATAAATCTTGCAAATTGGATTAGTTATGGATTAGAACACTGGTAAATTGCAGCAAAGGGTTTTGACTCTCTGAATCTAACCGCTGATACTTCTTCACATAATGGAGGTAATCCCGACGAACAATATTGGTCCTAACCATTTTCACACAGTGGCAACTACCAGTAAGAATACGACCTCTAATGGAGACATCACCAATGAAAGGACACTTCTTGTCAATGTAAGTTCCTAAATTAATCAAATATCGGATCATGTCTCAGATAAATGTCGGAAATTCTTTAAACAAACCTAAAAGAATAATGTAATCTCTCTTAACTGAACAACCCATTTAGATAATCCTTCCATTCCCGAAACACAATCCATATATTTCACCCAAGTCATCACTCAACTTTACAAACCATTTCACTTAAACCGACTTGCATTCTTGCGAAAATAGAAACAGTCACCCAAATACACTAACTTTAGCAAAGAATTTCACAGTAATCAACATTTCATTTGCAATGGAAATTCACAAGAAATATTTTAAAAAATCAATCATCCTACTTGACTTTCTAAAGTAAACAACATTCATTTCACAGTAATATGAAACAGATTAACAATCTTTGTTCAAAATAAGTGGGAAAAAACAACTTTTTGGGAAAAAAACAACAACAACAATGGGTGGATCATGGATGAATCGATATTGACCTAAAATCAAGATTGAACACCAACTACAAAAACATAATCAACATCAATAAAGATATTTGTATTTTAAAAAATAGAATAAACAAAAAACCACCCAAAACCTAAAATTGAACTTGAAACATGAAACAGATTAACAATCTTTGTTCAAAATAAGTTACGAATTACGAAAATCCTAGACAGAAACTTACCATCAATACAATCCATCTGTGAAGTTCAACGACGACGAAAAAGTAAACATGTTTCCAGAAAATAATGTCGCGGCAGCCGGTTCCTCCATTGCCTCCACGCCGGAAAACCGATTGTTTTCACCGGAGATTATATAGATACCCACATATGAACCCTAGAAGTTCAAATCTGTGTTAAAAAACAAACTCAGAAAGGAAGATCAAATATGAGAGGAGGATTTCTAACTTTAAATCTGTCATGATTTGTGAAGGAGGCAACATGAACTACCGATTTGAGAAAGTTTCAGCATGCCGATTTGAATCTGAAATGATTTGTGATAGGTTTTTTTAGTGAGAGAGAGATAGAGAAGAAAAGAGGGTGGTTTAATTTCCTGGCATTTATTGAGCCCCTTCTCTATTTTGAATTTCAAATTTCAAAATTCAAATTATATCTATATAATATAATATCAAAGTAGTGTTCTACACAAAACAATATATGTAAATATGCACACATATACTTTCAAAATATATATAATATAACCCTGAATATAGTAAAGGTTAAATCCAACATTTTATGTAAATTCAGCAACAACATATCTATGATAACATATTTATGTAAATCCAACATTTTACATGTATTCAAGTTATGATGGTGCTAATACAACAAAAGTTTTCAAACGGTTCAGGTCACGTATCCTGTTCTTCAAATCAATTCTTAGCGAATCAGATCAGCAAATCTAATTCTCTTATTCCAACCCTAAGTCACTAACCCTAACCTAACACATAACACATTTTCTGACATCTAATCCAAAAAAATGATAATCGGAAACAATAAACAACTTATTCACACATTAACACAAACAAATCAAATGTCTTAACAAAAAAAATGAAAAGATCAAAAAAGCTTAGAATGATGTTGTACAAACTTGATTTGTGGAATTCTGTTGATCGCTTGTGCTGCTCCCATATCCAATGTGTACCAATACAAAACCCTATAAACAAAATATAATAACAATTTTGAAAAGGGTTTCGAAGAGGTGAAAACCAAAAGAACTATTACAAAAGGATCAAAACTAACATAATCGAGTGATATGAATCCCCTTCGTCTCCGACCATTGCTCACATCGTCGTTTCTCCAACCCTAAACACCAACATCATTGTCTTCCATACTTCGATAAAAAAGAAACAGACTTTGTTAGTTACAGTTGATTCTTTGTTAGTTATGTAATGATTCAACTATAAAAAAAATTTCCTTTTTGTAATCATTCAAACTGACCTCAACTTCTCAAAAAGATTATCCCAGTCCAAGATAGCTTGCCGATCTTGATTTCCCTCTTGATTGAACCAACCCAAGTCACTAACCCACCCTAATCGCACCATAGGTACTGAAACAATACAACAGTCAAATCCATAACACCTACCAAAAAACAATGAGCCTGATTGTTTCAAAACAAAACAAAATAATCAACCTTACAACAATGTTCTATCATAAAAAAGAAAATAATCAGGTAACAAAACAAAGCCTCATCAACATCAGGTAACGCTAAATCAGTGTAGTGAAAATGAAAAGGAAATAATACCTGATGAATGAACTGGACGGTCCGATTATAAACCACTGATCAACCTAAACATAAACCACATACCAACAAACAATCACAAAACAAAACAAAACAAAACAAACCAAATTCAAGAATCAACTCTGTAAATATAATCATCATTAAAACAAAATAAACCAACAAACAATCACAAAACAAAACAAAACAAACCAAATTCACACACAACAAACCTGAAATCACCACAAACTGCACACACACCACCAGTAACCGCCGGTAACCGCTCAACAAACTTCTTCAACTCGCCGGTTTCATGCAACTGCTTCACCTCCTCCACTCCTCCGATGTACTTTCAGCCGATGAAAACCCTAGGTAACTGTAACTGCAACTTCGTCTTGTCAATCTCGTCTTCATCTTCAAACTCACCGGCTTCTGACATGATATTCTGCAGATCGATTGAACGCTTCTACACACTTCGAACACCGGCCAGACCACTCGCAGGCTTGTTGTGTAGAGTATTACGCGTTTTTCGACTCCAGGAATCGAGATCTGACGGTCGGATTTTACAGATTTTGTAGAATTTGTTGATTTTGTAGGTTTTGGTGAATCCGGTTGAGATTTGGGGGAATTAGGGCGATTGTGAGGATGATGGAAGAGAAATTTGTTTTAGAAAGAGAATGATGGAAGAGAGAGAAAATCTTTATCTGAGATGTTTTAAAAGGGGGTTTCAAATTTGAAATTTTTTAAATTGTCCCACCTAAAAATACCACAAATTAATTCTAATAAAAATCAGATTTATAGATTATTTATTTTATAAATTTATATTTCGGAATTATGACATCATCATTGACATGTGGCATAGCTTAGGAGTTGACACATAGGCAGATTTACATCAGCCCAAAGTCTCTTATTATAGATAGTATAGATTGCCATCCTCATGTCATGCTCATCTGTATCGGAATAGTTATTCCGTTCAAAAAAATCATTACCTCATTCTACGATCCAACGGAAAAGCTTGGTAACACGAAATTCGATCATCAGCCTTTATAAACACCTTGTGACCCCATTCCTTATCGTGTCCTCTGTTCCGCTCAAACTTCGACTCAGCACACGAGTTCGTTGCCACCGCTGTTTTCCTCACCATTCACCATGCTTAATTCTTTGATTGGTGTGCTTAGCTTCGCCGTCGCTGACATCTACTTCGATCCACGAACAGGCATGTTGAACGAATCCTATTTACTGTTTAATCTTTTATATATTTTAGAATAAAAATCTGATTTTTAAATTAAAAAATACATTTCATTATTTATATTTTCCAAATCCTATAGAAAATAAAAAAAGATAATGAAACCTGACACATCATCATTTGTAACCTGGTAACTTGATAATTACATAGTAATAGAACAGTAAATGAAACTTTAGTTACTTTAGAGAGACATAAAAAGTTTCAGTGACTTAATTGGAACACTTGTCAAACTTGGTTACATTTTTATAAAGTTACTTTTGAATATCCATATCTCATTCACCATTTTCATGTTAGGCATATTTTGCTTGTTACGAGAACGCATACACATAAATTATTAATTATATACCCTGGTATATAAATATTACTAATTTATAACTCCGTGTATTTCACGAGTTGAATATATATAATTTATATAGTAAGTATAAATTAGTTACATCTTTAAAAAAAAACCATGTATTACTAACTTTTACCAATTGGCCAATATTACTCCCAACTTTTGATTTATACCACACCACTCCCAATTTTTAACTTATTTTTCTTTGGCACTTCTAAACTAACCGAATCCTAACCCAGTTAGTTTTTTGCTAATATGACACTTTGTTTAGTGACATGGCAGCTGACATGACATTTTTATGACTTGGCGGATAATGTGCAACTGTCGTGGTAATTTTCACGACGTGGCGGCTGATGTGGCAGCTGACATGGCATGTTAGATGACATAGCAAGTGATGTGACTACTGACATGGCTGTTGACATCAGCTAACTAGGTTAGGGTCTAGTTAGTTTGAGAGTGCCAAAGAAAAATAAGTTGAAAGTTGAGAGTGGTATTGTACAAATCGAAAGTTGAGAGTAATATCGGCCAATTGATTAAAATTAGAGTTATTTAAATCCAATATCTCTAAATAAATACAATGTAATCTTATAACAGATACAGTTAACAAGATATGTCTTAAAAATGAATTTTGATGTACTATTTACTTATTATAACATGTTACTTTGTTTTTTTTATTATTAGGTTAAAAACTTGTGTATTATACTGTTTATAACAATTTATATTGTATTTTTTATTATTAGGTTAAAATCTTGTATCTTACACAGGGTTGGATTAAAGGTGAAAATATAAGAGATAAACTGAAAAAAATAAAAGGTTATTAATAAGCAGAAAAAATAAAAGAAATAGTTAGGATAAGAAATTTTAAATAAAAGCTAGAAATTATGATTTAATAATTTTATTTCATACTACAGAGAAGTTTTCACACCCTGATTTTCCAGTGTTTCTGGACTTGGGGTTTATTCGTGACGATTGATATAGATATTCGCATTTAGCACAGCGGAAGTCTTGGGATTATAAAATAATTATTTCAGTGTACAAGTGTCCGAAAGTTCAAAATAATATACAGACGGAAAGTGTATTAAAGATCTATAAGCTGATCGGGAATTTACAAAAAAATGAATATTTAGACTACTAGGCTTTGCGTGGAGTCGCAAATTCTAATATGCAATTACCGAGCAGCTCCAGCCTAGTTTGTACTTGCTAACCTGCGCTTAGTCTTTTAAAAATACGCCAGTTTTCACTGGTGGTTACAATTAACCGACACGTTTTGAAAATTCTTTCAAAACCATTTTATACCATTTGGTATATCATTTTCATAAATGACTTGGGACAAACCATATCTCTTGTTACCAGTATTACATGCTTGTTATTACATATGGGGCCCTGAACTAGACGTTGATACATGATTAACCGACATGCCAGTTTTTAATAAAAATATAATATAGCATAATATCGTCTATCAGGTGTATGCCTACACTTCGCGCTTAAGTCGGGGCCACTTGCAATTAAGTAGGACGTAGATATCAAGGACACGGTCGTATTAACCCCCAATGTTTAAGTTATCAAGCATAATGGATTAAAATGGGTTATTTGGATTTTGGACCTCATTCGTCATTGATCCCATACCTGACCAATCGGTAATATTTTACCGTATCTCAAGCCCGTATTGAGAAAATAGATTAAGAGTATTTACCTGAGTTTATCTTTACAATCTAAAGATATATTAAGCACAACCGTTATATAAAAATAGCTAATACATGCGCAATTTATTGGAGGCTCCTAGTCTAGAATGGACGGAACTATTATCCGTTAGAATGTTAACGGGTCTTATTTAAGTCATATGACTTGGACCGGTTAACTTATAATAAATAGGTACGGTTCGCTAGATTAAGCGGGGACCGGATAGAATGTGGTTTGCACCCCCACGAGTACTATGACTCGTATAATATGGGTCAAACAATCATACATTCTGATTAGAACTGATTTGGAAAGGTTTTGACCAAATTAGGCTAACTTATATAAACTATGTTATACAAGTCAACCGTACACGCATAGGCGGCATCGGGTGATCGAATGGGTTTATGTTAAGTCCAATATGCTAAAACATGTTTAATATAATGTTACATCAGTTTCAAACTCAGTTTATATGTTCTTTTTTTTCAAAAGCAATTTATGCGCAAAAAGGGCATTTTAGTCATTATTTAGACATATTATGTGGAGTTTTATAAAGACCCGACAAATGATATGATCAAATGGTATAACCTCAGAGGTTATTCCATACAATAATATGATCATAAAGCAACTTCAAATCAGTAGCTAAACTAACTTAAACGGGTCAGGATCGAAAGTTAAAGTTGAAGTCAAAGTGTTTGAGTTTCGGTTGCGAACCGAGCTCTAAGCAAGAAATGACGGGTTGGACATGGTTTAACTTGTTCTAATATGCTATAAAAACTGATATAATGTCAAACATTAAGGTTTCGATACTTAGACGTTCATTTTACGTTAATTACGAAAAACTACGTTTTGACTTTTAATTTAATAAAACTTTGACACGTCATTTGACCAACTTAACGTGCTCTTCAGAAGGTGCCCTCATAGAGGATTAACACCTACATTATTACGATCACATATTCGATTCGAACATTGGCATGACCGAAATGGTCATAACTGAAAGTCAAAGCAAAAGTCAATTTGCTTGAATTTCAGCTAATAACTAGCCTATAAAATGAAAAGAGACTAAGGAGAACACTTACAAGTGTTCAAGGGAGTGTTATAACTCCAGAGAGGATGTCTCTATAGATCAGAAGCCTCTCCAAAGAGATTAGAGAATGAAAATTGAAGGTGTAAGTTTACAAGGCTCGTGAAGGCCTCTATTTATACTTGCACAAAGGTTATAAGATCATGCCACTTGTTATCAAGGCTTCTCAGATGTTAACTAGTGTCCACGTAGGTGGAAGAAGCAGAGGAATGGTGGCATTTCACGAGAGAAGTGGCAGGGAGCAGGCTGCTGCCATGCCAGCTGTATTCTCCCAGCGCATCCCTTACGGGCCGTAAGAGGTGGTGGCTTACGATCCGTAAGGACCTCAGCGCTCACATTAATTCAAATATATTACGGTCCGTTAGGCATAAGTCTTTCTGTCCGTAAGGGACCATTAGAAACAAAAATAATAACAAATGCCTTACGGTTCGTAAGGCATATGCCTTGCGGTCCGTAAGGAAACTTCAGAAGCCAAAATTTGGCATTTTGTCACAAATGACCGCTCCATATTCAAACTTCCACATTTTTTCATATTTAGTCCCTCTCATCCAACTAATCTGGCATATTTGAGAGTTGATTGAACACGTGTTGCCATATTATTTGTCATGAATTTTCGAGGTGTTACAGAAATGGTTAATTATGACTTAATATTATTATTTAATAGAAGAAGGTACCAAAATAATAAAAGTGAGAAACATAATAATAAAGGTGAGATTTTTATTTATTATATAAAATAAAATAGATAATAATAAAAATAAAAATAAAGATAAAAAATTATATATTACAATACTAGTTAGATATATTAGTACTCAACCTGTTATTTTACAAACTCTTGAAGATAAGGTAATACATATTTAATCTGTAGTACTACTGTTTTTTAATAATATTTCTAAAAATATCATTAATAATAATTTTTTAATAATATTTCTAAAAATATCATTAATAATTATAGTTTTAACTAATAACGGGTTTGTGACTTGAATTTACATATTCATTAGAATATAATAATATATTATTATATAACACATAGAATATATTATTATTATTATTATTATTAAATTAAATAAAAGAGTATCACATCACATTTAATGGGATCATTTATTAGAATTAGATTATATTTTTGTTTAAAATAATTAGAGAAAAATATCTTTAGTTATGTTTTCCAAATAAGATGCTGGATAAGATCTTAGTTTTTTTATTGCAATTATACATCCAGGGTGTTATTTTAATAATATGATTTGTATATTAACATAATTGTTTTGTATATTATTAGCTTGTATTTTATATTCTAAAAGTAATATCACACAAGACAAAGAAGAATGACATATAACTAATAAGTTGTTAAATCGATCTGTCTTTAGTCTGTCCATCCCATTTTTATTGTTTACAAACAAAAAATAAATAAAAAATTTGAAGGTATTTGAAGTTAATGCACCATTGGTAAGTTATGAGTTAATGGGGTGTACCATAACATTTGAGGTGTTAATGATGACATGACATGTTAACTGAAATTGCAAACCGCTTCCTCCTTGTGTTAAGGGACATTAAATGGGTTGTATGTTAACATGTTAACCGGATGTTAGAAGACTGAATTAATTATTTTTGTATTTTTTAAACCAAAAACCTTAAAATATAGTCTTAGATGAAGTTAGGGTTAAACCATTTCCTTGGAGTGAGCTAAAATAAAATGGGGAAGAAAGGTTAATATGGCACTTAAGTAAAACTAAGATAAGTTAAAATATAACTAAAGGCATGAGTGAAAAGAATTTCAAACAGATTTCAATACATGATGTAATTCGATGCAAAAAGGTTGGGTTTTAGGGCTGACGATCGATGGGCCAAATTCAGTTGCGTGGAGTCATTTCTTATCACTAGTTTTGAGGCCCGTAACTTCATCTTGTTTAATTATTTAAAAGTTATATACCTTTCACTGTACAACATGCACTAAGAATTGTATATAAGTAGAAGAACCTCGAGCACTTAAAGATATCAATTGATAGTCTCACTT
The DNA here is from genome assembly GCA_030545235.1 of Helianthus tuberosus. Taxonomy (NCBI): domain Eukaryota; kingdom Viridiplantae; phylum Streptophyta; class Magnoliopsida; order Asterales; family Asteraceae; genus Helianthus; species Helianthus tuberosus. The sequence goes on from CM060417.1 coordinate 105,747,496, forward strand.
TCTACCTACAACTATCATAAAAACTCCCTCACCACCTACCTTGATCTTGTTTTATATCTAGATACCTTCATAACCATGTCAGAAATACATCCAAATAGTTGCGGGCACGAGTTACCCAACACTACAACAAACAACAGGCTCAAACACTCGATACTATCTCTGGTTGACTACCCTCCAGGTTTTTCACGAAAGGTAAGATAGCATTTCCATGATCAATGATTCATTTCATATTAATATATCATCTTTATAATGATTTCGCGATATTTCGTCAATAGGTGGTGGCAGAAGTAGTGGCTACATTCTTGTTGGTGTTTGTGACATGTGGAGCAGCGGCACTTACCACAACTGATGAGCATAAGGTGTCACAGCTTGGAGCCTCAGTTGCTGGTGGGCTCATTGTTACTGTTATGATCTATGCTGTTGGACATATCTCTGGTGCACACATGAATCCTGCGGTCACACTAGCTTTTGCAACTGTTGGTCACTTTCCTTGGATTCAGGTAGGTACCTGACTAGACCACACTTATATGTACACGTCGTCTTGTTGGCACCATACATCTAAAAAAATTCAAACCAAATCGCGAATCGTATGTGGTTAAAGTAACAAGGATGGGACCTTGAGTCTTTGAGACCATAAAACCATGCCAAGTTGTAGGGCATGTGATGGGCCACCTAGGGACATACCAGTAGTTGGCAATGAATAATTTCAATGTTAATGTATAGGTTGTCAATTCAAATAAATATAAGTAGTGCTTATGAGTTTATAAAACATCAATTCCAGAATCCAGTTGTTCGAAAACTTATAATAACTTAGTAACCATAAATTAAATAACAAAAAGAAAAAAAGCTTGTAAAAGAAAGCAATTTGAATCAATCCAACTAGACACATCACACATGCCAAAAAAAAAACTACCATTATTTGTACTCTAAAGTCTAAAGCTACCTGAAGATCAGACCAATTTTGTTACCAAAGTATACCTTTTTGGTGAATCAAATAACTAACCAGTGTAGTTTAATCTTTATGAAGGTCCCAATATACGCCGCAGCACAACTGACTGGCTCCATTTCAGCTTCATTTTCCCTACGAGTGTTGCTTGAACAAGTAAAACATTTGGGGACAACAACACCTTCAGGGACTGACCTACAAGCTCTAATCATGGAGATCATAGTCACTTTTTGTATGATGTTTGTCACTTCCGCTGTCGCAACAGATTCTAAAGCCGTAAGAATGATTGTTTCACATATAAATAATAAAAACCATGGAGTACGGTAAACTGGTAATAAAAAAAATCAGTTATTTCGAGCATCTTAAAATTAATTGTAGGTAGGAGAGCTAGCAGGTATAGCAGTTGGATCAGCAGTATGCATTACTTCCATCTTAGCAGGGTACAACTTTAAAACTACAATTTAACTCCTTATATATTAATGAATCAACTAAATAATATATAACACATGCATATTTAATTTGCAGACCAGTATCAGGAGGATCGATGAACCCAGCACGCACCATTGGACCTGCATTAGCTAGCAACAACTATAAGGCCATTTGGGTGTACATTTTCGGTCCCATAACAGGGACGATATCAGGGGCATTATGCTACAGTTTTATACGACATATAGATAGACCGATTCAGACAGTATCTTCTTTTAAACTTAGAAGGATGAAGAGCAACGATGGAAATGCTACAGAGAAAGATTCTCCTAGTTTCGTGTAATGATATAACTAGTAATATGTCATATGATATATATGAATAATATCTATTAAAGAAGTGCACTCAAGCACATTTCTATTATCAGTTTTAAATCCAGAAGGGGATGGCGGCGCAGTTTGTTGCTCGTTTATTTGCTATCCTTATGTAATTTGCCCTGGTGATTGGAATGAAAGAATTGTTCGGACTTAAAAAAAAATCCACACAAGTCCATCAACCAACTCAAACATGCTGTTTCTCAAATTGCATATCATAAATCACAAATAAATAAAATAGTTATAGAAATTTTGAATGCCAAAATGGCATCAAATGTACCTGATGATGATGATGACAAAACGTGACAGATTAAGAATATTTTTTTTAGTTTTATTTAAACCATTAAATAAAACTAAAAAAAATGGGTTATACGATTAAACTATTGTTAAGACAAAAATGATGTCAAGTTTTCTTTCAGGTCAGATGCAGTCTTTTGAATTTCTTCCAACTTCAAAGCATTTTCCTTATCAGAAAACTTGTCTAGCAATTTTTCTGCTTGATTCTTCAAATGAGAAATTTTGTTAATCACTGAATAATTACAAAAGTGAAGGATTTTTTTCAACTTGTTTACCAAACAACTTTGGCCCTAATAAAACTATAGTGCAAAACCTTAATTATATCAATTTTTTCAGCTATTTGTTAGTTCCAATGATATTCTTCATCTGAGACATTTAATAACATTCCAATATATTCCCTTAAAAGAGTAATCTTTATTTTTTATGTTTTAGCAGGTGGTTTCTTTAAACATGCTCAGTAACAATGTCTTCTTTCCAATTTTCTTATTCTCTCTTTTTCTATAATCATTTTTTTGTGCAAAATTGTGTTTATGATTTGGTTATTATTATTATTATTATTATTATTATTATTATTATTATTATTATTATTATTATGATTATTATTATTAATATTATTATTATTATTATTAGGTTTGGTCCCTTTGGATATCAATTTTGCCTCTTAGATTTATTGCTAGATTTGTCGAAGTTTAATTTGTCTGTTAAAACATTAGAATTTTGATTTAGAAATTGAAGTAGGTAATGCTAAAACTAAATAAGTTATATCAATTACAAATGAGAGGTGTTTTATGCCAATTTATATTTATACGAATATATACCTTTGAAAGCAAAATTTAAAATTAAGACACGTATTATTAAAGTCCCACAAGTCGACATACCTGTTTAGACTAACATGACCTTAGTGACAACCAGCACAAAATTTCATAATCAAAATCATCATTCACGTGGATATTTCATTAGTTCCACATCATTTGATACAAACCAAGCCAAGATATAAATAAAATCTAACCTTAGGTTTTGAAATGAACCAACTTGACGTCCGGACTTCACTTTTATATTTTATTTTGAGGTAGCATGGATGGGGATGGTGGATATGAATATATGATGCATTTAACTCGATGGGGATGGGGCTTTCAAACTTATTATGGCTTGCGTATTTATAAACTCTTGGGATTGTGGTTATATAACTTGCCAACTTTTCCAAAGCCCCGGCCCACTCCGATACCACTTGTCACATAGTCGTCTACTAAAGCTTCACCCAACACCCTCGTTATTTTGTCTCGCTTATTGATATGGGTCATTGGTTTTGTCATGCCAATTATTGGTACGATGAACTGTAAGTGCTTTCGATATAGGACAGAGGTTATGCAACTACGACCCATAAAACTAAAAGGTTCAACAAAAATTTAGTACAAGCGATGTTTCAAACATTAGATAGGCAACATTAGAATCTTTTTTTGTAGTTGCATTGTACAAAGGATGAAGAAAGAAGATAGACTAAACTCCCATGTTCATATGCAACATACGTTCTGTTGTGAGTTGTGACCTCGTAGTGTTTTCTTGTCCACTTTACAAAAAATATATTGCATAAAACCTCGATGTTATTCTCATAGTAGTAAGTAGTATCTCATGTAGTAGGACTTTTTTTTTTGAAAGGTATCTCATGTAGTAGGACTTACAAATGGCGATCAAACGTTTCGGTTTGACATAAATGAAGACTTTCTGATGCAATCTAAAACTTTCGGATGAAGACTAATTACAAAATAAAAGATATATATATTACATTGTTTTGTGATGATAAATTAAATCATATAATGTATCATGATAAATGAAGAAAATCATTATGAACAAATTGTGAAACATCTCTCGAACATTCATGAATAACATAGAATACAATCAAAATATGGAAATTAGCATTCATTAAATTCATATTATTTTTACAAACAATACGAAAAATATACAAATTACCTTATATTCTACGGCAATTGATGGCTATGAATGAACCTCCATACATTGCTTGTAGTTCATTGGCGGTCTTTGGCCTCAGATTCCAATTCTTCGATAAAATTCAGTTGATGTTGACAGACAACGTTTTCTGCCGGTGTGGACGGGTGGTTTTCGATTACCGCATCTTCGTACTTTTTGTTTTTGACGTTCATCCGGAAACAATACAGATCTTATTCGATCTTTTTCGTTTACTACTATCCATCAGTTTTGTTTATTTGTGTTCAGAATCACGAATCAGATGATATGTGAATGACTGAGAGATAAAAATTAAAAATGGAGGTAATTTAGGGTTAGGTATGTAAAGGTGAGGCTAAATTACCAATATACCCGCATCATGTTTTATAAGGTGAATAGACATGCCCTTAACAAATTACAATATCAACAAAATATACTATTTTTTATTTCAACTAGTGATCAAAACATTTAATGTGGAAGACGAGACTTTAAATTCTTACAAATTTAGAAGTTTTGAGATCATTTTTTTTTTATTAAAAGCATAATAATAAACCTGAAACTCACAATATACATCCATTATTTCCTTGATGAATCATGAATTTTCGTTTTTTCCAATTTTATTTTACCGACTTCAACATTTCAAAATACTAGGTAGTGTTTGGTATGCATGAATGAGAGGTAGAATGAAATGGATGATTACTAGGGAATGAAAAAAAGGGTGTTTGGTTGGTCAATGGAATGGAATCACCTATTCCAAATGTCATTTCATTCCCTCAAAATCATTCCTTCCACCCCCATCTTTTTTCCATTCCATCCCCTCTTGCATCATTCATCAACAACACCACAACCCACCACCTTCGACAACCCACCACCACCACCGACGCCATAGCCGCCACCCGCCACCACCTCACCCCGACAGCCACCGTCGCCGCCGCCACCCACTCGCCATCGTTAGCACCACAGCCGCGACCAACCGCCAACGCCACTCGCCGCCGCCACCCACCACCATCGTCGACGCCACCACCACCGTCACCACCAACCGCTGCCGCAGCCACCCACTGGCACCTCTACTGCCACCCACCGCCACCTCTACTACCACCCACCACCAACGACCACCTTGCCGCCATCACCACTCGTCGTCACCGTCGCGCCGCCACCGGCATCTGTAGGTCCCGTTTTTCCCGGTGGATCGATAACGAAAACCTATCCTTGTTTATCACGAACACGGTAACGGGTGCGGAATCCCCGTGACGGTGCAAACCAAACAAAGTGTAAATAACACGGATTAACCAATGAAACACACTCTATTGATTAAACGGGATGAGAACCAATACAAACTGATACAAACACAGTTTGACAGAATTTTGGCAGAGTTTCTTTACATGTATGCTCTCATCTCTATTTCACACAGAAACTGAGATGGGTATTTATACTAGACACAGACACAAGACTTACGAAACACATAAAGGCACGGCGAAACACATAAAGTCGACGAAACACATTCTGTTTCGTCGACATACCTATTAAATCTAATATGTTTCGTCGAGTGAAGTTGAAGCCCAAATAGGAGACAAAGTCAAACTTCACATTTCGGCCCAAATTGAAGTTTACGGCCCAAGTATGATTCTGGTGCCAACTTTCCATAATTTCAACCATGTGACATCATCATGACATCATCATGATGATGTCATGGTGATGTGTTGGCGGGAAAGGCCGCGGCTCTCCGTGCTTCGCGTGTCGAACTCTGGGGCGCACGACTGAGGAATGTCATGACGTTTGGCTGGAGCCGGACCTAACCGAGTCGACCCGAACCGAATCGAACCGAGTCGAGTCGCGTCCACATAAAGTGTACCAACAAACTCCCCCTTGGACGCTACTCGTGAGGTTCGTCTTCTGTGTCTTTCATGTCGGAGGATCTTCAAAGTCTTCACGCGTCATAAGTAGAAAGCGTATCAACAAACTCCCTTTTCATTTAGGTAGTGTGTTAACAAACTCCCCCTTAAAATGAACTCTCCATTGAGTTATGCTCGTGAATCTTTTGAACTTCAAATCTTTAGATCCTTGTGGTGTTGATGAAGGGTCAGCGGCAACTCGATCATTTTATCCTTTGAGTGCCTCCACTTCGTGTCTTCATTCCAAAGCTTGTCATCGAACATGTTCTCCTCGCCTTTAGCATCTGCACATGCAAGAAAGCTAAACGCGTAATGAGAACAACCGCTTGGAATATAGTTAACAAAAACAAATGACACATATGAGATCAAATCTCAATCAAACACCGACCGACAACAGTTTGAAAGTTTAGAAAATGATCAATTTTAATCCTTTTAACTTTCAAAACTTGTTAACTTCGACAGTTTATGAAGGTGCAATTGTTTTCCGGCTTACGATCAGGATTTTGGGTAGGATAGACTCGAGTTCCAACATCAGTCAATCAAAAATAAACTAGAAGCAAAATCTTTTTGGATTTTATAAAGTTTAAATTAAAACACACCTAAAATCTTTTTGAAATTTTTCATTTTTCAAATGTAAAGACGGAAAGCAATAAATAAATATATACAAAGATACAGAAACTAAAAGCAGTAAATAAATATTTACAGACAATCTTTTTGCGAGTTTCGAGGGTAAGAGAATCATATCAGTGTACGGTCATGCCAAAACAATCTTTTTGTTCAATTAGTTAACATTAAGATAAGCATCCTATAACAATTATCGGTATTGTTGTCCACATAAGCTCAACTTATCAGATGTAATCATGGCGAGGGGATATGTTAAGGTATGATTTATACTTACCGACCGGTGTTCATCCACACACGACACATTCCCGTATCAAGGTATGCGCGAGAGTTCATCTTACCGGTGAGTATACCGATTATCTTCTGTTTGACCGTATAAAAGATGTGAGAAACTCACTTATTTTGATTTGAAAAACAAGCCCTATGTGATAGAATCACTTATTGATGAGGAACTTGATTTTCAGATGCATGAGGGCACAGGAGCAAGTCCGTGAACAGGTCAGTACTTTCGTACAGCAGAGAGACGAACTTGACTCCCGGAAAGAATCTGTGATATATTATCACTTATTTTGATTGGACATGTGATTGTTGATCACTTATTGAGGTCGAATGCAATATGTACACGTATGTATAGTATCATGGAAGATCTTAGACTTCGTCTCCGTTTAGTTTTACGGTTTGATACAACCATGATACCCAGATGATAAGACAGCATAAAGACCGAATATCTCAGAACCTCGGCAATCTCTCAAACGAAATTTCGATACTAAGACCATATGCCAATGTGTGGTTCCCACCTGGCTTAAAGTCTGTTAGGTTTGTATCATCCTGCACATTTTAGTCTGATTGTGAGCCTACCGATACATCGTTAGTAGAGATACTTATCATTTTCTTTTTGTTTTTCATTTTGAGCACGTTGACCGACCACACCAGTGAACATCATCATTTTCCTTTATCCAAGAAACTCATTTTTGGTTTTTCTATTGTTTTTGAATTTTTGAATTTTTCAAACGTAAAGACAGAAAAAAAATAAAGACATCTTTTTGGATTTTGAAGTTTTGCAATGTTTTTGTATTTTCTTGAAATTTCTCCCCCTAAAATGCTAAAAGTCTACGAAAAACGAAAATCTTTTTGAATTTTTAGAGTTTTTTAAAGAAAATATTTACAAAAACGATCAGCCAAAGAAGTTTACTCGGGTATCACCTTAATGCCATTGACCAAAAGTAGATAATCAAAACGTGATTTATCAAAAGCTTTTGTAAACAGGTCGGCACGTTGGTGATCAGTGGAGACATGAACGGCATCGATTAATCTCTTGTCAAAACAATCACGTATAAAGTGATATTTAATGTCGATGTGTTTAGTCTTAGAATGTTGCACAGGATTTCTAGTGATCTGTAAGGCAGCATTATTATCAACAAAAATATGGGTAGATAGCCCACAATTTTTGACATTTGCGTCGGTAACCGTGACTACCCCACAATTTTTCAAAATATCATCATCTTTTGTTTTCATCATGCCGCATCATCCCGCGCGCTCCATGAACCGTACGAATTTGATGTTGAAATTTGGAAGCCCGGTTCAAATTAATTTCGCGAACACCCGACCCCATGTGCATGTAGCTACCTTTGAATCTTGGCCCAATTAAGAGTTGCCATCACACATTCACTAGAGCCCATCTAAGATACTTGAGGGTCCATTAGAAATCCAAGACCCATAAGTCAAGCCCAACTGCCCAATAGTCTTGAAGATCCATTAAAGCAAAGCCCTCTAATCTCTTGAATTTCGTGGCCCCATTAATAGGAAATGAATTGTTTCTCACTAATTGATGTTCCACGAAGATTGCTCAAACTCACAAGGGATAAATGAGTTGACATTAATGTTTTGTTATGGGGCCCAGATGCTACAAAAAGGCCCAGTGAACAATTATGAAGATTATGGTCCATGAAGATAGTTTGTGATCAGCTTAAAACCATACCTTAGGTGGGCCAACTTCCAAGCCCATGCACATCTATGACCAGCAAACCCTTCTTTAACAATAAGTGGGGCCATTGAGAAAAACCTAGATGTAAAAACAAACAATTTCAGCCGACAACAACATTGTACAGCTCCTTCATCATCATCATCTTCTTCCAGGTCTCTCTCCCCTTATTCGTCATCGATACACACCAACCAAACCATAACCCCCAAAAATTAAACATCCCTAATTTCTTTTATAAGCCGACAACTCCCAGACATCCTCTTCTTCTCTTTGTCTGCAATGAACAAATTCAAACCCCCAAATTTCATTCCGATCTCCTCAATCAAATCCCAAATCCAAATCAACATACAGCCGCTAAAACATCATCATCTTCCAGCTCTCTTCACTGTCTCTCTCTAGAAGAGAAACACAGTGTTTTAAACAGCTCAAATTACAATAGATAAACACATACCAACCGATGATTCGACTAGAGCACCTGCATCATCAATCGGTGTAACCGTCGGTATAGTTTCTGGTGTTAACGGTGGGTACGGTATCGGGTATAATCGGTACGGCTGACCAGTTGACGGAGATGTATTTTTTTTTTATGGTTCTGCATATAGGGCTGGTCGACGAAACAGACTGAGATGTAATGTCGACGAAACAGAATTGATTGCTGATGTGTGTTGATCGACGAAACAGATGTTAAAGGTGCTGCGACGAAACAGAAAAGTTTAAGGTCCGACGAAACAGATTTGTTGTTTCGTCGTGGGTGGGGGCGTTTCGTCACAGAGTGAGTTTCGTCGGGGGTGGGTATGAAGAAACCCTAGTTCTCTTTAACCGCCGCCAAGAACATCAAGAACACAGCACTGTTTATTTTGCAGATTTGACGAAAATCACACATTTGATGATGAAAACTTGAAATACATGGTGTAAACATAAAACATAACCCTCTGATGCATTTCGTTTCAGGTCAGACCCATCCATTCGGGTCAGATCTGGGTTTTTCTTCTTTTACACCTTTTTAACATCTTGAACAAAAAATCATAATAAACTCAGATCTAGAGCACATGTGATTTAGCAAACTGTTAGATTCACTAAATCGGGCACCATGGCTCTGATACCAATTGTAGGACCGAGTTTTGGGACCGAAACCATGATTATTATGATTATGTTCATAGACGGGAAGATTAGAGACGGATAAAAGTACTTACTTGTATAGATTTGTAACATAACAAAGCAAGCCGGCCCGATTAACAAGCTAACCGAACCATACCAAAGGAATACACATCCGGGGAGAGACCAAGTGGTGATCTCTCCCGGTGAGGTCTCAAACCTCCTAAAACTTCTAAGTGTTTCAAATGACAAAGGGTTGCTATTTATAGCTACACCCCTTTCTCTTTCAAACACACACGGTCAACCGAATAACCCTCTCGTTTGACCACTTCAAACGAGCGGGTCTATACACGTTCGATAGACCGTTTCACTAACTATTACAAATTCAGCGTAAAATAAATCTAATCTATTCGATAAGCATCGGACACAAAATCTGCATCAACAGCATCACCACCCATCGCTGCCACCGACACCCACCACCGCCACCTATAACCACCCACAATTACTACCACCGACCACCACCACCACTCACCGTTTATTTTATTACTCCGTTTTTCTTGACTACCGAACAATACACAATAATAATTTGTTCCATTCACACATGTTAACCAAACATGACATGGAATGGTAATGATCCATTGCATTCCTTCGTCTATTCCATTACCCCGTCCATTCCATTCCTTCGTCAATTCCATTACCTCTTACCAAACAGACCCCTAGTGTTTTTCGGTATCGCGCGTTGCGCGAATATTAATTAAAAAAAAACATCACTTGGGTGAGGCTTTGCACTACGTACAACAAAATAAGCCTACAACGGACACTAATTTTCACTAGTTTTGACCCAGAAGTGCATGCCTCAGGCGCCTTTTAACCAAGATTACCGCATATCAATGTAGAAAAAAGGATAAAAAACTGTTTTAAACAAACTGGAAAGTAAGCTACCCACGGTTCTAACAATTTCCTCACACATACTCCCACATGAATTACAAACCACAACACAACCAAAAACATGTTTACTTGCTAGCTATGTGCTTTCCCTCTCTTCTAACCTCTTAATCACATCAAAAAGAAGCTCCGTAGGGAGATTAGCCCACCTACTGTTTTGGACTACAAGTAACGTCTGATTACAGTTAAATAATTAATTGAACCCTGTGATTTCCCTCTGCCATGAAATCCTCCCAGCCTTACGTCGAAAGTATGCCAAACTCCCACAATGACTGCAAAACAATCAAAGGAAGTTTGAGTTGGATTGTAGCTAAAAGATGATCAATAGCAAACATTTATATTACGCTTTCGGACTCAAATCAAAAGTTAAATCAAAAGACTGATAATTCCTTCATGTTTCAAATCCCAAATCACATGCCGATCTATGCTTCAAATCACAAATTTGTAAGATAGTTGATTGCATATTAATAGAAAACAAAACTTACAATCAATTTTGTTAGTTATTTTAAGATGTAATCTAATTGCATTTAGTCTACTTCATTGACATCCTTCTGAGCTCTGTAACATGCGTAGAGCGCGTCGAAAAAGCCACTTGTAGTTAATCATTACGATCAACTTATTCCAAACTTCGACATGATAAAATGCATAAAAGTCTTGATGATATATAGTCTACTTCACTGGCTATTAATATTTTGATTCGTAATCACCTCACCTCACTTCAATATATTTATTTTGGGCAGAGCTGTAATTACCTCTGTTGATGTTGGTGCAGTTGTCTGTCGACTACATCTTAGTTCGAGTCTTAGGTTAGGGCTTATTGTACGAGAAAATATGAAAATGTATGTAATTAGAGTATAGGTCCGCTTTTGTGTCATGTCCATATATGGGAACCTATTTGGTTAGGTCCGCTTTTGTGTCATGTCCATATAAGCGAACCTATCTGATCAGGTCCGCTTATACAGGTCCGCTTATACGTACATGTTCATATAAGCGAACCTATGTCTCCTATATATAGGTAGGTCATTCAAGCGGATCTAGTAAGAGAAGTTAGGTAGTGTTACGGCGAAGCCCTGCCAGTTTGTCTCCAGAGCTTGTACATTGTTAGCATATCAATAAAAGAGACGTTAAATAGTGAAATCAAGCTAAACAAAGACTGAATCAATGAATTCCGCCTCTAATTCAGTCTGAGCACTCTTCTGATCGACTCGTCAGGTCGTATAACGTTCCTACAAGTGGTATCAGAGCTCGGGAGGAAGAGTTCTTACTGTTTAGTTCGTTTTCGCTCAAAAATTCTGATTTCTACACCTTCTTTCATCATCAGATCAAGTTTTACCGGTCGGAATTCGCTCAAAGTTTCACGGATTGTGCGCAATTGATCATAGACAAACCCTGGAAAGTTTCGGACCAAAATACGGACTAAAAATGGATCAAATGACCTTCGGATTTAGGTCCGCTTATACGGACACTCCATAGGTTCGTTTGTTAGGTCCGTTTTTAGGAGCATATTTGTTATAGGTTCGCTTTAGAGGTCCGCTTTTAGGGACATATTTGATCAGGTCCGCTCCAAATTACTTGATAGGTCCGCTCCAACGACACATATTTGATTAGGTCCGCTCCAAAGTACCTCGCAGGTCCGCTCTTGTGTACATCAGTAGGTCCGCTCGTGTGTACATCAGGAGGTCCGCTTATGTGAACATCAACAGGTCCGCTTATGTGAACATCAGCAGGTCCGCTTATGTGAACATCAGCAGGTCCGCTTATGTGAACATCAGCAGGTCCGCTTATTCGGACATTGAGCAGGTCCGCTTATTCGGACATTGAGTAGGTCAGCTTATTCGGACATTGAGTAGGTCAGCTTATTCGGACGTTGAGTAGGTTAGCTTATTCGGACATTGAGTAGATTCGCTTATTCGGTCGTCATTAGATCCGCTTTTCTGTCACTTTGGTGTTTCGCTTTTGTGAACAACAAAGATTTGGTGAGATTGTTAGAAAAATGGAAGTGGTCTTTGATGAGATGGAAAATCATGATCTTGAAAGATTAAATGATTGGTATATGGGGTATTTGGACGATAGTTATAGAAATGTGAAAAAGGATGTTTGGGTCAAAAGGTTTAAATATTTTGTATGTTTGAAAAATGAAACATTGGAAGATTTAGAGAACCGATATGGAGTCTTACTTGGTTACTTAAAAGATCATAAGATATTTCTATCAGATGCTGAAAAGATAGAAAAATTTGCAGATGCTTTACCTTTTGAATGGAGTGAATTTTTTAAAATTTTAAGAAAGGATTCAAATTTTTCAAAATTACAACTAAAAAGGTGCATCAGTATACTTAAAACTCATGAATTTGAAAATGAAAAGAAAAGGAAAGAATTGTGTAAAGCTTTGGAAAGTAATTTGATGAAAATGGATTTGAATGTGATTTTTGAAATGAAAAGAAGAGTTAATGTATGTCTTGCTGCAAAAAGTAATCTCACATACGATATGAAAAGGGGTTGTTATATTGATGAGAATCTGAATCCTCTTGATTTCGTTAAAATTTTTTGTGCAGGAACATACAAAACAGAGATAAAGGAAATGTCAAAGAAGGAAGAATCTGTAAAGAATGAATCTTCAAATTCTGCATCAGTGTGTTTTACATGTGACAGCTTAAAGATGGAAAATGACAAACTCGTGAAAGATGCGGAAAGTTTGATTTTGGAAGTCAAAGAGCTGAATTATAAGAAGCAAGCTGATGATAAACAGATTTTTGGTTTGAAAGAAACATGTGTAAAGTTGAACTCTGAAAATGACAAACTGTTAAGTAAATTGAACAGTTTGACATTGGAAAATCAGAAATTGAAAGAAAAAGCAAATGTTTTTGAAGAAAAGATTAAAAGTTTTGAAATTGAAAAATCAAGAATTGAAAAAGCTTTTCAAAATCAAATAAAAATTCTTGAAGATGGGAGAGATGTGTTTAGCAAAAACAACATCGAAAAGCAAAAAATGATAAATTCCCATCTTCAGAAAATTATCAAACTTGAAAAAGAATGTGAATGTGCTCGAAAGAAAATCAAAGAGTTAGAAGAAAAGGAGTCGAATTCAGAAAATGAAGATTTCTGGATAAAGCTTGAGAACAAAAATCTGAAAGCAAATGAGACAAAATTTCAAGAACAGATAAATGTTTTGGAAAATGAAAAGTCTGTTCTTGAAAACATGAAGAATGAAAATGAAAAGACAATCAAGTCTCATTTTGAGAGAATATCTCAGCTTGAAAATGAAGCTGAGAATTCAAGGAACAAAATTGATGAACTTGAAAAGAAATTGAAAGGTTTTGTAACTTCATCTGAGTTCCTTTGTCCAAAACTGATCAATTCTGTTCCAATAAGTGACGATGTCACAAACTTTGGCAATGTCAAAGTTGAAGATTGTGATGAGAAATCTGATGATGAAAAAGATAAAAGTGAAAAACAAAAATTGTTTTTGAAATTAAAAGAAAAGTTTCAAGAAACTGTTCTACAATCAACTGAAAAGGGAGAATGCTCTAAGCAAAAACCTTTGAAGAAGAAAGTAGAACAAAAACAAAAAGGTAAAAATTTGAAAAATGTTCAAAAAGAAAATAAAAGTTCATCAGATCAATCATCCAATCGCAATCAAAAATTACAAAAAGTAAAAAATGAAAACTCAAAAACTGTTGGCAATAAGTGGTGCAGGTTGGACCATAGTGCTCAAAAGTCAAATCCAGCAAACATGAGGAAGGAATATCACCAAGCCAAACAATGCTATGATTTGAGCATTTGGGCTGAAAATGGTGATTGGTACGATAACAGAGTGTGTTACCGATGCGGTTATCAAGGACACATTGCTGTTAACTGCCAGAGTTGGAGTTATGAGACGAGGAGATGCTATAACTGCCATATCAAAGGTCACATTGCCAGAGATTGCCTAAGGAGATCGAATGAAAGATCGAGGGCTAAATCTCAGAAAATAGCAAAGATACCAGTCTCTGTCAAGCCCAAAGAGCAGAAGGTTCAAGAACGTAAAGTTCAAGAACAAAAAGTTCAAGAACCAAAAGTAAAGCTTTCACAGGGACAGAAAGACAGACTGAGGAAAAAGAGGAAGAAGGCGAGAGAGTATCTGGAGAAGATATTGTCCTCGGGTTCATCTGTTGGTAAAAATAAGAGTTCTGATGAATCGCTTTCCTCGATTGCAAAGTCAAGCAAGACGAGTTCATCAGATATAAATCTGAGGACAGAAGAGAGAAAGAAGAAGAAGAAAGTTGTTAGCGATGAATCTGACTCTTCAAAGTCAGACAAGCCAAGTTCAGGCAATGAATCTGGTGTGATAAAGCCAGAAGAGCCATGTGTTGAGGTAAAAATGGAGAATTCAGGTTTAACAATGGATGATGCAAATTTTCCACCATTGTTGAACAAGAATTCGAAATCATCCAAGGACCGTCAGGCTTGGGTGAATCTGTTTAAATGAAAAACCTGACTTGTCGGAGTTCCCAGGTTGGTAAGAGTGGAACATGAATCGGCACATTTCTTGAGAAATTTCACTCTGGTGATTTTTCGACTTACAAGTGGTAAATCAGGGACATTAAGTTGTACTTGATTTTCTACAAGTGATATTTGAGGTTTGATCTTAAAAATGTTAGTTTTTACAAGTGATTGAAGAAAACAAAGTGATGAAAGATCCCCGTATTTGTGAAAAGACACACAAAACTTATTTTCCGGAAAAACCATTTTGATTAAAACAAACTTAAGTGTTTTGAAATCACTATGGGAAAATAGTTTTGTTGTAAGGGGGAGTTCTGATTGTTTATGCCAGGTGGATGGAGAATTGAAGTGATTCTCATTATGTTGTCAAGTTTGTACAGTTTGTTTCAAAATTTCCTAGAAAATCAAAATTGAGACATATTTTGATTTTAGGGGGAGTAAAAATTTTAAAAAAAATAGAAAATTTGAAAATGTCAAAAACATTGAAAAATTTTAAAAATGAGTTTTGCTGAAATAAGAGGAAATGATAGAAAATCAGTTGGACTGTCACAGCATGCTAAAGAAATGTACAGTCTAAATGTGATAAACGGTCTCACTAACGATGTGACGGTAGGCTCAGCTAGACTAGTAGATTTGCGAAAACGATACAAACCTAATGCAAAAAGCCTAGTTCTAGTGGGAAACACGGTTGAAAGTGTAGTACTTGGTTTTGTCCTTCTTGATTGTGTACCTACTCGGTAATCGCTGATTGTCGAAAGACATAAAACTGGTTAAGTTTGTGAACTTTCACAACTTTGCTAAAAAGTCGCTGTGATTGTGCATTTTATTTTGCAAAGATTTAAACTTGTCTTATTTCTTTATTTTGTTTAAGCATCGGACATCCTCTGCGTATACGTGAGTATCGACCTGGATGTTGTTGCCTAAACGTTCTGCTTTATTTTCTTTGGTGTTTCGTTTAAGCTTTGGATCACCTCTGCGTATACGGGAGTATCGACCTGGTGGTTAAAGCCTAAACAACTTCAACTTATTTTTATTTTTCTTATTTTGTTTAAACATTGGACTTTCTCTGCGTATACGGAAGTATCGACCTGATTGTTAATGTTTAAACATTCTGCTTTGTTTTCGCACAAATCACAGTTGATAAAAGTTTAAAGGCATTACTTGAGATAGTGTATTGCATGATGAGGGGATATGCTGAGATCGTGGGGTCCATAAGAACTTAGTGCTATATTAATATACCTTAAACGTATCGGTAAGCATGTCGAAAGTTTTTAGATTGAGCTTAAGAGGACAAACATATCGTCAATCAACGTGAATCATTTAGAGCTTAAAACGATTAAAAGCTTAACGGTGCTTGTGATTTGTCTAAAAACTGATCTGATCCTCTTTCGCAAACTCACAAAAATATGTTTGTACATATTTCATTTCTGCATTTAATTTCTGTTATTGCGTTTGTGTTTCATAGTTTGAAAAATCCAAAAAGATTTTTGACAACTGATGTTGAAAAGTTGATATTCAAAATTTCAAAGGCTAAACAAGATGAACAATTGGGTTGGATAATTGGTTTGAAAAGTTGAATCAGAATTTGGAATGTTTCAATTTTTTTAAAATCAATTTTAAATGAAAATGATTCTCAAAGGTTTAGTTGATTCATTAAATTGAATCACAATATTGTTTGTTATAATTGTGTGTTTGAGTTGTGTAGGTTTCTGATCCTGTTGCTACGAAAGCCAGGAGATGCATCAGAATCTGAGGAGAGCTTAAACTGATAAAGCCAGGATTTAATTTCAAAGGTGATAACAAATTCCAGACGGCGATCCCAGCTTGATGAAAGGGGGAGTCTGACGAAAGTTAGAACCAGAGAAAGATCCGGGTTCATGATTCCAGGAAGAGTTCCTGAAGAAGACCGATCAAGATTGAAGAGTTGTTAGATTGAAGACTCTCACTGAAGATTCCGTCAACATTCAAGGGGGAGTCTGTTGGTGCAGTTGTCTGTCGACTACATCTTAGTTCGAGTCTTAGGTTAGGGCTTATTGTACGAGAAAATATGAAAATGTATGTAATTAGAGTATAGGTCCGCTTTTGAGTCATGTCCATATATGGGAACCTATTTGGTTAGGTCCGCTTTTGTGTCATGTCCATATAAGCGAACCTATCTGATCAGGTCCGCTTATACAGGTCCGCTTATACGTACATGTTCATATAAGCGAACCTATGTCTCCTATATATAGGTAGGTCATTCAAGCGGATCTAGTAAGAGAAGTTAGGTAGTGTTACGGCGAAGCCCTGCCAGTTTGTCTCCAGAGCTTGTACATTGTTAGCATATCAATAAAAGAGACGTTAAATAGTGAAATCAAGCTAAACAAAGACTGAATCAATGAATTCCGCCTCTGATTCAGTCTGAGCACTCTTCTGATCGACTCGTCAGGTCGTATAACGTTCCTACAGTTGATGTGGTTTTGGATAAGACGCTGCATAGCACGATGGCTTTGTCTGATGGTCATGGTCGAGGAACCGATAAAAACACATTTGAAATATCAATTAATTACATAACCAACATATTAACTTTGATTGTTTTTTATCAAAAAGTCTTTATATCTTGCAAAAAAAAAAAAAAACCCTTAATTGTAGTTCTAAACTACAAAAAACTCAGACCATAAACTTAAAAATTAGACCCATTACATAGGTAAGGCACAAATTCTGAAAAGTACAAACTTAAAGTAAACAACCCATTTGAAGAGCACAACCATAGTAAATGAGCAAATTGTTCCTAAGAAAACCGTGTAAACAGTTTTAACTTAGTATTTTATTTTAACCTTAGGGTGGAAGGGGCGCGTATGGGGAGTGGGGTATTTGAGATGGTTCACCATACGGGCACACCACCGTCACCACTTATTTAAGTGAAGCTTAAATTTAAATGGCTCATCATCATAGCCCTCAACACCCAAAAGTCTTAGGGTTTCGCGTAATGTATAACAACAGAAGCAAGCTCATTCAATCCCACGCGCATATACAAAATAACAGTTTCATATTTCAAACGCTCATCACCCAAAATATATAAGAATACACGATTTAAAAAACACAGCATAAAAATGCAGAACAAAAAAGTTAATAGACATAACACAATAAATTTAACTTCTTTTTAAAAATAACCCTTTTTAAAGGTTATTTTTAAATGCATTCATAAGTTGGTATGGCTGCAAACAAACTAATATAGAAACATCATAGACAATCTCCAAAAATCAACACTGTTGTCAATGGCCACCCACATCACAGCCTAAAAATACCCCAAAACCCCTGCCCCACCTTTAAAAAAAAGAATAATAGAATCACAAATTTAATAAGAAGAGATTTGTTCTAAAAGCATAATAAAGAAACAGAGAACTCCTGGAAATAATTAGTTAGGGTTAATAACCAAATCTTTAGTATGTATTAGGGTTCATAACCAACAGTAAGAATGCAATACATATTAAGAATACATAACCTGTTGCCAGATTGCCTCCGGCCGGTGGATACCTCTTCACTGATGTCGACGCCGGAGAGCTGCCACAAATTTCGCCGCCGGCGGATCCCCTTGGTCATCTCGACATCGGAGTCATGTGCGACGGATCCCCCGTGTCTACGCCGGAGAGCCTACTCTGTCTCTATCTCCCATCTCTTCTCCGATCTCTCTCTCACACAAAGAGAATTTCTTTCATGTGCGATGGGTTTTGAACAAGCACCGGTCACCCCTACACTTTATTAGATTTAAAGAAACTGGTCGCCGTTGTGGCTCCGCCACCAGGGGCGGCTGCCTGAAAAAAGGGAACTGAAAAAGAGGGCATCGTGGCCTCAAAAAAGGGAAGTGAAAAAGAGACAGAAGGGTTCGAACTGGCGCCCTTTGCATTGAAATAGGGTGTAGCAACCACTTTACCAAATGCCCAAATGTATGAAAGTATGGAAAAAATGTGTATATATAGTAACATTATCGAGTAGTTACTATTGAGTAGTTACTATTCATTGACTTCTATTTTTAATATATATAGTATTCGACCCGCGCGGGTTGTGCCGCGTCCCAATGAAATTCACCGAGAACCGACAAATGACACATCCCAACCAATGGCGGAATCATCGGAGTGGGATGAAAAACGAGATTGCAAGAGACTTCATAACACTATTGGTGACAATATTTAAATCAAAACCGTTTTCATTTCATAAACTTCAAATTTATCATAACAATACATGGAATTTAAATACAACATGTTCAATACAAGGAACAACATAACAACAAAGACAATATTGATACAACATATTAAAACCTAAAGCGTCTATATATGTATCTAAGCATCATCGCTACTTCAATTTCATAGCATCGTCATCCTCAACCTGTAACATGTTTAAAATAAAGTTCAATGCAAAAGCAAAGGCGTATACAAGTTTTCATACATACATAGCATAAAAATGAGTTTAAACAATTCCACATGGCAAGCTAATGATACAAGATAAACATTAAAATCGGCATGTGTTTAACTAATCAAACCAATGATGAAACGCAATAAACTCATGACATAACCTCAAGTATATGGGTGGTGCGTTAATCCTATAGCGCTAGTTATGTCAAGGATAGGCTCGATCGAAGCTAATGATAAGTCTAACATAAAACGTATAACCCCAAGTTCAATGTATCAAGTAATCAAGTATGCAAGCATGTATAAGGAATATTTGTGCATTTACAAATAAAGTTTAAGTGTAAGTTCATAGATAAACATGTTACACCCCAAAAAGTGGTAAATGAAAAGGGGGTTCAAGTATACTCACGGTTTTGCAAGCTTTCCACTTGTTAATCCGCAAGAGAGTTGTTGTTGTTGGAGGTTGGAACACCAAGTCCTTCTACACGAAGAAACAAAGGTGTATGAGTATTAGAGGATAACGGAAGATTAAGGATTTGGAATCAAAAGAATATGGAAAGTAACATAAGGGAAAATAATCATCTTACACCTATGGTTTAGTTGATGTAACTTAACATCTTGACAAATGACCATTAGGTCACCATCAAGGTTTGGTTAGTTAGTTATATAATATATACTATAAGTCACAATAATACAAGAATGTCATATAGGTCAAGAATGAGGTAGGAGAATGAATCCCCATTTAGGTACCTCTTTGGTGTTCACCACTACACTTGTTGTTATAAACAATCAAGGAGGGTCATGAACATACAATAAAGAATAAGTTAACTACAACTAATCTAAGAAATCATCAAGTAATGTGTGGATTTTCAAGTAGGATAGCCCAAGCTAGTCCTATAATCACACAAACATCATGCTTTAAGCTTGTTCATTACTTGTGGGTTAAACCCTAACCAAAACAGAAAGTTTATGAGGTTTTAACCTTTGATTTTAAGTGTCACAACCTTGTTTTTAAGCCCAATTAACCATAGAAGTGATTATGAGCATAAGGACATATGAATGTGTATGAGAAACCTCAAGTCAAGTGAGTTTAGTAAATGTTTAATCAAAACAGAAAGTTTGGAGCCTTATTTAATGATGTTCCAGCATTGGTTTTCCATGAAAAACCTATTGGAAACATACCTAAGGTTGTTCCAAGCATTTAGGAAAAAGAATCATGGAAAAAGACTAAGAAATGAGGAAGTTATGCTCACTTTAGTAAGTTGTGGTGAATCTGTCTTGCTTCTGTTCACAACTGCGTTTTTGAGTGATTGAGAGTGATTTTGGAGTGTTAGGAAAGTGAAAAATGCTTGGAGGAGTGTTGGGTTTTATAGGGGATGGATTAGGGTTGGGTTGGTGAGCTTTAAATGCAAGAAACACACTTAAACATAACAAAACACAACCAACAAGTGACCAATAAACGAGTTGTTAAAGGTTGTTCTCGGATTTGACTGGCTAGCGGGCCACGAAGCCCATATCCAGACGAGTCACGGGCCGCCAGGATGGGCAGACTTGGTTTATGTTTCAAAAGTTGACAATTTGGCCCCCTTAAGTTTATTAATTAGGGTTTTAAGGTGTTTCAAGGGTTAATCTTATCATATGAGCATAAGATAAGGTTAAAACAAGTATAATTAACATAAAACAAGTATAATGAAGTATGATTAAGCGTATGAATGTCGTGATTAAGTATCTTATTGTAGGTTCATGATTCAGGACCGCGACCCGTGATTAGTGTGTGATTATGTTCAAGACGGGAGAGATTAGAGACTGATAAACAACTTCCTTCTATTAATTCGGTAGCATAACGTTACAAAGCGGCCCAATTACAAACTAACCAAACAATACCAAAGGAGCATACATCCGGGGAGAGACCAAGTGGTGATCTCTCCCCCAAAGTCTAAAACCTTCATCCTCTTGCAAATGACCAAGGGGTTGGTATTTATAGCCACGCCCACTTGTCTTGCAAACGCACACGGTCAAACAAATAATCCTCTCGTTTGACCACTTCAAACGAACGGGTCAATACACGTTCATTTGACCGTTTCACTAACTATTACATAATCAGCATAAAATAATTCTAATCTATTCGAACAGCATCAGACACAAAAACTGCACCAACAAATTCCCCCTTGTCCGTTGATGTCGAATGCTGAAAATGCAAGTGCAATCGATCTTCAGTCAAGTATTTGTTGATGTTATCTTCTCTGTGTTAACAAATTCCTCCTTGACCGATGATCCAGGTAAGTAGTATTTTCACTTGAATCTTCATAGCAATATCAAACCCTTGAAGCTTCTCGTATAACATTTCCCCCTCAAAGTACGCGTATCCGTGTTGGGTGTTGTGCAATGTCCTCACAAGGCTAAATTGACCGATCTTCCACTAATCTTTCAATACTCCAACCGGCATTTGATAAGGGTTCCATTCTTTAAAAACTGCATCAAGTCTTGATCTTGTCATAAGAACTCCATTTCATTGAAGCATACTACATTGGTAGAGTTTTCTGGTGAACTGTCTTCTGTAAACCATCTTTGTGGAATCAACCAAGTAATGCACTTTGATCATCAGCATTAACACTCAGGATGTCAGCTAGACCGAGTATAACACTTGCAAGCTCAACCAGCATGCTTAATTGAACTACATCCAGATCTCATTGTCTCGCCTTTGTGAAGTTGACCAAGTAATGCACTACGAATCTTCAGCATCAGTACTTAGGATGTCAGCTTGACCAAGTACATCGTTTGCGAACTCAACGAATTGAATTACATCCAGATCCATGTAAAATCTCATAAAGATTCCCCAGGTCTTCAGTGAACAGCGTTTTGAAACTACTGTAGACTTTAGATTCTTGTATGTTTCCGTGCAAAACCCTTCACGCTGGCTGGAGAATTAATTAAAATCCTCAAATATGTGTCTGTGCAAAACATTCCACGTAGAACCTATGGTGTCACCAGAAAATCACAAACTCTACCACCTGTGATTGCGTTTAGAAATTTACCGAAGAAATTCCAAAACATATGAAAATTTTTATCCCCCCATTTCTTTGGTAAAATCTCTAAACCTTGATAAATTCCCTCCACTGAGCAGAACTGTCGTCAACTACACTGAACAGATTCTCTCCACTGAGCAGAATCTTCCAAATGTTTTTGGTTTTTCTAAAAATCACGAAAGCGACTTTCTTCTTTGCATATTCTAGTTGATAATGAAAGTCCTCTAGCCCCGTAGGATCCGACTTGTATCCCCCCAAAGTTCTGCTAACACCTAATCCGAAGGCTTCCATCATAGGTATAACTCTTCGACTTTATGAACTCGTTAGGACCGGTCTTGGCTCTCTAGGTTCCTTCAATCGTTACCAATGTGAGAATATGACAATAAAAAAATTCTTTCGAGCATGTACGAACACTGATAACAAAACAAAATTTCACGTGCGGAAATAAATATACCGTATTTGGCCCATAATAGTCAAGTCACCAATTTTGACATTTGCATCGGTAACCGTAACTACCCCACATTCTAAAAAAAATCATGTTTTCGTCATCCCAAAGCGATCCTATGCGCTCCCGAACTCGTACAAATAAGGCGTTAAGGCTTAATTTAAATAACTTCACGAACACCCGACCCAAAACTAAAAGCCACACTTAAACCCAATTTTTTTTTTTAGAAATATACGTGATATTCCAAGAAAACAAATATTAATTTCAATTTCTTCATTCAAGTGGGCCCATGCCACAAGAAAACTTAGAATGCAACAATCACCTACACCGTGCACATACCTTGAATCATGTGGGCCCAAGAATTATAATTATATCCACCAAGCACAATGAATTAAGTGTCAAATATCGAAGGGCCCATGTGCTAGACTGTGACAGCCCAAACATGCACCAAACCCTTTCCCCAACATGTTTTCAGCCGACAACTTTCATCCGCCATCATTTTTGTCATCTTCCACCTTCAATGAAAACAATTCAGTCGATCAACCTGGAGCAGCCGCCGTTATCTTTCAATTCTCTCTCCTACGGCGATACCCAGCAACTTCTTGGGCAATAATACCAGCAGCAGCCACAAGTGAATTGGTCAAAGTGTATTTTCCGTGATCGACATGAGCAATAACAGACATATTACGAATGTTATTCTTGTAGTCCATAATCCTTCGAAGCTCTTCAGCGGTAAACTTCACCATTTTTGTTAGTTTTTAGAGCTCTGACAGAAAAATAGTTGAATTGCTTCTCACAAAATCCTACAAAAAAGGAGAGAAAACGGCTGCAAAGAGCTCTCGGAGACATGGGAGGAGCTGGACAGGAACCCCACGAAGAATGGAGGATTCTTCGCAGGTGGTATTGTTCGTAAACTTTGATTCTTCGTTGAGTGTTGATTGTTCGCTGGGATTCTTCACAGGGATGGGTCTTCATTGGATTCAACATCAGCTGGTTCTTCGTCAACAGCAGATTCTTCGGCTAGGGAGTTCTTCGGCAGAGGATTCTTCGCCAAGGCTGGGTCTTCGGCACACAAGGTTCGTCGTCTACCATTCTTCGTTGGATGAAGATATGAAGAAACCCTAGTGTTTCTTCAACAGCCGCCACCCCTCTTCAAGAACACATCCACTGTTTACTTGCAGATCTGAGAATTTGATGAAAAATTCCTCAAACGATGATGAAAACTTGATAATTTTGGTGTAAAACATAAAACCCAACTCTTGTGTATGGTCTGTTTCGTCTAGATCCATACTTTTCGCGTCCAGATTTATACTTTTGTTTCTTTACACCACATTTAATTCTTGAACAAAAATCACAGATTTAGAGCACATGTGACTTAGCAAATTGTTAGATTCACTAAATCGGGTACCATGGCTCTGATACCAATTGTAGGTTCATGATTCAGGACCGCGACCCGTGATTAGTGTGTGATTATGCTCAAGATGGTAGAGATTAGAGACTGATAAACAACTTCCTTGTATTAATTCGGTAGCATAACGTTACAAAGCTGCCCGATTACAAACTAACCGAACAATACCAAAGGAGCATGCATCGGGGGAGAGACCAAGTGGTGATCTCTCCCCCAAAGTCTAAAACCTTCATCCTAATGACCAAGGGGTTGGTATTTATAGCCACACCCACTTGTCTTGCAAACACACATAGTCAAACAAATAATCCTCTCGTTTGACCACTTTAAATGAGCGGGTCAATACACGTTCATTTGACCGTTTCACTAACTATTACATAATCAGCATAAAATAATTCTAATCTATTCGAACATCATCGGACACAAAAACTGCACTCACACTTATGCATTCAAGTGACGTATGATTTGCATGTTTCACGTATTTGCAAGTTTAACACATAGTTTCCAAGAATTACGAATATTGTATCAATTGTTTCAAGAAATCAAACGTACGAACAAGTATGAAGTGTGTATAACATGAATTTAAAGAATTACGAGTTTTATTTGTGATCCAAGTCTCGGATTTTACAACGATTACAATGAAAGAACGATTACAAGAACACAAGACTTCCAAAAATAGAAATACAAACAAGACTTTCTAATTATAGAAAGTACGAAGAAGCAGGGCATTACAGTCTCCCCTCCTTTAGGAAATTTTGTCCTGAAATTCAGGAAGAAGTAACGAAAAGGTGCGGATACTTCGTCTTCATATCCCTCTCGAGTTCCCAAGTGAATTCAACGCCACGTTTTCCTTCCCATCGAACCTTAACGATAGGAATTTGACTGCGCCTCAATCTTTTGACTCCCCGGTCCATGATCTCGATGGTTTTTTCCACGAAATGCAAAGTCTTGTTGATTTGAAGATCTTCGAGTGAGACTTAAAGTCCTTCATCATCTAGACACTTCTTTAGGTTGGATACGTGGAAGACAGGACGTACGTTGTTGAGTTCTTCAGGCAGGTCCAGTCTATAAGCAACCATGCCAAGCCTTTTGAGAATCTTGAAAGGACCAATGTAGCGTGGTTTGAGTTTTGCTTTCTTACCAAATCGAACCACACCCTTCCAAGGGGACACCTTAAGAAGTACAAAGTCACCTATCTCGAATTCGAAGGGCTTGCGATGCTTGTCGGTGTAACTCTTTTGTCGGCTCTTCGCTTTCAGTAAGTTGTCTCGAACCTGTAAAATCTTGTCCATCGTCTCTTGTATAAGCTCAGGACCAGTGAATTGAGATTCACCAATCTCGTGCCAACAAATAGGCGAACGTCACTTGCGACCATACAATGCTTCGAAGGGTGCCATTTGAATACTCGCATGATAACTGTTATTGTATGAGAATTCGATCAAAGGCAAGTGTGAATCCCCGTTGCCACCAAAATTGATTACGCATGAACGAAGCATATCCTCCAAGGTTTGGATAGTACGCTTGGTTTGACCGTCAGATTGAGGGTGAAAAGCGGTGCTAAGGTTAACAACGGTACCTATAGCAGATTGAAAAGCTTGCCAAATACGAGACGTAAAACGAGCATCACGATCGGAAATGATGTCAATGGGGATACCATGACGACAAATAATCTCATCAGTGTAGATTCTAGCCAATTTCTCGACCTTGAAATCTTCACGAATGGGAAGAAAATTAGCTGATTTGGTCAATCGATCAACGATCACTTAAATACTGTCATGACCAGAAGAAGTACGAGGAAGTTTGGAGATAAAATCCATAGCAATGCTCTCCCATTTCTAGACAGGAATTTCTGGTTGTTCGAGTAAGCCAGAGGGACGTTGGTGTTCAGCCTTAACCTTCGAACAAGTGAGACATTTTGCAACGTAAGAGGTGATATCCTTCTTCATTTCAGGCCACCAATAGGACATACGCATATCTTGGTACATCTTATCAGTGCCAAGATGAACGGAATATTTTGATTTGTGTGCCTCCTTTATCAGAAAGTCTCAAAGGTTTTCGCGATTAGGAATCCAGATACGATTGCAATAGTACAGAATACCATCAGACTTAGACACGAGATCTTCTTCAACAGTGCCTCGTATCTCGACAGAGAGACTACCCTCGTTAATAGAGGCATATTGGGATTCACGAATGCGACTCTGAAGAACGTACACGAGTTGGAGACAACGAATACTCTTCACATGAGTTTTACGACTAAGAGCGTCGGCAATACATTCGCTTTTCCTGGATGGTAGCGAATCTCGCAGTCGTAGTTATTTAACAATTCCACCAAACGACGTTGACGCACGTTCAGTTCTTTTTGGTTGAAGATATGGTGAAGGCTCTTATGGTCGGTGAAGACCACACACTTAGTACCATAAAGGTAGTGTCGCCAAATATTCAAGGCAAAAACAACTGTGCCAAGTTCAAGGTCATAAGTAGTGTAGTTCTTCTCATGTATTTTGAGTTGTCTCGACGCGTAAGCGATAACCTTGTCTCGTTGCATAAGGATACAACCAAGGCCAAGGTTTGAAGCATCACAATACGCGACGAGGTCATCGTTACCATCAGGAAGCGCGAGGATAGGAGCATTACAAAGCATGTCCTTAAGAGTTTGGAAAGATTCCTCTTGTTCAGGACCCCAAACAAAAGGTTTCTCTTTTTGAGTCAAAGAGATTAAAGGAACAGCGATCTTCGAGAAGTTGGAGATAAAACGACGATAATAACCAGCAAAACCAAGGAAAGAATGAATTTCGGATGAAGACTTTGGTGCAATCCAACTCTTCACAGCTTCGATTTTAGCGGGGTCAACGTGAATACCAAGTTTATTGATAATGTGACCAAGGAATTGAACCTCTTTTAACTAGAATTTGCACTTGGAGAATTTGGCGTATAGACATTCAGTACGAAGAAGCTGAAGGATAAGACGCAAGTGTCGTTCATGCTCTCCTTGTGTCTTGGAATAGATAAGAATATCGTCGATGAAGACTACCACGAAACGGTCCAAGTAGGCTTTGCACACGCGGTTCATCAAATCTATGAAAACAGTAAGGGCATTGGTCAAGCCAAAGGGCATGACCACGAACTCATAATGACCATATCACGTACGAAAGGTTGTCTTAGGTGTATGTTCTTCGAGGACTCGAAGTTGATGATACCTAGAACGAAGATCAGTCTTTGAAAAGCAAGTCTCGCCTTGCAATTGATCGAAGATATCGTCAATGCGAGGAAGAGGGTATTGGTTCTTGACTGTGAGCTTGTTGACCTTGCGATAGTCAATACACATACGGAACGACCCATCTTTCTTTTTGACGAACAGAACGGGGGCGCCCCAAGGAGATGTACTAGGGCATTTAAAACCTTTTTCAAGAAGCTCTTGAAGTTGGCTGGAAAGCTCTTGCATCTCATAGGGTGCTAAACGGTAGGAAGACTTAGCGACAGGCGTAGCGCCAGGCACTAAATCGATGCGAAAGTCAATGGAACGAGCAGGAGGCGGACCAGGAAGATCGTTGGGAAACACATCAGGGAATTCACGTATGACAGGAACTTCGCTTATGCTTGGGTCCTTGTCCTTCCTTTCCACAATGTGGGTGAGAATGGCGAAGGTACCCTTGCGCAAGCATTTGTTCGCTTGAATACACGACATAAGCTTGAGACCTTGAGAATATTTCTCGCCATAGACGTGCAAAGAATCACCGTTTGGAAGAGGAAGACGAATAAACTTTTCAGAACAGGCAACTTTAACACGAACTCGCCTAAGCCAGTCCATACCTACTATGACATCGAAAGTACCCATTTACATAGGTATGAGGTCAATGCAAAATCTATGATCGTTAAGAATCAAGGAACACTTGGAAAGGACAGAATCGACAGCGACGGATTTACCATTAGCGACTTCGACAGCGAAAGATCTTGGCAACTTAGAGCGTTTACACTCAAGCAAAGGTTCGAATTTTAACGACACAAAACTTTTATCGGCGCCAGTATCAAATAAACACGAAGCATAAAAATGGTTCACAGGGAACATACCAGTAATGACGTCGTTTGCGTTTAGGGCCAGAGCAGTGGTGAGAAGGAAGGCTCTGCCTCGAGCTGGTTGTTGAGCATGTTTCTGCTGCTGCTGTTGTTGCGGCGGTGGCTGATTGCGTTGAGGGCACACATTGGCGAGATGATTGAGGTCACCACACTTAAACAATGCTCGCACAGGAGCAACTTAAGCTTGGTTTGGAGCAGGGTTTTGGGCTACAATGGCTTGATTCTGGTTGGACAATGGTGGTTTGTGGCAGTTATGAGAAAAGTGCAGATATCGATTGCAATTGGCGCACTTGCGTCATGGTACGTTGGCAGGATGATAGTACTAACACTGACCACATTTCGGTTGAGTCCCAGTGTAACCCTTGCGTGGAGGTTCAACAGTAGGTACACCAGGCATAGATTGCAAAGGTTGAGGGTTCGGCGGAGTGATGACCGCACAGTTCTGGCTTGAAGGCTTCCGCTTCTTGCCTCGGTTTTTCTTGGTGGTAGGGGTGCTTAAACGGTGGTTTCAGCAACAGCTTGGTGTGCATGTTTCAATGAAGCTTTTGCGGCATTTCTGCGTATAACGTGGTTACTGTTAAGGCGAGCGGCTAAATGAAAAGTTTCCTCGATAGTTGCTGTGCAAGCAGCTTCCATGAGGTTCATGAAAGAATCGGGTAAACAGTGGATGTATTTATT
Organism: Helianthus tuberosus; assembly: GCA_030545235.1. Taxonomy (NCBI): domain Eukaryota; kingdom Viridiplantae; phylum Streptophyta; class Magnoliopsida; order Asterales; family Asteraceae; genus Helianthus; species Helianthus tuberosus. The sequence goes on from CM060417.1 coordinate 105,776,528, forward strand.
GATGTCTTTTTCAGGGGTATCAACTTGGCTAGGACAAAGGATGCTAAGTTGCTTGAAGCGAAGGGTTAAACCGTCGTTGTCATCCTTAGTTTGCTTGAGATGCCAAAACTCGTGTTCCAATTTCCTCAGCACGTGAGGAGGACATAATTCTTCTCTCATGATTTTCTTCAGTTCCGCCCATGGTAAGGCGTGAGCGGCATCGTCCCCTCTTGTGCTTCGCTCAGAGGTCCACCAATCAAGAGCTCTTGAGCGGAACACCCCTATAGCGTTTTGGGTGCGCAAATCATCGGGGCAGCCACTTTGGCGGAACGTGATCTCCATGGCATCGAACCAGGTTAGTAGCGCGGTGACACCATCCTTTCCAGTAAACTCCAAAGGTTTACAAGCCATGAATTTCTTGAAAAGGAATGGTGTCTTTGGTGTTACCACCTTGGAATCAACAGAACCATGGGGCGTATTGAAGTTGGTTTGAATTTTGCTCACTATGTCAGGTATATCGGGCCATCGGGTCGGCCATTTATTCAGCAATGAGGCCTACGAGTTCTTTCTTGGAGATGGAACCAGAGCGGGAACCCTTCTTGGACTTGGGCTTTTTGGACGAGCTTGAAGATGCCATCTAGAAGTTCGAAAGAAAAGGAAAGGATGAGACTTGATCATAAATTTAAAAACAAGTTTGTCATGTATAAGCATGTAAGCGTTCAAGTATCACGTATAATTCATACAAAGCATATGTCTTCAACATGAATTCACAAGTATAATCACGTAAGAATGCATAAAAGGAGTATAAATTTAGTTTGTTCACGAGAATTATTATTGTTTTTGATTGCGCGAGACGTGTGAATTGTGTAACGGTTTTGAAATGAACGAGGTCACATATAAACTGAATCACATAAAAGAGAGGCTCATAAAACATAGGATTGTTTCGGGTAGAGGAACGTCGACTATTCCAAAGTGAATCGAAAGTCCTTTCAAATTAGAGAAACGTGCTTTGGCCTATAGGTAAGATACTCTCGTCGAGAAGCGATTAACGGTATCTTACCCTTCCAGTTACTACACGTCTCTAATCGATTGAAGCAATCGAAACTTTGGCGAGAGTGAAAATCGAGGAACGGGACTTAATTGACAAGATGCGGGTTTCACCCCTAACTTAACGATTTCGTATCCTAATGTGGTTGGTACTCGTTGGGTCAAAATATAATTTCGACACTCTGACGAGGATCCCCTAGAGTTTGAGTTGGAAATTACCATTAAGATGTGGATTTCACTCCTAGCATTATGGCGTAATTTCCTGCAAAATAGAGAACAAGCGGAATGAGAGTCGTTCACAAATTGTGGGTTTCACGCCTATTTTGGTAAACTCATCTCGTTTGTATCACGAGTGTCCTTAAGTCTTCAAGTGTATTGTGTAAAATATCTTAGGAAAGACATAATGTAAGTATTAAGACCAAAAGAAGCGAAAGAAGCAAAGTAGGAAGCATAACATTTTAAGCATGAAACACGAATGGTTAAACATAAGGTACCTACTATAGACTAGGTCAAACATGGAAATTCTACCTAATTCCCTATAGTTATGGCTCTGATACCAATCTGTCACACCCCAGGCGGAATCAACGGAGTGGGATGAAAAACGAGATTGCAAGAAACTTCATAACAGTATTGGTGAAAATATTTAAATCAAAACCGTTTTCATTTCATAAACTTCAAATTTGTCATAACAATACATGTAATTCAAATACAACATGTTTAATACATGGAACAACAAAATAACAAAGACAAAATTGATACAACATATTAAAACCTAAAGCATCTATAAGTGTATCGAAGCTTCATCGCTAATTCAATTTCATAGCATCGCCATCCTCAACCTGTAACATGTTTAAAATAAAGTTCAATGCAAAAGCAAATGTGAGTATACAAGTTTTCATACATATATAGCAAAAAAATGAGTTTAAACAATTCCACATGGCAAGCTAATGATACAAGATAAACATTAAAATCGGCATGTATTTAACTAATCAAACCAATGATGAGACGCAATAAGCTCATGACATAATCTCAAGTATACGGGTGGTGCGTTAATCCTATAGTATTATATATGTCAAGGATAGGCTCGATCGAAGCTAATGATAAGTCTAACACAAAACGTATAACCCCAAGTTCAATGTATCAAGTAATCAAGTTTGCAAGCATGTATAAGGAATGTTTGTGCATTTACGAATAAAATTTAAGTGTAAGTTCATAGATAAAAATGTTACACCCCAAAAGGTGGTAAACGAAAAGGGGGTTCAAATATACTCACGGTTTTGCAAGCTTTCCACTTGTTAATCTGCGAGAGAGCTGTTGTTGTTGGAGGTTGGAACACCAAGTCCTTCTACACGAAGAAACAAAGGTGTATGAGTATTGGAGGATAACGTAAGATTAAGGATTTGGAATCAAAAGAATATGGAAAGTAATATATCGGATAATAATAATCTTACACCTAAGGTTTAGATGATGTAACTTGACATCTGGATAAATGACCATTAGGTCACCATCAAGGTTTGGTTACTTAGTTATATAGTATATATTATAAGTAACAATAATACAAGAATGTCATATAGGTCAAGCATGAGGTAGCAGGATGAATCCCCCATTTATGAACCTCTTTTGTATATCATATAAGTTATGTAGGAGGTAGGAAGAACAAGTCCTCCATTTAGGTACCTCTTTGGTGTTCACCACTACACTTGTTGTTATAAACAATCAAGGAGGGTCATGAATATACAATAAAGAATAAGTTAATTACAACTAATCTTAGAAATCATCATGTAATGTGTGGATTTTCAAGCAGGATAGCCCAAGCTAGTCCTATAATCACACAAACATCAAGCTTTAAGCTTGTTCAATACTTGTGGGCTAAACCCTAACCAAAACAGAAAGTTTATGAGGTTTTAACCTCTGATTTTAAGTGTCACAACCTTGTTTTTAAGCCCAACTAACCATAGAAGTGATTATGAACATAAGGACATAGGAATGTGTATGAGAAACCTCAAGTTAAGTGAGTTTAGTAATTGTTTAGTCAAAACAGAAAGTTTGGAGCCTTATTTGGTGATGTTCCAGCCTTGGTTTTCCATGAAAAACCTGTTCGAAACATACCTAAGGTTGTTCCAAGCATTTAGGAAGAAGAATCATGGAAAAAGACTAAGAAATGAGGAAGTTATGCTCACTTTAGTGAGTTGTAGTGAATCTGTCTTGCTTCTGTTCACAGCTACGTTTTTGAGTGATTGGGAGTGATTTTGGAGTGTTAGGAAAGTGAAAAATGCTTGGAGGAGTGTTGGGTTTTATAGGGGATGGATTAGGGTTGCGTTGGTGAGCTTTAAATGCAAGAAACACACTTAAAGATAACAAAACATAAATGATTTTCACCACTGGCAATTTCACCACTTCTATAATGTACCCCAAACAGATGTTGATAAAGAATACCGCATAGATAATAGGTTTCACACTTTTTTCGGTCATAATTATTGATATGAATGGAATCAATCCATAAGATAAGTTAAAATTAAACCAAAGCCCAACATTTAGATTTCACCTGAACATAGAAGAACTGTCCTTCTCGAATTAGCACCACATTTGCATCTCATGTTGACAATTCCCGTTCATCACATCCTGACCAAAGTACAAAAATATAAAAAAGAGAGTAATTTAAGGAAAAAATAATAAACTTTGTACAAAATACTGAATACATACGACATAGATGATGCCGAGTCCACCCATAATCTGAGATGCAACATAGCTAGTTGTTTGGCATTACCCCTGTGTATACAATCCCAACTCCCCCTTTACCAAAAAAGTAATCTAAAGAAGATAACAAAAGCTCATCTAACAAATCCTCAATTGCACCAAATCAATGAAATAGAAACAAGTTATTTAATCAATTAGGAAATGAAATAATGGTAATCACCAGCGCTAAAACAGAATCAGAACTGCGAATTGACCGCCATCGCCGGAGTTATCGATCACCTTCAACACAAAGATGTAGATTATATTAGCTCTTGTTAAAAAAGAGAACAATTACATAGCACTTTTATGTTAACTCTAGCTTTTTCCTCAAAAATGTTATTATACATCATGTTCCAAACTTAACATTCAATCAAAGTATTCGAGTTTTCTACCAACATATATGAAGCTAAGCAAACGAATCATTTCATCTTCCAGCAAAACAATTTGAGGTTTTTAGAAGAAAAACAACATACCTTATATGTGGTAAAACTACCTAGCTTAGACGGCAAGTTATTTGTAGATGATTTTTATGTGTGCATCACCTCCCTTTCTTTTTCCCCATCATCATATCTAGCATCAAAGGGAGTAGATAGGGCGACACCTCTAGTTGATAGCCATGTCGTTCCTTTCGCTCCTTTAGTTCGAAGAGTTTCGAATATGTAGCACTTTGACGCTTGAAGCGAGCTATCTAGACCAGGCCAAGTGAAGTTAGCAGCTTAGAGAACATATACAACAATCCTAGCTAATTACAACAACAATGCAAAATAGAACTCAATTAACGATTCTATCAACTTAGGTGAACTGATTATAACTCCATAACTAAACCTGATAGGAGCTTTATAAATCTATTATATGATTTTTGAATTCATTAGTGTATAAAAGAATACTGACCAGCTGGTTCCATTTATTATGAATATCAAAAACTTGTATAAAAAAATTCCCCAAGCTTCATATCTAACAACTGAAAAAAACGAAGAAAATAACCTTCCGAATTATCATCATCGTCAACGAAATCAATGTCTTCATCTTCATTGTTAGAGCCTTCAATGATCGAAGCATCATTGCTGAGCAAGTACTGTAAAACCATGTGCTTGATGTCTTGTTCATTCGGTCATTTCATCGAACACTTGGTGATCTTTATTAAATTCTAGCAAATTAACTAAGCATTACAAATACACCAGAAACTTCACAATTGTTATAAACTTTAAACTATAGAAACCCTAAGAATTTCTAACCATAATAAGAACCCCTAAATAAAAAATTCATCAAACTAAACCACCTGGTAACAAAAAAAAACATCAAATTTAAGAAGAAACAGAGAGGGATTACCTGATCAGAGGCATCGTGAAGAGAAGAAGACAATTCTTTGTCCTTTTAACGCCGAATACTCTCATCACCGTTCTTTAACTTCATTATTGTGTGTGTTGATTCAAAATTTATTTTGGATTTGAAATGCTACTGAATGAAATTAGAGAACCTGGCTGAGGAGAGATTTAGAAATTCATGTCTTGAAAGAGAAGATCAAAAAGCAAACTAATAAAAAAGAACAAATATTAGGGTTAAAGGATGTAGAAGATGAAGATATTAGGTTTTGAAGATGAAGATTAGAAGACTATGTTTGATATTTGAAGAAACGACGATGGAGGCAAGTGAATGAATGATGAACAATTGAAAATGAGAAAATCGTTCTTGAAGATGTAAGATCGGTGTTTAATGTCTGAAATCACCATTGTTGATTTCTGAAGAATATGGGTATGCGGCGCTAGGGTTTTGAGAGTGGCGACAAAGAAAATGATTCTTCAGTGTCGTAGAATGAAAGGAAAAAATGATTTTAGAATTTTAGAAGCTATATATAGTTGGGTCAAAATCCGGATCCCACATAACCCATTATAAAAATTTTGACCCAATGTTTTTCCCGCCAAAAATGAATCTAGAAGGCTCTAAGGTGATGACACCTCAGCCCAAATCTATTCATTTATTATAGATAATAGATAATAGATTGGAAAGAGAAAATCAGGAGAGAGAAAAAATCAATTAATTAAATGAAGAAAGAAAAATACAATTATACCCTTGTGTCTATTAAAATACATGTAAGCTACAAAAGATAATTACACTTTTGTCACTAAAGAAAAAATCTAGATCTACAAAATCAATGGTCTAAATAAGTTTATTTTGTTCACAAATACATCATTGTTCACTCATGTACGCTACCATATATATATATATATAGGCTAATGCTCCATAGGAAACCCTTATGTTTTTAAAAAACCCTAGAAAACCCAACCTCCCGACATTTTTTTTGAAAAAAAATAACACATGTAATATACATGTTTTTAAGAGTTTTGGGCCAAAAAAAAAAAAAAAAACAAAAACAAAAAAGCGCCGAAGGAATTTTAAAAAAAAAATAAACAAGTTTCAACATTTTTTGTCTAACACATGTTAGTCACAAAAGTTGCTGCAATTTGTTTATTTTTTTTAAAATAATCCTTCGGCGCTTTTTTGTTTTTTTTGGCCCAAAACTCTTAAAAACATGTATATTACATGTGTTATTTTTTTCAAAAAAAAAAAAAATTGTCGGGAGGTAGGGTTTTCTAGGGTTTTTTAAAAACATAAGGGTTTTCTACCTAGCCCTACCCTATATATATATATATATAGGGAGAAGATCATGCGAGAACCACCTCTTATTGCGAGAACCGCGAGAACCAATGTGAACACAACAAAAAATGCCTAAAAATAGCTAAAAATCACACAAAATATTTTTTTTTAATATTTTTTATATAAAAATCGCTACTTTTCGAAGCAAAAAAAAAATTAAATTTTTTTTTGGCCACTAAAAGTAGCGATTTAAGGTTTTGGGGGGGGGGGGGGGGGGTTAGGTTTTTTTAGCTATTTTAGGTTGTGTTCACATTGGTTCTCGCATGAGCCCCTCCCTATATATATATGATATATATATATATATATATGGGTTAAGTTTTTCTACAAAGGCTCCTAAAAATAAGAAGTGTAAAAAGACATTATAGAGTGACAAATGTCGAAGAACCTAAACCCACTGCACCACCACCTAAAAACCTAACCCTCCCCCCCCCCCCCCCCCCCCAATAAAAAAAAACCTAAACAAATGTCCAAGAACCTAAACCCACTGATTGTGGGTTTTCTATACATTGTGTTATAGAATCTGGTCATTGTATTTAGTCTACTATCCATTGTGTTTTAGTTTGCTGTCCATTGTGTTTTTGTTTTATTATATATCATATTTTAATTTGTTGTTCATTGTGTTTTTAGTATGTTATTCATTGTGTTTTTAGTTTGTTTTCCATTATGTTTTAGTCTGTTTTTCACTGTGTCTTTTATCTGTTGTCATTGGTCGTGTTTTTAGTTTACTTTTCATGGTGTTTTTAGCTTGATACTCATTGTGTTTTACGTTATGTCTATTATGTCATACTCACTTAGTTTTTGATTTTTTTTTTTGAAAGTATAACGATGAGGTACTCATATATAAGATAAAAAGACACTCGATTTTATGATATATTTTTTTAAATAAACTGCATAGAAATATACGGATGTTTAAAAAAAAGGGGGGGGGGGGATAACATGTGATTTGCATGTGCATGGTTTAGGCATGTGATTTGCATGTTCATATTTTTTTCTTAAACAAAGTTACCCTTCTCACTTGATTCCTCTTTGGACACTCATCACTCTACAGTGGCTCCTTACCCTTTCTATTTTTAAACATGTTTGTGTTAGATATTTTAGTGTAATCGGGGATTGACTTGGTGATCAAAGCGAATAATAATACACATCAAGCAAGTTAGGAGGTGCGGGAGTGCACGCTTGTTTGAGTTATTATAATTCGAAGTGTACGGGCGGAGCCCGTACTCTACGGGGGTTCTAAGGGGGCAGCGCCCCTGGGAGCAGGGTCCAAGGGGCGGCAGCCCCTGGCGGGGTCCAAGGGGCAGAGGCCCTGGCTTAATGAAACTGCATCATAAAATTTTATTTTCTGGAATTTCACTCATTTTCGAAATGACAAAAAATTGGCGGTTTTTTGGCAATTTTGTCTGAAAATTGAGTTAACTGCCACTAGGCAGTTACAACCAAAAAAAAAAAATCCCAATTTCGTACATAGTTTTGTGTGGTCAAAATTCTGGTTCAGGCAATTCGCACAAACAACATACACTGGTTCAATTTCTCGAAATCAGAGTTGTATCCGATTGAATTATTCGGGTGAACCACCGAAATAATTTGATCTGAGAGTGATTACACGCCTCTCTGATCATCCAGCAAACTGAAATTCCCTAACGAAGATCAAATTATTTTCTGTGAAGATGGCAAGCGGATCGATGAAGGATATGACAAGCAAGGAGAACAAACTGGAGAAGTTCGAAGGGGTGGACTTCCGAAGATGGCAGAAGAAGATGCATTTTCTTCTGACTTCGTTGAAGGTTGTGTACGTGTTGACTACTCCAATCCCGGAGATACAGGAGGAGGGAAATCTGGAGCAAAGCAGGAAGAGGTCGAAGTGGGAGAACGACAATTATATATGCCTTGGCCACATCCTGAACGGTATGTCTGATCCCTTATTTGATGTTTATCAAAATGTTGAAACTGCAAAGTTACTGTGGGACACGTTGGAAGCCAAATACATGGCAGAAGATTCTTCTAGTAAAAAGTTTCTTGTCAGTAATTTCAATAATTACAGAATGGTTGATGAACGGCCTGTGATGGAACAATATCATGAATTGCCGAATTCTGGGGCAGTTTACCCAACATGATATGAAGATGGATGAATCCATCTCTGTTTCGAGTATTATTGACAAGTTACCTCCTTCCTGGTGAGATGTTAAACATAATCTGAAACATCAGAAAGGAGAGTTAACTTTGGTTGAACTTGGAAGCCACTTCAGAATTGAAGAAGGCTTGAGAGCACAGGAAAATGTGTTGGTCAATGATGATAAGAAATAGGCTGGATCAAGTTCTGTGAACATGGTTGAAACGGGTGAATCATCCAAAGGAAACAGTAAGTTCAAAGGGAAACACAAGTTTCAAGGAAACAACAATTCGGGTTCAAACAAAAAGCCGAATTACCCTTGCTGGAAATGTGGTAAGGTTGGTCACTTTAAGAGGGACTGTAAGATGATGAAGAATAACAAGAAATCTGGTTCAAAGAACAAGAATGAGGCTGCTTCTAGCGGGTCCAAGGACCCGGGCAAGCAAGGTCAGAATTTAGTACAATTTAATAATTCGGTTCAGAATTATGTGTCACTAATTTCTTAGGCATTTTATATGCAGGATGATGACATTGCTTGGTGGGTTGATTCGGGTGCAACGAGTCATGTATGCAAGGATCTTCGTTGGTTTAAAGACTCTCAACCAATCGAAGACAAAAACGTTGCAACTGAACCAATCAAGGGAATAGGAACAGTGAATCTTGTTTTTACTTCTGGAAAATGTTTACTTTTGAACAATGTTTTGTATGTGCCCGGAATTCGAAAGAATCTGTTAAGTGGCATTGTGTTGAATAATTGTGGGTACAAACAAGTATTGGAAAGTGACAAGTATATCTTGTCAAGACATGGTACCTTTGTTGGTTTTGGTTATCTATGTAATGACATGTTTATGTTGAATGTTGATGTCTCGTTTATGAATGAATCTGTTTATGTTGCTTCAACTAGTAATGTTAATGATGTACCTTCAACTAGTAATGCAAATTGCATAGCTTCAACTAGTAGTAGAAACAACTTGACTGAATCGGAATTATGGCATGCTAGACTAGGACATGTACATTATAAAAGAGTTAAAGAAATGTCTAAAATGAGCTTAATTCCGCCTATTAACATAAACAATGATAAATGCCTTGTTTGCAAGTTGAAAAAGATAACCAAAAAGCCTTTCATGCAACATGTTCATAGGGAAACTAAAGTGTTAGATTTGATACATAGTGATCTATGTGATTTTCATGCTACACCATCTCTAGGTAATAAAAAATATGTAGTAACATTTATAGATGATGCTACTAGATGTTGTTACGTTTATTTGTTGCATGCTAAAGATGAAGCTCTTGAAAAGTTTAAGATTTATAAACAAGAAGTAGAGCTTCATCGGAGTGGGTTGATCAAAACCCTACATATGGACAGAGGTGGTGAGTATTTTGATCCGATGTATTTCCAATCTACTGGAATAATACACCATACCACTGCTCCTTACACACCGGAACAAAATGGTGTGGCAGAAAGGAAAAATAGGACTTTAAAGGAAATGGTTAATACCATGTTGTCCTATTCGGGCCTAAGTGAGGGCTTTTGGGGTGAGGCTATGTTTACAGCCTGCTATTTGCTAAATAGGGTTCCAAATAAAAGGAACAAGACCACCCCTTTTGAGCTTTGGTATAAAAAACCACCTGAGCTGCATAAGCTGAGAGTTTGGGGTTGTAGAGCCGTGGTAAGGCTCACTGATCCTAAGATAAGGAACATAGGGGAAAGAGGTATTGACTGCATTTTCATTGGGTATGCGGAGCATTCATTTGCTCACAGGTTCTATGTTATAGAACCAAATGACTACGTGTCAGTGCATACGGTTATTGAGGCAAGAACTGCAGAGTATGATGAGAGTAGATTCTCTTCTATACCTAGGCCTAGAGATATGGTTCCAAGCTCTAGTAACTCTCACGTGGCTGATCAAGTGATGGATACTCCTCCGGAACCTAGGAGGAGTGGTAGAGCAAGAAAAGCTAAATCATTTGGTGATGATTTTCAGCTATATTTGGTTGAAGGATCTAGAGATGAAATTAAAATTCAATATCAATATTGCTTCAATATTGAGGAAGATCCTAAAACCTATAGTGAAGCCATGGTATCTCGGGGCGTAGCTTTCTGGAAAGAAGCTATAAATGATGAGATGGACTCTATTATGCAGAATAACACTTGGAAACTGTGTGATCTACCCCTTGGGTGTAAACCACTTGGTTGTAAATGGATCTTCAAGAAGAAGATGAAAGTAGATGGGTCAATTGATAAGTTTAAAGCCCGATTGGTTATCCAAGGCTTTAGACAAAAGGAAGGAATTGACTACTTTGATACATATGCTCCTGTAGAATATCCACTATTAGATTGTTGGTTGCCTTAGCTGCAATACACAATCTTGTAATTCACCAAATGGATGTGAAAACCGCTTTCCTGAATGGTGATTTGGATGAGGAGATATATATGAAGCAACCAGAGGGGTTTGTTATGCCTGGCAATGAGCATAAGGTGTGTAAGCTAGTTAAGTCATTATATGGCTTAAAGCAAGCACCAAAACAGTGGCATCAAAAGTTCGATGATGTGGTTTTGTCTAATGGTTTTGTATTAAACCAAGCAGACAAGTGTGTATATAGCAAATTTGATGATTCTAGAAAAGGAGTCATAATTTGTCTATATGTAGATGACATGTTGATCTTCGGTACTGACCAGGATCAAGTTGATAAAACAAAGAAATTTTTGTCATCTTGTTTTGATATGAAAGACATGGGGGAGGCGGAAGTAATCCTTGGTATAAGGATCAAACGGGAGAACAATGGCATATCTATCTCTTAATCTCATTATTTTGAGAAGATATTGAAAAAGTTCAATTTTCATGATAGTTCTTCGGTTAGCACTCCAATGGATCCTGCTTTTAAGCTCTCACCTAATGGAGGTGTAGCTGTAAGCCAAATTGAATATTCAAGGGCCATTGGATCTCTCATGTATGCCATGATTAGCACTAGACCGGATATAGCTTATGCTCTTGGAAAGCTTAGTAGGTATACTAGCAATCCAGGTGCAAGTCATTGGCAAACTATGAATCGAGTATTTAGGTACTTGAAAGGAACCATGAAATATGGTTTGACTTATACCGGATTTCCTTCAGTACTAGAAGGTTATTCAGATGCAAGCTGGATTAAGAACAAGGAAGATCATTCTTCCACAAGTGGATGGACTTTTCTACTTGGAGGAGCTGCCATGTCTTGGGCATCTAAGAAACAGACTTGCATTACTGATTCGACAATGGAGTCTGAGTTTGTAGCATTAGCCGCAGCTGGCAGAGAAGCTGAGTGGCTAAGAAACTTGATTTATGACATTCCATTGTGGCCTAAACCTATATCACCAATATCTATTAGATGTGATAGTGCTGCTACCTTGGCTAAGGCCTATAGCCAAGTGTATAATGGGAAGTCTAGACACTTAGGTGTTAGACACAGCATGATTTGTGAGCTCATCACGCAAGGGGTGATAACGGTGGAGTTTGTGAGAACTCAACAGAATTTAGCCGACCACTTAACTAAAGAGTTATGTAGAGATCTTGTGCACAAGGCGGCTGTAGGGATGGGATTAAAGTCCACCTGAGATTTCTCGTGTTAAGATACCCAATTCCCACCTAATATGACGTTAGGTGCTGAATTCAATGTGGAAAGCTTAACATCTAGAAATTGGAACATATTAGTAGCATCATCCCAAGGTTTGTGTTCATACCTGCAAGTTAAAGGAGGTTGAAGGTTTTCTTCTTAATAGTTCTTTAAAAATTGCATATGCAAGTGCAAGAATAAAAAGCTACCTATATGAGCATGAAGTTTAGCCGCTTCAAGAAGCTAGGACTTGGCTTTGATATGCTCATTGAAGGATGGGACACAGGCTAGTAAAAATAGTGTCAAGAAAGAACATTAGAGTATGTAAACTTGTGTGTATATTATCTTCATGTATTCACTGAATAGAAAGGGTTCAATCCTTAGCGACACCCCTATATTCGAATATTTGGAATGTGTAATATACTAATGTGAAATTCAATCGTCGCGATATTTCATTTATGCATAAGTTTGATTGTTGTGATTTTGTTTAAGTTAATGAAGGATTACGCTAAAATGAGGGAGGAATGTTAGATATTTTAGTGTAATCGGGGATTGACTTGGTGATCAAAGCGAATAATAATACATATCAAGCAAGTTAGGAGGTGCGGGAGTGCACTCTTGTTTGAGTTATTATAATTCGAAGTGTACGAGCGGAGCCCGTACTCTACGGGGGTTCCAAGGGGCAGAGCCCCTAATGAAACTGCATCAGAAAATTTTATTTTCTGGAATTTCACTCATTTTCGAAATGAAAAAAAAATTGGCGGTTTTTTGGCAATTTTGTCTGAAAATTGAGTTAACTGCCACTAGGCAGTTACAACCAAAAAAAAAAATCCCAATTTCGTACATAGTTTTTCTTGGTCAAAATTCTGGTTCAGACAATTCGCACAAACAACATACACTGGTTCAATTTCTCGAAATCATAGTTGTATCCGATTGAATTATTCGGGTGAACCACCGAAATAATTTGATCTGAAAGTGATTACACGCCTTTCTGATCATCCGACAAACTGAAATTCCCCAACAGTTTGTACAATAACTAAACACACACATATATATGGGCTGGATCAAATAAAAAGTAAACTACCAAAATGGTCCCTGAGGTTTGGCCACTTTTGTCACTTTACTCCAAAACTCAAATCTTTTGAATCTGAGTCTCTATTGTTTCAATTTTGTTGTCATTTTCATCCAAAATCAAAATCTGGTCAGATTTTTTATTTAACATCCAGTTTTTTTAGTCTTTTTTCTTCTTTTTAATGAAGGGCGAAATGGTCTTTTAACGTTTTATTATAACAAATTAAAAATATCTGACCGTTTTACACTTTATTAAAAGATAGGAAAGAGACAAAAAAAAAAAAGAAAAAAAAAACTGGATTTTAAAGATTGAAATTTGTTTATGGACTTTGAATTTGTTGGGTAAAACATTATCTTTTGCACCAAATGAAGCCCGTTTATGCCAAAAGAATGAAATTTGCATTTAATTAACCTATGCCAAAAGAATGAAATTTGCATTTAATTAACCTTCAAAAAGGAGTTCTTTGTCATATTTTATCTTGTTTTTTCTTATGCACTTTTTGTGTTTGTTTTAGGTGGGAAGTATTTGATCTAGGAGAACTCAAAAGGAGTTCTATATAATTTATTGATAGTGATAAAAACGAAATTTGTTCATGTTGTTTGAGTAATAATCCGGCTGAAACTGGTGTACTATTTCTATTTCTTACACATTTACTTATACATTTTTTAGTTTATTTTATAACTATTAAATTTATAAAGGGCACCTAACTTTTACTTCGCCTTAGACACCCAAATGGTTGAGTCGGCGTTGCTCATTTCAACTTCAACCGGGTGTGAGTGTCTAACCTTCTATTTGGATTCGTTCTTTATAATTTTTTTTTTTATGAGTAGTTTTGATGTACTTTGAATTATAATGTTTTTTGCTGAAAGAATCATGTATAGTTAGATTGAAGCAACTACCTTTTCTATATGTTTTAAGTCTTTCTACGCTTCTTGAAAAGTCAATTTTACAATATGTGGCCTCAAAATGGTGGATACATTTTCTTTTTCTTTTTTGAACGGCTCAAAATGGCGGGTGATACATGAAAATGAAACAAAAAAAGTAGAAATAACAAGAGTGGTTTCTAATCATGCATAAAAGAGCAATCAGGGTTTAATTATTTGGCATTAAAAAGCTGGTTAGATTAAAGACACGGACAACCACAAATTAAAAAGGAATTACTTTTTATAATACTTTTAAAGATTAAATTACATATAGCTCTTGTAGTTTGATTCAACTTTTATTCATCCATAAAGTATTGAAATTTGAAAATTCTTTCTTTAAAGAAAGATAAATACACATACTAGAAGTTGCTGCGACAAGAAACATAATCACTGGTAATTACGTAATATGTTAGTTTTTTAAATTTAAAAAAAAACTTATACCAATACAATACTCAAATTAAAATTAATCTTCATAAGGTTGTTTCAGAACTGGTTGGCGAAGAGTTATGAGTGAGATGGTTGCAGTGGAAGGTTAATTGTCAGCAGGGCCGTTTTCGAAAATCACAAAAAAAATTTGGCCCTATTCGAGATAAAAATTTGGGCCCTATTCGCAAATCTTCATATAATATAAACTCATCAATCATTCAATCAAATATAAAAATACTAAAAATCTATAATACTACGATAATTGTTATGAAATAGATAAAACAAATTAACAAAAATAGTGTAGCAAAAATGATCAAATTATCGAACCTACTTACTAAGCAAACAGTGTAGTTCTTCTAAATATTAACAAAAAACATTCATTCAATCACATAAATTTTTATAGTATATGAAATCAGAATCACACATATTAATATATTAGGAAATCAAACACGTATGAAATTAAAAAGACAAAAACATATGAAATCACTATTAGACATCTGACATCAGTTAAACTGTTAAAGTTTTATACCTCCGAATTCCAAAAGTCAGCCGGCCCTGCGTACGTCTGATACTCTCCTCACTACTGCCATGCTGCGACTGAATCACGGAAAGTCTGAATCACTGCGAAATTCCCTGATCTGATCGAATGATGATCAACGTTTTGTTTCAAGTTTCACTCGTCCCAGTTCCCTGTGCGATATACTAGACTGCCCTGCGACAGTGCGACGTTTTGTTTCCTTTCCCTGATCTAGCTGGCCCTTATTTTTGTTTAGACTAGTCACTTGGGCTTGCTACTTGTGCCATTTTATTAAAACTTTTAAACAGACCCGTATTTAAAAAACTTTGGGTCTTTTAGCAGACCCTTATTTATACAAACATCTAGAATTTTTTAATATAATATATAATGTAAGTATCTGGAGAAAACTCATATAATTGAGAAAACCTAAGGAAACTCTAACCTCCCGAATTTTTTTTTTGAAAAAATTTACACAAGTAATATACATGTTTTTTAGGGTTTTGGGCAAAAAAAAAAAAAAAGCGCCGAGTGAATATTAAAAAAAACAAGTTTCTGGGTAACATAAGTCACATGAAATGTAACATATGTTACACCAAAACTTGTTTTTATAAATAACCACTCGGCGTTTTTTTGATTTTTTTTGCCCAAAACCCTTAAAAACATGTATATTACATGTGTAAAATTTTCAAAAAAAAAAAAATCGGGTGCCTTGAATTTCCTGGGTTTTCTCGCCACAAGTGGGTTTTCTATATATCTTTCCCCTATATATATATACGTATATATACGTATATATATATAGGGAGAAGATCATGCGAAAACCACCTCTTATTGCGAGAACCGCGAGAACCAACGTGAACACAACCAAAAATGCCTAAATATAGCTAAAAATCACACAAATTTTTTTTTTTTAATATTTTTTATACAAAAATCGCTACTTTTCTAAGCAAAAAAAAAAAAAAAAAAATTAAAAAATTTTTTTTTTTAATTTTTTTTTTTTGCCACTAAAAGTAGCGATTTGAGCATAAAAAATATTAAAAAAAAAAATTTTAGATTTTTTTTTATTTTTTTAGATTTTTTTAGGTTTTTTGAGGGTTTAGTTTTTAGCATTTTAGCTTGGGGGGGGGGGGGGGGGTTAGGTTTTTTTTTTTAGGTTTTTTGGGGGTTTTAGTTTTTAGCATTTAGCTTGGGGGGGGGGGGGGGGGGGGTTAGCTTGGGGGTGGGGGGTTAGGTTTTTTTTTAGCTATTTTAGGTTGTGTTCACATTGGTTCTTGCGGTTCTCGCAATAAATGGAGTTCTCGCATGAGCCCCTCCCTATATATATATATATATATATATATATATATATATATGGGATGGATCATAAGAAAACTAGTTTAAATGAGAAAACAAAAAAACTAACTAAAAAACATAACAATTTTTTTTTATAAAAAATCGCTATCTTTTATATATCAAACAAAAAATTTTAAATTTTTTTTTTGTACTGCACATGTGCACTAATACGGAAAGCCTAAACCACTTAACCCACCCCCTACCGACACCCCTCAAAAACCTAAACCCCCCACAAACCTAAATTCACCCTCCCACAAAAGCCTAAACACCCCCTCCCCCCCCCCCCCCCCCCCCCCAAAAAAAAAAAAAAAAAAAAAAACCTAACCCCCCCCCCCCCCCCTCCCCCTACACCCAAAAATCTAATCCTAATACTAAACCTCCAAAAAACCTAACCCTAAAAGCTAAACTAAACTAAAAAGCTAATTTTAAGCATGTAATGCATATGTGTAGTACACATATAATGCACATGTACAATATAAGTTTTTTTTTATTTTGAATTTTTTTATATTTAAAAGAGTAATTACATAGTTAGTTCCTATTGTTTGCACAAAGTAACATACTTAGATACTAATAGTTTAAAATCACATTCTAGTGTATTAACTTTTCATTTTGTAACGTTGTAGGTATTTATGTTATTTGTAGGTTTAAAATCACATTCTATTAGTATCTAAATCTGTTATTTTGTGCAAACCACATGGACTAACTATGTTAATACCCTAGAAGTTAATATCTCCAAACATTACAAAATGAAAAGTTAATACCCTAGAATGCGATTTTAAACTATTAGTCTATAAGTATGTTATTTAGTGCAAACCACAGAGACTAACTATGTAATTAACTCTATTAAAAAAATAGCGATTTTTTTTATAAAAAATTGTAAAAAAAAATTGGTATGTTTTTTAGGATTTTTTAGTTAGTTTTCTAGTATTCTCATTTATATATAGTTTTCTTTTGATCCTCTCCCTATATATATATATATATACACATATAGGGTGGGGTTTTAGAGTGAGCACTAATGTATTTGCGAACTGAGTGAACAAATCTTGGTCATTGATTTACATACGTGGATGGCTAGGATTTCATCATCAAATCGTAAAATACACTAGTGTATTTTATCATCAAATCTTTGCCATTGATCTACACACATGTATGCCTAGGATTAGTTCGCTCAGTTCGCAAACTACACTAGTGTTCAATCTTAAACCTAATCCTATATATATATATATATATATATATATATATATATATATATATATATATATATATATATATATATATATAATTTTAAAAAAAATTCGGGTCCTATATTGATTTGGGCACTGATCGCAGGCATCTCCTACACCCCCTGATAGACGGCCCTGATTGTCAGTGATGAAGGTCGTCGACAATGGAATGAAGTCAAACCGGCCAGCTAAGATTCATCGTATTTCTAGTTTCAATCACAACACCCACTGCCCGGTGCTCGTTTTTCTAGCAAAAGTGTTTTAGGCCAAGACCCATCCAGATCTTGTATATTTTACTAGGTGAATAAGTGTTAATTTTGTTGAGAAGATGGGGTTGGTTTATGCTGGTGTGTTCCTAGGTGTCGCTAGAGTTCAGTGGTGGACTGGTGGTCATGGAAACCGAAACTATAGGTGGGACGGGTTGTTAATAATTTTATATGTATTTTATTTTGATTTTTTAATACCAAGGGTAAAAGGGTAGCTTTACATCAGTTTAACAGAAAAGAGGCTAATCTTATTAGCTATTCGGACCATGATTGAAAGAGAAGATCGAAGATACTTGGGGATTGATCTCCAACTTTTAGACTATAGAGATGAAATCCATAATTAAGGCCAGGGCCGTCTCCGAAAATCACAAAATTTTTTTTGGCCCTGTTCGAGATAAAAAATTTGGGCCCTATTCGCAAATCTTCATATAATATAAACTCATCAATCATTCAATCAAATAACCCGTAATACTACGATAATTGTTATCAAATAGATAAAACAAATTAACAAAAATAGTGTAGCAAAAATATCAAGTTATAGAACGTACTTGCTAAGCGAAAAGTGTGGTTCTTCTAGTGTTTTTTGAAGCAAAGCTCTCGATTAACAAAAAAAAAAATAAAAAAATCATTCAATATTTCAATCACATTCACAAGACATCAGTTAACATATGAAATCAGGCAATCAACGACTGATATTAACATACCTCCGATGACCGATTCCGAAAGTCTGAATGTCTGATGATAATTGCGACTGATATACCTCCGATTCCGAAATCCGAATCACTTGATATGAGGAACAAAAACTGAAATCCTGACTTGTGAAATCAAAAAGAAAAAGATATTCATTGATTCAATCAAAAAACGAAATAAAAAAGACAAAATCACAAAAAAACATATGAAATCTTATCACGCAATCAGCGACTGTCGACTGATAAGGCCCTGAACATACCTCA
Source organism: Helianthus tuberosus (assembly GCA_030545235.1). Classification (NCBI taxonomy): domain Eukaryota; kingdom Viridiplantae; phylum Streptophyta; class Magnoliopsida; order Asterales; family Asteraceae; genus Helianthus; species Helianthus tuberosus. The sequence goes on from CM060417.1 coordinate 105,795,355, forward strand.
GAACTGATGATAATTGCCGATTGCAACTGATCAGCGTGATAATTGCCGAAATCCGAATGACCGAATCACTTGATATACTCCGATTCCGAAATCCGAATGATAATTGCCGATTGCGACTGATAATTGCCGTCGACCTTTTTGTCTCCTGTGCGTGCAATTTGATCGACTTTTTGTTTCCCAAATACCACTTTCCCTCGTCCCTCCTGTGCGTGCAATTTGTCCTGTGCGTGAAGTTTCAATCATTTGGGCCTTATTGTTTGTATTTGGGCCTAAAATTTGCAATACCAATCAGAATTTTCGTTTGGGCCTACAATTTGCAATACTAATCAGAATTTTCGTTTGGGCCCCATGCTGGTTTGGGCCCTGTGCACAGGCCTATCCTGCACATGGGCTTAGCCGGCCCTGATTAAGGCCAACCAACAACGACCATCAGTGTAATTTACTTATTCATAATTGACAACAATACTAATAGCAACTTCAGATCTGTATTTTTTATTTTGATTTGAAGTTATTTGTCTAATGATTCGACACCCTTGATTCATGCTAAAACATTAGGTTTAACAATTGAACTCACGGATTTAATTGGTGCTGTTGTTTTCGTCATACATGATAAAAGGGTAAATTACACTTTTCGTCATTTATTTTTGTATCAGATTGCAATTGCAATGGATGATCTTTAACTTTAATAATTACTGTGACACTCTTTTTTTTTGTTTAAAGCATTACACGCTAGGTCCTTTACCGCTAACACAGTTAAAATTTATAGTCAAGTTTAATTAGATAAAGGTAGTTTTGTCTTTTTACCAATCTAATTTAAAAACTTATTATATATAATATCTCTTTCCCTTTCTCTCATCCACCACCACCACCACCAACAACACCCAATACCCAGCTATTCTATTATTTTGTTACCTCACATATTTTGGCAATAGCAACACTCATTGATTCCATTATTTTGGCAACAAAATTTTCCTTTTTAATGGATCTGAGACAAATGAACCACTATTGTGATATAATGGGTATTTACCCAATCAAATTGTTATATAATGGATCTGGGATAAATAATGGCCCAATGTTTGGATCTTCTTTAAAAAACAAAAAAAGCAACCATCATAACTAGTTTAATACCGGTCCGGTGGACGGGTTACGTTAATGTATTATATAGTAACAATATGAATGAACCTATCAACATAAAAAAAGAAAAAGAAAATAGAGAACCAGATAATATACCCGTCCAGTGGTCGGTGACTTTATGCCATAATTTCATCACTATATTGAACTGGGTTCTAAATTTTGTTAGTGCTCAAGTATAACTCACTAACATAAGTTCAATAGGAAATATTTGTACAATTTGGTGTCATCATTTATCAAATCACATTATGTAAAGATCATAAATAAAAAGGCCTAGCTTGGCTATAGCATATATAAAGCCATACTTGTTCGATATCTACAGACTTGGAAGTAAAGATGCTAGATCAGGTTGCATTTACATTATCTGAAAGACAAGCCTTGATCCAATAAAGAAAAAAACATGAACCAACCTTAAAATTAAATATTACAAAAAATTGGGTTACCCTAATAATGGAACACAAAGAATCAATCAACCTCCAAACACTTTCCACCGAAACCCATATTATGTAATGAAACTAATTATGTAAAGAATAAACTATTCATATTGGTACAATTTAGTGTCTTCATTTAACATATTACATCATTTTCTCCTTATAGATCAAAAGTATATTACCAAAACAAAGAATATATAAATCTTTTATTGAAAAACATGAGCCATACGAATAATTCAACCCTTGAACCACAAAATTAAAGAAACACTAATAAGGGGGAGAAAAAGTAGGAACACTTTTTATCTTCCTCATCAACCACAATTTTATGCAGTTGACCATTATGCGTACCAAGAATTACCTCTCGTGTTGAAGCTGCTATCAAAATTTTATAAAAGCACCTACATGAAAGTGAAAAGTTAATAGCAAAAGTTGTGCAGGGTGATATAAACTTAAATCGACTGAAGACCAGGTGGGAACCATTCATTGGCATATGGTCTTAGTACCGAAATTTCGTTTGAGAGATTGCCGAGGTTCTGAGATATGTGGTCTTTATGCTGTTTATCATCTGGGTATCATGGTTGTTTCTTTTACCGAAACAAACGGAGACGAAGTCTAGATCTTCCATGATATCATACATACGTGTACATACTGCATACGACCTCAATAAGTGATCAACAATCACATGTCCCTCAAACAAGTGATAATATATCACATTTATCCGGGAGTCAAGTTCGTCTCTCTACTGTACGAAAGTACTGACCTGTTCACGGACTTGCTCTTGTGCCCTCATGCATCTGAAAATCAAGTTCCTCATCAATAAGTGATTCTATCACATAGGGCTTGTTTTCAATCAAAATAAGTGAGTTACTCACATCTTTTTATATGGTCAAACAGATGATAAATGGTATACTCACCAGTAAGATGAACTCTCGTGCATACCTTGATACGGGAATGTGTCGTGATGTGGATGAACACCGGTCGGTAAGTATAAATCATACCTTAACGTATCCCCTCGCCGTGATTACATATGATAAGTTGAGCTTATGTGGATAACAATACCGATAATCGTTATAGGATGTTTATCAAATTGTTAACAAAAAGAACAACAAGAATGTTTTGGCATGACCGTACACTGATATGATTCTCTTACCCTTGAAACTCGCTAAAAGAATGTTTGTATATATTTACTTTTCTTAGTTTCTGCAACTCTGTATATATTTATTTACTGCTTTCAGTCTTTACGTTTGATATATTCAAAATACCAAAAAGATTTTAGGTGTGTTTTAATATAAACTATATAAAAGCCAAAAAGATTTTATTTCTGCTTTAGTTTTGATTAACCGATGTTGGAACTCAAGTCTTCGTTGCCTGAAATCTGATTGAAAACCAAAACGACTGAATCTTCATAAACGGTCAGAGTTTGCAAGTTTTGAAAGTTAATAATCTAAATTAAAAAATCTGTTAACTTTTCAAACTAAACTGTCGGACGGTAGTTGAATGAGAATTGGTCTCATGTGTGTTATTTGTTTAATGTTAACTATATTCCAAGCAGTTGTTCTCATTACGTGTTTAGCTTTCTTGCATGTGCAGATGCTAAAGGCGAAGAGAACATGTTCGATGACAAGCTTCGGAATGAAGACACGACGTGAAGGCACTCAAATGATAAAGATGATCGAGTTGCCGCTGATCAATCATCAACACCACAAGGATCTCAAGCATTGAAGTCAAAAGATTCCCAAGCATAATCAAAGGGGGAGTTTGTTAACACACTACCTAAATGAAAAGGGAGTTTGTTGATACACTTTCTACTTACGACGCGTGAAGACTTTGAAGATCCTACGACAAGAATGAATGAACCATCAAGAGATGGAGAACGAGATTACGAACCTCGCGAACAGCATCCAAGGGGGAGTTTGTTGATACATATTATGTGGATACGGCTCGGCTCGGTTTGACTCGGCTACGAAGTGAAGGCCGTAGTCAAGACAACCTCCTGTCTTGACTAGGTATGCGATTGACTTCGTAACGTTCGATGTAAATGCAACTGCGTGTGTGCAGTTTGCATATTAGATTATAGTTTGTGTTGATTATGTTTGTCTGTTTGTTTGTTTGGCCCAAGCCCAACATGTCATGACCATGTATAAGTCCAACATGATGAAAGCCCAAGTCATAGGCCCAACTGATGGACGAAAACACCTTGTTGGTGAAATCCCTTTTTGATGAAAACCCTTTGTGGTGAAAACCAAATAGGACGAAATCAGGTGATTTCGTCCATATCCTTGATTTTGTCCTAAGTGTTTTCGTGGGCTTCTGATTTCGTTAGTCATGTTGGTATAAATACACAGACACAGAACATAACACAGTTAGGCAAATCTGAATAGATTTGAGAGCGAACACTATAAACACACACACACACACAACTGAGAGTTTATAGGTTTATCTTGTAAACATTGCTTTGCAACGGTTACATACGCGTTAATACAATGGAGTGTTAATCGTTGAATCTTTGTGTTTGTGTTCGTAACTTGGTTTAACTTACCCATTTAGATTCTGCACTTTCGGGTTTGTCGGAAAACAGGGAATAGAGGTTACTCGATCCTCCAGGTGGACCTACAAGTTTAAAATTTATGTGTATGAATAGGAGCAACAATTTATAATATATATTGTATAAACCCAAATAACAACTTTTTTATCTACAAACATTTGTAATCTTTAAGCAATTTTAATCTTATTATCTTATCTCATAATTTATATAGGATTATCAGTGGATGTGGTTGTTCTTTATTGGTTTTTACCGTTATCCCTGCCCACTAAGATTTAATAAGTATCCGTCATATGTTACAGTTTATAAAAAATATTTAATTTGTGCCTGTTTCTCCCATTAACTTATTTAAGTAATCTCATTCAATAGCTTTTTTATATACTTCAAATTTTGCCTAAGTCCTTCAAAGTATGTTGTTCAGAAAAATCGTAACCAAGTATGAAGCGTAAATTCAAACCCATTTTATTTGGTTGTTTGTTCGGCTTATCGATCCACGTTTTATTTTATTTGTTTTGTTTGGTTTATTTGGATAACTGAAAAAAATACAGTTTAACTTAATTATTTATTAAATAAAGATAATAATATTTTATTTTAAAAATCACATACAAATAAACCATAAACCTAACCGATGAACATCCGATTTACATTCCACAAAGATTACAAAATTTGTTGTTAAGTTTTTCATCAATGTAATAGATTGCTTGGAATAATTTATTCAATAATTTGAAACAATTCTATTTTGCTTTTCATGAAATGATTTTTAATTACAAAATGATAAAATGGAATATTATAATTTATTGAGGTTATGTTAATCCTTAGGTATGACATACTGTAATTCAAAATTTAAAAAACCACTGTTTTCTTCTATTTTTTTAATGTTCCTGATCTTTTACTCTTTCTTCTTTTGAAAGCATCTCCTTCTTTCATGTATGCAATGTCAAAGAATTCACGTTCATCTTCTACAGCTGCTAATTCATCTCAACGAAATTTACACAGTTAGTGAAATTATAACTTCTTAACTCATCATTTCCCAAATCAAAATCAGCTTTCAGATTAAAATCATAATTCTACTTGGTTTTTTTGTAGGTCCTCTTATGAGAACTCCTGTTTCAGATATCTCTAACAGATCTCCTCTTTCAGATATCACAAATGGTAAAAGCTCTTGAATTTGATTATAAGTATACTTTTTTCCGTTTTATGTTTCTAAGTGGACTGATTCTTGTGTTTCGTACATATTATAGTTTCTCTGTTATTTAGTTACTTCACCAAATGAAAGGCGTAAGCTTCAAAAATTAATACTTGATAATAAGAAATTAAAGAATGCATCGTCAACATCAACGAATGTTCGTAACATCTTTTCTGACAATGCAAATTTGGTTGAATGTTCTGATACTACGGATCAACATATGTACTCCATTGCTTGTCGAGCAGTTAGAAATGCTACTGGTTCTTTAATTTCAACTACACCATGTTTGTATTTTGTTTCTTTATTATTTTTTTTTTATAAATACATTACTAAACCACATACCGGTACTAACATGAATGTTTTAATATTGGATGTTCATATAACGGCATTAACATAGGTACACCTCTAGATAGCAACCTTCGATATTCCATTACTTCTAGCATTATTAGCAGTAACAATCAGCCGATATTGGGTAGTAACTCTACGCTTACACGTCTGTCTTCTGGTAAACGTAACCTCGAGCGCAAGAAGCGTGATAATACTCCTGTACCTATGCTCTCTTTGGATTCAGATCAAGACAATGTGTTCTTGTGCACTGATGAAGATCCTTATAAAGGGATATCTATAGGTTTTAATCTATTTTATTGTTTTAGGACAATTGTTGTGTTCCACCTGTAATATAACTCTCAATCATTTATGAACAGATTATTTGTACCATGATGACCAAGTGCTTACATGTCAGCTTTGTAGAGCAAACTTATGGACATCAGAAGGTGGAAAAGGTCGTTTAACTTTAAATAAGCTATGTTATAGTATATGTTGTGGGTATGGTAAAGTTCAGCTACCACCTTTAAAGGATGCACATCTGTCTTATCAAAATTTGTTTTCTTCCTCAAATGCAAAAAGCAAGTTCTTCCTGAAGAATATAAGACGATACAACTCTATGTTCTCTTTTACATCCATGGGTGGAAAGCTTGATTCTAATATCAACAAGGGCAATGCTCCATTTATATATCGTATCAGTGGCCAAAACTATCATTGCATGGGGAGTCTCAAACCTCCAGCTGGAAATGAAGCTAAGTTTTGTCAGCTATACATACATGATACTGAAAATGAAATAACAAACAGATAGGCATTATTCAGGTACGAGTGATTTCTAAGTTCCATTTTTATTCTATTAAAGAACAACTAGAAATTTAACCAATTGTAGTTCACTATCAGTTGTTAAGTACCATCACTTAATCCTTAATCACTGATTCTCTATCCATTGATTACTACAACAGTAGTTGTTAACCATTAGTAGTTCATTTTAAATTCACGATTACAATTAAAGCCAACATAAATGCACACTTGCATTATGTTAAACATACAATACGGACACAAAACGTCATACCAAGAAAGATAGAAAGATATCCAACTTGGTAGACTTGACGGAATGTAACACCTTGAAAATTCACGTCCTATAATGTATTGACACGTGTCATAAGCTTGAACGTGTGAAATAATACTCTAGAGGGACTAAAGTTGACAAACATGAAAAGTGTGTGAATATAAGGGTTCAAAATGTCAACAAGGGATAAATATATTTTTAAATAACCCTACATGATGTTTATACCTTCAAACGAATAAATCATGGATCATACGAAGCTAAATATGAAAGGAAGTGAGAGATTACAAACTACAGGGGTTAAATGTGTCAACATGTTTAAAGTATACCTCTGAGTGACCTTTTAGCAAACCCGAAGCTTTGTAACGATTAATTATGCTCATTAGAATACATGATAAAAATTTCATAAAGTTTCGTTATCGTATGAGAAAGTTATGATCAAATTCGTATACAAGAGGTTAAAAGAGTCAACGTTGAGAATTATGACTTTTCGGGTAAACATAAAGTGACCAGGAACTTAACAAAGTGGGTATAAGTCTTGAAGCCCTTATAAGTAAATGTGAAGGGCTCATAATGCAAGAAATAAGGTTGAGTGACCTTTCGAAGGACTAAGAGCCAAGATGCAAAAACTAGAAAAGTTTTAAAGCTGACAGCAGGACTCAGGTGGGCCGCGTAAGCCTTAACAGAATCTTACGCGGGCCGAGTCCGATCCCCAGATGCAGAAAAGTGAGACAGCAGGCTGTTTAAGCGCAATAACCGACTTAAAACAGATATTTCCACTCCATGGGCGACCCCTACATGCTTTTTAGACCTTAGCGAACATCTGTGGATGATCCATGACCAATGGTAGACTTAGTTGTCAATAATCTAGTGAGATTAAAGCACTATATAAAGGGCCATTAGTTACAACTTTGATCACACCTTCCATCTGCATTCTTGAAGACTTCTGGAGCCCCAAAGCAGACCCAAGTCATCCCTAGTCATGCATAGGACTTTGGTAAGTACCCTTGACCTTCCTTAATTGAGTTTTTACTTAGTTTTAGCTTAAAAGTCAAACCGTCGTAATTACCATTTGACTTAGCGATTAATCATTAATGGTCCAGTGATTAGTCAAATTGAAGGTAGTTATAAGTTGGTAATTATGTGGGCATTAAACCCTTAAAAAGGGCACCCTCTGATTCCCGCTCTAACTAGATCAAATGTCGGGTAAAAGTTGTTTAGAAAGAGTCAACAGAAACTTAATTTGCAAATTAACATGTAATTAGCAATGTAGAAGGCATGTAACCTATTTTATCACTCATATAACTTGGTAATAAGTATAAGAACATGTCTAAACATGTTCAACCCGACAATTTTCTGTTTAGACCCGGTTCGAAACCGAAAGTCGTAAAACTTTGACTTTTGCTTTGACTTCAGTTCTGACCTGATTTAGTATGGTTTGGAAATGCCTTAGAGCTTCCTTAGGACTAGGCTACATGATAGTATAACCCTCTGTGATTATACACCTTGGTTCATTAGCTATCCAATTAATATGCATGATTCCGTTAATTGCTTGAATGTTTACCAATATGCCCTTTTGACCATAAAACGAGAATTTTGGATATGTGAAAGGACAATAATCTTTGTTACTGATTTATAAACATGTACCTAAATTTTCACATCAGTTGGAGGTCTAGATTAGGAGTTATGCTCATTAGCGTAATTAGAACGCCTTTTAGTAATTAAACGGTGTCATTAGCATAAAGCCTATCTAAACCCAATTTTTGACACCAAACCTTTTACCCACTGATGTAATATAATATTTTGGGATTTTTAAAGATTTTTAATTATTTTTAACCTGCTCATAACCTAAGGTTATGACCTTGATTCGGTAAATACCGATTATATCCTTTTTGGTTATAAAATGAGTTCTACATAATATTTTGACACCAATCCAATTGCTACTGATTTTAACCAATAAATAAAGTATTTTGAACTTTATAACCTGGTCAGAAAACTCAGATTTCCTGTATAACCCGGAAATCGCTTAAAAATGGCTTTTTAAGCGTATTAAACACATAGTTTATGTTTAAAACCATTTTGTCATAAAAGACTTATTACCAACTGATATGACCTGTTAAAATAAGTCATTTTACTGATGTATTCAGACCCGAATCTCAGAGTTTCATTTAACCTCTTTTATAATCTTTAAAATGACCAAAATACCCCTACGGGGCTTAAATTGAGATTAAACTCGTTTTGGGCATAATGGAAGATATCCTACTGATATCACAACATATTTAAAGCATAACTGACTTAGGAAACCTGTATATGACTCTTACGGTTACCCGTTACGCTTCTTACGCGTGCGGTTCGGTTTATGTAACTAGTTTGCATAAATTAGCCGAAACGGGTCAAACCTTGTCGTTTTTATCTCAAAATCCAGAATGTGTTTAGATTACCCATATTATACAAGTCTTCAAACTTGTCGGGTCTAAATCACATTCTATTCCGGTCTTCGCTTATTCACGCGTTTGAACCGTATCTTTCCTTAAAACTAACCGGTCTAAACTTAAGCTTAACTAAAGACCGTTAGGATTCTAATAGGTTATTATAAACCTTCGTTCCAGAATAGGAGACCTGGTAAAAGCTACACGCACTTGCTATTTGTGATTGATACTTGAAAAGGTAAATACTTTTAACTTATTTTCCCTATACTGGCTTGGGGTATGGTATATAAAATACCGCTTGGTCAGGGCATTGAATCTTTAATCGAATAGAGGTTAAATCATTGACATGCTCTGTTTTGAAATGTTTTGTTTGCTTAAAGCCTTTGGGGGGTTAATGACCATGTCCCGGATATCCTTGGCATCATTTTACGAAATGGCCACGACCTAAGCACGGGGTGTAGGCGTACACCCGTCAGTGCCAAAATACATAATGTGGTGTGTCTATTGATCTTTAACCTGGTCTACAGAACGGGCTACTGAACGCATAAGGAACATGTAATTCTTTTACAAGATTATATTCAAATAATTATCCCAAGTTATAAAGAGTTTGTGCCACGTGCATTCAAATCAATTTTATTAAACCTTTTCAAATGAGTCAGTTAATTGTATTTACCAGTGTAAATTGACGTATTTTCCCAAAAAGGTTAAGTGCAGGTACTACGCGAACTAGGCTGGCTTTCTCCTAGCGTCTGTAATAAGTCTCGCAAGCTTGGATGTCAAAACTGTTGAACAATGTTTCCTATTTATTTTTTGATCCACCTGTGGATTTCTTTCAACTGTTGTGATACTTGATATTACAATTTATTAAAGTCGAAATATATCTATCTTTTGCTTCCACTGTGCATTTAAATATTGTGTTGTTTGACTGTAATGTTACCAACCACGTCACGATACTCCCCACCGGTAATACGTGGAAATATCGCGGTACGACAGGTTGGTATCAGAGTCAACATTGAGTGAATTAAACACTAGCCTTTTGTGTTTAATCTCAATGACACAATTGCACATTCCTAAATTTTCGAGTCTAGACAAAGAACTTAGGACAAATCCAAATTTGTTTTTTTTTAATCCTAACTTTGTCCTTTATATCTCTTGCTGTATCTTTTATTTGTGTTGACAGGATTAACAATGCCGCCAAGATTTAGAAGAGGAGGATGAGGCAAGGGGCCAATCACCGCCCTCAATGATCACGAAGCCCGACCTTCGCACAGGCGAACTCCTTCCACTACAATAAGTGCCGATCCGCAAGGAGTCGGGAGGAACTATATGGAGCCCGCTAGACGGTCTGTTTCGCACAGCTCAACACCTCCCTACCGCCATTCCTTTGGGCCACATTCTGAAAACGAGCCCGATAACCCACAACCTTCATATATACCTCTCTAGTGATCTCTTTCGCACAATTCCTTTGGCAACCCCACTCCTGTTTTCTAGGGCCGGTTTAACCCGGAAAAATATATTCAAGAACCAGTGGGTTTTAACCCATTGGGACCGGAGGATCACTTTTCTAGCGATAATGCCATGGATATGGATGAGGACACCGACCCTATGGAACCACATCCTGGAACCCCCACACACCCTATTGAGGTCTCTGATGGTTCATCATTTCACGGATCACCCTATCGTGGTCCGGACAGTTATCAAGCGATGTTTAACCAGCATGAATGGTACTTCACACCTTCCCACCATTCATCACCTCACCAGCAGCAGCAGGAGGATCCCTCTGTCGATTCACGATTTGTGGCAGTCACGCCACAGCCTCCTCCGCCGCCAGTTCATCAAGCACCTCCAGAACCACCAAGGCGTCGGAGATCAGGCGAAAGAATATCCGCGCGAGGAGGGGATTTCCACTTTAGCACCCCTCGACACTCCAGTGGCAGTCATTACCCACCACTGCATGAAGACCCACAAATGGGTGGGCCCTCAAACCCAATTCCAGAGGTGAGTTCTGCACCAGTTGCACCACAGCCGCCACCGATGGGTTTTGATAACCCGATTCCTGCATACGCCGGTTCAATGGCGTACTATCCGTTTGAACAGCCGGTTCACACTCACTATAACTATGCAGAAGCCGACCCGTACCTAGTCGCGGAAAACTACAACGTCCTACATCCGGAAGGACCGTATGGAGCTCCTTAGGGAGTGGGATATCCAACTCATGGATATCAAATACCTGCACGACCTCCGATTCGGCAACAGTCGCAGCCACCACGATTTTCCCCACCAGAGCATGAGGAAATTCTTCAAAGATTGGACCAAGTTGAGCGGGTAGTTAACAGAGATCGCAGGGAACGACAAAGTTTCTTCCAGGGATTGACAAGTTTAATAAAAGGGAAGAGCAAGAAGGACCATTGAATCCTTCAATTGTTGGTTGTATTTTCCTTGTTTTAGTTGAGCCCCTACGAGGGCCTGTCTTGCTGTTTTGACCCCTGCGTGGGTATGTTTGTTTGCTAAGCCCCTGCGTGGGTAATTTGTCTATTAAAAGTCCCGTTTAAGGCAAAGTGTACTTCTTTTGAGGTTTAATGGAATATTAAGTTTATAAATTTCATTTTTGTAATTATATGCATAACTATATTATACATGAAATAAATGAATTAAAATCATTCCTTTTAAAATAATATGCCTATTAAATATTAAATAAGAATCTCAACGGTATAGCCTAGCATGCATGTCATTATGAGACCTGGCCAAGATGGTAAGACCTGTTTAAAAGATTCGGATCCCTGTTAACATCTGAAAACATGTTAACGCTCCTGGCAGATGTGATTCGTTAAAATTACACACGTCATTTTTATAATAGGATTCTTCAAAAGATTCCTAACTAACCTGATGATATACAAATCATAGGTTTAAATCATCAATTAAGATGATCATATATTAAACATCCATTAGTGATGTAGTGCCTAAGGGCTATACTCATTGTCCTATAAGACAAAAGACAGTAGTAGTCTACGACTCCCTGTCAGAAAAAGGTAAAGAACTATGTTCAAACCTTCATGCCTTCATTCTCTGAAATCATGGCTTATAATTTAGGATGTCCCTGTGACTAGGCCTTTTGTGCCACCATTAAAAATGTTATTGTTTTATAATTATGGAATTAAAATAAAAATCCTAAATAATTATGATTAACAAATTAACCAAATATGGTCTATGCTTACCATGGTTAATGAATTGCTATAAAAGACAATTCCGTAATAAACCATTGTCAATATCTTATGTAGCAATTCAAGATACAATGGCTGACTCAGATGAAATTAACAGTCACCCAAGGGAGAATCAGAATGATGCTCGGATTAATATAGCGGGTGCTGAACTGCAAGCGTTAATAGACAACGCTGTTACGAAAGCCATAGAGCGGCAGTATCAGGAATATAGCGGGACTCGAAGTAGGACCCTACCCGCACCACATTCCAAGCCGAAGACTCATTCCAAGGCTCATAGCAAGCCTCCCTCCAAGAAAGAAGAACCAAAGAAAGTTGATGACGATCGTCAGTCCTCAAATCAGCAAAGTGTTCCATCTCAAAAGGTCGTACTGAATCAAGGACCCCGTGATAAGGGTTGCTCCTACAAATACTTTGTTTCATGCAAACCCCGGGATTTCACTGGGGAGAAAGGAGCTATAGACTGCATGACATGGTTGGATGAAATGGACACGGTAGTTGATATCAGCGGATGTGCTGAGAAGGATGTGGTAAAGTTTGTGTCTCAGTCGTTCAAAGGTGAGACCTTAGCCTGGTGGAGATCGTTCATCTAAGCTACTGGGAAGATTCCACTGTACAATATGGCATGGGAACAATTTGTTACCCTCATCAGGGAGAACTGCTGTCCTCAGCATGAGGTGGAAAAGATTGAGTCAGATTTTCTGTCATTGGTAATGAAGAATCTGGATTGCCAAGCTTACCTTACGAGCTTTAATACAATGTCGAGGCTGGTTCCCTATCTGGTGACCTTGGAACCCAAAAGAATAGCTCGTTTCATTGGGGGTTTAGCCCCAGAGATTAAGGCAAGCGTGAAGGCTTCTCGGCCAACTACTTTTAGATCTGTAGCCGATATATCTTTGTCCCTCACACTGGACGCGATCAGACAGAGATCGCTGAGGAACACAGATGTCGAGAAAAGGAAACGTGATGATGACAATCCACGAAGGTCAGACAAGAAGCACAGGGGAAACAATGACCACAAGAGGGGGTCTGGTTCTAAGAAGGATGGGCATCAATCTGGAGATAAGCCCAGGTGTAAGATTTGTCAGAAACACCACTTTGGGAGGTGCAGACTTGACACAAAATCCCAATCCCAGCCGAGGCCTTGTGGGATTTGCAAATCTTCGGAACATAAAACCCTAGAGTGCAAGAAACTGAAGGACACAACGTGCTATAGTTGCAACGAAAAAGGGCACATTAAGACAAATTGCCCGAAATATGCAAAGAAAGCTGATGAAGGAAAGAAGACCAATGCTAGGGTCTTCAGGATGGATGCAAAGGAAGCTGTGCAGAACGACAATGTGATCACAGGTACCTTCCTTATAAATGATGTCTATGCAAGAGTACTTTTTGATTCAGGCGCTGATAAATCATTTGTAGATAATAAGTTTTGCAAATTGCTGAATTTACCTGTTAAAACCTTAAGTGTAAAGTATGAGGTGGAATTAGCAGATGGCACCTTAGAAACCGCCTCAACCATATTAGATGGATGTTTAATATCCATTAAGAACCACTCTTTTCCTTTGTCCCTGCTACCTTTGAAGTTAGCCGATTTCGACATAGTTTTGGGTATGGACTAGTTATCTCATAACCAGGCCCAGATTGTCTGCAATAAGAAGCAAGTGGTGATCAAGACTCTGTCTGGTGAGTCACTTACCATTCAGGGAGATACCCGGTATGGACTGCCTGAGCAAGTGACTATGCTCAAGGCCTCTAAGTGTTTAAAGAAGGGTTGTGTCATCTACATGGCACAAGTGACTATTGATGAGCCGAAACCTAAGATAGAAGACATCCCCGTCATTTCTGAATACCCTGAAGTTTTTCCTGAAGAGCTACCTGGTTTACCACCAGATAAGCAAGTAGAGTTCAGAATTAACATCATCCCTGGAGCAGCACCTGTTGCTAGAGCACCTTATAGGTTGGCACCGACAGAGATGAAGGAATTGAAGACACAACTAGATGAATTGCTAGCCAAGGGTTTCATTAGACCTAGTTCGTCTCCTTGGGGAGCACCAATCTTATTTGTCAAGAAGAAGGATGGATCGATGCGGCTGTGCATCGATTACCGTGAGCTTAATAAAGTCACTATCAGGAATAGGTACCCATTGCCCAGGATCGATGATCTGTTCGATCAGCTTCAAGGGGCAAGTTACTTCTCTAAGATTGACTTAAGGTCAGGCTATCACCAACTGAAGGTTAGAGATGAAGACGTTCACAAAACTGCATTTAGGACTCGTTATGGTCATTACGAGTTCCTAGTGATGCCTTTTGGGCTTACTAATGCACCAGCGGCATTCATGGATCTCATGAACCGTGTCTGCAAACCATACTTGGACAAATTTGTTATCGTCTTCATTGACGACATTCTGATTTATTCAAAGAATCAGGTTGACCATGAAAAACATCTTCGATGTATTCTTTCACTACTTCAGCAGGAGAAGCTCTATGCCAAATTCTCTAAATGTGAATTTTGGCTTCGTGAAGTCCAATTTCTTGGACATGTAGTTAGCGAATGCGGAATCCAAGTAGATCCCGCCAAGGTTGAAGCTGTCATGAATTGGCAAGAGCCAAAGACGCCACAGAAATTCGTAGTTTCTTGGGATTGGCAGGATACTACAGGCGCTTTATTGAAAATTTTTCAAGGATTGCTGCACCCCTAACTTCCTTGACTAGGAAGGATATTAAGTTCAATTGGGGACCCAAGCAACAAGAATCCTTTGATATCCTTAAGCAGAAATTGAGCAACGCGCCTGTACTGGCATTGCCTGAAGGTACCGAAGAATTCGTAGTTTACTGCGATGCATCACACACTGGCATGGGGTGTTTGCTTATGCAGAAAGGCAAGGTTATTGCCTATGCTTCACGTCAGTTAAAGGTGCATGAAAAGAATTACACCACCCATGACTTGGAGTTGGGTGACGTTGTATTTGCACTAAAACTTTGGAGACACTATTTATATGGTATCAAGTTTGTGATCTATTCTGATCACAAGAGCCTCCAGCACCTGTTTAACCAAAAGGATTTGAACATGAGGCAACGACGTTGGATGGAAACTTTGAATGATTATGATTGTGAGATAAGATACCATCCTGGCAAAGCGAATGTAGTCGCCGATGCCTTGAGTCGAAAGGAAAGGGTGAAACCCATCCGAATCAATGCCAAGAGTATTGAGATAAAGAATAGTTTGAATGAAAGGTTGTTAGCTACACAGAAGGAAGCGGTGTTGGAAGCTAACTATCCTAATGAAAAGCTAGGGGTAACCGAGGAGCAGTTATCTCTTGGCAAGGACGGAATTCTGAGATTGAATGGACGAATATGGGTTCCAGTTTATGGAGGGCTTCGGGATGTTATCCTCCAGGAAGCCCATAGTTCTAAATATTCCGTTCATCCTGGAGCTGATAAGATGTACCAGGACCTAAAGGCAAACTATTGGTGGATAGGCTTGAAGAAGTCTGTAGCTGCCTATGTAGCTAAATGCTTGACGTGTGCGCAAGTAAAAACTGAACATCAGAAGCCGTCAGGTTTGCTACAACAGCCTGAACTTCTCACATGGAAGTGGGAAATAGTGACGATGGATTTCATCACCAAGTTGCCAAAGACAAGGAAGGGAAATGATACGATATGGGTAATAGTAGATAGACTGACTAAGTCAGCACATTTCCTACCCATTAAGGAGACCTATAGCTCCGACATGTTAGCCCAATTGTACGAAGATAAGATTGTATCTCTACATGGCGTACCAGTGTCTATTATCTCTGAGAGGGATACTAGATACACGTCACATTTTTGGAAGAGTTTCCAACAATCTTTGGGCACGCGCTTAAATTTTAGTACGGCTTACCATCCTCAGACGGACGGCCAGAGTGAGCGTACAATCCAAACTTTGGAAGACATGCTTCATGCATATGTGATTGACTTAGGTGGTAGTTGAGATAACCACCTACCATTAATCAAGTTCTCATATAACAATAGCTACCATACGAGCATTAAAGCTGCGCCTTTCAAGGCCTTGTACGGTAGAAAGTGCAGAACGCCCGTTTGTTGGGCGGAAGTTGGAGATGTCCAACTGACAGGACCGGAAATAGTCTTTGAAACGACGGACAAAATTGTCCAAATTCATGACCGCCTAAAAGCTGCCAGGGATAGGCAGAAAAGCTACGCAGATCTAAAGCGTAAACCTTTTAACTTCGAGGTGGGTGACAAAGTGTTGCTTAAAGTATCACCCTGGAAGGGAGTGATGCGATTTGGTAAGAAAGGCAAGTTAAGCCCGAGATACATAGGACCATTCGAGGTCATCGAACGAGTCAGATCAGTTTCCTATAAGTTAAACTTACCTGAAGAGCTCAGTGGTATTCACAGTGTATTCCACATCTGCAATTTGAAGAAGTGCTTCGCTGATGAATCACTAGTCATACCACATACAGATGTGCACATAGAAGAGAGCTTGAAATTTGTTGAAAAACCTGTGTCGATCGAGGATCGGCAGGTTAAGAAGCTTCGAAGGAAGCATGTACCAATCGTAAAGGTTAAATGGGATGCCCGTAGAGGTCCCGAGTACACGTGGGGGGTAGAGTCCGCAATGAAAGAAAAGTACCCTTATTTATTTCAGTAAATCTCGAGGTCGAGATTTCTTTTAAGGGGGTGAGGATGTAACACCTCGAAAATTCACGTCCTATAATGTATTGACACGTGTCATAAGCTTGAACGTGTGAAATAATACTCTAGAGGGAGTAAAGTTGACAAACAAGAAAAGTGTGTGAATATAAGGTTCAAAATGTCAACAAGGGATAAATATATTTTTAAATTACCCTACATGATGTTTATACCTTCAAACGAATAAATCATGGATCATACGAAGCTAAATATGAAAGGAAGTGAGAGATTACAAACTACAGGGGTTAAATGTGTCAACATGTTTAAAGTATACCTCTGAGTGACCTTTTAGCAAACCCGAAGCTTGTAACGATTAATTATGCTCACTAGAATACATGATAAAAATTTCATAAAGTTTCGTTATCGTATGAGAAAGTTATGATCAAATTCGTATACAAGGGGTTAAAAGAGTCAACGTTGAGAATTATGACTTTTCGGGTAAACATAAAGTGACTAGGGACTTAACAAAGTGGGTATAAGTCTTGAAGCCCTTATAAGTAAATGTGAGGGGCTCATAATGCAAGAAATAAGGTTGAGTGACCTTTCGAAGGACCAAGAGCCAAGATGCAAAAACTAGAAAAGTTTTAAAGCTGACAGCAGGACTCAGGCGGGCCGCGTAAGCCTTAACAGAATCTTACGCGGGCCGCATCCGATCCCCAGATGCAGAAAAATGAGATAGCAGCCTGTTTAAGCGCAATAACCGACTTAAAACAGATATTTCCACTCCATGGGCGACCCCTACATGCTTTTTAGACCTTAGGGAACATCTGTGGATGATCCATGACCAATGGTAGACTTAGTTGTCAATAATCTAGTGAGATTAAAGCACTATATAAAGGGCCATTAGTTACAACTTTGATCACACCTTCCATCTGCATTCTTAAAGACTTTTGGAGCCCCAAAGCAGACCCAAGTCATCCCTAGTCGTGCATAGGACTTTGGTAAGTACCCTTGACCTTCCTTAATTGAGTTTTTACTTAGTTTTAGCTTAAAAGTCAAATCGTCGTAATTACCGTTTGACTTAGCAATTAATCATTAATGGTCCAGTGATTAGTCAAATTGAAGGTAGTTATAAGTTGGTAATTATGTGGGCATTAAACCCTTAAAAAGGGCACCCTCTGATTCCCGCTCTAACTAGATCAAATGTCGGGTCAAAGTTATTTAGAAAAAGTCAACAGAAACTTAATTTGCAAATTAACATGTAATTAGCAATGTAGAAGGCATGTAACCTATTTCATCACTCATATAACTTGTTAATAAGTATAAGAACATGTCTAAACATGTTCGACCCGACAATTTTCTGTTTAGACCCGGTTCGGAACCGAAAGTCGCAAAACTTTGACTTTTGCTTTGACTTCAGTTCTGACCCGATTTAGTATGATTTGGAAATGCCTTAGAGCTTCCTTAGGACCAGGCTACATGATAGTATAACCCTCTGTGATTATACACCTTGGTTCATTAGCTATCCAATTAATATGCATGATTCCGTTAATTGCTTGAATGTTGACCAATATGCCCTTTTGACCATAAAACGAGAATTTTGGATATGTGAAAGGACAATAATCTTTGTTACTAATTTATAAACATGTCCCTAAATTTTCACATCAGTTGGAGGTCTAGATTAGGAGTTATGCTCATTAGCGTAATTAGAACGCCTTTTAGTAATTAAACGGCGTCATTAGCATAAAGCCTATCTAAACCCAATTTTTGACACCAAACCTTTTACCCATTGATGTAATATAATATTTTTGGATTTTTAAAGATTTTTAATTATTTTTAACCTGCTCATAACCTAAGGTTATGACCTTGATTCGGTAAATACCGATTATACCCTTTTTGGTTATAAAATGAGTTCTACATAATATTTTGACACCAATCCAATTGCTACTGATTTTAAATAATAAATAAAGTATTTTGAACTTTATAATCTGGTCAGAAAACTCAGATTTCTTGTATAACCCGGAAATCGCTTACAAATGGCTTTTTAAGCGTATTAAACACATAGTTTATGTTTAAAACCATTTTGTCATATAAGACTTATTACCAACTGATATGACCTGTTAAAAAAAGTCATTTTACTGATGTATTCAGACCCAAATCTAAGAGTTTCATTTAATCTCTTTTATAATCTTTAAAATGACTAAAATACCCCTACGGGGCTTAAATTGAGATTAAACTCGTTTTGGGCATAATGGAAGATATCCTACTGATATCACAACATATTTAAAGCATAATTGACTTAGGAAACTTGTATATGACTCTTACGGTTACCCGTTACGCTTCTTACGCGTGCGGTTCGGTTTATGTAACTAGTTTGCATAAATTAGCCGAAACGGGTCAAACCTTCTCGTTTTTATCTCAAAATCCAGAATGTGTTTAGATTACCCATATTATACAAGTCTTCAAACTTGTCAGGTCTAAATCACATTCTATTCCGGTCCTCGCTTAATCACGCGTTCGAACCGTATCTTTCCTTAAAACTAACCGGTCTAAACTTAAGCTTAACTAAAGACCGTAAGGATTCTAATAGGTTATTATAAACCTTCGTTCCAGAATAGGGGACCCGGTAAAAGCTACACGCACTTGCTATTTGTGATTGATACTTGCAAAGGTAAATACTTTTAACTTATTTTCCCTATACGGGCTTGGGGTATGGTATATAAAATACCGCTTGGAGAGGGCATTGAATCTTTAATCGAATAGAGGTTAAATCATTGACATGCTCCGTTTTGAAATGTTTTGTTTGCTTAAAGCCTTTGGGAGGTTAATGACCATGTCCCGGATATCCTTGGCATCATGTTACGAAATGGCCACGACCTAAGCACGGGGTGTAGGCGTACACCCGTCAGTGCCAAAATACATAATGTGGTGTGTCTATTGATCTTTAACCCGGTCTACGGAACGGGCTACTGAACGCATAAGGAACATGTAATTCTTTTACAAGATTATATTTAAATAATTATCCCAAGTTATAAAGAGTTTGTGCCACGTGCATTCAAATCAATTTTATTAAACCTTTTCAAATGAGTCAGTTAATTGTATTTACCAGTGTAAACTGATGTATTTTCCCAAAAAGGTTAAGTGCAGGTACTACGCGAACTAGGCTGGCTTTTTCCTAGCGTCCACAATAAGTCTGGCAAGCTTGGATGTCAAAACTGTTGAACAATGTTTCCTATTTATTTTTTGATCCACCTGTGGATTTCTTTCAACTGTTGTGATACTTGATATTACAATTTATTAAAGTCGAAATATATCTATCTTTTGCTTCCGCTGTGCATTTAAATATTGTGTTGTTTGACTGTAATGTTACCAACCACGTCACGATACTCCCCACCGGGCCCACCGGTAATACGTGGAAATATCGGGGTGTAACACGGAACCAACAGACTCGATAACAAAAGACCGTAACATACAACGAGCTTTCGAATTTCTTCGTGATGAAAACTCAAGGGGTGAGTGGTGCACTTCGGAATGTAGCTGATAACCCCCTTTAGTGTAGTTCTTCTATTTTCCTTGAAATTCCAAAGCTCGCTAATTTCATATCTGCCACTGGGGTTATATTCATTCATATGCACCAATCAGCTTATCTTTTAGCAATTGATCGTTCTGATCAATCACTTCCTTATGTGCACCGCACTAACTTCTAGGAGGTTGTCAAGGATTCTCGCCAATGTTTTTGTAGTTGGTGTTTTGCGTATCTTTACATCCGCATCCATTCTGTACAATAAAAACATCCATAGTAAGACGGCTGATACAGTACTTTCATAATGCATATACGTATACATATATGATGAACCCAATATGAGGAACCCAAAACACAGTTGATCTCATATGAAGAAAACACATTCAAATGACCAATACGAGGAACCCAAAACATATAGTCTTTAGCCAACTTTATATGAGAAATAAAACAACAACCATACCCAGATTTCAACTTGAACAGCAGAGACTTAAGAAACCCAGATTTCAACATTAACAACAGATACTTAAGAAACCTGACCCTGTTTTAATCGATTGTATATTTTAAACATTTCAAACAAACTATAACACAAAAACAATCTTAGATTAACACCAAAAACCAAAAACCCAGTATTAATAAACAGAGAAAACCAAAAACATCACAAACAAACCTTTATAATAACCAAAACCCAAACCTCTGTTTTGATACCCGAGCCAAAAACCCACAATAATCAAACTATATTTTCACACAAAACCTGTTACAATCTAGCATACCAAAAACATATACAGATAAGAAGTGGAAAAACATCAGTGGTGAAAATGAGATATCATCAAACATCATTAAACATCAAGTTACATAGGGTTACACAAGCATCTAACAAGATCAGAGGGTAAACCATAGTGTCGATCTTATTTTAGGTATGTGATTTTACCTTGGATTGTTATAACAACAAATGGTCGGAGAGGAGATTCAATGAAGATGAAGATGACGAAGATGAAGATGAAGATGATGATCGGTGTTGGGAGAAGAGATTTTCAGATATTTTTGAGAAGTGTGATCGGTGTTAGGGAATTAGGGATTATATGTGTTTATCATTAACGGTATAAAGGATATTTCACAATTGTCAAACAGTCAACAGAGGGAAGTGTGACAGAGGGGCTCAAACTATTATGAATTTATAAGATCAGGGGCTCAAAAAACCAAAAAATGAATTTAGGGGCTCAAGTTGATGTTTCACACATACCACAGGGACGCAAATTGCATTTTTCTATAAACTTAAATGTTACTTTTTCTCAACATATTTTTTAAGTTTTGGGCTGATATCAGCAGATGTTAACCACTGCTCTTCCTTAACACTTAATCCTTAATCCCTTCTTCTGTATCCACTGTTTACTGCACCAGCAGTTGTTAACAATCTGTAGCTCACTATCAGTTGTTAAGTACCATCAGTGTTTTAATCACTAGCAGTGCTTAAAAGTTTTCCATCAGCTGATTGACTAAACAGTAGTTTGCGTTATTAATTCTAAATTCATCAGCTGTTGTACGTAAACTGAAGTTTCCTACAATAAGCTCTGCCCAGCTAAGTTTCCTACAATGACATTGGTTATAAGAAGTTAATAAGGCAAAATACTGATCTGCCTAACAACTGTTGGATATAATGATGGTTGTACACAAAGTCTAATTAACCCCATCCAATGTTCAAGACTAAACCACTGAAGAAGACCAAACCACTGTTTAAGACTAAACCACTGAAATGTTACTTTTTCTCAACATACTCTAAAAGTTTTGAGCTGGTATCAACAGTTGTTTACAAGGTTTTCATCAGCTATTTGACTTAGTACTAAACTGTTTTTCCTTAACACTTAATTATTAATCACTGATTCTCTATCCACTTCCTATTACAATAGTTATGTTATGTTAATGTTTTGTTGTTTTTTTTTCTTTTAACAGCAAAAGAACCAAACCTTCATCGCCTGCTGATAAAGAACTTGATGTTGAAATGATAGAGTATTTGAGGGCTTTATTAGATTCACAAAATATGTTGGTTAAGACATATAGGATGGTCAGAAACCATTTTCACCAATCTTCAGATGCCATCCTTAGTCTGCGACTAATTTATTGAAGAGAAAAAGACGGCAGGACATATAACTTACCCACCATATCTGAAGTTGCTGCTTTGGTTGTTAGAGACATAGATAAAGCTATAGACCATCGTGATATTGTTGTCGAGACTCAGTCGGGAATGCTGCAGCATATTAGCGAATTACACCCATCGTATCTTGCTCTGCAATATCCATTACTTTTCCCATATGGTGATGATGGTTATAGAGTTGATATTCCTCACAGAGATTTTATGTCCACACAAAAGAAAAGAAAATAAAACCAAAGTGCACAATGAGAGAATTTTTTTCATATAGGATCCAACATAGAACTTACGGCTTTTCCTTAATTTTAAATGGGCGAAGGTTGTTACAACAGTTTTTGGTTGATGCGTACACAATGATTGAGAGCGAAAGATTAAAGTACATCCGTAGGCAACAAGCGAACCTTCGCTCTGAAACATTTGAGAATCTTCAAAAGTATAAATCTAAAGGTAAGGAAGTTTTAACAGATACTGGAAAGCCTGTTATACTTCCTTCTTCATTTACTGGTGGTGCAAGATTCATGCAACAAAATTACCTTGATGCAATGGCCTTATGTAAGTGGTATGGGTACCCTGATTTCTTCATAACTATAACATGTAATCCTAAGTGGCCTGAAGTAAAAAGATTTCTAAAAGATTCAACCATCAAAGCCGAAGATAGGCCTGACGTATTGTGTTGATTGTTTAAAATGAAGCTTGATTCCTTACTCAAAGATTTTAAGGATTCCAAGTATTTTGGTGAGATTAACGCTGGTATGTTATTTTGTTTTCACATCTTATCCTCTGATGTATATTTTGTAATCAAGGTTATTAACTAATAAATCTATTTATTTTTCCTTTTTGTTTAGTTGTTTATACAGTAGAATTTCAAAAGCGTGGTCTACCTCATGCACATATATGCTTATTCATGAAGGTCGATCACAAACTTCCAACCATAGATCACATAGATCCATTTATTTCTGCTGAGATTCCCGATAAAAAAGAAGATCCTAAACTTTATTCTCTTGTGACTGATTATATGATTCATGGTCCGTGTGGGAATGCTAATTTGAATTGTCCTTGCATGGTTGATAAAAAGATGTTCAAAAAATTTTCCAAAGAAATTCACACCACATACAACTATTGATTCAAGTGGTTTTCCTGTATACAGAAGAAGAGATTCAGGTCATACAGTTTTAAAATCTAGTGTTAGATTAGACAACAAAAATGTTGTTCCTTATAACAAAAGGCTTTTGAAAAGATATCAAGCACACATTAATGTTGAATGGTGTAATCAAGCCGGTTCAGTGAAATATTTGTTCAAGTACATTAACAAAGGTCCTGATATGGCTACTGCGGTAGTTTCTGGTGATACAAGTTCAACCATCAAAGAAAAGCCAAAAGACGAGATCAAGGAGTATTATGATTGTAAGATATATTTCAGCTTGTGAAGCATCCTGGAGAATATTCTCTAATGAGGTTCATTACATGTATCCTGTTGTTATGAGGCTTCCCTTTCATTTGCCCGGCCAACAGAATGTTGTGTATGGTGCGGATGACGATATTGATAATGTTTTAAGCAAGCCTTCTGTTGCTTCTTCAATATTTGTGCAATGGATGAAGTTGAACGATACAAATGAAGATGCTAGAAAGCTGACTTTTGTTGAGTTTCCTTCCAAATTTGTTTGGATACTTAAAGATAGATGTTGGCAGATACGTAAGATGTACCAGTGTGTTGGCCGTATTCATTCTGTATCTCCTGCATTGGGCGAACCTTATTTTTTGAGGAGACTACTCAATAAAGTTAAAGGGATCATTTGAGGAGATACATACAGTTAACGGTCAATTATTCCCGACTTTTAGAGATGCTTGTTATGCGATGGGACTCTTAGATGATGACAATGAATACGTTGAGGCCATTAAAGAAGCAAGTTTTGAAGGACATGCTGGGTATCTTCGAGCGTTATTTGCTACCCTGCTTTTGTCAAATACTCTATCTCGGCCAGAATTTGTTTGGGAGAATACGTGGAAATACTTAGCTGATGATATTGTTTATAGACGTCAAAAAGAAACAAATATTTCAGGTTCTGATCTATTTTTTTTTATTTCACATACTACATTTTGATTTTTTATTTAATAATGTTAATTTTTTTATTTGCTAGGTTTAGTGCTTCCTGAATATCAGATTAAGAACCTTACTTTGTTGAAAATTGAAAACTATTTAATTTCCAATGGTTCATCATTACGAAGGTTTGTCACTATGCCGTACCCTGATGACGATTCCTTACGTGATGTTTCTAATCGTCTGATCAATGAAGAGTTGTCACATGACCTAGATGAAGTACAAGCTGTGTTTAACAGGTTGCATCAATCTCTTACAGATGAACAACGAGCGGTTTTTGATGAAATAATGGAAGCAGTTGTATGGCGTAAAGGAGGCCTTTTTTTGTCTCTGGTTACGGTGGAACTAGAAAAACCTTTTTATGGAAGACTTTGGCTTCAGCTGTTCGATGCAGAAATGGAATAGTTTTAAATGTGGCTTCAAGTGGTATTGCTTCATTATTACTTTCCCGTGGAAGGACAACTCATTCTCGGTTCCATATCCCCATTAATCTAACAAAAGATTCAATGTGCAACATTAAGCCAAATAGTGATATTGCGAGATTATTAAAGGAAACCCAATTAATCATATGGGACGAAGCACCGATGGTACACAAACATACATTTGAATCTTTAGATAGGACGATGACCGACGTATTTTCGGAAGGTAGGAGTATTCATTCGGATATTCCTTTTGGAGGTAAAGTTATTGTATTTGGTGGTGACTTTAGACAAATACTACCGGTTATTCCTAATGGTACTAGACAAGAAATTGTTAGTGCATCTTTAAGCTCTTCATACATATAGGCAAAATGCAGACTCTTACGACTGACTAAAAACATGCGTCTAACTATTGGAGCTGAAAGTTCGAATATGAAGTCTATCAGAGAATTTGCAAAATGGCTTATTGATATTGGTGAAGGAAACGTTGGAGATGATAATGATTGTGATGGCATTATAGAGATACCAGATGATTTACTAATCACCGATATTTCAGACCCGATACAAAGTTTAATTGACTTTGTATATCCTTCAATTATTGAACAATTTAGGATTCCTGGATTTTTTTCTGAGCGAGCAATTCTAACACCAAAAAATGAGGTAGTTCATGAAATTAATGATCGATTGCTTTCGTTATTTCCTGGTGATGCAAAAGAGTATCTGAGTTCTGATAGTATATGTCAAACTGAACAAATTCTTGATTCTTTTCAAGAAAGCTTATACTCAACAAAAAATTTGAATGCTCTTAAGATTTTTGGCTTGCCTAATCACAAATTAGTTCTTAAAGTTGGTGTTCCTGTGATGCTTCTTCGAAACATTGATCAACGGAAAGGGTTATGTAACGGTACAAGGCTTCAAATTACTTTTCTTGGTAAACGAGTTATAGAAGCTGAAGTTATATCTGGTGGGAACATTGGCACGAGAGTTTTTATTCCAAGGATTAATATGATCCCGCCTGACAAAAAAATACCTTTTCAATTTCAACGAAGACAATTTCCGTTATCAGTTTGTTTTGCTATGACAATTAACAAGAGTCAAGGATAATCGTTATCAAAGGTTGGTCTTTATTTGAAAGATCCTGTCTTCACTCATGGTCAATTGTATGTTGCATTATCAAGGGTCAAGACCAGAGAAGGCGTTAAAATACTAATATTCGACGCTGATGGAAAACCAACAAATAAGACTTCTAATGTTGTTTACAAAGAAGTTTTTACTAGCTTGTAATCATTGTGAGCAATGTTAAAATGCTGTTTGACCAAAGTCAAGCTACTTATGTTAAAAGCTAATTATAATAGATAAAACACTGTTTGAGCAATGTTAAAACACTGTTTGACCAAAGTCTGTTTGACCAAAGTCAAACTACTTTTGTTAAAAGCAACTTATAACAGATAAAACACTGTTTCAGCAATGTTAAAACGCTGTTTGACCAAAGTCAAACTACTTATGTTAAAAGGTACTTATAATAGATAAAACTAGATTTTCACCCGGCATTGCTTATCGAGGTCATGAAACTTACTTATGTTATAACCTAATTATGATTAATACATGATTTAAAGCATTGAAAGTATATGATATGTTAATGGTTTTGCTATAAGAAAAATTACTTTTCTTTGTTAATTTGAATACCAAATCAATTCAACTAATCATCTACTTTACTCTTGTATCTCAATGTAAATGTAAATAACAAATTCAATAAGAGGTGTATGTGTAAATATTTTTCATCAGTTGAAAATATGGGAAGAGAAAAACACAACCGTCATTACTTCTTCATCATCATTACACATCAAACATCTATCATCTCTTCTTTCAAAAATCTCTTCTTCCCAGTCATTTTCTAGGGTTTCAATTTTCTTATCCTCCGTCTTCTACACTTCAATCACCTGAGGTTTTATTATTTTTTCTTCAGCAACTGGTATGTACATTCCTATTGTAATGAACTTTATATTGTTTAATCAATCTTAATTTAAATCCTATCTTGCTACTCATACGATTTTAAATGTTTATTGCTATACATTCAAGAAGGGTTTACTTATGTGTTTGAATCATTTGTTGAGAACATGTTAAAATAATTATTATTTGCAGAAAATTTTTAACTTATACTCAGTTTCTATGATTAATTTCACTACATACTCTGTTAATACAAAAAGTTAATGTTCATTTTCGAAGCCAACTTTTTAATTATAATCTTTTAACATCTTTACTGATTCGGGTTTTATGATGTATACTACATTTGTTAAGTTTCTTGATAACCCAGAATCTTTGAAACTGGTATGACATGTTTTTACATACATAAATTATTTTTATTGAGATATATATTTAACAGTTCTTATGGTTTATATTTTCTTACACTTTTTAAAAATTATATACAGGATGTACCTATATTCTTTGCTAATCAAAAGTGGGGAGATTGTTGGCAAAAAAATAGGTTGCGAATATATCATGAGTCTGGTAAAAAATGGGTTGTGAGGGTCAGAACAGAAAATTCAACGCCGATAATAACTGACGGTTGGGACAATGTTGTTAAAGATCTCAATTTGCCGAGGGATACTTTGTTGGTTTTCAAACCGTTAGGTGATTTTGGACTTGAACTTTCATGTTATGTTAATGGCATGTGTGGGGAATCTTATTTCACCTTTAATCGTTATGCAAGATTTGGTTTTACGGTATGAGTATTGATCTTAACTTCAATTCTTTTGCATCTTTAACGTGTTAACACTTATTCTCATAAGATACATACTTCACGTATAGCATTCATTATTTTTAATTTTATGCATGTAATTGAAGACTGCTTCATTAAACAATTTTACGTAAACAGCCCACCAAGTGGCAAATTTCAAATCTGTTATAAGGGTTCCTACTGGAATGTTGAGGCATCTAAGGTTGATACCAACTTTGTATTTTCTAGAGGATGGCCGGAAATGTGCAACGATGTTGGGATACTGGAGGATGATTTGCTTGTGTTTAGCAGAATTGATGATGTTGTTTTTGAGGTAGTAGTTTATAGAGATGAGACTGAGATTTGCTTTTTGAAGAAACCTGAATCTGATGATGATAGTGTACTTGAGATATCGAAGGCTGATTATGTTGATAATGCATTCAAGGTACGTAAGTATTTAGCATTAGCAATAAAAGTTTTAATTTTTTTAGCATTATATTAATTATTTCATTAATGTTGACCAGGACATCTATGAGGATGAAGAAGTTGTGTCTGTAGGTGAAGGTACAACTGTTATGTTAGTGCAAACGTCTGCAGCTTCCGTCAGCATGTAGTCATGTTTTGTATATTTGTGTCTTTGTAAACAATTATGTAATGTATGTGTGTAGATAGTATGACAACTCAGGAAACGGGACATAACTGTAAAGTGTTGACTTTTGTTGACTGATGTCATCCGATCGGATTGCCATCCGATCGGATGGCAGTCATCCAACCGGACATCATGTTATCCGCTCGGACAGGATGTCATCCGATCGGATAGCTTGTTATCCGAACGGACAACACTCACCTATTCCTGAGTTGCCTATAAATACCTCGTTCGGGTATTACTTTTGGGACTTTTAACTCGAGCAAGAACCTGACCAGTGTCTGTCTTCTACCGAAACTTTGTACTTTCAGAACAACTAATAGAAAGAACAGACCGTGTTTAATCGTTGAATTCTGTGTTGATCATCTGAGATTTGTCATAATGGATTCCGCACATTAGACAAAGTCAATTCATCTTGTTCCTTACGATTAGATCCTGTGCAAAGGGACCAACAAGTGGTATCAGAGCATCCAGGGAGCTGAATCGAGATCAACGACACTGGAATTCGAGACTATTTTGCCAATCAGAGTCAAATTTCACCGGAGATTTGACATATTTCTTCTCTTTCTACTCATTTCTTGCATCATTTCTCAGTTTGTCACCATAAAATTAGAAAAACTTAAAATTGAACGTGAATCCACTGTTAAAAATTGATAAAATCGATATTATTTGATTCGCAATAAATCAAAGTATAATCCTACTAAGTTTCATAATCAAATTCAACCTAAAACGAGATCAAATTCATCAAAAATCATGTTTAGCTGTTCATATGTGCTGACGTCATCCACTCGCTCGGACAGCTGTCCGAACGGATTGGATTAGTTAGTGTAGGATCGAGTAACGACCAAAATGAGTCTTTCAGAAGAGATCTAGACCAAAACGAGAGGCGGAATCAAACGTTTCGGTGTCGGTTCAGCTTGATTTGCACTAGAAAGTAGTTTAACCGTCTTGTTTATTGATATGACACATTTACAGACCTGTAGACACTTCAGCAGAGCTTCGCTGCTGGAATGGGAGAAGTTACAAATGAAATGACTAAGCTCCCTATTTATAGTGTTTCTAATTCCCCTTGAAAGTGCCACTATCTAATTCCCCTTGAAAGTGCAACTTTCTAATTCCCCTTGAAAGTGCAACTTTCTAATTCGTGGGGAATAAGTCATTTCGTGGGAAATAATCTCTAAAACTCTATTTTCCTGAACTACGTGACTCGATCTAACTATTGTATTACAAGACTCAATACAAGACGAAGTCGACAGACGCATGCACTAACAGACTCCCCTTCGAATGTTGACGAG
The DNA here is from genome assembly GCA_030545235.1 of Helianthus tuberosus. Lineage (NCBI taxonomy): Eukaryota > Viridiplantae > Streptophyta > Magnoliopsida > Asterales > Asteraceae > Helianthus > Helianthus tuberosus. Next base: position 105,825,151 of record CM060417.1, read on the forward strand.
TCTTAAGTGTCGAGTCTTCAACGTCTTCAGTCTTTATCAGTCTGAACGTGTAAGCATCCTCAAACTTTATCTCTTTCTTCTCTTTCTTCCAGAATCGCAATCTAGCTCTTAGCTCTTTCCACAGATGTCTTCAGACTCCCCCTTTCGTTATGCTGGGATCGCAGTCTGGCTTGTTGAAATCACATAGTCCTCAGGTATCGGAACCTGGCACTCTATCTTCAGGTTCAAGATCAAAACCTGGCTACACCTGCACATTCTTAACCCAGAAATAAATTTCACAAATTTAACATTTAACAAATTTATAAACCCAGATTCTCTCTCAAATTAAACCAGAATGATTTATCAATGATAAATTCTGATGAACCATTTGCAAAAAATTAATCATTTTTCTTTTCAAAACATATTCTCCCAAACCATTTGTTCATCATGTCTAGCACTTGGAATTTTGAAAATCAGCTCTCCTACATCAGTTGTCGAAAATCTTTTTGGATTTTTCAAAAATTATGCTAAAACACACTAAAATCTTTTTGGATTTTTTACATAACAGAAATAAAATGCAGTAAAGAAATATTTACAGGCAATATTATTGTGAGTTAGTGTAAGAGGATCATATCAGTTTTTGACAAGTCACAAGTACCGTTGAGCTTAGTTACACATTAAGAATTAAACAATTCACTTAGATTGCCGATATACTGATCCACTTAAATTCTCACACAAATTTCAACTTATTCAGGATATGAGTTAGATATTTTAAGAACTTAAACTCATTCATGTGTCCCACCTCTTGAATATACTCCCGTATCCAGATCCCAATATTCAGTCTTACAGGTGAGTATACCACAGATGATATCTGTAAGGGGTTAGATGCGAAACCGTGAGAGCTCAGGTCAGAACTTCCGTTCAGCAGAGAGATGACGGCTCGACTTTTGGTGGGTCCCCTTTAGAGGATCTTTTGTTACAACAACATTGATTAGCAATTTTATTGTCTTATCATTTATGCTGAGGGCGGCGCTATTTTTCAAGCAAGCAGAAAGTATTCTCCGGGGACTAGGCCATTGCTTCCGCAAAATCAGAAGTCCCGGGATAATACCCCAGATATCACTGAGCATAAAGACCTAGTATCTCAGAAAGAGGGACCTTTCAAACGAGATTTCAGGGGTTACCTATATATCCAAGTAGTGTTCCCCACGAAATAAGCAAGTTTGAATTTAAGTTTATATCCCGAAAAAGCTTACTAAATGTGTAAAAACCTATCGGCATATCATCAGTGAGACCGTTTAACGCTATTTAAACAATACAATTCTTTAGCATACTGTAACTGTCTATTGATGTACTATCATTTCCTCTTCTTTGACACTAAAACTCATTTTTGATTTTAACATGTTTTTTTTTTCAAATTTTCAAATGTTTTTGGATTTTCTGAAATTTTTACTCCCCCTAAAATGCAAACACATTTAAGGAAATTTGAAAACAAACTATACAAGAAAATTTGACAACCGATATCAAATCGCTTCAAATTGCCATCCACTTGGCATAAACAATCAGAACTCCCCCTTACAACAAACTATTTTCTCATTATGATTTCAAAACACTTAAGTTTGTTTTAAGCAGAATGATTTTTCCGGAAAATAAGTTTTGTTGATTTTACCACTTGACGGTTAGGGGTTCATTATCTTGTTTCTCAATCATTTGTAGGAAATCAGATACAACTTAATGACCCTGATTTACCACTTGTTAGTGAAAACCTTTTCAACAACCACTAGCAGGTTCACTTTTCAAACACATCACTTGTAAAAATATAACAAATCAAATATACCACCTGCGAAATTACCAACCAAACCTTTCAAGAATGATGCCGATTCCTGCTCCACGCTTACCAACCTGGGAGCTCCGGCAAGTCATACTTTTACTTGTGAAAAACAGACATCCAAGCTTCTCCAAACTTGGATGTTTCCTCCTCAACTTCACCTGGGTAAAAAGTAGCTTTCTTTGTTTCATAAAAGTCCATTACTCCTTTCACTTTACCCTCGACCATTTTCCCGAAAATCTTTTTAACATTTCCATTAAAAGTTTTTTCAATATCAAACTCATTCTTTTCAGAATAAAATTGATTTGAAATCTCAACTTTTCCAACTTTTGATTCTCAGCCCTCAATGGTGGAAAATGAACATCATCCATTGGAGGTACTGATGTTTCCAGTTTTAGCTCAGCTTGTGGCTCCTCTGACTTTGTGGATTCAGATTCATCGCCAGATTTTACCTCATAGTTTTTAACAACCCACTTTTGTTTTTCAGGATTCACACTTCTCCTGTAAAATCTCTTTGAACATTCACCAACTTCATATGTTGAATTTTCAAAAACCTTGAATTTTTCAGTTGGTGGTTCATTTTTCTCAACAACCTTTTCTTTGAGTTTTTTAGAGACTCCCTGTTTTGTTTTTGTTGCTTGAGAACAGTTCCATGTAATGTGACTAGCTTCATTGCATCTGAAACAGGTTCTTGTCTCCCTTCTTTGATTAGCTCCATTCTTCACATTCTCTTGCTTTTTGGCAAGGAATTCTATGTTTGATTGCTTCCAGAATGGGCTTTTTGCTTCCTCTTCACAGCTTGTTCCTGAAACAAATATCATTTTTGATTTAAAATCTCGAACATATTTTTCATTATTATAATTTTCTGGTGAAATAAATCCAAGACCTTTCTTTTTGAAATTACCGTTATGGTTTGGTTTCTTTTGAAAACCAGAACCAGAACCGTAACTCTTTTTCTTGTTTAACCGTTGTTGAACTCTTGAAGTGTATTTTTTAGGTTTCTCAATAAGATTTACATCTTTTATTTCAGAAATATTGATTTCTGTTAATTTGAAAACCTTTTTGATCATTTCAGACTTAACACTTCTTATTGGAAATTCCTCATCAGAATATAATTTGTCAGAATCAATCAATGTATATGCCACTTTGATTGCTTCGTCATTCAAATTAGATTTTAATAACAGGAATTCTTTATTGTACACTCGTTTAACCGACGATTTTGAACTGTTTCCCGATGAACTCGAACTTTTGACGGACGAACTTAAACACCCAGACTCGGACTTTGACTTAGACTTTAACTCCGACTCCTCATCTGTATCCAACACTTGATCTACCACCTTTTTTATTAACTCGGACTCATGATCAGTGTCAGACGATGTAAAAACGACATCAATGTTTTCTGGTAATTCATCGGTTATAGCGGACTTTAACTTTATATTGACTGCCTTTTCTACTTGCTCCTCATACGGTTTTCTAGGAGAATACCCTTCCCAAATTGGAGGTGGACACTTGTTATAACTAACGCTCTGTTTCTTACCAGTATCCTTCTTCTTTGGCTTCTCATCTTTAAATGCTTCGAAACCTGCAACAGTTGGATAAATTCGATCAATCAAATAATCAGAACTAGAATAACTCTGTAATAAACGTCTGATTCTCTCATTCTCAATCTTCTCTGTCTCCAACTCTTGCTACAACTTGGCACATTCTTCAATGTAATGATTAATCGCCTTTTGCTTTGTCATCATCACAGCATTCATCATAGTCAATGCATCTTCTCTTTCAGAGTTAGTCTTTTGTAGACCAGTTACTGTTCTATTTAGCACATCGTACGATTCCTTCACGTAGTTGAGATTGAACAATAATTGTTCTTTCATCTTTTCAAGCTCAACTAGCTTCTCATCTTTTGCTGCACATTCCTTGCAGGATTCTAAACATTTTAAGCAAGGTTTGATAACTTCCACAATCTTTTCTACTTCGATGACTTTCTCTACCTCAATCACTGGTTCAGATTCAGTCACCTTCTCAGCTTTAACTTCTTCATTTTGAACAGTCTCTTCTTTTTGATCTTTTGCTGCACGCCTCTCTTTCAGCTTCTCCAAGCGATCTGCAAAATAGAATTGAAAGCTTTCAGGAGATAGATGAGTTTTAGCAATATTAATATGTCTTTCTTCCTCATCATCACCACTTTCATCAGTTAGTGATTGATCAAACTCAATTGATTTATCAGAACTATTATCTGAAGAACTAGAATCAGATGTTGTTTGATAAAAAACAATTTCTCTTTCTGAACTTTCTGAGCTTTCATCTGATGAAACAGACTTTTCTTCATCATCCTTCACACTAACACCAATAGCTTTCATCCACTCCGTAAACATTCTGGTTCTTTCACAATTTTAGCAATGAAAGCTTTGAAATTCCCATTCTCATCCGCAAACATATCCCAGCCGAATCCTTCAGGTAATTTTTCATCATCTTGATTGATTAAGCATGCTTTGTTGTCGGATGAAATGAATTTTTCCCAGCTGAAACTTTCTTGATTCCCTAAACATGCTCTCTTTGAAGAATCCTCTATTACTTTTCTTCCATGAGCCACTTGTGGTTCCTGTTGTTGTTGTTGACCAACTTGTTGATATATGGCTCTTCGGTAGTAATCATCTTTTCCAAATGGATTCTTTGTTTCACTTGCTTCTCGGTTTTTGCATTCCCTTTTGAAATGACCTTTCTCCCTGCATCGAAAACAAGTAACTTTAGATTTATCAAAACCTAAAGTGGAAACATGTGCATCAAGAAAATCATTTCTTCCAGTAATCATTTTGAACTTTTCAGCTCTTCTTAGAACACTAGCTAGACACCATTTGATGTCCATGAGCTCCATTTCTTCAGCGTTTATTTGATCGTAATCCTCTTTTGTTAGCATAGGATTCACGATTCTCCCTGCAACCAAACCTTCATAAGATTGTAGCACAGCTCCAAGTAACGCCATATGATCTTTTTGCAACTTCTTCAGAAAAACTTTGACCACTTGGGAGATTCAATGCAATGTTACATTGTATCACATATCCATTTCCATTCTTTGATCCTTGAGACTGATAACTTGAAGCTGAAACATTTGGATTAACATTCGGGTATGAAGAAAATCCACTGCTGCTGTTCGGACTTTGCTCAACATTTTCTGATGAGTTTCCAGCACTAAACGCAGTTTGAATTTTAGGACTCCGTTCAATCTCTTGTACACTGCCTTTGTAATAGATCTTCACATCTTGTTGACCACTCGGATTATTCATCCTCGCAATCTTTTGCTGTTCAAGATCTTGACCCTCAATCTTCTCGATGAACTGAGAAATCGTCAAATCATTATAAACACCGGTATTCTTCAAAATCATCAAGTATGTACCCCACTCTTTCTGAGGTAAAGCATCAGCTAATTTGTCGACCCATTCTTCTCGTTCTTTGGTTATACTCAACAAAGACATAGAACGCACTAAGTGGCAGTTTCTTTCAATCAACTTCTTTGTATCTTCCCCTGGCAAACTCATGAATAAATCAAATTCTTTCTTGAGCAATGCCTTTTTACTTTTTATCATATTCTCACTACCCTCAAATTTGATTTTAAGAGCATCCCAAATTGATTTTGAAGTTTTGTCATGTTGAAGCAGTACAAAGATGTCTTCTTTAATGGCTTGCTGAAGTAGACTGATCATCATCTTTTCAGCTCTGTACATATCTCGTTCTTTGTCATTGAATTCGGAATTTTCTTTTACAACTTGCAGATCAGTACGTGATAGAACATATTTCTTCAAAATACACTCCCAAGATCTCAAATGATTAGCTTGAACCTAGTTTTCAAACCTGTCTTTCCAACCATAATACTCTTCAATATTCATTAGCTTCGGGGGTTTTTGTAAGGTTCCGGTTTCATTTTCCATGTTCATGTTTTGAGTAATGGCTGTTGGACTAGTCGGGGATGTAGCAAATGCGTTGTAGAACTCGGAATCCATGTTTTGGTATTTGTAATATCACAAACTCAGATTCTTCAAACGAGCTGGTAAACAAATCACCTCGAATCACCTGGATCACCTGTAGAACAAACAAACAAACAAAACACAATCAGTTTAAAGACTTATCAATTAACATAATAAGACTAATACTCGAACTGATGATTATTCTGTGTGAACTGAGGTTTAAATTGTCAAACCGTGCAGACTGCTATGACCTGGATCAAATTCAAACAACCTGAAACTGACTTTGTATGAAGTGGACCTTTCAAATAAACTTGATTCTTTCAAATGACCTGATTAAACTTCCAAACAATCTGGCCCAAACTTATAAACAAACTGGCCCAACAAAACCCAAGCTTTCTTGATTAAATTTCTACCCTTGCAACTTGGATAACCTCGAGACCTGTTTTGACCGATTTAATATCTCATGTGCCGACAAAATTGATTCTAATCAATTGCTAATTGGACCGAATAATCCACTGATATTTGGAATATCAAATTCACTTCATTAATTGTTCAAATGGACTTTAGTGTTCAACAACACATTCCAAACTTGGTCCGATAGTTATATTAATCACATGCAACTTGTATTCTATCGATAAACATCAGACACAAACAATCAATGTTCACATGCAAATGATCAGTCAATTTATTGTTAACAGTTTTGTTCACTTAGGTCGATAATCTTTATTGGGTCAACCAACACATGCACTCTATACTATTGGACCATTGATTCTTAAAGGCTTCAAATCACGTGCAATTATTAAATGGGACAGAACACTTAAAGCATTTATTGGGCCGCTAGTAATCACTTTATTCAATCAGATCTTATGCAAAACTTGGGCCCCGAAATCTTATGTATTCAATCAATGTAAAATGGCCGACAACAATCTCTGATCACGTGAACTGCTGAGACACTTTTCAAACGAAATAATAATTTCACGCAGAATGTTCAAACGGAATACGATCTACAAACGAGATAACTAGCTTCAAACGAAATCCTCAAATGAGATAACTGTTTCAAAAGAGATCACCTAGCTTTTTCAAACGGAATTCCGAATTCAAACGGGATTACCCATGATTTTCAAACGGAATCAGTCAGATTGTGCACTCTCAAACGAAATCAACCAGCAAATTCAAACGGAATCAGGTAATTTCATGCAAAATCGGACAGAAAAATTCAGATTTCTCCCAAACGGCTTGGAATTAGGCTCTGAAACTATGTAGGGTTATAGATCAGGTGTTTTCGCACAACATATCCAAAAATCAGCCGATTTGAACCGTAAAAACCCATTCGATTTGACGAAAATCAGTTAAAAACGTGAAAGAATGTGTAGAAATCAGATTTTTTGATGAAATCAAACTGAATCGGTAAGAACTCTTCCTCCTGAGCTCTGATACCACTTGTAGGATCGAGTAACGACCAAAATGAGTCTTTCAGAAGAGATCTAGACATAAAACGAGAGGCGGAATCAAACGTTTCGGTGTCGGTTCAGCTTGATTTGCACTAAAAAGTAGTTTAACCGTCTTGTTTGTTGATATGACATGTTTACAAACCTGTAGACACTTCAGCAGAGCTTCACTGCTGGAATGGGAGAAGTTACAAATGAAATGACTAAGCTCCCTATTTATAGTGTTTCTAATTCCCCTTGAAAGTGCCACTATCTAATTCCCCTTGAAAGTGCAACTTTCTAATTCCCCTTGAAAGTGCAACTTTCTAATTCGTGGGGAATAAGTCATTTCGTGGGAAATAATCTCTAAAACTCTATTTTCCTGAACTACGTGACTCGATCTAACTATTTTATTACAAGACTCGATACAAGACGAAGTCGACAGACGCATGCACTAACAGTTAGTATCTGATAGTTGCTTGCTGACATCATCAGTGTTACTCGCTCGGATTACTATCCAAGTGGTGTGATTCGGTTTGTTCAAGAACATCTGCTTACGTCATCATCTCACCCGATCAGATAGCAATCCGATCGGATAGGATTTGGAAGTTCAATTTTACAGTTAGCAACAGTTAACCTGTCATCCGGTCGGATCAACATCCGAGCGGTGAAAGGTTGAAAAGTCAAATTTTTTCAAAGTCAAAAGTGTCACTTGAACGAACGATCATCCAAGCGGATCATCATCCGATCGGATAACCATGTCATTCATTCGGATAGCGACTCGATCGAATCACCATCCGATCCAAGTGCTTTATTTTAAAATTTTTGAAATTTGTAAAAATCGTCTAAGTGTTTGGTAATTGTTTCAGGTACTTAAAAATGGAAGAATTCATGAATCCTTTCATTGACCAGTTTGCTTTCGCAGGCAATTCTGGAGATGATACTTCTAACACTCATGAGAACATGCAGAATGCAAAGAAAACTTTGCCGGATGCTTTAGGTGTGGAAAGTGCATACGGAACATATAACAAACCCCCAAAGTTGATGGCGATTGAAGAGTACAGTCGGTGGGCCAAGAAATTTGAAGAATGGTTAAAGGCATTTGCGTATACCAGCTGGAAAAGTCTAAAGAATGGATAAAGTGATGGAGGGAAAAATGGTGAAAATTTGACATCGACTGAAGAAATAGAAGTTTTTGTTGCCGAGCAAAAGTGCATCGCGTTGTTGTTTCAGTCTGTCCGAGAAGATATAATATCTTTGATTGAGTATAACAATTCTAAAGATCTGTGGAAAAAGTTAGAAGTGAAATGCTTGGGTAGTGCAGAAATAGTGAAAAACAAAAAGAAACTGCTAAGAAAAAAGTTTGATTTATTTGGTTGTTTAAAAAATGAATCAGTTTGTAAGATGATTGAGAGGTTTGGGCACTTGAAGTTGGAGCTGGCAAGACATGGAATTACTTATTCTCAAGAAGAGTTAGTCGACAAACTGTTTGACTCGTTGCCAGATGAGATGGATTGGCAATACTTTGCCTTAATGTTGAAGAATACGATCAAGTCTGAGGAACTTACAGTTGATTTGTTGATTGAAAGACTAGAGAGTCACGAGCTGGAGATAAAGAAAAAACACAAAGTCAATCACTCATCATATCAGCAGAATTTGGAGCTGTATTATCCAAAAAGCATGGTTCCCAAGAATATGTCTCCCAAGACAGCCTTTTCTGCTGAAAATTCCAACACATCTAGCAAAGAGAACGCAAGCAGTGGATTTCACAGTGGATCTTCGTCAACTTCAAACCAATCAGCTGCAAAGAACTTATTTCAATGCAACATCACTGTAGATTTAAAGAACGCTCAAAACTTCAGCGAGGAATCTGCAAAGCAACAGATGGTTTTCTTAGCTTCTGTGCTAGAGTCGTACGAGAGTTTGGTGGCAGGCAAGATAGGCAACACCAATCTAACAAAGGAAGACTACGATCAAATAGATCCTGAGGAGATGTAATTGATCGACATAATGTGGTGTATGGCCAGTGCAGTGAGAAGGGCACAACGTTTTATGGAGATTACAGGAAGAAAGTCTATTGGTGGACCATCTACCAAGTTAGGCTTTGACAAGTCAAAAGTGACCTGTTTCAAGTGTAAACAGAAAGGTCATTTTAAAAGAGAGTGCCGGAATGCTTATGCTGATGATTCTGAAAATCCGTTCAAAGAAGATTTCTACAAGAAAGCGATTTATCATCAGAATAAATCAGAACCGCCAAGAATGAAACAACTTGAAGATAATAAAGAAAAATCCAGAGCTCTTGCTGTGATTCATGACGATGAAGGTTTTGACTGGAGCGAGTTGTTACCAGAGGAGGATGCGGTTGGATATGCTTTTATGGCAAAGAGTGTTGAACATGTTCCTTTTAGAGATAACAGAAATGAAGAAGAAAAGTATGTAAACAGAAAGATGATAGCTCAAAACAGAATGATCAGAATATCTGATATATACACTGAAGCAAAAAGGGCGAAGAGATAGGATCCAGACAGAGAATGTTATCTTGACCCCATGGGAAACATTGCTATTGATTATAAGACCCTCGATCTTGAAACCATAATTCAACAAATTGCTGAAGAAGAAGAAGAGGGTTGGCAAAGAAAATGGTGGGGAAGTGGAGAAGAGAAAGAAGAGAAAGAAAAAGAAAGAGATGAAAAGTAAAAGAAGATTGATGATGGGATCATTGATCCTTCACAGGAATTGACAGCTGAAAACTTGAGAAAGATGGTTGACAAAGTGCTGGCTGCTAAGGAACTTGAGGTAGACTCTAAATCCATATCTGAGTCTAAAATCCAGGTCAGTTCAAATGCGTCAACAAGTATGTCAGGTAAGAAAATAAAAGGTGACATTGACTGCAAAAATTGCATGAAAGAGTGCAAAGTTTGTAGTACAATCACTTATCTCAATGGTAAGAAAGTTGATGATCTGACTGCTAGAGTCCAAAGTGTTGAGGATCAGATTCTTAACTGTGATAAAATGTTAAAAGCTTCGAATGACAGATTAAAAGAATTAACTGACAAAATTGAAACTGATAAAATTAACGTAGAAAGAGTTAGGAAAGAAAATGAAAAACTAATTCTTGAAAATCGTCAAATTTCTGAAAGTTTTGAGAAGCTAAAACGCAAGGTGAAAGATTCTGATGATAAAAATGGTAAAACATACAAAAAAAAATTGTCAATTGCAAGGCGTTTTGAGGGTTAAAGAAGAGTTAATTAACCAACAACTGGATGAGATTGCTAAATTGAAACTTCAATTTCAAGAAGTTAAAATTGAAAATGAACGCATCCAGTTGAAGCTGAACAGTTACAACTCTGCAAGCTTTGTTTTACAACACATTGTTCCCAAACCCATCGGGAAAAACAAAGCAGGCGAAGATGTATATGCTGATGGAACTGGGGTGGGGTATCATCAGGTTCCACCACCAGTTCTAAACAATTTCTCAAAGAAGAAATCCGGGTTGGTTAATGATGAAACAAATGAATTAAAACTTCCAGAGTCAATTGATGTGACATTTTCTTCATCATCATCTGATGATAGTGTTCTAACTGATATTGTTAAAAGCATGGCTGAAAGTGTTTTGAAGTCTGATAGTGATTCAGTTGATGATGATGAATGTTTTCTGGACAAATACATTCCGAAATCAAAATCCAAAAACAACTTAAATGATGAACCTGCTGTTGTGATGTATAAGATGGCGGGATCTGATAAGTTGTATTCGGATCTTGAATTTCCTTTAGAAAATGTGAATGCGGAAAAATTGAGAAATGTTTTTAAATTGATTGAAATTGATATATCAGAAATCGAAGGTTTGAGAAATTCAAAGAGGAAATTAAATTTTGAGAAAGATAAAGCTTACTACAAAAAACCTGTCATTCCACCACGTTTTTCTAACAACAACTGAAACAAATGGTCGGGTGGATATGAGGGTGGTAAGAATTATCAGAAAAAGAATGTTAAAAACAGAAAGTTTGCTGAGAAAAAGGTGTTTGAGAACCGTTCAAGTTCACTTTCTGATGAAGAATATAAGATTTTTTCAAAATCAAACAAAGAGTTTTTTGAGATGAAGGCCTCACAGCCTCAGTCTGAAGGCACAAGTCAGGTAGTTGACACCCGAACATGCTTCAAATGCAATCAAGTTGGACACATTGCACGAAAGTGCACCAACTTGAAGCCTAAGTCTGAAGTTGTCGAGAATCTAAAAAGAAAAGATGATGTAAAAGGAAAGGCTTTAATGTTTGTTGAGAAAAAGTTTTTGAAGAAAGAAAATGTCGAAGCTAAAACTGCAAAACAGTCAGTTAAGAAAAACGAACCCGTAAAGAAGTTGGTAAATAAAATTGATAAATTTTACAAACGGGTTGCCTCATCTCAACAAACATGGAAACCAAAAGTCTTTGAAAAGAAAGAAAATTCTCCAAAACCAAAGGTGTCTGAGATTGAAAAATCATCATCTTCAACCAAGAAGATGTATGTACCTTTGGATTTATATGAGAAACAAGAAAAACAAAAATCGACTTCTGAAAAGAAGTATGTGGTAAAGAAAGACCAATCATCTATTCAACCTTCGAAAAATGATTTATGTTTATTCAAAGAGGTTGAGGTTGGGTCTGCAGAGAGCTTAAAGATGAATGATAAAAACTTTCCGCCACTTTACACTACAAAAACTCACAATAATGTCAAGTTACCCGAGTCAAAAGAGGCTTGGGTGGCAACAAAATCTCACTAAATATTTGTGATATGTACAGGAGCTTCCGAGATCCGTTTCACGTTGGATTATGGATAGTGGAGCTTCTTGGCACATGACAGGGAAGACAGCGTTGCTGTATGATGTTAGAAATTTCAATGGAGGTTACGTTGGATTCGCAGGAAACCAAGGTGGTAGAATTGTTGGTGAAGGAACGTTATCCAATGGGATTGTCACGTTTGAAAGAGTTAACTACATTGCTGAGCTGGAGAATAATTTGCTGAGTATCTCGCAGATTTGTGACAGGATGTATACCACTCACTTCACAGACAAAGAATGTTTGATCTTGAAACCAGGATTTGTTATCCCTGAAGAATGGATTATTATGAGGGCACCTAGAGTAAATGATTTGTATGTATTGGACATGAGTGTAGCAACTACAATAACGAGTCAAGCACACTGTTTTGTTTCTAAAGCAACAGAGAAAGAATCGCAGTTGTGGCATCGCAAGATGGGCCACATTCACCTACGAAAAATGAATCACATGGTGCATAATGATTTAGTTCTGGGTGTTCACATTAAAGGTTTTCATCTGGAAGGGGAGTGCATTAGTTGCATCAAAGGCAAACAAAAGAAAAAGTCACACCCTAAAAAGCAAGTCAATTCAGTTTCAAGACCTCTGGAGAGACTTCACATGGATTTGTTTGGTCCTGTGAATGTCAAAAGTATTACAGGAGATCTCTACTGTCTTGTGGTTACTGATGATTATTCCAGATTTTCGTGGGTATCATTCTTGAAGTCTAAGGATGAGATGTTTGAAAGTTTGATGGTGTTGTTCAGAAAAATTGAAAACTTGTACCAAAGGCGTATCAGAAGAATCAGAAGTGATAATGGTACTGAGTTTAAAAACAACAAGATGGAAGAATATTGTGATGAGAGAGGTAGCATAGTGCTCCTTACACTCCGCAGCAGAATGGAGTAGCTGAAAGAAAGAACAGGACACTAATCGAAACAGCCAGGATGATGCTTGCTGATTCCAAACTACCTGTCAACTTTTGGGCAGAAGTTGTCGCAGCTGCATGCTATACGCTCAACCGGGTTCTCACAGTGAAGAAATTCAACAAGACATGTTTCGAGCTAATAAACAACCGCAAGCCAAATCTAAAGTATCTTGAACCATTTGGGTCTCCCTGTACAATTCTAGATTTTCATGGTAAATTTGGTCAAAGAGGTGCAGAAGGAATATTCGTGGGTTATGCAAGTCCATTGAAGCGTGTTTTCATTCCTAGCTTGAAGCAGATTATTGAGGCATACAATGTTGAATGTCAAGGTTATACAATGCCGCCGCAGAAACCTGGTGACTCATGGCGATTTAATTACGATACTTTATGGAGTTCGTTTAACATTGAAGAAGAACCAGATTTCTTTGATGAACTGGATATTCTGAGAGAGTATGAAGATTCAGATGAAAGATTCCCAGCAGAAGCTTATCGCAAACAACAAGCTTGTAATGATGATGAAGTAGGTCCACGCAATACTGGTGAACATGATGAGATTCCACAATCTTCAGGACCTGAACATGCTCCAGATAATCAGACGGCAGTCAACGATAATTTGGAATCTGATGATAGACCAGTTTTCGATAGTGGTGATTCAGATTCTGAGGGGGAGCAAATCCATATTTCAAATCAAACTATTCCAGTCAGTGAACAAGTTGCAAACCAAAACGTCACAAATTTGGAAGGCGAGGTAGATGTTTCAGGCGAGGTGATGCCAAGAACTCTTTCATATCATCCAGAAGAGTTAATCATTGGAGAGCTGCAATCAGGAGTCCGAACCAGACGACAAATCGACCAAGGCCTTACTTGTTTTTATTCTACTGTTGCTCCTTTACAAACTGAGTTTTCACTTAGCTGTTTTATCTCGCAGATTGAACCAAGGACCTATAAGGAAGCATTGACAGAAGATTCCTGGGTCAATGCTATGCAAGAGGAGCTAAGTCAGTTTGAGAGGTTGGGAGTCTGGAAACTGGTAGATTTGCCTGATGGTCACAGGAAGATCAACACCAAGTGGGTGTTTAAATGTAAGAGGGATGATAGAGGAGTTATTATTCGCAACAAAGCTCGACTAGTTGTCCAAGGCTTCAGTCAGCAGGAGGGGATAGATTTCACCGAAGTATACGCCCCTGTTGCAAGACTTGAAGCGATCAGAATCTTCCTAGCATTTGCATCGTGGAAAGGATTTAAAGTTTTTCAGCTAGATGTGAAGTCGGCGTTTCTCTATGGCAAGGTGAAAGAGGAGGTTTATGTCGGACAGCCACAAAGGCTTTATCGACCCAATTCACAAAGATAAAGTTTATCTCCTGGATAAGCCGTTATATGGCTTACATCAGGCCCCGAGACCCTGGTATGAGACCTTGTCTCAACATCTGTTAGCTAACAACTTCATCAGAGGAAAGAGAGACGCCACTCTGTTCACAAAAGAAGTCGACGGACATCTTCTGATAGTCCAAATTTACGTGGACGACATAATTTTCGGGTCTACAAATGAACAACTCTGCAAAGATTTTGAAAAGGTTATGAAGCAGAAGTTTGAAATGTCATCAATGGGTGAGATAAAGTTCTTCTTAGGGCTTCAGGTTGATCAACTACCCGAGGGAACGTTCATACATCAAACAAAGTACGTTCATGATATTCTGGAGAAATTCGGAATGTCAGGAATGTCACCTATGTCCACCCCATTAGCGACGAACCATGGGATAAACCCTGATCTCACCGGAGAGAAGGTGGATGAAACGCTGTATCGCTCCATGATCGGTTCGTTAATGTACTTGACGGCATCAAGACCTGATATTATGTATCCAACTTGCCTCGCAGCTCGGTTTCAGTCAAATCCTAGAGCTTCGCATATGGTAATTGTGAAAAGGATTCTTCGCTACCTGAAAGGAACTCCATCTTTGGGGTTATGGTATCCAAAAGTAAGCGATTTCACGCTCGAAGGATATTCTGATTCCGATTTCGGATGCTGCAAAGTCAACGCTAAATCAACAACAGCGGGGTGCCAGTTTTTCGGACCACGATTGGTCACCTGGCAATGCAAGAAGCAGACCTCTGTCACTTTATCAACATGTGAAGCCAAATATGTATCTGCTAGCAGCTGCTACTCTCAGATCTTGTGGATCCAGCAACAGATGCGAGACTACGGTTTTCAATTTCTTAACTCACCTATCTTTGTTGATAATGAGGGAGCTATAAACATAACAAAAAATCCTGTTCATCACGCAAAAACGAAACACATTGAAATTCGTCATCACTTCATCCGAGACTGTTTCGAGAAGAAGTTGATATGAATAGAAAAAATCCACACCGATGAACAAAAAGCTGACTTACATACCAAAGCATTTGACAAAACACATTTTCAATATCTTTTGAAACTTAATGGTATGAAGTTACTATCGGATGCGGAGGAAATCGTTGGCGTTGATGAAGATACCACTGTAGATGATGTTCAAAAGCAATCTGCAATGGTTTGTCGAATTTTTAAATGTTTTGGTATTTAGGGGGAGTAGGGTAATTTTTCAGAAAATACAAAAACAATAAAAAATTCAAAAACCCAAAAACATTAGAAAATTTGAAAAAGCCAAAAACATGATAAAATTTCAAAATGAGTTTTTGCGTAAAAAGAAGAAATGATAGTACCTCAGTAGACTGTCACAGTACGCTAAAGATTTGGAAAGATAAAAAGTGATAAACAGTCACATTAAAGATGTGACGATAGGCTCAGCTAGACTAGTAGATTTGCGATAACGATACAAACTAAATGAAAAAGCCTAGTTCTAGTGGGAAACATGGTCGAAAGCATAGTACTTAGTTTTGTCCTTCTTGACTGTGTGCCTACTCGGTAATCGCTGATTGTCAAAAGACATAAAACCGGTTAAATCTGTGAACTTTCACAACTTTGCTGAAAAGTCACTGTGATTCTGTGTTTTCATTTTGCAAAGATTTAAACTTGTTTTATTTCTTTATTTTGTTTAAGCATTGGACATCCTCTACGTATACGTGAGTATCGACCTGGATGTTATTGCCTAAACGTTCTGCTTTATTTTCTTTGGTGTTTCGTTTAAGCTTTGGATCACCTCTGCGTATACGGGAGTATCGACCTGGTGGTTAAAGCCTAAACTACTTCAACTTGTTTAATTTTCTTATTTTGTTTAAACATTGGACTTTCTTTGCGTATACGGAAGTATCGACCTGATTGTTAATGTTTAAACATTCTGCGTTGTTTTCTCATAAATCACAGTTGATGAAAGTTTAAAGGCATTACTTGAGTTAGTGTATTACATGATGAGGGGATATGCTGAGATCGTGGGGTCCATAAGAATCTAGTGCAATCTAATATACCTTAATGTATCGGTAAGCATTTCAAAAGTTGTTAGATTGAGTTTAAGTGGACAACAATATCGTCAATCTACATGAATTGTTTAAAACTTAAAGTGTTTAAAGCTCAACGGTACTAGTGAATTGTCATAATCTGATATTATCCTCTAATGCGAACTCAAACAAAAATATTGTCTGTAAATTTGTTTGTAAATAGTTTACATTTACTGCATTTTATTTCTCTAACTCTTTTCTAGCATAGAAACTTTATTAAAATTCCAAAAAGATTTTACATTTCTGTTTTATTTTTCGACAAACCAAAGCAGAAAGCTGATCTTCAGATTCAAATTGAAGGCAGGAAGTTTCTGGACTGGAGAATGAGTTTGGAGCTAATCATGCTAATCATGAAATTGAAAAGTCAAAAACAAGTTCATTAAGTTGAAAACTTGTAATTTTTCAGAAATTATGGTTGAACAAGAAAATGTCAGTGCGCTTTGAATCGGGTCAACCAAGGTCCTTAAGTTGGACTTGGTCAGCAAGTTAAGTACCTAGGGTCATTGACTTGGACCTAGATAGTTAAGTGGATTTCTAAAAACTGATAAAATTTGAGAAAATGTTAAAAGGTCAAAAAGTCAAAGTTTTTTTAAAAAAAAAAAAGTCAAATAGTGTGCCTCACTCGGATAGCAATCCGCTCGGATGGCAATCCGGTCGGATGACCATCCGACTCACGTGTCACTATAAATAGAGGGTCAAAGGTCAGTCAAAGGTTACCCGCTCGGACAACCTTCTTTCTCTCTCACACACTTTGATTTTCTGATCTTATTTTCTTCGGATTTCTTTGCACGAATCTTTGGATCGTTGGTTTGCACAACTTTTACAATGGCAAAGGTATGTTATTCTTACTCAAAACTGTTAAAATTAGATGTTTGTTGAATGTTCTTGACGATGACGTCACTGTCGGAGGGTTTAGGACAGATCTAGGTAGTTTGAGTCAGTTTTGATGAGATTTAAACATAGGGTTGTGTTCGGAATGATCAGATCTATAGTTTTACCGGTTTAATTTATGTCATAACATGCTAAAATCAAGTAGATCTGATGTTAGGGCGATACGATTATCGGTTGAGTTTTTGTCGAATTAAACCCTGATTAGGACGTTTTAGACAACATTGAACATAGGGTTTTGATCACGATAAGATTCTCTGTGTAGATCTGTGTTCAATTTGAGTATTTGCCTTAGAAAAATTTTGATGTTTCTAGAATGTTCTTGAACTGTTGTTTGAATCGGATAGTAATCCGATCGGATGACAATCCGTTCCATCATTTATTCCTTGAAATCTGTGCAAATGTTTTGAGTCGGATTGCAATCCGATCGGATGACAATCGATCGGATGACAATTTATTCCATTACTTAATTCTTAAAGTCTGTCATGACTTGGATGACAATCCGATCGGATGACAATCCGATCGGATGACCATCCGATCGGATAATCCAATGCATTCACATGTCTCAAATGACAATCCGATTGGATGACCATCCGATCGGATAACAAAAGCACTCACATGATACGGATGACAATCCGGTCGGATGAACATCCGATCAGACAGACATATCATTCACAAGACTCGGATAGCAATCCGGTCGGATAGCAATCCGATCGGACAGCAAAGTCAAACTCATTCATAAGGTAATCCGCTCGGATGACAATCCGATCGGATAGCCATTCAAGCTATTCAAAAGGCAATCCGAACGGATGACCATCCGGTCGGATAGCCATCCGAGTCTCTGCACTAGATAGAGTGAAATCTTCAGTGTTAGAAAATTTTTGATAAAATTCCAAGAATTCTTCTGCAGGACTGGGAGAAAACGCATAACATTTACTGTCTGTTAGAAAAAGAATATACAGAGAAACTAGTAATTGAAGAGGTTGCTAAATTCTTAAGAGAGAGTAAAATTGCTAAGGCTTTAACTGATAAGACCATAGTTTACGAATCACATGTCAGACGTTTTTGGAACTCTGCAAGATACGAAGAGAAAGATAAAACGATCTACTCTGCAGTAACAAAGAGAGATGAGAAGGGAAAGAAAATAGATTTGGAGATTAAGATAACAGTTGGTGATGTAAGACGTGTGTTAGACTTACGTGATTCTGATGATGATCCAACCATTATCTCTGAACGTCTAGCAAAAGGCTTGTGGTGCAGAATGGGGTTCACAGGAAGTGTAAATGGAAAGATCTTGAAAACAAGTTTCAGTAATGCTTACAAGTTCTTGGTACACTGTGTTATTCATGCTTTATCACACAGGAAGGGTGCTTATGATGAAGCTTCAGACTATATCATGAACATTGTCACTTGCCTTGTGTTGAACCGGCCATATAATGTTTCTCAAGTGATTTTTGACTACATGACTGAAAATGTAAAGGCTGGAAACAAGAAGTACATTATGTATCCTTGCTTTGTTTAGATGTTGATTGATGAAAAGTTCAAGGATCTTGAGAAAAGTGATGATGATATTTTGGGACTACGACACATGACAGCAGAGACAATAAGCAGACTCACTAAGGGTCCAAACACAGGAGCAAAAAGAATGATATGCAGAATTAGTAGACCAGATTATGTTGCTCCAGAGAATGATGCTTGGAGACATCAAGATAGTGAGTCTGACAATGAAGTTGAGAAAATGAGTTTGTTTTCTAAAAAGAATACTAGATGGTGGTGTGTAAAAGACGGGAAGAGAAAGAGAACTCCCAAGTCATCTCCTACAGTTCCGATTCCAAAGGAACCAGTTCCTAAGATTGTTATTAAGGGTACAGTGAAAGGGGGAGTAATAAGTGAAGTTAGAATTTTAAAATGTTATATTATTCTAATGACATCTTCTATGTCTATTTTGCAAAACCACAGCAGGAATTGGTGGATGACATAATTTTGGAACCGTCTGCAGTTATTCAAGAAGGAGCTGAGTTGCTGTCACAATCTCTTGAAAGTTTTTTGAAAAAGAATGAAGATGTTGCTGCTCAGAAAGAGAAAAGTTCAAGTGTTCAAGATAAAGGCAAAGAACCTGAAGGTGTTGTTCAAGATGTCTGAAGTGATGAAGATTCTGAAGATACAGAGTCAGAATCAGAACTTGATCCAACTACACTTGGCAAAGGCAAAGCACAACTGAAGAAAAAGCCTGTAAAGAAACAAAAAGTATCAGATGAGGAAGATTCTTCTTTTGAACCGGATCAACCAAAGAAACAAAGAAAGAAGCGTAAAGCTGTTCAAACTGGAGTTATTCCGAGAAGCGTGCGTGCAAAGAAAGGAGAAGCTAAAGCTCACAAAGATCAAGGAGGCAAAGGCAAAAAGCATGCTGAATCATCAAAGGCTAAAGAACCGGAGGTTTAAAGGAAAGTTGGTCACGATGATTATGTTGAAGTGACTAAGGGTGGAGTTTTTTCTTCAAAATTTCCACCAATTCAAGAAAATATTGAGATTCCAGAATCCTCACGCCCAAAAATTACAGATGATTTTTTTGGCAATCTTCCACCTGCAACTGGAGTATTTAGTGAAGATATTCCAGAGGATGATTACGACATGTTCCATAATGAAGCTGTAAAAGAATTACTAAAGAAAGTTGCTGCTCTCGAAAAGGCTAAAGACAAAGCTGAAACAGAACGAGATGTTTTAAAGAAGCAAGTTAATCAGCTGATGAAAGCTCATGATCAAATCAGGACGGTGTTGATAGAAAAAGAGAAGATGATAAACGATTTGAAGGATGACAGTAGTGATAATGCTAAAATGTTTGAATTATTGACAGCAGAAATCTCTTCTTTAAATGTGAAGATAAAGAATCTTCAAGATGTGAATCAGACGCTTAATCAGCTTCTCAGTGAAATGAGTGAAGCTACATCAAATGAAATGAAGGCGATGAAGTTGGAGATGGAAGCAATGAAAGCTGATAAATTAATGAAAGACAACCAACTCAGAATGTTATATGCGGTTATGGAAAGTCATCTGAAGATTGATATTCATGCTGCATTTAATAATCTTGAAGTTAGAACAATTGAGGAAAGAAGAATGGAAAGAGAAAGACGACTAGCTGAAGAGGCAACTCAAAAGAACAAAAGTGTTGTTGAAGATATTCAAGAAGCTGGTGGATCTTCAAGTCAAGTTGATGTTGAAATGGTTGATGTGGATAATATTCAAGAACAAGTTGAAGAGCAAGTTGTTGAAGACGTTCAAGAACAAGATGAACAGAATCAAAACTTTATGTTGGTTGGTGAGTCTTCTTTATCCATTGATACTGATGAAGTTATTCGAAGAGTTGCTGCTATTCAAAAGAAGAGAAAGGCCAAAGAAGTGTTGTTGCTAGAATGGAAGACACAGCAATTCGTTCTTGTTGGTAAAGCTTCTACAGTGCCTTACAACATTAAAGAAATTGTTCGCAGAATGAAAATTGATAAAAGGCGAAAAGAAGCAAAGAAAGCACGTGGAGAAGATGTTAGTGATTATGATCTTGAAATTCTTGATAATGAAGAAGATAATGAAGATGAAAATGATGATAAAGATGAGTCTGTTCAAAAAGATGATAAGAAAGATGATGATGACAAGAAAAACGATGATGATGATCAAGGGTCTTCTGGCTTGTTAATCAATAATTCTAATGTTCAAGAAAGGATTGAAGAGTTGCTGAATGATGAAATTAACGAACAGGAAGATGATACTCAACATGAAGCTTCATCATCTGGAAAACAACATGCAGACCAGGTATTTCTAACAAACCCTACTGTTATCTACCTACATGAGAAATATGAAGGTGAGATCGAGGTTCGGAGAACTAGAGCTGAAATGTTAGAAGAGTTGGGTTTGGAAGATGGAAAGTTTAAGTTTGATATTGAGGATGAAATTCCTCAGTCTCTAGAGAAAGACTTTGAGCCAAGATATGCACATGAAGTTGACCATTACGATGATGTCATTATTGAAGATGCTTCAGATTCATCAGACGAAGATACTGATTTTCATTATGCTGGAATTGATGAAACATTTCCGTCACTTGCTGAAATGTTCAAAGATAGAAATGAAGATGAAATCAGAAGGAAAATTGTTGAAAAAGTTGCTACCGAAGGTATTCCAGAAACAATTCCCAGAGAAATTCTTGCTGAAGAACGAAAAAGGTGGTTCAAAGTTATGCCTAAAGAAAGAAAATCTCTTAGAGCTCTTCGGTATTTCACACATGACAAAAATCTTTCATGGGGAGATATTCTATCATGGGGCTATCTTGAAGATCTTAAAGTCTATGCTATCAGACGGGAAGAAGGAGTTCAGTACTTCGAATTTCTTTCAGATATTAGTTCTTTACCGTGGTGGGATGTGGATGAATTGGTGAAAACAAAGAATATCAAGCAGTTCTACTATGGTCCAGAAGTTAGACAACATGATCAAGATTTGTGGAACTACATCAAATTGCAAGCAAAGAATGGTTATCCTGATTGGAAGCCACAGTATCCAAAGCAGATTGTCACATATCTAGAGAATGGTAAAAAAGATATAACTTTGGATGTAAAGCTGCCTAGATGCTTGAAGAATATGCCTCTCAGAGCCATTGAGCAAGACTTCCATGATTTATTTCAAGGATGGTTGTACAACGAAACGACGGCTGAGGCAGTTATCTCTCTCTATGACAAGTCCATGGGAAAGTCTCGAAGAATCAGTATTCTGGATCCAATGTGGCTTGTTAACTGTTCAAAGAAGGACATCGATTGCTTATTCTACTACAAGATCGTTTACGAAAAGATAGACAAAGCTCAAGCACAGCAATACCAAACAGTTGTAGATGTATGTTTTGCGCAAGACATCAATTCTGGAAGATATTAGAAGACAAAATGGAGAGATCTAGAGATTGATGAGTTCTTGAAAAAGTATAAGCGTGAACAAAGATCTAAAAAGATTGCTGAAAGAGCTGCTGAGCTGGGCAAACGAAAGTTGGGAAAAGTGCCTCCAACAGATCAAACACCTATTGAATCAGAAGAGAACAAGATTCCCAAATGGGATCGAAAGCGTGATGGTGATCCAGTTTATAGAAAATGGTGGTTAACTGAAGGAAGACATATCAGGAAAAGAATGTTAGATGAGAAGGCAGAAAAGAGAAGACAGAGAGCTCGTGAACGAAGACGCAGCAGGAGGAATTAAAGACTATGCTGGAAGGAACTACAGCTACATCCGAGGGGGAGTCTGTTAGTGCAAACGTCTATAGCTTCCGTCAGAATGTAGTCATGTTTTGTATATTTGTGTCTTTGTAAACAATTATGTAATGTATGTGTGTAGATAGTATGACAACTCAGGAAACGGGACATAACTGTAAAGTGTTGACTTTTGTTGACTGATGTCATCCGATCGGATAGCCATCCGATCGGATAGCAGTCATCCGACCGGACAGCATGTTATCCGCTCGGACAGGATGTCATCCGATCGGATAGCTTGTTATCCGAACGGACAACACTCACCTATTCCTGAGTTTCCTATAAATACCTCATTCGGGTATTACTTTTGGGACTTTTAACTCGAGCAAGAACCTGACCAGTGTCTGGCTTCTACCGGAACTTTGTACTTTCAGAACAACTAATAGAAAGAATATACCGTGTTTAATCATTGAATTCTGTGTTGATCATCTGAGATTTGTCATAATGGATTCCGCACATTAGACAAAGTCGATTCATCTTGTTCCTTACGATTAGATCCTGTGCAAAGGGACCAACACGTTACTCAGGTACTTGCTAAATTATTAAAATTATTTATTTTTAATTTAACACATATAAGAATTTAATGTTTTTACAACTATTAGTAATGCTGTTTACTGATATTATATTTATCCAATAATGTATTATTTACAAGAACTTACCAATCAATGTCGAATGCACGTCGAAGAGACGCATGTCTTCACGATTGAACAAAACCCAAGATGTAAGTTTACCATCTTAAAGATTGTTATATTACTATTGTTATTAAAGTTACTCTGTGAAAACAGGTTAAGAAGAAAGGTAAAGTTACATCTGAGAGAAAGGAGATGGTCAAGAATACGACTAAGGGAAATGCTGCCTTACCTGTCGACACAAGTGATCATATTGGATGTTCTTCTTCTGTTCATAAAGTTAAGGTATCTATACTTGCCAGTTAATTAGTATATGTTATATAAACTGTTTTTTTTTTTTTTTTTTTTTGCATATATTCAACATTCCTTTAATTCACATGTATATGTTTACTTTTTCATCAAGGGGAAGAGAGCCGCCAACGTTCAGAAAAAGCTTAACCGTAGAAATAAGATTGCAAAGACTGCAAAAAAACATTCTGGACATCCTCTCGACCCTGAGTTCTTTCATAAAGGAGACTATAGGCTGGTATACCATTTTTTATAACAAACTAATGATTTATGTTTATTTGTCTGACTATTATTTTTTTCCACACAATACATGTAGCGTCTTCCTGCTGAAGTTGCCAGACGAGCAGGTCTTTCTCTTGATCTTCATCCTTTGAAAGTTCAAAACATGGTTGGAGTTGTGGAGGTTTATGATGTTAAGTCGGAGTTAAATGAATTGAACCCACGTTATGCGTTGGACGGTTGGCGAAAGTTTATGACTGACAATAACTTGAGGTTTGGTGATATGTTGCACTTCACATACGTGTCTTCGCAACAGAAGATTGTATTAAATCAAGTTACATCAGTTTAACAAACACATTTAAGTATGTTCTGATATCAGATAATATAACTATGAATTTTTTGATGGTGATGTTGTATGTTTTTTTTTTAATTTTAACTTGATGATTTGTTTCTATGTATGGCTAAGATGATAAAACACTATTATTAGCACTTTATGTTTTATATTTGCCCAATTAAATTATGTGTTAAATTATAGTTCTTTAAGTCATTGTTTTGTTTTCTTTAATTCTATCTAATTTTGTAAAAAAGTTCAATAGCAAACAGTGGTTTGAACATCTGTTTGCCTTTTGGTCAATAGTTAATGGAAACTCATGTTAGGTTGAACAGTCTTTTTAAGAGGAAAACAGTGTGAGAAGATAGTAGATCTTAGTAAGTTAAACATCTTTTAAGGCTTAAACAGATGTTTGGCCTTTTATATCAG
Source organism: Helianthus tuberosus (assembly GCA_030545235.1). NCBI lineage: Eukaryota > Viridiplantae > Streptophyta > Magnoliopsida > Asterales > Asteraceae > Helianthus > Helianthus tuberosus. Next base: position 105,849,554 of record CM060417.1, read on the forward strand.
TTGTTTGGACTTAAACAGTTGTTTGACCTTAAACAGATGTTTGACCTTAAACAGATGTTTTGCCTTAAACAGATGTTTCGCATTCTATATCAGATATTTGGACTTAAACAGATGTTTGACCTTAAACAGATGTTTGGCCATAAACAGTTGTTTGGCCTTAGACCAAACATCTGTTTAAGCTCAACATCTGTTTGACTATTTGTCAACATCGGATTGACTTTTGGTCAACATCTGTTTGAAATTTGGTCAACATCTTATTTTATAAAGAAGTACAAAAACAAAGATTTTTACAAAATCCCAAATCACCCTATCATGTAAGTGCATTGAAGTAAAAGTGGAAATGATATTATTCATATGGTCCTGTTGTGCTTTTGTTTGTCCTCTAATATGAGTTCATGATCTAATCCGGTGATTTGAAGACATTGTTGTTGAATCGAATGAGATGGCTGATGTAATGTGGTTGTATTAGTAACAAATAGTAATTAATATAACCGAGTTTCCCGAGCCCGGGAAGCAATCCCGGGTAAAAACCTAGTCTCTAATAAAGCAAACCATGGGAGGCACATGTCACCCTATGGTTGATGCCAAATAAGCAGACACATCAGTAGACAAGTGGCATATCTCAAATGAGAGGACATGTGGAATTGCTCTCCGTGTCCGATTGAATTTGGCTTCTATCATACGCTTTGTCTCAACTCTCTCTCTCATTCTCACACAATCCTCCAAACGATTGCTCCCAAACCCTAAGTGGCGATTCCTCAACTGAGCAACCTTAATCGGCGATTCCTTTCCTCACCGTTTAAATCGACGTTTTCGAAGACGTATACTTTTCATCCATTGACGGTAATGTTTGATTTCCTTCGTCATCTGATTGATCGATTATGTTTGAATCGTTTGCTGTACTTTGATTTCTTATGTATTGACTATTATGTGATGATGTCTAAAGTTATTTTATATGATTTGAACATCGATTAGGTTATTCCTTTTTTTCTTAGGGTTTTAAAAGCCGATATCATGTTTTTTATATGAGTTTGATTTTCACCTTCGGATGAAATCAGTGAATGCCGGCTGTTAATCATCAATCTTAATCGGGGATTTAATGTTGTTTTGTTTTAGACTATGTTTGTTAGGGTTTTTGATAGGCGATTTGATGATCCATGAACTTATGTTTGTGTTTTTAGGGTTTTGATATACCATAGAAGGTCAGATGGAGGAAGTTTAGCACCAGAAGAACGTTTGCAGAAAAGGCGACATCAACTTCTCGATCAGAGATGGTAATTATTAATTTTTTTTGGATTTGAAATTGTCTTTCAAATGTACTAGATCTATTCCTTTTTTATGGTTGAGTTTGACGATGCATAAATTTGTTTACAAAAGCATCATACACGTGTGACCGACAAACTTCTTGACTTTTTGGTTTTAGTGGCTTCCATTTGAACCCTAATGCATTTTTTTTTTGCTGTTTGTGCTATGTTCTCTGAGTGAGTAAGAATAAATTCCGATAATAACATATCTGAGCCTCTTATCTGTGAGCTCATTACTCGATTTATTTATTTATTTTAATTTTGGCTGATGAATCAGCTGTGGGTTTGCTTGTAGGAATGAGGCTCCAGCAAGAGAATATGAGCCCATGATTCCATTGTATAATATGTATGATTAAACAACTCTCTCCTTTTATGGGAATGGACATGATGATTATGATGATGCTGTTATTCTCTTGAATATTTGAATAGGCTGTGACCATTTGAATATATACCATTCAATGGTTCTTATGATGAACTCATGATACAAATACCTTTAAAGGTAATCTGTTTACAATGATTTTTGTTTTGCGTAAACATATACTTGATACAAATACTTCTTATTATAATTAAGGTACTAGATATGCACATCATGAATTGGTAGTTTCTTCTGTGATCCTTTTTTTTGGAGCAGAAATTCGATGCACTAGTTGGTGATGTAGCCATCAGGTCAAGCCGGCTGGACTATCTGGATTTCACTAAACTGTACACCGAGTCAGGTTTGGAGATGGTTGTACCTGTTAAATCCAAATTATCAAACCAGCCATGGTTATTCATGACGCCTTTTCCTGCTAAAATGTGATTGTTAATAGCTACAATCACTCTTTACACCGGCTTCATCATTTGGTTAATTGAAAGGGCTCATTGTGAGTATCTCTGAGGCTCGATTATAAACCAAGTTGGAATCATCATCTGGCTTGCGTTTACGACCCTCTTCACTTTGCGAGGTATATAGTAAGCAAATATTTAATTCCATCCAAAAATGTTATCTTTACTTGTTATTTCATTACTTATGATTATAATCATTTATAGGTGACAAGTTACATAGCAATTTGTCAAGAATGGTGGTGGTTGTGTGGCTCTTTGTGGCACTAATCATCACACAGAGCTACACGGCTAGCTTCATGAGCATGCTCACGGCTCAAAGGTTGGAACCCACAATAACCGGCATTGAGGTGCTCAGGAACACGAATGCAACAGTAGGGTAGGCTCAGGTGACAAGTTACATAGCAATTTGTCAAGAATGATGAGTTTTTATAAAAGCAAGTATTTTTTTAACAAGGCTCGAACGCGTGGGTTAAATAGGTCAGTTCTATGCTGGTACATTTTTATTAGTGGTCACTAACACTTTTGATTTATTCCATCATTTTTGTGTCTGTGTGCCGCATAACTCTAAAGTTTTTATTACATGGGTCGAACAGGTAAGCTTTATAGAATAGGTCGATCGATTCGCTTTATTAAATGGATCAAGTGGGCCAGTTTTATTAAACGGGTTGAACGATCAGTTATTCTTAAATGTCGAATGAGTCGGTTCTATTTAACGGGTCAAAAGGGAAAGTTTTCCTACACGAGCCAACTGGATCAGTTTCAATAACCTGAGATTCTTTGGTTTTTTTTTATAGGTAAAATATGTAAAAAAAATAGATAATATATTGCTTAAAAAAATGGGTCGAATGATTTTTCGGCTTTAAAAAATGGGTCGAATTCTTTTTCGCTTAATAAGAAACGGGTCGAATGCTTTATCGCTAAAAAAGAAGCGGGTCGAATGCTTTATCGCTAAAAAAGAAGCGGGTCAAATGCTTTATCGCTAAAAAAGAAGCGGGTCGAATGCCTTTTCACTTAAAAAGAAGCGGGCCGAAATATATCATAAATAGGTTGTATTTGTATAAACTGTAAGTCCCCTTTATATGTATGGATCTTTCACAGAATTGTTTATCTAACCTAGAGTGCGGAATCCTCTAGATCAGATTTATTACAGAAACGAGTAGAAACAAAATTTCACAATCAAACGGGTCTTCTATTGATTATCCAACTTGCAGTTTACAATCAATTCAAGACCTCACAACCTCACAGCCTATCTCTGTGATCTTGCTCTAACCCTCAATTTCGTTTTTCCTCACTCTCTCTACTTTCTCTCTCTAAAATTCTCTAACACTCCAACCCTAATCACAAAAACATGTTTATATACCACATGTCTGTGAACTGGGCTTCCTACATGGACTAGGCCATTTTCCAAGTCCATTACAATAATAAACTCACTAACCAATAAGCTAAGCCCAATACAAAATATCCAAAGACTAAATAATCAAACTATTAAGCTGTTGTCACCGAATATGCACCAACAGACTCCCCCTTGACAATTGCTTCATAGTGTAACTTTGTCTTCAAACATCTTGTGTTCTTTTGGTCTTTGGATAGCGTCAGCTACACAGTTTCTGACATCAACAGACTCCCCCTTAGCTGATGCTTCCAATCTCCAAAAGTTTCATTCATTGTAGATCAGTTAACTAGCAATCTTTGGTTAAGCAAGTAAACTTCAACTCTTTCCTATCTCTTTCTCTCTGCAATGTAGTAGAAGGATCCTACCATGCATCTTCAAACATCTTCACTTCACTCTTAATCTGCACTTTACTTGTATTCTGCACTTCATTTTGATAACTGCATGAATCTGTTTAGCAACACAAGCAAGTATCTCGAAAAACCATTAGTCTTTTTCACATTTAAAGGTAAACCAATATTTTATCTTATCATGCAAAAACAACAACCCATCAGTTTAAAATGGAAGTCTTTTAAGAAGAAAATATTTTTGGTATTTTTGATATTTTAAGAAAGCAGTAAACTATTTATAAAAGCAATAAACACTCTATTTTTGTGAGAATCACCGGTAAGAAGATCATATCAGCAAAATCAAACTGATTTCACACTATTTATATAATTCTTTATTTAATTTTTCGTGAAAAGCAGTCCAAGACGATTACCAGTATGTTTGTCCACTTAAACAAAATGCATGAACATTTCAAGTACCATTACCGTATGATACGTTAAGGTAATTTTATTACTGAAATATTAGTGTGTCCCACTTCAGGATATACCCCGCGCGATCAAGGTATGCACAAAGATTCATCGTAGTAGGTGAGTATACTGAATTCATCCGTTTTATTTTCAACGTTTAGATAATTGGTGAACAGGTCAGTACTTCCGTACAGCAAAGAGAACAAAATATCTAACGAGGCAAAGACATATACCATTTTTTTTTTTTTGGGTATGATTTATGCATTTTGCACATTTTGAATAACTCTCTTTGAGAGCTTCTTCATTTACGGGTTTTGGCATTTTTAGCTCTTTTAAGATATCCTGGTTGTGCCTAGGTCAGCATGTATCTGGATGCAGCAGAAGGACAACCCTGATATCCCCAGATGAAATAACAGTATAAAGACCCAAAACTTCAGATTTTGGCAATCTATCAACGCAAGATTTAAGGTCATTAAACCATACACCACTTATGTGTTCCCCACTCATACACAGTTCATTTAGATTTATATCACATTGGTAAGTTGATTATTTCATGCTTTTGTCTACTGGTGCATCATATGATGAAGCTGCTATCACACTTATGCAATTTAATTTCAGTTTCAGTGTGACAGTCTAACTTGCTGGTGTACTATCATTTCTTCTTTTTCACACAGTGATAACTCATTTTTGATTTTCTATTATTTTTTTTATGTTTTTGAATTTTCAATGTTTTTGTATTTTTTTAATTTTTTTTTTTAATTTTTAAGTTACTAACTTACTCCCCCTAAACTCACGCACTATCTAAACTCTTTTTGGCTTAGGGTGATTTCTCCCCCTAAATTTTTGTTTTTATGGAGTAAGTTTTGAAAACACAAATTTAAACACAAACAGACTCCCACTTCAATCTGACAATAAGTTTTTCACCAATAAATCATCAATCAATCACCAAAGTAAATAGTTTGTTACCCATGTTAACCTACTATTCACCTCAGACACTTTACAGGAATAACCACTGTCGAACACATCAACAGTCCTTCTTGGGCATCCTGCACACACTCAACAACTTAGTTAGACTTAACAACCCAAACCTGACCGGTTTTGGGTTGACCATGTAAATCCACATACGAAGCTTCTAACCAATATCCATCACACCTTACTTGTGTCTTGGATGTTGTGTTGAACAAGATTTATAACTTCCACTAGGTCTTTGATCACGAGAGTTCCAATAAAATCTCGGATTTTCTGACCTTTGAAAATTATTATCTTGATACCTTCTTCTCACATTATAATACCATGAATTTTGAAAAAATTTTGGATGTTGTTGAACATTTGAGTTATTAAAACCCCTATATTCGTTTCTTCGTTGAAAATTTCGATTACCAGAAGTTTGGTATCGATTTTGATATCCAAAATTTCTATTTTGATTTTGAAAATGATTTGATTTATCATTAAAATGACTAAATTGTGTAAAATTGAGTCGTGGTCTATCAAATCTTCCTGATGTTGAAGTCTTTGATTGAAATCTTTGTTGATTACTTTGACAATGTGGTTGCACATTATTATTTAAACCAACCCTATTCCCATTCTTAACTTCATCAACTTTTTGCTTATTTTTCTTCAAAGGACAACAACTTGCCACGTGCCCTTTGTTGTGACATCTAAAACAAGATTTTGTCTTATAATTTCTCTTTTTCTTAAATCTCTTTTTAAATGTTTTCTTCTTTTCGTCTTCAGTATCCTCATCCGATTTATGAGGAATACTGCTAGACTCAGCAGATTCTTTCAAAGTAACTGGACTATTTCGCAAGTCTACAGCTATCGGATCCACTACAGCTGGTGTAGTAGGCACAAAATCAATTAACTCATTTTCATCGGGTAAAAAAGAGTAGTCTTGATTTTTAGAAGATGAGGCTTTACTAAACCCCAAACCCTTTTTATCATTACTCTTTTTCAAACTTGCTTGAATTTGAGTCCTAACTAATGAAGATTTTCCAAACTTGTCTAACTTTCCTTTAAGTTCAAGAATTTGGTCTTGTGCAACGGCCAATTCCCTGCACTTATCAGAAAATTCATTAGTTTTGTCTTTCACAGTTTCACGAGCCAAATCAATGATCTGTAACAGTTCATTGACTTTGCTTGTTAAACTGCTGATTTTTTGTTCATTTGACTCGAGTTTAATTGAACAATTTGACTCTCGTTTAATCAAAAGAACATTTGACTCTTTCAATTTTTCCAATTCAGCTAACAGAATTTTGTTCTGCTCCGATAGTCTGTTAACTTTACCTTGTAGTTCAGTGCAATTATGACATGTATGACTTACAGATTCTGATGATACATTCACCTCTGCTGTAAGTCCGTTCACATCAGTCAAGCCCTTTGAAACTTCTGTATCCTTCTTCTCACCATTCTCCTTATCATCTTTCTTCCTCTCTTCTAACACAACATCTGCTTTTTCATCTAAAGCACAACCTCCTACACTCTTCCTTGATGAATTCTGATAACGTTTTTCTAAAGCTTCCCACAGCTCATAAGAAGTCCCACAGTGCTTGATGGTATGTTTAATTCCCTCAGGCAAGGACATCTTGATCACTGCTAAAGCTTTCTTCTCAGCATTTACCATGAGTTTCTCAGATTCATCCATCATCTCATAAGAAATCACTTTAACTCTTCCGTCAACTCGTCGTGTGGCAACAATGTACCCATCGATCATACAATTCCACATTCTCGTATCTTCACTTTTCACAAATGCCTCAAACTCCTCTTTCCAGATAGTATATTCTTTGACGTTTTTCAGCTTTGGCCAATCCTTAACAGTCTCACTGACCTTATCCATTTTAACCATCTTAAAACAAGTTTTACCGTAACCGTACTGATAAAACCGTACAATATTTTTCCGAAAACTGTTTTTACCAAAGTATACCATTAGAATCGTCTTGAAAAAACGAATCCAATGATATGTAATGTCGAAAACCAAATTCGGGTTTTTTTTTTTTCTTTTTTGCCCTAAAAATCAACCGAGTCCAACCGTGCAAATGGTTTGTCGAGATGAGCTACCGATCAATTTCTATTTTCAAAAACGTTAAATCCTCTATACGTATCTAAATAAATACTCCACCTTTTAATTTTGCTGGCAAACCAAGTTAATTTCGCTGTGTGACGCTAATTATGCTGGCAAACCAAGTTAATTATGCTGATGGAGTAGTTATAATTATGCTGGTAGAGGAATTATAATTATGCTGGTTTTTAAATTCGCTGGAATAAATATGCTAACTGATCAAATAATTTCGCCGGTTAATTATGCTAGTTAATTTCGCTGGTCGCCGGTCAGTTAATTTCGCTGGCTAATCAGGTCGCTATTATGACGACTTTAATTTCGCCGATCACCGTAATAATGTCGCTGAGGACAATTAAAACGGTCACCAAAGTCGCCTTTGGATTTAATTTCACCGATCACCGAGTTCCTGGGTCACAATTTCGCTGGTAATTATGCTAGATCAGATAATTCCTCTGATTTGTCAGCGGAATTGTTAATTTTGCTAGAAAAGTTTTGGAAACTCAATCTGATCAAATTTTCTGCAGATTTTCTAGATCCTTCTAACAGTTTCCTGCAAATCAACACAGCAAATTATCAGTAATTTTTTGCAAATTATGATGAACACCACGAAGAACACGAAGAACAGTTCTTCAAATCTTCAAGTTTTCTTGCCAAAATCCTTCAAAAATCAACCAAACCTGCAACCAAAAACACTTCAAACAACAAAATTAAATATGCAAACAGATCAAAATATCCAAAAATTTCGAAAATTCCAAGAACAAAGCTCAAAAATTTCGAAATTTTCAAAAACCCTAGTTTTTAGGTTTCCAAAATTCGAAAATTTTTAACCACTTTCACCCGAATCTGCAGCCTGCAATTCTGAACCGAGCCTTCAAGAGCCTAATGCTCTGATACCAATTGTAAGTCCCCTTTATGTGTATAGATCTTTCACAGAATTGTTTATCTAACCTAGAGTGCGGAATCCTCTAGATCAGATTTATTACAGAAACGAGTAGAAACAGAATTTCACAATCAAACGGGTCTTCTATTGATTATCCAACTTGCAGTTTACAATCAATTCAAGACCTCACAGCCTATCTCTGTGATCTTGCTCTAACCCTCAATTTCGTTTTTCCTCACTCTCTCTACTTTCTCTCTCTAAAATTCTCTAACACTCCAACCCTAATCACAAAAACATGTTTATATACCACATGTCTGTGAACTGGGCTTCCTACATGGACTAGGCCATTTTCCAAGCCCATTACAATAATAAACTCACTAACCAATAAGCTAAGCCCAATACAAAATATCCAAAGACTAAATAATCAAACTATTAAGCTGTTGTCACCGAATATGCACCAACAAATCATCGACTGGAAAGTTAAGGTTCGTATGCACGGTCGAATCCCAATAGTGAGAGTTCGTTGGAATTCAAGACGTGACCGGAGTTCAAGTGGAAACGTGGAGATCAGATAAAGCTCAAGTATCCGCAACTGTCCAAAACAGCGAAACTGAATTTTGTCTTGATTGGTGAATTTCGGGATGAAATTCCCTTTCAAATTAGGGATGATGTGGCACCCGACGAAAATCCACAGTCATCCTGATCTAACATCTTGTTGCTTTGGGTTACTTGGGTTACTTATCAAATTTCGGGACGAAATTTCTTTCAAGTTGGGGATGATGTGACAACCCGAACTCTCGAGGTTTGTGTTACATGATTTCAAGGCTGGTACGGTTATGTTCTATGTCCCACTGCATATAAATCCAGTGTACGATACGTGAGCATGTGATGGTTTTATGTAATAGTGTTACGAGAAGGTATCTAGTTAGGTGTTGTAAGTTGTTATACCCTACTCGAGGGTCCGCTAAATCCAGTCGCACACTACTTCATGTTCTCGGCCCAGCTCCCTTGAAGCCCACCATGTTAAGGCCCAAGATCAGGCCCGGTTCGATTAAGGGCACATATGTAGTTCTTCGTCAATGTCAAGCTCGACGAAGTTAGGATTCTTTGTCATCACTTCTTTTGACGAAGCTTGGTCTTTCGTCAGTAAGGTTCGTCGCCGAATAAGGGCTCTCAGCCCAGTCCATCTAGCCGAAACCACATAATCTATTTCTCTTCTCATATGCGCATACGTGGTATGTACGGGCAGAATGTGTGTTTCTCAAACCACTGCAAACCCTAATCCTCTCTAGCCTTCGACGTCAGCCTCCCATTCGGAATCCTCTCTCGTTCGTTCAAATATCCTCGTACACGTATCAACACACGGTTAGCAATCTATCATTATTAGATTCGAGTTCTTGTTATACCTGATTATAATCTTGTTGAACTATTGATATTTGCTAAACCTGGGAATGATTATAATTAGAGTCGTGCATCGAAACCTGATCTGTATGGCCTGAATTTGTGATTAAGGGTTGGTGTTTTGTGTCAATTTATGTTAAGGGTTTGATAGATGGATTATGATAACAAACTGTTCCTGTGTGTGAAGATCATTCATGTGTAAATCGGAAATTAGGATTGTATGATGCAAAGGTGCAATGATATAGCTTAATTTGATGTGAACGTTAATCATGATTGTTAAATTGTTGATAAACAGAAATTATGATAGTTGAATGTGTATGTGTAACTGTTAACTGGTGTTATATGATCAAGGCAATGTAACTGATCTCGACGAAGCACAGTGGTTCTTCGTCACATGTAACTCGACGAAACATAGTGGTTCTTCGTCACATGTAACTCGACGAAACATAGTGGTTCTTCGTCACATGAGATTCCGACGATGAATAGGTCCTTCGTCGCATGTGGTTTCGACGAAGAATAGGTACTTCGTCGCTAGGGTTCTTTGCCGAAGGGTAGATGGTTAGAACAGTAGATTGGTGAAGTTTATGTTGTTGGACACATGTGCTGTGATGTTCTATCTTTGCATGATAATAATGTTAACCAGATGAGGACCTTGACTTAATTTGTGAGAGTAAACAGTACATCGGTGAATATTGTTATGTGTCATGAACACAAGATGTAGACTTGTTTGGGAACTGAATACTTGATATGTGATATACAACGATCTTAGCCAAATGCAATCTGTGACAAAACGTGATTCGATTATTATGAAACTGGTGTCATTAGTGACTACTGTTGGGAACATGAACTTGTGATATAAATGCGTATGAAATCTAAACACTTGCTATGTGCTACGTGATAATGGTATTACGTGTGACTTGTTGAATATGTAACTTGAGTATGTGTTTACGAAACTGATCATCTCTGGTAACCAGGGTAGGGTTTGGTTGGCCAACTGGGAACGGGTAATGCAACGTAACATACCAAGCAAATCTAAGGTGAGTTCACTGCTCTTTTTCCAAGCATGTGTCCCGGGGAGGGACATCTGGTAAACGTTCCAGGGAGAAATGTCGGGTAATTGGGTTTACTGGAATGTTAAACCTGGGATGTTGGTTAATACACTCATATCTATCATTTAAGTCCCTTCTACCGATTTGTTGCCGGGGAGGCAACGTGTATTAGTTAATAGCGCTATTTAGGTTTGGCACCCTCACAGCATACCAGGGAGGACGGGCGTGAACTAATGACCCCAGTCTTGACCATTGCTTTGATAAAGGCATTGGGGAATAGGGCAAAGAATCTGGAGCCATCGACGGTAATCGAGTTATTAACAACATCAAATCTTTGAAATGTTTTAAACTGATATCTGGTAACTAAACGTGTTAACAAACTTTGAACTCACCAGCGTTGTCTGATACACTTCTCTGCATGCTTGCAGGTTTATAGATACATGTCATTGGAACTTGCTGTCTGAGATGCTGGAGTGGTCATCGGTCGAGATACATGGAGATTTGAAACAAGACTAGTTGGTTACATACACATTGGTTTTGATTAAACTTTGTATTACGCTTCCGCTGAATACAACGAGTTATAAATAATGTTTTGTAACACTTTATCTTGATAAATGAAAGCTTTTGTTTGAAATCTTGTTATGAGTTCAATGTGATTAGTGGCTAGATCCTGGTACGTCACACGCCTGGCGGGGGATTTCGCATGTGGTATTTTAGGGGTGTGACATAGTGCACTAACAAAGCTCTCATTCCCTTATCTCACATTCCCACTAATGATCAACCTGCTGATTTGTTTACTAAGAGATCGCCCAGCCATAAGCATAGTGTGTTACTTTCCAAGTTGGGGCTATTCTACCCTATAGAGCGTGTGAGATTTAGTGAAAATATGCTCTGCTCTATAGAGCATGTGAGATGCTCTATAAAGCATCTTTCTGAAATATTAGGCTAGACGCCGTTAAGTTTGTTAGTATTTTCTGCTAACATCTGGTTGGTTGTTAAGTTTCCATTAAAATGGTAGTTAGTGGTAGTTAGCTGTTGTAAGGGGGTAGGGGTGGTTATCACTCACCACCAATTTATCACTCACAACTTCCAATTAAGTTCCGCCACATAATCGATCTTTATTCCATCACTCACAACCTTTTTTAGTGGAAATGCCACGTCATCGAGCTTTATTCCATCTCTCACAAGCTTTATTCCAATTTTCCCCAACCAACAATTACCCTCACAACAATAAAACTATCACGCGTCAAAAAAATCACGAGTTATGTAAAATGGTGCATGATAAATGATGGTGGTAGTGGTCTTGTACAATTCTCCACGCGTTGAAAAGGTTTATCACGGAAGAAAAAGGCACCGCCCCGGGTGGCCTAAGACCATGGGGTCTGGGGGTCGTCCCCTCCCCGTCCCGGTCAGTCTCCCACATCGCACACCGCCCCTCCTGGGCTCGTCGCGTCGCTGCCGGCCTCTCCAAACCGTTGGAGACGAGGCTGTGCAAGTGGGCCCCCTCTGACTTCTCTCTCTCCCCCTTTATTATATATTATATTATATTATATTGATTTTTATTGTGGGGTTAGGTAGTCTTTCACACCCTTGGGTAATCCCAAAGGGGATGGTCCTCCACCCTTGGTGAGGTGGCGCTTACGTGGCTGGTAATCTCTTTGGGGACTAACCAAATCATACCGGGTAGTCTAATTAGTTAAATACCGGTATCAATGATTGCAGACCAACTTTTTCTCCAATTCATTTATCTCGAAATAACCCTATATAGAGTAGAGCATATTTTCAACAATAATACTTAACTAAATTCTGCCTATAACAAATGGTAGTTATTTGAGTCTATAGCTAATTAGATTCCTTAGGGGAGTGGGGTGGTATGTGATGGCCACCCCATCACTCGTTATTTTTTTTTTTTTTTGGAACACCGCCACCACCACCTTGGTAACGCGTGATAGGATTAACGCGTTGAATTAATCACGCGTTGAACATTGATGATTTCGAACGTTGTTTGATTCCTTTTTGACCGTTTTGTAACGGTAAACTTATTAAAAAAAACCTTTAAACCTTTTATCTATATATATCTCTATTTTTAACCATTTGACACACACCAAAACATAAACACATTTCACACAATCTACATCTTTCTCAAATGGAGTTCCTTACGGATTCGACGTTTCCGATGTCTAGCGATAGCGATACCGAGTCGTCTTCCGACAATGAGACGCTAAAATATTTTGTGTCGGTGTATAACGAAATTGATACTAGTTCGTCCCGCCCAAAGAAGAAGATGGTAGACCGTGATCCTATACGTGCCAACGAAGTGTTAATGAATGATTATTTTGTGGAGAATCCGCTCTACAGTGCCCAAACGTTTAGAGATCGGTTTCGTTTACCAAAAGAATTATTTTTAAAGATTGTTGGAGACATCGAAGCAAGCGAGGAATGGTTTCAAGAAGGTTACGATGCGAGGGGCAAACCAAGTTTCACGGCGATACAAAAATGCACGTCCGCCATTCGCCAACTAGCGAGGTAACCTTCCCGATCAATATGATGAATACCTAGCTATGGCGTCCAGAACTTCCCGTGAATGTCTGCAATTTTTTTGCAACGCGGTCATTAAGTTGTATGGTAAAGAGTTTTTACGTAAACCGACGAGCCATGACATCTCACGTATTTACGCCGCACATGAGGCTAGATGGCATTTTCCAGGGATGCTCGGTAGCATCGATTGTACACATATCGAGTGGAAAAATTGTCCAAGAGTGTTGCGAGGGGCGTATGTTAGGGGTGACATCAAAAGACCAACAATCATACTAGAAGCGGTGGTGTCGAATGATTTATGGATTTGGCATTCATATTTCGGTGTTCCAGGTTCAAACAACGATATCAATGTGTTACACACGTTGCCGTTGTTTCAAACCGTAACGGATGGTACCGCACCTTCCTCTCCATTCTATGTTAACGGACGATATTACAGACGATGCTTTTTTCTTGTGGATTGTATCTACCCGTCATGGTCTGTTTTTGTGAAAACTCCCTCATTTCCTATCGAGGCTAAAGAAATCGTGTTCAAAAAATTGCAAGAATCGGCAAGAAAAGATGTTGAGAGGGCTTTTGGTGTTTTAAAGAGTAGATGGGGTATACTACACCGACCGGTTCGTGCGATGAACAAGAAAGCAATACATAGCATAGTATATGCATGTATCACATTGCACAATATGATAATCAAAGAAGACGGACGTGCACTATCTCTGGATTGGGTGCCGGATCCTCCTACACAAGTTCAAGTTCCACAAAATATCCAACAAGAATTGCGTGATGAAGAAACTCACTTTCGGTTGAGATACGATTTAATCGAACTAGTAGTTTCTTTAGGTTTGGAGTTTCATGAGTCGGACGAGGAGTAGAGTTTTTTTAGTATTTTTTTTTAAAGTGTAGCCTAAAATATTTGTAGTATGTTAAATTGAACTAGTATGTTTTAATTTTAATGAAATTTATAATTTTAGTGTTTTATTGTTAATTTCTAATTTAAAAAAAATTAAAAAAACTTGTGAGTGATGGAATTCTATCACTAGTGACCACCACCACTACAAAATGCTTGTGAGTGATAGAATAGTGGCTGACAACATGGCAGGAGTTGATTGGATGCTTGTGAGTGATAGAATTCTATCACCAGTGACCACCCCCACTCCTCTTATGACCATAATGTACAACAGGCTAGAGAAACGTCACATAATACGTTTATGTAAACTATAAACACCCGCTAGCGTGCAAACAAAGTTTTTGTATTTCCCTTAAACTTTTTGAGGTTACATAGTTTTCTCATGACAAAACTCAGATATCAAGTATCTAGATCCTTTTTACAAATGAGGTCAACATTATAAGTGCATTAGTATATTTAAACTAAGGGTTGTGATTGAATTAGATTGTTATTGTATAACTAGAGTTACATGAGGTAGGTGTTTATATAGAACATCATTTTACACATTAACCTCTATACTATATAATTAATATTGAAGATATTAGCCCATGGGGATATTGAGCAAACAATACTATACGGTCCAACACATCATTTTTTACCTAATGTCTAAGCTAACCTTATTCCATATGTTCACTAACGGGTTATTTATTTATTATTATTTTTTTTTTTAGTGAAGCTCTTCTTGACCTCTTATGTATGCCTCATACAGACCACACACAGACGTTTGAGTCTGCAGTGTATTTGTTTTCTTAAAGTGAATTCAATAAAAAAAGGTATGTGCGTCCTCTTTTTTGTGCAGACCTAGACCCACATCTTCTTACCTCTTCCCCATTCTTTCTTTTTACCGGATACAACAAAAAAAAAGAAAAAAAAAAAACCCTAACTCCTTCTCCATCTCCTCTCTTCTCCATCTCCTCCACCCCAGCCATCGCAGTCGCTGCTCCTCCTCCTCGACGCCACCACCGCCGCTCCCCCTCCTCCCTCCACGTCACCGCCTCCCCTCTTCCTCCTCCTCCACGCTCTGCCAAGTAGAAACCTACTTTGTTATATACCTTTAGTAATTCTTTTGTTTGATACTTTGGTATAAGCAGATCTTCAATATGGAAAGTTTTCATCTTCTTTATTAGTTCTAGTCTTCAAGTATTCAAGATTAATAGTTATCGTTTATTATTATTTCTACCAGTCAAGTAAAATTTTCTTCTTCTTTTTGTTTAATGTTATTAATTGTTTCTGTTAATTATTGGTTGTTAAATTCTGATTATAATTGTTGCTTTTGATTATGTTAATTATATTGTTTAACGTTAGTTCATAAGTTAATTGTTTATATTTTTGTTTAATGTTAGTTCATAAGTTAATTATTAATGTTTATATTCTGATTTTGCTTAGATTATGTTAACTTTTTTTTTGTGCTTGTTATGGAATATAGATGTTCATCTTGATAAATTGTTTGATTAGAGTTTTTGTTTGTTTGATTATAAGGGGGTAGGGGTGCCCCATGATGTAGCGTGGTTAGTGGGTGACTATGCGTGGAACACCACCGCCGGCCCTTGTGACCACGCATGCCGATGACCATGCGTTGAAAGTTACCAATGAGAGGGTTGGGTTACCGTTGGGGATGTTTAAAAATAAAAAAAATTTAAAAAAACTAAACACTATATATATACGATCCACACAAATACATATTTCACCCACACAAATACATAACTTTATACCACTTTCTTGCATAAAAATGGAATTTCCAACCGATTCGTTTCCGCTAGACGCCGATAGCTCTTTGTCTACCGACGATGACACGCTTGATTTTTTCGAGAAGACGTATAACGAACTTGAAGGTTTGAGCCTCCCAAAGAAGAAAATGGTGGATCGTGATCGTATACATACCAACGAAGTGTTAATGAAGGATTATTTTGTGGAGCATCTGGTCTACAATACCGAAACGTTTAGGAATTGGTTTTTTTTACCGAAAGATTTATTTTTAAAGATTGTAGCAGAAGTCAAAGCAGACGAAGAATGGTTTCAAGAAGGTTACGACAGGAGGGGCAAACGAAATTTCACACCAATACAAAAATGCACATCCGCCATTCGCCAACTAGCGACAGGTAACCCTCCCGATCAATTTGATAACGGAAGATATTGCAGACGAGGATATGTTCTTATGGATGGTATCTACCCATCATGGTCTGTTTTTGTGAAAGCTCTTTCATTTCCTATCGAGTTAAAGAAAAGACATTCAAGAATTGGCAAGAAAAGATGTTGAGAGGGCTTTTGGTGTTTTAAATGGTAGATGGAGCATACTAAACCAACCGGTTCGTGCAATGAATAAAAAACAATCCATAACATAATATATGCATGTATCATATTGCACAATATGCTACTAAAAGAAGATGGACGTGCAATATCACCGGATTGGGTGTTGAATCCTCCTACACAAGTTTCCATTCCCGAAAATGTTCAACAAGAGTTGCGCAATGAAGAAATTCACTTTCGGTTGAAATGTGATTTAACTGAACTTGTAGATTCTTTAGGTTTGGAATTTTCGGATTCGGACGAGAAGTAGGTTTTCTTTATGTATGTTTTTATTGTTATATGTTTTTTTAAGTTGTAACCTAAAATATGTCTAGAAATATTGTTTTTTATTTAAATGAAATTATTAATGTTAATTTATATTATTTAAAAAAATAAAAAAATAATCATCACTAGCGATGGAACCAAGTTCGATGACGTGACGAAACATGATTGGGTGTGGTGATTGATGGAAAGTGGAGCACCCCCACCCCCTAATTGTTGTTTAACTTGTAGAAGTTATCAACTTGTAGAAGTTAAAAAACAAACAATCGTCAATCTTCTTGCAAACTGCATAGGTTTGATCCACCTCTTCTACTACATATGTCTGCAGATGTTGTCCGCAGATTACAGACGTTTTACCTCCAAAAAAACAAACATCACCTATCTAACAATTAGGTTTCATTAATTTTGAGCATTCTCATACCCAAAATGATAGTCAAAATTTATAATGAATGGATATCATGTTACACTTATGCCTTTACACAAGTTAATACTTGTGTTCTTACACAATTTGAAGGTTTGGTGTTACCTAATCTCCATGGAGCATCACAACAAGTACAAATCTAGCATGCCATAGACCATAGACGTACCATGCATCGTGGGTAACGCCGATTGAAATTTTTAAAAGCTACTCTTTCACACAATTTAAACATTCTTCCTCTGTTAGTATTCATAAAATCACGAATATTAATTAAACCAATCACTTTGGTGAATATATTCATTAACAATATGATGAATGATACGATACTAGTATTCAATCACTATTGTTTTGTATAAGGTCAATCAGATTGACACTCTACAGCATAGCATGCATTACATTTTCCCTAAGTGATATATGTTTCCCCTTTACATTTCCTTCATACCAAAAACATTTAGAACTTAATCCCAATGTGAGGGCTCAATGCATCATTTCAAAGAAAATTAAGGCGGTAGACGCATCCACATATATTTCATTTTATATAGAATATATATATAGGGTTAGGTTAAGGTACAAGAGCCCTTATCCTACATTACGTACGCGATCATCTCAGCCGTCAGATCTTCATCCCACATTGAAATCGCATGTTGGTTTTTTGTAACAATTTCGCATGTTGGTTTTTTAACATGCGATTTCATCAAAATTACCACATACGAAATTGTTAAGAAAAACCAACATGCGATTCCATCAAAATTATCACATACGAAATTGTTAAAAAAATTTAGAGCAATATATAGCATGTAGCTTAGAATTCACACATGAATTTTCACGTTGACTTCTACTGAAGCATACTGACGTAAAATGATATGTCTAGTACTTGCATGTTTTAGCTCAATACACACGCACCATTTTCTCATGATGACATCAAACATTTGATTATAAATTTGACGAAAATTTCTAAGTTGTTTAATGTCATAATGTGAATCTTTTCTTACAACATCCATCAAAAAACATATTACCTTCTTTTACAGTGTGGCACCTAATTAACTTTAGTCTGTTATTATAGGCACAATATAAAACAAGAATTTATAAGATGTAACAACTTTCTAAGTATCAGCACCTTATTAACTTTAGTCTGTTATTGTAGGCACAATATAAAACAACAATGTATAAGATGTAACAACAATTTTCTAGTATCATTAAGAAGTTTATTTTAAGTATGTGGGAAAATTCTTCTAATTTATTTAATAAATAAATGAATTCTCTTTTTTATATAAGTAATAATACAAAACTATTTGTACAAATCAAATTACTATACAAATATGCACTACATATTACATAAACTTAAAAAAAATTCAAACTATTATCTTTAGCTGCAAGAAGCGAACAAAGAAAGAGTTAGAAGGCTCCATTTTTAAACTGGTTTCTTATAACGAATCTTGTGTGTCCACCCAGTTAGAGTGTTTGTCTTGCATGGTATAAGTTGTAATGCCAAAGATAAACCAACGAGCGATATCGCCGGGTTTCTCTTGTTTTTAATCATTTTCGAAAGCAAAGAGAGGCACGAAGTTTGCTAACGATCAAGAGACCGCAATCTCTTGGTTTTGTGAAATGAAACAAGGGAGTTTTATAAACAGATATTGAATATTGTAATTTTTGTTGTATTCCACCAAGGCTCCAATACAGAACTTAAATACTAGATACAAGAACAAGAAAAAGGAAACAAATAATTCTAGCAAATAATTCTAGCCATAAACTGAGGCATGAAATCGGGATGGCCATAAAGAGAAAATACTTTCCACAATAATATTCCCCCTCAAGTTGGAGCGTGAAGATTCCGAACACCCAACTTGCCAAGTAAAACCTCCAACTGTTTCGATCCGAGAGCCTTGGTAAACAAGTCTGCCACTTGATGGTTGGTGTTGATGTCAACCGGTTCAACTTCCTTCGACTCGACACGTTCGCGGACAAAATAACAATCCATTTCGACATGTTTAGTACGCTCGTGGAAAACCGGGTTATTTGCAATGTGTTTGACTGCAATGTTGTCACAGAAGACAGTAGTTGGAGCTGTTTGGGGAGTGTCGAGGTCACTGAGGAGCCATCGCAGCCAAAGGATTTCACTAACTGTTGTGGCCATGGCTCTATATTGGGCTTCAGCAGAGGATCGAGATACGACCGACTGCTTCTTTGACTTCCAAGAAACGGGACCACCCCCAAGGAGAAGAAGGTACCCGGTTCTTGACCTTCTAGTGAAAGGACAACCTAACCAGTCGGAATCGATATAGGCCACGAGATTGTTTCCCCCTGTCTTCGGTAATAGGATGCCTTGCCCAGCGGTTGCCTTCAAATATCTAACGACCCTTGTAGCGGCTTCGAGATGACTTGTACGAGGATCCGCCACAAACTGGCTTAGGATACTAACCGAATGGGCAATATCGGGACGGGTGGCCTGAAGATAGAGCAACCTCCCGACAAGTCGCCGATAATGACTCGGATCAACCCGATCTTCCTCCTTTCCTGCTTCTAACTTTAGATTTTGTTCCATAGGTATCGGACTCGGCCGGCATCCAAGCATACCAGCATCTTCAATAATGTCGAGAGTGTACTTCCTTTGACTAAGTACCATAACTTCTTCCGTTCGAGCAACCTCGATCCCTAAAAAGTACTTAAGATTTCCAAGATCTTTTATGCTGAAACGTTCATTCAGAAACAATTTTATCTCGCTCATTCTCGTAGCATCATTGCCAACCAAAATCACGTCATCAACGTAGATTAAGACTGCAACATATATTTCCTTCCTCCTGAAAATAAATAAGGAATGGTCCGCCTTTGACTGTCTAAAACCGGCTTCGACAAGTGCTGTGGTGAACTTATGATACCAATTTCTCGACGCCTGTTTGAGCCCATAAAGAGACTTTCTTAGCCGACACACTTTGTTCTCCTTTCCTTTATCAAAACCTTGAGGTATCTTCATGTACACCTCCTCATTCAAATCACCATGCAGGAATGCATTATTCACGTCCAATTGATGAACCATCCAGTTTCGTTTAACTGCGACTGCCAAAATGGTTCGAACAGTAACCAACTTGGCAACCGGAGCAAACGTGTCATGAAAATCGATCCCTTCCATTTGTGTGAAACCTTTAGCAACGAAGCGGGCTTTGTATCTTTCAATGTCTCCATTGGGCTTGTACTTAACCTTGTAAACCCACTTGGAATCGATGGCCCTCTTACTTTTCGGCAAGTCTTCAAGAGTCCACGTTCCGTTCATTTCAAGTGCCTCTATTTCTCGTTTCATAGCTACCCTCCAGTTTTCATTCTGCACTGCTTGTTTAAAGGTTCTTGGCTCATCGGTTTTGTCGATGGCCGATAAGAAGGCCTTGTGAGAATGTGAAAAATTATTATAGCAAACATAGTTGGACATGGAATGTACCGTAGAGGAGCGTTGATCAGAAGCAGGTGCGGCATGGTCGAGGGACGGTGGTAGTGAGACATCATACCCATCTAGTCGTTTTGATCTAGCACGTTCCCTTCTTTCTCTCGGCTGTCGTTCAAGAGGTTCGGCCTCGCTGGGTTGCTGAGCCTCGGCCTCGATATCGTTGGGTTGGTGGGCCTCGGCCCCCATGTCGGGAGGGTTCGGTTGCTGGGCCTCATTATTTTCAGGATTAATGGGACCGATTGGATCCATGTCATTCTCAACCACATTTTGCTCAGTCACTTGTGACTCATCATTGTTCTCATTTTCGTTGTCTGTAGCGGGAGTTGGTGTTTGATTAATACTGCATTCTTCATTGTGGTCTCCATACTACCAAGGTGGAAACCCGAAAATACCATCGTCTTTTGACACGTGGTCTTGTTGGCCACCTTTGTAAGGAAAGATGTTCTCAACAAACTTGACATCTCTTGAAACAATGATTTTACCCCTTTGTACATCAAATATTTTGTATCCTTTTGTTCCGCCAGGATAACCGAGAAATACCCCTGGCTTCCCCCTTTCTTCGAGCTTGTCACCATTCGTGTCGGTATTTCTATAGTAGGCGAGACACCCAAACACCCTTAAAAGATCAAAATTTGGGTTTTTGTTGTGGATCATTTCATATGGCGTCTTGTTGCCTATGACTTTGGAGGGAAGACGATTGATAATGTGAGCAGCGGTTAAGACGCACTCCCCCCAAAATCTCTTTGGTAGGTTGGCCTCAAATCTGATAGAACGTGCTGTTTCGAGAAGATGGCGATGCTTTCTCTCCACGACACCATTTTGTTGAGGCGTGTGTGGACATGTGGTTTCAAGGATGATGCCATTTTCGGCATAAAACTTGTTCATGCGATTAGAGGTAAACTCTCCTCCATTCTCACAACGAATACGTTTGACTAGCCTTGAAAATTGTGTCTTGATGTATTAATGAAAGTAAATAATACAATCACTTGCTTCATTCTTATGTTTCAACAAAAATACCCAAACACCCCTGCTATAATCATCGACAATGGTGAGAAAGTATCTTGCTTGAGTGAGTGAAGGCGTTCTATACTTCCCCCATATGTCACAATGCAAAAGCTCAAAACAACCTTTGGTTTTAATAGAACTAATAGGAAACGGCAATCTCTTATGTTTTGCTTTAACACAAGAATCACAAAACGACATACCAGTTTTTGAAGGAAATTCAATACAGTCAAAGCGAGAAAGTTTCTCACGTGAAGCGTGCCCCAAATGCCTGTGCCATGTATCCATAGTTACCATCAACGCCTTCCTTTCACTACCCACCATGTCCATCTTGTAAAGCCCATCCGTGTATTTACCCGCTCCAATCAACCTCCTCGTTGCTAAATCCTGCAGCACACAAAAGATTGGGAAAAATGTTACTGTACATTGTAGGTCCTGTGCCAACCGACTAACCGACAAGTGATTACACGTGAATTTTGGAACGTGCAAAACATTCTCAATTTTTAGGCCATTTGGTAAAGTGCAAGTCCCTCTTCCTTCTACGGGGACGTGCAGTCCGTTAGGAATAGTGACCGGCTTTTCATTCAAAGTTCTCACTTTATTTTCGATCCATTCCTGCCTGTGTGTTATATGCTCTGAAGCACCCGAATCAACAATCCACTTACCTTCGCGTCTAACGTTACCCGCAAAGTTTTCCGTCAAGGGGGTTTCGGAGGGGTGGAGATAGTGCGGAGAGAAGTGGTCGATATTTTGGTTTTGGTTTGGAGTTTTGGCTGTCGTGGAGTTATCTTGTCCGGCCATTGTTCTTGGCGGTTTAAGATGTTAGGGTTTGATGGTAGAGCAGTATATTACCTGCTCTGATACCATATAAACAAATATTGAATATTGTAATTTTTGTTGTATTCCACCAAGGCTCCAATACAGAACTTAAATACTAGATACAAGAACAAGAAAAAGGAAACAAATAATTCTAGCAAATAATTCTAGCTATAAAGAGAAAATACTTTCCACAATAATATGTTTCCCTCTCTGAATTTTAAACTATATTTTGAGTAACTTGTGTCTCTTATTTACCAAAGGGCTTTTGGCCAATGGGTATTAAGGTGTTGGATAAGGCTTTGCCTTTACAAGTGATAAGGACTTTTATCCCTGTTGTGGACTAAAAGATCTAGTTTAGTAGTAGAACTAGAGAATTGTGTGAGTTTCCGTTCTACGCCTAGTACATCTTTGAATTGTATGTAAAATGTCTGTTTTAGAAATTAACCAACAAGTTCATTGTTACAGCAAAAAGACACAAGTCTTTAACATTTTATGAAGTACTTTCTAACCGACAAAGGAACAAACATTTCCATTAATGAAATCACTTACAACTCAGTCAGAAGAACAATTCACGGATAGTACGAGCCGTAATTGGTCAGCAAGACCGTTTGCTATCAACAAATGTAAGCACAAGAGTTTGGTTTGACATTCATGTTCGAAAGTTGCATAATTGTATGGGTCAAAGTAAAATACAAGAAAAAAGCTTACGGTGTTGTAAGACTCGGTCTAGGCGGGTGAGTAATATATAGAGTGTCGAGGCACTTTTCATCTACTAAGCCACCGTTACTTGGAATCGATCTAAGACGGTCAGCCTTAGTCGACTCGCCAAGTACTTGGTCATTACTCGGCGAGTACATGGTCATTACTCGGAATCGGTCAAAGTCGGCGATTTCTGAAACATGTATTTGAGCAAATTTTTTTGAAAGACATGTATCCTTTTGATTTATTTTGATATATACGTAATATGTTACAAATACTAGTAAACTTATGGTATTTGAAATATATATAATTTCCTGAAAATTATTTTCTCTATAATTTCCTAGGCTGATTATAAGCAATTCCCCAGTTGACCGACCTAGGAACGCCTAGAGACTTCTGCAACATTATGGATATAGCTTCTTATTATAGATCATTTCAAGATTTTTCAGCCATGTGTTGTGTTATGAACAAGCTTACTCGTTTCCTTCTTCCAGTTTCATTATCAAACACAGTATTTACATATCCATGTTCCATTCATCTTCTTGATGTTGGAAATATCTTTGTTTGCTACGTGGCTCTCATTAAGGTGAAAGCAAACCTACAAATTATTAATCATTTGTAAATACAATTATGTGTATTTAAAATAGTTAGAAATAATATGTTCAATTAAGTTTTCCAATACGATGTTGGATAACATCTTTGTCGATAGGTATAGAGAATAGACTGTGTAATGGGTTTGAATTTGTATTGAACAACTTTAAGGTAACAAAGAAGGGTGTTTATATAGAACACCAAGTTACACATTTAGCCTCTACACTACGACACATCATTTACTTTCTGACACTCCTCCTCAAGTTGAGTAGTGGGATCACCAATACTTAACTTGCTCATGCAGCTACTAAACACGTTCCCGTTAACAACTTTTGTGAGAATATCTGCGAGTTGATCTTTGGACGATACATATAGGAGCTCTATGATACCTTCCTCCAATTTCTCCTTGATGAAGTGTTGGTCTACCTCCACATGTTTTGTTTGATCATATTGGACTGGATTTTCTGAGATCTGTATAGCAATTTTATTGTCGCACATGATTTTGGTTGCTGTAGTTGGAAGGAAGCCAATTTCAGTCAGGAGCTTGTGAATCCACAGAACCTCTGCTAGGCCACGTGCTACCCCTCAGAATTCGGCTTCTGCACTAGATAGGGCGACTACCTTTTGTTTTTTCACTTCTCTAGGTAACTAGATTTCCTCCGACCATGGTGAAGTATCCTGAGGTTGACCTTCTCATTCCTTTATCCCCTGCCTAATCGGCGTCTGTATATGCTTGGATTTCTAAGTGCCCATTTGATTTGAACAGTATACTGTGACCTGTTGTTCCCTTGAGATACCTGATGATTCTTAATACTGCTTCCATGTGACTGGCTTAGGGCTGGTGCATAAACTGACTCACCACTCCTACTGCATAAGCTATATCTGGATGAGTGTGGGAGAGGTATATCAGTTTTCCCACCATTCGTTGATATCACTCCTTATCTGCTAGTTCTGCTCCATCTTCCATGTGTAGGCCGTGATTAACCACCATTGGGGTGTCCGCCGATTTGCACTCAATCATTCTCGTTTCGGCTAGCAGATCAAGGATATATTTCTTCTGACAGATAAAAATCCCGTGTTTAGATCTCAGAACTTCAATTCCAAGAAAATACTTCAATCTTCCCAGGTCTTTCATCTCGAACTCCGAAAAAAGTTTATCTCTCAACATTGACATATCCTCTTCATCGTTTCCCATAAGTATCATGTCATCAACATAGATAATTAAGCAGGTCACAAGATTGCCCCTACGTTTTAAAAATAGGGTATGGTCATAATTGCTTTGTTTGAAGCCATATTTCTTCATAGCAAGGGTAAACCTTCCAAACCAAGCTCTAGGAGACTGCTTAAGTCCATACTGTTGGTGCATGCGTCTGTCGACTTCGTCTTGTATCGAGTCTTGTATTAAATTGTTAGATTAGATCTTGTTTTACGAAAGTATAGGAGGTTTTAGAGTATGTTTTATGTAATTTAGCTTGAACGTGGTGATTTCCCTTGAAAGTGTCATGTGTCATTTCAAGCTAAATCAAGATTTACCTTGAAAGTGTCATGTGTCATTTCAAGCTAAATCAAGATTTACCTTGAAAGTGGCATGTCATTTCAAGCTAAATCTCCTCTACTATATATACCATTCAAGCTAAATCATTTGTAACTTTCAGAGATTTCTTCCGGTTTGCAACGAAGTGCTGCCGAAGTGTTGTCAGGTTGTAAATGTCATCGAATCAATAGAAACAACAGTTTAAAGTGTAAATCTTGCTGAATTGAACTCGGTTTGTTCGTTTCCGCCGCTCAAACTGAGATAAACTCTTTTGAACGACTCGTTCGGGTCTGCAAACGATCCTACAAGTGGTATCAGAGCTCAGGAGGAAGAGTTCTTACCAATTCAGCTTCATTTTTCTGATTTTCTACATCTTCTTTTCAAAATTTTCAACTTTTCACGGTTAAAATCGGCTCAAATTCTCACATAACGTGCGTAATGATGTTCTAACAAATCCTTGAAAGTTTCGGAACTTAATTTGATCATTTACACGTTCATTCACACCAAAATTGGTCCGAAAATGATGATGTCATGCAGTTTCGCTTGAGTTTAGTTGTTAATTTCGCTTGAGATGTTCACAATAATCATGATTTCGCTTGAGAAATCTTGTTGATTTCGCTTGAGTATTCAATGTGCACATGATTTAGCTTGAATATGACATCGTGTTGATTTCGCTTGAGATATTATTAGATTTCGCTTGAAAACTTATATCGAGATTGTCAGTATCATGTGATTGCTTTGTTCGAGAAATTGTATGTGATATGCGTGTTTTGATTTGATATTAATTGTTGTCGGCAAATTTTAAAAAAAAAAATTCCAGTTTGCATGTGAAAAGGTAAATTGTTTTTGTTCGAGATGAGCATGTGATATACTCATTTCGTTTTTGAGATTGTCGGCCACTCATTTTTAGTGTAAACAAAAATTCAATTGTGAGTTGTCCATGTGATCATTTTTTAATTTGAAAATTGTTGTGTCAGTCAACTAAAAAAAATTGTTATCAGCTCATGTGAGACCTTAAAAGTATCAACAAGTTGGCTGCATGTGATTAAAGTGGACATTCCAATAAAGTTGTCGGCAATAAGCTTTTGATAATATCAAGTCTTACATGTAATGGTTTTTAAAATGCGCATGTGATATTGTTTGTTGCTGATCATTTGTGTTTATATGTGCTAGTTGATCAAATCGTGTGCGATTTTATTTCAATGTGTTTGAGTTGAATCATCAGGTCGCGTGGTTTGAGTTTTGGTGTTTGACAGTTCTTACAAAAGACAGTTCAGTACGTTTGTCAGTCAGGTCGTTTTGTGTGTTCAAGTAGGTTAAAAAGGTTCAGTTTGTACGATTTGGAGGTCAAAGGTTTCAAAGGGTCAGCACAGTTGGTCAACATTCAGTTCGTACAGTTGGTCAACATTCAGTCCGCACTGAAAATCATCAGTCCGAGTAC
The DNA here is from genome assembly GCA_030545235.1 of Helianthus tuberosus. Lineage (NCBI taxonomy): Eukaryota > Viridiplantae > Streptophyta > Magnoliopsida > Asterales > Asteraceae > Helianthus > Helianthus tuberosus. The sequence goes on from CM060417.1 coordinate 105,876,241, forward strand.
AAGTTTGTTTCAATTAGTTGATTAATTGTTAAACTGATTGTATTTTGTTTGATTGTATTGTCAAGTGACTCGCCGTGTTTTACAAGGTGATACAGCTCGTTTGAGACTAGTATTTTTGAAATAAGAAAGTTTGTGTTTGTGAAACTTTGACTTTGAAACATGGAAAAGGAATTGTTGAAGAAGTCATTTGACATGTTTGTAGCTTTTGACCATGAAACAACAACGATGACCATTGATAGATATTGTCATTTAGTAGTGGAAATGGAAAGATTGAAAATTAAGAAAGATGATGATGAATGGATTGATAAACTTGCTGATGCGTTACCACAGCAGAAATGGGGAACTTATTTGATGATAGTGAAACACATGAGGAAATCTGAGAATATGAATCTGGCACAGTTTATTAAGAAAATTGAAGAACATGAGTTGGAAGAAAAAGTAGAAACTGACAAAGCAGAAATTGAAGTAGAAAAGGTTGTAGAAGTTGAAAAATTTGTTGAAGTTGAGAAACTTGTTGAAGTTGAAAAGTTAGTCGAAAAACTTGTTGAAGTTGAAAAGGTTGTTGAAATTGAAAAGATAATTGAGAAGGTAGTTGAAGTCACGAAGCCTTGTGAGAAATGTTCAGAGTCTTGCAAAGTTTGTGAAGAAAAAGATAAAAAGATTGTTGATTTAGAGAAGATTAAAGAAGATTTACTGTCTGATGTGAAATATGTGAAAGAGTCATACGATGTATTGAACAGGACAGTTGACAGTTTGAAAAGAACGAATTCAGAATTTGAAAAAACAAATGACAAGATGAGTGCAACTTTGATGACAAAACAAAGTGTCATTAATGACTACATCGAAGATTGTGCTAAGCTGAAGAAGGAGCTGGAACTTGAGAAAATCGAAAGTGAAAGGATTAAACGATTACTGTTGAGTTATACAACATGTGATTATCTGATTGATCGTGTTTATCCTACTGTTGCAGATTTGGAGGCATTCAAGGAGAAAAAGACTGAAGATACTGATACTGGTAAGAAACCAAGTGTCAAGTATAACAGATGTCCGCCCCCGATCCATGAAACTTATTCTCCCAGGAATCCTAATGAGGAGCGTCTAAAAAAGGCAGTCAACATCAAGTTAAAGTCTGAAATCATTGATGAATTACCAGACAATATTGATGTTACATTCACAGCGTCTGACACTGATCACGAGTCTGAGTTAGTAAAGAAAGTTGTCGATCAGGTGTTAGATATGGATGAAGAGTCAAAACCGGAGTCTAAGTCTGAAAGTTCGAGTTCATCAGAAAAGAGTCCGAGTTCACCGGTTAACAGGGTTTACAATAGAGAATTCCTGTTATCAAAATCTAATTTGAATGACGGATCAATCAAAGTGGCTTATACTTTGATTGATTCAGACAAATTATATTCTGATGAGGAATTTCCAATAAGAAGTGTTAAAACTGAAATGATCAAACAGGTTTTCAAATTAACAGAAATTAATATTTCTGAAATAAAGTGTAAATCTTGCTGAATTGAACTCGGTTTGTTCGTTTCCGCCGCTCAAACTGAGATAAACTCTTCTGAACGACTCGTTCGGGTCTGCAAACGATCCTACACATATAGAGATTTCTTTAACCGACATATTTCTCCAGCCTTAAAATTCTCATTGAATCCTGGTGGAGCATCCATATAGACCTCCTCGTTCAGTTCTTCGTGAAGAAAGACATTTTTTACATCAAATTGATGAAGAGGCCAACCTTTATTGGCGGCTATTGAATAAAGAACTCTGATTGTATCAATTTTGGCCAATGGGGAGAATGTTTCAGAGTAGTCAATTCCATAAGTCTGAGTATAACCCTTTGCAACCAGTCGTGCTTTGTATCTTTCAATCGTGCCATCGGGACTGTGTTTGACTGAAAACACCCACCGACATCCCAATGGTTTCTTTCCTGGTGGGAGAGTGCATTACTCCCATGTGTTATTCTTCTTGAGTGCTTCCATTTTGGTCTCCATGGCCTTTTTCCACTCTTCAGATTTCAAGGCTTCCGATGTTGTAGATGGCTTTTGATCAGAGCACAAGGTAGCAGCAAATGCTTTAGCTTCCTTAGACAAATTTCCAGTGGCAATGTTTGCCACAAGTTACCTAGACCTTGGAGCCACCTTTTCTGGAGAGTATCTCTTAGGATGAACTCCTCTATTTTCTCTTAGAGGGAGAGAGTATCTTCTGGTTATCTCTGCTGCACATGGTTCAACATATTCAACAACCGGTTCCACATCTTCAACCACTGGTTCAACCTGTTCTGTAGGTTCTGTTGTTGTCGGTTCTGTGTGTTCCCCTATTGTCTCATAGTTATAAGACGTAGTACATTCAGAGTTTTCAGTATTTCTTACCTCTGGTATCACATTGGATGGACTTTCTTTAGTAGTACTATGCTCCGCAGATTGTGTGGTTGTGTTTGAAGGTGACTGACGCGAAGTATTGTGATGTTTTTTTGGTTCAACTTCTTCAGATGATGGAAGTTGAGTTAGCCAACTCATAGTGTATGTACGTTCATTCTCCCCCTGACCACTAAGTTGGGTGTTATAAAAGTATTTTGTTTCAATAAAGTTAACATTCATTGTGGTGAACATTTGATGAGTTTTTGGATTATAACTGTAGGTCCACCCGGAGGATCGAGTAACCTCTATTCCCTGTTTTCCGACAAACCCGAAAGTGCGGAATCCAAACGGGTAAGTTAAACCAAGTTACGAACACGTAAGACACAATATTCAACGATTAACACTCAATGTATTAATGCTAGAAAACGGTTACAATACGGTGTTTACAAATGGTCTCTGTAAACTCTCAGTGTGTGTGTTACAATGTGTTCGCTCTCAAATCTATTCAGACTTGTCTCTGTTAGTTTCTGTCTGTTGTGAGTGTATATATAGTGAAGCCATGACGAAAACAAGATCCTGACGAAAACCCATTAACGAAAACCAAGATCTGGATGAAATCCCTTGATTTCGTCCCATGTGTTTTCGTCCCATTTGGTTTTCACCAAAAGGGTGTTTTCACCACAAGGGTGATTTCACCACAGGGTGATTTCGTCCATCAGTTGGGCCAAAGACTTGGGCTTGGACTTTGGCATGTAGGACTTCTTCATGTATAGGCTTCTACTTGTGTTTGGCTTCATCATGGATTGGACCAAACAAACTAACAGACAATATAAACATAAGCTATACTAAATGCATACTGCACACACGCAGTAGCAATTACATCGAATGTTACAAAGTAAATCGCATACCGAGTCAAGACAGGAGGTTGTCTTGACTACGGCCTTCACTTCGTAGCCGTGTCAAACCGAGCCGAGCCGTATCCACATAATATGTATCAACAAACTCCCCCTTGGATGCTGCTCGTGAGGTTCGTAATCTCGTTCTCCATCTCTTGATGGTTCATTCATTTTCGGAAAGGATCTTCAAAGACTTCACGTGGTGTAAGTAGAAAGTGTATCAACAAACTCCCCTTTTCATTTAGGAAGTGTATCAATAAACTCCCCCTTTGATTATGCTGTGAATCTTTTGATTTTCGATAAACTTGAGATCCTTGTGGTGTTGAGGATTGATCAGCGGCAACTCTATCATCTTTATCATTTGAGTGCCTTCACGTCGTGTCTTCATTCCGAAGCTTATCATCGAACATGTTCTCTTCGCCTTTAGCATCTGCACATGCAAGAAAGCTAAACACGTAATGAGAACAAACGCTTGGAATATAGTTAACATTAAACAAATGACACATATGAGGTCAAATCTCAATCAAACACCGACCGACAACAGTTTGAAAGTTTAGAAAATGATCAATTTTAATCCCTTACTTTCAAAAACTTGTTAACTTCGACTGTTTATGAAGGTGCAATTGTTTTCCGGCTTACAATCGGGATTTTGGGTAGGATAGACTCGAGTTCCAACATTGGTCAATCAAAAAAAATAAACTAGAAGCAAAATCTTTTTGGCTTTTATAAAGTTTAAATTAAAACACACCTAAAATCTTTTTGGAATTTTTAATTTTTCAATTGTAAAGACGGAAAGCAATAAATAAATATATACAGAGATGCAGAAACTGAAAGCAGTAAACAAATATTTACAGACATTCTTTTTGCGAGTTTCGAGGGTAAGAGAATCATATCAGTGTACGGTCACGCCAAAACGCTCTTGTTGTTCAATTAGTTAACATTTAGATAAGCATCCTATAACAATTATCGGTATTGTTGTCCACATAAGCTCAACTTATCAGATGTAATCATGGCGAGGGGATACATTAAGGTATGATTTATACTTACCGACCGGTGTTCATCCACACACGACACATTCCCATATCAAGGTATGCACGAGAGTTCATCTTACCGGTGAGTATACCGTTTATCATCTGTTTGACCGTATAAAAGAATGTGAGAAACTCACTTATTTTGATTGAAAACAAGCCCTATGTGATAGAATCACTTATTGATGAGGAACTTGATTTTCGATGCATGAGGGCACAGGAGCAAGTCCGTGAATAGGTCAGTACTTTCGTACAGCAAAGAGACGAACTTGACTCCCGGATAAATGTGATATATTATCACTTGTTTTGTTTGAACATGTGATTGTTGATCACTTATTGAGGTCGTATGCAATATGTACACGTATGTATAGTATCATGGAAGATCTAGACTTCATCTCTGTTATTTTTCGGTAAAAGATACAACCATGATACCCAGATGATAAGCAGCATAAAGACCGAATATCTCAGACCCTCGGCAATCAATCAAACGAAATTTCGGTAATAAGACCATATGCCAATGTGCGGTTCCCACCTGGTCTTCAGTCGATTTAAGATTTATATCACCCTGCACACTTTAAAATGATTGTGAGCCTACCGATACATCTTATATAGAGCTGCTTAACATTTTTCATTTTGCAAGTTCATTTCGAAGAGGTTTCGACAGACCACTGATGTACTATCATTTTCTCTTTTTCTCGCCAGGAGACTCATTTTTGTTTTTCTATTGTTTTTGTGTTTTGAAATTTTTTGATGTTTTTGAATTTTCAAATTTGGATTTACTCCTCCTAAAATCAACAAACTATGATAAATTTTAAAAGACATAAAGATATTTACAAAAAGGATTTCCCAATGCTGGTTAACTCATGTTTTACCTCAATGCCGTTTACCAAAAATAAGTTAATCAGAAATGATTTATCGAATTTTGGAAAAATCAGCTGGCACGTCGGTAAGCGGTGCGGAACATGACAACATTGTCGAGTTTCTTATTGAAACAATCACGTGTGAGATGATATTCGAGTTCAACGTGTCTGGCCAAAGAGTGCTGTACGAGATGATAATAATTCATAAAGCAGCTTAAATATCGACAAGGATAGGAGAGATTAGAAATTTAAAACTGTATCCTGCAACTGCTTCGTGCATTGCAAGGAATCTGAGCGCTCTCCCAAACTGGATATCCACCCGGTGTGGACTTCAAAGTCGATTTTGTAGCTACTGAAAAATCTCTTCACAACAACAAGATCATAAACCTCTGGGTCCGGCTGGTCTTCCACATTGCACCAGCGAAGGTCTCTGTCTTTCTCTTTGAGAAGTAGTGTGCGGTTGTTCAATCCATGCCAAGGCATCCGCACACCCGGTTGGTTTGTTCAACAAACACATTTTCTTCAATCACACCGCGAAGAAATGTACACTGCACGTTCATTTTGTTTATTTTGAACATCAGACGTGCTGCAAGTGCGTACATTTTGATTGAATCTATCCTGGGGACCCGATCAAAAACCTTGAACAATCAAACTCTTGGAATGGTTTTCAATTTGTCGAGGTTTCCAATTTCTTTCCACAGACAATTCTGTCTTCTTTTCTTTTTCTTCTCTCCATCAAAGGCAACAATTTCTTTTGTCGCCGATCTTGTGCATGAACATTCCACTATCAAAAATCCTATGACTATCGAAAGTTCCTCCTGGAACATCCTACACACTCACTCAGAGATTAGTTGGAGAGGGGAACCCAAGCCTTCATAGACTTGGGTCGTCCTTCATCTTCGAGGATTGTGACTTCGATTTCCTGATGATTCGGAATGGATTGAGCTTTCCCTGAAACAGTTACCGATTTTGGTTTCCAAATCTGTTTTTGTTTTTCATTTTTAATCTCTAACTTAACAGACTTTGTTTGGACAACCTCCGGTTTTAACGCCTTTTCAACTTCTTTGATGTTTTGACGTCGTTGTTTTGTTTCTTGTTCTTTAACAGTGTGTTTATCATGTTTTGGAGAAACAGGACGACGTTGTGAGTGACCTTGTTCAGAGGGGGCTCTTTCAACAAAATTTGGTTTGGGCGAGTTTGTGCAGTCTTTAATGATGTGTCCAAACTTCCCACATTTGAAACAAGTTCTCCTTTCAACAAACTTAGGAGAACCGGTTCGACTTTCACGTGTTGAACCTGTAGACCCAGAGGTACTTGTTCCTTTATCACACCCGTTTGTGTGTTGGGTGTAATTGTTTTGAGCATTACGTTTTAAAATCTTGACTCGTTGGACAAAATTGGTGTTTGATTTGTTTTCAAAAGTCTCAATTTTATCAGTACCATTGGATGCTACAAATTTAACATCATTGTTTTTCTTCTTGAAACGAGCTCCTTTGGTCTCAAACTTCGGTTGTGAACCTTTAGAATTTTGAGCTCGCTGCTGTTGCTGTTTACCCTTAAAAGCGACAGGTTGTTGTTTAGTCGGTAATTTTTGGTTTCCAAATTGTTTCCTCACTTCAGCTTTTGGAATAGGATCACACTGACTTACTGAAACTCTAGGGATCGCTTTTCCCAAAAACTTAGTTGTATTATCTTCAAACACTTTATCAATCAAGGATTGATTGACGTTTTTGATTGGAAAATCTTTGTTTGAATAAATTTTGTCATCACCGACTAAAGTATACAACACGTTATCACTTTTAATGGTAGACACTGTCTTAGTGATAGGATCTATCTCTTGTTTAGCACCAGTTGATTGCACAACAGGAGTAGGAGGATCACACAGAATGTGATTCTCAAAAGGAACTTCAACTCCTTTGTTCTTCTCAAGAGATTTATCCTCATCACTCACATCTGGTTCATCATCTGGCGAATCATAGTCCTCAACTATGGGAGGACTTTGTTCCATACCAACAGATGCTGAATTTTCGCTTGTTCCAGATGAGCCCTTCGAGGAATTGTCCGTTTTGAACCCTAAGCCAGTTGTAACTTCCCCATAATCAAGAGGTACACTGGGTTCAAAACGAGGCATATCCTCTTCATCGGGCGACTTGGTATAGTCGTGTCTCAAAGGGGGTGGACACTTCCTATAACCAATGCCTTTAACGTTTCCCTTTAGTTTCTGAACGTCAATGATGTGATCAAGCACATATTGGGAGTTAGAATAACTCTCCAATTTGAGCTTGATCGCTTCATATTCACACTTGGCCACGGCTAGCTCTTTCTTGGTTTCCTCAATGATATTAATGTAGTTATTAATACCAATTTGTTTGTTGAAAACAGTTTTTGTTAATTCGGAAACACTTTTCTTTTGGGTTTCAATAACTGTTTTAAACTCCTTTTCATTGCGAGCTAAGGCCATGTTTGCCTCTTTGCACTTTGACAGTTCAATAACCAAATTCTGATTGTGACTATGAACCTTTTCATATTCAAGCTTCACATCTGCACAAGCATTACAAACACTAGGAGTATGAGGATCAGAATTTACCTGACTTGTCGAGGCCGAGACATTTTCCATAAAGGCAGTCTGATAAGAAAAAGATCCATCTTCAGAATGATAATCTCCCGCATTCGAGCTTTCTTTATCTGAACTCCCACTATAACCCTAGCTATCAGCACTTTCAGAAAACTCTTCCTTGTAAACATGCTTGATGTGATTGATGATTTTTATATAGCATGCAGTTCCACCTCCTTGATCATTATCTCCCAATTGTACAGACCAATCGCACCCTTCATCAGCTTGAACGGTCAATGCTTGATTGGTGTTTGATGGTCCAGACTGGTTCTGATTGTTGTTCACTGCTACTATCCTTCTTTCACGATTGTCTTGATTTGCATTAGAAGTACTCGTCTGATTTCTGAACGGATTCTGATTGCCTTGTTTGCTTGGTAGGGTGCACTTACGTTTGAAGTGACCCTTTTCGCCACAATTGTAACATGTAACCGCATCTTTATTAAACCCGTACTTCGTATCATTTTTGCCTTCCAACGAAGTTCTTCCAGTTCGAGTCATGAAATCCTTTGCCCTTCTAACAGCACTTGCAAACGCCCACTTGATATCTATTAACTCCATTTCATCACGGTCTATCTGCTGATAATCTTCATTGGTCATATTGATGTTTCCAATTTGACCTGCTACCAATCCACAGTATGAACTGAACATTGTGTTGAGAAGTTCCAAATGTTCCTTTGCAACTTCTACACTGACTTTTGAAAGATTGGAAGTATCAACTCTGACAGTGTTGGTGTTTTGGGGTAAAGGATTGTTGGTATAATGTGCTTGTTGTTGTTGTGGTTGGGCTTGAGGTTGGGGTATGGATTGTGACATGTAAGCACTTTGATTCCACTGTGGTTGGGCTTGATTAAACTGTGGAAATGGAGATGAGTTTGTATTTGACACAAACGCCGTTTGAAGCTTCGGTTGCTGAACGAAACTAGAACTAGCTGAAGGACCAAAACCAGGCAAATACATTTCTGTGTTTTGAGGAGGTGCAGTTGCAATTCTTTTAGCTTTCTGAATTTCCTCTTCGTTCTTTTGCTCCAACTTTTGAATGAATTCATAAAGACTGACATTGGCTGCATCCAGAGCGCCTGTATTCTTTAGAAGCTCAATGAATGGACTCCACTTAGGAGGTAGAGCATCAGCAAACCGTGCAATCATTTCCGGATGAGTTACAGCAACATTATAAGAACTCATTTCACTAATCAAATGATAAAAACGAGAAGTCATATCATTTAGAGTTTCATTCTCTAAGAACTGAAATGATTCAAACTCTTTCTTCAATAGATCGTGGCGTATCTTTCTAGTTGCTGCATTTCCTTCTCCTCTCGCTACCAATGCATCCCATAAACCTTTCGTGGTCTTACAATATGAGAATTGATGAAAGATGTCTATGTGAAGCGCTTGAGTGAGAATAGTATACGCCTTCTTCTCCAGATCATACGCCTTTTTGTCGGTTTCTTGCATATTATTGAAAGTTGTCGCATTTGATCCTGCTTCTTCAAGAGCTTCACTAAATGCAGAGGTGAAACACGTCCATAATTCTGTGTTTTGCCCTTGAACGTAATTATGGAAACGACCCTTCCATGATGGATAGTCGTTCATGTAATTTAACTTTGGCGGGCGATTGTTCCTACCCGTCTCATTCTCACTAAGCAAAAGATTTTGAATGCTCTGATTTTGATTCGACACCATTGCCCATTGACTTGCACTTATTGACTGTTGTTGTTTAGGTATGGTACTCGCTAAATATTCGGCCATTGACATCTGGTTTTGAGCTGGTTGTGGATCCGTACTCCAATCCCAAGGACTCGTACAAATCATATTTGATATCAGAATGATAACACCTGGTCAAACACTTGAAAACACAAAGTTAGATACCTTTTGCAAGTCCTCTGTTTAAAATCACAGGAATAAGAATGTTTGACGAAATCCAAAAGTGATTTCGTCGATGTTATATGTGACGAAAATAGTTGATTTCGTTGACCGAGATGTGAAACAATGGGTTTTCGTTGACTGAAATGTTTGAACTGTTTTGTGATTTCGTTGCTGATATTGGACGAAATCAGGGGATGTGTTTTCGTTGAGCTGGGATTTCGTAAAGAGATTTCGTAACAAGTTATTTGCATAGGGATGTGTTTTCGTTGAGCTGATGTTGGACGAAATCAGGGGATGTGTTTTGCTGATGTTGGACGAAATCAGGGGAATGATGAGTTGACTAAAGAGATTTCGTAACAAGTTATTTGCATAGGGATTTCGTCCAGATCTGTTTTTACAAACTGATTTCGTTGACAATTGCTGCTGGTTGCCAGATATAATCTAAAACAAAATCTTATCTTCACCAAAACTACTGACACACTCAAACTACTTTGGCAAATAAGTCAAGCACTACCTTATCTTATCAGCTTTCTCACCGAATACTCATGATGGTTTGTGTACACAAATGTCAACTTAAATTATTTTAATCACAAACACTTTAACAATTCAACAATATAGAATCAAAATCAGATATTATCAAGAACATAAACAAGAACAACTTTAATATATTATGAACTTGATGAGTTTTCAGGTCACCGATAAATTTTCGAACACCAATTTTGCGAGAAACTTCAAAAAAAAACCTTAATACAACATGTATAACAAAGATTTAACAAGGTTTTAAATGAACTAACGGCAAAATACAAGATTTTCAAGACTTTAACACTAGATTTTCCAGAAAAGTTGATATTCAAAGCTCAAATCTTAAAGAACAATTTCTGAAAATGCATGAAAATCTTTCAAAACCCAAGATAAACAAACTTGGTTTTAACAAGGAATCGAGCCAATGCTCTGATACCAATTGTAGGTCCACCCGGAGGATCGAGTAACCTCTATTCCCTGTTTTCCGACAAACCCGAAAGTGCGGAATCCAAACGGGTAAGTTAAACAAAGTTACGAACACGTAAGACACAATATTCAACGATTAACACTCAATGTATTAATGCTAGAAAACGGTTACAATACGGTGTTTACAAATGGTCTCTGTAAACTCTCAGTGTGTGTGTTACAATGTGTTCGCTCTCAAATCTATTCAGACTTGTCTCTGTTTGTTTCTGTCTGTTGTGAGTGTATATATAGTGAAGCCATGACGAAAACAAGATCCTGACGAAAACCCATTAACGAAAACCAAGATCTGGACGAAATCCCTTGATTTCGTCCCATGTGTTTTCGTCCCATTTGGTTTTCACCAAAAGGGTGTTTTCACCACAAGGGTGATTTCACCACAGGGTGATTTCGTCCATCAGTTGGGCCAAAAACTTGGGCTTGGACTTTGGCATGTAGGACTTCTTCATGTATGGGCTTCTACTTGTGTTGGGCTTCATCATGGATTGGACCAAACAAACTAATAGACAATATAAACATAAGCTATACTAAATGCATACTGCACACACGCAGTAGCAATTACATTGAATGTTACGAAGTAAATCGCATACCGAGTCAAGACCGGAGGTTGTCTTGACTACGGCCTTCACTTCGTAGCCGAGTCGAACCGAGCCGAGCCGTATCCACATAATATGTATCAACAATAACATCGGTAACCTTTCTGATCGATCTCATAGCCAACAAATACACATTTCTCAGCACATTGCCCAAGTTTGTTTCTGTTGGTTTTTGGTATATGGACAAATGCTGTACACCTAAAGATTCGAGGTTCAAGTGTAAGAGGATGGGGAATACTGGCAAACTTAGATAGACAATCTAAGGGAGTCTTAAACTTAAGAGCTTTGGTGGGAAGCCGATTTAGGAGATACACGGAGGTTGCAAACGCCTCCGGCCAGAAAGATTTAGGTACACGAGATTCAATTAAAAGCGCTCAAGTCATTTCAAGAATAATACGATTTTTCCGTTCGGAAACACCGTTTTGTTCAGGGATATGAGAACAAGAGGTTTGATGAACTAATCCTTTGGTTTTAAAGAATTGTTTCATGGATGTATTGACAAATTCCCCCCCCCCCCCCCATTGTCGGATCGAAGAATCTGGATTTCCCTTTTGAACTGGGTGTGAATCATAGCATAAAACGTGGTAAATTTCTCATAAACTTCGGTTTTGTTTTTTAAAAAATATACTAATGTCATGCGAGTGTAATAATCCACGAATAGTAGAAAGTATCGAAAACCCTGCCCCCCCCCCCCCCCCACAATAGGAGCAGGACCCCACACATCCGAGTGGATTAGTGAAAAAGGTATTACTAGGTTTAAATGGTTGTCGATGGCTTTTGGCACGAAAACAGGTTTCACACTCTATTTTACTATTTGAAGGAAAGAGTTTTGGAAACAGAAGATGCGAATAACCGGTGGATGGGTGTCCCAAACGCCTATGCCATAGCCAGGCTTCCCGGTTTTCAGTTCTATGTGCCAACATCACAATACCCTGTTAAGCCACTTCATCCACGTAGTACAACCATTGACGCTCAGTACCATGTCCAATAATCACACCCGTCCTGATATCCTGTAGGAGGCAAAATGTAGGATGCATTAGTACCGTACAATTCAATTATTTCGTAATATGACTTATTGAGAGCAGTTTTTGTGATAATGACGGAACATAAAGGCAATTTGGTAATTTCATAGTTGGTGAAATTTCAATTGTTCCTCCTCCTCTCACTTGCATAGTTCCGTTGTTTGCGGTATGGATTTGAGTTTTTTGAGGGTTGGTCATTGACCGTATGTCCAACGGTTCAAACGTCATCGTGTTAGTGGCACCAGAATCAAATATCCAAGAACTGTTTTTTTCATGATTGATTGCCATATTAACCCTTTTTTTTTTGGTAAATACGTTGTCGTTGCGGATAAACCAGCTGACCAGTGTATTTAATAAATACGCTGAACACTTGAACTCGCGTTCAAGATTTAAGTCGCCCGAGATATATCAAATACGTCGGAAATGTTAAATACGCCGACAACCCACAACAAGAGAGACTTGGAATAACAACGCTAGGTAGCGAAGTTATCTTGCCGGCGTATTTATCAAATTCGCCGGGCAACTTGAACTCGCGTTCAAGATTTGAGGTGCAGAACAATTCCGCTAGCTCGAGGATTCAGAACAATTCCGCTCGCTTAAGACTTCAGTAAATCCGCCCTGTTAAACCAAACCGCTAGCTTAAAAATCGACGGCTAGGGTTTCCTGGGCAGACGACTAGGGTTCGTGGGTGTCAGGTCTGAAAAAAGAACCGCAGATCTGATTAGTATGAAGGTTCTATAATTGTTTCTGATTTGTTGTTGTTGAAGAATAAATCAAAGTTGTAGGATTGTGTGATTGGCCGATAGTTTTTTTATGGTTATTTTATTGTGTGGTGAAAAAAAAAAGGTTAGTGGAGGTTGGATTTTATGTGGCGGCTGAACATGTTGGACATAATTGTTAGGATTCAAAGAACAAGTGATTGGATTTTTTGGAGTTTGATTTTGGGTTTTGTTGAGATAGATTGTAGATGATGAACAAAGTGTTCACAGATCATAAACTCTGTTTTGATATCATGTCGACAGGTATAGAGAATAGACTGTGTAATGGGTTTGAATTGTATTGAACAACTTTAGGGTAACAAAGAAGGGTGTTTATATAAAACACCAGGTTACACATTTAGCCCCTACACTACGACACATCATTTACTTTCCGACAATCTTACTCTTTATAAGCAATAAAATAATATATCCAGGGTGTTATTTTAATAATATGATTGGTATATTAATAGAAATTGTTTTGTATATTATTAGCTTGTGTTTTAATATACAAAGTAATATAACACAAGACAAAGAATAATACCATTTTATTGATACGCATTAACATCGATCTGTCTTTAGTCTGTCCATACCATTTTAATTGTCCACAAACAAAATATAAAAATTATAAGGTATGAGTGGAAAAAAAAAATACAGAGAATTTTCAATAAATGTTGTAATTCAATGCAAAAACGATGGGTTTAGGCCTGATGATGGGCCAAACTGAGTGCCCATCGTGGAGTCATTTCTGATCACTACTTTTGAGGCCCGTAATCTTATTTTAAAGTTGTACACCTTTCACTATACAATACACCCGTCAACCAACACTTATTCTTTTATGCATATAGGATGATGCAAATTGTATACAAGTAGAAGCACCTCGAGCACTTAAGATATCAGCTGGTAGTCTCACTTTCTTCTACCTACAACTATCATAAAAGCTCCCTCACCATCACCCGATTTTATCGATCTTGTTTTATTACAGCATACCTTCATAACCATGTCAGAAACACACCCAAATGGTGACGGGCACGAGTTATCCAACACCACAACTAACACACCAATAATCCATCGGCTAAAAGAGTCTGTATTACCTCTGGTTGATTACCCTCCTGGTTTTTCGCGCAAGGTAGGGTACCATTTCCATACTGGTTCATTCCATATAATCTTTATAATGATTTCGTAATATTTTGTCAACAGGTGGTGGCAGAAGTGGTGGCTACATTCTTGTTGGTGTTTGTGACATGTGGAGCAGCATCACTTACCACAAGTGATGACCACAAGGTGTCACAACTTGGAGCCTCAGTTGCTGGTGGGCTCATCGTAACTGTTATGATCTACGCTGTTGGACATATATCTGGTGCACACATGAACCCAGCCGTGACACTTGCGTTTGCAACCGTTGGTCATTTCCCTTGGATTCAGGTACCCTACTAGACCACGACATGTTGTGTTAGCACCGTACATCTAAAAAGTTCAAACCAAAACACAAACCATAAATTCAAACTAAAACGCCAACCATGGTTGTTTGAAGTGACAAGTATGGGACCTCGAGTCCCTAAGACCATGATTTTTTTTATTTAAAATGGTAGGTATGAAAGAAATACATAGTGGTATCACATTAAAATCATTTCACAAATAGAGTTGTCGTCGTTGGACACATCTCCACCACCTGGTGAATTTCGATTTCAATTTTGTGGTATCACATAAAAATCATTTCACAAATAGGGTTGTTGCCCTTGAGAACATCGCCACCACCTTGCGATTTCCGATTTCAATTTTAATTTTCTCTAGTTTTTATTTAATATTTAATTTCGTTTTTTCTCTAACATTTAATATATATATGGAAAAGTTCTTGTACAAATAATCTTAACATACTAAACATACAAATTGAAGGAAAAGTCAAAAAGACAAGGTGGCATTTTTGTAATTATCTATAACTATCAAAGTTACTTTACAAATGTATCTAAAAAACCTACCCCCCCCCCTACCCCACCCCACACCCCCAAAAACCTAAAAAAACCCCTAACCCCCCCCCCCCCCCCCCCTCTCCCACCCAAGCTAAATTGCTAAAAACTAAACCCCCAAAAAAATCTAAAAAAAATAAAAAAAAATAAACACACAAAATAATTTTTTTTTAATATTTTTTTATAAAAAAATCGCTACTTTTAGTAGCAAAAAAAAAATATTTTTTTTTGTAACAAAATGTAGCGATTTTTAAAAAAATTGTGTTTTTTAGGTATTTTTGGTTAAGTTCACATTTGTATAGTAACTTTGATAGTTGGTGGTAATTACAAAAATGTCACCTTGTCTTTTTTACTTTTCCTTCAATTTGTATGTTTAGTATGTTAAGTTTATTTGTATTTGATCTTTTGCCTATATATATATAGGAAAAGTGTAAAATACAATACGGCTTAACGTACATCACGTACGACAACGTGCGTGATTATGTGTTTAACGTGCGTGATTAATGTTTTCATCATGCGTGATTAATATTTTCCAACATGCGTGATTTGGGTTTTTTAGTTTATAACGTGCGTGATTTTCAAATGAACGTGCGTAACATGTTTAAATTTACGTAAATTCGTAAATAAAGAAAATTAACACATGTGTAAGTTTGCCATTTACACATGTATAAATCTGTTATATATACGCATGTGTAAAAAAATCTAAAAAAGAGTGATTTTGAAAGGAGAAATGAATTATTTGATATTGGAAATTCTTTTTTTGATGTTGTATCTTAATTACAATGAGGTTTGTATTAAAAAAATTGGTTTTGATTGGTTTTTTCGTTCGTTCTCACGGTTCTCGCAATATATAGCGTTCTCAAGATAACCCTCCCATACATATGTATATATATATATATAGGGTAATGCTCCATAGGAAACCCTTATGTTTTTAAAAAACCCTAGAAAACCCAACCTCCCGATTTTTTTTTTTTTAATTACACATGTAATATACATGTTTTTAAGAGTTTTGGGCCAAAAAAAACAAAAAAGCGCCGAAGGAATTTAAAAAAAATAAATAAACAAGTTTCAGCATTTTTTGTCTAACACATGTTTGTCACAAAAGTTGCTGAAATTTGTTTATTTTTTTTTTAAATAATCCTCGGCGCTTTTTTGTTTTTTTTTTTGCCCAAAACTCTTAAAAACATGTATATTACATGTGTTATTTTTTTCAAAAAAAAAAATGTCAGGAGGTTGGGTTTTCTAGGGTTTTTTTAAAACATAAGGGTTTTCTACCTAGCCCTACCCTATATATATATATATATATATATATATATATATATATATATATATATATATATATATATATATATATATATGATTAGGTTCAAGAGTGAACACTAGTGTAGTTTGCGAACTGAGCGAACTAATTCTGGCCATACATGTGTGTAGATCAATAGCCAAGATTTGATGATGAAATACACTAGTGTATTTTACGATTTGATGATGAAATCCTAGCCATCCACGTGTGTAAATCAATGGCCAAATTTTGTTCACTCAGTTCGCAAATACATTAGTGTTCACTCTCTCTCTCTCTCTCTCTCTCTATATATATATATATATATATATAGGGTAAGGTTCATTTGAGAACCACCTTTATTGTGAGAACTATGAGAACCAATGTGAACACACCAAAAAAACATAACCCCCCCCCCATCCCCCGAAAACCTAACCACCCCACCCTCCATCCAAGCTAAAATGCTAAACACTAAACCCCCAAAAAATATAAAAAAATCTAAAAGCACACAAAAAAAAATTAAATATTTTTTACATTAAAATCGCTACTTTTAGTAGCCAAAAAAACATTTTTTTTTGCTAACGAATATAGCGCTTTTTCTATAAAGAATAGTAAAAAAGTTTTTTTTTTTTGTTTTTTTTAGCTTTTTTAGGTATTTTTGGTTGTATTTACATTGGTTCTCGCAATAAAGGGTGGTTCCTAACGGATTCTTCTCATATATATATAGGGAAAGGTTAACATACAAAAAGCCTTATCGTACATCACATACGCGACAAGCATAACCGTCGGATCAGGGTATAATCACGCATGAGAAGACATAATCACGCATGGGATCAGTTTTTTTTATAATCACGCATGGAATCCAAAATCACGCACATTATTTTGATTAAAATTGTAATTACGCATGTTATACACTTGGTCGCGTACGATAATGTACGATAAGGCCTTTTGTACATTATACTTTCTCTCTCTCTCTCTCTCTCTATATATATATATATATAATGTAAGTATCTATAGAAAACCCACTTTAATTTAGAAAACCCGGGAAATTCAAAGCTCCCGATGTTTTTTTTTTTTTAAAAATATACACATGTTATATACATGTTTTTAAGGTATTTGGGCAAAAAAAATCAAAAAAGTGCCGAGTAGATATTTTTAAAAAAAATAAACAAGTTTTGGTGTAACACGTGTTACAAATATGTCAGATGAATGTAACACGTGTTACACCAAAACTTGTTTATTTTTTTTTTAAATATCTACTCGGCGCTTTTTTGATTTTTTTTTGCCCAAATACCTTAAAAACATGTATATAACATATGTATATTTTTTTTTTTTTAAAAACATCGGGAGCTTTGAGTTTCCCGGGTTTTCTAAATTAAAGTGGGTTTTCTATACATCCTTCCCCTATATATATAATGTAAGTATATATAAATACACATTTTTTTATTATTTTTTTTCTATGTTTCAATATAATCATACTCTTTCATACCTACCAATTTCTAAAATTAAAAAAAAAAAAACTTCAAAGACCTTAGAGACATCCCAGGCCGTCTGGCATGTACTTGTCCACCAGAGGACCTACCACTAATTGGCAATTTTCATTATCAGCAATTATTTCTATATTAGGGTGAAGGGAGTGGTTAAACAGGTGAAAGTGGCAAACTTCAAAATCGACCAATCAAAGTGTGCCATGTCATTTAGTGTGAAGAGTTTAAACTATGGTGAAAAGTGTTGGCAATGGTTAAACACTTGAAAGTGGTAAACTTTTTTTTTTTTTTTTATAAATTATATGTTAAATATTTCACACACAAACACCTCACACAAACACCTGCCAACAGGTCTTGTCCCCCCAACTTTTCCACTTTTGTCGATCGGTGAGATGTTGCCGACTTCACATGCTTGCCGCGCGGGAAAACGGGACGGCGCCGGTGTTGCCGATCGGCAAACCGGTTTGCCGAGGACTTCACCGCACCACTCCCTTCACCCTTAATGCATGGGTTGTCAATTTCAACTTATTATAAGTAGTGTGCATGAATTCATAAAATATTCAGGATCGATATATTTGAAAACTAATAGTGACATATAAATCTTACATTAAAATATAACAAAGGGATTGGAAAAATAAAAGCATTTTGAATCAATCTAACTAGGCATATACATAAAAACTACCATTTTGATTCCCTACCCAACCTTCCTGATGATCCGCCCAATTTTGTCATTAATCATAGACCTTTTTGGCAAAGTCAAATAACTAACATGAGTAGTTCAATCTATGCAGGTCCCTGTATACGCCGCAGCACAACTGACGGGTTCCATATCAGCATCATTTGCCCTACAGGTGTTGCTAGACAATGTAAAACATTTGGGGACAACAACACCTTCAGGAACAGACCTACAAGCTCTAATCATGGAGATCATAGTAACTTTTTGTATGATGTTTGTCACTTCAGCTGTTGCAACAGATTCTAAAGCCGTAAGAATACTTGTTTTACATTTAGAAAATAAAAACTATGTGGTAAATAAAAAAAATGTTAAAATATTTGTAGGTTGGAGAACTAGCAGGTATAGCAGTTGGATCAGCAGTATGCATTACTTCCATCTTGGCAGGGTACAACTTAAAAGAAATAACATTATAAACTTTTAATATATATATGAGTCAAATAAATAACATATAACACATGCATATCAAATTGCAGACCAGTATCAGGTGGATCGATGAACCCAGCACGCACAATCGGACCTGCATTAGCTAGTAACAACTATAAGGCCATTTGGGTGTACATTATTGGTCCTATAACAGGGACGATATCAGGGGTGTTATGCTATAGTTTTATTCGACACACAGATAGACCAATTCAATCGGTATCTTCTTTCAAACTTAGAATGATGAAGAGCAATGATGAAAGTGTTGTAGAGAAAGATTCTCTTAGCTTCGTGTAATGATATAACTAGTAAGGGTTAGGTTCATTTGTGAACAACCCTCTTAATAGTGAACTGTGTAAACCAATCCCAGCCCTTGATTATCAATACATAAATGTAAATCAATGGCTAGGATTTGATGATGAAAATACACTAGTGTATTTTACGATTTGATGATGTAAATCAATGACCAGGATTTTTTCACTCAGTTCACAAATACACTAATCTATACATATAATAAAGTAAACCAATGTGTGACACGTGTCATTCGTTGGAGACACCTATTTTTGGGTTTTCCCGCCTTTCTTTCATATTTATTTTCTAATAATTTATCTTCTAATTTATAGATAATATTAAATAGAAAAATGTTTATCTGATAATTATAACCCTTTTATTGAAATATGAAAAGGGTTTCACACTTTTTTGGATTTTATTAAAATTCATGACTACATTATATAATTATAAGCTTAAATATATATGTCAAAATTAAAAATTATTCTTCAAAAATTCAGTAACATCCATCCATACTCTATATATACATTTAGAAAAATGTTAATAATTGCAAATAATACTAAATAGAAAAATGTTAATTGAAAAAAATATAGGATATCATCAAATGTATATCGATTACTTAAATGAGTATACACATGCATGGGCGGTGTTAAGGGTGTGCGGGGAGGACCACCGCACATGGTCCGTGATTTCGAGAGGCACGTGTTTTTTATAAAAAAAAAATCCGATATTTATGTTAATTTTTTTTTAAATAGCATACCAAACATGCTCTTAGTGAGCCCAATACCCATTGGCATTAGCTTTAGGGCATGTTTGGCTAAGATTTTTGAAACAACTTATTGGCTTTTTGAAAAGTCATAAGCTACAAAATGATGTTTGACAATATGGATGTATGTGAGAGGAAAAAGGCAATAAGTCAATAAGTCACTCCATACTGACATTTCCAAAACGCTAATAAGTCTAGAAGTTGTTTCAAAAAAACATAACCAAACATGCTCTTAGTGAGCCCAATACCCATTTGATTTTAAAATTAAATAATAATATTAAATTATTACGGAAGAACATATTTTTTCGAGCTCAAACAGGGTACATGAATTCTCAGAGACGACTCTGTACACATGTATGAGATTTTTTTTACTATTATTATTAGTTTCATTATTTATCAAATATATATAAATGTCTCCGTCTTTGATTTGCATTTACAAGAAATATTTATTATATAGTTTAAATTGTTCAACCCGTGTAACACACGGGGAACTAACCTAGTATAATATATATTAAAGAAGTGTTATCAAGCACGTTTTAATTATCAATTAAGTCCAACAACCAACTCAAACATGCTCTTTCTCGAATTACATATCATAAATCAAAACTAAAAAAAATTACAGAAATTTGTTTGCCAATATGGCATCAAATGTACCGGTTTAGAGTTAATTGCCCGGATGGTTCTTGTGGTTTGGCATTTTTTACCTTTAGTCCCCACCTTTTCAAAATAGCATATATGGTCCCTATGGTTTGATTGTCTATTACTCGGATAGTCCCCTAAATGGATGGTAGTTAGTTTATTTAGTCAAGTTGGTGTGAGTTTACTAAATTACCATTACTTATAATATTAAATAATACATAAAAAATAATTAATCACTTATAAACCTACCCCACCCCTACCTCTTCATTCATCTTCTGGTAAAAACATGGCCGACGAAGCCAAAGGCAACGCCGCGTTTTTCGTCGGAAACTTTACGACGCCGTTAATCACTTCACTGACGCAATCAATCTCGCCCCAACCAACCACGTTTTGTACTCTAACCACTCCGCCTCTTACGCTTCTCTAAATCAGTACATCGAAGCTCTCGTTGCTTTGTTTTTCCAGATCCCAGATGAATTTGTGTGGGTTGTTCTTCTTTAAGTCATAAAGAAGTGTAGTATGATTTAAGATTGGGAAATTTTAAAGAAATACTGAAAGTGTTTTCGATCCAGTGCTTCTACCCAAGAATAATACTTTGTCTGCTTAAGTATTTAGTAGTCTTGGAATATGGAATGGATATTTTGTTCTTTAACTATTTGTGCAAATTAGATCTTCAATCTTATTATTTGTTTTATAAGTAACAAAATTATATTGACATAGACACACAAAGATTCAGATTTACCGCCGAAAATGAGGGGGATGAGGTTTCAGAGATGCAGTGACAGAAAAACGAGGGGAAAGGTAGTTGCTTATCGAATCGAAAGAAGGAAGTTGCTTATCGAAGCTTTCTTCCGAGTTTGTTCCGTTCTCCGGCGGGATTCTTTTGCACAAAGACTTCCTTTCAAGTCAACTTGTAATGCCCTGCTTCTTCGTACTTTCCACAATTAGAAGGTTTTGCCTGTATTTCTATTTTTGGAAGTCTTGTGTTCTTGTAATCGTTCTTTTGTTGTAATCGTTGTAAAATCCGAGACTTGAATCATAAACAAAATTCGTATTTCTTACAATTCATGTTTTACATATTCATACTTATTCACACGTTTGAATTCATTATACATATGATAACCTATTCGTAATTCTTGCAAGATGTGTTAAACTCACAAACACTTGTCATACATGCTCAATTCATGCGTGTACGATACTTAATCTCGATCTTCATACTTGTTTATGTTCTTTTGTTATTTTAAACATGTCATACTTATTCACACGTTTGAATTCATTATATATATGATAACCTATTCGTAATTCTTGCAAGATGTGTTAAACTCACAAACACTTGTCATACATGCTCAATTCATGCGTATACGATACTTAATCTCGATCTTCATACTTAATCATACTTGTTTATGTTCTTTTGTTATTTTAAACATGTTTACTTTCATATCATCTATAAGAACATAATGTTTCTACCTTAAACCATGATAAATACACACATTCGGACTTGTAACATGTTAGGTTATACATTAAATATGTTAAATACTTAACATATAACACAAATATGTAACATTATAATGTTTAAAAAAATAATAAAAGTATGGCAGCCCAAATCAGCGCCAATCAGCCCTATATGGCTAGGTTTTGTGGGCTTGTTTCAATGATTAACCCTTCTAAACACTTCCAAAGCCCAACCCAATGAAACCCTAATCCATCCCCTATAAAACCCAAGCCTCCTCCAAGCATTTTTCACTTTCTAAACACTCTCCATTCACTCACAAACTCTCTTAATCGTTGCTGAATTCAGGAGTTCGAGCAGATTCATCACATCTTAAAAAGTGAGCATATCTCACTCATTTCTTAACCTTATCACTTGATTCTTTTTCCTACTTACTTGGATTAACCTTAGGAACGTTTCCATAGGTTTTCCTTGGAAAACCAGGCTCTGGAACGTCACCAATAAGCCTCCAAAGTGGACTGCAACTTTCTGATTGATTCAAACTTTGTTAATCTTGATTAAACTTGAGTTATCTCATCTCAAACCTATGTCCTTATGCTTATAACCACATCTATGGTTAGTTAGGCTTAAAAACAAGGTTGAGACATGTAAAACCAGAGGTTAAAACCTCACAAACTTTCTGTTTTGGTTCGGGTTTTACCCACAAGTAGTGTTCAAGCTCAAAGCTTGATATTTGTGTGATTGTGGAACAAGCTTGGGCTATTCCACTTGAAAATCCACACATTATTTGATGTTTTTCCATAGATTAGTTGTTATTATTTACTTCATACTTGTAAGTTCAAGACCCTCCTTGAATGTTCATAACATCAAGTGTAGTGGAGAACATCAAGAGGTACCTAAATGGAAGACTTGTTATTCCTACCTCCTACATGACTTCTATGACACAAAAGAGGTTCCTAAATGGAGGATTCATCCTCCTACCTCATTCTTGAACTAATGGACTTATTAATATAATGCATAACCTATATATTAACTAAGTAAATCAAATCTTTGATGATGAACTAGTGGTCACTTATCAAAGTGTTTGGTTACATCATCTAAACATTATGTGATAAAGATGACTATTTTCATATGTTTATGTTCATACGTTTTTAAACTCCAAATCCTTATTCCATCGTTATACTCCAATACTCATACACCTTTGTTTCTTCGTGTAGAAGGACTTGGTGTTCCAACCTGATATGTGTAAAATGCAACATATAAATTACATCAAATGAGGCATAAAACTAACCCTTTTTTAGTACTAATGTTGGAAAAAGTGTGCTTTTGTCTTCCTTTTGTATTTTCAGGACTAAATGGGCGTAATTGAACAAAAGGAACAAATATGCAGCCAAATCTAACATAAATACAAGAAAAAGAATAAACGTTGCATGCCCGACCCCTCGACAGCATCTTCCCAAGCAAAAACAAAGAAACAGAAGGATGACCACGGCCCCTTGCCCAGCGGACACGGGGGCGTGGCCAAGTGTCTGCAGAAAAGACAAAGCAATGGAAGCTTCTATTCCCAGCACGGGGGCGTGCCCAGCTCAACACGGGTCATGGTCAACGCTAAGATTCGTAAAATCTTGCAAATCTTGATAGTACAGATTCGCTTCTGCACACGGGGGCGTGTGGAGCTAATGCAAACAAATTGCAATTAATGAATAAAGAGAATAAGGATGGACATGGGGTCGTGCCCAGTGAACACGGGGTCGTGTCCAGGCTTCTGTACAAACTATAAATAGGGGTGTTTGGCTCACTTCAAAGGCATCTCTTGGCAAACCACCTCTCTACCACTTCACCCACACTCCACCACCATAACAACACCTACATCCACCACCATCATCCATCATCCATCTTAGAGTGTGTGTAGTAGTCTCGGGATCCAAGATTGATAGTACGAGTTCTTGACAATCAAAGGCCATGTTTGCCTAAGCCTCTTACATCACTTGGTGAAGACAAGCATTTAGTGTAATACTTTTGATTTTTAATATTTTCGCATTTTTTATTTGGTTTTGTATTAATGACTTTAATAACTAGTTTCTTATGTTGAAGGTGAAACTTCCTTATCATTTGTCCGTGGTGTCTTCGCATTATTTTACTGTCTATATAAAATAAAAGATTTTCACCATTCATATCTCTGCGGTCTATATAGACATATGTTGGCTACCTGGTCAGGGGTTAAGGGAATGGTTTGGTATGGTTCTTGCCTTGTTCAGTGTATAGATCCTGCAAGGACCTGGGTCAAGCTTACTAGGACCTCCTTCAATACCCACTGGTATTGGATGGCGGGGGTCCGAATGGCTTGATCCCCTCGTATGTAAACTACTATTAATACATTAACCCGGCTACTTGGGATTGTATCCTTGCTGACTCAAACCACTTAGCCGAGGGTAACGTCACCTTCAAAAGAGGGGCCTACCACATTACGCATTAATAACTTAATTAATTATCTTCCAATATTCCAACCCTTTAGGATTGTATCCTTGCTAACTCAAACTACTGGGTTGAGAGTAACATCACCTTCAAAACAGGGGCCTACTACTATAACTAAGATAATCTCTTAAAAAGTGTAAAACTGTGGAAATCATCAAAGGTTACACTAAAGGCGAGTCGAATCCAAGTGATTAATCTTGTCTATCTGGTTTATTTTTATTTTTATTTTTCAGCATTTTTAGTTTTTAATTTTAATGTTTAAAACCTTTTCTAAAATTTTGATTTGATTAGACGTTGAGGATAAACCAGTACTAAAAGCTCTTGTG
Source organism: Helianthus tuberosus (assembly GCA_030545235.1). Classification (NCBI taxonomy): domain Eukaryota; kingdom Viridiplantae; phylum Streptophyta; class Magnoliopsida; order Asterales; family Asteraceae; genus Helianthus; species Helianthus tuberosus. The sequence goes on from CM060417.1 coordinate 105,901,073, forward strand.
TCCTTGGACGACCTCGGTATCTTACGAACGCTATACTACGCTCACGATGGGTGCACTTGCCCATATGTGTGTTTAGTGTTAGTAGAATATTGTGTTTTATAAATTTAAAACTTGACTAAAGTGTTAAAAGGGCTTAAAATATAAACAAAAAAAATATATCACACTACACACGCATCAAGTTTTTGGCGCCGTTGCCGAGGACACAAGGATTTTAAGAAAGTTAGGAATCAACGGCCTAATCGTTTTTCTTATTTTTCTGATTTTTTTCTAGATTTTTTCAGCTTCTGCAGGCTGCAGCATGGGGCTGTGCCTGGTCGGACACGGGGTCATGCTCAGCATCCTTACTGGCAGTTTTTATTTTTCGAGTTGCAGAGAGCTGAACACGGGGTCGTGTTGGTGCAGCATGGGGTCGTGTCGAACTCCCCAGTAACAGGGATCCGGAAAACAATAACTGTAACCACGACCACGGGCCGTGTTCAGCTGAGCACGGGGCCGTGGTGAAACTTCTGACCTACAATCTTTTTTGTTTTTATCGCAGGACTCGGAACCCAGGCGCCACACCTGAACTTCCTAAGTTGTGCATGAGCTCTAGTTCCAATAAAGACATAAAAGAACCTCCAGACGAACCCGAATGCTTTCTAAGAAAAAGACTTAAAGCTAAAACCCAAGAGAAAGTTTCGGGGGACCTACTTCCAATGGCGGACCAACGTACCCTAATGGATTACCTACGACCTACTGTAGGTTAGGGGTGTTCATGAGCCGATCCGATCCGAGCGAGGGTCTGCTCATGCTCGGATTGAATTACAACCGATTCGATCCGAGCGGATCGAATTTGCAAAATCGAGCACAAAAGTGATGCCCGTGCTCGAATTGAATTTGAATCTAGCGGATCGTTTTCGCTCGGTTTTATAAGAAGACATTCTACAAAAAAAAAACAACATTCTTAAATTTTTATTACTAATTCAGAGTGCACTGTACAAAAACTGTAAAAAAAGCCACCTTTTAACTAGAGTCATCAAAATAACAACCTTCATTAAAACATGTATAACATGTGTACACTGTACACAGATGATTTCGGGTTCAATTAAATGATTTAAATGTACCCACTGTATAACCTGTACACAGGTTATCAAAACACAAAATCGACCCATATAATTATAATTTCCTTCAAGATATTTAGAATCATATACTAGATTGGAAAGTATGTGAAGCAAAACTCTTTATTTCAAAACATAAATTCGATCCATATAAGAAAACTGACCTTTACTTGAAGATTCAAATTGCGGATGAAGATGTAGGGGAGTCGCTGGAGGTAGGATAGTCGCCGGAGCTAGGGCAGTGTATGCAACTGAGCGTGATTGCGTGAGTGTGTGCAACTAAGCGTCTGAGCGTGAGTGTGTGGCTGCGCTATGTGCAACTTGGAACAATGAGGAAGGGGAATTAGGAATTAGATTTAGGGTAAGGAATGGGCTAAGCATGAATGGGCTAAGTATTTTTATGGATTAAGTATGATTGGGCGTTGATTTTTATGGGCTACTTATGCTTATATTAATTAAATATATATATTAGTTATTTATTAAAAATAATTCGAGCGAAACCGAGCGATCGGACCTTTGCTCATGCTTGGCTGGTTTTCAAATCGAACTTAGCCGAGCGGCTCATTTACAAACCGAACGTGAATCGAACGAACATTTTTCGGGCATTTTTCGAGCAATTGTCGAGCGATCCTCGATCGTCGAGCAGTTTGGACAGCCCTACTATAGGTAATCTCGGCGCCGCTATCAATGCACCGAATGTCGATGCCAACAACTTTGAACTTCGGCCGCATTTGATTCAAATGCTCCAAAACTACGCAACTTTCCATGGGCTTGCGAACGAAGATCCCCATTTACATATTACCAACTTTTTGGAAATATGTGATACTTTTCGGATCAACGGAGCATCAAATGACGCCATCCGCCTCTGATTGTTTCCATTTTCACTAAAAGACCGAGCTAAGGCTTGGCTTAACACCCTCCAGTTGGATCAGTAAACACCTGGGATGAACTAGCCCAAAAGTTTTTGTATAAGTATTTCCCTTCTTCAAAAACGGCTAAATTAATGACTGAAATTAATACATACTCGCAAGAGGACGGGGAATCCTTATATGAAACTTGGGAAAGGTTCAAGGAGCTACTAAGAAAGTATCCCCATCATGGTCTTGTGGTATGGCAACAAGTATCCACTTTTTATAATGGGTTGTTGCCACACACAAGACAGACACTTGACTCTAGCTCCGGGGGACTTCTAGGTAATCGTCGCCCAAATGAAATTTATAATCAAATTGAGGAAATTGCTCAAAAGAATTTTCAATGGCACACTCCCCGAGGCATGAAATCAATTGCCTCGGGCGCCCATAAGGTAGACGAAAGCACTTCTTTACAAGCCCAAATCGAGACCCTTTCTTCAAAAATCAAAAAGTTAGAAATGGAGAAAACAGCCTCGGTTATGGCTTGTGAAGGGTGTGGTGGGCCACATGAAAATTGGAGTTGTATGAAAGAAATGGATAATCAAACGGAAACGGTAAACTACATTGATAATAGACCTAGGCCGTCAGGTCCTCCAACGGGTACCTACAACCAAGGATGGCGTAACCACCATAACCTTGGCTGGAAAGAGCCCGGTAATAGTAGTAATTAACAAAACCAAACCAACGAACAAACTTTCAACAACCAAGAAATGAGTAACAAAATTTCTCTCAATGGGGATGAGAGAGACTTGAGGACACTATCTCACGCCTCATCTCCGACACCGAAAAGAAAAACTCGGATCGGTTCCAACAATTTGATTCGAACTATAGAAATCTACAAGCTAGTATTCAAAATATTAAAAAACAACTAAATCAGCTAGCTCAAAATTTCTTCGAGAGACAACAAGGCACGTTACCCAGCAATACCGAAACTAACCCAAAGGCGCAAGTACATCTCATCACATTGAGAAACCGTACCGTAGGTCCCGAGGAGGCTCCGTTACCCCCATCCGACAAGAGTCCATCCAATCAATCCACAACTTCGCCAGCACCCAAAAAGGAAATGACTCCTCCATCAAATCACGAGCCCGCTAAAAATCCCGCGGTACCCTACCCCGGACGGTTACTTCGCCAAAAGACCGATGAGCAATTCACAAAGTTCATAAACTTACTAAAAGAACTGCATGTCAATATTCCATTTGTAGAGGTCCTCACTCAAATGCCTAAATATTCAAAATTTATGAGAGACTTCCTCACTCACGAAAGGAAAATTGAATCATTGCAATTAGTTAATTTAAGCGAAGAATGCTCCGCCTTGCTACTCAACAAACTCCCACAAAAGAAGATCGACCCTGGAAGCTTCACAATCCCCTGTTCAATTGGGGGATCACCCATACGCAATGCCCTAGCCGATCTTGGGGCTAGCATCAACCTCATGCCCGCATCAATGTTTGACCGACTCGGACTAGAGAAAACAAGCCCTACAAAGATGAGCATACAACTCGCCGATAGGTCCATTAAATATCCACAAGGTGTCGCCGAAAATCTGTTGGTAAAAGTCATAGACTTTATCTTCCCGGCCGACTTTGTCATCCTAGATATGGAGGAAGATACCGAAGTACCACTTATCTTAGGAAGACTATTCCTAGCCACCGCCCACGCAATGATGGATATGAATGGTGGGAAATTAACATTGAGGGTTGGGGACAAAGAGATGGAGTTCGGGGTTGGGAAAAGAGTAGAAGACGAGGACCCGGTCAATTACATGAAGGTCATAGACTCAAGCTTGGATGAGGCTCTCTGACGGTGAAACATGGGATGCAAGACATCCCACTTGGGTAACATATGACCCGACTTTGGGTCTAGCCAAGGACCCTTATAAACGTGGCGCACCACGGAGGCATTCCGCGGAACTATCCTTAGTTTTAGTTTAGATTAACTTTTATGTTTTCTAGTTTAGTTTTACTTTTTAGGAATAAAACACACTCTAAATGGTGGAGGTTACTAAGGGAGACTTGAACCCGCGCCCCATGCACAAAAACAGAGCCTCCCGACAATTTTTCTTCGTTACAGCAAGTTCAGCACGGGGTCGTGCTCAGCCCAACACGCCCCGTGCCCAAGGTTCTACAGAAAATGCCCAGTTCAGGTATCTGGACACGGGGTCGTGTTCACTGAACACGCCCCCGTGCCTAGCCTTCTGTTAATTATGATACTGGCGATCTGAATAAGGGGCCGTGCCTGGACCAACACGGGCTCGTGTCCAGACGCCCAGTAACATAAAATTTTGTTTTTAAACACCTTTTTACACATTCAATCAACCTAAAAACTTATTTTTGGGACACATTGAGGACAATGTGTAATTTAAGTGTGGGGGGATGCTAAAACCTTGAATTTTGCAAGTCCTAACAAAAATCCTTACACAAAACTCTATTGGAACCGCTAATCACCCCAAATTTTTTCAAAAACTTTTCATTTACTTTTCATTTTTTTACTTGTCTTGGTTTAATTTGGGAATAACAAGTTCTAAAAAGGTTATATTTTTACAAATTTATGTCACACCCCGATATTTCCACGTATTACCGGTGGGCCCGGTGGGGAGTATCGTGACGTAGTTGATATCATCATGATCAAACAACACAATTTAAATGCACAGCGGAAACAAAAAGTATGAATCACATTACAAACCGAATAAATAGTAATATCAAGGTAACACAACGGGCTGTAAAGGATCCACAGGTGGATCAAAAGATAAATAAGTTCATTGTTCAACAGACTTTAACATCTAGATCTTGGAAGACTTGATTATTGATGCCTGGAGTACCCAGCCTATTTCGTATAGTAGCTGCACTTAACCTTTTTGGAAAATACGTCAGTTTACACTGGTAAATACAATTATCTGACTCATTTTAAAAAGAGTTTAAGAAAATTAGTTTGAATGCACATGGCACAAAATGTCTTTTATAACTTGGGATAATTATTTAAAAATAAACTTGTATACAGTTTTACATGTTTGTCGTCCATTTAGGACCCGGTTAGAAGAGCCGGTATAATAAGATTAATTGACACACCACTTGGTATAATACCCACAAGAAGAATACCCTTCTTGTGGACTACCTTTTTACATACGCATCTGTCAGGTGTATGCCTACACCCTGTGCTTAAGTCGTGGCCATTTCTAACGAATGAGCCGAGGATATCCAAGACACGGTCATTAACCCCCCAAAGGCATTGCATCAAATAAGACAGAATAAAATGGGTTATGCATCTTTTTAATCAATATCTGATTGTACGACTTCATACCCGACCAAGCGGTATTATTATAATACCGTACCCCAAGCCCGTATAGGGAAAATAAGTTAAAAGTATTTACCTGAGCAAAGTATAAATCACAACAGCAAGTGCACGTAGCTTTTACTGGGCTCCTAATCTAGAACGAAGGTTTTAATAACCTATTAGATTCCTAACGGGTCTTAATTAAGCCTAAACTTAGGCCGGTTAGTTTTAAAGAAAGGTATACGGTTCAAAATGCAAGATTAAGCGAAGACCAGATTAGAATGTGATTTAGTCCCGACAAGTTTGGAGACTTTTATAATATGGGTAAACTAAACACATTCTGGATTTTGAGATGAAAATGATAGGGTTTGACCCGTTTCGGTCAATTTATGCAAACTAGTTACATAAACCTAACCGAATGCGAATAACGCATAACGGGTAACCAAATGAGTCACGAACAGGTTTCCTAAGTTAATATGCTTTAAATATGTTGTGATATCAGTAGGATACCTTCCATTATGCCCAAAACGAGTTTAATCTCAAATTAAGCCACGTAGGGGTATTTTGGTCATTTTAAAGATTAGGGGGGGTAGTTGCACGGACCTCCCATCCGCCGGAGTATTGCAACTCCGCAAGCTAGCTTAGCCCCATAGCTGCCTGGCGGTGATTACCCACGGTGAAAAGAGATTAAATAAAATTCTGAGCTTCGGGTCTGAAGTAATCAGTAAAACTACTTAATTTAATAGGTTATATCAGTTGGTGATAAGTCTTATATGACAAGAATGGTTTTAACCCGTACTATGTGTTTAATATGCGTAAAAAGTCGTTTTAAGCGATTTCCGGGTTATAACAGGAAATCCGAGTTTTCTGATCAGGTTATAAAGTTCAAAATACTTCATTTATCATATAAAATCAGTAGCCAAAGATTTGGTATCAAATTGTTATGTAAAACTCATTTTATAAGCAAAAAAAAAAAAGTATAATCGGTAATAACCGAATCAAGGCAATAACCCTATGTTATGATCAGTTTAAAAATAATTAAAAATCTTCAATAATCCCAAAATATTATATTACATTAGTGGGTAAAAGGTTTGGTGTTAAAATTGGGTCTAGATAGGCTTTATGCTAATTGCGCCGTTTAATTAAATAAAAAGCTTTCTAATTACGCTATTGAGCATAACTCCTAATCTAGACCTCGAACTGATGTGAAATTTTAGGGACATGTTTATAAATCAGTAGCAAAGATTATTGTCCTCTCATATTTCCAAAATTTTTGTTTTAGGGTCAAATGGGCATTATGGTCAACATTAAGCTATTAACGGAAACGTGTAAATGAATCGGACAATCAACGAGCCAATCACATAGGGTTATACTATCATATAACCTGGTCCTAATGAAGCTCTAAGGCATTTTTAAATCATGCTAATATGGGTCAGAAATGAAAGTCAAGGCAATGGTCAATTTATGCGACTTTCGGTTCCGAACCGGTCCTAAACTGAAAATTGTCGGGTCGGACAAGCTTAGACATGTTCTTGCATTGATTACCAAGTTATATGAGTGGCAAAACAGGTTACATGTCTTCTACATTGCTAATTATGTTTTAATTCGAAAGTTATGTTTCTGTTGACTTTTTATAACCAACTTTGACCCGACAAATGACTTAGTTAGAGCGGGAATTAGAGTGTGCCCTTTTAAGGGTTTAATGCCCACATAATTACCAACTTATAACTACTTTTAGTTTGACTAATCACTGGACCATTAGTGATTAATCGTTAAGTCAAACCTTAATTACGACGGTTTGACTTTAAGCTAATTAACTAAGTAAAACACGATTAAGGAAGGTTAAGGAAGCTTACCAAGGTCCTATGCACGACTAATGATGCTTAGGAAGTGGTCTTGTGCTCCAGGAAGTTCCAGAAATGAAGTTTGAATGAATGATCAAAAGTTGCAACAATGTGGGTCTTTATATAGTGATCTTGATTGATCAAGATGGTTCCAAACAAGTCTAGGATTGATCCTTGATCAACACAAGTGTCCCTAGTGCCTAAAAACATGTTTTTGCAGCCCATGGTATTGAAAACAAGCAATCTAAGTCGGTTAAACGGGCTGGACAGACACCTGTCATGTTTTTCTGATGCTGGGGGTGCCAGGCGGCCCGTGTAAGGTCCTGCCTGGGCTTACGCGGCCCGTGTGAGGGCTGGGCTCAGGTCAACAAGTTTTCAATTATTGCATTTTTAGTCCTTGGTCCTTCCAAAAGTTGTTTTAACCTTTCTTTTTGCACTATGAGCCCTCTAAATTGATTCCAAAGGACTTCAAGACATAGCCAATCTTTGTGAAGTCCTCGGTCAACTTTATGGTCACCCGAAAAGCCTTAATTATCAACGTCGACGCTTTTAACCCCTCGGATACGAATGTTGTCATAACTTTCTCATACTTAATCGAAACCTTGTGAAATTTTTATCACATATTCTCGTGAGTATAATTAGTTATTACGAAGCTTCGGGTTTGCTAAATGGTCACTCAGAGGTATACTTTAAACATGTTGACACATTTAACCCCTGTAGTTTGTAATTCCTCACTTTCTTTCACAATTAGCTTCGTATGATCCATGATTCATTCGTTTAAGGGTATAAACATCATGTGGGGCTATTGAAAGATATATTTATCTCATGTTGACATTTTTAATCCTTTTATTCACGTACTATCTTTGTTTGTCAACGTTAGTTCTTCAAAAGTAATCCTTTACACGTTTAAAGTTCATGACACGTGTCGATATTATATTGGACATGAAATTTCGAGGTGTTACATCCTCACCCCCTTAAAAGAAATCTCGACCTCGAGATTTACTGAAATAAAAGAGGGTACTTTTCTTTCATTGTGGACTCTACCTCCCACGTGTACTCGGGACCTCTACGGGCATCCCATTTTACTTTTACGATCGGTACATGCTTCCTTTGAAGCTTCTTAACCTGTCGATCCTCGATCGACACAGGTTTTTCAACAAACTTCAAGCTCTCTTCTACGTGCACATCTGTATGTGGTATGACTAGTGATTCATCAGCTAGACACTTCTTCAGATTGCAGATGTGGAATACATTTTGAATACCACTGAGCTCTTCAGGTAAGTTTAACTTATAAGCAACTGATCCGACACATTCAAAGATCTCGAATGATCCTATGTATCTCAGGTTAACTTGCCTTTCTTACCAAATCGCATTACCCCTTTCCAGGGTGATACTTTAAGTAGAACTTTATCACCAACCTCGAATTTCAGAGGCTTACGCCTTAAATCTGCGTAGCTTTTCTGCCTATCCCTGGTAGCTTTGAGACGATCGCGTATTTGCACAATTTTATCTGTCGTCTCCAGGACTATTTCAGGTCCTGTTAGTTGGACATCTCCAACTTCCGCCCAACATACGGGTGTTCTGCACTTTCTACCGTACAAGGCCTCTAAAGGTGCAGCCTTAATGCTCGTATGATAGCTATTGTTATAGGAGAACTCGATTAATGGCAGGTGGTTATCCCAACTACCACCTAAGTCAATCACACATGCACGAAGCATGTCTTCCAAAGTTTGGATTGTACGCTCACTCTGCCCGTCCGTCTGAGGATGGTAACCTGTACTAAAATTTAAGCGCGTGCCCAAAGATTGTTGGAAACTTTTCCAAAAATGTGACGTGTATCTAGTATCTCTGTCAGAGATAATAGACACCGGTATGCCATGCAGAGATACAATCTTATCTACGTACAATTGGGCTAACATGTCGGAGCTATAGGTCTCCTTAATGGGTAGGAAATGTGCTGACCTAGTCAGTCTATCTACTATCACCCATATAGTATCATTTCCTTTCTTTGTCTTTGGCAACTTGGTGATGAAATCCATTGTCACCATTTCCCACTTCCACGTGGGAAGTTCAGGCTGTTGTAGCAAACCTGACGGCTTCTGATGTTCAGCTTTGACTTGCGCACACGTCAAACATTTAGCTACATAGGCAGCTATAGACTTTTTCAAGCCTATCCACCAAAAGTTTGCTTTCAGATCCTGGTACATCTTGTCAGCTCCAGGATGAACGGAGTATTTAGAACTATGGGCTTCCTGGAGGATAACATCCCAAAGTCCTCCATAAACCGGAACCCATATTCGTCCATTTAACCTCAGAATTCCGTCCTTGCCATAGGATAACTGTTCTTCAGTTACTCCTAGCTTTTCATCAGGATAGTTAGCTTCTAGCACAGCTTCCTTCTGCGCAGCTAACAACCTTTCATTTAAACTATTCTTTATCTCAATGCTGTTGGCATTGATTCTTATAGGCTTCACTCTTTCCTTTCGACTTAAGGCATCGGCGACTACATTCGCCTTGCCAGGATGGTATCTTATCTCACAATCATTATCATTCAAAGTTTCCATCCAACGTCGCTGCCTCATGTTCAAGTCCTTCTGATTAAACAGATGTTGAAGGCTCTTGTGATCTGAATAGATCACACACTTAGTTCCATACAAGTAGTGCCTCCAAAGTTTTAGTGCAAATACAACGGCACCCAACTCCAAGTCATGGGTTGTGACAACCCTCACAATTACAGGTGTCCGTACACTTAATTAATATTTAATTTGTGTTTAATGACTGTGCTTGATCACAACTGTGAATAAATTTCTTTCTGATTTCTGTTACATACATACATATGCATCACATTTCATACTGTCACTCCATTTATTTCACACAAACTTTAGTGACAACCTTGATGCACAAAGCACAGTTAGCACACTGAGCGGATAACCCAGAAAACATGTTGACAATGCCAGCACCTAGACAGACAATGTTTTGAGGCCAGTATGAGCCAGAGACAGGGTACTACACTAGTAGGGAGTGTAGGGAAGTGAGGACCATAAAACTGCGTCACTAGGTGATAGTTATAGTGCTGGGAAGTGCCTAAAAGATACTCTAAATGCAGAATTCTGCACTTAGTAAGAAAAATTCAGCATTTAATTATGCTAGTAATATGCCAAAAATATGGCAGAATGTCCCTGTATGCTTTCCTAAGTGCCAGGAATTAATTGTGTCACAAAAGTATTATAAAAGACACTTTACGGATTAACTATGCACTTTAACGGAACAGTATCAAACCAAACAACCGGACATTACCCGGAACACAAAAATATTGTCAAACACATTATTTTTATTTTTCTGAGCTAGTTAGGGTCCCCGAACACCCTAACACACTATATATTTCATAACATACCATAACACACTAACTATATCACTTGATATCTAACTAGATTTGTAACTAAACAATAGAAACTCAACCAAGCACCCCCCCCCCCCTGGGACGGTTACATGGGGTCTCCCACCCCATGATTTTCATGATTTAAATAATGGATATGGTATGTACTCTTGGGAACACTTAGCCTAATGGACAAAAGCTTAATGGAGGATTATAAGTAAACCTTGTAGTCTATCATTCTTATCATCACCATCATAACACACTTGCACTCCCTCTCTTCTCTTGATCGGCCGTGAGCCACCACAACCGCCACCACCATCATTCAAGCTTCATCAACCATTCTAAGGGCATCCAAAGGTGTTAGTGATCATACAACTAAGCTCGGTATGTTCGGAAGCTCAAGGACCTCTCTCATCTTCTTTTATCCAACACTTTTCTACACTTGAACTCCCCTAGCCTTGAGCTAGTGGTAAGAACTTAGATCCTTGCATTTTACATGTTGTTTAAGTGGTTAATGATGTATAATGATCAAAATGTTAAGAAGCCTAATGAATCTTATGAAGAAGTCTTGAACATAAACTAACTTAGTGATGAAGTATTGTTGAAATGGTTAAGAAATCATGATATTCTTGTGTTGTGATGCTTGTTAATTATTGTTTGCTAGTAGAAATGATATGGATCATCATATGGACTTGCTAGATCATGATTAAAAACATGATCTAGCAAGATGAGAAAGATAAAATGTTGTAGGATGATGGAATCATCCACACATAAACTATGAACTTGAATAAATGAGTGTTTTCTTGAAAAATAAAGATCAAAGTAGGATATAATCTTGTAGATCTAAAGATCCATGAGTGGTTTTTCGAAAGAACCAAGTGAAAAGTATGAGTTTCGTTAAAACTTGGATCTTACATAAACTAACCTCACTTTTGGTGGATAAACAAGTGTAGAAACACTTGTGTAATAAGAAAATTTTACAGAGAAATATTTTTAGAAATATGCTTAGAAGATGTGAATATTCAAACTCTTTAAAAATGAAGTTTTTAAGGAACTAATCACATTTTTAAAGGTAACAATACTTACTAAGTATGCTAGTAAGTTACTACATACTTTTATAAATTTTCAAGTTCATAAGTTTATAGTTTATGCTTGTTTTGACAAGTTTGGATCATATATTGTTGATTGAATATTGTTTGAATGAATTTTTGAAAAAGAAAATGATATGCTAGTAAGCATGGACACCTCCATTTACAAAGGAAACTCTGGCGAAATTTTTCTAAAATTCCAACACTTAGAAAATATTTCTCTAGCAAGTGTTTACAAATATATTTTCAACCTTGTTTTCAAAATAAACTTCGCCATAATTTTTATTACCAAAAATACCAAGTATCGGAGGTTGATTTTCGTAAATAAAATTTGATAAATATATATTTAGAATATATATTTTATACTAAAACTCTTGTGTGATTATTTGTTTATTTTGCGAACTAGTTATATTAATTTTTGGGGTAAAATAATATAACTTATGAATACCATGAAAATTATAACGCTAAAATAATACCAAAACTCTCACAAAATAAATGTTTAAGTTACGCATTTGTCACTGCAATACGGAACGCTAAAACGTAACTTATGTAATATTTCAGAAAATACTCTTACGCATACATTTTTGGTAAAACAGTATTTTGGAAAATTAATGAAGTAAAATATATTATTTTTGGGAAAAATACATATATTTTGGGAATATGTTATTTTTGGACAAATAATTTAAATATATTTTCTAAGTGGGACTTAAAATATATTTTTCGGAATTACAAATGTACATGTATAAATACCCCCATCCTTGGGAAGGAAATACGAAGTTAAAATACTTGTGAAGTATAAATACGAAATATTATTTAACGATTATTCCATAATAAAATATAATTTAAAATTAAGATAATTATTTTAACTAATAATTATAACTTGGAATAATGTTCGGAAACTTAAGAGTCGCAACTCAAAAACATTAAACCCTAAGCCAAGGCACGGCCCGTTCGTCTAATAAACATTAGTACGTGTAGGTCGTCGCATAGCAGACAGAGTTTTGGGTTGACGATTCTATTCAGGAGACGCAGTACTGTGAGTTCATGTCCCCCTTTTCTCTTAACTGTTTTCAGTTTTATACTTCGGGGGTGAAATACATGTTACAATTATTATAGACATTTTATACATGGTATGGTTAGCTTAAGGAGGGTTTACTACTAGATCATGTGAGGGGTGGGTACAACACTTAAGGCCATCAATCCTCGTTGTTAGGACCGAGGGACACAAGTGTGATAGATCTATTTGGGTGTAGCGAGCCCACACCCGTGAGGCCGGGGCGGCCCATAGAGGTGACTGTGTCTTACAGCCGAAGCCCGGTAACAAATTTGCTAGGTTTGAGTCTTCCTGCACCTTTCCACACATACCAGTGGCTTTGCAACCCATTGGTGATCTCGTTTTCCTTATTGCTACATACCAGGGACTTTTATTCATACTTTGAAGGTTTATACATACTCACTTTTACATGAACTCGCTCAACTTTTGTTGATTTTTCAAACTACATGTATTTCAGGAAATTAATGGATCTGGCGAAGTGTGCAATTGTGTCACGCTGCATAGTGAATAACGATGTCATCCAGGTTTAGGAGGTGTAATACTTACCTGGACGGGTTACACGCCTTAAACTTCGTTTTATTAAGAGTCTTGGGTTGTGTCTCATGAACATGTTTTAAACAAATTAAGGTTTGTAACTTATTTGGGTTTATGTTTCCAAAACAATGATGTTGTAGTACTTTTAACTTAATGAATGAGTGAAAAACGTGTGTTTTATTTTCATTTAGCATTGTTATGATTGTTGCTATGGTATTAAGAAGTCACACCAATTAAACCCACGCTTCCGCAAAAGCCAGGGTGTGACATGGGTGGTGTAGTTCTTTTCGTGCACCTTTAACTGTCGAGAAGCATAGGCAATAACCTTGCCTTTCTGCATAAGCACACATCCCATACCTGTGTGCGATGCATCACAATATACTACAAATTCTTCAATCCCTTCAGGCAATGTCAACACTGGTGCATTGCTTAGCTTCTGCTTAAGGATGTCAAAGGATTCATGTTGCTTCAATTCGGTCCCCAGTCGAACTTAATGTTCTTCCTAGTCAAAGAAGTTAGGGGTGCAGCAATCCTTGAATTTTTTTCAATAAAACACCTGTAATATCCTGCCAATCCAAAGAAGCTGCGAATCTCTGTGGGCGTCTTCGGCTCTTGCCAATTCATGACAGCTTCAACCTTAGCGGGATCTACCTGGATTCCGCGTTCACTAACCACATGTCCAAGAAATTGGACTTCACGAAGCCAAAATTCACACTTAGAGAATTTGGCGTAGAGCTTTTCTCGATGAAGCAGTTTCAGAATGCAATGGAGGTGCTTCTCATTGTCAACTTGACTCTTCGAGTAAATAAGAATATCATCGATGAAGATGATGACAAATTTATCCATGTAGGGCTTGCAGACGCAGTTCATGAGATCCATGAATGCGGCTGGTGCATTAGTGGGTCCAAAAGGCATCACTAAGAACTCGTAGTAACCATAACGAGTCCTAAATGCAGTCTTATGTGCATCTTCATCCTTGACCTTCAGATGATGATATCCTGACCTTAAGTCGATCTTGGAAAAGTAACTTGCTCCTTGAAGCTGATCGAACAAGTCGTCGATCCTGGGCAATGGATACCGATTCTTAATAGTAACTTTGTTAAGTTCTCGATAATCGATGCACAAACGCATCGACCCATCCTTTTTCTTCACAAACAGGATTGGTGCTCCCCAAGGAGATGAGCTAGGTCTAATAAATCCTTTGGCTAGCAAATCATCCAGTTGATTTCTCAACTCTTTCATCTCCGTTGGTGCCAATCTGTAAGGCGCTCTTGCAACAGGTGCTGCTCCAGGAATAATGTCAATCCTGAACTCCACTTGCCTATCTGGGGGTAAACCAGGTAGTTCTTCAGGGAATACTCCTAGATATTCAGAGATAATAGGTATGTCTTCGATCTTAGGCTTTGGTTCATCAATAGTTACTTGCGCATGTAGATAACACAACCCTTCGTCAAACACCTTGATGCCTTGCGCATGGACACTTGCTCAGGCATTCCGTACTTAGTATCTCCTTGGATTGTCAAAGGCTCGCCTTGATGAGTTCTGACAATCACTTGCTTCTTAGCACAAACGATCTGGGCTTGGTTGCGAGACAACCAATCCATGCCTATTACTATATCGAAACTGGCTAGTTTCAAAGGAAGTAAGGACAATGGAAAAGAATGGTTCCTAATGGATATGAAACATCCATCTAACACGGTTGAAGCAGATTCTATGGTTCCATCAGCTAACTCCACTTCGTATTTTATGCTTAGGGTTCTAACAGGTAGGTTTAATAACTTACAAAATTTATTATCCACAAATGACTTATCCGCCCCTGAATTAAACAATACCCTCGCATAAACATCATTTATAAGAAAGGTACCTATTATCACGTTATCATCCTGCACTGCCTCCTTAGCACCCATTCTGAAGACCCTAGCGTTGGTCTTTTTTACCTTCTTCTGGCTTTTTGGCATATTTTGGGCAGTTCGACTTAATGTGCCCTTTCTCGTTGCAGTTGTAGCAGGTCGCATCCTTCAACTTTTTGCAATCTAAGGTCTTGTGTTCCTTGGATTTGCAGATCCCACATCCAAAAGTCCTTGATTGTGTCTGCGAGTTCGATTCCAATCTACACTTCCCAAAGTGATGTTTCCGATAAACTTTACATCTGGGTTTCTCACCCGACTGTTGGTTACCTTTGTTGAACCCTGAACTCTTCTTGTTCTCATGGTTCCCTTTGTGTTTCTTGTCTGAATGACGTGAGTTATCATCCTCACGCTTCCTCTTTCCCTCATCTGAGTTCTTAAGAGATTTCTGCCTGACCGCGTCAAGGGTAAGGGATAATGACAAATCAGTTACAGACCTAAAAGTAGTAGGTCTTGACGCTTTCACACTCGCCTTAATCTCTGGAGCCAAACCTCCTATGAAACGAGCTAGACGCTTAGGTTCTGGTGTAACCAAGTATGGGACCAACCTAGACATGGGATTGAAACTCATGAGATACGCCTGACAGTCCAGGTTCCTCATAACCAGCGTGAGGAAGTCAGTCTCAATCCTCTCGACCTCATGTTGAGGACAGAAAGTATCCTTGATTAACGTAACAAACTGACCCCATGTCAAGTTATAAAGCGGGATCTTTCCAGTAGCTTGTATTAACAATCTCCACCATGCTAGAGCTTCTCCCTTAAACGACTGCGACACATACTTCACAATGTCGTGCTCGGCGCAACCACTAATATCTACCACAGTGTCCATCTCGTTGAGCCAAGTCATATAATCGACGGCTCCCTTTTATGCCGTAAAGTCTCTCGGCTTGCAAGAGACAAAGTACTTATATGAACAGGTCTTGACCCGAGGCTCCTGGTTGAGTCAACCTGTTTAGACGGGACACTTTTCTGATTCGAAGAGTGATGAGATTCACTCTTTCGAGCTGAATGAACCTTGGAGGGTGCTTTAGAGTGAGGTACAGATGAGGTCTTGTTGTGTGTACCACTTGATTCATATTCCCTTCTATCCAGAGCTCGAGTAATGGCATTGTCTATCAATGCCTGCAGTTCTTCTCCTGCGATGTTAATTCGGGTATTATCATGATTCTCCCGTGGGTGACTGTTGATCTTATCCGAGTCAGCCATGTAGCTTGAACTGTTACATGAAATATCGATAATAGTTTATTTGGGAGTTTATTATGGAATTGTCTTTTATGGCAATTCATTAACCATAGTAAACCTAGACCATATTTGGTTAATTTGTTCATCATATTTATTTAGGATTTTTATTATAATTTATCCTAATTATAAAACAATAACAGTATTATTAGTGGCACAAAAAGGCCTAGTCACAAGGACATTTTAAATCATTAGCCATGATTTTAGAGAATCAAGGCATTCAGGTTTGAACATAGTTCCTTACCTTTTCTTGATAGGGAGTCGTAAACTAGAACTGTCTTTTGTCTTATATGACAATGAGTATGGTCCGTAGGCACTACTCTACCAACGGATGTTTAATATATGATCATCTTAATTGATGATTTAAACCCATGATTTATAGATCATCAGGTTAAGTTAGGAATCTTTTGAAGAATCCATTTATAAGAGTGACGTGTGTGATTCTAACGAATCACGACTGCCAGGATCGTTAACATGTTTTCAGATGTTAACAAGGATTTGAATCTTTTTAAACAGGTCTTACCATCTTGGCCAAATCTTATAATGATATGCAGGCTAGGTTATACCTTTAAGATTCTTATTTCCTATTTAATAGGCAGATTATTATAAGAGGAATGATTTTTTTTATTTATTTATTTCATACATAATACATTTATGCATATAATGACAAAAATGAAATTTTTAAATTTAACATTTCCTTAAATATTAAAAGGAGTACATATTGCCCTAAACGGGACTTTTAACAGAAATAACTTGCCCACGCAGGGGCTAAACTGTACATACAAGTCCACGCAGGGACTGATTACTAAAATAGATGTCCACGCAGGGACTAAAGAAAGACAAGTCCACGCAGGGACTAAGGAAAACAAGTCCACGCAGGGACTAAGTACATAGATAAATGTCCACGCAGGGACTTGATTGAAATAAAGAAATACAACAATACATATAGGGATTTAGAGATCCCTCTTCTTCTTTCCCTTTAACAAGCTTGCTGAGAAATCCCCGGTTGTTCCTACGCTCTTCTTGAAATTCATGTTCCACCCGACTTAGCCTTTGGAGGATTTCCTCCTGTTCCGGTGGAGAAAACCGTGGTGGCTGCGGCTGCTGCTGAATCGGAGGTCGAGCAGGTATTTGATACCCATGAGCTGGGTATCCCACTCCCCAGGGGGTTCCATATGGTCCTTCAGGGTGAAGGGCGTTGTAGTTTGCCGCTACTAGGTATGGGTCGGCTTCAGCATAGTTGTAGTTAGTGTGGGCCGGCTGCTCAAATGGATTATACGCCGTTGAACCGGCGTATGTAGGAATTGGGTTACCAAAACCCAATGGTGGCGGTGGTGGCGCAACTGGTGCAGAATTCACCTCTGAAACTAGATTTGAAGGCCCACCCACTTGTGGGTCTTCGTGCAGTGGCGGATAATGGCTGCCACTTGAGTGTTGAGGGGTGCTAAAGTGAAAACCCCTTTCTCGTACGGACATTTTTGCGCCTGTTCTTTTACGCCTTGGTGGTTCTGGAGGTGCTTGATGAACTGGCGGCGGTGGTGGCGGTGGTGTGACTGCCACGAAACGCGAATCCTCGGAGGGATCCTGTTGCTGTTACTGGTGAGGCGATGATTGGTGAGAGGGTGTAAAATACCATTCATACTGGTTAAATCTCGCGCTGGTAGCTGTCTGGACCACGGTATGGTGATCCATGGAAGGACGACCCATCAGAGATCTCGATGGGGTGGTTGGGAGTCCCGGTTGCAGGCTCGACGGGATCTGTTTCCTCGTCCATGTCCATTGCATGGTCTCCCGAAAAATGGTCTTCAGGTCCTAGTGGGTTAAAACCCACTGGTTCTTCAATATAGTTTGCCGGGTTGAATCGGCCCTGGAAGACAAGAGTGGGGTAGCCAAAGGAATGGTGCGAAAAGGATCGCTGCAACGGCCAGAAGGAGTGGCGTGAGTCTTCGGGCTCGTTCTCTGATTACGGCCCAAAGGAATGGTAGTAAGGAGGCGTTGAGCTCAGCGAGGCAGATCGCCAAGCGGGCTCCAAATAGGTCCTCCAGTTTCCTTGAGGATCGGCACTCATGGTAGCAGAAGGAGTTTGCCGGTGTGAAGGCCGGCTTCGTGATCGTTGGGGGCGTTGATTGGCCCCTTACCTCGTCCTCCTCTTCGGAACCTCGGTGGCATATTTCCTGTAAAAACAAATGAAAGAAACAACAAGAAAAATAAAGGACAAAAATAAAACAAATTAGGATTTGTCCTAAGTTCTTTATCTAAACTTGGAAGTCGAGGAATGTGCAAACTGTGTCATTGAGATTAAACACAAAAAGGCTAGTGTTTAATTCACTCAATGTTTGCTCTGATACCAACCTGTCACACCCCGATATTTCCACGTATTACCGGTGGGCCCGGTGGGGAGTATCGTGACGTAGTTGATATCATCATGGTCAAACAACACAATTTAAATGCACAGCGGAAGCAAAAGGTATGAATCACATTACAAACCGAATAAATAGTAATATCAAGGTATCACAACAGGCTGTAAAGGATGCACAGGTGGATCAAAAGATAAATAAGTTCATTGTTCAACAGACTTTAACATCTAGAGCTTGCAAGACTTGATTATTGATGCCTGGAGTAGCCAGCCTATTTCGTATAGTACCTGCACTTAACCTTTTTGGAAAATACGTCAGTTTACACTGGTAAATACAATTAACTGACTCATTTTGAAAAGAGTTTAAGAAAATTAGTTTGAAAGCACATGGCACAAAATGTCTTTTATAACTTGGGATAATTATTTAAAAATAAACTTGTATACAATTTTACATGTTTGTCGTCCATTTAGGACCCGGTTAGAAGAGCCGGTATAATAAGATTAATTGATATGCCACTTGGTATAATACCCACAAGAAGAATACCCTTCTTGTGGACTACCTTTTTACATACGCATCTGTCAGGTGTATGCCTACACCCCGTGCTTAAGTCATGGCCATTTCTAACGAATGAGCCGAGGATATCCAGGACACGGTCATTAACCCCCCAAAGGCATTGCATCAAACAAGACAGAATAAAATGGGTTATGCATCTTTTTAATCAATATCTGATTGTACGACTTCATACCCGACCAAGCGGTATTATTATAATACCGTACCCCAAGCCCGTATAGGGAAAATAAGTTAAAAGTATTTACCTGAGCAAAGTATAAATCACAACAGCAAGTGCACGTAGATTTTACTGGGCTCCTAATCTGGAACGAAGTTTTTAATAACGTATTAGATTCCTAACGGGTCTTAATTAAGCCTAAACTTAGACCGGTTAGTTTTAAAGAAAGGTATACGGTTCAAAACGCAAGATTAAGCGAAAACCGGATTAGAATGTGATTTAGTCCCGACAAGTTTGGAGACTTGTATAATATGGGTAAACTAAACACATTCTGGATTTTGAGGTGAAAATGATAGGGTTTGACCCGTTTCGGTCAATTTATGCAAACTAGTTACATAAACTAAACCGAACGCAAATAACGCATAACGGGTAACCAAATGAGTCACGAACAAGTTTCCTAAGTTAATATTCTTTAAATATGTTGTGATATCAGTAGGATACCTTCCATTATGCCCAAAACGAGTTTAATCTCAAATTAAGCCCCGTAGGGGTATTTTGGTCATTTTAAATATTATAAAAGATATTAAATAAAATTCTGAGCTTCGAGTCTGAAGTAATCAGTAAAACTACTTAATTTAATAGGTTATATCAGTTGGTGATAAGTCTTATATGACAAGAATGGTTTTAACCCGTACTGTGTGTTTAATGTGCGTAAAAAGTCGTTTTAAGCGATTTCTGGGTTATAACAGGAAATCTGAGTTTTCTGATCTGGTTATAAAGTTCAAAATACTTCATTTATCATATAAAATCAGTAGCCAAAGATTTGGTATCAAATTGTTATGTAAAACTCATTTTATAAGCAAAAAAAAAAAGTATAATCGGTAATAACCGAATCAACGCGATAACCCTATGTTATGATCAGTTTAAAAATAATTAAAAATCTTCAATAATCCCAAAATATTATATTACATTAGTGGGTAAAAGGTTTGGTGTTAAAAATTGGGTTTAGATAGGTTTTATGATAATTGCGCCGTTTAATTAAATAAAAAGCTTTCTAATTACGCTATTGAGCATAACTCCTAATCTAGACCTCGAACTGATGTGAAATTTTAGGGACATGTTTATAAATCAGTAGCAAAGACATGTCCTCTCATATTTCCAAAATTTTCGTTTTAAGGTCAAATGGGCATTATGGCCAACATTAAGCAATTAACGGAAACGTGTAAATGAACCAGACAATCAACGAGCCAATCACAGAGGGTTATACTATCATATAACCTGCTCCTAATGAAGCTCTAAGTCATTTTTAAATCATGCTAATATGGGTCAGAACTGAAAGTCAAGGCAATGGTCAATTTATGCGACTTTCGGTTCCGAACCGGTCCTAAACTGAAAATTGTCGGGTCGGACAAGCTTAGACATGTTCTTGCATTGATTACCAAGTTATATGAGGGCAAAACAGGTTACATGTCTTTTACATTGCTAATTATGTGTTAATTCGAAAATTATGTTTCTGTTGACATTTTATAGCTAACTTTGACCCGACAAATGACTTAGTTAGAGCGGGAATTAGAGGGTGCCCTTTTAAGGGTTTAATGCCCATATAATTACCAACTTATAACTACTTTTAGTTTGACTAATCACTGGACCATTAGTGATTAATTGTTAAGTCAAACCTTAATTACGACGGTTTGACTTTAAGCTAGTTAACTAAGTAAAACACGATTAAGGAAGGTTAAGGAAGCTTACCAAGGTCCTATGCACGACTAATGATGCTTAGGAAGTGGTCTTGTGCTCCAGGAAGTTCCAGAAATGAAGTTTGAATGAATGATCAAAAGTTGCAACAATGTGGGTCTTTATATAGTGATCTTGATTGATCAAGATGGTGCCAAACAAGTCTAGGATTGATCCTTGATCAACACAAGTGTCCTTAGTGCCTAAAAACATGTTTGTGCAGCCCATGGTATTGAAAACAAGCAATCTAAGTCGGTTAAACGGGCTGGACAGACACCTGTTATGTTTTTCTGATGCTGGGTGTGCCAGGCGGCCCGCGTAAGGTCCTGCCTGGGCTTACGCGGCCTGTGTGAGGCCTGGGCTCCGGTCAACAAGTTTTCAATTATTGCATTTTTAGTCCTTGGTCCTTCCAAAAGTTGTTTTAACCTTTCTTTTTGCACTATGAGCCCTCTAAATTGATTCCAAAGGACTCCAAGACATAACCAATCTTTGTGAAGTCCTCGGTCAACTTTATGGTCATCCGAAAAGCCTTAATTATCAACGTCGACGCTTTTAACCCCTCGGATACGAATGTTGTCATAACTTTCTCATCCTTTACACGTTTAAAGTTCATGACACGTGTCGATATTATATTGGACATAAAATTTCGAGGTGTTACAATTTACAACCGATAGCGTCGTGATAAAAGGAACCAACATAAGATAATTATGAAACGGCATGACAAATCTAGTTAAAATTTGATTATATATACTTGATCACATTATAAACCCTTTCCCACAAAAAGTGAGTTTTGAGCACACAAATATACATCTTTAAACTAAATGCTCATTTTTCATTTCTTGTGTGAATAGCCGCTTGGTTTCTTACGACTCTAGAACTTGCCACGACAATACATTCCCGGTCCTTACCAACTTAAACCCAAGTAAGTAAATGATGGAGGCATTAGGACTAACCCCTTTTTCTTTTCAACATTATTTTTCTTTTTTCTTTTAACCTACCCAAAAATCCCCCCTAGTTAACCCCTTTGAGCCTAAACCTTTTCATTTCTAAACCCACAAAACAAACACCCTTTACCCACCAAAACCTTTTTCTTTTAAACCCTTTTGTTTTAGTAAAAAGCTCGGTTTTCTTGTGACGCTCCTTATAAAAAAAATGAAGTATAGCAATAAACAAACAAGTTACTCAAAGAAACTTTGTTAGAATAAAAGTCACAAAAACAAAAATTTTTACGACGAGCGATGCTTTTTACGCTTTTCGCCCTTTTTACTAACCACTAACCCAAAACCACCCACCTTTAACCCAAGCTTAACCCTTCCCCAAGTCCTCTTGATATTTACAAAGGTTTATAGTTAAAAAGGAGGAGGATTGATTGCTTGGCAAGCATATGGTAGAAATAAGTTCCATGCCGGCTGAGTGTTGAGTGATCTCCCGTGAGATATGTGAACTTGTATATAAGTTGAATTTTAAAGAGGCATGTTATGCCCTAATAAGTAATTTTTCTTATGAAACGTTCTAAATAAATCATAACGAATAGGATTGTAAATAGCATAAAAATAAAACCCAATTAAGATCTTGGATTCCCGACACTCAAGACAAGCCCAAAACTTCTCTTCTACCCATTCCATTCGGGAGTGTAAGCCACATTATAAAGAGTTTTGCTTGAGGACAGACAAAGATTCAAGTGTGGGGGTATTTGATGTGTGTAAAATGCAACATATAAATTACATCAAATGAGGCATAAAACTAACCCTTTTTAGTATTAATGTTGGAAAAAGTGTGCTTTGGTCTTGCATTTATATTTTCAGGACTAAATGAGCGTAATTGAACAAAAGGAACAAATATGCAGCCAAATCTAACATAAATACAAGAAAAGGAATAAACATGGCATGCCCGACCCCTCGACAGCATCTTCCCAAGCAAAAACAAAGAAACAGAAGGCTGACCACTGCCCCGTGCCCAGCGGACACGGGGGCGTGGCCAAGTGTCTGCAGAAAAGACAAAGCAATTGAAGCTTCTATTCCCACCACAGGGGCGTTCCCAGCTCAACACGGGTCGTGGTCAAAGCTAAGATTCACAAAATCTTGCAAATCTTGATAGTACGGATTCGTTTCTACACACGGGGCCGTGCCCAGCGAACACGTGGGCATGTGGAGCTAATGCAAACAAATTGCAATTAATGAAGAAAGATAATAAGGATGGACACGGGGCCGTGTCCAGGCTTCTGTACAGGCTATAAATAGGGGTGCTTGGCTCACTTCAAAGGCATCCCTTGGCAAACCACCTCTATACCACTTCACCCACACTCCACCGCATAACAACACCCACATCCACCACCATCATCCATCATTCACCTTAGAGTGTGTGTAGTAGTCTCGGGATCCAAGATTGATAGTAAGAGTTCTTGACAATCAAAGGCCATGTTTGCCTAAGTCTCTTATATCACTTGGTGAAGACAAGCATTTAGTGTAATACTTATGATTTTTAATCTTTTTGCACTTTTTATTTGGTTTTGTATTAATGACTTTAATAACTAGTTTCTTATGTTGAAGGTGAAACTTCCATATCATTTGTCCGTGGTGTCTTGGCATTATTTTACTGTCTATATAAAATAAAAGATTTTCCCCATTCATATCTCTACGGTCTATATAGAGATATGTTGGCTACCTGGTCAGGGGTTAAAGGAATGGTTTGGTAAGGTTCTTGCCTTGTTCAGTGTATAGATCCTGCAAGGACCTGGGTCAAGCTTACTATGACCTCCTTAAATACCCACTGGTATTGGATGGTGGGGGTGCGAATGGCTTGATCCCCTCATATGTAAACTACTATTAATACATTAACCCAGCTACTTGGGATTGTATCCCTACTGACTCAAACCACTTAGCCGAGGGTAACGTCACCTTCAAAAGAGGGGCCTAACAACTTAATTAATTATCTTCCAATATTCCAACCCTTTAGGATTGTATCCTTGCTGACTCAAACTACTGGGTTGAGGATAACGTCACCTTCAAATGAGGGCCCTACTACTATAACTAAGATAATCTCTTAAAAAGTGCAAAAGTGCGGAAATCATCAAAGGTTACACTAAAGGCTAGTCGGATCTAAGTGATTCATCTTGTCTATCTGTTTTATTTTTGTTTTTATTTTTCATCATTTTTAGTTTTTAATATTAATGTTTAAAACCTTTACTAAAATTTTGATTTGATTAGACGTTGAGGATAAACCGGTACTAAAAGCTCTTGTGTCCATGGATGACCTCGGTATCTTACCAACGCTATACTACGCTCACGATGGGTGCACTTGCCCATATGTGTGTTTAGTGTTAGTAGAATATCGTGTTTTATAAATTTAAAACTTGACTAAAGTGTTAAAAGGGCTTAAAATATAAACAAAAAAATATATCACGCTACACACGCATCACAACCTCTCACAACAACTTTCTCACGGATTCAAGTGGAAACAACTTGCAAAACCATGAGTATACTCGAATCCCCTCTTTACGTTTACCACTTTTGGGGTGTAACATATTTTCTTATAAACTTACACATGAACTTTATACATAAATGCACAAACATTCCTATAACATGCTTGTATACGTGATTACTTGATACATTGAACTTGGGTTTATTTCATCTTGTGTTAGACTTATTATTAGCTTCGATCGAGCCTATCCTTGACATATATAGCGCTATAGGATTAACGCACCACCCGTAGACTTGAGGTTATGTCATGAACTTATTGAGTTTCATCATTGGTTTGATATGTTAAACACATGCTGATTTTAATGTTTATCTTGTATCATTAGCTTGCCATGAGGAATCGTTTAAACTTATCTTTTTATACTACATATGTATCAAACTTGTATACTCGCCTTTGATTTTGCATTGAACTTTATTTTAAACATGTTATAGGTTGAGGATGACGATTGCTATGAATTGAAGTAGCGTTGATGCTTAGATACACACATAGACGCTTTAGGTCTAATATGTTGTATCCATTTTGTTCATGTTGTTATGAATTTCCATTAAACTTGTTGTTATTTGAAATTCCTTGTAATGTTTGACAATTTAATCTATGAAATTAAAAATGGTTTATTTAAATATTGTAACAAATAGTCTTATGAATTCTCTTGCAATCTTTTTCGTCCCGCTCCGATGATTCTACCATTGGTTGGGGTGTGACAGATTGGTATCAGAGCCATAACTATAGGGAATTAGGTAGAATTGCCATGTTCGACCTAGTCTATAGTAGGAACCATGTTTTTGACCATTCTTGTTTCATGCTTAAAATGTTATGCTTCCTACCTTGCTTCTTCTCTTTTTTTTGGTCTAAATACTTACATTATGTCTTTCCTAAGACATTTTACACAATACACTTGAAGACTTGAAGACACTCTTTATACAAAAGAGACAAGTTTACCAAAATAGGCGTGAAACCAGCAATTCGGTGAACGACTCTCATCCCGCTTATACTTTATTTTTGGCACGAAATTACGCCATTAAGCTAGGAGTGAAATCCACATCTTAATGGTTAATTTCCAGCTCAAACTCTAGTGGACCCTCGTTAAAGTGTCAAAATTATATTTTGACCCGATGAGTACCAACCACATTAGGGTACGAAATCGTCAAGTTAGGGGTGAAACCCGCATCTTGTCGATTAAGTCCCGTTCCTCAATTTTCAATCTCGCCAAAGTTTCGATTGCTTCAATCGATTAGAGACGTGTAGAAACTGGAAGGGTAAGATACCATTAATCGCTTCTCAACGAGAGTATCCGTTGGTGCATACGTCTGTCGACTTCGTCTTGTATCGAGTCTTGCATTGTTCATGGCATGAAGATCGAGAAAACACATCAAAAGGTTAATTCCGCTTGAAGTATCTAATTCCGCTTGAATATGGAATTCCGCTAGAGTGTGTATTTCTGTTTGTAATGTGCTAATTTGGCTGATTTCGCTTGTAATGGTATTCCGCCTGAGTCTGTTTAAGCGGAATTAGGAAGACTATATATATGTGTGATCTCGTTTCATTTGAAGCGGAATTAGCAAGATTGTTTCCGACGGCGAAGCTCTGTCGAAGTGTCTGCAGATTTGTAATTGTATCAGAATCAATATAAAAGACAGTTTAAGTGTATATCTAGCTGAATTCAACTCATCATGTCTGTTTCCGCCTTTCATTTTGAGTAGAGCACCTCTGATCGACTCGTTTTGGGTCCGTACACAATCCTACATGTGGTATCAGAGCTCAGGAGGAGGAGTTCTGCAGATTTCAGCTTGATTTCATTATGTTTTCTTACTTCTACAACTTCTTTTCTCAATTGAACAAGTTTTAACGGTTAAAATGGCCTGATTTTTTCACAACATAAGCGAAATTGTGTTTTAACAAACCCTTGAGAAAATCAGATCAAAATTCAAAGTAAAAATGACAAAAATGGGCCAAACATTTAATTCCATTTGAACGAGTACCCTAATTCCGCTTGAAAATTTGAAACGGAATCAATGATTCCGCTTGAAAATTTGAAACGGAATCAGTGATTCCGCTTGAAAACCTATTTCCGTTTGGTGATTCCGTTTCAAATTGGTAATTCCGCTTGAAAGTTTCAAGCAAAATTAGTTATTTCGTTTCAAGTTTGTGATTCCGTTTGAAACTGTTTGAGTCTTAATTCCGTTTGAAACTCGCTTGAAGAGTAATTCCGTTTGAAGCTTTGATTTCGCTTGAAATTGTCTGGTTTGAGAAAAAGTTTACTGAATCACGAGTGAAGAATTTTACAACGCATTTGCAACATCCCCAACTACTCCGGCTACCATTGCTCAAAACATGAACTTGGAAAATGAGACCGGAACTACTCAAAAACCCCCGAAGCTAATGAGCATTGAGGAGTATTACGGTTGGAAAGATCGGTTTGAAAACTGGGTTCAAGCAAATCATTTGAGATCTTGGGAGTGTATTTTGAAAAAATATATTCTACCACGTACTGATCTGCAAGTTGAGAAAACAATCTTTGAATTCACTGATAAAGAACGAGACATGTACAGAGCTGAAAAGATGATGATTAGTCTACTTCAGCAAGCTATTAAAGAAGACATCTTTGTATTGCTTCAACATGACAAAACTTCAAAATCAATTTGTGATGCTCTTAAAATCAAATTTAAGGGAAGTGAGAAGATGATCAAAAGTAAAAAGGCACTGCTTAAGAAAGAATTTGATCTATTCACAAGTCTGCCAGGGGAAGATACAAAGAAACTGATTGAAAGATATTGCCACTTAGTGCGTTCTATGTCGTTGTTAAGCATAAACAAAGTACGAGAGGAATGGGTCGACAAATTAGCTTATGCTTTACCTCGAAAAGAATGGGGTACATTTTTGATGATCTTAAAGAACACTGGAGAATATGAAAATTTGACTATTTCACAGTTCATTGAGAAGATTGAGGGTCAAGATCTTGAACAGCAAAAGATTGCAAGGATGAATAATCCGAGTGGACAACAAGATGTCAAAATGTATTACAAAGGCAGTGTTCAAGAGTTTGAAATGAGTCCGAAAATCCAAACTGCTTTTAGTGCTGGAAACTCATCCAGAACTGTTGATCTAAATCCAAACAGTAGCAGTGGATTTTCTTCATATCCGAGTGTTAATCCAAAGAGTTCAACTTCAAGCTTTCATTCTCAAAGTTCAGAAAGTGGAAATGGTTGTGTGATACAGTGCAACATTGCATTGAATCTTCCAGATGGTCAAAGTTTTTATGAAGAAATTGCAAAAGATCACATGGCGTTACTTGCAACTGTGCTACAATCCTATGAAGGTTTGGTTGCAGGAAGGATCGGAAATCCTATGCTGACAAAAGAGGATTACGATCAGATAGACGCTGAAGAGACGGAACTCATGGACATCAAATGGTGTCTAGCAAGTGTTTTAAGAAGAGGAGAAAAGTTTAAGATGATTACAGGAAGAAATGATTTTTTGGATGCACATGTGTCTACTTTGGGTTTTGATAAATCTAAAGTTACATGTTTTCGATGCAGGGAGAAAGGTCATTTCAAAAGAGAATGCAAAAATCAGGAAGCTAGTGGAACAAAGAATTCTTTTGGAAAAGACGATTACTATCAGAAAGCCATATATCAACAAGTTGCTCATCAACCGTATCAACAAAAAGATTCACAAACTGCTCATGGGAAAATGATTGAAGATGCAAACAAGAAAGCTTATTATGGTATCATTGATCAAGACGATGAGAAAATGGCTCCAGGATTTAGCTGGGATAAGTTTGTGGATGAGAATGGGGAGTTTAAAGCTTTCATTGCTAACATAGTTCAAGAGCCTGATTTGTTTACAGAATGGATGAAAGTGATTGGTGTTCATGAGAAGAATCAAGAAGAAGAATATGTTTCATCCGATGAAAGTACAGAAGAAGCAACTGTTCTTGATCAAACATCATCTGATTCTGTTTCTTCAGATGATAGTTCTGAAAAGACATTAGATTTTGATCAAATATCATCTGATTCTAGTTCTTTAGATGATAGTTTTGAGAAGAAAATAGTTTTTGATCAATCACCAACTGATGACAGTGGTGATGATGAGGAAGAAAGACATAGTAATGTTGCAAAAACTCATCTATCTCCTAAAAGTTTTCAATTTTATTTTGCAGATCGCTTGGAGAAGCTGAAGGAGAGATAAGCAGCAAAAGAACAAAAGAAAATGAAGTGTGAAAGTGTTGATAAAAATGAAGAGACTGTTCAAAATGAAGAAGTTAAAGCTGAGAAAGTGATTGAAGCTGAACCAGTTCTTGAAGTGAAGAAAATAATCGAAGTTGAAAAGATTGTGGAAGTCATCAAGCCTTGCTCAAAGTGTTTGGAATCTTGCAAGCAATGTGCAGAAAAAGATGAGAAACTGAATGAGCAAGAAAAGATGAAAGAACAATTACTGTTCAATCTCAATTATGTAAAAGAGTCGTATGATATTTTGAACAGAACAGTAACTGGTCTTCAAAAGACAAATTTTGAAAGAGAAGATGCACTGACAATGTTGAATGTTGTGCTGATGTCGAAGCAAAAAGCCATAAATCATTACATTGAGGAATGTGCCAAGCTGAAACAAGATTTGGAGACAGAAAAGATTGAGAATGAGAGGATCAGACGTTTATTACAGAGTTATTCTAGTTCTGATTATCTCATTGATCGAATTTATCCAACTGTTGCAGGTTTTGAAGCATTTCAAGATGATGAGAAACCAAAGAAGAAGGATACTGGTAAGAAGCAGAGTGTTAGTTATAACAAGTGTCCG
Organism: Helianthus tuberosus; assembly: GCA_030545235.1. Lineage (NCBI taxonomy): Eukaryota > Viridiplantae > Streptophyta > Magnoliopsida > Asterales > Asteraceae > Helianthus > Helianthus tuberosus. The sequence continues at coordinate 105,930,485 of CM060417.1, forward strand.
CCTCCAATTTGGGAAGGGTATTCTCCTAGAAAACCGAATGAGGAGCAAGTCGAAAAAGCAGTCAATATAAAGTTAAAATCTGATATAACCGATGAATTACCAGAAAACATTGACGTCGTTTTTACATCGTCTGACACTGATCATAAGTCTGAGTTAATAAAAAAGGTGGTCGATCAGGTGTTGGATACAGATGAGGAATCGGAGTTAAAATCTGAATCAAAGTCCGAGTCTGGGTGTTCAAGTTCGTCTGTCAAAAGTCCGAGTTCGTCGGTCAACAGTTCAAAGTCGTCGGTTAAACGAGTTTACAATAAAGAATTCCTATTACCAAAATCCAATTTGAATGACAAATCAGTCAAAGTAGCATATACTTTGAAGGATTCAGACAAATTATATTCTGATGAGGAATTTCCAATTAGAAGTGTTCAAGTTAAAAAGATCAAAAAGGTTTTCAAACTAACTGAAATCAATATTTTTGAAATAAAAGATGTATATCTTACTGAAAAACCTAAAAAATACACTTCAAGAGTTCAACAACGTTTAAACAAGAAAAAAAGTTACGGTTCTGGTTCTAGTTTTCAAAAGAAACCAAACCATAACGGTAATTTCAAAAAGAAAGGTCTTGGATTTATTCCACCAGAAAATTATAAAAATGAAAAATATGTTCGAGATTTTAAATCAAAAATGAAATTTGTTGCAGGAACAAGTTGTGAAGAGGAATCAAAAAGCCCATTCTGGAAGCAATCAAACAGAGAATTCCTTGCCAAGAAGCAAGAGAATGTGAAGAATGGAGCTAATCAAAGAAAGGAGACAAGAACCTGTTATAAATGCAATGAAGCTGGTCACATTGCATGGAACTGTACTTAAGCAACAAAACAGGGAGTTTCTGAAAAACTTAAAGAGAAAGTTGTTGAGAAAAATGAACCACCAACGGAAAAATTTAAAATCTTTGAAAATTCAACATATGAAGTTGGTGAATGTTCAAAGAGATTTTACAGGAGAAGTGTGAATTCTGACAAACAAAAGTGGGTTGTTAAGAACTTTTAGGTAAAATTTGGCGATGAATCTGATTCCAAAAAATCAGAGGAGTCACAGGTTGTTAAAAATGGTGAAATCTCAGTTCCGTCTTTGGCTGATGTTCATTTTCCACCATTGCGGGCTGAGAATTTAAAATCAAAGGTTGGAAAAGTTGAGATCTCAAATCAATTCTATTCTGATAAGAAAGAATTTGATGTTGAGAAAGCGTTCAATGGAAACATGAAAAAGATTTTTGAGAAAATGGTTGAGGGTAAGGTGAAAGGGGTAAAAGACTTTTATGAAACAAAGAAAGCAACTTTTTACCCAAGTGAAACTGAGGAGGAAACATCCAAGTTTGGTGAAGCTTGGATGTTTGTTTTTCATAAGTGATAAGTATGACTTGCCGGAGCTCCCAGGTAGGTAAGAGTGGAGCAGGAATCGGCATCTTTCTTGAGAAATTCACTCTGGTGATATTTCGTATTACAAGTGGTAAATCAGGGACATTAAGTTGTACTTGATTTTCTACAATTGGTATTTGTGATTTAATTTTAAAATTGATATAATCCTACATGTGGTTAAAGAAAACAAAGTGATGAATTGAACTCCTAACCTACAAATGGTTTTATAAAATCAACAAAACTTATTTTTCGAAAAAATCATTTTGATTCAAACAAACTTAAGTGTTTTGAAATCATAATGAGAAAATAGTTTGTTGAAAGGGGGAGTTCTGATTGTTTATGCCAAGTGGATGGCGATTTGAAGCGATTCGATTCGATATCGGTTGTCAAGTTACTTGTATAGTTTGTTTTCAAATTCTTCTTTAAATGTGTTTGCATTTTAGGGGGAGTAAGAAATTTCAGAAAATCCAAAAACATTAGAAAATTTGAAAAAGGCAAAAACATAATAAAATACAAAATGAGTTCTGTTGCATCAAAGAGGAAATGATAGTACATCAGTGGACGATCACGGCATGCTAAAGAATTGGAAAGTTAAAATGTGATAAACGGTCTCACTGATGATGTGCCAGTAGTTTTTTTACACATTTAGTAGATTGTGACGAGATATAAACCTAAATTTCAAACTTGATTATATCGTGGGGAACATCTCTCGGATATATGGGTAACCCCCTAAATCTTGTTTGAAAGGTCCCTCTTTCTGAGATACTAGGTCTTTATGCTCAGTGATATCTAGGGTATTATCCCGGGACTTCTGATAATGCGGAAGCAATGGCCTAGTCCCCGGAAAATACTTTACGCTTGCTTGAAATAAAGCCCACCCTCAGCATAAAAAATGATGAAACATTGAAAAATGCAAATCATGTGCTGTTGTAAAAAAGATCCTCTAAAGGGGACCCACCAAAAGTCGAAGCCGTCATATCTCTGCTGAACGGAAGTTCTGACCTGAGCTCTCATGGTTCTCGCAATTAACCCCTTACATATATCATCTGTGGTATATTCACCTGTAAGACTGAATATTGGGATCTGGATACGGGAGTATATTCTGAGGTGGGACACGCGATTAAGTTTAAGTGCTTAAGACATTAATTCGTATCTCAAAACAGTTGAACTTTGTGTGAGAATTTAAGTGGATCAGTATACTGACAATCTAAGTGAATCGTTTAGAACTTAAAATGATTAAAGCTTAACGGTGTTGGTGATTTGTCTCATAAACTGATATGATCCTCTTACACAAACTCACAAAAATATTGTCTGTAAATATTTTGTTATTGCATTTTATTTCATTCAAAAATCCAAAAAGATTTTTAGTGTGTTTTAGCATAAATTTTGAAAAATTTAAAAAGTTTTTCGACAACTGATGTGGAAGAGCTGACTTTCAAAGTTTCAAGTGCTAAACATGATGAGCATGTGGTGAGGGGAAGTGTGTGTCTAAAGGAGAAAATATTTTTGAATATGTGCCTACAAATGGTCATCTGAAATTGTTTAAAATGATAAATCTTCCTGGATAGATACCTGCAAGTAGTTTATAAATTTGTCAAATGTTAAATTTGTGAAATTTATTGTGAGATAGAGAATGTGCAGGATATCTATGTGATAGAGAGCCAGGTTCTGATACCTGAGGACTTTGTGATTTCAAAAAGCCAGACTGCGATCCCAGCAAATCGAAAGGGGGAGTCTGAAGACATCCGAGTAGATAAGATTGTTCGAGGAGAGTCTGTTGATGCTGAAGAGAAGAAAGAGATAAAGTTTGAGGATGCTTTCACTTCAAAGAGAATAGTCAGACTGATAAAGACTGAAGGTTGAAGACTTGACACTTAAGACTCGTCAACATCCGAGGGGGAGGCTGTTGGTGCATACGTCTGTCGACTTCGTCTTGTATCGAGTCTCGCATTGTTCATGGCATGAAGATCGAGAAAACACATCAAAAGGTTAATTCCGCTTGAAGTATCTAATTCCTCTTGAATATGGAATTCCGCTTGAGTGTGTATTTCTGTTTGTAATGTGCTAAATTGGCTGATTTCGCTTGTAATGGTATTCCGCTTGAGTCTGTTCAAGCGGAATTAGGAAGACTATATATATGTGTGATCTCGTTTCATTTGAAGCAGAATTAGCAAGATTGTTTCCGACGGAGAAGCTCTGTCGAAGTGTCTGCAGATTTGTAATCGTATCAGAATCAATATAAAAGACAGTTTAAGTGTATATCTAGCTGAATTCAACTCATCATGTCTGTTTTCGCCTTTCATTTTGAGTAGAACACCTCTGATCGACTCGTTTTGGGTCCGTACACGATCCTACAGTATCTTACCTACAGGCCAAAGCACGTTTCTCTAATTTGAAAGGACTCTTGATCCACTTTAGAATAGTCGACGTTTCTAAACCCGAAACATTCCCATGTTTTATGAGCCTTTATTTTATGTGATTCAATTTATATGTGATTTTATACTTATTACCTCGTTCGTTTCAAAACCGTTACACAATTCGCACATTTATCGCAATCAAAAACAATAATAATTCTCGTAAACAAACTAAATTTATACTCCTTTTACGCATTCTTACGTGATTATACTTGTGAATACATCTTGAAAACCTATGCTTTGTGTGAATTATACGTGATACGTGAGAACTTACATGCTTATACATGCAAAATCTTTGTTTTAAAATTTATGATCAAGTCTCATCCTTTTCCTTTCTTTCGAACTTCTAGATGACTTCTTCAAGCTCAACCGAAAAGCCCAAGTCCTAGAAGGGTTCTCGCTCAGGCTCCATCTCCAAAAAGGAACTCGTAGGCCTCATTGCTGAACAAATGGCCGATCAAATGGCTTGAGTTATACCCGACATCGTGAGCCGCATTCAAACCAACCCCGATTCACCTCATGGCTCTGTGGACTCCAAGGTGAAGAAACCAAAGACACCTTTTCTCTTCAAGCAATTCATGGCTTGCAAACCATTGGAATTTACTGGAAAGGATGGTGCTACCACACTACTCACTTGGTTTGACGCTATGGAGATCACTTTTCGTTAGAGTGGTTGTCCTAACGACTTGCACACCTGAAATGCTACAGGGGTGTTCCGATCAAGAGCTCTTGATTGGTGGACCTTTGAGCGAACCACAAGAGGTGAGGATGCCGCCCATGCTTTACCATGGGCTGAGCTGAAAAGGATCATGAGGGAAGAATTATGTCCGCCTCATGAGCTGAGGAAATTGGAAAGCGAGTTTTGGCACCTCAAACAAATTGATGATGACAACGATGGTTTAACCCTCAGTTTTAAACAACTTAGCATTCTTTGTCCTAGCCAGGTTGATACCCCTGAGAAAACCATCAACAAATACATCCACTGTTTACCCAATTCTTTCATGAACCTCGTAGAGGCTGCTTGCCCAGCTACTATTAAAGAGACCTTTCGTTTGGCCGCCCACTTAAATAGTAACCATGTCATGCGCAAAAATGCCACGAAAGCGTCATTGAAAAAAGCACACCAAGCCACCATTGAACCCACTGTTGAACCCTCATCCTCCACCAAGAAAAGCCGAGGTAAGAAGCGGAAGGCTTCAAGCCAAAATTGTGCGGTCGTCACTCTGTCAAACCCTCAACCCTTACAAGCCATGCCTGTTGTATCCAACGTTGACCCTTCACGCAAAGGTTACACTAGGAATCAACCCAAGTGAGGCCAATGCCAATACCATCACCCTCCCAACGTTCCGTGCTTCAAGTGCGCAATTTGTAACCGATATGGGAACTTTTCTCAAAACTGCCACAAACCACATATGGCAAGTCAAAACCAGGCTGTGATAGCTCAGAACCCTGCCCCCAGTCAAGCTCAAAACCAAGTCGCTCCAGTGCGAGCGTGTTTTAAATGTGGTGATCTTAACCATTTGGCTAACGTTTGTCCTCAACGAAACCAGCCTCAGCAACAACCACAACAGCAGCAGCAGCAATAGGCGCAACAACCTGCTCGAGGCAGAGCTTTTCTTCTTACCACCGCTTAAGTGCAAAACACCAATGACGTCATTACTGGTACGTTTCTTGTAAACCATGTTTATGCTTTGTGTTTATTTGATACTGGCGCCGATAAGAGTTTTGTGTCATTAGAATTCGAACCTTTGCTTAAGTGTAAACACTCTAAGTTGCCAAAATCATTCATTGTCGAAGTCGCTGATGGTAAATCCGTCGCTGTCGATTCCATCCTTTCTAATTGTTCCTTGATCCTTAAATATCATACGTTTTGCATTGACCTCATACCTATGCAAATGGGTAGCTTCGATGTCTTAGTAGGTATGGACTGGCTTAGGCGAGTTCATGCTGAAGTGGTCTGTTCTGAGAAGTTCATCCGTCTTCCTTTACCAAATGGTGATTCCTTGCATGTCCATGGCGAGAAACCTTCTCCAGGTCTCAAGCTCATGTCGTGCATTCAAGCGAACAAGTACTTGCGCAAGGGTACCTTCTCCTTTCTCGCAAGTGACGTTCCTGTCATACGTGATTTCCCCGATGAGTTTCCTGACAATCTCCCTGGTCTGCCTCCTGCTCGATCTGTTGACTTTCGCATCGATTTAGTGCCTGGTGCTATGCCTGTCACTAAGTCTCCTTATCGTTTAGCACCCTCTGAGATGCAAGAGCTCTCGAGCCAACTTCAAGAGCTTCTTCATAAAGGCTTTATACGCCCTAGTACATCTCCTTGGGGCGCTCCCGTTCTGTTCGTCAAAAAGAAAGATGGGTCATTCCGTATGTGTATTGACTATCATGAACTCAACAAGCTTACTGTCAAAAACCGATACCCTCTTCCTCGCATTGACGACCTCTTCAATCAATTGCAAGGCGCGACCTGCTTTTCAAAGATCGGTCTTTGTTCTGGGTATCATCAACTTCGAGTCCTCGAAGAAGATATACCTAAGACCGCCTTTCGTAGACGATATGGTCACTACGAGTTCGTAGTCACGCCCTTTGGCTTGACCAACGCACCTGTTGTTTTCATGGATTTGATGAACCGCGTGTGCAAAGCGTACTTGGACCGTTTTCATGGTCACTACGAGTTCGTAGTCACGCCCTTTGGCTGACCCATTATAATTTACTTAAACTGGTTATGTTTTCGCAAATTGAATAGTATTTGCAGGGGTAGAGTATTCATATCTCTGGAGAATCTTATCTTCTTGCATGCACATAGCTGCTTCATTTTGATTTTTGATAATTATGTACAAAATTCATAATCTTGGTATAATTAGAAGATTTATGTTTAAAAAGTATCCGGATATAGTTATCATAAAGGGCTTCTTTCAGGTTTGTATTATTTTAGTAGTTATTTGTATTAGTAATACCATAGATATGGAAATATGGAGAATGTGGTTGCATCTATTTGATTGTATGTTTGTTCATTTTGGCTTTCTATTAGTTTAAGTCAAGCACTTTTTTTGTTTACACATTACATATCACTTCTTTAAATGAACAAGGGTACAACTTTCACTAATGACTAGGGTATCTACAACAGGTTGACTTGGTGGGAGTCAATTTATAGTGGCAAGTAGCTAACTCGCAATAGGATGATGGGAGTTAGAGGTATATTTTGAGATCACAAGGTAATTAAGTTTAACGAGTAAACTAGTACTTTTTTGTTTGTAATGTATATTTATGGATATGGTTGTATTTGACGATGGCAAGGTTATGTTGAATAAGATGATGAATATGAGGGCATGGACCTAATTGCATTTGCAAATAATGATGAGACACAATAGGAGGATAGCCATGATGATGCATGAGTTCAAGATCAATTACATTGCCCGAATTAGAAAAAGAAATAGGCTCGGCTTAACTACTTATACCATGATTTTAGCTTTTTATTGGTTATCTATACACACACACACTTATATATATATATATATATATATAATGTACACTTTAGTTTAGAAATTTCTAATACCATTAAAGGAGGACCAACAATGCTTCATCTTGTGCACACACAGAAAGTCGACGAGCGAGAGGTTATTATATGTAATAAACAAGAGTTTTCTGTTGGAATGATTGTAGATCTACGGCCTATCTTGGATTTTAATTCTTGCTATTATAGTCATCTTGAAGTTCTGTTCTGAAACGAAATTCCTGCCATACTTCTTTTACTCTTATATCATACCATACCAACTGATTTTGTATATTTGCAGATCGTATCCATGGGTAGGAAGAAGTTCAGTGCTGATTTCCAGCTAATGTTTCAACTGCATAAGATATTCCTCTTTATTGGATTCATCATCACGCTTGTGATTCTCTTACAGTTCTCTTACAGTTCCTTGGACTTAATGTCGGGGACATCTTTGTAAGCATACTTGCATTCATGCCAACTGGATGTGATATCTTGCAGGTACACGTGCTCAGTTTTTGTATTCGTATTAATTTGGACATGACATCCAGTGGATGCCCTACACATTCGTATAAGGTACACAAGTGTAGTTTCAAGAAAAAAAAAACTTTTCTATCAACATAAGGACAACAAAACAAGATGGAATGATCGGTCCAAAAACATTCTAGAAGATGATTTTTCAGACTTGTTGAGGTTATGGAGTAATAAAGATAAGGTGTCGGTAATTTTCTAGACAATTTATCTATTTGTAGTATGTGCTATATATGTAGAAAGATTTTGTCAATGAACGCCTACACTTTGAAGCTACGAAGCAAAGTTTTTTCTTTAGAAAAGCTACCTATTGGATTACTTCAAGATCTTAGTGATGAGTAGGAGGTTTTGATTACTTTTTATCATTGTAATTGACAACTTTATTTCGATTAAATTGTTATTTTGACTTTAACGCATGTAAATTTATGATTTAATATTATTTTCTATTATATTTATATTATTATTGTGTCGGTGTAATCGAGTGACTATTGCACATTAATAAAAATTTTAGTACTTTAAACAATGATGTTATAGAGTTGCATTTGATTATAAAAAAGTCGCATTTGTTGTAACTAGAATCTTATTTGATGTAAATAAAGGTTGCATTTGAGTTTAGCAAAGGTTGCATTTTGAGTGTTAAAAAAGTTGCATTACCATCTAACAAAGGTTGCATCATAAAAGGTTGCAATTGAACAATATATGCAACCTTTCCAAAAAGGGTTGCACTAGTCAATAAAAAAGTTGCATTAGGTCTAATGCAACTTCACCTAATGTAGCTTTTGATAAAGGGTTGCATTAGGCCTAATGTAACTTTTTCAAGGCCTAATGCAACTATTTATTGGGGTTTCCTTAGCCTTATTTTCTTGTAGTCACGGGGCCAAATCAATTTGGCCTAAACCAATTTTTTTGGCTACCAAATTGAGCACTAGGCACTGAATTGATTCATCGAGCTCAACCCAAATTATGTGTACACCTCTACTACAATCTAACTTTAAACCTAGTCTGACCTAATGTGCATAATGATCTATTACGAGTCATTATTCGTATTAAAGAACAACATCAAATTGATGAATCAAAAGTTGAAATTGATATAGTATGACTCACTAAAACCAAACACATCTTTAAAAAACTAGTGTGACCCAATAAAGTCACTATGATCTATTAAGAGCTATAATGACTATTAAGGCATGATACAGTCAATTGAGATGCGTTTGATCAATAATCATTCGTTGTGATCTAGTATAACTCACTACAAGTTATTCCACCCCTAACATGATCCAATAAAGTCTTGTATGGTTGTTAAAAGCTACAATTACTGTTAAGGGCTATTATTGTTTATTAAAACATATATGAACTATTGTTGCCTAGTTTTTTCTAGTATGATTTTGTTGGTCGTTCAAAAAATAATTATCTAGTATGATTCGTTATAAGTCAACCTACCCATTTAAGATGTAATACAACTCAGTAAAGTCCATCATGGTCCATTAATAGCTATAATGACTTTTGCATATTACAATCCCCCTTCATAAAATACTAAAACCATCATTATCAACTAATATTTATTTGTAACAATTTAAAATTATCATTATCAATCATGTTTATATTACACTAAAAATTTATCTAATAACATTTTACAATTTAAATATATCAATCATTTTAAAAATCTACATTTCATGATTTTTAATTTATTCATATTTTTTAGGAATATTGATTTTAATGATCCCAATTATTCGTTATTGGCCGCCAACAATAACAACTTCAAAAATAACTACTGGCAGTCCCAACTATTAACATATTGGCCTCCAATGGACCATGACTAACAGAACCTTAACGCCATTAGTCTCCGGCTGCCGGAAAAACGTTTTTGGCCGGAAAACTCAACATTTTCGTCCCAAATCTCTTTATAACCATATTACGACCTTTAGGAACCTTTTTTTTCTAGTAAAAGCCCTAATTATTGAGGTCGCCAGAAAAATCCTTTTTCATCGAAAAGCTTGTTTTTGGCATAAAAACTCAGCTTTTTGGCCAGAAAACTCAACATTTTCGTCCCAAATCTCTTTTTAACCTTACATCGGACCTTTAGGAACCTTTTTCTATCCAAAAATGTTTTTCCGACGACCGGGACTAATGACGTTAGGGTTTTTTTAGTCAGGGTCCACTGGAGCCAATATGTTAATAGTTGGGATGACCATTTGTTATTTTTTTAGTTGGAACTCTTAACGGCCAACGACAAATAGTTGAGATTATTAAAATCCAATATTCCTATTTTTTATAGTTTTACTTTTAATATTTTTTAGTTAGAATGTGTACTTAATTTATATATTAGTTTTATAAAAAAATTTATAATAATATGATTTCCTAAATTTAATCCTCCTATCTTATTTTTTTTACTTTCCCTTAAAATGAATTTCCCTCCCTCCCTTAGTTTCCCCAAATTTTGATTTCCCTCTCCTCGGCGCTCACATTTACGGTATTATCGATTCCCCCATTCAATCGGTACCTCGCCATGAATATTGCTTCTATTAGCAGCTCTAGAAATCGAATTGTCAAATTCAAAGAGGTGAGTATAACCTTCTTAGTTCTCAAATCAATTTGATATGGTTTCTTGCTATATGTGTTGTGATTTTCGTTTCTGACTAATGATTCCATTTCATGTTAGTAATAGTTTAGATATGATGAGTTTGAGTTTGTGATTTTTGTTTTCTATCTATGGTAACAGGTAGCTACTATTTGTGATTTTTGTTTTCCATAACCACAACATCCTCTCATATCAAAATGGTAATTTCCACCGGCGTTGCTTCCATTTTATCTCCGGCCATTCATGGAAGCCGCAGTGTGGCGACATTAGGGTTGCAAGAGAGTGAGAGAGAGAGAGCGATAGAGACAGACAAAAGTTGTTGTCGTCTGCGTCTTCACTCCGCTGCCTCTGTCGGACTGTGGCGGTTCTGAATCCGCCGCCTTCGCCATGTTGTTGGTCGGTCGGTGGTCGATGGTGACGGTGGTCGACAAATGGTAGGTTAAAGAAGCTATCAATTTGAATAAAAATCCAACCTTTGTGAGGAGATTTTTGTGAGATACTATGGAGTTATAAAATTGTGGAGTGGACTGCATAATTAGCAATGATGATTGATGTGTTAGGGTTTTTGTTGTTTGTGCTACAGATAAATAGCATCTTCCGAGAATCCATGACATCGCCAGAAGCACAGTGGGATTCATCTACTACCCGAAGAAAAAAATACAGTAGTTGGGGACCAGTAATGTTCCGGATCTAATGCAGCTACAAATTTTCAAGAACACATTCCAATCTGGTTTCTTATCCATTTTATACAGCCTAGGGTATGTAATTTTTGGTTCAATAGTTTTGTTTGTGCTTTCGTTGAAATATTATAGTTTCGAATAAATGGTAGCTTCTTATTTGGTTATGTAATTGGATGTTTTTGTAGGAGATATCCTTTGCAGATATGGGATAAAGAAGGTGAGTGCTGACTTCTTTTATTGTGATGCATTTTCTTTAATTATGAATTAAGTGTTTGTATCACTTTTACCCAATTAGTTGTTGCTTCAAAGTAGAGGATGTGGAACCGTATTAAACTTGAGTTGTTTTCATGTCAAAATATTGTGATGATTGGAACTAGAACTTCATCCTTGGTAGCAAAAACTGCAAACGTCATAGGCGTTTGACTCATGATCCTGAAAGTCAGGGCGAGAGGCCAAGGCTTCACGTATGCGAGGCGTTATTCTATATACCACATTTTAGCTATTGTGGCCTCCATATTTAGTGTATGACGTCTGATGAATTTCTTTCTGTAGGTTTCCCCTGTGATTTTCTACACACCCAAGGAGATTGGAGGATTGGGCATGTTATCAATGGGTCACATATTGATTCCAAAAAGTATCATAGATTTCGGTGTAACACACATTATAAGTGGTATGAGTCATGAAGAAAACCAGTTGTTTCTAAATTAGTATTATTATATTCAGGTGTATGATGTAAGATCTCCAATATATTTGAATGCTAACAATTTTTTATGGCAATTTGTATTCTGACTAACTTTCTCTTTTTCAAATGCCATGGGATTGATTCACAGCGTGTTTGGGCAGAATATTCTCTCAAAATGCAAGAAGCTCAGTCGCAAATGGGCGTTTAACAGTTGATGATTTGGAAGTGAGCTTCAGTTTTACAATATTAATACATATTAAATACCACTGTCATGTGGTAAAGATAATTTTGTTATAGGACTCATGGGCTTGTGGAATACTGAGAATCAATATTCTGCTCCAGAAGGATTGACACACACTTGCATATGACAAAGGGTGGAGAGTGAGAACAGCTTTTAAGCAATACCAAGTTCCCAAACAAAAACCAATTTGGTGGACCCACCAGAGACATAATGGTAAACTTTGGAACTTGACCAATCACCAAACTGATGTTATTAAGGCGCTAGGGGGTGTTAAAGGAATTTTGGAACATACACTATTCAAGGGAACATAGTACGGTTTACTCACTTATTTTCTCTTTTACTTAACTATGAATTTGTGCCCTCTTATTCATTTTATTAACTGATTCATTCTTTACGTTGTTTTACAGTTTCCCACATGGCAGGGTTTTTTTTGTGAGAAAGCTTCAGGCTTTGTTGATTTACAGGTCTTGTGAATAATGGGTGCTGATGAATATGGTTTCGATTCAATTGCTATGATTGCTACAGGATGTGTCATAGCCCGTATCTGCCACACAAATAACTGTCTAGATGGCGTCACGAGCCAAGTAAGTAATACGAAAATGGGTGGGTCAGTTGGGTTGGTGATGGGTCAGAATGGGTATCTTTAGTATAGATCTACTAGGCATTTCCATCAACTGTAGTAACATGTTAGATTCATTTAGTATGAATAAATTGTTAGTATATACTGACATGGATATATACACTTGGACCGACAGTAATCCATAACTGATAGCAAACCCCCATATGATGAAGTTGGCATTCTTTTGATACAAAGGTAACATCAATTTGGACTTTGAACATACATTAAATCAATAAAATATAAGGAAATTCCAGTAAAAAGGTTTTAATAAGTAATGCATAAAAAGGGAGGTGATTTGTGAGCTGGTCCTATTTGTCATTTAGGGACAATTTGATGAACAAGTATTAGGAGAGCATGTAGTAGTAGTGATGTGTGTAAAATGCAACATATAATAAGGGATAAAACTAACCCTTTTTAGTGCTAATGTTGGAAAAAGTGTGATTTTGTCTTACTTTTGTATTTTCAGGATTAAATAAGCGTAAATGAACAAAAGTAGCAAATATGGAGCAAAATCTAACATAATTACAAGAAAAGGAACACACGTGGCATGCCCGACCCCTCGACAGCATCTTCCCAAGCAAAAACAAGAGATCAGAAGGCCGAACACGCCACGTGCCCAGCGGACACGGGGGCGTGCCCAAGTGTGTGCAGAAAAGACAAAGTTGTAGAAGCTTCTATTTCCCAACACAGGGGCGTGCCCAGCTCAACACGGCCGTGGTTAATGCTAAGATTCGAAAAATCCAAGCAAATCTTGATAGTACGGATACGCTTCTGCACACGGGTCCGTGCCCAGTGGACACGGGGGCGTGGTCAACTAATGCAGATAAACTGCAATTAATGAAGAAAGAGAAAGTGGATGGACACGGGACCGTGTCCGGGTTTCTGTGCAGGCTATAAATAGAGGTGCTTGGTTCACTTCAAAAGCCTCCCTTGACAAACCAGCTCTCTCACACTTCACCCACACTCCACCACCATCATAACCCACATCCACCACCATCATCCATCATCCATCATCCATCATAGAGTGTGTGTAGTAGTCTCGGGATCCAAGATTGATAGTAAGAGTTCTTGACAATCAAAGGCCATGTTTGCCTAAGTCTCTTACATCACTTGGTGGAGACGAGCATTTAGTGTAATACTTTTTATTTTTAATATTTTCTCACTTTTTATTTGGTTTTGTATTAATGACTTTAATAATTAGTTTCTTGTGTTGAAGGTGAAACTTTCTTATCATTTTTCTGTGGTGTCTTGGCATTATTTTACTGTCTATGTAAAATAAAAGATTTACACCATTCATATCCCTACGGTCTATATAGAGATATGTTGGCTACGTACTCGGGGGTTAAGGGAATGGTTTGGTAAGGTTCTTGCCTTGTTCAGTGTATAGATCCTGCAATGACCTGGGTCAAGCTTACTAGGACCTCCTTCAATACCCACTGGTATTGGATGGCGGGGGTGCGAATGGCTTGATCCCCTCATATGTAAACTACTATTAATACATTAACCAGGCTACTTGGGATTGTATCCCTGCTGACTCAAACCACTTAGCCGAGGGTAACGTCACCTTCAAAAGAGGGGCCTACCACATTACGCATTAATAACTTAATTAATTATCTTTCAATAATCCAACCCTTTAGGATTGTATCCTTGCTGACTCAAACTACTGAGTTGAGGGTAACGTCACCGTCAAAAAAGGGGCCTATTGCTATAACTAAGATAATCTCTTAAAAAGTGCAAAAGTGCGAAAATAATCAAAGGTTACACTAAAGGCGAGTCGGATCCAAGTGATTCATCTTGTCTATCTGTTTTTATTTTATTTTTCAGCATTTTTAGTTTTTATTTTCATGTTTTAAAAACTTTTTTCTAAACTTTTGATTTGATTAGACGTTGAGGATAAACCGGTACTAAAAGCTCTTGTGTCCTTGGACGACCTCGGTATCTTAACAACGCTGTACTCTAACTCCGAAATTACGCATACTCTAACTCCGAAATTTATAAGGAAAGAATGAAAATTTTGCATAATAAACACATTAAACCTAATGAATTTCGGGTAGGGGATCAAGTTTTATTGTTTAATTCACGACTTTGATTATTTCCTGGTAAATTAAAGTCTAGGTGGTCAGGACCTTTTTCCATCACCCATATTTTCACACACGGTGCAATCGAAATTAAATCTCGAAATGGAATTTCATTCAAAGTCAACGGCCAACGGCTAAAGCTCTATCAATGATTTATTGAGGATGAGGAGGAAGAAATCTCGCTTCAAACGGCCGAAGAATGAAACAAAGGTTCAAGCATCAACATCATACCCTGTAAGTTACGAACATCATGAAAGCATCTAAATCGGTAAGATTTCTAAAACCAAGCTTCGGGAAACGAGGGCACTCACACGAACACACAAAAAAAAATTAAAATTGCCCCCCCCCCCCCACGGGGCTGTGTCCAGTGGACACGGGGCAGTGTCCGCGCAACTGTCGGGGATAAAACCCCTTTTTCCTTCACTTTCTCATTTCAACACGCCCCATTTCCCCGAAAACACTCTGGTTCCACCGGAAATCTCTGCAGATTTTCACATTCCCCCGACCCCTAACAATGTCAAGGTATGATTCTATCATCATAATTAGTTAGTTTAATCACTTGCATGTAGTTTAATATCATAAATTTGGGGAAAATCTAGGGTTCTTCAACTTGAATCGAATCAAACCTCAAATTTTTGTTTAGATCTGTTAGTATTAGTATAGATACATGTTATAGGAAGTAAATCAACTTGTATTGTTTGTAGAATTTCCCGATTTCTCGCAAAAACCTCAAACCCTTGTTTTTGAATCGAAAAAAAATGAAATTGAAGGGGTAAAAGGTTTGTTTTGGGAAAAAAAAGGCATTTCGGGACCGGGTCAAAAAATGGGATTTTTGGGAAACAGAAACCTGGACACGGGGTCGTGCTCAGCGAGCACGGGGGCGTGTCCAGCTGTTTTCAGGTGAACATGGGGAGTGTCCGCTAAACACGGGGTCGTGTTCAGCTAACTGTTTTCAGTTTTCTTCGAAAATTTTACTGTTTCATGCTAATTATTT
Source organism: Helianthus tuberosus (assembly GCA_030545235.1). Classification (NCBI taxonomy): domain Eukaryota; kingdom Viridiplantae; phylum Streptophyta; class Magnoliopsida; order Asterales; family Asteraceae; genus Helianthus; species Helianthus tuberosus. The sequence goes on from CM060417.1 coordinate 105,946,204, forward strand.
GGTGTTTTCCTTCAGATGGCCAAGAAATTTACCAGGTTCAACGTGAGTGAGTTCGCTGCTCAAGCGCGGTTTGAAGTTCTCCAAACAAGGCCCGAAGAAAATCCCCGACAAGTTTGCTTGGATACTCTAGAAGCAGTAGGCCAAATAGACCGCTTCAACAACCTCGTTACCAGCCCACTACGAGCAGCTCTTTGTACTTGGCTTCACTCAGTGCACGAGTATAACATGGAATTCTACAGCACGTTTGCTTTCAAAGTAAAAGCGGAGCCGTTTGACAATGATGGGGTAGAGTTCCGTTGTGCAGGAACCATGTACTCGATCTCAATCGCACAATTTGGGGTAATTGTCGGGTTGTACTCGGAAGAGGATGCTGGAGATGAAGAAAACACTGGTGGCCTCCGCGAAATCCCAGAAAATCAACGCCAAGCTGCATGGGCTCAAATTGGGGAGGGACACTACAACCCGAGCCGAACCAAGAGCACACTGTTAAGGGATCCTCTCTACCGTTATATCCACATGGTCCTCAGCTACTCTCTCTGCCAGAGACACGACAGTGGTGGTGTCGTAGGGTTGCACGATCTACTAGTCCTCCATTGCATTCACAACCGTGTCAACCTCGAGTTCCATACATGCTACTTCGAAACATGCACTTGAACCAACTTGCCACTCCCCCGACTCCTATCCTTTTTGGAGGGTGGATTTACCGCCTCTTCAAACATTTTGTGCAAAGGATGCCGAGGTCCTTTAAAAAGGGCCCGTGGTCAGGAAAAGTGGACATGGTCATTTGCTGCTCCATGAACTTAATCAACGAAGCGGATGACAGGACGGTCAGATTTCAAACGGTTCAAGGCATGCATGAACCCCCAAGAAGCTCTCGTCCTTCACGCTCCACAGATCCATCCTCCTCCCCAATACCACTACCAGCCCCATGGTGATCCGGGTCAATCCTCCTCTCAAGGAGGTGGTTTTCCTAACTTTCAAAGCTTACATGATTTATTGCAGGAAAATCTCATGTGCACCAGGAACACCTACAACGTGGCCAGGAACACATACACCCGGGTCGGATTCATCAAAAGAAACATCTCCGACATACAGGATGGCATTGGAAACATCCGGGAGTATATGACGGGCCACGGAGGGGATGACGAAAATGACGATAAGGACATGGATTGAGCTGGAGGAGTTGGAGGTGGCATCACATGGTTGAAGATCTAACAGGTTAACCCTTTATCTTTCGCAAACTATTTCATGGCCTGCGTGCCACTTGTTGAACAATTTACTTCTCTTAACACTTTTTAATTTTTTGCATTTCTTTTCTTTTTAACTTGTGACGTGGATGATGAAACTTTGGTAAATTAGGATGTTTGTTATTGTTGGTGTGGTAGTTATTAGTAAAACCGGTACCTACGAGGCTTAAAGCACTAAACATTAGTGCTACTAAAGTCGGGATAGCAGAATTGAAAGTAGAAACCTGTTTTAAATGTTTGCAGATTGTCCACACGGGGTCATGCCCAGCCGACACGCCCCCGTGCCCACCGTCCAGGCCTGCTGTTTCTCTAATTTATGCAGATTTTTGCCCAACACGGGGTCGTGCTCACCAGACACGCCCCCGTGTCCACCTTCTGTAAGTCCTCGTCACTGGCAATCTGACCACGGGGTCGTGTTCATCCGACACGGGGCCGTGTCTAGATGCCCAGTAACATAAATTTTTGTTTTTAACACACCTTTTGCACATTCAATCAACCTAAAAACTTATTTTTGGGACACATTGAGGACAATGTGTAATTAAAGTGTGGGGGGGGGGGGATGCTAAAACCTTGAATTTTGCAAGTCCTAATTACAAGCCTTACACAAAACTCTATTGGAACCGCCAATCACCCCAAAGTTTTTAAAAAACTTTTCATTTTTTTTACTTGTCTTGGTTTAATTTAGGAATATCAATATCTAAAAAGGTTATATTTTTATGAATTTACAACAAATAGCGTCGTGATAAAAAGAACCAACATAAGAAAATTATGAAACGGCATGACAAATCTAGTTAAAATTTGATTATATATACTTGATCACATTAAAAACTCATTCCCACAAAAAGTGAGTTTTGAGCCTTTAATTGAGCATATAAATACACATCTTTAAACTAAATGCTCATCTTTCGTTTCTTGTGTGAATAGCCGCTTGGTTTCTTACGACTCTAGAACTTGCCATGACAATGCATTTCCGGTTCTTATCAACTTAAACCCAAGTAAGTAAATGATGGAGGCATTAGGACTAACCCCTTTTTCTTTCAACACCATTATTTTTCTTTTTTTTTTTTACCACCTACCCAAAATCTCCCTAGTTAACACCCTTTACCCACCAAAAACCCTTTTTTTATTTTTAACCCTTTATTTTAGTAAAAAGCTCGGTCTTCTTGTGACATTCCTTATCATTTGAAAAAAAAAATTGATGAAGTCTAGCAATAAACAAACAAGTTCCCCAAAAGAAACTTTGTTTGAGAAATGCTTCGTTTGAATAAAAAATCACAAAAACAAAAAGTTTTACGAAAACCGACGCTTTTTACGCCTTTCGCCCTTTTCTACTAACCACTAACCCAAAACCACCTACCTTTAACCCAAGCCTAACCCTTCCCCAAGACCTCTTGATATTTACAAAGGTGTATAGTTAAAAAGGAGGAAGATTGATTGCTTGGCAAGCATATGGTACGAGTAAGTTCCATGCCGGTCTCGAGTCTTTCACAAAAATACATCTTCGGCCGAGTGTTGAGTGATCTCCCGTGAGGTATGTTAACTTGTATATAAATGGAATTTTAAAGAGGCATGTTATGCCCAAATAAGTAATTTATCTTATGAAACATTCTAAATAAATCATAATGGATAGGATTGTAAATAACATAAAAATAAAACCTAATAAAGATCTTGGAATCCCGACACTCAAGACAAGCCCAAAACTTCTCTTCTACCAATTCCATTTGTGCGTGTAAGCCACATTAAAATTAGTTTTGCTTGAGGACAAATAAAGATTTAAGTGTGGGGGTATTTGATGTGTGTAAAATGTAACATATAAATTACATCGAATAAGGCATAAAACTAACCCTTTTTTAGTACTAATGTTGGAAAAAGTGTGTTTTTGTCTTCCTTTTGTATTTTCAGGATTAAATGCACGTAAATGAACAAAAGGAGCAAATATGCAGTAAAATCTAACATAATTACAAGAAAAGGAATAAACGTGTCATGCCCGACCCCTCGATAGCATCTTCCCAAGAAAAAACAAGAGATCAGAAGGCCGAACACGCCCCGTGCCCAGCGGACACGGGGGCGTGCCCAAGTGTCTGCAGAAAAGATGAACTTGTAGAAGCTTCTATTTCCCAACATGGGGGCGTGCCCAGCGGGCACGGGGCCGTCTCCGGGCTTCTGTGCAGGCTATAAATAGAGGTGCTTGGTTCACTTCAAAAGCATCCCTTGACAAACCACCTCTCTCACACTTCACCCACACTCCACCACCATCACAACCCACATCCGCCACCATCATCCATCATCCATCATAGAGTGTGTGTAGTAGTCTCGGGATCCAAGATTGATAGTAAGAATTCTTGACAATCAAAGGCCATGTTTGACTAAGTCTCTTACATCACTTGGTGAAGACAGACATTTAGTGTAATACTTTTTATTTTTAATCTTTCCGCACTTTTTATTTGGTTTTGTATTAATGACTTTAATAACTAGTTTCTTATGTTGAAGGTGAAACTTCCTTATCATTTGTCCGTGGTGGCTTGACATTATTTTACTGTTTATATAAAATAAAAGATTTACACCATTAATATCTCTACGGTCTATATAGAGATATGTTGGCTACCTACTCGGGGGTTAAGGGAATGGTTTGGTAAGGTTCTTGCCTTGTTCAGTGTATAGATCTTGCAAGGACCTGAGTCAAGCTTACTAGGACCTCCTTCAATACCCACTGGTATTGGATGGCGGGGGTGCGAATGGCTTGATCCCCTCATATGTAAACTACTATTAATACATTAACCCGGCTACTTGGGATTGTATCCCTGCTGACTCAAACCACTTAGCCGAGGGTAACGTCACCTTCAAAAGAGGGGCCTACCACATTACGCATTAATAACTTAATTAATTATCTTTCAATAATCCAACCATTTAGGATTGTATCCTTGCTGACTCAAACTACTGAGTTGAGGGTAACGTCACCGTCAAAAAAGGGGCCTACTACTATAACTAAGATAATCTCTTAAAAAGTGCAAAAGTGCGAAAATAATCAAAGGTTACACTAAAGGCGAGTCGGATCCAAGTGATTCATCTTGTCTATCTGTTTTTATTTTATTTTTCAGCATTTTTAGTTTTTATTTTCATGTTTTAAAAACTTTTTTCTAAACTTTTGATTTGATTAGACGTTGAGGATAAACCGGTACTAAAAGCTCTTGTGTCCTTGGACGACCTCGGTATCTTACCAACGTTGTACTACGCTCACGATGGGTGCACTTGCCCATTTGTGTGTTTAGTGTTAGTAAATATCGTGTTTTATAAATTTAAAACTTGACTAAAGTGTTAAAAAGGGCTTAAAATATACATAAAAATTATATAATGCTACACACGCATCAGTAGCAAAAAAAACTATTCATTAAATATTTAGTTGCTTGGTCTTGATTCATGAAGTTGCTGAAACTTTTGATGAGTGGTTTCAGATTTCTGGTGAAAATGATGAAGAGGAGGTTGTTCAACAACTTCTAACAAGGTTTTAAGTTCTTGATTTTTGGTGAAGCGTTCATGCTTTGATGGTATTTGTATTATCATTTACCTTATTTGCTTCTTTTTATAATCGTGTTGACCAATCCAAAATAAACTTTTATTTCGACAGTTATGTGTACACTTTTCAAATTAGCACAAATATTTGTTCCATCTTACTCATGTATTGTTTGTTGTTATGTGTAGCATTAGTTTCATATTATTCTTTGGGATTGTTACATTTTATGCCGTCAGCCAATTGGACGGCCAATTGAAGAACGCAAAAAAAGAAAAAAATATAATATAAATGGGTTAAACGGGTCAACCCGCTAACCCGACCGGGTTGACCCGAACCTAACCCGTTTAGCTAAACGGGTTCGCGGGTTCAACCTAAAACTGACCCGAACCCGTTTGGACTAAACCTAAACCCGTGAAATTCATGTTAGACAGGTGTAGTGTTTTCGGGTTGTGTCAGAAATTCACACCCCTATTCATGTCCATGAAAAGTTTAAAAACATTATGTTTTTTTTTATAAAACAACTATCATTAAGAACCTTAGTTTTTATTGTTGTTTGCTATTTATATTCTTTTGTTTTCTGATGTGCTAGGTGTTTGTATGATGGTTCAAGCTCAGGTCTTGAGGATGCATGATTATTCACTAGCTAGCAGACACCTCTTTTTGTAGGACCGGTTTTGACTCCGAAACGATTGCGAAACGAACGTATAACGTGCGGAATCCGTACACGAACGCGACCTAACACACGTGATGTAATATAAACGTGATTCTATTAGAAATCTGAAATTGTACAGCACCTTGAATCACTTTCTCTCTCTAGATTCTCTCTCTAGATCTAGAAAGCTCCAAATGACAAATGTAGCAAAAGTCCCTAATCTAAGACATAATCTCCTATTTATAGTCCAAGGCATTTAATGAGATTTCTCATTATTACAATTATGCCACCTTACCTTTTTGTCTAGCTATCACTAATATAACGACTTGTTTTCTTCTGTTTCTTGCTACGGCTCGGATTGACGAAGGCGATAGGCATAAATGTACTAACAGACTCCCCCTTGAATATTGCCGCAGTCAATCTCGATCATTGAGTCAACTCGTAGCGTCTTCTCTTTCTCTTTTAGGCTTCTTGAACAGAATCCCGGTGGATCTGTCTTCAGCTTCAGCTTCTTCTCCTTTCAGTAGACTCTTTTCTTTATCAGGCTCCCCCTTTCATCAAGCTTCCGTGCTTTGGGATCAACACCTTGTTTTTCGGTTACAAGCTCCCCCTTGCTTTGAGCTCGTCTTCAGACTCCCCCTTAGAATCAGCTTCCGGGATCGTAGTCTGGAATCTCATCTGCAATCACTCAAACATTTATAAGTAACAGCATTTCAAATATCAGCTATCCAGGAATTGTAACCTGGCTCACTCAAACATTCTAAACAAACAATTTTCATAAATTTGGCAGTTTCATCGAATCGAATCGGAAACTAGCTCTATAACAATATAAGCATCCAAATCCCTCACAGTTAATCAACCAAGTCCAAACTAATGACCTTGGAGATATCACAAACTGTTTTTGATTTTTGATTTTTAATTCAAGTTTCAAATTAATGAACTTGTTTTATATTCAGAAACACAATCAGCTTACTTAGATTTTGAAACTCAGCACTCAGACATCGGTTGTCGAAAATAAAGCAGAATAAAAAATATTTTTGTATTTTTCTGAAAATATAAAGCAGTAAAGAAATATGTACAAACATATTTACAGAAAATATTTTTGTTTTAGTATGCGTCAGAGGATCATATCAGTTTTTGACAAGTCACAAGTACCGTTGAGCTTAGTTACACATTAAGAATTAAACAATTCACTTAGATTGTCGATATACTTGTCCACTTAAATTTTCACACAAATTTCAACTGATTCAGGATACGAATTAAGTATATTAAGAACTTAAACTCATTCATGTGTCCCACCTCTTGAATATACTCCCGTATAGAGATCCCAATATTCAGTCTTACAGGTGAGTATACCTAGATGATATCTGTAAGGGGAATAAATTGTAGTACGAAACCGTGAGAGCTCAGGTCAGAACTTCCGTTCAGCAGAGAGATGACAGCTCGACTTTTGGTGTGTCCCCTTTAGAGGATCTTTTGAATTACAACAGCAATGACTATCAATTTTATTGTTTCATCAATTTGCTGAGGGCGGCGCTATATTTCAAGCAATGCGGAAAGTATTATTCAAGGACTAGGTCAGAACTTCCATTCAACAGAAGTCCTAGAATAATACCCCAGATATCACTACGCATAAAGACCTAGTATCTCAGAAAGAGGGACCTTTCAAACGAGATTTCAGGGGTTACCTATATATCCAAGTAGTGTTCCCCACGAAATAAGCAAAATTCAAACTTGCTTAGGTTTATATCCCGAAAAAGTTTACTAAATGTATAAAAACCTATCGGCATATCATCAGTGGGACTGTTTAACGCTATATAATCATTACATTTCTTTAGCATACTGTAACTGTCTACTGATGTACTATCATTTCCTCTTTTTACACAAAAACTCAATTTTTGAATTTTATCATGTTTTTGGCTTTTCAAATTTTCAAATGTTTTTGTATTTTCTAACAACATTACTCCCCCTAAAATGCAAAACCATTTAAATAAAATTTGACAACCAACACTGATAGCTTTGTCTCGCCATCCATTTTCTGCTTAAAGTGCTCTGATTTGCAGAAAATATACGCATGAGAAGCAGAAATTATAACGTACCCCCATGATTTACAACACATTGATATTTTACAGTTTGAAAACCGTTTTTCAATCTTGTGAAATTAATCATGTTTGTTCAGCCGTGAGGGTTTCGGCATATTCAATCAACACATATTTTTGTATTTTTAAATTTTTGAAAAAAATTAAAAACAAACATATTTTTGGTTTTACAAATTTTTCAATTTTTAGGATTTTGAAAATATTGTTTATTTATGTACAGAAAAACATATAAATTCCCTGTTCAACCAAACCAGGGTCCAGCAGCAGCCTCCTCTCGTTGTGCCAGCCTGCTCCAATCTCCAATTTCACAATCTTTAAATTCCATGAGCACCTGCACAAACAAACTACTCAATTACTTGAACAATTTAGCCCAGGTCTGTTGAACCTTAGGCATTTCAACACAATAATTTTCATTCAATGCTGGAAACTCTTTTTCATCTTTCACAAAAATCTTTTCAACTTTTACTTCAACTTTTTCATCTTTTGCAGAAGACACTTGTTTCTTAACACTCCATGTTTGACCCTTCGGAGTACCTCTTTTGTAAAAATGTGAATCTATTTGAACATTTTGTTTTTTATCAACAACTTTTGGTTTCCAAAACTCTTGAGGTTTTGTCATATCAACAGTTGTTTTCCAACTTTGTGTTGTTCTAAATCTGGGTGTGTGAGAATTCCAGATCTGTCTAGAATCGAACCTATTCGGGTCTGATTTCCAGTTTTGATTCGAAACAAACTTGTTTGTGTTGTACCTCCAAGTTTGTTTAGAGTCAAATCTGGTTGACCTTTGTCTCACATTCTCAGATTTTTGTTTCTCAGCATCAATCTTCTTGTTGTCAACATCCACAGGTTTTAGATTTGGACACTTGCGTGCAAGATGTCCTTTTTGATCACATTTGAAACATGTTCACATGGACACATCTTTGACCTGTGGTTGTTGCTTTCTCTTTTGTGCATCAAACTCAGCATTAGACTGTCTTATTTTAAGTTCTTTTTCTTTTTCTAAATTGTCTCCTTGAACAAAACTCATTTTTGCCTGATAATTTGGCATTTCATTTTTGTTCCGATGTTGCTTCTTCTTATAACCCAACCCAGCCTTCATGTTCTTCTTTTTGAAACCAGGTTTGTTATACGATCCTATATGACTCTTACCAACAAACTTTGAAATCTCAGACTTCTCAATCTCAACCATTTTGAAAACTTTATCAACTTTTTCTGAAATCACATTCTGAATCGGGAATACAACATCTAAGAACATTTTGTCCGATCCAATCATGGTATAAACCAATCCCTTTGAATCATCATTCAAATTTTTCTCGGATTTTGTGTTTTTCAGATATCCATCTTGAAGATTTCCTTCATCTTCATCCTGTGATTCAGATTTACCTGTATCAACCGACTCTTCTTTCAACACACTTTCAACGACTTTACCTACCACCTCTGAATCATGAGAATCATCAGATTTGGAATAGGTTATGTCAATGTTATCTGGCAATTGGTCTACCATGTTGAAAGCTTTTTCGACCTTTTCCTCATCATAAAATGCAAATTTTCCCGGTGGTGGAACTTGATGAAACTCTGAGCCAATTCCTTTCTTGTTCTGCTCAGACTCACCATCACCCGGTTTTATATTGAAAATTCGTTCAAGCACATATGACGACACGTGGTAACTCTTTAACTTGTTGTTATCCTGTTCTAAATCAGCAATCTGTCGCTTTAACTTAGCAACATCCTCAATATAAGAATTAACAACATCTTGTTTTATAGAATACATTCGTTTAAGCTCTTTGGTTGTTTCAGACAGATAATTCATTCTTGATTGAGCATATTTCATTTCGTCTTTCACTTTTTCATATGACTCTTTCGTAATATGATAATTTCATAGAGTCATATTCCTTTTTCATTTCTTGACAAGCAATTTCTTTTTGTTCACATTCATTTGTCATTTTCAACACATTCTCTTTCAAAACTTCATTTTCCTTTTCTAATTTGTTACATTTTTCTGAAAGTTTTTCATCATTTTCTATAAAAACTTTTTCTTTTTCTAGCATTTCTTTTCATTTTTCTTTGAAAATCTTTTCAATTTTTGTGAACTCAAAATCTCTTGTTCTAAATTGCTCATCTTTTTCAGTACAAGCTCTGCACGGTTCCAGGCATTTCTTGCACTGATCAATCAGTTCCAAGTTATCAGAATCAGAATTTACCTCAGTGATTGGCACTTCGGTGTTTTCAGCAGCTTTTGTCTGCATCGGATCAGCATCATCTTCCTTCTTTTCAACACTAACTTTATCACCAGCATCACCAACTTCCAAATTCTCATTCTTTTCTTCTTTCTTTACCTCTTCTTCAATCTGCTGTTTTTCAGTAACAGCTTCTTCAACTTCAACAGCTTCTGTGTTAACCTCTTCAGCGTTCTTCTTCAGATTGTTCACCATCTCTTCAACACTCTTCTTCATTCTCTCTTCATCCCTTTTTCTCAGACACGATAACATGGCATATCTGATCTCTTTTTCATGCCTTTTTGCATATCTATCATCTTTCAACACATTCCTATAATATTCAGCTCTTGAAGGAATTATGAGAAGAACATCTTCAAAGATTATGTCTTTCTTTGGAACAACTGGTTCTCCTTCTCTGTTATAGTAACATTCTCTCTTTTTATCCCATCTTTTGCTACTGACAGCAATCTCATATTCTTCCTGCATATCATCCATTCTGTTCAGAACGATGTTTCTTTCTCTGTAAGTTTTCTCACTTAAGATTTCTTCTCGAGTTTTCTCTTTGATCTCAACTTTTTCTTCATGGATTTCAGCAGTGTCTTTGTCTTTGTTTTCATCTTGAATCTCAGCAACAAAAACAAACTTTCTTTCTTCTGTCATAGCTCTCCCATTAGCTGTTTTACGAACATTCTCTAAACGATCTTCTTCTGGACAAATTTCAGACCAATCATAACCTTCATCCTCGTAAATAACAGCATAAGCTCTTGATTTCTCTTTTGGTTTATCTTCAATCAACTTTGGCTCTTCTCTGCTTCGATGGTAGATCGCCTTTCGATAATAATCATCATTGAATGGATGTTCATTTCCACCAACTGCAGAATTAGTACATTCTCTCTTGAAATGACCTTTCTGCTTACATTTGAAGCAGGTCACTTTGGATTTGTCGAATCCAAGCTTTGTTGATGCACCTCCAAGAGATTGTTTCCCGGTAATCTCCATATACCTTTGAGCTCTTCGGATGCAACTTGCTAAGCACCAACGGATATCAATGAGTTCCATCTCTTCCGGATCAATCTGGTCGTAGTCTTCTTTGGTTAACTCAGAGTTTCCAATTTTGCCAGCTACAAGACCTTCATACGATTCCAGAACAGATGCACGAAAACTCATTTGCTGCTTTGCTGCATTGATGCTCATTGCTGGAGAATTCTTCAGTTTAAGAGCTATGTTGCACAGAATCTCCTCTGCATCTTCAGAACTAGCTTTTGAAGCCGATGAAATGATAACCCGGATTGTAACTTGATGAGCTTTTCTCAGGTTCTTTTGTTTTCTCACCAATGAATGCTGTCTTTGGTGAACCAACACCTTTCTCTAAAGGTACACTCCTTTTGTAGTACAAACCAATATTCTGTTGATTTGAAGAATCAGTCATCTTGTTTTGCTTTTGTAGCTCCAGATCATGACTCTCTATCTTTTCAAACAATGCATCAAGAGAAATTGTATCAAACAAAGCATCATTTTTCAGAATAAAAACAAACGTTTGCCACTGATCTGCTCGTGGTAACGCTTCAATTACTTTGTCTACCAATTCCTCTCTTGGTTTCACTATCTCAAATCTCTCAAGTTCAAGTTTTAAATGGCAAAACCTCTCAATCATTTGTCTCACTGTCTCTCCTTTAATACAATCAAACAGATCAAATTCTTTCTTTAATAAAGCGATTTTGTTCTTTTTAATCTGTTTACCCCCCTCAGCTTTAACTCGTAAAGCTTCCCAAACAGATTTAGATGACCCGTCATGAGTTAGTAAAGCAAAAATATCATTTCTGATTGCCGACTGGATCAATGCTATCATTCTCTGTTCAGCTCCGAATTCAGATTTATCTTCTCTGGAAAACTTCTTGAATGAAAGATATTCGCCTTTATCATCTTTTGGTTTTTCATATCCATACTCCAGACAGAACCAGCTTTCATGAGCATACGCTTTCGCCCAGTTGATGAAACGTTCTTTCCACCAGGTATAATCTTCAATGCTTTCCAGAGTTGGTGGCTTTGAGTGAGTTCCGTAAAAGTTATCATGCTTGATGTTTTCATTGATCGCCTTCGTGATTGTTTTTGGTGTAACATTTGCTACATCAGACGATTCGGATGTGAACGCGTTGAAAAACGTGTTGTAGAATTCCTCAGCCATGATGTGATCCTTGAATAACCTTGAATCAAACAAACACTTATCAGTTTAAACACTATCAAATAACTAAATCAAAATAATACTCGAACGGGTGAATATTCTGTGCGGACTGAAGGTTGACAAACTGTGCAGACTGCTATGACTCGGATCTAATTCAAACGACCTGAACCTTTGAGACCTTTGAACTCCAAACTGTGCAGACTTGGTAATGAACTAACCATTAAGATTTGAACTTTGAGATTGGGCCGATGTAAACAGTGGGTTGACACAATTTTATAATGAATGGGCTTGATAATAGCCGACAAAAATAAGTATCAATATGATATCCACAACTGTATTTATCCGACAATTCTAATGATGAAACAATGTGTACACTTTAATTGTCAATCAAAAGTCCGAGATACTTTCTGACTATCCCTTTAATATCTTTCACATGCAAGCACTTATATCAAGACTCGATTTTAATTAAATCTTCTAATTAAATGTGGCCGACAACTTTATCCTTTGCATGCAAACCGGTTCAAACTATTTCTTTTAAACGAATTCTCATTGGACCTCCATTTACACTAGCGGACAACTTTAATTGTTCAATTCAAATTTCACGTGACCCGATAACCACTTTCAAACAGGAATCATGTATCAAACGGTACCCTCAAACGGTCACACCTTCAAACAATCACACCTTCAAACGGTCACACCCTCAAACTGTCACACCCTCAAACGGTCACACCCTCAAACTGTCACACCCTCAAACTGTCACACCCTCAAACTGTCAGTCATTTTCAAATGGGAAGGTGTCAGTTTCAAACGGGAAGGTGTCAGTTTCAAACGGTCAGGCAAGCCTCGTTCAAACGGTCAGCTATTTTCAGACGAAATCGGACCTAAAAACTCGAATTTCTCCTAAACGGCTAGGAGTTTGAATCTGAAATTTGGTAGGGTTGTAAATCAGATGTTTTCGCATAACATATTAAAAAATCAACTGATTCGGACCGTAAAAACCTGTTCAATTTGACGATTTTCAGAAAAAACGTGAAAAATATGAAAAATATGAAAAAGATGAAGAATTAGATGAAATTCGGATCTGAATCTGATGATTTTCTGCACGTAAATGTGTGATAGATCAGTGCAATCGAGCTCCTGCTCTGATACCACCTGTAGGACCGGTTTTGACTCCGAAACGATTGCGAAACGAACGTATAACGTGAGGAATCCGTACACGAACGCGACCTAACACACGTGATGTAATATAAACGTGATTCTATTAGAAATCTGAAATTGTACAGCACCTTGAATCACTTTCTCTCTCTAGATTCTCTCTCTAGATCTAGAAAGCTCCAAATGACAAATGTAGCAAAAGTCCCTAATCTATGACATAATCTCCTATTTATAGTCCAGGCATTTAATGAGATTTCTCATTATTACAATTATGCCACCTTGCCTTTTTGTCTAGCTATCACTAATATAATGACTTGTTTTCTTCTGTTTCTTGCTACGGCTCGGATTGACGAAGGCGATAGGCATAAATGTACTAACACTTTTAGTGACTACTGGTGTTGATGGCTTTGTTTGTTTAAAGGAGACATTTTGTGGGAACCCAAAGGTCTGAGTCTGACTTATTAAACTCATGCATGTTTTTCCCCTTTGAAAATTTTGTTAAAGTTTGTTTTATGTTGCTGCAAGGTCGATTAGTTGACGTGGTTAGTGCTTAACATGTATGCTAGGTTGACAAATGGATAAAAAAATTCGTATGGCATGAAGGTTTTTGGTTAAAGCAACATTCTATGGCATTAGTTTTCACCCTCTAATGAAAAGGTTTGTATTGTATACTCCGTATCTTTTTTTAAGTAGAAAATAATGAAAATAAAATTCTAGATTACTCATAAGATATCTTAGATGTAGTTTTTTTTGGATAATGAGCATAGCTCGGCAAATATATAGATGTAGTTTTGGAGTGTAGATATATGCTAGTTTCAGACTATATAAAAGTATATATAATATTGACTCGGGAGCAAGAACACATTCATTACTCAAAAAGATATCTTATAGATAGGTTGTAACGAGTTTTTGCTGGCAAAAATCATAATTGTTTTTTGTAAATGAAAAAACTCACACCAGATACGACTCTCATGGGCAGTCCTGTTCGTGATTCAACTGTTATGCCAGGCCCACTTCCTTCATCAACATATTTACATATATTACTTCAAGTCTTCAACTATAGGTCTAGAAACATAATATACTTTGGTATAATTTTGATTTTTTTATAGGGCAATGGCCGTGTATGCTTCACGAAGTGGTGCCAACATAAGGGTTACACTCATCTGGATTAACGCTAGGGTAAGCACTTAATCGCTTATTTAAATTGTGGTTGTAATGATATTGTATATATTGAAACCCTTTAGTTTAAACATAAATCGCAACGGTTTCACATTTCTTGATATTTTTAATTTTTTAGTGTCCACGTCAACCAGGAGGTACCGAAAGCGGCTACTATGTGATACAGTTCACGAAGGAGATAGCTTACGAAGGAGTTGAAATACTTGACAATGATAATGTAAGTTTAGGCATATTTTAGTCTGTATATTAGAGAAATATGTACTTATATATCCAAACAAATGCTTAAATTCATATATTAGGATTAAATTCTAATTTTTAAGATTTATTTTATTTAATTGTTGTCTCAGGTTGGGGAAAGGAGTAGAGGAATACTCGGCTGCAGATATGGATGACATTCGTGAAGATTGGTCCACTTACGCGGTTACATCTATTTTTAAGTGACAAATCGTATTTTAGGTGTTGACGATGTATTGACAAACAATTCTTTTTCTTTTGTCGTTAAAATGTTTGTAGTATACTTGACAAATGATAATGTAATGGATTGTTTTGTTATATATATATATACACTTGTGTGTATTTGTTTTATGTAAAAGATATATTATTTTTGTTATTATACATGTAATTAGGGCAAATTAGTAATTCTAAAATAAAAAATTTAAACAATTAAAAGCATGACACGCGTAAATGAATGTCATACGTATGTGTCATAATGCTTGTCATGAATGTGTGTCATTAAAAATTGTCATAAAATGAGTGTCATGAATGCTTGTCATTAAAAGGTGTCATAAAATGAGTGCCGTGAATGCGTGTCATTAAATGTGTGTCATAAAAACATGACACGCAAATGCATGCCATGTTAATTTTATGACTTCTCAATCAATGACACGCTTTTGCGTGTCATAATTACCTTTTTATGACGCACAATGTGCGTCAAGAAATGTATATTTTCTAGCAGTGGTCTATAGTTTTATAGCATAGATTTATATTAACGTAAGTTTATATATTATAAAACATAGCCCTATATTCATTCAATAGATTCCATAGTGTTAAACATTTAAAATTTTATTATAATATAAATATACCACCTCTCAGACAATGAATATAAAATATAAAAATATATTTTAGTAATATAAAAATATATGGTGAACATAAAAAATATCATTAACCAATACTAGCCTCAATCTATTACGTTGTGTGTATATATATTTATTACAGCAATATATTTTATTGCTGATAACACTTTGATGATCACTGTATATAACTAGGTTATTAAATTAAATTTCTAGTATCACAAATGATTTTAAATGCCCAAAACGAAAAGAATTTATTTCTACAATATGGCAATAATTCATTATATGTTATGAATTATTATCCATTTATGGTGTGACTATCCATTAGGATTCATCATTATATTGTGACTTTACATGTTCTTAACTCCTTTCCTTTAAGCCTATAAATAGAGGCATATGTAATCCATTCTATACATCAATAAAATATTCATTCCCCCAATCTCTCTTTCTTATCTCTATAATGTTAATAGGCTAGTTGTTTCAAACACGTTATCAGCACGAACGGTTTTAAAGTTGGATCATGTTATCGTAAGTCAAAGTGATCTCACATGAACAACGATCAAGGTATGATTCGATTTCCTTTTCTTCTAAATTGTTCTATCAATGCTAACTTATTAAGTTTGGTATGAAAATCTGAATATGAGATTGTGGAAGATTACCTGGAACCATATTTTAATATATGTGTTACATGTGAATATGGTACTAATTTTAATATAGATCGTAGATGTTTCGACCCTTGAAAAATTATAATTCATTTGGTATACTCTTTGAAGCACATTATCTCTAGTCCACTTTCTTACTATTTTTCTTTTGGAATTTATTTTAATTTAGTAATAATATAACTTAAATTCAATCAAATGGAATTGAAAAGTATTAATTGTGATATTAATTCTTATTAACCTCATTACAAAATGTTATTCATTTGAATTTATGTTTCTTTATTCTTTTTAATCATTACTTAATTAGTTGAATTAATAAAAGGGTTTATTAAAACTTATAATAAGTTAAGTTTACATTATTTATTATTATTATTATTATTATTATTATAGAAGTATAGTAACGGAAGTGGCCTTATTAAGAGGTTATCTCATGTTATCTTTATTCATAATTAATATTATTAGTATTATTGTAATTAAAAGTTCAATGTGAGTAGATGTATAACAACACAATTGTTTAATGGGTACATGTATAATAGCCTAATTGTTTGATTTTTTTAATTGTTTTATTATCGAAATATTATTATTTGCCACATTATAATAATATGATGTAAAGTTATGTTATCATGTAGAAATTGCATACTTTACATTGGCCGATGTTACAACATACATACTTATGATGATTAATTATTCTAAAGTTTTATTGCGTAAGATCTATGGGATTTGAGAAGGCCTCTCAAAACAAAGTAATATATTGATTTTCTTTTATATACTAAAAGAGATACTATGCATCGGTAAGTTTTACATGCTATATTTGGTTCAACTTCCCAAGCATAAAAGGATGTTCAACAGTAAGTTTCCAGCCAGTTAACACATCGGTATGTTTTCTATGCTCTGATGTTAAATTTCTGTTGGATCTGAGATTTCATGCTCTTAAGTTTAGATCTTGTATTTGATGATTAGTTTACAATTTATCTCGTTTAAGTTTGTGTACTGAAACTTCATGACTTCACGCCCTTGATAATTATATCTTAAAGTGATATTGCTTCTATATGTAAGTCAGGACCATCTGACAAAATTTCTTCGTTTACAGTAAGTTCGGCACAGGCCGTGTCCGCCCAACACGGCCCCGTGCTGCACAGTCTGCAGAAATACCCAGTTTAGGTAAACTGGACACGGGTCGTGTTCACCCAACACGCCCCCGCGTCCAGGCTTCTGTTTCTTTTGTTAAATTTTTGTTACTGGCACTTGAACACGGGGCCGTGCCCGGACAACACGGGGCCGTGGTCAGCGCCCAGTAACACAAAATTTTTGCTTTTCACACCTTTTTACACATTCAATCAACCTAAAAACTTATTTTTGGGACACATTGAGGACAATGTGTAATTTAAGTGTGGGGGGGGGGATGCTAAAACCTTGAATCTTGCAAAGTCCTAAATACAAGCCTTACACAAAACTCTATTGGAACCGCTAATCACCCCAAACTTTTTTTCAAAAATTTTCATTTTTTTACTGGTCTAGGTTTAACTTGGGAATTTCAAGTTCTAAAAAGGTTATATTTTTACGAATTTACAACCGATAGCGTCGTGATAAAAAGAACCAACATAAGAAAATTATGAAAAGGCATGGCAAACTTAGTTAAAATTTGGTTATATATACTTGATCATATAAAAACCCATTCCCACAAAAGTGAGTTTTGAGCCTTTATTGAGCATACAATTATATATCATTAAACTAAATGCTCATTTTTCGTTTCTTGTGTGAATAGCCGCTTGGTTCTTACGACTCTAGAACTTGCCATGACGATACATTCCCGGTCCTTACCAACTTAAACCTGAGTAAGTAAATGATGGAGGCATTAGGACTAACCCTTTTTATTTCTACACCATTATTTTTCTTTTTTTTACCACCTGCCCAAAATCCCCCTAGTTAGCCCCTTTGAGCCTAAACCTTTTCATTTCATAACCCAAACCAAACACCCTTTTACCCACCAAAACCTTTTTCATTTTTAACCCTTTGTTTTAGTAACTAGCTCAGTTTTTCGTATGACTTTTAAAAAAAATGTGTTGATGATGAAGCAAAAGAAAATAAACAAACAAGTTCATCAAATATAACTTTTTTGAATAATAGCTTCATCAAAATAAAAGTTACAAAAAATAAAAAGTCTTACAAAAACCGACGCTTGTTACGCTTTTTTGCCCTTTTTCTACTAACCACTAACCACTAACCCAACCACCTACCTTTAACACAAGCCTAACCCTTCACGCAAAAAGTCCTCTTGATATTTACAAAGGTATATAAGTTAAAAAGGAGGAAGATTGATTGCTTGGCAAGCCTATGGTAGGAGTAAGCTCCATGCCGCTCTCGAGTGATCAACAAAAATACATTTTCGGCCGAGTGTTGAGTGATCCCCGTGAGGTATGTGAACTTGTATATAAATAGAATTTTAAAGAGGCATGTTATGCCCTAATAAGTAATTTATCTTATGAAAAGTTTTAAATAAATCATGACGAATAGGATTGAAAATAAATAAAAATAAAACTAAATAAAGAATCTTGGAAATCCCGACACTCTATGACAAACCCAAAAACCTTCTTCTCTACCCATTCCATTTGGGAGTGTAAAGCCACATTATAAAGAGTTTTGCTTGAGGACAAGCAAAGATTCAAGTGTGGGGGTATTTGATATGTGCAAAATGCAACATATAAATTACATCAATTGTGTCATAAAACTAACCCTTTTTTAGTACTAATGTTGGAAAAAGTGTGCTTTTGTCTTCCTTTTGTATTTTCAGGATTAAATGAGCTCAAATTAACAAAAGACACCAAAATCTAACATAAATACAAGAAAAAGAACAAACATGACATGCCCGACCCCACGACAGCATCTTCCCAAGCAAAACAAGAAGACAGAAGACTAAACACGCCCCGTGCTCAGCCAGCACGGGGGCGTGCCCAAGTGTCAGCAGAAAAGACAAAGTGGTAGAAGCTTCTATTGCCCACCACGGGGCCGTGCTCAGCGGACACGGGGCCGTGGTCAACTATAAGATTCGCACAATCCAGGCAAATCTTCATAGTACAAAGATTCTTCTGCACACGGGGTCGTGCTCAGCGGACACGGGGGCGTGGTTAACTAATAAAGACAAGCTGCATTAAATGAAGAAAGAGAGGATGTGGACACGGGGCCGTGCCCACTGGACACGGGGCCGTGCCCGAGCTTCTGTTCACCCTATAAATAGGAGTGCTTGGCTCAAGCTCAAACCATCCCTTGGCACACCACCTCTCTCACACTTCACCCACCACCCACCACCACCATAACACCATCATCCACCACCATCATCCATTGTCCATCATAGAGTGTGTGAGTCGTCTCGGGATCCAAGATTGATCGTAAGAGTTCTTGACAATCAAGGCCATGTTTGCCTAAGTCTCTTACATCACTTGGTGAAGGCAAGTGTCTAGTGTAATACTTTTTATTTCTAATCTTTTCGTACTTTTTACATGGTTTTGTATTAATGACTTTAATAACTAGTTTCTTATGTTGAAGGTGATTCTTCCTTATCGTTTGTCCGTGGTGTCTTGACATTATTTTACTGTCTATATAAAATAAAAGATTTTCACCATTCATATCTCCACGGTCTATATGGAGGTATGTTGGCTACCTGGTCGGGGGTTAAGGGAAAAGTTTGGTAAGAGTCTTGCCATTGTTCAGCGTTTAGAGGTCCTGCAATGGACCTGGGTCAAATTTAGTAGGACCTCCTTCAATACTTAACGGTATTGGATGGCGGGGGTCCAAACTCTTTGATCCCCTCATAAGTTAACTACTATTAATACTATAACCCGGCTATTTAGGACTGTATCCCTGCTGACTCAGACTACTTAGTCGAGGGTAACGTCACCTCCAAAAGAGGGGCCTACCATAATTTGCATTAATAACTTAATTAATTATCTTTCAATAATCCGACCCTTTAGGATTGTATCCTTGCTGACTCAAACTACTGGGTTGAGGGTAACGGCACCTTCAAAAGAGGGGCCTACTACAATAACTAAGATAATCTCTTAAACAAGTGCAAAAGTGCGAAAATAATCAAAGGTTACACTATACACGAGTCGGAACCAAGTGATTCATCTTGTCTATCTGTTTTTATTTTTATTTTTATTTTTCAGCATTTTAGTTAGTTTTTATTTTTTCTTATTAGCTTAAAACATTTTTCTAAACTTTTTGATTTGATTAGACGTTGAGGATAAACCGGTACTAAAAGCTCTTGTGTCCTTGGACGACCTCGGTATCATACCAACACTATACTACGCCCACGATGGGTGCACTTGCCCATATGTGTGTTTAGTGTTAGTAAATATCGTGTTTTATAAATTTAAAACTTGACTAAAAAAGTGTTAAAAAGGGCTTAATATATATATTAAAAACTAACGACACTTCACACGCATCAACACGTATTTCCGTAATTTATTTCCTAACACATTGAATAATATCTTGGTGTCAGCAGAACACTTCAGTGGCTGAATTAGTGGCTTAGCTCTGATACCACCTTCTGTCGTAACCCCCATCCCCTAACTCCCCGGGAACGGGTGGCCGCGACCAGTTTTGGTGGTATCGGTGTTTATCAATTTGGCATCAGAATTTTAATCAGGACCGTAGTTAGGAAATATTTTATCAGAGTAAATACCACACTTTAATAATATTAAACACGTGGGAATAATCCCAAGTTTTAAGTACATACATTTTTATAGGGATAAACCCTATTTTATTTAAATAAAACATCTCTTTATTTTAGGTAACTTTATAGCCACTTTTCCAAGCTTTCAGTGCTAATTTTGTTACCTAAAACGCGTTTAAAAACATTGTGTCAGTGGGAAATACTGGTGAGTGAATCCCAGTTTAATCAAGTTAAGTAAAAACCATTGTATAGTATTGAGGGGGGTCGCGCAATTACATTTGTTTCCATCTATTCAATTACCACCCACGGTACTGTCAACCAGACTTGTGGTCATGTTACTCCTCGCAAGGCAGTAACAAATTTTGTATACAAAACCCCAACATACCGACGATAATTGTAGAATACAAATACTCAATCACTGTTTAATATAATTTAATTTAGGTGAGATTTTGTAAAAACAGTTAACAAAAAGGAGCTTACTCACATTGCTGTCTTAGGTTTCCTTTAAGGGTTTCCTGGTGATTATCTATAATTTACACAAATGCACACGCGTTAGTATAATAACCCAATATTTACATTAGTAATACCCTCCCCGAGACGGCATTCCAACGACTACGTCGGGCAGAACCACGACAGCCGTTACGGAACCCTGGATCAATCGGGCAGCGTATCTAATACGTAACCGGGGTTATAATACTTACAACGAGGCAGAACTTCGTTATTTAGGGGGGTATTTATGCCCGAGATTATAATAGCTATGCAGAATATTGAGAGAGAGATTGAAAAGTTAAACTGCTCGACCCTATTTATAGTGCTGATACAGCACTTCCTCGCGGCCCGCGTAGCCCGATGGTCAACCCTTCGCGGCCCGCGACATAGGGGGTAGGGCCTAGCTATGCTGATTCGCTAGTTGTAGACTTGCCACGATGCTGACACGTGGCACGCTAAGGTGTCGCCCTGACTTTGAGTTGTCGCGGCCCGCGTAAGACGAAGAAGGAGTCTTCGTGGCCCGCCAGAGAACAATAAAAATTGTTTTTATTTTATTTTTAATTATATAAAGGTATTTAGGGCCAAAAATCGTATACAGGGTGTATTTTAGGACGTATTGGGATACTCTAAAATATATTAGGGTGTCAAAAATTTTCAGGAGGGTTGTTATAAAAATTAGGATTTCACCCTCAGTTTAAAAATACTTTTTTGCCCCCAACTAAAAATAAAATTATGGTTTTCCCCTACCTCAAAATTATGATTTTACCCTCGATTCAAAATTATGATTTTCACCGGTTCAAAATAAAAATATGACTTTACACCCAGCTAAACC
Organism: Helianthus tuberosus; assembly: GCA_030545235.1. Classification (NCBI taxonomy): domain Eukaryota; kingdom Viridiplantae; phylum Streptophyta; class Magnoliopsida; order Asterales; family Asteraceae; genus Helianthus; species Helianthus tuberosus. Next base: position 105,968,167 of record CM060417.1, read on the forward strand.
GAAAATACAATTTCTCCCTCGGTAAAAAAATTACGCTTTTACCCTCCGCCAAAATTACGTTTTCGCCACAATTCAAAATAAAATTTTGTTTTCCCCCCGGCTCAAAATTACGATTTTACACCAGTTTATTATTTTATACCCACTTTAAAATTACGGTTTTTCCCCCATTTTAAAATTACGTCTTTGCCCCAGCTCAGTATAAAATTATGCTTTTGCCCTAGCTAAAATTTACGATTTTCCCCTCGGTTCAAAATTACGATATCACCCTCAATTCAAAATTACGTTTTTTGCCCCCATTGCAAAATAAAAATATGGTTTTCCCCTAACTAAAAATTAGGATTTTACCCTCGGGAAAAAAATTTGATTTTCCCCAAGTAAAAATAAAAATTTGACTTTGCCCCCAGCTAAAAATCGTGTTAAGGAGCTGCCTAACACTCTTTTTACTTTTTCTTTCTAGCAAAACTATAGTACAGTTTTTTTAATTGGTTAAGAATTATTCGGCCATCGACCCGCAACGCGGGCGGGGCAACACCTAGTTTGTAAATATATTTTAGTTTAGGTTTTTTTTGTATTGTAGCTAAGATCTACCTCAATTGTATATATATAATAATTATAATTGGAATGTAATTTTAGATAACATAATGCCTAAAATTTGTATCACCAAAGGATAGTTATATAGTAGAAATGTTTAAACTAGAGTGTAGTAGATTAATATACTGTATTTATATGTACATACTTATATATACCTAAATATATACACATATATTTAAACAATAGATGTATTTATATATATGTACTCCCTTCAACTATTTATATTATTAGTATATTTGACTACATAGGATATTAATATTTAAATATGTGTATATTTTAAACCAATATGGATAAAACAGTATATACCAATGATAAATTGAATAAATTTATCATAATAAATATTTGTACTATACAATAAAATAAATATACCATAAAATTAAATAATATATATATATATATATATATATATATTTAATATATATACATCGGGGAAGGTTCATTTGAGAAGAAAATTTTATTGAGAAGCAAAAGAATAAAAGGGTATAATTGTAAAACATTAAATAGTTTTTTTTTCTCATCTCATTTATTATTATGTTTGACTAATTAATTAGTCATTAAGACTATAATCCTCCACACTAAATATTTTTGCCTACACACATCAAAAGTTATCCTACACATTTCGAAATTTATCCTACACATATTGAAATTTATCCTACACAACTCGTAATTTATCCTACACGCCTCGTATTTATCCTACACAACAAATGAATTTTTATTTTTATTTTTTGTGAAAAAAATATATCTTAAAAATAAGTTACAAATTTAATATAGTTAGTTATTAAAGATGAAACTACCAATTAATGATGTATGTAAGTTTACTAATATACCCTTATAGTTACATTAAGTACAAATATTAAATGAAGTCTAATAAAGCATTCCTATTGGTTGAAATTTCTTCTTTTTTCTTCTTACAAAGAATTTCTTCTTATTTGAACCCTCCACTATATACATATCTGTTTATAAATTAAATATATGGTAAACAGTTTTTTTAAACGATATATATATTTGTTTGAAAACAAGGAATGTATTACTTGACCAAATAAAGAATGGTAGTACCATAAATAACATTCAAAGTCTGGGCAATTATTTTACTATTCATAAGGTTCTACCCAATTTGTTATATATACTAATATATTACTATAATAAACTAGTCTTGACATAATCTAATTATATTTTCTAAATTTTATGAAAATATATAAAATTAAATCTATACATACTCTATATTATTTTATTTTGTTCAATATTATTACTAATATTTTAAAAGAGATTTTAGTTATTACATAGTTATTATAGTTATAATAACTATAATGATAATAATAAAAAATTTTATAGTTATAATGATAATAATAATCATAATAATAGTTATTATTATTATTATTATTATATTAAAACCATAAAAGTCTTAAAAGACCTATATATTATTGTAATATTATAATTACTATTCATTGGCTTTCATTATTAATATAGGATAATATATAAGCATTCTAAAAGTATTACAATTCTATTTAAAATATATATATACATTATAATATATTTAAATAACGTTTATATATTTTATATGTTTATACGTGTATATAATGTAAACTAAAATTTATTTTACATATGATACATGTAAAATTTTATACCTTTAAAACTATAACATAATTTAAAGAAAGTGTATGTTCAACATATTTTTATATATATTATAATAATCATATATAAGTAATTATGTTTATATTCTCTATCATTTAAAATATTATATTTAATAAAAGTAATAATTTTTATTTTATGATATATTATAAAAGAAGAAGAAAAAAAGATGGGTATGATAGTTTGTACAGTCGGTACATATAAAAGAGATTAGATAATTAGAAGTAAGAATATTACAAAATGAAAACATCTTTTCTTACCCGACTTAAACCCATAATTTAGTATTTTATCTATTTATTTATATATTTTTCTTGGCACGTAAATTTTTCTAAACGTTCTAGTTATTGTTTCATTTTCAAGCTAGAATTAAAGTGGATGCCCCAGATAAAAATAATTGACTCAAATGTATGTTTAATATATTTGTCCTTTATATGGCTTTATTAATATCTTTAAACAAATAACTATTATTATTGATTGAAATACATATATATATATGTATTCTAATACATGTATATTTTACTAAATTACCTAATATATTTAGAATCAATTTTTATAAACGTCAAACTTTGTATTACTTACTTCTTGAAATAAATAATATAATATAATATAATATACAATAAATTAAGAATTACGTTTTAAATATTTTTAACCAATATGGTTCAACCCACTATTTAGAAATGAAATTCTTCCCATAAATCCAGAAAGTTTATATTTTGATTAATTTATTTCTTTAAACTTTTATTTATCCATCCTTTAATTTCCAAAATATTAAATTCAATAAATTTAACAGAAGTTTATTTTAATATACTATTACTATTATTATTATTATTATTATTATTATAAAGGGTGAATAAAGTTATGGAGATAAGTTTGATGATTAGTACCATCGGTTATATAGTTGGATTTTTATAAATTAAAGATATTACAAAATGATTTAGTGTGTGTGTGTGTATATATATATATTGCGAGAACCAACGTGAACACAACCTAAAATAGCTAAAAAAAACCTAACCCCCCTCCCCCCAGAAACCTAAACCCCCCACCCCCAAACTAAATGTTAAAAACTAAACCCCCCCAAAAAACCTAAAAAAAACCTAACCCCCCCCCCCCCCACCCAAAAACCTAAACCCCCTCCCCCACCCCCACCCCCAAAAACCTAACCCCCCCCCCCCCCCCAAAGCTAAAATGCTAAAAACTAAACCCCAAAAAAACCTAAAAACACACAAATTTTTTTTTAATATTTTTTAAGTTAAAATCGCTAGTTTTAGTAGCCAAAAAAAAGTTTTTTTTTATTTTTTTTTGTTACTAAAAGTAGCGATTTTTTTATAAAAAATATTAAAAAAATTTATGTTTTTTTTAGCTATTTTTAGGTATTTTTGGTTGTGTTCACATTGGTTCTCGCGGTTCTCGCAATAAAAGGTGGTTCCTAATGGATCCTTGTCCTATATATATATATATATATATTACTCAAGTTTTGATATTAACTAGAGATTTGAAATTTTATGTTTCTAATTAATAAATATACATATATATATATGCATATACATAATAAAATCTCTTGATGTTATACACAATTAATAATCAAATATCTTTTGAAGATAAAAATAAGCGAAAATATCACTGGTGATTCATACGAAAACATGAAGTCATATAAAAATAAATCATGAAACTTGTTATGTTTTAAAAATATCATTTGTCTCAATAAAATATTACTTGCAACGGAATCTAATGTTATATAAGCATGAATAGAGTTAGCTGTAAGCATACTCATCAAATCGAACCTATCCATAATGTCAATGGAGACAATAATATTTTTGTCAAAACTCTATTTTCTAAACAAAAGAAAGCCACAACCATAATAATATTTATGCTTAAATAAAAGAGTTAGGATATTGATAATTATTGGTAGCACCCAGGATAGTATTTAGAACTGAACCTAAGAAAAATGCCTTAGTATAAGCTTCGAGATAAGCTAATTACTTGCATAAATAAAGTGTGATGGGTGTTGGTATGCCATGAGGATGATGACTAGAACATTGCAAGTATGAAAAATAAGCAATAACACCTGGCCACTTTTATTTCTTGTTTATTAATACTACTCGGTTCTAGAATATGATCCATCATGAGAATAATAATTTCATTGTTTCTTGATGCAAGCCATAATAAATGATGAATTTTTTTCATAATTTGAGAAATATTTATTTATGGGAAATACAATGATAATTACCTCTCCGGCAAGACTGTGTATGATGTAGTAAACTCTCCAGCTTGTCCGGGTAAGATGGGGGTACCTCTCCGGCGAGACCGGGTAAGATGGGGTATATGTTATGTTAATGGAATTCCCTAAATAATACCATGACCTAATGTCTGACCTGTTTTTGGAAATATGAATCTGTTAAATACACTGACCTTATGAATGGTGTGTATATTACAGTATGTGAAATATATGAGTATATAGATATGTATATCTATAAGGAAATCCAAAGACCATAATGATTGACAATTTGGGATAAATTACGAACAGGTGTGTCAATGATAATTTTAGATTTATTTATTAGGAATCTCTCGTATACATCTATAATTCCGATGTCAAACACTATTTCGTCTGATTATCCATCTCGTAACTCGTGTGACAAGATGAACGAATGGAACCCTATAAGTTGGGACGCCATAGAAAGTATAATTCCCCTTGCATTACCTTAGATTATTGACGCATTAGGAAACATGTAACTAAAAGTTATGCTAAGACACAAAACATTTAAAAACTTACGCTAATGATAGTAATTTTTCCTTCATTAAGAACTCTTGCGAAGATAAAAATAACCCCGACTAGATGCACTTACAAAGACTCTCTTCACCTATAATTCTACTAAGATTACCATCCAGAATCATTAAATAAATTTGATCAGTAGCTTATCAGCTAAAAGCTACTAGAAGAAATGACAGAAATACATGATATATTTCATGGAAATACCTAGCTGATGAATCTTTAGTTGTATCTCTTCAAAGATATAGAGGTAAACAAAGAATTTAAGTCCATTGAAAGACCATATAAATTAAAGATAAGAATCTCAAAGCATAAAATAGTTCTGATCAAAGTAAATTAGAATTCAAAGCAAAGACCAGAATATATTTAGAAACTAGGATCAGTGACGAAGTAAAAAGTATTCATCCAAATTTCAGTGAATCTTGAGGACTAGATTTAAAACAAGGTGGGAAGGATGTAACATTTCCAAAATTTTTATTTATACAATTTCAAATAAAGTATATAAAAACTTATATTAATAAACGAGTAGAGTACGGGTATGTTGACTTTTAGAAATATGAGGTGTGTAGACGAACATAGGAACCGTTTAAAAATTATAATAATAAAAATACCTTATAATTAACCTTACTCCGTTTTTAATGAAACTTGGGTCAAAATGTAGATAAATATATACTCATTCTAATGACATATTTATTGTTTTATAAAACGCCATATTTTAGAAGTTATAAACGATAAATGAGTAAAGCAGCTGAATTAATTATAAATATAATAATAAAAAAAATCTATGAATTGTAAACTAAATGTATCTACATGTCTTACAAAAAATTCAAATTGTGAAGTAAATGTATGAAAATCAAATTATAAAGTAAATGCATGTGTACCTGTAACCTAACCTGAGGATTTGAACAATTGACAATTGAAATAAAGGTATGGGTGTACGTGGTCATGCTTGGAGTGTACTCCAATCTCAAAATGTAATATAAATAGGAAGGAGCACTTCACCATTCAAGCTGCCATATTCCTTTCTTTCGCTCACTCTCCATCTCTCGCCCTCTCTCTCTCTCTCTAAATTTCTATTTTTATTTTTTTATTTTCATCAATAATAATAATAAAGGCCTGCCCCGTTTTAAGTGTTTTAACCCTTGATCACTGAGTCGATACTCTGCCCAATTGATCTTGAACCTAGCAACGCATGTCAAGGCGCTGCCTGACTAAATACGTTGGGGTTCTGTCTCGGGATGTATTGATAAAGTTGAATTGGGTTATTATACTTAACACGAATGAATTATATATTTTATTAAGAGCTCAGAAGTTATGCCCAAGATTATACCAGGAGACCTGTAGTTGAACCCTAAAGTTACAAAGTGAGTCCATTCTCTTTTCTCACAGTTTGTGAGTCATTCTCTTTTTCTATCAAATTGTTTTACAAAACCTCAAATACTTTTCAGTTATACTTACAGTGATTAAGTCTTTGTATTCTACAAAATACTGCCGGTATTATGGGGTTTTGTATACATTACTTGATAATCTTCACAATTGGACATGGGTAGCCAATGTGTGATATAACCGTAGTCACAGATCCGTCGAGTGACCAGTACTTGGAGTCTGTGGTTAGATATAAACATTGTAATCGCTCTTAATACTGTAAAATTATAACAACTGATTTTTATAAAATGGATTGAACTCGCCAGTATTTCTTGCTGATAAAATATTTTTAAAACGTGTTTTAGGTAATTTGTTGTAAAGATAATAGAAGTCAGCCATGGAGCACTGAAGGCTTAAATAAAGTGGCTATAAATACCTGAATAAAAGAAGAAATTTATCTTTTATTAATTTGGGTTTATCCCTACAAAAATATTTAAATGAAATACGGGTTTTAGCCCATTTAGTTAATATTAAAAATTTTGTGTTTTCCAAACTCTGAAATTAATTCCTAACTACGATCCTGATGTTTTAATTCTGCTGCAAAATTAATAAACACCGGTACCACTTGACTTGGGCTTTAATTGAGCCATTTTTAAAACTTTTAAACAGGTCCTTATTTTAAACAGACCCTTATTTATATAAACATCCAGTATTTTTTTAAATATATGTATATATATATATATATATATAGGGGAAGGTTCATTTGAGAAGAAATTTAATGTGAGAAGAAAAAGAAGAAAGGGCATAATGGTAAAACATTAAATAGTTTAAAACTCCTCCCATTAATTATGTTATCTCTCATTAATAAAGCAAAAAACATTTTATCCTACACATTTCAAAATTTATCCTACATATAACTTACACTTAGCGAAATTTACCCTACGCATATCTAAAATTATCATACACATTTAAGAATTTATCCTACACATACTAAATTTTATCCTACACATGTCGAAAATTGTCTTTCACCCTAAATTAGTTTATCTTGAAAGAGTATATTTAAAAGTGAGTTACAAATTTAGTTAGTTAGCTAATTAATTATAATTAGAAATTTACCTATATGCCCTTATTAATAACATTAAATACACATATTAAATGAAGTAAAATGGAGCATTTCTATTGGTTTAAAACTTATTATTTTTATTCTTACAAAATTTTTCTTCTCATTTGAACCCTCCACTATATATATATATATATATATATATATATAAATTATAAAAAAATTTCGCGCCCTGTATTGGTTTGGGCCCTGATCGCAACCACCTCCTCCACCCTCCCTCAGCCGGCCCTGCCTGGTCGGAAATCTCAAACTTCGGCACTGAGTTCAACTAGTTATCACCATGAGCCTAGGTACATTGGCGCAGCTTTGAAGGGGCTGGGAGGGGCGCCCGACCCCCGGAACTTTTCGCTCAGTAGTGATGTAGTTTTCGTATAAAATTTTTGGGTATATACGTTTTCGAGACCCCGATTCTATAGAATTTTTTTTGGTATATACGTTTCCACCCCCCCACGCGTCGAAAACGTCAAGCTTCGCCACTGCCTAGGTAGTTAAAGAAAAAGTTGGCCGCTCATGGTGATGAAAAATGCACAAACAAAGTTCTATAAAAATGAGTACACCAAGTTTAATAATAGAATGAATAAAGTCTTAACCTTATTTTCTAACCGGTTTGCAACTTGATCTTTAATCCAATCTTTAATTCTCGATCCAGCTTTAAGAAACACCTACCAAGCCTTGTGATCTTCGTTCGTATTTTGTAGGCGATGTAAACAGTAGTCTTTTCGAATTTGTATTTTTTAGCGATGTATTTGTATAAGTCATATACATCATACGGTGTCACATTTTGAACTCAAATACCACTTTCTATGATTCTGGGCCATGTCTAGCGAATCATTAATAATCAAATGGGCCGGTTCTATTGATGTTGTCTAGCCCAAATAAATAAATAAATAAATAGCAACTAGGTTTAACACCCGCTGCGTTGCGGCCGGGATTTCTTAGCGAACATGTTTCAAAACGCGGCCGGGATTTCTTAGCGAACATGTTTCAACCTATATGTTACAACGGAGACGTGACGATAATATTATTTTATACCGGACATTTTCAACACAAATACTTTTTAAGTTGTATAATAATAAAATCCATTCTATAACAACAAACGTTGTCATCTTACAACTCCCATGACATTTTTTATAACTTGCAACACACTACTCTAGTTGCATCAAACTTTGCCAACACCATCATAATCTTTCTTTCCTTTCTTCTTGGTCACGACACAACACCACCTTTATTCCATTTTTTTGAAATTCCCACCATGTTTTTTGAAGTTAAATGATCGAAAACATTAATACTCTACTAAATATGCAAGAACTAAAAACTTGTTTTGTTTTCAAGCTATAAATGGTGGCGTTAACAGTCAGGATAAGAACACACTTTAGACTCACCGTAACCCCTTAAATTTCCTCAAGATCCCCAACAAATGATGGATTCACAGTCATCTATATAGCAACTCCACCACCACAATTGCCACCAAAACCACTACCATCACAACTATCATGACCACCATTACAATCAAAACGAAACGAAAACAAAAAACGAAACCAAAAAATATATACAAAAATGTTAGTTTAAAACCAAGTAGGCTCAGAACTGCGGTCGGATCCGCCTGCTTATTATCATAGCTATACATCTCACAAATGGAGGTTAAAAGAAACAAAAACAACAGCTCAAACATGAAGAACAGATTAATAGCATAAAGCAAGCTATAGAAAGACATCATCACCTCAGATGAGCAAAGCCTCATCATCATCGGGCCAAGCCCAGAAGATTAAAGCTTTTTTTACACCCAAAAGCAGCCTCGATTTCGAGTTTTAAAGACCATGAAACAAATCCCTGAACCATGTAGAGATACCATCACCATCAGCATAGACGGCTCAAAAACCGTCGACAATAGTGAACAGTGCCAACATAATCAGTCTTGAAACCCCAAAAAATAGGACAATACTCCGCACCCACAACCACAAGTTTTACAAACCTTTCAAAAAAAACCCATAAATCCATGATATGCACAGACTTCTCCTTCCCTCTCTAGACATAACATATGGTCGCTGGAAACGGTTTTATAGAGAGAGAGAACGACAAGCATTTTTGTTACAGGAAGAAGCAACGGTTTTAGAGAAAGAAAGAGACGACACCGCCGCCTGAGACGGTCGGAACCGCTGGCAACAGTAACGAAACCCTCAAACAAACCCATGTTTTCTTCTCTCTGTAAAGATGTCATATGGTTGCCGGCAACTTTCTTTAGATAGAGAAAGAGATGATTTGCAGAGGAAATAAGAGAGAGGACATTAAATAGGAAAGAAAAGCAGCCCACAAGTTTTGACAAAGTCTTCAAAAACCACCGTACAACCTTTATATGCACAAAACACAACTCGCAATGAGAACCACAAAAGTTTTTTTTTTTTTTTTTTTGAAAAACATGCTATGCTCATGTTACAACCTATAGAAGCATAAAGTAGTTGCTTCTTTATATAGGGTTTAATGTCATATACTGTAAATGACATGATTCATTAAGGGCTTTTTAGGTATTTCACAATTCTTTTAATTTTATGCACATCATGATCCGTTTCCCTTAGATAGTGTTTGGTGTGCAGTAATGAGAGGCGGAATGGAATGGATCATTACAAGAGAATGAAGAAAATGGTGTTTTGTTGGTCAATCGAATAGAATTACTCATTCCATAAGAAATTCCATTCTCTCAAAATCATTTCATCCACCTCCCATGTTTTTTTTCATTTCATCCCCTCTTACACCATCCATTAAAAACATTACAACCCACCACCTTCGCCACCACCCACCACCACCAACCAACCACCACCAACGTCATCGCCGCCGCCACCCGCCACCACCCACCCACCTCCACCCACCCGCCATCGTTGCTACCCACCGCTGCCAACGCCAGTCGCCGCCGTCACCCACCACCACCGTCGACGCCACCCACCGCCACCAATCACCGCCGCCACTCCCCGTCATCGCCACCGCCGCCGCCACTCGCCGCCGCCGCCGCCACTCGCCGCCGCCACTCGCAGCCGCCACCCACCATCGCCACCGACCACCACCACCCCTCATAGCTGATTTTATTCCTTCGTTTTTCTTGCCTACCATACATTACACAATAATAATTCATTCCATTCACACATGGTAACCAAACAAGACATGGAATAGTAATGATCTATTGCATTCCCGCATCCATTACATTACCTTGTCCATCTCATTCCCGTGCTCATTCTATTACCACATACCAAACAGACCCTTAAGATTCTCCATTCTCCAACCCAAACTTTAAAAAAAAATTGGAAATTCGACCCTGAACTTCTATTTTAACTCCCGAATGTTCATTTCTATTTTATCATTGATACATGTTTTAATACAAATCTATATCTATATAATATAATAAAAGAAACCATTGGAGGGACGCTTATCATCATGCTAGGCTATCTAACTTTTGGTATTCCCGCCAATCTATCATACTTAATTTTAGATAATTACTATTTAGTTTAATCTCTTCTACTTAATTATAGATAACTCTCCTACTAAATTATAGATAATTATTATTTAGTTTAATCTCTTCTACCTAATTCTAGATAATTATTATTTAGTTTAAATTTAAAATGTATATCCTTCTCATTTATAGTATTATTTAATAAATTTTCTATATCATATTATCTCCCACTGTTTGTATTACCTGAAAAGGTGTCATGCACTACAATTTTTAGTTTCTTTTTAATCAATTTATTCTTTCTTTTTACGTCTACTTTTTTTATTTATAATATACAAATTTATTCTTATTATTTACAATGATGTATTTATCTCTAATAAACTTTATTTTTTTACCATAGTGTAAATAATGCTAGATATAAAACTAAAAAACAGTTTGAACAACATCAATAACTTAACACACAATATGATTATATGTATAATATGAACTTCTTAATAAAATAGTAACAAACAAAATTACAAATATAAAATCATTGATTTTACTAACAACTATAACACAATAAATATATAAATAAAATCGTATGACATTATAATACAGTTAACCCTATTTAACCAATCATATTGTTTATTCGTTTATTTATCATAATACAACCTCCCAATAATTCAACCATATTATTATTTTCTTATATTAACTAAATAAATGATAAATTAATATTAAATCTTATTCTACTGTAAATGTTGAATATAACCCTTCTATTTTCTAAAAAAATATTATCCTTGAACTTAAATTATTAATTTAAATATTTTTAAATAAACCAAATTAGTTATCACGCAAACCATTTGTATTAGAATATTATTTATTTTTTATTTTCATTTAAAAAATATTATATCGCTTTTATTACATAATTTATAAATCAAATTGTATATAACTTTCAATATTATTTGATAATCATACAACCTCCCAATTATTCAATCACATTGTATTTTTCCTTATATTAACTAGATAAATAATAAATATATAAACACAAAATTTATTCTACTTGTAATGTCGAATAGAATCCTTCTGTTTTTCTAATGAAATATTATCCTTCAATTTAAATTATTAATTTAAGATACTTTTAAATAAAACAAATTATTTACAAGGAAAACCAAACTTTGTATTGATATATTATTTATTTTTTTCATTATTAAATAAATTATATCAATTTTATTACATAATTTATAAATCAAATTGTATATAACTTTCAAATAATAATTTGATATATAAAGTTAGATTTATACGAACCATGTAATACACGAGGGTTTTTTTAAGATATAACTTTGTATTAATATATTATTTATTTTTATTTTCATTATTAAAAATTATATCGATTTTATTACATAATTTATAAATCAAATTGTAAATAACTTCCAAATAATAGTTTGATGTATAAAATTAGATTTATTCAAACTGTGTAATACACGACGGGTTTTAAAGATTATATCGATTTTATTACATAATTTATCTGTACATCGCTAATGGTACTGTAGCTTCATGTTTGAGAGGCACCATTAATCGTTTTGGTCAATTTAGAGGTGGTAAGATGTGCGAGGCGGGTAAGTTGGGTGACAGGTTGAAACTGGTAGTTTTGGTATGGGTTTATACGGGTTGAGCTGGTCTTCATACTTTCCTTATCTTGAACTTTTTAAATAAGAATTAGTTTATATATGATTAAGAAACCTATCTTTCTATTTGATCTAAAACTTAGTTAGTGTGAGAACAAAATAAACAAACTTAAAGAAAGAGGCTATGGTGGGACACGTTAGGAAGTATCAATGTAGAAACTTTAACATGGATACCAATATAGAGTTGGTTAATACTATCGTTTACGCAATGTGCGCTAAAAAAACATAATACACGTTGCAACGTGTGGGCAGTGGCGGATTCAGGAATTTTTTTCCAAGGGATTCACTTTTTTAGATGTTCCAATTTCATACGTCTGAACATAAAGAAATTTGGGTCGGTTCGGGTAATGTAAGGTTCTTCACATAATTAAAATAAGATACAACAATGAAATAAACATTGTCATGATAAATTTAAAAACACGTAATACAAATAAGATGATCTTTACGAATAAAAAAATATACCTACAGTTGTCCCCTACGAGGTTTCATCTTTTAAAAACATTGCATTACATTCTCGATCGAAACTTGTCATAAGAACTCCCTTTTAATGTAGCAAATGCAAGAATCGTTCCAGCCTAAACGAGCATCAGTTTGTAAAACAGCTTATAAGCCATGCTCGAGCTTTAGAAATAAAGCTTAAACACTTGTATGTTAATCGGACTCGAGCCTAGTCAAGCTCGGACTTGGCTTATTTACACCGTTTCATTTGCCAACAAATCTTTTAGCCCACTAATGAGTCTGGTATCTCAAACACAACACTAACATCTAGTTTGATGAAGATGAACTCTATGGTCCCTATCATGAAAAATATTCCTGCTTGTGAAAATCTAATCATGCAAAGTTCCCAAAGTGTCCTCATCCCTAAAAGCAAAAATCACTAAGAACACCCGTAGTGGACAAGAATTTGGGCGTTTTTGCACCCAACAACGCCCCCAAACGCCCCTTCAACCGCCCCTGGGCGTTTTTCACCAAAAAATTGCAAGAGTCGTCCTTTTTTCCACGTCGAAGTTCCAATTCTTTGACCAATCACCGTGCATCTCTTTTTGGTTGGCCAACAATAATTTTTGAAGGTTTTTTTATTTAAATTCTATTACATCCTTTTTAACATAATGCCCACATCTCTACTACACCCATTTTACAAAAAACGCCCCACAATACCCATTGCTGACTGGATTGCCACATGACGCAAAACGCCCAAGGGTAGGGTGTCTTCCATATAACAACTCTCCCGAAACCCTTAAACATGCCCTATATGTCTTAAAATACACCCCGTATACGATAAGTGGGCCCGAAATACCCTAATTTAATAAATATTAAATAAAAACAAAGTCTATGGGGCGCTCGCGGGCCGTGACCCCCTAGACTAACTCTCTTGCGGGGCGCGACCGAGTAATAGGTCGCGGAACCCTGGGGTGCTACGTGGCGTGACACTCGGCGGACCTACACCGATGACTGGCCAAGGCTAGTGTAACGCCTCGTAATTTCATATTTTATTTTTATAAATAAAAATTTGTACTCTACATTCGAGGCGTTAATTATCAGAAAAATTTGTATTTTAAACCTATTTGATGTTCTCATAACCAATCGTTCAAACAACGCATTTTAAGCGTTTTAATAGAATGACGAACGCACGTGACCAATATCGACAACCGACACGAACTTTTCATAATTTAATCCTAAACTAACATTTTACGTCATTTCATGAAGGTTCAGGTGCAGAAACGGGCTCCAGGAAGGTGTTGGGCTGCGCAAAGAGACTGAACACACACTAACGGGCTTTAGGCCCTAACCCACTCAAAACCCTAACCTATTTAAACAAGCTAAACTCCATCTCCTTAAAGAAAACCCTAGCCCCCCTTTAAACCAAAACCTCTGCCTCTCTCAAGACTGGTCAACGGAGCCGTTTTTCCTGCGTACTCCGGCACCGCCGTCCTCCGGCAAGCAAGCCGACGACACTCCGGCTCCCCCCGTCTTCTCCAGCCACACCACGACCACCTTTCTCCTCCCTCACACTCACCTACACCCTTGTTCTTCCTCTTGATCCCAGCCAGTGAACAAACGCCCCAACGCAAAAAACCCACTCACCACCTCTTGTTTCTCCTCTCCCTCTCTGTAACTGAACCGCCGGCCACTATTATGGTGGCGGTGCAGCAAGAATAAACGCCGTAGCAGCGGCGAAGACCGACAACAACCACCGCGTCGGCGCAGCGGCTGTGAAGGGGGCGGGGGTTGTTCTCGGGTCAGCTTAGGCCCAGATTGTGCCCTGTTTTGTGTCGTTAGGCTCGGGTTATTTTCAGTGCGGTTCAGGTACGTGATTCAGAGCGGGATGAGTGTTGTTCGAGTTTTGGGTTTTATTTCAGTTTTGGTTTGGTGAAGTTTGGTTCAAGTTCTATCAGACTCGGGTTTGATTGGTGTTGGAGCAGGTGGTTCGGTGATTGTCTGACTTGGGTTTGTTTTGGTTACGGGACTGGTGTTGGAACTTATGAGATCGTTCATACTTGTACTGGATTAGTTTTATTATAGTTTGTAGCTTGTTTTAAAGTCTAGGGGCATATTTTGTAATTAGATGAAAGTAGCAAACCTGACTTGGTGTAGTTAAGATTCCAGCATAATTATAATTATGCTGGCAAGTCAGGATCTATAAATACCCTTGTAATGTTGCCCTAGCCAAGCTTTTGGCCTTTTTGGTGAATAGAAGTGTTGTTTACATTCAATCTTTGATATTGTGCTCTAATCAGATTTCCAAGGTGCTTTATTGATTTACATTCTTGTTTGGATTCAATACAACACTTGTTGTATTCATTATTCCATTAGCTTCATCTCCATTCTTGATTCTTCTTAACTTTTTCATAGTACAAACACTTAACCAATAGGTGTTTTGGACTAAAACAATCAACCACTGTGATCCAGATTGATATTGGATCTACAATTTGGTATCAGAGCCTTAGTGCTCTTGGTTGTTGTGTTTTTGTTAAGATTTTTCAAAGTTTTGAAGGTTTTTCAAAGTTTCAAGGTTTTTCAAATTTTTGGACTTAAAATGGATTGATTTGGTGTGTTTAATCGATAGGTTGTTGTTAATCTGTGATTAGGGAGTCATTTTGGACATTTTGATGCATAAAAATATGGTTTTTGAGTCGTTTTTGGGTGATTAGAGGGTTTTAGTTCGTGTTAAACCCTCTGGTTGGCGAAGATAATCTTGAATATAGCGAAATCATTTTGAACATCGCTTAATCGTCAGTTTCACCGACTAAAACTCGAGCAAAGTTGTCGATCTCCTGCAAAATAGTGCCAGTTGTCCCTATAGAGAAATAGTTGTCCCTATAGAGAAATTATCGAAGGCGACTTTGAGAACCGTGATAAAGAACCACAACGTTTTTATCACGATGTACGGCGAAATAAGCCAAACTAACGTGTGTCTTTATTATATCAGCGGAATTAGCTTCTTCGCTCGTCCAGGATTTCTCCGCGTACCGGCGAAGACAGTTGACCAGCGAAGATCATCGGCGAAATTGGTGTTGTTCCTCTAAATTCAGTCAGATCTCCGGCGATATTACCTATTTCACCGGCGAAATTGTTCACCAGCAGTCTATCAGCGAAATTAACCTCTGATCAGCTTTCTTAAGTAAAAAATAAGTCAAGATGTCGGTGAATCAGCTAAGTCCAATTGCTCAAGCTGAACTTGAGACCGGAACCACCACAAGACCACCAAAGTTGAAAGGAGCTGAAGATTTCGGTACTTGGAATAATCGAATCAAGTCATTCTTCAAATTCACTGACTACAACCTATGGCTTTCTGTCATCGCTGGACCCCACGTTCCAACGGTGGTTCGAGGAGATGTGATAGTCAATAACAACGACCCCACAACCTTCACCGATGAAGACAAAGCTCTAATCCAACGCGACCGTCGTGCACATGCTGCCTTAACCATGGCTTTGTCAACTGACGACTGTAACATGTTTGAAGAATACAGAACTGCTAATGAACTCTGGCAAGCTTTGATCGAACACTACGAGGGAAATGAAGAGCTAATTGAGAGCAAAAGAGACATGGTGCAGAAGCAATACGACATGTTTGGTGGAATTCGTGGTGAAAGCCTTTCCGATCATATCAGTCGCTTTCTGAATATGATGACCAAGATGAAGAAGGCAGGAAATCCTGTCACAAATAGTGCTGCCATAAAGAAGCTTCTGGATTCGCTTCCAAAGGAATGGAGCCTTCAATGCATGATGATAAAAAGGGATTTCCTCAACAGCCCAAATCCTATCACTTTGTCCGATTTAATCAACACTCTGAAGGCTTTTGAAATGGACGTCAACAAACGCGAAATGAATACAACAAGTTACTCCCCAAAGGCAGCTCAGACTTCTACTGGACTGAAGAATGTGGCATTTCTAGCTTCAGGAGGCACCAGTAAACAAGCCTCCGAGATGTCCTACTTTAACGTTTCCGCAAGCGCGACAAAAGCTCCACAATCTAGTGATAAGGCTGCTGTGGTTGGTGATACTCAAGCTTTGAAAGTGTCAACTGAACATGTGGCACTTTTTAACACGTTTTTGAGTAGCTATGAAGCTTTAATGTCAGGAGAACTCAAGAAGGAGATGCTCACTGCTGAAGACATGTATCAGGTTGATCCAGATGACATGGAGGAGATGGATTTGAAATGGCAGATGGCTATGATCACTTTAAAGTTGAAGAAGTTTCAGGATAAGACTGGAAAGCGTATGGGTCTTGGAAAAGCTGGTTTTGACAAATCCAAACTGTGATGTTACAACTGCAAGAATCTTGGTCACTTCAAGCGTGATTGCCCCTTGTTAAAGGAAGAAAACATTGAAGCCACTCCTGCTGTGAAACAAATCACTATCGAAGAAAACAAAACCAACGCGTCTCCCAACACACCAAAAGCTCTCATTGTTGAAGATTATGATTGGGGTAAAGAAATTGTTGAGGCGAAGGAACAAGTCAACAAAGCTCTCATGGCAAAGATCTCAAGTGGGTAGTCATTAAAACAGTTTGAGAAACAGACTGCTGGAATCCCAAAGGGGGATAACATTGCTGACAAGGGTCTGAAAAGCATTCTCATCTCCCCGGAGCCTGAGAAAGGAAAGAACTCTGAAGAAGCTGAAAAACCCAAGGAGCATGTTCCTAAGGAGTCATCTGATGAGAAGAAAGAAAAAGTCTCAGCAGCAGCAATGAAAACAGAATCCTCCAAGGAAAAAGCTGACAAAGACTTGGTAAATAGTATTCCATATAAATTTAAAGTAAAGTTATGCACACCAACATGCGTTGATGTCGTGGCACATTATAAATCTCTTAATCTAGAATTTGAGAGGCAAAAAGACAAAGCTTTAAAATTTAACAAAGAACTTAAACAGAATGAGGCCGCATATCAGAGAAAGTTGAATTCAACTTTAGCTGAAATGCAAACTCTAAAAGAATTTGTTTTTAGAAAAGATTTTATCATTAACGATCTTACAGATAGACTAGAAAAAGCCTTGAACGAAAAGAATAAATTGCAAATTATCATAGACAAATGGAATGTAAGTCAGAAGGCCTTTACTGACATCAAGAACTGCCAACGACCAACGTATGTAAAAGATGGGATCGGGTATAAGGATAGGCAGGGAAATGAAAGAAAACTTTTCTTTCCACCACATAGCAAAAACTATGTACCTATGCCAACTCCTCATCCCGAAAATGATTTCATAGATGAAAAGGCCTCTGTAGAACAAAATGATTCTTTCATAAATGAAACAACCGCTAACCTTTCTAAAAGTAATGCAGATTCAATTGTGTATAAAGAAGATGTGTGCGATGAGGATGGAGACTGCGGCGGTTCAAAAATAGGAATAGGTTATTCAGGCGACAATTATTCCACTGTTAACTGGTTCGCCTAGAACTGTTCTAAGAAAAACAATATTCGGGATGAATGTAATAATTTAATTAGGACGGATGACTGTAATGGCCGTGTGCCTAAATTTAAATCTTTGGATGACTGTAAGGGCCATGTGCCTACATTCGAGACCCGTGATCGTGAACATGCTATGTTTGAATGTCATGATTTAAATTATGCATTTTGTGATGATAAAAATGTCTATGAATCTCCTGTATTTGTGCCATAATTGAAAAAGAATAGCTTCGGAAAATTCCTCACCGAGGAAATTCCAGAATTTATTCCATCTCGAACAGGTATGACAGATTCAGAGAAGAAAGTCGCTAAAGATAGCAGCAAAGAGATTCAAATTCTTCTGCCTCAGAAAAGGAAGAAGAGACATCAAGTTCTGATGAA
Organism: Helianthus tuberosus; assembly: GCA_030545235.1. Taxonomy (NCBI): domain Eukaryota; kingdom Viridiplantae; phylum Streptophyta; class Magnoliopsida; order Asterales; family Asteraceae; genus Helianthus; species Helianthus tuberosus. The sequence continues at coordinate 105,987,026 of CM060417.1, forward strand.
GAACAAGAATTCAAAAATTCAAGTGAAGATCAAACAACAGAAGGTGAAAGCTCCGAAGATACGAGTGACGAAACAATTGAAGATCAAAATTCAGAAAGTTCAAGTGAAAATCAGAGTTCCGATGATTCAAGTGACGAAGCAAGTGAAGATCAAAATTCAAGTGAATATCAAACAACAGAAAGTTCATCAGATTCCCGACAATGATGAAGACTGTTCAGAAGATGAAAGCCGAGTCGACAAGAAAATGAAGAAAGTCGAGAGCTCAAGATACACTGCATCAAAAGACTCATCAAAAAGCTCAAGACACTCATTACATACATCATCTTCTAACACCAAAAAGCCCAGACGTAAACGATGTTTTCGCTGTGGTCATTTAGGGCATACAGCGAAACATTGTAAAAACAAGAATTTTTCTAAACCAGAATATGATTTTGTTAAAAATTTCACAGATCAGCTTGATTATCTTAAGAAATCTGTTAAAAATCTGGTTAATTCAACGGCTTATTTTTGGAAGCCAAAAGAGGACATCGTGGGTCAAAACCACGATAGATCCAAAGTAAAGCAAATCTGGGTTCCCAAATCAAACTAATCTGTGTATATTCTTGTATTTCAGAATAAACTCCAGAAATGGCTTCGAATGCTCATGGAATACATCTGGCATGTCGACAGCGGATGTTCAAGACACATGACAGGATTAAAGGAACTTCTGACGAATTATCGTTTTATTGATGGCGATTCCGTGTCATTCGTTGGAGACAAGAAGGGAGGGAAAATCGTTGGAATGGGAGATGTCGTGTCTGAAGCACTCACTTTGGAAAATGTCAACTATGTTCCAGAACTGTGCTACAATCTTATGAGCGTATCACAAGTCTGTGATAAAGGAATATCGGTGCTTTTCAACGACATGGAATGTTTGTTTCTCAAGCCTGAATATGTGGTTCCTGCCGAGATGATCATGCTCACAGCTCCAAGACAAAACAACACATACGTGCTCAACATGAAAAACGCCAAGACAAATGATAACTTGACTTGTTTAATCTCAAAGGCTTCAGAATCAGAGTCACTGCTTTGGCACAGGCGATTGGGGCATGTAAATTTCAAAAATATGAACAAAATCTCTAAGTTAAACTTAGTAAGAGGTCTTCCGATAAAAGAATTTCCTTTTTTTGAAAAATGTATAGCATGTGCCCAAGGAAAGCAATACAAGAAATCGCACAAGTCCAAAACAGTGAACACGATTACTGCGCCGCTTCAGTTGATGCATATGGATCTCTTTGGTCCAATAAGTGTTAAAAGTCTTGCTAAAAGTTCTTACTGTTTGGTGATTACAGATGATTTCTCTCATTTTTCATGGGTTTACTTTCTTGAAGCCAAGAGTGAGACAGCTGATATCCTTAAGTCATTCATTCCCTTGATTGAAAACGTGACCAGATTGAAAGTGAAGTCGATCAGAAGTGACAATGGTTCTGAATTCAAGAATCAAAGCTTCATATCCTTTTGTACTGAAAAGGGAATTCATCTTCAGTACAGCGCGGCTAGAACTCCTCAACAAAATGGCGTAGCTGAATGAAAGAACAGAACCTTGATCGAAGCCGCAAGAACCATGCTGGTGGACTCAAAGCTTCCAATCATCTTTTGGGCAGAAGCGGTAAATACATCATGCTACGTTCTGAACAGAGTTCTTATTGTAAAACCTCATGGAAAAACTGCATACGAACTTCTCTTCAAAAGGAAGCCACTCATCGATTTCTTCAGACCGTTTGGATGTTCCTGCACTCTTCTGAATACTCAAGAGAATCTCATCAAATTCGAAGCAGTGGGTGACATTTGCTACTTTATGGGATATTCGTCCACACAGAAAGCCTATAGAGTCTACAACAAACGAACAAAGATGGTGACTGAATCATATTACGTGGACTTTTAAGAAGGAAATTACACTAACACTAGAAGTACTCCCGATTGGTTTTATGATGTGGGTGTGATTTTCAACACCTTCGAAATTCCAGAAGATGTTCCAGAAGCAGAACCTGCAGAAGTGTCACACCCCGATATTTCCACGTATTACCGGTGGGCCCGGTGGGGAGTATCATGACGTAGTTGATATCATCATAGTCAAACAATCATAGTTCAATGCACAGCGGAAGTCAAAAGTAAATATATTACAAACCGATTTGAAAGTAACATTAATATTACAAACGGATTGTAAAATGGATCCACAGGCGGATCTTAAAACAGAAAGATAAACACTGTTCAACAGACTTTAGGCGCCTAGAACTTGCAAGATTCCCTATTAACGCCCTGAGCTCCCAGCCAATTACGTACAGTACCTGTCACTTAATCTTTTTGGAAAAGACGTCAGTTTACACTGTTAAATACAATTAACTGACTCTTTTGAAAATGTTTAAGAAAATTAATTTAAATGCACAAGGCACAAAATATCTTTTATAACTTGGGACAATTATTTAAAAATAATCTTTTATACAGTTTTACTTATTTGTCGTCCGTCAGGGCCGGTTAGAAGAGCCGGACAAGATTAACTGACACGCCACAGGTATAATGCCCACAAGGTTGATTCCTTTAAGTGGATTACCAGTTTTTACATAATGCAACTGTCAGGTGTATCCCTACACCCCGAGCTTAGGTCGTGGCCATTTCTTTGAATGATGCCAAGGATATCCGAGACATGGTCATTTAACCCCCAAAGGCCATACACCAAATAATACAGATTAAAATGAGTTATGTAAATATATTAATCACAATCCGATTTAAATGACTACACACCCGGCCAAGCGGTATTATTATAATACCGTATCCCAAGCCCGTATAGGGAAAATAAGTTAAAAGTATTTAACTGAGCTAAAATGCAATATTATTCTCAGCCGTATATTCAAATCAGCAAGCACAAGTACCTTTACTGGGGCTCTTAATCTGGAACGAAGGTTTTATTAACCTATTAGATTCCTAACGGGTCTTGTTTAAGTTGTAACTTAGACCGGTTAGTTTTAAGGAAAGGTTTACGGTTCAAAATGCAAGATTAAGCGCAGACTGGATTAGAATGTGATTCAGACCCGACAAGTATGAAGACTTGTATAATATGGGTAAACTAAACACATTCTGGATTTTGAAGTGAAAATGATAAGGTTTGACCCGTTTCGGTTATTTTATGCAAACTAGTTACATAAACCGTACCGAACGCGAAAAATGCATAACGGGTAACCAAATGAGTCATGAACATGTTTCACAAGTTAATATGCCTTAAATATGTTGTGATATTAGTAGGATATCTTCCATTATGCCCAAAACGAATTTAAAATCAAATTAAGCCCCGAAAGGGCAATTTGGTCATTTTAAAGATTATAAAAGAGGTTAAATGACAATCTGAGGTTCCGGTCTAAAATGATCAGTAAATATATTTATTTTAATAAGTTATATCAATAAAATATCTCACATATGTGAAATTTATCATTTATGGCCAAACTATGCACCGTAGGGGCATTTTGGTCATTTCACATTTGCTTTAAGAGTTAATTTTGGAAATCTGAGTTCAAAATTTTTATTTACTATTAAAGTATAAAAATTTATTCATAACATCAGTAGGTATCAAGCTTTAGGTGCCCAATATAGTTTTAAACCATACTATGCGCCTAAATCGCATAAAAGGCGGTATTTGACGGTATCCGGGTTAAATAAGTAAATCTGAGATTTTGAACAGCCTTTACTGATTAAAATAGTTTATTTAGTATATAAAATCAGTAGGAAAAGGTTTGACATGTGAAGGATGTATAAAACTCATTTTATTAGCAGAAAAAGGGCATAACCGTCAATTACCGAGTCAATGCAAGAACCCTATGTTATGATTAGTTTAAAATTCAACAAAAATCTTCAAAAATCCCTAAATATTATATTACATTAGTGGGTACAAGGTTTGGTGTCAAAATTCGGGTTTTGATAGGCTTTATGCTAAATATGTCGTTTAATTAATAAAAAGCTTTCAATTTACGATATCGAGCATATCTCCTAATTTAGACCTCAAACTGATGTCAAACTTTTAGGACATGTTTATAAATCAGTAATAAAGGTTTTTGTCCTCTCACATTTCCAAAAATCTCGTTTTAATATCAAAAGGGCATAACGGTCAACTTTTAAACATATAACGGAAAAATGCATATGAACTCTAATCCTAAAGGACCAAGTAGTATAACTTCAGGGGGTTATACTAACATATCATATAGTCACAAAGGAACCCTAAGGCATAATTAAACTAAACTAATTCGGGTCAGAACTGAAAGTCAAAGCAAAAGTCAAACTTTGCGACTTTTGGTTGCGAACCGAGTCTTATACTTAGAATTGTCGGGTTGAACATGCTTAGACAAGTTCAACTAATATTTACTAAGTTATTAAAGTGGCAAAACTGATTTTATGGCTTCTATATTGTTAATTATGTGTTTATTTGCAAAACTTGATTCTGTTGACTTTTTAATAACAAGTTTGACCCGACATTTGACCAAGTTAGATTGATAATCAGTAGGTGCCCTCTTAGGGGTTTATTACCTACACAATTACCAATTTATAACTACTTTTAATTTGAGTAATGACTGGACCATTTATTGGTTAATCCCTAAGTCAAACCTTAATTACGATAAGTTTGACTTTCGGTCATTAAACTAATCAAAACTGAAATTAGGAGGTTAAGGACACTTACAATTGGTCCTTAGTACTGAAAAGAACTCCAAGGAAGTTCCAAATGCTCAGGATCCTCCAGAAATGAGAAGATAGCAAGAACACAAGAAGTGGTGTGCTTGAACAATGAAAACCCATCTCCTATTTATAGTTTTTGGATGGATTGTGGATGATTGCCAGGTGTTCAGAGGTGTTATAAGATTATAACAGGTGTAATACTAGTTTTCAAAACCAACAGTGGCCCCTAGAATGAAATGTGTGAGACAAGAAGCAAAACTAAAGCTGGTTTATGGATTTTCTGGAATTGGAAAAGGTATACGGACCGTATGAGGTCCTGTATACGGTCCGTAAGGACCAGGTCTGCTCATCAACTTTCAATTGTTGTCACTTTTGGCCCCTGCACTTGATTAATGCCATTTCCGACACATTTGAGGCCCGTTAAACCATTTTTAAGGCTCTATAATGATGCCTAAACATAGGGAAAATGAAACAAGCTCAAAAATATGCCAGATGTTGGTTCGTTTGGTCGTACGGTCGCGTTGTTCGGCTAATTACGACGAAACACGAACGGACGCGAAAAACGATCCAAATTACGCGATGAATGGAATTTTATCAAGCCAAACACTAAAATAAAATATTTTAATGCTTACATAAATTTTTGAATGTCCGGATATATTCAGAATGTAAGATATGCGCGAAAATGCAAACTTATGCACTTTTTGACGCTTTTAGTCCCTGTTGATCAAATAAGTTTATTTTTGCACATCAAACACCTCTAAGCCTATTTCTAAGCTATGTAAAGGATATTTGGGCATGTTCAACTTATGATCATATTCCAGAAGGTTCGATACCATATGAATCGGTATACTTTTGCAGTTTGACGCAAATAGTCCCTTTAATGCGCAAACTTGCACATCTCATTGCTTAATAGCATCGAAGCCTTATCTAATTCATATTAGGAATTATTAAGAGTATTATAAAACATCATAATGCTTCAAGTTCGTTAAAAGGTCATTCAGAGGTATAATTAAACATATTGACACTTTTAATCCCTCAAACTTGCAAAGTTGCGCGTAACTTCACTTATAGGCATAAAAGCCCTTAATAGCCAATATTAGGCATTCCCAAGAGTATAATCAAATATCATGAAGCTCCCGGTTTATTAAAAGGTCACTCAGAGGTAAGAATTAATATGTTGACGCTTTTAACCCTTTATTTGCGCAACTTTGAATTAATTACGCAAACGACTACACTCGATCAACAAGTGGCTCATTTCTGAATATAACACCATAAAAGGTTATTCAGAACTTATTTTAAGTATGTTAATACTTCCAGTCCTTTCACAATCAAAGTTTTCGATTTTTAGAAAAATTAGTCCCTTAAATTCAAGGTTTGACTTTATTAGGGTTTATTACACGTGTTAATACATCATTGGACGTGATTTTATGAGGTGTTACAAGAAGCTGCTCAAGTTGAACCTTTGTTTGATTCTTCAGATATTGGTTTAACTCCTTTCACTTCCCGTTTCTCTCCATTTTCTGCTGATCCACTTTTCTCTGTAGATGAAGTAAATGGTGACACTTCGCCTGAGAACACCCCTGAAAACGGTGCTTCTTCTTCACAGGAGAATGTGGATGAACCGACTCAAGAAGATGACCCTCTAATAATATACATTGATGAACACTTCACCAACCTTCCGTAGCAAATTGAGTCTCACACAAATGCAGGATACAAGACAAATCGCAATCACCCTCTTGAGAATGTCATAGGTGCAGTAGAAGAAGGAGTACGTACACGTGGTCAGTCATCAAGCATCAACAAAGGACTCTATGCAGCGTTTCTCTCACAGTCAATGCCACAGGACATTGAAGAAGCCATTCAAGACTCCAGTTGGGTTCAGGCAATGCAGGAAGAATTTCGCAAACTCAAAGTCTGGGAGTTAGTAGATTTACCTGAGGGAAAGTTTCCGATTGGTACAAAATGGGTCTTTCATAACAAGATGGATGATCGTGGAGTAGTGATCAAGAACAAGACCAGATTGGTGGTGCAAGGTTTTCGTCAGGAGGAAGGAATTGATTACGAATAGGTTTTTGCTCCAGTTGCAAGATTGGAGGCAATCAGAATATTCCTGGCATACGCTTCATACAAAAATTTCAAAGTCTTTCAGATGGACGTAAAGAGTGCTTTTCTGTATGGGAAGGTAAAGGAAGAAGTCTACGTGTGTCAGCCTCCAGGTTTCGAAGATCCTCATTTTCCAGGTCACTACTACAAGTTGGACAAAGCCCTCTATGGTCTTCACCATGCTCCACGTGCTTGGTACGAGACTTTGTCAACGTATCTTCTGAAGTGCGGGTACACCAGAGGAATGATTAACATGACTCTCTTCACCAAACGAATCGGAGAAGACGTAATGCTGGTTCAGATTTATGTGGACGATATCATCTTCGGGTCAACAAATGAGGAGTTATGTAAAGAATTCGAGACCATGATGAAGGCAAAGTTCGAAATGAGCATGATGGGAGAACTCATGTTCTTCTTAGGGCTAGAAGTGAAGCAAAAGGAGGACGACATTCTTATTCATCAGGCTAAGTACATTTGGGATATTCTCGCGAAGTACAACATGAACGACTGCAAAGTTGCAAGCACTCCATTTGCCTCTCAGACGGAGCTTACTCTAGATCCTCAAGGAAAACCAGTGAACAAGTCCTTTTACCGCTCAATGATAGGCTCTCTGATGTACTTAACTACAAGCAGGCCTGACATTATGTGGGCAGTCTGTCTCTGTGCTCGTTTTCAGACTAATCCCAAAGAATCACATGAAACCGCTGTGAAGCGCATCTTCCGCTATCTTAAAGGAACTCCAAAACTAGGTCTTTGGTATCCTAAAGATAGTAATTTTGATCTTATTGCTTATTCTGACAGTGATCATACAGGTTGTAAAGTAGATCGCAGGTCTGTATCAGGAGGATGTCAATTCTTGGGAAATCGTTTGATCTCTTGGCAAAGCAAGAAGCAGACAACGGTGTCCACCTCCACCGCTCAAGCTGAGTACACTGCGGCCTACAGTTGCTGTTCACAAGTCCTCTGGATACAAAATCAGTTGTTGGATTATGGAATCAACATCATGAAGACTCCTATATTCATCGATAATGAGGCATGTCTGGGAATTGTGAAGAATCCCATCCACCACTCCAGAACAAAGCATATCGAAATTCGTATTCACGCAATTCGAGATGCCTACGAGAAAGGATACATTCAAGTGGTGCAAGTGGATACAACACAGCAACGGGCTGACATTTTCACGAAAGCCTTTGATAAAACTCGATTCAACCAGCTGGTAACCTGGTTGGAAATGGTCAACTTCCTTGAATGGAAGTGAATCTTATTGTCCAAAATCATTCGTAAATACTCTATCTTTTGTCCATTTAAAAAAAATCGTTTGTTAAAAGTAAAACAAGTATCGTCAAACGTTGCCCACCAAAAAGATTTTCTGAACTATAAAATTTCATTTTCAGGCAATGGACTTTCGAAAATAAAGATTTTAGGGGGGATATTCCAGAAAATCAAAAATTAGATGCTTGTGTCTGACTCCTGTCAGCATTAGATGCTTGTGTCTGACTACTGTCAGAAGAAATGATAGAAAATTGTTAACACTTTGTCATTTCTTGAAAACAGAAAACAAAAAGAAATCGGGGTACCAAGCAATGACGTGTCGGTAGATTCAGCAACACCAATGAGTAAACTACTGTTAGGGAGCAAAACATAAAGTCTACACAAGGATTCTGGCTTTTCTCAGGCATTACGCATCATAGTGGGTAACACGTTGCGGCATATGGCTTAGTGGTCTTAAATCTTGCATTGATAGATTGCCAAAGTCTGAGATCTCGGGTCTTTATATTGGTTTTTCATTCGGGGATATCATAGTTGTTCTTCTGCTGCATCCAGATACATGCTGACCTAGACGCTATGATATCTTTTCATAGTAAGTGCCAAATATGGCCAAACCCTTTCATAATAAGTGCCAAAAATGGCCAAAACCTTAAGATGGATTAGTTTGGTCTCTCTACTGTACGAAAGTACTGACATGTTCACCAAACTATCTATTATCAAATCGTACCAAATCTGGTATCTGTCTCCGCCCTCGGTAGTTTTCGGGATCTCTGCTGTACGAAAGTACTGACCTGATCTCCACTCTATCGTTGAAAAGAATGAATCCAATATACTCACCTGTTATGAGGAACCTTTGTGCATACCTTGATCGCGGGGGTATGTCCTGATGTGGGACTCACGGGTGTAATGATTCTATTCTCAATAGCTTGTGAGGGGGCCATAGAAGTCTTGTCAATATTACCGAAAACATGATAATCTCGCTCTCCGAAGGCATGTTGAAAGAAGGATGCATGGATTTAAGCGGACAAACATACTGGCAGTTTTTCTTGTGCCTTGATTCGCTAGTAATAGTAATAAATAAGAGATTGACAAGTGTTGGCAATATGATCTTCTGCAGGTAAGTCGACGAGCGTCAAAAGAGTCAAGAATATCAGCTTAAAATGGAACCTCCCAAGATTGAAAAACGAAGTTCGGAGTCAAAAATGCCCAAATTTTCTATAATTTGTAAATATTTCGTAATTTATAGTGTTTTAAACAAAATTGGGCACGTTTTTCGAGAAAGTTTGAAATTCACGAGCGAACTTAAACTTGTTTTAGAAATTGGTTTGTAAATCCTCATTGGCGGCGAAATTAACTATTTCGCCAGGCATCCTAAACCGCCTATATATTGTGCATAACCGACCTATTTTCAAAAGTTTTCAAACTTCTCTCTTATTTTCTGCATATTCTGATTTATAATCAAACTAGTTCAAGACTCTCATCATTCAAAATTTTTGGTCTCATTGTTTGATCAAAGTGATAGGTAACATATTCTCTTTCTTCTCATCAATTTGTGTGTCGGACCGTGTTAGATTTTGTTGAAGTTAGGTTTCTTCTTGAAGTTTAAGTATTGAATCAGTAGTGTTTTAGGATTTGTTGCAAGTAGTCAAACCGATCAAACTAAGATTTCGAAATGCTCGTTCATGTTTAGATTCGTCTGTGATCGGTGTTGATCAATCGGTGAAAACAGTTGGAGGTTTAGAGGGGTTTATCAAGAAATATATGGTGGTAGCGAAATTATGATGAATGTGGTGAAGACAGTAGCGAAATTATCTTAGATCATGGAATTTGAAAAGTCTCGAACGCGAGTTCGAGCAACCGGCGAAATAACTTATTTCGTCGGTAAAATGGCTTAGACAATTGTCTTCGCTGATCAATCAGTTCGAGAACAAAACCTACCTTCGCCGACAATTGTCAGCGAAATTAAGTTGGGATCACATCAAAGTTGTCGGCGAAAACACCCTTTACCCGATGTTGTCGCCGGCGAAATAGCCTAATCTCAACAGTAATCATCAGCGAAGATACTTTTGGGTTTTCCAACGATTTTGTCAACTTTTTGTTTTGAATTTTTTTTAATTATCTTTTGTAAATATTTTCTAAAATCAAATTTTTTTTAACCTAAAATGTTTATAAATGTTAAATATTTTCAAAATCTATTTTTCTATATTTACTTGTCGTATATAATATGTAAATATTTTATTATATCCTATCTTTTTGTCAAAAATTCTCTAACTTAGCTTGTTTGTCGTGTCAGAAACAGGATGGTGAAAATCGTTGAGTGGGATAAGACGTTGAAGCATAATCAGAGTATAAATCTTGAGAAAGTACCACAGGATTTCCAAGATGCGACAAGATGGATACAAACAAGCAGGATTGGGTATGCGTTCAAACAGAAATTCCCATTTATCGCATCCATATTCAAGAGTTCTGGGAAAACGCGAAGCCTGAAACTATTAACAAAGCCAGAGGGATATCTTCAACACTCCGCAACAAACATATTATTGTAACTGAAGAAAGGATTCGAAAGGTTCTGAAGCTGGGAGATAATGCAGAGGATCCAATCTCTTTGAACAAGGATGACATTCTTGACGGGTTTCGTGGCATGGGTTATGTGGGAGATTTTCGTCAAAAGAAAGAGATCAAAAGAAACGGTCTAACAAGGGACTGGAGATTCATAGTACACGTAATTGCTATGAGCTTAGCTCATCGTAAAGGTGGATATGACGGCCTGAATCTGGAGTGGTTGGCAGCAATGTTAAACTTGTGTTTGAATCAAAAATTCAACCTCTCTGGTCTAATTTTCAATTACATGCTTGAGAATGTAAGTGGGCCGACTTGGGCAATGTATCCCAGATTCATCCAGATGCTGATCAACGATCAATATGAAAATCCGCCGCATGATGGTAACCTCTACACCTTTCATCTTCCCACAAGTCGACAATTCACAGATATCAAAACGAATGAATGGGTGATGTTACATGACTGGATGTATACTGCCGAGAGACTGCCATTGGTCAAAGAAGCTTATAGATAGTACAGAGAAGCAGTTCTAGCTAAACAACAAAGAATCGAGCAACAAGCTGCAGAAAAAGAAAAAGAACAATTGAAAGGAAAAAGAAAAGGAAAGCAGGCAGCAGACGATGAACCTCCAAAGAAGAAGAAATCCTCTGAAAACCCAGAAAGACTTATGGGTGCAAGCTTCAGAGCTGCCGAATCAGAAGAACATCGTTGACACATTCAAGACATGCAACAAATTCATGACATTCAAGAAAAGAAGCTTAAACGACGAGAAATGTCAGAATCTGAACGACCAGAGGTAGTAACAGAAGAAATGCAAACACTGGATGATTTTGTTGACGCATTACTAGTCGATCCAGAAGAAACCTCTGCAAGCAAGACAACTCCCCCAAAGAAGAAGTCAACAGATGAAGGATCTTCCAGATTTCCTCAAGTAAAACCAACGAGGATCTCAAAGCCTCCTGTGCCTCCTCAAAGGGTTCGTCCGTTTCAAGATTTATATGATAAGCTTGTCAAAGAGACTGGTCCAATTTCAGCTAAAGAAATCTGCCTTCTCAAAAATCAAGTGAATGACACGAACATCTTGAGAGAAAAGTTAAAGGATCAACGGAAGAAAAACAAAGAAATGAATGCTTATGTAGCCAAACAATCAAAGTTCATAAGATTCCAACAGCACGGGATTAAGAAGTTGTACAGAATGATGAAAGGTATATGTGCCAAGATAGAGATAGAGCCTATGTTCTCCTTCGCAGAGGTCTTCGACTTCGAGGCATTCATGGAAGAAGAAACAAACAGAAAAGCAAAAGAAGCCGAAGCGAAGAAAAGGCCTCTGGAGTCGGTAGAAAAGGTAACTAAAGGAGACGAGAGCGATGAAGAAGAGATGGATAGGGATGAAATGCCTGCTAAATTTCTTGAGTGGGGATTAGAAGAGGAAGTTATGTATGAACGAGAAGATGGAAAGACTTTCTCCCCTCAGCATCCCGAATGGTTTAAGAAGGAAAGAGAAAAACTTCCTGATTTTTATCAGGTAGTAACGGTTGAAAAGACAGAAGCCATTGATAAAATTATCAGTTGGATGTATAGCAATCTCAGGGGAATGTTTGTGGTCAAAAGAAGAGGTGGTGTAATTCAGTACTTCCGAACAGGGTTTGATCTCTTCTCTCTTCCAAGGTGGGATCTACGTGAGCTCGGCCGACTGGATATGCTAAATCCAGAAGATAGAAGCGTTGGTGGGGATTTTGAGCGCTTAATTGCTAAAGAATGCAACAAAGGTTTCCCAAATCACAAGCCGCAGCGTCCCAGACGGAGAGTGTCCAAAACAACAAAAAAATCCTATAACTGGAAAAGGAAAGGTGACGTGGGTTATTAACTCTGCTAAAGTTGTCACAAGAATTAAGCTTCCAGAAGAAGTTCCAGTATGTTTAAACAAGTTCAAAAAATGGTTCTATGATAGCCACACTGGTGAGGCGGTGATTCGATCAACCGAAAATGAAGATATTCGAATCTTGGATCCAATGGATGTGTTTATGTTTGGACTCTCTGACCTAACAGTGTTGAATGCGAGTCGTATAAATGTGGGAGCTGGAAACGCTAATCTGGAAGAGGCCATGTTGTTTCAAAGAGCAATGGAGAGAGCTTGGAAGATAAAAAGAGAGATGCTCGATATCGTTGATAAAATCGAGAAAAGGAAGGAAGCTGTTGAAAAGAAGGAAGAAAGAAAGAAGAAAAAGCACGAAAGAAAGAAAGAAAAGTCTTCCTCAACAACAAAAGAGCCCACCACCACAACTTCTCAAGCAACATCATCACCTCCGGCCTCATCCACATATGAGGCCATTATAGAGGATCCACCAACAACAAGTGAAGCTTTTATAATACAAGAAACTCCCGCCATAACAATCGAAGTTCAAGCAACACCAGAAGCAGTAGGGCATGAAGAAGTCCCTCCAGATCCTGAAACGAAAGCTGCAGACAATCCAGTGGAAACTACAGAAGAATGAAAAACAAGTATGCAACGATCTAGGGGGGATATTGTTGGAACTTATGAGATCGTTCATAGTTGTACTGGATTAGTTTTATTATAGTTTATAGCTTGTTTTAAAGTCTAGGGGTATATTTTGTAATTAGATGAAAGTAGCAAACCTGACTTGGTGTAGTTAAGATTCCAGCATAATTATAATTATGATGGCAAGTCAGGATCTATAAATACCCTTGTAATGTTGCCCTAGCCAAGCTTTTGGCTCTTTTGGTGAATAGAAGTGTTGTTTACATTCAATCTTTGATATTGTGCTCTAATCAGATTTCCAAGGTGCTTTATTGATTTACATTCTTGTTTGGATTCAATACAACACTTGTTGTATTCATCATTCCATTAGCTTCATCTCCATTCTTGATTCTTCTTAACTTTTTCATAGTACAAACACTTAATCAATAGGTGTTTTGGACTAAAACAATCAACCACTGTGATCCAGATTGATATTGGGATCTACAACTGGGTTGGGTTGGTCTCGGGTTATTTCATTCTTGGTTCACTCCGGTTCAAGCTCGGCTCTGTTTGGTTCGGGCAAACTCGGTTCAGTTGGTCCGGGTCTTATTTTCTGTTCGGTCAACTGTGGTCAACTACAGTCAACACAACCAACCGGTCATTGATTCGACACACGACTCGGTATACCTTTAACGTCGTAATTTCTTTATATGTTATATATGTATATTATGTTTAACATGAACCGAGATCAAACCAACATATCATGGCGTATATAAATACAAAACTAAATATGTTTTAACATTCGACAAGTTTATTTTTTTGCGCTCTCGATGAAATCTAATCATACATTGTTGATGAAAATTATATATATTTATATTCATTGTCGACGAAAGTTACATATATAAATATATAGTTAATGAATTGTTGAGTTTTGGAGAATAATACCGACAACTTGTGTTGTCGGGTTCGTAAAAAAACAGAGGAAACTCTGCCTGATTTTTGTAAAGATCTGTAATTCGTAATGCGTTAAAATTTATAAAACGAAAATCATCGGATTCAAATAATCTTTACAAAAATAAAAATAAATGTATAATTATTTTAATAATACTCCTACAATCTCCGAATCCGCTCTAATTCTTTGCATTTGCGAGGACAAGTCTCGCATGCTTCGAGAACCAAAAATGCGACCTCGGCGTTCCATCATTCAACCTTTAACTCTTCGCGGAGCTACCTAAGGAAGCTTCGCACAACAGTGAGCATACTCGACCCTTTTTACGTTTTAACGCATTTTTGGGTGCAACATGTATACAAAATCCACTTTACACCATCGATTATAATCAAACACACAATTCATCGAACACGGTCGTTGTTATGCTTAGGTTGTTAATACTTGTTAGTTTCAACTTGTATTCCCATGATATTGTTATGCTTAGGCTGTTTATGCATGCTAGTTTAAAAATCATAATTTCCTACTATTTGCTATGTTTAAGTTGTTTATGTATGCTCATTTCGACGTGAATAATACATGCTATGTGAATTTGAGACAAACTTTTATACCTATAATTATATTCAAACTTGTATGCTCGCCAGTGCTTTTGTACTGATCCACACTTTTATTACATGTTGCAGGATTGTGACAGATGAATCCAGTAGGATTACCTAGAAACGCATTTAAACTTTATTGCTCGTTGTATTGTAATTTGCTTTCAATCCTGTTGTATTCTGTTTCCAATACTTGTAATAATTAATTATCAATGAAATGAAATTTAATTATTGAATACTTATTGTGCATTAATTATTTTAATCTTGTGGTATTCTAGTTCAAACCATGTAAAATGTAATTATTAAATACTTGACACAAAATAGTGTTATGAAGTCTCTTGCAATCTACACACCTCGTCTCATCCTGATGTTTCCACCATCGGTTGGGGTGTGACAGATTGGTATCAGAGCCATAACTATAGAGAATTAGGTAGAATTGCCATGTTCGACCTAGTCTATAGTCTAAGTACCAAAACTTGACCATTCCTTATTCTTGCTTAATATATGATTCTTCCTATTTGCTTCTACCTCTTCTTTTGTCTAAATATACAATGTGTCTTTTGTAAAACATGTCACACAATACATACTTGAAGATACTCATATTCCACAATTGAAACGACTCACTAGAATAAGGGCGATTCCCGCCTTTGGTGACGAATTTCAATCCACCTTAGATGTTATTTTGCACGAAATTTCACCATCAAGTCAGGAGTGATATCCGTATCTTGATGGGAATTTCCATTTCATACTCTAGTGGTTCCTTATTGATGAGTCGAGATTTTATCTTGTTTCGTTCAATAAACCACATTTTGGGGACGAAATTGTCAAGCTAGGATTGATATCCACACCTTGGTGACTGGTCCCGCTCTACGATTTTCAATCTCGCCAAAGTTTCGTATTTTCAATCAAATTAAGGACATGTACTAACTGGAACGGTAAAATACCGTTGTCACGACCCCCGACCCCACCCTGGACGAAATCGGGAGCTGCAAATAGCCAAGTGATACCGGTGATTATTTTGAAAAATATTGCAGCGGAAATTTCATCAGGACCGTGAGTTAGGAAAAATATCAGAGTTTAGAAAACACCGGATTTTATTTATTAAATAGATGGGATAAACCCATGTTTTACAATGGTAGCTTTAATAAAGATAAATTTTATTACATAAAACAATATTTCTTAATTTGATTTAATTAATAAATAAGCCACTTCTTGATGCCTTTTAGTGCTGTATCCATCTCTTACTCCAATCTACTATAATTACCTGAAACGCATTTTAAAAAGGTTTTGTCAGCAGGAAATACTGGTGAGTTCATTCATTTTGCTAAAATGACATGTTTGTTATAATTTACAGCATTAAGAGTTTTTACATTTGCTTCTTAAAGATTGGCAAAGACTTAATCACTGCAAAGTATAACTAGAAAACATTTGTTATAATTTACAGTATTAAGAGAGATTACAATGTTTCAGATATCAACCAACTACCCACAGTATTTGTCATCGACTCGTTTCGGTGACTGTGGTCATACCACTATTGGCTGCCCCAATAGTGACGAATATCACAAATTTTAGGCTCGCCCACCTAAAGTGATAAAACAGCAGTAATGTGCACAATACCCCACATACCGGCTGTAATTTGGTGATTACATAAACTTAATCACTGTAATTATATCTTTGAAAATAAACATGATTTTGAAAGTAATTTGATAAAAAGAGAATGACTCACATTATAATCATGCAGATTCATATGGCCAAAGTTTAGTGTACAGATAAGCCTTGATATATTGCAGATTTATACAGGCAGAGCTTAGCCTATTGATTTAGCCTTGTAACCTAGTGCATACGAACTAGGTAGGTAACTTAATACAACATTTACGATAACTCACGAGATTAAAACCCTCACAACGAATGACAAAGTGCAATCACTTAAACATCCATCGGATTCACAACGAATGACAGAGTATTCCCCGAGTTCGGGTGGTACTCAAACATCCTGTCGGAATCACGACAAATGACAAAGGATAGTACTTAAACATCCATCGGATAGTTTCTATCGATCGGACATTGAATCGTAGCAGCGATCGAGTTAATACCCTGTATCGTAGCAGCGCCCCGTTATACTAATTAGTGATTTTGATACTGTTTCTACTATAACTCGGAGTGTATAACGAATTTCTTCGTCGAACGAACGTCAGAAATCAAGTCCCAGACTCTGCTATTTATACACAAAATTGACACCGCTTACGGACCGTAAGCCTTATCCCTTACGGTCCACAAGGGACACGAAATGGTCATAGTGTAGCTACGTGTTGGTGTAGGCTTGCTGAGTCGACGAAATATTAAAATTCGAATTTGACAACGAGATATAAAGATAATCGTCAAGTGGGAATATCCCCCCCCCCCCCTGAGTTTTAGGGGCCCTGATCCTGATTCTGATTGTTCTGAAATTTGTAGGGTTTATGTAGAAGTACTTGGGTGTCTCAATTAAGGTTTCCTTGAGAACAAAATATAATAATAAATAATAGTTTTGGTAGGAGTTGTTATGGTTTGGGACAAAAAGGAAATAAAACGGTGAGAAAAGAAAATGGACCCAGTTTGTAACTTTAGGGTTTAACTAGAAAGTCTCCTGATATAAATTTTAGGTATAATCTTTTGAGCTATTAAAATATATAATGCACTTGTGTTAAGTATGGTACCCCTAATTTAACCTTGTCCCGGTGTCCTGAGACTGAATCCTAATAACTTAGTCGGGCAGAGCCTTGACATACGTTATGAGGCTCAGATCAATCGGAAAGGGTAGCGGTGATCGGGAGTTAAAATAATTAAAATGGGGCATGGCTTCATTGCTAGAAAATATATATATATATATATATATATAATTTAACTACTTTATTCATTTGGCGTGTATATGAAGTTCTAGAAAATAATAATATGTCTTTAGAACGAGTATATTTTTGTCTATATTTTGAACCAATTTTTATTGAAAACATAATAGGTTCAAAATACAATGTTTCTAGGCCCGTCTAGTTACTTTATATTTCTAACATTCAACTTACCCATAATCTACCCATTTAATAATATAAGTTTATATACTTTTATTTAGAAAGGTCACCCATATTCAGGCCAATTAATTAGTATAATATTTCAACCAACTGTATAAAATAGTGTTTAAAACTATTTAGGTTGAATAAAAATAAACTAGTTACTAGTTACTAGTGGTTAATAATTTAACCAAACCTATGGTAAAAATAGGAATGTTACATTCTCCCCACCTTGTTTTAAATCTCGTCCTCGAGATTTGGGTTATGATATTTCTTTTAGACTTATGTCATATTTTAGTCAATAAAAACAATATTAAGGTAGATGACACAGAATCAAAATATCTAATTTTGTGAATACAAGTTGTACAATAAGTAGGATTCAATGGTTCAACTGAATTAGTTCAAGAAATTGATGACAAACGAATGAGATGAAATGATATGATTTTTAAGGTGACTTAGGTTCAAGCCAAAAGATATATGATTAATAGATATTTAAAATGAATGTGAAGGACTTTTAGAATCAATAAAATTCTTTGTCAAAAGAAAGCTTACTTTGATTGGCAATTGGGGAAAACTTAGAATTGACAGGTTCAAAATGAAATAAAAGCATGAAAATGATTTGTCAAATATTTATGATAAAGTGTTGAAATGAGTGAATTGCAAAGATACACAAAAAGACAATAGAGTTAGTGTATCATTGTTTAGAGTTCCAAGTTGTTTTAATTATAAAACAATGTGATAGTACGTTATTTAGTGATCATATTTTTCATACTATGTTTTAGAGATCAAAATATAATAAGAACAAGTTGTTTTGGCATGATTAATCATTATATTATATTTTGTAAAGCAAATGCAATATATATTATTTGTGTCCCTGTCTAAGCCGTATCTTACATATCAAATATAAATACTATGTAATATATATTATTTGTTACGTATTTTTTTTACTATATGTAAATGGTCACCACTTATAAATAAATATATATTATTTTAGTATTTTACTATACTATGTAAAATAACTTATATTTTCTATGTAATATATATATTACAAAACACCGTAATGAAGTTATTACATTACAAAATATTTTAGTATTATTATTTTCTAAAAGAAATCACTATTATTTATAACGTTAAATAAAAATTAAAGGTGTAAAAATATTTATTGTACAAAAATATTTGTAAAATATTTTGTAAATATATAACACTTAATGGGTCGATTCTATGTGATTACTTATTTTCATTTTGAAACCATATAACATTGTGAAGGTATTTACAAATATTGTAAATAAGTGAAAACGGGGTCTATTTTTATATAGTACAATGTTCCCCTAACCCAACGTAGTTTATGACTACCATATTATTCTTATATGGTCATTTTCTTGCCAGAGCGTTACGGTACATAGTTATCACAAAACATGTGATAGACAATTATTTATATAAATTTTATTCGTCCTTTTAATTCTTGTATTGTTTTATGAAAATATGTCTTCTCCTTATAGTACAAATTATATATATAAAAATATATTTTTATATATAATTTAAAATTTGCTAAATAAGTATGATGACTTAATTTATATATATTAACTAGTCATTATCATGGTGGATATTGGTTAGTGCTGCCTTGTTTAAGCATAGGTGGCCAGTCCATGCCTAACTAAGGCTAGGCTATTCAATACCTGCCCCTGACAATAACCCTAGTACCTAAAAATAATACTAACATTTCTGTTATTAATTTATTATTAATAATAAAACTAATATTAATTATCAATAATAAATAACTGAACGTAAACTTAAATGAGAGTATACTTCAACATAAATTATATATATATATATATATATATAAATTCTTTACCTCAATGGTTTAACAAAATTTTATGGACTCGATCTCAAAGAGTCATCGTTTTGCAATAATGCGGTTCACAGTGCAAAAAGCGGAATGATAATTGAGTTTGGATAAAATAATAAATTGGAATGAAGCCCTCCAGTGGTCTTCATAAATCAAACAAACCACATGCGTAACAAACAGTGCATGTGTAATGTATGAATTTACCAAGAAATGAAATAGATCAATATTCGCTATTATGAAAGAAATCCTCATGGTATGATGACTATTAGGAGAAGTAAAAACTTGAAAGTTAACTCATTATAGAAGTCAGAATTTTTAATGAAAGAAATATAAGAAATTCTATCTAGAATTTCGTGTCATAACTATGGTTAAGTGACATTACCAAGGAATGTGAATAAAATGAAATAGGGAATTTGCAAAGGTATGTGACTCCTTTTCCAATGATAATAATTATGACTCCGATTAGACTGTGCACGGATGTTTGTGAAATCCTGTTTTAGCGTACCTTAGCGATATTCATGTTGTTTGTAGGATTACGTGGCAAAGTGCTTCTTTTTTATTAGTAGTTCTTCTTACTGACGGAATTAACATTGCTGTCGTCGTGCCCAATTTATATTTTCCAAAGGTCTTGTGTGATATACTTCAATGTCTGTGGATGTATAATTTAAGTTTCATGTGTTTTCTTGGGCATTAGCACAACTTTACATGTTTTTTACTTGTATTGGAAATTCTTATACTTTTGATGGTGTCCCAACTTAAAGGGTTTCCATTGTTTATATTTTCACACGAGTTACGAGGTAGATGATCAAACAAAATAATGTTTGATATCGGAAAAGAGATTCCTAATAAAGAAATCTAGACACATATGCTTGTGCTTTATTCCTAATTGACTTTTTGGAATTTCTTATAGATATACATATCTATATAATCACATATTTCACATGCTGTAATATACATACCCTTCATAAGGTCAATGTATTTAACATATTTATATTTCCAAAAATAATTCAGATATCAGATCATGATACTATTTAGGGAAATTTTGTCACTTGTTTGACATATTATATACCCCGTCTTATCCGGTTCACGCCGGAGAGGTAATCCCAGTATATCCGGACAAACTGGAGATTCTGCTACACCATACCCAGTCTTTTGCCGGAGAAAATTTTCTATTTCCCATAAATAGTATTTTTAAAAGTGCCTCTTTTATTAGGCTTTTATCCAGAATTAGGGAAATTTTTATTCCCGTAACATATCTTATTCTAGACCAAGTAATATCAATAAGCAAGAATTGATAGCAATTAAGTGCTATTGCCTGCAATGTTCTAATCGTCATTCTTACAGCATACCAAAATCTATCATAATTTATTTACACAAGTACTTAACTTATCTCGAAGCTGATACTAAGGCATCTTTTCTTAAGTTCAAGTCTAAATGCTATCATGTGTGCTACCAGTTAATAGCAATCTTCTAACTCTTTTAGGTATTATTATCACAACACCTATAGGCTTAAATCAGTGGCTCTAATACCACCTTCTGTCACGACCCCCGACCCCACCCTGGACGAAATCGGGAGCCGCAAACAGCCAAGTGGTACCGGTGATTATTTTGAAAAATATTGCAGCGGAAATTTCATCAGGACCGTGAGTTAGGAAAAATATCAGAGTTTAGAAACACCGGATTTTATTTATTAAATAGATGGGATAAACCCATGTTTTACAATGGTAGCTTTAATAAAGATAAATTTTATTACATAAAACAATATTTCTTAATTTGATTTAATTAATAAATAAGCCACTTCTTGATGCCTTTCAGTGCTGTATCCATCTCTTACTCCAATTTACTATAATTACCTGAAACGCATTTTAAAAAGGTTTTGTCAGCAGGAAATACTGGTGAGTTCATTCATTTTGCTAAAATGACACGTTTGTTATAATTTACAGCATTAAGAGTTTTTACATTTGCTTCTTAAAGATTGGCAAAGACTTAATCACTGCAAAGTATAACTAGAAAACATTTGTTATGATTTACAGTAGTAAGAGAGATTACCATGTTTCAGATATCAACCAACTACCCATAGTATTTGTCATCGACTCGTTTCGGTGACTGTGGTCATACCACTATTGGCTGCCCCAATAGTGACGAATATCACAAATTTTAGGCTCGCCCACCTAAAGTGATAAAACAGCAGTAATGTGCACAATACCCCACATACCGGCTGTAATTTGGTGATTACATAAACTTAATCACTGTAATTATATCTTTGAAAATAAACATGATTTTGAAAGTAATTTGATAAAAAGAGAATGACTCACATTATAATCATGCAGATTCATACGGCCAAAGTTTAGTCTACAGATAAGCCTTGATATATTGCAGATTTATACAGGCAGAGCTTAGCCTATTGATTTAGCCTTGTAACCTAGTGCATACGAACTAGGTAGGTAACTTAATACAGCATTTACGATAACTCACGAGATTAAAACCCTCACAACGAATGACAAAGTGCAATCACTTAAACATCCATCGGATTCACAACGAATGACAGAGTATTCCCCGAGTTCGGGTGGTACTCAAACATCCTGTCGGAATCACGACAAATGACAAAGGATAGTACTTAAACATCCATCGGATAGTTTCTATCAATCGGACATTGAATCGTAGCAGCGATCGAGTTAATACCCTGTATCGTAGCAGCACCCCGCTATACTAATTAGTGATTTTGAGACTGTTTCTACTATAACTCGGAGTGTATAACGAATTTCTTCGTCGAACGAATGCCAGAAATCAAGTCCCAGACTCTGCTATTTATACACAAAATTGACACCGCTTACGGACCATAAGCCTTATCCCTTACGGTCCGTAAGGGACACGAAATGATCATAGGGTAGCTACGTGTTGGTGTAGGCTTGCTGAGTCGACGAAATATTAAAATTCGAATTTGACAACGAGATATAAAGATAATCGTCAAGTGGGAATATCCCCCCCTGAGTTTTAGGGGCCCTGATCCTGATTCTGATTGTTCTGAAATTTGTAGGGTTTATGTAGAAGTACTTGGGTGTCTCAATTAAGGTTTCCTTGAGAACAAAATATAATAATAAATAATAGTTTTGGTAGGAGTTGTTATGGTTTGGGACAAAAAGGAAATAAAACGCTGAGAAAAGAAAATGGACCCACTTTGTAACTTTAGGGTTTAACTAGAAAGTCTCCTGGTATAAATTTTAGGTATAATCTTTTGAGCTATTAAAATATATAATGCACTTGTGTTAAGTATGGTACCCCTAATTTAACCTTGTCCCGGTGTCCTGAGACTGAATCCTAATAACTTAGTCGGGCAGAGCCTTGACATACGTTATGAGGCTCAGATCAATCGGAAAGGGTAGCGGTGATCGGGAGTTAAAATAATTAAAATGGGGCATGGCTTCATTGCTAGAAAATATATATATATATAATTAATTTAACTACTTTATTCATTTGGCGTGTATATGAAGTTCTAGAAAATAATAATATGTCTTTAGAACGAGTATATTTTTGTCTATATTTTGAACCAAGTTTTATTGAAAACAGAATAGGTTCAAAATACAATGTATTTTTATAATTTAATTATTATACGGTTTCTAGGCCCGTCTAGTTACTTTATATTTCTAACATTCAACTTACCCATAATCTACCCATCTAATAATATAAGTTTATATACTTTTATTTAGAAAGGTCACCCATATTCAGGCCAATTAATTAGTATAATATTTCAACCAACTGTATAAAATAATGTTTAAAACTATTTTGGTTGAATAAAAATAAACTAGTTACTAGTTAATAGTGGTTAATAATTTAACCAAACCTATGGTAAAAATAGGAATGTTACAACCGTTAATCGCATGGCGACGAGAGTATTATATCTATTAGGCTAAAGCATGTCTCCCTAATTCGGAAGGACTTGCGATTCACTTTGGAATAGTCGAATTTTCTAAACCCGAAGCACTCCAATACTTATAAAGCCTCTCTTTTATATTAACTTAACTTTTATGCGATTTAATACTTGTTACCTAATCATCGTTTTTACCCAATAAATTAATACACGCATACTGATACGTTATACTTGATTCGGGATTACCGGACATTCTTATGTGATAAACTGGTCATTAGCTTCGTAAGAAGCCACACCTTAACATATATAGTGCTTGTGAAGCACTATAGGAGTGACGCACCGCCACATGGATTTGTGGTTATGTTAAGTTAAACTTTTACGGATCTTTTTATAGCAACGAAATGATGACATGTGCTATGATTAGATGACGCTTGCGATTTTTTCATTAACTTCGGGAGAAGCCTCACCTTGACATTTGTAGTGCTTGTGAAGCACTATAGGAGTGACGCACCGCCACATGGATTTGTGGTAATGTCAAGACCTTCATTCAGACATTACGGATCTTTTCATAGCAACGAAATGATGACATGTGCTATGATTAGATGACGCTTGCGTTAAACGCTGGGTTGACATTTTGCCATTAACTTCGGATGAAGCCTCACCTTAACCTATATGGCGCTTGTGTAGCGCTATTGGAGTAACACCCGCCGCATGGACTTGCGGTCATCTTAAGACATTCATACATACTTGCGGACACGATGGTTTGACCAGTGAGATCACATGCCAGTAATTCATTAATCTAATTAACTAAATATCTCGTGTGGACTATTCAGAGACTTTAATCATACTCATACGTATAACCTCTCTCATATTTAAATACCAATCATGCTTACATACTTAAATTACTATACGTTATCATTCTCACTCATAATACGTTAATAAACCCTGACCCATAGACTACTAGTACAAACTATGCAGATCATGCACAGACCAATGATAATCACGGATGCATAAATGATTATATTGGTAGGCACATGAAAACCATAGTAGGTTCTCCTGTGTATCCTAACATGGAACGTAACATGACATCGATTTGCGAAACAAACGTAACAGGGTATGAACATGGTGTATACGTCGCTGGTACTTCCTATATATAAGTGTTCCTACCATGTTACCAAACGTTCGTAGAAATGTGCCATGAGAAATTCGGTGTTTCCTTGGACCTCATCGAATACAAACTTTGATCACCCGCAATCTATTCTCGGTTATACATGCACATACTTTGAAATGCTAAATTTTTCTAAAGTCTTTCACTTGAATAAATTTCGGGACGAAATTCCTTAAAGTAGGGGAGACTGTAACGCCTCGTAATTTTGTATTTTATTTTTATAAATGAAAAGTTGTACTCTACGTTCGAGGCGTTAATTATCATAAAAAAATTCATATTTTAAACCTATTTGATGTTCGCATAACCAATCGTTCAAACAACGCATTTTAAGCGTTTTAACAGAATGACGAACGCACGCGACCAATATCGATAACCGACGCGAACTTTTCATAATTTAATCCTAAACTAACATTATACGCCATATCACGAAGGTTCGGGTGCAGAAACGGGCTCCAGGAAGGTGTTGGACCGCGCAAAGAGACTGAACACACACTAACGGGCTTTAGGCCCTAACCCACTCAAAACCCTAACCTATTTAAACAAGCTAAACTCCATCTCCTTCAAGAAAACCCTAGCCCCCTTTCAACCAAAACCTGTGCCTCTCTCAAGACTGGTCACCGGAGCCGTTTTTCCGGCGTACTTCGGCACCGTCGTCCTTCGGCAAGCAAGCCGACGACACTCCGGCTCCCCCCGTCTTCTCCGGCCACACCACGACCACCTTTCTCCTCCCTCACACTCACCAACACCATCGTTCTTCCTCTCGATCCCAGCCAATGAACAAGCGCCCCAACGCAACAAACCACTCACCACCTCTCGTCTCTCTTCTCCCTCTCTGTAACTGAACCGCCGGCCACCATTATGGTGGCGGTGCAACAAGAATAAACGCCGCAGCAGTGACGGAGACCTGCAACAACCATCGCGCCGGCGCAGCGGCGGTGAAGGGGGGGATTGTTATCTGGTCAGCTTAGGCCCAGATTGTGCCCTATTCAGTGTCGTTAGGCTCGGGTTATTTTCAGTGCAGTTCAGGTACGTGATTCATAGCGGGAGGAGTGTTGTTCGAGTTCTAGGTTTTATTTCAGTTTTGGTTCGGTGAATTTTGGTTAAAGTTCTGTCAGACTCGGGTTCGATTGGCGTTGAAGCAGGTGGTTCGGTGATTGTCTGACTTGGGTTTATTTTGGTTACGGGACTGGGTTGAGTTGGTCTTGGGTTATTTCATTCTCGGTTCACTCCGGTTCAAGCTCGGCTCTGTTTGGTTCTGGCAAACTCGGTTCAGTTGGTCCGGGACTCGTTTTCTGTTCGGTCAACTGTGGTCAACTACAGTCAACACAGCCAACCGGTCATCGATTCGACACACGACTCGGTTTACCTTTAACGTCGCAATTTCTTTATATGTTATTTATGTATATTATGTTTAACATGAACCGAGATCAAACCAACATATCATGGCGTATATAAATACAAAACTAAATATGTTTTAGCATTCGACAAGTTTATTTTTTTTGCGCTCTCGATGAAATATAATCATACATTGTTGATGAAAATTATATATATTTATATTCATTGTCGACGAAAGTTACATATATAAATATATAGTTAATGAATTGTTGAGTTTTGGAGAATAACATCGACAACTTGTGTTGTCGGGTTCGTCCAAAAATAGAGGAAACTCTGCCTGATTTTCATAAAGATCTGTAATTCGTAATGCGTTAAAATTTATAAAATGAAAATCATCGGATTCAAATAATCTTTACAAAAATAAAAATAAATGTATAATTATTTTAACAATACTCCTACAATCTCCGAATCCGCTCTAATTCTTTGCATTTGCGAGGACAAGTCTCGCATGCTTCGAGAACCAAAAATGCGACCTCGGCGTTCCATCATTCAACATTCAACTCTTCGCGGAGCTACCTAAGAAAGCTTCACAAAACAGTGAGCATACTCTACCCTTTTTACGTTTTAACGCATTTTTGGATGCAACATGTATACAAAATCCACTTTACACGATATTGTTATGCTTAGGCTGTTTATGCATGCTAGTTTAAAAATCATAATTTCATACTATTTGCTATGTTTAAGTTGTTTATGTATGCTCGTTTCGACGTGAATAATACATGCTATGTGAATTTGAGACAAACTTTTATACCTATAATTATATTCAAACTTGTATGCTCGCCAGTGCTTTTGTACTGATCTACACTTTTATTACATGTTGCAGGATTGTGACAGTTGAATCCAGTAGGATTGCCTAGAAACGCATTTAAACTTTATTGCTCGTTGTATTGTAATTTGCTTTCAATCCTGTTGTATTCTGTTTCCAATACTTGTAATAATTAATTATCAATGAAATGAAATTTAATTATTTGAATACTTATTGTGCATTAATTATTTTAATCTTGTGGTATTCTAGTTCAAACCATGTAAAATGTAATTATTAAATACTTGACATAAAATAGTGTTATGAAGTCTCTTGCAATCTACACACTTCGTCTCATCCCGATGTTTCCGCCATCGGTTGGGGTGTGACAGCTAGGCCCTAACCAGCCTAGCTCGCGGGTCACGAGGAACGACGCTTTGTTGGTCGCGGGGCGCGAGAAAACCCCTGATCAGCACTATAAATAAGGATCTTCGGCATTCAGTTGAAATCGTTTAAAATTCGGAACTTCTCTCTCAATTATGAATAGCAATAATAATACTCGGGTGTTATACCCAATAAAATAGCGAAGCTCTGCCTCGATGTAAGTATTATAACCCTCGATTACGTATTAGATACGCTGCCCGATAGATCTAGTGCTCCATAACGCATGTCGAGGCTCTGCCCGACTCGGTCGTTGGAGTTCTGTCTCCGGGAGGGTATAACTAATGTAAATTTGGGTTATTATACTAACGCATGTGCATTGTTTAAATTAATAGATTATAACCAGGAAGTCACAAGGAAATACCTAAATTAGCAATGTGAGTACATTCACTTTTTGTAAACTGTTTTTATACTAACCTCAATTGTTTTAAAGTATAATTAATAGTGATTGAGTATTTGTAATTCTACAATTACTGTCGGTATGTTGGGGTTTTGTATACATTACTTGTTACTAATACTGAGAATAGTAACATGACCACAAGTCAGGATTGACAGTACCGTGGGTGGTAATTATGGTAGATGTAAAAAATGTAATTGTTGGATTGTCCTCAATGCTGTAAAATGATAAAAGCTTGTTTTGATTATGTAACACCCCAAAACCCGAATGTTTATATTTGCCGTATGTTCCTATATGACTTAGCATGAAATAAATAACTAGGCTTTTTAACCTAGTTAAGTGTGTGGTTAAAAGTATTAAATGACTAAAGTAGTGCAAATAATGTTAAGTGACAAACACGAGGGGCTAAATGGAACAAGATGGAAGTTGGGTTATTAAAATGAAATATCACCACACACAAACACACACTTCGTGTGTGTTCTTGAACGTTCAGGAGCTCCAAAGAGCCAAAACCCTAACTCAACTAAAACCATCAAATTGAAGGGTGAATCAAGGCTTAAATTCACAACCGAACATGGATTAATGATCATCTTTACAAGGGGATCATAAGGTATGTCTTAAAATTTAGATTGGTGATTATGCACGAAGTGGGTTATGTTAGAAATCGTGAAATTGTATGAAATTGAGTATGAGTATGTGTTAGAATCATCATATAGGACATGGATTATGTGTGGTTTGGGGTAATTTGATGTTTGGAGGTGAAACCCACTTCTAGTGGTGAAGATGGCGACATGGGTGTGTCACCCATGTCCAATCCTTGTTCAAATCTTGTTGTGCTATGTTGTATGTAATACGTTCGTGTTAGGTAGATTGAATGTGATATGAATTTGTTGATGTTTTTGTGTTAATTGATGAATGAAAGCATGAAGTAGGAAGTAAAGCATGAAACACTTGTACATTATGCATAAATTGTGGCATGCACACCAAGTGTTTGATGAAATGCGTAGGTGAGATTAATAGATGAAATTGTATGCAAGTAATGGATGAAATCGTATAATATGGGGATATGATGTATTTGATGATAAATAAACATAAGAAATCTATTTTTAGATGGAATTCATGTAGGATGTGGTTGGCCATGTTATTTGGTAAAAGTATGAATTAGAATATTGTACTCTGTGTTGGAGTGGTATGATGTTTACTACATGTTTGAATAATTGCTTAATCAAAATTGATAAGTAAAAATATTCTGAATGTGAAGCATATGAGATCATTAGAACAGGATGAAGTTAGAATGATGTTGGGTTGTTAAGCATAGGTCATGGTGTTAGTTGTAGAATTATGTTACTAGAATGAACAGAATTGAATATGTTTGGTGTGTACATATAACTAGATGATCATGTGGTTGTATGCTTATTGCATCGTGAGTATGAAATGTATATAGTGTCATTAGTATAGTCTACTATAATGACATAGATGTATGAGGTTAAGTCGAAAGTTCATATGATAAATCGTTGACTTTCTGAAAGTCAACTGTGCATAAGTAGGAATGTTAGACTTTTTGTCACAATTGTAATATTATAGAAAGTCATATGATGCGTGTTATATCCATATGTGTTATATGTGATGACGTGATGAATTATATGAGTTTGAAAAGATGGAGTTGTGGAAATATGCCTTATGCTTGTTGGAATTGACTAATGAAAGTCAAATGTGAAACATGAATTTGATATGATCGTTAATATGTACAATCATGCATGCTAACAAGAATGTGAATGCGATGACATGAAAGTATATGGATCATGTCAAGATGGATGGAAGCATGGAAGGCTAACGGGTCAAAAGGAGGCGAGGAAACAGATGCGAATACAGACACTTAAGGTAAGTGATTTCCGGAATCACTTTTTATTTATAGATGAAGTTTGGTATGTTGTATATAGGAAACCATGTAAGAATTTACGGGTAAGGGTAAGTACCAAGGTAAGTTCATATGAACTTCGTCTATCCTTAATGTAAATTAAGATGATAGTCTCATCGTGTTAATAGAATGTTCATTATGTTGCTGAATGTTCATCGTGTTAATAGAATGTTCATTATGTTGCTGAATGTTCATCGTGTTAATAGAATGTTCATTATGTTGCTGAATGTTCATCGCGTTAACAGAATGTTCATTATGTTGTTGAATGTTCATCGTGTTAATAGAATGTTCATTATGTTGC
This sequence comes from Helianthus tuberosus, assembly GCA_030545235.1. Lineage (NCBI taxonomy): Eukaryota > Viridiplantae > Streptophyta > Magnoliopsida > Asterales > Asteraceae > Helianthus > Helianthus tuberosus. The sequence goes on from CM060417.1 coordinate 106,016,793, forward strand.
TGAATGTTCATCGTGTTAATGGAATGTTCATTATGTTGTTGAATGTTCATCGTGTTAATAGAATGTTCATTATGTTGCTGAATGTTCATCGTGTTAATGGAATGTTCATTATGTTACTGAATGTTCATCGTGTTAATAGAATGTTCATTATGTTGCTGAATGTTCATCGTGTTAATAGAATGTTCATTATGTTGCTGAATGTTCATTGTGTTAATGGAATGTTCATTATGTTGCTGAATGTTCATCGTGTTAATGGAATGTTCATTATGTTACTGAATGTTCATCGTGTTAATGGAATGCTTATCATGCTTGTTGGAAGTTAGTCGGTTATGTTTGTTTGTAATTGCATTGATTTGTGTTGATATGATTGTAGATAAGACTCAACTTACAAATAAGTGAATGTGACTTGTATGTATATATGTAGATATGGAACTGTAGCGTGTGTAAGTAGTGTGAACTTGTATATATGTACATATGAATGGGATACGTATGAATGTACTTAGATATATGAAAGTGTATACACGTGTTGTAATCTAATGATTGTAGATCACTGGTATACGTATATGTAAAAATGTGGGTTCTCAATATGGTTGAGATTACGTACTCCTAACCATGTTACTATTGAGAATGAAATAAGTGGAGTGCAGGTATGGGAATGCAGGACTCTCGAGGAATTGATGTCGGACCTGAGTAAATAAAATTGAGAGGATGTTTCAATGGAATACCTTACGTAGTTAGAATGTGATATAGCCTTTTAAGTATATGTATTAAATTATATATGATGTTACTATATACTAACGTGTTGGTTATATATGGTGACCGCAGGTTAGTCAGATATTCATGATGGACAAGTGAACAAGGTTCGAGTTGAAGATCATGGATTGTATGGGAAAGTGGTCCCGTTGTTTGTAATTATTTGTTAACATAGTTACATTAAATAAATGATGAATGATGTATTTATGTTAAAAGGGTTGACCTAAACGGTATTCAAGTATGATAGAGTAGTTAAAAGAAAGAAATTTTACGGTTCCTTTTCCGCTGCGTCGTTTTGGGTCAAATCATGATTAGGGTCTTACAAGTTGGTATCAGAGCCATGGTTTGAGTGAAATCAAGTATGAGGAGATAAATACTTGAAGTCAAACCTGTTTGCCCTTGTGACAAGGAACCCGTACAATCCGAGACTCGATCAAGATCTAAGGGTAGAAGTAAAAGTAAGTATGTGCTTAAGTATGTATTTGAAAAAAAAACTAACAGTATGTTATGTGTAAGGTAAGCATAATTGCTTGGAAAGGATTATCCGTGAATGCGGTCTAGGACCAGCATCAAGGCATGTAATAAGATAAATTGACCCAGGTACGTAAATTTAACATGTGGGGCGCATGTAATGGTATAATCTAGCAAGTGAAGGAAAATTTTAAATGAAATATAATAATGACATGGTAAAGAAGTTTTGAAAATGTTACACGTGCTGAAACTTAATTTTTTGGACATAAGGTGGCGATTACACGAAGACACGAAACTAGTATGTGGATTGTGTACCTGGCCAGTACACAAGAAACATATGACGTTCGTGAGACCGTGATAATTGTTACAGGTATGTCCGTTAGAATTAGGTAGTAGGTGGACGTGAGGGTGAAGAGAAATGTAAGAATTTCAGGAATGAAAGTATGAATGATGTGATAGAATCCGCGAGATGGATTCGAAGCATGAAAGGAATGAAGTATGAATGACCTGTTTGAATCCGCGAGACGGATTCAACACATGTAAGGAATGAAAGGTATGAATGATATGTTTGAAACCGCTAGACGGATTCAAACATAGAAGGAATGAAGGGTATGGATGTTACGTTTGAATTCGCGGGACGGATTTAAAACATAAAAAGGAGGAAATTAACCAACCGCAGGATGCGTCGATAGTTTGACCATGGTTGTGTCAAACGAGTCATATAAGTAAATCTAAAGCAAATGAACAAAAGAATAATCGTAATTGGCACACAAACCTAAATTTTAGACGAAACAAAGAAGTTTTGAACAAGTTATGTGTTAGATGTGTTAGTAATCGACTCTTAGGAGTCATAATGAATGACGGGCTACGACCCGGACAATAATTTAAGTATGAATGAGAAGGGTAAGTTTTGTTAAGAATACCGAAATGATGTAATGAATGTCTCTGCAAGTAGGTATGAAGGGAAAGAAGTACGAATGTGTATCTCAATATATCTATGATAAGTTAGAAATGTCGGTTTGACCTTGAAAAGTCAAACTGCAAAGGTCGACAAAATAAGTAACCAGAATAAAAGAATTGCATGTAAGGAATGAAATGTGGGATGTGTTATAGCATATATGTTGGAAGATGTAAAAGGATTATGGGTGAGTAATCACCTAGTATAATGAATGTTTGAATGAAAGGTGCTAACCACCAATTTTGTAGATGTTAATGGTAAAATTCTGAATGTGATGAAACCAATCAAATTGGTGAAATATTATGCACGAGTGGAAGCCCATTACAAGGATGAATGAAAGTTGGCCTGGTACGGTTAGTACTCGTGAAGGAGCGGATCGCTCTGGTTTATGGACCGCTAAAGTATGAAATGAAATCAAGGTAAGTATAATGTTTTAACTCATACCGGATAGATACAGATTAGTAAATTGAAAGCGACTTACAAGATGAATGATGGAATAGGTATGGTAGGGTATGGAATGTTTGACTTTTAATAGTTGACGTAAGAAGAGAACTATGTCATTACGAACTAGATCTTAAAAGTTTTGAACAAAAATTTCGGGTATTGGTTAAACTCTCGTATGAAGAACCTGCATGATACGCTTTCTTAGGCAAATTAAGTAATGCCTGAATTGAGAGGAATAGTAATGTAGAATGAATGAGGTGAGTTGAAGTTAACGTAAGGGTACGTATAGTACAAATAACTATAGGAAACGTAGAATGATGTTAACTTTGGACTTAAGTGTGTATATGTGACTATGAAATAGTAGTTTTGTTGCGATAACAAAACAAGAACTAAATGTTATATGATATATGTATAGAATACAATCTAAGAGGTGGGATGAAGGTATTAGATCTGTTATAACGGATCATACGAATGTAGGTACGATAATAAGTGTGAAGAAGTATGTATATTGACCCACTACAAACGGGCCAAGGAAGTGAGAATGTTATGAAAAAGTAAAGTATGAAAAGTATGGACTTGTTAGAAAGAACTCAATTATATGAATAGTTATGAATCGAGAATGGATAGTTACTTAGTATTATGATGTACCTGTCGAAATTAAACATAGATGTGTATGTATAAATTACGAATTTAGATCGTATGGTCGATGAAAATAATAGGAATGTTATTAATGGGATGTTGGAATTGTTTCAAGTAAACAAAATGGTATGTTGTGCGTGATATACGAGTATTGGAATGATGAATAAACTGCTAGCTATGAAGTGCGTTAGAAACTAGCGTCAGCTAGAGAAAGTGACACTAATAAGAACCCTGGGACGGGTCATTGATGATAGAAGGTCGTCATTAGATGGGCTCATAGTCGTGTTGATGGGGCGGAAGGGAAAGGTAATTAGTGTTAATGGAAATGAGAAAGGTTTTGGGGACGAAACCTCATTTAAGGGGTGTAGACTTGTAACACACCAAAACCCGAATGTTTATATTTGTCGTATGTTCCTATATGACTTAGCATGAAATAAATAACTAGGCTATTTAACCTAGTTAAGTGTGTGGTTAAAAGTATTAAATGACTAAAGTAGTGCAAATAATGTTAAGTGACAAACACGAGGGGCTAAATGGAACAAGATGGAAGTTGGGTTATTAAAATGAAATATCACCACACACAAACACACACTTCGTGTGTGTTCTTGAACGTTCAGGAGCTCCAAAGAGCCAAAACCCTAACTCAACTAAAACCATCAAATTGAAGGGTGAATCAAGGCTTAAATTCACAACCGAACATGGATTAATGATCACCTTTACAAGGGGATCATAAGGTATGCCTTAAAATTTAGATTGGTGATTATGCACGAAGTGGGTTATGTTAAAAATCGTGAAATTGTATGAAATTGAGTATGAGTATGTGTTAGAATCATCATATAGGACATGGATTATGTGTGGTTTGGGGTAATTTGATGTTTGGAGGTGAAACCCACTTCTAGTGGTGAAGATGGTGACATGGGTGTGTCACCCATGTCCAATCCTTGTTCAAATCTTGTTGTGCTATGTTGTATGTAATGCGTTCGTGTTACGTAGATTGAATGTGATATGAATTTGTTGATGTTTTTGTGTTAATTGATGAATGAAAGCATGAAGTAGGAAGTAAAGCATGAAACACTTGTACATTATGCATAAATTGTGGCATGCACACCAAGCATGAAACACTTGTACACTTGTACATTATACTCTAAATGTGAAGCATATGAGATCATTAGATAAGGATGAAGTTAGAATGATGTTGGGTTGTTAAGCATAGGTCATGGTGTTAGTTGTAGAATTATGTTACTAGAATGAACAGAACAGAACAGAATTGAATATGTTTGGAGTGTACATATAACTAGATGATCATGTGGTTGTATGCTTATTGCATCGTGAGTATGAAATGTATATAGTGTCATTAGTATAGTCTACTATAATGACATAGATGTATGAGGGTAAGTCGAAAGTTCATATGATAAATCGTTGACTTTCTGAAAGTCAACTGTGCATAAGTAGGAATGTTGACTTTTTGTCACAATTGTAATATTATAGAAAGTCATATGATGCGTGTTATATCCATATGTGTTATATGTGATGACGTGATGAATTATATGAGTTTGAAAAGATTGAGTTGTGGAAATATGCCTTATGCTTGTTGGAATTGACTAATGAAAGTCAAATGTGAAACATGAATTTGATATGATCGTTAATATGTACAATCATGCATGCTAACAAGAATGTGAATGCGATGACATGAAAGTATAGGGATCATGTCAAGATGGATGGAAGCATGGAAGGCTAACGGGTCAAAAGGAGGCGAGGAAACAGATGCGAATACGGACACTTAAGGCAAGTGATTTCCGGAAGCACTTCTTATTTATAAATGAAGTTTGGTATGTTGTATATAGGATACCATGTAAGAATTTACGGGTAAGGATAAGTACCAAGGTAAGTTCATATGAACTTTGTCTATCCTTAATGTAAATTAAGATGATAGTCTCATCGTGTTAATAGAATGTTCATTATGTTGCTGAATGTTCATCGTGTTAATAGAATGTTCATTATGTTGCTGAATGTTCATCGTGTTAAAAGAATGTTCATTATGTTGCTGAATGTTCATCGTGTTAACAGAATGTTCATTATGTGGCTGAATGTTCATCGTGTTAATAGAATGTTCATTATGTTGCTGAATGTTCATCGTGTTAATGGAATGTTCATTATGTTGCTGAACGTTCATCGTGTTAATAGAATGTTCATTATGTTGCTGAATGTTCACCGTGTTAATGGAATGTTCATTATGTTGCTGAATGTTCATCGTGTTAATGGAATGTTCATTATGTTACTGAATGTTCATCATGTTAATGGAATGTTTATCATGTTTGTTGGAAGTTAGTCAGTTATGTTTGTTTGTAATTGCATTGAGTTGTGTTGATATGATTGTAGATAAGACTCAACTTACAAATAAGTGAATGTGACTTGTATGTATATATGTAGATATGGAACTGTAGCGTGTGAAAGTAGTGTGAACTTGTATGTACGTACATATGAATGGGATACGTATGAATGTACTTAGATATATGAAAGTGTATACACATGTTGTAATCTAATGATTGTAGATCACTGGTATACGTATATGTAAAAATGTGGGTTTTCAATATGTTTGAGATTACATACTCCTAACCATGTTACTATTGAGAATGAAATAAGTGGAGTGCAGGTATGGGAATGCAGGACTCTCGAGGAATTGATGTCGGACCCGAGTAAATAAAATTGAGAGGATGTTTCAATGGAATACCTTACGTAGTTAGAATGTGATATAGCCTTTTAAGTATATGTATTAAATTATATATGATGTTACCATATACTAACGTGTTGGTTATATATGGTGACCGCAGGTTAGTTAGAAATTCATGATGGACAAGTGAACAAGGTTCGAGTTGAAGATCATGGATTGTACAGGAAAGTGGTCTCGTTGTTTGTAATTATTTGTTAACATAGTTACATTAAATAAATAATGAATGATGTATTTATGTTAAAAGGGTTGACCTAAACGGTATTCAAGTATGATAGAGTAGTTAAAAGAAAGAAATTTTACGGTTCATTTTCCGCTGCGTCGTTTTGGGTCAAATCATGATTAGGGTCTTACATATTAAACTGGGATTCACTCACCAGTATTACCCACTGACAAATATTTTTAAAACGTGTTTCAGGTAACAAAATGTGAAAGCCAAATAGAAGCCAGCTGGAGAGCACTGAAGGCTTGGAAAAGTGGCTATAAAAGTTACCTAAATAAAGAAGAAGTTTTATTTGAATAAAATAGGGTTTATCCCAATAAACATATTATGAATGGAAACTTGGGTTTGACCCATGTGTTTATTATCTATAAATTGAGGTGTTTTACTCTGATAAAATATATTTCCTAACTACGGTCCTGATGTAAATTCCGCTACCAAAATAAATAAACACCGATACCACCAAATGTGCGAAGCTCGCGGCCGCCCGCCGCCCGCCTCCCGGGGCAAGGGGTCGGGGGTTGCGACAGGAGGTGGTATCAGAGCTACAGCCACTGATTTCAGCCATAGAAGTGTTCTGCTGACATTGAAATTGTCAATTCTGTTAGGAAATAATCTATGTGACTATGTGCATACGTGTATAGTATTATTTTGTGTTATTTGACAATCTGTTAGTTACAGTATGAGTGATCAAGGACCATCGGATGCTTATCGTCAATTGTCAAATTCTCCTTGAGATGAAGGAACTTCTTCCCAGCCTACTCCTTCGGGGTACTCAGCTGACACAGAAGATGGGATTTTTGTATTTAAGGCGCAATTCGAAGAACCATTCCCTACCAAAAAGAGAGGATGGTTCAGTCGGGGAGCACATGAGCGAAGGAAAAGAATGAGAAAGTTACACCAACAAAGGGCTTTAGCAGCAGCAAATAGGGAGATGAACACCCAGACCTAAGACATAATCAATAGGAGATTGGATAACTTTCACATATTAGCTACTACTGTCGCAGACCCAAATCTAGAACAAATCATTGCACCACAGGCATTGCCACTGTTTCCCACTCTGCCAATGGAAATAGAACCCAACCAAGAAGAACCAGTTCCCATACCAGCTTTTAACCCAGATGAGATACCTAGAGTTCCAGCACCCAATCCCTTAGCATATAATCCGTGGAATGACGACCATAGGGATTATCGAGAACTCTACCCACAAGAGGAACCCATACCAAACCCATTAGCACCACACCCAAACCTTGACCCTCTAGATCCATATTGGGATGCTGACCAGTATGTTCAGGAAATCCTAGAAAACCCATACCCGTATGGAGAACCTTTACCTGTGTATCCTGATCCATTACCCGCACCACGACCACCTATGAGTAATGGAGAACATTCAGGAATTCCTCGTGTACGGTGAGGAGTTGATAGATGAAGGAGAGAGGATAAAAGGGATAGGAGAGAAGCTCGTTTAGAAGTATGACGAGCGGGAAATGCAGTTCAACCCCTAGAAAAAAAATAATATATGTATATATATATATATATATATATATAAACGCGGTTTGAAAAAAAAAAACCAAAATAGATAATCTAATACCTACTGATGCATAACTAGTAGTATGTTTGTAATAGATGCATATATATATATAAAATAGAGTAAATGTCGCAATGATCGACGGTTTTGACCAATGTGTTTGTTTGTGTAGTTGTTGGCATTACATCTTATTCTATGATATTAATACCTGATAATTGTTTGCAAATCCAGATGGACAACGAAGAAAATCAGGAAAATCAGAATAATGATAACCAAATAAATAACAGTGTCATTCGACACATAGTAACCCAAAGAATTAGAGATGTTATGCCAAATATCATCCAAACTATTAAAGAAGCGGAAAAATAATAAAAGTAATAGTGGAAGAAAACGACCACCTACTGAACCCAGTCACAGCATAAACAATGGACCGTTACTTCAATTGCCTATTCCAAAAAGAAGAATAACCATGTCTTATGGTTGTTCTTACAAAGAATTCTGGTCTTGTAAACCAATAGAATTCTCTGGCAATGAAGGAGCCGTTGCAGCTCTACGCTGCTTAGAAAAGACAGAGGTTGTCTTAAAAATAAGCAAGTGCGCAGAGGAAGACAAAATCATGTTTGTTTCCAATCTTTTAAGAATGCAGCCTTAGAATGGTGGAATACTATTCTCCAGTCTAGGGGAAGTGACAGAGTCTATAATATGGAATGGACAGAGTTTAAGAACCTGGTCGAAAGGAAATTATGTCCTCCCAATGAAAAAGAACAAATTGCTAATAAATTCTTAAGCCTTAGAATGACTAGAATAGACTGTAAGAGTTACACTACCGTATTCTTCGAATATGCTAGAATAGTGCCAACCCTAGCCTCACCGGAACCAGTATTAATCTCTCGTTACATCTGGTGATTAATCAGTGAGATTAGACATGTAGTCAAGGCAGCTAGACCACAAACCATAGAAGAAACTGTAGAACTAGCAAATACCTTGACTGATGAATTGGTACGTACGCAAGAAGAGAACCAGAAAAAGAACCTAGTCCAGAAACTTACCCAAGAATTTCGCTACAGTAATTCCAACCGTGGAAAGAACATAGGTTCTACTTCTGCACCTTACTGTAAGTCTTGCAAAAAGAAACATTCAGGAAAATGTTCCACCTACTGCAATTTTTGCAAGATACCAGGACACAAGGAAGAAGACTGCAGGAAGAAACCCAGTAATGGAGTGTGCTTCAATTGTGGAGAAAAGGGACATATCAAACCGAACTGTCCGAAACTAGCTCCAGCCATGAACAACACGAATACTAAGAATGCTAGAGATTTTGTTCTGACTGCAGAAGAAGCTAAGATGATTCCGGATGTGATTGCCAGTACGTTTTTAGTTAATGATGTTTTTGCCAAAGTATTATTTGACTCTGGTGCAAACCAAAGTTTTATTAATACCTCATTTTGCAAAATTCTTAATCAACCATTAACTAAACTCCAGCAAGAATGCCTAGTAGAAACGACAAATGGAGAATCCGTTAGAATCAATGAAATCTTGCAGGGAGCAAGAATAGAAATTCTAAACCATGATTTTATTGCTAACCTTTACCCAATGAACCTAGCTGGATTTGATGTTGTATTAGGAAGGGATTTGTTAGTAACCAATAAAGCCATTATTTTATGTGATCAAAAGTCAATACAAGTAAATTCACCAAAAGGTGAAAAGATCATGATTAAAGGAGGTAAGCCATCTAGATCTACAAAATTCATCTCTGTAATGAAAACAACAAGTTATGCAAGAAAAGGATCATTAGTATATATGATTTCCATAATCATTAATACTAAAGGAAAGGAAAAGAATTGAAAGATATTCCCTTAGTATCTCTATTCTCAGATGTTTTTTCTTGAAGTGCTACCCGGACTACCGCCAGATAGAGAAGTTGAATTCAGAATTCACCTACTACCAGGAACAACACCGATTGCTAAGGCACCTTACCGTTTGGCACCAGAAGAGATGCAAGAATTAAAGAAACAGCTGGACGAACTTCTGGAGAAGGGTTTCATACAACCAAGTTCATCGCCATGGGGAGCACCGATCTTGTTCGTCAAGAAGAAGGACGGATCAATGAGTATGTGCATTGATTACCGAAAATTGAACAAGGTCACGATTAAAAATCAGTACCCATTACCAAGAATCGATGATCTGTTTGATTAATTACAAGGAGCTTGAATTTTCTCTAAGATCACGCTCAGGATATCATCAATTGAAGGTACAGGAAGAGGACATTCCTAAAATTGCCTTCAGAACAAGGTATGGCCATTATGAATTTACCGTCATGCCATTTGGTTTAACCAATGCCCAGCCGCATTTATGGACATGATGAACAGAATATGTAAACCATATCTGGATAAATTCATAATTGTCTTTATAGATGATATTGTCATTTACTCTAAGAGTAAAGAAGATCATGCAGCGCATCTACATACACTTCTGAATTTACTGAGAAAAGAAAAGCTTTATGCTAAATTTTCAAAATGTGAATTTTGGTTACAAGAAGTACAATTTCTTGGACATTTAGTTAATCATGAAGGAATTCATGTGGATCCCACAAAAATTGAGGCAATTACTAAGTGGAAAGTCCCTGAATCACCAACGGAGGTGAGAATTTTTCTTGGACTGGCAGGTTATTATAGATGGTTTATCGAAGATTTCTCTAGAATAGCTATTCCATTAACAAAATTGACCTGTAAATCAATTACGTTTGAATGGGGACCAAAACAGGAAGAAGCCTTTAGAATCAGCAAATATTAACCAACGCACCCATACTAGCTTTACCAAAAGGAACTGAAGACTTTGTAGTCTACTGTGACGCTTCTAAGTTAGGTTATGGATGTGTGTTGATGCACCGTCAAAAAGTTATAGCCTACGTTTCTAAACAACTTAAGAATCGTGAAGAGAATTATACTACCCATGATTTAGAATTAGGAGCTATAATTTTTGCCCTTAAGATTTAGAGACACTATTTATATGGAAATAAATTTGTAGTCTTCATAGATCATAAGAGTTTAAGGTACATTTTCGGACAAAAAGAGTTAAATATGAGACAGAGACGCTGGATGGAGATTCTTAGTGATTATGATTGTAGTATCCAATATCACGCAGGAAAAGCTAATGTAGTAGCTGATGCTTTAAGTCGAAAGTATCATGAAAAGCCAAGAAAAGTGCGTTCTCTCAAATTAAATCTACAGATAGATTTAAATGATCAAATTAGAGAAGTATAAGAACCAGTAATCAAGGACGATACTGAAAAATTGAAAGGGATAATTAAGGAATTAGAACAAGGAACAGATGGAATTTGGAGATTCAATAAGAAAAGGATTTGGATACCCAAACAAGGAAAGCTACGCCACCAAATATTAGAAGAAGCCCATAAGTGCAAATATACGATACATCCTGGAAGTGATAAAATGTATCAAGACTTAAGAAAGAATTTCTGGTGGATAGGAATGAAAAAGGATATAGTAGCCTATGTTGCTAAGTGTTTAACCTGTTCACAAGTTAAAGTTGAACATCAGAAACCCTCAGGTTTATTACAGCAATTAGAAATGCCAGTATGGAAATGGGAATTGATAATAATGGACTTTGTTACCAAATTACCCAAGACAAGAAAAGGAAATGATACAATCTGGGTGATTGTTGACAGATTAACCAAGTCTATTCATTTCTTACCGATGAATGAAACTTTTAGTATAGAACAATTAGCCAAGTTATATGTAAATGAAATAGTTCCATTACATGGAATTCCTTTATCTATTGTTTCTGATAGAGATATCCGTTTTACTTCTCATTTTTGGACTAGTTTCCAAAAAGCAATGGGAACCAAGTTAAATCTAAGCACAGCTTATCATCCTAAAACAGATGGACAAAGCGAAAGGACAATTAAGACAATGGAAGATATGCTTAGAGCTTGTGTAATTGATTTCGGAGGAAATTGGGACGACCATTTACCAATAATAGAATTTTCTTATAATAACAGCTATCATACCAGTATCAATGCTGCATCATTTGAAGCACTTTATGGACGAAAGTGGTGAACTCCAGTCTGTTGGGCAGAAATTGGAGAAAAACAACTGTCTGGACCAGAGATAGTACAAGAAACAACAGACAAGATTATTCAAGTCAAGGAAAGACTAAAAGCAGCACACGATCGACAAAAGAATTATGCTGATAACAGGCGAAAACCGTTGGAATTTCAAATAGGAGATAAGGTATTGTTAAAAGTTTCTCCGTAGAAAGGAATAGTTAGATTCATCAAAAGGGGAAAGCTAAGCCTAGGTATGTTGGACCTTTTGAGATAATCAGAAGAATAGGACCAGTAGCTTACCAGCTACAACTGCCAGAGGAAATAGCAGGAATACATGATGTATTTCATGTATGTAATCTCAAGAAATGTTTAGCAGATGAATCATTAGTAGTACCTCCTAAGGGCATAGAGGTAAATGAGAAGCTTAAGTTTGTAGAGACACCCCTACAGATTGAAGACAGAAAGATCAAGAATCTCAAACACAAGAGATTAGTTTTAGTCAAAGTGAAATAGGATTCTAAGAGAGGACCAGAATACACTTGGGAGCTTGAAGCTGAAATGCAGAGGAAATATCCACACCTGTTCCAGTAGACCTCGAGGACGAGTTCTAAAACAAGGTGGGGAGGATATAACAACTCTCCCGAAACCCTTAAACATGTCCTATATGTCTTAAAGACACCCCGTATACGAAAAGTGGGCCTTAAATACCCTACTTTAATAAAAATAAAATAAAAATAAAGTCTATGGGGCGCTCGCGGGCCGCAACCCCCAAGACTAACTATGTCGTGGGGCGCGACCGAGTAATAGGTGGCGAAACCCTGGGGTGCCACGTGGCGTGACACTCGGAGGACCTACACCGGTGACTGGCCAAGGCTAGGCCCTAGCCAGCCTCGCTCGTGGGCCGCGAGGAATGACCCTTAATTGGTCGCGGGGCGTGAGAAAACCCCTGATCAGCACTATAAATAGGGATCATCGGCATTCAGTTGAAATCGTTCAAAATTCGAAACTTCTCTCTCAATTCTGAATAGCAATGATAATACTCGGGTGTTATACCCACTAAAATAGAGAAGCTCTGCCTCGATGTAAGTATTATAACCCCCGGTTACGTATTAGATACGCTGCCCGATGGATCTAGTGCTCCGTAACGCATGTCGAGACTCTGCCCGACTCAGTCGTTGGAGTTCTGTCTCGGGGAGGGTATAACTAATGTAAATTTGGGTTAATATACTAACGCATGTGCATTCTTTAAATTAATAGAGCATAACCAGGAAGTCACAAAAAAATACCTAAATTAGCAATGTGAGTACATTCACTTTTTGTAAACTGTTTTTATACAAACCTCAACTGTTTTAAAGTATAATTAACAGTGATTGAGTATTTGTAATTCTACAATTACTGTCAGTGTGTTGGGGTTTTATATACATTACTTGTTACTAATACTGAGAATAGTAACAGGACCACAAGTCAGGATTGACAGTACCGTGAGTGGTAATTAAGGTAGATGTAAACAAATGTAATTGTTGGATTGCCCTCAATGCTGTAAAATGATAAAAGCTTGTTTTGATTAAACTGTGATTCACTCACTAGTATTTCCCACTAACAAATGTTTTTAAAACGCATTTCAGGTAACAAAATGTGAAAGCCAAATAGAAGCCAGCTGGAGAGCACTGAAGGCTTGGAAAAGTGGCTATAAAAGTTACCTAAATAAAGAAGAAGTTTTATTTGAATAAAATAGGGTTTATCCCTATAAACATATTATGAATGGAAACTTGGGTTTTACCCATGTGTTTATTATTTATAAATTGAGGTGTTTTACTCTGATAAAATATATTTTCTAACTACGGTCCTGATGTAAATTCCGCTGCCAAATTAAATAAACACCGATACCACCAAATGTGCGAAGCTCACGGCCGCCCGCCACCCGGTGCAAGGGGTCGGGGGTTGCGACATTCCACTACGCATGGTCTAAAAGGTAAATCTTGCCATTCTACAGTTTTAGAAAACAAACAAAAAAAAGTAATGGTGTTTGGAGGCATGGATGATTAGAAGGATTTGTATGAATCAAAGTTGAATAAGAAAAGCACAACTTAAAGTTGAAACTTTTCGACAAACCAGAATTAAAATATCTCAAACCCGTACTATGATAGCATCATTTATGTTCATTGCACTAAAATTCTCCTATATATTAATAAACGAATGGAATAAATAGTAAAGTAACCAATCACAATCTTCTCCGGCTGCACATCCTCTTTCCGAGCGACAGAAAGGAGAACAGCAGCAGGTGACAGAAAGAGACTGTGGTGGTTGTTGTTCCGCTACAACCCACCACCGGCGACCATTCCAGCGACGGCACCCAACGTCTCGATGACGGCGGCAGTCCCAGACGGTCTAGGGTTTTGATCAGCAGTCTCAATGATGACTACAGAGGCCTCCAGCAGGCGTGAAACATCTGATTGGCTCCCGGAGATGTATATTCCGAACTCTAACCCTGACAATTGGGCATATGGTATGTAGGCCCTATTACAGCCTTATTTTTTTAACAATCATACTGGGCTGATTTTTTACAGAATAGTTGTGGTCGCTTTTAGTGGTAGCTCTTAAATTGCATAATTGATTTTGTTTTGGTTTCAATCTAATATCGGTACCTTTTTGCAACATTGATATAGTAAATAACCATTATTGTAAATCCAATCAGATTTGCGTGCGATCAACCGGTTCTTTTACGAAATTAGTAAATTGTTCATAAACAAAGCTGATAGGCTGCTTGACTACTCTCAGTTGATGATTATTGGTACAACGCTTCATCATTCTACATCACAGTCGCACCATGATGGCGGGTATTTTAGACGATTATGGTTTTTAATTTGGTTTTGACAGATGATGATTTTTCGATATCCTTCATGCAATCACTGTCATCGATTGAGGTATATACATGTGATTTTGTGTGTATTATTAGCAAGGCAAGTTGTATTGAATAGGATTTTGGTTGACTTCGATTGAGTGTTTTTAGATATTATGGTTGTATTAAATTGGTTGCAAAGGTCCACCAGTTTCTATTAATTCATTCATTAACGGGTGTACTTAAACCTAAAAACGATCAATACCTGCATTGCCGGATGTTAGAAATTGGTTGTGTGTTTATTCCCGCCGGCAGTTTTCTTTGCTAGAGTTGTCATGATCAACTTAGGTTTTTCTTCGCTATCAAATTTTTTTGCCAACAGTGAGATAAACAAAGTAAATTGATTCGATAAGTTTTTTTTGTTGAGGTAAACTATTTTCTAAAGGTTAGCCTAGCCCAATATTTTTTTAGCCCTAATTCTTGATCACTATGAAGGTTTTTGATTTGGTTTCCAAAGTATGTGTTTGTAAAAAATGTCTTATTATTGGTGGATTTTCACGTCCCTTTTATCAGACTGTAGGTTACATAAGAAACATATCAGTTTTTCCTTTTGCAATTTTTTCAGTTCGTTATACATAGATAAAAAAATTACTTAAAAGGGTCGTCATGAAAAGACACATCATTTAACACGTATAACATATACTGTGTAAACATAACATACAAGCATTCATCGAATAACACGTATAACATGCAAGGCGGTTAGCGTATAAAAAGTGTTTGCATTGTGTGATCGTTGTGATTTGATATAGGTAACGTATGTAACACCCAAAAGTGCTTAAAACAAAAAGGGATCAAGTATACTCACAGAGAGTGTTTAACGAATAAACACAGTCTTGGATTGAAGGGAGTGTTGAGAGATTAGCTGGATTGAAAGGAGCGTTGAGGGATTAGCCTGAACACAGTACGACAGTATAAGCGTTGAACGGTGCATAGATCGGTGCGTTGAAGTGATGTGGGACGGATTGTCATCCGATCGAATGACCGTCTGGATGGATGACCATTCGGTCGGAGGGTTGTCCGTTTGGGATGGATGTGTTTGTGTATAATGTGACTTTGAAGTTTTCGTTGTAGCATTTTGAAAAGCTTGAAGTGTTCCTATTTATCAGCCGGTCGGATTATCGTTCGATCGGATGGCGGTCCGATCGGATGGCGGTCCGATCGGACGGCAGTCCGCTTGGCAACTTGTTCATTGTAAAAACTCGTAAAATTTGCTAAGTTCGAAAGGTTCTGTGATTGAACCGAGACAGTATGACAATGTGTTAAACAACAGAAACCCCATCAAATCTGAGTCATCCGATCAGATGGGAATCACCCCGCCCGATCAGAAACTGTTCTTGATGGAACTTCATGTTCAATCCATAAGTCGGTTGTCTCTTTGTTAGAAATCCATTCTCTATCCGGGTTTCCTACCAAATGATGGGTGGTGAACCCGAACGAGTCCAGATTCTAACGATTTTGAGTGAAAGAGTGTAAAAGAGTTGAAAGAAGTTTAAATCAGTTGGAAAGTGTTTAGATTATGACGAAATCAGTGTTTAAACATGTTGAAATCACTTAGATCTGAGTTATTCTTATGGGAATGAGGTCACATCTTGGTGTTCTTGAGAACCCATGATGACATCATCTTAGAGCAGCCCAAATCCACCGATTTGATGGTGAAAAGTTGAGATTTGTTGGTGAAATTGATGTAGAAATGTGTGTAGATGATAGAAGTACAAGATTTGAGGTAGAAACTTACAAGAATCACGAGGAATCGAGACAAAATAGGCTGAAAGTGTGTTGGTCAAATGAGAGCTGTCACTTCACATGAACAGTGATGTGACTGCTGGTATTTATAGTTGAAGAAGAGGAAAGTCGGTGTAAGGAAAACAGATCGGAGGGCCTCCCGATCGGATGGCCATCCAATCGGATGGCCATCCAATCGGATGGTCATCCGGACGAATGGCCATTCGATCGAATGGTCCTTCGATCGGATGGGAGGTGCGAGTTGGTTTCTGACTTTTTGTTTCACGCGTTGAGCGTTGCGATGCATTGCGAGTAAGCGATGCGATAGTATTAAATAATAGTTACATAAATAACCTAACTACCAACAATCATAAAATGTAAAACTTGGTATTCGAGTCCGCGATGAGATTGCGTTGTGATAGAGTTGCGATTGCATTAGCGATTATCAACCACAAAACAATCAAACAAATATAAACATGCACAAGTAACACATAATAGCACACACACGTAAAACAATATCCATAACCTGCAATTCGAGTTGCGATGCGATAGCGATGTGATAGCGTTAAGTAGATTAGCGTTTAGTAATCTTTATCGCATTGTTACTTCACATAATACAACTAACAAGCGTAAATCTAAGTATCAATTTATCAAGGTTTGAGTGTACAAGTAATAATTAAGCAAGAAATGATAGATCTGATTAGCAATATTTTCTTCCTTTGACTTTGACTTTGACTTCAAAAAGTCGGGTTGTTACAGCCTCCCCTTCTTTAGGGAATTTCGTCCCGAAATTAAGGCGCAGGCGTATCGAAGAGCTGTGGATACTTAGTCTTCATGTCACTTTCGAGTTCCCAGGTGAACTCGGCGCCACGTTTGCCTTCCCAGTGAACCTTCACAATGGGAATGCGTGAGCGTCGGAGTTTCTTGGTCTCTCGATCCATGATCTCGACTGGCTTTTCCACGAAGTGTAATGTTTCGTCCACTTGTAGATCCTCAAGTGGCACTTGTAAATTCTGCTCGGCTAGGCACTTTCTGAGGTTTGAGACGTGGAAGGTCGGATGTACGTTGCTGAGTTCCTCCGGTAGTTCGAGTTTGTAGGCCAGTTTGCCAATTCTTTCAAGAATCTTAAAGGGTCCAACATATCGGGGCGCGAGCTTTCTTTCTTGTCGAATCTGATCACCCCCTTCCAAGGTGAAACCTTTAGGAGCATGTGATCACCAACATCAAATTCAAGGGGCTTGCGGCGTCTATCGGCGTAACTCTTTTGACGACTCTGAGCTTTCAAAAGTTTATCTCCGATCTGGAGGATCTTGCCAGTCGTTTCTTGTAATAACTCAGGACCGGTAATTTGCGCATCTCCGATCTCGTACCATACAATAGGAGATCGACATTTTCTTCCATACAATGCCTCAAATGGTGCCATTTGAATGCTAGAATGATAACTGTTATTGTACGAGAATTCGACTAAGGGTAAATGCGAATCCCAATTACCACCGAAATCTATAACACACAAGCGAAGCATGTCTTCAAGGGTGCGAATCGTGCATTCAGTCTGACCGTCGGTTTGGGGATGGAAAGCGATACTTAGATTAAGAGTAGTACCGAGGGCAGATTGAAAAGTTTCCCAAAGGCGCGAGGTAAACCGACCATCACAGTCAGAGATGATATCACGAAACGTCCCGTGTCGACAGATGATCTCGTCGGTGTAGATCCGTGCTAATCGTTCTACCTTGAAGTCTTCTTGTATCGGCAGAAAATGAGCAGATTTAGTAAGTCGATCAATGATAACCCAGATGCTATCGTGACCTGATGGCGTGCGCGAAAGTTTCGTTATGAAGTCCATGGCTATACTCTCCCATTTCCACATAGGGATCTTGGGTTGCACGAGTAAGCCAGAGGGGCGTTGTTGTTCAGCGTTGACCTTCGAGCAGGTTAGGCATTTCGAAACATAAATAGCGATATCCTTCTTCATGTCCGGCCACCAGTACTTGCAGCGAAGGTCCTGGTACATCTTATCGGCACCAGGATGAATGGAATATCGAGACTTGTGGGCTTCGTTTAGCAGAATCTCTCTTAAATTGGTGCATTTAGGAATCCAAATTTGGTTAAGATAATGAAATATACCATTTGATTTATTCACTAGTTGTTCGTCGTTGTTGGTAATCCTTTCTTTCTTCAAGGTGCGTTCGGTAAAACAAGCATGTTGAGTGTCGCGGATAAGAGCTTCGAGATTGTACTGGGTTTGAGTATTACGAACGCTATGAAAATAGCTTCGTCGACTGAGAGCATCGGCAACGACATTTGCTTTGCCTGGATGGTAACGAATCTCACAGTCGTAATCGTTGAGAAGTTCTACCCATCGGCGCTGGCACATATTCAGTTCCTTTTGGCTCAAGATGTGGTGTAGGCACTTATGACCTGTGAAGATCGTGCACTTAGTACCGTATAGGTAGTGTCGCCAAATCTTTAACGCAAAAACAACTACACCAAGCTCGAGATCGTGGGTTGTATAGTTCTTCTCGTGGATCATGAGCTGACGAGAGGCGTACGCGATAAGCTTGTCCCGTTGCATAAGTACACAACCGAGATCGAGGTTAGAGGCATCGTAATAAACAACGAAGTCATCGTTTCCATCGGGTAAGGAGAGAACGGGAGCATTGCAAAGCATATGCTTCAGAGTTTGAAAGGCAGTCTCCTGTGCAGTTTCCCAAACAAAAGGTTTATCTTTTTGTGTGAGAGAAATAAACGGGACAATGATTTTTGAGAAGTCGGCGATGAATCGACGGTAATAACCCGCCAATCCGAGGAAAGAACGAACTTCGGACGGTGATTTTGGTGTAATCCAACTCTTAACAGCTTCGATCTTCGCAGGGTCGACGTGAATACCTTGACTATTGACAATGTGTCCAAGGAATTAAACCTCCTCGAGCCAAAATTCAAAGTTGGAGAACTTGGCATAGAGGCGGTTTCCTTGGAGTAGTTCAAGAACCAAACTGAGATGTTGCGCATGCTCGGCTTTTGACTTGGAATAGATAAGGATATCATCGATGAATACAATGATGAAGCGGTCGAGATAGGGTTTACACATGCGATTCATTAGGTCCATAAAGACTGCGGGGGCGTTAGTAAGACCAAAGGGCATAAAGACAAACTCGTAGTGACCGTATCGGGTGCGAAAAGCGGTTTTGGGTATATCCTCCTCTAGAATTCGTAATTGGTGATAGCCGGAGCGTTGATTGATTTTGGAAAAACACGTAGCACCTTGTAATTGATCAAACAAGTCATCGATTCGAGGTAAAGGATACCGATTCTTGATAGTTATCTTATTGAGTTCCCTATAATCAATGCACATCCGGAACGATCCGTCCTTCTTTTTGACAAAAAGGACAGGAACGCCCTAAGGAGAGGTGCTAGGGCGAATGAAGCCTTTATCAAACAATTCCTGGAGTTGACTCGAGAGTTCGCGCATTTCAGACAGAGTGAGTCGATAGGGAGCTTTAGCAACAGGATTAGCTCCAGGAATGAGGTCAATTCGAAAATCGATATCACGAGATGGCGGTAAGCCAGGTAAATCATCAGGAAAGACAGCAGGAAAATCACGAACCACATGCACTTCTTCCATTGTCTTCTTTTTCTTTTCCTTCTCCGCTACTACGATGTGTGCCAAGAAATCTTTGTATTCCTTGCGGAGATACTTGCTTGCTTGGACGCATGACATGAGTTGTAATTTCCTCGAAGCGATTTCTCCATAGACACACAGTTGATCACCGTTTGAAAGAGAGAAACGGATCATCTTTTCGAAACAAACGATTTCAGCATGATTTTCACGAAGAAAGTCCATGCCTATGATGACATCAAAACTACCGAGCTGCATAGGGATAAGATTAATCGGGAAAACGTGATTATTGAGCTCAAGGGTACAATCACGTAGTACGGAACTAATAGTGGCAGTTCTTCCAGTTGCCACTCCTACGTTGAATGTTGATGGGAGGCTAGCGCGTTTACGGTTTAGGAGCCTTTCGAATTCGAACGATACAAAACAGTTATCGGCTCCAGTATCAAATAAACACGAAGCATAAATACCATTTACGAGAAACATACCATTAACCACGTTGTTGTCTGCTTGGGCCTGGCGAGCGTTGATGTTGAAAACTCGCCCATGGGCTGCTTGTTGAGCGGGTTGCTGCTGTTGTTGTTGGTATTGTTGTTGCGTTGGTTGCTGTTGTGGCTCTTACTTCACCACTCTGTTCGGACAGACATTCGCAAAGTGGTTGGGATCACCACACGCATAGCAGGCTCTTGCATGAGCAGCGGGAGCAGGAGCTGCTTGTTGTCCTTGGGGAGCGGGAAGTGGAGCTGGTAGAGCAGGAGCTTGAACTTGAGCTTGAGCTTGACGGGGACCAGTACGGCAGTTAGCAGTAAAGTGGCCATAAAGGTTGCAGTGAACACAAAATCGACACGCAATCCCAACAGGATGGTGATAAGTGCAAGTAGGGCAGAGAGGGTGTGGACCGGTATACGCACGCTTTGTCGGCGGTGCGTTGATCACTGGTGCTGCTACGTGGCGGTTCTGGTTCTGCTGTTGGACAGGAACAGCATTGAGAGGAGCGGTAGTGACAGAACAGTTCTTGTTGTTGTTGTTTTTGTTCTTGCGCTTGCGACATGCAGACTTGGAAGATTGTGGTGCGTTGGTTTCAGCGGTGGGAGTAGCGGTAACTTGATGGAGACTCTTGGTGGTTTTATCAAAGTAACAAGCCCGTACTCGCTTGTCTTTAATCTCAGCAGCGAGCAGATAAGTCTCTTCGATAGTAGTCGTCTTGGCGGCTTGCAACTAATCAGCAACACAATCCGGTAAAGCACGGATGTATTTCTTGATGGTGATATCAGCAGTAGAGACTTGACCAGGGAAAATGATGCTTAGCTGCTTAAAGCGCGCAGTTAGACCAGCATTGTCGCCACCCTCTTGCTTGATGTTCCAAAACTCGTCCTCCAGCTTCTGAAGCTCATGGGGAGGGCAAAATTCCTTCATCGTGATCTCTTTCAACTCCTCCCAAGTAAGCCCATAGGTTGCGTCATTCCCCCGCCTATTCCTTTTGGCAGTCCACTAGTCCAGAGCCCTGGACTAGAAAACGCCGGTGACGTTGACAGTGCGAAGGTTATCAGGACAACCGCTTTGGCGTAGTGTGACTTCAATTGAGTCGAACCAATGAAACATGGCACTGGGCCCGTCTTTGCAGGTAAACTCTTTGGGGCCGTAGGCCTTAAACTGCTTGAAGCTAAAAGTAGCACGGGGAGAGTCGGTCCTTGATTCCTCAGAGGACTTGCTAGCGTTTTCATTAAGCTCGCTGACAATTTGCGGAATGACCTTAGCCATTTGGTTTGCGACTAGAGAAGCGATACGCTTGTCAGCGTGATTTCTGCGTGCGGCGCGAGAAGTGTGTGATCCGAATGACGACATTGTCTGCAATAGACATCGTCACAGGAGTCAGACACAAGTTCGATTTAGTTAAGTATAGTCTATCGAATCACCCAAGTCTACTTTATATAAAGCACAGGAACATGTCTAATCATATAGCCACACAATCACATAGGCACATAATCCACATAAGCACGTAAGCACATAAACACGTAAGCACATAAGCACATAGCTCGACATAATCACGCCTTACACTATATTTTGCACGTATTTACCTTCATATATTGCACATATTCACCTATCATTCAAAGCCGCAAAAAGCGATTCGAGAGTTGCGAATGCGAGTAGCTATTGCGAGTAACATAAGCGATTTGTTAGCGTATTGAGGTAAATGTGTAATGCGAGTTGTGTGTGTATATCAAAGCGAACAGCGAAAAGCGAATAAAGTACCAAAACCGAAATATAAATAACATATAAAATCACATAAAACACATAAAAATCCATAATCCACAGAGTCAGCGATTGCGATCTTAGAATTGAAACACATAAAAGCGATAAGGCGTAAAATCAACGAAAGTTAGAATGTCCTGGGTGTGCTAGACTTTGACTACCCAAAGTGATTTGACTATTCTCAAAGACTTCTAGTACATGCATTGGCTTATTAGACTGTGCTCTTGCCTCAATCCGGGCGATCAGCACGCATCCTTTCGGCTTATTCACGTGACTCGTGTCATTGGAACCCATCGAGACCTTGGTGAGAGTTTCGTAAAACCAAATTAGAGCGGAATAAGTCATTAAGATGCGGGTTTCACCCCTAACTTGATAACTTCCTTCCTGTTTGTGTGATAAAATCATGAGATAGAGAGGGAGACTTGCGTCGAAGTATGGATTTCACTCCTGATTCAACGCAAATTCTCGTGTTTATAGTAAAAAGGTGCATCGAACGAGCGATTTGATCGAGAGTTTGCGGCTTTCACACTTAAACTTAACCAGATCATCCGTTTGTGTGTTTTTGCCATCCTTAGGAAAGGCTGACCTTGCGCGAAGCGGTAGTATGCGATGTTCACGCAAGAGTGTAGTGTTCAGCGAATTCGAGCGAGAAAATTAGGCAAGTTCGTACATAACCCCCCACTGAGTTTGCACAAGTCGGTCTGCTGGTTCCTAGACTATAGACTAGGTCGTTTCTAAGACATCGACCTGGACTAGGTCGAGTGTTTCCTAATTCCCTATAGTTATGGCTCTTATACCAATCTGTCACACCCCAACCGATGGCGGAAACATCGGGGCGCGACACTGAGTGAAACAGATTGTCCAAGAGTTTCCATAACAACTATGATTACCAAATATTTAAGCATTACGTCCCATACCGTAACATATAAAGTAGCACAGCTATTACAGACAAATTATTCTCAAAGACAAATAAAACTGTTTCGACAACTCATAAATTGTTTATTTGTTTCTAGACTCCCCTAGACTTGATTTCATCACAGCAAGCAAGCATCCTAAACGCCTGTCACATACTTTAAGATAAAAGTCAATACACATAGTGTAAAGGTGAGCATATAAGTTTAATAGTATAATAGTAGCAAAAGCGATTTACGCATAACCAGCTTGTAACACGTAGTAATGCGAAACAAGTAAGTTATCGACAATGAAATATGCACAGACGTGACTGTGAGTTGTAGAGTGCGCAACACATATCACCACTGTGACATGTGAAGAAATACCCTTAAAAACCCCCGTCTGCGACAGGTGCTGAGTCCAAACTATAGTACTATCATTGCTAAGGTGTCAGGCAACAATCATTGTGTAAACATAACATACAAGCATTCATCGAATAACACGTATAACATGCAGGGCGGTTAGTGTATAAATGGTGTTTGTGTTGTGTGATCGTTGTGATTTGATATAGTAACGTATGTAACACCCAAAAGTGCTTAAAGCAAAAAGGGATCGAGTATACTCACAGAGCGTGATTAACGAATAAACACAGTCATGGATTGAAGGGAGCACTGAGGGATTAGCCTGAACACAGTACGACAGTGTAAGCGTTGAACGGTGCGTAGATCGGTGCGTTGAAGTGACGTGGGACGGATTGTCATCCGATCGGATGATTGTCCGGACGGATGGTCATCCGGACGGATGACCATTCGGTCGGAGGGTTGTCCATTTGGGATGGATGTGTTTGTGTATGATGTGACTTTGAAGTTTTCGTTGTAGCATTTTGAAAAGCTTGAAGTGTTCCTATTTATCTGGTCATCCGGCCGGATTGTCGTTCAGTTGGATGGCGGTCCGATCAGACGGCAGTCTGCTTGGAAACTTATTCGTTGTAAAAACTCTTAAGATTTGCTAAGTTTGTAAAGTTCTGTGATTGAACCGAGACAGTATGACAACGTGTTAAACAACGGAAACCCCATCAAATCTGAGTCATCCGATCGGATGGGAGTCAACCCACCCGATCAGTAACTGTTCTTGACGGAACTTCATGTTCAATCCATAAGTTGGTTGTCTCTTTGTTAGAAATCCATTCTCTATCCGGGTTTCCTACCAAATGACGGGTGGTGAACCCAAACGAGTCCAGATTCTAACGATTTTGAGTGAAAGAGTGTAAAAGAGTTGAAAGAAGTTTAAATCAGTTGGAAAGTGTTTATATTATGATGAAATCAGTGTTTAAACATGTTGAAATCACTTAGATCTGAGTTGTTCTTGGTGGAATGAGGTCACATCTTGGTGTTCTTGAGAACCCATGATGACATCATCTTAGAGCAACCCAAATCCACCGACTTCATGGTGAAAAGTTGAGATTTGTTGGTGAAATTGATGTAGAAATGTGTGTAGATGGTAGAAGTACAAGATTTGAGGTAGAAACTTACAAGAATCACGAGGAATTGAGAGAAAATAGGCTGAAAGTGTGTTGGTCGAATGAGAGCTGTCACATCACATGAACAAGGATGTGACTACTGGTATTTATAGTTGAAGAAGAGGAAAGGCGATGCAAGGAAAACAGATCGGAGGTCCTCCCGATCGGATGGCCATCCGATCGAATGGTCATCCGGATGGATGGCCATTCGATCGAATGGTCCTTCGATCGGATGGGAGGTGCGAGTTGGTTTCCCACTTTTCGTTTCACACGTTGAGCGTTGCGATGCATTGCGAGTAAGCGATGCGATTGTATTAAATAATAGTTACACAAATAACCTGAAGAAACACTGGATAAATGACCGGAATCAGATAATCAAGGGGGTTAGGTTCTGCATAAAAAGGTGGTTCTCTCTCGTTTGGTTAAAAGGGACAGATCTTCTCTTCTTCTTGATAGCTGCAAAATAGACACCGTTAGACTTGCCACGGGGAGAATGGGGGTTCTCTCTGTGACCACCCTCCAACGTGAGAATAAGTATCGGAATATGAAGAAGAAGAAGTATGAGTAAAGTGAATATAACTTGAAGTTTGTACCTGAATTACTCTTCTATTTATAGCCGGGAGTTTGGGCGGGAAAACCTGTTATCGAAATCTTGACAGGATGTGCTAACTCCATAAGCGGTTACTTTTCCCTCCGTTAATTCTCTTAATCCGACGTGAGAGCACATGGATTGCTATTTAGATCAATGGCTGGGGTATTACCACGTGGAAAGTGGGCAAGTGGAGATTTCTCTCTAATTCCATGCCATCATCGTGACTTCAAGGGAGCACGGGATGATGACACGTGGCCCAGACGGTTATAACCGTCTGGTGGTGCACGATTGAGTCTTCTAGAAGATTACAGCCGTAATCCGGTGTGACTCCTTATCGTGTAGTATCAGTGAAGTAAATAATATCCAAGTCTAGGTATTATTTAAGCGGGAGTGTCAAGTGGGATTTTCATCCCTGTTCGTTATGGAGAGAGGCGCAAGGATATATTGATTTCCTTTTGGCGTGCAGGTGTTGTTTGTTGTTTTTCTTCTTAGTTCCCTTTTGTAAGACCAGTGCACAGCAGCGCAAGGTTTTAAAGAAGGTTAGAAGATGACGTTGTGGTATGGTCCCAAGTACTCGAAGCGAGGTTTTTGGGACGTTACCCCTTCAAGTCCCCCTAGTCTAGTGTTGCTCTTATGCAAAATAAGTGGAACACTGGACTATGAGAGAGAGGTGCTTTTTGCTGTCGCGTTTTTGGCGCGAAAATAGGGAATCTTCTAGGAGAAGATGCTCTTGCTCATTATTTCAATTGTTGAAAATCTTTGACCTTGGGTCTGCAAAAAGGTGCAGTTGTGACTGTTTGACGTGTGACAGCTGTAATTGTCATCTTGTACATTACTGACCGTGTTTCTCACGTGCGCGTGGAAGCGCGTTTGTGCTTTCTCCCACTCACCCCTGACGCTTGGATAACTGAGCCCTCCCGGAAAAGGTGTTGGTGCAGTTACCTAGGCTATTTATGGCGGTGAGTATATAAGTGTTTTGAGTTTCCTATTTCCAGTAATCATTACTTCTTTGAAAACCCCTTTCTTCTTTGTCTTCTTTACCCTTTGTTGGAAAGAATTTGCAATTTCTTCCTCTTATGTCAACAGGAGATCACCACGAAGATTCTACTGAAGAAATGGTTGCCGAACTTCTACCGTTGAAGTGGTCTAGGGCAACTTTTGATGGGTTAATTCGGAATCTTAGGTTTCCGGCAGCAGATGCTCCGGCCGTGTATATAACCTTATTTTGAGATTTTTTTCTGCAGGCAACTTCCGTCTGCCTGCAACAAAATTCTTCCTTGAAATTCTTGAGTATTATAAATTTCACATCTCCCAGATGCACCCTATTGGTATGGTTAGGGTTCGACATTTTGAATTCCTATGTCGTACGATGCGTATTGAACCGACAGTTCCTCGATTTTGAGTTTTTCATCAAATGCATTGCTCTCAAGGGTTCTATTCCTTTGTTCAAAGAGCGTCGGCGAAGAAGATTTTGCTTCAACCCCCAAAATCGTTCCATGACTGGAAGCGGAAATTCGTTTTTATTAAGGTAGGGGTTATCCCGATGAAGATGACGTTTAGGGGAAAAGAGGATGTCCCCGTAGAGACTATCCAGACTCCTGTTGATGAAAATTGGTATCAAGATTTGAAGGACGTTCCGTCAATTGCTTTGCCGGAAAAAGCCCTTGTTTGTGCCAGTATGAGTCTGAATTGGAGGATGAACCAGGAAGATAAGCCGGTGTATATGGAAGGCGACAAAGGTAAGATTTTGAGGCTTGCCCTATTCCTTTTTTTTTTTTTTTTTTTTGAATTCTCCTTTGTTTCTCTTTCCTTGCAGTTGTCTCGTTGTATGTTGTTGCGTTTGAAAGAGAAGGTGGAAAGATGTCTACAGTTACCAAAGGTCCTGATGAGGAACTTTGGTATCATCGTATTGTGAGGAACTTTGTTCTTCCGCGGAATGATGATTTGTCTACACAACCTGCTGCTGGCGCTGGTACGTTTGTTGTCACGATGCTATTTGTTTGTTGTTTCTTACGCTTTTAAGCTGAGTTATTTTATGCGCTTTATAGTAGGTGAGTTGTCTAATTTGGGCATAGGCCCTGAGAAGAAAAGACGTGCGCCCACCACTACTGTTGCGCCGAAGAAAAGTGGTGCTGAGAAAGCTCAGCTTTCTAAAAACATGGGAGTGGAGAAGAAAGGTATGCGTTGTTCCTCTGTCTCCTAGTGTGATTATGTGGTGGTATCTGA
Organism: Helianthus tuberosus; assembly: GCA_030545235.1. Classification (NCBI taxonomy): domain Eukaryota; kingdom Viridiplantae; phylum Streptophyta; class Magnoliopsida; order Asterales; family Asteraceae; genus Helianthus; species Helianthus tuberosus. Next base: position 106,044,315 of record CM060417.1, read on the forward strand.
CTCATTGGAGGGTCTTGCGCCTGTAGTTACGAGAAGACCCAAACCGGAGCCTAAAGATTCTGCTGATATCCCTCCATCAAACCCTGATGATCCTATCGACCTAGAGTCGAGTCCAGAGCATTTGTTGAGGAAGATGGCGGGGAAAAGGAAACAAGCCAATGTTGAGGCTGAAGGTCAGCCTGAGAAGAAGATTCGAAGGAAAAATATTAACCGGAGGGGCAACCTTGATGCTTTTACCGTGGATCCGCTTCTTTGTAAGCATTCTCTTTTTTTTTTCCTCTTATATGCCTTGTTTTGATTTATATGTTTGTTTGTGCAGAAAAACCAAATTCTCCTATTCATATAGAACCATCCTCTGTGATTAAAGAAGATCTTCCGCCCTCTCCTCCCCGCGCCTCCATTGCTGAGCAGGTAAAAAATACTGAAATTCCTGAAAATAAGGTGGGGGAGACTGATGGGGTTAAGATTCTTGAGGCTGATAAGCCTGTTGATGTTGTTGAGGATGTAGAGAAAGTTACTAGCCCAGAAGTTATGGATGTTGGTGCTGGTAATCCACAGACTCCTGAATTTGTTGGTCGGGATTCAGAGAAAGGGAAAACTGCTGAAGAGATCCCTGTAAGAACCTCTCCTTCTGCTGCTGCTGGTTTTATGCCTGAGAACATTGAGAAGGTCACTGTTGAAGACCAAGGCTCATTCTCTGACGTTGGCAAGAATTCTCCAATCCGCCCTGATGAAACTCAGGGGGATTATTATTATAGAACTTATTCAGAAAAGAATGCTTCCGAAATTCACGTCCCTGTTTGGAATCTGAAGAAAGGCGACACTTTTTCAGATTGGCGCGTATGCCGAGACTGGCTACATGGGATCTTTCCGCCTGGAGAAATTAAGTTTCAAGAGGGACGCCTTCACGATCAAACTTACCATGCCTACCTTGAGGAGGTTGCTTCTTATACATCCACTACGCACCGCATAGTGCGTGAGTGGCACAGTATGCATAAGGAGTGGGCTGCCTTCAAGGTATCCAAGAAGAAAGTTTCTGATGATGAGAGCCGTGTTGCCCAGTTGCGGGCTAAACTTGAAGCTGATCAGGCCAAGTTTGAGACTGATCGGAAAACTGAAGAGTGGTCCGTTGCGGGCTGGAAAAGAAAAGCGGAAGCCGAAGCTGCCCTTCTTTCTGAGGAGCGCAAGAACTGGAAAAAGATCTGTGAGAAAGATAATGCGAAGAAGATGGGTCTCCGCAATGCTATCAATAATCTCAAGGCTGAGATTGAGAAATTGAAGAATCAAGATGCGGAGATCGAAAAGTTGAAGAAGGAAAAAGCTGACGCTGAAGCTGCGCGAGATGAAGCGTGTTCCCACAGGGAACGAAGTGAACAACAAGAGGTACATACCTGCGCCACTCTTGCTCTTAGAGATAAAGAGATAGAAGAACTTACTGCTTTGCTGTCTGATCAGGAACAATTCAAAAAAGAATTGGAGCTTGCACACACCGAGAAGGCTGAAATTTTCCGCCGTCTAGCTGAAACTGAAGAAAAGCTAAAAATTCTGAAACTGCGCGGGCAACGGCGGAGAGTGAACTTAAGCCTTTGAAAAGTGACATGATATGGCTGAAAGAACGCGGAATTGCCAGCGTAAGTTGCTTCCTGTTTGTAATTCTTGTGGAGATGTATTGCGCTTTTTCTCTTACTTCTCTTTCTTTCCTCTTTTTTTTTATATATAGGTTGCTGAATCGGTCATGAATTCTGAGGAGTTGGACAAGACAGTTACGCGCTTGGTAGTTGCCGCGCGAAGTGACGGATATGCTCAAGGATATGCGGAATGCTCGCACCATGTAGTTAATGCTTTGAAGGTTGATTAGGATACTAGTAGATCCGCTACTTATGGTGTTAATACTGGCGCTGCCCTTGTAGCTATGAAAACAGAATTCAACAACCTACAGCTTCCTGTCATGGAGCTTATAAACGTTGCATTGCAGTCTGAAGATTATGTAGCACAACTGAAAGAAATCTTCCCAGATGGAGATGAAGATGAAGATTTAGCGTAGGTTTCCTCTTGTGATTGTATGAACATTTTTTTATAAATTCTTGGGATATGTATCCCTTTTTTGTTAATGCGCTGCCGCGCAAGTAACATGTATTGAAACACTGCCGTGTTTGATAGTTTTTAAGGCGTATCGGTGCGCCAGGAGTAGTATGATGTGTGTTTTGATCTACAATATTTTGCATGGGTACAATTACTTTGATTAGGTAAGGCGAATAAATGTGGTATATGGCTCATGTGTGAACGTAAGGTCTTTGCGCGATGTGTGTAATCGCGGACCGCCCATGAGTCTTGTACTATTTCTACCATAATGTTTTTGCGCTTACCAAAAGAAATTGCATGCACTTTGTAAGAAAAAACACAAGAATAATAGAAACTTTGTTGTTTACTCAAGGATAAGGCGCAGAGGCCGTAAAAAGTCTATTAAAATAATTACATGGGGCTTAACTTACTATAGTCCTTGCTTGATAAATTGTAGAGTCTGCGCAATTTGCAAGGAGGCTATAGAGGTGTTCCTTAATTTTTCGCCTTTTTACTCAGGCCTTCCTCGCCACGAGTAATTTGTTTTATCTCCTTGCGCACATTTTGTAATAGGTGGGTGAGCTCACCGCTTTTAGGCGCCTTCTCGATCTCAGTGCGCAAGGAGATGCAGTTGTTGGTGGTGTGACCGTTGTCTTTGTGATAATCACAGTACTGACTCGGGTCCTGTCCGCGTTTGTTCTTCATAGGTGGTGGAGGCTTAAACTGGTAATCCTCCGTACTCAGTACTTCTGCGGGAGTTTTGGTCAGGGGAGTCCATTGTCTCTCCCTGTTTTCTTGTTTAGCTTCTCTCTGTGCAGCGAGCTTATTGATGGTAGCTCGTGCATCTTCTGATGAATAATTTCCTGAACTCGAATCGCGCCAACCTTTCTTGAATTTTTTCCCGCTGCTTGGGCCAAAATCTGTTGGGCGGTTGTGTGGTGGTGACGGCCTGTTGGTGCTGAGATTTTTCTCAGTCTGGGCATAGACCTTAGCTGCCGCCATTAATTTCTCCCAGCTTTTGGGGAGTCCTTCCGTTCCAGACAAAACTTTTATCATGTCGTCGCATCTGACGGCATACTTAAATTGGGCTCGGATCAGGTGCTCGTGGACGTCTCCTATTTCGAGCACCTCTTTGTTGTAACGGGTAATAAAGTCTTCTAAACTTTCATCATCGCGGCGCCAGATATTCATTACGTCCATCGTGTCGCGGATGGATCGCCTTTGCTGGCTGAAATGTACCAAAAACTTCTCGCGCAAGTCTACCCATGATGTGATTTTTCCCATAGGTAGGTTGTCAAACCAGAGCCTTGCGGCGCCTGTAAGGGTTTGAACAAAGAGGTGGCACCACATCGGTAAAGTCCAGCCTCCCACCAATCCTGCGCTTGTGAAGACTCGCAGATGGTCATCTGGGTCCGTCATACCATTAAACTTGCCAACGTTGGATGGGAGCTTCGCTTTTTCTAGTGGAGCCAGAGCAATTTCGCTAATAAATTTGCAATTCTCTGCCGTTTCTGCAGGGCGATAGATCAGATCATAATTGTGTTCAGCTTCAGGATTGTAAACCGCGCGGGGTCTACATTTGTTGTAATTCGATTGTAACCAACTAAACACACTTGCACTGTCTCCTTCACGGTAAGTTCGATCATATTCACTGGTGTGGGTGTTCCGTTGTGGACCCAACCTGGTGTGAACTGATGGCCTTCTATGAGAGTGGGACTCATCTCGATACTCTCTTCTGTGATTTTCGGACTAAGTATACTCATATCTCATTGGAGATCTAGAGTAGACTTCAGTGTCCTCAATCTGGACACCTTGATGGTCCATCATGCTGAGAAACATGTGGGACTGATGGTGCTCGATTTCGAGACACAGGCCTTCGTGATTGGGTTTGGGGAGCAGTTTGTACACAGAGTTGTGTATAGACAGCATTCAATGCCCCTTGAGATCTAACACACCAGGAGATTGGGGTCTCTCCTGAGGGTAGAATTGAGCTTACAGGGACCTCAGGATGTACTCCTAGGGTAACAGGTTCATTTGGTTGATTGTTAGTGAACTGTACTTCATTGTCATCTGAAGCTTCTTTTACAATACCCTCAACCTGGGCATTGTTTACGAAATTTGGTCGAGGGCCATGTTGACGGTGAGTTGAAGTTTCTTCCATTTACAAATGGAAACAACAAAGTGAATCGAAAACGAGAAAAAACGGGTGAAACAGATAAAATCGGTGGGCGCCAATGAAGAAACACTAGATAAATGACCGGAATCAGATAATCCAGGGGGTTAGGTTCTGCATAAAAAGGGTTTGTTCTCTCTCGTTCGGTTCAAAGGGACAGATCTTCTCTTCTTCTTGATAGCTGCAAAATAGACACCGTTAGACTCGCCACGGGGAGAATGGGGGTTCTCTCCGTGACCACCCTCCGACGTGAGAATAAGTATCGGAATATGAAGAAGAAGAAGTATGAGTAAAGTGAATGTAACTTGAAGTTTGTACCTGAATTACTCTTCTATTTATAGCCGGGAGTTTGGGCGGGAAAACCTGTTATCGAAATATTGACGGGATGTTCTAACTCCGTAAGTGGTTACTTTTCCCTCCATTAATTCTCTTAATCCGACGTGAGAGCACACGGATCGCTATTTAGATCAACGACTGGGGTATTACCACGTGAAAAGTGGGCAAGTGGAGATTTCTCTCTAATTCCATGCCATCATCGTGACTTCAAGGGAGCCCGGGATGATGACACGTGGCCCAGACGGTTATAACTGTCTGGTGGTGCACGATTGAGTCTTCTAGAAGATTACAGCCGTAATCCGGTGTGACTTCTTATCGTGTGGTATCAGTGAAGTAAATAATATCCAAGTCTGGGTATTATTTAAGCGGGAGTGTCAACTGGGATTTTCATCCCTGCTCGTTATGGAGAGAGGCGCAAGGATATATTGATTTCCTTTTGGCGCGCATGTGGTGTTTGTTGTTTTTCTTCTTAGTTCCCTTTTGTAAGACTAGTGCGCGGCAGCGCAAGGTTTTAAAGAAGGTTAGAAGATGAGGTTGTGGTATGGTCCCAAGTACTCGAAGCGAGGTTTTTGGGACCTTACCCCTTCATAACCTAACTACCAACAATCATAAAAAGTAAAACTTGGTATTCGAGTCCGCGATGAGATTGCGTTGTGATAGAGTTGCGATTGCGTTAGCGATTATCCACCACAAAACAATCAAACAAATATAAACATGCACAAGTAACACATAATAGCACACATACGTAAAACAATATCCATAACCTGTAATTCGAGTTGTGATGCGATAGCGATGTGATAGCGTTAAGTAGATTAGTGTTTAGTTATCTTTATCGCATTGTTACTTCACATAATACAACTAAAAAGCGTAAATCTAAGTATCGATTTATCGAGGTTTAAGAGTACAAGTAATAATTAAGCAAGAAATGATAGATCTGATTAGCAATCTTTTCTTCCTTTGACTTTGACTTCAAAAAGTCGGGTTGTTACACATGTTGGGTCAAGATTAGGCACCAAATGCAAGGGGATCACCTACTTAAATGTTCGGTCAAAATTGATTCACAACCAACTAATTTTGCAAAAGAGAATTGGCAAAATGTTCATGTGTGCCTTAATAGACATCGATTTCTATGAGTATAGAGGTTAAATTTACCTTTCAGCCTCACTCAAATGGACAAAACCTCTGGAAAAAGAACTTTGATGACTATGAAGATATTCGATTTGGTTTTTAAAGTATGTCCTTAAAGATGAATTTTCACTTCCCTTTTATGTGATTGTAGATTGCATATATTCACCGGAAATTCTCGTTTTCACTTTCGCTCTTCGCATTTGGGTTAGATTTCGTTTTCACTTTCCTGTTAAATTCAAACTCGGTTGGATATTTTTACTTTTATTTCTGATGTTCATCGATAAATGGTGCTGAATTGCAAAAACTAATTTTATTTGCTTAGTTTTCAAATTTCGATTTAAATAGACTATTTGTTTGGATATAGTTTAGACACGGTCATTTCTTTTATCATCCTCTGGTCTTCAGAAGTATAGTGGATTTGCAGCTTAGTAAAGACGCACATATGTCCTTTTTTTAGAGGATCAGAAGTTTATTAGGTTATTTTCCTGATATCACAGAGGTTTTCCTTCAAATCTCCCTTTATTTCTTGAAAAAATTATAATAATAATCTAATGTTTAAAATGAAACGATTTAAGATGTGTTTGGCTTGAAACTACCTCTGTTATATTGTCTACCAATAATATGAAATCAAGGATGTTTTGACAAGTGATTGGTCACTACAACTATGAAGTTTGTGATCATTACTTTATTAGAAATAAATGTTGCACCAAATGAACGATGTTTTTCACTTTCTGCCCATGTTGTCATATGGGTTTGTTGCAAATAATCATGACATAAAGTTGAAAGTAGCTTAAGTTAAAATATCCCTTCGAATGGATTAATTAGGGTTGTGTTTTGTTTTAAATGAGTCAAATTAAAAATAGTTGTTTCCGTAAACAAGTTGAACGGGTCAAACTGCTTAAGTACGTCCAAAGTCTATACTTAATGCATATGATTGCCTAGGTTGTTCATAGAATTTGTAACACGTAATTAAGTTATACATTAGCTATTTGTTAAAAAATTAGACATATAGTGTGTGCATATCATTCCTTGGCATGGCCCATGCTAGCTGTAGCTTGCTGTTCGTTTTGGACTGTTGTCTAATTACCCTTTAAAACACGTCATCCATCATCTCTTCTAACAATATTGTTTTCATGTGTAGTGTGAGGGCCATGTAGTTCTTTTACATATTCCCGGAAGTCAAGGGTATATGCCTCCAACTTAAAGTCTTCATATTGTGTGTATGGGCTATGCAAACAAAAGCATCTAAGTCGATGCTTAAAAAGTCGCACAAAAGCCGGTGCTTGGGAAGTACTAGCAAGAGCATAAAAATTCTAGATTACTGTAACATGAGTATGCGCACTTTTTCCATTTTGGTGAAAGTTGTTCCAGTATACTACATATTCTACACAGTTTTTCGGTTCTCTACATGCACACGTCTCCCGCCGCAACGCGCGGGGGGCATCCTACTAGTTATATAAAAATCATGTAAAATAATCAATAAAGGAATAAAAGGCAATTCGCCTGACCAGACTCGAACTCAGGATATTTACCACAAACAAAATGTGCTTTACCAGTACAACAGTAGTCAGTTTTGGTTATAGGTTCCCCTATAAAGTATTAAAGAGTTCTTTCAGTCTTTTCTGTTTAACTTAACGCTATAAAATACAAACCGAACAAGTTCCTGGGAACCCCCTTTTTGGCTATATATCCGCCCCTACGTGCGGGCAATCCCACTAGTATAGTAAAATAAAGATAAAGATTAGGTCTAAGTACTTAAACTTGATTTATCTTTCGGATGGTTGCGTCTAACATTTGGGATTAACAATGTTGCTTTTAATTTTTAAACTACATGTTTTCCTTTATGTTTGTTGGTGTTCGTTTATGTTCATTTGTGTTCCTTTGTGTTTGTTTAGAAAGTTAATAAACGAACATGAACAAATTCATTTCATTAATGAATAAACACGGACATGAAATTTCCTTCGGATAGTGTTTGTGAACAAGTTCAATGCTAAATGAATGAGTATGAACAACCCTGCGTTCGGCTCAGCTCGTTTACAAGCCTAATTGTTCATATTCCATGGTGTTCTAGCTTCTCAAGCAAAACTATTAGGGACATAATCATGAAAAAATTACAAGGATGATGGTGTATAAATTAAAAACGTAATATGGCTTTTGAGCGATGTAAAATTTGTATCGAGATCTTTTTTATTTATTTTTGGTTACATGAGACAACTTGTTTAATTAAAATATTTTTATATTGTAATACAAATAACTTTTTACTAAAACGAACCGATACTGATCGAACAAATCAGTACCGGAACCGGCATTTTTATAGTTAAAAAAAACTAAGCACGTAGTTTTTTTTTTTTAATTTCTTAACATTCTGATATAAGTTTTATTGAATACTGAGATATACTAAAAATCTTTTAGTGTCGTATGCTAACCCCGGCGCATATGATGAAACAAGCGAAACCAATGCCGAATGAACAACACCAATACCGGTATCGATGTTTTTTTATAGTTTTTGTTCAATATATAACATGTGGGGGGGGGGGGGTTAGTGCACGGTCCTCCCAACCGCCGGAGTGATCCCACTCCGGGAGCCGCTACCCGACCAAGCTAGCTCCGCGGTGAATTCCCCTTGCCGAGTTCTTACCCTGGGCGACATATGCCACTCCCAAGACTCGAACCCGGTACCTCTGGGAAGAGGTGGGTGTCGGTGGCCAACTGGGCTACCCCAGTTGGTTAATATATATAACATATGTCAATATTATTTTGAGCATATATTGAGTTTATTTTTTCCACTTACATTAGACACCTTTTGTGTAATCAAAACATTGTAAATAAACTTTTGTAATTTTGTAAGCCCACACAATGTTGACCCAACATTGATATGGGTAACACTTTTTTTATTGGTTTTTTGTTTCGACATATGAGTTGCTTTAAGAATTTTTTTAGTAACACCGAAGTAGTATTGTATCACAACCAAACTTTATAACTCTTAGTTTTATGTTTGTAATTTTTATTTAACTATTGGCTAAGCTTTTCCAACCCAATTTATGACTTATTGACTTAATCAAAAAGTTAAAAATGAGTTTTAGTGTTTGACAAACTAAAAGTCCTTTTCAAAATGACTTTTTGAGAAGGAGAAAAAGTTATTAAAATGTCATTTTTGAGAAGTTAGAATGTTGTGACTTTTTGAACCAACTTATTGACTTATTAGCTTTTAGTCATTTTACATCAATAAGCTAAGTCAAACACTTTTTTAAAAAATAACTTATTGACTTATTGGCTTTTCTCACCAAACGCTAATCCAAACGTTTTTTTAAAAACTCTTTTTCAAAAAGTAATAAGTCAATAAGTCTTTTCACAAAAGTTATTTTTAGGTAAAATAAGCTTAGCCAAACATTAATACTATTTTAAACATTATTTTATATTTTATGTACATAAAATTTCCACTGCATCACATACAATTATACAAATTCTACTATGTTTGAACACGTAGAGTTGAATAATATTTTCATCCAATAGACTATCAATAAGATAAGTAGAAAAGAAAATGGTTCATTGATAAAAACAAAATCTTTAGACATTTAAGAAGGGGTTTTTTGGTTCAAGTCTCACTTAGGTGATCCGTAGTGGGACGCTATGCCCGGAGATGGCGCCGGAAAAACGCCCCAAACACCAAAACTCTCGGCGCTATAAATGAAAAATGGGGGTGTGGCGAGAGAATTATAGCGGCGTGATTTTTTGGATTGTTTGAATATTTTTTTTTTTATTTTCTGGTTTTCTCCTCTGCAATTATACATACATATATGCTCTGTTTCTTTCTGTTTGTTGCAGGTATTGAAGAAGAAGAAGGAAGAAGGAATGAGGGGTTTATAATTGGTCCCTATAAAATTAGTTTTTAAACATATTTGGTACCTGCAATTAAACATATTTTAGTTTTTTTAATTAATTTTCTGTTTTTATTTATTTGCAGTTTTTTTTATTTTTTTCTACTTTTATTCTAGTTTAATGTTTTTTTTTATTTTATTGTACTCTTTTTTTTTATTTAATGAAATGATTTTTAATTTTAAAAAACTTAGAAATTAATTAAAAAAATGAAAATTAAAATAATGAGTAATGATGACAAAGGGGCTTTATGACTACGGCCTCAACTTGCATAACGCCCCATAAAGCCCCGTGGTGACGTGGCATGCCACATGTCGTATAACGCCCCCAAAAGGGCCTTATGACTACGGATGGCCTTACGAAATAAACGAAAGAATTAAATGTCATTTTAGTCCCTGTGATTGGTCAATTTGTCAATTTAGTACAAATGTTTCATTTTTCGCCTGTGTGTCAAAAAAGGTTTCACCGTTTCCATTTTAGTCCACTGTGTTAACTTCATCAATTTTTTCTATTAACAAGGACAATTCGGTCATTTTATATGTAATTATGTTAACTAGAAGGGCAATTCGGCCATATAAAATGACCGAACTACCCTTCTCGTTAACAGAAAAAACAGATTAAGTTAACCTAATGGATTAAAATGGCAACTGTGAAACGTTTTTAGACCCACAGACAAAACTAAAACATTTAAAATAAACAGACAAAATGAGTCAAATAAAAGAAATTTGCAAAAGAATTTTGCAGTTAAAAAAAAAGTAGAAAAGACATTAATTAGGACACAAGCACATGTTGAAGTTCCCCACCTTATCAAACTGTGTCACATACTCATAGGTCCACTTTTACTTTTATTCAAACGGACACCACAACCAAAACAAAATAAATACCATACAGTCTGATTTAAAGTTACAAAAGGCAAACTACTGCAAAAATCTAGGGGCATTTTGGTCCTCCTTCCTTAGTCTTCCAGTTGTTGTAGCAAGGGCAAACTTGTTTATTCCCATAATACCCCGGTGGTACACAAAGGCACTTTGCACAGCATTTCTGACAGAAAAACATGCAAGGCTTGTGGTACTGCGTCTTGCTGCATCTCCGTATACACTGCCCGGGGCATTCTGGTCAAACGCTCCAATAATATAATTAGTAAAATTACAATACTACCCTTTAACCTACAATCATTTAGTCAACAGTTATAAAGTTGAAAGGTCACAACTATTTTGACCGTCAAACAAGATATCAATACCCTAAACCTACTCAATTGATTAGAGACTACAAATCACAATAAGACCACCCGTAGTGGTTGCCCTTTGGGGCGTTTTTTGTGCTCAATAATGCCCAATCTCGCCCACATGTCACTACGCATGGGCGTGTTTGGCTTTTTTTTTTGGTTATGGCGTTTTATAAATCAAACCAAATGGGGGAGTTTCTTGGCCAATCACATTTGAGCTTCTATTTTTTGTCCAATAAGATTTTTTAAATGTTTTTTTTTTATTTTATTTTATTACAAACATAATGCCCCATAATCTCCACATCCCCACTACACCCCTTTTGTAAAAACGCTCAATAATACCACATTGCTGACTAGGCTGTCACATGGCGCAAAACGCCCTAGGGTGGGGCATTATTCACCCCAACGACTACGCATGGTCTAATAATAAGTTAATAACAATGCAGTATGCGGTTGTACTCTAATGCTTATAATGTACAAGTGTTTGAAGCATGGATAGAGCTTACGTGAGCTTTTCAAACTTCCAGGACCGTAGCCATGGTGATGATGCCCTCCTTTCGCCAAAACCTACAAACGAAAACACACATCACATTAATTTAAAAAAACTAGACCATAAATATATAAAACATTCCCAAACAACATGGTGTGTGTTTAGCGGTGATTACGGTCTAGTTTTTAGGTCAAAACTGAACCAAACCATTATTGAAAACTGAAACCAAACCGTTACTCATGGTTTGATTCCAGTTTGGTTTCACGGTTTAGACTGCGAGGTTTGTTTCATAGAAAGAAATGGTTCCACATACATACCGATTTAGGTAACGAATTAACTATGTTTATTTGACCTCAAAAATAAAAATAGACCAGAATATGGTTCAGAAAAGCGCAGTTAGTTCAAACATTGAAAAGATAATCTTCAAATAAATTAAAAAGATTGAATTCAAGAGCAATGTAACTGAATAAACTTACAGTAGCTTGAAGCATGGAGATAACCAGCAGAGCCAAAAGCAGGACAGCGAAGAACTTAGCCATGACTGTCTGTGGTTCAGAGAGAGGAGCAGGATGAAAGAAGTGTGAAGCGGGAAATGGTTTGATGCAGGTATATATTGACTTTAGACATAGAAATAAAGAAGCAATAATATCTTTCCTGTTGGGTAAACTGCATGCAGGTCCACATTTGGATTATAAAAAGAATTTAAAATAAACGGTAAAGGGTAAATTGCATGGTAAATAGATCTATTTGTATGGCATTTACTTTTGCTAACGCGTTAAAACGAACTTTTTTATGAGACATCATTTGTTATTATTTCTAGAGTAGGTGGATTTCTCACATTTTATATCAGGTTGGTCGGTATCGGTTCGGTTTGTTACGAGTCATACTGTTTCACTACTCAATATAGCAATCTAAAGAGAAAAATGAACGCATGTGCGAATACAACTCACTTTATGACGAAATTTATACCGAAACATTGAGAAAACCATAAAAATAAGTACAAGTGCCGATGTTGTTTGGGCGTTCGGTTCGTCACGGTAGACAACAACAACAAAAAAATCAATTATATTTGAAACATTCAATTGAATAAAACCTTTATCGAAACATAATTCATCAATATTAAAAAAATATAAACTTTGTGTCAAAACTACAAAGTACAAAAAATTTGTGGTGTTCTTATGAAAAATAAAAAAATGATTTGGTCGGTATGAGTTCGGTTCGTTACGGTACAGGTATGATACCGACACTCGTTATAGCAACTGAAAAAGATAAAAATGAATACGTGTGCGAATACAATTCTGTTTTCAGCGAAATTCATACAATAACAACTAGAAACAAAAACGAATGCTGGTCTCAATGTTGTTCGGATGTTCAGTTCGTCACGACCAAAAAAATTAAAAATATCAATTGCATTTTACCCATTCAATTTTGATTAAGACTTTTATCATAACGTAATTCATCAAAACTAAAAAAAACTAGTTTTTATGTCGTGCGTTGCAGCGAAACCCAGCAAATGATAATGTAAAACAAACGTGATTTGAAAATAAAGCATTTTGTTTAAAAAGTCAAACCATTAAAACAATTTAGTTTATCATCGTACCATTTTATTATATCAAATAAATACTTTATTTTGAGTACAACTTTATTTTTAACAAAACTTATAACGTAATATCTAGGGAAAAAATCAAGCATAACTACGTACTTAAGTTTTTAGAAAAAAAAATCATAAACGTAAATTATTAAATAAGTATCAAATTAATCGATAAATTAATATATGTTCTAAAAAAGAAAAAATAATTATTAAAAATGGTAAAGGAAATATATGATTTTAAAAAAAGAAAAAAATAAAAATATGTTATGAAAAGTAAATATAACAATAAAATATTATAATATATTAAATAAAAAAGAATAAAAAGCTATATATAATTATAAAAATAAAGTTATTATTCACAACTTCGTTTTTAACAAAACTTAATATAACGGAATATCAAAGAAAAAAATCAAACACAATTACGTACTTAAGCTTTAGAAAAAAGTTATAAACGTAAATTATTAAAAAAATATCAAATTAATCAATCGATAAAATAATATCAATCAATAAATTAATATATGTTCTAAAAAAGAAAAAAAAAATTATTAAAAATGGTAAAGGAAATATATAGTTTTAAAAAAGGAAAAAATATAAAAATATGTTATTAAAAGTAAATATAATAATAAACTATCATAATATATTAAATTCAAAATAATAAAAAGCTATATGTTATTATAAAAATAAAGTTACTATTTATCGTCCTTTATCAACAATAAATAAATATATATATATATATATATATATATATACAGAGAGAGACAGGTTAACGTATAAAATGGCTTAACGTACATTGCGTACTCGATTGTATTTTCAACGTGCGATTTTATCATTCAACTTGCGATTTGTCAAAAAATATATAACATGCGAAATTGTTTATGTGATTTCTATACATATATCCAACATGCAATTTCCACTTTTATGTATGCGCTTTTTCCATATGACATGCGATTTCTAATCGCGTACGTGATATACATTAAGGGCAATTGTACGATACACTATATATATATATATATATATATATATATATATAGGGTCAGGATTTAGGGAAAACGGTGAAAAGTGTGAGAACAGTGAGAACGGTTATGGATCGTCAGATCAAAACAATCCATGGACTAGATTGCACAGTGGTGTTTTCGTAAATAACATCAATTTTATTATGTGGGACTCGCTTCATTAAGGGAAAATGGTCTTTTGACTTCTCTACCCAAAACGCCAAATCATGAATAAAACGCCATTAACTTCCCGCCTAAAAATACAAAGCAAACATCATTCCTAATCTAAACGCCATTAAATATAAAACGCCAAACTTTGTTTTTAAACGATAAAGCTGAACAAACAGTAACTGAAACGACGGAACTTAATTACTAGCATTTATTATAATAAAATCCCGCCTAAAACAACCGCCAGAAACATCATATATATACAGCATCTCAGACCTTCCATTAAACACACCAAAACCAAAAACGCCATATTTAATATATAACATTCATCTTAGAAACGCTAAAAAACCCAAAATCAAAGATTCCAAAAAACAAAATGTTTCTTTGAAATTCAGTTTGGTTGTCGGTAAATATAACAACCCTCCTGAATTTTTCCGACACCCTAATATATTTTAAAATACCTCTATATGTCCTAAAATACACCCCGTATGTGAAAACCGAGCTCAAAATACAATATAGCATTAAAAATAAAATAAAAAACAAAAATTTTATATCGCTCGCGGACCGCGTAAAACCACATAAGGGTCTACGCGGGGTGCGACAACCCATCAACGCGGCGAAACCCTGAGCCGACACGTGTCATCAACGTGTTGAACCTATGCTTGTGACCCGGATCAGCTACGCCGTAAACCCCCTACTACGCGGGCTGCGTAAGTCTTAAGCTTACCTTACGCGGGCCACGAGAGAACCAGATTTCAGTCCTATACAAGAGGGCATCGGGCCTTCAGTCGAAATTCGCTCACGAACGTTTTCTTTCTCTAAATTCTGAAGATTTAATATAATTCTTGGGTATAATACCCCCTAATAACGAAGTTCTGCTCCGTTGTAAGTATCATAACCCCGGGATACGTATTAGATACGCTGCCCGATTGATCTAGAGTTCCGTAACGGCTGTCGTGGTTCTGCCTGACGTAGTCGTTGGAATGCCGTCTCGGGGAGGGTATTACTAATGTTAAAATGGGTTATTATACTAAAACGTGTGCATTTGTGTAAATTATAGATTGTCACCAGGAAACCCTTAAGGATAATCTAAGACAGCAATGTAAGTAATCTTTTTTTTTCAAATTGTTTTTACAAAACCTCACACGATTAATTATATATTAAGCAGTTATTGAGTATTTGTAAGGATACAATTATCGTCGGTATGTTGGGGTTTTGTATACAAAAATTTTTACTGCCTTGCGAGGGGTAACATTTCCACAAGTCGGGTTGACAGTACCGTGGGTGGTAATTGACATGACTTGGAAACAAATATAATTGCGAGACCGCCCTCAATACTGTACAATGGTTTTAATTAAACTTGATTAAACTGGGATTCACTCACCAGTATTTTCCACTGGCAAAATGTTTTTAAAACGCGTTTCAGGTAACAAAATGTGAAAGTCAAATAGAAGCCAGCTGGACAGCACTGAAGGCTTGGAGAAGTGGCAATAAAGTTACCTAAACAAAATAGATGTTTTTATTAAATAAAATAGGGTTTATCCCTATGAAAATGTGTGTACTTGAAACTTGGGAATTTTTTTTCATGTGTTTAATATATTAAAACCGTGGTATTTTATTCTGATAAAATATTTCCTAACTACGGTCCTGATGTAAATTCCGCTGCCAAAAATTGAATAAATACCAGATACCACCGAAACTGGCTCGCGGCCGCCCGTTCCCGGGAGATAGGGATCGGGGGTTGCGACTGAAGGTGGTATCGGAGCTAAGCCACTAATTCAGCCACAGAAGCGTTCTGCTGACACCAAAATTCAATCTGTTAGAAAATAAATTACGGAAATACGTGCATAATTGTATTTTATTGTTGTGTGTTATTTGACTATTTGTTAGTTTACAGTATGAGCGACCAAGGACCATCTGACGCGTACCGTCAATTGTCTGGTTCGCCTAGAAGCGAAGGAACCTCTTCTCAGCCTGCCCTCTCGGGGTACTCTGCTGATAATGAAGAAGGAATATTCGTGTTTAAGGCTCAGTCTGAAGAGCCATTCCCTCATAAAAAGAGAGGATGGTTCAGTAGGGGAGCACATGAGCGTAGGAAACGTATGAAAAAGTTACAAGACCAGAGAGCACTAGCAGCAGCCAAAAGAGAAACCGATGCCCATGCCCAGGACATGATTAATAGGAGTTTAGCTAATTTCCATATCTTAGCAACCACTGCAGCTGATTCTAACCTGGAGCAAATGATAGCACCCCAACCACAACCACCATTTCCCGACCAACCAATGGAAATAGAGAACCCTGAAAATCAAGTAGAAATGCATGATTTCAACCCGAAGGAAATACCTAGGGTACCAGCACCAAATCCCTTAGACCCTAATTACGACCCCTGGTGGGACGACAATAGGGACTATGTGCAACGTTATCCGATACACGAAGACATGCCCATGCCGAATCTAGGAGCCTACCCAGGTTTGGACCCTCTAGATCCCTATTACGACAACGATGTATACATTAGGGAGATTTTAGAGAATCCTTACCAATTCCAGGCACCTACACCACCATACCAGGAACCCGCACCCCAGATTCCAAACCCAGTCCTAGAACCTGCACCCCCAATGAGTGCAGAAAATATACAAGAACTCAGGACATTTGGTGAGAAAATTTTAAAGAGTAGTGAAAGGATGAGACAGGTGGGAGAGCGACTCGTCTGGAAGTACGACGAGCGCAATATGGATTTCTGGATGAATCCATATCCTTGAATGTGATGGTGGAGATGGTAGTAAGAATAATAATAATATAATAATAAAGTATGTGTGTATGTGTATAAAAAAAACTACGGATGCCTACTACTAGTAGTGTAATTTTAAATTTCAGTCGGTACTGTAATTCTAATTTCCAATATTGGTTTGTAGTGGATGCATATTATATAAAAATAGAGTAAAGTCGCAATGATCGACGCTTTTGACCAAAATGCGTGTCATGTGATTAGCTATATTAAATATTATTTTGTGATATTAATACGTGGTAACTGTTTAAAATTCAGATGGCCAACGAAGTGAATCAGGAAAATCTGAATAACGATAACCAAAGTAATAATAACCCGGGTAACGAAAATCCAAAAAACAATAATGGAAACCAAGTGGATAACTGTGTCATCCAACACATAGTGGCACAAGGAATAATAGATGCAATGCCATATATTCTTCAAACGGTTAAGGATGCTAATAATAAAAGTAGACATGATAGCAAGCGACCCTTTGAACCTGAACACAGTGTGAACAATGGACCCGTACTTCAAGCGCCCATTCCCAAAAGAAGAAGAACTATGCCTTATGGTTGTTCTTACAAAGAATTCTGGTCCTATAAACCAATAGAATTCTCGGGCAATGAAGAACCCATTGCAGCTCTACGCTGGATAGAAAAGACTGAGGCAGTCTTAAAAATAAGCAAATGTGCGTAAGAGGACAAGATAATGTTTGCTTCCAATCTATTTAAGAATTCAGCCTTAGAATGGTGGAACACTATCCTCCAGTCTAGAGGAAGTGATAGGGTTTATAATATGGAATGGGAGGAATTTAAAAATATGGTAGAAAGGAAATTATGCCCTCCCAATGAAAAGGAACAGATAGCCAATAAATTCTTAAACCTTAGGATGACTGGTGTGGATAGTAAGGGATACACTAAGTTATTCTTTGAATATGCTAGAATAGTGCCAACCCTTGCTTCACCTGAACCAGTATTAATCTCCCGTTACATCTGAGGATTAATTGGGGAGATTAGGCATGTAGTCAAGGCAGCTAGACTTCAAACCATAGAAGAAGCTGTAGAATTAACAAACACCATGACTGATGAATTAGTGCGTACACGAGAAGAAGACCAAAGGAGGAACCTAGCACAGTGACTTACCCAAGAATTCCGTTCTGGAAATTTCAACCGTAGGAATATAGGTTCTACATCTGCACCTTACTGTAAGGCTTGCAAGAAGAAGCATTCGGGAAAATGCTCCACTCACTGCAATTTCTGTAAGTTACCAGGACACAAGGAAGAAGACTGCAGGAGAAAATCTAGTAATGGACTGTGCTTTAATTGTGGAGAAAAAGGTCACATCAAGCCAAACTGTCCAAAATTGGCTCCAGCTACAAACAACAAGAACACTAAAAATGCTAGAGCATTTGTTCTGACAGCAGATGAAGCCAAGACGATTCCGGACGTGATAGCTGGTACGTTTTTAGTTAATGATATTTTTGCTAAAGTATAATTTGACTCTGGTGCGAACCAAAGTTTTATTAATAATTCATTTTGCAAACTTCTTAATCAATCATTAACTAAACTTCCACAAGAATATCTAGTAGAGACAGCTAACGGAGAAACTGTTAGGATTTCTGAAATCTTGCAGGGAGCAAAAATAGAATTTTTAAACCAAAAATTTATTGCAAATCTTTACCCAATAAATCTGGGAGGATTCGATGTCGTTTTAGGAAGGGATTAGTTAATAGCCAATAAAGCCAGTATTTTATGTGATCAAAAGTCAATTCAAGTAAATTCACCAAAGGGTGAAAAGATCACAATTAAAGGAGATAAACCATCTAGGTCCACAAAATTCATCACTGTGATGAAAACTGCAAGCTATATAAGAAAAGGATCTATAATGTATTTGATTTTTATAATCACTAACACTAAAGGGAAAGAACTAAAAGACATTCCAGTAGTATCTCAGTTTTTAGATGTATTTCCAGAAGAACTACCAGGACTGCCGCCGGATAGAGAAGTTGAATTCAGAATTCACCTACTACGAGGGACAGCACCAATTGCCAAAGCACCTTACCGATTGGCACACGCCAAAATGCAGGAACTGAAGAAACAGTTAGACGAATTCTTGGAAAAAGGATTCATACAGCCAAGTTCATCACCATGGGGAGCACCGATTTTATTCGTCAAAAAGAAGGACGGATCAATGCGTATGTGTATTGACTACCGCGAATTGAATAAGGTCACTATTAAGAATCAGTATCCATTACCAAGAATCGATGATCTGTTTGATCAATTGCAAGGAGCTCGATTTTTCTCTAAAATCGATTTAAGGTCAGGATATCATCAATTAAAGGTACAGGAAGAGGATATTCCTAAGACCGCCTTCAGAACGAGGTATGGCCATTATGAATTTACTGTCATGCCATTTGGTTTAACCAATGCCCCAGCTGCATTTATGGACATGATGAACCGAATATGTAAGCCATATTTGGATAAATTCATAATTGTTTTTATAGATGATATTCTCATTTACTCTAAGAGTAAAGAGGAACATGCAAAGCATTTGCACGCACTTCTAAGTTTACTAAGAAAGGAAAAGCTTTATGAAAAATTTTCAAAGTGTGAGTTTTGGTTAGAACAAGTACAGTTTCTTGGACATTTAGTTAATCATGAAGGAATTCATGTGGATCTTACAAAAATCGAGGCAATTACCAAGTGGAAGACCCCTGAGTCACCAACCGAGGTTAGAAGTTTCTTAGGATTGGCAGGTTATTATAGAAGATTTATTCGAGATTTTTCTAGAATAGTCATTCCCTTAACTAAGTTAACCTGTAAATCCATTAAGTTTGAATGGGGACCAAAGCAAGAAGAAGCCTTTAGAATTCTTAAGCAAAAATTAACCCATGCACCCATTTTAGCGTTACCAGAAGGAACTGAAGACTTTGTAGTCTATTGTGACGCTTCTAAATTAGGTTATGGATGTGTGTTAATACAACGTCAAAAGGTTATAGCTTACGCCTCTAGACAACTTAAGAATCATGAAAAGAATTATTCAACCCATGATCTTGAACTAGGAGCTATAATTTTTGCCCTTAAGATTTGGAGACATTACCTCTATGGTTGTAAGTTTACTATTTTCACTGATCATAAGAGTTTAAGGTATGTTTTTGGACAAAAAGAGTTGAATATGAGACAAAGACGCTGGATGGAGATGCTTAGTGATTATGATTATGATATCCAGTATCATACAGGAAAAGCAAATGTAGTGGCGGATGCTTTAAGCCAAAAGTATCACGAAATCAGTAATCAAGGAGGATACTGAAAAATTAAAAGGAATGATCAAGGAATTAGAACAAGGAACAGATGGAATTTGGAGATTCCATAAGAAGAGAATGTGGATACCTAAAGTAGGAAATCTACGTCATCGTATATTAGAAGAAGCCCATAAGTCTAAGTATACGATGCATCCTGGAAATGGTAAAATGTATCAGGATTTAAGAAAGAATTTCTGGTGGATAGGAATGAAAAAGGACATAGCAGCCTATGTTTCTAAATGTTTAACTTGTTCACAAGTTAAAGCTAAACATCAGAAACCCTCAGGATTGTTACAACAGTTAGAAATGCCAGTATGGAAATGGGAATTGATAACAATGGATTTTGTTACTAAATTACCCAAAACAAAGAAAGGTAATGATACAATCTGGGTGATTGTAGACAGACTAACTAAGTCAGCTCATTTCCTACCAATGAAGGAAACCTTCAGTATGGAACAGTTAGCTAAATTGTATGTAAATGAAATAGTTTCATTACATGGAATTCCTTTATCAATTATTTCTGACAGAGATAGCCGTTTTACCTCTCATTTTTGGACAAATTTCCAAAAAGCCATGTGAACCAAGTTGAATCTAAGCACAGCTTATCATCGGCAAACCGACGGATAAAGCGAAAAGACAATTCAGACGATGGAAGACATGCTTAGAGCTTGTGTAATTGATTTCAGAGGTAATTGGGACGATCATTTACCGTTAATAGATTTTTCTTATAATAACAGTTATCACACAAGTATCAATGCTGCACCATTCGAAGCACTTTATGGACGAAAGTGCCGAACCCCAGTCTGTTGGGCAGAAATTGGGGAAAAGTAACTATCTGGACCTGAGATAGTGCAAGAGACGACCGACAAGATCATCCAAGTTAAGGAACGGCTAAAAGCAGCATGTGATCGACAGAAAAGCTATGCTGACAACAGGCGAAAACCGTTGGAATTTCAGGTAGGAGACAAAGTGTTATTGAAAGTCTCTCCTTGGAAAGGAGTGGTGAGATTCATCAAAAGGGGAATGCTAAGCCCCAGGTATATTGGACCTTTTGAGATTATTAGAAAAAAGGACCTGTAGCCTATCAGCTACAACTGCCAGAGGAAATGGCAGGAATACATGATGTATTTCATGTGTCTAATCTCAAGAAATGCTTAGCTGATGAATCACTAGTAGTGCCTCTCAAGGATATAGAGGTAAATGAACAACTCAAGTTTGTAGAAAGGCCTCTACAGATTGAAGACAGGAAAGTCAAGAACCTCAAGCACAAGAGATTAGTTCTGGTCAAAGTGAAGTAGAAAGGCCTCTACAGATTGAAGACAGGAAAGTCAAGAACCTCAAGCACAAGAGATTAGTTCTGGTCAAAGTGAAGTGGGACTCCAAAAGAGGACCAGAGTACCAGAGATTAGATACGCTGCCCGATTGATCTAGAGTTCCGTAACGGCTGTCGTGGTTCTGCCTGACGTAGTCGTTGGAATGCCGTCTCGGGGAGGGTATTACTAATGTTAAAATGGGTTATTATACTAAAACGTGTGCATTTGTGTAAATTATAGATTGTCACCAGGAAACCCTAAAGGATTATCTAAGACAGCAATGTGAGTAATCTCCTTTTTGCAAATTGTTTTTACAAAACCTCACACGATTAATTATATATTAAGCAGTTATTGAGTATTTGTAAGGATACAATTATCGTCGGTATGTTGGGGTTTTGTATACAAAATTTGTTACTGCCTTGTGAGGGGTAACATTTCCACAAGTCAGGTTGACAGTACCGTGGGTGGTAATTGATATGACTTGGAAACAAATATAATTGCGAGACCGCCCTCAATACTGTACAATGGTTTTTATTAAACTTGATTAAACTGGGATTCACTCACCAGTATTTCCCACTGACAAAATGTTTTTAAAACGCGTTGCAGGTAACAAAATGTGAAAGCCAATTAGAAGCCAGCTGGACAGCACTGAAGGCTTGGAGAAGTGGCAATAAAGTTACCTAAACAAAATAGATGTTTTTATTAAATAAAATAGGGTTTATCCCTATGAAAATGTGTGTACTTGAAACTTGGGATTTTTTTCCATGTGTTTAATATATTAAAAGCGTGGTATTTTACTCTGATAAAATATTTTCTAACTATGGTCCTGATGTAAATTCCGCTGCCAAAAATTGAATAAATACCAGATACCACCGAAACTGGCTCCCGGCCGCCCGTTCCCGGGAGATAGGGATCGGGGGTTGCGACAGTAAAGTTTCGCTCAATGTGGTGGACAAAATCCTTAAGTGAGGATATTGTCCTTCTAATTGAGTCAAATCTTATTCAGTTTATCCTCAACTTCCATCCAATTTATAAACGCCAAAACATACAAAAACCACAAAATTGTAAAAACGACATTTCTTGGAGATTCGGTTTTATTCTCAATAAATTTTAGCTGAATGCGGTGGATAACATTGTCAGACTTCTTTCTTAACTGAGGATTAACAATGTTGTCCATCTCATACAACAAAACATTATTGAGTTTAGCATGACCAAAATTAGAGGTTTAAGGTAATTTTATTTAGTGGCGTTGTTTTTCTCAGTAAAACGCCAAAAGTTAAAAAATCAAAAATGGCAAACATCGTTCCTTGGATATTCAATATTGTTCTACGCGAAGTTTCGCTGAATGGATTGTTAGCTGAGTGGTGTAACTCAATAGCATTTTGCTGCATGAGATGGACAAATCTTCATGAAAAAGAGGCTGATGTCAGACTTATGTCATTTTCTGTGATTTGTTCTTGATGAATATTTGAATGGCATAAAGAGGCGAATGACACTGATGAGTGGGTTGAAGATAAAGATTAAGATAAAAATTAACTTCAAACAAAAAGCTCATGTCATTTTGTTCTTCCAACGACCACAAAAAAAGCTATTTCAACAACAAAAAAAAACAAAATGAATCATACCAAAGTCAAACCGCCAGTGAACATGTTTCAAAGAAGAAAAAGACTGATGACAGTGAAGATTGGAAGATGAATTGTTTATATTTTTTTAATTTACTTTTTCCGTTGTTTGTTATGTAATAAAAACGTCACACAGACAAATGCTTGTGAAAACACAATCACGCCATAAAACGCTCCGAACTCCCAAACTATAATAAAATTACTTTTGACAAATATATTAGGAAAAACTCAAAAAAAAAAGTATAAAACAAGGTACAAGAGAATAGAAAAAGTGCCATCTTTATCCAAAACCTCATTAAAAATGCAAAACGCCAAAATCTCGAAAAGGTAACCAAAAACAGTAACTACAAAGAGTAAAGTGAAACGATAAACAGATGAAGTTGACACAAACACTAGCTACAAAACAATAAACTGAAGTGACTGAAACTTTATTAATAACATTTATTATATTAAAATATAAAACGCCAAACATGAAAGATGGGACGTGTTACAGAGATAAAGCTTAGCAAAAACAATAATTACAAACAGTAACTGAAACGAAAAATACTTTATTATAATAATATCCTGCCTAAACTACGCACCAAAGACATCCTATAAAATGAAACCTCTTAGTAACTTTCGTTCGATCACACCAAAAAAACAAACGCCAAATGTTCCTAAATACCACTCACTGTAAAACGCCAAAATTTAAAAAAAAAAATCAAAGATGGCTAACATGCTTTCTTGGATATTTAGTATTGTTCTGCGTGAAATTTCACTGAATGGATTGTTAGGTGAGGGAAATAACTCAATAAGATTTTGCTGCATGAGATAGACAAATCTTAAAGAAAAAAAGACTAATAACAGTCATACGTCATTTTGTGTTCTTTGTTCTTGACGAATGCTTGGATGAGGAGAACAGATCAATGACACTGAAGAGTGGGATGATTATAAAGATTAAGATAAAGATGAAGAGCAAAGCGAAAAACCCACTCACACGGCATCGATCAGTCCCCAACATCCACAAAGCCAGTTCAACAAACGAACAAACAATAAATCATACCAAAAACCAAAACGTCATATATTTGGTGACAATTCTTATAGTTTTAAAGAAGAAAGAGATTGATGACAGTGAAGATTGGGAAGAGAGATCTGATGGCCGACGATTTGGAAACAATATAAACGCCAAAATATTATCTATGTGAAACAAAAAGATCTAAAAAAAGGACCAGTAAAACGCCAGGTAATTATTGAATTTGATTAACGCCAAAAAAAATCTTAAACGCAAAAAATGAAGCAGTATTTTGACAACGAATTGGAAAAGCGGAAGATAAAATGACAAAAAAGCCCCTCCGCCCTAACTATACCGTGCGCCACGTGTTCAACCAGGATCCGTTCTCACCGTTCTCACATTTTTCACCGTTTTCTCCTGATCTCGTACCTATATTGTGAAGCTGGTAATCAGAGATTTTATTTATTGAGGTTTTTTTTTCTTATTTTACAAGGAGACAATAACAACCCATATATAGAGAACCTAGGACTCTATACAAGGAAACATATTAAACTGATTGATAGAGAGGGAATTATGGCCACCCTGTCTATCCCAAGATTATAGAGGCCAAGGTTTGACTGCAGCAATTGCTCCATGATTTGAGCGCTTCTAAATTAGGCCGAATATTCTAACATCCCCCTCAAGTTGTGTAATGGGATCTCCAATACCCAACTTGGATAAAACTGGTTCAAATGATTTCGTCCCAACCGCCTTTGTGAGAATGTCTGCAAGCTGATCTTCAGACTTCACAAACGGAATTTCAATGGTACCATCCTCAATCTTTTCCTTTATGAAGTGACGATCTATTTCAATGTGTTTGGTTCTGTCATGTTCCACCGGGTTCTCTGAGATTTTGATAGCAGCCTTATTATCACATTTTAACTGAACTAGACGCTCGAAGGGAGCTCCGATTTCTTTCATTATTTTCCTCAACCAAAGAATTTCAGTAATCCCTTCAGCTATGCCCCTGAATTCGGATTCTGCACTTGATAAGGAAACAACTTTCTGCTTCTTGCGCCTCCACGTTACCAGATTTCCTCCGAGGAGAGTAAAGTACCCGGCAGTAGATCGTCTATCATTAGGATTCCCTCCCCAATCAGCATCTGTGAAAACTTCGGCGTCAAGGTGACTATTTTTCTTAAACATGATACCTTTCCCAACAGTGCCTTTTAGGTATCTAATGATCCTCATAACCGCTTCCATATGATCTTCTTGAGGGTTGTGCATAAATTGACTAACAACTCCTACAGCATACGCGATGTCGGGTCGAGTGTGAGCCAGGTAAATCAGCTTCCCTACTAGCCTTTGGTATCTTTCTTTATTCGCTAATTTGGCTCCTTCTATTATTTTGAGTTTATGGTTTACCATCATGGGAGTATCACTGGGCTTGCAGTCAACCATGCCAACTTCAGCAAGCAAATCCAATATATATTTTCTTTGAGAGATAAAGATCCCTTCCTTTGACCTAAGAACTTCAATCCCTAGGAAATATTTTAATCCCCCAAGGTCTTTCATTTCAAATTCGGTGAAGAGATTTCTCCGAAGAGAGTTGATCTCCTCTTGGTCACTTCCTGTTATGATCATATCATCGACATATATTATGAGACATGTAATCAACTTTCCTCTTTTTTTGTAAAACAAGGTGTGGTCGGCATTACTTTGTTTGTACCCATATTTTCTCATGGCCGTAGTAAACCTTCCAAACCATGCGCGCGGAGATTGTTTGAGCCCATACAATGCCTTTTTTAGCCTACACACCTCGTTTTCCTTACACTCATCTGAGAACCCTGGGGGGGCTTCCATATACACCTCTTCCTTCAAGTCTCCATGCAAAAACGCATTTTTTACATCAAATTGATGAAGGGGCCAGTCTCTATTTGCTGCTACAGAGAAGAGAACTCTGATAGTGTCAATTTTAGCAACTGGGAAAAAAGTTTCAGAGTAATCGATACCGTATGTCTGCGTATACCCTTTGGCAACTAATCTCGCCTTGTATCGCTCAATGGTGCCATCAGAATTATACTTGATATTAAATACCCACTTGCATCCGACCGGTTTCTTTCCTTGTGGTAAAGGACATTTTTCCCATGTGCCATTTTTTTTCAAAGCCTCCATTTCTTTGTTCATTGCTTCTCTCCATTCAGTTATCTCCTTGGCTTCTTGAATGGTGTTAGCGATTTTTTCTGAAAGTATCATGGCAGAAAAAGCTTTTGCTATATTGGAAACTCTCCCCCTGTTAGTTGCAACCGGGTATTTTGAGGTGCGTGAGATTCGTTCAGGTGAAAACCGGTTGGGAGGAATTCCCCTATTTCTTCTCGGGGGAAGAACACTCTGCTCCTCCTCTTGCTCCTCAAGATGATTTTCTGGATTATTATGATCAGAACTATCATTTTGTAAATTACCATGATGTTCTAAATTGTTTACCTCATTGTTTGTCTCTTCATCAATTGGTGCAGTTCCGGAGACTTTGGCCGGATGGACATCGTTTTCAGGAGATTCATTGGTGTGGTCATCTGGTTCATCCTCTCCCATGTTGAACGAAGCAGGTTTGGCGGCTCCATCTACCGGCTCTGTTGTGACATCCGCAGACAAACTATGATATAGTAGCCAATCGAGTGACTCACCTGGTTTCTCCCCTTGAGTGCTGGATTGGTGGTCAAAAAAATAGACTGACTCAACAAAGTCAGGGTCCATGGTGACATGAACCCGACGAGTAACAGGGTTGTAGCAACGATAGCCCTTTTGATGGACCCCGTATCCAATAAAGACACATTTCTCAGCACACGCATTTAATTTACTTCGATCCATTTTTGGTGTGTGAATGAACACGATACAGCCAAAGACCTTAGGAGGTAAGGTCATAATGGATGGAATTTTAACTTGGGTAGCTAGAATATCCAGAGGTGTTTTATGCCCTAGGATTTGAGTTGGGAAGCGGTTAACAAGTTAGGCCGATGTGGCCAGGGCCTCAGGCCAGTAAGACAACGGAACATGAGACTCAATCATAAGGGCACGAGTTTTTTCAAGAAGTGTACGATTTTTTTGTTCCGACGTTCCGTTTTGTTGTGGAGTGTTAGAACACGTAGTTTGATGGATAAGACCATGTTCTTGAAAGAAATTTTTCATTGTTTTGTTCACAAACTCCGTTCCATTATCAGAGCGGAGGATCTGAATTGTTTTCCCAAATTGAGTTTGAACCATTTTGTAAAACTGAACAAAAATTTCAGGAACTTCGGATTTATGTTTCATGAAGTAGACCCAATTCATTCGTGAAAAATCATCCACAAATATCACAAAGTATCTGATCCGACTGTTGGTACTATTTGGAGCTGGACCCCAGACATCGGAATGAATTAATGAAAAAACAGAGTCAACTCTAGTATTATTTTTTTGGAATGAGGCCCTGTGACTTTTTGCCATAATGCAAGTTTCACAAATTTCTTGAACGGAGTTATTTGGAAAAAGACTAGGAAACAAGAATTTAAGATACTTAAACAAGGGATGACCCAGACGTCGATGCCATAACCATAGTTGTCTTTCGATTGTCCCGTGAGCAAGCATGGCATGTCCATTGTGAACCACTTCATCAACATAGTAAAGACCTCCCCGTTCAGTACCACACCCAACGATCTGCTTTGTACGAATGTCCTGTAGAACACAGAAAGTTGGATACATAAGTACCACACAGTTGAGTTGTTTTGAGACTTGGCTAATAGATAATAGTTTTGAGGAAAGAGAAGGAATATATAAGCAATTATTAATTTTCATTTTTTCTGAGAAAGTGATGGATCCTCCTCCTTTGACTTGAATTTTTTCTCCACTAGCGGTTTCAATGTGGTATTTTGATGATGGCACCCAGTTACAAAAATCTTTGTAATCGTATTACATAGTATCTGTAGCTCCCCAGTCCCAGATCCAGTTATTTGGTTTCCTAGAGTGGGACATGGGCTGATCACAAAAAACTTTAGAAAGAGGCCGGTACCTATCGGGGCATCACTTGTTGCAGCCATTCCTCCAAAACCGCCGCCGCTTCCCTGTGGTTCTTTTCCGGTGGAATATCCCCCCTGTTACCGAGGCACCTTTTCCATCAGCACTTGAGCGTTGGCTGTTCTTTGGCTTCTGACCGCGTTCCCACCATTCTGGATACCCGACTATCCTGAAGCATTGTTCCTTGGTATGCCTTTTCATCTGGCAATGGGTGAAAAATAGTTTAGATCTGTCTTCTTTTTCTTTAGGTCGAAACCATGTTCTTTGTTGTGAGTCCTTGGCTGCCAAACCCAACCCGATTTCGGTTGAATCGTTATCAGAGGGTCCGGATTTTAGGATAGTCATTCTGGCAACCTCTCTTCTGATGGTGGCATATGCAGATTCAACAGTTGGGAGAGGTTCTTTCTTCAGAATATCTCTTTTTATTGGCTCTAGTTTGTCATCAACCGCCATGAGTAACTGGTAAAGTCTTTGTTCTTGGGTTTTCTTATTGTAAATCTGAATGTCTTCCTGGTCCTTCATTGGATTCGGTTCTCTTCTGTCAATCGACATCCAAATGCCTTGTAGTTTACTCCACAAATCTTCCAGAGTATCGGACCCTTGTTTTACGGAGTTCGCCCGTTTATGGAGGTCGAACACTTGTAGTAAATCGGTTCCGGATCCGTATGTGGTGGCTAGACCATCCCACAGGGCTTTTACAGTAGGATATTGTGAGGCGTTATTGACCAGGTTGGATTCAAGATTTTGGATAATCCAGGTGAAGACATACTGGTCATCTTGTTCCCAACGTGAATAACCTGCATCGGTTTTTAAAGGAGGTGATGGATCCCCTGTAATGTGAGAACTTCTCCCTACCTCTAATTGCTTTCTTCATCAGTGTCGCCCATATGGCATAGTTATCTCCACCAAGTTTAGTTCCTAAAGAAAGGTTTTTAGAGTTGACCGTAGTTGGCTGTGCTCCGAGACCATTCCTTAGGAGTGCAGCAATCTTCAATGTCAGTTCATCAGGAATTTGATTATTTTGGGTTTCAGCATCCGTCATCTTGTTGAAGATGGATCGGAATTTCCAGGATCAAACCTGCTCTGATACCATGTGAAGCTGGTAATCAGAGATTTTATTTATTGAGGTTTTTTTTTCTTATTTTACAAGGAGACAATAACAACCCATATATAGAGAACCTAGGACTCTATACAAGGAAAATACTAAACTGATTGATAGAGAAGGAATTATGGCCACCCTGTCTATCCCAAGATTATAGAGGCCAAGGTTTGACTGCAGCAATTGCTCCATGATTTGACCGCTTCTAAATTAGGCCGAATATTCTAACATATATATATATATATATATATATATATATATAAGATTAGGTTCAAGAGTGAACACTAGTGTAGTTTGCGAACTGAAAGAACTAATTCTGGCCATACATGTGTGTAGATCAATGGCCAGGATTTGATGATGAAATACACTAGTGTATTTTACGATTTGATGATGAAATCCTAGCCATCCACGTGTGTAAATCAATGGCCAAGATTTGTTCACTCAGTTCGCAAAAATATTGGTGTTCACTCAAGAACCCCACCCTATATATATATATATATATATATATAGAGAGGATTAGGTTCAAGAGTGAACACTAGTGTAGCTTGCGAACTGAGTGAACTAATCCTGGCAATACACGTGTGTAGATCAATGGCCAGGATTTGATGTTGAAATACACTAGTGTATCTTACGATTAGATGATGAGATCCTGGCCATACACGTGTGTAGATCAATGGCCAGAATTTGTTTACTCAGTTCGCAAACACACTAGTGTTCACTCTAGAACCCCACCCATATATATATATATATATATATATATATATATATATATATATATATAGAGAGAGAGAGAGAGAGAGGAAGGTTAACGTACATTACGGCTTAACGTACATCACGTACGACAGGTAATTACGCACGTTCATTTTAAAATCACGCACGTTATAACTCAAAAATCCAAAATCACGCATGTTGACACACAATAATAACGCATATTGAAAACGTTAATCACGCATGTTATAGAACAAATCACGCACGTTGTCGTACGTGAAGTACGTTAAGCCGTAATGTACGATATACTTTTTCTATATATATATATATATGATTGTGGCTAAACTTTAAAGTACACAAATTTCAAATTCTTATTATTGAGGGAGTTTTAAAACTCATAAAACAAAACCAAATTCATGTTGCGGGTTGATAACGACCTTATCACGACGTACTTTGATATATTAGTAGGCGTGGGTTTTTTAATTTATTATACATGGCGTGGGTTTTTTAATTTGTTATATTATAATTAGTTCTAGACGCACTTTCAGTTATTGTATAACTAGGTTAGAACCCCGTGTATTACACGGGTTGAATAAATGTAATTTTATATATTAAATAATAAAATCTTATATCTTTATGAACCTTGTATATTGTACGGGTTAAATAAATATAATTTTATATATCAAATAATAAAAAAGTTATATCTTTAAAAACCATGTGTATTACACAGATTAAATAAATGTAATTTTGTATACTAAATACTAAAAACGTCGTATCTTTAAAAAAAACTCGTGTATAATCGGGTTGAATAAATCTATGAAATAATAAAAAATTACATCCTTAAAAACCCCGTATATTACACGTGTTGAATAGATATAAAAAAGAGTTATATCTTTAAAAACCATGTGTATTACACATATTAAATAAATGTATTTTTGTATATTAAATACTAAAAACGTCGTATCTTTAAAAAAACCAGTGTATAGTCGGGTTGAAAAATCTACCAAATAATAAAAAAATTATATCCTAAATAAATTTAATTTTGTATGTTAAATACTAAAAACGTCGTATTTTAAAAAAAACCCGTGTATAGTCGGGTTGAAAAATCTACCAAATAATAAAAAAATATATATCCTTAAAAACCTCGCGTTTTACTCGTGTTGAATAAAATATAATTTTGTATACCAAATAATAAAAAAAGTTATGTTTTTAAATAATTAGGGTAACATTTAATATTAATTTATTATTTATATATTTAATATAAGATAAGTAGATAAGAGAGGTATTTGTTTAAAAATATATTAAATTAACAATTTAGATTTGAGAATAATATTTTATTAAAGTATGATAAGATTTAATATTAATTTATTATTTATTTATTTAGATAAATATAAATTTGAGGATACCTTCAATGAATGATACGTGTCCAAAAGTTGGTTTCTTTTATTTTATAGTAGTTAGATTCTATTTGTTGTAATAAAAATTATTCTTTGAAATTCAAGAATTCTTTCATTCGATTGTCCATTCATGTCATCTCAGATGAAGATTGGACTAGGACGAAAACCCATGAACTGCATTAAGTATTAGAAAAAATCTGTTTGTACAATATAATAAATAAAAAGTTTAAAGACACGCATTATTTTTTAATGGAGTTAAATGCCATTTTAGTCCCTGTGGTTTGGGCTATTTTGCCAGTTTAGTCCAAAGGTTTCATTTTTAACCTGTGGGTCTAAAAAGGTTTCACAGTTGCCATTTTAGTCCACTGGGTTAACTTCATCCGTTTTTTCTGTTAACGAGAAGGCCAATTTGGTCATTTTGTATGTAATTCTATTAACTAAAATGGCAATTCAGCCATATAAAATGACCGAATTGGCCTTCTCGTTAACAGAAAAAACGGATAAAGTTAACCCAGTGGACTAAAATGGCAACTGTGAAACCTTTTTGGACCCACAGGTTAAAAATGAAACCTTTAGACTAAACTGGCAAAATGGCCCAAACCACAGGGACTAAAATGGCATTTAACTCTTTTTAATGTCTAGGGTAGGGATGAGTAATTCTATAGAGGGGTATAAAATTAAGAAGTGTAAAATCACTATAGAGTGACAAATGTCTCAAAAGAAATCAAGTGAGAAGAATAATTTAGTCAAAGGGGATAAAAAAAATTATGCACATGTAAGTCACATGTTATTTCCCTCCTACTTTTTTAGACGTTCATAGCTTTTTTATACGTCATTTGTTTTTTTTTAAATTATACCATAAAATCGAGCGTATTTTTATTTTTAATATGAGTACCATATTAGTATATTTAGAAAAAAAAATTTGAAACCCAGTTGTGTATTACACAATGAACATAACATAAAATAAAATGAGTCTCAAACTAAAAACAAAATGGAAAGTAGATCAAAAACTCAATCGGTGACGATAAAAGACACAATGGATACAATGTAAAACACAATAAGTATCAAACTAAAAACATAATGAAAAGTAGACTAAAAACACAATTGCTGACGACAGGTAAAAGACACATTTAGTGAGAGCAAATAAAAGACACAATGCACAACAAACTAAAAAACAATGGACAACAGATTAATACACAATGAACAACAGATTAAAACACAATGAATAACAGAATAAACACAATGATCAGAACCTATGACACAATGTATAGAGTACCCAAATGTAACATCATCTTCATTATGTCATATATTGTGTTATAAAATGCAATGAACAGAACCCAAATTAACACTGTATTATAAGTTTTAATAATAACACAATGTATAGAAACCTTAGTAAAAAATGTAAGGACCAAAACCCAGTTGAAAGACACAATGGTTACAACCTTTAACACAATACAAAGAAAACCAAATAAAAGTGAATTTTTTTTATTTTACTTTTATATAGTAATATCATACTCATATTAAAGATAAAAACCGCTCGTTATTATGATGATTTTTTTAAAACAAATGTCGTATGAAAAAAGTTATGGACAATCTAAATTTGAGAGGGAATTGGTATGTGTCTGGCATGCGGAGAGAGAAAGTCCATATATGTAGGATTCCTTTTATGCCCTTTTATTATTTTGTTTTCCCTAAAACTAATCTCAACCTTCCAAGTCTAAGATCAATGGACTAAAATTCTTTTTACTCTTCTTATTTATGTTGTCTTTTGTACTTGATCTTGTTTCTCATTTCTATCTCTTATTAAGTATTGATATTAAATAATAATTTTTATGTTTCTCTCTCAAAGTGTGTCCTTTATATGTAAAAAAATACAAAAAACGTACTCGATGTTTGCAAACCCCTACACATTATGTACTTTATCACTAACTTAGTTATTTTTCATTGTTAAGTGAGTGTGAAATGACCTAAATACCCTTACTGTTAAATAAATAACTAAAAAGTTAAAAAATATAATTAATAAAAATTCATGTGAGACCCACCACCCACCACACCCTCTTCATCTCCCCTAGTCTTCACCACCTCCACCTTTCACCACCACCACCACCACCACCTTTCACCACCACCATCATCGGTCCAAAAAATAAACCCTAATTTCTTCTAACCATTCACCATTTCAGTACAGCTATGCTCAACAGCAGCCGTCGCTTTGATGTAGTTTCAACAACACCCTAAAGCCTTTATACTACACAAGCATTTGTCGCTTATACTCAAACCTTCATCTTTTAGCCATGTAACAAAAAAACAGAATCAAAACCTTATAACAAACCCAGTTTCGCACATCCCTTTTCTTACTTGATCTAAACCAACAAATTCTGATCTCACTCAACACAGCACTAAAATTCTAATAACTTCTTTAACTTCTACCAGCTGACATTTAAGATATATGCCTTCTTCCTCTTCGTCGTAACAACAAGAACAACCTTTAATTTCGGTTCAAATTTATACCAGTCAACAAAAGCCCTTCAAGTACTGCAAACTCTATTTTCTTCTTGGATCTCTGAACACAAACAACATCTTCGATTTCAATTCAGATTCGGAAATCTCAGATCCAGATCTGAAACATGATGTGCTTCAAAGAAATTATTAATGCGTAACTGATTCATAAATTTTTTGGTAGTGGTGATGAAGATTGGGGGAGATGAAGAAGGTGGAGTGGGTGGTGGGTCCCACATGAATGTTTAAATACTAATTATATTTCTTTTAACTTTTTAGTTATTTATTTAACAGTAAGGGTATTTAGGTCATTTCACACTCACTTAACAATTAAAAATAACTAGGTTAGGAATAAAGGACATAATGTGTAGGGGTTTGCAAACGTCGAGTATGTTTTTTTGTACTTTTTGAAGATAAAGGACACACTTTGCAATCTAATGTCAACATAAAGGACGATTTTTGTAATTTACTCTTAAAATTAAAATATATATATTTAGATGTTTAATTATGGATAATTATTATATTATTACTTAAATATATTAACATGAAATTAATTATTGGTAGTTTTAAATTCGGACGTTACTAATCATTTTCGAAAAGCAATATTCTATTGGGGTTTAAGATCAAATACAAAGTCTCTTTAAAAATAAAAAGTCGTAAGAAGGGTATCAAATGGACCCCGATTGACCTTATTCAAACGGCATTAGAACCGTTTCATCGAACTCTACGATATAAGATTTTATGTTTTTGTTTATAAATGTTTAGCTTCTAAATTTTAGACTTTTTGTTTACATCATTGTGACTTTTTATTTATCATTGTGTCTATTCTACATTTGCGTCATTGCGTTTTTTTGTGATTTTTTGTGGTTTTTTTCTTCGACATTATGTTATATTTTTCGACATTGTGGTATATTTTGCTCAACATTGCGTTATATTTTGATATCCATTATGTCTTTGTACATAATAACATTACTCATATTCTATTATGAAAAGTTATCATATCATATTTTACATTATTTGAGTTAAATGTCATTTTAGTCCCTATGGTTTGGGCCATTTTGCCAGTTTAGTCCAAATGTTTCATTTTTAACATGTGGGTCCAAAAAGGTTTCACAGTTACCATTTTAGTCCACTGGGTTAACTTCATCCATTTTTTCTGTTAACGAGAAGGCCAATTCGGTCATTTTATATGGCTGAATTGCCCTTTTAGTTAACAGAATTACATACAAAATGATCAAATTGGCCTTCTCGTTAACAAAAAAAATGGATGAAGTTAACCAAGTGGACTAAAATGGCTACTGTGAAACCTTTTTGGACCCACAGGTAAAAAATGAAACCTTTGGACTAAAATGGCAAAATGGCCCAAACCACAGGGACTAAAATGACATTTAACTCTTTAGAGAGGTTGCTTCTAGTGAGACCCCCCGACTCGATAGTAGTTTTGCACCAAGCTTTGGACATAAGGTAAATAACACTCAACAATTAAGACAAAGGCCGGTTAGTGCATGTACTCCCTTGTCTTTCGGCTATCAACGCCACCACATGAAGCATTATTAACCAACCTCCTCTTTTAATGTTATTTTCACGAAATTAGTAAAATAAGGCTAAAATTAGTGCACTTTCACTTTTCTCCCCTCAAGCGCCCACACATATATACATTATATGCGCATACCGCAAGTGGGACATAAGATGCGAAAAATTATGATCCAATATTATTTTTAATAGAAGAAAGATACGGGAAAATTATGATTTTATTATTATTTAATAGAAGGGAGATAAGGGTGAGGAGACACTAGAAACTATCACGTGTTACAAAGATTTTCATTTATTATTTGTATAGATATAGATACGTTTTGTAGATGTGGCAACTTCTTTTGAACAAGTCGATTTGGATTATGTTTTATTTCTAGTGCGTCAAATGTTTAAAATTTTAATAATAGCATAATATATATATATATATATATATATAATTTGAAATGAAAATTTAATTGAGAAGAAAAATAATAAAATGTATAATTGTAAAACATTAAATAGCTTTCTTTTATCTCATTTATTATTATCTTTGACTAAATAATAAGTCATAAAGACTATCATCTTTCACACTATTTTTTTGTCTACAGACATCGAAATTTATCTTACACATTTTGAAATCATCCTACACATATTGAAATTTATTATACACAACTCGTAATTTATCCTACATTGTAAATTCTTCTTATTATTATTTTTTTGAAAAAATATTTATTTTGAAAAGAAGTTACAAATTTAATGTACTTAGCTATTAAAGAGGAAGACAACAAATTAATAATCTATATAAATTTACCAATATATACCTTTACAATAACATTAAATAAAATTATTAAATGAATCAAAATTATATATATATATATATATATATATATATATATATATATATATATATAGGTAGAGGATCCTGTAAAAAAGAGGGTTTTTGTGAGAAGGGTAAGAAAGTATCTACACCATTATATCTTTGATCTAATGGTTGAGACCAATAGGGACCAAATTGTAAAACGTGTTTTATTATTTTGGACTAATTTGAAAATTCTAAGGGTAATAAAGTCTTTTAAATCCATTTGAAAAAGGAAACCGTATCTTCTTATGCAAAGCAGTTATAAAAAACCATACAAAATCGTGATTTCACTCTGTATCATCTTCTTCTCCAACATCGTCGCACCAGGTATCTCCGACATCGACCAACACATCGGGTACGTTTATCAGGTGGGTGTCGGGTGGTTTGGTTCGAGTGAGAGAAAGTTATCCGGCAATGTGGTGTCGGGTGGTTGGGTTCAAGCGAGAGAAAGAGAAGAGATACTGCGGGCGGCAGTGGTGGTGTCGGCAATGGAACGACGGGGTTGTAGTGTTATACAGAGTTATAATAGGGTAATATGGTGTTATATACTATTCATAGTGTTTTATAGTGAGTTGTAGTGTTATATCTTGTTTTGTAGTGTTATGTACTTATTACAGTGTTATGAACTGTTGAATGGTGTTTTGTAGTGTCTTTAATAGTGTTATATACCTATTGAATGGTGTTATATACCTATTGAATGGTGTTATATAATTATTGAATGGTGTTATATATGTGCTGAATGGTGGTTGCAGTGTTATTTGTAGTGTTTTTATAGAGATCTTTAAAATGGTGTTATATACTTATTGAATGGTGTTTTAAATTAATTTTGTGTGAGAAGTGTAAGAAGGGATATAGTGAGGACATGTGGTACTAATTAAAATTAATACTTGAGGGTATAATTGTAATTGCATAATAAATATGCAGTTGCAAAGCTGGAGAATTTTTAGGGTTTGATAACCACCCATTCGCATAATGCATTATTCACGACACATTAGAACTAAATTCATAACATGGTGTTTTAATAAATTCGTAGTGCAATTCATGGTGTTTTTACACCTGCGTTCCAGTACATGTTCTTCGTATGGTGTTTTAATGCTACATTTACAGAATATGTTCTTAATATAGTGTTTTAAACCTGCATTTCCACATGGTGTTTTAAACCTTCATTTCCAGAATACGTCCTATGACTCGAATCACAAATAAAATGAACTAAATTCATAACATGGTGTTTTAATAAATTCGTAGTGCAATTCATGGTGTTTTTCACCTGCGTTCCATTACATGTTCTTCGT
Organism: Helianthus tuberosus; assembly: GCA_030545235.1. NCBI lineage: Eukaryota > Viridiplantae > Streptophyta > Magnoliopsida > Asterales > Asteraceae > Helianthus > Helianthus tuberosus. The sequence goes on from CM060417.1 coordinate 106,081,735, forward strand.
ATGGTGTTTTAAACCTGCATTTATTCATAGTTCCAGAAGCTGCTCTTGGTATCGTGTTTTCCATCATTTACAAACATTAAAACACGTTTATAACATGGTGTTTTAAATTAATTTTAGTTCAATCCATGGTGTTTTTACAACCTGCGTTCCAGATGTTAAAACACCATGTCTTAAATCACAAATACAATGTTCCTGCTGTTTAAAACACCACGCTTGAATCTTATTACAGTTCTTTCAGATGTTAAAACACCATAAGTCGAATAGCAATACAATTAAACACCATGTCTTGAATCACCATACAAATGTTTCTAGATATTAAACACCATGCCCTGAATCCCCATACAATGTTTCCAAATATTAAACACCATGCCTTGAATCTTATTACAATTCTTTCAGATGTTAAAACACCATAAGTCGAATAGCAATACAATTAAACACCATGTCTTGAATCACCATACAAATGTTTCCAGATATTAAACACCATGCCTTGAATCTTATTACAATTCTTTCTGATGTTAAAGCACCATAAGTCGAATAGCAATACAATTAAACACCATGTCTTGAATCACCATACAAATCTTTCCAGATATTAAACACCATACTTAAATCTTAAAATATTTCTTCAAGATTTCAAATAAGGAACACTTGCGTGAACACATGGTGTTTTGTACCCAAGCACAATCAAGCAAGAAACAAGTAGGTCATGGTTAGAAAGAAATCGTGGATGTTCGTAGAAGGATGTTTAGGTGGGTTTTTTTTTTTTTTTTTTTTTTTTTTTTTGCGGTGGCTGGAGATAATGATGATTAATGGCAGATTATGGTGAAGAAGAGAGATAATCTCTGGTTTGTGTGGAGGAGAGAGAGAAAAAATCGTGATTTTAGGGAGGGAAGTTATACACTTTCTTAATTTAATTGATGTTTATTGACACTTATACCCCTCTCAAGACAAATCAATTATTAAAAATTCAAACAAAATTTACATTTTTGCGTTGTGATCTCCACCATTAAAAATCAAATCTAAGGGTGTAAAACCGTTCCTACACTTCTCACATAAAAGGTTCTTTTTATAGGATTCTTTACCTATAATATATAAGGGATGGTTCAATTAAAAACCACTAATTAAACTGAAAACTAACTAAAAAGGCCTAAAAACATGTCATTTTTTTTACAAATTTTCGCTACTTTTTATATATAAAAAAACTTTAAAAAAAAAACTTGTACTACACATGTGCATTATATGTGTACTGCACATGTGCGCTATAAATTTTTTATTTTGATTTTTTTTTTGAAAAAAAGTTTTTTTTATATAAAAAGTAGCGAAAATTTATAAAAATTTTGTAAAAAAATTGATATGTTTTTTAGGCTTTTTTAGTTAGTTTTCAAGTTTTCACAATAAAAGTAATTTTGTTTGAACCCTCCCCTATATATATATATATATATATATATATATATAGGGTTAGGATCATGTGAGAAGCCCCAAGCTAATTGAGAAACTTGAGAAACATTATGGACTACACATTTTTTTCTAAGCTTTTCGTAATATACACATACGTATAGTTTAAAATTGACTATATACATATGTGTATAATTCAAGATTTGACAATATACATATATGTATATAGTCAATTTTAAACTATACATACGTGTATATTACGAAAATCTTAGTGAAATGTGTGGTCCAGAATGCTTCTCAAGTTTCTCAAATAGAGTGTACTTCTCTTAGGATCCCTACCATATATATAAATAGAGTGGGGTTCTTGCGCAAAGTGTGTTTTTCCTACAAAGTGTGGGAAGCGATCCTGACCATTGGATGGGTGTGTTTAATGGCCGAGATCAAGTTGGTGGCATTTTTGTAATATTTGTGTGTCATTAATTAATTGTTATAATAGGTTAGGGGTAGTCTGGTCATTTACCGTGTTTTAAATCAATCGAAAACTGCCAAAAATAACACATCTCCTGTAATCTCGCACATTTCCTTCTCTCTATCTAAAACCCACTATCGATAATCAACTTGCATACCAAAACTAGCTAGAATCATGGATCAAGATTACAAATTCGACATGAAATACAAGCGTAAGAGATGATCAAAGTGCTGTGTTTTATTGCACTTAATGTAGGATACTAGATGTGTTCATAGTAGTGTGTGTAGTGATAAACACAATGTGATGAACAAGTGACTAACTTGGTAAGGTGTTGTTTTTTTACATTGATTTTGTTTTAAGGATTGATGTGTTAAAGCAACATTGTGACTAAATCCTACATATACATATGTATTGAGTATGTTTTGTTGAAGACAACGTGTTTTTTTTTAGTTTGATCATAGTACTATGTTTTACTACACTTGTTGTTAGATACTAGGTGTGTTCATAGTAGTGTGTTTTAGTGATAAAACACAATGACGAACCAGTTACTAACTAATAAAACACAACGTGACGAACCGGTTAGCGACTGCTAAAACACAAAGTAGATGTGTTCATAGCAGTGTTTATAGTGATAAAACACACTGTGACGCCATGTTTTTTTTTCAGCGAATGACTTTAGAAGAAAAAGAAGAAGAGTTGCGACTTGAAGGATAAACAATGAATCGATCCTAATATAATTGTCAATTCGATTTCAATGTGCTATTTGGTTTCCATTTTTCTTTAAATTTCTCATGTGTTAATTATGATAAATATATACCATAAATAGAATAAATATCAAATTACCTTCTTGCCCTTTTCATTAAAATAACTACTTTCCACATGTCATTATGTGGTGGCTTCCTACACTTTGTAGGAAAAATTGGCTTTGTAGCCAACTCCTACTTATATATATATATATATATATATATATATATATATATATATATATATATATATATATATACTAGTCACTTACCCGCGTGATGCGGCGGGAGTGGCAATTTACAATAGTATAATTGTTTACCGTTAGTTTATCCGTCGTCTCGTGATATATTGTATAGTACTTAAGTTAGTTTTCTTATTCGTGATATGATGGCACTGGTTTTTCTGTTAGTTTATCGATTCTTTGGTGATCTTCTACAAGAAGAGTACAAAACAAGGAAGTAGATGTAATTAAAAACAAGAAGAGTTCAAAACAGTCAAGTAGCTGGACAAAACAATAAAAACAAAAGTGTGGGGAGTCTCTTGTATCTCTTCCTGTTTTATCAAAATGTATAGAGGCGACAAACAATGCAAGACCCAGACGAAAGTAGTGTCCTGAAATGAAAGTAAATCACAATTTGTTAGGAATACAAAGGTAACAGAAAGTGAGCTTTAAAAGTAACCGTGAGTTAAACTGAAACTAACTTACAATTAGACAGTTGAATTGATTTTCTGAATGTTGTTCTTTCTATGCATCCGCAAGCACACTGAAGGTGGGGGTGTAGTGTTTGTAGAAAGTTGGATGGAGTGTATGAAAGTGTGTAGTGTTGTAGACTATATATAATGTTAAGATAGTCAAATGTAGAGTTCCAATGACAAAAGTAGATGTTGACTATTATTGTGTATGGTTTCAAAGCAAAAAGCAGATGTCCTTTCGGAGGCATGGTCCTGATGCCTGTTGTTCACTGTTGGCTCCTGTTCCACTGTTCAAACAACTCTTTTCTCCCTGTTGAAACAACTCTTGTCAGTAGGTATATTGTTTAATATTAGCACTTGTAAATACAACCACAAATAGCCAAAAAGGAACCTCCCTCCGTTTTGAAACCAGATATCAATTGACCAAAAATAATAAATACATAGAAAGTGCAAAAATGAAAAAAATAAAAATTGACCAAAAAATAAAAGATTCAATATTTTGAAGTGAAAAAATAAAAAATAAAAGATTCAAGATTTCTGCATCAGTCGATGGTATTTTGCGATTTTGAAATCACGGGAGTTAGGCTATCTGGTAAATTAAAAGGATGCAACGAAACAAAACGAAAACTGGAAAAAAAAACTGAAAAAAATGGAACGAAAAAAGCGACCAAAACGAAACAAAAAACCCGAAACTTAACTGAACCAAAATGAAACAACCAAAACGAAACAAAAAAAACTTAAAAGATCGAAATTGATTCGGAAAAACCGATCAAAACGGAACAAAAAACCGAATCGAAACCGGCCAAAACGAAACAAAAAACTGAAAAAATCGAAACCAAACCGAAAAAGCAACCAAAACGAAACAAAAATTCTCAACCGAAACCGAAAATAACTGACCCAAACAAAACAAAAAAAACGAACTGAAACCCGTCTCGTGCTAAAATCCGTCCCGACTCGAAACTCGTCCCGTGTGAAAACTCATGTCGGGTTGAAATTTTGTACCTGATCTTTCACCAACAATGCTCTCCAGTTCTGCATTTTAACAAGCGCCTTTGCAGATCGATACGAGAGGGTAATTCGGTGACTTAGATCCCCTAGACAGATAACTCGACTGGACCAATATGCAAAAGAACACAATTAGGAATCAAACATGATATCTAACATCATTCAAACTTTTAAAAGTGAATCAAAATGTCTATACGAGTTCATGCAATGAATCTTACTCGTGTGCTAGGATCGTTTCAGGGGATTTTTCATCATTCATGCCTTGAACACGTGGAAACCTTGTGTATCTAATGTTTAATATAGAATTGGGATTCATAGCTTTAGCTTCCTCTGTAGAATCAAGAAAAAAAATCAATTTCTTTGTAGATGAGTAGTATTAAAGGTAAGAAAAAAAATAAAAAATTACCTTCAGTAATCATAGTAGCACGAACTGGAACCTACAGATGTTCCTCTTTCTAATACATCATTAGTAGCACGAACTGGAACCCATAAAATGCTCGTTGTACTGATTGCCCGATCTGGTAACTCCTGGCTACCATCTTTTAATGTTAGTTCTGTTTCTGTATCAGTAGGGGTATGATTTTCAAACCAAGTAGTTCAAAAAACGCTCACTCAGGTCTGCGCATTTTTACGTTGACGCCAATTTCCTTATAAGACTGAACCTTCTTAGTTACTTCACGAGACAGACTTGCATTTTATCATCAATCTCGTTTGTATGGAACATGTCCTCTGCGAGTTTCGGTTCATCATGTTCAAACCGAGCAGATTGCCTTCTAGATACCGACCTGTAAAACATAATATTAAAAATAGAAAAAACTAAAAATATATAATTAGATACAAAAGAACACGTGTGCATAAACCTTCCATTGTCACCCGCACCCTTCTCCTGAACCTTTTTAACCATAGAGCATAAACCTACATAAAAATTTTCAAAATGATCAGATGCACAATCTGTTTATGCAACCGCAAACCATCACGACACTAATTAGACTGAGTTTTGGATTTCTGTCTTCCATTTGTGTTTGAATGTTAGTCTTTGCTGCTTTCAGGAACCGTACGAACTCCGATCTCCTCATGCTCGGATACTTTCGCCTTCTACCAGTTAAATTAACATATATAAATATTTACCCAATTTTTAGTTAAAAAACAGGAAAACACATGTAATATTCACACGCTAACCTTGGGGTCGTACGTCGGCAACAATTCTCTGGCATGCATACTGGAAGAAAGGCTTCTCGGAACCCGGTGACATGAAATAAATTTTCGATGAGCTGTCCTGGTGACACTGGCCTGCAAATTTTCGGAGGAGGGATGTCTGCACGAGTGAAAATGGAGGTCCTGCCTGCAGCGGTGTTGAAAGCTGGAAAGGCTGGTTGAACTTTGGTTCAGTTTGTGAATCCAAAGCCGTCTGTGCATACTCTTGTAGCTGCTGGCCTACACTGCCGTCTGAATCTTCTGTGCATACAACAACTGATAAAAACAACACCAACAAAACAAGTGACCGTAGCATGTCAAAACCGGATCCTTAGCCGCTTTGACCCATTAACCAAACAAAAGCCTCTTTTACGGCCTCTATGCTTGGTATATTAAAGAAAACCATCTGGTTACCTCGGCCATGCAGGTGGACGGGTGGTGCTTTACCTTAATGGGCCAAAAAAGGTTTAAGTCAAAAGATTTAGCTTGAATAGAAACAGCGTTAAACGGGTCGAAATCAAAATCCTTGAAATAATATATGTTTTCTAATCAAATTTGGCATACAATTTATATATAAAAAAAACTAATAAGCTTTAGACAAAAGGGTCTTGGATCAACCGAACCCGAACCCGAACCCGAACCCGTTTTGACCCATTAACCCACCTCTATGCATAGCACATCAAACAAAAACCAGTTAGTTACCTCTGCATCATGCATCCCTGAATCCGCATTCAGGTTTAAAATCCACGAGCCAAAGTAGATTTAGTTACATATAGCTAATTTCCCGGTCCATTCACCGGCATCACCATAATCAAGACTAAGTTCCCTCATAGGAGGAATATTCTCCATAGCAAACAGCATAAGATGAGGGAACCCATAATTACAATGATCATACAACACCAGCTGAACCAAAACATTTGGACACAAACTGTGACTTAAGTAACAAGCAACAAATGTTAGAAAATAAAATAAACAGAACCCAGCCTCATAAAATTTAATCACAAACAACAAAAAAAAACTAAATCTTTTCTACTTTGTCTATCCAGTAACTAATTCTAAACAAGGTTCGGCAGAAGGAAATTGCACTGAATGGTTCAGACAAGAAAAATACCAAATCCAGTCTCCTTAAAACCAAATAAAAAAAAAAACAAAAAAAGGTTGATAATTTAATAAGAGAATTTACTGCATATTATGCCCAAAATATACACCATCTTTAAAATTAAAGTGCTTCAAAAATGGATAGTCAAATATGATAAGCGCACCCAATCAAGGGCCCGAGATAAGCAAGACACACAGTATAAACTGGCCTATTATTGCTATTTTAAACATGCTATAGGCTGTTTTAGACTGTTATTCAGCTTTGATTGATTGCCTATATATTTATTTAACCTGATTGAATCATATATAGAAACGATACAACAACTTCAACAAAACAAACACAATTATTTTGTTCGCATTTGTCGATTATAACTGATTAACTGGTGCTAGAACTTAGCCAACTTACAATAGAACAGTGATCATAGTCCAACTACATGGATCAACAGCATCTGCATCCCAGTTCAAGACACTATGTGGATCATCTAGACCATTCTTTATGTTCATCAAAGCTTGTACTGCAAGTTCAAAAACCATTAAACACTTTTATAACCTTTAAATGTTATGAACTGATCTCAACAAGAAGAAACAAAACTGATATGTACCTCCTCTCTTGGCTGAGGCGACTGCCTTCTTCTTTTTGCTCGCATCAGACACCACACCATCTGAAACAAAACAAACATGGACACCTTGACTACCTTCACTCACAAGATTTACTATCAGTAACATTTTAAAACCAAGATTTACTATCAGTAACAAATCTAAATTAGCATACTTAATTAAAGAATTTATACCAGACAGTTGTCTATAAGCATGTTGAGTTCAAAATATCATAAATGATCCATAAATTAAACAAAAATAAAAACTTAATTGTAAATCAATTCAACCCTGTACTCATCTCATTCTCTGTCATTGGTAAACACATGAAAGAAATGACATTATTAGTTCCATCATATAATCAGTCATTCCTTAAATTTCACAGATCAAAAACCAAACCACTTAAAAAAAGTCATTATTGTAAAACATCCAAAAACTATAGAACCATAACACAAATAAACAAAATTAATGAAAAGGATAGTAGAAAGATGATCTCAAATAAACAAAAGGGACTCAAGTATTCTTGAAGTTATTGAAAAACAAACAAAACTATACAAACCAAAACATACCAAGAACAGATCTGAATCTATTTCACAGATCTGCTAGAAAAAAGTAACGGATCTGAATCTATTTCACAGATCCAGTAGAAACAACATACCCACTTTGGCTCGTGAAACATTAGAGTAGCTTCACCTTCCCCCAATAATATAAGATAACCTGAATGCAAGCATTGTTAAAGTGAAAAAAATTTATCAAAGAGATTATCTAAAATGCCAAAAAAATGACCAGTGAAAATCTACTATAACTTATCCATCACACTAAATGGTTAAATAGTTATCTCTAAAATTAAGAACATGTTACATCAGAGGGACGGTGTCTTAAACGGTTATCCCCATCCCCCACCATGTTAACCATCTGAGAGAAGGTGTCTCGAACACCAAGCAATTGCAAATAATAACATAATAACACTATATTATCATACAACAACATAACAACAACACTTAAAACGGATCTATTAAAAACAGAGCATGTATCAAAATTCAAAACCCTAGAAATTTGACAAGAACAAAACTACCTCAAAGTTGAATTTGGCAACAGGAGGGAGGTCTTTAAGATAATCGGATTGTCGTTTAGCACTACGAAGCATTTCTTCTTCGATTAAACGGTCAACCTCCTCTTTGACTTTGTGGTCGCCTTACTCGTCGTCGATGTACGACAATGCGTCGATTTGTGCGGCGCTGCTGGACCACGACGGCCGTGAAGATGGCGGAGCTTCTAGCAGCATAACTGTGTCTGGAATCGCCAAAGAGAGCAGAGAAACCCTAGATCCAGATCTGGATCTGGAATCGCCAGAGAGAGAGAGACTGGTGAGATGTGAGTTGTGAGAGAGATGAGAGAGAATGAAGGGGAAAGGTGGATCCGAGTGAAAAATACATCATCCGTCAGATCGCGATCCGTGTGAAGACATAAAGGAAATGGACGGCTGATGATGGATCCGGGTAAAAGCTAAAAGTTTTGGAGGGGCATAATTGGAAGTGTAAATTATTTTGTGCTTTAGAGGGTTGTAAACCATGCTTTAGAGGTGTTTGAAGGGAATTTTTATGGACTTTAAGAAGTCCTTCCTATATGTATTATAAAGTAGTATAGATATATATATATATAGGAGAATGATCTGTTAGGAACCATCCTTTATTGCGAGAACCAATGTGAACACAACCAAAAATACCTAAAAATAGCTAAAAAAACAGAAAAATTATTTTTTAATATTTTTAAGTCAAAATCGCTAATTTTCATTACCAATTTTTTTTTAAGTTTTTTATTTTTTTTGCTACTAAAGTAGCGATTTTGAGGTAGGGATGGCAATGGGTCGGGTTTGAGACAGGTTTAGGTAATCCCAACCCCAAACCCGATTAGATAAGCTTGTCCCAAACATGTCCCAAAACCCGTCGGGTTTCTAGCGGGTAAATACCCATCGGGTATACCCACGTGTTTCGGGTAACCCATTAATTTTAAAAAGTTTACCCGTTGGGTATACCCGACCCAAAACTCATCGGGTAAGTACTAATCAGTTACATTTAGTATTATCACCCAAAAAATATATGAAATAACTATAATTTATACGGGATAAAATACCTATATGTATAGAAAAAGGATGTATTATATATTTACATATTTAAAAATATAAAAGAAATTATATCTGGTATACAATCGGGTAAACGGGTTTACTTTATCGGTTAATCGAGTCGGGTAAACGGGTTTACTTTATCGGTTAATCGGGTCGTGTAAACGGATATATCACCAAATCCCAAACCATCCCAAAGCCGCGAAAAAAAAATAAAAACTAGTCCCAAACCCGATTAACCGACCCCAAACGGGTTTATCCATCGAGTTTGGGTTCGACTGCCATCCCTATTTTGAGGTAAAAAATATTAAAAAAAAATTGTGTGTTTTTTAGATTTTTTTAGGTATTTTGGGGGTTTAGTTTTTAGCATTAGCTTAGGTGGGGGTGGAGGGGTTTAGGTTTTTTTTTTTTTTTGGGGGGGGGGGGGGGGGGTTAGGTTTTTGGTGGTGTGTGGGGGGGGGGGGGGGTTAGGTTTTTTTTTTTTTTGAGGGGGGGGAGGGGTGGGGGTTAGGTTTTTTTAGTGTGTTTACATTGGTTCTCGCAATAAAGGTGGTTCTCAAATAAATCTTACCCTATATATATATATATATATATATATATATATATATACTGCACATGTACATTATATGCTTAAATTTAGCTTTTAGGGTTAGGTTTTTTGGAGGTTTAGGATTATGATTAGGTTTTTGGGTGTGGGGGAGAGGGTTTAGGTTTTTGGGGGGGTGTAGGTGGAGGGTGTATAGGTTTTTTTCGGGTTTATGTTTAGGGTTTAGTTTTAGGTTTTTTTTTTTTTTTTTAGGGGGTGGGGGTTTAGGTTTTTGGGGGGTGCGGGGTTTAGGTTTTTGGTGGGAGAGTGAATTCAGGTTTTTTTTCGAGCGGGGTGGGGTTTAGGTTTTTGGGGGATGAGTTAGGTGGTTTAGGCTTTTCCGTATTTTTTTCGAGCGGGGTGGGGTTTAGGTTATTGCATATGTGCAGTACAATTTTTTTTGAATATTTTTAATATATCGAAAGTAGAGAAAATTTATAAAAAAATTGTAAAAAAATTGTTATTTTTTAGGTTTTTTTAGTTAGTTTTTTGATTTTCTCATTTAAAGTATTTTTTTATTATTCATCCCCTATATATATATATATGGGAATTATAGAGAGTAAACCCACTTGAATTAAGAAAACTCAAGAAAAGCTTATGTGAAAAACTTTTTTTCTAAATAATTAAAGAATGTAAGTTACATGATATCGGACGTTTTGAGCCAATAAAAAAAGCGTTGAGTGGTTTTTTTTTATTATTTTGGTTGAAAAATTCAGTGCTTATATATATATATATATATATATATACATATAGGGTAGGAATAGTGTACATTAATTCAGAAGTGTGAGAAGTGTATTATAACACTATATATAACACTATATAACACCATATAAACACAGTATAACGATATGTAACACCATATAACACTATGTAACAATATATAACACTATATAACAAATATAACACTATACATCTGTTTTGGTCAAAAATTACCGAGGCAATTAAGTGATCAAATTAGTTAAGTGAGGTAGTGTGCTAGGAATATGTGTTGAAAATATGCTGATTAAGTTGTTTGTAAATACAGTTTCCAGGATACGGCTCAGGATATAGAGCTGTATCTATGATCAAACAATGAGCAAAAAAATGTAAAGGGGTAACACGAGATGTACGAGGAAAGCCCTTGATCAATCTAGATCGCCGGCATAAAACCTCGGGATCTGACAATAGCAGCTGCCTTGTTCTTCTATTGCTTCAAATATCAGGATACAGTGCAGGATGTGATGCGGATCAACTAGGTGTTACAAGGTAATTCGAGTACAAGTGTTTGTGTGTAGTGATTGCTAGTAACTAGAGAGTAAAGTGTGCGAGTGAAGTGAGTGCCTTAACTTGATCCGATCATACTATTTATAGCTAACCGAAAACAACTAACTTTCCTAATAAACCGAGATGCCCTGAATATTCCCAAGTAACCGTTGTAGTCCTGGTCTTTCGGGATCAACGTCTCTACTCCAACTGATTTGCCCGAGTCTTGGGGGAAGAAGTCTTCTTGAACGTTGGAGACTTGTAACTCTTAATCTGCACGTGATCAATTCAGTTAATACAAGGATATCGAACCAGGATGTTACCAATATCCTGATCCGGTATCCTGATCATAATAAAAAAAAGAATATTAGTCAGGATATATACTCGGAAAATGACCCATAACAATTGTCCCCAAAAATATACCTATTGGAATTCTAAGTTCAAACAGATATATTTTTAAATTTTATCACCTGGATCGAGGCAATTAAAACGAAATGACGGTCAAGATAGCAACGTGTAACTTCCAACGCGGTTTTCACTCGATGGATATCTACTATGCCCCTATATCTTCTCTCTTCTTGTTTGAAAACCAGATATCATCAACGGAGTCTCCAGGTAATTCCTTACTTCTTATTCATTTCCCGTCAATCTCTTTTCCTTTACTTTCAATGGCTACTAGAACTTTTTCTCAAACCGGCTAATCGTCTGAGACCTTTATCCAGCAAAAACTTCTTAAAAATCCCGAGAAGGAGATCTGTGCTTTTGATAACGCGGACATTGCAGCGTTGAGAGCCTCCGGCGCTTTCCCCGACGGCATGGTCTTCAGACCATTTGATCGATCAATTCGATCGGACGTTTCTTCTGCTGATTAGGTCTGCTTCCCGGCATACCTCTACTCGCTAGGTCTTCGGTACCCGTTTCCCGAGTTTATGATGCAATTCTTCCGAACCACTAGTATCTCCTTTGCACAGACCATGCCCATGGTCTGGAGAGTACTGATTGTACTCAACCAAATCAAAAACCTTCACTGTTCTGACCTCTGCATCGAGGATATCCCAATTGCCTACCGCCTCCGGTCACATGGTTCTAGTCGATTCCTGCTTTTTTCAACTTCCAGTAAACCCCTCATCCTTAAAGCCACCAAAAACGAAGATGGATGGCAACGCAAATTCTTTTTCGTCAAGCGAGATTCCATCTACGAGGGTGCTAGCCTTCCGGTGGAGTGGTTAACCACCGGTAGGGTTTAGGGCTTCAAACATATCCATAGATACTTTCTGGCTTTTGTCTCGTGCTAACATTTTTTCATTTGGTCTTTTTTTTGCAGTGAACTTTAAGGAAGTAGCTCCCCCTACTGCAGAATCCGAGAAAAGGATCAAAGCAATTTACCAGTTACCAGAAGGTGATAGGAGTTTTTCTACACACATCCCAAGTTCCAGCCAATATTCATCATCTGAAATGTCTGGTAAGAGTCATTTTATAATATAATTAATTAATGCAATATAACGAAAGAGGAATAAGGTTTTAGAATTCCCCCTTTATGCAGCACCAGCCAAGGTCCCAGAGGTCTTCGATCTTGAGGAGCTGGATAGTTATTCCGACCACGTCCAAGTTAAAAAGGAACCCAGTCCCAAGACTACGACTTCATCTAAGCCCAGCAGCTCCAAAGCCATCATCATACCCAAACCTTCGCCAGCCACAAAGCCCCGGGGTTCAAATTCTCGCAAGAGGAAAGAGACCGATTCACCCACCATTTCTGACACATTCCCTTATGAGAATCATGGGTTCGTTGAAGCAAGCGGGTTTATGACCTCTTTTCTTAATCAGATATAAATTCCCATTTCATATCCTGCACATATATGTCAAACCTATATCCTATTTTCCAGTATACCTGTGTTTCTGGATACAGGGCCTTGTGCGTTTAGTTTATTTGTATCAAGAATCCTGTGGGCTCATCAAAACACTTGAGTCCAAGTTGAAGAAAGCTGAGGCTACCATTTCCGATCAAGGCATGATTGCTGCGGCTAAAACTCAACATTACGAAGACAAGTTCAAGGCCATGACTCGGGAGCACCAAGCCACTCTCAAAAAAGCCACTCACGAAGCCCAAACCCAACTGGATGCTGTACATGCCCAACACGAGCAGCATATGGCTACTTATCGGGAAAGCCTCAAAGGTTCTGTCGTCATCTCTCTCCTGCAGGCTCGGCTAAAAATGGCTCACGAGGCCAAAGCCCTGGGCTTCGAATGTCCTTCTTAGAATGTCGATGCCTGGGAGACCAAGCTAAAGACTCTTGGAGGCCATCCCATAGAATATCCCACCAAGTCTGCAGCTGCAGGGTCTCCAAAGGCGATGGAGAAATCACCATGCATCGGCGACAAGACTGAGAAGGATATTCAGGCCGATCCTGAAGCGAATGCTGGTGAAGATGCGATGATTGAAGAAGGCGTTGCCCCTTAAAACTCGTTTCCCTTAAATTTGATGCTTATGTTTGAACAATTTTACTTCTTGTCCTATGAACAGTTTCTATTTCTGCATTAAAACAACTTGATAGCCAAAGGTGGATGGGTCCTAGGTTTTAGGATGAAGCCTTCGGCTATCAACTGGTATTGCTTATTTCAGATAATTTCATCTTTCAATTTGTTTGCTATTGCCCTCTAATTTCTGTCATGCATTTCTTAGTGTAGATTTTAGCTTTGCAAAATTTGTGCAACTATCTTTTGAAAAAATCCTGATCAATATACTCAGTGATATATTATGAAGACCTTTATCAAATAGAATTTCTCAAAATCCAATCAATTTTAGACAAAACTTCTAAAGAATAAAAGATAGTCTATTTTCTAAAACCTGTTTTGATAACACTTGTTTGATCAGAGTTTTAATTTTCAATCCAAGTATCATCTCCCAAATATTTCAATTAAATATCCCGAAACGTATCCCAAAAACACATTTTGAAGACATATCCTAAAGATATATCCTTGTCAGGATATTTTGAGCCTTAATCAGAGTTAAACAATTCATGTAAGGTTCACAAAGGAAAGATCATACCAGGAATTGAGTGTAACCCTAGTATTAAACTCCAACCCCTTTTGCGACTTCTCCCACTAAGATGTCCCCAGTCTGAGACACTTAGCCCAATTTTGATCTTTTGAGCTTCACACAATTGTTTTAGAAGGAATGTCCCCTGTGCATGAAGTCTTTAAACACTTAGAAAATTTTTGAATATTAGTTCCAACTGTTTAGACAATTCTTGTGTTACAGGGGTAAAACCCAAAAATATACTGGAGATAAATCCTTAGTATCCTAGGGAAAATCCCAAATTTTCATGCGCTACAGGCGGGAGTGTATAAACTCCAAGACTTAGAAAGGTGAAAACCTTTAAACCTTAGAGAGTATGAAAATACCCTTTCGTGAGAGAGGGTGATCAATCCTCATATACCTTTAGGATTCAGGATATAGCCAATAGTAACGAAATTGTCAGCCACTTTTACATGAACTGGTCCCGCCACCTTGAGCTATTCCCGAATAACTTGCGCTCCAGGCGGGGTGTTTAAACCCAATTCGGAAGAAAGGTGAATACCTTTAAACCTGTGAAGGGATCAGGATCCCTTAGACGTGAGAGAGGGGGCCAATCCTCTAATCTTTCGAAGCATCCTGAGTGTGTATCCTGGTGCTATATCCCGAAGCGTATTCTGGAAAACACTTATAAGCTAAGGTGGGTGTTAGCCTGGCTGACACCCATCCGATGCTTAAGTCAGTAACGGGTTCAAAACAGTAAATGATATTAAAATTTAATAAAAGAGACAGATACCATCCTGAGTTGGAATTTAAATTCCATACTCACTTGAAATAGAGTTTTAGATGTATAGCATTCCAGGATCTCGGTAGCATATCCCCCTCCATATTCTTGAGTCGGTATGCTCCTTTTCCTGATTCTGATTCAACTTCATAGGGTCCTTTCCATTTTGGAGCAAATTTTCCATCAGGAGGATTAGTAGTATTCTGAAAAGCCTTTCTCAATACCCAATCTCCAACTTGAAATCTCCTAGTCCTTATATTCTTGTTATATGCTTTAGATATCCTCTGTTGATATGCTGCCATCATCTCTTGGTACCTGTTCAAGTGTGAAAATATCGAAATATCCTGCTAATTTTTTGAGAATTTCGAGATACTCGATTAACTTCTCACCTTTAACTGCATATGATCCATTAAAATGATTAGTGATTAACAAGGAGTCAACATATACTTGCAAATTTTTAATATTCATATTTTTAGCCAACTCTAATCCTGCAATTAAAGCCTCATATTCTGCTTCATTATTAGTAGCAGGAAATTCACATCTAATAGCCTGGGGTAATATGTCCCCCTGTGGCGATTTTAGTAGTATACCTAGACCTACACCTCTTATATTAGATGCACCATCAGTATATAATGTCCAGGATTCTAAGTTTTCTCCTAGCTGCTGTACTTCTAAGTCTACTTCATTTTGAATGTCACTACTGAAATCAGCCACAAAGTCAGCTAAAGCCTGAGACTTTATGGCATTTCTAGGCTCATAAACTAAATCATAGGCACTTAATTTTACTGACCACTTAGCCATCCTACCCGACATCTTGGGTTTCCTAAGCACGTTCTTAACAGGATAATTAGTTTTAACATGAATCCTATGTGTCTCAAAATAATGTCTAAGTTTTGTTGATGCCATAACTAGGGCTAATATCAATTTTTCCATATGAGAATTGTTAGGGGAGGATTTTCCAATGATCAGTGATCCTCATTTACTGTTGGGTTTAGTGATCCTCAATTCTGTCTGAATCAATGATCCTCAGAAAGTATTGTAGGATCTGGATCATGGATCATCATAAGGATCCTTATACTAACGATTGTCTACTTTGAATATGAAGTTGTTTTGCAGAGTACGAGCTTGGACTTGGTCTTGGCGATATTCCTGGAGCATATTCCATACTTATTCCGCACGTGCTTAACTGAAGTGGACGTTATGGAGTTCGTGGAGGACTTGCATGATATGCGGACAGTTTGTTAGCTTAGATATTTTCCATTTTTAAAAGGGATAGCGAGCTAAATAGAAACACTTGGCTATTTTTAGCTTAACACACACACTCGCAACTGCTCTCATCAGCTCTTGACAATTCACTTGGCGATTACACACTTTTTTGCACATTACACTATAGTGATCCTTGTAATTAGCTCGCTATCATCCGAAGTTGTAATACATTTCTTGTTTAATCTGAGTTGGTGATCGGTAGTTTCCATCACCCGAGGTTTTTTATGCCGGAGATCATTCATTGATCAAGGGCTTTTTCCTCGTACAAATCTTTGTGTCACTTGTTCATTTCATTTCTGAGTGATCCTTAGTATTGTTCATTGATTCAAGCATCACACCTCACAACAGAAAGTTTGGTTGCATTATCATTGCTTGATTTTACCAAAACAGTTTGGCGTCCACCGTGGGGCAATTGGTGCTTCATTCCTAAGAAGATTCATACTTTTGTGGTCATTTCGGTTCATTACGACCAAGCAGATGGCTTCCTCAACAAAGAATACATCAAGTTCTATGCCGGTAATTAGTTCTTCACAAGGCGTTCCACCTTTGCCTCCACCACCTTCTGGATCCCAGAAGAATGCTGAGAATGCCGCGAAGAGACAAACCCCCATTTTCACAAAACCACCAACTTCTTATGTTTCCTCTAATCCTACCACTAATGACCTTTTTTACTCTGATTTTGCAGATGAGAGATCGCATGCAAGAGCAGGACAAAACCAATGAAAGGATTCTTCAGGAGATTGGTGATATTAAGAAACAGAAGAAATCAGTGGAGGATCACTCTCCTCTGATACCAAGGTCATTGGATTTCGATACTCCAGTTGTGACTACCTTACAATCGGCAGTTCCGGGCTCCAGTATCAAAGTGGTCCATCAGAAAGGCGTTATGGAACAGCAACTATGAGTCAGGCATTTGGCTCTCACTTCCAGCCTCAAGGATCCTCTTCTCAACCATCGGGATCCTCTTTTCGGCATCAAGGATACTTCACGTCAGGAGGATATTTGGGAATGCATGCAGTTCAAGGATCCTCCCAGGGTAAAGGATCCTCCCAGGTTCAAGGATCCTCTACGGCTCCAGGATCCTCCCAGGTCCAAGGATCCTCCATGGCTCAAGGATCCTTCCAGCTTCAAGGATCCTCTATGACTCCAGGATCCTCCCAGTTTCTAGGATCCTCTCTGCCCCAAGGATCCTTTCAGGTTCAAGGATCATCTTAGCTTCAAGGATCCAACATCATTCAGGATCAGGGATTCTTAAGAAGTATGCAACCTCCGAGCACCGATGTTCATCAAGGAGACTTCATACCAATGCAGACCATTGCTTCATCTGGTCCTTCGATCATACCAGAATCCCGTCTATATGGATTCACTTCTGCAATTCCAAACATGAATCCTCCGGGAGGTAACACTTTTAATAATTCATATAACACTAACCATGGCTCAATGCAGGATACAGGTATCAATCAGGCTATGGCTAGGGAATTACAGAAACTTAAGGATATGATATCCAGTGTACCAGGAGTGGTTAAACCCATTCCTGAAATTGGAGATGGTAGCCATAGGATATCTCGTTTTACACCACCCTTATGTGATGCTGAGATACCCAAAAGGTTCCAGATACCATCTATGAAGCTGTATGATGGTTCAACAGATCCAGAAGAGCATGTAGCTCAGTATAGGGAGAGGATGGAGATCAATCCAATTCCTGAGAGGTTAAAGGAAGCATGTCTATGCAAGGGATTTGGATCCACACTCACAGGATCTGCTCTTAAATGGCTGCTAAGTCTTCCCCCTTACTCTATTACTTCATTTGCTAATCTAGTTAATTTGTTTAATAGTCAATTCTCTTGTAGTAGAAAATTTGAACGATTAACTAATGATCTATATAGGGTAACACAAGGTCAAAATGAATCACTTAGAGATTATATCACTAAGTTTAGTAAAGAATCCTTAGATATTCCTAATTTGGATATTGCTACGGCTGTAGAAGCCTTTAAAATGGGATTGCTTAGGGATTCACTATTCTATGATGATCTTGTTATGACACCTTGCAGGAATCTTGATGAAGTAAGAACCAGGGCCCTTAGGTTTATCCGCCTAGAGGATGACAAAAGGATCCAGGATAGATTGACAAGATCCTCAAAACAGGAGAAACAAGGATCCTACTTCAAGAACAACAAATCCAAGTCCTACAACAAGTCTGATAACCAGAACGTGCATGCAGTGGAACAAGAAGAGGATGATGAGGATTATCCTCCTATTTCTGAATACTGTTTTTCTGTTGATAACAATGAACTAATCCTTGCAATGCAGAATCTAGGTGAGAAAGCTAGGTGGCCGAGAAAAAGTGATAAACCAGCTGCTACAAAGGATAAGTCCAAGTGGTGTGCATATCATGAGGATTTCGGGCATCTCACTGAAGAGTGTATTGCACTAAGAAAGGAAATTGGTTACTTGTTGAGCAAGGGGCATTTGAAGGAACTTTTGGGACGAAAGAAGTCAAGGATCCAGGATCCTGAAAGGATCCCGGAAAGGGCTCCTGCTCCTCCAGCAGATGCACAAGTTATAAACTTCATATCCGATGGATCAGACAATTGTGGTACTTCCTTCTCAGCAGCCAAGAGACATGCTAAGGAAACCAAGATGGATAATGGGGACAGACCCATCCGGACCTCCACCGTCACCAAGGATAAGATCATAACTTTTGATGAGGATGATCGTGTTGATGTCCAGGATCCTCATCATGATGGTCTTGTGATTACATTGTTTATTTCTAACCACTTTGTTCACAGGATCCTAATCGATGGAGGAAGCTCTGTGAACATCATTCAGCTTGATGTCCTCAAGAAAATGAATATCCCAGAGTCTGATATTGTCCCAAGATCCTCAGTCCTTGTAGGATTTAGTGGGGAAACCAAAAACACATTGGGGGACATCAAACTCCCTATTTATATTGAAGGACTCCATTCTTATCAGAAATTTTGTGTTATAGATTGCTTATCTTGTTGTAATGTTATCCTTGGCAGGCCATGGATACATGATATGAAGGCGGTCCCATCTACCTATCATCAGTGTGTAAAGCTTCCAAGTCCATGGGGAGTGGTGAAAATTGAGAGTGATCAACAAGAGGCTAAGAATTGTTATACATCATCAATGAAGCCAGCCTCAAGACCAAGGGAGCAATAGCAATTAAAGTATCCTTCAAGAGATGTCTTGGAGGCAAGAGAACAGGATTTGAAAGAAATCCTCATGGATCCTGATGATCCTGAATCCAAGATCTTCATAGGATTAGGGATCCTTAGCGACATTGAACAGGAGCTAGTATCCTTCCTTAAAAGAAGGAAAACTACCTTTGCCTGGAAACATGAGGATATGACAGGTATATCTAAAGATATAATTACTCATAAACTTGGCATTGACAGGTCATTCAAGCCAATTCATCAAAAGAGGAGGAAGTTTGCACCTGAAAGGAATGCTATTATCCAGGAAGAGGTAGATAAACTACTTCGGGCAGGTATGATAAGAGAGGTTAAGTATCCAAGATGGTTAGCCAATGTGGTTGTTGTTCAAAAGAAAAATGGAAAGTGGAGGGTATGTGTCGATTTTACTGATTTAAACAAGGCATGTCCCAAGGATCCTTTCCCGTTACCCCACATTGACTCCATGGTGGATGCTACCGCGGGTCATGAGTTGTTGACTTTTATGGATGCTTCATCTGGATTTCAACAAATTCAGATGGAACCATCTGATCAAGAGGATACAGCCTTTATGACCCCAACTGGTATATATTGTTATATTGCTATGCCATTTGGACTAAGGAATGCAGGTGCTACTTATCAAAGGCTAGTCAATATGATGTTCAAGGAACAAATTGGACACACTATGGAAGTCTATATTGATGACATGGTGGTTAAGTCTAAGAAAGCTGAGGATCACCTTAAAGACTTGGAGGAAGCATTCAATATCCTTGATAAATTTAATATGAAACTAAATCCTTCCAAGTGTCATTTTGGTGTTAAGGCAGGTAAATTCTTAGGCTATATGGTGACAAAGAGGGGCATTGAAGCAAGTCCAGAGCAAATCAAGGCTATTGTGAATATCAAATCTCCTGCCAATGCTAAGGATGTGCAAAGATTGACAGGCAGGATCGCAGCCATGAACAGGTTCATATCCAAATCCTCAGAAAAGTGCAAGGAATTCTAAGACATCCTGAGGAAGAACAAGAAATTTGAATGGACTGAGAAGCATGAAAGTGCCCTCAAAGCTCTTAAGGATTACCTATCCTCAGCCCCGGCCCTGATGAAACCAGAAAAAGGAGATATATTATCCTTATACTTAGCAGTATCCTCAAAAGCAGTAAGTGCGGTCCTTGTTAAGGATCACCAAGGTACACAACATCCTGTTTATTATGTAAGTAAGAGTTTACTTGATGCTGAATCCAGGTATTCACACTTAGAGAAACTTATCCTTGCATTAATAATGGCATCTACTAAATTAAGACATTATTTTGAGACTCATGCCATTATTGTTAAGACTAATTTTCCAATTAAGAATGTTCTCAGGAAACCTGAAATGCCAGGAAGGATGGCTAAGTGGGCAGTGAAGCTTAGTGCATATGATATAAGATATGAACCAAGGATTGCCATCAAATCCCAAGCCTTAGCTGACTTTGTGGCAGATTTTAGTAGTGATTTGCAAAAGGAGGCTGAGTTAGAAGTCCAACAGCTTGAAGAAACTAAGGATCCTTGGATACTCTTCACTGATGGAGCCTCCAATGTAAAAGGAACAGGGCTGGGAATACTACTAAAATCGCCACAGGGGGACATAATACCCTACTCCATAGCTTGTGAATTTCAAACTACCAACAATGAGGCTGAGTATGAAGCCTTGATAGCTGGTTTGCAAATTGCTAAGCATATGAGGATCAGGTATCTTGAGGTACATGTAGATTCATTATTAATCACTAATCACTTTAATGGATCCTATGCTGTTAAAGGTGAAAAGCTAATCAAATATTTAGAGATAGTCAAAGAATTGGCACTCTCTTTTGTTTCCTTTAGTTTGACACAGGTACCAAGGGAAGAGAATGCAGAGGCTGATGCATTAGCCAATCTAGGATATAAGGATCCCTATTATCCATATCCTGACCCCTGCTATCGAGGATCATGTAGCTATGGAGATAGGAGAAGATTCTGCAATCATCCCTAGTGATGATACTCAATCTCATTCAGGATCATGGATCCTCCCAATCATGAGATACATACAACATGGAGAGATTCCTACAGGAGAAAACCCTAGGGCTTTCAAAATTAAGGTATCTCAATTTACAATATTGAATAATATGTTGTATAAACGATCTCTTGCAGGACCATATCTAAGATGCATTGAGAATCCTGAAATCCAAGAAGTCCTAAAGGATTTCCATGAAGGAGATTGTGGAAACCACACTGGGGGCAGGGCATTATTCTCAAGGATCCTGAGGACAGGATACTATTGGCCCACTATGAAGAAGGATGCTGTGGAGTATGCCAAGAAGTGTGATCCTTGTCAGAGACACAGTAATATCCTTCACCAACCAGCAGAACTTTTGCATCCTATATCCTCCTCTTGGCCATTTATGAGATGGGGAATGGATATAGTTGGTAAGCTTCCTAAGGCACCTGGTGGAAAAGTATTCATGCTTGCTATGACTGATTACTTCTCCAAGTGGATAGAGGCTGAAGCCTTTGCTCAAGTCAGAGAAAAGGAAGTTATATCCTTTATTAAAAGAAACATTATTACTAGATTTGGTATCCCTTCTGAAATTGTTTGTGATAATGGATCCCAATTTATTGGGAATAGAACTACTAACTTTTGTGACAGCTGGGGGATTAAGATGATAACATCAACACCAGTCCACCCACAAGCTAATGGTCTGGCAGAATCATCCAACAAGATCATCATTAACAATTTAAGGAAGAAGCTTGGATCCAAGAAAGGAAAATGGGCAAAAGAACTACCTTATGTGCTTTGGGCCGATAGGACGACTCCCAAGAATGCTACTGGCCAAACTCCATTTTCTTTGGTATTTGGGGCAGAATCAGTGATCCCTACAGAGATGGTGGTTCCAACTGCAAGAACAAGCATTCGTGATCCTGAAGAAAATGCTGAAAACTTGGTTCAAGACTTGGATACTATAGAAGAAATCAGGGATTTGGCAAGGATAAGGATGGCCAGTTATCAACAAAGGATGGCTGGAGCTTACAATAAAAATGTCAGGATCAGGAAGTTCCAAGTTGGTGATATGGTATTGAGGAAAGCATTTTAGAATACCACAAATCCTGCTGATGGAAAGTTGGCACCAAAGTGGGAAGGCCCTTATTTGATTGAAGCTGAGGCAGGAAAGGGGGCATATCGATTGCTAACAATGGAAGGTGATTTGCTGCCAAGAGCTTGGAATGCTGTCCACTTGAAGAAATACTTCATGTGATAAGGATCCATGATCCTAACATGACAAGTATCCTTGAAGGATCCTTACAGGACAGATGATCCTCATTTTGGTAATGATCTAATCTCAAACTATTTCATTCTTTAATTATCCTATATAAGGATAAGGATCCTGTATCCTTTATCCTCCTTTCACTTGATTCTGAGTTTTGAAGGTTCAGGTATCCTTAACAAAGGACTGATTATCCACAGAAGTATCCAGTTATTTGGGCTTGACCCCAGTTATTTGGGCTTGACCCCAGTTATTTGGGCTTGACCCCAGTTTGGGCCTGTCCCCAGTTTCGCCAGTAGCGCACGATGATCCTGGTATAGTTCAAGGCAATGGGACCAGTACTCGCTTTAGGGGCTGACAATTTCATTGTACTGGCTATATTCAGGATCCTACGTATAATGGTAGACGTACCATACATCCGTTCCTAAGGTTTCTAACGTTTTCACGTTAGCTAAGGTTTTGACATTTTCATGTCACTAAGTTTGGATAGTCGCCAGTGAGGGCCATACTCCAGTTTACACACGATCCTTTGGGCTTGTCCCCAGTTATCCTTTGGGCTTGTCCCCAGTTATCCTTTGGGCTTGTCCCCAGTTATCCTTTGGGCTTGTCCCCAGTTATCCTTTGGGCTTGTCCCCAGTTATCCTTTGGGCTTGTCCCCAGTATATTGGGCTTGTCCCCAGTTACTAACTCTTATCTTATATTGGCTTAGTCCCAAGTTGTATCCTATTTCAGGTTTTTGGAGACAAACGACCAAGGATCCTTGATCCTTACCTTCTACTAAGGTTTGTCTTTTGGTTATCCTGATTATAAGTGTTAAAGGTTAGGATCCTAACTTGGATTCTCAGGTATGATCCTTAACTATTTTGATTTTGTTCATTATTCATTTTAGTAACCCTTATCCTTTGACAACTGAACTTATGATCCTTAAAATACACTACTTTTCGGAACTTGTCGACTATAGGATATGTGATCCTTGATCATATCCTAAACTTTTTGAGGATATTTATTAAATTTTTCTTTACTTGATAAGTTTAGACAAAATGTATATCACAACAATTGAAAAGTAAAGTACTAACATGGATAGTAACACGGGAGATAGCCAAAAAGTTAAAGTTATTTTATTCACGAAACGTTAAACCCTTTAAGGTTGTCAAAATTGCCAACCCACATTTCTACCAGCAAAACGTGGCCCGTCCACATAGGTTGGCAAAGGGTGTCCATTGTTTACGGGTCTTTGTAGTGCAGGAAATAAAAGACGGAAGGATAACGGGTGGCTTCATCCCCCAAACAGAGGATCCATACACCACCCATTATCCTGCCTATTGTTCAAGGATCCATGATCCTTCACCCTAGAAACTATTGTCTAAAGTTATTACAGCCCAAGATTGTTTCAAAACACCATAACCACAATAAAACTACCAAATTCTAAAAAATGGGCTCCGGCTACGTCTAGAAATGTCCTTCATCGCCCATTCCTGCAGTTTACACCTTTGCTGCATCACCATCTCCTCCAGCTCCAGCATCCTTGATGTGTGTAAAATGTAACATATAAATTACATCAAATGAGGCATAAAACTAACCCTTTTTAAGTACTAATGTTGGAAAAAGAGTGTTTTTGTCTTCCTTTTGTATTTTCAGGATTAAATGAGCTCAAATTCACAAAAGAAGCAAAAAGACAGCTAAATCCAACATAAATACAAGAAAAGGAACATAAGTGGACTGCCCGATCCCTCAACGGCATCTTCCCAAGCAAAATAGAGAAGGCAGAAGACTGAACACGCCCCGTGCTCAGCCAGCACGGGGCCGTGCCCAAGAAGCAGCAGAAAAGACAAACCTATAGAAGCTTCTATTGCCCACCACGGGGCCGTGTCCAGTGAACACGGGGGCGTTGCGAAAGTACAGCAGGCGCATTAATTGTAATTGCGAATTACAATTAATGAAGAGAGAGAGTGTCAGACAGGCACGGGGGCGTGTCCAGCGGACACGGGGCCGTGCCCAACCTTCTGTTCAGCCTATAAATAGGAGTGCTTGGTTTCATTTCAACTCATCCCTTGGCACACCACATCTCTCACACTTCATCCACCACCCACCACCATCACAACACCATCATCCACCACCATCATCCATTGTCCATCGTAGAGTGTGTGAGTCGTCTCGGGATCCAAGATTGATCGTAAGAGTTCTTGACAATCAAGGCCATGTTTGCCTAAGTCTCTTACATCACTTGGTGAAGACAAAGTGTCTAGTATAATACTTTTTATTTCTAATCTTTTGCACTTTTTATTTGGTTTTGTATTAATGACTTTAATAACTAGTTACTTATGTTGAAGGTGATCTTTCCTTATCGTTTGTCCGTGGTGTCTTGGCATTATTTTACTGTCTATATAAAATAAAAGATTTTCACCATTCATATCTCCACGGTCTATATGGAGGTATGTTGGCTACCTGGTCGGGGGTTAAGGGAACGGTTTGGTAAAGGTCTTGCCATTGTTCAGCGTTTAGAGGTCCTGCAATGGACCTGGGTCAAATTTAGTAGGACCTCCTTCAATGCTTCACGGTATTGGATGGCGGGGGTCCAAACTCTTTGATCCCCTCATAAGTTAACTACTATTAATACTATAACCCGGCTATTTAGGACTGTATCCCTGCTGACTCAGACTACTTAGTCGAGGGTAACGTCACCGCCAAAAGCGGGGCCTACCATAATTTGCATTAATAACTTAATTAATTATCTTCCAATAATCCACCCTTTTAGGATTGTATCCTTGCTGACTCAAACTACTGGGGTGAGGGTAACGTCACCTTCAAAAGAGGGGCCTACTACAATAACTAAGATAATCTCTTAAATATGTGCAAAAGTGCGGAAATAATCAAAGGTTATACTAGATACGAGTCGGAACCAAGTGATTCATCTTGTCTATCTGTTTTTCTTTTATTTTTACTTTTCAGCATTTTAGTTAGTTTTTATTTTTCTTAGTTTAAAACATTTTTCTAAACTTTTTATTTTGATTAGACGTTGAGGATAAACCGGTACTAAAAGCTCTTGTGTCCTTGGACGACCTCGGTATCTTACCAACGCTATACTACGCTCACGATGGGAGCACTTGCCCATATGTGTGTTTAGTGTTAGTAAAATATCGTGTTTTATAAATTTAAAACTTGGCTAAAATAAGTGTTAAAGGGGCTTAAAATATACACCTAATATATATAACACTTTACCTCACATCAAGTTTTTGGCGCCGTTGCCGGGGACACAAGGATTTTAAGAAAGTTAGGAATTAACGGCCTAATCGTTTTTCTTATTTTTCATTTTTTTTAGGATTTTTTTTAGATTTTTCAGCTTCTGCAGAGCTAAGCACGGGCCGTGCCTGGTCGGACACGGGCCGTGCCCAGCAACATCACTGGCAGTTTTTATTTTCTGAGTTACAGAGAGCTGAACATGGGGCCGTGTCCAACTCCCAGTAACAGGGATCCGGGAAACAATTACTGTATCTCTGACCACGGGCTGTGTTCACTGAACACGGGGCCGTGGTGAACCTTCTGACCAACGTTCTTTTCTGTTTTTATTGCAGGACTTGGAACCCAGGTGCCGCATTTGAACCTCCTACGTAGTGCATGAGCTCCAGTTCTAGTAGAGACATAAAAGAACCACTAGAAGAACCCGAACGCTTTCTCAGAAAAAGACTTAAAGCTAAAAATCAAGAGAAAGTTTCGGGGGACCCACTTCCAATGGCGGACCAACGTACCCTCATGGATTACCTACGGCCCACCGTAGGCAATCTCGGTGCCGCTATCAATGCACCGAATGTCGAAGCCAACAACTTCGAACTTCGACCGCATTTGATACAAATGCTCCAAAACTCCGCAACCTTTCATGGGCTTGCGGACGAGGATCCCCATCTGCATATTACTAATTTCTTGGAAATATGTGATACTTTTCGGATCAATGGAGCATCAAACGACGCCATTCGCCTTAGGATGTTTCCATTTTCACTAAAAGACCGAGCTAAGGCTTGGCTTAACACCCTCCCAGTTGGCTCGGTAAACACCTGGGATGAACTAGCCCAAAAGTTTCTATTTAAGTATTTCCCTCCTGCTAAAACGGCTAAATTAATGACTGAAATTAATACATACTCACAAGAGGATGGGGAATCCTTATATGAAACTTGGGAAAGGTTCAAGGAGCTTCTAAGAAAGTGTCCTCATCACGGTCTAGCGGTATGGCAACAAGTATCCACTTTCTACAATGGGTTGTTGCCACACACAAGACAAACACTTGATTCAAGCTCCGGGGGACTTTTAGGTAATCGTCGCCCAAATGAAATATATAATCAAATTGAGGAAATTGCTCAAACCAATTTTCAATGGCACACTCCCCGAGGTAATAAATCTATTACCCCGGGCGCCCATAAGGTTGATGAAAGCACCTCTTTACAAGCCCAAATCGAGGCCCTCTCTTCGAAAATCAAAAGGCTAGAAATGACAAAAACGGCCTCGGTTATGGCTTGTGAAGGGTGTGTGGGTCACATGAAAATTGGAGTTGTATGAAAGAATTAGAAGAACAAGCGGAAACGGTAAACTACATTGATAATAGACCTAGGCCGTCGGGTCCTCCAACGGGTACCTACAACCAAGGATGGCGTAACCACCCAAATCTTGGTTGGAGAGATCCCGGCAATAGTAGTAACCAACAAAACCAACGAACTAATTTTCAACAACCACAAAATTTCTCTCAACAACAAGGTGGAAGAGAAAGGCTTGAAGATACCCTATCTCGCCTCATCTCCGACACCGAAAAGAAAAACTCGGACCGATTTCAACAATTGGAATCGAATTTTAGAAATCAACAAGCTAGCATTCAAAACGTTGAAAAACAATTAAATCAACTAGCTCAAAATTTCTCCGAGAGACCACAAGGCGCGTTACCAAGTAATACCGAAACCAACCCAAAGGCGCAAGTACACCTCATCACATTGAGAAACCGAACCGTGGGTCCTGAGGATGAGCCCTTACCACCAATTGAAGGAAGTCAACGCCAAAACACTACTTCACCCACACCTCAACCAGAAAAGGCTCCTTCAACAAATCAAGAGCCCACCAAGACTCATCCGATTCCGTACCCCGGCAGGTTAAATCGTCAAAAGACCGATGAGCAATTCGCAAAGTTTGAAAGTTTACTAAAACAATTGCATGTTAATATTCCTTTTATTGAGGTCCTAACACAAATGCCTAAATATGCAAAGTTTGTGACAACTGGCCCCAAACCGGTAATTTCCGTACACATTAATTATTGCTTAATGACTGCAATTAGTGCTTAATTGTCAGCAATATCTGATTACATACTAAACAAGTGAATTCATGCACGTTGTATACTACAAAATATTGCTTTATGCATAAACGAGAGCGTTGCGTCAGAAATACTAGTAAACTCACCGGTAAGACACACTGTGTCAACAGAACTGCAGAAAGCAGTCAGACATTAGAATTGAGGCCTAGGTGTAGGTCCGACGACAAAAGTGCATTAAAACCCAAGAGTACATACAAGGGTTTAATATATATGCAATACGAAAGCAAAAATAAGCACTAAAAAGCACCCGAAACGCACTTTAAGTGCAGAAATTATATAATTCAGCAATAATTCAGCATTTAGACACATAAATATTATGCAGAAATGTCGTTTTATTATCCAGAATATTTCCCTAAGTGTTGGGAATCGATAGTATTATGAAAAGATACTTATTAAACACTAAAAGGTGCAATTTAGCACTTTAACGGATCGGTATGCAACCAAACAACCGGACTATACCCGAAACATGAAAATATTGTTATTTTCATTATTTATCTTTTTCTGAGCCAGTTAGGGTCCCTGAATACCCTAACACCCGTCATAAAGCACAACACACTAGTAACCGGGTTAATCACTTAACTAACCTAGATTAACCTAACTAGTGTCTAACTATTTAGTTGGATTTGAACCAAGACCCCCCCCCCCCCCCTTAACCAACCGTCCCCAAAAGGGGGACATACTTTGTCCTTCCATTGATTAATTAATCACTTGTGTCTAATATCAAGTAGACATAAAATCCCTTGGACAATTAACTTGAAAATTATCTATAAGTTATAACATTAACACACCAACACTTTCATCACAAACTCAACACACACAAACTCTCCCTCTCTCTCTAAGAAGCTACGACCAAACATCCCTTGAACACACAACCATTTCCAAGCTTTGATCTTGCCATTTCAAGTTCATACAAGTGTTAAGGGTCGCATATAAGGAGTCTTGGAGCAAACGGAAGGCGAAGGACCTCTTTATCTTGCTTTTATCCACCCTATTTGCGCTTAGATTCTTCCCTAGCCTCGAGCTAGTGGTATGTTGCTTAAATCACCTTCTCGAACTATTTTAAAGTGGTTAAAATAAGTTGTAACGGTTAAAACTCGTTAACATGCAAGATGACACACAAAAGTCTACTAAAAACACTAAAAATGTTGGTTAAAAGCACATATGTTGTGTAAAGCATGTAGTATTTGATTTGTGTGATTATTTGGACCCGATCTATGTTGTGGTAGCTCGGATCATCATTTAACCCAGTTTAGTCATGATCTTGGATTATGACATAAAGCTTGTTTAAGTGTAACAAAGGGTTAGGTGATGAAACTCTACCACACATCAAACTTGAACTTGTGTAAAAATGATTTTTCTTACGAAATAGTGTTTAAAACTAGTAGATCTACGGATCTACAAGCGGTACTTTCAAAGGACCAAGTGTCCAAGAAATCATATTTTCTAAAGCCGAGTCTTACATGAAAAAGAATGGTTTTAGCAAACACACGAGTATGTAAACACTTGTGTAACACAAAGTTTCGACAAAATAACTATTTTTGTAAATGCTTACCGGAAGTTGTAAAGATGTAACTTCTTTAAAAGCGAGACTTTCAAGAAACAAAGTTGATCTATACAAAGATCCACTAAAAATAATGGAAGGATACTACTTATTTTGGAAAAACCACAAGTTCATGTATTTCTGCGATTATATCTATTTTAACTAGTTGCATATTGTTTATTGTTGAATGAGGAGATTGTTGACGATTTAAAAGAAAATAAACACATGTTTTGAAAACATGGGAAACCTCCATTTTTAGGGGAAACTCTGTCAAAATTTTTATAAATTTTGACACTTAGAAAAAATATAAGTTTTTGAGAAACTTATTCCCTAAAAATGTGTTTAAAAGTATTACTAAGGTTTCCCTGATTTTTGATGATAAGAAATGAGGATTTCTTCAAGAATAAAAATGGATATAAGTATGTATATTTTTGAGAGAAAAATATATATTATTTGATCACCAACTTATGTGCTAAGTGTATATAGTATGTGTTATACGTGCTAGCGAATTAAGACTTGAAATTACACTAAATACTCGTGAGGAGTATAAACACAAAAATACACATACAAAATACAAGGTACATAATTCGGGTGCGAAGTGCAAAACACAAAAGACTTATATTTATTTAGAGAAAATAATATAAGTAAGATACGTAGTTAAAAATATGAAATATTTTTAACACAACAATACAAATACAAAAGAGAGTGACTGTACTTGTGCGACGCAAGTCTAGTGACTAACATTAAGAAAACGCGTATAGGTTACGACGTTAAGTAAGCAAGTCCGGTGAAGTTTACGACGCACAGGAACGCAAAGTTGTGAGTTCATGCTCCCCCTTTTCTTTTAACTGTTTTCAGTTTTTATAACTTCGGGGGTGAAATACATGTACAAAAGTACAATATTTATAAATGGTATGATATAAATACAAGAAGTACACTTGGTGAGAACGAGAACCAAGTGTGACAAAATATAAGACAATAAGAAACGCGCTTGGTGAGGACGAGAACCAAGTTGGACGCGTTATGAGAAATGATAACAAGAAACGCGCTTGGTGAGAACGAGAACCAAGTAGGATGCGTTATGAGAAATAGTGTCACGAATAGGGTACAGAAGCACCATTAATCGTGTACATACTTAGACCGCAGAACAAAAGGTTAGATCTAATGGGTTCCGGGCAGCCCCACTCTTAGCCACTCTTTTACCAAGCAGTGTTTTTGTGTCTCAGTCGTGAATCGACTACAGAAAAATGCCTATGGTTTGGTGACTTCCTATGTCGTGCCACATGTTAATGGCTTTGCAACCCATTAACAATTTGATATTTACAGAAATACTGTATTTACATAAAATTCATACCATACTAAAATTGATATATAACTTGAAGTACGTGGGGTACTCAAGAAGATTGAATTATACTTGAAGTACGTGGGGTACTCAAGAAGAAATTGAATTATACATGTGTACGTGGTGTACACATGAAACTGAATTTATATATGAAAACTTGATTTACTCACAAACTATGTTTTCATACAAAGTATACAAACATGAAATACAAAACTGCATGAATTCACACCAACATTATGTTGACGTTTTTCCAAAACTCACATGTATTTCAGGTAACTAGGATGGATGTGCGCGTGGTCTTACTCATGCTCGTGGATGTCGCTTTGTTTATCTTTAAATAAAGTTGTGACTTTTAAGACAATATGTTATCTCGTGTTGCAAACACTTGATATATGTTTTCAGTAATGTAATATTTGAAGATATTTTTGAGCATGTAGTATGTTTACTCTTCGTATGCAATGAGAACCTTTCATGATCACACCTCGTGCTTCCGCCGCAGAAAGGGGTGTGACAGATTGGTATCAGAGCTGCGATTGTAGTGAACCAGGATTCCTTCTCGAGTCTAGTCTACAATCTCTAGGATCCATTCACGAAAACAATTTTCAAAGAGTTTTCATTGCATAAAACGTCCCGCGACATCCACTGCCTGAAACTGTCTACATGAGTCTAGAAAGGACACTACGAGACTTAGAGTGCACTTGAGTAGCACTTGTCGTTGACTAGAAATTACTTGCAATTATGTGTGATAATTAGCATGTACTAGAAGTAGAATGTCACAAGTATATGTGACTTTACCTGAAAGCGATGGCCCATCTGAAGGAAGAAATACGAGGATGAAACGAACTGTGCGGACTGTGCAAGGAGTTACGTAATTATGGATGCATACATAATTATGGAATTCAGTGCACAGAAACCACAGCAAGTCTTGTCACGTATAGATTCCCTCAGTGCAAGCCTACTAAGTACTCTGCTAGAGTAATAATTGTTTGATGTCACTTATGTGGTATATATACCTGTGAATATATGATACTACTGTCTAGTGTGACGATATCAAACAAATGAGTAACCCTGTTGTGTTAAGTTCTGTCAGAACATGGCACCCAGGAAAGCTGTGAATGCTCGCAATGACGATCAACCTCCTCCTCCCCTACTGCCCAGAACTGCTGATGAGCTGAACGCCCTGCTGGAGGAAAGGATCTCCGCTGCTATCGCCCAGTACGAGGCGAACCGAACTCAAGACAGTGGAGGACCAAGCAACGCTAGGCGTAATGGAGATTCATCTGGAGGCAACGCGGCTCAAGGCTGCACTTTCAAGCAGTTCCTCGACTGCAAGCCAATGAACTATGACGGCACAGGAGGTGCAGTAGCATTTGTGCGCTGGACGGAGAAGACTGAAGCTACTTTCCGCATGAGCAAATGTACCGCGGATCAACAAGTCACCTTTGCTACTGGGTTGTTCGTCGATGAAGCTCTGACTTGGTGGAACCTGCAAGCCCAAACTTTGGGTGATGATGCCGCTTATGGCCTAACTTGGGAGGAACTGAAGGAAAGAATGAGAGAGAAGTACTGCTCTCGTGCGGAACTCCAAAGGCTGGAAACAGAGTTCTGGCACTTGACTATGGAAGGTGCTGACATCAATGGTTACACTCGAAGGTTCCACGATCTGTCAAGAGTGCTTCCCTACATGGTGACTCCTGAATTTAAGCGTGTGGAACGCTACATTTGGGGACTGGCCTCAGAGTTTCGTGGCATGGTGACGTCGGCCAAACCACAAACAATCACCGAGGCTGTAACTCTGGCTGTCAGCCTTACTAAAGACTGTGTTCGGATGAAGAAGCTATCACTGAACCCAACAGAAAATGCCGAGACGCATGCTGAGTCGTCTGGCGACAAGAAAAGGAAATATGCAAACTTGAATCAAGCAACTCGTAACAACAAAGGTTCCAACAAGAAGCGTGACCCTAACCCGCCTCAAGGGGCGAAATCTCTTGCAGCTATGAACGACGCACCAGCAAGGGGATACCGGGGTATCTCGCCCAAATGCCATCGGTTTAAACACCATCACGAGGGAGCTTGTCGCATCCCAAGGTGCGACAAGTGTGGAAAGTTGGGTCACCGCACGGAAGACTGCTGGAGTAAGAGGAACGGGAATGGAAATCATAATGGGGCTGATGATAGGAACAATGGTGGAAATGGAAACGGTGCTGGCAACAAGAATGGGCGAAACCAAGGATGCTTCAGATGTGGAAGCAAGGATCATTTCATGAAGGACTGCCCAGAGAGAAACAATGCTCAGGCCCGAGCATTTGTGATTGGAGCAAGGGACGCACGTGAGGACCCTAATGTGGTCAACGGTACGTTCCTCATTAACAATCACTTTGCATCCATATTATTCGACACTGGCGCCGATTATAGCTTCATGTCTGTGGAATTTAAATGCATACTTGGAATAGAATCTAGTAGATTAGAAATTCCTTATTCCATAGAACTAGCCAATGGTAAACTTGTTGAATCGGGCGAAGTTGTTAGAGGCTGCACGCTAGAACTTGGTGAACGAAGGTTTAGCATCGACCTCCTACCTATTCAATTGGGTAGCTTCGATGTAGTAGTCGGAATGGACTGGTTGTCCAAGAACAGAGCTGAAGTCATTTGTCATGAGAAAATCATTCGCATCCCTCTGGCGAATGATGAAACTCTCATCGTACATGGAGAAAGACGAAACGCGCCTCTACGAATCATCAGTTGTATGAAGGCACAGAAGTGCTTGAGGAAAGGATGTGTCGCTTTCCTAGCACACGTTATAGACAAGAAGGCTGTAGAGCCAAAACTCGAAGACATTCCTGTGGTGAAGGAATTTCCTGAGGTGTTCCCTGAAGATCTGCCAGGACTACCTCCGCAACGACAAGTCGAATTCCGTATAGACTTGGTTCCAGGAGCCGCTCCTGTAGCCAAGGCTCCCTATCGACTTGCACCATCCGAAATGCAAGAATTATCTACACAACTTCAGGAGTTATTGGATAAAGGATTCATAAGGCCAAGCTTCTCACCCTGGGGAGCTCCAGTATTGTTCGTGAAGAAGAAGGATGGATCTCTGCGGATGTGTATCGATTACAGGGAACTGAACAAGCTCACGATCAAGAATCGGTATCCGCTACCGAGGATTGATGACTTATTTGATCAACTGCAAGGATCAAGCTACTATTCCAAGATCGACCTTCGATCTGGATACCATCAGCTGAGAATACAAGAAGAAAGCGTGCCAAAGACTGCATTCAGAACGCGATATGGGCATTACGAATTTCTTGTGATGCCATTCGGGCTGACGAATGCACCAGCGGTCTTTATGGATCTGATGAACCGCGTATGCAAACCGTATCTCGATAAATTCGTGATTGTATTTATCGATGATATCCTGATTTATTCGCGAACGAAAGAAGAACATGAGCAACATCTCAGAACTATTCTGGAACTACTGAAGAAAGAGAAACTTTATGCAAAGTTCTCGAAATGCGAATTTTGGATTCGCGAAGTACAATTTCTTGGTCACGTGGTGAATGAGAAGGGCATTCATGTAGACCCATCCAAGATTGAAGCGATAAAGAACTGGGAAGCTCCCAAGACCCCAACTGAAGTTCGACATTTTTTGGGCTTAGCGGGCTATTATCGGCGATTCATCAAGAATTTCTCAAAAATAGCTCAACCGCTAACGACCCTTACTCAGAAAGACAAGAAATACGACTGGGGTTACAAACAAGAAGAAGCCTTCCAGTTACTTAAAAACAAGCTCTGCGATGCACCAATACTATCATTACCCGAAGGCACTGAAGACTTCGTGGTATACAGCGATGCCTCACGACAAGGCTTGGGTTGCGTGCTCATGCAACGCCAAAAAGTCATCGCTTATGCTTCAAGACAACTGAAGGTTCATGAGAGAAATTATACCACTCACGACCTGGAGCTGGGTGCAGTGGTATTCGCCTTGAAGATTTGGCGACATTACTTATATGGTACTCGATGTACAATCTTCACAGATCACAAAAGCTTACAACACATATTTGATCAGAAGGAATTGAATATGCGCCAACGACGTTGGGTTGAGCTGCTAAATGATTATGACTGTGAGATTAAGTACCATCCTGGAAAGGCAAACGTTGTAGCGGATGCGTTAAGCCGAAAAGAAAGGGTTAAGACCCTAAGGGTTCGAGCATTGGAAATGACGATTCGAACGAACCTCACTGCACGCATTCGAGATGCACAACAAGAAGCTCTTAAAGGAGAGAATCGTAAAGCTGAATACCTACGGGGTATGCTTAAATACATGGCGCCAAATGAAGAGGGAGCCTTATACTTTAAAAAGCGCATTTGGGTTCCGCTCTATGGTGGCCTACGAGAAGTCATCCTTGATGAAGCGCACAAGTCAAGATACTCGATCCACCCAGGGTCGGACAAGATGTATCAAGACTTGAAAGAATATTACTGGTGGCCGAGACTCAAGGGCGACGTTGCTGTCTATGTTGGAAAATGCCTAACCTGTGCTAAGGTTAAGGCAGAATATCAGAAACTGTCCGGCCTACTACAACAACCAGAGATTCCCGTGTGGAAGTGGGAACAAATCTCGATGGACTTCATAACGAAATTACCCAGGACCCCGAGAGGGCACGATATGATATGGGTAATAGTTGATCGATTGACGAAGTCTGCGCATTTCCTACCAATCCGAGAGAAGGATAGCACTGGAAAGCTTGCAGAGATATACTTAAGAGAAATTGTGGCACGTCATGGAGTGCCAATCTCAATCATTTCAGACAGAGATGGACGCTTTGTCTCAAGAATCTGGCAATCATTTCAGGAAGCCTTTGGATCTCAGTTAGATCTGAGCACGGCATTCCATCCGCAAACAGACGGCCAGAGCGAACGGACTATACAAACGTTAGAAGATATGCTACGTGCATGTGTCATGGATCTAGGCGGCAGCTGGGATACTCATCTACCGTTAGTTGAGTTTTCCTACAATAACAGCTATCATACGAGCATAAAAGCCGCGCCGTTCGAAGCTCTGTATGGCCGCAAATGCCGATCGCCCTTATGTTGGGCAGATGCCGGAGATAAACGTATGGTTGGTCCTGAACTTGTACAAGAGACAACCGACAAGATTGCGCCGATCCGAGAGCGCATTAAGGCGGCTCGAGAGCGACAAAAGAGCTACGCTGATCCGAATAGAAAATCGGTAGAATTCAAGGTGGGAGACAAAGTGTTGTTAAAAGTCTCACCATGGAAGGGCGTAGTCAGGTTTGGAAAGCGTGGAAAGCTGAATCCACGATACATCGGACCATTCAGAATTTTGAAGAGAATTGGTACCGTGGCATACAAGTTGGAGTTACCGGAAGAACTTAATGGAGTACATGATACGTTTCATGTATCCAACCTGAAGAAGAGCCCAACACAAGAAAACGTGATCATCCCGATGGATGAAGTGCATATTGATAAGGCCCTCCGATTTACAGAGCAACCCGTTGAGGTTACCGACTGGAAAGTCAACAAGACCAGGAGGAGCAGTGTGAAACTTGTCAAAGTACGTTGGAGCTCTAAGCACGGACCCGAGTACACATGGGAACGTGAAGACCAGTTCAAGAAAAAGTATCCCCACCTATTCAAGAAGACTCCAGCGAGAGTGAGCCCAGCCTGAATTTCGGGACGAAATTCTTTTAACGGGGGGAGACTGTGACAACTGGCCCCAAACCGGTAATTTCCGTACACATTAATTATTGCTTAATGACTGCAATTAGTGCTTAATTGTCAGCAATATCTGATTACATACTAAACAAGTGAATTCATGCACGTTGTATACTACAAAATATTGCTTTATGCATAAACGAGAGCGTTGCGTCAGAAATACTAGTAAACTCACCGGTAAGACACACTGTGTCAACAGAACTACAGAAAGCAGTCAGACATTAGAATTGAGGCCTAGGTGTAGGTCCGACGACAAAAGTGCATTAAAACCCAAGAGTACATACAAGGGTTTA
This sequence comes from Helianthus tuberosus, assembly GCA_030545235.1. Classification (NCBI taxonomy): domain Eukaryota; kingdom Viridiplantae; phylum Streptophyta; class Magnoliopsida; order Asterales; family Asteraceae; genus Helianthus; species Helianthus tuberosus. The sequence continues at coordinate 106,118,667 of CM060417.1, forward strand.
ATATATATGCAATACGAAAGCAAAAATAAGCACTAAAAAGCACCCGAAACGCACTTTAAGTGCAGAAATTATATAATTCAGCAATAATTCAGCATTTAGACACATAAATATTATGCAGAAATGTCGTTTTATTATCCAGAATATTTCCCTAAGTGTTGGGAATCGATAGTATTATGAAAAGATACTTATTAAACACTAAAAGGTGCAATTTAGCACTTTAACGGATCGGTATGCAACCAAACAACCGGACTATACCCGAAACATGAAAATATTGTTATTTTCATTATTTATCTTTTTTTGAGCCAGTTAGGGTCCCTGAATACCCTAACACCCGTCATAAAGCACAACACACTAGTAACCGGGTTAATCACTTAACTAACCTAGATTAACCTAACTAGTGTCTAACTATTTAGTTGGATTTGAACCAAGACCCCCCCCCCCCCCTTAACCAACCGTCCCCAAAAGGGGGACATACTTTGTCCTTCCATTGATTAATTAATCACTTGTGTCTAATATCAAGTAGACATAAAATCCCTTGGACAATTAACTTGAAAATTATCTATAAGTTATAACATTAACACACCAACACTTTCATCACAAACTCAACACACACAAACTCTCCCTCTCTCTCTAAGAAGCTACGGTCAAACATCCCTTGAACACACAACCATTGCCAAGCTTTGATCTTGCCATTTCAAGTTCATACAAGTGTTAAGGGTCGCATATAAGGAGTCTTGGAGCAAACGGAAGGCGAAGGACCTCTTTATCTTGCTTTTATCCACCCTATTTGCGCTTAGATTCTTCCCTAGCCTCGAGCTAGTGGTATGTTTCTTAAATCACCTTCTCGAACTATTTTAAAGTGGTTAAAATAAGTTGTAACGGTTAAAACTCGTTAACATGCAAGATGACACACAAAAGTCTACTAAAAACACTAAAAATGTTGGTTAAAAGCACATATGTTGTGTAAAGCATGTAGTATTTGATTTGTGTGATTATTTGGACCCGATCTATGTTGTGGTAGCTCGGATCATCATTTAACCCAGTTTAGTCATGATCTTGGATTATGACATAAAGCTTGTTTAAGTGTAACAAAGGGTTAGGTGATGAAACTCTACCACACATCAAACTTGAACTTGTGTAAAAATGATTTTTCTTACGAAATAGTGTTTAAAACTAGTAGATCTACGGATCTACAAGCGGTACTTTCAAAGGACCAAGTGTCCAAGAAATCATATTTTCTAAAGCCGAGTCTTACATGAAAAAGAATGGTTTTAGCAAACACACGAGTATGTAAACACTTGTGTAACACAAAGTTTCGACAAAATAACTATTTTTGTAAATGCTTACCGGAAGTTGTAAAGATGTAACTTCTTTAAAAGCGAGACTTTCAAGAAACAAAGTTGATCTATACAAAGATCCACTAAAAATAATGGAAGGATACTACTTATTTTGGAAAAACCACAAGTTCATGTATTTCTGCGATTATATCTATTTTAACTAGTTGCATATTGTTTATTGTTGAATGAGGAGATTGTTGACGATTTAAAAGAAAATAAACACATGTTTTGAAAACATGGGAAACCTCCATTTTTAGGGGAAACTCTGTCAAAATTTTTATAAATTTTGACACTTAGAAAAAATATAAGTTTTTGAGAAACTTATTCCCTAAAAATGTGTTTAAAAGTATTACTAAGGTTTCCCTGATTTTTGATGATAAGAAATGAGGATTTCTTCAAGAATAAAAATGGATATAAGTATGTATATTTTTGAGAGAAAAATATATATTATTTGATCACCAACTTATGTGCTAAGTGTATATAGTATGTGTTATACGTGCTAGCGAATTAAGACTTGAAATTACACTAAATACTCGTGAGGAGTATAAACACAAAAATACACATACAAAATACAAGGTACATAATTCGGGTGCGAAGTGCAAAACACAAAAGACTTATATTTATTTAGAGAAAATAATATAAGTAAGATACGTAGTTAAAAATATGAAATATTTTTAACACAACAATACAAATACAAAAGAGAGTGACTGTACTTGTGCGACGCAAGTCTAGTGACTAACATTAAGAAAACGCGTATAGGTTACGACGTTAAGTAAGCAAGTCCGGTGAAGTTTACGACGCACAGGAACGCAAAGTTGTGAGTTCATGCTCCCCCTTTTCTTTTAACTGTTTTCAGTTTTTATAACTTCGGGGGTGAAATACATGTACAAAAGTACAATATTTATAAATGGTATGATATAAATACAAGAAGTACACTTGGTGAGAACGAGAACCAAGTGTGACAAAATATAAGACAATAAGAAACGCGCTTGGTGAGGACGAGAACCAAGTTGGACGCGTTATGAGAAATGATAACAAGAAACGCGCTTGGTGAGAACGAGAACCAAGTTGGACGCGTTATGAGAAATGATAACAAGAAACGCGCTTGGTGAGAACGAGAACCAAGTAGGATGCGTTATGAGAAATAGTGTCACGAATAGGGTACAGAAGCACCATTAATCGTGTACATACTTAGACCGCAGAACAAAAGGTTAGATCTAATGGGTTCCGGGCAGCCCCACTCTTAGCCACTCTTTTACCAAGCAGTGTTTTTGTGTCTCAGTCGTGAATCGACTACAGAAAAATGCCTATGGTTTGGTGACTTCCTATGTCGTGCCACATGTTAATGGCTTTGCAACCCATTAACAATTTGATATTTACAGAAATACTGTATTTACATAAAATTCATACCATACTAAAATTGATATATAACTTGAAGTACGTGGGGTACTCAAGAAGATTGAATTATACTTGAAGTACGTGGGGTACTCAAGAAGAAATTGAATTATACATGTGTACGTGGTGTACACATGAAACTGAATTTATATATGAAAACTTGATTTACTCACAAACTATGTTTTCATACAAAGTATACAAACATGAAATACAAAACTGCATGTATTCACACCAACATTATGTTGACGTTTTTCCAAAACTCACATGTATTTCAGGTAACTAGGATGGATGTGCGCGTGGTCTTACTCATGCTCGTGGATGTCGCTTTGTTTATCTTTAAATAAAGTTGTGACTTTTAAGACAATATGTTATCTCGTGTTGCAAACACTTGACATATGTTTTCAGTAATGTAATATTTGAAGATATTTTTGAGCATGTAGTATGTTTACTCTTCGTATGCAATGAGAACCTTTCATGATCACACCTCGTGCTTCCGCCGCAGAAAGGGGTGTGACAAAGTTCATGAGGGATTTCCTCACTCACAAAAGGAAAATTGAATCATTGCAATTAGTTAACTTAGGCGAAGAATGCTCAGCTTTAGTACTCAACAAACTTCCACAAAAGAAAATCGACCCCGGGAGCTTCACAATCCCTTGCTCGATTGGAAAGTCCCCCGTCCGTAATGCTTTAGCCGATCTTGGGGCTAGCATCAACCTCATGCCCACGTCAATGTTCAAGCGACTCGGCCTAGGAACAACAAGCCCTACAAAGATGAGCATACAACTCGCCGACAGGTCCGTCAAATTTCCACAAGGTGTCGCTGAAAATTTGCTAGTTAAGGTTGACAATTTCATCTTTCCAACCGACTTTGTCATCCTAGACATGGAAGAAGACACCGATGTCCCTCTCATCCTCGGGAGGCCATTTCTAGCCACCGCCCAAGCAGTGGTGGGTATGAATGACGGAACCTTAACATTAAAGTTTGGGGATGAGGAAGTAAAATTTGAATGTGGAAAGAAAGTAGAGGAAGAAGATCCGGTCAACTACATGAAGGTCATAGACTCAAGCTTGGATGACGCTCTCCGACGGTGTAACATGGGATGCAATACATCCCACTTGGGTAACATATGACCAGGCTTTGGGTCTAGCCAAGGACCCTTATAAACGTGGCGCACCACGGAGGCATTCCGCGGAACTATCCTTAGTTTAATTTAGATGAATTTTTATGTTTTCTAGTTAGTTTTAATTTTCAGGAATAAAACACACTCATGGTGGTAAGGGATGAAAAGGGGAACGAGAAAAATGATCCCATGCACAAGAACAAGGCAACCCGACATCAATCTCTCCATTACAGAAGGTTCAACACGGGCCGTGTCCAACCAACACGGCCCCGTGCTGAACCCCCTGCAGAAAAATGCCCAGTTCAGGTAACTGGACACGGGCCGTGTTCACCAGACACGTCCCCGTGTCCAGGCTTCTGTTTCTTTTCTTTAATTTTTGTTACTGGCACCTGAACACGGGGCCGTGTCCAGACTACCAGTAACATAAATCTTTGCTTTTAACACCATTTTACACATCTAATCAACCTAAAAATTTATTTTTGGGACACATTGAGGACAATGTGTAATTTAAGTGTGGGGGGGATGCTAAAACCTTGAAATTTTGCAAGTCCTAAATACAAGCCTTACACAAAACTCTATTGGAACCGCTAATATTCCCAAATTTTTTTCAAAAATTTCATTTTTTTTACTTGTCTAGGTTTAACTCGGGAAATTCAAGTTCTCAAAAAGGTTATATTTTTACGAATTTACAACCGATAGCGTCGTGATAAAAAGAACCAACATAAGAAAATTATGAAAAGGCATGGCAAACTTAGTTAAAATTTAATTATATATACTTGATCACATAAAAACCCATTCCCACAAAAGTGAGTTTTGAGCCTTTATTGAGCATACAATTACATATCATTAAACTAAATGCTCATTTTTCGTTTCTTGTGTGAATAGCCGCTTGGTTCTTACGACTCTAGAACTTGCCATGACGATACATTCCCGGTCCTTATCAACTTAAACCCAAGTAAGTAAATGATGGAGGCATTAGGACTAACCCTTTTTATTTCTACACCATTATTTTTCTTTTTCTTTTACCACCTACCAAAAAACCCCCCTAGTTAGCCCCTTTGAGCCTAAACCTTTTCATTTCATAACCCAAACCTAACACCCTTTTACCCACCAAAACCTTTTTCATTTTTTACCCTTTGTTTTAGTAACAAGTTCGGTTTTTCGTATGTTCGTTCGAAAAAAAAAAAGTGTTGTTGATGAAGCAAAAGAAAATAAACAAACAAGTTCATCAAAAATAACTTTGTTTGAATAATAGCTTCATCAAAATAAAAGTAACAAAAATAGAAAATCTTACGAAAACCGACACTTGTTACGCTTTTCACCCTTTTTCTACTAACCACTAACCACTATCCCAACCACCTACCTTTCACACAAGCCTAACCCTTCACCCACAAAGTCCTCTTGATATCTACAAAGGTATAAAAGTTAAAAAGGAGGAGGATTGATTGCTAGGCAAGCTTATGGTAGGAATAAGTTCCATGCCGCTCTCGAGTGATTCACTAAAAATACACCTTCGGCCGAGTGTGAGTGATTTCTCCCGTGAGGTATGTGAACTAGTATATAAATGGAATTTTAAAAAAGGCATGTTATGCCCAAATAAGTAATTTCTCCTATGAAACGTTCTAAACAAATCATAACGAATAGGATTGTAAATAGATAAAAATAAAACCCAAAAAGATCTTGGATTCCCAACACTCTATGACAAGCCAAAACCTTCTCTTCTACCCATTCCATTTGGGAGTGTAAGCCACATATTAAAGAGTTTTGCTTGAGGACAAGCAAAAGTTCAAGTGTGGGGGTATTTGATGTGTGTAAAATGCAACATATAAATTACATCAAATGAGGCATAAAACTAACCCTTTTTAAGTACTAATGTTGGAAAAAGAGTGTTTTTGTCTTCCTTTTGTATTTTCAGGATTAAATGAGCTCAAATTCACAAAAGAAGCAAAAAGACAGCTAAATCCAACATAAATACAAGAAAAGGAACATAAGTGGACTGCCCGATCCCTCAACGGCATCTTCCCAAGCAAAATAGAGAAGGCAGAAGACTGAACACGCCCCGTGCTCAGCCAGCACGGGGCCGTGCCCAAGAAACAGCAGAAAAGACAAACCTATAGAAGCTTCTATTGCCCACCACGGGGCCGTGTCCAGTGAACACGGGGGCGTGGCGAAAGTACAGCAGGCGCATTAATTGTAATTGCGAATTACAATTAATGAAGAGAGAGAGTGTCAGACAGGCACGGGGGCGTGTCCAGCGGACACGGGGCCGTGCCCAGCCTTCTGTTCAGCCTATAAATAGGAGTGCTTGGTTTCATTTCAACTCATCCCTTGGCACACCACCTCTCTCACACTTCATCCACCACCCACCACCATCACAACACCATCATCCACCACCATCATCCATTGTCCATCGTAGAGTGTGTGAGTTATCTCGGGATCTAAGATTGATCGTAAGAGTTCTTGACAATCAAGGCCATGTTTGCCTAAGTCTCTTACATCACTTGGTGAAGACAAAGTGTCTAGTATAATACTTTTTATTTCTAATCTTTTGCACTTTTTAATTGGTTTTGTATTAATGACTTTAATAACTAGTTACTTATGTTGAAGGTGATCTTTCCTTATCGTTTGTCCGTGGTGTCTTGGCATTATTTTACTGTCTATATAAAATAAAAGATTTTCACCATTCATATCTCCACGGTCTATATGGAGGTATGTTGGCTACCTGGTCGGGGGTTAAGGGAACGGTTTGGTAAAGGTCTTGCCATTGTTCAGCGTTTAGAGGTCCTGCAATGGACCTGGGTCAAATTTAGTAGGACCTCCTTCAATGCTTCACGGTATTGGATGGCGGGGGTCCAAACTCTTTGATCCCCTCATAAGTTAACTACTATTAATACTATAACCCGGCTATTTAGGACTGTATCCCTGCTGACTCAGACTACTTAGTCGAGGGTAACGTCACCGCCAAAAGCGGGGCCTACCATAATTTGCATTAATAACTTAATTAATTATCTTCCAATAATCCACCCTTTTAGGATTGTATCCTTGCTGACTCAAACTACTGGGGTGAGGGTAACGTCACCTTCAAAAGAGGGGCCTACTACAATAACTAAGATAATCTCTTAAATATGTGCAAAAGTGCAGAAATAATCAAAGGTTATACTAGATACGAGTCGGAACCAAGTGATTCATCTTGTCTATCTGTTTTTCTTTTATTTTTACTTTTCAGCATTTTAGTTAGTTTTTATTTTTCTTAGTTTAAAACATTTTTCTAAACTTTTTATTTTGATTAGACGTTGAGGATAAACCGGTACTAAAAGCTCTTGTGTCCTTGGACGACCTCGGTATCTTACCAACGCTATACTACGCTCACGATGGGTGCACTTGCCCATATGTGTGTTTAGTGTTAGTAAAATATCGTGTTTTATAAATTTAAAACTTGGCTCAAATAAGTGTTAAAGGGGCTTAAAATATACACCTAATATATATAACACTTTACCGCACATCAATCCTCCACATGATCCTTGACTCCACTGCTGCCAGCCTCGAGTGCTATGACCTCTTTAGCCTCCTCTTCGTCATCCAGCTCAGCCAATCTAGGCTTCCAGCCCTCTACGTCCCAGCTGCTCTTGTCAAAATCAGGATCCAGAGCTTCTTGGGCCATCTGCAACTTGGTCTTGTACATAGCAATGGTAGCTGAGATTTTAGCATCATTGGTGATCTTATTTTTCTCTTGATCAGCAGTAATGTGAGCCAGGACAAGTTCCCTCTTCACCAGATTGACATCATTTTCAAGGGAGGCTATCTTCTGATCCTTGGCCAGCATCATCTTTTGGAGGTCCTGGCACTTTAGCTCAACTTCTTCAACATTGCCTACGTAGTCCTCGATTTCAGCAAATTTCTGTAAAAAGAAAATATAAAGCTTAGGATAACGTGATCCTCAAGTGGGCAGGATAATTAAGCTAAGTCAGTGATCCTTACCTCAGCAAAGTACTCAAGGAACTGATGACGGATCAGAGGCAAGCCTTCTAGATTGTCAGCCTCTGAGGTCTTCCTTTTCTTACCACCCTTGCCCTTAGAAGTGGTTGCCTTGGGGAGCATGACAGTTGGACTGGCAGCAATCTTCTTCTTTGAGGATCGGACAGTGTCAAGGTCAGTGACACCGAATTTGGAGGCAGATCTTGAAGATTTTCCAGCACCTACACATCCAAAACAGATAAGTATCCTTATTTCATTTTAATTTAAGCATTTAATTACATATAAACATGGATACTTACTCGACATAGTGACAGAACCTGAGGATACTTCTTGAGAATCCTGGGTATTTGCTTTAAATTATCTTATTGCAGGATCAAGTCTCCGGAAAGCAGCAAGCCTTTCATTTGTTGCAGGTGTTGTGATGAGGTGTGCGACAGTAATAGCTGCAAAATAGAAACAAAAGGACGTTAGTGATCCTTAAACAAAAACAAGGTCATCTGGTGATCCTTCTCAGGATCCTCTATCCTACCATGAGTGGTCCATTTTCTAGGCAGATCCTTTCCATCAGGGATAGAATCCCTTCTGACAAAGAAGAATCGCCGTTTCCAGTTGGTGTCATTCTTAGTGGCTTTGAAGATGGGGTGTTCTTCACCAGGTTTATGTTTGAGTAGATACCGATGAGATCCATGGCTTACGAGGTCATACATCTCTGCAAACTCTGACATTCCCAGATCAATTCCTTCATGTTCAATGATCCTTTCAAGGGTATATAAGACCCTCCAGATCATTGGCATCGCTTGAATGTAGGAGATGCCGGTGAGTGAGAAGAAGGATTGGGTGAAATCTGGAAAAGGATACGAGTACCCTATTGTAAATGGTGTGATCGGAAAGGCTACCTAGGTTTCAGAAATATAATCACTTAGAACGGTGGGATCAAATGGTTTGAAATCGGTGTTTGCCGGAAAGCAATGTCGGATCCTGTCTATCTGTGGATCGGTAAAGCAGCATCTTTCTTTCGCTGAATCTTTGATGATCCCTTGGGACTTCAAGGGACTGTCCTTTTTATGATCCTTAACCGGTGAAGACCTCAGCAACATTTTGGTCATGAAGATGGTGAAAGACGATAGACAGAATTGAGAAGATGAAGAGAGAAGAGAAAGAGAAATACCTGATCAAGTCTTCAAATGAGGATTTAAAGAGGAAACACACGAATTTAAATGCTCTCTAACCCTTATCTCTAACTTCAATTTATAATGATGATCTTGCAGGGTAGTCACTTCGGTGACGTCAGGATGGCAACGGATAGTTCGATTACAACGGCTATATATCCGTTAGTTGGTTACGGATAAGAACAAGAAAATATAAATCGTTTATTTACAAATTACTCCTTATATTTTGGAGGCAATTATTAGGGGAGGATTTTCCAATGATCAGTGATCCTCATTTACTGTTGGGTTTAGTGATCCTCAATTCTGTCTGAATCAATGATCGTCAGAAAGTATTGTAGGATCTGGATCATGGATCATCATAAGGATCCTTATACTAACGATTGTCTACTTTGAATATGAAGTTGTTTTGCAGGAGTACGAGCTTGGACTTGGTCTTGGCGATATTCCTGGAGCATATTCCATACTTATTCCGCACGTGCTTAACTGAAGTGGACGTTATGGTGTTCGTGGAGGACTTGCATGATATGCGGACAGTTTGTTAGCTTAGATATTTTCCATTTTTAAAAGGGATAGCGAGCTAAATAGAAACACTTGGCTATTTTTAGCTTAACACACACACTCGTAACTGCTCTCATCAGCTCTTGACAATTCACTTGGCGATTACACACTTTTTTGCACATTACACTATAGTGATCCTTGTAATTAGCTCGCTATCATCCGAAGTTGTAATACATTTCTTGTTTAATCTGAGTTGGTGATCGGTAGTTTCCATCACCCGAGGTTTTTTATGCCGGAGATCATTCATTGATCAAGGGCTTTTTCCTCGTACAAATCTTTGTGTCACTTGTTCATTTCATTTCTGAGTGATCCTTAGTATTGTTCATTGATTCAAGCATCACACCTCAGAACAGAAAGTTTGGTTGCATTATCATTGCTTGATTTTTGACCAAAACAAGAATATCTAGTTTCAGCATCTAATAAACTTTTACTAACATAATAGACTGGATATTGCTGACCTTCATGGTCCTTTATAAGAATGGCACTTACAGCGTTCCCTGATACAGCAAGGTATAGGGACAGTGGTTCACCATTTTCTAGCTTCATCAATAGAGGTGCACTTGAGAGATACTGCTTCAAATCCTGCAGGGCTGCTTCATGCTTCTCTTTCCATTCGAACTTCTTGTTTTTCTTCAGGATATCATAAAATTCCTTGCATTTCTCGGAGGATCTTGAGATAAATCTGTTCAGTGCTGCTACTCGCCCTGTTAACCTTTGAACATCCTTCATATTTGAAGGTGATTTGATATCCAAGATAGCTTTAATCTGCTCCGGGCTTGCCTCTATTCCTCTTTTAGTCACCATATATCCTAGAAACTTTCATGCCCCCACTCTAAAATGGCACTTGGCAGGATTTAGTTTCATATTGTACTGGTCCAGGATATCAAATGCTCCTTTAATATCCTGGAGATGATCCTCAGCCTTCTTGGATTTGACTACCATATCGTCAATGTACACCTCCATGGTGTCCCCCAGTTTGTCTTTAAACATCATGTTCACCAATCTCTGGTACGTTGCACCTGCATTTTTCAAACCAAAAGGCATAGCAGTATAACAGTAAATACCTGTTGGTGTCATAAAAGCAGTATCCTACTGGTCTGAAGGTTCCATTTGGATCTGCTGGAATCCTGAGGATGCATCCATGAAGGTTAACATCTCATGACCGGCAGTGGCATCCACCATCGAGTCTATATGAGGCAGAGGGAATGGGTCTTTAGGACATGCTTTGTTCAAGTCTGTGTAATTGTTTTGGTCAAAAATTACCGAAGCAATTAAGTGATCAAATTAGTAAAGTGAGGTAGTGTGCTAGAAAGTGTATTGAAAATATGCTTGTTAAGTTATTTAGAAAATCAGTATTCAGGATACGGCTCAGGATATTGAGCTGTATCTATGATCAAACTATGAGCAAAAATAAAGTAAACGACACGAGATGTACGAGGAAAGCCCTTGATCAATCTAGATCGCCGGCATAAAACCTCGGGAGCTGACAATCGCAGCTGCCTTGTTTTTCTTATTACTTCAAACGTCAGGATACAGTGCAGGATATAGACCAGATCGCTAAGTGTTACAATGCTTTTGTATGAAAGTAAAAATTGCTAGAGAGCGAGTGTTAGAGTGTAGAGAGTGTGTATATGATCCCCTATTCGATCTGGTATACCCACCTATTTATAGTAATGAATTACAAACAATAATCCCTACAAATATGGGGTACTCCGAATATTCCATTGTGAACGTTATAGACCGAGTAATACGGCTTCAACGTCTTCATTTGAACGACTTGGACCGAGTCTTCCGTGGAATGAGTCCTTGTGAACGTTGTTAGCTTCAAACCCACGTACCTGCACATAATCCGTTAGTAATCCTGAGGATACCATTCAGGATGTTACCAATATCCTGAACCAGCATCCCGGATGTAAACAGATACTATATAACCAAGATATAAATCAAGATATTTTCCAGGATATGGGCTCAGAATTTCGCCCATAACAATTGTCCCCAAAAATGTTACCGTTTGATATCCTGCACTAACGGTTACATTTTTCACGGTGGCCGAGGTAATTAATAGATAAGACTAATGATGTGACCGTTTTCAACAACCCAGCCTATATTTACTCATCATGCCCTATATCTTCTCATCCTCATCTCCTTTTTTAATCATAATCGACAAGGAAAAAGGTAATATTCTCTCCCTCATCTTCATATTCATCTTTATCATCTTTCTCCGGCGAAAATTCAGGCGACCAAATGCCTAGGCAAACAAGGTCCAGTTCAGGTGACTCGGCTCCCACATTCATCCACCAGAACCTTCTCCAAGAACCGGAGAAGGAAGCATGTACCTTCGATAGTGCCCACCTGTCGGCCTTGAAATCCTCCGGCATCTTCCCGGTAGGAACCGTATTTAGACCCTTTGACCGGGAAATCCGGTCAGATATGATTTCCAGTGAGTGGATATGCTTCAGTGCTTTCCCTTTTACCCTAGGGCTACAATTCCCCTTTCTGGATTTCATCACCGAATTCTTTAATATCACCAAAATCTCTTTCAGCCAAACCATGCCAATGCTCTGGCGTGTTTTGTCTGTTCTTGACCAAATCAAGAGAAACCACATTCCTGATCTTTCTGTCCATGATCTGCCCCTAGCTTACAAACTTAGATGCCACGGATCATGCAGATTTCTGTTTTACTCTACTTCCGGTGACCCATTGATACTTCGTGCCACCAGGAACAAGGATGGTTGGCAATCCAAGTATTTCTTTGTAAAAAGGGATTCAATCCCTGGTGGAACGGATTATCCTATGAGATGGTTGAAGAAGGGTAGGATTTAGGGTTTAAAGATGATCCTGCCTCTTATCCTGCTTTATATCCTGAACTAACCAATTTCATTTTCTCTGTTATGTATGCAGCTGATTTCAGGAAGATTGCACCTCCCCTTGCTGATTCTCAAAAAAGAATAGACGCCATCAGACTCCTTTCAGAGGCAGAGAGAAGCTTCAACCCATCTCCACCAACTCCAAGCCCTCTTTCAAGCGCAAACATGTCTGGTAGGGATCCTGCAAGATATCCTGTACATATATGTTTTTATTTGATATCCTTTGGAGAGATTTAGAATTTTACTCCCTGTGTGCAGATTCCAGCAAAGTCCCAGTCTATCTAGACCTTGATGAACTCGACAGCTATCCAACTCCAGCCACAGTCAAGAAGGAAACTCCTGCTGCTACTAGCTCCAAGCCACTCCCGGCTCCCAAGGCCAATCCAAGAACTCGTGCTTCCACAGCAAAAAAGAGGAAAGGTCTTGAAGTCACTGCTCCAGGTTCAGAAGGGTTCTCCTATGATGAACTCAGCTTCTCTGATTCCTTAGAGCCAATGACATCCTTTCTCAACAAGGTAATATCCTAACTCATATCCTGCACGTATATCATGCACGTATATTCTAATAGGATATCCTGACAGGATATCCTGGTCAATATATATTCTAACTTATACCTGTAATTGATGTGCAGGGCCTCCAGCATTTGCTCCACTTGTACAATGATGCTTGTGGTACTGTGGCACTCCATGAAGCCAGGATCAAACAGCTTGAAAGCACCGTTGCTGACCAAGGTGCAATTGCCGAAGCGAAGACCCGGCACTACGAAAGCCTGCTGAAGAAGGTCACCCAAGACGCTGAGCTCAAACTTGCCACCGTTCAAATGGATCATGATCAAGCCTTGGTCAATTTCCGGGAGGGAATCAAGGCTTCTGCCATCGTCTCCTTGTTACAAGCACGCATCAAGATGGCCTACGAGGCCAAGGAGACGGGCCTTGTTTGTCCATCTTGGCCAGTTGAATCCTGGGTGGCCAAGTTAAAGGAGCTCGGAGGCAAAGCTGTGCCACTTCCTGCTGAAGCTGGTGAGTCTTCTAAGTCAGCAGAGGTGGTGATCCAGGCTGGAGACAAGAAGGATGCTGGAGCAGATGCTGGGATGGATGCTATTGAGGATGCTGCTCAGGATGCTGGTGCTGAGAAGTCTGCGAAGGTTGGAGAAGATGCCGCTGTGTGAGGGCACTCAGGTGGGCGATGATGGATATACGTGCCAAGGCCGGAGCCCACCTTTTTGAATCTGAATGTTGGTCTGTAGTCCCAAAACAATTTACTTTTCTGCACTTTATTTTTCTGCACTTGAACAATTTATATTTCCTGCATGCTTTTTTGAACAATACAACAGTTGGAGGTGGATGGGTCTCGGTTTGAGATGAAACCTTCAACTGTTGGGTAAATATGGTAAGAAACTATTAGTGCTCTTAGTGGATGGGCCTTGTTTTGAGGTGAAACTAAGAGCACATCTTTTGGTATGTTAATAATATAACTTCTCTTTTGACTTTATTATTGTTGTCATTGATATGAAAATCGTATTTGTGAAAACTGTTTGGTTTGTACATTTTTAGGAATATATATTATAAATGTATCCTGGGAGATATCCTGAAAGATATCTTGATAAGGATATTAAAATACAACCTATAAATTGTCCAAATAAAAAGGAGAGATCATACCAGAGATTCTTAGAGAATCAATTTTAATCCTCCATTATAAGTTTTGTCCCCAGTGCATACTTATGAACTTGGATCCATCCTTTGAACAGTATAATGTACGTCCCCTGTGTTTGACACAGAAACGCAAATGTATTTATATTTTGACTCAAATAAATTCCGAATACCCCGGGGCAAAACCCATGATATCCTGAAATGAATCCTTAGCATACTCGGGATAAACCTTTAATACCCTGGGGATAAACCCTGATATCTGGGGATAAACCCTAAATTTCATGCGCTACAGGCGAGAGTGTATAAACTCCAATTCTTAGAAAGGTGAAAACCTTTAAACCTTTGAGAGTATGAAAATACTCTTTCGTGAGAGAGGGTGATCAATCCTCATATACCTTTAGGATCCAGGATATAGCCAATAGTAACGAAATTGTCAGCCACTTTTACATGAACTGGTCCCGCTACCTTGAACTATACCTAGATAACTTGCACTCCAGGCGAGGTGTTTAAACCCAATTCGAAAGAAAGGAGAATACCTTTAAACCTTTGAAGGGACCAGGATCCCTTAAACGTCAGAGAGGGGGCCAATCCTCTAATCTTTCGACTTATCCTGAATATATATCCTGGAGCTATATCCTGAAACATATCCTGCAAAACAATTGTAAACTAAGGTGGGTGTTAGCTTGGCTAACACCCCTCCGATGCTTAAGTCAGTATTGGGTTCAAGATAATAAACAAATATATTTAAAATAGAATACATACCATTCCGAGATAGAAAATAAATTCTACTCTTACTTGAAATAGAGCTTTAAATGTATTGCATTCCAGGATCTTGGTAGCATATCCCCCTCCATATTCTTGAGTCGATATGCTCCTTTTCCTGCTTCGGACTCGACTTCATAAGGTCCTTCCCATTTCGGAGCTAGCTTGCCATCGGCAGGATTAGTGGTATTTTGGAAAGCCTTTCTTAGCACCCAATCACCAACTCGAAATCTTCTAGTCCTTATGTTCTTATTATATGCTCTGGATATTCTTTGTTGATATGCTGCTATCCTTAGTCTTGATGCGTCTCTTTTTTCATCTATAGTATCCAAATCTTGGCACAAGACTTCAGGATTTTGTTCAGGATCCTGTAGCATAGATCTTGCAGTAGGTATCGTCATTTCTGTTGGAATCATTGCCTCTGCTCCAAATACCAAGGAAAACGGGGTTTGGCCGGTTGCATTCTTTACCGTTGTCCTATCAGCCCACAAAACATAGGGTAACTCTTCCGCCCATCTTCCTTTTTTGGCTCCAAGTCTCTTCTTTAAGTTATTGACTATTATCTTGTTTGAAGATTCAGCTTGTCCGTTCGCTTGAGGATGTACCGGAGTAGATGTGATCATTTTGATTCCCCAACTTTTGCAAAAGTCAGTAGTCCTTTTGCTTATAAACTGGGACCCATTATCACAAATGATCTCAGCTGGTACCCCAAACCTAGTCAGGATATTCCTCTTTATGAAGGATACTACTTCTTGGTCTCTAACTTGAACAAATGCTTCAGCCTCAACCCACTTGGAGAAATAATCCGTCATTGCTAACATAAAGACTTTTCCTCCCGGAGCTTTTGGTAACTTTCCTACTATATCCATCCCCCATTTCATGAATGGCCAAGGGTAAATTACAGGGTATAATGGTTCAGCTGGTTGATATAGTATGTCACTATGTCTTTGACATCCATCACATCTTCGAGCATATTCTGCAGCATCTTTCCTCATCGTTGGCCAATAATATCCTGTCCTTAATACTTTCAAGAACAATGATCTGCCCCCGGTGTGATTACCACAATCCCCTTCATGTATATCCTGAAGTACTTCTTTGGCTTCAGGATCCTCCAAGCACCTTAAATACGGTCCTGCAAGAGATTTCTTGTATAAAACGTTATTTATAATAGTGAATCGTGATACCTTCATCCTAAATGCCTTAGGATTTTCATTTCCGGGGATGTGTCCTTCTTTGAGATATTTCACAATTGGAGCCGTCCAGGATTTAGGATCCTGTTCAGGATATTCCGCTCCAGGATCCTGAATACCCGCTACTTCTTTATCCTGAGGATTCGTTGCAGGATATAAGACATGTAATACTGGTATTTGGGTCCCTTCCGGTATCCTGATTGATGATCCCAGATTTGCTAAGGCATCCGCTTCAGCATTATCCTCCCTTGGTACCTGTTCAAGTGTAAAAACATCGAAATATCCTGCTAATTTTTTAAGAATATCGAGGTATTCGATTAACTTCTCACCCTTAACTGCATAGGATCCATTAAAATGGTTAGTAATTAACAATGAGTCAACATATACTTGTAAATTTTTGATACTCATGCTCTTAGCCAACTCTAATCCTACAATTAAAGCCTCATACTCTGCTTCATTATTAGTAGCAGGAAATTCACATCTAATAGCCTGGGGTAATATGTCCCCCTGTGGCGATTTTAGTAGTATTCCTAATCCTACTCCTCTTATATTAGATGCACCATCAGTATATAATGTCCAGGATCCTGAGGATTCTCCTAACTGTTGAACTTCTAGGTCTACCTCATCCTGAATGTCACTACTAAAATCAGCCACAAAGTCAGCTAAAGCCTGAGACTTTATGGCATTCCTAGGTTCATATACTAAATCATAAGCACTCAACTTTACCGACCACTTAGCCATCCTGCCTGACATTTCTGGTTTCCTAAGTACATTTTTAACAGGATAATTTGTTTTAACATGAATCCTATGTGTCTCAAAGTAATGTCTAAGTTTCGTTGATGCCATGACTAATGCTAGTATCAATTTTTCTAAATGAGAATATCTAGTTTCAGCATTTAACAAGCTTTTACTAACATAATAAACAGGATATTGCTGACCTTCATGGTCCTTTACAAGGACGGCACTTACAGCATTCCCTGATACCGCAAGGTATAGGGATAATGGTTCACCATTCTCGGGCTTCATCAGTAGAGGTGCAGTTGAAAGATATTGCTTTAAATCCTGTAGGGCCGCTTCATGCTTCTCACCCCATTCGAATTTCTTGTTCTTCTTCAGGATATCATAAAAATCTTTGCATTTTTCTGAGGATCTTGAGATAAATCTATTTAATGCTGCCACTCGCCCTGTTAATCGTTGAACATCCTTCATATTTGAGGGCGATTTAATATCCAAGATGGCTTTAATCTGCTCCGGGCTTGCTTCTATTCCTCTCTTGGTCACCATATATCCTAGGAATTTTCCTGCCCCCACTCCAAAATGGCACTTAGCAGGATTCAGCTTCATGTTATACTGATCCAGGATATCAAACGCTCCTTTAATATCCTGGAGGTGATCCTGAGCTTTCTTTGATTTTACCACCATATCGTCGATGTACACCTCCATGGTGTCCCCCAGTTTGTCTTTGAACATCATGTTTACCAACCTTTGGTATGTTGCACCTGCATTTTTCAAACCAAAAGGCATAGCTGTATAACAATAGATACCTGTTGGTGTCATGAAGGCAGTATCCTCCTGGTCAGAAGGCTCCATTTGGATCTGTTGAAATCCTGAGGATGCGTCCATGAAGGTCAGCATTTCATGCCCGGCAGTGGCATCTACCATTGCATCAATGTGGGGAAGAGGAAATGGGTCTTTAGGACAAGCTTTGTTCAAGTCTGTGTAGTCTACACAAACTCTCCATTTCCCATTTTTCTTCTGTACCACAACCACGTTTGCTAGCCACCTAGGAAACTTAACCTCTCTGATCATACTGGACTTCAATAATCTCTCAACTTCCTCTTGGATAATCGTATTCCGCTCAGGAGCGAACTTCCTCCTTTTTTGCTGAACAGGCTTGAATGATTTATCAATTCCCAGCTTGTGAGTGATGATGTCTTTGGATATGCCTGTCATATCCTCATGCTTCCATGCAAACGTTGACATCCTGCATTTCAAAAAGTTAATTAATTGTTCTTCAATATCCTGAGGGATATTGGTTCCTACGAGCACCGAAATATCGGGGTTATCTTGGTCCAAGATAATTTTCTTCACATCCTGCTCCGGATCCTCCATGATATCCTGGGCCCGCGTCTTTAATTGCTATGCTGCACTAGGCTTGGTTGAGGATTTCATCGAGGATGAGTAGCATTCTTTCGCCTCCTGCTGATCACTATCAACTTTGACAACTCCCCAAGGGGTAGGTATCTTGATGCATTGGTGATATGTTGATGGCACAGCTTTCATATCGTGAATCCACGGTCTTCCCAGTATGATGTTATAGCAGGATAGAGAATCCATCACACAGAAACGTTGTATCGAGTTGACTCCTTCAACGTATACTGGCAACTTTATCTCTCCCACTGTGTTTCTAGCCTCTCCACTGAACCCAACAAGCACGGTAGACTTTGAAGTGATATCCATTGGAGATACATTCATTCTCTTCAGCGTCTCTAGTTGGATTATGTTGACGGAGCAGCCATTATCAACCAATATCCTGCGTACAAAATGGTTAGCCACATATAATGTTATTACCAGAGCATCATGGTGAGGATCCTGGACAGTATCCCTGTCATCAGCATCAAATGTGATCACTTTGTCAGTTGTGAGGGTAGTCATCCTGACAGGTTTATCTCCCCTTTCGGCCTTAGCAATCTTCTTCTTTGAGGATCGGACAGTGTCAAGGTCAGTGACACCGAATTTGGAGGCAGATCTTGAAGATTTTCCAGCACCTACACATCCAAAACAGATAAGTATCCTTATTTCATTTTAATTTAAGCATTTAATTACATATAAACATGGATACTTACTCGACATAGTGACAGAACCTGAGGATACTTCTTGAGAATCCTGGGTATTTGCTTTAAATTATCTTATTGCAGGATCAAGTCTCCGGAAAGCAGCAAGCCTTTCATTTGTTGCAGGTGTTGTGATGAGGTGTGCGACAGTAATAGCTGCAAAATAGAAACAAAAGGACGTTAGTGATCCTTAAACAAAAACAAGGTCATCTGGTGATCCTTCTCAGGATCCTCTATCCTACCATGAGTGGTCCATTTTCTAGGCAGATCCTTTCCATCAGGGATAGAATCCCTTCTGACAAAGAAGAATCGCCGTTTCCAGTTGGTGTCATTCTTAGTGGCTTTGAAGATGGGGTGTTCTTCACCAGGTTTATGTTTGAGTAGATACCGATGAGATCCATGGCTTACGAGGTCATACATCTCTGCAAACTCTGACATTCCCAGATCAATTCCTTCATGTTCAATGATCCTTTCAAGGGTATATAAGACCCTCCAGATCATTGGCATCGCTTGAATGTAGGAGATGCCGGTGAGTGAGAAGAAGGATTGGGTGAAATCTGGAAAAGGATACGAGTACCCTATTGTAAATGGTGTGATCGGAAAGGCTACCTAGGTTTCAGAAATATAATCACTTAGAACGGTGGGATCAAATGGTTTGAAATCGGTGTTTGCCGGAAAGCAATGTCGGATCCTGTCTATCTGTGGATCGGTAAAGCAGCATCTTTCTTTCGCTGAATCTTTGATGATCCCTTGGGACTTCAAGGGACTGTCCTTTTTATGATCCTTAACCGGTGAAGACCTCAGCAACATTTTGGTCATGAAGATGGTGAAAGACGAGAGACAGAATTGAGAAGATGAAGAGAGAAGAGAAAGAGAAATACCTGATCAAGTCTTCAAATGAGGATTTAAAGAGGAAACACACGAATTTAAATGCTCTCTAACCCTTATCTCTAACTTCAATTTATAATGATGATCTTGCAGGGTAGTCACTTCGGTGACGTCAGGATGGCAACGGATAGTTCGATTACAACGGCTATATATCCGTTAGTTGGTTACGGATAAGAACAAGAAAATATAAATCGTTTATTTACAAATTACTCCTTATATTTTGGAGGCAATTGTTAGGGGAGGATTTTCCAATGATCAGTGATCCTCATTTACTGTTGGGTTTAGTGATCCTCAATTCTGTCTGAATCAATGATCGTCAGAAAGTATTGTAGGATCTGGATCATGGATCATCATAAGGATCCTTATACTAACGATTGTCTACTTTGAATATGAAGTTGTTTTGCAGGAGTACGAGCTTGGACTTGGTCTTGGCGATATTCCTGGAGCATATTCCATACTTATTCCGCACGTGCTTAACTGAAGTGGACGTTATGGTGTTCGTGGAGGACTTGCATGATATGCGGACAGTTTGTTAGCTTAGATATTTTCCATTTTTAAAAGGGATAGCGAGCTAAATAGAAACACTTGGCTATTTTTAGCTTAACACACACACTCGTAACTGCTCTCATCAGCTCTTGACAATTCACTTGGCGATTACACACTTTTTTGCACATTACACTATAGTGATCCTTGTAATTAGCTCGCTATCATCCGAAGTTGTAATACATTTCTTGTTTAATCTGAGTTGGTGATCGGTAGTTTCCATCACCCGAGGTTTTTTATGCCGGAGATCATTCATTGATCAAGGGCTTTTTCCTCGTACAAATCTTTGTGTCACTTGTTCATTTCATTTCTGAGTGATCCTTAGTATTGTTCATTGATTCAAGCATCACACCTCAGAA
Source organism: Helianthus tuberosus (assembly GCA_030545235.1). Classification (NCBI taxonomy): domain Eukaryota; kingdom Viridiplantae; phylum Streptophyta; class Magnoliopsida; order Asterales; family Asteraceae; genus Helianthus; species Helianthus tuberosus. The sequence goes on from CM060417.1 coordinate 106,139,314, forward strand.
CAGAAAGTTTGGTTGCATTATCATTGCTTGATTTTTGACCAAAACAAGAATATCTAGTTTCAGCATCTAATAAACTTTTACTAACATAATAGACTGGATATTGCTGACCTTCATGGTCCTTTATAAGAATGGCACTTACAGCGTTCCCTGATACAGCAAGGTATAGGGACAGTGGTTCACCATTTTCTAGCTTCATCAATAGAGGTGCACTTGAGAGATACTGCTTCAAATCCTGCAGGGCTGCTTCATGCTTCTCTTTCCATTCGAACTTCTTGTTTTTCTTCAGGATATCATAAAATTCCTTGCATTTCTCGGAGGATCTTGAGATAAATCTGTTCAGTGCTGCTACTCGCCCTGTTAACCTTTGAACATCCTTCATATTTGAAGGTGATTTGATATCCAAGATAGCTTTAATCTGCTCCGGGCTTGCCTCTATTCCTCTTTTAGTCACCATATATCCTAGAAACTTTCCTGCCCCCACTCTAAAATGGTACTTGGCAGGATTTAGTTTCATATTGTACTGGTCCAGGATATCAAATGCTCCTTTAATATCCTGGATATGATCCTCAGCCTTCTTGGATTTGACTACCATATCGTCAATGTACACCTCCATGGTGTCCCCCAGTTTGTCTTTAAACATCATGTTCACCAATCTCTGGTACGTTGCACCTGCATTTTTCAAACCAAAAGGCATAGCAGTATAATAGTAAATACCTGTTGGTGTCATGAAAGTAGTATCCTCCTGGTCTGAAGGTTCCATTTGGATCTGCTGGAATCCTGAGGATGCATCCATGAAGGTTAACATCTCATGACCGGCAGTGGCATCCACCATCGAGTCTATATGAGGCAGAGGGAATGGGTCTTTAGGACATGCTTTGTTCAAGTCTGTGTAATTGTTTTGGTCTAAAATTACCGAAGCAATTAAGTGATCAAATTAGTAAAGTGAGGTAGTGTGCTAGAAAGTGTATTGAAAATATGTTTGTTAAGTTATTTAGAAAATCAGTACTCAGGATACGGCTCAGGATATTGAGCTGTATCTATGATCAAACTATGAGCAAAAATAAAGTAAACGACACGAGATGTACGAGGAAAGCCCTTGATCAATCTAGATCGCCGGCATAAAACCTCGGGAGCTGACAATCGCAGCTGCCTTGTTCTTCTTATTACTTCAAACGTCAGGATACAGTGCAGGATATAGACCAGATCGCTAAGTGTTACAATGCTTTTGTATGAAAGTAAAAATTGCTAGAGAGCGAGTGTTAGAGTGTAGAGAGTGTGTATATGATCCCCTATTCGATCTGGTATACCCACCTATTTATAGTAATGAATTACAAACAATAATCCCTACAAATATGGGGTACTCCGAATATTCCATTGTGAACGTTATAGACCGAGTAATACGGCTTCAACGTCTTCATTTGAACGACTTGGACCGAGTCTTCCGCGGAATGAGTCCTTGTGAACGTTGTTAGCTTCAAACCCACGTACCTGCACATAATCCGTTAGTAATCCTGAGGATACCATTCAGGATGTTACCAATATCCTGAACCAGCATCCCGGATGTAAACAGATACTATATAACCAAGATATAAATCAAGATATTTTCCAGGATATGGGCTCAGAATTTCGCCCATAACAATTGTCCCCAAAAATGTTACCGTTTGATATCCTGCACTAACGGTTACATTTTTCACGGTGGCCGAGGTAATTAATAGATAAGACTAATGATGTGACCGTTTTCAACAACCCAGCCTATATTTACTCATCATGCCCTATATCTTCTCATCCTCATCTCCTTTTTTAATCATAATCGACAAGGAAAAAGGTAATATTCTCTCCCTCATCTTCATATTCATCTTTATCATCTTTCTCCGGTGAAAATTCAGGCGACCAAATGCCTAGGCAAACAAGGTCCAGTTCAGGTGACTCGGCTCCCACATTCATCCACTAGAACCTTCTCCAAGAACCGGAGAAGGAAGCATGTACCTTCGATAGTGCCCACCTGTCGGCCTTGAAATCCTCCGGCATCTTCCCGGTAGGAACCGTATTTAGACCCTTTGACTGGGAAATCCGGTCAGATATGATTTCCAGTGAGTGGATATGCTTCAGTGCTTTCCCTTTTACCCTAGGGCTACAATTCCCCTTTCTGGATTTCATCACCGAATTCTTTAATATCACCAAAATCTCTTTCAGCCAAACCATGCCAATGCTCTGGCGTGTTTTGTCTGTTCTTGACCAAATCAAGAGAAACCACATTCCTGATCTTTCTGTCCATGATCTGCCCCTAGCTTACAAACTTAGATGCCACGGATCATGCAGATTTCTGTTTTACTCTACTTCCGGTGACCCATTGATACTTCGTGCCACCAGGAACAAGGATGGTTGGCAATCCAAGTATTTCTTTGTAAAAAGGGATTCAATCCCTGGTGGAACGGATTATCCGATGAGATGGTTGAAGAAGGGTAGGATTTAGGGTTTAAAGATGATCCTGCCTCTTATCCTGCTTTATATCCTGAACTAACCAATTTCATTTTCTTTGTTATGTATGCAGCTGATTTCAGGAAGATTGCACCTCCCCTTGCTGATTCTCAAAAAAGAATAGACGCCATCAGACTCCTTTCAGAGGCAGAGAGAAGCTTCAACCCATCTCCACCAACTCCAAGCCCTCTTTCAAGCGCAAACATGTCTGTTAGGGATCCTGCAAGATATCCTGTACATATATGTTTTTATTTGATATCCTTAGGAGAGATTTAGAATTTTACTCCCTGTGTGCAGATTCCAGCAAAGTCCCAGTCTATCTAGACCTTGATGAACTCGACAGCTATCCAACTCCAGCCACAGTCAAGAAGGAAACTCCTGCTGCTACTAGCTCCAAGCCACTCCCGGCTCCCAAGGCCAATCCAAGAACTCGTGCTTCCACAGCAAAAAAGAGGAAAGGTCTTGAAGTCACTGCTCCAGGTTCAGAAGGGTTCTCCTATGACGAACTCAGCTTCTCTGATTCCTTAGAGCCAATGACATCCTTTCTCAACAAGGTAATATCCTAACTCATATCCTGCACGTATATCCTGCACGTATATTCTAATAGGATATCCTGACAGGATATCCTGGTCAATATATATTCTAACTTATACCTGTAATTGATGTGCAGGGCCTCCAGCATTTGCTCCACTTGTACAATGATGCTTGTGGTACTGTGGCACTCCATGAAGCCAGGATCAAACAGCTTGAAAGCACCGTTACTGACCAAGGTGCCATTGCCGAAGCGAAGACCCGGCACTACGAAAGCCTGCTGAAGAAGGTCACCCAAGACGCTGAGCTCAAACTTGCCACTGTTCAAATGGATCATGATCAAGCCTTGGTCAATTTCCGGGAGGGAATCAAGGCTTCTGCCATCGTCTCCTTGTTACAAGCACGCATCAAGATGGCCTACGAGGCCAAGGAGACGGGCCTTGTTTGTCCATCTTGGCCAGTTGAATCCTGGGTGGCCAAGTTAAAGGAGCTCGGAGGCAAAGCTGTGCCACTTCCTGCTGAAGCTGGTGAGTCTTCTAAGTCAGCAGAGGTGGTGATCCAGGCTGGAGACAAGAAGGATGCTGGAGCAGATGCTGGGATGGATGCTGTTGAGGATGCTGCTCAGGATGCTGGTGCTGAGAAGTCTGCGAAGGTTGGAGAAGATGCCGCTGTGTGAGGGCACTCAGGTGGGCGATGATGGATATACGTGCCAAGGCCGGAGCCCACCTTTTTGAATCTGAATGTTGGTCTGTAGTCCCAAAACAATTTACTTTTCTGCACTTGAACAATTTATATTTCCTGCATGCTTTTTTGAACAATACAACAGTTGGAGGTGGATGGGTCTCGGTTTGAGATGAAACCTTCAACTGTTGGGTAAATATGGTAAGAAACTATTAGTGCTCTTAGTGGATGGGCCTTGTTTTGAGGTGAAACTAAGAGCACATCTTTTGGTATGTTAATAATATAACTTCTCTTTTGACTTTATTATTGTTGTCATTGATATGAAAATCGTATTTGTGAAAACTGTTTGGTTTGTACATTTTTAGGAATATATATTATAAATGTATCCTGGGAGATATCCTGAAAGATATCTTGATAAGGATATTAAAATACAACCTATAAATTATCCAAATAAAAAGGAGAGATCATACCAGAGATTCTTAGAGAATCAATTTTAATCCTCCATTATAAGTTTTGTCCCCAGTGCATACTTATGAACTTGGATCCATCCTTTGAACAGTATAATGTACGTCCCCTGTGTTTGACACAGAAACGCAAATGTATTTATATTTTGACTCAAATAAATTCCGAATACCCCGGGGCAAAACCCATGATATCCTGAAATGAATCCTTAGCATACTCGGGATAAACCTTTAATACCCTGGGGATAAACCCTGATATCTGGGGATAAACCCTAAATTTCATGCGCTACAAGCGAGAGTGTATAAACTCCAATTCTTAGAAAGGTGAAAACCTTTAAACCTTTGAGAGTATGAAAATACTCTTTCGTGAGAGAGGGTGATCAATCCTCATATACCTTTAGGATCCAGGATATAGCCAATAGTAACGAAATTGTCAGCCACTTTTACATGAACTGGTCCCGCTACCTTGAACTATACCTAGATAACTTGCACTCCAGGCGAGGTGTTTAAACCCAATTCGAAAGAAAGGTGAATACCTTTAAACCTTTGAAGGGACCAGGATCCCTTAAACGTCAGAGAGGGGGCCAATCCTCTAATCTTTCGACTTATCCTGAATATATATCCTGGAGCTATATCCTGAAACATATCCTGCAAAACAATTGTAAACTAAGGTGGGTGTTAGCTTGGCTAACACCCCTCCGATGCTTAAGTCAGTATTGGGTTCAAGATAATAAACAAATATATTTAAAATAGAATACATACCATTCCGAGATAGAAAATAAATTCTACTCTTACTTGAAATAGAGCTTTAAATGTATTGCATTCCAGGATCTTGGTAGCATATCCCCCTCCATATTCTTGAGTCGATATGCTCCTTTTCCTGCTTCGGACTCGACTTCATAAGGTCCTTCCCATTTCGGAGCTAGCTTGCCATCGGCAGGATTAGTGGTATTTTGGAAAGCCTTTCTTAGCACCCAATCACCAACTCGAAATCTTCTAGTCCTTATGTTCTTATTATATGCTCTGGATATTCTTTGTTGATATGCTGCTATCCTTAGTCTTGCTGCGTCTCTTTTTTCATCTATAGTATCCAAATCTTGGCACAAGACTTCAGGATTTTGTTCAGGATCCTGTAGCATAGATCTTGCAGTAGGTATCGTCATTTCTGTTGGAATCATTGCCTCTGCTCCAAATACCAAGGAAAACGGGGTTTGGCCGGTTGCATTCTTTACCGTTGTCCTATCAGCCCACAAAACAAAGGGTAACTCTTCCGCCCATCTTCCTTTTTTGGCTCCAAGTCTCTTCTTTAAGTTAATGACTATTATCTTGTTTGAAGATTCAGCTTGTCCGTTCGCTTGAGGATGTACCGGAGTAGATGTGATCATTTTGATTCCCCAACTTTTGCAAAAGTCAGTAGTCCTTTTGCTTATAAACTGGGACCCATTATCACAAATGATCTCAGCTGGTACCCCAAACCTAGTCAGGATATTCCTCTTTATGAAGGATACTACTTCTTGGTCTCTAACTTGAACAAATGCTTCAGCCTCAACCCACTTGGAGAAATAATCCGTCATTGCTAACATAAAGACTTTTCCTCCCGGAGCTTTTGGTAACTTTCCTACTATATCCATCCCCCATTTCATGAATGGCCAAAGGGAAATTTCAGGGTATAATGGTTCAGCTGGTTGATGTAGTATGTTACTATGTCTTTGACATGCATCACATCTTCGAGCATATTCTGCAGCATCTTTCCTCATCGTTGGCCAATAATATCCTGTCCTTAATACTTTTGAGAACAATGATCTGCCCCCGGTGTGATTACCACAATCCCCTTCATGTATATCCTGAAGTACTTCTTTGGCTTCAGGATCCTCCAAGCACCTTAAATACGGTCCTGCAAGAGATTTCTTGTATAAAACGTTATTTATAATAGTGAATCGTGATACCTTCATCCTAAATGCCTTAGGATTTTCATTTCCGGGGATGTGTCCTTCTTTGAGATATTTCACAATTGGAGCCGTCCAGGATTTAGGATCCTGTTCAGGATATTCCGCTCCAGGATCCTGAATACCCGCTACTTCTTTATCCTGAGGATTCGTTGCAGGATATAAGACATGTAATACTGGTATTTGGGTCCCTTCCGGTATCCTGATTGATGATCCCAGATTTGCTAAGGCATCCGCTTCAGCATTATCCTCCCTTGGTACCTGTTCAAGTGTAAAAACATCGAAATATCCTGCTAATTTTTTAAGAATATCGAGGTATTCGATTAACTTCTCACCCTTAACTGCATAGGATCCATTAAAATGGTTAGTAATTAACAATGAGTCAACATATACTTGTAAATTTTTGATACTCATGCTCTTAGCCAACTCTAATCCTGCAATTAAAGCCTCATACTCTGCTTCATTATTAGTAGCAGGAAATTCACATCTAATAGCCTGGGGTAATATGTCCCCCTGTGGCGATTTTAGTAGTATTCCTAATCCTACTCCTCTTATATTAGATGCACCATCAGTATATAATGTCCAGGATCCTGAGGATTCTCCTAACTGTTGAACTTCTAGGTCTACCTCATCCTGAATGTCACTACTAAAATCAGCCACAAAGTCAGCTAAAGCCTGAGACTTTATGGCATTCCTAGGTTCATATACTAAATCATAAGCACTCAACTTTACCGACCACTTAGCCATCCTGCCTGACATTTCTGGTTTCCTAAGTACATTTTTAACAGGATAATTTGTTTTAACATGAATCCTATATGTCTCAAAGTAATGTCTAAGTTTCGTTGATGCCATGACTAATGCTAGTATCAATTTTTCTAAATGATAATATCTAGTTTCAGCATTTAACAAGCTTTTACTAACATAATAAACAGGATATTGCTGACCTTCATGGTCCTTTACAAGGACGGCACTTACAGCATTCCCTGATACCGCAAGGTATAGGTGTTAGGGGAGGATTTTCTAACAATTAGTGATCCTTATTCGTCATCCTAATTAGTGATCCTTACTTCTGTGACAGGTGGTGATCCTCAGAAGAGCTTCAGGATCAGGATCATGGATCACTTTAAGGATCCTCGTACTGACGATTGTTTGCTTATGTTTTGTACTATCTCGCAGGTATAACAAGCTTGACCAAGTCTTGGCGACATTCCTGGAGAATATTCCCAAACTATCTCGCACGTGCTTGGCCAAAAATAGACGTTGTGGAGAACGTGGAGGCATGGCACGAAAGTCGGAAAGTTTGTTAGCTAGTTGTTTTCTTATTTTAAAGGGGTAACGAGCTAGTTTGTAACACTTAGTCATTTCTGAGTTACACACACACTCATACAAACGTTCATACCAGCTCTCGTTCAAACACTTAGCGATTTCATACACCATATACACATTTCACGATAGTGATCCTTGTACCTAGCTCGTTACTATCCGAAGTTGTAAACATTTATTCATATATTTGAGCTTGGTGATCGGTAGTTTCCATCACCCGGGGTTTTTTGTGCCGGAGATCAACTCTTGATCAAGGGCTTTTTCCCCGTATAAATCCTTGTGTCATTTGTGCAAATTACATTGAAGTGATCCTTGTTATTGATATACATAATTAGCATCATACCCCGTAACAAAGAGTTTGGTTGCAATATCCTCAACAGATTTTTTGACCAAAACAGTTTGGCGCCCACCGTGGGGAAATTGGTGCTTCGTCCTTAGAAAAATACGCATTTCTGTGCTCATTTCGGTTCACTACAACCAAGCAAATGGCTTCCTCAGCGAAGAATGCTTCAAATTTGATGCCTTCATTCACTTCTTCACAAGGCGTCCCTCCTTTGCCTCCACCACCTTCTGGATCCCAGAAGAATACCGAGAATGCTGCGAAGAAACCAACTCCCATTTTCTCAAAACCTCCAACTTCTTCTGCTTCTTACACTCCCACTACTAGTGACATGTTTACTTTGATTTTGCAGATGAAGGATCAGATACGGCAACAGGATAAGACCAATGAGAGGATTCTCAAAGAAATCGGAGATCTCAAGAAACAAAAGACAACGGCAGAGGATCATTCCCCACTGGTGCCAAAATCCTTGAATTTTGATACTCCGGTGATTACTTCTCAGCCATCATTGGCTCCAGACGTTCAATATGTGGGTGGACCGAAGGGAGTGCACTACGGAACGACAACAATGACTCAGGCGTCAGGTTCATATTTCCAACCAGCGGGATCCTATCCTCAGCATATGGGATCCCTCACGAGCTCAGGAGCATATTCAGGAATGCAGCAGGTTCAAGGATCCTCCTTCGTTCCAGGATCATCCCAGGTTCAAGGATCCTCCTTCGTTCCAGGATCATCCCAGGTTCAAGGATCCTCCTTTGTTCCAGGATCATCCCAGGTTCAAGGATCCTCCTTTGTTCCAGGATCATCCCGGGTTCAAGGATCCTCCTTTATTCCAGGATCATCCCAGGTTCAAGGATCCTCCTTCGTTCCAGGATCATCCCAGGTTCAAGGATCCTCCTTCGTTCCAGGATCGTCCCAGTTTCAAGGATCCTTCCAGATGCCAGGATCCTTGAGGAGTTTGCAAACAGGAAGTTCAGATGTTCATCAGGGAGATTTTATTCCAATGCAGACCAACGCCTCTACTGGTCCCTCGATCATTCCAGAGCCCCAACAATATGGATTAACATCCATTCTTCCTAACTTGAGTCCAATGGGAGGTAACACTTTTAATAATTCTTATACTACTAACCATGGTCTTATGCAGGATCCAGGTATCAATCATGCCATGGCCAAAGAATTGCAAAAGTTAAAGGATATGATATCAAGTGTTCCGGGAGTAGTCAAACCTATCCCAGAGATTGCAGATGGGAGCCACAGGATATCTCGTTTTGCACCACCAATCTGTGATGTTGAGATACCCAAGAGGTTCCATGTGCCTACAATGAAACTGTATGATGGTTCGACAGATCCCGAGGAACAGATAGCACAACACAGGGAGAGGATGGAGATCAATCCAATCCCAGAAAGGTTAAAGGAAGCATGCCTGTGCAAAGGATTCGGATCCACTCTTACTGGATCAGCTCTCAAATGGCTGCTAAGTCTTCCCCCCTACTCTATTACCTCATTTGCTAATCTAGTTAATCTATTTAATAATCAGTTTTCTTGTAGTAGGAAATTTGAACGATTAACTAGTGATTTATATAGGATAACCCAGGGTCATAATGAATCATTAAGGGATTACATTACCAAATTCAGTAAAGAATCCTTAGACATTCCCAACTTAGATATAGCTACGGCTGTTGAGGCCTTTAAAATGGGATTGCTTAGGGATTCGTCTTTCTATGATGATCTTGTTATGACACCATGCAGGAACTTAGATGAGGTAAGAACCCAAGCACTTAGATTCATTCGACTAGAAGATGACAAGAGGATCCAGGAGAGGTTAGCAGGATCCTCAAAGCAAGATAAGCAAGGATCCTCATTCAGGAACAACAAGTTCAAATCCTATAACAGATCTGATAATCAGAACGTGCATTCTGTTGACCAAGAAGAGGATGATGAGGATTATCCTCCAATTTCTGAATATTGTTTTAGTGTTGATAACAATGAACTAATCCTTGCGATGCAGAGTCTAGGTGATAAAGCTAGATGGCCGAGAAAAAATGATAGGCCAGCCGCAACTAAGGATAAATCAAAGTGGTGTGCATATCATGAAGATTTTGGGCACCTCACAGAAGAATGCATTGCATTAAGAAAGGAAATTGGATACTTGTTGAGCAAGGGGCACCTAAAAGAATTGTTGGGAAGAAAAAAGTCAAGAACTCAGGATCCTGAAAGGATCCCTGAGAAGGCTCCAGCCCCTCCAGCAGATGCACAAGTGATAAACTTTATTTCTGGAGGATTCGACATTTGTGGCACATCCTTCTCAGCAGCTAAAAGGCATGCAAAGGAAACTAAAATGGATAATGGAGAAAGACCAGTTCGAACATCAAGTGTCTCCGAAGGAAAAGTCATAACCTTTGATGAAGAGGATCGTGTTGATATCCAGGATCCTCATCACGATGGTTTAGTTATTACTCTTTTCATATCTAACCATTTTGTCCGCATGATCCTTATAGACAGAGGAAGTTCAGTGAACATTATCCAGCTTGATGTTCTAAAGAAGATGGGTATTCCTGAATCAGAGATCATACCAAGATCCTCCGTGCTCGTGGGATTTAGTGGCGAAACTAAGAACACCCTGGGGGACATTAAACTCCCAATATATATTGAAGGCTTACACTCTTATCAAAAATTTTGTGTTATTGACTGTTTATCTTGTTGTAATGTTATCCTTGGCAGGCCTTGGATACACGATATGAAAGCAGTCCCATCTACTTACCATCAATGTGTGAAGCTCCCTAGTCCTTGGGGAATAGTGAAGATTGATAGTGATCAGCAGGAGGCTAAGAATTGCTACACTTCATCGATGAAACCAGCCTCGAAGTCAAGGGAGCAATAGCAATCAAGGTATCCTCCAAGGGATGTCTTGGAGGCCAGAGAGCAGGATGTGGTAGAAATCCTCATGGATCCCGATGATCCTGAATCCAAAATCTATATCGGATCAGGGATCCTTGGCGAAATGAAAGAAGACCTCGTATCCTTCCTCAAAAGGAGAAAGACTACCTTTGCATGGAAACACGAAGATATGACTGGTATATCCAAAGATGTAATCACTCACAAACTCGGCATTGACAGATCCTTCAAACCAATCCATCAAAGGAGAAGAAAGTTTGCACCGGAAAGGAATGCCATTATCCAAGAAGAGGTAGAGAAATTGCTTCGGGCAGGTATGATTAGAGAGGTCAAGTATCCAAGATGGTTGGCCAATGTGGTTGTTGTTCAAAAGAAAAACGGTAAGTGGAGGGTATGTGTCGATTTTACCGATTTAAATAAGGCATGTCCCAAGGATCCTTTCCCTTTACCCCACATTGACTCCATGGTGGATGCAACTGCGGGTCATGAACTGTTAACTTTTATGGATGCATCATCTGGATTCCAACAAATCCAAATGGAACCATCCGACCAAGAGGATACAGCCTTCATGACTCCAACTGGTATATACTGCTATATTGCTATGCCGTTCGGATTAAGAAATGCAGGTGCAACATATCAAAGGCTGGTGAATATGATGTTCAAGGACCAGATTGGATAAACTATGGAGGTTTACATAGATGATATGGTGGTAAAATCCTTAAAAGCTGAGGATCACCTAAGAGACTTGGAGGAAGCATTCGATATCCTTGACAAATATAACATGAAACTTAATCCTTCAAAATGTCACTTTGGTGTTAAAGCAGGTAAATTCTTAGGATATATGGTGACAAAGAGAGGCATTGAAGCTAGCCCGGAATAAATCAAAGCAATAGTGAACATCAAATCTCCGGCCAATGCTAAGGATGTTCAAAGGCTAACAGGAAGGATAGCAGCCTTGAACAGATTTATATCCAAATCCTCCGAGAAGTGTAAAGAATTCTATGATATCCTAAGGAAGAACAAGAAATTTGAGTGGACGGAGAAGCATGAAAATGCTTTAAGAGCACTCAAAGATTACCTATCCTCAGCCCCAGCTTTGATGAAACCAGAAAAAGGTGATGTGTTATCCTTGTATCTTGCAGTATCCTCAAAAGCAGTAAGTGCGGTCCTCGTTAAGGATCATGAAGGTACACAACATCCTGTCTATTATGTAAGTAAAAGTTTACTTGATGCCGAATCCAGGTACTCACACCTTGAAAAGCTTATTCTTGCATTAATTATGGCATCTACTAAGTTAAGACACTATTTTGAAACTCATGTTATCATTGTTAAAACTAATTTTCCAATTAAGAATGTCCTCAGGAAACCAGAGATGTCAGGAAGGATGGCTAAGTGGGCAGTGAAGCTGAGTGCATATGATATAAGATATGAGCCTAGGACAGCCATCAAATCCCAAGCATTAGCTGACTTTGTGGCTGATTTCAGTAGTGATTTACAAGAAGAAGCTGAGCTAGAAGTCCAGCAGCTAGAAGAGACCAAGGATCCTTGGATACTCTATACTGATGGATCCTCAAATGTCAAAGGCACAGGGCTTGGAATACTACTAAAATCGCCACAGGGGGACATAATACCCCACTCCATAGCTTGTGAGTTCCAAACCACTAACAATGAGGCTGAATATGAAGCCTTAATTGCTGGTTTGCAAATTGCTAAGCATATGGGAATCAGGTATCTTGAGGTACACGTAGATTCTTTGTTAATTACAAACCACTTTAATGGATCCTATGCTGTTAAAGGTGAAAAGCTAACCAAATATTTGGAGATAGTCAAATGTTTGGCACTCTCTTTTGTTTCCTTTAGTTTGTCACAGGTACCAAGGGAAGAAAATACAGAAGCTGATGCATTGGCTAATTTTGGATCATCCTTGAAGATCCCGGAGGATATCAAGATCCCTATTATCCATATCCTGACCCCAGCTATTGAGGATCATGTGGCTATGGAGATAGGGAATGATTCTGCAATAATCCCTAGTGAGGATACTCGATCCCATTCAGGATCAGGATCATGGATCTCACCAATTATGAGATACTTACAACATGGAGAGATTCCTACAGGAGAAAACCCTAGGGCTTTCAAATCTAAGGTATCTCAATTCACAATTATGAATAATATGTTGTATAGACGATCTCTTGCAGGACCATACTTGAGATGCATTGAGGATCCTGAAGTCCAAGAAGTTTTAAAAGACTTCCATGAAGGCGATTGTGGAAACCACACTGGGGGCAGGGCATTATTCTCAAGGATCCTGGGGACAGGATACTACTGGCCAACCATGAAGAAAGATGCTGTGGAGTATGCTAAAAGATGTGATCCTTGTCAGAGGCACAGCAATATCCTTCATCAACCAGCTGAATTATTGCATCCTATATCCTCCTCTTGGCCATTTATGAGATGGGGTATGGATATAGTTGGTAAGCTCCCTAAGGCACCTGGGGGAAAAGTATTCATGCTAGCTATGACTGATTACTTCTCCAAGTGGATAGAGGCTGAAGCTTTTGCCCAAGTCAGAGAAAAGGAAGTTATATCCTTCATTAAAAGAAATATTATAACTAGATTTGGAATTCCTTCCGAGATTATATGTGATAATGGTTCCCAATTTATTGGGGGCAGAACCACTAACTTTTGTGACAGCTGGGGGATTAAGATGATAACATTAACACCAGTCCACCCACAAGCTAATGGTCAGGCAGAGTCATCCAACAAGATCATCATCAACAATTTGAAGAAGAAGCTTGGATCCAAGAAAGGGAAGTGGGCAGAAGAACTACCTTATGTGCTTTGGGCTGACAGGACAACCCCTAAGAATGCTACTGGTCAAACACCATTCTCTTTGGTGTTTGGGGCAGAATCGGTGATCCCAACAGAAATGGTGGTTCCAACTGCTAGAACAAGTACTCGTGATCCTGAGGAAAATAATGAAAACTTGGCTCAAGACCTGGATACTATTGAAGAAATCAGGGATATGGCTAGGATAAGGATGGCCAGTTATCAACAAAGAATGGCTGGTGCTTACAACAAAAATGTCAGGATCAGGAGGTTTCAAGTTGGAGATATGGTATTAAGGAAAGCATTTCAGAATACCACCAATCCTGCTGATGGAAAATTGGCTCCAAAATGGAAGGCCCTTATTTGATTGAAGCTGAAGCAGGAAAGGGGGCATATAGATTGCTAACCATGGAAGGTGATTTGCTACCAAGATCTTGGAATGCTGTCCACTTGAAGAAATATTTCATGTGAGCAGGATCCTCATGACACAGATGATCCTCAAAGGATCCTCAAAGTATCGGTGATCCTTACTTAGGTAATATCCTAAACTTAAACTATTTCATTTCTTTATTTTCTCATATAAGGATAAGGATCATGTATCCTTTATCCATCTCTCACGTGAGTTTAAGTTTTGAAAGTCCAGGTATCCTTTGCATAACATTGGTTATCTGCAGAAGCAATCCGTTCCTTGGGTTTAACCCCAGTTATTTGGGCTTGACCCCAGTTCCGCCTGTAGCGCACGATGATCCTGGTATAGTTCAAGGCATTGGGACCAGTACTCGTTTTAGGGGCTGATAATTCCATTGTTCTGGCTATGCTTAGGATCCTACGTATAATGGTAGACGTACCATACATCCGTTCCCAAGGTTTCTAACGTTTTCACGTTAGCTAAGGTTTCTAACGTTTTCACGTTAGCTAAGGTTTTGGCATTTTCATGTCACTAAGTTTGGATAGTCGCTAGTTAGGGCCATACTCCAGTTTACATACGATCCTTGGGCTTGTCCCCAGTTATCCTTGGGCTTGTCCCCAGTTATCCTTGGGCTTGTCCCCAGTTACTAACTCTTATCTTATATTGGCTTAGTCCCAAGTTATGCTCTATTTCAGGTTCTTGAAGATAGGCAACTAGGGATCCTTGATCCTTACTTTATTCTAAGGTTTATCTTGTAGTTATCCTTATTATGGTTAGGATCCTAACTTGGATCCTCAGGTATGATCCTTAATCATTTTTAAATTTTATTCATTATTTATTTGAATAACCCTTAAAGTTTGACAACTAGACTTATGATCCTTAACACATATTGCTTTCTGAGATTCTTTAACTAAAGGATATCTGATCATGGATCATATCCTAAGTATTTTCAATTTGACTTATTCAAAATTATTTGTTCAATGAATATGCATCAAAACAAAGGAAAATCAAAGAAACACAAGGATAATAACACAAGATAAGCGACAAAAGGTTAATATTTTATTAACAAAGTAGTAACCCTTAAAAGGTTGTCAAAATTACCTACCCCGAGCATCTACCAGCAAAACGTGGCCCGTCCGCTGGGGTAGGTAAAGGGTGTCCATGATAATAAGTTCAAAAGTAGTGCAGGAAAATAAAGGCGGCAGGATCACAATGGCTTCATCCCCCAAACAGAGGATCCCTCCACCAATTGCAATCCTGCCTATTGTCCAAAGGATCATACATGATCCTTAATCCTAAAACCTATTGTTCAAATACAACCCATCATTGTTCAGCAAAAAACACCATAACCAAAACAAACTATTAAACTTAAAAAATGGGCTCCGGCTACGTCTAGAAATGTCCTTCATCGCCCATCCATGCAGCCTATGCCTTCGCTGCATCCTCTTCCCCTCCAGCTGCGGTATCCTTTATCAGATCCTTTCCACTGCCACTTGCCTCAATCGCCAAGACCTCAGTAGCCTCCTCCTCATCATCCTCTAGATCAGTCAACCTTGCCTTCCAGCCCTCAACATCCCCGCTGCTTTTGTCAAAACTAGGATCTTGAGCTTCCTGGGCCATCTTCAATTTTGTCTGATACATCGTGATGGCGGCGGAGACCTTAGCATTTTCTATGAGATCATGTTTCTCATAGTCAAGGTCAATCAGAAGCTTAGCCGTCTTGGTCTTCTCATCTTGGAGTTCCTTCCGAAGATCAGCAAGTGCAAGGTCCTTGAGCACGGCAACCTGTTGGAGGTCAGCAATTTTCTTGTCCTGCTCCTCAACATTCCCCACGTAATCCTCAATCTCAGCAAATTTCTGCAAAAGAAAGGATAAAGCAGTTCAAGATCAAGTGATCCTCATACGAGTAGGATACCTAGGCAGAATTAAGGATCCTTACATCATTGAAGTATTCAAGGAACTGGTGGCGGATCAGTGGTAGGCCTTGAAGATCCTCGGCATCAGAAGTTTTCCTCTTCTTGACACCCTTTCCTTTAGTGGGTGCCTTTGGAATGGAGATGCTAGGACTGGTAGTGGATCTTTTCTTCCTGGATTGTACGACATCAAGGTCAGCCGTGTTGAACTGGGATACAGGCTTGGCAGATTTTCCAGCGCCTACACATTCAAAGCAAGATGAGTATCCTTATCCTATTTCAATTTATTTATTTATTTTAATATTCAAACTATGTAAAAGGCAGGATACTTACTTGACATGGTAATGGAACCTGAGGATACTTCTTGTGAGTCTTGGGTGTCTATCTTGAATGTCCTTGTTTCAGGATCAAGCTTCCAAAAAGCAGCGAGCCTATCCTTGGTTTCAGGTGATGTGAGGATGTGTGAGACAGAAATAGCTGCATAACACAAGACAAAAAGGGTTAGTGATCCTATTACAAAAACAAGACTACCTGGTGATCCTTCTCAGGATCCTCTGTCCTACCATTGGTGGACCACTCTCTTGGTAAATGCTTTCCATCTGAAATGGTATCCCTTCTTACAAAGAAGAAGCGACGTTTCCAATCCTTGTCATTCTTGGTGACTTTAAGAAGGGGATGTTCTGCACCGGGTTTTCGTTTGAACAAATAACGGTGGGATCCAAAGGTGGTAACATCATACAATTGTGTCAGCTCTGACATGCCTAAATCAATGCCCTCCTGCTCGATGATCCTCTCCAGGGTATACAAAACCCTCCAAATCATCGGCATGGCTTGGATGTAAGAGATGCCGGTAAGGGAGAAGAAGGATTGTGTAAATTCTGGGAAAGGATAGGTGTATCCTATGGCAAATGGAGTAACTGGAAAGGCAACCCATGTTTCTGAAACATAGTCGCTCAGGACAGTAGGATCGAAGGGTTTGAAAAAGGCATTCGCCGGAAAACGGTGACGGATGTTGTCTACTTGTGCATCGTTAAAGCAACACCTCTCGTTCACCGAGTCTTTGATGATCTTTTGACTCTTCAAAGGGCTATCTTTTTTGTGATCCTTGCCCGGTGAGCTTCGGAGCAACATTCTCAAAGTGGTGATGATAAAAAAAGAAAAACAGAGTAAGAAAGGGAGAAAGAGGAGAAAGAAATACCTGATTGATCGTCGACTGAGAATTTAAAGGGAGTTTCTTTCGAATTTGAATGCATGATGATCCTATCTATATCTCTATTTATAATTATGATTCTGCAGGATTGTCACTTCTGTGACGTCATGATCGCAACGGCTAGTTCTATTTTAACGGCTATATATCCGTTAGTTAGTTACGGATAAGATCAAGAAAACATAACTCGCTAATTTTACAAATTACTCCTTATATTTTGGGGGCAATTGTTAGGGGAGGATTTTCTAACAATTAGTGATCCTTATTCGTCATCCTAATTAGTGATCCTTACTTCTGTGACAGGTGGTGATCCTCAGAAGAGCTTCAGGATCAGGATCATGGATCACTTTAAGGATCCTCGTACTGACGATTGTTTTCTTATGTTTTGTACTATCTCACAGGTATAACAAGCTTGACCAAGTCTTGGCGACATTCCTGGAGAATATTCCCAAACTATCTCGCACGTGCTTGGCCAAAAATAGACGTTGTGGAGAACGTGGAGGCATGGCACGAAAGTCGGAAAGTTTGTTAGCTAGTTATTTTCTTATTTTAAAGGGGTAACGAGCTAGTTAGTAACACTTAGTCATTTCTGAGTTACACACACACTCATACAAACGTTCATACCAGCTCTCGTTCAAACACTTAGCGATTTCATACACCATATACACATTTCACGATAGTGATCCTTGTACCTAGCTCGTTACTATCCGAAGTTGTAAACATTTATTCATATATTTGAGCTTGGTGATCGGTAGTTTCCATCACCCGGGGTTTTTTGTGCCGGAGATCAACTCTTGATCAAGGGCTTTTTCCCCGTATAAATCCTTGTGTCATTTGTGCAAATTACATTGAAGTGATCCTTGTTATTGATATACATAATTAGCATCATACCCCGTAAGAAAGAGTTTGGTTGCAATATCCTCAACAGATTTTTTGACCAAAACAATAGGGATAATGGTTCACCATTCTCGGGCTTCATCAGTAGAGGTGCGGTTGAAAGATATTGCTTTAAATCCTGTAGGGCCGCTTCATGCTTCTCACCCCATTCGAATTTCTTGTTCTTCTTCAGGATATCATAAAAATCTTTGCATTTTTCTGAGGATCTTGAGATAAATCTATTTAATGCTGCCACTTGCCCTGTTAATCGTTGAACATCCTTCATATTTGAGGGCGATTTAATATCCAAGATGGCTTTAATCTGCTCCGGGCTTGCTTCTATTCCTCTCTTGGTCACCATATATCCTAGGAATTTTCCTGCCCCCACTCCAAAATGGCACTTAGCAGGATTCAGCTTCATGTTATACTGATCCAGGATATCAAACGCTCCTTTAATATCCTGGAGGTGATCCTGAGCTTTCTTTGATTTTACCACCATATCGTCGATGTACACCTCCATGGTGTCCCCCAGTTTGTCTTTGAACATCATGTTTACCAACCTTTGGTATGTTGCACCTGCATTTTTCAAACCAAAAGGCATAGCTGTATAACAATAGATACCTGTTGGTGTCATGAAGGCAGTATCCTCCTGGTCAGAAGGCTCCATTTGGATCTGTTGAAATCCTGAGGATGCGTCCATGAAGGTCAGCATTTCATGCCCGGCAGTGGCATCTACCATTGCATCAATGTGGGGAAGAGGAAATGGGTCTTTAGGACAAGCTTTGTTCAAGTCTGTGTAGTCTACACAAACTCTCCATTTCCCATTTTTCTTCTGTACCACAACCACGTTTGCTAGCCACCTAGGAAACTTAACCTCTCTGATCATCCTGGACTTCAATAATCTCTCAACTTCCTCTTGGATAATCGTATTCCGCTCAGGAGCGAACTTCCTCTTTTTTTGCTGAACAGGCTTGAATGATTTATCAATTCCCAGCTTGTGAGTGATAATGTCTTTGGATATGCCTGTCATATCCTCATGCTTCCATGCAAACGTTGACATCCTGCATTTCAAAAAGTTAATTAATTGTTCTTCAATATCCTGAGGGATATTGGTTCCTACGAGCACCGAAATATCGGGGTTATCCTGGTCCAAGATAATTTTCTTCACATCCTGCTCCGGATCCTCCACGATATCCTGGGCCCGCGTCTTTAATTGCTATGCTGCACTAGGCTTGGTTGAGGATTTCATCGAGGATGAGTAACATTCTTTCGCCTCCTGCTGATCACTATCAACTTTGACAACTTGGGGTAGGTATCTTGATGCATTGGTGATATGTTGATGGCACAGCTTTCATATCGTGAATCCACGGTCTTCCCAGTATGATGTTATAGCAGGATAGAGAATCCATCACACAGAAACGTTGTATCGAGTTGACTCCTTCAACGTATACTGGCAACTTTATCTCTCCCACTGTGTTTCTAGCCTCTCCACTGAACCCAACAAGCACGGTAGACTTTGAAGTGATATCCATTGGAGATACATTCATTCTCTTCAGCGTCTCTAGTTGGATTATGTTGACGGAGCTGCCATTATCAACCAATATCCTGCGTACAAAATGGTTAGCCACATATAATGTTATTACCAGAGCATCATGGTGAGGATCCTGGACAGTATCCCTGTCATCAGCATCAAATGTGATCACTTTGTCAGTTGTGAGGGTAGTCATCCTGACAGGTTTATCTCCCCTTTCGGCCTTAGCTTCTTTTGCATGTCTCTTTGCTGCCGAATACGAAGTCCCACAAATGTCGGATCCTCCCGAAATGAAGTTGATTATCTTGGCATCCGTGGGAGGTGATGCTGCTCGCTCGGGATCCTTCTCAGTATCCTGACTCTTATTCTTCTTTCTTCCCAAGAGATCTTTAAGATATCCCTTGCTTAGGAGATAGCTTATTTCTTTCCTTAGAGCAATGCAATCCTCAGTTACATGTCTGAAATCTTCGTGGAAAGCACACCATTTTGACTTATCTTTCCAGTCAGCTTTCTGTTGACTCTTTTGAGGCCACCTAGCCTTGTCTCCTAGGACCTGCATGGCATACATCAATTCAGGAATGTTAAAAGAAAAGCAATATTCAGACAACTCAGGATACTCTTCAGGATCCTCATCTTCGACAGCATTTACTCTCTTGTTTTCATTTCTACCATATGGCTTAGGCCGATATGACTTGAATGAGGATTCTGACTTCCTGTTAGTTGATTCATAAGTGTTAGATGAGTTCATCCTTTCTTGCATCTTTCTGTCATCCTCCAATCGAATATATCTTAGGGCCCTGTTTCGAGCTTCATCCAAGTTCCTGCATGGGTTCATTACAAGGTCTTGATAAAATTGAGAATCTTTTTGCAGCCCCATCTTGAAAGCTTGCACAGCTGTTGCAACATCAAGATGAGGAATATCTAGGGATTCCCGGCTGAACTTGTTCACATAATCCCTAAGGGATTCCTGAGGCCCCTGTGTTATCCTGTAGAGATCACTTGTTAATTTTTCAAAGCTTCTACTACAAGAAAACTGACTATTAAATAAATTTACTAAGTGAGCAAAAGATGTAATCGAATGTGGAGGAACATTCAAGAGCCATTTCAAGGCTGATCCTGTTAAAGTTGAACCAAAACCCTTGCACAAGCATGCTTCCTTGAGATCCGGAGGAATAGGGTTAATTTCCATTTTTTCCCTATACTGAGCAATATGCTCCTCAGGATCCGTAGTTCTATCGTAAAGCTTCATGTTGGGGGTTTGGAATCTCTTTGGGATCTCAGCATCACAGATAGGATATGCAAAACGAGATATCTTGTGGCTGTCTTGGGACACCTCCGGGATCGGCTGGACCACCCCGGGTACACTAGATATCATGTCCTTCAACTTCTGAAGTTCCCTAGTAAGCGCTGATGTCACACCTGTATCCTGCAAAGATCCACTATTGTTAGTAGCATGAGTATTATTATTATTTGACACGTTACCCGTTGGAGGATTCTGGCCATATCCTGAAGCATATCCTGAGCTCCTCATGGTTGACATCCTGACCGAGGACGGTATTTCAGGAGTATGATTCTGAGGAAGGCTGGGCAAAATATTCCCCCTGTTATCCTCAGTATACACAGCTGAACTGAAGTTCAACGTTCTGGGATGTAATGGAGTAACAATATCCTCAGCAGATCTGCTCGAGCCAGACTTCAGGAGTTGTATTTCCCTCAATAGCATTTGGTTTGTTTCCTGTTGCTGCTTCATTTGTTCCTGCACACTTCCAAATAAGGTTAAAATTTCATCGTTAGAAGCTAAAACAGGAGCAGATTCCTGAACACTGCGGGTAGGGATAATATCCTGAGGTCGTGAAGAGGCTGGCATCCTTGGAGGAGGTGGTGGAAGCACCGAACCGGTAGTAGCAGAAGTCACAGCAGACACAGTGGAGGAGCTCATGTTTGATCTTGAAGCCATTGTGGACAATGTGGCAAAAAGTTTTGAAAATAGAAAGCCGATTAGCGATTTCACAAAAAAATTTAGTAAAGAGAGCACCACTTGCCCCACGGTGGGCGCCAAATTGTTTTGGTCAAAAATTACCGAAGTAATTAAGTGATCAAATTAGTAAAGTGAGGTAGTGTGCTAGAAAGTGTATTGAAAATATGCTTGTTAAGTTATTTAGAAAATCAGTATTCAGGATACGGCTCAGGATATTGAGCTGTATCTATGATCAAACTATGAGCAAAAATAAAGTAAACGACACGAGATGTACGAGGAAAGCCCTTGATCAATCTAGATCGCCGGCATAAAACCTCGGGAGCTGACAATCGCAGCTGTCTTGTTCTTCTTATTACTTCAAACGTCAGGATACAGTGCAGGATATAGACCAGATCGCTAAGTGTTACAATGCTTTTGTATGAAAGTAAAAATTGCTAGAGAGCGAGGGTTAGAGTGTAGAGAGTGTGTATATGATCCCCTATTCGATCTGGTATACCCACCTATTTATAGTAATGAATTACAAACAATAATCCCTACAAATATGGGGTACTCCGAATATTCCATTGTGAACGTTATAGACCGAGTAATACGGCTTCAACGTCTTCATTTGAACGACTTGGACCGATTCTTCCGCGGAATAAGTCCTTGTGAACGTTGTTAGCTTCAAACCCACGTACCTGCACATAATCCGTTAGTAATCCTGAGGATACCATTCAGGATGTTACCAATATCCTGAACCAGCATCCCGGATGTAAACAGATACTATATAACCAAGATATAAATCAAGATATTTTCCAGGATATGGGCTCAGAATTTCGCCCATAACAGTAATCTACATAAATTCTCCATTTCCTATTCTTCTTTTGAACCACGACCACATTTGCTAGCCACTTGGGAAATTTGACTTCCCTGATCATCTTGGACTTCAATAGTCTTTCAACCTCTTCTTGAATAATTATGTTTCGTTCTGGAGCAAACTTCCTTCTCTTTTGCTGGATAGGCTTGAAAGACCTGTCAATTCCAAGCTTGTGAGTTATAATATCCTTGGAAGTACCTGTCATATCCTCGTGTTTCCACGCGAACGTCGATATCCTGCATTTTAGAAAATTAGTCAATTGATTTTCAATATCCTGAGGGATATTGGTTCCTACGAGCACCAAGATATCCGGATTATCCTGATCCAGGATAACTTTCTTTACATCCTGCTCCGAAGCCTCCATGATATCCTGGGCCCGCATCTTTAATTGCTATGCTGCATTAGGCTTGGTTGAGGATTTCATTGAGGATGAGTAACATTCCTTCGCCTCCTGCTGATCACTATCAACCTTGACAACCCCCCAAGGAGTAGGGATCTTGATGCACTGATGATAAGTCGATGGCACAGCCTTCATATCATGGATCCATGGCCTGCCTAGTATGATGTTATAGCAGGATAGGGAGTCCATCACACAGAAACGTTGTATCGAGTTGACCCCTTCAACATATACTGGTAACTTTATCTCTCCCACTGTGTTCCTGGCCTCTCCACTGAACCCAACAAGCACGGTGGATTTCGAAGTAATATCCATTGGAGATACATTCATTCTTTTCAAAGTTTCTAGTTGGATTATGTTGACGGAGCTGCCATTATCCACCAATATCCTGCGTACAAAATGGTTAGCCACGTACAATGTTATCACGAGAGCATCATGGTGAGGATCCTGGACAGTATCCATGTCATCACTGTCGAAAGTGATCACTTTATCAGTTGTGAGGGTAGCCATCCTGGCAGGTTTATCTCCCCTCTCGGCCTTAGCTTCCTTTGCATGTCTCTTGGCCACATAATATGAAGTCCCACAAATGTCGGATCCTCCTGAAATAAAGTTGATTATTTTGGCATCCGCAGGAGGTGATGCCGCTCGTTCAGGATCCTTCTCAGTATCCTGACCCTTATTCTTCTTTCTTCCTAGGAGATCCTTCAGATATCCCTTGCTTAGAAGAAAACTTATTTCCTTTCTTAGAGCAACGCAATCCTCAGTTACATGTCCGAAATCTTCATGGAAGGCACACCATTTAGATTTATCCTTCCAATCAGCTTTTTGTTGATTCTTTTGAGGCCACCTAGCTTTGTCTCCTAAACCCTGCATAGCATACATTAACTCAGGTATGTTAACAGAAAAGCAATATTCAGATAATTCAGGATATTCTTCAGGATCCTCGTCTTCAACAGCATTCACTTTCTTGTTGTCATTTCTGCCACATGGCTTAGAGCGATATGGTTTATACGAGGATTCTGATTTCCTGTTAGTTGATTCATAGGTTGAGGTGGAATTCATCCTCTCTTGCATCTTCTTATCATCCTCCAAGCGAATATATCTCAAGGCCCTGTTACGAGCTTCGTCGAGATTCCTGCAGGGATTCATTACAAGATCCTGATAAAACTGAGAATCTTTTTGTAATCCCATCTTAAAAGTCTGCACAGCTGTTGCAACATCAAGATGTGGGATATCCAAGGATTCCCAACTAAACTTGTTCACATAATCCCTCAAGGATTCCTGAGGCCCTTGAGTTATCCTGTAAAGATCACTGGTTAGTTTCTCAAAACTCCGGCTGCAAGAAAACTGACTATTAAATAAATTAACCAAATGAGCAAACGAAGTAATTGAGTAAGGAGGAACATTTAACAGCCATTTTAAGGCTGATCCTGTCAAGGTAGAACCAAAACCCTTGCAGAGACATGCTTCCTTGAGATCTGGAGGGATAGGGTTGATCTCCATCCTTTCCCTATACTGGGCGATATGCTCTTCAGGATCCGTGGTTCCGTCATAGAGTTTCATGTTGGGGGTTTGAAATCTTTTCAGGATTTCAGCATCACAGATAGGATGCGCAAACCGGGATATCCTGTGACTGTCTTGGGATACTTCTGGAATCGGCTGGACCACCCCAGGCACACTGGATATCATATCTTTCAGCTTTTGGAGTTCTCTAGAAAATGCCGATGTCATACCTGCATCCTGCAAAGATCCAACACCATTAGTAGCAAGAGTGTTATTATTATTAGATACATTACCAGTCTGGGGATTCTGGCCATATCCTGAAGCATATCCTGAGCTTCTCACGGTTGATACTCTTATTGAAGAGGGTATCTCAAGATTATGATTTTGGGAATGGCTTGGCATGATATTCCCCCGGTTATCCTCAGTGTAAACTGCAGAACTGAAGTTCAAAGCCCTGGGTTGCAAAGGAGTGACAGTTTCTTCAGCAGGCCTACTTGGGTCGGATTTCAAGAGTTGTATCTCTCTCATCAGCATCCGATTAGTTTCCTGCTGCTGCCTCATCTGTTCCTGTACACTACCAAACAAATTTAAAATTTCTTCATTAGAAGCTAAAACAGGAGCGGATCCCTGGATACTGCGAGTAGGGATAACATCCCGAGCCACATGACTTTCAGCTCCTTGTGAAGAGGCTTGCATTCTTGGAGGAGGAGGTGGAAGCACCGAACCAATTGTTGCAGAGGTTGTAGCAGACATGGTGGAAGAGCTCATGTTTGATCTCAAGGCCATTGAAAACAATGTAGCAAAAAGTTTTGACAATAGAAAACCGATGTCACACCCTGATATTTCCACGTTTCACCGGTGGGCCCGGTAGGGGAGTATCGTGACGTAGTTGATATCATCAAAGTCAAACAACACAATATATAAATGCACAGCGGAAGCAAAATATCTTACAATCCGAATATAAAGTAATATTAAGTATTACAACGGAAAGTAAAGGATCCACAGGCGGATCAAATAAAAGAAAACTGTTCAACAGACTTTGACATCTAGAGCTTGCGAGACTTGATTAATGATGCCTGGAGTAGCCAGCCTATTTCGTATAGTACCTGCACTTAACCTTTTTGGAAAATACGTCAGTTTACACTGGTAAATACAACTCAACTGACTCATTTTGGAAAAAGAGTTTGTAAATTGGTTTGAATGCACTTCGGCACAAAATATCTTTTATAACTTGGGACAATTATTTGTAGATAATCTTGTATACAGTTTTACTTATTTGTCGTCCATTAGGGCCGGTTAGAAGGGCCGGACTAGATTAACTGACACGCCACAGGTATAATGCCCACAGGCTATCATCCTTTAAGTGGATTACTAGTTCCGGTATAATGCCCACAAGGATGATACCTCTGAGTGGATTACCAGTTTTTACATAATGCATCTGTCAGGTGTATGCCTACACCCCGTGCTTAGGTCGTGGCCATTTCGTAAAATGATGCCAAGGATATACGGGACATGGTCATTTAACCCCCAAAAGCCATACACCAAATAATACATATTAAACAGGTTATGTAAATACATCAATCACAATCCAATTTAAATGACTGCATACACCTGACCAAGCGGTACTTTTATAGTGCCGTATCCCAAGCCCGTATAGGGAAAATAAGTTAAGAGTATTTACCTGAGCAAAGTATCAATCAAATACAGCAAATGCAAGTACTTTTACTGGGCTCCTAATCTGGAACGAAGGTTTATAATAACCTATTAGATTTCTAACGGGTCTTTAGTTAAGCCTAAGCTTAGACCGGTTAGTTTTAAAAGGAAGATACGGTTCGAACGCATGAAGAAGCGAAGACCGGTTCAGAATGTGGTTTTGACCCGACAAGCTTGCATGCTTGTCTAATATGGGTAACTTAAACACATTCTGGATTTTGAGATGAAACCGATAAGGTTTGACCCGTTTCGGCTAATTTATGTAAACTAGTTACATAAACCGAACCGAACGCGTAATAAGCGTAACGGGTATTCATGAGAGCCATATACAGGTTTCCTAAGTTAATATGCCTCAAATATGTTGTGACATCAGTAAGATGCCTTTTATTATGCCCGAAACGAGTTTAAACACAAACTATGCCCCGTAGGGGTAGTTTGGTCATTTACAAGTTTATAAAAGAGTTTAAGTATTAACCTGAGTTACAGGTCTGATATAATCAGCAAAGATACTCAATTTACTAAGTTATATCAGTAGGGAAAAGTATATATGTGAAATTTATCGTTTATAACCAAACTATGCACCGTAGGGGCATTTTGGTAATTTCACATAAGCCGAAAAGCTCAAAACTGAAGTCTGAGTTAAACAACTTTTGCTTACTGTTAAAATATTATAATTTACCTCAAATATCAATGGGTATCACCCTTTGTATGTTTAAAATAGTCTTAGTACATACTATGCGTTAAAAACGCTTAAAAAGGCGATTAGAAGCCGTTTCCGGGTTTTATATAGAAATCTGATATTTTTATTATTCCATAGGGTTTAAAATAATTTATTTATCATATGAAATCAGTAGCAAAAGGTTTGGAGTCAATTAGATATGTAAAACTCATTTTATAGCCCGTAAGGGCAAAACCGACAATTACCGGATTAAGCGTACGACTATAAGTTATGCTCAGCCTAAAATTTATTAAAAATCTTTAAAAATCCCAAAATAATATATTACATCAGTGGGTAAAGAGTTTGATATCAAAAAGTAGGTGTAAATAGGCTATACGCTAATTACGCCGTTTAATCGCTAAAGAAGCTTCTAATTACGCTAACGAGCATAACTCTCAATCTACACCCCAAACTGATGTCAAATTTTAGGTGCAAGTTTATAAATCAGTAATTAAAGTTTCTACTCTTTTACATTCTCAAAAATTACATTTTAAGGTGAAAAGGGCATAATGGTCAACATATGAGCAATTAACGGAATCATGCGTATTAATTGGTTAACTAATGAACCAAGGTGTATAATCACAGAGGGTTATACTAGCATGTAACCTGGTCTAAATGAAGCTCTAAGGTATTTCTAAAACATACCAAAATGGGTCAGAACTGAAGTCAAAGCAAAAGTCAAAGCTTTGCGACTTTCGGTTCCGAACCGGGTCTAAACATTAAATTGTCGGGTTGAACATGTTTAGACATGTTCTTACACTAATTACCAAGTTATATTAATGATCAAATAGGTTGTATGTGTTCTACATTGCTAATTATGCCTAAATTAGAATTTAAACATTCTGTTGACTTTTTAATTACAAGTTTGACCCGACATTTGACCTAGTTAGAGTGGGAATCAGGGGGAACCCTTTTAAGGGTTTATTACCCACATAATTACCAACTTATAACTACTTTCAATTCGACTAGTCACTGGACCATTAGTGATTAATCGTTAAGTCAACCGTTAATTACGACGGTTTGACTTTTAAGCTTAAACTAAGCAAAAACTTAACTAAGGAAGGTTTAGCAAACTTACTGAAGTCCTATGCACGATTTGTGAAGCTTAGAGAGAAGTCCTTAGCTCCAGAAATGCTCCAAAGTGCAGATGGAAGGTGTGAAGAACTTGTTGCAACTTAGTGGCTTTATATAGTGATCAAGAACCCACTAGATTGTTGACATGCAAGTCTACAACTGACCACAACTCATCCACAAGTGTCCCTAAGGCCTAGGAACATGTAGGGGGCGCCCATGAAGTGTAAAAGGGCAATACTTGACGTTTACATGGGCTGAACAGGCAACAGAAACGAGTTGCTGCATCTGGGACCTGCTTGCGCACCGTAACGTTATTGGTGTTGAGGTGCGCAAGCCCTTGGCCAGCAAAATGAAACTTTCAAATGTTGACAGTTTTGACCCCTGGACTTCCAAACTTGATTTTACCTTTATTTCTTGCACTTTGGGCCCTCTAAATTGAATTCTAAGGGCTTCAAGACTTATACCAACTTTGTTAAGTCCTTGGTTAACTTTTGATTACCCGAAAAGTCATAGATTTCAACGTTGACGCTTTTAACCCCTCGCACACGAATTTGATCATAACTTTCTCATACGATAACGAAACTTTATGAAATTTATATCGTGCATTCTAGTGAGCATAATTAACCGTTACAAAGCTTCGGGTTTGCTAAAAGGTCAATCAGAGGTATAACTTAAACATGTTGACACATTTAACCCCTATAGTTTGTAATCTCTCACTTTATTTCACGTTTAGCTTCGTATGATCCATGATTTATTCGTTTGAAGGTATAAGAATCATGTAGTGTTAATGTACAATATATTTATTCACTGTTGACACTTAGAACCCGTATATTCACATACTTTCCATGATTGTCAACTTTAATCCTTCTATAACATTCTTTCACATGTTCAAACATATGACACGTGTCAACACATTATAGGACGTGAATTTTCGAGGTGTTACATCCTAACCCCCTTAAAAGAAATCTCGACCTCGAGATTTACTGAAACAAATGAGGGTACTTTTCTTTCATGGTGGATTCAACCTCCCACGTATACTCGGGACCTCTACGGGCATCCCATTTGACCTTTACAATAGGTACATGCTTCCTTCGAAGCTTCTTAACCTGTCGATCTTCAATCGACAATGGTTTTTCCACAAATTTCAAGCTCTCATCTATATGCACATCTGTATGTGGTATGACCAGTGATTCATCAGCGAAACACTTCTTCAGATTGCAGATGTGGAACACATTGTGAATACCACTGAGCTCTTCCGGTAAGTTTAACTTATAGGCAACCGATCCGACACATTCGATGACTTTGAACGGTCCTATGTATCTCGGGCTTAACTTGCCTTTCTTACCGAATCGCATCACTCCTTTCCAGGGTGATACTTTGAGTAACACTTTGTCACCAACTTCAAATTTCATAGATTTACGCTTTGGATCTGCGTAACTCTTCTGCCTATCTCGGGCAGCTTTGAGACGGTCACGAATCTGGACAATCTTGTCCGTCGTTTCATAGACTATCTCTGGTCCTGATAATTGGACATCTCCAACTTCCGCCCAACAAACGGGCGTTCGACACTTTCTACCGTATAAGGCCTCGAAAGGCGCAGCCTTGATGCTGGTATGGTAGCTATTGTTGAAGGAGAATTCGATTAATGGTAGGTGGTTATCCCAACTACCACCTAAATCGATCACGCATGCTCGAAGCATGTCTTCCAAAGTTTGAATAGTACGCTCACTCTGACCATCCGTCTGAGGATGGTAAGCCGTACTAAAATTCAAACGCGTGCCCAAAGATTGCTGGAAACTTTTCTAAAAATGTGACGTGTATCTAGTATCTCTGTCAGAGATAATAGACACAGGTATGCCATGTAAAGCTACAATCTTATCGACATACAGTTGGGCTAACATATCGGAGCTATAAGTCTCCTTGATGGGTAGGAAATGTGCTGACTTAGTCAGTCTGTCTACGATTACCCATATTGTATCATTTCCTTTCCTTGTCTTAGGTAACTTGGTGATAAAATCCATAGTTACCATTTCCCATTTCCAAGTGGGAAGTTCAGGCTGTTGTAGCAAACCTGACGGCTTTTGATGTTCTGCTTTGACTTGCGCACAAGTCAAGCATTTGGCTACATAGGCAGCTACAGACTTCTTCAAGCCTATCCACCAATAATTTGCCCTTAGATCCTGGTACATCTTATCAGCTCCAGGATGAACGGAGTATTTAGAACTATGGGCTTCCTGGAGGATAACATCACGAAGTCCTCCATAAATTGGAACCCATATTCGTCCATTTAATCTCAAAATTCCGTCTTTGCTAAGAGATAACTGCTCCTCGGTTACTCCTAGCTTTTCATTAGGATAGTTAGCTTCCAACACAGCTTCCTTCTGTGCAGCTAACAACCTTTCATTCAGACTATTCTTTATTTCAATGCTCTTGGCATTGATTCGGATGGGTTTGACCCTTTCCTTCCGACTCAAGGCATCGGCGACTACATTCGCCTTGCCCGGATGGTATCTGATTTCACAATCATAATCATTCAAAGTCTCCATCCAACGACGCTGCCTCATGTTTAAATCCTTCTGATTAAACAGGAGCTGAAGGCTCTTGTGATCAGAATAGATCACACACTTGATACCATACAAATAATGCCTCCATAGCTTTAGTGTAAATACAACGGCACCCAACTCCAAGTCATGGGTGGTGTAATTCTTTTCATGCACTTTTAACTGTCGTGAAGTGTAAGCATTAACTTTGCCTTTCTGCATAAGCACACACCCCATGCCAGTGTGGGATGCATCACAGTAGACTACGAATTCTTCGGTACCTTCTGGCAATGTCAGAACAGGGGCGTTGCTCAACTTTTGCTTCAAGATATCAAAAGATTCTTGTTGTTTAGGACCCCAATCGAACTTAATCTTCTTCCTAGTTAAGGAAGTTAGGGGCGCAGCAATCCTTGAAAAATTTTCAATGAAACGCCTATAATATCCTGCTAAGCCCAGAAAGCTACGAATCTCTGTAGGCGACTTTGGCTCTTGCCAGTTCATAACAGCTTCAACCTTAGCGGGATCCACTTGGATACCACGCTCACTAACCACATGTCCAAGGAATTGGACTTCTCGAAGCCAAAATTCACACTTAGAGAATTTGGCATAGAGTTTCTCACGATGCAGGAGTTTGAGAATACAGCGAAGGTGTTTCTCATGGTCAGCTTGGTTCTTCGAGTAGATGAGGATGTCATCAATGAAAACGATGACGAATTTGTCCAAGTACGGCTTGCAAACGCGATTTATGAGGTCCATGAACGCGGCCGGTGCATTAGTGAGCCCAAAAGGCATCACTAGGAACTCGTAATGACCATAACGAGTCCTAAATGTAGTTTTGTGTACGTCTTCATCTCTAACCTTCAGTTGATGGTAGCCTGACCTCAAGTCAATCTTCGAGAAATAACTTGCCCCTTGCAATTGATCGAACAAATCGTCGATCCTGGGCATAGGATACCTATTCTTTATAGTGACTTTATTTAGCTCCCGGTAATCGATGCACAGACGCATCGATCCATCCTTCTTCTTGACGAACAAGACTGGCGCTCCCCATGGAGACGAACTAGGTTTAATGAAACCTTTAGCTAGCAATTCATCTAGCTGCGCTCTCAATTCCTTCATTTCCGTGGGCGCCAACCTATAAGGTGCTCTAGCAACAGGTGCTGCTCCAGGGATGATGTCGATTCTGAATTCCACTTGCCTATCTGGTGGTAAACCAGGTAGCTCTTCAGGAAACACTTCTGGGTATTCAGAAATGACGGGAATTTCTTCAATCTTGGGTTTTGGCTCATCAATAGTCACCTGTGCCATGTAGATGACACAACCCTTCTTTAAACACTTTGAGGCCTTGAGCATGGTCACTTGCTCAGGCAATCCATACCGGGTATCTCCCTGAATGGTAAGTGATTCACCAGACGGCGTCTTGATCACCACTTGCTTCCTATTGCAGACAATCTGGGCCTGGTTACGAGATAACCAGTCCATGCCCAATACGATGTCAAAACCAGCTAACTTCAAAGGAAGTAGGGACAGAGGAAAAGAGTGGTTCTTAATGGATATGAAACATCCATCTAATATGGTTGAGGCGGTTTCTAAGGTGCCATCGGCTAATTCCACCTCGTACTTCACACTTAAAGTTCTAACAGACAATTTCAACAGTTCACAAAACTTATTATCCACGAACGACTTATCAGCGCCTGAATCAAAAAGTACTCTTGCATATACATCATTTATGAGGAAGGTACCTGTGATAACGTTGTCATCCTGGACGGCTTCCCTTGCATCCATCCTGAAGACCCTTGCATTGGTCTTCTTGACCTCTTCAGGCTTCTTGGCGTACTTAGGGCAGTTGGTCTTAATGTGCCCCTTCTCATTGCAATTGTAGCATGTAGCATCTTTAATCTTCTTGCAGTCAACAGTCTTGTGCTCCTTAGACTTGCATATTCCACATGCAGGTGATCCTGACTTAGAATTGGACTCAAGTCTGCACTTTCCAAAGTGGCGTTTCTGGCAAGTCGTGCACTTTGGCTTTTCCTCTATTCGCTGACTATTCCTTCCAGACCCAGACTTCTTAGAATCAGTGTTTCCCTTGTGCTTCTTCTCTGACCCTCGTGAGTTATCATCCTCATGCTTCCTCTTACTTTCTTCAGATTTCTTTAGCGATCTCAACCTGACCGCATCTAAAGTAAGGGACAAAGAGAGATCAACTGCTGACCTAAATGTAGCAGGTCTTGAAGCCTTAACACTGGCTTTGATTTCTGGGACTAAACCCCCTATGAAGCGAGCAATTCGCTTGGGCTCTGGTGTTACAAGGTAAGGAACTAGTCTGAACAGGGTATTGAAACTGGTGAGGTAAGCTTGACAATCTAAGTTTGTCATCACCAATGATAAGAAGTCAGATTCAATTCTTTCAACCTCGTGTTGAGGGCAGTAGTTCTCCATAATGAGAGCAACAAACTGCTCCCATGACATGTTGTAGAGCGGGATCTTCCCAGCAGCTTGAATGAGAGACTTCCACCACGCTAGTGCCTCTCCCTTGAACGATTGGGATACATACTTCACTACATCCCTTTCAGCACAACCGCTGATGTCAACCACTGTGTCCATCTCATCTAACCAGGTCATACAATCAATTGCCCCTTTCTCCCCAGTGAAATCTCGGGGTTTACAGGAAACAAAGTACTTATAGGTGTAAGACTTGGTATGCGGTTCATTATCGAACACTATCCTCTTGGATGGAACACTGTGTTGATTAGATGAACGTCGATCATCATCTTTCTTTGACTCATCTTTCTTTGAGGGTGGCTTGCTATGAGCCTCAGAATGAGTTTTAGGGACAGACTTAGAGTGGGGTATAGATGAGGCTTTACTATGAGTCCCACTATACTCCTTGAATTGCTCCTCTACAGCTTTAGATACAGCTGTATCAATTAGTGTACGAAGCTCTCCTTTGGTTATATTAATCCTATCATTATCATCGCGGTTATCCAAAGGATGATTGTTTATCTCGTCAGAGTCAGCCATGTAGTCTTAGTTGCTACAAAAAGAAAATAAGGGCAAGGTTTATTTAGAAGCCCATACAGTACGATCGTTCTTAAACGATTTATTAACCATGTTTTTAATACACATTTTAGTTAATATAATTGTTCAGGATCTTTATCATAATCCTAAATTATAAGTTAATAATAGCACAAAAGGCCTAGTCACGTAGCCGAGTTTAATTTATAAGCCCAGATTTTATGAAATCGAGGCATTAAGGTTTGAATCAAAGTTCATTACCTTTTCTTGACAGGGAGTTGTAGGCTACCACTGTCTTTAGTCCTAGAGGACGTTAATTATAGCCCGTGGGCACTTCATCTATAAGGGTTGATTATATAAATAAGGGAATTTAGAATAACCCATTTTTTTTTTTAAAATGACTTATGTGATTTTATCGTATCACACTTTGTCAAGCATGTTAATATGCTTTCAGATGTTTAATAAGGATTTGAATCTCTTGAATAGGTTCTACCATCTTGGCCTTGTCTGCAGTGACATTTAGGCTAGGTTTTACCTTTAAGATTCTTTTTAATAATTAACGCAGAACAATCCTAAATTGAAATGTTAATGAGGATCTGAACCTAATTGTGGAACTACCATCTTGGCCCTGTCTTAAGGTGAGATATGGCTAGGTCTTGTCCTTTTTAGATTTTGCCATTTTTATTATAATGGTAGATCTTATTGTTAGGGGTGGATTTCTAAATGACCCGTGATCCTCAAATATTATCCTGTTTGGTGATCCTTACTTCTGTGTCAGTTAGTGATCCTCAGAAGTGCTTCAGGATCAGGATCATGGATCATCCTAAGGATCCTTATACTAATGATTGTCTGTTTTGAATTCGTAACTGTTTTGCAGGAATATCAAATGGGACTTGGTCTTGGCGATATTTCTGGAGAATATTCTAACTCTATTCCGCACGTGCTTGGTCAGAAATGGACGTTGTGGAGTCGTGGAGGACTTGCACCATTTGCGGATAGCTTGTTACTTAGATTTTTATTAGATTTAAATGGGGTAGCGAGCTAATTAGACACAACTTTTGCTATTTTTGGCTACACACACTCTTACAACCGCTCACAACAGCTCTCGTTCATTCACTTAGCAATTTCGTACACTTTTTGCACAAGAACACTATAGTGATCCTTGTATTTAGCTCGTTATCATCCGAAGTTGTAACACATTATTTGTTTAATTTGAGTTGGTGATCGGTAGTTTCCATCACCCGGGGTTTTTTGTGCCGGAGATCAACTCTTGATCAAGGGCTTTTTCCCCGTATAAACCTTGTGTCACTTGTCATTTATTTTTCATAGTGATCCTTATTGCTATAAACCAATTCAAGCATCATACCCTTAACAGAGAGTTTGGTTACCTTATCATTGTCTGATTTTTTGACCAAAACAGTTTGGCGCCCACCGTGGGGCAATTGGTGCTTCATTTCTAAGAAATTCTCATCTTTGTGATCATTCCGGTTCATTGCATACGAGCAGATGGCTTCATCAACAAAGAATACCTCCAGTGCGATGTCTGTAGTCAATTCATCCCAGGGCATTCCACCTTTGCCTCCACCACCTTCTGGACCTCAGAAAAATGCCGAGAAGAAACCAACTCCCATTTTCTCAAAACCTCCAACTTCTTCTGCTTCTTATACTCCTACTACTAGTGACTTATTTACTCTGATTTTGCAGATGAAGGAGCATATCCAGCAGCAGGACAAGACCAATGAAAGAATCCTTAGAGAAATTGGAGACATCAAGAAACAAAAGAGATCGGCAGAGGATCATTCCCCACTAATTCCCAGATCTTTGAATTTTGATACTCCGGTCATAACTTCTCAGCCTTCACTGGTTTCAGACGTTCAATATGTTGGAGGACCAAAAGGAGTGCATTACGGGTCATCAGCAATGACTCAGGCTTCAGGGTTACACTTTCAACCATCAGGATCCCATCCTCAGCATATAGGATCCTTTGCAAGCTCAGGAGGATACTCGGGAGCACAGCAGATTCAAGGGTACTGGCTATTTCAAGGATCCTCCCAGGTTCAAGGATCCTCCCAGGTTCAAGGATCCTCCCAGGTTCAAGGATCCTCCCAGGTTCAAGGATTCTCCCAGGTTCAAGGATCCTCCCAGGTTCAAGGATCCTCCTATGTTCAAGGATCCTCCCAAGTTCAAGGATCCTCCTATGTTCCAGGATCCTCCCAGGTCCAAGGATACTCACAGTTTCAAGGATCCTTCCAGATTCCAGGATCCTTAAGGAGTTTGCAATTAGGAAGTTCCGACATCCATCAGGGAGATTTCATTCCAATGCAAACCATTGCTTCTACTGGTCCATCGGCCATTCCAGAGCCCCAACAATATGGATTAACATCCACTCTTCCTAATTTGAATCAAATGGGAGGTAACACTTTTAATAATTCTTATACTACTAACCATGGCCTTATGCAGGATCCAGGTATCAATCATGCCACGGCCAGAGAATTGCAAAAGTTAAAGGATATGATATCAAGTGTCCCAGGAGTGGTCAAGCCTATCCCAGAGATTGCAGATGGGAGCCACAAGATATCTCGTTTTGCACCACCAATCTGTGATGCTGAGATACCCAAGAGGTTCCACGTACCTACCATGAAGTTGTATGATGGTTCAACGGATCCTGAGGAACACGTAGCTCAATACAGGGAAAGGATGGAGATCAATCCCATCCCAGAAAGGTTAAAGGAAGCATGTCTGTGCAAGGGATTTGGATCCACTCTTACTGGATCGGCTCTTAAATGGCTGCTAAGTCTTCCCCCCTACTCTATTACCTCGTTTGCTAATCTAGTTAATCTATTTAATAACCAATTTTCTTGTAGTAGGAAATTTGAGCGTTTAACTAGTGATCTGTATAGGATAACCCAGGGTCATAATGAATCATTAAGGGATTATATCACTAAATTTAGTAAAGAATCCTTAGATATTCCTAACCTGGATATAGCTACGGCTGTTGAAGCCTTTAAAATGGGATTGCTTAGGGATTCGTTATTCTATGATGATCTTGTTATGACACCATGCAGGAATTTAGATGAGGTAAGAACCCGGGCCCTTAGGTTCATCCGGCTAGAGGATGACAAAAGGATCCAGGAGAGGTTATCAGGATCCTCAAAGCAAGAGAAGCAAGGATCCTCATTCAAGAACAACAAGTTTAGATCCTTTAATATATCTGATAACCAGAATGTGCATGCTGTTGAACAAGAAGAGGATGATGAGGATTATCCTCCAATCTCTGAATATTGTTTTTCTGTTGATAACAATGAACTCATCCTTGCGATGCAGAATTTAGGTGATAAAGCTAGATGGCCCAGAAAAAATGATAGACCAGCTGCAACTAAAGATAAGTCCAAGTGGTGTGCATACCATGATGATTTTGGGCATCTCACAGAAGAATGCATCGCATTGAGAAAAGAAATTGGATACTTGTTGAGCACGGGGCACTTGAAAGAATTGTTGGGGAGAAAGAAGTCAAGGATTCAGGATCCTGAAAGGATCCCAGAGAAAGCTCCAGCCCCTCCAGCAGATGCACAAATTATAAACTTTATATCTGGAGGATCAGACATTGGTGGAACATCCTTCTCTGCAGCCAAGAGACATGCGAAGGAAACCAAGATGGATAATGGAGATAGACCCATTCGAACATCCAGTGTCTCCGAAGGAAAAGTTATAACTTTTGATGAGGATGATCGTGTTGACATCCAGGATCCTCATCATGATGGTTTGGTTATCACTCTTTTTATTTCTAACCATTTTGTTCGCAGGATCCTTATAGATGGAGGAAGCTCTGTGAACATTATCCAGCTAGATGTTCTCAAGAAGATGAACATCCCTGAATCTGACATCATACCAAGATCCTCTGTGCTCGTGGGATTCAATGGCGAGACTAAGAATACTCTGGGGGACATTAAACTCCCAATCTATATTGAAGGCCTACATTCTTACCAAAAGTTTTGTGTTATTGACTGTTTATCTTGTTGTAATGTGATCCTTGGCAGGCCTTGGATACACGATATGAAGGCAGTCCCATCGACTTATCATCAATGTGTGAAGCTTCCTAGTCCTTGGGGAATAGTGAAGATTGATAGCGATCAGCAAGAGGCTAAAAACTGCTACACCTCATCAATGAAACCAGCATCAAAGTCTAGGGAGCAATAGCAATCAAAGTGTCCTCCAAGGGATGTCTTGGAGGCAAGAGAACAGGATATAGTAGAAATCCTTATGGATCCTGATGATCCTGAATCTATAGTTTATATAGGATCAGGGATCCTTGGCGAAATGAAGGAAGACCTCATATCCTTCCTCAAAAGGAGAAAGACTACTTTTGCATGGAAACACGAAGACATGACAAGCATATCTAAAGATGTAATCACTCACAAACTTGGCATCGATAGATCCTTCAAACCGATCCATCAAAGGAGAAGGAAATTTGCACCAGAAAGAAATGCCATTATCCAGGAGGAGGTAGAGAAATTACTCCGAGCAGGTATGATTAGAGAGGTCAAGTATCCAAGATGGTTGGCCAATGTGGTTGTTGTTCAAAAGAAAAACGGAAAGTGGAGGGTATGTGTCGATTTTACCGATTTAAATAAGGCATGTCCCAAGGATCCTTTCCCATTACCCCACATTGACTCCATGGTGGACGCAACCGCGGGTCATGAACTGTTAACTTTTATGGATGCTTCATCTGGATTTCAACAAATCCAAATGGAACCATCCGATCAAGAGGATACAGCCTTCATGACTCTAACTGGTATATACTGCTATATTGCTATGCCATTCGGACTAAGAAATGCAGGTGCAACTTATCAAAGGCTAGTGAATATGATGTTCAAGGATCAGATTGGACAAACTATGGAGGTTTACATAGACGATATGGTGGTAAAATCAATAAAGGCTGAGGATCACCTAAGAGACTTGGAGGAAGCATTCAATATCCTTGATAAATATAATATGAAGCTTAATCCTTCAAAATGTCACTTTGGTGTTAAAGCAAGTAAATTCTTAGGATATATGGTGACAAAGAGAGGCATTGAAGCCAGTCCAGAACAAATCAAAGCAATAGCGAACATCAAGTCCCCTACCAATGCTAAGGATGTTCAGAGATTAACAGGCAGGATTGCAGCTTTAAACAGATTCATATCTAAATCCTCAGAAAAGTGCAAGGAATTCTACGATATCCTAAGGAAGAACAAGAAATTTGAGTGGACTGAGAAGCATGAAAGTTCCTTAAGAGCTCTTAAGGATTAGCTATCCTCGGCCCCGGCTTTAATGAAACCAGAAAAAGGAGATGTGTTATCCTTATATCTTGCAGTATCCTCAAAAGCAGTAAGTGTCGTCCTTGTTAAGGATCACGAAGGCACACAACATCCTGTCTATTATGTAAGTAAGAGTTTACTTGATGCCGAATCCAGGTATTCACACTTAGAAAAACTTATCCTTGCATTAATTATGGCATCTACCAAATTAAGACATTATTTTGAAACTCATGTTATTATCGTTAAAA
This sequence comes from Helianthus tuberosus, assembly GCA_030545235.1. Classification (NCBI taxonomy): domain Eukaryota; kingdom Viridiplantae; phylum Streptophyta; class Magnoliopsida; order Asterales; family Asteraceae; genus Helianthus; species Helianthus tuberosus. The sequence goes on from CM060417.1 coordinate 106,178,070, forward strand.
CTAATTTTCCAATCAAGAATGTCCTCAGGAAACTTGAAATGTTAGGAAGGATGGCTAAGTGGGCAGTGAAGCTTAGTGCATACGATATAAGATATGAGCCCAGGACAGCCATTAAATCCCAAGCATTAGCTGACTTTGTGGCAGATTTCAGTAGTGATTTACAAAAGGAAGCTGAATTAGAAGTCCAGCAGCTAGAAGAGACCAAGGATCCTTGGATACTCTACACTGATGGATCCTCAAACATCAAGGGAACAGGGCTTGGAATACTACTAAAATCGCCACAGGGGGACATAATACCCCACTCTATAGCTTGTGAGTTCCAAACCACTAACAATGAGGCTGAATACGAAGCCTTGATAGCTGGCTTGCAAATTGCTAAGCATATGAGGATCAGGTATCTTGAGGTACATGTAGATTCTTTGTTAATCACTAATCATTTTAATGGATCCTATGCTGTTAAAGGGGAAAAGCTAATCAAATATCTGGAGTTAGTCAAAGAATTGGCACTCTCTTTTGTATCCTTTAGTTTGACACAGGTACCAAGGGAAGAGAATGCAGAGGCAGATGCACTAGCCAATTTAGGATCATCCTTGAAGATCTCGGAGGATATCAAGATCCCTATTATCCATATCCTGACCCCGGCTATCGAGGATCATGTGACTATGGAGATAGGAGAGGATTCTGCAATTATCCCTAGTGAGGATACTCAAACTCATTCAGGATCATGGACCCTCCCAATCATGAGATATTTACAACATGGAGAGATTCCTACAGGAGAAAACCCTAGGGCTTTCAAAATTAAGGTATCTCAATTCACAATTTTAAATAATATGTTGTATAGACGATCTCTTGCAGGACCATACTTAAGATGCATTGAGGATCCTGGAATCCAAGAAGTTTTAAAAGACTTCCATGAAGGAGATTGTGGAAACCACACTGGGGGCAGGGCGTTATTCTCAAGGATCCTGAGGACAGGATACTACTGGCCAACCATGAAGAGAGATGCTGTGGAGTATGCTAAGAGATGTGATCCTTGTCAGAGACACAGCAATATCCTTCATCAACCAGCTGAATTTTTGCATCCTATATCCTCCTCTTGGCCATTTATGAGATGGGGTATGGATATAGTTGGTAAGCTCCCTAAGGCACCTGGTGGAAAAGTATTCATGCTTGCTATGACTGATTACTTCTCCAAGTGGATAGAGGCTGAAGCTTTTGCCCAAGTCAGAGAAAAGGAAGTTATATCCTTCATTAAGAGAAATATTATAACTAGATTCGGTATTCCTTCTGAAATTATATGTGATAATGGTTCCCAATTCATTGGGGGCAGAACCACTAACTTTTGTGACAGCTGGGGGATTAAGATGATAACATCAACACCAGTCCACCCACAAGCTAATGGTCAGGCAGAATCCTCTAATAAGATCATCATCAACAATTTGAAGAAGAAGCTTGGATCCAAGAAAGGGAAATGGGCAGAAGAATTACCTTATGTGCTTTGGGCTGATAGGACAACTCCTAAGAATGCTACAGGCCAAACTCCATTCTCTTTGGTATTTGGGGCAGAATCAGTGATCCCTACAGAAATGGTGGTCCCAACTGCTAGAACCAGTATTCGTGATCCTGAGGAAAATGATGAGAACTTGGTTCAAGACCTGGATACTATAGAAGAAATCAGAGATTTGGCAAGGATAAGGATGGCCAGTTATCAGCAAAGAATGGCCGGTGCATACAACAAAAATGTGAGGATCAGGAAATTCCAAATTGGTGATATGGTACTAAGGAAAGCATTTCAGAATACCACCAATCCTGCTGATGGAAAGTTGGCACCAAAATGGGAAGGCCCTTACTTGATTGAAGCTGAGGCAGGAAAGGGGGCATATCGATTGCTAACAATGGAAGGTGACTTACTACCAAGAGCTTGGAATGCTGTCCATTTGAAGAGATATTTCATGTGATAAGGATCCATGATCCTCACATGATAAACATCCTTAAAGGATCCTTAAAGCACAGATGATCCTCATTTTTGGTAACATTCTAATCTTAAACTATTTTATTTCCTTACTTTCTCACATAAGGATAAGGACCTTGCATCCTTTATCCCCATTTCACGAGATTTTGAGTTTTGAAGGTTCAGGTACTCTTAGCAAAAGTATGATTATCCACACAAGCAACCGGTTACTTGGGTTCGACCCCAGTTATCCTTGGGTTTGACCCCAGTTTCGCCAGTAGCGCACGATGATCCTGGTATAGTTCATGGCAGTGGGACCAGTACTCGTTTTAGGGGCTGATAATTCCATTGTACTGGCTATACCTAGGATCCTACGTATAATGGTAGACGTACCATACATCCGTTCTTAAGGTTTCTAGCGTTTTCACGTTAGCTAAGGTTTTGGCATTTTCATGCCACTAAGTTTGGATAGTCGCCAGTTAGGGCCATACTCTAGTTAACACACGATCCTTGGGCTTGTCCCCAGTTATCCTTTGGGCTTGTCCCCAGTTATCCTTTGGGCTTGTCCCCAGTTGCTAACCTTTATCTTATAATGGCTTAGTCCCAAGTTATGTTTTATTTCAGGTTTTCGAAGTTAAACAACCAAGGATCCTTGATCCTTACCTTTTACTAAGGTTTGTTCTGTGATTACCCTGGTTATAATAATATTAAGAGTTAGGATCCTAACTTGGATCCTCAGGTATGATCCTTAACTATTTTGATTTTATTCATTGATTATTTGAATAACCCTAATACTTTGACAACTGATCTCATGATCCTTAAAGTATACCACTTTTTGGAATTTTTCAACTATAGGATATTTGATCCTGCATTATATCCTAAATTTTTTATCTAAGTTGTTCAACTTTTCTTACTCAGACAAATGTAAATCAAAACAATTGAAAAATAAAACAACAACAAGGATATCAACACAAGATAAGCCAAAAAAGATTAAGGTTCTTTATTAACAAAAGTTTAACCATCAAAGGTTGTCAAAATTACCTACCCCGAGCATCTACCAGCAATACGTGGCCCGTCCGCTGGGGTAGGTAAAGGGTGTCCATTGTCTAAAGGTCTTAGTAGTGCAGGAATTAAAAAGATGGCAGGATCACAATGGCTTCATCCCCCAAACAGAGGATCCCTCCACCAGTTGTAATCCTACCTATTGTCCAAAGGATCATTCATGATCCTTAACCCTAATAGCTATTGTTTAGTTATTACAGACCATCATTGTTTTAAAAACATCACAACCACAAAAGACCACTACCAAATTTAAAAATTGGGCTCCGGCTACGTCTAAGAATGTCCATCATCGCCCAATTGTGCAGCCTACACCTTCGCTGCATCCTCGTCCCCTCCAGCTTCGGTATCCTTAACCTGATCCTTCCCACTGCCTCCAGCCTCGATCGCCAAAACCTCCTCAGCCTCCTCATCATCTTCAAGATCAGCCAACCTTGCTTTCCAGCCCTCAACATCCCAGCTGCTTCTGTCGAAGTTAGGATCTTGAGCTTCCTGGGCCATCTTTAGTTTTGTCTGATACATTGTGATGGCAGCAGAGACCTTTGCACCTTCTATGAGATCATGCTTTTCATAGTCAATGTCGATCAGGAGTTTAGCTGTCTTAGTCTTGGCATCTTGAAGGGCTTTTTCAAGGTCAGCAATCTTAAGGTCCTTAAGCACTGCAACTTGTTGGAGGTCAGCAATCTTCTTATCCAGCTCCTCGACGCTTCCCACATAATCTTCAATCTCAGCAAATTTCTGCAAAGAAAAAGACAAAGCAGTTCAAGATCAGGTGATCCTCAAATGAACAGGATACCTAGGCAGAGTTGGTGATCCTCATGTCATTGAAGTATTCAAGGAACTGGTGGCGGATCAGTGGTAGGCCCTGTAGGTCCTCTGTGTCAGAAGTTTTCCTCTTCTTGCCACCCCTTCCTTTAGTGGGTGCCTTGGGAATGGAGATGCTAGGACTGGTAGTGGACCTCTTCTTCCTGGATCGAACAACATCAAGGTCGGTCGTGTTGAATTGGGAGGCAGGCTTGGAAGATTTTCCGTCACCTACACATTCAAAGCAAGATAAGTATCCTTATCCTATTTCAATATAACTATTTATTTTAATATTCAACTATACAAAAAGCAGGATACTTACTTGACATGGTGATGGAACCTGAGGATACTTCTTGTGAGTCTTGGGTGTCTATCTTGAATGACCTTATTTCAGGATCAAGCTTCCAAAAAGCAGCAAGCCTATCCTTGGTTGCAGGTGTTGTGATGAGGTGTGAAACAGAAATAGCTGCATAACACAAGATAAAAAGGGGTTAGTGATCCTTTCACAAGAGCCAGATTACCTGATGATCCTTCTCAGGATCCTCTGTCCTACCATTGGTGGACCACTTCCTGGGTAAATGCTTTTCGTTTGGAATGGTATTCCTCCTGACAAAGAAGAAGCGACGTTTCCAATTTGTGTCATTCTTGGTGGCTTTAAAAATGGGGTGTTCTTCACCGGGTTTTCGCTTAAACAGATATCGATGTGATCCAAACGTCGTGAGATCATACATCTGTGTCAGCTCTGACATTCCTAAATCAACCCCTTCCTGCTCTATGATCCTCTCCAGGGTATACAAGACCCTCCAAATCATCGGCATAGCATGGATGTAATAGATGCCGGTAAGGGAAAAGAAGGATTGTGTAAAGTCTGGAAAAGGATAGGTGTATCCTATGGTGAATGGAGTAACTGGAAAGGCAACCCATGTTTTAGAAACATAGTCGCTCAGAATAGTGGGATCGAAGGGTTTAAAAAAGGCATTCGCCGGAAAGCAGTGACGAATCTTATCTATTTGAGCATCGTTAAAGCAACACCTCTCATGTATTGAGTCTTTGATAATCCCTTGACTCTTCAAGGGGCTATCCTTCTGGTGATCCTTGGCGGGGGAGGACCGGAGCATCATTGATGTTGGTAAAGAAAGAAAAACAGAGTAAGAGAAGGAGAGATAAGAGAAGAGATACCTGATTGATCTTCGACCGAGAATATAAAGGGAGTTTCTTCGGATTTAAATGCATATTGATCCTATCTCTAACTCCTATTTATAATGATGATTTGCAGGATTGTCACTTCAGTGACGTCAGGTTTGCAACGGCTAGTCCGTCACCAACGGCTAGTTATCCGTTAGTTTGTTGCGGATAAGATCGAAAAAATATAACTCGTTTATTTACGATATAACTCCTTATATTTTGGGGGCAATTGTTAGGGGTGGATTTCTAAATGACCTGTGATCCTCAAATATTATCCTGTTTGGTGATCCTTACTTCTGTGTCAATTAGTGATCCTCAGAAGTGCTTCAGGATCAGGATCATGGATCATCCTAAGGATACTTATACTAATGATTGTCTGTTTTGAATTCGTAACTGTTTTGCAGGAATATCAAATGGGACTTGGTCTTGGCGATATTTCTGGAGAATATTCTAACTCTATTCCGCACGTGCTTGGTCAGAAATGGACGTTGTGGAGTCGTGGAGGACTTGCACCATTTGCGGATAGTTTGTTACTTAGATTTTTATTAGATTTAAATGGGGTAGCGAGCTAATTAGACACAACTTTTGTTATTTTTGGCTACACACACTCTTACAACCGCTCACAACAGCTCTCGTTCATTCACTTAGCAATTTCGTACACTTTTTGCACAAGAACACTATAGTGATCCTTGTATTTAGCTCGCTATCATCTGAAGTTGTAACACATTATTTGTTTAATTTGAGTTGGTGATCGGTAGTTTCCATCACCCGGGGTTTTTTGTGCTGGAGATCAACTCTTGATCAAGGGCTTTTTCCCCGTATAAACCTTGTGTCACTTGTCATTTATTTTTCATAGTGATCCTTATTGCTATAAACCAATTCAAGCATCATACCCTTAACAGAGAGTTTGGTTACCTTATCATTGTCTGATTTTTTGACCAAAACACTTATAATATAGGAATGATATTTTAGATATAATCGTTCCATTAAAATTTAAACAAGTATATGGTTGCCCTAAACGGGACTTCTGATAAAATGACTTGCCCATGCAAAGGCTAATCAGAAAAATAACAAATAAGTAATTAAAAGACAATGAAACGAATTCGGATTAGTCTTATGTTCTTGTCTAGACTCAAGAATGTGCAACTGTGTAATTGAGATTAAACACAAAAGGCTAGTGTTTAATTCACTCAGTGTTGGCTCTGATACCAACCTGTCACACCCCGATATTTCCACGTTTCACCGGTGGGCCCGGTAGGGGAGTATCGTGACGTAGTTGATATCATCATAGTCAAATAACAAAATATATAAATGCACAGCGGAAGCAAAATATCTTACAATCCGAATATAAAGTAATATCAAGTATTACAACGGAAAGTAAAGGATCCACAGGCGGATCAAATAAAAGAAAACTGTTCAACAGACTTTGACATCTAGAGCTTGCGAGACTTGATTAATGATGCCTGGAGTAGCCAGCCTATTTCGTATAGTACCTGCACTTAACCTTTTTGGAAAATACGTCAGTTTACACTGGTAAATACAACTCAACTGACTCATTTTGGAAAAAGAGTTTGTAAATTGGTTTGAATGCACTTCGGCACAAAATATCTTTTATAACTTGGGACAATTATTTGTAGATAATCTTGTATACAGTTTTACTTATTTGTCGTCCATTAGGGCCGGTTAGAAGGGCCGGACTAGATTAACTGACACGCCACAGGTATAATGCCCACAGGCTATCATCCTTTAAGTGGATTACCAGTTCCGGTATAATGCCCACAAGGATGATACCTCTGAGTGGATTACCAGTTTTTACATAATGCATCTGTCAGGTGTATGCCTACACCCCGTGCTTAGGTCGTGGCCATTTCGTAAAATGATGCCAAGGATATCCGGGACATGGTCATTTAACCCCCAAAAGCCATACACCAAATAATACATATTAAACAGGTTATGTAAATACATCAATCACAATCCAATTTAAATGACTACATACACCTGACCAAGCGGTACTTTTATAGTGCCGTATCCCAAGCCCGTATAGGGAAAATAAGTTAAGAGTATTTACCTGAGCAAAGTATCAATCAAATACAGCAAATGCAAGTACTTTTACTGGGCTCCTAATCTGGAACGAAGGTTTATAATAACCTATTAGATTTCTAACGGGTCTTTAGTTAAGCCTAAGCTTAGACCGGTTAGTTTTAAAAGGAAGATACGGTTCGAACGCATGAAGAAGCGAAGACCGGTTCAGAATGTGGTTTTGACCCGACAAGCTTGCATGCTTGTCTAATATGGGTAACTTAAACACATTCTGGATTTTGAGATGAAACCGATAAGGTTTGACCCGTTTCGGCTAATTTATGTAAACTAGTTACATAAACCGAACCGAACGCGTAATAAGCGTAACGGGTATTCATGAGAGCCATATACAGGTTTCCTAAGTTAATATGCCTCAAATATGTTGTGACATCAGTAAGATGCCTTTTATTATTCCCAAAACGAGTTTAAACACAAACTATGCCCCGTAGGGGTAGTTTGGTCATTTACAAGTTTATAAAAGAGTTTAAGTATTAACCTGAGTTACAGGTCTGATATAATCAGCAAAGATACTCAATTTACTAAGTTATATCAGTAGGGAAAAGTATATATGTGAAATTTATCGTTTATAACCAAACTATGCACCGTAGGGGCATTTTGGTAATTTCACATAAGCCGAAAAGCTCAAAACTGAAGTCTGAGTTAAACAACTTTTGCTTACTGTTAAAATATTATAATTTACCTCAAATATCAATGGGTATCACCCTTTGTATGTTTAAAAGAGTCTTAGTACATACTATGCGTTAAAAACGCTTAAAAAGGCGATTAGAAGCCGTTTCCGGGTTTTATATAGAAATCTGATATTTTTATTATTCCATAGGGTTTAAAATAATTTATTTATCATATAAAATCAGTAGCAAACGGTTTGGAGTCAATTAGATATGTAAAACTCATTTTATAGCCCGTAAGGGCAAAACCGACAATTACCGGATTAAGCCTACGACTATAAGTTATGCTCAGCCTAAAATTTATTAAAAATCTTTAAAAATCCCAAAATAATATATTACATCAGTGGGTAAAGAGTTTGATATAAAAAAGTAGGTGTAAATAGGCTATACGCTAATTACGCCGTTTAATCGCTAAAGAAGCTTCTAATTACGCTAACGAGCATAACTCTCAACCTACACCCCAAACTGATGTCAAATTTTAGGTGCAAGTTTATAAATCAGTAATTAAAGTTTCTACTCTTTTACATTCTCAAAAATTGCATTTTAAGGTGAAAAGGGCATAATGGTCAACATATGAGCAATTAACGGAATCATGCGTATTAATTGGTTAACTAATGAACCAAGGTGTATAATCACAGAGGGTTATACTAGCATGTAACCTGGTCCAAATGAAGCTCTAAGGTATTTCTAAAACATACCAAAACGGGTCAGAACTGAAGTCAAAGCAAAAGTCAAAGCTTTGCGACTTTCGGTTCCGAACCGGGTCTAAACATTAAATTGTCGGGTTGAACATGTTTAGACATGTTCTTACACTAATTACCAAGTTATATTAATGATCAAACAGGTTGTATGTGTTCTACATTGCTAATTATGCCTAAATTAGAATTTAAACATTCTGTTGACTTTTTAATTACAAGTTTGACCCGACATTTGACCTAGTTAAAGTGGGAATCAGGGGGAACCCTTTTAAGGGTTTATTACCCACATAATTACCAACTTATAACTACTTTCAATTCGACTAGTCACTGGACCATTAGTGATTAATCTTTAAGTCAACCGTTAATTACGACGGTTTGACTTTCAAGCTTAAACTAAGCAAAAACTTAACTAAGGAAGGTTTAGCAAACTTACTGAAGTCTTATGCACGATTTGTGAAGCTTAGAGAGAAGTCCTTAGCTCCAGAAATGCTCCAAAGTGCAGATGGAAGGTGTGAAGAACTTGTTGCAACTTAGTGGCTTTATATAGTGATCAAGAACCCACTAGATTGTTGACATGCAAGTCTACAACTGACCACAACTCATCCACAAGTGTCCCTAAGGCCTAGGAACATGTAGGGGGCGCCCATGAAGTGTAAAAGGGCAATACTTGACGTTTACATGGGCTGAACAGGCAACAGAAACGAGTTGCTGCATCTGGGACCTGCTTGCACACCATAACGTTATTGGTGTTGAGGTGTGCAAGCCCTTGGCCAGCAAAATGAAACTTTCAAATGTTGACAGTTTTGACCCCTGGACTTCCAAACTTGATTTTACCTTTATTTCTTGCACTTTGGGCCCTCTAAATTGAATTCTAAGGGCTTCAAGACTTATACCAACTTTGTTAAGTCCTTGGTTAACTTTTGATTACCCGAAAAGTCATAGATTTCAACGTTGACGCTTTTAACCCCTTGCACACGAATTTGATTATAACTTTCTCATACGATAACGAAACTTTATGAAATTTATATCGTGCATTCTAGTGAGCATAATTAACCGTTACTAAGCTTCGGGTTTGCTAAAAGGTCACTCAGAGGTATAACTTAAACATGTTGACACATTTAACCCCTGTAGTTTGTAATCTCTCACTTTCTTTCATGTTTAGCTTCGTATGATCCATGATTTATTTGTTTGAAGGTATAAGCATCATGTAGGGTTAATGTACAATATATTTATTCACTGTTGACATTTAGAACCCGTATATTCACATACTTTCCATGATTGTCAACTTTAATCCTTCTATAACATTCTTTCACATGTTCAAACATATGACACGTGTTAACACATTATAGGACGTGAATTTTCGAGGTGTTACAACCGAGTAATGATTTTACTAAAGTTTTTAGTAAAAATAGCACCGCTTGCCCCACGGTGGGCGCCAAATTGTTTTGGTCAAAAATTACCGAGGCAATTAAGTGATCAAATTAGTTAAGTGAGGTAGTGTGCTAGGAATATGTGTTGAAAATATGCTGATTAAGTTGTTTGTAAATACAGTTTCCAGGATACGGCTCAGGATATAGAGCTGTATCTATGATCAAACAATGAGCAAAAAATGTAAAGGGGTGACACGAGATGTACGAGGAAAGCCCTTGATCAATCTAGATCGCCGGCATAAAACCTCGGGAGCTGACAATCGCAGCTGCCTTGTTCTTCTATTGCTTCAAATATCAGGATACAGTGCAGGATGTGATGCGGATCAACTAGGTGTTACAAGGTAATTCGAGTACAAGTGTTTGTGTGTAGTGATTGCTAGTAACTAGAGAGTAAAGTGTGCGAGTGAAGTGAGTGCCTTAACTTGATCCGATCATACTATTTATAGCTAACCGAAAACAACTAACTTTCCTAATAAACCGAGATGCCCCGAATATTCCCAAGTAACCGTTGTAGTCCTGATCTTTCGGGATCAACGTCTCTACTCCAACTGATTTTCCCGAGTCTTGGGGGAAGAAGTCTTCTTGAACGTTGGAGACTTGTAACTCTTAATCTGCACATGATCAATTCAGTTAATACCAGGATATCGAACCAGGATGTTACCAATATCCTGATCCGGTATCCTGATCATAATCAAAAGAAGAATATTAGTCAGGGTATATACTCGGAAAATGACCCATAACAACATCTATCATAGACATGCTATCTGACAAAATATAGTGTTTTATTTGTTATATAGTGTTATATAGTGTTACATAGTGTTATATGGTGTTATATGGTGTTACATAATGTTATACTATGTTTATATAGTGTTATAATACACTTCTCACACTTCTGAATTAATGTACAGGATCCTCTACCTATGTATATATATGTACATATATATATATATATATATATATATATATATATATATAGGGAGCCGCTAAAATAGGAACCACCTCCAGTTGTAAGAACCGCGAGAACCACTATCAACCAATCAGATTATGCCAACTAAAAGGGTAATTTGGTCTTTTACCCCAAATGTCAAATCCCCCTTATCTCTCTTCATTTAAGTCTCTCCTCTCTTCTCTTTCATTTCATTTGTCAGTTACATCCTTTATCTCTCATCTCTCTCTCTAGAAAATGCTTCACCACCATATCTCATCTTCTTCTTCTTCGAAATAATCTGCATTTGGAAAAACCCAAATCAAAATCAAAACAACCCCCACACACCCTCATCTCCGGCCCCCTCCCCCCACCACACACCGCTGTTCATCGCCACCCAACCGTTCACCACCCAACCACCGCCCAATTCTGGATTTGATGAAGATTTTGCGTGGGCAATAGTCCCAAAACCACCGCCCAAAGATCCGGTTTCGGTGGTGGTGGGTGCCGATGTCGGTGGTGGTGGGTTCTCGATGACGGTGGTGGAGTGCCGATGTCGGAAGGCGGTGGTGGTTTGTGGGGAGACCGGTGGGTTTGGTAAGTGTTTTTGTTGATGGTTTGTTTTACGATGATGTTCATGGTTTGTTTTTGATGTTCTGTTTTTGAATCTGGGTTTGAATCTGGTGGGTTTGTCTTGTGGGTTTGAATCTTGTGGGTTTGATTCTGTTGAATCTGTTTGAATCTTGTGGGTTTGAATCTGTTGAATCTGAGTTTGAATGATGTTCATGTTCTTTTTGCTGGGTTTTTGTTTGAATGATGTTCATGTTTTGTTTGAATGATGTTCATGTTCATTTGATTTGATTCTGTTGAATGATGTTCATTATTGTTGCTGGGGTTTCATTTGATTTGATTTTGGGTATGTACAGCATGTTTGGTTGTTATTGTTGCTGGGGTTTCATTTGATTTGATTTTGATTCTGTTGAATGATGTTCATTATTGTTGCTGGGCTTTCATTTGTTTTGATTATGTTGAATGATGTTCATTATTGTTGCTGGGGTTTCATTTGATTTGATTTGGGGTATGTACAGCATGTTTGGTTGTTATTGTTGCTGAATGTTTGAATATGTGGGTTTTGATCCGTTTTGGATTTTGGGCGATGATGATGCAAAAAAAAAAAAAAAAAAAAAACACCGTATATTTTGATGACGAGGGCGCGGCAAGGATGGTGGAGGGTAGGTTTTTGAACCTGCAACCCTACTTTTGCAGCCTCTGATTATCGGAAAATCTGAGCCAAAACATCGTTTTTTTTAAGATTCCACTTGTTTTTTTTTTATTTTTGTTTGTTGGGGTTTTTTTTTTTTTTTTTTGAGGCGTCGATGATGATAACAATATATCTGAGACACCTCCCAAGTTTGCGATTTCTGAGTGCGTTCGTTTTTGTGTAAAAAAAATTTTGTAAAAAAAAAATAACCCGTAAAACGTTTTAACGTAAAACGTAAAAAGTAAAAAGTTCTACGTAAAACGTAAAAAGTAAAAAGTTTTTTCGTAAAACGTAAAAAGCTTTACGTAAAACGTAAAACGTAAAAAGTTTTACGTAAAACGTAAAATGTTTTTCGTAAAACGTAAAAAGTTTTAGGTAAAATGTAAAACATAAAATTTTTTTAGTAAAACGTAAAAAGTTTTACGTAAAACGTAAAAAACCGGCGCGTAAAACGTAAAAAAAAACGTTAACGTAAAACACCGGCGCGTAAAACGTAAAAAACCGGCGCGTAAAACGTAAAAAACGTTAACGTAAAAACTTTTTACGTTCCGTAAAAAAAAACGCTCGTAAAAAACGGGGCGTAAAAAACAGGGCGCAAAACGTTCCGTAAAAAAACGCTCGTAAAAAAACGGGGCGTAAAAAACGTAATATAAAAATCTGTTTTTTAATCATTAAAAAAATTATCATTAAAATCTGAATTAAAAATATTGTTTTAATATAAAAATCTGTTTTTTAATAAAAAGTAATAAATGAATGGGACAAAAAAGACATTTAAAAATAATATGTATAAAAAGACAAAAAAATCAATTTTACCTAAATACCCTTTAACAATAAAATATTAAAAACATAATAAGACAAAAAGCTTTTAATATTAATATTAACAACTTTTAATCTCATCCATCCATCTAGTTGATCAAAGGGCTAGAAAGTGGTTCTCATGGTTCTTACAACTAGAGGTGGTTTTCAACCAGTTATATATATATAAGGGGGCCGCTAAAATGAAAAGCACACCAGTTAAGAGAACAACGAAAACCACTTTTCAACCATTGATCTTGGGAGATGGATGGATGAGATTAAAACTAATAAAAACAATATTAAATTCTTTTTGTTTTATTATGTTTTTAATCTTTTAATGTCAAAAGGGTAGTTTAGTAAATTTGTTTGTTTTTCTTTATTGTATTTATTGTTTTTTATTACCTTTTTGTCCTATTAAATTAACTGATTTTATAAAAATCAGATTTTTTTAATTAAAACATTTTAAAATCTTATTTTTTTTACAAAAAAAAACAATATTTTTCAGGATTTTTTACAAAAAAAAAACGTTTTTACGAGACGTTTTTTACGCGTCGTTTTTTCGCCTAGTTTTTTACGCCTCGTTTTTACGCCAGTTTTTTTACGCGCCGTATTTACGCCCCGTTTTTTAAAATTCGTATTTTAGCGCCGTTTTTTTACGCTCCGCTTTTTGCGCGCCGTTTTTACGCCCGTTTTTTACGCGCCGTTTTTTTACGCCCGGTGTTACTCGCGGTTTTTTACGCGCCGTTTTTTACACCCAAGTTTTTAAACTTTTTTTACGGTGTTAAACTTTTTTTTACGAAAACTTTTTTTACAATTTTACACTTTTTTTACAAAAAACTTTCTTACAAATTTTTTTTACGAACGGCTAACAAGGCTTTTTGAAGATGTTAATTTCAACCAGCGTATCAACGAAAAGCTTAACGAGCTAACTAAAAGGCTTAGCCAAATACTGAAAAGCAAGTGGAATTGCAACTCGCAATCGACGTGCTTTTTGCACGTTATGTTAGGCCTAATGTTGTTGAAAATAATAATTAGACTTAGATATATTAGTAGTATAACACATTGGTTATAAATATTGTAATAGTTTTGTAACCAATCGATGCGCATATATATATATATATAGGGAGAAGATCATGCGAGAACCACCTCTTATTGCGAGAACCGCGAGAACCAATGTGAACACAACCAAAAATGCCTAAAAATAGCTAAAAATCACACAAATTTTTTTTTAATATTTTTTATATAAAAATCGCTACTTTTCGAAGCAAAAAAAATTAAAAATTTTTTTTTTTTAATTTTTTTTTTTGCCACTAAAAGTAGCGATTTGAGCATAAAAAATATTAAAAAAAAAATTTAGATTTTTTTTATTATTTTTTTAGATTTTTTTAGGTTTTTTGGGGGTTTAGTTTTTTTTTTAGCGCATTTTAGCTTGGGAGGGGGGGGGGTTAGGTTTTTTTTAGGTTTTTGGGGGTTTTAGTTTTTAGCATTTAGCTTGGGGGGGGGGGGGGGGGGGGGTTAGGTTTTTTTAGCTATTTTAGGTTGTGTTCACATTGGTTCTCGCGGTTCTCGCAATAAGGGTGGTTCTCGCATGATCTCCTCCCTATATATATATATATATTTTGTTAATCGTTTGGTTTAGTTCAATTATTATGATGAGTATTGTTAGTTAACACCCCCGCTACAACGTGAGAAGCTCAGTTCTAGTTACATTTAATTTTACTACTTTAATAGATAATGCAATTCATATGAAGGGGAGATATTGCGAGAAAACTCCTCTTTGTGAGAAAACCTAAACCTTCAAAAAACCTAAACCCTAAAGACTAACGGCTAAAACCTAAACCCTAAAAGTTAAACCATAACTTCTAAAATTAAACCTTGAAAACTAAATCCCATAAAAAAAAAATTCAACACAACTATTGATAAAGTTTCTCACATTTTTTTTCCATGATCGATCTGCCTTGATATGAAATAGGAAGCATATAACGAATATATTTAAATTTAAAGCTGAAATAAACATATGCATATATTTAAAGCTGGAATAAACATATGCTGTCTCATAAAATATTGGTAAAATAAATTAAGTATTTTATAAAATTCGGTTTTTTTCTTTCCAATTTATTACAACCGTTCATCTTGATCTAACTGAATGTCTCATGGGAGTCGTGTAATTTTGTAAATATGTAATCGGAGTTGGCTGCTCGATTTCAAGTTGATGTCGTTTTTAATGAAGTTTTCCTTTAAAAAAAAATCTTGATGTAACTGAAATGTCTGTATCATCCCAGTAAAAATAAACATTGCATTGACTCAAGTGGTTGGGCAACTCTATTCGACTCATTTATTATTCACTCCTCGACATACCGACCATGCTTTTAATAACAAAGTTCAAGCTATAACACTACATGGTGTGAAGGGGTTTGAAGGAAGGATGTGGAGTGACATGTAACAACCACGTCAATATGGTGGCGTGGAGAAAAAAAGCACGGGGTGGGAAAGTAGCGTGAAAGAGAATAAAAAAATAAATAAACATCAACCAATCAAAACAAACCTAAACTATACCCACCAATCAACAGTCTCCATCTCACCCACACATTTACCCCCACGCCGGTGAAAATCCTCAAGCCCCAAACACAACGCCTGGCACATGATGGTTTTGTGGGCGTGGACTGGCAACAACGTCGTGTTTTGACGCCCACACCATCTGGTCTAAGAAAAGGAAGTTGCTAAAAATTAAGTTGCTTTTTACTTGGTCACTTCCCTTCTCTCATAATAAAACTTTAGACGTAATATACTAAAGATTTAGTATCTTATATTTTATAGAGTAAATTACTTTTTTAAGTTTTTGTGTTTTAGTGGTTTTAATCATTTAAGTTCTAAATCAAAGTGTTTAACTCCCTGAGTCTCTAGACGCTTTTCTATAACCATTTGAGTCATTTTGAGTCCAAATTTTAACCTTTCAAGTCTAGTTTTTTAACAAAATTGGACTAAAACCGTTATAAAATGAACAAAATTGGACTCAAGACGTTATAAAATAAATGGTTAGAGACTCAGTACGTTAAACTTTTTGATTTTGAATTCAAGTGGTTAAACCACTAAAACATAGGGATTCAAAAAGTAATTTACTCTATTTTTTATTTATGTTAGAACAAATAAATGTTGGTCATCATTGGAGGTTAAAATTTCATATTAAGGTAGTCAGAGCTGTTTTTGAGGATTTAAGTGTCTCGACCGAGTCGAAAATAGGCCTTTTCGACTAACGAATTATATAAACTGTTATTTTAAACGATGATTAACGTTATTGTAATAAACAAAGCAAAAATATAGGGTTGCTAAATTCACCGGATCCTTATATGTTAGATACATTTAACTCCATATAAAGTTCATCACCATCTTTAGTTTTTGTTTTCATTGTTAATTATTGATTGCACTAGATACATGTTTGGAAAATGGATATGAATCAAAATAAGACTGATGAGCTTAATGTGTTATAAGCTTTTAGATATTGATAAAATACAATTATTTGAGCCCAATAAATTGCAAGATTAATTTTATATAGAGGGTCCAATAAATTACCATTAGATAAAGACAAAATTGCACAAATCAACCTTTATGTTATACCTAAACTGCACTTCATACATTTCACTAAGAAATCGGCCAAACCCAACTTTTATGTTCATGTTTTGTTACATTCTATAACATTTACAACTAACGTCGTCCAAAAACTCAGTTAAGTTAGCTCGCATGCTTTGCATGTGAGGGTACTATGGTCTTTTACAACATAAAGGTTGATTTGTGCAAAAATATTATTTATAACATAAATGTTGATTTATGCAAAAATATTATTATATATATAGTAGAATATTTTTCTTGCAAAACCATTACTGTTTGTTAATAATTATATATTTATATATATACACATATATAAAAAATAGTTTTAAATTTATTCTATAAAATTCTGATTTTAATATTTTTATATAGTTTATATAAATTACTTTTTAAATAAAGTATTTAAATAAAACACAAATTCTTTTAAAATAAAGCTATTGTAATATCCGGAATATTTTTATAATTATATATAATTATAACAGACTTTTTTAAAACTACTCAAACTAAAGAGTAAACTCCCAAAATCGTCCCTAAGGTTTGGATACAATTGCCAGATCCATCCAAAAAGTCTTTTTTCTCAACTGGACCACTGAGGTTTTCAAAATTGTTGTCGGATTCATACACTTTTTTAACCCTATTAAAAACTAATGTTAAATGAGGGGTATTTTTGGCTAATCTCTTTATTTATTTTGGCTAATCTATAAAAAAAATAATTTGAAGGCTAATAAAACATATAAATTATTAGCATTAAGAAGAAAAAAGTAATACTACTATAAAAAAAGATATTAGATCAAAATCATGTTGGTTAATAACCGATTGTTACTAATACAATTCAAGAGTACAACCACTGGTTCGAGTAACACTAAATTGAGTATTCAATTAAGCCCACATTCTTGGTATAAATAGATCGATTAAATATCTTAACAATGTTGCTTTTTATTAAAATAGTTTAAACCCTACGCACACTACAACGTGATAAACCGGGTCATAACATTCTATAATTTTAACCAGCAGCAACTTCAGTTTTCAACACACAATGACCTAAAAAATGCAAAGGTCTTAACAATCAATCGAAACACAGATAACGATCCAAATCAATATCAAATAATAGCCAATGAGAACGCCGAGAGACTGATTAGCAACACAATAGGGTAAAGTGACCTGGTTACGAATCAACAACCATGAAAACGTGTTTTCAAAAAAAAAAAAAAAAAAAAGAAAAGGCAATCAATTTTTTATATATGTATATATAAATATATAATTATTAACAAATAATAATGTTTTTTAGCAAAAAAATCTTCTATATATAATAATAATATTTTTGCACAAATCAACATTTATGTTATAAATAATAGTTTTGCACAAATCAACCTTTATGTTATAAAAGACCATAGTACCCTCACCTGCAAAGCATGTGAGGTAACTTAACTGAGTTTTTGGACGACGTTAGTTGTAAAGGTTATAGAATGTAACAAAACATGAACATAAAGGTTGGATTTGGCCGATTTCATAGTGAAAGGTATGAAGTATAGTTTAGGTATAACATAAAGGTTGATTTGTGTAATTTAGTTTTAGAAAAATGTTTGCATAATGGATATGGATCAAAATAATACCAACGGTCTAAAATGTTATAAAAATAAAATTATTTAGACCTAAAAAGTTATGAGATTATTTTTTTATAAAGAAAGTCCAATAAATTTTCCAGTTTCACATTTTAATATATATAGGGTGGGGTTCGGCTACAAAATCCATTTTTTCTACGAATTGTACAAAGTCATAAAATACCACAATTTAAGCCATAAAACACACTCAAAACCTACAAATAACACAGTGAAGATCACTAAAACACAATATCCAAACCCTAACATTCCATAAAAACTTCAAACACACCATTGTAGAACTATGAATATAAAACACAACATGATAATCAACATAAAACACACTAATGTTAGTAATTCGATAATCAAAGCCTTATCATCCAAAACATAACACAAAACCCACAAATATGTCATTTTAGTTATCTTCCCTTTGTTATTTGTGGGTTTTGAGTGTGTTTTATGACTTTTTACACTTTGTAGGAAAAATGGACTTTGTAGCCAACTTCCACCCTATATATATATATAGGGGAGGGTTCATTGGGGAACATTAAAAAAGTGAGAAACTAGAGAACATTCTTAAAAATTCAACTTAACATGTTAAAAATCAACTTTTTCTAATTTTTTTTCGACGTTTTTCCTTATAAATACATGTAGAAACATTTTTAATAAAATATTAAAAAACTAAAAAGTATAAAAAATTTGTTTAAAAAACCAGCTAAAAAATTTATCTTATAAAATTAACTTAACATGTTAAAAATCAATTTTTTAAAATTTTTTTCAGCGCTTTTGCTTATAAAAATGGGTAGAAACTATTCCAATAAAAAAATCATTTTTGTCAAAAAAAATTAAGCTTTTTTTTAACTGTTTTTTTTATATTTTATATTTTTAATTTTTGATTTTTGATTTTTCTATTTAAATTGATTCTACAAGTATTTATAAGGAAAAGCACCGAAAAAAATTTAAAAAAATGATTTTAACATGTTAAGTTAAATGTTTAAGAGTGTTTCCCGATTCCTCACTTTTTTAGTGTTCCCCAATGAACATCACACTATATATATATATATATATATATATATATATATATATATATATATATATATATATATATATATATATATAGGGCTTGGTTATATAGTAAACCCCTTCTTTTTGAGAAAACTATGGAAACCCTTTCTGAACCATTGATTAGCTTACATCTAAGTTGATCAAGGGCCATGATTATTTTGTGTTAATAAAAATAAAAAGAAATAGAAAACACTGCCAACTTGTACCATCGAAGGGCATTTTCGGTATCCAAAAGCATTGGGAAGACAGGAACGACTGCCATGCAGTAGCAGGCTAATCAAAGAGGTTTAACCAAATTCAAAAATCTCTCCTCTTTTCCATTTTACTCATTTCTCCATTCCTGTTCATATTTGTCTCTCGTCCTTAATCCTTTCTCAATTCAAAAGGTTTTCTTCTTTACAACTGATAAGAAGCATTGAAAAGCTACTACCCACAAACCCTAACATAGAAGCCGATGAGGAAGTCCTTCATAATATTGTCGTCGTCGTTGAAGCTGAAACGTTTACGGAAGATTCAGACTTCAAACAAAAGGTTAGTTTGTTGTTATCCGTCATGTCGAAGTAGGTTTTGTTCAACCGATTATTGGAAAAAGGCAACCTGAGTTTGTTTTATTTTTAAATATGTAGGACTTCGAAACACAATTTAGGGCAAAAAAGTACTGGTAGCCATAGCGTTGTGATTTTATCGGAGGAACCCAAGCCCGGTCCTTCCAAACAACGAGCTGACTTTGGTCCAACGCAACGGGAGCTAGGTTAGAATTTTTATGTTACTAAACACTTTACATAGTTCAAAGGTGATCTGTATGTTGATAGTGTGTTGGGTATGAAATTGGGCGTAACTAAATTGTGTCTGATGCCTTACAGTGTATGATGATGCCGATATTGTGTCAACAAGCCAAGGGAAGAGACAGGAAAAAGGTAACGATTAAGTAGTAATATTTTTTATAATTTGTATAAAGTATTGTTGCAGATAATCGTCTAACTTACGAATGTATCGGTGCTAAATGAAAGGTTGTGGTGTAAGCAGACGGGGGCATAACAAAAAGCAGATGGGTAAGTTCCTTTTTGTTGCAATAGAGGCTAGTTGCGTATCCAGATAAATCTCATTAACATGTTTGAAACCTGTAGGGAAGAAAAGCAATGTCGGGGATATTTCCAGGAGTGGAAATAAAAGAAAACGTGGTTAGTTACATACTTGGCTTCTGTTAACATGTGTTAGTTGTGCTTGACCCTGAAAACGGACTAACATTTGATAATCAACAGGTGAAGTAAACAGCGCCGATGTTAACTATGGCAATGTGATGCGAAAAAACCGTGGTTAGTTAATTTTTAAGCCCTTAATAAATTTGGATGTTATGAATGCAAAGTTCTTACATTTTATCATTGGATGTTGCCAGTTAGACTAATTGTTTGTAATGTTGTTGTTTCATATAAAAATGTTGGTCAGACGTGACGGCTTCATCGAAGGGCGGAGCGTTGAAGACCAAAAAGAACAAGGGTTCTGATGAAAAAGGGAAAGGTAGAGCAGGGAAAGCTAAGGTAGAACGTAAGAAACCGGAAAAGGTTCAGAAAGCCCGGAAGCGCGCAAAAAAGGATGAATTTCCAGGCATAAGGACAAGATCTTCACCGTTGCAGTTTTATAAGTGTGTACGGGCGTTGACAGAACAACAACGTGACGCAGTCAGGGAAATGGGCTTTGGACGAATGCTAACTTTCAGCGTTGATGGTTTGCCGGCGAAGTTAGGTTATTTTGTTGTGGACAATTTCAATCCAGATAAAATGTTGATATGTACGCCTGCCGGTGATATCATGGTGAACAGGAAAGTGATCCACAAGTTGTTAGGGATTCCGACTGGTGGACAAAAGTTTAGTTCTATTGGTAAGCTGCCGATGGTCAGTGATGCCATTACGGAATGGAGGGCGAGATACCCGGGGGCAATGGTGCCGCCGACAAAGATGGTGAAAATGATAGATGATTCCGATGGCGAAGACAGTTTCGATTTCAGGATGGATTTCATAATGTGTTTTGTGGCAGTGCTGGTGGATTGTCATAAACAAAGTTTGTTTACGGGAAGAAATATTGGAGTATCTGGATGAAGAGATGGACTTTGCAACAATAGACTGGTGTGACTTTGTTGTGGAAAAGCTGAGAACTTGCAAGGATACATGGAATCGGCTGGACCCACAGAGTTTCTTTGTTGGTCCTCTAGCGATTCTGATGGTAAGCAACTTTAAATAACTTAGATAATTAACATGTGTTAGAATAGTTGATTTATTCCCTTGCTGAACGTATCGTTGTTTCTTGTAGTTGTTGTACGTTGATAGCGTTGAGTGCACGGGTATGGAGGTAGACAGTGCGGTGTGTCCTTTAGCCTTTTGGAACTTCAAAGATTGAGAGAGAGAGAAAGGCTTCAAAAGATTGAGAGAGAGAGAAAGGCTTGAAAAGTTGAAGGGGCTACCAGATGAGTTGGTTAGGTTGCTGACGGATCCAGACCATGAAATGTGTGGCTGCCCGTTGTGTCCATACTCACCGGAAACAATCCAGTCCTGGTGTTACCATGACCCATGGGAGGGTGAGCGCAGCCCGTCTCCAGTGTACTTTCATGATGAGGGAATTCCCCACACCATGATTAAAAGCTTGTTACTAGTGGAGGATACCCATGGGTAGTTAGTATGGTGAAAGTAGTTGAAAATGTGTGAACCTGATGACCTTATGTTGAAACAAAACGACATACGAATGTCGTCTTGTTGGTGTTTTATTATGTTTTTTTTTCTTTTTATGTAACCTATTAGTAGTGGAGGATACCCATGGGTAGTTAGTATGGTGAAAGTGGTTGAAAATGTGTGAACCTGATGACCTTAAGTTGCTTGAAGTCTACTTCTATAACCTGACGTGGTTTAATATATATGTTGTTTGTTATGTGGTTAACACATAGTGTTTTGAAACTTTCCAGGTTAAATCCCCAAAACCATTACGTAAACTAACATGTGTTAACCAAGTGTTTTTATATATGTTGTTTGTTATGTGGTTAACACATAGTGTTTTGAAACTTTCAAGATTAAAGACCCAAACCATTGCGTAAACTAACATGTGTTAAGCAAGTGTTTTTGTTCCAGATTGAGTGGTTAGCAAAGATTGTTTTGATGCTTTGAAGTTCACAGACCCAAGCTGTTTTTTTTATTCCAGATGTGTGGTTAGCAAAGATTGTTTTGAAACTTTCCAGGTTAAATCCCCAAACCATTACGTAAACTAACATGTGTTAACCAAGTGTTTTTATATATGTTGTTTGTTATGTGGTTAACACATAGTGTTTTGAAACTTTCAAGATTAAAGACCCAAACCATTACGTAAACTAACATGTGTTAAGCAAGTGTTTTTGTTCCAGATTGAGTGGTTAGCAAAGATTGTTTTGATGCTTTGAAGTTCACAGACCCAAGCTGTTTTTTTATTCCAGATGTGTGGTTAACAAAGATTGTTTTGATCCTTTGAAGTTAAAAAAGAGCAAATCATTATGGTGAAATAACATGTGTTATGCATCTGTTTTATTTAATTTTTTTTTTTGATCCAAGCTGTTTTTTTTTTACTCCAGCTGTGTGGTTAACAAAAGATTGTTTTGATCCTTTGTAGTTAAAAAGAGCAAATCATTATGGGGAATTAACATGTGATATGCATGTTTTTTTTTTTTTCGCCATCGGTAAAAAAATAAAACACAGAAAAACAGATATCAAAATGCAGATAAAGTTAAGATAAACTGCTTCCGCTTAATGACCTTCGGGCCTAATATGACAAAAGTGGCCAAAGGCCATAGAGTTTCTTACAATCCTACTTATGATTATTGGGACGAAAATAGTTACACCTTCTTACACACGTAACACGTGGTTAACACATAGTGTTTTGAAACTTTCAAGATTAAAGACCCAAACCATTGCGTAAACTAACATGTGTTAAGCAAGTGTTTTTGTTCCAGATTGAGTGGTTAGCAAAGATTGTTTTGATGCTTTGAAGTTCACAGACCCAAGCTGTTTTTTTTTATTCCAGATGTGTGGTTAGCAAAGATTGTTTTGAAACTTTCCAGGTTAAATCCCCAAACCATTACGTAAACTAACATGTGTTAACCAAGTGTTTTTATATATGTTGTTTGTTATGTGGTTAACACATAGTGTTTTGAAACTTTCAAGATTAAAGACCCAAACCATTACGTAAACTAACATGTGTTAAGCAAGTGTTTTTGTTCCAGATTGAGTGGTTAGCAAAGATTGTTTTGATGCTTTGAAGTTCACAGACCCAAGCTGTTTTTTTTATTCCAGATGTGTGGTTAACAAAAATTGTTTTGATCCTTTGAAGTTAAAAAAGAGCAAATAATTATGGGGAAATAACATGTGTTATGCATCTGTTTTATTTAATTTTTTTTTTGATCCAAGCTGTTTTTTTTTACTCCAGCTGTGTGGTTAACAAAAGATTGTTTTGATCCTTTGTAGTTAAAAAGAGCAAATCATTATGGGGAATTAACATGTGATATGCATGTTTTTTTTTTTTTTTTTCGCCATCGGTAAAAAAATAAAACACAGAAAAACAGATATCAAAATGCAGATAAAGTTAAGATAAACTGCTTCCGCTTAATGACCTTCGGGCCTAATATGACAAAAGTGGCCAAAGGCCATAGAGTTTCTTACAATCCTACTTATGATTATTGGGACGAAAATAGTTACACCTTCTTACACACGTAACAGAGAATAGCAGGATGATGACAAAAGACTGTTACATGTGCGTAAGAAGGCCAAAATGAAGAGTCTCCCATTACATAGTACTACATAAAAAGATTTTAATCAGATGATCAGTCGCCAGTGGCGGTCTGCCTTAGTTGTTCAGCAGCTGCCTTTGCTGCTTTCATTGCAGCCACCTTAAGGCAGTTGCGTGAGTCGTGGTCGTCGACATACAGACCACAACGCTTGCATAAGCGAAGCTGCTTTGGACGTTTTGGTGGTTTTGCTTTGGCCTTCTCACCGGGCCCAGAAATGCGAGTATGAGTACCACATCCTTTATTGCGTGCAACTTCTGGATTAGCAACTTCGACTGGAATGTTGATTGGCTGCCCAACTATTTCTTCCATTTGAGACTCATTTGATTCATTTTCAGTTGTTGACAATGGTTGCCTGGAAAGAATATTGATCTTGAAATCCCTGAGTTGGTCAACCAATTTTGCCAACGCATCCTCATCGGTTCTAGCAACATCTACGCATTCAGTAACGAGGTCGAGGATTTCATGCCGCATAATGGACGGTGCGTGTGGGTTGACTCCGTATCGACTGGAAATTGAAAAAACATGTTTGGGGAGGGCATCTCGGCGCCACCTGTCGTTTATGTATTGTGGTGGAATCCTTTCAACATTTTTCAAGCGATAGACACAAAAGACATGGCGACACAGATACCCGATACGTGTGAAATTCCTGCATGAGCAATTGGCCGATTGATCGACATTGTTATACGTAACCTGATTTGAACATAGACAAAAAAAGGAAAAGCCCTTTAGATGCAAAATATGTTAGAGTATGTGGAATAATGTAAGTGCCTAACATGTGTTACCTGATAGACGTTTGTGATGTTGTTCCTTTTATCGAAATGAGTGACGTCTATCAGAAGACTGGAATCGCTCGTCTCGCTTTGGTTTGTGATGTAGCATAAAAACTTCCCTTTAATTATTTCTTTTTGAACTTGGGCGAAAACAGCGTTTGTGTAAATGGCGAACGCGTGTTGTTCTATCGCTAACTCAGTATTGCCAGTGAACATGGTATAAGAGGTTTTGAACTCCGAAACACGTTGACGATATCGTTGGCTGTCTACCCTATTTTCAAAGCACATCATAAATTGCACAAGGGTGTTTGCGCTTGTTGAGTTAACCTTGAAGGCAGCGTTAGAGCTTTCGCAGCGGGAGGTGGTCTTCATCAAGCAACACATGGGCAGTTCTCTAAAGTAGGCTGGAACCCAGAGATGTCTCATGTTGTACATGTCGTTCAACCAGCTGTTCTCTTGAAGCCCAAATGTTTGTAGGAGGTCATTCCAGCGGGACTCAAACGTTTCAGGTTTGATATAAACATTCCAAACCAACCGATGAATGCAGGACCGAAGATCAGTGTTATCGAGCACGTCGGCTGAGATCTGAAAATTTTAATAGTTATAACACGAGTTAGATTAAAACAGTTTGAGAAGACATGTAAAAAAGTGTTATGTTGGATAACACATGTTAAAGGTTAACAAACTTATGTATACCTTGGAGGGTAGTTTTTTCATTATATGCCACATGCATAGACGGTGACGTGATTCTGTAAAGACCATAGGAACAGCTTGTAGCATGGATGGGTCTTGATCACTCAGCACGAGAGTTGGTTGAGTACCGTGTGCCTTCAAGAAAGCCTTAAGCAACCACACGTAAGATTCAATTGACTCGGTTGATATCAAACCAGCTCCAAATGTAACACATTGGAAATGATGATCCACACCCGTGAATGGCACAAAAACCATCTTGTACCTATGAACAAAAAAATTGATTTGATGTTAACAATATGAACAACTTTTTTGGGGTTAAAATTGGATACTTGGGGATCAGGCCTAACATATGTTAGAGGGGAGGGGGGCTAACCTGTTTGTGCTGTAAGTTGCATCAAACGCTAGGACATCGCCAAAAGCTTTGTAGTTAAGCTTTGAAATCTCATCAGCCCAGAATACAGAGGACAACTTTCCGTTTGATACGGTGTAATCAAAAAAGAAGTTGGGTAGGTTGTCATAACGCTCACGCAAGCGTTCAAGGAAAACTTGTGCGTCGCGTTCACCAATAAAAATTCGCAGCTGGTGGCTAAAGTTTTTAAAATCGACCGGTGTCCCATTGACATTGTGATGCCCTCCTTTTAAAGCTACAAGGCATCTATAAGACCTCATTGGTCCGATGCGGTTTAGACTCATGTTATGAATGAATTGTTTCGTGGAGAATGACAGTTTCCGTGATATCTTACTAAGATCACGGTTGTAACTCTCAACAAGTTCATGATTATGAATATCATTGAAAGTCAGGACTGTGTATGAATCGTTCGATATCGATACTAGTATGCTTGCCTTACAGTCACACCATGAGAAGGTGGTCCTCCGGTGCTTAACAGAAGATTCATCTAGGGTGTCAAAAGTCCGCTTTGGTTGGGGTTTTCCATATTTTGAGCATCGGAGATACTTGTGTGTGGGAATTCCATTCCAGACTTTAGTTTGACCTTTTTTAACAGAAAAACCTGCTTCGAGCGCATAAAGTTCATACATGGAAAGAACATCCTGAAAGGTTGGATAAGTTTTGCCACACACCGGTATGAACTTATCAGCAACATTAGGAATCCAGTAACGGGTTCCCTGAGGGGTATCAAAAACAAAGTATGGATTCGAAGGACCTGTACCATAAAACGGAAAAAGTTATGAATCTGCAATAAAATGGCATGACAATACAAGTTATAAAATGTGTGATATGAAAATAAAGTGGGATCCCATTGTCCATTGTACAACCGTCTAACTGGCCGCGTGGTGATTCAGCAAACATAGAAGGACCATGAGATGATCCAGAAACAGCAACAGTCATGGCTTCCATCTGGGAATCTTGGGATGCTACATGTGAACATTATAGAAAATGTTTGAAAGATGACATATCTAGTGAAGAAATAAAACAAGAAAAGTGTAAGAAAAAACAAACCTTCATCAATATCCATATCCTGGTCATCAATAACCGCGTTTTTCATGAAATTGTTGGATACCAAAACATCCGGGGATCTAACAGGGGCTTCATATGACCGAGAACAATCAACATGCATATAAGTGTATGCAGATGCTTCGAATGCAACACGTGAACATGGCCATACATAATAGGTTGGATTATTAGATTAAAAAGTTGTAAAAAAAAAAAAGAAAAACAGATCTTCTAGAACAGTTAGTAAACTATATATGGACAAACCTGGAGCATTAAATTCTTCATCGTTTTGGAAGTCGCTGCAAAAGAACCGGTTTGGGAAACTACGGACCGGCGACATTAATTCAGAGGTTGGTGGATTTGTCTCCATTGATATTAATGGAGATGCTTGCTACTGTGGTGTAAATATGAAGATTGATGATTCTCTGATGAGAGATGTAGAAGAGATAAAAGGGAAATATGAAAAAGAAATATGGGGGATTGTGAATGTACGATCTGATGGGCAATTAATGAAGATGTCATCTCATAATTCTTAGGGGTTAAAGAAAATTACTAATATAACCTTCATGTAAAAGTTAAACTCATGAGATCAGATCAACGTGGCAACATGCTAGCCACAAATATAGTTTGCTAAGTTTCTTAAAAAAATGGGGTTTTTTACCAAGCATTATCCTATATATATATATATATATATATAGGGTCAGGATTTCGAAAAAACGCTCAAAAGTGTGAGAACGGAGAGAACGCTTATGGATCGTCAGATCAAAACAATATATGGACTAGATGACGCGGTGGCGTTTTCGTAAATAAAAACACTTTTATTAATCTTGCGCGCTTCATTAAGGGTAAAAGGGTCTTTTGACTTAACATAAAACGCCAAACTCACGCTATTAAAATCCTGCCTCAACACACATAGCACACTTCATCATAAATATAACGCCATAGATATAAAACGCCAAACTTTGTTTTTAACCGATAAAGCTGAACAAACAGTACTGAAACGATGGAACTTAATTACTAGCATTTACTGTAATAAAAACCGTGCCTAAAATACGCGCCAAAAACTTCCTATATAAAAAACTCTCAGAACTACTAAAATCCACCCCAAAAACCTATATTATTGAGTTTAGCACGACCAAAATTAGAAGTTTATGATAGTTTTATTTAGTGACGTTATTGTTTTTTTTTTTTTGGCGTTTGATTTCCTTGCCCGATCTTATATTGTTTGTTATTTAACTTCGAAGTAGCATGTTATGAACAAATAGGAAGAAAAAAGAAAAAGATGCAAAAAAAAAATGATTTAAAACGCCAAACTGAGATCTGTCTGTGTTCTATAGGATTGAAATATATAAAACGCCAAACTACTCTACTCTGGCTCTTGAAGACCATCTGTGTGTGTTCTGTAAGAATGAAAAATACAAAACGCCAAACTACTCTTCACTGGCTCTCGAAGACCTTGTCGATCTTCTTTTAATTACGGCATGTTTGCATGTCGACGCGTAGTGTCCATAGCCTTTACAGTTCTGACACTGTCTTTCTTTGGCCCCGGGTTTCGACTTTGATTTCTTTTTGTCGATTGCTATCTCCTGTTTAGATTTCAGACGCTTCCGAGAACCAGAATCTTTGGATTTATACCCTACAGGGACTCTAATCGGATTCTTGTCGTTTTTATATTGACCGGTTATCTCGGCAAATCTATCCCTAGAACTAGCGAGAGGAGCAACAATCTGCATATCTTGAACCTTCTTCATATAAGATTGAACATGATCCTTGTATAAGGATAGCCTCTTTATTACCAGATAAACGGTTCAAAGTGTATTCGGTTGAAAAAATAATATCTCGCATCATACTTTGCACATCAGGATCAAGCTCGGTCATATATTCACGACTAATTGAGAATTCAGGAGAGCAGTTTGGGGAAGCCTTTTTGCGCCATCTATTCGGAATGTATATTTTTGGAAATTCCCTAATGTCCATAATTCTCAAAACATAGAATATATGTCTACATAGCAAACCAAACTGTTCAAAACGTCTGCATGTGCAATCAGACTTACGGAACATTACCTGAAAAATGCCAAAAACAATATCTCTATAACGCCATGCATAGAATGTTTATCTAAAAAGTAAAATAACACATTGCATATGATAAAACGCCATTAACAGAAAACGCCATAAAAACCAAAACGCCATTATTTACCTCAAATAAGGATGTACAAGGCTGTCGGAAGTCATTTACGTAAAATTTAACAAACCCATCAGGCTAATCTTCGTAACGTTGATTTATGCAATCCGCAACTCCAATAAGCTCAGCTTGAACGTCATAAAAAATACTTTTTGTGTATATGTCAACAGCTTGCCCTTCCAACAATTTGTAACTACTCTTCAACTGGGGTCTTTTGTATCGATATTCATGATCATTTTTACGATGTGTGTGACGTTGTACTTCTATTGCAGTCTCGTAATGCGTCATGAACTCAACAAGAGTAGCTTTCGAATTGCACACTTGACCAGAAAATGATTCTCACTCTCCGACCTGGATGTCGTTCGCATAAGACCAGACATCTGCTCCATTCTATAGTATGCAGGGATCCAAGATTCCCTAAGTGCAAAAATATCAAATAACCAGTCATTATCTTCTAAATTGAACTCTGCGATAACCGCTTCCCATTCTGATTCAAACTCTTCAGGTGTGAGAATATCCGTCCACACAACACCAAAAATACGTTCTTTAAAATTGGTGAAATTGCATAGCCTAACACCAACTTATATATAACACGAAAACGCCATGCATAAATAAAAAACAATGACAAAACTTAATTAAAAAAAACACTAACAAGGTAAAGAACGCCATGTAATTTAAAACGCAGTGTATCCTAAAACGCCAAAGGTAAACAAAGCATAACAACCTTCAGAGAAAGTTTATGCATCACATGCCACATGCATAACCGATGCCTCGTGTCAACAAATACAACAGAAATAGCCTTCTTCATCGCTGGATCTTGGTCAGTGACAACAACTTTTGGTTGAGAACCAACAGCTTTTAGAAAAACTCTTAACAACCAAATATACGTATCAGCAGTTTCCGACGCCAATAAAGCTGCACCAAATGTAACATTGTAGTGATGATTGTCTATACCAGTGAACGGTACAAACACCATAGAGTATCTGCATATGAAAACGCCATGAGAACTGAAAAAAATAATAAAACG
Organism: Helianthus tuberosus; assembly: GCA_030545235.1. NCBI lineage: Eukaryota > Viridiplantae > Streptophyta > Magnoliopsida > Asterales > Asteraceae > Helianthus > Helianthus tuberosus. The sequence goes on from CM060417.1 coordinate 106,208,135, forward strand.
CCATTGAATGTAAACTAATAAAACGCCATTGCATGTAAAATAATAAAACGCCATTGTATGTAAATTAATAAAACGCCAAAAACAGAAGAAGTTGAATTATAAAATATTACTTGTTGGAACGATACGTGGCGTCAAACGAAATCACATCACCAAACACGTGGTAATTACGTTTGGCTAGATCGTCACACCAAAAAAGACCCTTCAAACGATTCTCTTCGTCTGTGATGTAATCATACGAAAAATTAGGCTAGGAATGTTTTATTTCATTCAAATGTCTCACAACCATATCAGCATCAAATTCCCCTATAAACAAGTTAATTTGCCTCTTATAGTTCTTAAATTCAACTTTACTTGTACCCACGTCTTCAAAACCGCCAAAATAAGTCTTCATAACATTAAACGCCTTGACGGGACCCAAATTCAGCTTAGACGTGTTGTGTATAACATGCTTCTGGAGCTGAGTGAGGTGTCGTTCAGTTGGAAGAAAATGCTTATCTGGACGTTCAAAAAGTTCATGATTGTGCTCCTCGACAAACTTATACACCTTCCATGATCCAGCCTCAAAAAGTACACATAACAGTGCACCATAATCAGTCCTCTTTGAAAAGTTGGATCGCACTACTCGTTCCTTTTGATTAGAGTCCAACGTATCAACCTTCTTTCCTTGTATAACCCAGATCTCGTACACAAGTAATATTTAATATGTAAGACACCTTTAGAGTTTGTCTTTGTAGTCCCTTTCCTGACTGAAAAAACCACACTCTTTGGCATACTTAACATACATTGAATAACAATCATCAAGGCTTGAGAATACCATGTCCTTTGTGGGCTTTAATTCTTCACTGACGTCAGGAATGATAAATGGTAATCCAGTTTTAGGGCAAAGCCTTTGACTCGAGGAAGAGACTTCGTCTGAGAAAACACAGTGAGGAACAGAAAAATCGGAAAAACAAAGTGATGTTTCGTAATAACATTATACATTAAAACGCCATTAAATGAATAATAAACAAGACATAATAAACACATAATTTAAAAGCGACATGATAAAAAAGCCATGAGATGAACGATTAACAAAATATAACATCATAATGAAAACGCCATAATTAACAAAACTAATGTTTACACAAATTAACAAAAAAGTAATAACCGATGTTCACAAATACTACTAAATAAAATTCAAAACTAATCAAATAGATGAAAAACGCCAATGATCGTAAAAACATAAGAAATACACTAGAACGAAAACGACAATTGAAATTAATATTGAAAACTCCAAATGCAGTTCTTAATAATTGTTTAAATATCAATTAAAACGCGATTAAATTGCATAATTGAAATAACACTAATGAAAATCATACAACACATTATAAAAATAATAATACAAAAAAAGCCGCCATAGAACAATGATAAAAGAACAAAACGCCATATCTGTTGCATGATTTGCTAGAACGAAAATAGAAAACGCCAACGAATTTTACTTTGTCGAACAGAATCCACGTTAAACGCCATAGATCTGAGAAAGCTTGCAAATGAGGTAACAACTAACAATAAATCTTTGGAGTTTTAATTTGAAAGAGATTTATAACGCGAATAAGGAGGGAACGTATAAAAGGACAATCGTACCCCCCGCATAACAATTAGGCCCCCTGCCACGTGTTGGGTCAGGATCCGTTTTCATACTTTTCACCGTTCTCTCCTGAACCCATTTATATATATAGGGTAAGGTTCATGCGAGAAGCACCTTTATTGCGAGAACCGCGAGAACCAATGTGAACACAACCTAAAATAGCTAAAAAAATCTAACCCCCCCCCCCCCACCCCAAGCTAAATGCTAAAAACTAAATCCCCCAAAAAAACCTAACCCCACCCCCCCCCCCCCCCAAAAAAAAAAAAAAAAAAAAACCTAACCCCCCCCCCCCCCCCAACCAAGCTAAAATGCTAAACCCCCAAAAAACCAAAAAAAATCTAAAAAAATCAAAAAAACACACAATTTTTTTTTATTTTTAGTATTTTTTACATTAAAATCGCTACTTTTAGTAGCAAAAAAAAATTAAAAATAAAAAACTTTTTTTGGCTACTAAAAGTAGCGATTTTTTTTATAAAAAATGTTAAATTTTTTTTGTTTTTTAGCTATTTTTATGTATTTTTGGTTGTGTTCACATTGGTTCTCGCAATAAAGGGTGGTTGCTAATGGATCATTCTCTAATATATATATATATATATATATATATATATATAAATATATATAGTTAAAAAAATGGCCCAAAAGAAAATCAGGCGCCCACCCCCAAGCAGGCCCTGAAGGCAACTACATTGCTTGATCAAAGTGACACTTTTCATATATAAACCAAAAACTTAACCCACCTTAAGAGATTGATAACATTTGAATTCATTGAGTGCCCTCAACATGTTCACACACATACTTTGACTTTGGTATTTTAGAAACACGCTTCTAAGTTGTCGCAACCCCCGATCCCTTATCTGTCCCGGGAACGGGCGGACGCGAACTCAGAGTTTGGTGGTATTAGTTATTTAAATCTTGCAACGGAATTTACATCAGGACCGTAGTTAGGAAATGTTTATCAGAGTAAAACCACCATAATTGATATTAATAAACACATGGGCAAAACCCAAGTTTCTTGTTACAGTACATTTATAGGGACAAAACCCTATTTTATTGAATTTAAAACATTGCTTATTAGATAACTTTTATAGCCACTTATTTTCCAAGCCGTCAGTGCTCTCGAGCTGGCTTTTTCCCAGTTGGCTTTCACATTGTGTTACCTGAAACATGTTTTAAAAATATTTTGTCAGCGGGAAATACTGGTGAGTGAATCCCAGTTTAACCAAAAAACATTTTATCAATTAACACAGTATTGAGAGCGATTACATTGTTTATTTCTACACAATTACTCATTCAGTACTGTTAATCCTTGACTTGTGGGTCATATTACACATTGGCTAACTCGTCGTCCAATGGTAACGTACTGTCATTCCGACTTACTACTTGCAAGTAATAAATTTTGTATACAAAACCCCAAATACCGGCAGTAATTGAAGAGCTACAAAGACTCAATCACCGCTTAATCACATTGTAAAACAATTAAGGTTTTGTAAAACATTTCAAAAACATTAACAAAAAGAGGATAAACTCACATTGCTGTCTTGGGCTTTTCGTAAGGGTTTCCTGGATATAATCTATAATTTATACAAATGTAAATTGGTTAGTACCATAACCCTTTGAAAATATTAATGATACGCTCCCCGAGACGGCATTCCAACAACTACGTCGGGCAGAACCACGACAGTTGTTACGGAACCCTAAATCAATCGGGCAGTGTAACTATTATGAAACTAGGGTTATAATACTTACAACGGAGCAGAACCTCGCTAATTAGGGGGTATAATACTTGCAAAATATGCCTAATACTTTCAGAATTCGAGTTTGAGAAGTGTGAATGAGCGACGGAAAACGAAAACTGATGCTATCTATTTATAGTTCTGATTTCTGGTCCTGTCGCGGCCCGCGTGAAAGACAAGGGTCACTTACGCGGCCCGCGTCAACATTGGTCAACGCTGTAGCTTAGCTGGGTCAGCTACTAGACTTGCCACGATGTTGACACGTGTCAGCACCGGATGCTTCCGCGTTTCATGATCTGTCGCGGCCCGCGTTAACTAATGTGAACACTTACGCGGCCGCTTCAACTAAAGAAATTAGCGCAGTCAATACCAGCCTTGATACCGTTCGCGTAACAGGATGGGGTGGGTCTACACGGCCCGCCTCAACCCTATTTTTCTTATTTTTAATTTATTTTATATGTTATAATCTATTTAGGGCTCGGTTTTCACATACGGGGTATAATATAAAACATATTGGGACATTCTAAGATATAATAGAGTGTTAGACATATTATGAGAGTGTCGGTTTTACCGAGGGTTGTTACATTCTCCCCACCTTGTTTTAGAGCTTGTCCTCGAGATCTACTGAAACAAATGCGGGTATTTCTTTTGCATTTCGGACTCGAGCTCCCATGTATTCTCAGGTCCTCTTTTGGAGTCCCATTTCACTTTGACTAGAACTAGTCTTTTGTGCTTGAGATTCTTGACTTTCCTGTCTTCAATTTGTAGAGGTCTTTCTACAAACTTGAGTTGTTCATTTACCTCTATATCCTTAAGAGATACTATCAGTGATTCATCAGCTAAACACTTTTTAAGATTAGATACATGAAACACATCATGTATTCCTGCCATTTCCTCTGGCAGTTGTAGCTGATAGGCTACAGGTCCTATTTTTCTAATAATCATGAAGGGTCCAACATACCTGGGACTTAGCTTTCCTCTTTTGATGAATCTTACCACTCCTTTCCAAGGAGAGACTTTCAATAATACTTTATCTCCTACTTGAAACTCCAATGGTTTTCGCCTGTTATTAGCATAACTTTTCTGTCTATCACGTGCTGCTTTCAGTCGTTCCTTGACTTGAATAATTTTGTCGGTTGTTTCCTGCACTATTTCAGGTCCAGATAGTTGTTTTTCCCCAATTTCTGCCCAACAGACTGGGGTTCGGCACTTTCGTCCATAAAGTGCTTCGAATGGTGCAGCCTTGATACTTGTGTGATAGCTATTATTATAAGAAAATTCTATTAAAGGTAAGTGATCATCCCAATTACCTCCAAAGTCAATTACACAAGCTCTAAGCATATCTTCCATTGTCTTAATTGTCCTTTCACTTTATCCATCTGTTTGTGGATGATAAGCCGTACTTAATTTTAACTTAGTTCCCATAGCCTTTTGGAAACTTGACCAAAAATGAGATGTAAAGCGGCTATCCCTATCAGAAACAATTGATAAAGGAATACCATGTAAAGAAACAATTTCATTTACATACAATTTAGATAATTGTTCCATACTAATTGTTTCCTTCATTGGTAGAAAATGAGCTGACTTAGTTAGTCTATCTACAATCACCCAGATTGTATCATTTCCTTTCCTAGTTTTGGGTAATTTAGTAACAAAATTCATTGTTATTAATTCCCATTTCCAAACTGGCATTTCTAATTGCTGTAACAAACCTGAGGGTTTCTGGTGTTCAGCTTTAACTTGTGAACAGGTCAAACATTTAGAAACATAGACTGCTATGTCCTTTTTCATTCCTATCCACCAGAAATTTTTCCTTAAATCCTGGTACATTTTATCACTTCCTGGATGCATCGTATACTTAGACTTATGGGCTTCTTCTAATATACGATGACGTAGATTTCCTAATTTAGGTATCCACATTCTCTTTCCATGGAATCTCCATATTCCATCTGTTCCTTGTTCTAATTCTTTTAGCATGCCTTTTAATTTTTCAGTATCTTCCTTGATTACTGATTCTTGTGCTTCTCTTATCTAATCATTTAAATCTACTTGTAGATTTAATTTAAGAGAACGTACCCTTTTTGGTTTTTCATGATACTTTCGACTTAAAGCATCTGCTACTACATTTGCTTTTCCTTCATGATATTGGATATCACAATCATAATCACTAAGAAATTTCATCCAACGTCTTTGTCTCATATTTAACTCTTTCTGCCTGAAAACATACCTTAAACTCTTATGATCAGTAAATATGGTAAACTGATTACCATAAAGGTAATGTCTCCAAATTTTAAGAGCAAAAATTATAGCTCCTAATTCTAAATCATGGGTTGAATAATTCTCTTCATGATTCTTAAGTTGTCTAGATGCGTAAGCTATAACCTTTTGTCGTTGCATCAACACACATCCATAACCTAATTTAGAAGCATCACAATAGACTACAAAGTCTTCAGTTCCTTCTGGTAATGCTAGTATGGGTGTATGGGTTAATCTTTGCTTAAGACTTCTAAATGCCTCTTCTTGTTTTAATCCCCATTCAAACTTAACAGATTTACAGGTTAGCTTAGTTAAGGGAATGGCTATTCTAGAGAAATCTTTAATAAATCTTCTGTAATAACCGACTAATCCTAAGAAACTTCTAACCTCGGTTGGTGATTCAGGGGTTTTCCATTTCGTAATCGCCTCGATCTTTGTTGGATCTACATGAATTCCTTCATGATTGACTAGGTGTCCAAGGAATTGTACCTGTTCTAACCAAAATTCGCACTTTGAAAACTTAGCATAAAGTTTTTCCTTTCTTAATAAACTTAAAAGTGCGTGCAAATGTCTTGCATGATCCTCTTTACTCTTAGAGTAAATTAGAATATCATCTATGAATACAATTATGAATTTATCCAAATATGGCTTACAAATTCGGTTCATCATGTCCATAAATGCAGCTGGGGCATTGGTTAAACCAAATGGCATGACAGTAAATTCATAATGATCATACCTTGTTCTGAAAGCGGTCTTAGGAATGTCCTCTTCCTGTACCTTTAATTGATGATATCCTGATCTTAAATCGATTTTAGAGAAAAATCGAGCTCCTTGTAGTTGATCAAACAGATCATCGATTCTCGGTAATGGATACCGATTCTTAATCGTAACTTTGTTTAATTCACGGTAATCAATGCACATACGCATTGATCTGTCCTTCTTTTTAACAAACAATATCGGCGCTCCCCATGGCGACGAACTTGGCTGAATAAGTCCTTTTTCTAATAATTCATCTAATTGTTTCTTTAATTCTTGCATTTCAGCGGGTGCCAAACGGTAAGGTGCTTTGGCAATTGGTGATGTTCCTGGTAGCAGGTGAATTCTGAATTCAACTTCTCTGTTTGGAGGTAGTCCTGGCAATTCTTCTGGAAATACGTCTGAAAACTGAGATACTACTGGAATGTCTTTTAGTTCTTTTCCTTTAGTGTTAGTGATTATGGAAATCAAATACACTATAGAACCTTTTCTCATACAACTTACAGTTTTCATCACAGAAATGAATTTAGTAGACCTAGAAGGTTTATCTCCTTTAATTGTGATCTTTTTACCTTTTGGTGAATTTACTTGAATTAACTTTTGATCACATAAAATACTGGCTTTATTGGCTATTAACCAATCCATTCCTAACACAACATCGAATCCTACCAGATTCATGGGATAAAGGTTTGCAATAAATGTCTGCTTTAAAATTTCTATTCTTGCTCCCTGCAAGATTTCAGAAATCCTAACAGTTTCTCCATTTGCTGTTTCTACTAGACATTCTTGTGGTAGTTTAGTTAATGACTGATTTAGAAATTTGTAAAACAATGTATTAATAAAACTTTGGTTTGCACTAGAGTCAAATAATACTTTAGCAAAAACATCATTAACTAAAAATGTACCAGCTATAACGTCTGGGATCATCTTTGCTTCATCTGCAGTCAGAACAAATGCTCTAGCATTTTTAGTGTTCTTGTTGTTCGTAGCTGGAGCTAATTTTGGACAGTTTGGCTTGATGTGACCTTGTTCTCTGCAGTTGTAGCATATCCTGCTGTTTTTCTTCCTGCATTCTTCTTCCTTGTGTCCCGATATTTTACAAAAATTACAGTATATGGAGCATCTTCCTGAATGCTTTCTTTTGCAATTTCTACAGTATGGTGTAGAGGTAGAACCTATATTTTTCCCACGAGTAAAATTTCCAGAACGAAATTCTTGAGTGAGCTTCTGGGTTAGGTTCCTCCTTTGATCTTCTTCTCGGGTACGAACTAATTCATCTGTCAAGGTATTTGCTAGTTCTACAACTTCTTCTATAGTTTGAGGTCTAGCTGCCTTGACTACATGTCTAATCTCTCCGATTAATCCCCAGATATAACGGGAGATTAACACTGGTTCTGGTGAAGCAAGAGTTGGCACTATTCTGGCATATTCGAAGAATATTTTAGTGTATCCCTTACTATCCACACCAGTCATCCTAAGATTTAGGAATTTGTTTGCTATCTGTTCCTTCTCATTAGGTGGGCAGAATTTCCTTTCTACCTTGTCCTTAAATTCTTCCCATGTCATATTGTAAGTTCTATCACTTCCTCTTGTTTGAATGATAGTGTTCCACCATTCTAGTGCTGCATTTTTAAACAGATTAGAAGCAAACAGTATCTTGTCTTCTTCAGCACACTTACTTATCCTTAAGACTGCCTCAGTCTTTTCTATCCAGCGTAAGGTTGTAATGGCCCCTTCATTGCCCGAGAACTCCATTGGTTTACAAGACCAGAATTCTTTATAAGAACAACCATAAGGCATGGTTCTTCTTCTTTTGGGAATAGGCAATTGAAGTACCGGTCCATTGTTTACACTGTTTTCTGGTTCAACGGGTCGCTTACTGCTATGTTTACTTTTATTATCAGCATCTTTAACAGTTTGAAGAATAAATGGCATTGCATCTATAATTCCCTGTGCCACTATGTGTTGGATAGAACTATTATCCACTTGGTTCCCATTGTTATTGATACTCGGAGTATCATTAACCACGTTAATGTTACTCTGGTTATCGTTATTCAGATTTCCTTGATTTTCTTCATCGGCCATCTGAATTTTAAATATTTATCCCATATTAATATCACAATTAATATTTTAATATAGTTAATCACATAACACACAATCTAGCCAAAAATGTAGATCATTGCTACTATACTCTTTTCATATACTTATGCGTCTATTACACACTAGTACAGAAATAAAGATTACAATACCAACAGAAATAAAATAGTAATATGCATACGTACACATATTTTATTTTATTTTTATTTTTTATTATATTATTATTACTACCGCTTCTTCCATTCTAACATTCACGGATATGGATTCATCCAAAAATCCATATTGCGCTCATCGTATTTCCATACGAGACGCTCTCCCACCTGACGCATCCTCTCACTGCTTTCTAAAATTTCCTCCCCAAAAGTCCTAAGTTCTTGGACGTTTTCTGCACTCATTGGGGGTGCAGGTTCTAAGACTGGGTTTGGAATCTGGGGTGCGGGTTCCTGATATGGAGGTAAAAGTGCCTGAAATTGGTAAGGATCTTCCAAGATTCCCCTAATGTAGTTATCATGGTAATAGGGATTTAAAGGGTCCATACCTGAATAGGCTCCTATAGGTGTGTCTTCAGGAATAGAGTAACGTTGCACATAGTCCCTATTTTCGTCCCACAATGGGTCGTAATTTGGATCTAGAGGATTTGGTGCAGGTACCCTAGGAATTTCGTCAGGGTTAAAGTCATGCATTTCCACTTGGTTTTCCTGGTTTTCTATTTCCATGAGTTGTTCTGGGTTTTGTGGTTGTGGGGCTACTAGTTGTTCTAGACTTGGGTCAACAGCAGTTGTAGCTAGGATATGGAAATTAGCTAGGCTTCTATTAAGCATATCTTGCGTATGAGCATCTGTTTCTCGCTTAATAGCTGCTAAGGCCCTTTGCTGTTGTAATTTTCGCATTCTCTTCCTACGAGCAAAAGCTTCTTTACTGAACCATCCTCGTTTCTTATTAGGAAATGGTTCCTCCGACTTAGCTCTAAAGGCAAATATTCCTTCCTCCTGATCAGCAGAATACCCCGAAAGGGCAGGCTGTGATGAGGTACCTTCACTCTTAGGTGAATCAGACAACTGACGACTCATTTCTGAGGGTCCTTGATCACTCATTCTGTAAACTATCAAATAGTCAAATAACACATAACAAATAAATACAATTATGCACTTATTTACATAATTTTATTTCCTAACACAAATTTCATAATTTTAAGTGTCAGCAGAACACTTCTTTGGCTCAGATTAGTGGCTAGGCTCTGATACCACCTTCTGTCGCAACCCCTGATCCCTTATCTGTCCCGGGAACGGGCGGACGCGAACTCAGAGTTTGGTGGTATCAGTTATTTAAATCTCGCAGCGGAATTTACATCAGGACCGTAGTTAGGAAATGTTTATCAGAGTAAAACCACCATAATTGATATTAATAAACACATGCGCAAAACCCAAGTTTCTTGTTACAGTACATTTATAGGGACAAAACCCTATTTTATTGAATTTAAAACATTGCTTATTAGATAACTTTTATAGCCACTTATTTTCCAAGCTGTCAGTGCTCTCGAGCTGGTTTTTTCCCAGTTGGCTTTCACATTGTGTTACCTGAAACATGTTTTAAAAATATTTTGTCAGCGGAAAATACTGGTGAGTGAATCCCAGTTTAACCAAGAAACATTTTATCAATTAACACAGTATTGAGAGCGATCACATTGTTTATTTCTACACAATTACTCATTCAGTACTGTCAATCCTTGACTTGTGGGTCTATTACACATTGGCTAACTCGTCGTCCAATGGTAACGTACTGTCATTCCGACTTACTACTCGCAAGTAATAAATTTTGTATACAAAACCCCAAATACCGGCAGTAATTGAAGAACTACAAAGACTCAATCACCGCTTAATCACATTGTAAAACAATTAAGGTTTTGTAAAACATTCCAAAAAACATTAACAAAAAAAGGATAAACTCACATTGCTGTCTTAGGCTTTTCGTAAGGGTTTCCTGGATATAATCTATAATTTATACAAATGTACATTGGTTAGTACCATAACCCTTTGAAAATATTAATGATACCCTCCCCGAGACGGCATTCCAACAACTACGTCGGGCAGAACCACGACAGTTGTTACGGAACCCTAAATCAATCGGGCAGCGTAACTATTATGAAACTAGGGTTATAATACTTACAACGGAGCAGAACCTCGCTAATTAGGGGGTATAATACTTGCAAAATATGCATAATACTTTCAGAATTCGAGTTTGAGAAGTGTGAATGAGCGACGGAAAACGAAAACTGATGCTATCTATTTATAGTTCTGATTTCTGGTCCTGTCGCGGCCCGCGTGAAAGACAAGGGTCACTTATGCGGCCCGCGTCAACATTGGTCAACGCTGTAGCTTAGCTGGGTCAGCTACTAGACTTGCCACGATGTTGACACGTGTCAGCACCGGATGCTTCCGCGTTTCATGATCTGTCGCGGCCCGCGTTAACTAATGTGAACACTTACGCGGCCTGCTTCAACTAAAGAAATTAGCGCAGTCAATACCAGCCTTGATACCGTCCGCGTAACAGGATGGGGTGGGTCTACGCGGCCCGCCTCAACCCTATTTTTCTTATTTTTAATTTATTTTATATGTTATAATCTATTTAGGGCTCGGTTTTCACATACGGGGTATAATATAAAACATATTGGGACATTCTAAGATATAATAGAGTGTTAGACATATTATGAGAGTGTCAGTTTTACCGAGAGTTGTTACATAAGTTCTAACAGTCCCCCACTTTATGAGTACACAACTATTATGCATCTACAAAATAACTTTTGGTTTTAATCTTGATATATAGATTGTATATCTCTCAAATAATGTAACCAAGTCAATGGTGACACAAAATTTTAGCTTTGATTACACGAATTTTTGGAAATTATCATAGAGATTTGTTGTTCACATCACGTAGGCACGTTGATGGCAACTTATGACAATTGTAATTTGGTATAGCCTATACTTTGGCCTACTTTTCATGTTATTACATGCTAAACATGCATTGATAGAATTAACAGCGTGTATATGGAAAGTAGGCAAAAGATCAAATACAAATAAACTTAACATACTAAACATACAAATTGAAGGAAAAGTTAAAAAGACAAGGTGACATTTTTGTAATTACCACCAACTATCAAAGTTACTATACAAATCGGAACTCAACCAAAAATACCTAAAAAACACAAATTTTTTTTAATATTTTTTTTTATAAAAAATCGCTACATTTTGTACAAAAAAAAAATATATATTTTTGCTACGAAAAGTAGCGATTTTTTTATAAAAATTATTAAAAAAAAATTATTTTGTGTGTTTTTTTTTTTTTTTTAGATTTTTTGGGGGTTTTAGTTTTTAGCATTTTAGCTTGGGTGAGGGGGGGGGGGGGGGGGAGTGGGAGGGGGGTTTAGGTTTTTGGAGGGGGGGGGGGGTGGGTTAGGTTTTTTTTAGGTTTTTGGGGGTGGGGGGGGGTTAGGTTTTTTTTTAGGTTTTTTAGATACATTTGTAGAGTAACTTTGATAGTTGGTGGTAATTACAAAAATGCCACCTTGTCTTTTTGACTTTTCCTTCAATTTGTATGTTTAGTATGTTAAGATTATTTGTACAAGAACTTTCCCATGGAAAGTATCATACAATTATAATTTACGCCTTAGAATTTTGAAGTATAGAGAGAACTTGATGTGGAAATTACTCTACATATACAAAAAGAAGTTGAGGGAATAGTGCCTGCCTGGCACTCCCCTATTAGACCAAATCAATTTTTAATTTAATTTTATTCCTAGCTTAAAATTACGGTTTCGTCCTTTATTTAAAATTACGTTTTCGCCTCTAATTCAAAATAAAATTGTAATTTTGCCCTGGCTAAAAATTTACGCTTTTGCCCTCAGTTCAAAAACCCATTTCTAATTCTATTCCCAGTTTAAATTTACGGTTTCGCCATTCGCCTAAAATTACGCTTTTGCCCCCCGTTCAAAATAAAAATATGTTTTTGCCCCTAACTCAAAATTACGATTTTGCCCCCAACTCAAATTTACGTTTTTGGCCACAGTTCAAAATAAAATTATGTTTTTCCCCATAACTCAAAATTATGATTTTGCCTCAGCATATACAAAAAGGAGTTGAGGGAATAGTGCCAGGCAACTTGTCTGGCACTCCCCTATTGGACCAACCAATTTTTAATTTAATTTTATTCCTACCTTAAAATTACGGCTTCGTCGTTTGTTTAAAATTACGTTTTCGCCCCTAATTCAAAATAAAATTATATTTTTGCTCTGGCTCAAAATTTACGCTTTTGCCCTCAGTTCAAAAACCAATTTCTAATTCTATTCCCAGTTTAAATTTACGGTTTCGCCCTCCGTCTAAAATTACGCTTTCGCCCCCCGTTCAAATAAAAATATGTTTTTGCTCCTAGCTCAAAATCACGATTTTGGCCTCAACTCAAATTTACGTTTTTGCCTACAGTTCAAAATAAAATTATGTTTTCCCCATAGCTCAAAATTATGATTTCGCCCTCAGTTTAAAATTATGATTTCGCCCCAGTTCAAAATATTTTTACGATTTTGCCCTCTGTTCAAAATTATGATTTTGCTCCCATTTCAAAAATTACGATTTCTCCCCAGTTAAAAATTATGATCTTGCCATCGTTTTACTTTTTTTTGTGCAAAACTATAGTACTGTTTTATTTTGCTTGGTTGATTCAATGTAACTTTTATTGTGTCATGCAGTTGTCTAACACTCGCTCATTGATCCTGACAAATTAGTATTTTACCCCCAGCTAAAAATTACATGTTATTGTTTTAATTTTTTTTAGCAAAACTATGGTACTGTATTCGTTTAATTGTTTATCTCGATATATTTTTTTAGATCGTGTTATAAGTAGTATGTACAAGTAACCTAAATACATGCATACATGTTATGAAACTAAGAAATATTTGATTTAACGCCCCGCAACGCGGGCGGGCATAGGTGTAATTTTTATTCGTCCAGGCATGCCTGGTACATGCTCATTTGTCCTGAAAAATTACAACTTTGCTCCCAGTTTAAAATTATAGTCTTTCCATCGTTTTAGTTATTTTTTAGGAAAAGTATGGTAGTGTTTTTGTTTTAATTGGTTGACTCGATGTAATTTTTTTTGAGATCGTGTTACGAGTAGTATGTACAAGTAACCAAAACACAGACATACAAGTTATGAGAGAGAAATTTTCGACTTATTGCCCCGCAACGCGGGCGGGGCAAAAACTAGTTACATTGGAAAGACGTGTTGTTAAACGAGAATTACACAAGATATGTGACCCATACAGCTAGCCATGCTGTCGATTTTCTACATCGTTCGAACCTTTTTTTGCCACTCCGAAATTCATCATTGGCTAATGCCTATTATATATTATGGTAAAGGATCCTGTACATTAATCCAGAAGTGTGAGAAGTGTATTATAACACTATATAACACCGTATAATACTATGTAACACTATATAACAAATATAACATTATATTTTGTCTAATAGCATGTCTATGATAGATGTATAGTGTTATATATTGTTATATAATGTTACATAGTGTTATATGGTGTTACATAGTGTTATACGGTGTTTATATAGTGTTATAATACACTTCTCACACTTCTGAATTAATGTACACTATATAATATAAATTTGCAACATTTTGTTGCATTAGTGTTTGTATATCAAGTTTTGTGGGTGTATTGTGCATCTCATAGTTGTACCTATAGCTTAATTAATTAGCAAAGTTATTTATGCATTGATCATATGCTTTGTGAAATATATTTTTGGTTTTTCTTTAAATAGTTTTTTTACTTTTAACCATTGTACTTTTTATCTTTTATAACTTCACTTACCGCTTTTTACTTTCAACTTTGACCCGATACTTTTCATTTTTATAAACTTTTCGTTTTACATTTCGGTCGAAATTTTGCAACGTGCGTGTGTTTCAACGTTTTTACGTCTACTTTTTTCCGTTTATCGACCCTGTTGTAACGCACGGGTCCTCGATCGAATTAGTTATTTTTTATGTTTTACGTTTCGCATTATCACGCTGCAACGGCCGTGCGCGGTTCAACGTTTTTACGTCTAATTTTCGTTATCTTTTTTGTTTTACGAGTTTTTCCGGTGTTGGTGGTTGTTGATAAGGGTATGATATTGATGTTATTTGGCACGGTTTTATCCCGCCGTAATGCGTGGATGCTTGATACTAGTTTAAATTAATTAGTTATCGACATTAGAGGTTTACATTTTAGATTTTTTGTTTCCAAACGGGTTCAGTTTGGGTCAACATTGGTCAAAACTGGTTTTGAAATGGAAAGGTTTGGTTCGGTTTTAATTGGTTGCAAAGGAGATGTTTTCAAACCAATATAAAACTAAAACCGGGGGTTCGGCTATAAAAGTGCTTTTTTGTTCGCCTGTCACTGATTTTGCATATTAAAATGTTTAGTTCGGCCAGGTCAAAATTCATGGGCCTTTTGCAGATGAGCTCTAAAAATGGGCCACCAACAAAAGGGTATTACAATATCCAATCGTACCTAGATTTATTAATTGTAGGTAACAACAGGTTGGATTCTTTGTGCTTTGAGAAAAAAAAAAATCATTCTTAACATAACTCGATTCTTTATATTATAGTTTACAATAAAAAAAATATATTTACAGGGTTTGCTTACGTAAAAGTTGTTGAACGTAATATAAAAAATAAAGTGTAACCCAAAAAATAACGTTGTTATTTATATTGATTGAAATCAATAAAAATGAATACTCATTCAAGTTCCTATAATACCTACACAGGTCCCGATGTGTGCGGTTGGCATGGGTTAAGGTTGTCATAGTACGGTATTAGCACTTTGTATAGCCTACGATGAAAAAAAATTACTCTAAATTGAACACAACTCCATTTTCAACAAAATTTATACTAGGAAGTAGAGAAAAAAATTAAACACAATTGTGTTTTCAATCTTTAGAAAAAAAAAACTAACACCAACTATAAGAGAAAAATCAAATTTGTGAAAAATAAATTGGTTAAAAACGTATATTAACAGTGTACGTGGGTGAAAAAACAAATAAAAATAAAAGGTAATAAAAGTACTTTTGAGGGCCATAACTCATCCAATTCATAACTAAATTGGAAGATTCTTTTTCCTAAAATCAAGTTTAACGAGTTATCGTTCAAACCAAAGTGATCTCACTAATTTTCATTAAGATTCCAACCTAAAAAAGTTCTTACAAATTGATTGGTCAAAATCAACATTCTGAGAAGGTGGCATAAGATCATCAAGGTTAGGAGTGTCATGGGATCCATCATGGGCTTAGTGTCACGGGTGGTAATACTAGGGTGGGTCCACTGAAGAAAAACATGTGGGCTTTAGGTTCGAATGGTAACGGGTTCATCCTAAAGGGTTAATAGTGGGGCCAAGTTTTATTAAAGCCCAATGTAATGATGGGCTTAGAAGCATTGGTTAGGCCCAAGGGATCTTGAAGTGAGCCGACAACTTTAGGGGCTTATGAGAGAGACAAGACAAATAGGTTTATCAGGGTAGCAACATCTAGTGGGCTGACAACTTTGGGAAGTTGGGTAATAAGTCCAGTGGGTGGTAAATGGGTCAGAATTGGGTATACACATACTGGGCTAATCCATGTTTAGATAAGGGTTCATGTCGTAAGGAATTCAGGAAGTTTGTAAGGGACCAATGTATGAAACCAAAGTTTGTTAAAGGGTCTTGTGTGATTGGGCTTGGGAGTCACAATAGGGCCCAGCTGGAAAAGGGACTTCAACGAAGTGACTGGTCTGAGTCATTAAAGTTTGATAGATGTCCTAAAATCATGGGTCCAAGACTAGCATGCGCTAGGATGGTTTCGGCTGAACTAGGTAAGTGGTTCGTCCATTGGCCTTACCTTTATGAACTGGTACACGAGGATAGCATTATAGGTTGGAAATAATATATTGGGTTTCAAGGCTTCAATGGAGAAACGGGTAAGTGGCCTATGCGCTTGAAGCGACTGGAGGTCAGCTGTTGCTAAAGCCAAGGGAGCCGATTATTCTCTTCGAGACGTGCTCTTTATCAATTCAGCAATCATGGGAGTTAGATATTTGTTACCTGACCTACTTCATTTGTTTATCCCCAATTTCAGAAAGCACACAAATAGTATGGTTTGGGGAATGTGTTCGCATTACAACGAAGTCGTCTCTGACTACTGATACAATAGTGGTTGTCCTCTAAAATACAGAACTTGAGGATAGGTTCGTTGTCGCTGTTATGTGGCATTGGTTTGTAACATTCGGCATCTCGTACCACCAATATTGGTCGCTTTTCCCCAATGGGTAGTCCATCTAGGAACTCACATATTTTTTTGGTTTCCTTGGTGGAGACTTCCCAGGAGCCACCAATCTTGGTACTACTCATACCTGAGCACGCTTAACTATAGATTTTTCATGTGCTCCACAACCAACTAAGCACAAAATGCTCTAGTGATTTCAGAGGATGGGCATGTCTTATGAACCAAGAATCTCTCTTGGCCACACCGTTGTAGGATTTGTTTAGGGTGTTACAATGGTTCATGTTAATATTCTCTGTATCGGTATCATTACAATCACCCCCTAGGACTGGCAATGGTACCATTTGTAACATCTTACCTCTCCTACCACCAATATTGTCCGCTTTGCCCCTGATGGGTTGCTCATCCAGGAACTCATGTATTTGGTTTTGGTTGCCTTGATGGAGACTTCCCAAGAGGTCATCCATCCTAGTACTACTCCCACCTGAGCACGCTTAACTGTGGAGTTTTCATATGCTCCATAGCCAACTAAGCCCAAAACGCGTTGGTGATTTAAGAGGATGAGAATGTCTTATGAACCAAAAATCTCTCCAGGCCACGCCGATGTGGGATTTGCCTAGGGTGTTACAATCGTTCATGTTAATCTTCTCTGTATCGGTATGGTTATAGGTTCGAAGGGTGGGAGTGGCTTCAACAATCTCTGGTCATAATGGCTCGGGAACTCGAGGGTTAGGTTTTCTAGCTGTATGGTTAAAGAGGTCACACTGGGGTTACAGGGAGGTACTATATTTTTTTATCGTATTGTTATATGTTAGGGTCAACAGGGAAGTTGTGGGTTTTAGTGCCTATTCGGCATACGTCTGTCATGATCTTGTGGGCATAATGACGCTAGTAAAATTCTTAGTAGGTTAGAGGTATCTGTCACTTTCACCTCCGTCATCATGGGGTGACCGACGTGAGAGTTTCTTAAGTCTGTTACGGTTATGATGGTGACCGAATGGGGATTTTTTGGTTTGGTGTGAGTTCAGTAGTGATTTCGGGAACATTAGGTTTTGGGTTGATGTGAATCATGAAGAAGATTCATATAAGTATGGTGTGCGTCATGGGTCTGGTTGGAGTGTCATAATATATCAGGACCAATACAGTCATGCCCACTTTGCCGCAAGGTTTGTTTAGATACTTTGGGTGAGCATGCAGTCCGTTGCAAGGAGTTACCAAGTTTAAATACATGCATGATTTGGGTAGGTATATTCTTTGTGATATTCTAAAGTGGGTAGGAATTTCGGCTATAAAGGAGGCTATGGTGAACGCTCTGACGGATACGCTCAATGGGAGGTCTACTCTTAGGCCATCTGATATATTCTTGTATTTGGGTGGGCGGGTGGAAAACAAGCTTAAGTGGACCTTACGGGAGTGTCCTCTCTTGTTGGCCTCAAAGATAATGGGTTTGTTGCTGGCCAGGCAATGTTGAAGGCGGAACCAGGAAAAGTCGGTAAACATAAGAAAGCTTGTTTAGAGAATCAATATGTGTTTATCTCATTTGCTTTTCATTTATTTCTCTAGCCCCGGAGGCTGTGGAATTCTTGAAGAGGGTCCAATGGGTCGTGAATAGTAATTTCTCGACCCTTAAGAGTCGCTTCGTCTTTAGTAGGATCAGTTTTGTAATTCAAAAGAGGGTTATGACGCAACTTGTTGCCCGTTTTACTTCCGTTTATTTGTAATTTGTTGTTTTGGCTTTTTAATGAAATTGGCTCCTTGTACATAAAACAAACATAATGCTATTTGTATGTTTTACATAACATGTCATATTGAAGCCTTCTAAGTCATAATGGTCCTAAGAAGTCCTAATGTGTCATATAGAGTCATGTTTTCAGTATAAATCACTACCATTAACCATGATTCGCCGCCACTAGTCATTATTTTAATTTACAATAACTATGTTTAAGTATGAATCACAATATGGGCTACATTGATTATGTTTGACATAGTGTGTTATATTATGTCATAATGAGTAGGAGTCATATACTCATAACAATCTATATGAGTCTTAACGGACCGTGCAGGTCAGATGGCTTGGGACCTTACGACCCGTAACCCAATTTTGAAAATAGATTGATTATAAACCCTAATACGAATCTTGAGGATCCAAAAGAGTTCGGGTTTACTTTCTATAAAGGACTAGAAGTCATAATATGGGTTTGACTCAACCAATTCAATCGATTTGGAACACAGTTTACAAAATCGATGACACAGAAACATACCTTGGGTTATAATGGACATCCAAATGAGTGAAATAGGAAAACCAACAAGCTTGGTAGCCTAGAATAAGGAGTAAAAGCCAAAATCGAGGCAAATTTGATTGAGACAGAAATAGTTTGTGCTAAGGAAACGGATATAAACATAGGGGAGTAGTCAATGTACTTACAAATGACTTGGTATCCTCTGATTGATACCGAATTTAATTAGAAACATGAATTCAAGGAGAACCTAAAGGATAAGAAAGGTTTGAAAGTTAAATGAGAATGTGGTGAGAAACCAACTAAAATAGGGTCGCATTTGTAGACAAGGAAGTCGAAGGTGGTCAAGACACGCATCTTGGGACGGGTCACGACTATTGGGATGGATAAAAAAGGCGTCAAATAGTGGTGGCAACAACTACCACGTCGCTGAGCTACTTAGAGGCTCTTACGGACCGTAACAGTAATCCTAGGCTCTACGTTACCATCCATGAAGGCATGTAACAGTTGTCATCCATTGATATGCTTCATGGACCGTAAGACATAAAATCTCATAATCACCATTTCAGTCACTTAACCTTCGTATTTGACCCCATTGAAACTTTCACTCCTCAATTTCAGTCCATACATTAACGTTGTCGATGTAGTGGTGGATGTGGAGAAAGAAGTGTGTATGTGTGTGTGTGTTTGTATAGATAAAATTATTTTAGTTAAAAGATAGAAAAAACAATATTTACATGTGGTGAATAAATGGTGATTAAACATGTATAAAAAGACATAAATACCCTTATTTAATGGTAAAGTTTGGATGGGTTTAAAGAAGTGGATGAGCATCAATTTTTTTTTTTAAAACCACAATGACGCTAGATTGAAAAAATAAGATTATGGATAAAGTAGTGAAAGTAACCTAACCATACGAGAAAAAATGGTGGTTTACTCTATTTATGTAGTCAGTTTGCAAAAGATTTGTCTACAACTTGTTTTCTCGATTTTTGCTACGGATTTTACTTGATTAATTTTGTTATTTTTAAATATTTACTTTCAAATTTTGCTACCGGGTTTGCTACGACTGTTGCTAATGATTTTGCGATGTTAGCTTTTGATTTTTTTTCTTTCGATTTTGCTACGGATTTTTTCTTCCTATTTTATTACATTTGTTTTCTTAAATTATAATTCTCGAATTTGCTACATCGGATGTTGCTACAAATTTTTCTATGTTTGGTTCTAGAAATTGTTTTCTAGATTTTGCTAGGCATTTTATTTAATTATTATTTTTAAATACTTATATTCTCAACTTTGCTACAAATTTTGCTATAGATTTTATTTAACTTTTTTAGTGAATTTCTAAATATTTATTTTCTTGATTTTGCTACCGATTTTCGTACGTTATTCTTTTTATATATATTTTCCTAGTTTTGCTATGGATGTTACTACAACTTTCTCTGCGTTTGGTTTTAGATCTTTTCTTTTCTAGATTTTGCTACAAATTTTGCTTGGCATTTTATTTAATTATTTTTAAATACTTAAATTCTCAACTTTGCTATAGATTTTTCTACGGATTTTATTTAACTTTTTTTAGTTAGTTTCTAAATATTTATTTTCATTGTTTTGCTATGGATTTTGCTACGTGAATTTTTTTATATTTATGTCCTCAGCTTTGCTAAGGATTTGCTGCGAATTTTGCTACGAATTTCATTTGTGATGGAATATTCGTAGCAAAATGGTATCAAAATGTGTCTGTAACTAATTCATAGCAAACTTTGCGACCGATTCTAATCCGTAGCACAACTTCATAGCAAATGCCTCTTTTTGTAGTAGTGATCGAACTAATGATTATACGAATAGTAATGTACGTATAGGTAATGTAAACCTTTACCTATGCTTTTTCTATTTCGTCGCATCGAACTAATGATTATACGAATAGTTGTAAACAACAACTTTTAACTGTTTTGTTGTTCCCAATCTTACAACCATTAAATCTTCACTAAGAAGTTGATACAATCGAGCCTTCCTATCATTTCTATATATAAAAAACCTTTTATATATATTAACGTATGTGTATATTTTCAACTATTTTTTATTGGAATATTGGATTTTAATAATCCAATCTATTCGTCGTTAGCCGTCAACAGTCCCAACTTAAAAAATAACTACTGCCAGTTTCAACTATTAACATATTGGCCTCCAATGGACCATGACTAACAGAACCCTAGTGTCGTTAGTCTCCGGTCACCGGAAAAACATTTTTGGTCGGAAAACGCATTTTTGACCGGAAAACTCAACATTTTCGTCTCAAACCTTTTTGTAACCTTATTACGGACCTTTAGGAACATTTTTTCTTGTAAAAGCCCCAATTATTGAAATCGCAGTCTTTTTTCGCCGGAAAACTTCTTTATGGCCAAAAAACTCAACTTTTTAGCTAGAAAACTTAACATTCCCGTCCCAAACCTCTTTGTAACCTTAGATCGGACCTTTACAAACCTTTGTCTGGCCAAAAACGGTTTTCCGACGACCATAGACTAACAGCATTAGGGTTCTGTTAGTCAGAGTCCATTGGTGGCCAATATGTCAATAGTTGGGACTGCCAGTGGTTATTTTGTTGCGACTATTGGCGGCCAATGATGAATAGATGGAATTATTAAAATCCAATATTCCTTTTTCATATTGGTTCGTTTCGTTTATATTATATAATGTACATAAAAAGGAAAAAAATGGACAACATGTCTTGAATCTAATTCTAATAAAAAACTTTAACTAATGGCACATGACATTTTCTTATTCAAAATTCCAACTAATGTCACGTGGCATTTTCTTCTTTAAATCATTAATAATATTATTTAATTAATATTTAATTCTAATTAATGATTATTAATAGTATTATGCTATTAATATTAATTAAAATTCAAGATTAATTAATAATTAAAAAATACTTAAAGATTTTATTAAAATAATATTTCAACTTTATTTCAAAAGCGGTTATCTATAATTTTAAAACGTATGATTTTAATACTTTTTAAATGAATAATCATGCTTAAGTTTTTTCATATGATCTATAATTTTCATATGTCACATATTAGTTGTGGTTTCTAATTTATTCTTGTATTTCACAATAATTTATGCTTAAGGTGAATATTATGAACTACTCAGGTCAATCACATATTTGTAATAAGATTTTGTTTATTTTTTAATGAGAAATGTTGGAATCTTATTTATCCTTCTTTTTAGGTTATAAAGGGTTCATTTCAAACAGGTATTTTTTATGGGTTAAAAAGACTTGACTCATGTTAGGCCAACGTTTTCATACCTTTTGTGCATTCTATTTTTTATATACATTTTGTAAAGTTTGATATATTGTTTATGAGTAGCGAAAACATATTATCAAAAGTATGATATAAGATTTCCTTTTAATAAAACGATTAAGAACATTTTAAGCATTCAAATACCTTTGACATATTTGATCATTTCACTTTTTTGTTTTTTTTAAACGAAACATGTTACTCGGTTGAATATTTCTGATAAAATACGACTCTAACTGATCGTTTTCACTATCATATGTAAAAATGTAATTTCAGTCCTTTGATGTATTTAAATATGCATATATATATATATATATACAATCCATGTAATACACGGGTCTATAAACTAGTTGTATTATATAATGCGAGACGTATTTTCATCTTAGAATTGTGAATTTAATGTACATAAAAAGGAAAAAAATGGACATGCGTCTTAATTTATTTCCGGTTCTATATTTTTTTCGTGTTAATATGTCTGAAGTATATTGTTTTCCCGTTAATTATTTCTTTAAAACATTAGCATGGATTGCATTTCTTCTCCCATATGGCACTAAAACAATATAATACGGTATACATGACTACATGAGAGCAAACATCCGTTTATCTAGTCACAATGTTTTCTTCATAATTTCCGGTATAACCCAATTAAATCATTTTTATTTAATAAAAAGTATTTAACAAATATCACTATACTACAAATAACTGCATTTGTCTTCCGGAAATCATTTTATTAAAGAGCATTCCTGTTAGAACATGTACTTTGTGACAAAAATTAGAAGTGACATATACCCGATTCTATGTTCAGGTATACCAGAAACTTTGTTCCCTCATTCATATGTTCCATACCTAACTTCACTACATATCTAATCACATGCCCGATTTTTTTCTTTTATTTTCTTTTTATGGTTTTGTTATTAACGTTTAATATCAAACAAATTGAAGCAACTCTTTGTTTAATTCAGCCCATTTCTTGCCTTTGAAGTGTGTGTTTTAACTTTTAAGAAAACAAAACCTAATTATTATGTTTACACAACAAATAAAAGCTAGGCTCCATATACTAACTAAATTCATATCCAAAGCATGCACAACATCTTTGTCAATTAGTCACATGCATTTGTCGTTAATTTCATCCTTTCCTAAAATGGAAAGATCAAAGAACATGACCATACTTTCTCATTTCTTTGTCCGTGCATACATTTTCTGAAAATGATCACTTGATTATATGGCTCAGGATGCGAGATACGATATATGATGTCGCGTAATTTGTTGAATATAGTCGCGGTTAATTAGTTATAAACCAAAACAAGATTAGGAGGTTATATGGATGGAACCCAACTCAAATTACTATATAATTTTACTTAGGAGGCTTCATATACACAAGCTAAAGTCAAACCAAAAAAGATCCAGACAAGATCAAAGATGGATAGATTGACCTAATTTTACTATAGCTTACCCAACTCTCATTTACGCACACTAAAAGACAAAACATAAACACACACAACAAGACAAACAAACCACACACATTTTTTTTGTATAAATAGAGTGTGTGTTCATAAACATACTTGTGCTTGAGGTTCTTATTTTCACTCACAATCACTGTAGGAAGCAGTAGCTTCTTCAGTCTCCACCACCCTTCTATGGAAGTTGCGGTGGCAGCCGCAGGCGGCACACGTAAGTGAAGCCTCGGTGCCCTCCTCCGCCTCGTTCACCGCCATGAATTCCCGACACCCATCCACAGCATACCCACCGACGTTGGCTGCATGGTTTCTTTGACACTCACCATATCTCACATGAACCCTACCCGAGTTTGACGAATTAGCGGAATCCGGTTGTGCCGGTGGCGGTGGTGGTGGTAGTGGTTCTTCCCTTTTCAACACCACTCTTCTTTTGGTCATTTCTTCTGAAGAAAATATGTCTTCTTTGTTTCTTAACAAAACGTAACCCTAAAAGGGTTTATTTATAGGCTGTAAAGCTTTGCACTAACCTTAAGAATAATTTGGTTTAATTCCACTTTTCATCCTTGTTGTTTGATTCTGTTTTCAGTCTTAACCTTACGTTTTATATTAATCACAATTAGACCTTTGAGTTTTTGTGTGTGTAAAGATTCTATAGCAGCATTGTAGTTTAAGTTGTGGTTAATATTAAGAAGC
This sequence comes from Helianthus tuberosus, assembly GCA_030545235.1. Taxonomy (NCBI): domain Eukaryota; kingdom Viridiplantae; phylum Streptophyta; class Magnoliopsida; order Asterales; family Asteraceae; genus Helianthus; species Helianthus tuberosus. Next base: position 106,232,578 of record CM060417.1, read on the forward strand.
ATGCATGTGTGCTTCCACATGTATGTCATATTTGCTATCTATAGGCATATGTATAGATATTAACAACAAAATCGTGTTTTTCTTAATTTAAAAGTTAAAACTTCATTATTCTTTCATAATTATATTTCTAATTTTTCATAAACAATTTTTCGATTTATAAAAGTATGATGATGTTTAATCAACCGTACGATAAAGATGTTAACGGGGTAATTCAATGTATTGATTTTGTACATATCTTGATCTATGTTATCTATATCATTAGAAGTGTATCAATGAAATGACTGGTTAATTTAATGTAACGATTGAAGGATTAATTCAATGTATCAAATGTTAAAAATACTCTTTGGATTTGACATATGGAGTTCTATCTTCAATGAATCAAATTAGTGGTGATGGTTTTAATTAGGTATGTATTTCTTTTAATTGACTGCTGACAAATTAATGGGTAATGGGTAATCTCACCATTTTAAGTAAATGAAAATGACTATGAATAAAGATTAAAAGAATGTGTATATGAATTTTGTACAACTCTCATGTGATTGTTGGATGTATGTTTACACATTATTATCACTATGATTAAATTAAAATGCATTTTAAATATTTCCTTTTAAGGAGATATTCGACAGGAATGTAACTTTAATTAATTTCGCAAGTGGGTGGTTCGGAATTGAATTAAAAGAGTTAGTTTTATTTATATTTATAATATAAAAAAATGTGAGTTGTAGAGATTCTTTATTTTTTGAATAGTGAAAAGTGAAAACCGAGTAACATACTTGGTTTATTTTAATTCTCCATTTTCAACCACTAGACTCCCTTGAGAGCTACCCTTGATGGAAGTTGACCTATTTGTTTATATATAATTAAATTTGATGATAGTACAAGTATGAACAATGGTTATGTTTTAGCATGTATTAGACCACATGACATTAATTCTCTCATGTGTAGTTGTCTTTTGTTACTCTGTGAATATATGGTGGTTCAAATACGATACGAACTAAAGCACGACTCTCGTATTCATGGGTTGCACGGACAATGGCGAAACTTGAGATTTCTGATCGGTGGGTCGAAAACGTATATACCTAAAAATTTCTATAAAACCGGGGGTCGAAAACGTATATACCCAAAAATTTCTATACGAAAACTACATAATCTCCACTAGTGAGCGAAAAGTTTGGGGATCGGCCACCCCTTCCCGCCCACTAGAAGCTGCGCCAATGTGCACGAAGATGACCGGTTTAATCTAAATATTCTTATTTTTGTTTTTTTGTTTTTGCATATCATCATTCTATAAGATCATACATTTACGCCGAAAACCACAAATGTCTATAAAATAATTGTATTTGAACTACCAAAATCGACACTTGCCTTTTAACTTTTGATTTTGACATAAGAAAAAAATGCGTAAAAAATAAACGTGTCTACTTAATTATGTATCCATCAGGTTGATCGGAGAGCATTCCATTTAGCTGTAGTACATGGTCACATGTTTACTTGAAATTGTTTCAAACATGTTTTATATTAATGGTTGGATGGTATTGGGTTTTTATATCATATCATGAGAAATTACAAGCACACTACTATAAATTACCATGTTGTGAAAGAGTGATTAAATAATTTGCTACAAACTAAGTAAGTGGACAAAACTAATACCGCCTGTTAATTGGTTTAGATGATTTGAAAATACATTAAGTGGCCACTGATGCAAAGAAATTTGTTGAAACAAAATATTTTAAAAGAGTAAAGATGTAGCATGTTTTGTTAGTGGAATTTTAAAACTAAATTAAAGGTATGTAACTTAATAATACTAAGATGTTAGAAATAGTGTTCCGTAAAGGTTTAAGTCCAATTTTGGACAAGAATGTTATTAACTTATGCTTGCTTTAGGGGTGTGTGAGTTTTTCATTAAAAAGTAAAAATAAAAAAAAGTTTATTTATTTGATTAAAAATATGATACATAGTAATATGTAAAGAAGTCATTATTTCAAGAAATAACAAGCAATTAACTATATATGATTATATGATTACAAAAGATTATGGATAACTTATGTTTCTTGCAATTCAGGTTATAAAAGATATTTTATTTGAATTATTAGTAAATATTTGAAACTAACATAAACAAAAATAAGAAGAATATAAAATTAATAAAAATAAATAAATTTTATCCTTAATAATTACCTATAACAGTATATAATATATTATTATGAAATAATCAATATCCATATATTTTATAAGTTAAAAACACCTAAAATCTGTACGATATTAATTCGTTGGTTAGGTCCATGAAATTGTCAAGTGTCACAAAGTTGTAGGCTTGTAACTTCAGTTTCAAGTTATGTTCTTGGTCCATTTTGTTTATTCATCTAATCGAATATATGACTAAAGATGTTACATCAGTTACATCAGTGGTGTTCATGGTGGTGCTATAAGCAATCACAGGTCATGGTGGTCAGTGGCGAAGCTTGAAAAAAAAGTTCGGGGGGTCGGAAGGTAATGGACCAAAAAAAATTTCTATCGCGTAGTTTCGAGGTGTATGTTAGGGTCGGACGTCGGTGATTCGATTCGGGTCGGGTCGGGTCGGGTCAAACATTAATATCAAATAAAAAACGTTCTCAAACATTAAAACGGACCAATTTCACCCCTAATTTCAGAAATTCGGACCAATTTCACCCCTAATTTCAACCTAAATTACATAAATTGTAGCCCTAAATCAAACAAATTTGGGTTTTTTTATAGGGTGGGCTTTTAAGTTGGGCTATATAATGATTTGATTTGGGTTATATAATATGCATTCTAGTATTCTACCAAATATAGTGATTAGGGCTATAATATTCTACCAAAATTTGGGTTTTTCATGCACTAATCGGTCTTTGTCCCGATTGCCGAGTGTTATGTGCCTTATGTCCAAGGCTTGATGCAAAACTACTATCGAGCCCGGGGTCTCACTAGAAGCAGCCTCTCTATTCCTACGGGGTAGAGGTAAGGCTGTCTACATCTTACCCTCCTCAGACCCTACCTTTGCTTTGCTATTGGTAGGAGTTACTGAGTATGATGATGATGATGATGATGAAATATTTTATTTGGGCTATATAAATAAAAAAAATTAAAAACGGGGGTCGAAAACGTATATACCTACAAAATCCTATACGAAACGTACATATATAACACTACTAACCGAAAAGTTCGGGGGGTCGGGCGTCCCCCCTCGCCCCTTAAATCCTGCGCCCCTGATGGTGGTGGTGTTTTTTTTTTTTTTAAGTTTTTCAGAACTTCTTATGTCTGTCCTAAGCAGACAACGCGCAGACGTTTGAGTCTGCAGTATGTTTGTTTTCTCGAAAACCATTCATTAAAAAGGTCTGTGAAACCACTTCTTGGGACAGATGTGGACTCCCCTCTTCTGGCATCATCTCCTCTCCTCTCTGCCATTTCATAACACAAATCCAAAACCCTAATATCTTCTTCTCCTCCACCCCTTCCTCCTCCCAGCCGTCACCTCCACATCACCGCCACCACCACGTTGCCGCCGTCACCTCCCCCACCTCCGTCACCTCCCCCGCCTCCACAGTCCGCCGTCACCTCCCCAACCTCCACACCTGTAACACCCCAAATTCTAATAAAGATTAATCGAATGTTTATATGTTTTAAATGATTAGTTAGTTATAAATAAATAATGAAAGTTAAAGGTTAGGAAATATATAAGAATGATAACTTAAATAACCTTCAGGGGTTAAACTTGTAAATATGATTAGTAACATAATAAAAATTTTAAAACCCAGTTAGTGGGTGGGTGTGGGTCACGACCAAGAAGCAGGAAGGAGAAGAAACCCTTCTCATTCATAATACCTCAAGAAATTCAGGGATTTAAGGTGTTGTTGATCCAGAAATCGAATGCATGTGACCAAATTCTCAACCATCTAAGGGTTTCCTACATAGGGTAAGTCAGATTATGCGATTTGATGCACTTTCATGAACTAGGGTTTAATCAATTCATGAAAATTGGAGAAATTGAACCTGTGTATGAATTAGAAACATCATTAGAGGATGTTTTATGGTTGGAATTCGTTTGTATTGATGGTTTGGGGGAAAACCCACTTGTTCTAGTAGGATGATGATTATGTAAGTTGAATAAGTAGAGTAATTTCTATGAATAAATGTATGTATACTAGAACATTGATAGATTATTATGTGTAGGATGAATGATTTGTGCAAGAATGGTTGATTGTGTGAATTGTGATGATATCTAGTGAAATTATGCATAGGATACATGTACATAATGCTTAATATGTTGTACGCACACCATGTGTTTGATGAAATGCCTCAATGAAAAACTATGTGATTTTAAATGGATTGAAAAGTGTTGAATTGTGTAAGGAAAATATAGTATTTGATACATTGCAAAATATGATATGGAAGATGATTGATGCATGAATATGATTATTATGTAAAGAATGAAGTAACCTAAATAAGAATGAAATATGTGTAGGAGTGAAAGAAGAAGGAGCTAATTCCGGTTCGCAACAAAAGGCTCAAGAACGAGGTAAGTTTGTTACAAGTTTATTCAACAACATTAGTAGTTTGTTACTTTAAATATTAGTTTCTTAATGATAGTCATTGTATTAAAATGAGAACGAGAAAGTATAGCTCCGTAACGGTCCGTGATGAACGGGTCGGTTCGGGTTAGAATGAGAATGAATAAGTGAAGTTTTCTTAATGTTCCGTGTAAACGGGTTATGATAGAATGAGTTGGAGAGAAAGATGTAACGAAGTTGGTTACATAAACAAGAAAGTCGAGTATAAGAATGACTTAGTCATGTATGGTTCAAAATTTAAATGGTGATTATTGGTTCACCAAGTTCATTAATGCGTTAGTTGAAATATTAGTATTACGCTAATGTTGTTTGTTGTAATGGTTGTAGGTAAATCTCAAGTTTAAATGCTATCGCATCGCTCGGAACCGAACACACCTTGAACGCCTTTAAGCGCTTCCGCATTCGTTGATGTATTATCAATGGGTCAATATTTTGGTTTAATTAAGCTATGTTGGTAGTTATAAACTCTAAACTTGAAGTTGTAAATATTTTGTCAAACACTAGTTGTAATGGTCGTTTTGAAAGTTTCTAAAGTGTTATGAAATTTACTATGTCTTTTTAAAATGCGTTGTAGGTCAATTGTTGAATGTTATTAAACATGGAATTGCTTATTTTACGAACGGGTCATGCCCGAATTTTATTAGGCAATAGTATGAATTATTGTATTTTCGGATTTAGAATTTTGGGCGTTTCAAGTTGGTATCAGAGCCTAGGTTTGACGGATTCAAGTACCAAGTGCTTGAACTCAAACCAAAAGCTCGTGCAAGTGTGTGTTCGTTCCGAAGCGTAATGCAAGTAAGTAAATTGTAAACTTTGATTATACTTATAGTTATGAGGTTTTAAAGTTTGTATTTAAGAAAAAGGTTAGAGCTGGAATGTTCATTATGTTAATAGAATGTTCATTATGTTACTGAATGTTTATTATATTACTAGAATGTTCATCATGTTACAGGAGTGTTCATTATGTTAATAGAATGTTCATTATATTACTGAATGTTCATTATGTTACTAAATGTTCATCATTTTACTCGAAAAGTCAAACTGTAAAGGTTGACGAAATAAGAAACTAGAATAAAAGAATTGCATGCAAGGGATGAAATGTGGGATGTATTATAGCATGTATGTAGGAAGAAGAAAAAGGATAATAGGTGGGTAATCATCTAGTATAATGAATGTTTGAATGAAAGGTGCTAATCACCGATTTTATAGATGTTAATGGTGGAATTCTGAATGTGATGAAACCAATCGAATTGGTGAAAGAATGTGCACGAGTGGAAGCCCATTACAAGGATGAATGAAAGCTGGCCTGGTACGGTTAGTACTTGTGAAGGAGCGGATTAATCTGGTTTACGGATCGCTAAAGTATGAAATGAAATCGAGGTAAGTAAAATGTTTTAACTCATGCCAGATAGATATGAATTAGTAAATTGAAAACGAGTTACGAGATGAATGATGGAATAGGTATGGTATGGTATGGTATGGTATGGAATGTTTGACTTTAATAGTTGACGTCAGAAGAAAACTATGCCATTAAGAACTAAATCTTAAAAGTTTTGAGCAAAAATTTCGGGTATTAGTTAAGCTCCCGTCTAATGAACTTGCATGACGCGCTTGCTTATGCGACTTAAGTAATGCATGAAATGAGAGGAATAGTAATGTAGAATGAATGAGGTGAGTTGAAGGTAACGTAAGGGTATGTATGGTACAAACCACTATAGGAAATGTAGAATGATGTTGACCTTGGTGTTGAGCACGTATGCGTGACCATGAAATAGAAACTTCGTTGTGATAACAAAATAACAATTAAATGTTATGTAATAAATGTAAAGAATGAAATCTTAAAGGATGAGGTGAAGGTATTAGATCTGTTATGAACGGATCATATGAATGTAAGTATTATTACAAGTTTGAATAAGTATGTATATTAACCTATTACTAACGGGTCAAGGAAATGAGGATGTTAGGTGGAAGCATGGTATAGAAAGTATAGACTTGTAAGAGAAAAGTCAATTGAATGAGTAATATATGAATTGAGATCGGGTGATTACTTATAATTATGATGCAACTGTTAAAGTTAAACATAAGGGGTATGTATAAATTACGAAGGGAAGATATTTAGTATCAAATGGAAACGAGAAAGAGGTTTCGGGGACGAAACCTTCTTTAAGGGGGGTAGATTTGTAACATCCCAAAACGTGAATTTTAAAATTCGTTAGAATGGTACCATGTTTAATTAAATAAATATAATAACTAAGTTATTATACTTGGTTAAATGTTTAAGAAAACAATCAAGGGAAGGAAATTGCTACATTTGTGATCAAGTAACAACTATAGGGGCCAAGGTTGTCAAAAAGGAGGAAAGTTTATGTTTAATTAAAATAAAAATTAAAACCCCAAAAATACATACTCAGTGTGTGTGTGTGGGTCGATGTTCGACCAGGAGAGAAGGGAAAAAGGGGGTAAAACCCTAGATCACCAAAATCCATCAAATTGAAGGAGGATTGAAGGGCTAATCGAATGCATGAACCAGGAATGTCGATCACTTAAGTGTTTCTACCATCATGTAAGTCGAATTTGGTATTTTAATGTTGTTTGATCAAGTGGGTTTTGTGTAATCTGTGATTATAGTGTAAGATTTAAGCATGAATGTTAGTTATAATGAATGTGTAGATGCCAAAGTATGTTTAATTTTGATTATGATGAAGATTGGGGGAAAACCCATAATGGTGAGTGAAGGTGGCGACTTGGGTGTTCTACCCATGTCCAAATCCTTGTTTGATGTACTTGTTCCTAGCTTGAATCTATGTTAGTTGATGTCAATTGATGATAATAATTACTAGGGTGCTTAGACTTGGTGAAAATCCTAGTGAAAACTACAAGTTTTAAAGGGTTAAGAACCATCTTGACATGTTAAAGAATCATGTGTTAAATGGTTGCACATTAAGTGTTTGATAAAATGCCTACATGAAACTTGAATTGATTCAAGTTGTGTTAAAAAGTTAGTAAATTCGTCACTTTTGACAGCCTTAGATAGTCATCTTGTAAAGGCCGTATCTCATTCGTTATTAGGAGTTAGACAACGAGCCTTATATCGTTGAAAAGGTTGTTTCGCATATTACATTTCATATTTGGTCATAAGAGGCTGGTTATGAGATTTAGTGGGTCAAAACAGCATGAAAATTTAGTAAATTCATCACTTTTGACAGCCCTAGATAGTCATCTTGTAAAGGCCGTATCTCATTCGTTATTAGGAGTTAGACAACGAGCCTTATATCGTTGAAAAGGTTGTTTCGCATATTGCATTTCATATTTGGTCATAAGAGGCTGGTTATGAGATTTAGTGGGTCAAAACAGCATGAAAAGTTAGTAAATTCGTTTTGACAGCAAGCTGTTTACACATAATTTAGTTTCTGACCTGATCTTTCAAAAATCGTATAAAATCATAGAAAAATCGTATGGTGGTGTTCTTTATATGCCTGGAAAGGTATTTAAATGAAGCACAATTCTTATTTGAAAGTTGAAGTCAGATTATGTGATTAAAAAGGGGGAAAGTGACCCTGAACAGCTGCTGCGTGAAAAATGCAGCAATGAAAATAATGTGTTTTATGAACTTAAAACATATGATTTTCTAGTTACCAATTTACTAAACACTAAATATTGCTTCGGGTGAATGTTTACAGTTGTTATGGTGTGTTTAAAGCGTTTGTATGTAATAGTTGGAAGATATACTTATCTATAAGTGGTTTAACTTCTAAAAGTTAAGCTGACCCAAAACTAGTATCTTGGTAAATGTGGTAATAAAATCCATAAGGTCTAATTATTATGATATTGGATGGCTAAACTAATCATCTTATGGATATGATGTAATAGCTTACTCTTGACAAGCTGTATGGGATCTTGGAGAAGAATGGGTTAAACGGATCAAGTACGCAAAGAAGCTCTAAAGGACACAAAGTAAGTAAAGCTTACATCTTTTGTAGAATATGAATTTGTTTTTATGAACTATAAATACGATAAAATCGAAATGTGGTTTCCGACGCGATATGATACATGTCGGGGTAGATATAAACGATAAACACCATGGTTAATAGTAAAAAGGGGAAAATTGGTAATTTAGTCATGAATGACTAAGATTTAATGAGTTTTCTTTAAGGTTACCTTATAGTGTAACTAATAAAAGAAATAGCGGGGTAAAATCCGAAATGGGTCGGATGCGTGAATTTGAAATTAAAATATCAACTTTTATAAACATCAATATTTGGTCAGTTAGACCACAAGGGTCAAATGGTAGTGATAATACCATTTGACAAATTCAACTAATGTTTGGTTGGCAAGTCACTTGTTCATAGGAGCGAATAGCAATTTGGATAATTGCGTCGCCATAAAGTTTCGGCTAATAAAGCGAGGTATAAAAACGGGTCTATGCGTTGACTTGAGCCAGGTACGCGACGAAACGTTTTGTTGTTGTTAATTGTTAACACGTAAATCTTATACATTGATGATATGTGAAAGTTCGAGATGTAAAAATGTTTGATTTGTCTATAATAAGGATTTATTATGGACAAATCAACGAGTTGAGCAATAATAGGTGCAAACCGGGTAAATGGGTGCACAATTCCATAAGTGCTAAGTCCGGGGTACGGGTAAAGAAACATTAAACACACAAGCCTGTAGTCGAAGCGAGAATGCGAGTACATTAAAGGATTTGGGGACGGGTTGTCAAATTGAGAATTTAGTCCCATGCATAGGAATGTGATTGAAATAGGATTTATTGCTTATTAGCGAACTAATCTTGTGTATGTGTTTATAAAGTTTAAATCAGTTGAAGTAATAAGTTACTAAACCATTGTCTGAGTATGAAATGAGAATGCAGGTATTCTTTTAACGTCGTTATCAGGGTTAAAGAATTTGGAATGCACGAATGTACACAGAAAGCTTATTCGTGGGGATTAGTATGGGAAGAAGGAACGCGGACTGGCTATTGATTATGTATGTCTAGTTTAGGAATGATGTCATTGTATCTAACCGATGTATATGTATGTGGTGAATGCAGGTGGCGTGGACTTAGCATCATTACGAAGAAAAGAAGGTTTGAAGATCGAGTCAAGAGTGAGGGTTGTACGGGAAGGATCGGTCACATAATTTGACAAAATATATATATATATATATATATATATATATATAGGTCTTGAAGTATTAATATAGCGGGACGTGGTAAATCCTTTTTAATGAGTGTATGAATTTTTGTAGTTGAACCTTCCTGTAAGTATTATGTCTAGTAAAGAACGAAATTTTTGGGCTCTTATTTTCCGCTGTGTCGTATTTTAAGTTATTACACGTTAGTCTTACAGGGAATTGTTCTTATTACAAACGGGTCATGCCCGAATTTTGTTAAATAATAGTATAATAATAGTCCCTTTTGGAATATGAAATTTGGGCGTACCACAAAAGTAAAGAACGAAGGTGTACATACAAGGATTATATGGCGTGCAATCCCTCCTCGTTCAATGGGGAGGTTGATCTGATAAAATGTCAAAGGTTGAGAGAAAATATTGAAGTTGTGTTCATACGTAGCCGATGCGAGAAGGAAGATCAAGTAATGTTTGCTACGGGTCAGCTTCAACAATAAGCTAAGGATTGGTGGGATACGCAATGTAAGGAGTTAGAGGAAGAGAAACTTCAAACGTTAACTTGGCAAGAATTCAAGGAGTCATTCCTGAAGTATCATTGCCCGCAGTCGGCAATTGATAGAATACAAGAGGTATTCTTGCGTCTTCACCAACAAGATGAATCTATTGATGAAATCACCAACACCTTCTTTGATAAGCTAAAGTTTTGTGAAGACTTTGTCAAGTCTGAAAGAATGAAGATAAATCGGTATCATGGCATGTTGAAGGCTGAATATAGGGAATTCATCACTCCCTCGAAGTGTGAAACTTTGAATGAACTTATCAACTGGGCTCGGGATAGAGAGATAGAGCTGAAGCGACAAGTAGAAAGGGGGGAGAAAAGAGCGGCTGAAAAGCCTACGACTATGAGTCCGTCCAAGAAACATAAGCAGCATGACAATAGAAACAAAGGAGGATCTAAAAGCAGTATTCCTCCATGAAAAACTTGTGGGAAGCTTCATACTGGAGAATGTCTATTAGGGAAGAAGGGATGCTACAACTTTGGTCAGGAAGGGCGTCCTTACTATAAGTACCCTAGTCCCGTGAGGACGTGTTTCAATTGCTTTACTCCTGGTCACGTCAAAGCCGAATGTCTGAAACTTAAACAAAAGGGGCAAAAAGATGGAAAGAAGGATGAAAATCAGAAGGCTCGGGGAAGGATGTTTCAGATTACAACGGAGGAAGCTAAGGTTCTACCAAATGTTGTATTAGGTATTTTCTTAGTCAACCTAATACCCGTGAATGTGTTATTTGATTCTGGTGCTAGTAGGTCTTTTGTGTCTAGTGAACTTATGTGCCATCCCTCTTTTAGAAAGGAACGAATGTCTATACCCTTAGAAGTAGAAGTAACAGATAGCAAAAGCAATTTGCTAAGTGAAGTTTGCATAAATTGTAAGATTACCATAGAAAATGAAGACTTCGAAATAGATCTTATTCCTATGGTTTTGGGGGAATTTAAAGTAGTAGTAGGAATGGATTGGTTATCCCGTTATCATGCGGAAATACGATGCGAGGCGAAAGTCATTCATGTATTGTCGCCTAATGGGGCTCGAGTAAGTATTCGTGGGGAAAGAAAATTAGAGACAAAATTGTGCACAATTGTTGAGGCTGTTAAGTACGCAAGAAATGAGGGTAAGGCGTTTTTGGCTTACGTAGTAGACACAAGACAAAAGACGCCTGAAATTGGAGAAGTAGAAGTTGTGAGCGAGTATCCGGACGTGTTTCCGGATGAATTACCGGGATTACCACCCGAGCGAGAGGTGGAATTCCGAATTGAACTAAACCCGAGCGCCAAGCCAGTGGCCAAAGCTCCCTATAGATTAGCTCCCGCTGAAATGCGAGAGCTAATGACACAGATTCAAGAATTGCTCGATAAGGGCTTCATACGCCCGAGTGTGTCACCTTGGGGAGCCCCGGTACTTTTTGTGAAAAAGAAAGATCGTTCGATGCGCATGTGCATCAACTATCGAGAGTTGAACAAGTTGACAGTAAAAAATAGATATCCTCTACCTCGAATAGATGATCTTTTTTATCATTTGCAAGGAGCGAGCTGGTTTTCAAAAATTGATCTGCGTTCGGGATATCACCAACTACGGGTACGAGAGGAAGATGTTGCGAAAACTGCGTTTAGAACCCGCTATGGACATTACGAGTTTTTGGTAATGTCATTTGGGCTAACTAATGCGTCGGCCGCATTCATGGATCTTATGAATAGAGTATGCCGGCCCATGTTGGATAAGTCTGTAATAGTATTTATAGACGATATCCTAGTTTACTCTCGTAGTAGAGCCGAACATGCAAATAATTTGCGTGAAGTATTAGAAACTCTTCTGAGGGAAAAGCTTTACGCAAATTTTTCAAAGTGTGCCTTCTGGCTTAGAGAAGTGCATTTTCTCGGCCATGTCATCAATAAGGACGGTGTTTTGGTGGACCCGACTAAAGTGGAGGCCGTTATGAACTGGGTTCCTCCAAAGAACCCGAGTGAAGTAAGAAGTTTTCTGGGTTTGGCTGGGTATTATCGAAGGTTTATACAGGATTTTTCCAGAATATCATTACCCTTGACCAAACTGACAAAGAAGAATGAGAAATTCGTATGGGGGCCTGAGCAAGAGAAAGCATTCCAAACGTTAAAAAGTAAGTTGTCTGACGCACCAGTTTTAACCTTACCCGAGGGATCAGAAGACTTGGTGGTATACACCGATGCTTCACATCAGGGGTTGGGAACTGTTCTAATGCAACGGGGTAAGGTGATAGCCTATGCTTCAAGGCAGCTTAAACCACACGAAAGCAACTACCCAACACACGATCTAGAATTGGCTGCAGTAGTATTCGCGCTGAAACTGTGGCGACATTATCTGTACGAAACGAAATGCACAATATATTCAGACCACAAAAGTCTCAAGTATTTCTTCGAACAAAAATACTTAAATATGAGACAACGAAGGTGGTTGGAACTAATTAAGGATTATGATTGCGAAATCCTTTATCACCCAGGGAAGGCCAATATTGTCGCAGATGCGTTAAGCCGGAAGGAATATCCACCACCCATACAAGTTAAATCAATGAGAATGTCAGTCACCCCTAAACTCTTGGAGTCGATCAAAGAGGCCCAAACAAAGTCCTTAAATGCTAATGATCCAATGAAGGAAAGAACGAAAGGCTTAGTTGATGAACTAAAAATGAATGATGACGGTATCATGACCAGGTATGGCCGAATCTGGGTACCTTGGTTATGTGAAGTGAAATCGTTGGTGTTAAAGGAGGCCCACAAATCTCGTTATGCGGTACACCCCGGGGCAACAAAAATGTATCAAGATTTGAAGAAGGGATATTGGTGGCCCAGAATGAAACGCGACATTGTTAAGTACGTGGCTAAGTGCTTGACATGTTCCCAAGTGAAGGCAGAGCACCAAAAACCGTATGGTAAATTACAACCTTTAGAAGTACCAGTTTAGAAATGGGAAGACATAACCATGGATCTCGTTACAAAGCTTCCCAAAACAAAACGAGGTCACGATGCTATTTGGGTTATAGTCGACCGACTTACTAAAAGTGCTCACTTTTTGCCCATACGAGAAACTATTTCATCTGAAAAGTTGGCGGAGATTTATACGAATGAAATAATAGCTCGTCATGGAGTACCTGTGTCTATTGTGTCGGATCGTGACACAAGATTCACGTCATGGTTTTGGCATAGATTTCATGAAGATGTGGGCACAAACTTGCGATTAAGTACCGCGTACCATCCACAAACGGATGGACAGTCAGAAAGAACTATACAAACGTTAGTAGATATGTTGAGGGCTTGCGTCATAGATTTTGGGGGTAACTGGGACGACCATTTTCCGTTGGTAGAGTTCGCGTATAATAACAGTTATCAGAGTAGTATTCAAATGGCGCCATATGAAATGTTGTACGGTAGAAAGTGTAGAACCCCTGTGTGCTGGGGAGAAATCGGGCAGCGAGAACTCGCTCCTAAAGATGTTGTGGCGATAACAAATGAAAAGATCGATCTAGTGCGGGCTCGTTTGAAGACAGCGCAAGACCGACAAAAATCTTACGCAAACAAAAGAAGGCGTCCCATTGAATTTCAGCAAGGTGATCGGGTATTTTTAAAGGTATCGCAGTGGAAGGGCATCATACGGTTCCGTAAACGAGGGAAGTTAGGCCCTCGGTACATTGGGCCATTCGAAATTAAAGCCCGGGTTGGTAAGGTGGCATATCAGTTGGAATTACCTCCGGCTCTAGATGGAATCCATAACACTTTTCACGTGTCACAACTAAGGAAATGCCTCGCGGATGAAACGGAATATGTGCCACTTGATGATATTGAACTGGATGAGAAAATGAACTGTGTTGAAAGGCCGGTGGCTATCAAGGATTCCAAAGTAACGCGTCTTCAAAATAAGGTCGTTTGACAAGTTCTAGTTCAATGGCAGCATCGGAAAGGATCGGACCTGACATGGGAATTAGAAGATGAAATGCGAAAGCACTACCCGTCATTATTTGGTACGTATTAAGGTTTCGGGGACGAAACCTCTTTTAAGGGAGGTAGATTTGTAACACCCCAAATTCTAATAAAGATTAATCGAATGTTTATATGTTTTAAATGATTAGTTAGTTATAAATAAATAATGAAAGTTAAAGGTTAGGAAATATATAAGAATGATAACTTAAATAACCTTGAGGGGATAAACTTGTAAATATGATTAGTAACATAATAAAAATTTAAAAACCCAGTTAGTGGGTGGGTGTGGGTCACGACCAAGAAGCAGGAAGGAGAAGAAACCATTCTCCTTCATAATACCTCAAGAAATTCAGGGATTTAAGGTGTTGTTGATCCAGAAATCGAATGCATATGACCAAATTCTCAACCATCTAAGGGTTTCCTACATAGGGTAAGTCAGATTATGCGATTTGATGCACTTTCATGAACTAGGGTTTAATCAATTCGTGAAAATTGGAGAAATTGAACCTGTGTATGAATTAGAAACATCATTAGAGGATGTTTTATGCTTGGAATTCGTTTGTATTGATGGTTTGGGGGAAAACGCGCTTGTTCTAGTAGGATGATGATTATGTAATTTGAATAAGTAGAGTAATTTCTATGAATAAATGTATGTATACTAGAACATTGATAGATTATTATGTGTAGGATGAATGATTTGTGCAAGAATGGTTGATTGTGTGAATTGTGATGATATCTAGTGAAATTATGCATAGGATACATGTACATAATGCTTAATATGTTGTACGCACACCATGTGTTTGATGAAATGCCTCAATGAAAAACTATGTGATTTTGAATGGATTGAAAAGTGTTGAATTGTGTAAGGAAAATATAGTATTTGATACATTGCAAAATATGATATGGAAGATGATTGATGCGTGAATATGATTATTATGTAATGAATGAAGTAACCTAAATAAGAATGAAATATGTGCAGGAGTGAAAGAAGAAGGAGCTAATTCCGGTTCGCAACAAAAGGCTCAAGAACGAGGTAAGTTTGTTACTTACAAGTTTATTCAACAACATTAGTAGTTTGTTACTTTAAATATTAGTTTCTTAATGATAGTCATTGTATTAAAATGAGAACGAGAAAGTATAGCTCCGTAACGGTCCGTGATGAACGGGTCGGTTCGGGTTAGAATGAGAATGAATAAGAGAAGTTTTCTTAATGTTCCGTGTAAACGGGTTATGATAGAATGAGTTGGAGAGAAAGATGTAACGAAGTTGGTTACATAAACAAGAAAGTCGAGTATAAGAATGACTTAGTCATGTATGGTTCAAAATTTAAATGGTGATTATTGGTTCACCAAGTTCATTAATGCGTTAGTTGAAATATTAGTATTACGCTAATGTTGTTTGTTGTAATGGTTGTAGGTAAATCTCAAGTTTAAATGCTATCGCATCGCTCGGAACCGAACACACCTTGAACGCCTTTAAGCGCTTCCGCAATCGTTGATGTATTATCAATGGGTCAATATTTTGGTTTAATTAGGCTATGTTGGTAGTTATAAACTCTAAACTTGAAGTTGTAAAACTTTTGTCAAACACTAGTTGTAATGGTCGTTTTGAAAGTTTCTAAAGTGTTATGAAATTTACTATGTCTTTTTAAAATGCGTTGTAGGTCAATTGTTGAATGTTATTAAACAGGGAATTGCTTATTTTACGAACGGGTCATGCCCGAATTTTATTAGGCAACAGTATGAATTATTGTATTTTCGGATTTAGAATTTTGGGCGTTTCAACACCCGACATCATTTTAGTGCTGTCATCGGTTGATTCAACGACATCATTCTCTTCCAATGTAAAACTCTTGTTATTTTCAGATATTAGATCAAGCTCTGTGACTATATCCTCAAATGAAGGTCGGTTGTCAGTGTTGGCATCCCAGCATCTTTGAATCGGAGATAGTAATTTTGGTGGAGCACCTGATTCGGTTCCGGCAAGAGCAGGTCTAAGTCGTTCAGACACAACGGCTGCCATAAGTTGCTGCTCAGTATAGTTCATTTCAGATATTAGATCAAGTTTTGTATTTGAAGGTGAATTGAACATGAATTTATGATGATCCTGTGTTTGATTGGTTATGAGTTGAAATGAAGCTTAATTGCTTTTTTTTTTTAATCAGTAAACATGAATTTTGGTTACCTGCTAACTGTAGTTGATGTAGTTTACGGTTTAATAATACAAGCTAGGGTTACTTGTTAACTGTAGTTTCTGTTTTTGAAGGTGAGTTGAACATAAATTTGTAATGATTCTTTGTTTTGCCTATTTATAGAGATGAATGAAGCTCAATTGCTTGTTTTTTATAAGCTCGTTACAGAAGTTAAAAAAACAAACAGTCTTCTTTTTGCAAACTGCAGAGGTTTGGTTCACCTCTTCTGCTACAGATGTCTGCAGATGTGGTCCGCAGACTGCAGACGTTTTACCTCTAAAAAACAAACAGCACCTAAGTGATCAGTTATAGAGGTTTTTTTTTGGATATTTATATTTTTTTATCCATTTAAAATGTAAATTTAAAATAAAACAGTGAAATAATCAACCTTCCTCATGTGTTTTACACATGACCTAACTTAACGCTTAAACTTAACTGAGTTAGTGCTAAATGACGTAACGTGTTAGGGTTTGCAAACATTAAGTATGATTCCAGTCAACTTTAAAGACAAAGGACATAGTTTGCAATATGGTATCAACATAAAAGACGATTTTGTAATTTACTCTTTAGGTAAAAATAAGTAGTATTAGTTTTGTAATTTGTTATGGCAACTAGTTTTTGCTCTGCCCGTGTTGCGGGTCACTAAGCCGAATATTTATCTCTCATATACGTTTGTGTTTCGGTTACTTATACATACTACTTATAACACGATCTAAAAAATATATCGAGTCAACCAATTAAAACAAAACACTATCGTACATTTGGTAAAAAAACGAAAACGAGGAAAGACTATAAATTTTAAATTGGGAGCAAAATTGTAATTTTTCAGGACAAATGAGTGTGTGTCAGGCAGCCGCCTGACAAGAAAAAAATTTACACCAGGTCAACAATTAAAACAAAAACTACCATAGTTTTGTAAAAAAAAAAACTAAAATGATTATATGACTGTAATTTTACATTGTGGGCAAAATCGTAATTTGACATGAAAAAAAACAAAAACAATGGTAAAACTGTAAATTTGAACTGAGGGCAAAATCGTAATTTGGCTGAGAGAAAAAAAAAACAAAAACAATGACAAAGCTGTAAATTTAAACGAGACAAAATCGTAATTTAGCTGGACCAACGTAGAAGTGTTAGGCAGCTGTCTAACACTATTCTCTCATGCCTTTTGTATGCATATAAAATAAAATTGCTTTTAAAAAAAATTGGGACCCTCGTGAATTCTTAAAAAAAAATTAATATGGCCCCCATCTTTCATTCACTTTTTGAAAGCCCAATATCAATTTTTGAACGTTAGCCCAATTACCCATACCGAAGTTTATTGTGAAACCCAAATACAAGGGCTGCTTACACAATTTTACTCAAATCGCAATTCTAAACCAAACCACAACCGTGCGGGTTTGTTTGAGTATTTTGTAATAGGGTTTAAAATTTTGAATGCTTGATTAGTTTATTGCTTGAATCGTTATTGAATACTGTGATCCTATTTGTAGAATTGCAGGTCCCTTCTGAATTGAAACTTCTTAGAATATATTCAGATTTTAGACTATTACGAAGAAGAGCAATTCTAAGTTTTCACTAATGCAATGGTTTGAACTTTGATTTTTTGAAGTTTATATATAAACAAACTCTATATTTGTAATTTGTTCATCAATTATCGTTATCATATTTTATATTTTTATTGATTTTATCTGTTCACAACCATTAGCTACTATAAGACTAGAGTAAACTGTCATTTTACTCCCTAAGGTTTGATCACTTTTGGCACTTTAGTCCAAATTTGAAACCTTTTATATTTGGGTCCTTGTGGTTTCTTTTTTTTTTTTTTTTTTTTTGCCATTTTGGTCCAAAAATGAAATCAGCTCATATTTCATAAATTAACTCCTGGTTTTTTATCCTTTTCCTAAGGGGCAAAATGGTAATTACTAGTTTTATTATAACAAATTATTAAATAAAATAATTAAATTAATTAATCCTTTGACCTTATAAAAGAAGCACACCCAACCATCATCTTCTCCAAACCCAACTGAGAACATCAATTTAGAAACCCTAACTCACAGATTTCAACAACCTAAACATCTGAAACAACAAAAATTGAATGCTGCAATGACACTTAGACTTTGTAACTGTGTTACGTATGAGATCGTGAACCAGACGACGGCACCGGCAATGATTCCGGCCGGCGAAGAACGATTAGATGAAATCTCCGTCAAATCACTACTAGAAAATAGGCCTAATGCAACCTTTTAGAAGCAACCTTTTTCAAATAAGTTGCATTTGACTCTAATGCAACTTTGTTGAACATAAAGGTTGCATTAGAAGATATAATGCAACCTTTCTAATAAAAGGTTGCAAAGTTATAGTAAATCTGCAACCATTTTAATTAAAGGTTGCAAAATTATTTTGAATTTGCAACTTTTTTATTTAAAGGTTGCAAATTATTCTAAAAAATGCAACTTTTTTCTTAAAAGGTTGCATTTATGAAAATTTAAATGCACGTTTCGTACACATGTGTGTGTTTCCGTGCATAAAAAAGATTTATGTTTTAAACATGCACGAAATCCAACACTAGAGACTTTTAACTTTCAACGTTAAAATCACATAAGCTAAATATGTTATAGCTCATAAGAATTATATAGTTTCACTATAAACAAAAAACCATTTAGTGACATACACTTTTAATGCCATTTTGTTTTTTGCCACTAATTAAAGTTTTTAATGGCACTTTGCTTATTTCATATTTTCTTACACACTTTTAGTGGCACTTAGGTTTTATGTCACTAGTTTAGTTTTTTTAAGAACACTTTACATATATCCTATTTTCTTTCCACACACTTTTAGTGGCATTAAGTTTTTTATGCTATTGATTAACATTTTCAATCTTATCAGAAAATTATCAAAAGGATAGAGTGGAAGGATTGGTGTTCTTTTATAAATATGTAATTGTGTAGTTGTTTTTGTCGGCCCAACTTGGGTCGGCTGTTTTTATAAATGAAGTTTACCTTTCAAAAATAAATCTTATCAGAAAATTTACTAATTTATGCCATTAATTCTTAAAAGTAATCAAAATTAAAAAATTCACCATATTTACCTCCAAAATTTTCTTAAATTTTTCGTCATAAGATTAGTTCCCTCCAACTTTAGCCCCACTCTTTCACCCTAAAATAGTTTCCCACGTTCACTTTCCAGTTTCCCTTCCCTCTCACTCTTGTCTCTCTTGTATTGTATAATTCCAGTAGCATAGTTTCGTGTTCTTCAAAACATTATTGTCAACAAAGCCCCTAGGCCCCCTAACCCTAGTTGATGTACGAATCTAATTTCTACATATGTTCAATTTTTTATTTCTTATATCATAACAACGCCCTAACCCTAGTTCTTCGTTTGGTGTTTGTCTTCAAAAATTATTATCAATAGGTGGTGCATTTGAGGAAATCTGCACCCTATCTCTGAGAGGTAACTTATTCCTCGATCTCTTTTCTTGATGGCATGTTGCTGAATTGTTAGAGTTAGGTTTTGGGATTGCACATTTTTTTTTAATTTCGCCAGATGATGTATTAGGGTTTATGCGCAAGATATTCCCAATTTCAAAATTAAGTTAGTGTTCTATCTTCTGAAATTAGTTTATCTTTTCATTGTGAAGTTTGCTTGAACATGTAGTCGTTTGTTTAAAAGTTGATAACTGATTGGTGTATGAGATCTACAATGCGTGATTGCTCTTGTAACTACTTCGTCATATGATTTGTGAAAATATGTATGTATTTCGGTGGTTAATATGAATAAATTGAATTATACCTAACTGGTCCAGTGGTTAATTGATAGTCTAATAAACTAGGGTTGAAAGCAGTTTACTAAATTGAAAGCTAAAACAATTAATTTGAAGAACACAGATAGGGATTTCAAAAATAACTTAATTCAGTTTTTTTGTATTCTTTATTTATCTTGGGGTAATAGTAAGGCTACAGGGGTAGTTAGTATGCATCTAGGCTGAATAATCAATTTGACATTTATAGTTTTTTTTTGCAAATTGATGTGTGACTAGCGAAGATCATTGTTTATTGTCTAGTCAAAATCCATATTTTATGATATAGTATATATTGATTAATCTTTTTTTTGAAAGGGGTAGATCGATTGGAAACCCACCACCGACTGCGCTTCAACCCTTTTTATGGGAAGCACAGCCACCCGGGTTCGAATGAGGGGGAGTGCAGTGCAGAGCCCTTCCTCGCACCTCGTGGAAACTTGATCCCAACTGTCAGGCTCGAACCCGTGACCCCGGTCAGGAACCCCACCAAGGTGGGTAAACCTTACCACCTCAGTTGCAGTTAATGGGGATCGAACCTGAGCCTCATTTGAGAACTCAAGCACTTTCCACCACTGGACCACAAGGTCTTTGGCATATATCATTTAATGGTTTCTTTGAGTCTCCATTTTGGCTCACCCCTGTTTTGTATTTTAATGATAACCTACTATATTACATGTTTGAAACCACATGAAGAAATAATGCTCAAAGAGCAGATAAAATATACATCTGCATCTTACTTTTCGTGCAGGTTTAGTTGGTCAATCTGTACCAAAGAATAAGGGTACAATGTCACAATTGCTTGCTGCTAAAATAACATTAGCAATTTGGTGAGAGACCTTCATAATACCCTTTTTAAAAGGGTTTATTTATTTATTTATTTATTTATTTAGTACAACTTTTAACATATATTTTGTTTTACAGCTTGACACAAAGAAATAAAGATATTATGATTTTGGTCTTAAAGTAGTGCCTCCACTAATATGTCTTCATGGCGCTGTAGCACTGTCAATGAAGATGAGGCACATTGATTACATTCCAGTCCGGAACTTCCCCAACGTATGATGACTTTAAGGATATATGGTAATGTTTAATTAATTATATATAAAATAATAACCTAAATTATATATAAAATAATAACTATAATTATTATAAATTAATTAATAAACAAGCCAAGCTCCAGCTTGAAAAACCACATATGAGCCGAGCTCGAGCTTTAGAAACAAAGCTCGAATTGAGCTGAGCTCAAGCTTTCATAAGTTAAATGTGCTCGAGAGCTCTGGCTTGGCTCACTTGCACCCCTACTAACATGCAACTTTTAGCAATCTTGCCATTGGCTTTGGTGCATACTTTGGGCAATATATTCACAAACATGAGTCTCGGAAACGTTGCTTTATCTAATCTTGTATGTTCAAGCTTCTTAAATTGCTTCAATTTTTATGTTGTTCCTATTACTAAATTGTCTGACTTTTCTAGACAATTGTGTGTGCTCACAATGAAGAACCTATGATTTATGTTATCTAGATTCGAGGTTCATCTTCAAATTTGCGAGGTATATTTTATTATTGTTTTATTTATATATTTTATTTTCTTTTATAGCAGACTAGCAATTCTTGAACTAATAGTGTATTTAAATTTTTCAGAAAGTATATCATACACCAATTGGATTACAATTGGTTCTTTATGTTGTAGATGGTTGTTTGTTTGATAGGAATACTCATAGATAAATGATTGGCTCTTATTTTGCTTTTTTGCTTTTTAAGATGTTCTAGATTACACTGTTTGTATGTGTTTTATATTGGCAAATACGATAAGTAATGGACTGCCAGACTTGTGATTAAGCTGTAGTTGATGAGTATATTCTTTTAGTATTTTCCATCATACAAAATAGTTACAATTGAAAAAATCATACAAAATTAAGCTATTTTAAGCACATTTAGATCATTATTGTTTTAAGGATTCATCTTGTATTATTTGACTGTTTACTTTTATTGGACTTTGTTTTGCCAAGAACTAGTTGTTTATAGCATTCGAGTTTATGTGCAGTTCCCTTTATAGGAAATGAACTGGCTATGGATACTTATTATTTGGTACAATCTATGCAAGAGGTCAATGTTACCATTCATGTTCCTCCTGGAATCGAGTCAAGATTTATAGCATGTGAAATCACCAAAAACCATATAAAAGTTGGACTCAAGAGTCAGCCTCCAAATACTTGGAAGTGTGCAAAAGCAGATGGGCTAAGGAAATTTGCATGTTAATGTGTCTATTGGCTAATTCCTATTTGTTATTTAGAGTTCTATTGGCTAATTCGTTTATGTTAATGTGTCTTCAGAAGCGTTGTTTGCGGGCTAAGGAAATTCGCATGTCTCAAAAGAATATATACACAGCCGGCCCAAAAAGTTTCGCCAGAATTCGTGAAGAGATGGTAATATGTCTTGGTGTTGCTGGTGATTAGTGTTTTCTAATGTTCAAGATGCTGATTTTTTTAATATGTGTATGTTACCATGAATACAGAGAAATGACGACCCAAACAAGGAATTACCTAGCTTAACCAAAGTGTTTGAATGTACACGGAAAGGGATCGAAGGACGTTCATATCTTGATACATATGATGATACGGCAACGAAAATTGTAAGTTCTTTCTAGTTTTTCGTTATGAGGGTTTTAAATGAAGAATCTTTTATGTGTTGACTTTTAAAAGTCAGTTGCTTGTTTTGGTTATGTTGTTGTTTGGTCTGGTTTATTATTGGCTGATTTTTTTTCTTGTTTTATAATTTTTAATTTCCTTATTCTCTTTTAAAGGAACAAATGAAAAATTACAAACCTCACGAAGATGGAAGTGCTTTGGTGGATCCTTTTACGGTTGTAATGAACAAGGAGCATGATGGCTACCTTTGACTTTATGGTGGGGTGTTACTAAAAAATGTTGAAAAAAATGGATGGTGGTGAAGAACCATACATGATTCCGGGTGGGCTTATGGGATCATTCCAAGCAAGCCTTGAAGTTGAAAAAACCCAATTGTTTGAAATGAGAAAAGAAATTGAAGATGATCATCAAAGGAAAAAAGTTGAGATAGAAGCTATGAAGAAAGATATTCATAGCCAACAAGCACACTTGGAATCTAGGATACAAAGTATTTTGAAAAAACTACCCGTTGAAGTACTTCAAGATCTTCAAGATGAGTAGAAAGTTTTTGTTGCTTTTTATCATTGTAATCGACAAATTTGCTTTTATTATGTTTTTTTTAGTTTGGACATATGTTAAACTATAAGATATTTATGTTATTATTACATTGGTGGAATTATCTACTAGAAAATTTAGTATTTTAAACAATGATGTTATATAGTTGTATTTGACTTTTAAAAAGGTTGCATTTATTGTAACTAAAATCTTTAAAAAAATGTTGCATTTGATATAAAAAAAAAGTTGCATTTTTCTACTGAAAATTATAAAAAATGGTTGCATTTTAGAGTAGCAAAAGTTGCATTTGAGGTAGCAAAGGTTGCATTTAAGTGTTAAGAAAGTTGCAAATAAAAATATAAAAGTTGCATTAGAATGTAAAAAGGTTACATTTTAAAAAGGTTGCATTTAAATAGCAAGTGCAACCCTTTAAAAAAAAGTTGCATTATTTAAGAAAAGGGTTGCATTAGGTCTAATGCAACTTCACCTAATGCAGCCCTTGATAAAAGGTTGCATTAGGCCTAATGCAACCTTTTCAAGGCCTAATGCAACTTTTTATCATGGTTGCATTAGTTTCATTTTCTTGTAGTGAATAGAAACCCTAGATTACAGATTTCTGGAACCTGAGAGTCTGAACAACGGAAATGGAATGATGTGATGATATTTAAGGTTTGTAATAGTGTTAGGTGTGAGATCGTGAAGCAGACGACGGCCGGCGGAGAAAACGGAGACAGTGGTCTGCTCAGGGGAAGACGTTTGATGAAATAGCGGCAAACGGTCCGTTGAGACCGAGAATAGCGGCTGATGTAAGATGCAGTTGGCTGTGGTGAGAAGAAGGAGATGGTGGTTGTGGTGAGAAGGAGGTGGTGGAGGCGGTGGTGTTGAGGAGGGGAACTGTGGCTGTGGTGAGAAGGAGGTGGTAGTGGCGGTGGTGAGAAGGTAGTGGTGGCGGTGGTGAGAAGGGGGGAGGAGGTGGCGGTGGTGGAGTTCATGGTGGCGGTGGTGTTAGAGAGAGGAGAGAGTGGTGGCGGTGGTGAGAAGGGGATCTGTACTTCTTTTATAAGGTCAAAGGATTAATTAATTTAATTATTTTATTTAATAATTTGTTATGATAAAACTCATAATGACCATTTTGCCTCTGAGGAAAATGACAAAAAACCAGGATTTAATTTATGAAATATGAGCTGATTTCATTTTTGGACCAAAATGGCAAAAAAAAAAAAAAAAAATTTGAAACCACAGGGATCCAGATGCAAAAGTAGGGGTGCTAAACAGGTCATGTTCGCGGGTTGGCTGGTTCAACCCGACCCGAACCCGAAAATCGTTTCATACATATGAACCCGAACCTGACCCGAATATTCGCAGGCTGACCCGAACCCGACCCGTTCAACCCGAATTTTTTTTATTTTTTTCAGCAAACCAATATATTAAAATTAACATCTACTACAAAAAAACACAAACCAGATAATAAAATTATATTATACATATATTAATAACAGAATGAAATGAACAGTAGTTGGAAGGTTAGTCACCTACCTGTCAACCTGCTTCATCTTTTTGGTTATAAACACCTGTCAAGCTAGGTGGCAGGTGGTTTTCAAAACCATTGCATATCCCGGCTTAAAATCCCAAACCATCCATCTACCCTTCATTTTACACATAATACAAACCCTAGAGAGAGGGGTGAGAGAGAGATATGCAGATGTCTATAGATAGAAAGGGAGTGTGGAGCAGAATCGTGATGGAGTGGTGGCTGACCACCGCAACCTTTGGCGGCACCACCCGATTCCGGCGATTCACCGATCCCAGCTAACGGTACAATGGCTGAGTGTTTGAGAGAGAAAGAGAGAGAGAGAGGGGCTGTGTATGCGATGGCCTTGACGACGGTTAGCATTCCGACCAAATCAGACCAGATTCCGGTAAGATCCGAACCCATTTGCATGCTTCATTCTTTGTTATATCGGTTCAAAATGAGTCTTGTAAGGATCATATATTCTGATTACGTGAACATAAGTGTTCCGATGAAGGTACGGCTAGGGTTCTAGGGAGCAGTGCCGGCAAGGAGAATTAGTTGATGATCTGGTGAGCAGATTAAAGCCTGTACGGGAGTTCTTCGAGTGAATCGGCAACTCTCCAGGCCGACTCTACATATATGGTAAGCCACGAACTACTTCTGGCCACATATGTGAATTTCGGTTATATATTCAAGTCTAAATGTGTAGAAACAGCGACGAGGAGTAGGGCACCATTGGAATTGGGGGCTGGTTAGGTGAATTTGATTTCTGGGTTTGTTGTGTTTGAAGGATTTGTGAATTGTTGCAAGAATGGACCCCTAATATGCTGAATTTTGGGCAATTGCAGTTCAAGTTCTTGACCAAAAAGTTTCATTGTTAGATGAAACCATGTTTTATATTTGTTAGTTTTCTTTATTCATTCAGTTATAACTTGAATGTTAAGTTAAAAAACCTAGATGTAATCATTTTAAAGAGCTGATGGCAACAATTAAAGAGCTGATTTGCATTTTTTTTACCTTGCAGGATACTGAAGATAGATCCAAACTTCCAATTGCATCCTTTAAAGACATGATTACAGCAACTATAGAATCTAATCAGGTTTCTCAATTCGCCTTCATATTTTTTTTTGTTTGATATTGAAGATGAGAATAATCTTCTTTGTGCTTTGCTTAAGATAGTTTTCGTATCTGGTGAAACTGGTTGTGGAAAGACAACTCAGGTTTGGATTCTTATCTCTATAAATAGATCACCAAGCTCTGTAAATAACAATAAGTATGTGACATATTTTGTTTAGTAATCAAACTGAATGAACAGTAGAAGGGTTTTTTTTTTTTTTTTTTGTAAATTCGTTCGTTCTATAACCAGTTTAAAAGGTAGATAAGAGAGAGAATATGGCGACACTCAGAACCCGGTAGAGAGATTAAGCTGTGTTAGAGAGAGGGGTGACCGACGATGGTTCCGACGGTGTTACAACCTGCGTCAACAACACTTGATGACGACGTTTTGATCGTTGTGGTGGTGTAGTCTCTGGTGGCACGGAGTAGGGTTGTGACGGTATGATCGGTGGTCTTTGGTATTTGGTGGCGGCAAACATGGTTTGTGACAGAGAGCAACGAGGTATGTTAGATCGGATGTTGTGCCGGCTCTTACAATGACGACAATCAAGCGGTTAGGGTTTCAATCAACTTCCGGTAAGCCCTTGACTATTGCATGTTCGCTATTTGGTTAGATCGGCTGTCCCTGAACCTTAATCTGACGACTAATGTTGATTGGATGTGTAGGTAACTTCCGGTGAGTTTCCGGTGAAGATTCGGTGAACGGTCAGGCGAAGATTCCGGTGAACAGGTAAGCACACAACACTCACAAACCATTAGAACCCATACAATTTCATCTAATGTGTGCATCAGATTGTAGTTTCTTGTAAATAATAATCACTCAGTTAAATATTTTTTTTCTTAAAACTGTGTTCCACCATATTGACACATTTCATCCGAGATAGTGCTATCAGTAATGATTTTTTTTTTTTTTTGGAAAAAAGGTCAAAGTATAGAATTTGATTTAATATATTCTGGATATATAAAAGTAGAAAACAAAGAATAGTGTGTTTTGGTAAAGTATGAAGTGAAAGGAGAAAGAACTTCGAAACCATCTTACACGCGTTGGATTTAATTAATTTAACTGCATGGTCATCAAATGAAAGAATGTCAGGTAGCATGTGTGCTGAAGCTTTTAATGTTAATATCGTGAAGCTGACAACATGCTAATACATGCTTATGTGGTTGAGATTCTATGAATATAATGTTATGACCAATGTTTTAAAACGGGTCAGTTTGTTCGTTGTCAGTTTGAAACTGAACGATTGACATGTGTAATGCATGTATGGTTTCCACCGGTTTTGTTTTAGTTTTCACCGCTTTGTTTAGATTAAAGACCGTTTGTTGTTTTCCCATTCACCGATATTGCATATATACATTTGCGTTTAATACTTTTACATGTTTAGGTGTTTGGTCCAGTACTTTGTGGGCTTTGTTTTCATTGATTTGGCGCTGGTTCGATACACGTTTTTAGATTGATTTGTTTTCCCAAGCGTCTGCAATGTAGGTCATCTTCATTCTTAACCAACAGGCATCTTCTTCAGATTCAACGTCCTAAGCCCATGTCTCTACCAGCCATCATCACCGCCAACCGACCACCACGGCACCACAACAATCATCTTTTATGGACGCTGGTACGGTGGTGCACGACGAAACATATTATCTCTCTCAATTTCTAGCCTTTTTCTAATCGTTTTCTTCTTGCAGCAAAAAACCATAATTGCCTCTACCAAGAAATGTCAGCCGTCACCGCCGTTCAACGATGCCCAATGTCGATGAGAATAATCATATGCTATAAGGCTCCATACACTACCTTGCCGCCGGCAAGAAAGTCGTTCTCTTTGGTGTCCCCGGGGGGCTTCACTTTCAATTACAGGTACCTTAAATTCATTCTTAACCTAATTTCCCGACTCCTGGTTGGTTTGATTGTAAGCTTTTTCCTTAAAGTTGGGTTTTAATTACAATTAATGTTCATGTGGATTCCTTGATTGATTTGATTTACGATCTTTTTAAGTTGGTTTCGAATTAAGGTTCGTGTCATCTCTGATAATAAATGTTCAAACTGATCATCGTTGCAACAAATGGATATGGATACTCAAAATGATTTGAATCTATTTTCATTGTACAGTGGCCCCATTGGGGTTCCATATTTACACATTGGGGAACCTAAATATCAGGTGATGCGCGTTTAAGTGTCGTATATATTAGGTGTATATTTTAAGCCCTTTTTAACACTTATTTTAGCCAAGTTTTAAATTTATAAAACACGATATTTCACTAACACTAAACACACATATGGGCAAGTGCACCCATCGTTGAGTGTAGTATAGCGTTGGTAAGATACCGAGGTCGTCCAAGGACACAAGAGCTTTTAGTACCGGTTTATCCTCAACGTCTAACAAAAAATAAAAGTTTAGAAAAATGTTTTAAACTAAAAAATAAGACTAACTAAAATGCTGAAAAATAAAAATAAAAGAAAAACAGATAGACAAGATGAATCACTTGGTTCCGACTCGTATCTAGTATAACCTTTGATTATTTCCGCACTTTTGCACATAATTAAGAGATTATCTTAGTTATTGTAGTAGGCCCCTCTTTTGAAGGTGACGTTACCCTCACCCCAGTAGTTTGAGTCAGCAGGGATACAATCCTAAAGGGGTGGATTATTGGAAGATAATGAATTAAGTTATTAATGCAATATTGTGGTAGGCCCCGCTTTTGGCGGTGACGTTACCCTCGGCTAAGTAGTCTGAGTCAGCAGGGATACAGTCCTAAATAGCCGGGTTATAGTATTAATAGTAGTTAACTTATGAGGGGATCAAAGAGTTTGGACCCCCGCCATCCAATACCGTGAAGTATTGAAGGAGGTCCTACTAAATTTGACCCAGGTCCATTGCAGGACCTCTAAACGCTGAACAATGGCAAGACCTTTACCAAACCGTTCCCTTAACCCCCTACCAGGTAGCCAACATATCTCCATATAGACCGTGGAGATATGAATGGTGAAAATCCTTTATTTTATATAGACAGTAAAATAATGCCAAGACACCACGGACAAACGATAAGGAAAGATCACCTTCAACATAAGATTAGAAATAAAAAGTCATTAATACAAAACCAAATAAAAAGTGCAAAAGATTAGAAATAAAAAGTATTATACTAGACACTTTGTCTTCACCAAGTGATGTAAGAGACTTAGGCAAACATGGCCTTGATTGTCAAGAACTCTTACGATCAATCTTGGATCCCGAGACGACTCACACACTCTACGATGGACAATGGATGATGGTGGTGGATGATGGTGTTGTGATGGTGGTGGGTGGTGGATGAAGTGTGAGAGAGGTGGTGTGCCAAGGGATGAGATGAAATGAATCCAAGCACTCCTATTTATAGGCTGAACAGAGAGCTGGACACGGCCCCGTGTCCGCTGGGCACGGCCCCGTGTCCGTCTGACAATCTCTCTCCTCATTAATTGTAATTCGCAATTACAATAAATGCGCCTGCTGTACTTTCGACACGCCCCCGTGTCCGCTGAGCACGGCCCGTGGTGGGCAATAAAAGCTTCTATAGGTTTGTCTTTTCTGCTGCTTCTTGGGCACGGCCCCGTGCTGGCTGAGCACGAGGCGTGTTCAGTCTTCTGATTTCTCTACTTTGCTTTGGAAGGTGCCGTTGAGGGGTCGGGCAGTCCACTAATATTCCTTTTCTTGTATTTATGTTGGATTTAGCTGTCTTTTTGCTTCTTTTGCGTTTTTGAGCTCATTTAATCCTGAAAATACAAAAGGAAGACAAAAACACTCTTTTTCCAATATTAGTACTTAAAAAGGGTTAGTTTTATGCCTCATTTGATGTAATTTATATGTTGCATTTTACACACATCAAATACCCCCACACTTGAACTTTTGCTTGTCCTCAAGCAAAACTCTTTAATATGTGGCTTACACTCCCAAATGGAATAGGTAGAAGAGAAGGTTTTGGGCTTGTCGTAGAGTGTTGGGATTTCCAAGATCTTTTTGGGTTTTATTTTTATTTATTTACACTCTTATTCGTAATGATTTATTTAGAACTTTTCATAAAAGAAATTACTTATTTGGGCATAACATGCCTTTTTAAAATTCTATTTATATACAAGTTCACATACCTCACGGGGAAATTACTCACACTCGGCCGAAGGTGTATTTTTAGTGAATCACTCGAGAGCGGCATGGAACTTATTCCTACCATAGGCTTGCCAAGAAATCAATCCTCCTCCTTTTTAACTTTTATACCTTTGTAGATATCAAGAGGACTTTGTGGGTTAAGGGTTAGGCTAGGGTTAAAGGTAGGTGGTTGGGTTAGTGGTTAGTAGAAAAAGGGCTAAAAGCGTAACAAGTGTCGGTTTTCGTATTTTTGCAATTTTTTATTTTGATGAAGCTTTTATTCAAACTAAGTTATTTTTGATTAACTTGTTTGTTTATTTTCTTTTTGCTTCATCATTATCACACTTTTTTTTTTTTTCACGAAGAACCGAACTTGTTACTAAAATAAAGGGTTAAAAATGAAAAAGGTTTTGGTGGGTAAAAGGGTTTTTTGTTTGGGTGATGAAACGAAAAGGTTTAGGCTCAAAGGGGCTAACTAGGGGGATTTTTTGGGTAGGTGGTAAAAGAAAAAGAAAAAAAATAATGGTGTAGAAATAAAAAAAAGTTAGTCCTAATGCCTCCATCATTTACTTACTCGGGTTTAAGTTGATAAGGACCGGGAATGTATTGTCATGGCAAGTTCTAGAGTCGTAAGAACCAAGCGGCTATTCACACAAGAAACGAAAGATGAGCATTTAGTCAAATGATATGTAATTGTGTGCTCAATAAAGGCTCAAAACTCACTTTTGTGGGAATGGGTTTTTATGTGATCAAGTATATATAATCAAATTTTAAATAAGTTTGCTATGCCTTTTCATAATTTTCTTATGTTGGTTCTTTTTATCACTACGCTATCGGTTGTAAATTTGTAAAAATATAACCTTTTTGAGAACTTGAATTTCCCGAATTAAACCTAGACAAGTAAAAAAAATGAAATTTTTGAAAAAAATTTGGGGTGATTAGCGGTTCCAATAGAGTTTTGTGTAAGGCTTGTATTTAGGACTTGCAAAATTCAAGGTTTTAGCATCCCCCCCCCACACTTAAATTACACATTGTCCTCAATGTGTCCCAAAAATAAATTTTTAGGTTGATTAGATGTGTAAAATAGTGTTTAAAAAGCAAAAATTTGTGTTACTGGGCACTGAACACGGCCCCGTGTTATCCGGGCACGGCCCCGTGTTCAAGTGCCAGTAACAAAATTAAAATAAGAGAAACAGAAGTCTGGACACGGGGGCGTGTTGGGTGAACACGGCCCGTGTCCAGGTACCTGAACTGGGCGTTTTTCTGCAGGTGGTTCGGCACGGGGCCGTGTTGGTTGAGCACGGCCCGTGTTGAACTTTCTGAAATGGAGAGAATTGTCGGGTTGCCTTGTTCTTGTGCATGGGATCATTTTTCTCGTTCCCCTTTTCATCCTTTACCACCATGAGTGTGTTTTATTCATTACAAACCATCCAAACCTTAAAACCATCATTTCATTTCATCATAGAGAGAACTTACATAATTAAAATAAAACTAAAACTTAACTAGATAGGTCAGCATGTACACGAGGTTATCATAATGAGTTCTACTATTTTAAGAAAATTTCGAGAATGGTTTCCCGATATAGTAGGACTTTTAGCCGAACGAATTCTTCCCTAAACGTTGTTTAAAGCCATTCTTCAATCTCCCTAGGAAGGAAGAATGCGGCTTCATTTTCCTCCGCTGCTGGTGGTTGAGGGGGAACATTCACCGGGACTCCTTGCACCACTCTTCGCGGAAGTTCTTGGTGCATGGCGTACCATTCTGCTGGAATGATAACTTCGGGCACCATGTTCCACGCCCTTTGGGTTATTATAGGTACCAAAGGCGGGGAGGCGAGAAGGTTCAACCTCTGGTGCAAGAGGTTTACTTCATGGAGACAGCCCTCCAGCCCTACTGTAAGATGGTTGATACGGTCGACCAATGCTTCTTCCACTCCCGTCATTTCATCAATAGCCTCCCTTAGAGCGTAAACATAGTTTACAAGAGAGTCTTCTGCTGTTGAAGATCTCCTCCCTTGTCGGTTATTTCTTGAAGATGATCCGCTTGTTCTGCTTGCCATTTTCTGTGAAGGAAACCGAAGAAAGCTAAATTTTTTGAAAACAGAGCCCCTGGACACGGCCCCGTGCTCGTTGAGCACGGCCCCGTGTCCATTTGTCTGCAGGATTTTTGGCTAAAGAATCTCGGAGTTTTAAATTATTTTTATGATTTTTATCTGGGTTTTAAGCTCAGATAATTTAAAACAAAGTTATACAACTAACTTTAAGTAAGAATCTTTAGCAAATAATCTTACAAACTTCACATAGAGAGTTGGAATCAAGGGATTTCCAAGCTTCCATGGAGGAAATTTTGAAAAAATTTTGAAAGAGGAGGAAATGAATAAAAGTGGAAGGGACAAGAGGGTCCTTTGGAACCTTCTTTTAACACTTACCTAGGATGGTATGAGTGAAAATCCCAGGGATCTCTGTCAATTGAGGTGGTCAAAATGAGCAGGAATTCAGGCTGCATTTAAAGAAAACGACAGTGTACTGGACACGGCCCCGTGTTGACTGGACACGGCCTCGTGTGCAGAAGAATTTCTGACACATTTTGTCCGTATTCTGACCAAATCAGCAGAGAATCTCTTTGATGAGCACGGGGGCGTGTTGACCTGGACACGGCCCCGTGTCTGGAGGCTGTTTTATGGAGTTTTGCTTCTTCTAAGGATTTCGTCGAAATCGGGTGGTTCCTTACTGGTTGGAACAACCCCAAAGTGCCTAAGATACCTTAGTTGTCCTAGACTAAGGCGAGAACGCAAGAGGTTGTCGGTGAGGGAAATTCCTATTTTCATTCTAGGTGGACAAGTCCAACCCTTTCCCGGGCTCTTGTTAAAGAAGGTATATGCCGAATCGCTCAGGTCTATGTATGCACCGAACGAAGTCGATGGAGAGTCCTTCACGGCACAATCGACACAGGGACGACTATCGTCCAAGTCTTTGCTAGGTACGAAGGTATTTTCGGGAGCAACGAGGTTGTCGGAATGCGGTTCCAACCTTTCTTCATGGGTATCGTCTTGGGGTGGATCAATAAAATCCTTCCCAAGCTCTTCTAACCATTTCAGAGTTAGCTCTTCTAGTTGAAATAACTCGTCAAGGAGCATTTCCCCTAGAATATCTGGCTGGGCGCATTCGAGGGAAAAATAGTGCTTATTTTTACTTTCGCCCCTCTTAAGGTTGTGAGAAGTTGGTGGGTTCATGTAGTGGGGCCTATAATTTAGGAAGTAGCATTTTACTTCTTCATGTTCGCCACCACATAATTGACACCACGTACCATAAGAGTGCCGAAAGTAAAAATAATTACTATCACTCATGTTTATGTGAGAAATTACCAACCGCCGGGATCTAACGGTTCTGTTTTCAGTAACTGAAACTTGGGCACGGGGGCGTGTTGAGTGGGCACGGCCCCGTGTTCAGCTTACTGTCTGATGTAAAACAGGATTGCCAGTTCCAATGATTGAGCACGGGGCCGTGTTCAGCGGGCACGGCCCGTGCTGAGCTCTGTAGAAGCTGAAAAACTAAGAAAATCCTAAAAAAAATAAAAAGAAAAATAAAAGATGATTAGGCCGTTGATTCCTAACTTTCTTAAAATCCTTGTGTCCCCGGCAACGGCGCCAAAAAATTGATGCGCGTTTAAGTGTCGTATATATTAGGTGTATATTTTAAGCCCTTTTTAACACTTATTTTAGCCAAGTTTTAAATTTATAAAACACGATATTTCACTAACATTAAACACACATATGGGCAAGTGCACCCATCGTTGAGTGTAGTATAGCGTTGGTAAGATACCGAGGTCGTCCAAGGACACAAGAGCTTTTAGTACCGGTTTATCCTCAACGTCTAACCAAAAATAAAAGTTTAGAAAAATGTTTTAAACTAAAAAATAAGACTAACTAAAATGCTGAAAAATAAAAATAAAAGAAAAACAGATAGACAAGATGAATCACTTGGTTCCGACTCGTATCTAGTATAACATTTGATTATTTCCGCACTTTTGCACATAATTAAGAGATTATCTTAGTTATTGTAGTAGGCCCCTCTTTTGAAGGTGACGTTACCCTCACCCCAGTAGTTTGAGTCAGCAGGGATACAATCCTAAAGGGGTGGATTATTGGAAGATAATGAATTAAGTTATTAATGCAATATTGTGGTAGGCCCCGCTTTTGGCGGTGACGTTACCCTCGACTAAGTAGTCTGAGTCAGCAAGGATACAGTCCTAAATAGCCGGGTTATAGTATTAATAGTAGTTAACTTATGAGGGGATCAAAGAGTTTGGACCCCCGCCATCCAATACCGTGAAGTATTGAAGGAGGTCCTACTAAATTTGACCCAGGTCCATTGCAGGACCTCTAAACGCTGAACAATGGCAAGACCTTTACCAAACCATTCCCTTAACCCCCTACCAGGTAGCCAACATATCTCCATATAGACCGTGGAGATATGAATGGTGAAAATCCTTTATTTTATATAGACAGTAAAATAATGCCAAGACACCACGGACAAACGATAAGGAAAGATCACCTTCAACATAAGTAACTAGTTATTAAAGTCATTAATACAAAACCAAATAAAAAGTGCAAAAGATTAGAAATAAAAAGTATTATACTAGACACTTTGTCTTCACCAAGTGATGTAAGAGACTTAGGCAAACATGGCCTTGATTGTCAAGAACTCTTACGATCAATCTTGGATCCCGAGACGACTCACACACTCTACGATGGACAATGGATGATGGTGGTGGATGATGGTGTTGTGATGGTGGTGGGTGGTGGATGAAGTGTGAGAGAGGTGGTGTGCCAAGGGATGAGATGAAATGAATCCAAGCACTCCTATTTATAGGCTGAACAGAGAGCTGGACACGGCCCCGTGTCCGCTGGGCACGGCCCCGTGTCCGTCTGACAATCTCTCTCCTCATTAATTGTAATTCGCAATTACAATAAATGCGCCTGCTGTACTTTCGACACGCCCCCGTGTCCGCTGAGCACGGCCCGTGGTGGGCAATAGAAGCTTCTATAGGTTTGTCTTTTCTGCTGCTTCTTGGGCACGGCCCCGTGCTGGCTGAGCATAGGGCGTGTTCAGTCTTCTGATTTCTCTACTTTGCTTTGGAAGGTGCCGTTGAGGGGTCGGGCAGTCCACTAATATTTCTTTTCTTGTATTTATGTTGGATTTAGCTGTCTTTTTGCTTCTTTTGCGTTTTTGAGCTCATTTAATCCTGAAAATACAAAAGGAAGACAAAAACACTCTTTTTCCAATATTAGTACTTAAAAAGGGTTAGTTTTATGCCTCATTTGATGTAATTTATATGTTGCATTTTACACACATCATCAGGCTTCCTTGAAATTGTTTTTTCTTGGAAATCAATCTATCATGTTAATGGAACGCATGTAACATTCATCAAAGCCGTTGTTTCTAAAGAGAAAAGTATGTTTGTCGTGTCATGTGATTGATATAATATCAGGTCTGCATTTTTTATGTTCAGATCTTAAAACCCTGACTGACACATAGCAAAAGCATAAATAATATAGAGAATATTCTTCAGGAAAATTTTATATAATACTGAATGTGTGGACATTATATCCAGCCCTCTTTTTGATTGCTTTGATTTTTATTGTATATGTGACATTTTTTATTTTCAAGCATGACTGGAATTTGATTGTGAATATGACTTATAAGTATTAATGAAGGTATGCTAATGTGAATGTGTTTGTATACTAGAAAGTGGATTAGAGATGCGAAACTGAAGTCGTAAACAGAAACAGCAGCTGGCATAGATAATTAGCTTTGTGCTGGTTGGGCATAAAATACACCGCAGGCAGCCTGCTTACGCCAACTGTTACGCCAGTGGTATTGCAACCCACATTTTTGCGTGTGGTTGGATCATGACCTGCAATGGATACCAATTAATATTGTTGTTGAAATCTGTTCCATTAAAGGTGGACAAACTAGGTATAAATTTAATTTTGGGTGAAGTAATAGCAAGTTAAAGATAGTGTATTTATCCATGGATTTGTCTTTTAGACGAGTATCCAAACCTAGTAAGGTACTTTTTCCACTATTGTAGCTATGAAATTCCTTATGTGTAGATGAATTTAATTTTATAATATTCTTAGAAATATAATATAGTGTAGACTTAAAATTGTGAATGATATATATGTGGCAGACTTGAGTTTAAGAGTCAATAGGCTTTGGTTTATTTAGTAATTATTTATTTATGATAGGTTAATCTATTTTTTGATAGTTAGTGGTTTTAATAGGTTACCAAGTCTGCAAGGTTCGGCTATGATGGGGATGTTTATACCTGTTATGGGTCATTGCTGGCTTTGTTAAGTGGCGGTGCATGGGTTGCCCTGATCGAGGCCTGAAGGCAGTTGTTCGGCTCTCCATTCTTCAGGAGCGTCGGCTACAGAGTTTGTTTGCTGGCTACTTATAGGATTTTGAAGTATCTTTCTTGGGTTGATGGAAATTGATGGATTCTGCGAGGAGTTGGCTACACAGGTTTCAGCCAAGAGAACTATCGAGGTCGAATACAAGGAGGGATTCAATGGATGCCACTGAAAATGACTCGATTTCGGAAGAGGCATCGAATTTGACAAAGCAAAAGGTTGATGCTGCTAGGAAGTATATTGAGCACCATTACAAGGAGCAAATAAAGAGTTAGCAAGTTTGGAGAGAAAGGTAGTCTTAACAAAATTATGCAGCTTTAGATATTTGTGTGCCTGTTTGTAGTTGCATTACTTTGTAAATGTATTGGGAAAGAACTCTTAAGAAATGCAATGAGTCAATTTTATTGTTAAATCATTGACAAAAACGTGAAGTGCGGCGCAACGCGCGCACAGTGAAAACCCCTAGTTACATTAAAATCATAAAATTCTTATATCAATTTCTATTTTTAAGTTATTATTATTATTTTTTTTTGTATTTTTAGTAGTTAGTAGTTATATGATGTTAGATGCGGATACTTGTCTATTAATATTGATAGATTGACGCAAGCGTATACTTGTCTATTAATAAATGGTACCTTTGAAACCGAATGTAGCAACAAATAACATATAAAGATAACACGAATACAATAAGCCAATTTACCATGATTGGAGTTTTTGTCATGCCTAAACCTCCAAAGGTGCATTGCGAAGCATGATCAAAAGATACCTACATTATACATTAAGGCTGTGTTAATAAAAGTTACTGCAGCATGTAGATTTTTGTTATTACAAAACAAACCACTTTCATATTTGTGATGAGTAAAAACAATATGTATGTTATTTGTGATAAGTTCCAGAAGACGACACCAACAGAGCTCTAATTGGCGCAATTATGACCACTGCGAAGGCATGCAACAACAAACCTATCGACAAAGCCTTCGGATTTATGTCCCCAAATGCGTTTAATACAGCTTTTGCATCATTATCTATGTTCTAGTTTCGTTAATTACTTGTATGTTGCACCATCTTCACATCAAGTCAACAACATGCGTACCTATACCGCGGCCAAAGACGGCCACCGGAAATACGTCCGGCTTCCACCTTTTAACTTTCTTTTCTCTCTCTTTAATTGTTTATCAGATGTGTGTGTGTGAATATCAAATGAAGGAAAGGCTGGATGGATTTTCGGGAAGGTTCATTTGAATGCGTTTAATTGTAGAAAGATAAAAGGTTTCATTGATCAATTTTAGTTTTAAAAGAATGGATATGGGAAGAAAGTTTGGAAGATACAATGACGACTCCACTTAAGATTTGGAGAGAGCAATATTGGAAAGATAAATTCCAATCCCAGGTATGTTTAATTTGATAAAACACAATGATAGGGATTAAGAGAGAACAAATTAGCTTCAAATCATATGAACAACAAATCACCATTTTTGGAAGGAGAGATCGACAAAAAATTAGGGTTCTTCAATACATGGGTTTAGTTGTAACAGAAACAAAATGCAACATAATCAAATTAAGTGGTGAAACAATTGAGTAACCGCACCTCTGAAAATTACCAAACGTAATCAAACCCAAAAGCATACCTCTGGAAGTCTCAATCAGAATCCTAGGTGGAGAGTTGGGAGGAATCCAGCACAATCTGGAATCAGAAGATGATGATGTGCTTTATCAACTCTTTGTTTTTGTACGTTAAGATGATGAAGGGTTTCACAATTACTAACATTAATTCGTAAACGGAAAAGAAGATGTAAAGACGAATTATATGAAAGCATCACTGATTGCTCCTTCAATCGTTGTATTGAATGAGGTAACTGACGGGTCTTCAATGCGAACAAATACTCGGAACGGATGTGGAAGAGATGATAACGATGGGATGTAATCCAGAATTCCAATTATAACCCTAAAGTGTCTTAAAGCTTTGGATAATGTGCGAGATTAGCCCCTCTAAAATAGCTTGACTCTTTTGTACATACTGCTTCATAACTTGTACCTATGGCAAAATTACCAAAAGGGCAAAAAACCCAGTTTCCTTAATAAAGGTATATATATAGATAAGTATAGCATAAAATACACGCCAAATTTAATTTATAATATAAAACATATTGTAAAATATATAATATTATAGAAATGGGTTAAACGGGTCAACCCGCCAACCCGATCGGGTTGACCCGAACCTGACCCGTTTAGCTAAACGGGTTGGCGGGTT
The DNA here is from genome assembly GCA_030545235.1 of Helianthus tuberosus. NCBI lineage: Eukaryota > Viridiplantae > Streptophyta > Magnoliopsida > Asterales > Asteraceae > Helianthus > Helianthus tuberosus. The sequence goes on from CM060417.1 coordinate 106,271,384, forward strand.
CAACCTGAAACTAACCCGAACCCGTTTAGACTAAACCCAAACCCACGAATTTCGTGTTAGGTTCATGTCGTTTTTTCGGGTCGTGTCAGAAATTCACACCCCTATGTAAAAGGTTTCAAATTTGGACTAAAGTGGTAAAAGTGACCAAACTCAGGGACCAAAATGGCAGTTTACTCCAAACTTTAGCTGCCTATAAGACTATAAACCATTGAAACTTGAACCACTTGAGTTATTATTGATTGCCGCGTTTAACTTACATTGGTTGTTTGTTCTATACTAGGTCTGTGGAAGAGTATTTTAAACGAAAAGAAGCATCTTTAGGGCCTAATAAAGTTGATTCAAATAATATTCCTCGGGATCCTGCCGACAGGAAAAGAATTTTAGATTATCGCCCTGATTGAAGGGATGGGATACGCATAGGGATGGCAAAAAGCCCAAGCCTGACGGGTATACCCGAAACTTGAAACATACGGGCCGGGTATACCCGATGCCCAATGGGTATGGGCTTAAAAAAAGGGAAAAAATCTGGTACGGGTATAGGATTTAGTGATACACGCCCGATACCTTGCCCATTTACCCGAATAATACCTGAAAGTATCATATTATAAATTTCCATATATATAAACTTAGTATATATACTTTTTACCTTCTCTATAGTACTAAGGTCTAGTCTTATCCTTACCGGTAGTTATATGTGGATATATATTTGGCAGGTGCTTAGTGAACAAATAACTTATTTTTTAGCATGTATATTGGATATGGAAGCTTTCACCCTTTATTATGTGGAAGTTTATGCAATTAGGTGGTCTTGATACAATTACTTAATTAAGTAATCGTTTTGATTTAGTTTGGTATATGTGATCTGAATATGATATGTAAGTTATTAATCATATTTTCATTTGTTATTGTCATTAAAATAGTAACTTACATAAACATCGAAGTAAAAATTGCACATTTGTCCCAATAGGTATTTTTAAGAAATTAAAGGGTATACCCGATACCCGTGGTTATGCCTGATACCCGACGGGTAATTACCTGAGAAATACCCGACAGGGTAACGGGTCGAGTATGGGACAAAGAATTACAACCGGGTATGGGCCTCGGATTACCAATACCCGGCCCATTGTCATTCCTAGATACGCAAAAAGTATTGACTTAATGGACCGTGCCAATCACATAGTCATGACTTCCCAACAAAATTCGCCAAAAAAGTTGAGGGGTGGTGTGAGCGGGGCTACCCCTCCCTTTATGCTAGATCCGCCCCTAAAATTATGTTTTTAGTGCAAGTATTAAAAGTAGACGGAGAAGACGTACCATTTTCATTGCCCATGTGACCGGTAGCACCCGAATCCATGATGGAGTTGTCTGGCTGATTTAGAGAGAGCGTGTAAAAAGCTTGGGCGATGTCGATGGGCGAGTATCCTGTTGTGTACGCCTGATTGGGGCGAGGACCAAGAATTCCTGCACTGTTATTATTGGTGGTCCGAGGGGCAGATGGGTACGGACATGGTGGTTGGGCCATGGAAGGTGGCCAAGGGAAGGTGGAGGAGTTGAACTGGGGCATCCACGGAAACTGTCCCCAACCAGAAAAGGGATAGGGCTGCTGAGAAGAGGAGCGACCACCACGACCACCCGACTGTCTGCCCCGCCCGCGGCTGCGTCCGCGACTGTTGTTGCCACTGTTGGAGAGGCGGCCACGGCCTGAAGAGTCGCCGCTGTTAGAGGGGGAGTCAGTGAGTGTTGTTGTTGCAGTGTGAAGCGCAGTTGCGCTGGCCATTGTAACACCCCGTGTTACGAAAGTCAAAGTCAAGATTAAAGTCAATGGAAGAAAAGATTGCAAACTGCGATCTGTCACTCTTTGCTTAATTACTAATTTGACTTCTTCGACTTGTAATCGAATCTTTTATTTAATCGCTTTAGTTGTATTATGTGGAGTATCTATTAATAATCGAGATTTAATCGATGTTTATCACATGTTTTATCCCTTTATCGCTAATCGCATCGCAATCGCGCTCGCACCTTGATTAGTAGATTCAGAATATTGTTTTACGTGTGTGTGTTACTTATGTGTTACTTGTGCATGTTTACTTTATGTTTGTGGTGATTAATCAAAACGCAATCGCAACTCTATCGCAACGCAATTTAATCGCAAACGCTAAACGCAAGTTAATTATGGTGATTGTATGTTAGATATAGTATTTGTGTGTTTATTATCAATCTATCACTCGCTTAAGCGCATCGCAATGCTCAACGCACGAAACGAAACGCCAAAACGCAACTCGTCGGAGCCACCCAATCGAATGGCCAATCGATCGAATGGCCATCCGATCGGATTGCCATCCGATCGGATTGCCAACCGATCGGATTGCCATCCGATCAAGGTGCTATTCGATCGAGGTTCCATCCTATACGACACTTCCACCCTCTTTCCCTTTTTGGCAACCTATAAATACCCCCTGTCACATCATTTGTGATGTGACAACCCTCTCATTCGACCAGGAGCACTTAAGCCCTTCTTTCTCTCGATTTCTCATGATTCTTGTAAGTTTTCAACCTAAATCTTGTACTTCTATGATCTACACACACTTCTTCATCATTTTCTCTTTTGAATCATAACTTTTAACCGTGAAATCAACGGATTTGAGGTGTTCTAGGGTGATGTCATCATGGAGTTCTTATGAACTTCAAGTTTTGACCTCATTCCACCAAGAATAACTCAGATCTGAAAGATTTCCACATGATTTCACAATGATTTTGCATAGATCTAAACAATTCCATGGTTAAAAGGATTGAAAGATGGTTTTCTAACTTTCTTTCAACTCTTTTACACTCAATGCACTCAAAACCGATAGAATCATAGCTCATTCAGGCCTTCTACTATTCTCTAGTGATGTGTCGGCTTGAGATCTGGATCCTATCAACGAGACAACCGATTTCGGGATAAACATGAACAGCCGTTAAGGAACAGTCAACTAGTCGGATTAGGGTGATTCCTGTTCGATCGAACGACTTGGGACTTGCCAAGGTTCCGTTGTTTAGCACGTTATCACATCGTCTCGATTAAACTGCAAAACTTTCAAAAATAATCAAGTCCAAGACGATCAGGTTTGTTGGGACGGATTGTTGTTCGATCGGATAGCCATCCGACCGAGCTGCTATCAGATCAGATTGCACTTGGTTCCAACACTCAACATTTTCAAACTTTCAAAGTATTTGAACGACGAACGGATTACCGTCCGATCGGATAGCCATCCGATCGAACGACCATCCGATCGTTTGACATTTGGAACTTCGATACTTAAACATTTTCACAATTTTCAAAGATCATCAGTAACTAACGGATTGCCATCCGATCGGATTAATATCCGATCGAGTGACAACCCTACTGTGAACTTGTTCTCACTAAGTGTCCTGCCAATCGGATCGCTGGTCGTTCGATCGACGACCTGAAAGGTAGAGATACTTCTCTGTTTTCAAAATGCTACAACGAAAACTTCAAAGCCATCAAACACAAAAACATCCTTACCAAACGAATGTCAATCCGACCGAATGGCCATCTAATCGGATGACCATCCGAACGGATTGACGTCCGATCGAATGGCCAACCGATCAGATAGCCATCCGATCGGATTACCATTCGACACTTAGACACTCTTCACCATTTTACGCGTCGTTCATCGCTTATGCTATCGTTAACTGTTCAGGCTAATCTCTCAGCGCTCCCTTCAATCCAAGACAGTGTTTATTAATTTAAACGCTATCTGTGAGTATACTCGAACCGTTTTTCCTTTACGCACTTTTGGGTGTTATATACGTTACTTATTCAAATCACAATCGACACACAACGCAAACACTATTTATACGCTGGGCATTATTGAATGCTACGTGTTATTCGATGAATGCTTGTATGTTATGTTAACACAGTGATTGTTGCTTGACACCTTAGCAACGATAGTACTATAGTTTGGACTCAGCACCTGTCGTGGACAGGGGTTGTTAAGGGCCTTACTTCATGTGTCCCAGTGGGGATATGTGTTGCGCATTCTACAACTCGCAGTCACATCTGTGCATATTTCTCTGTCGATAACCTACTTGCCTTCACTTTGTACATGTTACATGCTGGTTATGCGTAAACGATTTTGAACTCTGTTATACTATTAAACTTGTATGCTTACCTTTACACTATCTGTATTGACTTTATTTTAACGTATGTGACAGGTGCTTAGGATGCTGTGCTTTACCTGCTTTTATGGAATCAAGTAGGAATGAGAGTCTAGAAACAAAGACAATTTATTTATTTAATCTGAGTTGTCGGAACAATGTTTTGTTTTGAGATATCTATGTCTGTAATAATTGGTTACTTGATGGGTTATGGTATGGGACATAATATTAACTATCCGGTAATTTAGTTGTTATGGAATTTCTCTTGACAATCTGTTTCGCTCAGTGCCATGCCCCGATGTTTCCGTCATCGGTTGGGGTGTGACAGCCTTAGCGGCTGCAGTGGCTTGATGGGTCCGCTTCTTTTCTTCCATGGTGAGGCGAGACCGAACCTCACTAAAATCAGGAAGTGGATCTCGGTTTTGAAGAATGGTTGAGATACCATCATACTGATCAGTGAGACCGGCAAGGAGATGAAGAACCAGTCGCTTATTATCAACAGGAGACCCGACACTTGTCAATTGATCAGAAAGGAGTTTGACTTCCCTGCAAAAGGCCGCCATGTTGGGGTAGTTTTCCAAACGAACATTTGCAAATTCATGTTGGAGATAGACGGCTCGAGTATTTTTGTTATCTTTGAATTGGTTTTCGACAGCAGTCCATGCTTCATATGTTGTATGCTTGGTAGAGATGATGGTGTGAAGGGGGTCGGTGGATATTGTCTAGGGATGGCAATGGGTCGGGTTTGGGACGGGTTTAGGTAATCCCAAACCCAAACCCGATTAGATAAGCTTGTCCCAAACCCGTCCCAAAACCCGTCGGGTTTCTAGCGGGTAAATACCCATCGGGTATCGGGTATACCCGCGGGTTTCGGATAAACCCGTTAATTTAAAAAGATTACTCGTTGGGTATACTCATCTCAAAACTCATTGGGTATCTATCGGGTAACTACTAACCGGTTACATTTTGTATTGTTATTATAAAAATATATATCAAATAACTACAATATATACGAAATAGAATACCTATATGTGTAAAAAATGGATGTATCATATATATACATATTAATAATATAAAAGAAATTATATCGGGTATACAATCGGGTAAACGGGTACACTTTATCGGGTAATTGGGTCGGGTAAACGGGTATATCACTAAATCCCAAACCCGTCCCAAACCCGTGAAAAAAATAAAAACTATTCCCAAACCCGATTAACCGACTCCAAACCCGTCCCAAATGTGTCGGGTTTCGGGTTTACCCATCGGGTTCGGGTTTGATTGCCATCCCTAATATTGTCCCATATATCCACTGCCGGATGATGGCATCCAAGCGAGACCAAGATGGATCGACGGCGGGAACCGGAGATTTGTTGTCGGCGGTGGAAGCAGTAGCCACGGCGGCCGGTGGTGCAGGGGGTTCTAGGTGATCAAACACCTGGTAGGCACGGCAGTGGACCTGGAATAGTTCCGCCCAGGTTGTGTAGTGGTCGGTTTCGATTTCTAGAGTGACAAGGATGAAATTTTTGATGTTAGAGACAGTCATGGCGGGGTGAAGTTTGGATTCCATGGGGAGAGGAGAGGGGAAGAAGGTGAAAAAAAAAACTGAAAAGGATGAAGACAGGAGGGGGCGGCGCTGCAGGGGAAGGGGATTAGGGAGGAGAGGATCGGTTAGGGTTGATACCATGTGGGGATGTAATAATTCGCTCCCTGCTTTCGAGTTTCAAGGACCTTCTATTTCTATTTTGTTCAACCTTCTTTGCCGAATGCTTTTCAATTCCAAAAATTTCAAGCGCTCAACAGAAAAGATCACCTTTGGGAATAAAGACCCTTTAATTCTTTCTTCGTCTTTGCCAATTTCAAGTTTTTATCCAGATTAATATTTGTTTATCATCATCATACTCGGTATATCCCACCAATAGCAAAGCTAAGGTAGGGTCTGATAAGATGTAGACAGTCTTACCTCTACCCCGTAAGAATAGAGAGGCTGCTTCCAGTGAGACCCCGGCTCGGTTAATATTTGTTATGTATTGTAAATCGTTAATAAGATTTAAAAACGCACTATGTGCAATAGCTTTACTAAGTGTAGAAGGTATTAACCACTATTAAACTGGAAATGAAACAAATGACATTATTATTACACTTACATTTATGTTACATACTCAATAGAAATCACCTCTAGAGGACTATGACCTTCATATTTTGGAAGTGTTTCTTTTGAGATATTCATAACCATTCAACTCTAGAGAAGTAAGGTTGGTACAACGTTGTTGAATTGATGAGGGCATCATTAGCATCCCAACGTCATTCAAAGATAACTCCTCCAAGCTGTCCATGTTTGATTGGATCTCTGGAAACATAAAAAATTGCTTGCAACTCAATATTTTAAGAATCTTCAGTTTCTTCAATTGGGTGATGGTTGGAAACGTTCTAAGCCTGTCACAACTATCCACGCGAACGTAAACAAGACTTGTATGATTTCCAATTGATGGATGAATCTCTTCTAACTTGGGACAACCACTGATTGTCAACTTTTCAAGACATGGGAATCCATCAAAGTCCGGTGTGCTGAGTAGGTTCCTCGCGTCATAGAGGTTAAGTTGTTTCAATTTTGGCAGACGCTGATATATAGCATAGACAAGTCAAATTCGTCAACATGTTAGTTAAAATTATACTATTTATTATGTAAGCTAATGTTGAAATTTACCTTGTTACCCGTCCAAATTTCTTCATGTAAGCTATTATGCAAGCTTAAAATAACAAGCTTTTTTGGTTGGAAGGTTTCTGGCAACGGACTTGCAAGATAACCGGATAAATGAATATACCGTAACTCATTTGAAAGAAAAGTAGGAGCTTCAAAAACTGTCGTGTCATAATTGTTCCGTAAGATACTTTTACAAATTAGTAACCTTAGTTTCTTCAAGTTTGATACAAGCTCAGGAAAGCGTGGTGATTCACCATAGAATCTTATCGCCTTGATGTTGTTATTTTCCTGCAATAAAAGAAAAACAAAGACATAACGGTTGAGTTAAGAGGATATCGGAATGATATTATTTATGTATGTTTATCAGGTCACATGGAATTAACATGTTGTATGTTGTAAAGCTAGATTTATTTACCGTTGTTGCATCGCTAGAACACAGGTCTTCAATATCTTCTTCACGCCAAACTCTGCTATGTTTTCCAGGATTGTTAGGATGTTTACCTCTAACTATGTGGTGTCCCATTTCTTGTACCAAATTGTGCATATCAAAGTTTCCATCTGAAATAGTTATGAGACTCTTTTGTATCAAAACCTTTACCCCTATGTCAGAGTAAAAACCACAAGCATCAAAGATCTCCATTCTCTCATCTTTTGGATGGCCCCTGAAGAAGCATGCAATATCTAAGAATAACTCTTTCTGGAAAGATTCAAGTCCATCATAACTTATTTTAAGTATATCGGTGACCTTAGGATCTGGGATATATCCTAACTTGGCCAAGGCACTTTGCCATTCATTCTCGTCTTTGTCACAGAGAAAAGACCCAAGGATTTTAAGCGCTAACGGGAGCCCAGCGGCATATGAAACCACACGTAGTGAAAGGGCCTCATAATCTTCTAGATGGTTTTTATCTTGATATGCATGCCTATTAAAGAGCCGGATGGCCTCATCATCTGATAATAAACTCATAGGATAGACCACGTCTACCTTGTGAGCTGTTAGCAAATTCTCATCTCTAGTCGTGATTACTATTCGACTCCCATCACCGTACCAATTATGTGATCCAGCTAACGCCTCTAATTGGCAAAGATCATCGACATCATCAAGAACCATTAACACATTACTACGACATAACATATTTTTTATCTTGTTTCGTCCATCGATAACATTCTGCACCACCACCGGCGTTTTCAAAAGATTTGATAGAATCTTATTTTGTAAACTTGTTAAACCATTTTTACTTGATTCATCCCTAACATTGTCAACAATGCAGTGACCTTCAAATTGCTGAGATATTTCCTTGTACATATAAGACGCAAGAGTAGTCTTACCACTACCACCAATCCCCCATATCCCAACCATTCGTACACCACCTTTCCCAATTTCTAACTTTGATTTCAAATCATACAAGCGAGTACCCATTCCAACAAGGGTTTCATCAACATATGGATTTAAGGAAAATAATATGTCTAAAATTGTATCAACAATTTGTTTGATGCCAACTGCTTCATGCCTGCCCATAGCGCAATATTTAAATATAATTACTACACCAAATTTATCCTAAAAATATTTGTTATACAAATATAACTTTTGCCACAATAAGACTCACAAAACAACGTGTAATCCTATCCAATATAAGTTTTAATTAAAACTTTTTATTTCCAAAAACTAAATACAAATTAGAAAAAAAAATACTACTTTTAAAAACTGAATCGGTAACATGATTAATCCTATAGTTAGGACATTTGCAAGTTTTAGTTTGTAAATTATAACACAGGTGTACTCTTTAACACTTGTAACATCAATTGCAACTTACACAAGTAAAATAAAAGGGAAAAAGAACATTCAAGTGAAAGAAAAATAAAAAGTAAAACAAAAGGTTTCGCTAAATGAAATTACCCTTTTGCAATGTGTTAGGTTCCCATCCAACAATGTTACAAAAATAAAAAGTAAAACAAAACGTTCAATAAATGAAATTACCCGTTCGCAATGTATTTAGGTTCCCATCCAGCAATGTTACTTGCTTTGACGAGTACTTTTCTCCATGACTCAACTTTCATGGGGTTCTTCATCTCTTGTTTGGAAAATGCTTTTCCGAAATCCCCCTTCTGTTGTCTCACATCCGAGGCGTCAACATGATAAAATATGGGAATAGAGATCAGCCCTCTCTCACGCCTGCATTCCATGATATATGCAAGTTCATCTAAGCACCAAGATGAATCAGCGTAGTTTTTGGAGAATATAATGAGGGCAATCTTCGATCCCCTAATAGCATCAAAGAGGGATGAACTGATTGTATCACCACGGTGAAGTTCTTCGTTATCCTTGTAAGTACGGATTAGCCGATCTACAAGAGCAGAGTATAGATGGTCTACAAATGTCCTGCGGGTATCTTCTCCTCTAAAATTAAGAAAAACATCATAACTCCACGATTGAGAAGATGTAAGAGTAGAGTCAGATGACAAAGAGAAAGAAGCCATTGATGTAAGAATTCGTTTGTTTGGAACGAAATATATAAGGTAAATATAAAGACATGTGAAGTGTGAAACAAAGTGCCATTCAAGAAATGCCCATCCTCTTTCACATAAAAGATGACGATGGGACACCACCATAATAGATGATTGGCGGCTGTTTACTTTTTAGTAAAAGATGCCAAACGAAAAACTTTCAAATTAGACCATTTGTAAAGCACCATGGCATTATACGACATGTGACATTCTAACCAACCAGAAAAAGTGCATTATGGAGCATAAAGTTAAAAAAGTGTAGTTGTATTTTTTTGGAAGGTGACTTTCTATGTACTGGACCTATTGGTCACCGGGTTCATGTCGAAGACAATCCCCCGTCAGCCCCGCACTCTCGGACGCAATGTTCGATCGGGGCCCGGCCGCCGCGCAAGCTGACTTCCGCCCAGAAACCATACTGCCCCCACACGAGAGACTCGCTGGGGTAACAGCTGGGTAAAACCGGGTTACCCTCAAGACTGCACCATGCCTCGGTAGGATACGATCCATCATTGGGACGTCCCCCCCCCCCCCCCCCCCTAAGACCACAGTGGGAGTCGAACCGGTGACCTCCCAAAGGAGGAGCCGGTCAACATTACCCAAGTGGGGATACCACTGGGCCACGGGGAAGGGATAAAAAGTGTAGTTGTATAATGCCTTTTGCAATTATTATCTTTTAAAAAAAATAAAGCAAATAATATTATCATAAAGTGTAAATTGTCATTTTAGTCTCTGAGGTTTGTCTCAAATTGTCATTTTAGTCTAAATAGTTTTTTTCTCCTCTAAGTCCCTGAGTTTTCTATTTTTATGTTATTTTGATCCAACCTACTAACTCTGTCAAAAAAACTCAATTTAGTCAGGGGTATTATGGTCATATTACATGTAAGTTTTGTTTTTTTCATTTTCATCTAAAATCTTTATTATATTTACCTTTTTTAATCATTTGTTATTATTATAATTATTATTTATTATATAAAAGATATAAATCTGATACTTAATCATTTATATATATATATATATATATATATATATATATATATATGGGTTTACACACACTTTATTAAGTGATAAATAATTTCACACTGTTATCACCACCTTCCACAATTGCCGTCAAAACCACATTCCACCATCGCCGCCATCACCCCCTTCCACCACCGACACCAACACCACCTCAACCACTGTCGCCATCTCAGACCACCAACACGACCTCAACCATCGTCTCCACCACATCCTCAACCACCGGAACCAACATCGTCGCCTTCACCATCCTTAACCACCGCTGTCATCCCCAAATCAAAACCCTAACTAAAACCCACCACCGTCACTGTCCCTAAATCAAAACCCAACATCGATCACCTTCCACAATTAATCTGCGAAACCCTAACCCCCATCTTCACTATCGAACCCAATTTCCACATCCCCTGATTCGGATTCCGTTCACACCTTGTCGGAGCCACCTGTAACAACTGTCGACCCATTATTCTTCACCATATCTGACCTCTAACAGCCCTTGTCGACCTTTATTCAACGTTTTCATCATCACCATATTTGAAATGGTGGTGGATTAGTAGTGGTGATGGTTGCAGATGGTGATGGTGCTGGGAACATTTTGAAGGTTATAGTGGTGGTGGTGGTTCTGTGTCGGGTGGCAGAACTAGGCGGTAACACGTGGTGGTTTAGTGGGGGTTGTAGAGAGAGAGAGGGGTGGGTGGTGGCAGGTGGTGGATGGTGGCAGGGATAGGTGTTGATGGTGGTGGGTTGGTGGTGTAGAGAGATAGATGGGGAAAAGTGAGTACATGTGTTTGTATATGTATATTGTTTTATATTTTAGGGGTTTTCTAATGGCACACCCCTTGTCTATCTACACACTTTTTCAATTCAATACGCATCGTATAGGCCTATACGATGCGTATTGAATTAAAGTAAAAAACATGGCAGACTGACAGGTGCATGTTATGTCTGGCGGCGGGCCTGATACGCATCGTATAGGCCTATACAATGCGTATCAGGCCGCTGTTTTTTTGAATTTATTTTTTGTTGTGTTGTGTCGAATGCGAACCCGAGAAACGAAAGGGATTTCGAGCAGTTGGTCGATGATATGATTGATAAAGATCTTGACACGATTATTTTCATTTTCAAGTATTATTAAAACCATTCAAGCCAACCAGTCTACAATGTGGTTCCCAATTTGCGGAACATAATCCCAGATTATCTAAAGAAACGCTTTTATCATGTGTCATGTGGTAAACAAATACCAAGACTGTATACAGATCTCTATTCGGTCATCTTTCCAAGCTTTTACACACGAATATGTGGTTCCCAATTTGCGGAACATAATCCCAGACTGTCTAAAGAAGCGCTTTTATCATGTGTCATATTAGATGTGTTATGGTGAGATTTTTCAAGTTTGCACAGTGGGAGAAAAGACCAGCACATCTGTCAGTATTGTCCTTTAAATTTGCATAAACATATATTCGTTTCATAACCTCCTCCTATAAATCAACCACAACTCACCCGATACGTCTTCTCAGGATCACACATGATAAAAGCGCTTCTTTAGACAATCTGGGATTATGTTCCGTTTCTTCAAGATTTACGTCTGATGTCCAAGTTTGATCACATTTGACTTCATCTGCGGCAGTCCAATGACTTTCTTGAGTCACATATCCGACAATAGGGCCCACGGATCTTATGCCCACCCGAGACCGACATCTGGATCACACATGATAAAAGCGCTTCTTTAGACAATCTGGGATTATGTTCTGTTTCTTCAAGATTTACGTCTGATGTCCAAGTTTGATCACATATGACTTCATCGGCGGCAGTCCAATGACTTTCTTGAGTCACATATCCGACAATAGGGCCCACAGATCTTATGCCCACCCGAGACCGACCTCTGGATCACACATGATAAAAGCGCTTCTTTAGACAACCTGGGATTATGTTCTGTTTCTTCAAGATTTACGTCTGATGTCCAAGTTTGATCACATTTGACTTCATCGGCGGCAGTCCAATGACTTTCTTGAGTTACATATCCGACAATAGGGCCCACGGATCTTATGCCCACCCGAGACCGACCTCTGAATCATCATAGAAGACGTGTCGGGTTCTTCTGCTAGTGGTCAGGCTTCCAATGCTCACACAGGGTGATAAACAACGCTGATATCATCATAGAAGCGTTGGGATTCAAGGGTTTATGAGTCAAAGTTAACATTCAGATTCAGAAAGCAGATGATTTTGTACTTGGTTTATTCTCTTTAATCTATTAGAACGATCCTTGTTTTGTCACGTACATGCGTTTAATTTCCAACATCCTTGAAGTGTTTAGAATGTTTGAAGGAAATGTTGGTTCAATACCACCGGTTTCTAACTTTATACTTGCATCCACCATAGTGAGATATCGGCCCTTGTTCCTGTAACTTTGTTGGAATCTACGAAGAAACTGTTCGATTTCACGGTGAGTGGAGAAATTATCGACGGAGAAACTGTTTGTATTTGTGGATTTCGGTTGGTTCAGAAACTTAACAAGAGAAACAACTAAAAAAGTGGTGAACGGTATTTAACGTACACACCGCATTCAAAGATCCTTGCATCTCAAGATGAAAACCGCAACCGTTTTTTACTACGGAAATGGTGGCTATGGGAAATACAAACCTGACACGAACCACAATGGACTCAGACTCATACTACCCTTGGCGTTCCATCTTTTCTCCTTTTCTAATTCTCGAAGAATCTCGTAACGTATGACACATGATAAAAGGGGAAATCTAATGGAACACCTGATTGAGAGAAACTTCTTCGAGCTAACCGCCGATATCTCATCCTTCTGTTGTTCAGTACTTCCGAGACGATTCAAGTTATTTCTGTTATTTCTGTTGATTCAGTACTTCAACGTATTTTAGTTGGTTTCGAATATACCCAAAGAGATCTGAACCAACATAAAACCACTTCCGAGACGATTCAAGTGAGTCCTATGAAGCAAGTGTCGGTCTATTCAATTGAGAGGAAACATTGCATGCCTTGAACGAGTCTAGAACACTCGTAATCCTCAACCGGCTTTGAAACCGGACGGAATCTACGAAGAAACTGTTCGATTTCACGGTGAGTGGAGAAATTAGCGACGGAGAAACTGTTTGAATTTATGGATTTCGGTTGGTTCAGAAACTTAACAAGAGAAACAACTAAAAAAGCGGTGAACGGTATTTAACGTACACACCGCATTCGAAGATCCTTGCATTAGACACAATTTGTTGTAATTTGTGGATCAACAGAAATAACTGAAAAAGTTCTCTTTAATATATTAGAACGATCCTTGTTTTGAGAATCTGATTCTGTTGTCCAGTACCAACAGAATGGATACACAAATAGTTCTAGTGGACGAAGCAAATGAAACCGAAGCTGTTAACTTGGTTGTTCAGTACTTTCGTGTGCTAAATACAATGTTCATCTTCGTTATCCTTTGCATTACATCTTCGTTGAAAACAAGTGGTTGTAATGATGGAACCCTTGATTTGAAAAAACATTTTTGAGAAATTTATATTTCAATACGCATCGTATAGGCCTATACGATGCGTATTAATCGATGATTTTACTGAAATACCCCTGGTTTTCTGATAAATTCAGGGGTATTTTTGAGAAAATTCAAAGTTTAATAGGAATCGTATAGGCCTATACGATTCGTATTAAGCTGATATACGATACAACATAGGCCTATACGATCGTATATGGCATTATTTCAAATTTAGTGTTATCGTGTTTCCCTCGGTTCGACGCGTATACGTCTCGTTTTTTGCCGAACTTTCGCATATTTTGTCATTTTATTACGTATACCTTCAACATAAGTCGCTTCGGTGCCATTCGGTTGCGTGCGAATATCTTATTCTATGATTACGTACAGTTTTGTTTGAAATCCACTTGAACTCCATAGTGCCGTATTATATGTATACGTGTGTGGAAATATCGTTACTCGCGTACTTTGATGTATTTTTGCGTATTTTGACGTATTCTAACATATTGTTGCGTATTTAATAGTATTTGACGTATTTTAGCGTATTTTAGCACATTTTAACGTATTTTAGGGTATTTTTACGTATTTTAGCGTATTTTAGCGTATTTTAGAGTATTTTTAGCGCATTTTAACGTATTTTAGCGTATTTTAACATAATTTAGGGTATTTTAGCGTATTTTAGGGTATTTTAGCGTATTTTAACGTATTGTAACGTATTTTAGCGTATTTTAACGTATTGTAACGTATTTTAGCGTGTTTTAACGTATTGTAACGTATTTTAGACAACAACAGATAATGAACGGATTGTTGGACTTCTTGTTCCTAATGTACGCCTCAATTCATCTTTTTTACTCTTTTCTTCGATTTCAACAAATAGTACCACAACCGTTTTTTACAACGGAAATGGTGGCTATGCGAAATACAAACCGCAATCGTTTGTGACTATGGGAAACACAAGTTTTCTTTTTGAGCTTGATGGATGTCCGTTATCTCAATTGAGGCGTGCATTGTTTAAATCTGAATATAACTAGATGTTACGTGTAACTTCATTAAACCAAGAACAAAGCCTATTTTCAAAACACATGTGTTCGTATCAGCGTTGTTTATCACCCTGTGTGAGCATTGGAAACCCGACAAACAGTCTTGACAAATGTGACAGCTTATCTATCTGTGTGTGTCACATCCATCGTATTTGTGTATGCATTCTTTTGGAGAACTTATCGTTGTAGGATCGTTTTCAGACCCGAACGAGTCGTTCAGAAGAGTTCTTAGACAGAATCACAGGCGGAATTCATTGATTAAGTCTTCGTTTAGCTTGTATAACACTAGAATCACTATTAACTGTCTTGTTTATTGATCTGATAACAATATACAGGCCAGAGACACTTCGACAGCACTTCGGTGTCGGAATCTAATTTCGTACCAAATGACACAGACTCATCAGGTATATATAGTGTAACATTCCTATTTTTATATAAGAATTATAGGTTTGGTTAAATTTATTAACCACTAGTAACTAGTTTATTTTTAATATAAATATTCAGCCCAAATAGTTTTAAACACTATTTTATATAGTTGGTTAAAATATTATATTAATTAATTAACCTGTATATATGTGACCTTTCTAAATAAAATAAAAGTATATAAAAACTTATATTATTAGACAGGTAGATTACGGGTAAGTTGAAGATTAGAAATATGAAGTAATTAGACGGACCCATGAACCGTTTAATAATTAAATTATAAAAATACATTGTATTTAAACCTACTCTGTTTTTAATGAAACTTGATTCAAAATGTAGATACAAATATTGTCATTCTGATGACATATTTATTATTTTATAAAACGTTATATTTTAGAAGATATAAGCGCCAATAAGTAAAGCAGCTAAATTAATTATAATATATAAATTAATAAATTAATATTAAAATTACATATGTACGTGGCTTTAAAATAATAATAAATAATTTTTCATTTTGAATATGTTATGTACAACTCATAAACCGTGAGCACCCAAAAGAATAAATAAAATATAAAACTAAACATGCTAGTAAATTCCAATGGTGTACGTGTTCTTTTGAGATAAAAAGGAATCTATGCATTTCATGACTAACTAGTATAGAATTCACACTATATATATACCTAGACAATCTCATTTTCTTTCTCTTGACTCTCGCTCTCAACTCTCTCAGTATATATCTTTTTTTTATGCACCTCATAATAATAATATGGCCATGCCTCGTTTTAAAGTATTTTAACTCCAGATCACCGCTACCCTTTCCGATTGATTTGAGCCCCATAACATATGTCAAGGCTCTGCCTGACTAAGTTCATTGGGGTTCTGTCTCGTGACATAGGTACAAGGTTGAATTAGGGGTACTATACTTAACACGAGTACAAATATATATATATATATATATATATATTTAAATAGCTCAGAAGTTATACCCAATATTATACCAGGAGACTTTCTAGTTGAACCCTAAAGTTACAAAGTGGGTTCATTCTCTTTTCTCACTATTTTATTCCCTTTTTCCTTATGATATAATTTTATTCAAAAAGGTCCCAAATTGATCCGTTAGTAAAAGCCCGGACCCCTGAAACCCCAATCCATATCAAAAATCAAGAAATCAAGAATTCTGGTCTTCAGGCGGGCCGCGTAAAGATAAGCCGAGGCTTACGCGGGCCGCGACAGCAAGGCAGATCTCCGGATAAGCTTAAGGGACACGTGTCATCCACGTGGCACACCTACTGATGACCCAGCAACCCTACGCATAGACTAGGTGGCCACGCGGGCCGCGTAAGGATCGAACCAAGGCTCACGCGGGCCGCGTGAGACCCAATTTCCAGCTATAAATAGAGCGGGTCATGAGCAATTCGTCTGTGCACAAGAAATCAATCAAAAACGAAAGTATACTGTTAGAAATCATAATTTTCATTAGGGGTGTGTTGCTACAATACCGTGTATTAACTCGATCGCTGCTACGATTCAATATCCGATTGATTGAAACTATCCGACATGATGTTTAAATGCTATACTTTGTCATTAGTCGTGAATCCGACAGGATGTTTGAGTGCCGCCCAAACTCGGGGTAGACTCTGTCATTCGTTGCGAATCCGATAGATGTTTAAGTATTGCACTTTGTCATTCGTCGTGAAGGTTTTAATCTCGTGAGCTTATCGTAAAAGTTGTATTCAGTTACTTACCTAGTTTTATGTGCATTGTTAATTAAACTAGGTATCAAGGCTAATCAATAGGCTAAGCTCTGCCTGTATAAATCTGCAATATATCAAGGCTTATCTGTAGGCTAAACTCTGCCCGTATAAATCTTCAATGTGAGTCATTCTCTTTTTATCAAAGTGCTTTAGAAATTCTTAAATGTTTTCAAAGTAATAATTACAGGTATTAAGTCTTTGTAATCTCCATATTACAGCCGGTATGTGGGGTTTTGTATACATTACTTGATAATCGTCACCATTGGACAACGGGTTAGCCAATGGGTGATATGACCATTGTCACAGAAACGAGTCGAGTGACAAATACCGTTGGGTAATTGGTTGATATATAAACATTGTAATCGCTCTTAATACTGTAAATTATAACAACGTGTCGTTTTAGTAAAAAGAATGAACTCACCAGTATTTCCTGCTGACAAAACCTTTTTAAAACGCGTTTCAGGTAATTACATTAGATTGGAGTAAGAGTTGGATCCGGCACTGAAGGGCTTCAAGAAGTGGCTTATTTTATTAATTAAATCAAATTAAGAAATATTGTTTTATGTAATTGGGTTTATCCCTTATTAAAGCTACCTTTGTAAAACATGGGTTTATCCCATCTATTTAATAAATAAAATCCGGTGTTTTCTAAACTCTGATATTTTTCCTAACTCACGGTTCTGACGAAATTTCCGCTGCACTACTTTTCTAAATAACCACCGGTACCACTTGGCTGCTCACGGCTCCCGATTCCGTCCAGGGTGGGGTCGGGGGTCGTGACAGAAGGTGGTATCAGAGCCACTGATTTAAGCCAATAGGTGTTGTGATAATAATACCTAAGCTTAAATAAAAGAGTTAGGAAATTACTATTAACTGGTAGCACACATGATAGCATTTAGACTTGAACTTAAGAAAAGATGCCTTACTATCAGCTTCAAGATAAGCTAAATACTTGTGCTAATAAAGTGTGATGGGTTTGGTATGCCGTAAGAATGATAACTAGAACGTTGCAAGTATAATAAATAAGCAATAACACTTAATTGCTATTAATCCTTGCTTATTGATATTACTTGGTCTAGAATAAGATATGTTATGGGAATACAAATTTCCTTGATTCAGGATCAAAGCCTTAAATAAAAGAGGCACTTTTAAAAATACTATTTATGGGAATATACAAATTTTCTCCGGCAAGAGTGGGTATGGTATAGCAGACTCTCCAGCTTGTCCGGATATACTGAAGTTACCTCTCCGACGAGAACCGGATAAGACGGGGTATGTAATATGTCAAACAAGTGATAAGATTTCCCTAAATAGTATCATGACCTGATATCTGACTTGTTTTTTTTTAAATAAGAATCTGTTAAATACATTGACCTTATGAAGAGTATGTATATTACAGCATGTGAAATATATAATTATATAGATATGTATATCTATAAGGAATTCCAAAAGTCAATTATGAATAAAGCACAAGCATATGTGTCAATAATAAATCTAGATTTCTTTATCAGAAATCTCTTGCATATATCTATAATTCCGATATCAAACATTATTTCGTTTGATCTTCTGCCTCGTAACTCGTGCGACAATATAAACAATGGAAACCCTTTAGTTTGGGACGCCATCAAAAGTATAAAGAATTTCCAATACGTTACCATAGACTATTAACGCAAGTAAGAAGCATGTAAAGTTGTACTAGTGCACAAGAAAACACATGAAACTTAAATTATACGTTCATAGACGTTGAAGTATATCACACACGACTTTCAAGGCAAGGCCTTTTGAAAATATGATTGGGCACAACAACAACAATGCTCATCCCAGCAGTAGGAGAGCTACTGATCAAAAAGCGGTACTTTGCCACATGATCCTACAAACGACATGAATCTCGCTGAGGTACGTTGTAACAAGATTTCACAACCATCGGTGCACAGTCTAATCAGAGTCATAATTATTATCACTGCAAAAGGAGTCACATACCTTTGCAAATTCCCTATTTCGTTTTATTCGACATTCCCTGGTAATGTCACTTAACAACAGTTATCACATGAAATTCCAGATAAAGTTCTTATATTTCTTTCGTTGAAATTCTGATTTCTGCATATAATGAGTTGACTTTCGCGTTTCTACTTCCCCTAATGGTCATCATACCATGAGGATTTCTTTCATAGTAGCAAATATTGACCTATTTCATTTCTTGGTAAATCCACACATTACACATGCACTGTTTGTTGCGCATGTGGTTCGTTTGATTTATGAAGACCACTGAAGGGCTTCATTTCAATTTGTTATTTTATCCAAACTCAAATATTATTTCGCTATACTTGATTGTTGCACTGTGAACCGCATTATTGCAAAACAATGACTCTTTGATATCGAGTCAATGAATTTCTTGAAAAATTCAATTTCCTTTGGCATACATGGTTTTGTTGTAACCATGTCCGAACTTTCTTATTAAAAAAAATTATTGATTATATATGAAAACTTACATAAGTAAATTACAATATAGTATTACTATATTTAAAAATTCTTGTTAAACCATTGAGGTGAAGAATTTATATTTTTATATATATGTATAAAATTATGTTTAACGTATACTCTCATTTAAGTTATGTTTAGTTATTTATTATTGGTAATTAATATTAGTTTTATTATTAGTAATAATATATTAATAGTAGTAGTGTTAGTATTATTTTTAGGTATTAGGGTTATTGTCAGGGGCAGGTATTGGGTAGCCTAGCCTTAGTTAGGCATGGACTGATCACCCATGCTTAAACAAGGCAGCACTAACCAATATCCAACCATGATAGTGACTAGTTAATGTATATAAATTAAGTCATCATACTTATTTAGTAAATTTTAATTATATATAAAAATATATATACTTTGTACTGTAAGGAAAAGACATATTTTCATAAAACAATACAAGAATTAGAGGGACGAATAAAATTATCTAAATAACTGTCTAAGTATTCATGGACAAAACATTTTATACTTATAAGTAATTGTTCATCTTGTTTAATATTCCACAACTATTAAATACTTATAGAAGTATTATGTATCAAGATCGACAAAAGAGTCATGCAGATCAGAGACGTAAACCCCTAGAGTTTTCATTAAAAGCTTTCAGTTGATTACCTGGTGAATTTGTTCGATCACCATAATTATTGAACTATTTCAATCATTACGACACCTTGCAATATCGGTATAAACTTATAGCTTGGGCTAATTACAATCATTCGAATCATTTAAAAACCACATCTGTCTTTCAACTCATCATTTAAAAAAAAAAACGTCTTAATACAATTATGTATTAAGACAATAATACATTAACTCTATTGGCTTTTCGTGTATGCTTGCAATTCACTCATCTCAGCACATTGATTTTCTCATATCATAATTCAATATTTAATAAATCATTTTCATGCTTTTATTTCATTTTGAACCTGTCAATTCTAAGTCTTCCTCAGTTGCCAATCAAAGTAAGCTTTCTTTTGACAAAGAATTTATTGATTCTAAAAGTCCATCACATTCATTTTAAATATCTATTGATCATATATCTTTTGGCTTGAACCTAGCCACCTTGGAAATTATATCATTTCATCTCATTCGTTTGTCATCGATTTCTTGAACTAATTCAGTTGAATCATTGAATCCTACTTATTGTACAACTCGTATTCACAAAATTTGATATTTTAATTCTGTGTCATCTACCTTAATATTGTTTTTATTGACTAAAATATGACATAAGTCTAAAAGAAATATCGTAACCCAAATCTCGAGGACGAGATTTAAAACAAGGTGGGGAGGATGTAACATTCCTATTTTTATATAAGAATTATAGGTTTGGTTAAATTTATTAACCACTAGTAACTAGTTTATTTTTAATATAAATATTCAACCCAAATAGTTTTAAACACTATTTTATATAGTTGGTTAAAATATTATATTAATTAATTGACCTGTATATAGGTGACCTTTCTAAATAAAATAAAAGTATATAAAAACTTATATTATTAGACAGGTAGATTACGGGTAAGTTGAAGATTAGAAATATGAAGTAATTAGACGGACCCATGAACCGTTTAATAATTAAATTATAAAAATACATTGTATTTAAACCTACTCTGTTTTTAATGAAACTTGATTCAAAATGTAGATACAAATATTGTCATTCTGATGACATATTTATTATTTTATAAAACGTTATATTTTAGAAGATATAAGCGCCAATAAGTAAAGCAGCTAAATTAATTATAATATATAAATTAATAAACTAATATTAAAATTACATATGTACGTGGCTTTAAAATAATAATAAATAATTTTTCATTTTGAATATGTTATGTACAACTCATAAACCGTGAGCACCCAAAAGAATAAATAAAATATAAAACTAAACATGCTAGTAAATTCCAATGGTGTACGTGTTCTTTTGAGATAAAAAGGAATCTATGCATTTCATGACTAACCAGTATAGAATTCACACTATATATATAGGGTGATACTATTTACCCCCCCCCCCCCCCCCCGTTTTTACTAATTACACCCCCTTATAAAAACATCACATCCATCAATCACTTGCTTTTGTTTTTAGTCTTTTTTGTCTTTTTGTTGTCTTTTTTTATTATATTTTATTGTCTTTTTTGTCTTTTTGTTATTATTATTTACTATTAGTAATGAATTATTATTATTATTATTATTAAGCTTATTACTTAAGCCTTAAACTTTTTATTTTTTTTTTACCTTTTTAGTTTTTTTAGGCTACAACCATTGGTGACCAAAACTTTGGTTGGTTGGCCAAAAAGTGAAAAAAAAAATTAAAAAATCAAGTAAAACTCACGACCAAGTTGGTGTGGCAACTTTGGTTGATGATTTTTTTATTATTTTCAAAATGCCACATGTTGGTTTAGGAGTGGTTCTTTTATAATTATGTTTTCCATTTTTGTTTTATAACAATTAATTCTAGCTAAAACATGATTTTCTTTAATAACTTTTTAATATTTAATTATTAAAAAAATCTAAAAACACAGTGTTGTTTAACTTTTTTTTGTGAACATATCGATATAAATTTTATCAAAAATTGAGTTCCTTCGAAAAAATATATTTTTAATTGATTTTTTTTATAAAAATGCATATATCTTTGTTTTTCACATGTACTGATCTTACTGGTTCGTTAGATTTTTTTTTCGATAACTTTATTAACTATGTTTGATGAATGTATGTGTTTTTTTTATTAAAAGATTTCTTATATTGTTGTTATTTATTTTTCTTTTAAAACAAATCGGTTTCAAATGAAAATATTAATTGTAATTATTTTTAAAACATTTATGGATAAATAATAACCATAAAAATATATATTTAATAAAAAATGTTTTAAAGGTTGGGTTGTGAATGTGAGTAGAAGGTTGAGGTAGGTTGGGTTGTGTAGGTGGAAGAGAGAGAAATTAGTTTTTTTATTATAAGGTTGGGTTGGAGAAGGTTGTGGATGGAGATAGCCTTATGCTAGACATCTTTTTATTTTTTTACCTTTTTATTTTTTTTACCGACAGTGAAAATGACAAGTAAATATATAAATATTATCACATAACAAAGGAAAGAAAATTCTAGAAAAAATATGGTGATTTTATAGTAGCATAATATAATAATGAAAATAATGGCAACCAATGTTTTTAAAACCGGACCGGACAACAAACCGGTCGTCTTACTGGTTTATTGGTCGGACCGGTTGAACCGGTCGAACCGGATTTACGAACCGGATGCCAATATATAATTAATAAATATAAGTAAATAAATATAAGTAAATAAATATAAGTAAATAAATAAAACTTAATTAACCGGATGCCAATATATAACCGGATGCCAATATTTAAAAAAGTCTTCGATAATCAATCCAAGCCTGGAAAGAAAAGTTTACTACAAAAGTTAAAAGCATTAACCAATCCAAGTATACCTTTTGTTGAAGAACCTGATGTTAAAAAAATACTCGTGGACGATCAACTACAAAATCCAAACAACAAAAAATACCGAACCCTGCAATTGCTAAACTGCCCCTTCAACGAAGCTACTCTCAGAAGCCTCCAAGGCACAGTCCGTTTGGGAACTCCCAAGATCATGATTACACTCAAGAGCCTGCAAGGCACAGTTCATTTACGAACTATCAAGAGCAGGATTACACTCAAGAACCTGCAAGGCATAGTTCATTTGTGAACTCCCAAGATCATGATTACACTCAAGAGCCTTGGAGACATAGTTCATTCGGGTATCTAGAGGCTGCTACAGAAAGTTCATTAAGGGACCATAATGATTATGTTGGTTACATCAGTCCAGACGTGAACTATCAAGTGCCTGGTGAAACAAGTCCGTTCATAAATCAAGATATTTACGGAAAAAAAACCATTCAAGGACTATGATGATAATATGGGCTACTACGCCAGTCCATTTGTAAACTGCCAAGTTCCTGGTGAACCAAGTCCGTTCATGACACAAGATACAGACGGACAAGGTTTTTTTGCCAACCTTTTAAACACACCGGGATATGATTTCATGGGGTTGAACCAAGATATTGTCGGACAAAGTTCTTTCGCCAACTCTACAAGTGCGCCAGACTATGACTTCATGGGGTTGAACCAAGATCAAGCATCACAGGTGATACACAACTATATTCATCTAATTCCAAAAATCTTCCATGCGTATGTTACACGCATACATAACGTGTTAGGTGATGGAAATTGTGGGTTTCGGGCGACAGCTTCTGCTCTCGGGTACGGTGAAGATGAATGGTTATTTATCCGGAGGTCACTGATGGAAGAGCTACTCGAGTTTAGAAATAAGTACACTAAGGCTTTCTTAGGCTCATTTGAAGATGTGTTAACGTCCTTGGATTGGTCAGGATCAGGGGTTGCACCAGAAAAACACTGGATGATTATGCCCGAGACAGGATTCTTGATTGCGAACAAATTTAATGTAATCGTTCATTTTTTATCTCAAGAAAAAAGAAACAGTTCGACTTGTTTTTCGCTTTGGAGAGGCCCTCACCGGTTCCCAGCAAAAAAAAAAATAATTACAATTGCACACGTGAATGGTAACCATTTTATAATGGTAGAATTGCAAGGAGAGCATCCAATTGCCGGCACAACCAACCTATGGAAATTATCGAGAGAAAATGATGCAGCTGGCTGGGAGAATATATTTGAATCACGTCAAAATATGTATAATTCTTGGATAGCACAACCTGCTACATTTGGGGGGTGTATAGATTAAACCTCGGTATGTAAATTATTAAATGATAATAATTTTGTAAAAAAGTACTTATTTTTATATAGCTTTTGTTACAGCTATAAATATAATTTGATAAATTATAACAATAAAAACTAATAATAAATACTATATCATTACTACTACTACTACTACTACTACTACTACTACTACTACTACTACTACTAATAATAATAATAATAATAATAATAATGATAATAATAATAATAATACTAACTAAATAAATAATAAACAAATAATAAATAACTAATAATTAAATAAAAGAATAAAAAAAGACAACAAAAAGACAAAAAAAACTAAAAACAAAAGCAAGTGATTGATGGATGTGATGTTTTTATAGGGGGTGTAATTAGTAAAAAGGGGGGGTGTAAATAGAATGAGCCTATATGTACCTAGACAATCTCATTTTCTTTCTCTTGACTCTCGCTCTCAACTCTCTCAGTATATATCTTTTTTTTATGCACCTCATAATAATAATACGGCCATGCCTCGTTTTAAAGTATTTTAATTCCAGATCACCGCTACCCTTTCCGATTGATCTGATCCCCATAACATATGTCAAGGCTCTGCCTGACTAAGTTCATTGGGGTTCTGTCTCGTGACATAGGTACAAGGTTGAATTAGGGGTACTATACTTAACACGAGTACATATATATATATATATATATATATTAAATAGCTCAGAAGTTATACCTAATATTATACCAGGAGACTTTCTAGTTGAACCCTAAAGTTACAAAGTGGGTCCATTCTCTTTTCTCACTATTTTATTCCCTTTTTCCTTATGATATAATTTTATTCAAAAAGGTCACAAATTGATCCGTTAGTAAAAGCCCGGACCCCTGAAACCCCAATCCATATCAAAAATCAAGAAATCAAGAATTCTGGTCTTCAGGCGGGCCGCGTAAAGATAAGCCGAGGCTTACGCGGGCCGCGACAGCAAGGCAGATCTCCGGATAAGCTTAAGGGACACGTGTCATCCACGTGGCACACCTACTGATGACCCAGCAACCCTACGCATAGACTAGGTGGCCACGTGGGCCGCGTAAGGATCGAACCAAGGCTCACGCGGGCCGCGTGAGACCCAATTTCCAGCTATAAATAGAGCGGGTCATGAGCAATTCGTCTGTGCACAAGAAATCAATCAAAAACGAAAGTATACTGTTAGAAATCATAATTTTCATTAGGGATGTGCTGCTACAATACCGGGTATTAACTCGATCTCTGCTACGATTCAATATCCGATTGATTGAAACTATCCGACATGATGTTTAAATGCTATACTTTGTCATTAGTCGTGAATCCGACAGGATGTTTGAGTGCCGCCCAAACTCGGGGTAGACTCTGTCATTCGTTGCGAATCCGATAGATGTTTAAGTATTGCACTTTATCATTCGTCGTGAAGTTTTTAATCTCGTGAGCTTATCGTAAAAGTTGTATTCAGTTACTTACCTAGTTTTATGTGCATTGTTAATTAAACTAGGTATCAAGGCTAATCAATAGGCAAAGCTCTGCCTGTATAAATCTGCAATATATCAAGGCTTATCTGTAGGCTAAACTCTGCCCGTATAAATCTGCAATGTGAGTCATTCTCTTTTTATCAAAGTGCTTTAGAAATTCTTAAATGTTTTCAAAGTTATAATTACAGGGATTAAGTCTTTGTAATCTCCATATTACAGCCGGTATGTGGGGTTTTGTATACATTACTTGATAATCGTCACCATTGGACAACGGGTTAGCCAATGGGTGATATGACCATAGTCACAGAAACGAGTCGAGTGACAAATACCGTTGGGTAATTGGTTGATATATAAACATTGTAATCGCTCTTAATACTGTAAACTATAACAACGTGTCGTTTTAGTAAAAAGAATGAACTCACCAGTATTTCTTGCTGACAAAACCTTTTTAAAACGCGTTTCAGGTAATTACAGTAGATTGAAGTAAGAGTTGGATCCGGCACTGAAGGGCTTCAAGAAGTGGCTTATTTTATTAATTAAATCAAATTAAGAAATATTGTTTTATGTAATTGGGTTTATCCCTTATTAAAGCTACCTTTGTAAAACATGGGTTTATCCCATCTATTTAATAAATAAAATCCGGTGTTTTCTAAACTCTGATATTTTTCCTAACTCACGGTTCTGACGAAATTTCCGCTGCACTACTTTTCTAAATAACCACCGGTACCACTTGGCTGCTCACAGCTCCCGATTCCGTCCAGGGTGGGGTCGGGGGTCATGACATATAGGGCAGCTAATTTCGCACGGACCAGCACAAGCGGAATTAGATTTCATGCGAAATCTAATTTCGTGCAAAATAACTATCTAATTTCGTACGAAATTACCTATGTGTAATTTCGTGCGAAATTACCTACAAACATATTTTTCTCGTTTTGTGTGCCCTGATCTATCTATACAAATACAAGACTCGATACAAGACGAAGTCGACAGTCGCATGCACCAACAATCGTGTGTTGCAGTTTGGAAAGATGACCGAATAGAGATTTGAATAACTAACTGTGGAGAACTTGTTTGCGTTATCCATCAACATAAGCCCGAAGAAACTAAATTCGCAACAATGAGTCTGAGTCCATTGTTGTTCGTGAATGTTTCGAATCATCATTGAAGACATGTCGAGTTCTTCTGCTAGTGGTCGGGCTTCCAATGCTCACACAGGGTGATAAACAACGCTGATATCATCATAGAAGCGTTGGGATTCAAGGGTTTATGAGTCAAAGTTAACATTCAGATTCAGAAAGCAGATGATTTTGTACTTGGTTTATTCTCTTTAATCTATTAGAACGATCCTTGTTTTGTCACGATCCATGTAAGAAATTCTTTAATTTCATTTTCACGATCTGGGTTTTTATTTAGTCATTGCGTTTTACGATCTTGGCGGGGGTCCGGGGGCGGCAGCCCCTGGTAGCGGGGTCCCAGAGGCGGCAGCCCCTGGCGGGGTCCAAGTGGCAAAGTCCAAGGGGCAGAGCCCCTGGCTGGCTTCCATGTAAGAATACTAAAAACGCATCAGAAAAATTAATTTTCCAGAAATTGGCTCATTTCGAAGACAGTAATTCGTAGACAATTCAGACAGTTCACAGACAATTCACAAACAGTTTTATGTGTCCATTGCGTTTTAGAAATAAGAGAGTTTTATGTGTTTTCTGGCTATTGCGTTTTAGAAAAAACACATTTTTAAGTATCTTTAGTCATTGCGTTTTAGGTAAAACACATTTTTGAAGTGTTTTTAGTCATTGCGTTTTAGGTAAAACACATTTTTAGGTGTTTTCATTCCATTGCGTTTTACAGAGAACACTTTCTTTTGTTTTTTTAGGTCATTGCGTTTTAGAAATGAGACATTTTTAAGTGTTTTCTGGCCATTGCGTTTTACAAATAAAACATTTCTTTGTGTTTTCTGGCCATTGCGTTTTACAAATAAGACATTTCTTTGTGTTTTTTGTGCATTGCGTTTTAGAAAAATGTCATTTTTTAGGTTTTTTTTTTCATTGCGTTTTACGTAACTGGTGGTTTTTCTATTGCGTTTTACACAACTGGGTTTAAATTTTTTTTTTTTTAAATATAGCAATAGTATACTCGTTTTAAAGATAAAAAAACGCTCGTTTTTTTGGTGCAATTTTTATAAAAAAAATAATGTCGTATGAATGAGTTATTAACGTTTAAAAAATGGGGGGAATTGGAGGAGAGAGAAACTATTGGCTTGGATTGACTAGAATGCCCTTGAACAAACTCACGCGCCTCTTTTTTTCCTTTCAATTTCCCTGATTTAATCTTAGCCCTTGATTAACTTAATGGATGGTCAAGATCACTTCCTAGCCTTCCTAGCCAAATAAACTTCCTATTGTATCTCCACCCATTAAATCTAATATTTTATTAATATTAGAAACCGGTAAGATTCTTTTTTTTTTTTTTGGTCTTTTTATATTAAATTATTAATAATAGAAACCAGTAAGATTATTTTTTTTATTTTTGTTCTTTCTTTTGACTTTTACACATGTACACTAGTATTTTTCTTTATTTTTGGTCTTTCTTTTATTTTATTTTTGTCTCTCTTTATTCTTTAATAATGCATGTTTGTTACACGCACAAAATCTATTATCTATATTAAAACAAAACAACTTAGTGCCACTTGGCATTATTTTAATACTACAATTGCCACCTGGCAACTTAATAACCCTCACAATTGTGATTTGAGCGGCAATACATCTTCCATTCTCTTTGATTGTACCGCCTTTACCTTTAACATAAACGCTGAGAAAGAGAATTCAACTTTCCATATTTTTTTGAAATCATCTTCCAAAATATGAGAAAGAGAATTCAAGGTTCCATATTTTTTTGAAATCATCTTCGAAAATATGATTGAGTTCCCATGTTTAATTATGTTTGATCGCATAAGCCCTATATCTATAAATCCATATGAATTCTGGGGTTTCTTCTCATCGATTCTTAGGGCAAACGATTTATCAATCACATCTGTTTGTTCACATCGATTTGGCATTCAAACGATCTGTCAACCCTTATTTAAGGTACGATTCTTTATCACTGGTATGCATATTTTGTATGGTACTTAATCTGTTGCAAATTTTAGGGTTTTTTTGAATATGTGTTTTGATCCAAAATATGATTGAGTTCCGATTGTGTTGATTTGCTCCGAATATCATAAGTAAGCATATGGATATTTTCTAAATATTCAAATCTGTAAGAATTTTTGGTGGTATACATTTTTAGGGCTTATTTTGATCTTAATATCACATATGTTTGTGTCGATTTTGAAAATTATTAAATTATGATGCTGTATACATTTTTAGGACTTATTTGTTAATATGTTATTCCGATGCTCTTAATTTTTAGGGTTACTTAATGTTGAATTAAGATCTGCAGATTATTGAGTCTAAATTTTTAGGGCTTTTTAATGAGATAAACTAATTGTTTGGCACCTTTTAGTCCAAATGTTTTCGTTGGCACATTTGTTTTAAGTGTTTCGTTAGTATC
The DNA here is from genome assembly GCA_030545235.1 of Helianthus tuberosus. Taxonomy (NCBI): domain Eukaryota; kingdom Viridiplantae; phylum Streptophyta; class Magnoliopsida; order Asterales; family Asteraceae; genus Helianthus; species Helianthus tuberosus. Next base: position 106,300,756 of record CM060417.1, read on the forward strand.
TCATGCCAGTTATTCTTTTCTATAATGCTAGGTTCTGCTCAAAGCAGTTTCAATAACAGTGTCGCTGATCAAGAAGTAAGTTTTTTTTCTTCGAAAGAAGTGCAAAGATAGGTTCAACAGTTTTAAACTTAAAAAATTTAATTAATGTGATATTTTGTAGGCTGTATTCGAGACTGTTGCTAAAATCACTCACGAAAAGACTAAAGACAAATGACACTCAAGAGGCAACGTGAGCATCTTAGCGTTTATAGATATAGTACATAATTGAATTGTAGCCATTCAATAAAAGTCATTTTTCATCCAGTTATAATATTCTTCTTTCTATTTTGTTTCTCTTGACAGCGAAGATGAAGGCACGCAGACACTAATAGACAAACAGGTGACTGCAGTAGAACACATTATTGATATCTGTTGCTTCCTCTTCTTATATGCTTTGCGCAATTGCAGGACAACGTGTTTGTGATATCAAACAAGAAATCTAAATATCCAATACTTCAAGTAGATGTAAGTTCAGATCATATATTCGTTTTTTTCAAGTTGATATCATTCTTATACTAACAGAGGTTATTTGTGTTTACTGTCTACAGGCTGATTTCAGATTTGGTGGTAATCATTCTTTCTGCCGCGATTGGTGGAATTATCTGTTCCTGCCTTGGGCAACCGGTTTGTATATTTGGCTTTTAACTGTTACATGTTTGGCTATAGAAAACTCAAAACCCTAGGTTAAATAAGGATCATATGGTAGATGATTAAAGGATAAGGTTTGGAGATTTTTGAATTGTAGTTGTTTTCCATTTTGTGTAGTTGATATAATAAAGATTAGAGCCTTTTTTGTAACTTATTGTTTTTGTTTTGATGTTATTTCAGCTCATGACTTTGTAAGTAAACCTCTTATTGCCAAGATAATAAGAGATTTAATAATAATCTCCCCAAAGAATGTTATCTTTCAAAGTATTGATTCTTTGATCTCCATCAAAGATTCTTTTATTTAACTTAATATTAAAGGTTTGGTGTTTGATATATAAACAATGGTAATATATGAGTTTTCAGTTAAATAAGATACTTGTGAGTTTTCAGTTAAATAAGATACTTGTGATGATAAAACTGGTGCAGTGGCATCAAGCTTTATCGCAATAACATGAAAAGAAAAGATGATTGTTTGATTTTAATGATGGACGATGCAGGGTTTAAATCATGTACGCAGATTGAAGTGTCATGAGCATAAGGCGATGGCTTTAGTTTTTGTAGAGAGGGAAATACCATTATGCATAAGCGGTGATAATTCGGGGGGGGGGGGGCAGATTCATTTTGGGCATTGAGGACGAGAAGCCAATCAGAAGAATGAATGAGGAAAAAGATTGGCGTTACAGTGGTATTCATTCCCTTGCAGCATCTGTTTCTGGATCTGATAATTTTTATACAGGCACGGGGGATAAGTCAGTAAAGGCCTGGTCAATGCATGTAAGTAAGATATTTCTTTCTTCAGGTAATCATTTTATGATATAATAATAATGATAGTTGTTTTGTGTTTGTTAGGATTATTGTCTGTCATGTACTATGAATGGTCATAAATCAGTGGTGTGTACATTAGCAGTTTGTAATAGGGTTCTTTATAGTGGGAGCTGGGACGGAACCATGTGCTTATGGTATCTTAGTGATCACAGTCTGTTACCGGTGTTAGGTGAAGAAGACACTTTCACATGTGGATTAATAATCAGTCAAGATATATGGTTTTCATGAAAATTCGACATGGCTCTTTGCTCGCGTTGCCATGTGCTCAAGTTACATAGTAGTGTATTCAAGATATGGTCCTCTGGAAGCTGGTACCAGGAGGTTAGCGCTGTAATCTCAGCCTCAAACATTCTACTTTACATCATTACATTGAGAATGAAATCAAGTTTTTTTTTAAAAGGGGGACATATATGACAATTTTTGACCTGTATACTTCTGAATGCGTCAATTCGGGTCATTTAACAAATAATTAGCCTGCACAGCCTCTTTAAACATTTTATTCAGCAGTTAAATTGTTATTAAAGTAACATAGTTCGTGTACTAATATTTGTCGTATTTATTATTTACCATTTTTTAGAAATTGGGCAACGTTTGTTTCGTGTCAACCCATCTTGAATGTCACAGGGTGGTCCGTCTTATGTTTGGGTGTTTATTAGCATCTTGCGTGAGGTGTATTCCTCTTATGAGTGTTGTCAGGTAATTAAGCTTAAAACTATAGTTGACCTCAAAAGTCAACTTTGCTTTCTTTAATGTTCTCATTCTGTTTTACGGATCCAACCATGAGTTGTTGGAAAATTGCCAACCATGAGTCTTTGTTTCCCAAAATTGTTATTCTGTATGCACTATTATTGATTGCCAAGCACATGAGTAATTTCATAATGTATATTAAGAATTCCCACCAATTTTGTAAGGGGAGAATAAACTGTCTGTTCTTGCTGGTTATTTTATAGTTTTTGTTCTCATGTTATTAGAATTTACTGGTGGTACCGTGCATTATTAGCTGCATTTTTACCTACTCCAGTCTGGTACCGGATATTCCTTCCTAAACAAAGGATATGGGAGTCTTTTTTTCATCTTTGACCACAAGGTTACATTTGAGTTTCAAGCTTACATCAATAGTTAGAGAAGTTATTAGTTGCCAAAAGCAATTGCATTTGTTATCTTCTATACTATTTGGAGTAAATAAATAGTGTATGTCATCTTTATCTCAGGTTGGATACTTGTGGACTGCATGGAATGCGTTATCACCGAAGGACATCCATTTTTTGTCATATGCCACACAAGAACATGTATAATGACCGATAGAATGTTATCAATTTACCCAAAATCCATATTAAAAGCATTATTATACATTAAGGTTATAATTATGTTGCAAGTTATTGAAATATGCATAGTTTATGATTCTTATAAATCTGGTTTCAAAATGTATTTTTTATTTGTTTTGTAAATCACATTTGGATGTTGTGTTCTTTCCCAAAAGTGCGGAAGGCATTTAGACTTTTCAACAAGAGGGTTGGCATTATGAGCCGAACCTCCCTTCCGAAAGAAATTACTTAGGGTGAACGGGGCGCTTTGCGGGGAGGGTTTCGGTGAGGCGAGTCCCCGAGCGGGAACACCGCCGCCGACCCCTTGGGGAGCGTAGGTGGGGAGTGGGGAGCGGTGGGTGTTCACCGCATGAAGGGAGAGAGGGAGAGGGTGGCCCACCATTGATTCCACCAATCAAGTATTTTCCTTTTTTTTTCTTTTTGATTTTTTCAACTTAATTAAAAAATAATAATAAAAACAAGTCCTCCAAAAGAGGAGTGCCGCCATCAAATTGAGGGTGTGGGTGAGTTAAGGGGGGAGTTGACGTGGCGCGTGCTGATTGGGTGTGTGTAAGAGAAGTCACTCCCCCCTTAGAGGAGTGCCCCTTACACCCTTATAAAGTTCGATGAACTATGTACGTTTTTCATTATTTAATATATAAAATTAAATTTATTTAATCCATACAATACACGGGTTCTTAAAGATGTAACTTTTTTATTATTTAATATATAAAATTACATTTATTCAACCCATGTAATAATCGAGATTTTTAAAGATATATTGTTTTATTATTTGGTATATAAAATTACATTTATTCAACTCGTGTAATAAAATGGCATGGGAAAAGGTCAAATATGGATCAATGGTGAGGGCATCGGGAGATACTGGCCCGCAAACATAGCTCATGGTAATTGTGATAAATGCAGTTACACCGGGATTTATAATGAAAACAAATGCAACCGCTATTGTGGAGACCCGTCTCAAAGATGGGGAGAAATTAGCTTTGGTTCCTCTTTGTCATCATAATGTTTCTCTTATGTTATTTTGTTAGGCTAATTGCCATGGGCGGACCTAGCCTATGGTCAGGTTGGGCGGCCGCACCCCTTGAAAAACAAAATTAGTGTATATTTTAGGGAAAAAACCCGACCGCATCTCTTGAAAATATGGTTGAACACCTCATTCGCACCCCCAGCAAAAAATTTCTGGGTCCGCTACTGCTAATTGCTACTTGCTAGAGAAAATAACAAGCAATGGTCTGAGTTCAAATAACCAACTTTTTATACCAGAAAAAACCATAAAACTTTGTTTGAATTAAGTAATATTGTTTAGAATTTATGTAAGAAATTTAGAATATAAAAATACTTTATATTGATTTACTACATGTAATTAATTTGGTTGATATTTTTCAATCATGATTACATGTTCAACTTGGTATAACCCGAATCAAAAGTCGGTTTTAAGTTAAGTTAGGCTTCATTTACAGTACACAACTCAAAACCAGAATTTGAACACCCTTATGCAAAACTTTATGTCTATAAGAATGGGAAATTTGTATAAACTGATTTTATGATATTAACTACTATTTATGTCACTAATTTAATTATCCAAGTACCGTATTTATTTTCATTTATTCCTTTAAAATGAATGTGGACAATATTTTATAAAAACAAATACATTATAAAAAAGTTGATTTTTTTTAATGTTAAGTTAGTTATTAATGTAAAAAAGAAAAACAAGGGATATTATTTTTGCATCAAACCAAAGTTGTATCCGGCTTAAAGTATCCGGCTTACCTAATCATAGGCTAGCACTAAAAGTAGGCGTGCCGGTGATGCTATTACGTAACATTGACCAACAAAATGGTCTTTGCACTGGTACACGACTACAAGTCAAAAAAATGTATAACCGTGTAATAGAAGCCGAGATAATATCCGGAGGTAACATAGGCACTCGCACTTATATACCAAGGATTAGTTTGATACCTTCTGATAAAAAAATTCCTTTTGAGTTTCAAAGGAGACAATTTCCGTTGGCTGTTTGTTTCGCAATGACTATTAACAAGAGTCAGGGACAATCACTGTCTAGAGTTGGTCTGTATCTGAAACAACCAGTTTTCACCCATGGTCAGCTGTATGTTGCTTTATCGAGAGTTAAAACCAGACAAGGAGTTAAACTTCTGATTTTGGACAATGACGGCAAACCTACTAATAAAACGACAAATGTAGTTTACAAAGAAGTATTTCGTGACTTGTGATCTCCATGTACTCATTCATCGTTCGATCATTCATTCCATGTAACTGTTCCCTAAAAATCATAATAACATTTTTTTGAAGTCATTTAATGTTTATTTTTTGTTCTTTTTTAATCAATTTTGTTAATGTAATAAAAAACATGTATACTCATACACATACTTAAATATTAACCTAAAATTATACATAAATAAACAGTACGTTCACTTATAATTCGCTATCCATTATCTTCCATAAACACAATATTACACAAATTTGCATCATCATGTATATCGAGATATTACATTATTTGTCTTATTGTAGTTTACTAATTTATTATTACTTGAACGGTTATTTAATTCAAACGATTACTTCAATAAATTAAAGTTATTCATTTGTGTTTTAGTCCACCCGCGAACCTCGCGGGTTCTTAAACTAGTAAGGTACTAAATTAACGAGTTAAAACCCCATACAAATTTTGTCTTATTTAAAAATAGTAAGAACGGATCTTGAATGTTAATTAATTAAATTAAGGGCTAAGATTGATTAGATATCATTACTAACAATAACTATAACTATATTATATATATATAGGGTGGGAGTTGGCTACAAAGTCCATTTTTCCTACAAAGTGTAAAAAGTCATAAAACATCATAATGTCAACCATAAAATACACTCAGAATCCATAAATAACAAAGTGAAGATTACAAAAACGTCATATTTGTGGGTTTTGTGTTGTGTTTTGGATGATAAGGCTTTGATTATCGAATGACTAACATTAATGTGTTTTATGTTGATTATCATGTTGTGTTTTATATTCATTGTTCTACGATGGTGTGTTTGAAGTTTTTGTGGACTGTTAGGGTTTGGATATTGTGTTTTAGTGATCTTCACTCTGTTATTTGTGGGTTTTGAGTGTGTTTTATGGCCGAAATTGTGGTGTTTTATGACTTTGTACACTTTGTAGGAAAAATGGACTTTGTAGCCGAACCCCACCCAAGAACAATAAAATACGCTATGTTATACGAGTTTCGATGAATGCTTGTATGTTATGTTTACATAGTGATTGTTGCCTGACACCTTAGCAACGATAGTATTATAGTTTGGACTCAGCACCTGTTGTGTACAGGGGTTGTTAAGGGTTTTACTTCACATGGTCACAGTGGTGATAATGTGTTGCGCATTCTACAACTCGCAGTCATGTCGGTTGCATATGTCATTGTCGATAGCTTACTTGCTTCACATTTCTACGTGTTACATGCTGGTTATGCGTAAACGCTTTCGCTATACTATATGCTATTAAACTTGTGTACTCACCTTTACACTATGTGTATTGACTTTATTTTAACGTATGCGACAGGTGTCTAGGATGCTATGTTTGCTGCTCGTTTATGGAATCAAGTTAGGTGGTCTAGAAACCCACGAATAAAATCTGAGTTGTCGGAACTGTTATTTGTCTTTGAGAACAATATCTGTAATAACTATTTATGCTTTATATGTTTATGGTATGGGACGTGAACGTTAAATATTGTTGGGATTGAACCCTACCAGAGGAACAGATAATGTAAAGCCAAAACCAGGTCACAACAGTGGATTCATAATAAGCAGCAGTTTACATTAAGCTTCTCCCTTAAAAGCGATTTATAACATCTGATGATCTCTATCCACTGTCCATATGCAACTGCTGCTGCCCTTTCAACTGCTGATCAATACCTGAAGTAGTCAACCCTGCTGGTCCTATCTACTGATGACAAAGCTCTGCCCAATCAAGGACTGATCAACCTTGAGGAAAGCACTGACATAAAGGGAGAGCAGCTGTTTAGTGAATTATCTGTTTTATGTATAGTCAGTGGTTAGGTTTAGCAGTGTTTGTGTAAGGACAGTAGATACAGGTTGTTAGGCTGTTAGACGTCGCTTTCATGGTGTCGTCAGCTGAGATACCTCAGTGGTTTGGTTTTGTCTATAAATGGAGCAGTACTCTGTACTGTTACATTTGATTCGTTTTGAGAGAGTTCTTCTCCTCAATTCAATCCTTTCATCCTGGACAATCCAACCTTGGGGCATCAGGCTGAGGGGGAGTTTAGTTTGTAAGCATGTCTGTAATATTTTGCTATGATTTGTAATCTTTTGACTCTATGAGAAGCAAATGTTATCAAACTATTTTCTCCTTGATTGTGTTTACAAAGTTTGTATTCATTTCCGCTGCACTTTACATGTTTTCATATTCACAAATTGTTCAAATCATACAAACAAACATAATCATAAGAGCCTCCGATCCTAACAATTGGTATCAGAGCTTGGACAGTCAAATTCGATCTAACAATCAATTTGACATAACAGTTCAGCTCAAAATTCATTGATACTAAGGTTGGTTGTATTTTGTTGAAAAAACAGAGTATCGAGTAAATCATGTTCAAAATGGTTATTCAAAAACTCTGTAAATCAACCAAGATGTCATATGACACACAAATTTCACACAACAAGTGAATTCATGCATAAGACCCTCATGGTTTCTAGATCTGAAAAACTATATCTGTTATACTATGAGACTATTTTTATTTTCTAAATTGATTTCAATTGTTGATGTGCAATCTGTGATATGAGACTATTTTTATTTTCTAAATTGATTTCAATTGTTGATGTGCAATCTGTGATGTTTTCATTAAATACTAAAGTATGAACCTCAGATTAACAAAACCTATGTTCGTAAAAACATTGATTGTTTTGCTAAAACACAAGAGGGAAATTAAAACTTTAGTTATTCAGATCTTATGTGTTGAAAACAGGTTGAGTTCCTCAAAAGGACAAAATCAACTATGTTAAAATACATTAAGAAAATTCACAAAAACTCTGAAGTGTGTTTATCTCAAAAATTTTGAATTCAGAAGAAAAGAGTATAAACTTAAAACACTTAAGAGACAAAACTTGGGGTAATAATGGTCATTAAGAAACTGTTTGTGCTCATTGGTTCAAAAAGGTTCAGGTGACATTAGTGTTTCCAGTGATTGAACTTCAAAAGGACTAGACAAATTTTCAAAATCATCACATAGTAACAAGATCTATAACAGGATCTTCATAACTCATGTGTCCTCATGTTTGCAATCAACTGACAAAGAAAATGGTTCCTAACAATGGTCAAAATGTATTCAAAATTTCCTACCACTGACCATTTTTATAAACTTGAGAATGTTATGACTACGTTTTTCTTTTGAAAATATACCAGATCCTTTTTGATGCTGTTCTCAGAAAATCCTTTAACCATATTTTTTTTTCAAAGGATTTTCTCGAATAACCAGGATATATTGTTCATTTTTTTTTTGGAATAATGTATTTGGAACTCTTGCTTGTTTTTGTTGGCAATAGTTTCAGTTCCTGTCAGGATGTAATACCTTATTTTTGTTGGTATTATTGTCCTCATAAATGGGTCAAAAGGAAATGGTACATATGTCAAGATCATGTCATACTCAGGTTTGCTCCTAAATTTTTATCAAAGGTTGATTGCTAACTGTGCTTGAATTACTAGGGTACTCATGTTTTAATTGAATATTAAACGAAAATGAGTTGCCTTAGCAAAAGGTTCTCATCATCTGGGTACTAAACCACTGTCCTTCAAAATTGACATGTGGCAAAACCTTGAATGAAAATTCTCAAAACTGTTGCTGAAATACTTGTTCTTCAAATCTGTACCATTTACCCTAACCACTGTTTTGTTCCAACGTCTGATCTCTAAATACTGTCCACTGCTGAAAGTTAGCCACTGATCCTTCATTATCTTGACAAGCACTGATATTCACAATCAGTGTCCTATCCACTGATATGCTATCCACTGATAGTAAAAATCATCCACTGTCCACAATTTTTACCGTTGTAACCACTGATGCTTGATACGTCAGTGGCCCTTAAAACAACTGTTCTCCATCCTTCATCCATTTCATCAGTGTTTGACACGTGGTCAGTTTTTAGCCCTCAGATCGTAATAACCGCTGCCACATCAGCGATCACTTTTTCCCTAAATAAAACCCTGCCCTAAACCCCAAACAGGGTTTTACACTGTCGAATTGAATTCCAAAATTCTCTTCTCAAAGCAGTTTCCAACCCTTCTTCTCAAAATCTTAAAAATCATTCTTCGTTCTTCTCCGCAAAAATGACAAAATCAAAGTCAAAATCAAAACCAAAATCACCACCACCTTCAAAAGAGGTCGCTCAAACGGCCAAAGAATCCAACGAGATACCATACAAATCTCCTCATAATTATCTGGGTTTGCTCACAAAACCTACTGATAACCACACCTTCGACACCATCATTGATACATTATCTGCATCAAAGTACAAAACTTTGTTAACGGCAGATGCTCCCATTTATCTACAAACCCAGAACGAGTTTTGGAAAAAGGCGACGCTTGAAAAACAAGACGACAAAGTCATAGCCATAAACTCCTCGATACAGGGTAAAGTGATTCAAATCACTCCGCAAACAATTTCAGAAGTCTTCAAACTCGATGATCAGAATGGTAAAACTTCTTTTGACAAAAACGAGTTAAAAGCTGATTTTCTGAAAAGGGGTTATGCAGAACAATCAAAGGTAGATACCCTACAAAAGGGTTATTTCCCATCTGCACCCAGATTTTTGTTTCACACACTTTTGAGTTGTGTTTCTAATAAAACAACAGCATTCAACGAAATACCATTAAAAATTCAATGCCTGGGTTACGCTATTTTGAATAATAAAAACTACAACTATTCCCAGGAGATCTTCAATGACATGGTGAAAAACGTTGAAAGTAAAGCATTTTTGCTGTTTCCAAGATTTTTAAGCTATTATTTCAAACAAAAATTTGAAAAAGAAACTGAAAATTTGCTTAAACAAGGTGCCTATTTTCAAATAAAAGGCTTAACAAAAGAAACATTTTCCAGAATGATGGCACCAATAAAAACAAAAGCAGGGGTACCTGAGCAGATTTTAGCAGTTACAACTGCTCCTCAGGTATCAGCTGCTGAGCCCACTGCTCCAGGTGATCATGGCAGCACTTCCACTGCCTTGAAACCCACACCTGAAATTACCAAAAAGACCAAAAGAAAAACATACAGAAAACCCACCAAACCCAAAACAAAGGCAACTCTGGAAGATGAGATCCCAGAGCAACTGACAGTGACAACACAAAAGTCACCACAAACCACTGCTGCTACTTCCTCACAGCAGTTGGAAGAAAGATCTCAACAATTGCCTAAAACTCCTCCTGTATCCTCACAAAAGGATCAGGTTGTAAGCACAGGGACCCCACAATATGAAGCTCTGGATTCAATTGGATCTATCTTCCTCAGTCCTGATCCCAAGGACATGTCTCTTTCAACTCCCATACCCTCATCAATAATACTACCACAATCCATGCTACCTTTGTTGCATGCAGCTGCTATAGCTCAGACACAAACCAGTTCCTCTCTATCACCTATCACTGAGAGTATACCCCCACAAGTGACTGGGTCTGATGCTACTACTCCTGCTATCCTAGCAACAATTGAGGAGGTTACACCCCCTGAGTTACAAGTAACTCTTGGTGGTAGTTCAAATGGAGCAGCAACTACAACTGATGGATCAACAGATCTTCAGTTGGACAGTTGTTTCATTAATAAGACTCCCTTGAAGGCAATTTCTTCAATAGCACCATCGGTAACCACCAGTGAGTTGATTCTAACCACTGGTACCATCAAAGGTCTATCAAGTGCTGAAGAAAGAAGTCCCCAGTACCAAGAACAAGGGGCATCAATAGGTGATTTTTGGGACTCAGTTCCTAAGTCACACATTGATACAACCACTGCTGGTGGGGATTCAGATGATCCTACTAATGTAGGTGATGATTCAAAATATCAGAAATTGACGGAAAGAGTTGAAAAACTTGAAGAATCAGTTGCTGAAATTAAAGATATGGTGCAAGAGATTTTAAAAGCTCAAAAAGCACAAGCCACTGCTGTTCCTGCTCAAGCACCTGCACAACATGCATTTGCTGAAAATGAGCTTTGGAATATTTTTAAACCCATGCTTGAAAAACAGCAACATATGGCTGATCAAAAGCATGCTATTCATGTACAAATGCTGTCAAACATGGTGGAATCAAGATTTAAGGATACTCAAGCAGATATCAAGGCTATAAAGGCCAGCATACAAAAGACTGCTCATGGTGAAAAAGTTCCTTAAACAATCCTCTTCATGGATAAACCTCTTGCAGATAATGCCAAAAAGGGGGAGAAGATCAAGTTGAAGAAGAAAGGAATAGAAGATGGGCTGTATATTGAACCAGAACAAGAGAAACAGCCATCCAAACCTCACACCACAAAATCTCATAGTTCCATCCACACAGCTGATACACCAGTGGTTACAAAAACTGCTGTCAGTAGCCAAACAGCTGTCATCTCATCAACACACACAACTCCAACACACACCACTGCTCTACAACCATCATCATCCACAATCATATCATCACCACTGCCTCCTGCCATAAAGCAGAAGACAGCAGATGTTACAACATCTGTTGTAATGACAACAGTGGTTGAAACACCAGTTGTTTCAACAATTGTTTGTCAGACATTACCCACCATTCAAACTACTGATCCATCAATGACATCATCAGCCTCTCCTACAATAAAAAAGGAGAAGGGTTTTCATTCCTGATGATGAGTCATCACCACCATCACCAACATCAAAAATTACTTCACCAACTTCATCCCCTGCTCAAAAGCAGAAGACATCTACTGACACATCAGTAGTTGTAATGACAGCAGCAGTTGAAACACCAGTTGTTTCAACAGCTGTTAGTCAATTATCCACCACTGCTCTCATCACTCCTACATCACAACCTCCAAAGCTTCACAAAAGAAAAAGAGAAACAACTCAGGATACTGATGAAAAGTATGATCCTGTTGCTGCTAAATATCCACTGGAATTAGAAGCTGTGAAAAAATGAGATGAAACAATTTTACACTGAGGATGATCCTTCAAAAAGGAAATTTCCTTCTCTCATAGGTTTCATAATTCCAGAAGACATGGATGAATATCTCAAAATGAAAGTAAGACAAGCAAGGATAAGAGCCAAAATTGAATGCAAGAATCAAGGTGATGAAGCTATTTTGGAAAGAAGGGAATTCCTGCTCAACAAAGTTAAGCAAATAATAGAATATGCAAGTGATCTGAACAAAGAAATGTCAAGCCTATCTCCTGAAGCAGATCAACGAAATGAATTGAGAAAAGAATACCTTGCATACATAATGAAAGAAAAGTTCTATCCTGCTGAAGAAACAGAATTCAAAGATTGGCCAATAGTTGCACTAAAGCATGAGGCAAAAAGAATTGAAAAGGTTAAAAATGATCCAAGAAAGAAGAAGACAGCTCCAAATCGGAACAAATACAGGAAGCTCATAGCTGATCTTACTTCTGAATATAAGAGAAAGAAGCAGGAGCTGGTGAATGCAAGGGTAGATTCTGCAAATGCCATAGCAAAATGGACTAAGCAGCAAACAGACGAAGCTTATGAAAGGCTTAAGAAAAGGAGGAACACTCCTAAAAAGTCTGACTACAAAAAGCTAAAGGAACATGTCAAAACTTTTGAAACACAGATCAGTACAGCAGAAGCCTTTGTCACAAAGTTGAGAAAAGAAAGGAAGGAAATGCTGACTGTTGGTGAAGAAAAGCATAAAGAAGATGATCTGATTGAAGAAGCTATCAAGAAATTGGATTCAGATAAAGAAAAATTAGCAAAACTACAAGACCTTGCCAAAAGGGTCAAAGTAGTAAGCCAACCATCATCAGCAGATATCACAGACAGTAAGCTTGATCAACAACAGAAACAAGAGCTGCTTGACAAAGAAGTTGCAGAAGATATAGCTGCAGCAAATAAAGTCATTGAAGAAGCTTTTAAAAGAATGTCTGAAGTTCAAGATACTGCTTTACAGTTTTTCTCAAGGCCAAAAACCTCAAGCTCATCTGGAAATAAATCTCTCCCAAGAAACCCATTTGGTTTAAAAATACTAAAGTGGCTCTCTGATCAAAAGACCCATGTATTGACTCTGGTCAGAACCAATGGAGAAGTGAGGCATATATCAAGGAATCAAGCACTAGGCCTGGGTGTTGAAGATCAACTAGATCTCCTTGAGCTTACACTGTGCAGGGATGAAGATGACACAAGTTCCAAGGAATTTGAAGAAGAATTTAAAAGACAAGCAAGGGAACTTCTGATGAGGAATAAAGATCCAGAATAATGACAGGTTTTGGCATTATCTGTTCCAGGGGGAGATTGTTGGGATTGAACCCTACCAGAGGAACAAATAATGTAAAGCCAAAACCAGGTCACAACAGTGGATTCATAATAAGCAGCAGTTTACATTAAGCTTCTCCCTTAAAAGCGATTTATAACATCTGATGATCTCTATCCACTGTCCATATGCAACTGCTTCTGCCCTTTCAACTGCTGATCAATACCTGAAGTAGTCAACCCTGCTGGTCCTATCTACTGATGACAAAGCTCTGCCCAATCAAGGACTGATCAACCTTGAGGAAAGCACTGACATAAAGGGAGAGCAGCTGTTTAGTGAATTATCTGTTTTATGTATAGTCAGTGGTTAGGTTTAGCAGTGTTTGTGTAAGGACAGTAGATACAGGTTGTTAGGCTGTTTGACGTCGCTTTCATGGTGACGTCAGCTGAGATACCTCAGTGGTTTGGTTTTGTCTATAAATGGAGCAGTACTCTGTACTGTTACATTTGATTCGTTTTGAGAGAGTTCTTCTCCTCAATTCAATCCTTTCATCTTGGATAATCCAACCTTGGGGCATCAGGCTGAGGGGGAGTTTAGTTTGTAAGCATGTCTGTAATATTTTGCTATGATTTGTAATCTTTTGACTCTATGAGAAGCAAATGTTATCAAACTATTTTCTCCTTGATTGTGTTTACAAAGTTTGTATTCATTTCCGCTGTACTTTACATGTTTTCATATTCACAAATTGTTCAAATCATACAAACAAACATAATCATAAGAGCCTCCGATCCTAACAAATATATTGTCACTAATAGTTGTTATGGATTCTCCTGGACAATCTGTTTCGCTCAGTGCCGCGCCCCGATGATTCCGCCATCGGTTGGGGTGTGACAATAAATACCAATACCGCCACAACAACGTACTACAATGGGACCCCAAAGAAGATTGGGCATATACATTGGTTTTAACTCCCCATCTATTGTTAAATATTTAGAACCATAGATGGGCGACATGTTTATAGCATGGTATGTTGAATGTCATTTTAATGAAACAATGTTCACAGTCTTAGGGGGAGGTAAGAATAATGAAAGACTAGTAACACAAGAAATAACGTGGAATGCATCATCACTATCAAATCTCGACCCCCGAAGCGGTTAATGTAAATATGAAGTCCAAAAGATTATACATTTGCAAAGAATAGCAAATGAATTACCAGTTGCATTCACAGACACGAATAGAGTGACAAGGTCACGTATACCAGCATCAAATGCACCTGCGAGTAATCCTGGACGTGATTACCATACAAAGAAAGCGTGGGAGACTAATTGGTTCCAAAGACAAGAACCAACATAAACGAAAAGAGCAAAATAACACAGTTGGTGAAAAATCACAAAATATTATAAATGAATCCCTAGTAGAGGAAAATGTCCCGGAAGAGACAACTATGATTCCATAGGAAAATGAAATTTTAGAAGAAACACTGGTATCGAATGAAAATGAGATCTCTATTAATTATGTACAAGATAGTACAATGTGGAACTAAAATAAAACATGTGTTGATGATATATTCGCATATGCTATAGCAACGGATGTAATCAATGAAATTGATTACGTACCTAAAACTTTAGAAGAGTGCATGCACAAAAATCATTGGCCAAGATGGCAAGACGCCATAAACGCCGAATTAAATTCGCTTGAAAAGCGACATCTTTTCGGACCTGTAGTCCGAACACCCATAGACGTCAAACCTGTAGGTTATAAATGGGTGTTTACAATAAAGAGAAATGAAAAGAATGAGATTGTACAATATAAGGCTCGACTTGTAGCACAAGGTTTTTCTCAAATCCCAGGAGTTGATTATGAGGAAACGTATTCCCCTATAGTGGGTGTGATAAACCTTAGGCTCCTAATCGGCCTCACAATCTCTAAAGGACTTCATATGAGAATTATGGATGTCGTTACCGCATACTTATACGGGACACTAGAAAATGACATCTACATGAAAATCCCTAAAGGATTAAAATTGCTTGAAGCACTAAAATCAACACATCGAGATATGTGTGCTATAAAACTCCAGAGATCTTTATATGGTCTCAAACGATCTGGTCGTATGTGGTACAATCGACTCAGTGAATATCTCGAAAAAGAAGGATACAAGTCTGGTGTAATCAGTCCATGTGTCTTTATAAAGAGATCACTCTCAAATTTCACTATAATAGCAGTCTATGTCGATGATATCAACATCATCGGATCTCCTAAAGAGATAGAGAAAGTTGCTCAGTTGTTAAAGAATGAATTTAAAATAAAAGATCTTGGTATGACAAAATTATGCACCGGCCTACAATTTGAGTATCTGTGCAATGACACATTTGTCCATCAGTCAAACTACATCTAGAAGATGTTAGTACATTTCAATATTATATAAATTTTAAATCACATTAATAGTTCATGAGAAATTGAGTTTTCGAGAAGTAATGAGATTGAGTTTTCGAGAAGTAATGAGATTTCGACTTCTCAATTAGGAACTCGTGATTATGGAGAGAATCTAGATTATTGTGTGATGTTATTGTGAATGTCTTATCTAAAACACTCTCTAGTCATCTCCTTAAATACACTCAATGGGAAACTTTTATTAGTTAATAAGGGTAATATGGTCTATCAACAATTACCAAGGTATAATTATATTTTGATCCAATATATATAATGGGTATATATATTAAATATAATAAATATATTTAATTTTTACATTCTAGTGTGCAAAAATTTATTCATGGTGTTAGCAAGATGCCTCGTATTGAAAGATATCTAGGTAACAAGATGCCATGAGATTTATTATTGATTACTATTTGAAATAGTACAAAATTAAAACACAAATTAATAAACATATAAAAATTAATAATTATTTAATTTAATGCTTTATAAATGATTATGATAATATTATAATATGTTATTATGAAATAATCTGTATATATAATAAGTGATAACACTTTTAACTTTTGTAATTCGGTAATGAAATGAAGAAAGTTGTAGCATTATTTTCTCAATTGATTATTAACTAATATTTGAATAGATTACTTCAAGTGAGAAACAGATATGCATATTCAGTCTCGGGAAAATAGACAAAGACAAAAAGAGTCAATCAGACAACGACAAACAAAATCCGTGAGCTAAGACGGCTAGGCTTAGCTACACAAAAACTCATGGTGAAGTACAATGGGTCCACAAAAAGAACCAATAAAAAAGACATGTGTAAAGCGTAGGCTAAATGGCTGGCGGATGAAAAAAAGGAAAGGCTAAATAGCCGTAGTCTAAAAATGTATATCTATGCTCTTAGCTTGAAGATCAACTTGACTATTCTAGTATTTTTTTTTTCCAAAAGTAAGCGTTGATACTTCTCTAGTCAAACAAATATGAAATTCGTGTCAAGGGTGTCATGGTAAACTAAAGATGGTTTTATGAACAGGATGTTGATCAGTTTTGTTTTAGGCATAATGGAAAACATGAATAACATACCTGATTGCAGCAGTACAGGTCAGCAGAGAATCCAGATGGAGACGCAGCAATAGTGTTTGACATGATTGTCAGCTTGGTCTGGTTCCTCCTTAGGGTGCAATCTAATGATGGTGATGAAGAAAACCGAATAGGGTGTTCGGTTGGGAGAGAGAGGTCGATTGATGTTATGAACTAATAAGGTTGTCTCAATTGTCTAACCTTGAAACCTCTACATTAGTCTCCTTATATATGCACCCAAGAGGAAACTCTAATTAGTTAATAAGGGTAATAAGGCCCATCAACAATTATCAACTAATTATTTAATAGGTTGTTATATATTTTGATCTGTATAATTTAAATGATTATAATGGCTACTAGATTGAATATTACACCGTAATATATTTAATCTTACACAGGAAGATTCATGTAGAACCCTCATTTAGGTCCTAGTGTAGTGAGTTCATAGGAAAAATCACTAAAGCAAACGGATGGCCCATCAAAATTCATAAAACGAACATTGAGTTTCTGATTTAAAAAAACATATATAGCCTATATAGGATCCCTTAGTACGTCCATCTTTATTTTTGCAAAATTGTTTGTTTTGTGAATGCTAATGGGTCAAATATTTATTTTTGGGATTTTCCCCAATTGACATCTTTAGCTTATAAGTTATAATGATGTTTAAATCTACCACCAACCATCTACCCATATGTTATTATGAGGCATATGGATACACGTTGCATGAAACACCGACTAATGTGATGAAACAAGTGAGAAAAATATATATTTTCACCGTTCAAACTTACTCTTTATAGAAAATATTAAAGCAAATTGATGAAGAGTTGGAGTTTAAAGATACATTTGTCACATTTTCTTTGCTACGTGCCCAAAATCATTAACATAATCACCGATCACTCTCCTACTATATAAATCACCCACCCCACCACCCACAATAAGCAAGTGTAAGAATTGAAATCATAAAAAAAATAATCAAAGATGAAAGGACCAGTGAGTCATGTAGCCATGTTAGCAATGATAACCATGGCTCTAGTCATGGTGCACCCAACTGAAGCCATTAGTTGCGGTGAGCTTGCTGGTATGCTCTCACCATGCATAAGCTACCTGAGGTCAGGTGGTTCACCATCTGCGGATTGTTGCAGTGGAGCTAAGAAGGTTCAAGGTGCCATCCGGAGCCAAGCAGATAGGCGAACCGCTTGCAACTGTGCTAAGAGTGCTGCTGGGCAGCTGCAGGTTCGGGCTGATGCCGCCAGTGGCCTTCCTGGCAAGTGTGGTATCTCTGTCAACGTTCCTATCAACCCCAACGTCGACTGTAATAGGTGAGTTGTTTTGTGGAACTAACTTAAGGGCTTAATTAGTGACTAAACCAATGTGTGGTTCAATTGTGTAGCATTCCTTGAGGTGGCAGGGATGAGTTGCCGGAAAAGTAATAATTGGAGCTATGGTTTTAGGTGATGGTATTGCAGGCGGAATAAACAAGCGTGTTTGTTTTATATACATGTTTAATAGCGTCTAGTACAATGTATTACGGTTCAATGTAGAATCGGCGACAACGTATATGTTAAGTAGTCATGTCGTAATATATAGTCTTTAAGTTGCATCTGTTTTGATTTTTAAAGGTAAGCCTATCAATGCAAGATCACAAACACTAATAATACAACTAAATGGATCATTATCCGATCCATGGTTTAACTAAATGGGTCATAGTATCATATTTTTACACCCAAAACTAACCACTGAACCAGTATTGAATTTTCAATTGTAAGAAACATCTATCAAGACATTAGGAACAAAGATCAGCATTCACAATATAGCATAACAAATTTTGATCATTTGAATAGCATGCAAATTGTGAACTGTAATATTGAAGCCTATTGCAAACTAGTAAGAGAACAATCAAATGAATTAAAATTGATTAAAATAAATTTAAAAAAAAAATAGTCAAAATAATAATAATAATAATAATAATAATAATAATAATAATAACAAAGATCTCAAATTTCTCTAAATTATGACTTTTTTTTCTGTTACTAGAAAGTCCAAGGGGCTGTTTGTTTACCTCTTAATGAGGCTATTAATGGTTCAGACCTCTTACTGGTTTAGCACTTAATGGTTCAGACTGTTTCGCGAGCTGATGTCTGAATGGTTCAGACATTTGCCTCTGAATGGTTAAGCATTATACTAAGTCTGAATGGTCAAGACCTCTAATCTGAATTGGTCAGACATTTGTCTTTGAACGGTTAAGCATTATACTGGCTCTTAATGGTTCAGACCTCTTACTGGTTCAGCACCTAATAGTTTAGATCTCTTATTGGTTCAGCGCTTAACCATTCAGAAGTTGCCAAACAGCCCCTAAACGTTCAAAATATTCAACTAAGGAAATAAAAATATATATATTGCTTCAATAGATGACACTCATTCGACACTACACGTAGATAAAAATGCATATACGTAGCAACTAATCTGTTTTCATTTTGGTATATCTATTTAAGGGCATTTGCATATTCTCTCATGTTTGTCATGTAACTATTGATCATGTTACCCAAAATAAATACAAGTTTAAAAATGGTATAGGATAGTCTTTTTTTCTTACTAGATGGATGTTTATATGTAAGCATAAGGTGATAATTTTATGACTTTTTAACAAATTAACCCATATTGACATCAAACACCACCCAGAAAACAAAAGGCACACTACAACCAAACAGTTCCCAAATCATCATACCACCAATTCATATTTTTGTAAAACATAAAGATTTCGAAACAGTAACCATAACACCTGTTTCTTCACGTCAAGCCAAGTACCGATACAACTTCCTATCGTCTTTGTCCCGTTCTAGAAACTCCCTCTCGATAAGCGACTCGATTCTCTTCTTTATCACAACCGGGTTCGGTAAAAACCTCGACTGCAATTGCTTTGTAACCTCAGCCACAATATTATTATGGTCCAAGACACGTCTTGCTTTCATAATCCTAACAATCGCCGCTTCTATCTGAGGTTTTCTGTCCTCCTCGACTCTCTGTCTTGTCTCTTGTTTTTCAGGTTCAGATTCCTTCTGCGCGGCAACGGTACCAATCTTCACCTTGTAAAACTTGCTAGAAAACTTATCGTTAAAGAAAAACACGTCATCTTCTACAATGTCTTTGCTCATGGGTTCTTTCCTAAGCACGTTTTTCCCTTTAGCACAAGCTAACGACTGCAAACAACGTTTTAAATCCAAACTCGGTATCTCGGTAGCCTGTTCAATTTCTCTATAACTCAACCCATCTCCATTGTTGAACAACATAAGAACACACATTTGGTACGTCGAAACGTTCAGCTCGTGCTTTTGGCCTTTAGCGAACGTCGCTTTTATATCAGCAGACCCCATGTTTGTTTGCCAGGTCAGCCTGCGCCCGCTGTGGGTCCCGAGATAATACGTCTTGAACTTGTCACACACGGTGAGTATTTCGGATGGAAGGTTGCACGCGGTGGTTGATTGAGTCGGCCATGACCCGGTTGTGAGAACATGGACCACTAGTGTCGGCCCATCACCTAACTCGGGTCCCATCGCTTCGTAGAATCCTTTCATCGTATCATCAGACGTTTTCATATCGGTAAACATACCTTCCAGTTTTGACGTAAATTGATATCCACATTCGGTTTTTAACTTCAAGATCAAACTTCTCTCTGCGTCTTCCGACACACTCTTATTAAAAAGAAGCCTTTTCGCCAAGTGTTGTTTATAATACTTTTCGAAAATATCTTTTTCTTGAAGATAACGAAAAAGCATCATAACTTTGTCGAGTACAATCTCGACATCCTCTTCACTAACGCCTTTTAAACCTTTCCTTAGCTTATCATCGACAAACAGCGAAATAAATTCCGGGGACCGAGTATTTAAATTAATAAAATACTCAAACGAAGAATTCACAGCGTTTTGGAACATTTTGTCATTGTTAAACGCAAGATTAATGATCTTATCATGTTTATCTCTTTCATCCAAAAGACGTTGTACGAAATCCACAGGATCTTTTAACCGTTCCGGATCCGTTGCTAATTGCTTACCCGTTTCCCGAATGTGTGATGTCATCACGTCCCTTATTAATGACAACCCGTTCGGCACTCTTTTGAACAAATTATACATTCTACCCAAATCTTCGTATTTATCATCCATAAGCATACTAACTAACCCCGAATTCTCCATGTGTACTAATCTATTCATCTGGCTTTCGATCATCTCTTTTTCCACCACATTTGTTATTTTCACTTCGCTTTTCACATCCAGATATTGTGAAACTCGTTCGATCTCCTCATTCAACCGTTTTTCAGCTTTCTTCAAGTAATCCCCACAGTCGCAACTTTCAATAAACAGTTGAGATTCAGCACGGTAAAAATCAGCGGAAACGGCTAAAAACGGTTTTTCAAAATCTTCTTGGTAAACCGAAGAACCTAATTCCATTAACATTTTAACCACGTTTCTCATTAAGCCACGGTTAATTACGTCACCTCCTCTTTCTTTCTGCACGAGTTCCAAAAGTGTGTTTTTAAGTCTTGTTTGGATCTTGATTGTGTGGACGATATTATCCCGCCATAAATTAAGCCCAAGCTCATGAACGGGTGTTTTGTGTGTACTAGGAATAAACGTTCTATCCATGTACATTAATATGTCTCGTATCATTTGTAATGCTTTGTTGTGTTCTGTCCATTTCCTGTCGAGTTCTTCTAGAAACAAAGCTCCCTGAGCAGCTTCTATTGACACTGCTATTTCTTTTAAATGTGAAGTCATGGTTGACACAAGCCCGGAGTAGAGCTTTTCTCCAAATTTATGCAGCACCATATTGTAGGCATTCCTGGATTTATAGAACAATGAATGTCAACGTTAACTTTCTGGACATATATGATATATCATATATCTATCATTTTATTTAGGGTAGATCTTTTTTATCAATTTAATGATAATAAATGTATTTCATGATTTGGTACCACTATATTACGTTGTCAATGCATGCTTATCTATCTATAAAAGGACCACGAAAATGAGGAGCGTGGAAATAAAAACATCACTACACACGCCTATTTATAAGCCCTAGAGTCGAAACTGGCTGTGTTATAAGATTAACCTTGGATACGAAACGAATATTATGTAATTAATGATATCGAAATAAGGCTGCAAGTAAACTTCAACTTTATACGCCTTGAAGATTGAGACGACAATCAGCAAGCAAAACTATCTTTAACTTATACTCAACTCTGACTCTCTTTACTTCCATTTGGGAAACCAAGATGAGGGAACAACAATGATAAGTAATACACAATAGACGACAAGAGTATATCTAAGCTTTACACTGACATGCGCATACTTCAGAGCGTATGCAAAATCAATGACCAACCATAACGAAGTTGCCTTATACGTGACGATCACACATCCATTATAAGCACAAATCATAAACCACATAACACAAGTCATCGAAGATATTGCTTGTTTCAACCACTTTGAAAGCACAAGCTTTGTCAAACACACGTAACACGATACCACCATGTCACCAACACCATCTCCATCCAATTCAACCGCATCAACAAAACATTCTACTATCCAGATAATAACATCCGTAAATAATTTCAAACAAAAAGTGCACAACATCCAGTATGTTTGATCCAGATATTCAGTCATCTTGTCTAAAGCATACAGAAACCCTAGACATAACAAAAATCCACGAAACAATCTCATCCTTCTGCTAATTAACTCTAAAACATCATCTACACACACAATCAAACCAAATCATGTACAAAACACATCCTAAACACAACAACCTAATGTTCAATTAACACAAATACAGTTCTATACAGTTAAATACGGTCATATAAAGTTATACACACAACGAAACCCTAAATCGGCGTCAAACTCGTTCAATTCATAAAATTAAAAGGCAGTAAACGAATCAAATCAAGCTAATTAGCAAAATAACGGAATAAAACAACGATCGAAACCTGTAAAGTTCTTCGAAACTGAGGCCGCTAGCGTTATGATTGTAAATCTCGTGAATCGCATGCTCCAGAATCTTCCAAGTCTTCTCGGCGTACTTTGGATCTACAACCACTCGATGTTTAAACGCTTCGATTTGAAAATTCATCTTCTTCTGTGAACTCATTTTTGTTTTGAATCGATTCGCCCAAATTCGTGTGTTCTAGAACCTGTATTTGTTTGTTGAGTTCTCTCTCACACATTGGAAGATAGTTTCTGGGCTGTATTTATACTCCCGGATATAATTACAGTCACACGATATGATTTAATTATCTGTTGAAATAATAATAATGGTGTTTGGCTGTTTTTCTTTTGTTTTTTTTTCCTGTAAGTTTTATCTATAAGGTTATCACACTTTTTAAATCGAAGAGTTTTATATTGTTCCATTTTAACCAGACTATGTTTAAATAATAATGGTGTTTGGTTGTGATCTACAAAATTATTGATATAGCCTTGTTTAATACATATTTAGTTTTAAGCAAAGGATTATAGAAGTTGAATAATATAATTCTTGATGGGGGTAAGAAAATCGGTAAGCAAATAGTAACATATTTGTGTTCCGTAATTTGCTTAATGTGAAATGTACAAGTGTTTTTTCTACTTAATATTGGCTCTGTATCGAACAAACATTAGGTTGCGACGCGGTTTGTTGAATATTTACTTGCCAACTTATTGCAATTAGTTGTTTGGATAGTGAAATGAATAGTTCATATTGTCTGGTCGGCATTTTTGCATCCACATGGCAAGTGTTGGAGGCGAGGTGGGGTTAACTTATTCTCAGTCTAGGAGACTGTTTGGGTGTTCGTTTGCAAGTCCAAGTGAGGCGGTGGAACTATATTGGAAAGCCAAGGTTTCCACGGTTCACACTTCTGTTAAACGCAGATTCACCCATATTGAAGATGGGGATCCGAGATAACATTCAACACTTAGGATTTCGCAGGAATGGGATTAACAGAGAGGCCTTTCGTGCGAATAGGATGTCTAGTTACGCGAACAGACTGTTCAGTCGCGCGAGTGGACTTGCTCAGTCGTGCGAATGGTCTCTGTTTGAATGAGTAGGTTCTATTTTGTTTGAACAGTCTCGTTTCTTGGCTGCAATCAACCTCTACACTAACCCACAGCTATGGATTTAGTTGTGAGCTCGGTGGGTTCAAGATTTCGCCAAGTTCCAGATCTGAAAAAAAAGTATTTTATAAAATTTTTGAATAAAATAGAACTTCATTCTTTACCTTGGACCTCAATATGGTGAGCTTCATCATCAGACTGCCAAGGCAAGTCTGTGAAGACATCCTAGAGGATACCCAAGTTGCAAAGATTTGAAGAATAGTAGAAATGTAAAAGAATCAAGTAGAAAATGTTGAAGTTAATGAGCTAAGACTCACTGAGGAGCTTCTAGTATACTCTGCTTGAAATGCAATAGGTCAGTAAGTTGAGAGAATTCGGAGTGAGTGGAAGGTGTGAACTGAGGGAATGGGTTCGTATTTATAGTCGAAGGGAGTGTTTGGTGCGAGTGGGCTTGGGACGGATGGGCCGGTCGCACGAATGGATAGTCCATTCGCACGAAGAGACTAGTCCAGTTGCTCGAAGAGTTAAGTTGACCGTTTTCGCGTATTTTAGCCGGTTTTAATTGTTTCAAGCATACAAGTGTGATGTATATGTATCAGTATAAATAAAATGCATGTATAAACTTATATTGCAAGTATTTCATGTATGACTTTACGTGTATAAGCAGGTATCGATGTTTACAACGTATAACGAGTATGTAACAAGTATGTAAAAAGTATGTATAAGATGATGTATAAAATAATCGAGTTTTATTATGATCAAAGCTTCGGATTACAATGTTTGGAAAGGAAAGTACGAATACAAAAGAATTACAAGTCTCCAAAAATAGAAATACAAAATACTTTTTAAATAAGAAAAGTACTAAAAAGCGAAGCGTTACATACCGTGCTTTGATTTGTATAGCATACACAATAACTTATGCAAGCACTAGACATATTAGAATGCACCTAACACCTTTCACGAAACATACAATTTGAATCAAATGTTAATTAACCAAACTGATTTTAGAAACATTAAATGTTAATTAACTCAACGTTTCATAATTTGTGTAATAAAGAAAGAACACAAAGTGTAATTTAGTCAAAGAATAATGATAATCGAATAATAATGTGTAACGTTTGAGAGATGTTATTGGAGTTAGAAATCAAGTAATCCAACGGTAATAATAATGTGTTATATTGTTAAATCAAAATGTACAAGTCTTCATCACACTTCTCTTCTTTATATTGGTTCTTTTATCAAAGGATTGTCTTGTCTATATATATTGTTTCTTTATCAAAGGGTTTTTTTTGTCTAATCATAAAAAATACGCAACTGGTTAGAATAAATAGAAAATGATAAACTTTTTAGTATGTTTAAGTCTGTGTAGGTAGTTTTAACTCTATTATATATATATTGTTGATGAGGATTGATTAATAGTAATTTTATTTTTATAATAATATATAGTTTTTTTATTATTTTATTATTTAATATATTATAATAGTTTATTATTTTATTTACTTTTAATAACATATTTTTCTTTTTTTATTAAACATATATTTCCTTTTTTTAATAATTATTTTTTCTTTTTTTGAACATATATTAATTTATCGATTAATTTGATACTTATTTAATAATTTACGTTTATAATTTTTTCCTAAAAACTTAAGTACGTAGTTGTGCTTGATTTCTTTCCCTGATATTCCGTTATAAGTTTTGTTAAAACCGAAATTATACTCAAAATAAAATATTTATTTGGTATTATAAAACGATACGATGATAAACTAAATCTTTCTGATGGTTTGACTTTCTAAATAATATACTTTATTTTCAAATCATGTTTGTTTTACATGATCATTTACTCGGTTTCGTCGTAACGCGCGATATACAAAAACTAGTTATCATTAAAAATCACAAAAAATGGTGAATCTACATTAGTTTCATGAATAGTTATAATTACATTAGAATGTACTAGGTTAGAGACATGTGTACTACATGATTGAATAAGATATAAAATGTCAAGTAAAAAAAGATGTTCATAATAATACTAGGTTATCACTCGGGATTGCTTCCCGGGCTAGAGAAATTTAATTAGATAAATTTTAAGTGTATAAACAAAATAAAATACAAAGTGCCATGTTATATAAATTAGTGACAAATTGGAAATACAATTTAAAGATAGTGGAGTCCCTTTGAAGATTTTTCATAAAATTAATCACGGGTTGTGAAGTTATAGCCAAACTTATAAACTTATTGATTGGTTATGATTCGTGTAATAATTTACTTTGTATTAAAAATTTATTGATTAATAAAACAAATGAAAAATTAGTTAAATCAAAAGCATTAATCCGGCTTCCAGAATACTACTATAGTATCTAGAATACTACTATAGTATCTGACATTATAAAAATTATTCTAATGGAAAACCATATATATTAACTATTGAATAAAAGAGGAAGTTAATTTTGAAGCACAAAGTTGTTGGCAATCAGGTAAAGAATATTGTTATTGGTTTTAAAAGCCTAAAAGGGTCAGCAATTTTAAAAGCTTTGTAATATTTGACTATGAATATGGTATTGAGTCAACATCCACAAACATCGTATATGAAAAAAATACAAACATACTACTTTATAAAATGAATGAAAAAAATAGAATATTACAATCAAGATACATGTAATTGAACATAGAAACATAAAACCTTAGATGGAGACAGTAAGACTACCAACCTTGAAATTAAAAAAAAATCCCTAATCTGCAAAACAAAAATTTATAGATTGGTATATTAACTAGATTTTTCACCCGCCGCGATGCGGCGGGGAGCCACTATAATATAATCGCATCCATTGGTTACAAATTTGGATTACAACAAACATTGATTATTCATAGCCAAATACATCAACCGATAAATGATACAAAACAACACTCTAAATGAGCTTCATGTAGTCCATGTAGTCCGTCTAATACAATCTAACCAATAAACAATCCGGCTCCAGTAGCAGCAAGCGTACCTGTTACAACGGTCTGCACCACTACCAAAGCAGTAGGATCATCCGGTATCAATACAACTGCTAGTATCACTGCCATCAGAGCTGGTAGCGCAACATACACTAAAGTTGTAAGAGAGTATCCGTCAGCCCTTTTAAGCAAGCTGAGAAGCCCTAACACCTCGGATTTTGATAGAAGCCCCAATTTCTCAATAGGAGTGACTAACAAACCCTAGCTCCTCTACTTTTGACAACGGCCCTGCCTCTCTATGTTGCTCAATACTTTACGCTTCTTCAGCTTTTTGAACACATCCACTTCAACTTGCTCGTTTCCTTCGAAGATTATCCCCGTGTCAAACCACTCATTTTTCTATCAAATGTCATACCTGTTCACCTGCATTCATGCTTATCTAATTAAGAAAATTAAAACACAATAAATGTCGGACGTGTGACATGATGTCATTATACAATTAGCAAATCAATAATTATTCATAAAGATCACGACTATTCATGTAGTAAGTTTTGTATTTTATTTTTTTCACTAAAAAATGCCAGCTGATAAAGTTAACCTATCTTGTACACTTCATTTACATACACCGCAAATGCCTAGAAAAAAATATCGATTTTTTGTTATCAATGTGCTAACTTGAAAAGTAGAGATGATAGATGAAAGTAAACTTATTGAGAACTCACAATATTGTGCACCCCGTTTTGACTGTATGGCTTCACTAATGAATAATTTATATAAAGTGAGTGATATGTTATCTTATAAATAAATTTCAACATATGTTAATAATATACTCATTAATCTGGTAACATACCTCTAAACGACATGTCTTAGCAAAAAAGTCAATAGTTACCGCCTTGTTGCTGGTTAATTTGCCATTGTCAGTCTCCAACGACCACATAACTGATCGGCCGGAATCACACGAACAAACTAAATGACATAGACTTAAGACATAGCCATTATAACTATTATATATGATTTTACCTTATGACGGATGTCAAGCAAACAGGCTTGTTAAGCATCTGTGATGGTGAAAAAAATGCAACGTTAGTTATATAAGATTACACATAAAGATTAAACGCATCTATGTAGTACACTTCAAACGACATACATTTAACCAGAGGCGGATGTAGCTTGAGAATAGGGGTAGCCCCCGCGATCCCTTGATACTACGACATTAGTGTAAATTTTAGAAAAAAATTATGTTTTTTCGATTTCTCTGCCCTGTAGAAAAGAATTTTTTGAAACGTTACCCCTTCACATTTTTTTCTAAATCCGCCACTGACGTTAACTGTAGATGTCAATGACCACACACAAATAATAGGTGTTAATCGATAATCAAGTTATCTAACAACATACCTTTTGGGATTCCATTATGAGGGATAGCAGAAATTCTAGTTCTAGCAGCTGCAAGTGACAATTACAGAAAACGTAATAGTCATTATTCACCCTTACACTACTATAAAGATAACCATGCATGTGGAACTAAACAAAACAAAGTCTTACCCTGCTCCTTTTTTCTTCACTCCATTAACACCAAGCAACAAAATTTGTTCTTCTTCAACTGATTAACACCAAACGGAAAAGAGATTACTAAACACAACTCTAATTTCACACTAAATAACATCAATGAGAAACAAATCACAACAAAAAAAAATTAATCCAACTGTAACATCACACCAAATATGTTAAAACTTCAAAAAATAAACAAAATTTAACCCATACCTTAATATATTATAAATATATTAAGGTATATTAATAATATACCCTCCTGAAACTTTTCACCAACACTTAAAATCATACTCTCGGATCTTCTTGTGTGCCATTCTTGTTCCTCTAAAACCCTGTTACAAAAAAATAAAAACAAACACAACAGATCTCAACTCAGATCCACATTACCCACATCAAATTGATCAAAAAGACTTACAGTTTTGTTAATTTCATTGGGTTTAAGAAAAACCCAGATCATAAATTGTCGTATAATAAAAAGAAGATTGATGAAATTTGAGACTTACCGTTTCTTGAAAGGCACGACGCTTGTGAGTACCTTATTTTTTTATTTTTTTTTTTGCGTTTAGACTATCTCTAACCGCCTCTAGAAAAGGGGAAGCCGCCAGTGCTAATAGGCTTTGAAACCACCATCATCGGAGTTCTTAGACTCCTCTAAACCCATCATCGTTGTTGTTGTTGTCTGGTCCCTTATCATAGACCACCAGAAACCACCACTGCAGCCGAGTCTTAGAAACCCAAACGCTTTACCATCGCCACCGTCCATCTGAGCCACAACCACCACTTCTACTTGCCATTTAAACCCACACCGCCGTGGCCGGCCAGAGGCCATGGCCGGCAACGCCGTCTTCATCGTTCTCAGTTTCTTCACTTCTTTAAACCCCCCTCTATGTGCATATTGTGAAAGCAAAAGAAATGAGAAATGAACGTGGTGGCTAAAACAAAAGAAAAGTAAGCTTCTTGGTCAAAATAAAAAACAAAAGAAGACAATTGGCGCATAGTGGCGATGTAATTTGATATATTTAATAATATGAAATCAAAGAAAGTAGAGTAAAATAAAGCAAGATATGTCTAAAATAAACTCACTTTCGAGCGAATAAAAAAAAATCGATTAAAGAGATTGATAGTATAAAAATACTAAAATACACTTCAATTAACAAATATCATTACCATCTGCTCGGATGCTAGGAATTCTGAGTTGGTTGTCACCTGGTGACCAACGTCCCAAATGATCTTGTCTTCAGGGATGTTGAAAAAACATGGTGCAGTGTGACGGTTAGTTCGACGGCCCCTAAATTTTCAGGTAACCCCCGGTCTTTGAACCTGTATAGACTCTTCTCGAAGCTCACCAGCCAACCTTTCGAGTTCCTATATATCATAAAATTATGAATATATTAAGTAACAATACTCTAGAATGTATGACTTTCCTTCTCATTCATACTTTATAGCTAATCCATACTACTAATATTACTCCATTCTCTATTTAATAATAATATTGTGACTCATGACTCCTTGAGCCCTTCATCTTTGACCATCATTATATAGAACACTTTTTCTTTATTCTATTTTTTCTGTCACACCCCCAAAATACCACATGCGGAAACCCCGCTAGGCGTGGGACGTACCAGGATCTAGCCACCAACCACATTGAACTAATATTAAGATATTAAATAAAGTTTCCATTTATTTAAGATAAAACATTCTTAAACATAATCCAAGTGTTAATGTTCAGCGGAAGCATAAGATAAGTCATCATTCAATGTTTCAAAACCAAATAAGTGAAAACCAAATGTATTTTCATGTGTTCTCAAAAGGCTCGACCCATGACTACTCCAGCGATCCCAGACAGCAAGTTCCTCGTCCATAGAATCTAACGACCTGCGAGCATGCAACAAGTGTATCAGACAACGCTGGTGAGTTCATAGTTTTACAAAAACGTTAATTGCCAAGTGTTTAGTTCAGTTTATTGATAATGTTGATAATAACTCGAGTACCGTACAAGATGGCTCCAGATTGTTTTGCCCGTCCCCAATGCCCCATATCTAAGCATTGGTCATGATTAAGGTCATTAGTTCACGCCCGTCCTCTCAGGTACGGAGTGAGGTTGCCAAGCCTAATAGCGCTATCAACTAATACCCTGTTACCTCTCAGGTAACTAATTCGGTATAAGATGGGACTTAAGGTGATAGGAAATGAGTGTATTATCTAACATCCCAGTTTTTACCCAGAAAAGACTTATTCCTCTCAGGAATACCAATTTGATTATCCCACCCACCGGGACGCATGCTCAAGTGGACTGAACTCACCTTAGTTTTGCTCGGTATGTTAAGTTACCCGTTCCAAGTTAGTCAGCCAAACCCTACCGTGGCTACCAATGAAATCAGTTTCATAATCAATTATGTCACGTATTTTTCACAGATTGCATTCATCACAAAGATCACTGTACAACACGTAGCAAGTACCCAATTCTCATACAAGTCCACACCCCATGTGCATGTCACATAACCACACATAACAGGTGAGTTTGCTACTCACACAAATCAAATCAGATTTCTCATTCCTAGTCAATGTTATTAACATGCAACAAATAGAATTTTATAAACACAAATATCCATCATCATACACATCATGAACTATTCAAAACCTTATGTTATGTGGACATATTTGTTAATTAAACTATTCTGTTTGTTTTGTTCTGTTGCAGCATCCTCACGAAGAACCAATTCTTCATGAGATGCTCCCATGGCGAAGAACCCTAATGGCGAAAGACCATTCTTCGTCAAGAATGAATGTGACGAAGAACCCCCTTGGCGAAGAATCATACTTCGTCAGGAAGTGACTGTGACTAAGAACTCTGGTTGTTCGTCAACGGCCAATCAACGAAGAATCAGGTCCTTCGTCGACCTGAGTTCTTCATGAGGAATCCTCCGTCGCTGTTCCTCAACAGATCATCCTGATCATCCTGATTTCTTCAATAACAACTATCCGTAATTTCCATAAACACGTTACCATTTTCCCAAAACAGATCAAACATTATGATTTAACAGTTATTATTCATGCTCATACGGATCCCTAAATTATAACAGTTTCCTTAATACACATAAACAACCATTCTAAACAATCATTGACCCTAATTATTCAATGATCACACAAAATCAGATTGTTAATTTATCATGATATAAATTCATCAAGCAGAACTATCAAACCACCACATGAACATGAACGTATACAAATCATCGAACCCTCATCATGCAAGTTCTAGATTTACAATCCTATTAATGGAACCCTAATCTCACATAAGATCACAACATCAGGATTTTAGCAACGGACAATGATGAACACTAACTGTGATACTGAAGTGATTAGCTTATTCGAGATGGAAAGGCTTCGAGACCCACAATTGTCATCGCACAGGAAGAAGAAGAAAGGAAGAGAGTTTTAGGGTTTGGTGTTTGAGTTCTGTAGGTTATACAAACAAAATAACTGTCGGGCTCATTTTGGGCCACGAATGGACCTGGGCCGAGAGTCCTCTGAGCGAAAGACTCCCTTGGGGAAGAACCTTCTTCGCCACGTTGTGATTGTGATGAAGAACCTTAGTTCTTCGTCAAAAGGACAGTCAACGAAGGATGGGTTCTTCGTCGACTTGAGTGTGATGTGCGGCCCAAAGTTAAGAAGCATGAACACGTCATGTCTAAACATTAAACAGCTCCTAGATTGTCATTTACAACCCACATAACTGTAACACCTCGTAAAAACGTGTCCAGTTATGTGAAGACACGTGTCCTAAACCCTAATCATGTGAAAGATTGAGTTTGAAGGACTAAAGTTGTCAAACGATGAAAATATGTATGTGAAGGGACTAAAAGTGTCAACATGCCAAACTTGCGCCTCGGAATGACCACACACGAAGAATATATTCTTAAACGAGTAATTATTCGGATATAAGAAGCCGTTTGTGAAAATAATCGAAAGATTATAAACTACAGGGGTTAAATGTGTCAACATGTTAATTCTTACCTCAGAGTGACCTTTTAACGAACCCGGGGCTTCGTATTATTCAAATATACTCTCAAGAATAAGTGATACAATCTCACGAGGTTTCGATATCGTTAATTGATATTTACGCAAATTCCCAAGAATTAGGGTTAAAAGCGTCAACGAGGTGAAACTTGTGTTTTCGGTGATCGTTTAACGAAACCGGACCTAACAATGTTTGGTTATACTCCCTAGTTCATCTACAAACTAACTACAAGGGCTAGAAGTGCTTAAAATGAAAGTTATAAAGCTTAAAAAGGTGCAGGGACCAATTGTGACAACTTCTAAAAGTTGTTTTGAGGGCTAGCGTCGCGCGACCACCCCCCCTGTTCACCATGGCGCGACGCGACGTTTCCAAATCGACAGAATGTGCATGGCATCTGCAGGTTTGTCATCTTTCTTGAGCTCCAAACAAGTTTAAACGAATTCTAGGGCTGTTTGATGGTTTTAAAAACCACTCTGGACACCTGGAGCCATCTTACAACACCCCTAAACACCTGTGATGATCTTGGATGACCCCCATTCACTATAAATAGGCTCCTTTGGGCAGCCTTTACACTTGCACATTCACTCAAAATCACTTCTCTCTCTAGGTTCAAGCATTCCTTGAGCATTCTGGGATTCCTGATAAAAAAGGGAGCTCATTCTAGTAGAAAAGATTGCTAGTACCCTTTGTAAGTGTCTTAGCCCCCCTCTTTTGTTCAGTTTCTTATTTAAAAACTGAAAAGTCAAAGTTATGTAAAATAGCTTTGACTCTCGGTTTAAACTCAAATGGTCCAGCCATTGTTCGAGGCGAATATGGCTATGTGACCATAATTAGGTAAGTGTTAATCCCTTATAAGGGCACCTCCTAATTATCTCGTTTGCTTAGTTAATTGTCGGGTCAAACTATTTAATCAAAAAGTCAAACTAGTCAGAATTTGAAATAATAAGCAAAACTAACAATGCAGAGATTATAAATTATATTTTATCATTCTAATAACTTGGTAATTATTATTAGAACATGTTTAAGCATGTTCAACCCGACAATTCTGAGTTAAGGGTCGGTTCGCAACCGAAAGTCGCAAAAGCTTGACTTTTGCTTTGACTTTCAGTTCTGACCCGATTAAGCTTAATTCTTCTATGTTTTAAGCTTCCATTAGGACCACATTATGTTGTAGTATAACACTCTAAGGTTATATTACTTGGTCATTTGTATTCTGAATTATATGCTAATCTCCGTTATTATGCTTATAAATGCCCGTTATGTCCTTATGATATAAAAACGAGATTTTTTAAAATGTGAGAGGACAAAAAGCTTCATTACTAATATATAAGTATGTCAATTAAATTTGACATCAGTTTCTGGTCTCAATCGAAAGTTATGCAACATATCGTAAAATGAAAATTTTTATTAATTAAATTGCATTTTTAGCATAACACATGCTTAAGCATAGAATTTGACCTAGAACTCATTACCTACTATTAAGATATTACTTTTAGGGATTTTTGGAATTTTTGGTCAGATTATAAACTGACCGTATCATTGAGTTCTTGTATAATTCGATAAATGACGATAATACCCTTTTTGTTCATAAAATGGGATTAGCATAAGATTTGCATGCCAAACCTTTTCCTACTGATATAATATATTAAATAAAATATTTTGAAAATCTTAGACTGATCAAAATCTCAGATTTCCATAAACATCTTAACTATCGTCAATTATCGACTTTTACGCTACATAAGCGCATAGTATGGTTTAAAACCATACCAAACACTTAAGACTTGTTACCTACTGATTTTGTAAATAAATTTTAATATTATTACAGCAGGTATAAGTCATGAACTCAGACTTCCAATTATGTCCTTAAAAGCGTGTGTGAAATGACCAAAATACCCTTTCGGGGCATAGTTTGGCCATAAACGGTATATTACACATATGTATGATATCTTACTATTATAACAACATAAAATAAATATTTTACTAATTACTTAAGACCAAAATACCAGTTTACTATAAAACCTCTTTTATAAATATTAAAATGACCAAAATGCCCCTACGGGACTTAAATTGGTTTTAAATACTGTTTGGGCATATATGTTAACATCCTACTGATGTATTATCATATTTTAAGCATAATAACATATGAGACCTGTATATAATTCATTTGGTTACCCGTTATGCATTTATGCGTTCGGTTCGGTTTATGTAGCTAGTTTACATAAATTAGCTGAAATGGGTTTCATCTTATCATTAAATCTTCAAAATCCAGAATGTGTTTAGTTTACCCATATTATACAAGTATCCATACTTGTCGGGTCTAAATCACATTCCATTCCGGACTCCGCTTAATCTAGCGTTTCGAACCGTAAAGAATCTTTAAAACTAACTGGTCTAAGTCTTTGACTTAAATAAAGACCCGCTAGTATCCTAATAGGTTAATAAACCTTCCATACAGATTGAGTAGCTTTGGTAGAAGGTATTTACATAAGGCTTTAGGAAACATACGGCTGAGTTACTTCTTAGACATCTAGCTCAGGTAAATATTTTTAACTTATTTTCCCTTATACGGGCTTGGGATACGGTATATAATAATACCGCTTGGTCGGGTATGAAATCATTTAATCGGATTGTGATTAATAAATTTGCATAACCCGTTTTAATCTGTTTTGTTTGATAACATAAACATTGGGGGTTAATACGACCGTGTCCTGGATATCCTCGACTCATTTCATTTGAAAATGACCACGACCTATGCACGGGGTGTAGGCATACACCTGACAGATGCAAATGCTAAATAACCCATATGTTGGGGATAACTCCTTTGTGGGTTCTATAGTGGTGAGTCGGCTAATCATGACCGGCTTCCAAACCGGCCCCATATGTATGACAAACATGTAATACTGTATACAAGATTTTATTAAAGATTATCCCAAGTTATAAATGGTTTGTGCCTTGTGCACTTACATCAATTTTCATAAACTCTTTTCAAATGAGTCGGTTAATTGTATTTACCAGTGAAAACTGACGTATTTTCCAAAGACTAAGTGACAGGTACCTCTCGTAACTAGGCTGGACCTACTTTGTGTCAAATAAGAGGATCTTGCAAATCCTTAAATGACTGAAGTTTGTTATTTCAGTTTTCTTGTATTTTGTTTTATGATCCGCCTGTGGATCTCTATTACAACCAGTTTGTATATTCTTTTATTTGGACACTCGGACATTATGGTTTGTAATAGTAATATTCTACCAAGCCTTCCGCTGTGCTATATTATTGTGTATATTGACTATGATGATATCAACTACGTCACGATACTCCCCACCGGGCCCACCGGTAATATGTGGAAATATCGGGGTGTGACAGGTTGGTATCAGAGCCAACATTGAGTGAATTAAACACTAGCCTTTTGTGTTTAATCTCAATGACACAATAAGCACATTCCTTAGACTTCCGAGTCTAGGCAAATGACCTAGGATTATTCTCAATTTTCCTTTTTGTCGTTTATATGTTGTTTTACTACAGGTTTACTAATCACTATGCCGCCGAGATATAGAGGCAGTGGAGGAAAAGGAAAAGGTCCTATGAGGGGATGACCATCTAGCCAAACTGGACCCTCACACAGATGCACGCCATCAATGTCATTTACTAGCTCCGATTCACGAGATAATTGGAGACACTCTTTTGAGCCTGCGAGACACTCAATTTCGTTAGGTTCTTCACCTTCAGATCACCCTCCTTTTGGGCCACCCATTCAAGACGAGCCCCAACATTCTCACCATTCTCATCATTCTCACCATTCACATCACTCTCTGCACTCTCATTCATTCCACCATTCTGGTTCTCACTAACTCTATTCCCCGGGCTAATTTAACCCAAATGATTATATTAATGAACTACCAGGTTATAACCCTTTAGGACCCGAGGACCACTTCTCGCAAGATATGGAGATGGACGATGATCCAGATCCAGAATTGCCACCAACTGGGACGCCATCACATCCCATCAGTATCTCTAGCGGTTCTCCTTATGAAGGATCGCCATATCAAGGCCCCGATTCATGGGCCGAACGGTGGAACACTTATACGTGGGAATTCACCCCTTCTTTTCATAACTCTCCTCCACAACCTCCATTAGAGGAACCGTATCTTCAAACGGTTACTCCACCGCCATTGCCTGTTGAGGAACCACCTCAACAACCACTGCAACCACCTCCTGAGCCACCAAGGCGAAGAAGAAATGCACGGATGTCCGTGCGAGGGGGACCGAGATTCAGTACCCCACAAGCTTCAAGCAATTACCCTCCTATCCCTAAAGATCCACAAATGGGTGGACCTTCTCACGCGGTGCCGGAAAATGATCCCCCGTCAGCTACTTATGCACCACCGCCACCGCCAACGGGTTATGAAAACCCGATAATGTAGGACCGGTTATAACTCTTGAACGATTGCGAACTGACTCGTGTAACGTGCGGAATCCGTACACGAATGTGACCGAACACACACGACGTAATATAATCTATGATTCGATTGATAAATCTGAAATCGTACAAGAACCATGAATCACCTTGCCACTTTCTCTCTCTAGCTCCTGTGCTCTCCAATGTAGCAAATGGCAAAAGTCTTTAAGTCTAACCCTAAGACTTCTATTTATAGGCCTTGGAATTAATGAGACTTCTCATTAATTACCAAAATGCCACCTTGCTATTTTTATCTAACTATTACAATATAAAGCTTTGACTTGTTCAGATTATTGCTACGATCTGTATTGACGGAGACGATAGACATAAATGCACCAACAGACTCCCCTTTGGATATTGCCGCAGTCAATCTCGTAGCGTCTTTTCTTTCTCTCTCTCTCTGAGTCTTCTTAAAGCTTTATCACATCTTCAGCAACATAGACTCCCTCTTGTTTGAACAGAATCCCGGTGGATCTGTCTTCAGCTTCAGCTCCCCCTTTCGCTTCAACTCTTTTTCTTTAGGCTCCCCCTTTCGTCAAGCTTTCGTGCTTTTGGGATCGACACCTGGCTTTCCGGTTACAAGCCCTTCAAGGATAGTTACCTGGCTCCTTGAATGCACGCTCCCCCTTGCGTTGAGCTCGTCTTCAGACTCCCCCTTCGACTCGGCTATCGGGATCGTAGTCTGGAATAGCATTTGCAGATCTCAAACATTTATAAGTAAAAGCATTTTGAACATCCAGGATTAAAAATCCTGGCTCTCTCAGCATATGCTAAAATATTTTTACAGTGAAAGCATTTTCAGTTGTCCAGGAATCGTAACCTGGCTCTTTTAAAATTTCTAAATCAAGATCCTGGCTCTAAATATAATAATATGAATATATCCAGGAATACTTGATTCTCTCTCTCTCTATCAACAATCTTCATAGATTTGGCAGTTTTAGCGAACAGGATCGGAAACTGGCTCTTTTACATTACATTTTAACAGTTTAAGAATCCAAATCCCTCACAGTTTAATCATCCAAGTCCAACTTAATGACCTTGGAGATTTCATAAACTGGTTTTGATATTTTTCATTTTAAACACTTCAAGTTTCAAGTTAATGAACTTGTTTTATTCTCAGAAACACAATCAGCGTATTTAAATTTAGAAACTCAACCTTCAGACATTGGTTGTCGAAAAATAAAGTGAAATCAAAATCTTTTTGTATTTTTCTGAAACATAAAGCAGTAAAGAAATATTTACAAACATATTCACAGACAATATTTTTGTTTGAGTTCGCGTCAGAGGATCATATCAGTTTATGACAAATCACTAGTACCGTTGAGCTTTGAACACTTTAAGTTCTAAACGATTCACTTAGATTGTCAGTATACTGATCCACTTAAATTTTCACACAAAGTTCAACTGATTCAAGATACGGATTAGTGTTTTAAGGACTTAAACTTATTCGCGTGTCCCACCTCATAATATACTCCCGTATCAAAATTCCCTAGATTCAGTCTTACAAGGGAGTATACCAATCTGATATCTGTTTCTGGGTTAGTGCGAGACCTTGAGAGCTCAGGTATGAACTTCCGTTCAGTCAAAGAGATGAAGGCTCGACTTTAGGTGTGTACCCTTTAGGGAATCTTTTCTTCAACTGCAATTGATTCATATCTTTCGATATTTTTCAATTTTTGTGCAGAGGGTGAGCTTTTAAAGCTCGTAAAGTATTATACGAGGTCTAGGCCATTGCTTCCGCAATATCAGAAGACCAGGTATAATACCCCAGATATCAAACAGTATAAAGACCTAGTATCTCAGAATCAGGCAATCTCTCAAACAAGATTTCGGGGGTTACCCGTATATCCGAGAGATGTTCCCCACGAGATAAGTAAGTATTTGATATTTAGGTTTATATCTCGAAATCAATCTACTAAGCGTGTAAAAACCTACTGGCATATCATCAGTGAGACCGTTTATCACATTTTAACATTCTATTTCTTTAGCGTACTGTGATTGTCTACTGATGTACTATCATTTCCACTTTTTACACAAAAACTCATTTTTGAATTTTATCATGTTTTTGGCTTTTTCAAATTTTCTAATGTTTTTGGATTTTCTGAAATTTTCTTACTCCCCCTAAAATTCAAAACATTTAAAGAAAATTTGACAAACCGATGTAGATAGCTTTGTCTCGCCATCCATTTTCTGCGTCTCATGCTCTGTTTTGCAGAAAAAATAACATGTAACGCATAATGTACCCCCATGATTTACAACACATTGATTTTTTTACAGTTTGAAAACCGTTTTTCAATTTTGTGAAATTAATCATGTTTGTTCAGCCATGAGGGTTTCGGCGTATTCAATCAACATATTTTTTTTTAATATTTGGATATTTGACAAATTTAAAAACAAACATATTTTTGATTTTTCAAATTTTTTGACAAAATAAAAACATATTTTTGGTTTTTTTAAATTTTTAAAATTTTCACTTTTTAGGGTTTATGAAATATTGTTTATTTATTTACAGAAAATCAAACAAACTCCCTGATTTCAGTTGCAGGGTTCAGCAGCCTTCTCTCCTCGTGCCAGGCTACTCCAACACTCATCTAACTGACATTCCATTTTCTTCGAAAGCACCTGCACATTCAAACTATTCAATTACTTGAACAAGTTACCCCAGGTCTGCTTGACCTTAGGCATTTCAACACAGTATGTTTCATTCAACTTCGGAAAATCTTTGTCATCTTGTACAAAGACTTCTTCAATTTTGATTTCAACTTTTTCATCATTTACCAAAGTCATTTGTTTCTTAACTGACCATGTTTGACCTTTTGGAGTACCTCTTTTGTAAAAATGTGAATCTTTTTGAACATTTTGATTTTGAACAATAGTTGGTTTCCAAAACTGTTGTGGTTTTGTTGTATCGACATTTGTTCTCCAACTTTGTCTTGTTCTTAATCTGGGTGTGTGAGAATTCCAGGTTTGTCTTGAATCGAACCTATTCGGGTTTGATTTCCAAGTTTGATTTGAAGCAAACTTGTTTGTGTAGTACCTCCAAGTTTGTTTTGAATCAAATCTGGTTGACCTTTGTTTCACATCCTCAGATTTCTGTTTCTCAACATCATTAAACTTATTTTTCGTTTCAATACCAACAGGTTTCAGATTTGGACACTTGCGTGCAAGATGTCCAGTTTGATCACATTTGAAACATGTTCTCTTTGAAACATCTTTCACATGTTGTTGTTGCGTTTTCTTTTGAGCATATAACTCTTCATTAGACTGTCGTCTAAATTGGAGTTCTTTCTCTTCTTCGGAACTTTTCCCGTGAACAAAATTCATTTATGTTTGATAATTTGGCATTTCATTTCTTTTCCAACTTTGTTTCTTCTTATAACCCAACCCAGCCTTCATATTTTTCTTCTTGAAACCAGGTTTGTTATAAAAAGTTTTGTGACCTTTCTCAGCAAACTTTGGAATTTCAGATTTTTCAATTTCAACCATTTTGAAAACTTTATCAATCTTTTCTGAAATCACATTCTGAATCGGGAATACAATATCTAAGAATAATTTGTCCGATCCAATCATGGTATAAACCAATCCTTTTGAATCATCATTCAATTTTTTCTCAGATTTTGAGTTTTTCAGATATTCTTCATGAAAACTACCTTCATTTTCCTCCTGTGATTCAGATTTACCTGTTTCAATCGACTCTTCTTTCAAAACACTTTCAACGACCTTACCTACCACCTCTGAATCACTTGAATCATCAGATTTGGAATAGGTTACGTCAATGTTATCTGGCAATTGATCGACCATGTTGAAAGCTTTTTCGACTTTCTCATCATCATAAAATGCAAACTTTTCCGGTGGAGGAACTTGATGATACTCAGAACCAATACCCTTTTTGTTTTTCTCAGAATCATCATCGCCCGGTTTTATGTTGAAAATTCTTTCAAGCACATATGATGACGCATGATAGCTTTTTAACTTGTTGTTATCCTGTTCTAAATCAGCTATTTGACGCTTTAGCTTAGCAACATCCTCAATGTAAGAATTGACAACTTGTTGCTTTATTGAATATTGTCGCTTAAGCGTATCAGTTGTTTTAGAACAGTATCTCAATCTGGATTGAACAAGTTTCATTTGACTCTTCACATCTTCATATGACTCTTTTGTAATGTGATAGGCCAATTTTATTAAATCATACTCTTTCTTCATTTCTTGAAAAGCATTTTCCTTTTGTAAACATTCTTCAGTCATTTGTGAAACCTTTTTTTCCAAGTTTTCATTTTCTTTTTCTAAATTTTTACATTTTTGAGAAAGTTTTTCATCATTTTCTTTTAAAACTTTTTCATTTTCTAACATTTCTTTGCATTTATTTTTGAAAACTTCTTCGATTTTATTAAATTCTAGATTTCTTGTTCTGAACTTTTCATCTTTTTCAGTACAAGCACTGCACGTTTCCATGCATTTCTTGCACCATTCAGTTGTTTCATTTAAGCTTTCAGAATCAGATTTTACCTTGGTGATTGGTACTTCGACCTTTTTTGCTGTCTCTGTTTGATCAGCATCTTTCTTCTGTTCTTCTTCACCAGTACCATCATCACTACCAACTTCAGCATCCAATCTCTCTATCTTCACTTCTTCTTCTTTCTTCTTCATCTCTTCTTCAGTCTGTTGTTCTTCGCTAACAGTTTCTTCTTCTTCAACATTTTCTTCTTTCACAACAACTTTCTTCAGTTCATCCACCATGCATTCAACATTCTTCTTCATCCTCTCTTCATCTCTTCGTCTAAGAGTCACAGTCATGACATCTCTGACAAGTTTCTTCAGCTTTTTCTCATAATTCTTATCTTTTGCAAGATTTGAATAAAACTCGCCTGAAAGAGGGATTACTGCAAGAACATCTTCATACACTATCTCCTTTCGGTGGACAACTGGTTCACCATCTCTGTTGACATAGCATTCTCGCTTTTTGTCATATCTTCCATTGCTTCTCGCTTCTTCGTACTCTTTTTCCATCTCTTTAATTCTGTATCCAGTAATACACCTTTCTCTGTATGTCTTTTAATTCAGAATCTCTTCTCGAGTCTTCTCTTTTATCTCAGCAATGAAAACATGATGTTTATTCTTTGATGCAATTCTGCCATGTGCTGTAACCTGATCATCAATAAGATCATCTTCTGGAAGAAATTCGCTCCAGTCAAACCCTTCGTCATCATGGATTACTACACAAGCTCTTGACTTCTCTTTTGGATTATTTTCAATCAGTTTCGGCTCTTCTTTACTACGGTGGTAAATCGCCTTTCGATAATAATCATCATTGAAAGGTTTCTCAGTTTCGTCAACTTCAGAATTTTTGCATTCTATTTTGAAATGACCTTTTTGCTTACATTTGAAGCAGGTCACTTTGGATTTATCGAATCCCAGGTTTGTTGACGGACCACCTATTGACTGCTTCCCAGTAATCTCCATATACCTCTGAGCTCTTCGAATGCAACTTGCTAAACACCAGTGTATGTCAATGAGTTCCATTTCTGCTAGGTCAATCTGGTCGTAGTCTTCCTTAGTCAGTTCTGAGTTTCCAATTTTTCCAGATACTAGACCTTTGTATGAGTCTAACACAGATGCGAGAAAACTCATTTGTTGTTTTGCTGCATTGATGCTCATAGCTGGAGAATTCTTCAGTTTCAAAGCAATATTGCAAAGAATTTCCTCAGATTCATCAGAATTTGCTTTTGAAGAAGATGAATGGTATCCTGGATTGTAGCTTGATGAGCTTTTCTGTGGTTCTTTTGATTTTTCAACACTGAATGTTGTCTTTGGTGATTCACCAACTTTCACCGAAGGTGTGCTACCCTTGTAATAAAGACCAACATTCTGTTGATGTGAAGAACTGCTCATCTTGCTCTGTTTTTGCAATTCAAGCTCATGAGTTTCAATTTTTTCAATCAATACATCAAGAGTGATTGTTTCATATAACACATCGTTTTTCAAAATAAAAACAAACGTTTGCCACTAACTAGCTCGTGGTAACGCTTTAATTATTTTGTCAATCATTTCTTCTCTCGTTTTCACAATCCCAAACCTGTCTAACTCAATTTTTAAATGACAAAAACGTTCAATCATTTACCTCACTGTCTCTCCCTTTAAACTATCAAACAAATCAAATTCCTTTTTTAGTAAACCAATTTTGTTCTTTTTAATTTGTTTGCCACCTTCGGCTTTAACCCTTAACGCTTCCCAAACCGATTTTGATGACCCATCATGATTTAACAATGAAAATATATCATCTCGGACGGATTGTTGAATTAAAGCTATCATATTTTGCTCATATGAGAATTTTCGTTTGTCTTCATCAGAGAGATCATTGAGATGGATTTCTTCATTCTTGTCATTGATCGGTCCAGTTCAAGAATCTCTCTTTCCACCAAGTATAATCTTCTATATTCTCAAGTTTAGGTGGTTTCGAATAGGTTCCATAGAAGTTATCATGTTTTATGTTGTCATTGATTGTTTTTGTTATTGATTTGGGTGTGACAGTTGAAGTTTCGGAAGATTCTGATGTGAATGCCTTGTAGAACGTATTGTAGAACTCTTCAGCCATGATATTATCTCCTCGAATCAACTGAATAAACAAACGAACAAACACGATCAGTTTAAACAATATCAAACGCCTAGATCGGACGGGTATCCGATCGAGTGAGGGTCAAACAAGTCAACAGTAACAAAGAGCGAGTGACAGTGGATCGGGTAGTGATCCGATCGAGTGACAAGCTGTCCGATCGGGTGGGATGTTGTTCGATCGGGTGGTAAAGTGCTTTGGATCGGGCGGCTGTCCGATCGGGTGACTATGCTGTCCGATCGGGTGACAATGCTGCCTTGGATCAGGCGGCTGTCTGATCGGGTGGTTGTCCGATCGGGTGACAATGTTGCCTTGGATCGGGCGGCTGTCCGATCGGGTGGTTGTCTGATCGGGTGACACTGAGACTTGGATAGGGTGGCAACTCGATCGTGCGGGTATCCGATCCTTTGACAATAACCTGAATCACAAACAAATAAGAAGATTAGGATCGGGTGGCAATTCATTCGGATTGCCACTCGATTCTTTGCACTTTAAACCTTTGAACAAATAAAATCCCTTGAATCGGATTGTGACCCGATCGGGTGGGTCAACTAAAGTCAAACTTTAATGAAATGTAATGAATCGGGTGGTGATCTGATCGAGTCACCACTCGATGATAGGACACTACACGACAAAAACTATATGCTGGTCGATCGGATGATGATCTGATCGGGTAGCCGTTTGACTCTTTGACCTCAACAATGAACTTTGACCTTCAATAAAAACTCACATGCAAACAGTTATCATATGGGTGACAAATATCATATGCATACAATTATCATTGGGCCGATTGAGTTAGTGGGCTGCCATTTCATTTATTACCTTTTCAGTAAACACAAGGGCGGTTAATTTATAAAATCAAAGTGATTTATGTGATCACTGATAGAGTGTAACATCTATTGGACCGATATAATAGTATTCAGTCAAAGCACATGGGCCATTCCACTAATACTTACCTGATTGGACCGAGATATTATGCATAAAATGAACTGTGGAATATAGTATGTTTTAATGTCTGACAAAGTTGACTGATTAAACAAGTTTGACCAGTGACTCGATCGAGTGGGATCTTTGAATCGGATGGTCACCCGATCGGGTGGTGATCCGATCGGGTAGGTCAACAAAGTCAAAAAAAAATTTAATGATATGCAATGAATCGGGTGGTCATCCGATTGGATTGCCACC
This sequence comes from Helianthus tuberosus, assembly GCA_030545235.1. Taxonomy (NCBI): domain Eukaryota; kingdom Viridiplantae; phylum Streptophyta; class Magnoliopsida; order Asterales; family Asteraceae; genus Helianthus; species Helianthus tuberosus. The sequence goes on from CM060417.1 coordinate 106,345,374, forward strand.
CGATCGGTGAACACCAAGAATATCATCAACAACAACAGTTAGCATATTTTCAACTTTTCGAACACAAAAATCTCAATTTTTCACAAACGGCTTATAATTAAGATCTGTAAATTTGTAGGCTTGTAGATGAAGTGTTTTCGCACAACATATCCAAAAATCAGCAATTTTTAACCGTAAAAACTCGTTTAATTTTGCAATTTTCAGTTAGAAACGTGAAGGAGATGAAAAGTGAAGAAATTGAACAAATCTGGATGAATTTGGATCTGAATCTGATGAATTCGTATGAGAATCTGTGTGTTTGATCCGTGCAATCGAGCTCCTACTCTGATACCACTTGTAGGACCGGTTATGACTCCTGAACGATTGCGAACCGACTCGTGTAACGTGCGGAATCCATACACGAACGTGACCGAACACACACGACGTAATATAATCTGTGATTTGATTGATAAATCTGAAATCGTACAAGAACCGTGAATCACCTTGCCACTTTCTCTCTCTACTTTCTCTCTCTAGCTCCTATGCTCTCCAATGTAGCAAATGGCAAAAGTCTTTAAGTCTAACCCTAAGACTTCTATTTATAGGCCTTGGAATTAATGAGACTTCTCATTAATTACCAAAATGCCACCTTGCTATTTTTATCTAATTATTACAATATAAAGCTTTGACTTGTTCAAATTATTGCTACGATCTGTATTGACGGAGGCGATAGACATAAATGCACCAACAGATACCAACTTACCCAGGTTCGTCTGGGTATAACCCGTTTGAGTATCAAACTCCTACTGGTTATGATTACCAAGCACCTGCCCAAGATCCATATCTTGAGGCAGCTCACTTTAACCCCCTTTACCCATCACCGTTTCCTCCAACTTACCCAACTGGGTATCCCGTGCAAGGGTATCAATACCCTCCTTATCAGCAGCAACCCCCACCTCCACCTCCACCTCCACATGTGCAAACACAACAAATTCAATAGAGGTTGGATCAAGTTGAATAAAAAGCGAAGGGGAACGCCGATAAAAAGCATAACAAGTTTCTTAAAGGACTTGCGAACTTCATAAAGGGCAAGAAGAAGTAGAAGTTTATTTTATTTTATTTTGTATTGTAATTTCAATCAAGTCCCTACGTGGACATTTCATTTATGTACTTATTCCCTGCGTGGACAACTTGTTATTTCAAGACCCGTTTAGGGCATTTCTTGTAATCATTTAATATATTAATGGAATTTCTTTTGAAAATTTTATATGTGTATTTTATTACATCATCATGCAAATATCACTTTAATTTTAAGTTTATCTGCCAATGATATTTCAAAAGAAGTTCTTAAAGGTATAACCTAGCCAAAATATTAATGGCTTTGATGGTACAACCTTTTTAAGACAATAAATTCTCTGTTAACATCTGAAAACATGTTAACATTCCTGGCTGTGTGACTTGAGAGACCACACTAGCTTCCAAAAGTACTTGGATTTTCCAAGCCACATTCATGGCAAATATGATCAATATGAGTCATGGCTATTAAACATCAAATATGATGTATACATCAAAACATCCATTTGAGATGTATGCCTATGGGCGAAGGTGTATTCATGACAATGATAGTTTTATTTTATAAACTTCTTGTCAAAAAGGCGATGAACTATGTTCGACCCTTAAAAATCACTGATTCAAGAGACCGTTGATTATGTTTTAATTGTCCTTGTGACAAGGCCTTTTGTTCCATTTAAATGTCCTTCGAGACGAGCCTTGTGCTATATGAAAATGTCTCTATGACATTAACAGTTGTGATTTATGTCCCCTGTCTAATAAATATAAAGGATCATATCCTATTGATTGCAAATAATGGTTCATTTGTAGCCTAGGCAAATCATGATCAAATAAATTTTGACTTATTATCTAAAATGGTCAATATGGTTTATTAATGCCATGACCATCTAATTATCAGATACGATGATTCATTATAGTTTAAATATATCATTATTGTTTGATTTTAGTACTCAAATCATGGTTGGCTCCGATGAAGCTAATAGTCATCCTGTGGAAGGAAACAACAATGATACTAGGATAAATGTTACTGGTGCTGAATTACAAGCAATGATAGACACAACGGTTGCTCAAGCTGTGGACAAAATGTTTAAAGAACCGAGTAATGTTCGGTCTAAAACTCATACAAAGTCCCTATCGCATTCGCATACATCAAAAAAGGATGAATCTCAACATTCATCAAATCAAAAGAGCGAACCTCAGAGGCAACTTGTCGTTAACCAGGCTCCCAGGTACAACAAGGGTTGTACTTACAAATATTTTGTCTCTTGCAAACCAAGAGATTTCACGGGAGAAAAGGGAGCTATTGACTGTATGAAGTGGTTAGACGAGATCGAAACCGTGATTGATATCAGCGGGTACGCCAAGGAGGACATCGTTAAGTTTGCGTCTCAGTCCTTCAAGGGTGACGCCTTAACATGGTGGAAAGCCTTAGTGCAATCCACAGGAAAGGTTCCTCTGTATAACCTTTCCTGGAATCAATTTGTTGATTTTATGAAGGACACTTATTGTCCGCAACATGAGATAGAAAGGGTGGAGATTGACTTCCTCACTCTGGTGATGAAAGATTTGGATTGCAGGTCTTATGTGACCAGTTTTAACTCGATGTCTCGCCTCATCCCGTATCTGGTCACCCCAGAACCCAAACGTATTGCACGTTTCATAGGTGGTTTAGCCCCTGAGATTAAGGGGAATGTCACGGCTTCTAAACCGACTACATATAAATCGGTTGTGGATCTATCATTATCACTTACTCTCGATGTCATAAGGGGAATGTCAAGGCTTCTAAACCGACTACATATAGATCGGTTGTGGATCTAACATTATCACTTACTCTCGATGTCATAAGGAGTAAGTTAAAGAAAACCAACGAGGAAGGGAAGAGGAAGAGGAAGAGGGAGGAGGACCAGTCCCACCAATAGAATAAAAACAAGAAAGGAAACTCTGGTTTCAAGAAAGGGCAGTCGGGTGACAAGCCCAGATGTAAAACTTATGAAGGAGGCACTTTGGAAAGTGCAATCAGGATCCACAAGCTAAACCTTGTGGGATCTGCAAAAAGAAAGGGCACAAAACTGTGGAGTGCCGAAACATCAAGGATGCAACCTGCTATGGTTGCAATGAAAAAGGGCATATCAAGACTAATTGCCCTAAAAATGCAAAGAAGCCTGACGAGGCAAAGAAAACCAATGCTAGAGTTTTTCAGATGAACGCCAGGGAGGTGGTGAATGACGATAACGTTATAACAGGTACCTTCCTCATTAATGATATTTATGCTAGAGTTTTATTTGATTCAGGTGCTGATAAGTCGTTCGTAGACCATAAGTTTAGTAAATTACTGAATCTTCCTATTAAAACTCTAGACATAAAATATGAGGTTGAACTCGCAGATGGTACCTTAGAAACTGCTTCAACTCTTCTTGATGGATGCTTTATATCCATTAAGAATCATTCTATTCCTCTATCCCTCTTGCCAATGAAACTGGCCGGGTTTGATGTAGTTTTAGGCATGGATTGGTTATCGCATAACCAAGCCCAAATAGCATGTGATAAGAAACTAGTTAACATCAAAACCCCATCTGGTGAATTAGTCACCATTCATGGTGATTCTCATTATGGATTGCCCGATAATGTGTCTATACTCAAAGCATCGAAGTGTCTGAAGAGTGGATGTGTCATCTACATGGCACAAGTGACAGTAGATGATCCGAAACCCAAGATTGAAGATATTCCAATTATCTCTGAATATCCTGATGTCTTTCCTGATGAACTACCTGGATTACCTCATGAGAGACAAGTCGAATTCAGGATAGACATTTTGCCACGAATTGCACGAGCTCCTTACCGTTTAGCGCCTACCGAAATGAAAGAGCTCAGGACTCAATTGGATGACTTACTAGAAAAAGGTTTCATACAACCCAGCTCTTCGCCTTGGGGAGCTCCTATTTTGTTTGTAAAGAAGAAGGATGGATCAATGCGTCTATGCATTGATTATCATGAGTTAAATAAAGTAACGATCAAGAATCATTATCCATTGCCCAGGATCGATGACTTATTCGACCAACTTTAAGGGGCAAGCTTCTTTTCGAAGATCGATTTAAGATCTGGGTATCATCAACTCAAGGTTAGAACAGAAGATGTACCTAAAACAACGTTTAGAATGAGGTATGGCCACTACGAGTTCTTAGTGATGCCTTTTGGGCTCACTAATGCACCTGCGGGATTCATGGATCTCATGAATCGAGTCTGCAAGCCATACTTAGACAAGTTTGTCATTGTCTTTATAGACGACATACTTTTCTATTCTCGTAGTCAAGCTGAACACGAGAAGCACCTTCGTTGTATCTTAGGATTGCTACGACAAGAGAAACTGTATGCTAAATTCTCCAAGTGTGAGTTCTGGCTTCGCGAAGTCCAATTCCTTGGACACGTCATGAGCGAGCATGGTATCCAAGTAGATCCCGCTAAAATAGAAGCCATTATGAATTGGGAAGCACCTAAAACACCTACGGAGATTCGTTGCTTTCTGGGATTAGCTGGTTATTATAGAAGGTTTATTGAGAACTTCTCGAGGATAGCTGCACCGTTAACTATTCTGACCCGCAAGAATGTAAAGTTTGATTGGGGTCTCAAACAACAAGAGTCTATTGAGATTCTTAAGCAGAAATTGAGCAATGCTCCTGTATTGACATTGCCTGAGAGGATAGAAGAATTTGTAGTGTACTGTGATGCCTCACACACCGGTATGGGTTGTGTGTTTATGCAGAAAGGCAAGGTGATTTCCTATGCATCACGACAACTAAAGGTGCATGAAAAGAATTACACCACCCATGATTTGGAGTTGGGTGCCGTTGTATTTGCACTAAAGTTGTGGAGACATTACTTATATGGAGCTAAATGTGTGATATATTCGGATCACAAAAGTCTCAAACACTTGTTCAACCAAAAGGATCTCAATATGAGGTAGCACCGTTGGATGGAGACTCTAAATGACTACGATTGTGAAATTCGCTACCATCCTGGTAAAGCGAATGTAGTCGCTGATGCATTGAGCAGAAAAGAAAGGATCAAACCTATAAGAATTAATGCCAAGAGTATTGAACTCAAAAACAGCTTGAATGAAAGGTTGTTAGCTGCTAAAAAAGAAGCTATATTGGAAACTAACTTTCCAAGTGAAAAGTTAGGTGTAACAGCTGATCAGTTGTTACCTGGCAAGGATGGAATCCTCAGATTAAATGGTAGAATATGGGTTCCTATCCATGGAGGACATAGAGATATAATCCTCCAGGAAGCTCACAATTCCAGATACTCAGTTCATCCTGGAGGTGACAAAATGTATCAAGATTTGAAAGCCAATTATTGGTGGATAGGTTTGAAGAAATCTATAGCTACACATGTAGCCAAATGTCTGACGTGCGCTCAGATTAAAGCTGAACATCAAAAGCCGTCAGGTTTGCTACAACAGCCAGAACTTCCCACATGTAGCCAAATGTCTGACGTGCGCTCAACACATTTCTTACCCATCAAGGAGACTCATAGCTCCGACAAGCTAGCTCAGTTGTATGTGGATGAGATAGTATCTCTCCACGGAGTGCCAGTATCTATTATATCCGATAGAGATACTAGATACACCTCTCATTTTTGGAAAAGCTTCCAACAATCATTAGGCACTCGTTTGAATTTTAGTACTGCTTACCATCCTCAAACGGATGGACAAAGTGAGCGTACAATTCAAACTTTAGAAGACATGCTTCATGCATGCGTTATTGATTTGGGTGGTAGTTGGGATGACCACCTACCGTTGATCGAGTTCTCCTATAATAATAGTTACCATACTAGCATTCAGGCTGCGCCTTTTGAGGCATTGTATGGAAGGAAATGCAGAACACCTGTTTGTTGGGCGGAAGTGGGAGAAGCTCAGTTATCAAGACCTGATATAGTCCTTGAAACAACGGACAAGATTGTCCAAATTCGTGATCGCCTAAAGGCTGCCAGGGATAGGCATAAAAGTTATGCTGATAAGAGGCAAAAACCTCTAAAGTTTGAGGTAGGCGACAAAGTCTAACTAAAAGTATCACCCTGGAAAGGTGTGATGTGTTTTGGTAAGAAGGGAAAGCTAAGCTCGAGGTATATTGGACCATTCGAGATCATCGAATGTGTCGGTAGTGTAGCTTATAAGCTGAACTTGCCTGAGGAGCTTAGTGGAATTCACAATGTGTTCCACATCTGTAATTTAAAGAAATGTCTAGCTGATGAATCACTAGCAATGTCTCATAAAGACGTACAGATTGATGAAAGCCTGAGGTTTGTTGAAAGACCTATATCGATCGAGGATCGACAGGTTAAAAAGCTCCGAAGGAAGCACGTGCCTATAGTGAAAGTTAAATGGGATGCCCGTAGAGGCCCATAATATACGTGGGAGGTTGAGTCCACTATGCAACAAAAGTACCCTCACTTGTTTCAGTAAATCTTAGGGTTGAAATTTCTTTTAAGGGGGTGAGGATGTAACACCTCGTAAAAACGTGCCCAATTATATGAAGACACGTGTCCTAAACCCTAATCATGTGAAAGATTGAGTTTGAAGGACTAAAGTTGTCAAACGATGAAAATATGTATGCAAAGGGACTAAAAGTGTCAACATGATAAACTTGTGCCTCTAAATGACCACACACAAAGAATATATTCTTAAACGAGTAATTATTCGGATATAAGAAGCCGTTTGTGAAAATAATCGAAAGATTATAAACTACAGGGGTTAAACGTGTCAACATGTTAATTCTTACCTCTGAGTGACCTTTTAACGAACCTGGGGCTTCGTATTATTCAAATATACTCTCAAGAATAAGTGATATCAATCTCACGAGGTTTCGATATCGTTAAGTGATATTTACACAAATTCCCAAGAATTAGGGTTAAAAGCATCAATGAGGCGAAACTTGTGTTTTCGGTGATCGTTTAATGAAACCGGACCTAACGGTGTTTGGTTATACTCCCTAGTTCATCTACAAACTAACTACAAGGGCTAGAAGTGCTTAAAATGAAAGTTATAAAGCTTAAAAAGGTGCAGGGACCAATTGTGACAACTTCTGAAAGTTGTTTTGAGGGCTGGCGTCGCGCGACCACCCCCCTGTTCACCGTGGCGCGACGCGACGGGTCCAAATCGACAGAATGTGCATGGCATCTGTAGGTTTGTCATCTTTCTTGAGCTCCAAACAAGTTTAAACGAATTCTATGGCTGTTTGATGGTTTTAAAAACCACTATGGACACCGGGAGCCATCTTACAACACCCCTAAACACCTGTGATGATCTTGGATAACCCCCATTCACTATAAATAGGCTCCTTTGGGCAGCCTTTACACTTGCACATTCACTCAAAATCACTTCTCTCTCTAAGTTCAAGCATTCCTTGAGCATTCTGGGATTCCTGATAAAAAAGGGAGCTCATTCTAGTAGAAAAGATTGCTAGGACCATTTGTAAGTGTCTTAGCCCCCCTCTTTAGTTCAGTTTCTTATTTAAAAACCGAAAAGTCAAAGTTACGTAAAATAGCTTTGACTCTTGGTTTAAACTCAAATGGTCCAGCCATTGTTCAAGGCGAATATGGCTATGTGACCATAATTAGGTAGGTGTTAATCCCTTAAAAGGGCACCTCCTAATTATCTCGTTTGCTTAGTTAATTGTCGGGTCAAACTATTTAATCAAAAAGTCAAACTACTCAGAATTTGAAATAATAAGCAAAACTAACAATGCAGAGGTTATAAATTATATTTTATCATTCAAATAACTTGGTAATTATTATTAGAACATGTTTAAGCATGTTCAACCCAATAATTCTGATTTTAGGGTCGGTTCGCTACCGAAAGTCGCAAAAGCTTGACTTTTGCTTTGACTTTCAGTTCTGACCCGATCAAGCTTAATTCTTCTATGTTTTAAGCTTCCATTAGGACCACATTATGTTTTAGTATAACCCTCTGAGGTTATATTACTTGGTCATTTGTATTCTAAATTATATGCTAATCTTGGTTATTATGCTTATAAATGCCCGTTATGTCCTTATGTTATAAAAACGAGATTTTTGAAAATGTGAGAGGACAAAAAGCTTCATTACTGATATATAAGTATGTCAATTAAATTTGACATCAGTTTCGGGTCTCAATCGAAAGTTATGCAACATATCGTAAAATGAAAATTTTTATTAATTAAATTGCATTTTTAGCATAACACATGCTTAAGCATAGAATTTGACCTAGAACTCATTACCTACTATTAAGATATTACTTTTAGGGATTTTTGGAATTTTTGGTCAGATTATAAACTGACCGTATCATTGAGTTCTTGTATAATTCGATAAATGACGATAATACCCTTTTTGTTCATAAAATGGGATTAGCATAAGATTTGCATACCAAAACTTTTCCTACTGATATAATATATTAAATAAAATATTTTGAACATCTTAGACTGATCAAAATCTCATATTTCCATAAACATCTTAACTATCGTCAATTATCGACTTTTAGGCTACATAAGCGCATAATATGGTTTAAAACCATACCAAACACTTAAGACTTGTTACCTACTGATTTTGTAAATAAATTTTAATATTATTACAGTAGGTATAAGTCATGAACTCAGACTTCCAATTATGTCCTTAAAAGCGTGTGTGAAATGACCAAAATACCCTTCGGGGCATAGTTTGGCCATAAACGGTATATCACACATATGTATGATATCTTACTGTTATAACAACATAAAATAAATATTTTACTGATTACTTAGGACCAGAATATCAGTTTACTATAAAACCTCTTTTATAAATATTAAAATGACTAAAATGCCCCTACGGGACTTAAATTGGTTTTAAATACTTTTTGGGCATATATGTTAACATCCTACTGATGTATTATCATATTTTAAGCATAATAACATATGAGACCTGTATATAATTCATTTGGTTACCCGTTATGCATTTAGTTCGGTTCGGTTTATGTAGCTAGTTTACATAAATTAGCCGAAATGGGTTTAACCATATCATTAAATCTTCAAAATCCAGAATGTGTTTAGTTTACCCATATTATACAAGTATCCATAATTGTCGGGTCAAAATCATATTCCATTCCATTCCAGTCTCCGCTTAATCTAGCGTTTCGAACCGTAAAGAATCTTTCAAACTAACCGGTCTAAGTCTTTGACTTGAATAAAGACCCGCTAGTATCCTAATAGGTTAATAAACCTTCCATATAGATTGAATAGCTTCGGAAGAAGGTATTTACATAAGGCTTTAGGAAACATACGGCTGAGTTACTTCTTACACATCTAGCTCAGGTAAATACTTTTAACTTATTTTCCCTTATACGGGCTTGGGATACGGTATATAATAATACCGCTTGGTCGGGTATGAAATCATTTAATCGGATTGTGATTAATAAATTTGCATAACCCGTTTTAATCTGTTTTGTTTGATAACATAAACATCGGGGGTTAATACGACCGTGTTCTGGATATCCTCGGCTCATTTCATTTGAAAATGACCACGACCTATGCACGGGGTGTAGGCATACACCTGACAGATGCAAATGCTAAATAACCCACATGTTGGGGATAACTCCTTTGTGGGTTCTATAATGGTGAGTCGGTTAATCATGACCGGCTTCCAAACCGACCCCATATGTATGACAAGCATGTAAAACTGTATACAAGATTTTATTAAAGATTATCCCAAGTTATAAATCGTTTGTGCCTTGTGCACTTACATCAATTTTCATAAACTCTTTTCAAATGAGTCGGTTAATTGTATTTACCAGTGAAAACTGCCCTATTTTCCAAAGACTAAGTGACAGGTACCTCTTGTAACTAGGCTGGAGCTACTTGGTGTCAAATAAGAGGATCTTGCAAATCCTTAGATGCCTGAAGTCTGTTATTTCAGTTTTCTTGTATTTTGTTTTATGATCCGCCTGTGGATCTCTATTACAACCAGTCTGTATATTCTTTTATTTGGACACTCGGACATTATGGTTTGTAATAGTAATATTCTACCAAGCCTTCCGCTGTGCTATATTATTGTGTATATTGACTATGATGATATCAACTACGTCACGATACTCCCCACCGGTCCCACCGGTAATATGTGGAAATATCGGGGTGTGACAATAACAATATTTTAATCATTCATATATCGTACGCATGTTACAACATAAAACAAATTGTGAAAACAGGATTGTGAAACAAGTGATGCGTAGAAGAAAGACCTTGAAATCTCGGGTTGTCACATCATCCCCAACTTGAAAGAAATTCCGTCCCAAAATTTGATAAGTAACCCAAAACGGCAGAGTGTTTGATCAGGATGACTGCGGATTTTCCTCGGGTGCCACATCATCCCCAACTTGAAAGGGAATTTCGTCCTGAAATTCACCAGCTGCATCAGGATTAGACTGGTCAGTTGGGAAAAGTTGAGGATACTTGAGCTTCATCTGATCCTCGCGTTCCCACGTGAACTCCAGTCCACGTCTTGAGTTCCAACGGACTCTCACGATCGAGATTCGACTATGCTTACAGACCTTGACTTCCAGATCCATAATTTCGATGGGTTCTTCGACAAACTGCAATTTGTCGTCGATATTCAGTTCTTGGAGTGGTACCACAAGTGTTTCATCGGACAAACACTTCTTTAGTTGCGAAACATGGAAGACATCATGGATGTTACCCAACTCAGCAGGTAACTCGAGCTTGTAGGCCACTTTACCAATTCGTTCTAGAATTCTGAATGGCCCAACGTAACGTGGATTAAGCTTGCCGTGTTTCCCAAAGCGCACCACACCCTTCCAGGGTGAGACTTTCAACATAACGCGATCGCCTACAGCGAACTCCAAAGGTTTCCTACGCTTTTCAGCGTAGCTTTTCTGACGGTCGCGGGCTGCCGCCATACGATTTCTGATCTGGACAATCTTCTCTGAAGTTTCAAGTACAAGTACAAGTTCCGGACCTGTGATCTGGTTATCACCCCCTCAGCCCAACAGAGAGGAGAACATCATTTTCGTCCGTACAATGCTTCGAACGGGGCTACCAGGATGCTGGAATGGTAACTGTTGTTATAAGAGAACTCTATCAAAGGCAAGTGTTTCTCCCAACCCTTACCAAAATCGATCACACATGCTCGCAACATGTCTTCAAGTGTCTGGATGGTTCGTTCACTTTGACCATCTGTCTGTGGGTGATAAGCAGTACTCATGTTGAGACGTGAGCCGAATGATTTATGCATCGACTGCCACAAATCGGATATGAAACGCGGGTCACGATCCGAGATGATAGAGGTTGGCACCCCGTGCCTAGAAACCACATCCTTTAGATAAACAGCAGGAAGTTGTGAGAACTTATCTGTTTCCTTGATTGCTAGGAAGTGCGCTAACTTCGTGAGATGGTCAACGATCACCCAGATGGTATCATTTTCGTTTTAGGTTCTTGGCAAACCAGTGACGAAATCCATAGCAATCTGCTCCCATTTCCACAAGGGTATTTCTGGTTGTTGAAGCAGGCCAGAGGGTTTCTGATATTCCACCTTGACTTTCGCGCAAGTCAAACACTTACTTACATACGTCGCGATGTGGGCTTTCATCTGCGGCCACGAATATAAGACTTTGAGGTCCTGATACATCTTATCCGAACCCGGGTGAATAGAGTATCGTGACTTGTGCGCTTCGTCCATCACGAGCTCTCTAAGATTACCATACAAAGGAACCCATATCCGTTCCATAAAATAATAAATGCCGTCAGATCTTTCTACGAATCATTTCTCCATGCCCCGCAAATATTAAGCTTCCAGGTTTTCTTCCGTTAACGCTTCAGTCTGAGCAGAACGGACCTGATCAGGTAAATTAGAGTGGATAGTGAGTTGCAGAGCGCGGACACGCTTGGGTTTCGATTCCTTTCAACTAAGGGCATCAGCTACCACGTTCGCTTTACCTGGATGGTACTTGATTGCACAATCGTATTCGTTTAAGAGTTCTACCCAGTGACGCTGTCTCATATTCAATTCCTTCTGGTCAAAGATATGCTGAAGGCTCTTGTGGTCAGTATAAATAGTGCATTTAGTACCGTACAAGTAATGCCTTCAGATTTTTAATGCAAAGACCACGGCCCCCAACTCTAAGTCGTGAGTCTTGAAATTCTTCTCATGAACCTTCAACTGTTGAGAAGCGTATGCTATCACCTTCTCGTGTTGCATTAGCACACAACCGAGACCCTGAATAGAAACATCACAATACACCACAAAATCCTCGGTACCTTCTGGTAAAGACAAGATCGGTGTACTGCAGAGTTTTTGTTTCAAGAGTTGGAAGGCATCCTCCTGCTTCGTTCCCCAAGAATATACAACGCCCTTCTGTGTTAATGCGGTGAGAGGTTGAGCGATCTTTGAGAAGTCTTTAATAAATCTGCGATAGTACCCAGTGAGACCAAGAAATTGTCGCACCTCCGAAGGATTCTTCGGTGCCGCCCAATTCCTGATAGCATCAATCTTAGCAGGATCCACGTGTATCCCTGTTTCGTTAACAATATGGCCAAGGAAGTGTACTTCTCGTATCCAGATGTCACACTTAGAAAACTTCGCGTAGAGTTGCTCTTTTCTCAAGAGTTCCAAGATAAGACGCAAGTGTCGCTCGTGGTCCTCCTTGCTCTTAGAGTAGATCAAGATGTCATCGATAAACACAATGACGAAATCGTCGAGGTACGGTTTGCACACGCGGTTCATGAGGTCCTTGAAAACCGCTGTTGCATTTGTCAACCCGAATGGCATAACCAGAAAGTCATAATGGCCATACCGCGTTCGAAAAGCTGTTTTAGGAACATCCTCCTCTCGGACCTTCATCTGATGATAGCTCGATCTTAAGTCGATTTTCGAGTAAAAACTTGACCCTTGCAACTGGTCAAACAGGTCGTCGATACGTGGTAAATGATAACGGTTCTTGACGGTCACCTTGTTGAGTTCACAATAATCTATACACATACGAAAGGACCCGTCTATCTTTTTCACAAACAGAACTGGAGCTCCCCAAGGCGAGGAACTGGGTCGGATAAAACCTCTATGCAACAGTTCTTGGAGTTGATTAGACGGTTCTTGCAACTCTCCTGGTGCAAGATGATAAGGAGCACGAGTAATCGGGGCTGCTCCTGGTGTAAGATCAATCTGAAATTCCACCTGACGGTGTGGGGGTAAACCAGGAAGTTCTTCAGGAAATACGTCAGAAAACTCATGAACAACTGGCAGGTCTTCCATTTTCCTTTCTTCAGGCTGTGTATCGGTAACAAGTGCTAAAATAGCAGGATAACCCTTACATAAACACTTCTGGGCTTTCATAGTTGAGATGATGCCAACCATTGCACCACTACGATGACCTTGAATCGACAGGGATTTTCCACTGAGGAGAGGGATACGTACGATCTTTTCCTTACAAAGAATTTCCGCTTGATTCTTAGACAACCAATCCATACCAACAACTACATCGAAGCTTCCATGAGTAACGGGAAGTAGGTCAATGTCTAACGCTTGACCCATAAGATCGAGTTTACACCCAAAAAGAACATGTGAAGCTTCAATCGATTTGCCATCAGCTAATTCTACTACGTGTTTGTTTACAAGAGGTGTAGGAGTCAACCCTAACTGACGACTGAACCCCAAAGACACATAACTCCAATCAGCACCAGAGTCGAATAAAATAGAAGCAAATAGATTGTTCACAGAAAACGTATCGGTCACCACGTTGCCATCATTCCTAGCTTCCCCAGCACCGATAGTAAACACTCTTCCACGCACACCATTCCCACCATTGTTTCCGTTGTTGTTGTTCCCAGTGTTGTTGATATTATTACCAGCATTTTGATTCAGTTGAGGGAAATCCCGCCTAAAATGACCCTCGTCTCCACACCGAAAACACCCCTTACGATTTCCCTGGTTCTGTTGAGGCTGCTGCCTTTCCTGCTGCTGCGGCTGCTGCTGTGGGGGTTGCTGTTGCTGCTGTTTTGGGAATTGGGCCATACAATCTCTAGCCATATGGCCCACTTTGTTGCACCTGTGACACACCCGGGTGCACGGCCCACGATGGTGGAAGTTGCACTTGTTACACTTTGGTTGCTTCCCTGCGTAAGAGCCTTGGTTCGAGTTGTTGCTCTGATTCTGATTTACAGAAGATGACTGGCTAAAACTGCGATTGCTACTATTGTCTGGCTTCTTCTATGACTGATTCGAGTTGGACACCTTGTCCGTATCATTCCACTTTCGTTTATTATCCGTAACAGGAGTAGTAGCTGTAGTAGTAACAACTGTAACAGAAATACGTGGTGGTAGCGAGCCACGCTCCACCTCCTGATCGGTGATCTTGTGAGCTAGACGAATGATTCGAGGAAAGTTATCAAGATTCGCCGTAGTGACCAAACCCTTGACCTGTGGTGCTAAACCATTGATGTACAGCTCAATCCTACGGTGGGGTGGTCGTGATAAGTTAGGACACATATTCGCGAGTTCATGAGACCGTTTCGTGTACGCTTCGATCTCGGACCCTGCCATCTTCAAATTATAATACTCATTCTCCAACTTTTGAATCTCATCTCGAGGACAGTTCTCTTCACGCATAAGCTCCTTGAAGTCCTCCCAAGTAGTCGCGTTCGCCATTTCAATGCCCAGCATTTGAACTTGGGAATTCCACCAAGTCAAGGCACCATCTTCAAGTGTGCACGAAGCATACTGCACTCTGTCCCCAGCAGGACAGTTACACATAGCGAACACCGATTCTGCCTTCTCAAACCAACGTAGTAGTCCCATAGCTCCTTCAGTCCCACTGAACGTCTGTGGCTTACAATCCATGAACGTCTTAAACATGCAAACAGGCAGATTGTTCTGATTCACGTATTGACCTAAAGAAAGAAGAAAACATAGCATTGATCAAATCGGTTAATTCAGCCTGAGACATAACAATGTTGCCACGTCCACCGCCGTGGCCTCCACCACGTCCACCATTTCGTCCGCTCATGATTCTAAATATAAAAAGCGGATAGGGTTAGAGGTAGGAGTCAAACATCACTATGACTTCTACAGATGACTGAGTTCTATCATTACGACAGACAACAGAGCAGAACCCCTTTCACACTCGTTAAGCCTCATTGGGGCTCACATGCACCCCACATTATTATTATGTGTGCACCCATAATAACAATTCAATTTTCATGTTTATCTCAGCTCCTCCCAACTCATGCTCAAAGGTTCCTCAAATTCGAGTAGCAAGACAAAAGACACCACAACATAAATCATAAAGGTTTAGGAAAGTGTCACACTTTCAGTCACACAACGTAGGCTAGTAACACAGGAACTCATACTGTAGTGCTAAGTGTGCATTCACATGCAATGTCATACATAAGTGTTCACTAGATATGTTGTGCAATAAGTAAACAAGAGACGAACCTTGCAATCTGGAGCTAGTGTCATGGTCGATTTCGTAACTGTTCAGTTATAGTCTGGTTTTATAAAAGCGTTTTAAAACCTAGTTCACAATAACCAGTGGCTTTGATACCAAATTGTCACACCCCCAAAATACCACATGCAGAAACCCCGCTAGGCGTGGGACGTACCAGGATCTAGCCACCAACCACATTGAACTAATATCAAGATATTAAATAAAGTTTCCATTTATTTAAGATAAAACATTCATAAATATAATCCAAGTTTAACATGTTCAGCGGAAGCATAAGATAAGTCATCATTCAATGTTTCAAAACCAAATAAGTGAAAACCAAATGTATTGTCATGTGTTCTCAAAAGGCTCGACCCATGACTACTCCAGCGATCCCAGACAGCAAGTTACTCGTCCATAGAATCTAACGACCTGCGAGCATGCAACAAGTGTATCAGACAACGCTGGTGAGTTCATAGTTTTACGAAAACGTTAATTGCCAAGTGTTTAGTTCAGTTTATTGATAATGTTGATAATAACTCGAGTACCATACAAGATGGCTCCAGATTGTTTTGCCCGTCCCCAATGCCCCCTATCTAAGCATTGGTCATGATTAAGGTCATTAGTTCACGCCCGTCCCCTCAGGTGTGGTGTGAGGTTGCCAAGCCTAATAGCGCTATCAACTAATACCCCGTTACCTCTCAGGTAACTAATTCGGTATAAGATGGGACTTAAGGTGATAGGAAATGAGTGTATTATCTAACATCCCAGTTTTTACCCAGAAAAGACTTATTCCTCTTAGGAATACCCATTTGATTGTCCCACCCACCGGGACGCATGCTCAAGAGGAATGAACTCACCTTAGTTTTGCTCGGTATGTTAAGTTACCCGTTCCAAGTTAGTCAGCCAAACCCTACCGTGGTTACCAATGAAATCAGTTTCATAATCAATTATGTCACGTATTTTTCACAGATTGCATTCATCACAAAGATTACTGTACAACACGTAGCAAGTACCCAATTCTCATACAAGTCCTGTCACACCCCGATATTTCCACGTATTACCGGTGGGGAGTATCGTGACGTAGTTGATACCATCATAGTCAAACAACACAATATTTAAATGCACAGCGGAAGCAAAAGATAGATTTATTTCAACCGAATAAATTGTAATGTTAAGTATCACAAAATAGTTGAAACTGATCCACAGGCGGATCAAAATAAAAGGAAAACTGTTCAACAGACTTCGACATCTAGAGCTTGCGAAACTTGATTATTGATGCCGAGAGTAGCCAGCCTATTTCGTATAGCACCTGCACTTAGCCTTTTTGGAAAATACGTCAGTTTACACTGGTAAATACAACTCAACTGACTCATTTTGAAAAGAGTTTAAAAATTGATTTGAATGCACTTCGGCAAAAATATCTTTTGTAACTTGGAATAATTATTTGTATAAAATCTTGTATACAGTTTACTTATTTGTCGTCCATTAGGGCCGGTTTGTAGGACCGGTCTAGATTAATTGACACGCCATAGGTATAATGCCCACAAGGATTATTTCCTTTAAGTGGATTACCAGTTTTTACATATTGCATCTGTCAGGTGTACGCCTACACCCCGTGCTTAGGTCGTGGCCATTTCTTTGAATGATGCCAAGGATATCCGGGACATGGTCATTTAACCCCCAAATGCCATACACCAAATAATACATATTAAACGGGTCATGTAAATACATTAATCACAATCCAATTTAAATAACTACACACCCGACCAAGCGGTACTTTTATAGTACCGTATCCCAAGCCCGTATAGGGAAAATAAGTTAAGAGTATTTACCTGAGCAATGTATAAGTCAAATACAGCAAGTACAGATGGATTTTACTGGGCTCCTAATCTGAAACGAAGGTTTATAATAACCTATTAGAATCCTAACGGGTCTTTAATTAAGCTTAGACTTAGACCGGTTAGTTTTCAAAAGGAATACACGGTTCAAACGCATGATAAAGCGAAGACCGGTTTAGAATGTGGTTTTGACCCGACAAGCTTGGATACTTGTTTAATATGGGTAAACTAAATACATTCTGGACTTTGAGACAAAAATGATATGGTTTGACCCGTTTCGGCTAATATATGCAAACTAGTCACATAAGCCGATCCGAACACGACAAGTGCGTAACGAGTAACCAAATGAGTCATATACAAGTTTCCTAAGTTAATATGCCTTAAAAATGTTGTGACATCAGTAAGATATCTTCTATTATGCCCGAAACGAATTTATACTCAAGCTATGCCCCGTAAGGGCATTTTGGTCATTTAAAAGGTTATAAAAGAGTTTAAATAATAATCTGAGTTACAGGTCTGACATAATTAGTAAAAATACTCATTTTTAAAAATCATAACAGCAGGGTACTAAATATATGTGAAATTTATCCATTGTAACCAAACTATGCACCGTAGGGGCATTTTGGTAATTTCACATAGCCTTTAAAGGTCAAATCTGAAATTCTGAGTTTAAAACTTTAGCTTACTGTTAATGTATAAAAATATACTTAAAAATATCAGTAGGTATCAACCTTATATGTGTAAAATAGTTTTGATGCATACTATGCGTTAAAAATGCTTAAAAAGGCGATTTGGAGCCATTTCCGGGTTCTATATAGAAGGCTGATGTTTTGTTTATTCCAGAAGGTTTAAAATAATTTATTTATCCTGCAAAATCAGTAGCAAAAGGTTTGGGGTCAAAAAGATTTGTAAAACTCATTTTATAGCTCAAAAGGGCAAAACCAGAAATAACCGAATTAAAGCTACAACCCTATGTTATGCTCAGCCTAAAAATAATTAAAAATCTTCAAAAATCCCAAAATATTATATTACATCAGTGGGCAAAAAGTTTGATATGGGTTAAACTAGGCTATATGCTAATTATGCCGTTTAATTAACAAAAAGCTTTCTAATTACGCTATTGAACATAACTCTTAATCTAGACCTCAAACTGATGTCAAATTTTGGGTGCAAGTTTATAAATCAGTAACTAAGGTTTCTATTCTTTTATATTTTCAAAATTCACGTTTAACGTCATATGGGCATAATAGTCAACATTTAAGCAATTAACGGGAACATGCATATGAATCGGATAACTATTGAACCAAGGTGTATAATCATAGAGGGTTATACTAACATGAAACCTGGTCCTAATAGGGCTCTAAGGCATTTCTAAAACATGCTACAATGGGTCAGAATCGAAAGTCAATGCAAAAGTCAAATTATGCGCCTTTCGGTTCCGAACCGAGTCTAAACTGAAAATTGTCGGGTTGAACATGTTTAGACATGTTCTTATATTAATTACCAAGTTATAGTAATGCTAAAATAGGTTACATAGCTTCTACATTGCTAATTATGTGCTAATTTGAAAATAAGCTTTCTGTTGACTTTTTAAGTTTAGGTTTGACCCGACATTTGACCTACTTAGAGTGGGAATCAGAGAGTACCCTTTTAAGGTTTTATTACCCACATAATTACCTACTTATAGGTACTTTCAATTCGAGATTTGACTGAACAAATTTTAATTAATCTCGAAGTCAAACCTTAATTACGACGGTTTGACTTTTAGCTAATTAACTAAGCTAAACTGAATTAAGAAGGATTAAGGACACTTACAAGGGTCCTAAGTACGTTTCTGAATCCTAAGGAAGCTTGTTGCTGATCAGAGGAGCTCCAGAGAAGACCTTGAAGTGAGTTGCAAATGAGTGTAAAAAATGTTGCAACTTGTTCTTCTTATATAGTGAGCTAAATTCCATAGGATCATCACACCTAGGTCTATAAATGTTGCAAGATGTTCCCAGGTGTCCTATGATGCTAAAAACCAGTTATAGGGCCCCTGATTTTCGAATACCACACTTATAAGGCGGTGGAACTTGTTTAACAGGCATCTGTCCAAAATTCGCCCAGATACAGGTCTTACGGACCGTAAGCCTTAGGCTTTGCGGTCCGTAACCGACTTTCAGACCATCGCCCAGGTCTGCTATCTTACGGACCGTAAGGGTCTATCTTTGCGGTCCGTAAGCCTTTACCAGAAGACAAAAATATTTGCAAACTTTGAAGTTTTGACCATGCAACTTTGTAACTCCGAATCTCATGCTTTCCTTTTCAGTAGAGGGACCAAGTGCTCAGACTTTGCATGCACTTACATCTTTTGGATCTTGTGGGAGGTTATAAAATGTCGAAAATACAGAGAATTCACATTGGATCCATGTTTTAGGTTATAATCAATTTATTATTTAGGACAACCAGATTCATTTACATCTTTTAGATGTTGATTAAGTATATCATGGTTAGGGATTTATTAATAGGTCGTTCAGAGGTATAAATTAACATATCGACGCTTTTAAATCCTACCGTACATCTTTATCTGGATCCGTTTTTCATAACACGTTTGTACTACATGACACGTGTCCTTATTTTATTGGGTATGATTTTACGAGGTGTTACATCCTCACCCCCTTAAAAGAAATCTCGACCTCGAGATTTACTGAAATAAATGAGGGTATTTTTCTTTCATGGTAGACTCTACCTCCCACGTATATTCGGGACCTCTGCGGGCATCCCATTTAACCTTTACGATAGGCACATACTTCTTCCGAAGTTTTTTAACCCGTCGATCCTCAATCGACAATGGTTTTTCCACAAATTTCAAGCTCTCATCTATATGCACATCTGTATGTGGTATGACTAGCGATTCATCTGCTAGACATTTCTTCAGATTGCAGATGTGGAATACATTGTGAATGCCACTGAGCTCTTCAGGCAAGTTCAACTTATAAGCCACTGACCCTACGCATTCGATAATCTCGAATGGTCCTATATACCTTGGGCTTAACTTACCTTTCTTTCCAAATCGCATCACCCCTTTCCAGGGTGATACCTTAAGCAAAACTTTATCACCAACCTCAAACTTGAGAGGTTTTCGCCTTTTATTAGCATAACTTTTCTGCCTATCCCTGGCAGCTTTCAGGCGGTCGTGAATCTGGGCAATCTTGTCCGCCGTTTCAAAGACTATGTCAGGTCCTGATAACTGAACTTCTCCTACTTCCGCCCAACAAATAGGCGTTCTGCATTTCCTACCATATAATGCCTCAAAAGGCGCAGCCTTAACGCTTGTACGGTAGCTATTGTTATAGGAGAATTCGATTAATGGCATGTGGTTATCCCAACTACCACCTAAGTTAATCACACATGCACGAAGCATGTCTTCCAAAGTCTGGATTGTACGCTCACTTTGTCCGTCCGTCTGAGGATGGTAAGCCGTACTAAAATTTAAGCGCGTGCCCAAAGATTGTTGGAAACTTTTCCAAAAATGTGATGTGTATCTGGTATCTCTGTCAGAGATAATTGACACTGGTACGCCATGTAGAGATACAATCTTATCTACGTACAATTGGCTAACATGTCGGAGCTATAAGTCTCCTTAATGGGTAGGAAATGTGCTGACTTAGTCAGTCTATCTACTATTACCCATATAGTGTCATTTCCTTTCCTGGTCTTTGGCAACTTGGTGATGAAATCCATTGTCACCATCTCCCACTTCCATGTGGGAAGTTCAGGTTGTTGTAGCAAACCTGACGGCTTTTGGTGTTCAGCTTTGACTTGCGCGCACATCAAACATTTAGCTACATAGGCAGCTATAGACTTCTTCAAGCCTATCCACCAATAGTTTGCCTTTAGATCCTGGTACATCTTATCAGCTCCAGGATGAACGGAATATTTGGAACTGTGGGCTTCCTGGAGGATAACATCCCGTAGTCCTCCATAAACTGGAACCCATATTCGTCCATTTAATCTCAGGATTCCGTCCTTACCATAGGATAACTGCTCCTCAGTTACTCCTAGCCTTTCATCAGGATAGTTAGCTTCCAATACAGCTTCTTTCTATGCAGCTAACAACCTTTCATTCAAACTATTCTTTATCTCAATGCTCTTGGCATTGATCCATATAGGCTTCACTCTTTCCTTTCGACTTAAGGCATCAGCAACTACATTCGCCTTGCCAGGATGGTATCTTATCTCACAATCATAATCATTCAAAGTTTCCATCCAACGTCGTTGCCTCATGTTTAAATCCTTCTGATTAAACAAGTGTTGAAGGCTCTTGTGATCTGAATAGATCACACACTTGGTTCCATACAAGTAATGTCTCCACAGTTTTAGTGCAAATACAACGGCACCCAACTCCAAGTCATGGGTGGTATAATTCTTTTCATGCACCTTTAACTGACGTGAAGCATAGGCAATGACTTTGCCTTTCTGCATAAGCACACAGCCCATTCCGGTGTGCGATGCATCACAATATACAACAAACTCATCAATTCCATCAGGCAACGTAAATACAGGAGCATTGCTCAACTTCTGCTTCAAAATATCAAAAGATTCTTGCTGCTTAGGCCCCCAGTCAAACTTGCTATTCTTGCGGGTGAGTAGAGTCAGGGGTGCTGCAATTCTTGAGAAGTTTTCAATAAATCGCCTATAGTATCCTGCCAGTCCTAGAAAGCTGCGAATCTTCGTAGGCATCTTGGGCTCTTGCCAGTTCATAATAGCTTCAATTTTAGCGGGATCCATTTGGATACCACGCTCACTAACAACATGTCCAAGGAATTGGACTTCTAGAAGCCAAAATTCACACTTTGTAAATTTGGCATAGAGCTTTTCTCGTTGAAGTAGCTTAAGAATGCAACGGAGATGTTTCTCATGGTCAGCTTGGCTTTTCGAGTAAATGAGAATGTCGTCGATGAAAACGATGACAAATTTATCCAAGTAAGGCTTGCAGACGCGATTCATGAGATCCATGAATGCGGCAGGTGCATTAGTGAGCCCAAAAGGCATCACTAGGAACTCGTAATGACCATAACGAGTCCTAAATGCAGTCTTGTGTACATCTTCATCCTTAACTTACAATTAATGATAGCCTGACCTCAAATCGATCTTGGAGAAGTAGCTTGCCCCTTGTAATTGATCGAACAGATCGTCGATCCTGGGCAAAGGATACCTATTCTTGATAGTAACCTTATTAAGCTCACGGTAATCGATGCATAGACGCATCGATCCATCCTTCTTCTTGACAAATAGAATTGGCGCTCCCCAAGGAGACGAACTAGGTCTAATAAAACCTTTAGCTAGCAAATCATCTAGTTGTGTCCTCAATTCCTTCATTTCCGTTGGTGCCAACCTATAAGGCGCTGCTCCAGGGATGATGTCAATTCTGAATTCTACTTGCCTATCTGGTGGTAGACCAGGTAGTTCTTCTGGGAAAACTTTAGGGTACTCAGAAATGACTGGAATATCTTCAATCTTGGGTTTCTACTCATTAATAGTTACTTGTGCCATGTAAATGACACAACCCTTCTTCAAACATCTAGATGCCTTGAGCATAGACACTTGCTCAGGCAGTCCATACTGGGTATCTCCCTGAATGGTAATTGGCTCACCAGATGGAGTCTTGATCACCACTTGCTTCCTATTGCACACTATCTGGGCTTGGTTACGAGATAACCAATCCATGCCTATAACTATGTCAAAACTGGCTAGCTTCAAAGGAAGTAGAGACAATGGAAAGGAGTGGTTCCTAATGGATATAACACATCCATCTAACATGATCGATGCGGTTTCTAAGGTACCATCAGCTAATTCTACCTCATATTTCACACTTAAGGTTTTAACAGGTAAATTCAGCAATTTGCAAAACTTATTATCTACAAATGACTTATCAGCTCCTGAATAAAAAAGTACTCTTGCATAGACATCATTTATGAGGAAGGTACCTGTGATCACATTGTCGTCCTGGACAGCTTCCTTTGCATCCATTCGGAAGACCCGTGCATTGGTCTTCTTGACCTCTTCAGGCTTCTTGACGTATTTAGGGCAATTGGTTTTAATGTGTCCTTTCTCATTGCAGTTGTAGCATGTGGCATCCTTAATCTTTTTGCAATCAACAGTCTTGTGCTCTTTAGATTTGCACAACCTACATGCAGGTGATCCCGACTTAGATTTGGACTCAAGTCTGCACTTTCCAAAGTGGCGTTTTTGGCAAGTCTCGCACTTTGGCTTTTCCTCAGTTTGTTGGCTACCCTTGTTGGATCCAGACTTCTTCCTGAAGTCAGTGTTACCTTTATGCTTCTTTTCAGATCTTCGTGAGGTATCATCCTCACGCTTTCTCTTGCCCTCTTTCGAATTCCTGAGCGATCTTAGTCTGACCGCGTCCAAGGTGAGAGACAGAGATAGATCTGCTGCTGATCTGAAAGTAGCAGGTATGGACGCCTTAACACTGGCTTTGATTTCTGGGGTTAATCCCCCAATGAAGTGAGAAATCCTTTTGGGTTCCGGGGTTACGAGATACGGAACTAGCCTAGACAGGGTATTGAAACTGGTGAGGTAAGCTTGACAATCTAAATTCTTCATCACCAATGATAAGAAATCTGATTCAACTCTTTCAACCTCGTGCTGCGGGCAATAATTCTCCTTAATGAGAGCAACGAACTGATCCTATGACAAATTGTAGAGCGGGATCTTCCCAGCAACTTGAATGAAAGACTTCCACCATGCCAGTGCCTCTCCCTTGAATGATTGGGATACATACTTTACTACATCCTTCTCAGCACAACCGCTGATGTCAACTACCGTGTCCATCTCATCCAACCAGGTCATACAATCTATTGCCCCTTTCTCCCCAGTGAAATCCCGGGGTTTGCAGGAAACAAAGTACTTATAGGTACAAGACTTGGTACGTGGTTTATCATCAAACACTATCCTTTTTGATGGAACACTGTTTTGATTAGATGAATGTCGACCATCATCTTTCTTTGGTTCCTCTTTCTTAGAGGGTGGCTTGCTATGAGCCTCCGATTGAGTCTTAGGTTTGGAGTGCGGTGTGGATAGGGTTCTACTTCGAGTTAGATTCATTATACTGCCGTTCTATAGCTCTTGTAACAGCATTATCTACTAATGCTTGCAGCTCAGCACCGGTCACATGTATCTTAGTATTTTCGTGGTTTTCCACCGGATGACTGTTTCCTTCTTCTGACCTAGCCATGTAGCTTTAATTGCTACATAGAATCAAATAAGGGCAAGGTTTATATAGAAGCTTATACAGTTTTATTGTTTTTGATAATCTATTAACCATGGTTTTTAATAGCCATTTTAGTTAATTTGTTAATTATATAATTGTTCAGGATTCTTATCATAATCCTAAATTATAAATTAATAATAGCACAAAAGGCCTAGTCACGTGGACAAGTTTAATTTATAAGCCTAGATTTTATGGAATCGAGGAATTAAGGTTTGAATCAAAGTTCATTACCTTTTCTTGACAGGGAGTTGTAGGCTACCACTGTCTTTAGTCTCGAAGGACGTTAATTATGGCCCGTGGGCATTTCATCCATAAGGGATGAATATAAAAAAATAAGAGAATTTAAAATAACCCAATTTAAGAATGACTTATGTGATTTTATCGAATCACATTCGTCAAGCATGTTAATATGCTTTCAGATTTTATCAAGGTTTTGAATCTTTTGAAATAGGTTTTACCATCTTGGCCATGTCTGCAACAAAAATTAGGCTAGGTTTTACCTTTAAGATTCTTTTTAATATTCAACGCAGAACAATCCTAAATTGAGAGGTTAATATGGATCTGAATCCAATTGAAGAACTACCATCTTAGCCCCGTCTTAAGGTGACACATGGCTAGGTCTGGTTCCTTTTTAGATTTTGCCATTTTATTATAATGGTAGATCTTATAATAGGAATGTTATTTTAAATCTAACCGTTCCTTTAAAATTTAAACAAGTACATGGTTGCCCTAAACGGGACTTCTAACTGAAATGACTTGCCCATGCAAGGGCTAATCAGAAAATAACAAAGGAAACAAATAAAAGACAAAAAAAACGAATTTGGATTAGTCCTATGTTCTTTTTCTAGACTCGAGAATCAAAAATGTGCAATTGTGTAACTGAGATTAAACACAAAAGGCTAGTGTTTAATTCACTCAGTGTTGGCTCTGATACCAACCTGTCACATCCCGATATTTCCACGTATTACCGGTGGGCTCGGTGGGGAGTATCGTGACGTAGTTGATACCATCATAGTCAAACAACACAATATTTAAATGCACATCGGAAGCAAAAGATAGATTCATTTCAACCGAATAAATTGTAATGTTAAGTATCACAAAATAGTTGAAACTGATCCACAGGCGGATCAAAATAAAAGGAAAACTGTTCAACAGACTTCGACATCTAGAGCTTGCGAAACTTGATTATTGATGCCGAGGGTAGCCAGCCTATTTCGTATAGCACCTGCACTTAGCCTTTTTGGAAAATACGTCAGTTTACACTGGTAAATACAACTCAACTGACTCATTTTGAAAAGAGTTTAAAAATTGATTTGAATGCACTTCGGCAAAAATATCTTTTGTAACTTGGAATAATTATTTGTATAAAATCTTGTATACAGTTTTACTTATTTGTCGTCCATTAGGGCCGGTTTGTAGGACCGGTCTAGATTAATTGACACGCCACAGGTATAATACCCACAAGGATTATTTCCTTTAAGTGGATTACCAGTTTTTACATATTGCATCTGTCAGGTGTACGCCTACACCCCGTGCTTAGGTCGTGGCCATTTCTTTGAATGATGCCAAGGATATCCGGGACATGGTCATTTAACCCCCAAAGGCCATACACCAAATAATACATATTAAACGGGCCATGTAAATACATTAATCACAATCCGATTTAAATAACTACACACCCGACCAAACGGTACTTTTATAGTACCGTATCCCTAGCCCGTATAGGGAAAATAAGTTAAGAGTATTTACCTGAGCAATGTATAAGTCAAATACAGCAAGTACAGATGGCTTTTACTGGGCTCCTAATCTGGAACGAAGGTTTATAATAACCTATTAGAATCCTAACGGGTCTTTAATTAAGCTTAGACTTAGACCGGTTAGTTTTCAAAAGGAATACACGATTCAAACGCATGATAAAGCGAAGACCGGTTTAGAATGTGGTTTTGACCCGACAAGCTTGGATACTTGTTTAATATGGGTAAACTAAACACATTCTGGATTTTGAGACAAAAATGATATGGTTTGACCCGTTTCGGCTAATATATGCAAACTAGTCACATAAGCCGATCCGAACGCGACAAGTGCGTAACGAGTAACCAAATGAGTCATATACAAGTTTCCTAAGTTAAGATGCCTTAAACATGTTGTGACATGAGTAAGATATCTTCTATTATGCCCGACACGAATTTAAACTCAAGCTATGCCCCGTAAGGGCATTTTGGTCATTTAAAAGGTTATAAAAGAGTTTAAATAATAATCTGAGTTACAGGTCTGACATAATTAGTAAAAATACTCATTTTTAAAATTCATAACAGTAGGGTACTAAATATATGTGAAATTTATCCATTGTAACCAAACTATGCACCGTAGGGGCATTTTGGTAATTTCACATAGCCTTTAAAGGTCAAATCTGAAATTCTGAGTTTAAAACTTTAGCTTACTGTTAATTTATAAAAATATACTTAAAAATATCAGTAGGTATCAACCTTATATGTGTAAAATAGTTTTGATGCATACTATGCGTTAAAAATGCTTAAAAAGGCGATTTGGAGCCATTTCCGGGTTCTATATAGAAGGCTGATGTTTTGTTTATTCCAGAAGGTTTAAAATAATTTATTTATCCTATAAAATCAGTAGCAAAAGGTTTGGGGTCAAAAAGATTTGTAAAACTCATTTTATAGCTCAAAAGGGCAAAACCGGAAATAACCGAATTAAAGCTACAACCCTATGTTATGCTCAGCCTAAAATTAATTAAAAATCTTCAAAAATCCCAAAATATTATATTACATCACTGGGTAAAAAGTTTGATATCAAAAAGTGGGTTAAACTAGGCTATATGCTAATTATGTCGTTTAATTAACAAAAAGCTTTCTAATTACGCTATTGAGCATAACTCTTAATCTAGACCTCAAACTGATGTCAAATTTTGGGTGCAAGTTTATAAATCAGTAACTAAGGTTTATATTCTTTTATATTTTCAAAATTCACGTTTTAAGGTCATATGGGCATAATAGTCAACATTTAAGCAATTAACGGGAACATGCATATGAATCGGATAACTATTGAACCAAGGTGTATAATCACAGAGGGTTATACTAACATGAAACCTGGTCCTAATAGGGCTCTAAGGCATTTCTAAAACATGCTACAATGGGTCAGAATAGAAAGTCAATGCAAAAGTCAAATTATGCGCCTTTCGGTTCTGAACCGAGTCTAAACTGAAAATTGTCAGGTTGAACATGTTTAGACATGTTCTTATATTAATTACCAAGTTATAGTAATGCTAAAATAGGTTACATAGCTTCTACATTGCTAATTATGTGCTAATTTGAAAATAAGCTTTCTGTTGACTTTTTTAAGTTTAGGTTTGACCCGACATTTGACCTACTTAGAGTGGGAATCAGAGAGTACCCTTTTAAGGTTTTATTACCCACATAATTACCTACTTATAGGTACTTTCAATTCGAGATTTGACTAAACAAATTTTAATTAATCTAGAAGTCAAACCTTAATTACGACGGTTTGACTTTTAGCTAATTAACTAAGCTAAACTGAATTAAGAAGGATTAAGGACACTTACAAGGGTCTTAAGTATGTTTATGGATCCTAAGGAAGCTTGTTGCTGATCAGAGGTGCTCCAGAGAAGACCTTGAAGTGAGTTGCAAATGAGTGTCAAAAATGTTGCAACTTGTTCTTCTTATATAGTGAGCTAAATTCCATAGGATCATCACACCTAGGTCTATAAATGTTGCAAGATGTTCCCAGGTGTCCTATGATGCTAAAAACCAGTTATAGGGCCCCTGATTTTCGAATACCACACTTATAAGGCGGTGGAATTTGTTTAACAGACATCTGTCCAAAATTCGCCCAGATACAGGTCTTACGGACCGTAAGCCTTAGGCTTTGCGGTCCGTAACTGACTTTCAGACCATCGCCCAGGTCTGCTATCTTACGGACCGTAAGGGTCTATATTTGCGGTCCGTAAGCCTTTACCAGAAGACAAAAATATTTGCAAACTTTGAAGTTTTGACCATGCAACTTTGTAACTCCGAATCTCATGCTTTCCTTTTCAGTAGAGGGACCAAGTGCTCAGACTTTGCATGCATTTACACCTTTTGGATCTTGTGGGAGGTTTTAAAATGTCGAAAATACCGAGAATTCACATTGGATCCATGTTTTAGGTTATAATCAATTTATTATTTAGGACAACCAGATTTATTTACATCTTTTAGATGTTGATTATGTATATCATGGTTAGGGATTTATTAATAGGTCGTTCAGAGGTATAAATTAACATATCGACGCTTTTAAATCCTACCGTACATCTTTATCTGGATCCGTTTTTCATAACACGTTTGTACTACATGACACGTGTCCTTATTTTATTGGGTATGATTTTACGAGGTGTTACAAGTCCACACCCCATGTGCATGTCACAACCACACATAACAGGTGAGTTTGCTACTCACACAAATCAAATCAGATTTCTCATTCCTAGTCAATGTTATTAACATGCAACAAATAGAATTTTATAAACACAAATATCCATCATCATACACATCATGAACTATTCAAAACCTTATGTTGTGTGGACACATTTGTTGATTAAACTGTTCTGTTTGTTTTGTTCTGTTGCAGCATCCTCACGAAGAACCAATTCTTCATGAGATGCTCCCATGGCGAAGAACCCCAATGGCGAAAGACCATTCTTCGTCAAGAATGAGTATGACGAAGAACCCCATTGGCGAAGAATCATACTTCGTCAAGAAGTGACTGTGACGAAGAACTCTGGTTGTTCGTCAACGGCCAGTCAACGAAGAATCAGGTCCTTCGTCGGCCTGAGTTCTTCGCGAGGAATCCTCCGTCGCTGTTCCTCAACAGATCATCCTGATTTCTTCAATAACAACTATCCGTAATTTCCGTAAAGACGTTACCATTTTCCCAAAACAGATCAAACATTATGATTTAACAGTTATTATTCATGCTCATACGGATCCCCGAATTGTAACAGTTTCCTTAATACACATAAACAACCATTCTAAACAATCATTAACCATAATCATCCAATGATCACACAAAATCAGATTGTTAATTTATCATGATATAAATTCATCAAGCAGAACTATCAAACCACTACATGAACATGAACGTATACAAATCATTGAACCCTCATCATGCAAGTTCTAGATTTACAATCCTATTAATGGAACCCTAATCTCACATAAGATCACAACATCAGGATTTTAGCAACGGACAATAATGAACACTAACCATGATACTGAAGTGATTAGCTTATTCGAGATGGAAAGGCTTCGAGACCCACAATTGTCATCGCACAGGAAGAAGAGGAAAGGAAGAGAGTTTTAGGGTTTGGTGTTTGAGTTCTGTAAGTTATACAAACAAAATAACTGTCGGGCTCATTTTGGGCCACGAATGGACCTAGGCCGAGAGTCCTCTCGGCGAAAGACTCCCTTGGCGAAGAACCTTCTTCGCCACGTTGTGATTGTGAGAAGAACCTTAGTTCTTTGTCAAAAGGACAATCAACGAAGGATGGCTTCTTCGTCGACTTGAGTGTGATGTGCAGCCCAAAGTTAAGAAGCATGAACACGTCATGTCTAAACATTAAACAGCTACTAGATTGTCATTTACAACCCACATAACTATAATTTAATCATTCATATATCGTGCGCATGTAACAACGTAAAACAAATTGTGAAAACAGGATTGTGAAATAAGTGATGCGTAGAAGAAAGACCTTGAAATCTCGGGTTGTCAAATTTTCAGTTAATCCTTTTTAATC
Source organism: Helianthus tuberosus (assembly GCA_030545235.1). Taxonomy (NCBI): domain Eukaryota; kingdom Viridiplantae; phylum Streptophyta; class Magnoliopsida; order Asterales; family Asteraceae; genus Helianthus; species Helianthus tuberosus. Next base: position 106,375,769 of record CM060417.1, read on the forward strand.
TCATAGAATGAAAAAAAACCAATGAAAATTTACACTTTTGTAAAAGTTATACATGTTAGCATGAAACATATAATTTTGGGTACAAAGTGAATCCAACCGACATCTTAAAATACTGAGCTCTATATTGGCGTAGTACTTGTAATAAAACGTATGCGAACCACATTAACATGAGTCATTTCACCAATAACATTTCTCCTGTATATATACATAGCAAGTGTAAACAAATAAATAGAAAACCAATCATTGGGTTTCAAGAAAAAGTAGGGTTGGCAAATCATGTTTTATCGGGTTTAACAGGTCTCTAACGACGCGTATAACACAAGTATTAAACATGAATACAACTCGCTTAACTACTTTATATCTCATGTTTATAACACAGTTTTACGTTTTATGTACCAAGAAGAAGAAATGATGGATCCTAACCTCATAATTATATTTATTTTTAAAAAGTAAAAAAATCACGTTGTGTACTTATTCAGTAAACAGGTCTAATCGTGTCTTATACAGATATCTATTACCAACCCTAAGAAAAAGCCGTAAGAAATCCTTTTGTTTCTTCAAGAATGACATTCAAAATTCTCCTTTTTTCCCTGGCCTCGTTTCACAATACCCATTCTGTCCTCTCTACTTACCATGCCTTTTGACGTTTGGTCAAATACCCTTCGGCTTGAAGAGTCCTACTATATCTTTCATAATAAAAGAACCTCATACTCATAGTGGTGTGTATCTTCAAAACAAACAAGTGTTAACTATATAACAAAATGAATAATCAAAACTATAAACACAAAATTGAAGCAATTCATACCTTTAGGTGACTCTGTAACAATTCTCTTCTTGAGCATCGCAACCATGGACGATTAAATTAACTTTATTATAAAGACCGTCATGAAGTAAAAAAACTAGAGATTTAATCGTGCAAATATATAGTTTATGAACTTGTGTATGAAAAAAAATAACACGATAATCATATTTGGCCCACACCAAACTTACTCATTTTAACATGAAGTCCGGAACCCATTACCCAACTCGGTCGTTTTCTCACCTATGTTTGTGTATTCATCATGAGTTTAGAAAATTAGAAGCTTTACCAGGCGGGGTCCCACAACATAATTCGATAGTAAATATGCTCAACATCAAGCCCGATAAACCAGGATCCGATAGAAACGTCCTCATTCGCGTACTTATGCAAAAATGTCTAAAATAATACTTTTAACACTGTGTTAAAAGACCAACATAATGAAAGAATACAATAGATAGATAAAATTACTGCAAGCGAAACTTAACTGATTCAATGAGATATAAGTATGTGTGGTAAAATACACATATTTGTCTCGTGTAAAGTGTATAATTTTCGTATAGCTTTTATTTGTTTATATTTAGTTTTTAGTGTTATATTATATTATTTTGTGTTTTGCCAGGTCCTGGTGTAAATGGAGCGGAAAAGAGTAATAAGGAAATAACCAGCCAGTTGGGCAGAGTAGGACGCCAGTTGTCACACCCCAACCGATGGCGGAATCATCGGGGCGCGGCACTCAGATTGCTCAAGAGAATCCATAACAACTATTTAGTGACAATATTTAGCAAGTTCATTATCCCATACTAAAAAAAAATATTTCAATAAACAGTCATAACGGATAACATGTCTCTCAACCAAATCAAAGTCCGACAACCTAGATTTTTATTGTGGGTTTCTAGACTTCCTATCCATTTGCAGCATAGAATCCATCAACCTGCCACATACGTTAAAATAAAGTTAATACAATAATGGAAAGGTGAGTACACAAGTTTGCATAAGTATAGTATAAAAAGCGTTTACGCATAACCAGTATGTAACACGTAACGGGCGAATCAAGTAACTATCACAATGATACAAGCTAACCATATGACCCCGAGTAGAGTATGCACGACACATGTTCACCGAAGCGAACAAGTGAAGTAAAGTATGTGATCCTTAATAACCCCTGAATAAACAAGTGCTGAGTCCAAACTATAGTACTATCGTTGCTAAGGGTGGTAGGGCAAGTCATCACTGTGTAACATAGCAACAAGTATTTATCTAATCACGTATATCATGCGAGTGCGGTTAGCGTTTGTAAAGCGTTTAAGTGTTGTGTATTTTGATAGAGAACGTATGTAACACCCAAAACTGTGTTAAGCGAAAAAAGGTTCAAGTATACTCACAGTGCGTGTTTAATAGCTAAACACGATCTGAAATGGATTGAAGGGAGCGCCGGATCAGCCTGCGTATGGGGACCATATGCGTAAGTCTTCTAAAGTGCTGAAACGGTCAAAATCGATGTGTCAGTGGGAAACAGAGGCTTCGTACGAAGCTACTGTCTTCGTACGAAGGCGTGCCTTCGTACGAAGGGAGGGCTTCATACATGTGATGCTTCCGTTGTCCAAAATCGAGTGTGCTTCGCGTCTGTCTTCGGGAAATCGAGTGTTCATCCCTCCAACCTTAAGCTACTGATTAAACTTAGAGTCGGAGAGGTCTTTGTTCTAGTCATGGATGAGAACTTGGGCTGGGTTGTGTGAAACCAGTGCCTTCGTAAGAAGCCATGTGCCTTCGTACGAAGGCAGTGCCTTCGTACGAAGCTGGGGCTTCACACAGAACAGTCCAGTTTTCATAAGTAGCTATTTCTTGCGTTCAGAGCTGTGTTTTCGCCTGAATCGGATGTATTTTCGAGTCCTTTTCATGACGGTTTTGACACCACTTCGTCACACTATCCAGTGAACGAAATATGTGTTGGTTTGGTCCGTTTTTTGTGTAAAAATCAAGTTTAAAAATGGTTTTAAAGGTTTTTCACTTGGATCTAACACTTGGTGAGTGCAAAATATGTAGATCTCTAACTTGGGAAGCCGTAGCTAGGCCCAATACACTCGGTTAAGTGTAAATCCGTTGTAAAACAAGAAGATTTGATGAAAAAGAAGAAGGTTTCCATGAAAAAGATGAAAAGATAGAGTTTAGGTGAAGAAGATAGAGTTTAGTTGAAAAACAAAAGAGTTTGGATGAAATCGAAATGAATCTTGTGGAAAATCGTAGTGGGAAACGTTGTGTAATCACGTAAAAATGATAAATCTTACTTGAAAACAGTTGGACAACAATTCGGCAGCGTTTCGGAGTAAATGGCAGCAAGTTAGAATGAATGAGGAGGGCTTGGGTATTTATAGGAGAGGAGCATCCGCGCAGGTGCCTTCGTACGAGGGCAGGTGCCGTCGTACGAAGCCGCATGTTTGGCGCGTTTCGCTTCCGTTTTGCGTGTAGGATGCTCGTTAGGTGTGTTTTGTTGCGTTACTTAGTACCAGTATGTTAAGTATTTTAGCGCGGTGATAAGTATTGCATTGTGTTGCGTTTCAGTGTGATAACTCGAGTTGTGCGAGTAAGTGTTTGAGCGTTTTAAGCGATGCGTTGGCAATCACATAACATACTAAACAAGTAAACACACAAATAACATAAATAAATCCGTGTTTCGAGTTTGCGTTGAGTTTGCGTTGCGATATGCGTTCAAGTAATAAGCATTTAACTGCGATAACTGTGAGAAATTAAGCGTTTTAAAATATAGCAACCCTTGGCGTTAATCAAATCTCAGAGTACAAGTGTTTACAAGTGAAACAAGGGTAAAATTGGAACAACCGAAAAGTCGGGTTGTTATCTCTATTTTATAAGTTAGAGGGCTACCACAATATATATATATATATATATATATATATATATATATATATATATATATATATATATATATATATATATATATATATATATATATATAGGTTAACGTACCCGAGCCCTTATCCTACATTAAGTACATGATCATCTCATCTCATCTCAGCCATCAGATCTTCATCCCACATTGAAATCGCATGTTGGTTTTTTGTAACAATTTCGCATGTTGGTTTTTTAACATGCGATTTCATCAAAATTACCAAATGCGATATTGTTACAAAAAATCAACATGCGATTTCATCAAAATTATCACATGCGAAATTGTTAAAAAAAACCAACATGCGATTTCTTCAAAATTATCACATGCGATTTCATCCATGCTATTTTATAACATGCGATTTCACATCGCGTACGTAGCGTACGTTAAGCCATTTTGTACAATACATTTTCTCTCTCTCTCTTTATAATTTGAGTTAATCTAATTTATTAGTGTTGGGCCGCATAAAGTTTAAGCTGTTAAGATACCCATCAGACGAAAACGAAAAAGCTGCGACACATAATTCAAGTGGGCCAAGCCCAAAAGGTAGACGAAGTATAAAAGGAAAGGAAAGAATTGCTGCCTTATGATGATTGTTATCGGAAGCCAATTAAAAAAAAGGGTGGCTGCATGTTATTTTTGTTGTGGGATACGAATCAAACGAAAAAGGAAGCAGCCATATTATATTTTATTATTGTGGAGGAATGCGAGGAGTCAGGAGACGAATTATAAAGATAAAAAGAAGCAGCCTGCTCGATATATATTATTTTCTTTGGAGGGACGAAATATAGAGAATACAAGAAGGCAATTGGTTCTAGGGTTTAAGCCGTGATCAACATTTAAGTCCGGATTTACAAATACTTTATATTCAGTTTTAATAATTTTGTGTTTTTTTTAAAACTTGATTACTATGACTTATTTATTATTTGAGACTTGTTTCTTGTTCTTGGTTATGTTTCTTAGCTAGTTCTTTTATACTGCCTAGGTTAGATGAACACCATGTTTGACTAATTAATTTTTATTTGGCTTATGATTCTATTTTGTGGATTTAATAATTAAAGTAAAGACTTGGTTTTTATGGTTTGACGTATATGCGTATTTAATCCGGTTCATTGAATAATTATTATCCCTCATGTGGCTAGTTGAATGTCTTTTAAATAATAGTTGTATGCTAGGTCAATTATTGTGTGTTTTTGGCTACTAGATGTTTCGTTAGACGTAGTGATCCATAGGGTTATAGGTGTAATTTGGATAGGGTTAGATATTTTGTGAGAAGATCCCCTTAGTTTCCCTTCCACTATTTGCATATCAAGTCTAATCATAAAACCATAGTCATCCTTGACTTTTGTGCTGCGAGGTAGATTGTCGAATAAGGGTACTTTATTATTACATTAGGAAAGCCTGCGAGGAAATCCTCTAAACCGGTAATTAAACAGCTTAATAGGTTGCCATAGGTGTCTTCTCGAGAAGGGTCAAGGGTCCTGTTCGGTTATCCTTTAAGTTTAGCATCTTAAGATCCCGATTTCCACATTAGTTCCATAACCGATAGAAGTTGTCATACATGTGTAGGATTCTATCCTAGGTAGTGTACTTATATCTGATCGTTTCTTAAGTCCCCAGTCTTAGTTTGTGTCTCTTTCAGCTTCAGTTTATTTAGTTAATTTTAGTTAATTTAGTAGTTTGTTAGACCCCCCCCCCCTCAAAATATAAAATCAATTTAGTCGTGTCAGTCGGTCAAGTCTATAGAGTCTAGTTTACGTGATTAGAGAGTCTTGTGGGTTCGATACTCGGACTTACTTAGGCTATACTGCATTGATCGATACACTTGGTGGTTGTGTGGTCTAGGTTTTAGAGAGTCTTAGTTTATAAATGAGAAAAATGCTCGGATAGTCCCTGTGGTTTCGCTTATTTTCACCTTTAGTCCCTAACTTTCTAAAATTACTTGAATAGTCCCCAACTTTTCATTTTTTGTTCCCGGATAGTCCCTGAGTCTAACTTCAGTTTGTTTTCTCTGTTAAGAGGATGTGAAATGACAAAAATACCCTTTTCTTTAAAAGGCCAAACCACAGGGACTATCCGGACATCTTCTTCATTTTTATTTTATAAAACCCCACCACCACACTTCATCTTCAACCTCCACCCACCATCACCCTCCTCCACCTTCCACCATCACCGCCACAGTCACTCTCCATCTCTCGTTCCCCTTTCATCTTCCATACCAGGTCGCACAATTATACTCTTATACAATTACTAACTTGGGGTACCATGTTAGGTCATACCCCTTTGTTAAACATCACGTCCTTCCTTTGAATACAAAAAAATGGGGTACCATCTTAGGTTGCCTTTCGCATACCATCATAACGTTTCATTGGAAGGCAACCGCTTGATCTTAACACACCGTTTCTGTACTAATTCAAATACATGGTAAAAACCGTTTACTAAACGACATGTCAAAATCCACACCATTAAATGCTTGCAGGTTACCAACACCGTATCCAACCCGATGTGCCCAACAAAAAGGTTCAATAAAACCGACAAACTTTCAGATGTGTGAAAAGCATTCAAGATGTCCAAGCCGGCGCAACTTTACAGTTGACAACCAAATCAAAGAAACGCACCGTTCGGGGGCCAACCACCGTGTCGTTTGCCTCCGTTTCATACCCTATATAACCACCACCGATCTCCGCCGGAAAGATTTTTGACGGTTACGGTGGGGAGCAAAGAGAGAAAGACGGGGAGCCAGAGGTTTTGTCTGTAATAGTGTTACGAATTCAAACTTGATGACCAAAAAGCCTCTTGGTTGTTTGAGCGGATTTTAAAACCGGACCAAACCTGATTTCGTGATGGTGGTGGTGATCTGCCGAATAATCTGAAATTGATGACCGAGTTGTTCCAGCCAATGAAGATGGGCGGAAATGTGGCGAGTTCGGCTTTTACCTTTCGTTGCGGTGATGGAAGTGGTATCATCATATCACCACGCCGGAGAAGCAATGGTGGCGCTGGTGGAACGATAAAGAAGTTGGTGAGAGAATAGAGAAACGGTGTTATTGAACATATTCATTACTTCTGAAAAGCAATTGTCAGTGAGATGGTTTTTAATACTTTTATTGCGGTAGAGAGGCATCGAAAAAGATTTCTAAATACAGTGATTAAATTGTGATTTTGTCCATTAGTTTTGGCTACATTTCATTTTTAGTGAAGATAGTATTTTTTTTGGCGGTGATGGTGGTGGGTGGAGGACGGTGATGGTGGGTGGAGGTTGAAGATGGAGTGTGATGGTGGGGTTTTATAAATAAAAATGAAGAAGATGCCCGGATAGTCCCTGTGGTTTGGCCTTTTAAAGGAAAGGGTATTTTTGTCATTTCACACCCTCTTAACAGAGAAAACAAACTGAAGTTAGACCCAGGGACTATCCGGGAACAAAAAATGAAAAGTTGGGGACTATTCAAGTAATTTCAGAAATTTAGGGACTAAAGGTGAAAATAGGCGAAACCACGGGGACTATCCGAGCATTTTTCTCTTTATAAATTTAAAACTTAGAGTGTCTAGTTTAGGGTTAAAATTAGTTAGTTTAATTAGACCACTTTTAGAACATCAGTAGCCAAATCTTTCGAAATGGCATATAATTACCCTGTGGCATGGCGAAAATACTTGTTTCCGTTCTCACCAAATCTCTAATATTTGGGGTTCATGGTACCTCACTCCTCTGTTCCATCACAAATTAATTAAAAATGAAACATTTTTATTTATTTTCAACAATCTATAGTTTACTATTTTGCTTACTTTTGCACGAGCACCGAACCAGACTTCATGCATTCAATATACACCCTTTTTTCTTCCTGTCTAACTAATGTATGACTTAGTGTGGCTGCAATCAAGATACAAAAACATGTTAATTTTTGTTTTGTACAAAATCTCCTCTTTAGCATAACTAACAAAAAAAATATATAATTGTTTTAGATCTCTCGGCCCAAATATGATCCAGCACATAAACACATAACATAAAATCATACCGATCTAAAAATAAAAAATCAACCAATAAATAATTAGTGGCTGACAACATGAGTTCCATCTGAGTCAAGCTAGTTTTTTCCAAACCTGTTACTCTTTTTTTTTTTTTTTTTTTTTTTTTTTTGTAAAAAAAACATGCAATTTACCAAAAAAAAATGTTGGAAGGATCTTTCCCTTACCAGCCAAATTAGTGAACAACATGCTACTACTTAGTGTCACTTGTTCCCATCCCATGGCCATCCATTTTAACTTTTCAACCCAATATTGTATTATTATATAATATAATTATACATTATACATAATAACATTTAGGGTAGATTGTTAGGAACAGTACAATAATTGGACAAAACTTTCATCTTATTTACTTTGCTGCCATGCATAGAGGACACCACCCCCTTTCCAGTCTCTCTCTAACCCACCATAGCCACAACCCAAAGCATTACCACCACGAGAGGAGCATCGTAGCCACCACTCTCTCCTCGCCTCGCCGTGCTGAGCAGACTTTCTTTGCCTTCTCAATCCTCAAGACGCACCTATATCCGCCTCTCCTCCGCCGCGCGTGTGGCTGCAAGAAGGAATAACGAATCTCCAACTTCAACCTCGGATTTCGGTCGGAGTTGTTACCGAGAAAGCGAAGGTTGAGTTTCTGGAAGCAGCGGCTAGGGTTGAAGAGAGTTTAAATAATCGGAGACGGTGGAGGTGCTGGTTATGCCGCCTCCGGCGATGGTGACGGTGGTGTCGCAGGCGATCGGGACTCCGAATGTGGTTGTGATTGGAGATGGTGATGTGGCGGAGGAGTTATCGGTGGTGGCGGAGGATTATGTGAGGAGATTTGAGTCTGCTGAAGTTGCTGTGGTATGTGATGTTTTAATTTTTGAAAATTTGATTGTTTTGGTGGTGTTTGTGGTAAATGAGTGTTTATTGTGAAAGTTGGTTAGTTTTGTGTAGTTTGATGATGGTATTGGGTTTGAACACAAGTAGGTTAGTAGGTTACATTGTAACCGTTACAGTAACTTTTTATCAATGAGGTGTAGTGATAGAGTTATAGAGCTTGTGTGGATCATCTGCCACTTAGTTCTGTTTAAGGGGTTGCTGGTTTTTTTAAGGAAAATAAACATCACATGAAGTTGCCAAGTCAATTTTAAAACTAAAAAGTGATATTGTTTTACATAAAAGAGAAATCGATATGATTACCGAAGTTGATTGTGCAATTTGGTTGGGATTTTGCAGTCCACCAGAGAAGGTAACACCTGAAAGTTCACTCAAGTAAGTTTATAACTTTTGAGCCTGTGACGATACCCAAGTTAATTTCTTGAGTTTTCACCTGGTTAAAGTGGGTTTTTGTGTTAAATCTTATGAGTTTTTTTAATTTTTTCCACTTATGCAGTATATTTTTGTTGACTAATTATCAGTTTTTGTATAGAACTTCATTTTTGTTAGCATAGGTTATGCTAAATTCTGGATTATTAAGGTTATTGTGCTCAATCCCTAACGAACCAATATCATCAATTTTTTATGAAAAATCCAACATTTATTGAAGATATGTGACCAGCTGATCTCCCAATCTATCAAGTCATCTTATTTATCATCAATTTTTGTCAGCAGGGGAGGCGTCGTGCACCAGTGGCGGAACGCGGTGACTGGCCACCGCAGAAGGCTGTCGGCTTTTGGCTCTTTCGTTACTGGTCATCCATGAAACTTCACAAAACTGACAAACACACTTATGAATCCATTTCATTAGTCCCAATTTCACTTTGAGCACGACATTTGAGACGATTTACGATCTGTGAGTTCAAATTCACGACACCTGTTTGTTAATTTTTATGTTATTGATGGGTTTGTTGAAATGGATGATGGGTTTTTTAATGATGTTTATAACTTATTTGCTATTTTTTTCTTCTATTTTTTGTGCAGGATGTGATATTGAAGAATAAAATGGGTAATTTGTTCTCCAATTCTGTTTCCAAGGTGAGGATTTGTCATCCCTCTTTCTATATATGCATTTGATTTCATGTTTTTTAATGTGTTATTTTAATTATAAAGTAATAATGCATTGTAAATTTGATGTTATATGTCATTATATTATTTTGCTATCATAGATGCATAAAATGCATCTTCACATTATCTTAAAAACCGGACACTAATACTGAAAATGATCTTGCTCCTTTAACTATCAGATGTGGGACTGGGTTTTCTATTTATATGAGAATTATCACTTAATTTTAGTTGTATCATGGGTCCATAATCATTAACTAATTTGTAAGAACAATGACATACTTTTATCTATTTAGTCTTTATTGTTTCTTTTTCTGCAAGTATATGAAGAATATTAATCAAGTTCATGAGTAAGAATATTAATTAAGTTCATGTTGATTCATGTTAGTTTTTAGTACACTAGCCATGTTAGTTTTATACAACAGCACCATATGTTTGAACAAGCTTATCTTCATTGTCTTTATGTGTTTAGACAGTCTCTATTTAGGAGAGGCCCATAAATAGAACCAAGAAGATGTATCAAAAGAGGGCTGCGAACAAGCAAGATACTGTTGGTAATTGATTTATTGCATAATGTTATTGTTGAATTCCAGGTTATAAACAAGTTTCCTAAACTTCTACAATGCTAAACCTGAACCATAATTTTTAATTGAGGAACTGGTACATATGATCTTATTGTTAATCAAAGACTAAACATAGATACAGATCAGGTAATGAGTCAAATGAATTGGGGTCAAAGGTACCTGACTTTTGATACAAAGATTGACTTGGTGATGTCCTTGATTTAACTTGTCCGCAACGCGGGGGTTAACATTGGTACCAATACCATATTCGTTTTTATGGTTTTTTCTCGACTTTGCGGTATGAAATTTCGCTGAGCACAGAGTTGTATCACAATCAAATATTTTTTTTTGTATCATAAGCTATTCCGAGTCCAGGTATGTACCGTAACAAACCGAAACAATATCAACCGAACAACACCGGTATCGGTACAAATATTTTTATTTATGGTTATCAATCGATGTAAAACACATGTTGACTGCTATGCTAAGTGTCGGTATCAAGCTGGTATTGTTATGAACCGAATCGATATAGACCGAAAACCCGCCGTGAAGCGCGGGGGATCCAACTAGTATAATACAATTTGGGTAGTTTCTTGGCTACAGTAGCCAAAGAAGTCTTAAATTTCAAAACATTTACAAAAATGCCATGCTCTAATTTACTTTTCATCATATACAAGTTTTCACCATATACAAGTTCAACGGCTCATATACAAAGGGAAATTGTGAAAACCTTGAACACGAAGCCCCCAATTTCAATATTTTTACAAAAATGCCACACTTTAATTTTTGGTGTGGGCTATGTCATCTCTATGCTGGTAATATTTCTTAATGAAGTTATCTTGATGTTAACAAATAAAAAGAAAATTATTATATAAAGTAACTAGAAGGTAGTTTAATACAATTTATATAAATAACTTATAATTGGGTGGATCTTGGATCTAATCGGCAAAGTCATTAAAGTTAAGGTGTTGCTCCCCTTGAGGTTAAAGTTAGAGTCTATAACAACCCTAAATTAAAACCGACACTCTCCCGAATATTTTTCCGACACCCTAATGTATTTTAAAATATCCCAATATGTCTTAAAATACACCCCATACACGAAAACGTACCCCGAATACCTTGAATATTATTAAAAATAATTAAAAATTCAATTTTTGGGTTTGAGGCGGGGCGCGTAAGCCACCCCTCAACCCTTACGCGGGCCGCGAGCGGTCGAGAACGCAGTGACACCCGGTGATGACACGTGTCATCATCGTGGCAAGGCTAGTCGATGACCCGGATCAGCTACACCGTTGACCATCTTTGACGCGGGCCGCGTAGCCTCTCGGCTACACCTTACGTGGGCCGCGTAGAGCCCAAAATCAGGCCCTATATAAGAGGGCTTCGGGCCTTCAGTTTACGTCGTTCAAATTTCGACTTTCTCACTCAATTTCTTAATAGTAGAAGCTATACTCGGGTATAATACCCCCCCCCCCCCTAAATAACGAAGTTCTGCTCCTCTGTAAGTATCATAACCCCTGGATACGTATTAGATACTCTGCCCAATTGATCTAGGGTTCCGTAACGGCTGTCGTGGTTTTGCCCGACGTAGTCGTTGGAATGCCGTCTCGAGGAGGGTATTACTAATGTTAAAATGGGTTATTATACTAACACGTGTGCATTTGTGTAGGATCGTTTTATTGACCAAATGAGTCAATCAAAGGCAATAGACAACTGTTTGAGAGGCGGAAACAAACAAACAGTCTAGAATCAGTAAAGAATTGAGTAGAAACAGAGTATATCACTTTAAAACAAGCTTCTCATTCAAAATAGACTTGATTACACGGTGGAATTTCAGCAGCACTTCGTGACACTTCTGCTAATTCCGTATCAAATGAGAAACTACACTTGCCTATTTATAGGCATCTAATTTCGTTTGAAATGACCACATGTCATTTCAAGCGGAATTAACAATTCTAATTTCGTTTGAAATGACCATGTGTCATTTCAAGCGAAATTACATCAAAATAACATAAATTTACATTTAAACCCCTATACAAGCTACAGACATGACCTAGACTTAAGACTTAGGTTATAGACATTATGCACCAACAAACTTCCCCTTGGATATTGCCGGAGTCTTCAGTCTGGTCTTCAGCTCTTCACAGCGACTTAAACTTCTCTTCTCTTAGGCTTTTTCATAAGCAGCTTCCTAAGCTTCTCATAAGCTTCTCATTCTCGAACTTCGTGCCCTGATCTTTCAATACTAATCTAAGACTCGAACGAAGACGAAGTCGACAGACGTATACACCAACAGACTCCCCCTCGGATGTTGACGAGACTGAAGTATCGAGTCTTTGGCATATCACGTCTTCGGTCTTGATCGGTCTTCTCTATCTTTCCAAAATATTTGACGCTGAAGCATCCTTCAAACTCTCTCTTTCTCTTCAAACACCATATTGCTAACAGACTCCCCCTTAAGTTGTTCCGGGATCGTAGTCTGGAATTTGTAGCTTAGGATCGAAAACCTGGCATTAATCCACAGGAATCAAAACCTAGCTTTTTCAACGTTTCCTGCACATTCTCTACCCAAAACATAAGTTTTATTTATATCACTTTGAAAAACTTACTGATAGAGATCATTCATTCACCAAACATTAATAGTTACATCAAGTTCAAATTAATGACCTTGATTAACTGATCATACAATCATTCTCAAAAACATTTCTCATTTAAACAAACTCCCCAACCCAATGTGGTTCATCATGTTTAGCACTCGGAATTTTGAAAATCAACTCTTCAACATCAGTTGTCGAAAATAAGATGAAGTATAATCTTTTTGATTTTTCAAAATTTTATGCTAAAACACATTCTTTTTGGATTTTTGTTTTTAATGAAAAGCAGTAAAGAAATATTTACAAACAATATTTTTGTGAGTTTGTGTAAGAGGATCATATCAGTTTTTGACAAATCACAAACACCGTTGAGCTTTAAACACTTTAAGTTCTAAACAATTCACATAGATTGACGATATAGTTGTCCTCTTAAACTCAATCTAAAAACTTTTGAAATGCTTACCGATACGTTAGGGTATATTAATTTTGCACTAAATTCCTATGGACCCCACGATCTCAGCATATCCCCTCATCATGCAATACACTAACTCGAGTAATGCCTTTAAACTTTCATCAACTGTGATATATGCGAAAATAACGCAGAATGTTTAAACATTAACAATCAGGTCGATCTTTCGATATGCAGAGAAAGTCCAATGTTTAAACAAAATAAGAAATAAAAACAAGTTGAAATTGTTTAGGCTTTAACCACCAGTTCGATACTCCCGTATACGCAGAGGTGATCCAAAGCTTAAACGAAACACCAAAGAAAATAAAGCAGAACGTTTAGGCACTAACATCCAGTTCGATACTCACGTATACGCAGAGGATGTCCAATGCTTAAACAAAATAAAGAAATAAAACAAGTTTAAATCTTTGCAAAAAGAAAACACAATCACAGTGACTTTTCAGCAAAGTTGTGAAAGCTCACAAACTTAACCGGTTTTATGTCCTAAGACAATCAGCGATTACCGAGCAGGCACACAATCAAGAAGGATAAAACTAAGTACTATGCTTTCAACCGTGTTTCCCACTAGAACTAGGCTTTTTCATTTAAGTTTGTATCGTTATCGCAAATCTACTAGTCTAGCTGAGCCTATCGTCATATCTTTAGTGAGACCATTTATCACATTTGACATTTCATTTCTTTAGCATGCTGTGATAGTCCAACTGATTTACTATCATTTCCTCTTTTTCACAGCAAAACTCTTTTTGAATTTTTCAATGTTTTTGGCATTTTCAAATTTTCTAATTTTTTTTAAAATTTTTCTCCCCCTAAAATCAAAATATGTTTCAATTTTGATTTTCTGAGAAAATTTGAAAACAAACTATACAGATAAAGTGACAACATAATATCGAATCGCTTCAATTCGCCATCCACTTGGCATAAACAATCAGAACTCCCCCTGACAACAAACTATTTTCCCATTATGATTTCAAAACACTTAATTTTATTTTAATCAAAATAGTTTTTCCGGAAAATTAGTTTTGTTTGCCATTTCACAAACATGGGGTTTTCATCACACTCTTTTCAACCACTTGTCGGTTTATCACAAAAACAATTTCCAATAATCATACCACTTGTAAGATAGTTAAATCAAGTACAACTTGGGGGGGGGGGGGGGGGATATTGCACGGTCCTCCCAACCGCTGGAGTGATCTCACTCCACAAGCTAGCTTAGCCCCATAGCTGCCTGGCGGTGACTACCCACGGTGAAGAGCCCCAACACCCTAGTAGGGCATTGCCAGGAATCGAACCGGTGACCTCGGGGAGAGGCCTGGGTGAGGCTGGCCAACTGGGCTACCCCAGAAGGTTAATCAAGTACAATTTAATGTCCTTGATTAACCACTTGTAAGACGAAATATCACAGTTAACAACCTGTGAATTTCTCAAGAAAGATGCCGATTCCTACTCCCCAATTACCAACCTGGGAGTTCCGGCAAGTCAGGATTTTAAGCAAAGAATGCAGGCACCCAAGCCTGACCAGCCTTGGGTATATTTGAGTTATTTTCACTCGGGGTTTCAACATATCTTTTTGATTCATAAAATTCTTTAACCCCTTTTACCTTACCCTTAACCATTTTTCCAAAAATATTTTTCACTTTTCCATTGAACGCCTTTTCGATATCAAATTCTTTCTTTTCAGAATAGAATTGATTCGAAATTTTCATTTTCCCAACTTTTTGTTTAAAATTTTCAGTCCGCAATGGTGGAAAGTTGACATCATCCATTGGTGGAACTGAATTTTCTCCTATTTGCTCAACTGGTGGCTCCTCTGACTTTGACTTATCAGAATCATCGCCAGAACGTGGCTCCTTTGTTTCCGAAGAAACAAATTCATCGCCAGAAAGTGAACATTCCACTTTCTTTTGTTTGTTAATCACTTGATTAACCATTTTTTCTTTCTTTAATATCCCCTTCGTCCTCAGATTTGTATCTGATGAATTCGTTTTGCTTGATTTGTCATTCTTTGGCGAGCAAGACGATGTATCAGAACTGCTATCTGATTTTCCTGTTGTATCCGAGGACAAAATCCTTTCAAGATACTCTCTTGCCTTCTTCATTTTCTTTCTCAGTCTATCTTTCTGCCCTTGAGAAAGCTTTACTTTCTATTCTTTCATTTTCTGTTCTTCGGGCTTTTCTTTGACTTTGACTGATTTCTTTATCTTTCCATGAGATTCAACCCTCGATCTTCCCTTTGATCTCATTGGCCAATCTCTGACAATATAACCTTTGATTTGACATTCAAAACATCTTCTTGTTTCAAAACTCTTACTCTGGCAGTTAACAACAATGTGTCCTTGAATACCACATTGGTAACACACTCTGTTATCATACCATTCTCCACTTTCCAATCACACACTTAAATCATAACATTGTTTGGCCTTGTGGTAGTCATGACTTTTCTTCTTTCTATCCTCACAAGTCTTTGAGAAATCTTCATTCCATTTTCTCCCATAAGCTTGATTTGACTTTTGAGCACTGTGGTCAAACCTGCACCACTTATTACCAACTTTTAGTGAGTTTAGATTTTCAAATTTTTGTGATTTTTTATTACGATTGGATGACTGAACTGATGATCTTTTATTGTTGTTTTGAAGATTTTTCGAATTTTTAATTTGTTTTTGTTCCACAATCTTCTTAAGAGGTTTTTGCGTTGAGCATTCACCTTTTTCAGTAGACTGTAAAACGGTTTCTTGAAAATTTTCTTTTAATTTCAAAAATATTTTCTTTTTATCATTTTCATCATCAGTTTTATCATTTTCATCATCAATTTTATCATCACAATCTTCAATTATGACTTCGTCATAATCTGTGACATCGTCACTTATTGGAATTTCATTGATCGGTTTTGGACATATATGATCTAGTAATGCAGATGAGATCACAAATCCCTGATCTAGTAATGCTCTGATACCACTTGTAGGATCGTTTTATCGACCAAATGAGTCAATCAGAGGCAATACACAACTGTTTGAGAGGCGGAAACAAACAAACAGTCTAGAATCAGTAAAGAATTGAGTAGAAACAGAGTATATCACTTTAAAACAAGATTCTCATTCAAAATAGACTTGATTACACGATGGACTTTCAGCAGCACTTCGTGACACTTCTGCTAATTCCGTATCAAATGAGAAACTACACTTGCCTATTTATAGGCATCTAATTTCGTTTGAAATGACCACATGTCATTTCAAACGGAATTAACAATTCTAATTTCGTTTGAAATGACCACATGTCATTTCAAGCGGAATTAACAATTCTAATTTCGTTTGAAATGACCATGTGTCATTTCAAGCGGAATTACATCAAAATAACATAAATTTACATTTAGACCCCTATACAAGCTACAGACATGACCTAGACTTAAGACTTAGGCTATAGACATTATGCACCAACAAACTCCCCCTTGGATATTGCCGGAGTCTTCAGTCTGGTCTTCAGCTCTTCACAGCGACTTAAACTTCTCTTCTCTTAGGCTTTTTCATAAGCAGCTTCCTAAGCTTCTTATAAGCTTCTCATTCTCGAACTTCATGCCCTGATCTTTCAATACTAATCTAAGACTCGAACGAAGACGAAGTCAACAGACGTATGCACCAACAATTTGTGTAAATTATAGATAATTCTCAGGAAATCCTTACAGAAAACCTAAGACAGCAATGTGAGTAATCCTCTTTTTGTGTAAACCTTTTTGTGAGTAATCTCCTTTTTGTTAACTGTTTTTACAAAACATCACATAATGAATTATATACTAAACAGTTATTGAGTATTTCTAAGGATACAATTATCGTCGGTATGTTGGGGTTTTGTATACAAAATTAGTTACTGCCTTGCGAGGAGTAACTTTCCACAAGTCGGGTTGACAGTACCGTGGGTGGTAATTAGTATGACTTGGAAACAAATGTAATTTCGAGACCGCCCTCAATACTGTACAATGGTTTTTATTTAAACTTGATTAAACTGGGATTCACTCACCAGTATTTCCCACTGACAAAATATTTTTAAACGCGTTTCAGGTAACAAAATGTGAAAGCCAAATAGAAGCCAGCTGGACAATACTGAAGGCTTGGAAAAGTGGCAATAAAGTTACCTAAAATCAATAGATGTTTTTATTAAATAAAAATAGGATTCATTCCTATGAAAATGTGTGTACTGAAAACTTGGGCTTTACCCCATGTATTCAATATTATGAAAGTGTGGTATTTTACTCTGATAAAATATTTCATAACTACGGTCCTGAAGTAAATTCCGCTGCTAAAATTGAATAAACACGCGATACCACCGAAACTGGCTCGCGGCCACCCGTTCCCGGGAATTAGGGATCGGGGGTTACGACAGATGGTGGTATCAGAGCTAAGCCACTGATTCAGCCACAGAAGTGTTCTGCTGACATCAAAATTCAGTCTGTTAGGAAATAAATTATGGAAATACGTGTATAATTGTATTTCTTGTTATGTGTTATTTGACTATTTGTTAGTTTACAGTATGAGGGACCAAGGACCATCTGACGCGTACCGTCAATTGTCTGGTTCACCTAGAAGAGAAGGTGCCTCTTCTCAGCCTACCCTCTCAGGGTACTCTGCTGATACGGAAGAAGGAATATTCGTGTTTAAAGCTCAGTCCGAGGAGCCATTCCCTCAGAAAAAGAGAGGATGGTTCAGTCGAGGGGCACATGAGCGTAGGAAGCGTATGAAAAAGTTACAAGACCAGAGAGCACTAGCAGCAACCAAAAGAGAAACTAATGCCTATGCCCAGGAAATGATTAATAGGGGTATAGCCAACATCCACATCCTAGCAACCACTTCAGCTGACCCTAACCTGGAACAAATGATAGCACCCCAACCACAACCACCATTTCCTGACCAACCAATGGAAATAGAAAACCCTGAAAATCAAGTAGAAATGCATGACTTCAATCCGGAAGAAATACCTAGGGTACCTGCACCTAACCCATTAGACCCAAATTACGACCCATGGTGGGACGACAATAGGGACTATGTGCAACGTTACCCGATACATGAAGACATGCCCATACAAAACCTAGGAGCCTACCCAGGGTTAAATCCTCTAGATCCTTATTTCGACAACGATGTATACGTTCGAGAGATCTTAGAGAATCCTTATCCATTTCAGGCCCCTACACCTCCGTACCAGGAACCCGCACCCCAGATTCCGAACCCAGTCCTAGAACCTGCACCCCCAATGAGTGCAGACAATGTTGTTGATGCACAAGAATGTCTGTTGACTGCATCTTCATCAAGTCTTATATCAAGAAAGTCAAGATTGGAACTTAAAAGTCAAATTAGGGTTTAGTTTTGATTTAGGAAGTGTTTAAAGAGGGTTCCGTTTGAAACTGTCGTATGAAATGAGGGTTCCGTTTGAACCAGGCCGTTTGAGTTAGGGGTTCCGTTTGAACCATGTTATGTTAAGTTCAAACGGAAGGGTCTAGGTCTATAAATAGGTGTGTGATAGTCTCATTTCAAACGGAACAGTAGGAACAGTTGTGTGTGAGCGAAGGTGCTGCCAAAATTTTGTCAGAAAACATTGTAAAAGCTCACGGTTGTTAATAGAAAGAAAGATTAAAGGATACAAGTTGTTTTGGACGTTGTTTACTTTGATTCCGCCTTAGTAATCGATGTTGAACTACCTTAACTGACTTTCAGGGTCACGTACACGATCCAACAAGTGGTATCAGAGCTCGGGACGAGGAGTTCATACCAAATACAGCTTGAAATCATCGGATTATCTCACTTCTACCTTTCTTTTCTGATTTAAACGAGTTGTCGCGGTTAAAATGGCTTGAAACGTTCACATAGCAAACGAAATTCACTATTAACTAATCCTTGAAATTTTGAAACCAAAATTCGACCTAAAACTGATCGAAATCATTCATACCGTTTGAAAAGTTTCGCGATTTGCTGACGTCATACCGTTTGAAATTGACACAATCGTTTGAAAATGGACATATCGTTTGAAAACATATTGATCGTTTGAAATTGACCGTTTGAAATTGATCGTTTGAAATTGATCGTTTGAAACTAATCGTTTGAACTGATCGTTTGAAATTGTCGTTTGAATTTGAACTATGTCGTTTGAAATGTTTATCGTTTGAAATGTTTGTCGTTTGAATATTTGTCGTTTGAAATAGTTGTCGTTTGAAACCATTGATATTTCAAACGGAACAGTCCATTCCGTTTGAAATCAGCCCATATTGTTTGAAGTGTGACCATCGTTTGAAACTATTGTTATTTCAAACGGAACAGTCCATTCCGTTTGAAAACAACTAGTTCGTTTGAAAAATTGTTTGAACCATTCCGTTTGAACAAGTTTCTTTTGAATCTGATATTTTCCAAAACCAAATTTTTCTAAGTGTTGTCTGATTTTACAGGAACATTCACAATGGATGATATTTTCTTAAACCCGTTTAGCGACATGTACGCGTTCGCTGGAGATTCCGGAAACAAAGATACTTCATCAAGCAATGTGAATGAGAATCCACCAAAAGAGAAGAAAAAGGAAGCTTGGGAATCGGAAAGTGCCTTCGGAACGTTCAATAAACCTCCAAAGCTAATGGCTATTGAGGAGTACAGTCGTTGGTCCAGAAAGTTTGAAGATTGGATTATCATGAGGGCACCTAGAGTGAATGATTTATATGTGTTAGATATGTCTGTAGCAACTACAACTACTGGTCAAGCACATTGTTTCGTGTCTAGAGCAACTGAGAAAGAATCAAGATTGTGGCACCGAAAGATGGGGCATATACATCTTAGAAAAATGAATCATTTGGTGCACAATGATTTGGTATTGGGAGTTAATATCAAAGGTTTTCATCTGGAAGGGGAGTGCACTAGCTGTATCAAAGGCAAGCAGAAGAAAAAGTCACACCCTACAAAGCAAGTCAATTCAGTTTCGAGACCTCTGGAAAGACTTCATATGGATTTGTTTGGTCCTGTGAATGTCAAAAGTATTACAGGAGATTACTATTGTTTGGTCGTTACTGATGATTATTCCAGATTTTCGTGGGTTTCTTTCTTGAAGACGAAAGATGAAACATTTGACAGTTTGATGGGTCTGTTCAGGAAGATTGAGAATTTGTACCAAAGGCGTATCAAGAGAATTCGAAGTGACAATGGTACTGAATTCAAGAACAGCAAGATGGAAGAATTTTGTGATGAAAGAGGTATTTTGCATGAGTTTAGTGCTCCGTACACTCCGCAGCAGAATGGAGTCGCAGAACGCAAAAACCGGACGCTAATCGAGACGGCTAGAACTATGCTCGCAGATTCAAAGTTACCGATTAATTTTTGGGCTGAAGCTGTTTCCGCCGCATGCTATACACTCAACAGGGTTCTCACTGTCAAAAAGTTCAACAAAACATGCTTTGAGCTAATCAATAATCGAAAACCGAATTTGAAGTATCTAGAACCATTCGGGTCACCCTGTACGGTTATAGAGCCTCATGGAAAGTTTGGTCCGAAGAGCATTGAGGGAATATTTGTTGGTTATTCAAATCCGTTGAGACGTGTCTTCGTTCCAAGTGAGAAGCGGATTATTGAAGCTGCAAATGTTGAATGTCAAGGTTATACTATGCCGCCGCAGAATCCTGGTGATTCATGGCGTTATCATTATGACAAACTTTGGGATTCGTTTGACATGAGAGAAGAATCAGAGGAAGATGAAGATTTCTTTGATGAGTTGGATATTTTGCGTGAATATGAGTCACAGCTAAGGTTCCCAGCTGAGTATTCGAGAAGACCACGGGAAACTTCAAATGACGATGAAGCAGGTCCAAGTAATGCTGGTGAACATGATGATGTCCAACAGAATGAAGTTGCTCAAGATAATCAGTCGGTTCAGAATGATAATCTAGAAGCTGAAAATATGCCAGTATTTGATCATGGTGATTCAGATTCTGAGGGGGAGCAAATTCAGTTTTCAAGTCAAACAAACCAAGTTGGTGAACAAGATGCAGAGCAGAATGTTACTAATCTGGAGGGAAATGTAGATGTTCCAAGTGAAGTGATGCCGCGAACTTTTTTCATATCATCCAGAGGAGTTGATCATAGGAGAATTGCAAGCTGGAGTTCGCACTCGAAATCAGATTGATAAAGGGCTTACATGTTTTTATACAAAAGTTGCTCCTTTGCAAACTGAATTCTCATTAAGTTGTTTTATCTCGCAGGTTGAGCCAAGAACTTACAAAGAGGCGCTTACTGAAGACTCTTGGGTCAATGCTATGCAGGAGGAACTTAGTCAATTCGAGAAATTGGGAGTGTGGAAGTTAGTTGATTTGCCGGATGGTCAGAGAAAGATTAACACCAAGTGGGTGTTCAAGTGTAAGAGGGACGATAGAGGAGTTGTCGTAAGGAACAAAGCTCGACTCGTTGTTCAGGGCTTTAGTCAACAGGAGGGAATTGATTTTACCGAAGTCTATGCTCCTGTAGCACGACTAGAGGCTATCAGAATTTTCCTAGCATTTGCGTCTTGGAAGAACTTCAAAGTTTATCAGTTGGATGTTAAATCGGCGTTTCTTTACGGGAAGGTTAAAGAGGAGGTTTATGTAGGTCAGCCGCCGGGCTTTACTGACCCAATCCACAAAAACAAGGTCTACTTATTGGACAAAGCGCTATATGGTTTACACCAGGCCCCGAGAGCTTGGTACGAGACTTTGTCTCAACACCTACTAGCCAACAAGTTCATTCGTGGAAAAGTGGATGCCACTCTCTTCACTAAAGAAGTCGAAGGTCATCTTTTGATAGTACAGATTTATGTGGACAATATAATTTTTGGGTCGACAAATGAAAATCTATGTAAAGATTTTGAATCAGTGATGAAGCAAAAGTTTGAAATGTCATCAATGGGGGAGATGAAATTCTTTCTGGGATTACAAGTTGAACAACTTCCTGAGGGAATTTTCATTCATCAATCGAAGTACGTTCATGATATCTTGGAGAAATTCGGGATGTCAGGATCTACTCCAGCTGCTACCCCACTTGCAACAAATCATGGGATTCACCCAGATCTCACCGGAGACAGGGCTGATGAAACTTTTTATCGATCCATGATAGGTTCTTTGATGTATCTAACTGCTTCACGTCCTGATATTATGTACCCAACGTGCCTCGCAGCAAGATTTCAGTCTAACCCGAGAGCATCGCATATGATCATTGTGAAGAGGATATTGCGCTACCTAAAAGGAACTCCTTCATTGGGGTTGTGGTATCCTAGAAAAGGTGACTTTACGCTCGAAGGGTATTCCGATTCGGATTTCGGATGCTGCAAAGTCAATTCAAAATCAACAACTGCAGGATGCCAGTTTTTTGGTCCTAGATTGGTTACTTGGCAGTGTAAGAAACAAACGTCTGTGGCGTTATCTACATGTGAAGCGGAGTATGTTTCTGCTAGCAGTTGCTGCTCTCAGATCTTGTGGATACAGCAACAGATGCGCGACTACGGTTTGCAGTTTCTTAACACACCTCTTTTTGTTGATAATGAGGCCGCTATAAATATAACTAAAAATCCAGTACATCACGCTAAAACGAAACACATAGAAATTCGTCATCACTTTATTCGTGATTGCTTTGAGAAAAAGTTGATACGAATTGAGAAAATCCACACTGACGAACAAGAAAGCTGATTTACATACCAAAGCTTATGATAAAAATCGGTTTAAATATTTGTTAAAACTGAATGGTATGAAGCTTCTGTCGGTGTCGGATGGCATAATTGGCGTTGATGAGAGTACTGTTGCGGATGAAGACGAGAAACAATCTGCAATGGTTTGTCGAATTTTTACTTGTTTTGGTATTTAGGGGGAGTAGATGTTTGTACATAGTTATATTTTCAGAAAATACAAAAACAGTAAAAAATGCAAAAATACAAAAACATGATAAAATCTGAAAAAGAGCTTGTGTATATAGGGAAAATGATAGTACATCAGCTAGACGATTACAGTATGCTAAAGATTTGAAAAGTTTAAAAGGTTAAACAGTCTCGCTGATGATGTGTCGATAGGTTTTCGCACATTTAGTAGATTTATTCGGGATATAAACCTAAAATTCAAACTTGTGAATTCGTGGGGAACACTACTTGGATATATAGGTAACCCCTGAAATCTCGTTTGAAAGGTCTCTTAATCATATACTAGGTCTTTATACTCAATGATGTCTGGGGTATTATTCCGGGACTTCTGCTGAACGGTAGTTCTGACCTAGTCCTTGGCTAATACTTGCTGCAATGCTTGAAACACAGCATTAAACCCTCAGCATGCTGAAACAATAAAATTGATAAATGCTGCTGTTGTAAGCAAAAAGATCCTCTAAAGGGGACACACCGAAAAGTCGAAGCTGATATCTCTCTGCGTATACGGAAGTATCGACCTGAGATCCCTCGGCCCTCGCATACCTAAATTATATACAGATATCATTGTAGTATTCTCACCTGTAAGACTGATTATTGAGATTCTGGATACGGGAGTATATTCAAGAGGTGGGACACATGAATGAGCTATGTTCTTAATTCATCTAATTCGTATCCTGAGTAAATTGAAATTTGTGTGAGAATTTAAGATGGATCAGTATATCGACAATCGAGGTGAATTGTTTAAGTCTGAGTATGAAATGAAGCTTAATGGTACTTGTGATTTGTCTGAAAAGCTGATATGATTCCCTGACACGCTCGCCAAAAATATGTTTGTAAATAGTTTACTTTGTTTACTTTTTGCAATTTAAGTTTTCTGTATTTCATTTCTTAGTTTAGAACACTTTGATAAAATCCAAAAAGATTTTATTTCTGCTTTATTTTCCGACGAACCAAAGTGGAGAGTTGATTGTTGAATTCTCAGATGATTGAAGCAGATGCAGGAGATTCTGGACTGAAGAATGAGGAGAGCTTATCTTTGAAGAAGTTTAAATTGTTTGAAAAGTCAAAAACAAGTTCATTAATTTGATACTTGTTATTTTCAGAAAATGTTTGAAATTGTTATTTTAAAATCAGTTTGTTTCGTCAAATGATCAACCAAGGTCATTAATTTGGACTTGGTAGATTAATCAATTAATCAGGGTCATTAACTTGGACCTGAATACTTGAGTGGATTGCTAAAGCTGATTAAGTTTGTGATTTATGTTGAAAAGATAGAATTGTAATGTTTGTTGGTTGAGTAACAGGTTTGGACTTCATTATTCCCAATGGAAGCTAATTGTCAAAGCTTGAACCAGATATCTCAGATTCAGCATATTGAGAGGGGGAGTCTGTGAAAGGGGGAGTCTGGATCAACAGTATATGGGAATGTGAAGATAGAGTGCTTATGATGAAAAGACAGAGTTAGAGAAAAGACTAAGACTGAAGACTCAGGATCTGAAGACTACGTCAACATCCAAGGGGGAGTCTGTTGATGCACAAGAATGTCTGTTGACTGCATCTTCATCAAGTCTTATATCAAGAAAGTCAAGATTGGAACTTAAAAGTCAAATTAGGGTTTAGTTTTGATTTAGGAAGTGTTTAAAGAGGGTTCCGTTTGAAACTGTCGTATGAAATGAGGGTTCCGTTTGAACCAGGCCGTTTGAGTTAGGGGTTCCGTTTGAACCATGTTATGTTAAGTTCAAACGGAAGGGTCTAGGTCTATAAATAGGTGTGTGATAGTCTCATTTCAAACGGAACAGTGGGAACAGTTGTGTGTGAGCGAAGGTGCTGCCAAAATTTTGTCAGAAAACATTGTAAAAGCTCACGGTTGTTAATAGAAAGAAAGATTAAAGGATACAAGTTGTTTTGGACGTTGTTTACTTTGATTCCGCCTTAGTAATCGATGTTGAACTACCTTAACTGACTTTCAGGGTCACGTACACGATCCAACAAATGTACAAGAACTTAGGACATTTGGTGAGGAAATTTTAGAAAGTAGTGAACGGATGAGACAGGTGGGAGAGCGACTCGTCTGGAAGTATGACGAGCGCAATATGGATTTCTGGATGAATCCATATCCATGAATGTGATGGTAGAGACGGTAGTAATAATAATAATAATAATATTTATAATAAAATAATATAATATGTGTGTATGTGTATGAAAAAAAAAACTACGGATGCCTATTACTAGTAGTGTAACTTTAAATTTCAGTCGGTATTGTAATTTTAATTTCAGTACTGGTGTGTAATAGATGCATATTATATGAATAGAGTAAAGTCGCAATGATCGACACTTTTGACCAAAGTGCGTGTCATGTGATTGACTATATTAAATATTATTTTGTGATTATTAATGTGTGGTAAATGTTTAAAATTCAGATGGACAACGAAGTGAACCAGGAAAACCAGAATGATAACCACCCGAATAACGATAATCTGGATAATGAGAATCCAAACAACAATAACAATGGAAACCAAGTGGATAATAGTGCCATCCAACACATAGTGGCACAAGGAATTATAGATGCAATGCCATTTATTATTCAAACGGTTCAGGAAGCGAATAATAAAAGTAAGCACAATAGTAAGCGACCAACTGAACCAGAACACAGCCTAAACAATGGACCCGTATTTCAAGCGCCCATTCCTAAAAGAAGAAGAACCATGCCTTATGGTTGTTCTTATAAAGAATTCTGGTCCTGCAAACCAATAGAATTCTCAGGCAATGAAGGACCCATTGCAACTCTACGCTGGATAGAAAAGACTGAGGCAGTCTTAAAAATAAGCAAGTGTGCTGAAGAAGACAAAATAATGTTTGCTTCTAATTTGTTTAACAACTCAGCCTTAGAATGGTGGAACACTATCCTCCAGTCAAGAGGAAGTGATAGGGTATACACCATGGAATGGGAAGAATTTAAGAACATGGTAGAAAGGAAATTCTGCCCTCCCAATGAAAAAGAACAGATAGCAAATAAATTTCTAAACCTTAGGATGACCGGGGTGGATAGTAAGGGTTATACTACTACATTCTTTGAATATGCTAGAATAGTGCCAACCCTTGCTTCACCTGAACCGGTATTGATCTCCCGTTACATCTGGGGATTAATCGGGGAAATTAGGCATGTAGTCAAGGCAGCTAGACCTCAAACCATAGAAGAAACTGTAGAACTAGCAAATACCTTGACAGATGAATTAATCTGTACTAGAGAAGAAGACCAGAGGAGAAACCTAGCCCAAAGGCTTACCCAAGAATTCCGTTCTGGGAATTCCAACCGTAGAAATATAGGATCTACCTCTGCACCATACTGCAAAGCTTGCAAGAAGAAGCATTCGGGAAAATGCTCCACTCACTGCAATTTCTATAAGATGCCAGGACACAAGGAAGAAGATTGCAGGAGAAAACCTAATAATGGGATGTGCTTCAACTGTGGAGAAAAAGGTCACATCAAGCCAAACTGTCCGAAATTGGCTCCAGCTGCGAACAACAAGAACACTAAAAATGCTAGAGCATTCGTTCTGACGGTAGAGGAAGCCAAAATGATTCCGGATGTGATAGCCGGTACGTTTTTAGTTAATGATATTTTTGCTAAATTATTATTTGACTCTGGTGCAAACCAAAGTTTTATTAATACTTCATTTTGCAAACTTCTAAATCAATCATTAACTAAACTTCCACAAGAATGTCTAGTAGAGATAGCAAATGGAGAAACGGTTAGGATTTCTGAAATTTTGCAGGGAGCAAAAATAGAGTTTTTAAACCAAAAGTTTATGGCAAACCTTTATCCCATGAATCTGGCAGGATTTGATATCGTTTTAGGAATGGATTGGTTAATAGCCAATAAAACCAGTATTTTATGTGATCAAAAGTCAATTCAAGTAGATTCACCAAAAGGTGAAAAGATCATAATTAAAGGAGATAAGTCCTCTAGATCCACTAAATTCATCTCTGTGATGAAAACTGCAAGTTATCTAAGAAAAGGATCTATAGTGTATTTGATTTCTATAATCACTAACACTAAAGGAAAAGAACTAAAAGACATTCCAGTAGTGTCTCAGTTTTCAGACGTGTTTCCAGAAGAATTACCAGGATTACCGCCAGACAGAGAAGTTGAATTCAGAATTCACCTGCTACCAGGAACAGCACCAATTGCTAAAGCACCTTACCGTTTGGCACCCGCCGAAATGCAGGAACTGAAGAAACAATTAGACGAATTGCTGGAAAAAGGATTCATACAGCCAAGCTCATCTCCGTGGGGAGCACCAATTTTATTCGTTAAAAAGAAGGATGGATCGATGCGTATATGCATTGACTACCGTGAATTGAACAAGGTCACAATTAAGAATCGGTACCCATTACCAAGAATCGATGATCTGTTCGATCAATTGCAAGGAGCTCATTTTTTCTCTAAAATCGATTTAAGGTCAGGATATCATCAATTAAAGATACAGGAAGAGGATGTTCCTAAGACCGCATTTAGAACCAGGTATGGCCATTATGAATTTACTGTCATGCCATTTTGTTTAACCAATGCCTCAGCCGCATTTATGGACATGATGAACCGAATATGTAAGCCATATTTGGATAAATTAATAATTGTTTTTATTGATGATATTCTTATCTATTCTAAAAGTAAGGAAGATCATGCAAAGCATTTGCACTCACTTTTAAGTCTATTAAGGAAGGAAAAACTTTATGCTAAGTTTTCAAAGTGTGAGTTTTGGTTAGAACAGGTACAGTTTCTTAGACACTTAGTCAATCATGAAGGAATTCATGTGGATCCCACAAAAATCGAGGCAATTACCAAATGGAAAACCCCTGAGTCACCAACCGAGGTTAGAAGTTTCTTAGGATTGGCCGGTTATTATAGAAGGTTTAGTCGAGATTTTTCTAGAATAGCCATTCCCTTAACTAAGTTAACTTGTAAATCTATTAAGTTTGAATGGGGACCAAAACAAGAAGAAGCATTTAGAATTCTTAAGCAAAGATTAACCCATACACCCATACTAGCGTTACCAGAAAGAACTGAAGACTTTGTAGTCTATTGTGACGCTTCCAAACTAGGTTATGGATGTGTTTTAATGCAACGCCAAAAGGTTATTGCATATGCGTCTAGACAACTTAAGAATCATGAAGAGAATTATTCAACCCATGACCTAGAATTAGGAGCCATAATTTTTGCCCTTAAGATTTGGAGACATTACCTTTATGGTAGTAAGTTTACCATATTCACTGATCATAAGAGTTTAAGGTATGTTTTCAGGCAAAAGGAATTGAATATGAGACAAAGACGCTGGATGGAAATGCTTAGTGATTATGATTGTGATATCCAGTATCATGCAGGAAAGGCAAATGTAGTTGCTGATGCTTTGAGCCGAAAGTATCATGAAAAGCCAAAAAGGGTACATTCTCTTAAATTAAATCTACAAGTAGATTTAGATGAACAGATTAGAAAATCACAAGAATCAGTAATCAAGGATGATACTGAAAAGCTAAAAGGTATGATTAAAGAATTAGAACAAGGAACAGATGGAATTTGGAGATTCCATAAGAAGAGAATGTGGATACCTAAATTAGGAAACCTACGTCATCGTATATTAGAATAAGCCCATAAGTCCAAGTATACGATGCATCCAGGAAATGATAAAATGTATCAAGATTTAAGAAATAATTTTTGGTGGATAGGAATGAAAAAGGACATAGCAGCCTATGTTTCAAAATGTTTAACTTGTTCACAAGTTAAAACTGAACATCAGAAACCCTCAGGTTTGTTGCAACAATTAGAAATGCCCGTATGGAAATGGGAATTGATAACAATGGATTTTGTTACCAAATTACCCAAAACAAGGAAAGGTAATGATACAATCTGGGTGATTGTAGATAGGCTAACTAAGTCAGTTCATTTCCTACCAATGAAGGAAACTTTCAGTATGGAACAGTTAGCTAAATTATATGTAAATGAAATAGTTTCATTACATGGAATTCCTTTATCAATTGTTTCTGATAGGGATAGCCGTTTTACCTCTCATTTTTGGTCAAGTTTCCAAAAAGCCATGGGAACCAAGTTAAATCTAAGCACCGCTTATCATCCTCAAACGGACGGACAAAGCGAAAGGACGATTCAGACAATGGAAGATATGCTTAGAGCTTGTGTAATTGATTTCGGAGGTAATTGGGATGCTCACTTACCTTTAATAGAATTTTCTTATAATAACAGTTATCACACAAGTATCAATGCTGCACCATTCGAAGCACTTTATGGACGAAAGTGCCGAACCCTAGTCTGTTGGGCAGAAATTGGGGAAAAGCAACTATCTGGACCTGAGATAGTACAAGAAACAACCGACAAGATTATTCAAGTCAAGGAATGACTAAAAACAGCACGTGATCGACAAAAGAGCTATGCTGACAATAGGCAAAAACCGTTGGAATTTCAAGTAAGAGACAAAGTATTGTTGAAAGTCTCTCCTTAGAAA
Source organism: Helianthus tuberosus (assembly GCA_030545235.1). Classification (NCBI taxonomy): domain Eukaryota; kingdom Viridiplantae; phylum Streptophyta; class Magnoliopsida; order Asterales; family Asteraceae; genus Helianthus; species Helianthus tuberosus. The sequence continues at coordinate 106,405,511 of CM060417.1, forward strand.
GGAGTGGTAAGATTCATGAAACGAGGAAAGCTAAGTCCCAGGTATATTGGACCTTTTGAGCTTATTTGAAGAATAGGACCTGTAGCCTATCAGCTACAACTGCCAGAGGAAATCGCAGGAATACATGATGTATTTCATGTATCTAATCTCAAGAAATGCTTAACTGATGAATCACTTGTAGTACCTCTTAGGGATATAGAGGTAAATGAACAACTCAAGTTTGTAGAAAGGCCTCTACAGATTGAAGACAGGAAAGTCAAGAACCTCAAGCACAAGAGATTAGTTCTAGTCAAAGTGAAATGGGACTCCAAAAGAGGACCAGAATACACATGGGAGCTTGAATCAGAAATGCAAAGGAAATATCCACACCTGTACCAGTAGATCTCGAGGACGAGCTCTAAAACAAGGTGGGGAGGATATAACAACCCTAAATTAAAACCGACACTCTCCCGAATATTTTTCCGACACCCTAATATATTTTAAAATATCCCAATATGTCTTAAAATACACCCCATACGCGAAAACGGACCCCTAATACCTTGAATATTATTAAAAATAATTAAAAATTAAATTTTTGGGTTTGAGGCGGGGCGCGTAAGCCACCCCTCAACCCTTACGCGGGCCGCGAGCGGTCGAGAACGCAGTGACACCCGGTGATGACACGTGTCATCATCGTGGCAAGCCTAGTCGATGACCCGGATCAGCTACACTGTTGACCATCTTTGACGCGGGCCACGTAGCCTCTCGGCTACACCTTACGCGGGCTGCGTAGAGCCCAAAATCAGGCCCTATATAAGAGGGCTTCGGGCCTTCAGTTTACGTCGTTCAAATTTCGACTTTCTCACTCAATTTCTTAACAGTAGAAGCTATACTCGGGTATAATACCCCCCCCCTAAATAACGAAGTTCTGCTCCGTTGTAAGTATCATAACCCCTGGATACGTATTAGATACTCTGCCCGATTGATCTAGGGTTCCGTAACGGCTGTCGTGGTTCTGCCCGACGTAGTCGTTGGAATGCCGTCTCAGGGAGGGTATTACTAATGTTAAAATGGGTTATTATACTAACACGTGTGCATTTGTGTAAATTATAGATAATTCTCAGGAAATCCTTACAGAAAACCTAAGACAGCAATGTGAGTAATCCTCTTTTTGTGTAAACCTTTTTGTGAGTAATCTCCTTTTTGTTAACTGTTTTTACAAAACATCACATAATGAATTATATACTAAACAGTTATTGAGTATTTGTAAGGATACAATTATCGTCGGTATGTTGGGGTTTTGTATACAAAATTAGTTACTGCCTTGCGAGGAGTAACTTTCCACAAGTCGGGTTGACAGTACCGTGGGTGGTAATTAGTATGACTTGGAAACAAATGTAATTGCGAGACCGCCCTCAATACTGTACAATGGTTTTTATTTAAACTTGATTAAACTGGGATTCACTCACCAGTATTTCCCACTGACAAAATATTTTTAAACGTGTTTCAGGTAACAAAATGTGAAAGCCAAATAGAAGCCAGCTGGACAGCACTGAAGGCTTGGAAAAGTGGCAATAAAGTTACCTAAAATCAATAGATGTTTTTATTAAATAAAAATAGGATTCATTCCTATGAAAATGTCTGTACTGAAAACTTGGGCTTTACCCCATGTATTCAATATTATGAAAGTGTGGTATTTTACTCTGATGAAATATTTCCTAACTACGGTCCTGAAGTAAATTCCGCTGCCAAAATTGAATAAACACGCGATAGCACCGGAACTGGCCCGCGGCCACCCATTCCCGGGAACTAGGGATCGGGGGTTGCGACAGAGTCTCACCAAATGCGGATTCGTTTTTCAAACTCTTTATATTGACAAATTCTATTAAAATGTGGTTTTCAAAATTGCTTATTCTAAGATCAATTCATTTGTGTGTAGTCGATTGTTCATTGTGAATTGGTATATTAGTTGTATTAGCAAATTAGTTTGAAAATAACATGAGATTACCAACTCCTTTTATTACAGACAAAACCCGCCGCGAAGCGCGGGGTTCCTTACTAGTTTACTGTAAAAAAAATGCTCAAAACATTTCATAAATTTGAGCATACATTTTTAACAATTAATGAAATCTATATCTATCTATACTTTCTATAAAAGGAGAAATCTGAGTGACATAAGAAAAGCTGAGGTGGCAGCCAGAGAGGCTGTCCAACAATGCTTTTCTTATGTCATTGCTGCATCATAAAGCCTGATATATAAAATCATTTTAAAATCTATCTAAAGGTCTGATCTGAAACCTCTACTCATATCCATCCATAGTTTAAAAGCAGCGGTCGAAGGTTCATATGATGCTATACCTCAGCAGATGTTTAGTTGCCGGTAATTTCAAATTCAAAATGCTTGCGAATACGTAATTTGCAATTAATGCATGTCACTCACTCAATTCTGTCAATCATCTTCTTATATAAAGGTTTTTTTCTCATTTCACTCTTCATATTCCCACTCTCCTGTTCTCTGCTTTTGTATTTTGAAATTTGAATTCATTCCGATTTCTGAATTAGAGGTGAGCGTCAGTTGAGATTAACAATTTTAGTTCAGTTAAGGATTTGAATCCTGGGAAAGATTTGTGGCATATGAGACCGAGGATCATCCGAAAATGGAATCAAGGTTATAGAAGGTATCTCATCTTCATTGATGAGCAGGTATGGTGTATTTGTGTTATTCCATTCGTGTATAAAGTATTCTATGGATGGATATGTGACAACTTTGCTCTGTAAACGATGAACGATGTAAAACAATATCAATTATCAATAAAACGATGTGTTTTGGTGTTAATATTTGTGTACTTGTGTTTGACGATTTTACGATTTGATTCTAGTTCGATTTCGAGCTTTAAATCGCTTTCTGGAAAGTTATACGCAAACTGATGCGTAAACGTAATCAGTTTAAGGAGAAAAACACTCCGGAATAGTGATATAGGTTTAACATACCTTAAATAACCTTTACATAACTTAGAAATAAGTTTTGGATGGTTTGGTGTGTTGAAAACAAGTTTATTCGATCGCAGGGACTAATTATGACAAACTGCAAAAGTATACCGATTCGTATAGTAACGAACATTCTGGAACTTGATCATAAGCTAAACATACCTGAAATATCCTTTACATAGCTTAGAAATAGGCTTTGAGGGGTTCGTTATGCGAAAAAGTGCTTATTTGATCAATAGGGACTAAAAGCGTCAAAAAGTGCATAAGGTTGCATTTACGCGCATATCTTACATTCTGAACATATCCGGACATCCAAAAATTTTTGTAATCATTAAAATATTTTATTTTAGTGATTGGAATGCAAAAATACCACTCGTCGCGTAATTTGAATCGTTTTTCGTGTCCGTTCGTGTTTCGTCGTAATTAACCGAATAACGTGACCGTACGACCAAACGAACCGACATCCGAGATAATTTCAAGCATCTTTCAAGTCTTCTATACTTTAACTTCATTGTTGAGCTTTGAAAATGGGTTAACGGAGCTTAAACGTGTCAAAAATGGCTTAAACATGCTGCAGGGACCATTCTTGCCAATTTTTGAAAGTTTCTGGCTCAGGTAGGCCGTAGCGTCGTGCCACAACAAAGTGGTGTTGCTGTCGCGGCACGCGACGCCCCTATATTGACAGAAACTCCATTTTTGAGCTGCAGCTTGAACTTCAGGGTCTTTTATGCAACTTTTCAATACTATGGACTTGTTTTAAGAGCTCCCATGGTATCCTAAACTATGTGCCACAAGTGTATGGTTAGGATCAAGCTTAGATTTGCTCAAAAACACTTGTAAAGATCTTGATGGGTCAATACTTTCTATAAATACCCACCATGTTCTTCATTCATTCCTCACACATTGATTCGAAATCTGCTCTAAGTTGAAGTTAAGACTTCATACCTGAGTGTTTTGGATCAATTCTTCATTGCTTGGACCTTTTGTAAGCTTCTTTCATGCTTGTTTATGCTTTTCAAGCATGAAAGTCAAATAGTGTTTGACTTTCTGCTTTGACCATGAATTTGGTTAACACAAAGTTCGTTCGAACTTTGCAACGTGAGCGTAATCACGATGGTTATAGTCCCTTGTGACTATACATACTGATTACCACGTCGATTAGTCGAAGTGACGAGTCAAAGTTTCGGTCAAAATGCGTATTTATGCGTATTTTGCAACGAAGCTATTTTTGGGTATCAATACACTTTGTTTTGATATCAAACTTGTTTTCTAACTTAGTTAAACATGTTTAACTCGTCACTTTTAGTCTAGTGCTTGTTTAGGGTCGTAAGTCAAGCGGTCTTGACAACCGCTTAGACTTTCGAACCTGACCCATTTGGTCGATCGTTAGGATCCGACCAAGCATATTTTGTGACCATAGTTATATACGGAATAACCTTCCGAGGTTATACCTTATGGTCACTTAGTTTAATTAGTTGTTTGATAGGTAGTTTATATGCCTTAGGAAAATGTCAAAAATGCCCTTTTCATGCATAATTGGATTTTAAGCATATGTAACTTAATTTTTGTCACTTAAACTGATTATGCAACATATTTAAACATGTTAGGGCATATAATACTTGTCATAGGACTAGTTAGGCGTCTCGAACGCGCATTCGCGCGAACGACGTACCTTAATGGGTCGTAATGGGTCGTAAGCACTTAGGATAGGTTCTGATTTAGAATGTAGGCTTTGTTAAACCATATCACATGAGTTCCAATACTCATTTGGTTTACGAGACCTCATTCTAACCAATCATCCGATTTAGGTGTCGATTTATTAACTAGGCGATCCGATTACTAGGTGCTACTTGACTTCCTTGGTTTGCCTGAGCTTCGTTAAGTTCATTAGATCGAGGATACTTTGCACTTCAAGTGAGTACATAGTTCCCCTATTTTACTGTTTTCGATTGTTTTGGGGTGATTCGTATGTGTTAAACGATTTCGATGCTTTTAACGACAATTTCAAAAACGAATACTATGATTTGTATTAAATATAAACGATTTCGATAATGTGAACGAACTTGTTGGACATATTTACATAACGAATGACATTCATTAGCTTTGGCCAAGCCGACCAGTATTAGGTTATGGTACCATAGGATCTCATAAATCCTGTTATCGGACTACACCCATGGTTATGTGTGGGAGTTATGTGGGTAACGACTGAACCTGATGATTGTTAACTTACCCTTTGGTGGTCTGTTAATACGAGTTGAATGATGGACGAGTTACGAAGGTTTGAATGTTATAAGCGAGACGACCAAAAGTTAGTTTTTCACAATTAAAACGAGAACGATTTGAACGATTGAACGAATTTGAACGACTGGACAATTTTTGAATAATTGAACGATTGAACGAATGAACGATTTGAACGATTGGAACGATTTGAACAAGTTAAACGAATTGAACGAATGATTGGTTTTTGGTTAGTGTTTAGATAACGGGACGAGGGTAATGTGATGAAAGCATGGTAGATACGTCGCTGGTACTTCTTATATATAAGTGCTTCTATCATATTACATTCTGTAGCGTTATTTAGTTCACTGGGATGAATGATTTTAAACGATGTCACGCAGCGATGTTTACTAAACGATATAAACCATACGAGTTTTATTACGAGAACGATTTATGATTTGGTTTATTTAAACAAATGTTTTGGGTTAAGATTCATGGCAACGAGATTTTATAAACTATAACCAATCTATTTTGAGTTGGTTATTCATTTTTACGATACAAATGTTTTACAAAACAAGGTTTTCTAATATCGACTCATGTTTTTATACGAGTTATTACAACATGTTTATGAGCCATGAATCTGAAAACCCTCATAAAACCTATGTGCTCACCGGCATTTCTTGCTGACTTTATTTTCGCATATGTTTCAGGTGGTGTTGAATGATGTTGATTGCGACTAGGATGCATGCTCACTTAGGACTGGACAAGGCCTTAGTGACTTAATAACGATGATAGTCGATATGTGAACTTGTTTGTTTTAAATTTAAGACAATGTAAATATTTAATAACTAAATAAAACGAAACTTTTGAATCCATGGTTGTGAAACAATAATTCTGTCGCTCCACTCCCCGACGTTTCCACCGAGGTTTCGTTGTTTTACGCGGTCGGGGTGTGACAGAAGAGTTGGTATCAGAGCTCATGGTTATAGGGAATTAGGTTATTAGTAATGCTTTGACCTAGACTATAACTTTTCTAGGACCCTAACGCGAGTTTCTTGCGTTTAGATTACAAAAAAAAAAAAAAAAAAAAACAATACCGTCGCCTATCTTTAAGTGACAACCACAACAAGAACACAATAACAAATCTGATTTGAAAATCAATCATCTATCCCTAGATGATTTATTATAAGGTTTTGAACCTTCAAAGTTTTCAAAATCTCGTCAAAGTTTGGGTCTTATAATGTGAACACGTGCAATCTGGAAGGGTGGGTGCCTGTACCTCGGGTTTTCTGTCTAAGGCTAGAGTGTTTGTACAAATCCACATAATCGGACTAGTCACACTTACCTGGGAACTCTTGGGGTGAGTGTCCACTTATAGGCTAAAGCATGTCTTCGCGATACATTATATTGACCCATTTACTTTGATAAGTCACTGTGTATAGTTTGTTTATTCGAGGTAACGAACGAATGATCACCTTCTGTGTGTTTTGTCGATGTTTTCAATACCTCTTTTTTTTATCCAATTATCGATCTCACTCGTTTCTCATGTTTCCTTGTTCTTTTTAGAATATGCCTCCTCGACGAGATGCACAACCTCAAACTATCACCGAAATCGCAGCCCTTGTCGCTCAGCAAATGGCTGCCGTGATTCCGAACCTAATAACTCAGATTAATCAAGCGAACAACCATAATAACAACAATGCTCAGTGCAGTTTTAAGACTTTCAATTCGACTAAACCACTAAAGTTTTCTGGGTCTCAAGGAGCAACTGCGCTCCTACAATGGTTCGAGAGTCTGGAGAGTATATTTAAACATGTTCAGTGTCCGAACGAACGAAAGGTTGAGTTTGCATCCAGTGTTTTCGAGAAGCGTGCTCTTACATGGTGGAATGGTGTGATACTTGATAGGGGTGCCGATGTGGCAATGGCACAAACTTGGGAAGAGCTACGGGCTCACATGATGAAAGAGTTATATCCCCGTCACGAAATAAGGGCTTTGGAACGAGAGTTTGACGATCTAAAACAAGATGGGGGAGAACACCGTGCGTATACGGATCGTTATGAGGAGCTGAGTTTGTTGTGTCCTACTATGGTTACCCCGTTGGAGAAAGCGATTGAGAGGTATATCGATGGTCTACCCGATTCTGTGCAAGACATTGTAACTGGTAGTAATCCTACCACTGTGCATTAAGCGATCGAACTGGCTGCAACCCTGACTGAGTCTCAAGTCAGGAAGGGTAAACTGACCCACAAGGGGGATAAAAAGCAGTCGACAGACACTGTTCAAGACAAGGGTAAGGGTAAGAAGAAGGATGAGTCATCAAGGAGATCGAGGAAACACAAGGCTTCCCAAAACTTTGTTGTCACTGCACAAAACGCTCAGAACCCACCAGCGCAACCTCCTGCCAAGAAGCAGTATGCCGGTACCGCACCTCACTGCAATAGGTGCAATGGTCATCATGTGGCACAATAGACTTGTAAACAGTGCACTACTTGTGGTAAACTTGGGCATATGGCCAACATTTTTCGTTTGGGTCAGAATCAAGCTGCTCAGAATCTAGCACAAGTTCAGGGAAATGCTGCTAGATTCCCACCTGGTTCATGTTATAACTGCGGAGAAATGAGTCATTTCCGCAACAATTATCCGAGGCTTGCGAATCCGAATGCCAACGCGAATGTGAATCCCGCTCATGGACGAGTGTACAACTTGAATGTAAACGAGGCGCGTGCTGACAACGAGGTTGTTAATGGTACGTTCCTTGTTAACCATCAACCTGCATCTGTTCTTTTCGATTCTGGTGCCGATAGAAGTTTTGTTTCATTATCATTTGAGCCTTTGCTTGTGATGCCTAGAACTAAACTGAGGAAACCTTTATCTGTCAAAGTTGCTACTGGTAAACCACTTGTACTCGATTCTGTCATTCACGATTGTCAATTGAACCTCGATAACCATCTTTTTCCTATTGACCTCACATCGATGCAACTTGGGAGTTTCGACATTATCGTAGGTATGGATTGGTTAACTAAGTTTCATGCTGAGGTGGTTTGTTTTGATAAGATTGTTCATATTTCTCTTTCGTCTGGTGAAGTCTTAGAAGTTCGTGGCGAGAAACCCTCAAATGGTTTGAAACTCATGTCATGTATGAAAGCCCAAAGTTATTTACGAAAAAGGATATGTGTCCTTTCTTGCACATGTCACAGAGGAGAAAGGCAAGAGCAAGTGTATTCAAGATAGTCCGATTGTTCGTGATTATCTAGAGGTGTTTCCAGATGAACTTCCTGGTTTGCCTCCAGTTCGTCAAGTCGAGTTTCATATTGATCTTGTACCCAATGCTAACCCGATTGCTAAAGAACCTTATCATCTTGCACCGTCGGAGATGCAAGAATTATCGAAACAGCTTCAAGAGTTTTCTGATAAAGGATACATCCGACCGAGTTATTCACCTTGGGGCGCTCCAGTCCTGTTTGTGAAAAATAAAGATGGATCTTTTCGAATGTGTATCGATTATCGTGACAACTTACCATCAAGAATCGTTATCCCCTACCACAAATCGACGATCTTTTTGATCAGCTGCAAGGTGCTTCATGTTTTTCCAAGATCGATATGCGTTATGGGTATCATCAGCTTCGTGTACTTGAAGAAGATATTCCCAAAACTGCTTTCCATATGAGATACGGTCACTATGAGTTCACTGTCATGCCTTTTGGTTTGACGAATGCCCCAGCTATTTTCATGGATTTAATGAATAGGGTTTGAAACCTTATTTAGACAAGTTCATCATTGTATTCATTGACGACATTCTCATTTTTTCGAAGTCTCGAGCCGATCACGAAAAACACCTTCGTCTGACGATGGAACTTCTGAAGAAGGAGCAACTTTTCGCCAAATTATCCAAGTGTGAATTCTGGCTTAAAGAAGTCCAATTTTTGGGACATATTGTTAACAAGCAGGGTATTCATGTGGATCCTTCCAAAATAGCTGCTATTAAGGATTGGAACACATCTACGACACCTACAGAAGTTCGTTCTTTTCTTGGTCTTGCTGGATACTATCGTCGATTTATTTCGAACTTCTCGAAGATCGTGGTTCCTCTCACTGCTTTGACTCAAAAGAATAAACCTTTTGAGTGGAGACCTAAACAAGAAGAAGCGTTCCAAACGCTGAAACGAAAACTCTGTGATGCTCCTATTTTATCTTTGCCTGAAGGAAACGATGATTTTGTTGTCTATTGTGACACGTCGAATTTAGGCCTTGGTTGTGTTCTTATGCAACGAGGTAAAGTTATAGCTTATGCGTCAAGACAATTGAAAATTCACGAGAAGAACTACACCACTCATGATCTTGAGTTGGGAGCTATGGTTTTTGCACTCAAAATCTGGAGACACTATCTTTATGGAACGAAGTGTGTGGTTTTCACAGACCACAAAAGTCTCCAGCACATTTTAAATCAGAAGGAGCTAAACATGAGACAACGGCACTGGGTTGAACTCTTGAACGATTACGATTGCGAAATTCGCTACCATCCTGGTAAGGCGAATGTTGTAGCCGATGAGCTAAGTCGAAAGGAACGAGTTAAGCTTCATTATGTTCGAACTCTATCCGATATCCAAACACGTGTCTCTCAAGCTCAACAATCTTGTGTTACACAAGATTTGATGGGTAAGGAATTACCACGTCAACTTAAGCTTAAGCTCGAAACGAAAGACGATGGGTTACTCTACTTCAAGAATCGTTTGTGGATTCCGAAACAAGACAATCTTCGCACTTTAGTGATGGAGGAATCTCACAAGTCCCGATACTCTATCCATCCTGGTGCTGACAAAATGTACAAGGATCTTCGTACTCAGTATTGGTGGCCTGGTATGAAAAAGGATGTTGCCTTGTATGTATCGAAATGCCTAACTTGTCTCAAAGTCAAGGCTGAAAATCAACGACCATCTAGTTTGCTTGTACAACCAGAGATACCGGTATGGAAGTGGGAGAACATTGCAATGGATCTCATCACTAAGTTACCGCGTACATCTAGAGGTCACGATGCTATTTGGGTTGTCATCGATCGATTAACGAAGTCAGCTCATTTTATACCGATTTTAACGAGGATCTATCTGCTGATAAACTTGCCAAGATTTATGTTGATGATATTGTGTCTCGACATGGTGTTCCTTTGGATATCATATCCGATCGTGATGCTCGATTCTCATCTCACTTTTGGAAGACCATGCAATCTGCTATGGAAACTCAACTAAATCTAAGCACTGCTTATCATCCCTAAACAGATGGACAATCCGAGAGAACGATACAAACATTGGAGGATATGCTTAGAGCTTGTGTGATAGACTTTGGTGGTAATTGGGATTCTCATCTTCCGTTAATCGAGTTTTCTTACAACAATAGTTATCATGCTAGCATTAATATGGCACCGTTCGAAGCTTTATACGGTCGAAAATGTCGTTCACCTGTCTGTTGGAATAAGATCGGTGAAGCTCAGCTTACTGGACCTGAGCTTATTCTGGAAACAACAGATAAAATCAAGAAAATTCACGATAATCTTCTGACAGCTAGAAGCCATCAAAAGAGTTACGCGGATATGCGACGCAAGCCCTTGGAATTTCAAGTCAGAGACCGTGTCCTACTCAAGGTGTCACCTTGGAAGGGAGTGGTGAGATTTGGAAAGAAAGGAAAACTTTCACCACGATATGTTGGACCATTTAAGATTGTTGAAAGAATTGGAAAGGTTGCCTATCGACTAGAGCTACCTCCTGAACTTGGGAATATTCACCCAACATTCCATGTGTCTAATTTATGAAAGTGTTTAGCCGATACTGATCTTCATATTCCACTCGACGAAATTCAAGTTGATGAAACGATGCACTTTGTCAAGAAACCAGTGGAGATAATGGACCGTCAAATCAAGCGATTGAAGAACAAGCGAATACGATTAGTCAAAGTTCGCTGGGAGTCCAAACGTGGCCCATAGTTTACTTGGGAACGTGAGGACCAGATGAAGGCGAAATATCCACATTTGTTTTCACAAGTTTCCTCTAGTTAAAATTTCAGGACGAAATTTCCTAAAGTAGGGGAGACTGTGACAACTGTGCTCTGTAAACGATGAACGATGTAAAACAATATCAATTATCAATAAAATGATGTGTTTTGGTGTTAATATTTGTGTATTTGTGTTTGACGATTTTACGATTTGATTCTAGTTCGATTTCGAGCTTTAAATCGCTTTCTAGAAAGTTATACGCAAACTGATGCGTAAACGTAATCAGTTTAATGCGACAAACACTTTGGAACAGTGATATAGGCTTAACATACCTTAAATAACCTTTACATAACTTAGAAATAAGTTTTGGAGGGTTTGGTGTGTTGAAAACAAGTTTATTCGATCGTAGGGACTAATTACGACAAACTGCGAAAGTATACCGCTTCGTATAGTAACGAACATTCCAGAACTTTATCATAAGCTAAACATACCCGAAATATCCTTTACATAGCTTAGAAATAGGCTTTGAGGGGTTCGTTATGCGAAAAAGTGCTTATTTGATCAATAGGGACTAAAAGCGTAAAAAAGTGCATAAGTTTGCATTTACGCGCATATCTTACGTTCTGAACATATCTGGACATCCAAAAATTTTTGTAATCATTAAAATATTTTATTTTAGTGATTGGAATGCAAAAATACCACTCGTCGCGTAATTTGGATCGTTTTTCGCGTCCGTTCGTGTTTCTTCGTAATTAACCGAATAACGTGACCGTACGACCAAACGAACCGACATCCAAGATAATTTCAAGCATCTTTCAAGCTTCTATACTTTAACTTCATTGTTGAGCTTTGTAAATGGGTTAACGGGGCTTAAACGCGTCAAAAATGGCTTAAACATGATGCAAGGACCATTCTTGCCAATTTTTGAAAGTTTCTGGCTCAGGTAGGCCGTAGCGTCGCGCCACAACAAAGGGGTGTTGCTGTCGCGGCACGCGACACCCCTATATTGACAGAAACTCCATTTTTGAGCTGCAGCTTGAACTTCAGGGTCTTTTATGCAATTTTTCAATACTATGGACTTGTTTTAAGAGCTCCCATGTTATCCTAAACTATGTGCCACAAGTGTATGGTTAGGATCAAGCTTAGATTTGCTCAAAAACACTTGTAAAGATCTTGATGGGTCAAGACTTTCTATAAATACCCACAATGTTCTTCATTCATTCCTCACACATTGATTCAAAATCTGCTCTAAGTTGAGTTAAGACTTCATACCTGAGTGTTTTCGATCAGTTCTTCCTTGCTTGGACCTTTTGTAAGCTTCTTTCATGCTTGTTTATGCTTTTCAAGCATGAAAGTCAAACATTGTTTGACTTTCTGCTTTGACCATGAATTTGGTTAACACAAAGTTCGTTCGAACTTTGCAACGTGAGCGTAATCACGATGGTTATAGTCCCTTGTGACTATACATACTGATTACCACGTCGATTAGTCGAAGTGACGAGTCAAAGTTTCGGTCAAAATGCGTATTTTGCAACGAAGCTATTTTTGGGTATCAAAACACTTTGTTTTGATATCAAACTTGTTTTCTAACTTAGTTAAACATGTTTAACTCGTCACTTTTAGTCTAGTGCTTGTTTAGGTTCGTAAGTCAAGCAGTCTTGACAACCGCTTAGACTTTCGAACCCAACCCATTTGGTCGATCGTTAGGATCCAACCAAGCATATTTTGTGACCATAGTTGTATAGGGAATAACCTTCCGAGTTTATACCTTATGGTCACTTAGTTTAATTAGTTGTATGATAGGTAGTTTATATGCCTTAGGAAAATGACCAAAATGCCCTTTTCATGCATAATTGGATTTTAAGCATATATAACTTAATTTTTGTCACTTAAACTGATTATGCAACATATTTAAACATTTTAGGGCATATAATACTTGTCATAGGACTAGTTTGGCGTCTCGAACGCGCATTCGCTCAAACGACGCATTAACGTAGCGTAAGCTACCTTAATGGGTCGTGACGGGTCGTAAGCACTTAGGATAGGTTCCTATTTAGAATGTAGTCTTTGTTAAACCATATCACATGAGTTCCAATACTCATTTGGTTTACGAGACCTCATTCTACCCGATCTTCTGATTTAGGTGTCGATTTATTAACTAGGTGATCCGATTACTAGGTGCTACTTGATTTCCTTGGTTTGCCTGAGCTTCGTTAAGTTCATTAGATGGAGGATAGTTTGCACTTCAAGTGAGTACATAGTTCCCCTATTTTACTTTTTTCGATTGTTTTGTGGTGATTCATATGTGTTAAACGATTTCGATGATTTTAACAACGATTTCAAAAACGAATACTATGGTTTGTATTAAACATAAACGATTTGAATAATGTGAACGAACTTGTTGGACGTATTTACATAACGAATGACATTCATTAGCTTTGGCCAAGCCGACCAGTATTAGGTTATACCATAGGATCTGACAAATCCTATTATCGGACTGCAGCCATGGTTATGTGGCGGGGTTATGTGAGTAACGACTGAACCTCATGATTGTTAACTTACCCTTTGGTGGTCTGTTAATACGAGTTGAACGATGGACGAGTTACGAAGGTTTGAATGTTATAAGCGAGACGACCAAAAGTTAGTTTTCACAATTAAAACGAGAATGATTTGAACGATAGAACGAATTTGAACGACTGAACGATTTTTGAACGATTGAACGAATGAACGATTGGAACGATTTGAACAAGTTAAACGAATTGAACGAATGATTGGTTTTTGGTTAGTGTTTAGATAACGGGACGGGGGTAATGTGATAAAAGCATGGTAGATACGCCGCTGGTACTTATTATATATAAGTGCTTCTATCATATTACATTCCGTAGCGTTATTTAGTTCACTGGGACGAATGATATTAAACGATGTCACGCAATGATGTTTACTAAACGATATAAACCATACGAGTTTTATTACGAGAACGATTTACAATTTGGTTTACTTAAACAAATGTCTTGGGTTAAGATTCATGGCAACGAGATTTTATAAACTATAACCAATCTGTTTTGAGTTGGTTATTCATTTTTATGATACAAATGTTTTACAAAACAAGGTTTTCTAATATCGACTCATGTTTTTATACGAGTTATTACAACATGTTTACGAGCCATGAATCTGACACCCTCATAAAACCTATGTGCTCGCTGGCATTTCTTGCTGATTTTATTTTAACATATGTTTTAGGTGGTGTTGAATGATGTTGATTGCGACTAGGATGCATGCTCACTTAGGACTGGACAAGGCCTTAGTGACTTAATAACGATGATAGTCGATATGTGAACTTGTTTGTTTTAACTTTAAGACAATGTAAATGTTTAATAACTAAATAAAACGAAAGTTTTGAATCCATGGTTGTGAAACAATAATTCTGTCGCACCACTCCCCGACGTTTCCGCCGAGGTTTCGTTGTTTTACGCGGTCGGGGTGTGACAGTGTATATGTGAATTCCTGTTTCTATGCTTTATAGGTTTCTATTATAAATGTTCCTGTGAAAGATTTGTGGCACATGAGAGCGAGGATCTTCCAAAAATGGAATCAAGGTTATAAAATGGATCTCAATTTCATTGATGAAAAGATAATATATGTTTGTGTTTAAAAATAGATGTATATGTGTGAATTCCTGATTCTATGCTTTGTAGGTTTGTAATATAAATGTTCCTGAGTTTTGTACGGTAGTTTATTGAGGATGTATATTCTTTGATTTTTTCTTTTTATCACAAACTGTAGGTTTGTATGCTAAAAAAATACTTTGTTTAAATGTTCTTCAGGTAGATCTTGTTGGATTTGTTATTTGGTGTGGAAGTCTTCAATTCGGTAGCCGACCTTCAAAAGAAACTAACAGTATGAAAAGCGATATTCAAGAGTTGGAGTAAGTGGTGGTTTACATGTTCAGTCATGATTCAAATTATTGTTTATATTTACTGTGGAATGATCTTAAAAATGAGATCAGGACTGTTGGTATTTAAAGGGGAATCAGGGTAATGCTAATAAATGAGACTAACAGTCTTTGTACCTATTGTGGAATCATTTTCGAAAGATCCTCTTCTCATGTGCCACAAATCTTTCCCAAGAACATTTATAATAGAAACCTATAAAGCATAGAAACAGGGTAATGCTAATAAAACATGGTAATAAATGAGATCAACAAATTTATTCCCTCTTCGGGTGAATATGTTAAATGGTCATAATTTTCGGATGATTTTATGTTGTTATTCATTCAGTTTTTGTTTTGATTTTATAGATTCTAGAAAACTGGTCATAAATTAGTGTTTCGAAAATCTGGTTAAATGAATATTGTTTCCATGTAGGGTTGCCGTTTTTTCGATGTATTTTGTGGAATAATTATGCTCTGCAGTTTAATGAATTCATCTCTAAAATGACAGCTCTTGAGTATGTGATGGCTGTTATACAACATGTAAAGTGTAAGGAAATGGAAAGGTAATTTTTGCTACTTTCTACAAATCATAACTATACTCTTTATTTATGGCAATATAATAACAGGTTGAATGAATATTCATTAGTTGTTTTGTGATCTGTTGCAAGGATGTTGGTGATGTTACGGAAGACTTTTCAGCAGCAGAGGTTGAAAAGGATTCTGGATTAAGTCTGAATGGAAAGTAAAAACAACTTATTTTGAAGACTAAATTGTGGTTTTTAGTTATGTTTGTTTTAACCTGTTGTGTTTGAAAGTTTGGTATGTTATGGCTACAATTTGAATCATCTAAACTGATGGATTTTGTACGTAATTACTACAGTTTGAATATTATTGTTAATATTAATTTTTTGGACAAGTAGTAGGGTTATAT
This sequence comes from Helianthus tuberosus, assembly GCA_030545235.1. Taxonomy (NCBI): domain Eukaryota; kingdom Viridiplantae; phylum Streptophyta; class Magnoliopsida; order Asterales; family Asteraceae; genus Helianthus; species Helianthus tuberosus. The sequence goes on from CM060417.1 coordinate 106,421,543, forward strand.
ATTATTTTTAGTGAATGAGCACTACTTTAGTGAATTGGTTAGTATGAAAACTGTTAGAATCTGTTGAGCAGGCTTTGCTTCAACAGACCTTATCATCTGTTGATCATGGTCTGTTAAAGCTCTACTGTTAAGCATTCTCTGTTGAACTGCATCATCTGTTAGTCCATAGTAGTTTGGCAGACCTTTGCTTGAACCGTCTCTGTGTTTATCAGCAGATGTTGTTTCGTTCAACAGACTTTGCTTCTACAGATTTACTCTTCAGCAGAGTTTTGGGTTTGGTAGACTTTATATAAGAAGATGTTGATTGTATTCCCTTTGTTGTAGATTTTCAAAAGACTGTTATTTGTATTTAGGGGTTTTAGAGTATAATTCAATTTAGATTATGATAATGATTGGCCATAAATTTGTTTCGCCTTTTAAATGTCGATCACCAACATGTTGTGATTTATCGTCAAGAGACAATTGAAATATAATGAATGTACGGCAAAAATGAGAATCATCTAAAGTGATGGATTTAGCATGTAACTACTACAATTTGAATATTATTGTTATTATATTATATATTATATTATTGTCGGTGAATGTGTAACAATCTTAAATAAACCGACACCCTCGAATATTTTCCGACACCCCCAATATATTTTAAAATAACCCAATACGTCGCAAAATACACCCCATACGTGAAAACGGGCCCCAAATACATTAGATATTATTAAAATAATTAAAAATATGTATTTTTAAGTTGAGGCGGGCCGCGTAAGACCCACCCCAACAATCACGCGAGCCGCGTGAACTTAAAATTGTGGCAAATCCCGGTGCGGCCACATGGCCTAACACCCGGCAGACCTATGTGATGACCCAGCCCAGCTACGCTTTGACCTGGGGTCAACGCGGGCCGCGTAGGCCCTGTACTTGTGTTACGCGGGCCGCGAGAGGACCAGAGTCAGCAACTATATAAAGGAGGCCTCGGATCTTCAGTCAGTTCGTCCATCTTCTTTTCTCAATCTCAAAATTTGATAATAGGCATAATACTCTGGTATTATACCCCCCTAATTAGCGAAGTTCTGCTCCGTTGTAAGTATTATAACCCCTGGATACGTATTAGATACGCTGCCCGATTGATCTAGGGTTCCATAACGGCTGTCGTGGTTCTGCCTGACGTAGTCGTTGGAATGCCGTTTCGAGGAGGGTATTACTAATGTTAAAATGGGTTAGTATACTAACGAGTGTGCATTTATGTAAATTTTAGATTGTCACCAGGAAACCCTTATGGAAAATCTAAGACAGCAATGTGAGTTGATCCACTTTTTGTAAATTTTTTGTTAACTGTTTTTACAAAACCTTAAATACGTTTCCATGCGAATAACAGCTATTGAGTATTTGTAAGAATACAATTATGATGAGTATGTTGGGGTTTTGTATACAAAATTTGTTACCACCTGGTCAAGGAGTAACATTTCCATAAGTCGGGTTCGACAATACCATGGATGTTAATTGAGATGTCTTGAAAACAAATATAATTGCGAGATCGCCCTCAATACTGTACACTGGGTTTTACTTAAACTTGATTAAACTGGGATTCACTCACCAGTATTTCCCACTGACAAATGTTTTTAAAACGCGTTTCATGTAACAAATTGTGAAAGCCAAATAGAAGCCAGCTGGACAGCACTGAAGGCTTGGAAAAGTGGCAATAAAGTTACCTAAAAATAAAATAGATGTTTTTAAATAAAATGGGATTTATTTCTATGAAAACGTGTGTACTATGAACTTGGGTTTTATCCCATATGTTTAATATTATGAAAATGTGGTATTTTACTCTGATCATATATTTCCTAACTATGGTCCTGATGAAAAATTCCGCTACCAAATTAGACAATACGCGATACCATCGAAACTGGCTCGCGGCCGCCCGTTCCCGGGGAATTGGGATCGGGGGTTGTGACAGAAGATATCAGAGCTTAGCCACTGATTCAGCCACAGAGGTGTTCTGCTGACATCAAAATGTAAAGTGTTAGGAAATAAATTATGGAAATACGTGCATAACTGTATTTATTGCTATGTGTTAATTGACTATTTCTTAGTTTACAGTATGAGCGACCAAGGACCATCTGACGCGTACCGTCAATTGTCTGGTTCGCCTAGAAGCGAAGGCACCTCCTCTTCTCAGCCTGCCCGCTCAGGGTATTCTGCTGATACGGAAGAAGGAATCTTTGTGTTTAAGGCTCAGTCAGAAGAGCCATTTCCTCAGAAAAAGAGGGGATGGTTCAGTAGAGGGGCACACGAGCGTAGAAAGCGTATGAAAAAGTTACAAGACCAGAGGGTTCTAGCAGCAGCCAAAAGAGAGACAGATGCCTATGCCTAGGATATGATAAATAGGGGTATAGCCAATATTCACATCTTAGCAACCACTGCAGCTGACCCTAATCTGGAACAGATAATAGCACCCCAACCACAACCACTAATCCCTGATCAACCCATGGAGATAGAAAACCCTGAAAACCAAGTAGAGATGCATGATTTCAACCCGGAGGAAATACCTAGGGTACCAGCACCAAACCCCCTAGACCCAAATTACGATCCTTGGTGGGATGAAGTTAGGGACTATGTGCAACGCTATCCGATACATGAAGATACACCCATGCAGAACATAGGATCCTATCCAGGTATGGACCCTTTAGATCCCTATTACCACGATGCATATATTAGGGAGATCTTAGAAGATCCTTACTGATTTCAGGCACCTACACCCCCATACCAAGAACCCGCACCCCAGATTCCGAACCCAGTCCTAGAACCTGCACACCCAATGAGTGCAGAAAACGTACAAGAACTTAGGACTTTTGGTGAGGAAATTTTAGAGAGCAGTGAGAGAATGCGACAGGTGGGAGAGCGACTCGTCTGGAAGTATGATGAGCGCAATATGGATTTTTGGATGAATCCATATCCGTGAATGTGAGAATGGAGACGGTAATAGTAATAATAATAATAAAATAAAATAAAATATGTGTGTACGGATGCCTACTATTATTAGTGTAATTTTATTTCAGTTGGTATTGTAATCTTTATTTCAGTACTGGTGTGTAATAGACGCATAGTAGATGAATAAAGTAAAGTCGCAATGATCGACACTTTTGGCTAAATTGCGTGTCATGTGATTGACTATATTAAATATTATTTTGTGATATTAATATGGGGTAAATGTTTAAAATTCAGATGGCCGACGAAGGAAATCAAGGAAATCTGAATAACGATAACCAGAGTAACATTAACGTGGTTAATGAGAATCCAAGCATCAATAACAATGGAAACCAAATGGATAATAGTGTCGTTCAACACATAGTGGCACAAGGAATTATAGATGCAATGCCATTTATTATTCAAACGGTTCAAGAAGCGAATAATAAAAGTAAACATAGCAGTAAGCGACCAATTGAACCAGAACACAGCGTGAACAATGGCCCTGTACTTCAAGTGCCCATTCCCAAAAGAAGAAGAACCATGCCTTATGGTTGTTCTTACAAAGAATTCTGGTCCTGCAAACCAATAGAATTCTCCGGCAATGAAGGACCCATTGCAGCCCTACACTGGATAGAAAAGACTGAGGCTATTTTAAAAATAAGCAAGTGTGCTGAAGAAGATAAGATAATGTTTGCTTCTAACTTGTTTAAAAATTCAGCCTCAGAATGGTGGAACACTATCCTCCAGTCAAGAGGAAGTGATAGGGTATACAACATGGAATGGGAGGAATTTAAAAATATGGTAGAAAGAAAATTCTGCCTTCCCAATGAAAAGGAACAGATAGCAAATAAGTTCCTAAACTTAAGAATGACCGGGGTAGATAGTAAAGGGTATACAAAGTTATTCTTTGAATATGCTAGAACAGTACCAACCCTTGCATCACCAGAGCCGGTATTAATCTCCCGTTACATTTGGGGATTAATTGGGGGAGATTAGACATGTAGTCAAGGCAGCTAGACCTCAAACCATAGAAGAAGCTGTAGAACTAGCAAATACATTGACAGATGAATTAATCCGTACTAGAGAAGAAGACCAGAGGAGAAACCTAACCCAAAGGCTTACACAAGAATTCCGTTCTGGGAATTACAATCGTAGGAATATAGGTTCTACCTCTGCACCATTCTGCAAGGTCTGCAAGAAAAAGCATTTGGGAAAATGCTCCACTCTTTTCAATTTCTGCAAGATGCCAGGACACAAGGAAGAAGATTGCAGGAGAAAATCCAGTAATGGACTATGCTACAATTGTGGAGAAAAAGGTCACATCAAGCCGAATTGTCCGAAATTGGCTCCAGCTGTGAAGAAACACTAGATAAACGACCAGGATTGAAATATCTAGGGGGTTTGGATCTGCACAAAGAGGTTCGTTTGCTCGATTGGATTGAACCTCATTATCATCGGAGACTTCCTCCGGAATTCCTTCAGGTTGGACGTTATTACCAAAATTCGGCCGAGGGCCAGTTTTCCTGTGAGCTGATGTCTCTTCCATGAGCAAATGGAATCAACGAAGTGAATCAAATAAACAAGAGAAAAACGGGTGAAACAGAGAAAAAACGGTGGGCTCCAATGAAGAAACACTAGATAAACGACTGGGATCGAAATATCTAGGGAGTTTGGATCTGCACAAAGAGGTTCGTTCTCTCTCATTTGATTCGATTGTGATTGGCCTTCTTCTCTGATAAAACTCTGCAAAAAAGAAGCACCTTAGCCTCGCCAAGGGGAGAAAGGGGTTCTCTCCTTGACCCGACTCCGGTGTGAGAATAAGTATGGGTTATGAAGAAGATGTATTGAAGAAGTGTGTGTAACTTAGTTTTCATACCTGAATTATCCTCATATTTATAGCCGGGAGTTTTTTGGGAGGGAAAACCTGTTATTGAAAAGTTGACGGAAGATGCTAACGCCGTAGCGATTATTTTCTTCCATCGTTAATTCCTGTGATCCGACGTGAGAGCACACGGATCGTTGTTTAGATCAAAGGTTGGGGAATTGCCACGTGGAAAGTGGACAAGTGATAATTTCTTTCTATTTCCATGCCATCACCGTGACTCTAAGGGAGGTTGTAACCGTCTGGGTGGTGCATGATTAAGTCTTCTAGAAGATTACTGCTGTAATCTGGTGTGATTCTTTACCGTGTGGTATCAGTTAAATAATATCCAAGCCTGGATATTATTAAGTGGGAATGCCTGCCCTAGGATTTTTATCCCTTATGAAAGCGCAAGGATTTATGATTTCCTTTGGCGCGCGGGTGTTATCTGCTATCTGCTTTAAGCCTTTCTTTTATAAAACCAGTGCGCGGCCGCGCAAGGTAAAAATGGCTTAAAAGACGAGGTTGTGGTATGGTCCCAAGTACTTATTACAAGGTTTTTGGGACCTTACCCCTTCAAGCTGTGAACAACAGCAACCCTAAAAATGCTAGAGCATTCGTTCTGACTGCAGATGAAGCCAAGATGATTCCAGACGTGATAGCTGGTACGTTTTTAGTTAATGATGTTTTTGCTAAAGTATTATTTGACTCTGGTGCAAACCAAAGTTTTATTAATAATTCATTTTGCAAAATTTTAAATCAGTCATTAACTAAACTACCACAAGAATGCCTAGTAGAGACAGCTAATGGAGAAACTGTTAAGATTTCTGAAATCTTGCAGGGAACAAGAATAGAAATTTTAAACCAAAAGTTTATGGCAAACCTTTATCCAATGAATCTGGCAGAATTTGATATTGTATTAGGAATGGATTGGTTAATAACTAACAAATCCAGTATTCTATGTGATCAAAAGTCAATCCAAGTAAATTCACCAAAAGGTGAAAAGATCACAATTAAAGGAGATAAACCATTTAGATCCACAAAATTCATCTCTGTGATGAAAACTGCAAGCTATATAAGAAAAGGTTCTATAGTATATTTGATTTCTATAATCACTAACACTAAAGGAAAGGAACTAAAAGACATTCCAGTAGTGTCTCAGTTTTCAGATGTATTTCCAGAAGAATTGCCAGGACTACCGCCGGACAGAGAAGTTGAATTCAGAATCCACCTGCTACCAGGAACAGCACCAATTGCCAAAGCACCATACCGTTTGGCACCAGCAGAGATGCAAGAACTGAAGAAACAATTAGACGAATTGTTGGAAAAAGGGTTTATACAGCCAAGTTCGTCGCCATGGGGAGCGCCGATTTTATTCGTTAAAAAGAAGGACGGATCAATGCGTATGTGCATTGATTACCGTGAATTGAACAAAGTTATGATTAAGAATCGGTACCCATTACCGAGAATCGATGATCTGTTTGATCAACTGCAAGGAGCTCGATTTTTCTCAAAAATTGATTTAAGATCAGGATATCATCAATTAAAGGTACAGGAAGAGGACATTCCTAAGACCGCATTCAGAACAAGGTATGGCCATTATGAATTTACTATCATGCCATTTGGTTTAACCAATGCCCCAGCCGCATTTATGGACATGATGAACCGAATATGTAAGCCATATTTGGATAAATTCATAATTGTATTTATAGATGATATTCTAATTTATTCTAAGAGTAAGGAAGATCATGCAAAGCATTTGCACGCACTTTTAAGTCTTTTAAGAAAGGAAAAGCTTTACGCTAAGTTTTCAAAGTGTGAATTTTGGTTAGAACATGTGCAATTTCTTGGACACTTAGTGAACCATGAAGGAATTCATGTGGATCCCACAAAGATCGAGGCGATTACTAAATGGAAAACCCCTGAATCACCAACCGAGGTTAGAAGTTTCTTAGGATTGGCCGGTTATTATAGAAGATTTATTCGAGATTTCTCTAGAATAGCCATTCATTTAACTAAGTTAACCTGTAAATCCATTAAATTTGAATGGGGACCAAAACAAGAAAAAGCATTTAGAATTCTTAAGCATAAATTAACCCATACACCGATATTAGCGTTACCAGAAGGAATTGAAGACTTTGTAGTCTATTGTGACGCTTCTAAAATAGGTTATGGATGTGTATTGATGCAACGCCAAAAGGTTATAGCTTATGCATCTAGACAACTTAAGAATCATGAAGAAAATTATTCAACCCATGACTTGGAATTAGGAGCTATAATTTTTGCCCTTAAGATTTGGAGACATTACCTTTATGGTAGTAAGTTTACCATATTCACTTATCATAAGAGTTTAAGGTATGTTTTTGAGCAAAAGGAGTTGAATATGAGACAAAGACGTTGGATGGAGATGCTTAGTGACTATAATTGTGATATCCAATATCATGAAGGAAAAGCAAATGTAGTCGCTGATGCTTTAAGTCGAAAGTATCACGAAAAGCCAAAAAGGGTACGTTCTCTTAAGTTAAATCTGCAAGTAGATTTAAATGATCAGATAAGAGAAGCACAAGAATCAGTAATCAAGGAGGATACTGAAAAATTAAAAGGTATGATTAAAGAATTAGAACAAGGAACAGATGGAATTTGGAGATTCCATAAAAAGAGAATGTGGATACCTAAATTAGGAAACCTGCGTCATCATATATTAGAAGAAGCCCATAAGTCTAAATATACGATGCATGCTGGAAGTGATAAAATGTATCAGGATTTAAGAAAGAATTTCTGGTGGATAGGAATGAAAAAGGACATAGCATCCTATGTTTCTAAATGTTTAACTTGTTCACAAGTTAAAGCTGAACATCAGAAACCCTCAGGATTGTTACAACGGCTAGAAATACCAGTATGGAAATGGGAATTGATAACAATGGATTTTGTTACTAAATTACCCAAAACAAAGAAAGGTAATGATACAATCTGGGTGATTGTAGACAGGCTAACCAAGTCAGCTCATTTCCTACCAATGAAAGAAACTTTCAGTATGGAATAGTTAGCTAAATTATATGTAAATGAAATAGTTTCTTTACATGGAATACCTTTATCAATTGTTTCTGATAGGGATAGCCGCTTTACCTCTCATTTTTAGTCAAGTTTCCAAAAAGCAATGGGAACCAAGTTAAATCTAAGCACCGCTTATCATCCTCAAACGGACGAACAAAGCGAAAGGACAATTCAGACAATGGAAGACATGCTTAGAGCTTGTGTAATTGATTTCGGAGGTAATTGGGATGATCACTTAACTTTAATAGAATTTTCTTACAATAATAGTTATCACACAAGTATAAATGCTGCACCATTCGAAGCACTTTATGGACGAAAGTGCCGAACCCCAGTCTGTTGGGCAGAAATTGGGGAAAAGCAACTATCTGGACCTGAGATAGTGCAGGAAACAACCGACAAGATTATTCAAGTCAAGGAACGACTGAAAGCAGCACGTGATCGACAGAAGAGTTATGCTGATAACCGACGCAAACCATTGGAATTTCAAGTAGGAGATAAAGTATTGTTGAAAGTATCTCCTTGGAAAGGAGTAGTAAGATTCATCAAACGGGGAAATCTAAGTCCCAGGTATGTTGGACCTTTTGAGATTATTAGAATAATAGGACCTGTAGCCTATCAGCTACAACTGCCAGAGGAAAGGGCAGGAATACATGATGTGTTTCATGTATCTAATCTCAAGAATTGCTTAACTGATGAATCACTAATAGTACCTCTTAAAGATATAGAGGTAAATGAACAACTCAAGTTTGTAGAAAGGCCTCTACAGATTGAAGACAGGAAGGTCAAGAATCTCAAGTACAAGAGCCTAGTTGTCACACCCCAGCCGATGGCGGAATCATCGCGGCGCGGCACTAGGCGAATCAGATTGCTCAAGAGAATCCATAACAACTATGTTGCGATAATATTTAATACATTCGTTATCCCATACTAACAAATAATACAATCACATAAGTTATCACAGATTTCTTGTCCTCTCGAACAATACAAATCCGACAACCTAGATTTTAGTTGAGTTTCTAGACTTCCTAGCTTGATTTGATATAGTCTGCGATCTAACCTGTAACATACGTTAAAAATATTTGTCAATACAAAAGTATTGGCGAGTATACAGGTTTGATAAGTAGCATAATAGATTAAAAGTGCTGCGAATTTCCACATGCATAAACGTAATACACGACATATATACTCACAAAACTGATACTACCAACTAAGTCCTCGATGCTCGAATGTACGATGGCATAACTAGACCCCGTCGGGCGCAATAGTACTATACTAGTCGTGGTGGGACGTCGCGAGTATAAGCCCTAGCACATATGCAACTAGCATCACGTATATCTATGCATAACAGTTATTCGCAAGTGATAGCTCGATTGATTGAATAATTCGTTTGATAAGTTTGAGTTGTTAGAAACGTATGTTACACCCAAAATTCGATTAAAAAGGGTTCAAGTATACTCACAGTGCGTATTCGGTAAGTAAACGCAGCTTGATTTGGGTTGCGTCTGAGTTAGCCTGATAGATTTAGAGTGCGTTAAACGATGTCGGGTACAACAGGTGACTATTGACCATTCGTTTGATGTGATAAGGTTCAGTGACGATCCGGTCGGATGGCAATCCGGTCGGATGGCCATTCGTGTGTGTCAGTGGTTATCCGATCGGATGGAATCCGGTCGGATGGTCGTTCGCTTGAATGATGAGTGGTCCAGTCGTATAGTGTTCATCCGTGCGGATGACATGTATCCGTGCGGATGACTTGTTATCCGTGCGGATGACATGTTATCCGTGCGGACATGTTATCCTTGCGGACATGTTATCCGTACGGACATGTTACCCGTCCGGACATGTTATCCGTGCGGACATGTGATCCGTACGGACGTGTCATCTGTGCGGACAGGTTATCCGTACGGATGATACGTCTGTTTCGCATTCTGAACACTGTTTCCGGGTGTTTAGTGGAAGGAATACGCTCGTTTTACTAGGGTAATGTAATTTCGCACTAACCCTTGAAATGTCATCAGTCCCGACCCGTTCTAACGGCCGGGAATCACCCCGTTCCATCAGATCCGGTCGTTCTTGATGGTTTTTCATGGTTAACTCGAAATCGCACAGATTTAGGTGAGATTTGTCATTAAAACATGTGGAAATCACCCGGATCTGAGTCGTTTATAGTGAAATGAGACCCCAACTTGAAGTTTATAAGAACTCTTGGTGACTTCACCTCAAAACGCCTCAAATCCGCAGATTTCTCGGTTAGAATTTGAGTTTTGAAAGATAGAATGATGTAGAATCGAGTGTAGATTGTAGAAGTACAAGTTTTAGGTTGAAATCTTACCGGAATCGCGAGGAAATCGAGAGAAAAAGGGTCCTGAGCGTGTTTGGTCGAGTGGGATCTGTCACATCACTGTTCAAGTGATGTGACATGGTATTTATAGGCCACAGAGGAGAAGAAGGGGGTTCTGGCCCGGATAGCCCATCCGTGCGGATGGCCCATCCGTGCGGATGGCTCATCCGTCCGGATGGCTATCTGTCCGGATGGCTATCCGTCCGGATGGCCTATCCAACGAGAAGGTTTTCTTCGTTTTCGATCGTTTTGACGGATTTCGAAGTACGCGCTTTTCATTGTAACTTTATATTGTTATTATATTGCTATTATATATATATATATATCACTAAGGGTCGTATTTACGTATTCAAAATCCACAGTTTCGATAATTGGCAATCGGTTTTCGATTCGAGTATGCGATTATTAACGACGTTTCACGGCCATCATTGAGGGTAGTATAGGTCCTTTCTTGATGTCATCGTGAACGTTATTTCGTGTAGTGCCACAAATACTGACGGGGTACCGTTTACTCGTATTGTCATCATCGTCATGACGACTGGAGCTGCAGCACTCACCCGAGAGTCCTTGTTAGCATCAATTGTTTACGTTCGACACATCACGGCCACTGAGGAGGGTAGATTTGGTCCTCACTCAATGCCTCCGTGAGTGTTAGTGTGATAATAGTGTAGTATAGTGATATTGTATTTCGAAAATATGCGATTATCCTTCGATTATCGATGTATATACGATATAGTTACATTATGATCTGAATCTCTGGTGCTAGGCGTAACGAGTATAACGAGTAGTAACAACGCACAAAAGTGCGGGTTGTTACAGTCTCCCCTACTTTAGGAAATTTCGTCCCGAAATTAATCCAATAGGTAGACTTCTACGAGTTGATCTTGTATAAGTAGCGATACAGCGAGGGATTGGACCATAGGTTGACAGCGGGAACGTTTCAGATAAGAGAGATCGACTGCGATGGCGAGAAGGCGACGTTAAGACGAAAGTATTAATCCCGCGAGTTGGCATTCCAAAGTACCTTGTCTTGTGTAGAGTTCGTTAGTTCGATGCGATTGTAATTTAAAAGGTTTCTCATGACGTAGAGTTAACTGAGTCGATCGTTAACCATCGTTACAAGAAGAGCTTGTTTTAGATATTAGAAAGGAATTTAGGACGGAAATCTTTTGAAAATTTTCCTTTTTAACGTGCGGTCAACGGAATCGATGTTAACCGATGTTGCAAGGAAGTTTAAGTTTCTAACATTTTAAGGAATTCAAAAATGAAAACAAGGGTTACGAAAACTCTCCTATGACATGGGTTCATGCTGAATTCGATGTCGAACCAATGTCTAAAGAAGGATTTTGTTTTTTTTTTTTTTTGATCTTGAAAAAGGTTTTAAGGAAAAACTTGGACTCATGAAGCTCCCTTTGAACATGGAGTTAAGCTGATTCGATGTTACCTTCACATTGTGAGGAATTTCACTTGTTCCATGGGTTTAATAAAAGTTTATAAAAATCAGTTTTAACCTTTTGAAAAGAATGATGTAGCATCAAGCCCCACTTGGCACCTCCCCACGGAAGTTCGTTAATATGTTTAAAACACTTATATATAGGAAGTACCAGCGGCGTATCCACCATGCTTTGCCCATATTACTTCCGTTTCGTGAGGCAGTGTCAGGTGTGCCAATGTGACTCGGATAGAATTGCGTTTACTCGGCCCAATCGATAGAAAGTCGGACCGTGCATAAGATAGGATCGAATAGATTAATCCAGCGAGTTGATAAGCGAGAAGTGAATAGCGCGTTTTCGATTAGATTCCACATTACACCCACATAGCATGTTTCCATGGGGGTTTGCTAACATGGCGAAACACCATGCTTAACCAGGTTAGCTTTGCCTCGTGAAGCGGTGTCATGTGTACTTAATACCATACAGACTGCAATGAACACCAAGCGAGCGATAAGCGGTAGATTATACACGATAGGCGATCAGTGATTAGGTGATTAGACGAATAATACAAACATAACACTAGCAATGATGGTGATGATAATCGAGTTACGATAAGCGGCAGTTGTTGCATGCAAGCGATGAAGGTATGCGGTTCGATTTACGCAGTTCGGTTTGATTGATTAACACCACGGAAGTTGACTAACATTAGACCCCACATGGCCTTCTTCCACGAAAGGTCACTGATATGACTAAAACGCCCTGCTTTAGTCATATGAGTTCCATCTCGTGAAGCGAGGTCATGCGTGCTAACTTAACACGACTATCACAGCTAACGATATAGCGATAGATTGATACACAGTAAGCGATATAGTTCCTCATAATAAGCGACAGAGATTGCGAGATACACAGGATAAACGATTGCGATTAATCGAGTTTTGTTTCAAATAAGCTTAACGTTACGTTGCGACGCATCACGGTTATCGAGGAGGGTAGAATAGGTCCTCACCCGACAATATCGTGAGCGTTAATGTGCTTGATGAGATTGCTCGCTGTAGACTTACGACAAGTCTTGCGATGATGGAACTTCAGTTGTTACGCCTTGCGATTGAGTGTAGTGTGTTGAAAATAATCACAATAGTATATAGGTCTAATAACGTTCAACTCCACGTGGCACTTTCTTCACGGAACTTCGGTAGTATGATAAAGCACACCTTGCCCGACCCCTACTACTTTCATCCCGTGTTTTGGTGTCACCTTTTGTCAAAACGCTATGGCACCTTTAGAATTCACTACGATCACCGTGCACTGACCCAAATAATCCCGTGTGCACCCGTGATGATTTGTTCCTTGCACGTTTATCGTACCTCGTCCTAAGAGTGTAGTGAGGGTAAAACACATTGTTTCGTGATATAGTATATAGTATGTGTGTGAATCTAGTCTAAGTGCGACGTTTTGAGAGCGGAAGAGAAAACGAAAACGGAAGTTAATGTTACATATAGTGGTAACTTCGAATAAGGGAGTAGGTTCAAAACTTAGAAATTAGTGTCGAGAATCGTATCATTACAACTCTATCCTATGCTTGCTAGGTACTTGATGCTGAAGACTTTTGCTGGAGCTGTTGTTGTTGTACTTAGGTTCACGGTTCGATGCGGCAGTTGCGGGTGAAGTGACCGTAACGGTTGCAGTTATTGCAATAGCGACAGTCAGCCCCAACTGGATGATGATAGGTACACGAGTAACACTGAGGATGAGCTCCAGTGTAGGCTCGTTTTGGAAACATCGGAACTGTTCGAAGAGGTTCCGGTTGCAGCAGTTCGGTTGTTGATGAGCTCGGGCTTGAAGTCTTTCGCTTGCGGCTGGGTTTGTCGGTTTCTTGCGAAGAAGCGTCGTCGGAGGAGGATTCGTCCGAAGACTCGCTTGCGGAGTCTTTGGCTGATTCGTCGGAAGATCCGTTGGCAGATTTGTCAGAAGAATCGGCAGCAGATCCGTCCGACGAATCGTTAGCAGATCCGTCAGAAGAATCGTTAGCTGATTCATTAGAAGAATCGCCAGCAGATTTGTCAGTAGATTCGTCGGTAGATTCATCAGAAGATTCGCCAACATGTTCGCCTGAAGGATTATTGGCGATTGCTTGATGAGCTTGCTTGACAGGATTTCTTGAGAATAACCCTTCCACGAGTCGTTTGTTGTTGATTTCTGCGGCTAAGCGGTAGGTTTCTTCGATGGTAGCAGGCCTTGCAGCTTCGACAAAATCACCCACACACTCAGGAAAGCCACGAATGTACTTCGCGATGGCCTTCCTTGGAGTGTTGACTTGACTTGGGCAGATTATGCTAAGCTGTTTGAACCTTGCGGTGTAGCCAGCATTGTCACCTTCGGTTTGCTTGACTTCCCAAAATTCGTTTTCCAGCTTCTGAATCTCGTGAGGAGGACAGTACTCTTTCTCCATGAGCTCTTTTAGCTCATTCCAAGAGAGAGCGTAAGCTGCAGAGATCCCATGTTTGTTACGTTCGGCGGTCCACCAGTCGAGTGCTCGAGATTGAAATACTCCGGTGGCGCAAGTAGTACGGAGACTATCGGGACACCCACTTTGACGAAGGGTAACTTCGATAGAATCGAACCACTGGAGTAGTTGAGTCGCACCTCCTTCACCCGTGAACTCCATCGGGTCACAGGCTTTGAAGTGCTTGTAGAGAAAAGTAGATTGCGGCTCTCCTGTCTTAACGTCTTCCAAAGCTCGAGGGTGGCTGAGAGAGTGCACTCGAGCGGCAATTTGAGAACTAAGCTTACTCACTTCCTTAATCACAAGTGAAGCAATCCTCTTCTCGGCGCTTCGTTTGGCTTTCCTCTTAGCTACTCGTCTCGAGGTAGAGTTGTTGGAAGGCATCTAGACAGGAAGAGACTTGGAGTGAGATTCGATCATAATGATTTTTTGAGTTTTGCGTTGCGATTGAGCGCGTTCAAAACTTGTGCGATAGTATAGTAGTAATACGAATCACATAGGAGCCACGTAGGAAGCACGAAATTCCTAAGTTCTCACACAACGACTTGTTTGTTTATACGTATATATATATATATTTATATAGATGTAATTCGAAATCAAGCACATATAGGTCGATTTAGAATAAGCGAGGTCGCGTTGAAGTGAGGAAACGAGAGCGAATGCGATAGATTATGCATTAGTTTTGTTGCGATCATTCGGATTTCGCTTTAGATTGCGATGGCTGTGCGAATTGTGCGCTTATAAAGTAGGGAGTGAAATTCGTTAAATCGAGAAATCGATAAAGCGTAAAGTTTCAAAACGTAAATAAGTTCCAATCATTGTAAAATTGGCGGGTCGCATGATAGAGTGCCTTGGGTGTTTAGGCGTCGACTACCCAAGGTAACCCAACTATATTTAACAAGTTCGAGCATGCGCGTTGACCTAGAGGACTTCATGCTTCCACTGGGATGCAGCTCCTGACATTCGTCTTCCTAGTCATCGCGTGGCTCGAGTTATCGTGATAGTCGAGTCCTTGGTGAGAGCTTTTGAAAACCAGTTTATAGAGAATGGGACGACTTATTAAGGTACGGGTTTCACCCCTGGCTTAACAGTTTCGTTCCTAATTGTGGCTATGTTCTTCGAATAAATTCGTGAGTTCCACTAGGTTTAGAAATGAAGGCTTTTGTCGAGATGTGGATGTCACTCCTAACTCGACGAAGAGTTCCCGTGCTAGAAAAATGCGCTGACTGAGCAATCCTATCGAGAGTTCTTGGTTTTCACACCTGATCTCGACTGGATCGCTCGGTTTCGTTATGCGAGTATTTTCGAAAACGTGTGTATTGTGCCGGCCTTAGGAAAGGCTAAGTAGTATTTCAGCCTTAGGAAAGGCTTCTTCGCGTGAAGTTGTAGTATGCGGGGTTCACACAAAGTCGTATATTTTAGCAATTTCGATCGAGAGTATCAAGTAAGCCCAATACAAACCCCACCGGGTTTGTATGAGTCGGCCTGTTGGTACTTAGTCTATAGACTAGGTCAATTTCTAATACGTCGACCCGGACTAGGTCGAGTCTGACCTAATTCCCTATAGTTATGGCT
Organism: Helianthus tuberosus; assembly: GCA_030545235.1. Taxonomy (NCBI): domain Eukaryota; kingdom Viridiplantae; phylum Streptophyta; class Magnoliopsida; order Asterales; family Asteraceae; genus Helianthus; species Helianthus tuberosus. The sequence continues at coordinate 106,437,271 of CM060417.1, forward strand.
CTGATACCAATCTGTCACACCCCAGCCGATGGCGGAATCATCGGGGCGCGGCACTAGGCGAATCAGATTGCTCAAGAGAATCCATAACAACTATGTTGCGATAATATTTAATACATTCGTTATCCCATACTAACAAATAATACAATCACATAAGTTATCACAGATTTCTTGTCCTCTCGAACAATACAAATCCGACAACCTAGATTTTAGTTGAGTTTCTAGACTTCCTAGCTTGATTTGATATAGTCTGCGATCTAACCTGTAAAATAAGTTAAAAATATTTGTCAATACAAAAGTATTGGCGAGTATACAGGTTTGATAAGTAGCATAATAGATTAAAAGTGCTGCGAATTTCCACATGCACAAACGTAATACACGACATATATACTCACAAAACTGATACTACCAACTAAGTCCTCGATGCTCGAATGTACGATGGCATTACTAGACCCCGTCGGGCGCAATAGTACTATACTAGTCGTGGTGGGACGTCGCGAGTATAAGCCCTAGCACATATGCAACTAGCATCACGTATATCTATGCATAACAGTTATTCGCAAGTGATAGCTCGATTGATTGAATAATTCGTTTGATAAGTTTGAGTTGTTAGAAACGTATGTTACACCCAAAATTCGATTAAAAAGGGTTCAAGTATACTCACAGTGCGTATTCAGTAAGTAAACGCAGCTTGATTTGGGTTGCGTCTGAGTTAGCCTGATAGATTTAGAGTGCGTTAAACGATGTCGGGTACAACAGGTGACTATTGACCATTCGTTTGAAGTGATAAGGTTCAGTGACGATCCGGTCGGATGGCAATCCGGTCGGATGGCCATTCGTGCGTGTCAGTGGTTATCCGATCAGATGGAATCTGGTCGGATGGTCGTTCGCTTGAATGATGAGTGGTCCAGTCGTATAGTGTTCATCCGTGCGGATGACATGTATCCGTGCGGATGACATGTTATCCGTGCGGACGACATGTTATCCGTGCGGACATGTTATCCGTGCGGACATGTTATCCGTGCGGACATGTTATCCATACGGACATGTTACCCGTCCGGACATGTTACCCGTCCGGACATGTTATCCGTGCGGACATGTGATCCGTGCGGACGTGTCATCCATGCGGACAGGTTATCCGTGCGGATGATACGTCTGTTTCGCATTCTGAACACTGTTTCCGGGTGTTTAGTGGAAGGAATACACTCGTTTTACTAGGGTAATGTAATTTCGCACTAACCCTTGAAATGTCATTAGTCCCGACCCGTTCTAACGGCCGGGAATCACCCCGTTCCATCAGATCCGGTTGTTCTTGATGGTTTTTCATGGTTAACTCGAAATCGCACAGATTTAGGTGAGATTTGTCATTAAAACATGTGGAAATCACCCGGATCTGAGTCGTTTATAGTGAAATGAGACCCCAACTTGAAGTTTATAAGAACTCTTGGTGACTTCACCTCAAAACGCCTCAAATCCGCAGATTTCTCGGTTAGAATTTGAGTTTTGAAAGATAGAATGATGTAGAATCGAGTGTAGATTGTAGAAGTACAAGTTTTAGGTTGAAATCTTACCGGAATCACGAGGAAATCGAGAGAAAAAGGGTCCTGAGCGTGTTTGGTCGAGTGGGAGCTGTCACATCACTGTTCAAGTGATGTGACATGGTATTTATAGGCCACAGAGGAGAAGAAGGGGGTTCTGGCCCGGATAGCCCATCCGTGCGGATGGTCCATCTGTGCAGATGGCCCATCCGTGCGGATTGCTATCCGTCCGGATGACTATCCGTCCGGATGGCTATCCGTCCGGATGGCCTATCCAACGAGATGGTTTTCTTCGTTTTCGATCGTTTTGACGGATTTCGAAGTACGCGCTTTTCATTGTAACTTTATATTGTTATTATATTGCTATTATATATATATATATATATATATCACTAAGGGTCGTATTTACGTATTCAAAATCCACAGTTTCGATAATTGGCAATTGGTTTTCGATTCGAGTATGCAATTATTAACGACGTTTCACGGCCATCATTGAGGGTAGTATAGGTCCTTTCTTGATGTCATCGTGAACGTTATTTCGTGTAGTGCCACAAATATTGACGGGGTACCGTTTACTTGTATTGTCATCATCGTCATGACGACTGGAGCTGCAGCACTCACCCGAGAGTCCTTGTTAGCATCAATTGTTTACGTTCGACACATCACGGCCACTGAGGAGGGTAGATTTGGTCCTCACTCAATGCCTCCGTGAGTGTTAGTGTGATAATAGTGTAGTATAGTGATATTGTATTTCGAAAATATGCGATTATCCTTCGATTATCGATGTATATACGATATAGTTACATTATGATCTGAATCTCTGGTGCTAGGCGTAACGAGTATAACGAGTAGTAACAACGCACAAAAGTGCGGGTTGTTACACTAGTTCTGGTCAAAGTGAAGTGGGATTCCAAAAGAGGACCTGCGTACACATGGGAGCTTGAATCTGAAATGCAAAAGAAATATCCACACTTGTTCCAGTAGATCTCGAGGACGAGCTCTAAAACAAGGTGGGGAGGATGTAACAATCCTAAATAAACCGACACCCTCGAATATTTTCCGACACCCCCAATATATTTTAAAATATCCCAATACGTCCCAAAATACACCCCATACGTGAAAACGGGCCCCAAATACATTAAATATTATTAAAATAATTAAAAATCTGAATTTTTAAGTTGAGGCGGGCTGGGTAAGACCCACCCCAACATTCACGCGGGCCGCGTGAACTTAAAATTGTGGCAAAGCCCGGTGCGGCCACGTGGCCCAACACCCGGCAGACCTATGTGATGACCCAGCCCAGCTATGCTTTGAGTTGGGGTCAACGCGGGCATCGTAGGCCCTGTGCTTGTGTTACGCGGGCCGCGAGAGGACCAAACTCAGAAACTATATAAAGGAGGCCTCGGATCTTCAGTCAGTTCGTCCATCTTTCTTTTCTCAATCTCAAAATCTGATAATAGGCATAATACTCGGGTATTATACCCCCCTAATTAGCGAAGTTCTGCTCCGTTGTAAGTATTATAACCCCTGGATGCGTATTAGATACGCTGCCCGATTGATCTAGGGTTCCGTAACGGCTGTCGTGGTTCTGCCCGACGTAGTCGTTGGAATGCCGTCTCGGGGAGGGTATTACTAATGTTAAAATGGGTTATTATACTAACGAGTGTGCATTTGTGTAAATTTTAGATTGTCACCAGGAAACCCTTACGGAAAATCTAAGACAGCAATGTGAGTTGATCCACTTTTTGTAAACTTTTTTGTTAACTGTTTTTACAAAACCTTAAATACTTTTCCATGCGAATAACAGTTATTGAGTATTTGTAAGAATACAATTATAATGAGTATGTTGGGGTCTTGTATACAAAATTTGTTACCACCTGGTCAGGGAGTAACATTTCCACAAGTCGGGTTCGACAGTACCATGGATGTTAATTGTGATGTCATGGAAACAAATATAATTATGAGATCGCCCTCAATACTGTACACTGGGTTTTACTTAAACTTGATTAAACTGGGATTCACTCACCAGTATTTCCCACTGACAAATGTTTTTAAAACGCGTTTCAGGTAACAAACTGTGAAAGCCAAATAGAAGCCAGCTGGACAGCACTGAAGGCTTGGAAAAGTGGCAATAAAGTTACCTAAAAATAAAATAGATGTTTTTAAATAAAATGGGATTTATTTCTATGAAAACATGTGTACTATGAACCTGGGTTTTATCCCATATGTTTAATATTATGAAAATGTGGTATTTTACTCTGATCATATATTTCCTAACTACGGTCTTTATGAAAAATTCCGCTGCCAAATTAGACAATACGCAATACCACCGAAACTGGCTCGCGGCCGCCCGTTCCCGGGGAATTGGGATCGGGGGTTGCGACAGAATGAATGCAAATTTAATGATTTGATTAGTAGGAAAACCATTAGGATCTCATATACATTAGAGACTAGACTATGTTGGCCTAGATGGGAAGGGACCTGAGCTACATTAGGATCTGTTGAACAGACTTTCATTCAACAGACCTTATCATCTGTTGATCATGATCCGTGTGCTTCTCAGATGTTGAAATCGTCTGTTGAATTGCATCATCCGTTAAGCCACAACAGATGTTAGCTTCAACATACTTTTGTATTCATCAGCAGAGGTTGTGTTTGGCAGACCTTTGGTTCAACAGTTTTTTTGTTTATCAGCAGAAGATCTTTGGTTCAACAGACTTTGCTTCAATAGATGTTTTCTTCAAGAGAGTTTTGGGTTTGGCAGACTTTAGCGAAATAGATGTTGAGTGTGTCCTTTTAGTTTCAGATGTTTAAAGACCGCATCATCTGTTAAGTAACAGCAGATGTTAGCTGCATGATGCTTTTTGTATTCATATTCAGAAGCAGAGGTTCTCTTTTGGTAGACCCTTGCTACAACAGTCTTTGTGTTTATTAGCAGAGGTTGTTTGGAACAACAGACTTTGCTTCAACAGAGCTTCGGGTTTGGCAGACTTTATCTAAATAGATGTTGAGTGTACCCCTTTAGTTGTAGATGTTAAAAGACTGTTATTTGTAATTAGAGGTTGCAGAGTATAATTCAAGTGAAGTTATGACAATGATCACCCATAAATTTGTTGAAGCCTTTTAGATGTCGATGACTAGCCATAAATTTACAGAGTATAATTCAAGTTGTAATGTATCATGAAGAGCCAATTAAAATATAATGAATGTACAGCAAAAATTTAAGTTAATATAACTAACAAGATAAGCATACATGATTATAATTTAAATAGTCGTAAATCGTAAGTTTGGAAAATATACAAGTTTGATACATCACCATCCCATAACTTCATCTCACATGAGATAATATCGACAACCATAACTATTTATAGACTTTCTTTAAGATCAGCTTGGCTTTTTCTGTAGAGTAAACAAATTTGCATTTCATATTTCTGTAGATACCACTGGGCTTGGTGAACTTCTTGGTCCATTGACAAGCCGCGTATCTAAATCCCTTGCCATGCTTCTCCCGTCGAAAGTCAATCATAGTGTCAACTCCATTCAGATTTTCAACTGTCATCTTCAATGATCTATGAATCCTTGATAAGAATGCTACTTTCACATTCAGACGCTTAAAAATAAATATAAAATAACAATAATTAATAAGAAATAAATAATGTATTTAAGGAAAGTAACAAATTTTTTAATTGTAACAAACATTTAACATCCAAAGAATGAGGCATAATATATTAACAGAACAAACTTACAAAATGTTTACTGCAGTACCATACGAATTCTAAGGGGTATACATCAGGATCAGCTTCATAATCCGAGACAGCGGCATCAAAATCTGCATCGTCGCCATCATCAGATGACTCATCCCATACAACATAATCGCTATCAGAATCTACGTCATTGGATTCATCAACATATGACTGATGATCCATATCTTCGGTAATTGGAGCAACTTCTGATTTGGGTGAGGAAGTATCGCCTTTCGGACTGTCATCGGCTTTGGGTGCAACAATATCACATCCATTCAAATCAAAGACAGTAAGCTGAAAGATGTAATCCGCTACCTATCTTAAAACAAGTACAACTCCTGTTTGTAGACCCATGTAGTGTACAACCTTTTCCCGTCCATCAGTTATAAAGTAACAATTCTGAAGAGGATCCCGTTGAAGTACTACATCAAAAGAGTCCCACTGATTCCCATAAATCTTAAATGTCTCTTTAAGTTTACCAACTCCAATACTGATGTTAACTAAGTCCTTGGGTATTAGCTGAACAAAAAGATATAAATTTTATTATGAAATCAACAAAGGTACAACAAATTTCTAAGGTATATCACTAATTAGTATAGTAACATTTAAGTATTTGATTAAAATACCAAAACTTACCAACACGTCCTTAGAAGCATCAGTAAAACTATGGGAGAATGAATCCATACATCCAAAGTTCCTCTCAAATGATATTGATGTGAACATAGAAATCATTGGGAGTTTTCTTGAATAATGATGAACTTTTTCAAAAGGTGTCAGCAGATATGTATATGGTGCTGTTTTTTTTAAATACCAATAGACATCCTTCTTTCAATGAAAGGTCAGAGACAACTGAGGACCATCCTTCTTTTAGAGAAAAACTTCCACTGTGTTTTGAGAATCGGTAATCCCATCTCATACTGTTTACACACTCTATAACGCCAATATTACCAGGAACTTTATTGAGTAAATGATTGTTTGCAAAGATTTGTGGTATTATCTGTGGAGTTCAAGTATTTAAGTATTGGCAAGTGTTATATGTGAATTAATCGTTAACAATAAAACTGCAGAAAATGGTTTTAATGTAGTAATCTTACCAAGATTTTGGAATTAAGAGAGTCCAAATATTTATAAAAAGACATCTTCCAAAATATGATGTTTATCTAAAAATCAAAGAAACAATGAAACAATGTATTTTATCAGATACTTCATTATTTATAAAGACTGTGATAACAAATATGAACCAACAATGTTTAACATATCTATGTCATTCAAATAACGCATTTAATATTTATTGATTTATTTAGAGCATATCAATAAATAAAGATTCCTCTAAAAACTGTAGAACCGAGTAGCAAGGAAATAACATTTTTTTGAAGTCCATAAACAAAAGATTGGTTATTTAATCATATTATTTAATATCAAGTAAGAAAAACAACAAAATATACCTTATCGATTGCTTTCAAGAAACCAAATGTAGCACCATATCAAAGAAAACTTCGAATCGGAAACATTATAAAAAATAAAAAACTTGTAAAATTAAAATCATGTGCATATGAAACTCATGTGCATACAAATTTTAATATGTTTTATTATACCTTGATCGAATTTGTTGATGATGTCAAAAGTAAGAAGTATTCAAGTGGAGTGATTGAATATTGAAATAGACATCGGTGATTAAAACTTGAAGCACTTTTTATGAGATCAGACAAACAATTTTGTAAAGGGATGTGTAGAGTCGTTAAAAAGGTAAAGTATGTTTCTATCTGCCTCTATGTAAAAAGGTAAACCGCCATTGGAATAATAAATTACATCTTACAGCCATTGAGATAAGGAAGTTACATTTTACCCCCTAATACAGCTGTCATATTTTTATCCTTAAATATTTAGTATCCATTTCAAAATTGTATTATCAAATACTTCAAATCATTTTCCCAATACTTTGAAAGTCCTTTTCTCGATTGGTCAACAATCTTCTTCATTCAGGTATTTGAAATTATGGATACAGATAACAAAATTTCAAGTAAGTATGAACTGTTCCTTCAAGCAAGTCAAAGTCAAGTATGTGCTGAAGCAAGGAAAAAAAGGAAGCGTGTTCTGCAACAAAAGAGAAAAAACAATGGTTGTCATCCTACATCAACATCCGATTCTGTTGAAATGATTCCATTATCAAATACTCCAAGTGGTATGTCTTATAGGTTTGCAAACAAAATTCAAAATTCAAAAGAAATATATAATTATATGTTATGTTTTGGGAATCCTTACATATGTCGTATGTGACACCTGTGTCACTTCAACCATCCAACAAATGCCAAACCAATGAAATATTGTATTTCATACTTTGGACTTGTATAAATATGTGTATCTTTTGCACATATCAATTCTTGTTCGATTACAAGCTCTAAATCGCCTTCTGGAAGGTTATACGCGCACTGATGCGTAAATATAACCAGTTTAATCCAACGAACACTCCAGAATTGTGAAATAGGCTTAACATACCTTAAATAACCTTTACATAACTTATAAATAAGTTTTGGAAGGTTTGGTATGGTGAAATCAAGTTAAATCGCTTACAGGGACTAAAGTTGACAAACTGCGAAAGTATGCCAATTTGAACTGTAACGAACATTCCAGAACATGACCATAAGTTAAACACACCTTAAATATCCTTTACATAGCTTAGAAATAGGCTTTGAGGGGTTCGGTGTGCTAAAATATACTTTTGGGACATTCAGGGACTAAAAGTGTCAAAAAGTGCACAAGTTTGCATTTTCGCGCATAACTTACGTTCTGAATACATCCGGACATCCAAAAAATTTATGTAAGCACTAAAATATTTTATTTTAGTGTTTGGCATAAGAAAAATCCATTCGTCGCGTCATTTGGATCGTTTTTCGCGCTTATGCGCATTCCGTCGTAATTAAGCGAACATCGCGATCGTACGGCCAAACGAACCGACATCCGACATATTTTTGAGCATGTTTCATGTCCACAATGTTTAGGCATCATTTTAGGGCCTTAAAGTTGGCTTTACGGGCCTTAGAAGTGTCGGAAATGGCCTTAAACACGTGCAGGGACTGAAACTGTAAATTCTGAAACATGTTGCTGATCAGACAAGGCCAGGCGGCCCGTCTGAGCCTTTGTGAATCCTGAAGCGGGCCGCATGGCTCCTTCTGACCAGATTAAATGTTTCTAACAGCCTGTTATCAGCTGTTTAGCACTTCCAATCCCAATTCCACATGTCAATTCCTTATGGTGAGTGGCAAATTAACCTACCATAACATTCCAACACATGTACGGGTGGGATTCGAGCACGGTTTCCATGAAACGATCTTAACGGTTACCCGAACACTATAAATACCCCATGCCCCCCATTGCTAAACCCACAAGAATTCTGATTTGAGGAGCTCTAAGTTGAAACCTTTGTTTCATACCTGAGCTACTTGGATCGGGATTAGCATTCGGGGACCCTTCGTAAGTATTCCTTCGTTCTTTTATTGCTTTTCGTGTCTTTTCGAGTCTGAAAGTCAAACTTTGTTTGACTTTCTGCGTTGACCAGTTTATGGTCAATGCGAAGTTCATTTGAACTTCGCAACGTGAGTGTAATCACGTTGGTTATAGTCCCTTGGGACTATGCCTACTGATTACCACGTTGTCTAGGGTCGTAGGGTAAGCGATCTAATAAATCGCTTATACCTTCGAACCCGACTCATTTGGTCGATCATTAGGATCCGACCAAATACATTAGGTGACCATAGTAGGTAGGGAATAACCTTCCGAGGTTATACCCTATGGTCACATCGTTTGAGTAGTTGTATGATAGGTAGTTTATATGCCTTAGGTAAATTACCAGAATACCCTTTTCATGTATAATTGGTAATTAAGCATATGTAACCTAAACTTTTGTCACATAACTGATTATATAACATGTTTAGGCATATAACACTTGTCATAGGGCTAGTTAGGCGGTCCGAACGCGTTTCACGCGAACGACGCGTTAAAGTAGCATAAGCTACCTAAACGAGTCGTAATGGGTCGTAAGCACTTATGTAAGGTTTCATTTAGTATGTAGGCTTTGTTAAACCATATTATACGAGTCTCCACACTCGTTTGGTTTACGAACCCTCATTCTATCCGATCTTCCGATTTAGGTCCGGTTTATTAACATAGTTACCTATATTAGGTGCCGTTTGATATCCGTGATCTCTAGCATTGTTTGGTTATCACTCAAGGACTACTGAGCATTCTCAAGTGAGTACATAGACCCCTCTTTTACTGTTTTCCAAACATTTTGGGGTGGAACACATGTGCCTACTTGTTACTTTCATGCTTTCCTGCTTTGACATCATATACCTGCTATGTTCGTTAGTACATTATAGTACATGATTTCATTGTGTTTATGCTATGTATGACCATTGTGTGCATACCTAGTACATTGTTTTACATTACATTTCATGCTATGTATGTCTATTGTTGCATACTTAGTACAGTTCACATGCTATGTATGTCTATTGTTGCATACTTAGTACAGTTCACATGCTATGTATGTCCAATCGTTGCATTGTTCATCATACTTAGTACATTTGTTATTCATCACATGCTTACATTTTGACATTTATATACACATTACATGATTTACATCTTGACATAAACATTTTGACATATTATTCAATACATTTGGCAATTGGTTTAAACATAGACATCTTACATTGTTGGTTTGGTTTGAGTAAGTGATTAAGTAACGAGGCGTGTGTAATATGATACAAGCATGGTGGATACGCCGCTGGTACTTCCTATATATAAGTGTTTGTATGGTATTACATGTCGTAGCGTTATTTGAATCATTTCAATTTGAGACATATAACATTTTATACAAATAACATACTTTTCACAAGACATTGATTTACAAACAATTTATCTTATACAAACTCATCTTACATGGTTATTCATTTAACCATACATTATTCTCTGATTTATACATATCATCTGATCTTATCGTTTTTCAAATGATTTACAAGACAAAGCAAATTACAAGGTTCATGACTAAACATTTTCTCAAACATAAGTCATGAATTCTGTTTTCACAAAACCTATGTATCTCACAGGCATTTTTATGCTGACGTACCTATTTTCACATGTGTTTTCAGGAGATGATGCATAGGACTTATCAAGACATACTTAGGCGGACCTGTGCCTTAGTGACTTAAAACGAGACAAGAACTAGTTAATTTATGTTATGTACTCTTTGGTTCTTGTTTAAAACAATGTAAACTTTCACGTTTGATTAATAAAACGAAACTTCTATTGCCATGGATTTGAAACAATTAATTCTGTTACAACACTCCCCGATGTTTCCGCCACGTTTTGTATGTTCTACGTGGTCGGGGTGTGACATCGTATTTTACAAGTTTCAACCACCAATGTTGAAAGAAGGAATGTGTATCATCTTCCTTCTTATGCTACTCCAAATATCAGTAGTAATTTGTTTCACTCATCTATTAAGGAAAAGGTAACTTATTGGAGATAATTTTTGATAATTTCAAATCATTTTCACAATACTTTCAAAGTTCTTTTCTCGAGTGGTCAACAATTTTCTTCATTCAGGTATTTGAAATTATGGATACAGATAACACAATTCAGGTATTTAAAATGTGTTATGCATGGTTTTCTAAAAACCACCCGTGTTTTCACACGGGTCTTACCGCTAGTACTATATAATAAAAGAAACCATGTTAGGGACACATGGCGCTCTATGAGGCGGTCTTAATTATTTTTCTAAATATTTGTTTTGGAAAGTCAATTATTGATAATATTAAATTTAAAATTTAAAATTTGTAGAAGAGATTTCAATGATAAAGACACAGATAACCGTTAATAATATATTAATTGTTATAATCATATATTAATTATTAAAATCTAAAAAAAATATAATAGTGTTTCAAATATTTATAAAGATAAAGATTTTATTTAATTGGTAGTTTTAGTTGTTTTTATATTCTGATGAAAAGGACAAAAATAGTTGATAATCACATATTAAAATAAAAATATTTATTTTAATCAACTATTTCTTTCGTTAAAAGGATTTATTCAATACAAGATGTGTTTTCTAACAAAATGAACTTTGAGGTACTATTTACTTATTGTAACATCTTACTTTATTTTTATTAGGTTAGAGAGTTGTGTATTATATGGTTTATAACATTTTACTTTGTTTTTTTATTTATTATTAGGTTAGAAACTTACGTATTACCAGATGTTGGATAATCAGCAGAAAAAAAAAGAAAAGAAATATTTTAGTAAAAAATATTAAATATACAAGATCTGGATATTATGATTTAATATTATTATTTCATTGGAGTGTAAAACGGGATAATGTGATCCTTTATTAGAAGTAGGATTTTATTCGTGTAAGACATGTGTTTATTTAAATCGTGCAATACGTGAGTTTTTAAAAGATGTTACTATTTTATTACTTAGTATATAAAATTATATTTATTCAACCCGTGTAATACACAGGGTTCTAACCTAGTTGAAATATAAAGGATATGGATTCTTAAGAAACCTAATTCAATTGGAAAAAAGGTTCAACAACTTACTGATACCCGACCGAAACCACAACTGGTCAGATTTATGTGGTGGAACCCTAGCCGCCGCCCTTCCATCGCTGCGTTAAACCACAACCATCATAAAACCACCACTGGAGAAACCCTAAATCAACCCATGACGTTGTCATCGTTCCTTTTCAGGCCACCATCACCATCTTCCTCATAAACAGTCACAGTTTTAGAAAAAAAATTAAGATGGTGAAACGAATAAAAAGTATAAAAATCCATATCAACGACCTGGAAGTGAATCGGGTTGATTTTGGAATCCTTTATCAGGCGATTCAAGCACAAGTCATACCTTGGTTTCAGAGAAGAGAAATTGAGATGTAGGTAGAAAAAGCGTATGATAATTAGACTATGGGGTGTAGAGGTGCCCGGTCCGCCATGTCACCACCCAAGGAGGATGCTCCTCCAAAGATGGACCAATGGTGTGGAGGATGGGTCTCCTCCCTTTTTTATTTTTATCTTTTTTTTTTATAAAAATTCAACATTTTTTTAAACAATACATAACTTATAAAATAGAAACATTACATAACTTAAAAAACCATTAGATAACTTAAAAGAATTACATAACTTAAAAGTTATCGGTGTACAATAATAATACTATTCACAAATACAAAATTCAAAAAGAAAACCCAAAAACAATAAACTAAATACAAATATAAACAATCTTTTTTACATCAAGTTAAATGGATTAATTAATAAAAACATATGTATGTAGAAATAGAAAAAGCGTATGATAGTTAGACTATGGGGTGTAGAGGTGCCCGGTCCGCCATGTCACCACCCAAGGAGGATGCTTCTCCAAAGATGAACCAAGGGTGTGGAGGATGGGTCTCCTCCCTTTTTTTTTATCTTTTTTTTTATAAAAATTCAACATTTTTTTAAACAATACATAACTTATAAAATAGAAACATTACATAACTTAAAAAACCATTAGATAACTTAAAAGAATTACATAACTTAAAAGGATATCGGTGTACAATAATAATACTATTCACAAATACAAAATTCAAAAAGAAAACCCAAAAACAATAAACTAAATACAAGTATAAACAATCTTCTTACATGAAGTTAAATGGATTAATTAATAAAAACATATGTGATTGATTTATGCCTTCACTATTTCTACGCTTCAACGGCTCTTTTTATATTATAATTTATATAACACTTTTTTAGTTGAAAAACTAGTCTCATAAAACTAGCTTCTATACTAGACCGTAGATTAATTTTAAAAGCAGGCCCAATATATCCTAACTGATATTGGGTCATTTTCTCCCTGGTTTCTTTTACTGTTAGCAGAACCGTCCAACGCCGACGACTTGAAATAAGCTGGCGATATGTAGGTAATATTATTGAAAGTGGGACGTCGAGGCCGGCTGCTAGATGTAACAACCCATTTTCAGGTATAAATTATAATTTAACTTATAAATTGTAAGGGTGGTATTTATATTATTTAACTAAACTGGTGTGATTTGATAAGGAAGGATTAATATTAACAAAATATGAAAGACTTGAATTATAATTGTGGAAAGATAAGGGGTTATTGGTTATTACCATGATTTTTGTCAAAAAACTTGAGATGGACTACGCTGATATCAGATAGGTTTCTCACACATACAAAAAAAAAGAGAAATTAGAAAGAGCAATAGAAGAAGAAGAGGGGCGGCAGAGAGGGAGAACCCGACGGCGGCCGATGGCCGATTCTGTCAGCTATGACGTAGGGATTCGATGGTACTGGGGTTTCATTCTAGTCTTCTGCGACCCAGATTGTGGCTCAGGCGGTAATGTTATGTTGGCTTGTTTTTTTGTTTCAATAGCCACAAATGGTGGCTGTTTCAAGAAGATTCACCGCCGATGTAGTGGCATCGGATTGCGACTCAAAGTCTAGCATTAGCAACAACGAGTTCTGGTGATTCCGGCTAACCTTCGCTATGACCTCTGACCAAATCAAAAGTATCTCCGGTGGCGAGGGCTTGAACATTAAGCAACAATGATGGACTTCAGTCGTCATGCATGTCTCATCTGGACCGATCAGCGACCAAAAGTGAGTTATCTGGACATTTGGAATTTGGAGTCGGACCAATTTTCGGAAACCACTCGCGATGGAAGCCGTGATAGTTGGCTTTCCAACTAATCACGATTGGTGGCGACAGTGGAACTTCGAGCTAAAAACTCATCTTAGCAACATCGAGAGGCCTAGGCTATGGAAATGGTGACGATAGGTTTTCGAGCACAAAATTCGAATATGTATACACCAGGAGGTATAATCTCTTAAACATGAATAAGGGATCTATATACGATTAAACCCGTATAGTGTAGATAATAGACATGTGAACGGGTAGATACAATCGTTTGATTATATGAAATGAGTTGCATGGTGTACTAACACGAATCATTGAAATTAATATTGTTTATTATGGGTTCCTTTATATCAGATGTTGATTAAATAGAGTTACTACATGGTTAAATTCAAAAAATAACTGGTGAATCGATAAATGTACATATATATAGATATGAATAATCTTGGACGTTACGATTATTTTGGTGATCAAGTTTGAGCTAAGATTGTAAAGGACCATGTAGAAACGATCACCGTAAAGCACTACTTTTGCAGGTGAATGAACAATACTCAGTTACTCTGATATATACATAGGGGGGTGAAAAAAGTAAATAGGGGGGTGTAGAAAGTAGCACCCTTTGGGTTATGACCAAAGCCATTATTACATGCTACTAATAATCTTCAATATGACAAGGCTCGTGTTTGGACGTGTTAACAGGTCTCACAGGGTTGAAGCGCTACTCAACATTTCCATCACGGATTGTAATGGTTATTGATGCGTTTAAGCTAGTTTCTTGAATCTATGTTTGTTGGTCAAGCTGATGTGATTGGTGATTGAAGAGACAAACGAGGCCACCCAAAATTTTAATAATATTGAATGGAAGAGTGGTTCCTCGAGAATCATTTCTGAGGATTCCGGTCATAAGATTTATATCTAGTTATTGATATGCTAACCACGTTTATGTGTGTACATTTAGCTGTGACTAATGTTCCTTGTGTTGTGATGTGGGCAGGTTTATGTGACTGAAAGCTGATGTGATCAAGTTTTTTGGTAGTGGGTCAACGAGCTTTAAAATCACGTGGTTAAATATGCATCATTTGTTAAGTTCTTTTCGGGGCAGATACTTGTATGTTATGTATTAGAATTTAAGTCGACAATCGTTTAGCTAAATGGTTGTGTGTAAATGGTGTATTGAGTCATGTGAATTTTTGTGAGTGTCTTGATTGCTAATGAACCTACATCAGTGTAAGGAGTATCTCTATTTCCAAATAGGTCATGCCGAAATTTAACAAAAAAAAATGGGCCTAATTTCTGCAAAGTGTAAAAGATTTTATTCTGAAATTTTGGGTATTACACTAGAGGACGACGACGACGCGACAGGCCTCAAGGGAGGCGGTATGGACGGAGCTCGACGGGGGTCGACGGCCCGGATCCGAATATAACATTAGGTTTGACCCACAAAAACACGCTCATAGTTTCCCGCCAAAACCAAAACCTATAGGCCCTAAAAAGATGCCATACCAGCCTAAATATTTTCCTTTATTATATATAATAGATAATAGATGATATAACTAACTTGTCAAAGCAAAAATGAAGCAGAATTACACATATTTTAAAGATTATGAATAATGAGATGATCATCTTGAGGTGTTCACAATAGAAAAAGAATAATTTTGTGAGTGTATAAAACCAATAAAATAAATATTTATGAGTATGATAGAAATCAAGATAGAGAATTTCATGTGAGAAGTTTAAAAAAAATAAACAAAGTTTAGAGAAATATGTATTTTAGTTAATAATGATAAAGATAGAGTATCTAATTTAGAGAACTGGTCTTATCACTATTTTAGAGATGTTGATGTAGTATACAAATGGAAGAAAACGTTATATCTTTTTCTATAATTAAAAAACAACTAAATAGAGAACCTGATGTTACGGGTGAGCATAAATAGGTCCGGACCGATATTAACCGATAACCGACCCGAAATGACACCTAAACCGGACCGAACCGAATTGGTAGGGTTGAAAATCGGTTCCAATATTTATACTATAATCGGGTCGGGTCGGGTCGGGACGGTCCAAAAACAGGGTAAAAACCGAGATCAAACAACTGGACCGATTTATTAAAGATGTAACATATAGGTTTTTTTTTGTTTCGGACTTTTGGCTCTTGGTTATGGGCTGGTATAAGCCGCCCATTTGAGATATGATTTTTATAACTTACTTAACTAATTCATGGCAAAAACAAACCATCATTCATCATCGGCTTTTTTGATCATTAACTTACTGTGCTTAATTCTTTCATGCTGGTAGTGTGCTGAATTCATCATCCCAAGCATGCGTAGACGAGGTACATCACATGCTCTTATACTAATTCCATAGACAACATACAAAGAAGACAAATCGATCCTATAATAAAGTTCGCAATATCTCACAAATTTATCATGCTTTCAACAAATTAATTGGAAAATAATAATCCTATCTTTCTGAAATTGGCCGATAATAATCCCAAGTCAGTTATTAGCTAATAATAATCCGACATTGTCCAATTTTTTTTGTAAAATAGTCCGCCGTTAAAATAGCTTAATGGAGTTAAGTGTTTTTCCAAATTACAAACCGATGTTTTAGGGCTTTTGATCAGAACGAGGATACGAGTCGATTGATGTAAAACTTACCTCAAAATACTGCCCCCAACCCACGAAAACGGTGCTTCAATTCGGGTGTTTAACTTCCAATTAACAAAATTCAAGTCATTTCGAACACAATTTCGAGGTAAGTTTTACATCAACCGACTCATATCTTCGTTCTGATCAAAAGCCCTAAAACATCGGTTTGTAATTCGGAAAAACACTTAACTCCGTTAAGCTTATTTTAACGGTAGACTATTTTACAAAAAAATTGGACGAGGTAGGATTATTATTTGCTAATAACCGACTTGGGATTATTATCGGCCAATTTCAGAAAGATGTGATTATTATTTTCCAATTGGCCAATTTAATTCGGGGTCGTTTTATTGTTGTTTGGTATTATGTTTGAATTCCTTGATATTTTTTTGGATGTTTGGTTATTTGAATTATAAATTTTTGTTTACATCTTTTGATGTTTTTCTGCGTTTGTCAATGAAAATAGGAAATATATCACGCACATCAACATTTGGTAACATGTTTTGTCAAATATGATTGAATGGATTGAAATTTAGGAACTCATTGCTTGATTCCTAAATGCCATACACGATACACCCTAGTTGAATGATTCATTATTGGTCATTCATGTGATTTCTTTGTATAGTGGCTTCAGCAGCTTCAACTCATGGGTTTTGAACATGAGACACATATAGGGTCGGGTATTATACTTCGGGGAGAGATACCTGATATGATAAATAACTAGAACCGACCCTATATCTAGGATACGTAAATCGGGTATGATATTACGGTCAAGTAGGTTCTCGGGTCAGGTAATAACAAATGCTCAACCCCTGCCTGATGTGAATGCTATAATACATAACTCTAATGTGCAATTTATTCTCATGACACATGGGAACAGGGGCGGACCTAGTGTAGTCCGAGGCGTAGCCCGGGCTACGGCTCAACTTTTATCCGGTAGTGTAAATTTTTTTTTTTTCGATTTTTATACTAAGGACACCCCTCAACAACAACGACACCCCTCAACAACAACTAGGACACCCCTCAAAAAAAAATTTTACAAACTGAAATTAAGCCCAAAAAATACTGATTATATTGGCCCAAATAACCATGGAAGGAAAACAAAGAAGAAAGATGAAGTTGGTAAAGTTTCTTTGTTAGCGTTGAAGTGAAATAAAAAAAAGTTGCAGGTTTTGATACAAGGAAGAAAGGTTTCTTGAGGAGTACATCTTGGGAAGATAAGTCTTAAAGTCAAAAGTTAATTTAATTTACCTTTCAATTCCACAAAATACATTTTAATTCTTTCTTTAAAGAAACAATTTAATATAACCTGTTAGGTGGGGTGGGGATGGACTATTAAGACCATGGGGGTTTGGGCGTGGGTTGGGGGAAAACGCCCAAGCCACCATCCCGGGTGGGCTTGGGTTGGGGCGTGGCCCTTGGGGCTTGGGTTTCAAGCCGGGCGTGGGGCGGTATGGCCATGCTAGTTGGTTGAATCTCATTGGCTCACCCGCCACGTCAGGCGGTGTTTTTAAATTTCGAATTTTAAAATTCAAACGGTCCCCTCATAACGTCGTTAACGACCGCCACAACCTCAACGCGTGCCAACATAAATGGCGCGAGCTACGGCCCAAGCTCGAGCGTTTCAAGGCTTATTACGAAGCCGTTCCCGGTGGCGAGTTAAGCCACGAGGACCGGGTGGCGGTGGCTAACATAGAGTTTCGAGGCAAGGAAAAAAAGGCGTTCGACAAGATCGACCTTTTTGAAATTTATTTAACGCTTTAGGTTTGTTATTTTGTAATTTTTAGAAATTATGTAATTTTTAGTATTATGTAATTTTTAAAATTTTAATGAAGTTGTAGGTTTTTTTATAAATGTTTTGTGATTTTTTATAAATTTTTTGTATATTTTTTTTTAATTATTCTGTCACGCGGTGCACCCAACCCAAGCCCAACCCACGCCCCGCCATATCCCGCGGCCACATAACCAGGCGGTGGGGGGGGCTCCCATTCCACGTGTCAACATATGCCCCAACCCAAGCCCCACCATACCCCACGGCCTAAGGGATTTGTGTTGTGTATAAATATTGAGAAGCAGTTTCATTATATTCAACAATTAGTATGTCTTGTAGCGAAATTCGGTTTACAATCTTCTTGCTCCAACGCACAGTCTTCATTCTTTGCGTAATCGATCGGCCCCTTACGTAAAAATTAAAAATAAATCTAGCCCGGTCTAAAACCTAAAAACTTATTGTCAATATTGATTCATAAAACATAGCTCAAATGTGAAATGCTCAATATGGATTCATTAACCTAAATACTAATAACATTAAAAAAAACTAGTTTATAAAATTTAATTCTTTAAGGACTAAGTGTCTTTTTTTGGCTCGACCAGGGCACTTGATTTTCAAGATTGGTCATGCCCCGTAATATAGGTAAAAAAAATTCTCCATTCTATAAATTATATAAACACACGGTAAAAAAATTGGGATACCCCTGAATATTTCTTCTGGTTCCGCCACTGCATGGGAACATCACTTCAAGATATGAAAACCTGACCAGTAAGTATTGTCTAGTCGCCATATTTCGCATCCACAATGTTTAAAATCGCTTCCTAAATCTAAGGTAGTGTTTGGTTTGCAAGAATAAGAGGTGGAGTGGAATGAACCATTACGAGTGAATGAGGAAAATGGTGTTTGTTGGTCAATGGAATGGAATCACTCATTAGGCTTGAGGGTGTGGGGCGCCACCCTTCGCCACATGGACACCTATAGCGCCCCCCTCCGCCATCGCCCACACCCCCGGCGCCATAGCCGGGGCGCCATTGAACCTCCGCCACCATGGTAACGAGCTGCAACGGGCTCTATAGGTGGGACCCACTTGTTTTGCACCAATGAATTTTTTTTTTTATTTTCTTTAATATAGGGCTCCATCCACACCCTGCAATTTAAAGGGGGCTCCATGGTTGAGTTGGATCCTAGGTGGCGCTGACGTAGAGCTTAGGTGGACTTGATAAAGCCCATGGGGCTCCATCCACACCTCATAGCCTTACAAAAGACATTCCATTCCCTCAAAATTATTTCATTTGCCACCCATGTTTTTTTTCATTCCATCCCCTCTTGAACCTTTCAATAACAACACAACCAACCACCGTTGCCACCACCCACCACCACCACCGCCGCCACCCACCACCACTACCGCCGCCACCCACCGATCGCCACCACCCACAACCCGCCACCGCCGCCATCCCGACGGCCACCACCCACCCGCCACCGTTACCACCCACGATCGCCTCCGCTGCCACCACCCATCATCGTCGCCAACACCCACCACCTTCGCCCACCGACGCTGCCACCCGCCATCGCCTCCTCTGCCACCAACCACCACTGACGGCTACTGCCGCCGCCACTCGTCTGCCGCCTCCGCCACCACCACCACCCACCACCGTCACAACCCGCGCCACCTATCACCGCCACCGACTACCATCCACCACCACAACTTACCGCCAATTTTATTCTTTTGTCTTTTCTTGCCTACCAAACAATACACACTAATAGTTAAGTCCATTCTCACATAGTCAACAAACAAGATATAAAATGGTAATGATCTATTTCATTCTATCATCCATTCCATTACTCCATACAAAACATACTTGAAAAATGTACTTTTTGTCCACCCAATTTTTCTAGCATTTTTTGTGTTTTAATTTACTAAGGTTGATTGTGGTACATTATTTGGATCTTAACAACGATTTATTATGTTTTAAAGTGATTCACTAGTGAAAATGACAAGCTTTAACGTTTATATAAATATAAATATTTTTGTGTATTTCTACATATATAATTTGATTTGTGATCTTCATGTCTTTGTTTTGAAAATCGTGTTACGTGTTCTTTTGGGCCCAAAAGGAATTTCCCTTGAATAATCAGGTGAAGGGTATATGATAGATCGAGATCATGATTATGTATTTATGTTCGATTTTTATGTCTCCTAAAATCCATTCTCCAGAATCACCCTTTTCATGTTTGCTAGATTTTTATTTTCTTTTTTACATTTTGTGACACTGTTGATGATATATACATGTTGCTATAATTTATATTTATTTATATATACTACAATGAACATGGCAGGGAATAGTGTTAGATAGCTGCCTGGCACTTCTTCATTCGTTCAGCTAAAGTACGATTTTTCTTCATTTAAATTTACAGTTTTGTCATTGGTTTTGTTTGATTTCCGCTCCTAGCCAAATTACGGCTTTTCCCTCAGTTCAACTTTACAGTTTTGCCATCATTTTTGTTTTTTTTTTTCTTATCAAATTACAATTTTATCCTCAGTGTAAAATTACACTCATGTCATTGTTTTAGTTTTTTTTCTTGACAAAACTAGGGTAGTGTTTTGTTTTAAGGCGTAATTTTTATTCGTGTCAGGCGACTGCCTGACACACGCTCATTTGTCATGAAAAAATATAATTTTCCACCCAGATTAAACTTATAGTCTTTCCATCGTTTTAGTTTTTTTTTAGCAAAAGTATGATAGTGTTTTGTTTTAAATGGTTGACTATATCTAATTTCTTTTTAGATCAACCGAAACACAGACGTACATATTATCAGAGAGAAATATTCGGCTTGATGCTTTCAGGCCACAACGCGAACGGGATAATAACTAGTTACATACAAATGTAGTGACAAGTATGGAATTGAAATGGAAATCAATCAAATTCTAACCCTACACGTGGCTCCATTCTAAACTCCTTCATTTTCTCTTTGCACATATGTGTTGAGGAGATTTGAGAATTGTGGATTTGCTCTTATGATCATACTAGATACTGCCTAAAGATGCCCATACGTGATGACAAAATAGAAGACTCATGAATTATGATGAGTGGACAAGAGAGAACCCAATCATCGATTTATATTTGGGCCGATGCGACTACGGAAGAAAACCACAATTAAATCTTAACTACATTGTGCAAAATATAAATTAGTTTCTTATTTAATAATTGAGTTAAATGTCATTATAGTACTTGTGGTTTGAGCTATTTTACCAGTTTAGTTCAAAGATTTCATTTTTCGTATATGAGTCAAAAAAGATTTAACTGTTCCCATTTTAGTCCACTAGGTTAACTTAATCTATTTTTTATGTTAACAAAAAGAGTAATTCGATCATTTTATATATAAAATGACCAAATTGTCCTTCCCGTTAACAAAAAATGGATGAAGTTAACCTAATGGACTAAAATAGCAATCGTGAAATCTTTTTGGACCCACAAGCTAAAAATGAAACTTTTAGACTAAACTGGCAAAATGTCCCAAACCACAGAAACTAAAATGACATTTAACTCTTAATCTATATCTCTAATAAAGCAAACCATTGGGGGACACATGTCACCCTATGGTTGATGCCAAATAAGCTGACACCTAAGCAGACATGTGACATAGCTCTTTGGCCATGATTGAGAAGCTTCTCTAATACGCTTCTTCATTACTCTCTCTCTCTCTCTCATTCTCTCATAATCCTTCAAATCATTACACAAAAATCCTAATCGCCGATTCCGCTCCTGATGTTTTCAATCAATCCTGTTCGACAACGTTAAATCGATCTTCAAGAACCAATAATCTTCCATTGACGGTAATGTTTGATTTCCTTCATCATCTGATTGATCGATTATGTTTGAATCGTTTGCTGTACTTTGATTTCTTATGTATTGACTGTTATGTGATGATGTATGAAGTTATTTTATATGATTTGAACTTCGATCAGGTTATTCCTTTTTTCTTAGGGTTTTAAAAGCCGATATCATGTTGTTTGTTTATATGAGTTTGATTTTCACCTTCGGATGAAATCAGTGAATGTCGGCTGTTAGTCATCAATCTTAATCGGGGATTTAATGTTGTTTTGTTTTAGACTATGTTTGTTAGGGTTTTTGATAGGCGATTTGATGATCCATGAACTTATGTTTGTGTTTTTAGGGTTTTGATATACCATTAGTTGATGCAGGGACAAAAAACTGCCCTTGAAACAATACACAAGGCAATGTACAGAATAGAAAGTCAGATGGAGGAAGTTTAGGACCAGAAGAACGTTTGCAGAAAAGGCGACATCAACTTCTCGATCAGAGATGGTAATTATTATTTTTTTTGGATTTGAAATTGTCTTTTAAATGTACTAGATCTATTCCTTTTTTATGATTGAGTTTGACGATGCATAAATTTGTTTACAAAAGCATCATACACGTGTGACCGACAAACTTCTTGACTTTTTGGTTTTAGTGGCTTCCATTTGAACCCTAATCCATCTTTTATGCTGTTTGTGCTATGTTCTCTGAGTGAATAAGATTAAATTATGTAGGATCGTTTTCAGACCCGAACGAGTCGATCAGAAGAGTTTTTCTCAATATGAATGGCGGAAACAGACGTATCGATTTCAATTCAGCAAGAATATCACTTTAAACAGTCTTTTGATTGATAACAGATCGATTACAATGATGTAGACACTTCGGCAGAGCTTCGCTACCGGAATCAGAATCGTTACAAATGATTAGGCATCTCATGTATTTATAGGGCATGTGATTTCGCTTGAAACAGGTTCAAACGGAATCTAATTCCGCACGGAATTAACCCAAACGGAATTAGCATCCAGTTTCAAGCGGAATTAACCTCTTGATTTTGTTTGAAATGACCATGTGTCATTTCAAGCGAAATTACCTACAAACACATTTTCTCGTTTTGCGTGCCTTGATCTATCTACTACAATACAAGACTCGATACAAGACGAAGTCGACAGACGCATGCACCAACAGACTCCCCCTCGAATGTTGAAGAGTCTTCAGTGTCGAGTCTTCAACATCTTCAGTCTATATCAGTCTTTTCCTCTTCTCTTCTGAAATATCTAACAATGTAAGGTATCCTCAATCTCTGTCTTCTCTTCTTCTCCAAGAATCTCAACCTGGCTCTAATCTCACTATCATCCTAAGATATGTAGCTGGCTCTTACAACTTCAGACTCCCCCTTAAGTTGTAATTGGGATCGCAGTCTGGCTTTCACAAGTTCAGGATCGTGACCTGGCTCATATCCTGCTCAGAATCAAAAACTGGCTAACCTGCACAATCTTAACCCATAAATAAATTTCACAAATTTAAAATTTGACAAATTTATTCTCTGCTTACCACTTGTAAACACAAATACAACACCAAGTATAATACAAAATGATTTATCATTTTTAATCACTGAAGAACCATTTGAATGAATAACATATTCATTTCCAAACACTTTTTCATCTCAAACATCTAAAACAAATTCTCCCAAACCTTTTGTTCATCATGCTTAGCAATCGGAATTTTGAAAATCAGCTTTCCAACACCAGTTGTCGAAAATCTTTTTGAATTTTTCAAAAAAAAATTATGCTAAAACACACTTAAAATCTTTTTGGGTTTTTGAATGTAATGAAAAAGCAATAAAAAATATTTACAAACAATATTTTTGTGAGTTTGTGCAAGAGGATCATATCAGATTTTGAGACAAATCACCAACACCATTAAGCGTTAAACATTATAAGTTCTAAACGATTCACTTAGATTGTCAGTATACTGATCCACTTAAATTTTCACACAAAGTTCAACTGTTTCGAGATACGAGATTAATGTTTTAGAGACTTAAACTTATTCGTGTGTCCCACCTCAGAATATACTCCCGTATCCAGATCCCAATATTCAGTCTTACAGGTGAGTATACCACAGATGATATCTGTAAAGGGTTAAATTATGAGGGCCGTGAGAGCTCAGGCTATTGCTTCCGCAAAATCAGAGAGATGACGGCTTCGACTTTAGGTGTGTTCCCTTTAGAGAATCTTTTCTTCAACAGCACATGATTAGCATTTTTCAATGTTTCATCATTTTTTGTACTGAGGGTGGTGCTATATTTCAAGCATGCAGAAAGTATTATACGGGGACTAGGCCATTGCTTCCGTAAAATCAGAAGTCCCGGGATAATACCCCAGATATCACTGAGTATAAAGACCTAGTATCTCAGAAAGAGGGACCTTTCAAACAAGATTTCGGGGGTTACCCATATATCCGAGAGATGTTCCCCACGATATAAGTAAGTTTGAAATTTAGGTTTATATCTCATCACAATCTACTAAATGTGTAAAAACCTACTGGCACATCATCAGTGAGACCGTCTATCACATTTTGACTTTCCAATTCTTTAGCATACCGTGATAGTCCACTGATGTACTATCATTTCCTCTTTTCTCAACAAAACTCATTTTTGATTTTATCATGTTTTTGCCTTTTTTCAAATTTTCTAATGTTTTTGGATTTTCTGAAAATTCTTACTCCCCCTAAAATTCAAAATCATTTAAGAGAAATTTGAAAACAAACTGTACAAATAAAGTGACAACTGATATCAAATCACTTCAATTCGCCATCCACTAGACATAAACAATCAGAACTCCCCTTGACAACAAACTATTTTCCCATTGTGATTTCAAAACACTTAAGTTTGTTTTAATCAAATGGTTCTTCCAGAAAATTAGTTTTGTTGATTTCATAAGACCACTTGTATATTAGGGGATCAATTCATCATTTTGTTCTTCTATCTTCAACCTTTTGAAAAATATAATAGTTTAAATTCAAACAACAAACACCACTTGTAGAAAATCAAGTACAACTTAATGTCCCTGATTTACCACTTGTAAGATGAAATATCACAAACGTGAATTTCTTAAGAAAGATGCCGATTCCTGCTCCACTCTTACCAACCTGGGAGCTCCGGCAAGTCATACTTTTCACTCATCATAATATGTTCCATCCCAGTCACAAACCTGAGATGTCACATTCTTACCTGGTTTCTTCAAATTTTTCTCATAAAACTCCTTCACCCCTTTAACCTTCCCATCAACCATTTTACTAAAAATATGGTGCACTATGGGGTTAAAAGCTTTTTCAATATCAAATTCTTTCTTTTCAGAGAAAAATTGATTTGAAATCTCAACTTTACCAACTTTTTGTTTAAAATTTTCATCCCTCAATGGTGGAAAATTGACATCATCCATTGGAGGTACTGAAGTTTCCAATTTTAACTCAACATGTGGCTCCTCTGACTTTGTGGAATCAGATTCATCGCCTGAAAATAGCTCATCTGATTTTGACAAATCAGAATCATTGCTAGAACTATCATCAGATTTCTTAACAACCCACTTGTGGTTATCAAGATTTGCTTTTCTCTTGTAAAACCTTTTTGAACATTCACCAACCTCAAACTTTGAAATTTTGAAAACTTTGAATTGTTTGGTTGGTGATTCACTCTCAACAATCTTTTCTTTCAGTTTTTCAGAGACTCCCTATTTTATTTGGATTGCCTTTGAACAATTCCTGGCAATATGACCCACTGTTTTGCAATTAAAACAGGTTCTCGTTTCCTTCCTTTGAACAACTTCCATCTTCATTTCTTCTTGCTTCTTAGCAAGGAATTCTTTGTTTGATTGATTCCTGAACAGCTTCTCCTTTTCTTCTTCAGATGATGTTCCTGAAACAAATACAATTTTTGGTTTATAAGTTTTTTCATTTTTATGATTTTTAGGTGGAATAAAGCCAATACCTTTTCTTTTGAAATTACCGTTATGATTTGGTTTCTTTTGAAAACCCGAACCAGAACTGTAACCCTTTTTCTTGTTTAATCGTTGTTGATCTCTTGAGTTGTACTTTTTAGGTTTTTCAGAAAGATTTACATCTTTTATTTCAGAAATTTTAATTTCTGTTAGTTTGAAAACCTTTTTTATCATTTCCGTTTTAACACCTCTTATTGGAAATTCTTCATCAGAATATAATTTGTCAGAATCATTCAAAGTATAAGCCACTTTGATTGGTTCATCATTCAAATTAGATTTTGATAAAAGGAATTCTTTATTGTAAACCAGTTTGTCCTTTTTGACTGTTGACTTTGACTTGTCAGACTTTGACTCTGAGTTTGACTCCGACTTTGACTCCTCGGTTTCATCGTTATCCAACACCTGATCTACCACTTTCTTTATTAATTCGGACTCATGATCAGTGTCAGACGATGTAAAAGTAACATCAATGTTGTCTGGCAAATTTTCTGAAGACTCAGACTCCCACTGTAAATTTGTTGCCTTTTTTACTCTTTCTGAATTTGGATTTCTAGAAGAATATCCATTTTCAAGCAGGGGTGGACACTTTGTATAACTGGCACTTTGTTTCTTACCAGAAATCTTCACTTCAATATCCTTTTTCTTTTTAGAACTCTTGTCTTCAGATTCTTCCTCTTCATCAAATGCCTTCATGCCTTCAACAGTTGGATAAACCCTGTCAATAACATAAGAAGTACATGAGTAACTTTTTAACAACCTATTAACTCTTTCTGTTTCAATCCTTTGTGTTTCCAGTTTCTGTTCAAGCACAACACATTTTTCAATGTAACTGTTAACACTTTTCTGCTTTGTCATAAAAGCTCCTTGTAGTGTCTTCATTGCTGTTGCTTGTTCACTGCTTGTTTGATTGTACTAATTCATTGCTTTGTTTAAAACATCATACGATTCTTTCAATCTGTTCATGTTATGAATCAATGTACTGTTTTGCTTTTTTACTGCTTCACAGTTTTCACATATCACTGGAATCTTTTGTGCATCAACTTCTGCATCCACTTTGAAAACTGGAATGTCTTTGAGCTTTTTCCTTATCACTGGAACTTCTTCATCATCACTACTGACGGGTTTTTTAACTTTTTTCTTTTTCTTTTTAGCTTTTTCATCATCACTGTCAATCTCTTCCATCATTTTCAAATGCTTTTCCATTCTCCTTGCATAATAATCATCATCATTATCACTGTCATCAGCAACTCGAGCAACAAAAGCTTTGTGATTTGAAGTTTTGTTAGGATCATAATCATCCCAACTGAAATTTTCCCAGCTAAACCCTTCTGGTAATTTTTCATCATCTTGGTTTATCAGACATGCTTTACTGTCAGCTGAAACATATTTGTCCCAACTGAAACCTTTTGATGGTTTCTTATCTTCTTGATTCACCATACAAGCTCTCTTTGATGACTCCTCAATTGCCTTCCTAGCATGTGCAGTTTGTGGTTCTTGTTGTTGTTGAGCAACTTGATGATAAATTGCTTTCCGATAGTAATCATTATTGTTGAACGGATTTTGAGCTCCACTTGCTTCGCGATTTGTGCACTCCCTCTTGAAGTGTCCTTTTTCCCTGCAACGAAAACAAGTAACTTTAGATTTATCAAAACCTAAAGTAGAAACATTAGCATCACGGAAATCATCTCTTCCTGTGATCTGTTTGAATTTCTCAGCTCGTCTCAACACACTCGCCAAACACCACTTTATGACCATCAATTCCATCTCCTCAACATCAATCTGATCATAATCCTCTTTTGTCAACATTGGATTCCCGATCCGACCTGCCACTAAACTTTCATATGATTGTAATACAGTCACTAACAAAAACATGTGGCTTTTGCAACCTCCTTTGTGTAATTTTGACCATTTTCAAGATCTAATACCATGTTGCATTGTAGCTTCTTTCCATTATTGGTTGTTGAAAAGTTTGGATCATATGATGGATATGAAGAAAATTCAGTTTTGCTGTTTGATCCTTTAGATGACTCTCCTGATGAACTTTTAACATTGAATGCAGTTTCAACTTTCGGTGACATGTTGGTCTTATCACTGATACCTCCTTTGTAATAAAGACCGATATCTTGTTCTCCATCAAAATCTTTCATTCTCGAGATCTTCCTCTGTTCCATCTCTTGAGCTTCAAGCTTTTCAATGAATTTATTCAGAGTCAAATTACTAAAATCTTTCTTATTTCTCAGCATCATCAAATACGTGCCCCAAGTTTCATGTGGCAACGCATCAGCCAATTTTTCTATCAACTCTTCATTATCTTTATTGATGCTCACTCTCTTCATTTGAACTAACAAATTGCAATATCTTTCGATGATCTGCTTTGTGCTCTCAGTTCTCAATCCACGAAATAGATCGAATTCTTTTTTCAACGATGACTTTTTATTCTTAATCATCTCTTTACTTCCAATAAACTTTGATTTTAATGCTTTCCAGATAGAGTATGCACTTCCAGTGTGTTGCAGTAAGACCAAGATATCTTCCTTCACAGCTTGATGCAATAAGCTAATCATCATCTTTTCATTTTTGTATTTCTTTCTATCATCAGCACTTAAATCTTTAATAGCAATCTCCTCTTCCTCATCATTCAATGGTCTAACATATTTCGTTTCAACACATTTCCAAGCATCCAAATAATTTGTTTGCACCCAATTTTCGAATCGTTCCTCCCATCCTTTGTACTCCTCGATATTCATAAGCTTAGGCGGTTTTTGCATAGTGCCCGTTTCATTTTCCATGGTCAAGTTCTGAGTAACATTAGCCGGAGTAGTCGGGGTAGTAGCAAATGCATTATAAAATTCCTCTTCCATGTTTCGGTTTTCAAATTTTCACAAACAGTCAAGTTCAAACGAAATTAACTTTCAAACGGAATAGCCTTTGGAGCGAAATCAAATCTTTCAAACGGAATAACAATCTCAAACGAAATACCTCTCTGGAGCGGAATACCTTTTCACACGGAATTACTGATTTCATATGAACTAACACCCCTTTCAAACGAAATTACAGATTGGAGCGAAATAGTAATTTCAAACGGAATTACTCAAGCGAAATACCGATTTCGAGCGAAATTAACAACAATTTCAAGCGAAATTATGCTGATGTCATCAAACTCGATCTGTTTTTCAAGCGAAATTACAAAATTTACCAATTTTAGATTGAATTAAGGTCCAAAACTTTCAAGGATTCGTTAAAACACTGTTTCACACAATATGTGAGAAATTTAGCCGATTTTAACCGTGAAAAGTTGTTAATTTTGAAAAAGAAGGTGTAGAAATCAGAATATGCAGCTGAATTGGTAAGAACTCTTCCTCCTAAGCTCTGATACCACTTGTAGGATCGTTTTCAGACCCGAACGAGTCGATCAGAAGAGTTTTTCTCAATACGAATGGCGGAAACAGACGTATCGAGTTCAATTCAGCAAGAATATCACTTTAAACAGTCGTTTGATTGATAACAGATCAATTACAATGCTGTAGACACTTCGGCAGAGCTTCGCTACCGGAATCAGAATCGTTACAAATGACTAGGCATCTCATGTATTTATAGGGCATGTGATTTCGCTTGAAACAGGTTCAAACGGAATCTAATTCCACACGGAATTAACCCAAACGGAATTAGCATCCAGTTTCAAGCGGAATTAACCTCTTGATTTCGTTTGAAATGACCATGTGTCATTTCAAGCGAAATTACCTACAAACACATTTTCTCGTTTTGCGTGCCTTGATCTATCTATTACAATACAAGACTCGATACAAGACGAAGTCGACAGACGCATGCACCAGCAAATTCCGATAATAACATATCTGAGCCTCTTATCTGTGAGCTCATTACTCGATTTATTTATTTATTTATTTTAATTTTGGCTGATGAATCAACTGTGGGTTTGCTTGTAGGAATGAGGCTCCGGCAAGAGAATATGAGCCCATGATTCCATCGTATAATATGTATGATTAAACAACTCTCTCCTTTTTTGGGAATGGACATGATGATTATGATGATGCTGTTGTTCCTTTGAATAGGCTGTGACCATTTGAATATATACCATTCAATGGTTCTTTTGATGAACTCATGATACAAATACCTCTAAAGGTAATCTGTTTACAATGATTTTTGTTTTGCGTGAACATATACTTGATACAAATACTTCTTATTATAATTAAGGCACTAGATATGCACATCATGATTTGGTAGTTTCTTCTATGATCTTTTTTTTGGAGCAGAAATTCGATGCAGTAGCTGGTGATGTAGCCATCAGGTCAAGCCGGTTGGACTATCTGGACTTCACTCAACCGTACACCGAGTCAGGTTTGGAGATGGTTGTACCTGTTAAATCCAAATTATCAAACCAGCCATGGTTGTTCATGAAGCCTTTTACTGCTACAGTTACTCATTACTTAGCAATTTGTCAAGAATGGTGGTGGTTGTGTGGCTCTTTGTGGCACTAATCATCACACATAGCTACACGGCTAGCTTCACGAGCATGCTCACGGCTCAAAGGTTGAAACCCACAATAACCAGCATTGAGGTGCTCAGGAACACGAATGCAACAGTAGGGTACTGATGAGTTTTTATAAAAGCAAGTATTTTTTTAACAAGGCTCGAACGCGTGATTTAAATAGGTCAGTTCTAAGCTGGTACATTTTTATTAGTGGTCACTAACACTTTTGATTTATTCCATCATTTTTATGTCTGTGTGCCGCATAACTCTAAAGTTTTTATTACATGGGTCGAACAGGTAAGCTTTATTGAATAGGTCGATCAATTCGCTTTATTAAATGGATCAAGTGGGCCAGTTTTATTAAACGGGTTGAATGATCAGTTATTCTTAAACGTCGAATGAGTCAGTTCTATTAAACGGGTCAAAAGGGAAAGTTTTCCTACACGGGCCAACTGGATCAGTTTCAATAACCTGAGATTCTTTGGGTTTTTTTTTTTTTTTTGATAGGTAAAATATGTAAAAAATAGATAATATATTGCTTAAAAAATGGTTCGAATTCTTTTTCGATTAATAAGAAACGGGTCGAATGCTTAATCGCTAAAAAAGAAGCGGGTCGAATGCTTTATCGCTAAAAAAGAAGCGGGTCGAATGCCTTTTCACTTAAAAAGAAGCGGGTCGAAATATATCATAAATAGGTTGTATTTATATAAACTATTATTATTAATTTAAATTTTTAAAGAAACGACCGTCATTCTTTGTTTTAGCTTGAAAGGGCGTTGAACTCGCTAAAATGGAATGAAAAACTAAGCCTCATTACCTCGGTTCTTCGTGGCATAACATCTGCTGACCAGTCAAAGATAGGCTTTAAGGTGTCGTACCTAATCTTTTAAGCGGTTTTACAAATTCTTTTACAATGTTAAGCCGATTTGCAGTGTCATGTTCCAAGAATCAACAGCAGATCAAGACACTGATTTTGTGATCTATAGTATATGTGTTCAGTATATTGCTTGGTCGTTGAAGCGAAGCAAAGACGTAAGAAACAGTAAAAAGGCGGTAGGGGTAATCGAAAGAGGACATTTGAACGATGTGATTTATGCACTAATCTCTGATCTTGGAGACTTGCCGTTTCATGATCTCACAGGGGAGGCGCTCGACTGGCGGGTCTTTGGTTGAATCCATTGTCAAAAGCTTGGTGAGAGACACGATAATCGGGGTTGTGATATGAGCTTTGTATGAACAATTAAAGAACTGATGCATACAAAATGTTATGCCAAAGGATTTCGAGGGTCAGCATCGATGATTTTGACTCTGTTTTGTGCAATAAGATCATTTTTATTGTATTCTTATTTGATTAAACATGAATATGTGATTGAAGTAAATAATACCATGTTTAGCAACTATGTTAGAAAAGGGACGGTTTCAAGTAGGTAATAAACATCTTGAGTTTTTTTTTCCAAAGTGGTGTTGGTGAAACAAATATTTACCATAATAGTGTTATTTCAAAAGTATTTACCAAAATAGTGTTCTATCTCTTTTTGATGGTTTCTCACTCCTAATTTCATTGGTTAGTTTCACTTTATTAATTAATTATTGCCTTGATCACATTTTTTTATTAAAAAGGTTAAATTTTTACCCTTAAACACTTTATAATATCGAACTTTGAAACTTCATATTTGAAAATAAATTTGAAGATTCTTTTTCTCTGAACTGGAAAGAGATTAATTTGTTTTTTTTTTCTTTTTATTCATGATAAGCATACAAAAAAATATATGAGCAACACTACATCAATAAAGTAACTATACGTATTATCTTTGTAAACTATATATATATATATATATATATATATATATAGGGTTAGTGGCGGATCTAGGGGGTTTTTGGGGGTTCCCAGGAACCCCTCGGTTTGGAAAAAATTAATGGAGACCTTGTGTGATTTAGAAAAAAAAAACTATGAGAATTAGTGAAAATCTATCATAAGGAACCCCTAAAAAAAATCCTGAATCCGTCACTGTATAGGGTAAGGATATATAGAAAAAAACTTTTATTGAGAAAACCCAGGAAACTCAAAGCTACCGACATTTTTTTTTTTTGAAAAAAATAACACATGTAATATACATGTTTTTAAGAGTTTTGGGCAAAAAAAAAAAACAAAAAAGCGCCGAAGGGATGTTTTTAAAAAAAATAAACAAGTTTCAGCATTTTTTGTCTAACACGTGTTAGTCACGAAAGTTGCTGAAATTTGTTTATTTTTTTTTTAAAATAATCCTTTGGCGCTTTTTTGTTTTTTTTTGGCCCAAAACTCTTAAAAACATGTATATTACATGTGGTAATTTTTTCAAAAAAAAAAAAAAAAAAAATCGGGAGGTTAGAGTTTCCCGGGTTTTCTCAATAAAAGTGGTTTTCTCCATATACTTACACTATATATATATATATATATATATATATATATGAAAAATATAGAAATTATTTAATTCGATTTCGAATAATAGGCCGATTCAAAACTCATAGGGTTGAATTCGATTCAAATCCAAATTCCGATCAAACTTTTATAATCTTACCACATTTCATATTGTAAATTTATTTCATATGGTTCTTTTAAATTTTATTTTACATCGATTCTTTAAAATCAAAGTATACATATCAAGCATACTGAATTAGCTTATTTACTTTTCTCTGAATCTCTAAGAAAAAAAAATTTACGTGCTTATTTACATAAGTAACAAACATTTTTTATATTAGTTAAAGGGAAAAAAAATTACATATGAGGTTAACAATTTCTCTTATGTTAAGGAAAACAGTTATCTTAAATTTAAAAGAATGATTAAGTCATTATTGTTTTATAAAATGAGGTTATCCAATGAGATTAGGAGTGAGAAATTAAAAAAATAAGATAAAACACTATTTTGGTAAATATTTTTGAAACAACACTATTATGGTAAATACTTTTTCTTCCAACACCACTTTAGTAAAAAACTCTAAACATCTTTATATTTTGATATAATTTTAATATTCAAATGTTTTTTTAACAATTTTTTATACCTAAATGCCACCTAACTTTTCCTTTCAAAAAAAAAAAAAACTCTTTTCTAAAGAACATTCCATAAGGCTACTCGGTATGGTGATGGACCATCCTTGGAGGATGATCCGCCACGTAGGCGCCACGTCATAGTCCTCCTAAGGATGGTCCATCCTCCAAAACTAGAAGGCATGGGATGATGGTCCTAGATGAGCCTACCCCACAAAAATATGTACAAGTATTAAAGCATAATGTACAAATCAAACACACACACAAACAAAAAAGGGCCCACCATACTGGATCGTCGCCAACGTCGGATTATGGCCGTTTAGGACGGGGACGTGGGGGGGGGGGCACGGTGTTCCTGGCGTCGCCGGAGCTCGACGGTATGGGGACGAACCCCATACCGTGTAGCCTAATAGCAAAGTAGATATGGTTAAATAAAGTATGGTTAAGACCATGTGTAACCAATTCTAGGTAATGTATTGATCACAATTCACAATACCAGATTCCCACCATAATACAGTACCTTAATGGTTGGAACATAAAAACTCAATCATGATACACATTTACCTTAAATAATACACATTTACCTTAAATAATATGTGTAACCAATTCTAGGTAATGTTGGTCATTTCCGGGATTTAATAATTTTCTGTTTGTTTCTTCCAATGTATGCGTTTGTACAAAATATTACATTTCAAAGTAAATAATATGGTTTGGTTGAACCCGCGTATTACGCGGGTATTAACCTAGCAATTTAATAAAGTAAACAAATAGTAACTTATCATCAAGTTTCGTGTGATTTACTGGTCATGGTGTGTTAGTTGCCAGTTTGATAAAAGTATTGTTAAGGATATCCATTATCCAATAAACAAAACAAAATTATAAACCAGTGTGTAAGTTATTGCTGATTTTTATGTTCTCATTCCCTTTGTAGTTTGTTGTATTGACTTGAGTACTCTCGATCATGCATTGAGAACCACTATATATGTAGCTTGCTAGTTATATATCTATATCTATCTATACTTACTATATAATACATATTAGACGGGCAACAAGGTAATTTAACTTCATTTGAGGAGGGCATCATTGTAATTTACCCCAAAACTTAAGACACATTAATACATTATTTAATAAACTTCTAATTAAATACACTAAATGCATTTAAAGTTCCTTATTGTTTTGAACCTAACTTATTGTCTAGGGTCCTAATTGTAAATAAATAAAACCAACTATATAGCAGAGCCTCTTTCTTTTCCCTGTGTTTTGTTACTATTGACCTATGGAGGCAACGAAGGATCAACACCAAGTCTTTCCACTTTCAGCAATTAAATGTGATTTTACACATTCTGGATCATAACCGAACAGTTAATACACTATTAATCGCTTAATGATTGTCGTTAATCGTCTTGATCACTATAAAAGGATAACCTACGACTGTCGTTAGAGCCCTTTCGATTTAACTATCACACTCAATTCCTTGTTTGAAATATATGTGATCGATCCGAGCGGCACCGGCGAACCAAGAAACTCCGGCCACTCTCCTTGAACTTCATCCCTTAGCCATCGGTAATATGTTTTTTTTGTACGTCTTTATTCGTTATTTTGATCTAATCAAAAGCCCCACATGAAGTACTTGTTGAACAATCTGTTGCATGACTAACTTGACGTTATTCCAGACTCGAATCCAACATTTGGAGGTCCTCCATTGCTAAATCAATCACCCTCATTTCTTTCAACAAATCAATTTTAGAACATCTGCTGGATAATTTCTCCGCAATTCAAGTTTTTTTAACATCAATTTCGTCAGGTAAGACCGTAACCCACTCTTTAATTTGAATTTGATGTTTTACACTATAAATCAGCTTGTACGGTGGTTGGTTGTTTAACCACGACTGCACCACATGGCGGAGACGCTACGGTGGTGTCCATGCTTGTCTAACGTTGACGAAAAGCATGGAATATTATTGAACGGACGGAAAAAAGCATATAAGTTAACCCACCAATCATTCTCAATGCTTTTTACTCTTTTACCAGTGGCAGAAAAAAAAAACAAAGAAAAGTTATAAAAATTACATTTAAAAATATCTTTCAATTAGCGATGGATTACCAACGAAATATCTGTATGATTTCCAATGGAGTCCGACAAAATATGGACATTCTTGCCCCCGGCCAAAAATCTCTGTCGGCAATCGGCCGTTTCCTCATATTATGGTAACTATCGGTTATCTACGACGAATCACCGACAATTCTTTTTATTTACCTTTTTCATTTTTTCACTATTCACTTGACCCTGTCGGAGATCCGTCTATAATTACCAATACTTACATATAAATTAATTACGTTTAGTTTTAAGATAAGATGTAATTTGAATTTTTGTAACATTTTTTGTTCTTATTTTACTTTCACACATATATAGTGTGAGTTCAAATAAAATCAATCGAATTTAAAAGTTTTTTTTACTGAGGATGACTTTATAACCGTTGGATCTAAGATTATGGAGTTGTTAGAAATAAATGGTCAGATGAAGTAAAAGAAACAAAAAAAAGACACATGTATAAATCATCTATCCGCCACTGTTCGATATATGATTCAACTTAAAAGGTTTCTAAAAGGTGTTGTGTTTTGTTTATATTTTCACACAATAGACACATACCATTTTGTTCATCGATGTTTATAAAGTGTGGACCGTTTAAATCTAAGCGATCGGTAGATCCATCCGGTTTGATTTGTACATGGTTTAGAAATCGGGTTTAGCTGTTTGGTTTATTATATAAGGTGAATAACAAGGTTTTAGGACGATGCACAACAAGGCAGAACACAAAGGTATTAGTGCATCCAACCAACAGCTATAACAAAAACGGGGTTTTCACCTCAAATGTCGTCTACCAAGAGGTTTTACGCGACTAAAAACAAATGTACATCACTTCAACCTAACATATACCATCATTTGCTACTCTTATCCATAACATTAGATTTTATTTCCGCAACATAAAAACATTCTTCATTTATTGCAAACCATACAATATTAACCTCATGTCCCGTATACTACAAATTTTGCAGTTCACCAACGGAGGAGACAACATGTATACCAAAATATACCTTACCTACTAATTCAACATCCAAGCTACATTTCCTCCGGTGTATTTACAAGCAAATGATTTTCTGTTTCGTAATAAATATAGCATTGTTACTTTTCAGCACGCTACATTTGTTTTCCAGAGCACTATTAGAATGCACACATAGAAGGGAACAAACTAAGAATAATCCAAATTGTTCAAATCATTCAAATTAACAAATCATATGCGCAGTGTCTACAATACGTATCAGCAAAAATTATGATCCCGTCGCGTAGTGCGGGTTTCCCACTAGTATATATGAATGAGCTATACACATATACACACACATCGTATGAGCTACATACATTAATTACTATTTTTCATATATTAACAATACTAACCCTATATTCCTATAACGAAAAAAATAACACCAATGTGGTGGTGGTTCATTGGCAAATACAAAGCCTTTAAACATCCGGGTTTGGGGGTGGGGGGTCTTGGGTTCAGGTACAACAGACGGCAGAGATTAAAAGAAATTTGCCGTTAAAAACTATAAAAATAACAAACATAAAAAATTGATTAATTGATTTTAGTTCTCTCAGTTTTCTCTTAACTTTGTAACCAGTTTCAGAACTTGAAGCAACGTCAGTAGACGAGCTCGTTTGTGCATTCCGATCCACCAAATTTTTTATCTTCTCTTTGGTTAATAT
Organism: Helianthus tuberosus; assembly: GCA_030545235.1. NCBI lineage: Eukaryota > Viridiplantae > Streptophyta > Magnoliopsida > Asterales > Asteraceae > Helianthus > Helianthus tuberosus. Next base: position 106,474,741 of record CM060417.1, read on the forward strand.
CGAATTATGACCTTGAATAGCTGAGTTCAATGATTACAATAACATTCACTGCAATATTACTTGTAGAACTCTCATTAGAATCCTTATATGATCAATTTAGCAAAAAGCACCAAAAAAATAGTTAAAAACAATAAAAACACACAAGAATAAGAAAAACAAATAACTTCAATTATCATGATGGATATTGAAGTTAAGCTTTTGGACGTTTTGATTAACGAGTTGTAGTGTAACGATGGCACAAATATGGAATTGATTATTGATATCTTCTATCAGAACAAAATCTTTACAAAAGAGCGACTTGATCTTTGATCGTTAACGAAGTTTCTGATCTTATCAACTAAGATTGTAAAATGACAACGGTACCAGTGTACCGCTCGACTTAGAAGTTTCTTAGTTTTCTCTCTTTAGGAGTATTCACATGCTCCTTCCCCCATATATATATATATATTTGGGGGCTAAGGGGAAGGTTCATTGGGAAACACTAAAAAAGTGGGGAACAGCGGGGAACCGGCTCAAACGAACTCCGATTGGACTCATTCCAGCGGCGTTGGAACCGGCTCGTCGAACCCTAACTAAGATCTCTTAACCCTAAACCCTAAATCCTAACTCCTAAACTCTAAACCCTAAAGCTAAAAAATAAGGCTAAAACCTAAGCTAAACCGTAAAATCTAAACTATAAACCCTAAAAGCTAAACCCTAAAGGCTAAACCTAAAGCTAAACCCTATAGCTAAACCCTAAACCCTAAAGCTAAACTCTAAACCCTAAAACTAAACCCTAAGGCTAAACCTTAAAGTTAAACCCTAAAAGCCAAACCCTAATATATTTAAGGTTTAGGGGTTATGATTTAGGGTTTAGGGTAAAGAGATCCTAGTTAGGGTTCGACGAGACGGTTCCAACGCCGCTGGAATGAGTCCAATCGGAGTTCGTTTGAGTCGGTTCCCCACTGTTCCCCACTTTTTTAGTGTTCCCCAATGAACCTCACACTTGGGGCTAAAATGAAAATCTATATGAGTTGAAAACCTCCATGGAAACCTAGTTTGACAATCAATTTTTTGTCTTGTTTTTAACACCTGTTATATGTTCTCGATAACTGTGTAACTAAATGTTACATATGTGTAACAAAATGTTACTGCATGTGTAACATTTTAACCATTAAGACTCATTTGTGTCCATGTTCGATGACAGTTTTAGTGTCGTTTTAGAGCTTTAATTTTTCAGTTACGGGGATGAACTCCCAACTTTTCCTTTGATTTTTTATTCAGTGGTGAAAATCACAAGCTTTAGTTATAAATGAGTCAAGTATGAGCTCAAATCTTACTTGGTGGTGAGTGTGGATGTATTTGTGTGTGTTGACAGTGGCAGATGCAACTTAGAGATGAGGGGTATATAGGTTTCGTGTAGGCTAAAAAATATTATAAGCCCAAGTAAAATAAATATTGTTGGAAAAATTGGTGAAAAAATCATTTTCACAAATTTAGGAAAATGATTTTTTCCTATTTTGGACTAGAAATAAATATAAGAAAATGAGCGGGTTTTATATATTTATTTATAGGTTTGTGTTCTATGTTGGAAGAGCTTCGCAACGAACTAAACCACATCCAAAACGGAGCTAAGATGAATGAGATATCGATGCTCAAAGTTGGGTGTTTGAAACATTGAATGATGAAACAAAAGGGAAAGTTGCACCTTGTCCCACATAGGAGGAGAGATGAAACTTAAATGGGTATTTAAGTGGGAACTCTCCATCCTTATTGTTTCATGGAAGCACACACTAAGGTTACTCGCGAAGGGTGCCCTAACTCGCACTCGCACACGCGCGTGGTGTGGGCGATGAGGCGCTTTGATGGCGCACTTTGCACTTGAGAGCCGCCTTTGTATTTTTGACCAAGTGCGCGTGGTGGATCACAGAGGCTGCAAGGACCAAGTGGTTGAAGTGGCGTGCGGGTTCAGGCGCGAGTACACGTGGCATGAAGGCGCGCGGTTGCGCGCATGGTGCATGGGCCCTGATGTGCCGTGCGCGGCGCACCAGAGTGAGCCAATACGGCACCAGAGCTTCCAGCATTTAATGACGAAGCAGTTTCAGTACTGCATTCGAAACTGACGAGTTAAACGGTTTTAACAGCGAATTAAATTACGTATTAAATTGCATTGAAGACGTTTAATGCAATTTAAACCTCTCCTTTAATTCCTTTTGACTGTTTCGACTTAGGAGCTGTATAAATACAGCTCCATACCCAGCTGCAGAGTACACAACAACAATTCACTTTCTCTCTACAGCTTTATGTTCTTCTCCGACATTTTTTCAAGGTAGCTTTTGGGTTGTAGGCTGATTCCGGCAGTACTTCTGCTCTGGCTGTTGTACCCTGGGAAACAAAACGAGGACTCCTAGGAGACTCGGAATTTGTTTTAAGGGAAGCGTCTTGAACACGTGCCTCAGTCACTCTGTTTCTTCTCATTTCTTGTATTTTTGTTTATTCAGTTGTAATTTGTATTAGTCTCCTGCTTTCTTTATTTCTGTATGGTAATTTGTTTAATAAAATTTGTTTTATTTTATTTAAATTACGCGAACGGTTCCTACAAATACAACGAGAATAAAACTAGTGCTGGGATAACCTAATAAATATTAGGCTTTTTCCACTTATGAAGTCTTGGACAAGGGGAAGCACTAAGACAATGTGTAATGGTCACTTCCTATCACCTCTTAAGATGTGGGGTTATGCGATACGTGACGTTTGTGTAAGAGATAGGGGTTATATATGGGTGTGTAGTGGGGTTATAGCCTTCAATTATACATATATGTATGTGAGAGAAAAATAAATGGTAAAGGGATATGGTGCCGTGAAAATTTTCGCAGGGGAAGCAAGTTGGAGGGGTATGGCACCTCTCGGGGCGGTGTACGAAGGCGCCATAGGACGCTATGCGGTGAGGAGGCGCTACATCAAGCCCGACTATGGGTAGACTAAAGAATATATGAACATTTAGTTTGTTTTTAAGAGCCCTAAATTTTCTCAACTACTATCATCATATTAATTAATATGTTATCTATGCAGTTATAACGGTAAAAAATCAAATAGTAGTCAAGATATGTTATTTTATATATAAGTTATAGCGGTGATATATCGGTAATTCTTATATTATGCACAATTTATGTGTGTATATATATTTTGAAAAATATTAATATTAATATCAAAATTCATAATAGCTATAGCACCGAAGAACCATGAAGATTCGAAAATAACTATAGATCTCAGTAGCCTATAGCACCGAACAACCAGTCGCTATGGAGATTGAACTTTGTTTGAAGAACCAACGATGTCGCACCATGTCGCAACCCCCAATCCCTTATCTGTCCCGGGAACGGGCGGACGCGAACTCAGAATTTTGGTGGTATCAGTTGGTTAATTTGGCAGTGGAAATTACATCAGAACCGTAGTTAGGAAATGTTTATCAGAGTAAAACCACCATATTTGATATTAATAATCAAATGGGTAAAACCCAAGTTTCTTATTATAATACATTTATAGGGATAAGCCCTATTTTATTGAATTTAAAACATCGTCTTTTAGGTAACTTTTATAGCCACATTTTTCCCAAGCCTTCAGTGCTCTCCAGCTGGCTTTTTACTAATTGGCTGTCACATTGTGTTACCTGAAACGCGTTTTAAAAACATTTGTCAGTGGGAAATACTGGTGAGTGAATCCCAGTTTAATCAAGAAACATTTTATTAATTAAAACAGTATTGAGAGCGATCACATTGTTTATTTCTTCACAATTACTCATTCAGTACTGTCAATCCTGACTGGTGGGTCATATTACACATTGGCTAACTCGTTGTCCAATGGTAACGTACTGTCGTCCCGACTTACTACTCACAGTGTAGTAAATTTTGTATACAAAACCCCAACATACCGGCAGTAATTGAAGAACTACAAAGACTCAATCACCGCTTAATCACATTGTAAAGCATTAAGGTTTTGTAAAATATTACAAAAAGGTTAACAAAAAGAGGATAAACTCACATTGCTATCTTAGACTTCGCGTAAGGGTTTCCTGGGAATAATCTATAATTTACACAAATATACATAGGTTAGTATCATAACCCTTTGAAAATATTAATGATACCCTCCCCGAGACGGTATTCCAACAACTACGTCGGGCAGAACCACGACAGTTGTTACGGAACCCTAAATCAATCGGGCAGCGTATCTATTACGAAACTGGGGTTATAATACTTACAACGGAGCAGAACCTCGCTAATTAGGGGGTATAATACCAGCTTTATAAAGCCTATATTCAGAATTTGAGATTGAGAAATGAAAACGAGACTAACTGAAATGAAATCCAATGCGTTCTTCATATAGTGCTGATATCTGGTCCTCACGCGGCCCGCGTAAAGGTAAGCAAAGGCTTACGCGGCCCGCGTCGTAGCCCGGGTAGGGTTTAGGTGATCCGGGTCATCGCCTAGACTTGCCACGATGATGACACGTGTCATCACCGGGCTGCACCACTATCTTGATCTCACACGGCCCGCGTAAACTTAACGGGGTATTACGCGGCCCGCTTAAACTAAAGAAACCAACGAATTCAGTTTATAACCTTCATACTGCCCGCGTAAGGGTTGGGGTGGGTCCTACACGGCCCGCCTCAACTTAAAATTTATTGTTTTTTTATTTATTTTAAATACTATAACGTATTTCGGGCTTGGTTTTCACATACGGGGTGTATTTAAAGACATATTGGGACATTTTAAAATATACTAGTGTGTCGGTTTTATTGAGGGTTGTTACATCCTCCCCACTTTGTTTTAGAGCTCGTCCACGAGATCTACTGGAACAAGTGCGGATATTTCTTTTGCATTTCAGATTCAAGCTCCCATGTGTACTCAGGTCCTCTTTTGGAGTCCCACTTCACTTTGACCAGAACTAGTCTCGTATGTTTGAGATTCTTGACTTTCCTGTCTTCAATCTGTAGAGGCCTTTCTACAAACTAGAGTTGTTCATTTACTTCTATATCCTTAAGAGGTACTATTAGCGATTCATCAGCTAAGCATTTCTTGAGATTTGATACATGAAATACATCATGTATTCCTGCCATTTCCTCTGGCAGTTGTAGCTGATAGGCTACAGATCCTATTCTTCTAATAATCTCAAAAGGTCCAACATACCTGAGACTTAACTTTCCCCGTTTGATGAATCTTACTATTCCTTTCCAAGGAGAGACTTTCAACAATACTTTATCTCCTACTTGAAATTCCAATGGCTTGCGTCGGTTATCAGCATAGCTCTTTTGTCGATCACGTGTTGTTTTTAGTCGTACTTGACTTGAATAATCTTGTCGGTTGTTTCTTGTACTATCTCAGGTCCAGATAGTTGCTTTTCCCCAATTTCTGCCCAACAGATTGGGGTTCGGCACTTTCGTCCATAAAGTGCTTCAAATGGTGCAGCATTGATACTTGTGTGATAACTATTATTATAAGAAAATTCTATTAAAGGTAAGTGATCGTCCCAATTACCTCCGAAATCAATTACACAAGCTCTAAGCATGTCCTCCATTGTCTGAATTGTTCTTTCGCTTTGTCCGTCTGTTTGAGGATGATAAGCTGTGCTTAGATTTAACTTGGTTCCCATGGCTATCTCTATCAGAAATAATTGATAAAGGAATTCCATGTAAAGAAACAGTTTTATTTACATATAATTTAGCTAACTGTTCCATACTGAAAGTTTCCTTCATTGGTATGAAATGAGCTGACTTGGTTAGCCTATCTACAATCACCCAGATTGTGTCATTTCCTTTCTTTGTTTTGGGTAATTTAGTTACAAAATCCATTGTTATTAATTCCCATTTCCACACTGGCATTTCTAATTGTTGTAGAAATCCTGAGGGTTTCTGGTGTTCAGCTTTGACTTGTGAACAGGTTAAACATTTAGAAACATAGGCTGCTATGTCCTTTTTCATTCCTATCCACCAGAAATTCTTTCTTAAATCTTGATACATCTTATCATTTCCTGGATGCATCGTATATTTGGACTTATGGGCTTCTTCTAGTATACGATGACGTAGGTTTCCTAATTTAGGTATCCACATTCTCTTTTCATGGAATCTCCAAATTCCATCTGTTCCTTGTTCTAATTCTTTTAGCATACCTTTTAATTTTTCAGTATCATCCTTGATTACTGATTCTTATGCTTCTCTTATCTGGTCATTTAAATCTACTTGTAGATTTAATTTAAGAGAACGTACCCTTTTTGGCTTTTCATGATACTTTCGACTTAAAGCATCTGCCACTACATTTGCTTTTCCTTCATGATACTGGATATCACAATCATAATCACTAAGCATCTCCATCCAGCGTCTTTGTCTCATATTCAACTCCTTTTGCTTGAAAACATACCTTAAACTCTTATGATCAGTGAATATGGTAAACTTACTACCATATAAGTAATGTCTCCAAATCTTAAGAGCAAAAATTATAGCTCCTAATTCTAGATCATGTGTTGAATAATTCTCTTCATGATTCTTAAGTTGTCTAGATGCGTAAGCTATAACTTTTTGACGTTGCATTAATACACATCCATAACCTAATTTGGAAGCGTCACAATAGACTACAAAGTCTTCAGTTCCTTCTGGTAATGCTAGTATGGGTGTATGGGTTAATTTTTGCTTAAGGATTCTAAAGGCTTCTTCTTGTTTTAATCCCCATTCAAACTTAACAGATTTACAGGTTAGCTTAGTTAAGGGAATGGCTATTCTAGAAAAATCTTGAATAAATCTTCTATAATAACCGGCCAATCCTAGGAAACTTCTAACCTCAGTTGGTGACTCAGGGGTTTTCCATTTAGTAATCGCCTTGATTTTTGTTGGATCCACATGAATTCCTTCATGATTGACTAGGTGTCCAAGAAACTGTACTTGTTCTAGCCAAAACTCGCACTTTGAAAATTTAGCATAAGCTTTTCTTTTCTTTTCTTAATAGACTTAAAAGTGCGTGCAAATTCTTTGCATGATCCTCTTTATTCTTAGAGTAAATGAGAATATCATCTATAAAAACAATTATGAATTTATCCTAATATGGCTTACATATTCGGTTCATCATGTCCATAAATGCAGCTGGGGCATTGGTTAAACCAAATGGCATGACAGTAAATTCATAATGGCCATACCTTGTTCTGAATGCGGTTTTAGGAATATCCTCTTCCTATACCTTTAATTGATGATATCCTGATCTTAAATCGATTTTAGAGAAAAATCGAGCTCCTTGTAGTTGATCAAACAGATCATCGATTCTTGGTAATGGGTACTGATTCTTAATCGTGACCTTGTTTAATTCACGGTAGTCAATGCACATACGCATTGATCCGTCCTTCTTTTTAACAAATAGTATCGGCGCTCCCCATGGCGACGAACTTGGCTGTATAAATCTTTTCTCCAACAATTCATCTAATTGTTTCTTTAATTCTTGCATTTCTGCGGGTGCCAAACGGTAAGGTGCTTTGGCAATCGGTGCTGTCCCTGGTATTAAATGGATTCTGAATTCAACTTCTCTATCTGGAGGTTGCCCTGGCAATTCTTCTGGAAATACATCTGAAAACTGAGATACTACTGGAATATCTTTTAAATCCTTTTCTTTAGTGTTAGTGATTATGGAAATCAAATACACTATAGAACCTTTTCTTATATAACTTGCAGTTTTCATCACAGAGATGAATTTTGTGGATCTAGATGGTTTATCTCCTTTAATTGTGATCGTTTTACCTTTTGGTGAATTTACTTGAATTGACTTTTGATCACATAAAATACTGGCTTTATTGGCTATTAACCAATCCATTCCTAAAACGACATCAAATCCTGCCAGATTCATGGGATAAAGGTTTGCAACAAATTTCTGATTTAAAATTTCTATTCTTAATCCCTGCAAGATTTCAGAAATCCTAACAGTTTCTCCATTAGCTGTCTCTACTAAGCATTCTTGTGGTAGTTTAGTTAATGACTGATTTAGAAATTTGCAAAATGATGCATTAATAAAACTTTGGTTTGCACCAGAGTCAAATAATACTTTAGCAAAAATATCATTAACTAAAAACGTAACAGCTATGACATCTGGAATCATTTTGGCTTCATCTGCAGTTAGAACAAATGCTCTAGCATTTTTAGTATTCTTGTTGTCTGTAGCTGGAGCTAATTTTGGGCAATTAGGCTTGATATGACCTTGTTCTCCGCAATTGTAACATATCCTGTTGTTAGCTTTCTTCCTGTAGTATTCTTCCTTGTGTCCCGATATTTTGCAAAAGTTACAGTATATGGAGCATCTTCCTAAATGCTTTCTTTTGCAATTCTTACAGTAAGGTGTAGAGGTAGAACCTTTATTTTTCCCACGATTAAAATTTCCAGAACGAAATTCTTGTGTGAGCTTCTGGGTTAGGTTCCTCCTTTGATCCTCTTCTCGGGTACGGACTAATTCAGCTGTCAAGGTATTTGCCAGTTCTATAGCTTCTTTTATAGTTTAGGGTCTAGCTGCTTTGACTACATTTCTTATCTCCCCAATTAATCCCCAGATATAACGGGAGATCAATACTGGTTCAGGTGAAGCAAGAGTTGGCACCATTCTAGCATATTCGAAGAATAATTTAGTGTATCTCTTACAATCCACACCAGTCATCCTAAGGTTTAGGAATTTGTTTGCTATCTGTTCCTTCTCATTGGGTGGGCAGAATTTCCTTTCTACCTTGTCCTTAAATTCCTCCCATTCCATATTGTAGGTTTTATCACTTCCTCTTGATTAGAGGATAGTGTTCCACCATTCTAGTGCTGAATTCTTAAACAGCTTAGAAGCAAACAATATCTTATCTTCTTCAGCAAACTTGCTTATTCTTAAGACTGCCTCAGTCTTCTCTATCCAGCGTAGGGTTGCAATGGCCCCTTCGTTGCCCGAGAATTCCATTGGTTTACAAGACTAGAATTCTTTATAAGAACAACCGTAAGACACGGTTCTTCTCCTTTTGGGAATGGGCATTTGAAGTACCGGTCCTTTGTTCACGCTGTGTTCTGGTTCGATTGGTCGCTTACTGCTATGCTTACTTTTATTATTCGCTTCTTGAATTGTTTGAATAATAAATGGCATTGCATCTATGATTCCTTGTGCCACTATATGTTGAACGGCACTATTCTCCATTTGGTTTTCATTGTTATTGATGCTTGGATTCTCCTTAACCACGTTAATGTTACTCTGGTTATCATTATTCAGATTTCCTTGATTTCCTTCGTCGGCCATCTGAATTTTAAACATTTACCAATCATTAATAAAATAATTAAATAGTTTTAGTAATAACCTCATAACACACATATTGGTAAAAAAACGTCGTGCATTGCGACTTTACTCTTTTTGCTATAGTATGCTTCAAATACACACTAAAACAGAAATTAAAGATTTACAATACTAATATGCCTCGTTAACCACAGAGTGGTCTATACTACGATACATTTATTATTATTACACATATTTTATTTATTTTATTATCATATTTTTCATGGATATGGATTTCCTCCGAAATCCATCTGGCGCTCATCGTATTTCCATACGAGTTGCTCTCCTACATACCTCATCCTCTCGCTACTTTCTATGATTTCTTCTCCAAAATTTCGAAGTTCTTGCAAATTCTCTGCACTCATTGGGGGTGCAGGTACTGGTATTGGCTTTGGGTACTGAGGTACTGGATTCTCCTGAGGGTATGGATTCTCCAAAATCTCCCTAATGTATTCATCATTGTCAAAATAGGGATCTAGTGGGTCCAAACCTGGATATGCTGTTAAGTTCGGCAAGGTTTCTTCATTTAAGTGATAGCGTGGCACATAATCCCTAAGATCATCAAACCATGGATCATAATTTGGATCTAGAGGATTAGGGGCTGGTATCCTAGGTATCTCCTCAGGGTTAAAATCAGGCATTTCTACCTCCATCGGTTGAGTAGGAAATAAAGGTAAGGGTTGTGGGGCTACTAGTTGTTCCAGACTTGGGTCAGCAGCAGTTGTAGCTAGGATATGGAAATTAGCTTGGCTTCTATTAAGCATATCCTGTGTATGGGCATCTGTCTTTCGCTTAACGGCTGCTAAGGCTCTTTGCTGTTGCAACTTTCGCATTCTTTTCCTACGTGCAAAGGCTTCCTTACTGAACCATCCTCTTTTCTTATGAGGGAATGGCTCGTCTGACTGAGCTTTAAAGGCAAACATCCCTTCTTCCTGATCAGCAGAATACCCAGAAAGGGCAGGCTGTGAAGAGGTACCTTCACTCCTAGGTGAATCAGACAACTGACGACACATGTCTGAGGGTCCTTGATCACTCATACTGTAAACTAACAAATAGTCAAATAACACAAAACACATAATCACATAAATTATTTCCTAACACAAAATTTAGAATTTAAGTGTCAGCAGAACACTTCTTTGGCTTAGACCAGTGGCTAGGCTCTGATACCACCTTCTGTCGCAACCCCCGATCCCTTATCTGTCCTGGGAACGGGCGGACGCGAACTCAGAATTTTGGTGGTATCAGTTGGTTAATTTGGCAGCGGAAATTACATCAGGACCGTAGTTAGGAAAAGTTTATCAGAGTAAAACCACCATATTTGATATTAATAATCACATGGGTAAAACCCAAGTTTCTTATTACAATACATTTCTAGGGATAAACCATATTTTATTGAATTTAAAACATCGTCTTTTAGGTAACTTTTATAGCCACATTTTTCCCAAGCCTTCAGTGCTCTCCAGTTGGCTTTTTACTAATTGGCTGTCACATTGTGTTGCCTGAAACGCGTTTTAAAAACATTTGTCAGTGGGAAATACTGGTGAGTGAATCCCAGTTTAATCAAGAAACATTTTATTAATTAAAACAATATTGAGAGCGATCACATTGTTTATTTCTACACAATTACTCATTCAGTGCTGTCAATCCTGACTGGTGGGTCATATTACACATTGGCTAACTCGTTGTCCAATGGTAACGTACTGTCGTCCCGACTTACTACTCATAGTGTAGTAAATTTTGTATACAAAACCCCAACATACCGGCAGTAATTGAAGAACTACAAAGACTCAATCACCGCTTAATCATATTGTAAAGCATTAAGGTTTTGTAAAATATTACAAAAAGGTTAACAAAAAGAGGATAAACTCACATTGCTATCTTAGACTTCGCGTAAGGGTTTCCTGGGAATAATCTATAATTTACACAAATGTACATAGGTTAGTATCATAACCCTTTGAAAATATTAATGATACCCTCCCCGAGACGGTATTCCAACAACTACGTCGGGCAGAACCACGACAGTTGTTACGGAACCCTAAATCAATCGGGCAGCGTATCTATTACGAAACTGGGGTTATAATACTTACAACGGAGCAGAACCTCGCTAATTAGGGGGTATAATACCAGCTTTATAAAGCCTATATTCAGAATTTGAGATTGAGAAATGAAAACGGGACGAACTGAAATGAAATCCGATGCGTTCTTTATATAGTGCTGATATCTGGTCCTCACGCGGCCCGCGTAAAGGTAAACAAAGGCTTACGCGGCCCGCGTCGTAGTCTGGGTAGGGTTTAGGTGATCCGGGTCATCGCCTAGACTTGCCACGATGATGACACGTGTCATCACCGGGCTGCGCCACTATCTTGATCTCACACGGCCCGCGTAAACTTAACGGGGTCTTACGTGGCCTGCTTAAACTAAAGAAACCAACGAATTCAGTTTATAACCTTCATACTGCCCGCGTTAGGGTTGGGGTGGGTCCTACGCGGCCCGCCTCAACTTAAAATTTATTGTTTTTAATTTATTTTAAATACTATAACGTATTTCGGGCTCGGTTTTCACATACAGGGTGTATTTAAAGACATATTGGGACATTTTAAAATATACTAGGGTGTCGGTTTTATTGAGGGTTGTTACACACCAAGCACACATTACTTGATTAGGTTTTAATTAAAGTATGGGTCTCAAACTAAAAGAAAATTTGTTTTTTTTTGGGCTTTTCCCTACTTTAGCCATAAATTAAAAGACCTATAAAAGTGATGCTATGAATGCTATACGATGACAAAAAAATCTCAAGAAACCGCCTCCATTAACCTTTCTCCTCTCTTTCTTCCTATCGCCGGCAGGCTCAACGAAGGCAGTCGTTAGGGTTAGTGTGCGAGGTCGCCTCATTCCGGCTGACCTCTCATCCTAACTTTTTCGTCTTGTTTATTCCATTCGCCTCCGGGATCGGTGTGCCTTCTCGCCTTTTTCGGTCGTTTCCGTGGTGCCTCCTTCGCCGGACCATCTCCTTGTTGGCTTAGCCGGTCTGATATCGGTCGCGTCTATCTAGTATAGCTTAGCTAGACTGATTCGAATCCCGTTAACACTTCGTAGTAGTTGCGTCTGGGTTGGAGTTTTTGCACTGTTTTTGCTTCTTGTCTGAGGTGGTGTGCGTAGCATGGGGCAGCCTCTTGGCAACATCACCAAGTTTTTCGTCACGAACCTCCCAGAAGGTAGTACCCCTTGGGAGCTAAGGAAATGCCTGGAAGGATTTGGGGTTATCACGGGTACGTATGTTGCTAAGAAAAGAGACAAAAATGGCAGCAGATTTGGCTTTGTGAGCTTCAAGGATGTTAGGGATAGGCAGGATCTGCTGAGAAGCCTTGGGGGTGTGAAGATGGGCGATTGTAATATGAAGATTAATGTGGCTAGGTTTGCGGCTGAAAACTCAGGTGGTCCCGCTCAGCCGGAGATCAAGGTGCAGAAAGATAAGGTCGCAGCTCATTCCGTTCACGGTGGACCTTTCAACCTCAGGGACACGAGAAGTTACTGTGACGTAGCAGGGACATCCAAATCGGCGGGTGGCCCTGCTAAAGGTTATGATGACAGGAAAGTGGGCGATAGGAAGGGTTACGAGTTGTCCATCGTGGTGCCGGATAGGAAAAGGGAGTTCGGAGATCTTTTCGGGATGGCTCTTGTGGGGAGAACCGTTGACCTGGAGACTTTGGTAGGCTTCGATAGATTGTTAAGGATTGCTAAGGTTAAGGTCGCTAAACTTCAGTATCTTGGAGGCTTATCCTTGCTTATCTCATTTCTAGACAAGGTCTCGGCTACTCAGTTTATGGAGAACAAGGTGCTCTGGGATCCGTGGTTCTCAAAGCTATCCCTTTGGAACGGTCAGTCGCTTCCTCTCGAGCGAGTTGCATGGCTTAAGATTAGTGGCATTCCTCTCCATCTGTTCGACTCGGAGGTTATGGTGCAGATTGGTGAATTATTTGGCAAAATTCTCCAAGTCCCTAAGTCGTTTAAGGAGGACCAGGACTTATCGGTTTGTAGGATTGGGGTTTTAGCTGGAGAAGCCGGTAGGATCTATGAGGAAGTGACTTTACGATGGAAGAATAGATCATTTAGGATCTGGGTAGAAGAGGAAAGCAATCTCTGGATTCCGGATTGCCTTGTTGAGGATGGGTATCTTACCTCGGATGATTCTTCAGAATTAATGTCCTCTCCGGTCGTTAAACCGGTGAATTCCCGGCATGGAGACGGTGCAGAGCCAAGTAGCTTGGAAATCGGAGGGGGAGTAGAAAAGGTGCAGGTCGTTAATTCGGAAGATCAACAGTTGAACTCCCCTCGGTACGTTCCCATGCAAAATAATGTTGTTGGTAGGGGTTCGAGTTCCAAGAAAAATGGGGATACTTTTAATATAGATTTGGAAAAGGTGGCGGCTGTGCAGAGTCACGTGGTTCCCCCTAATGATTCTGTTTTGGGGGTTAACCTTGAGAATATCAGATCCGTGGAGGGTGATATGGACAGTGGGCCAATACAAAATTGTAGGCCCCAACTGAGGAATATGTTCTGTGTTTCCAATGAGGAGAATAGGCCCAAAAAGAAAAAAGTTCCAAGTATTCTGAAAAGCAAAAAAGGGGGGGCCAAAAAAGCGATAGGAGCCCAAAGGTTAATTTTAGGCCCAAAAAACGCCCCAGATCAGAATTAGAGGAGAGGTTTGATCTAAATAAGGACTTTGATCCTAAGTATAACTGGGTTTCGGGAACAGTGGATAGCATCAGATCTGAAGATATGGTTGAAGACTCCGGTGTCGGTCTCGAGGATTCCACAAGACCCGAGCTTCATGTGATTCATTCGGGCGGTACCAAGGACCCTCAGGAGACCGCCGGAAATTCTCAGGTGGATAAAGATGGGGCAGCGGCAGAGGCAGGTATCGATAGAGAGGTGGAGGCCACCGTGGAAATGGGGAATTTAGTGGGAGTTCAGCTGGATAACTTTAACAATCTGGTCAGGAGCGTTGTTGGTAATGAAGGTATTAATGTGTTCCCCCAATGAATGCTATGTCTTTTAATGTTAGAGGTGTGAAGGGGGGGTCTAAAGCCAGCTGGGTAAGGGATTTAAAGTGCAAATCTGGGGTAAGTTTTGTTTCTCTTCAGGAAACTATGGTGTCTGGTATCTCGGAGAGTTCTATGTCTGGGTTTTGGGGCAATGGTAGTTTTGAATTGGAATCTGTAGATGCTACTGGGTCCTCGGATGGTCTCGTGTGTCTGTGGGACCCGAAGGTGGTAAAAATTGTGAATTCAGTTAAAGATAGGAATTTTCTTTATCTAAAGGGGAAGCTAGTGGGAAGTGGGGAGAGTATTAACATCCTCAATATATACGCCCCTCAGAACACCTCTGCTAAACTCCGGCTCTGGGAGTCCTTGTCCGGTATCATATCCTCGGTTGATGGCCTTTGTTTGCTGATGGGAGACTTCAATGCAGTCCGCTTCTTGGAAGAGAGAAAAAACTATAGCGTCAATTCGGTTTGTGCTCGCAATTTTAATGATTTTATTTTCAATTGCGGTCTCTTGGAATATAATATGCAGGGTCGCCGTTTCACGTGCTCAAGAGCTAATGGCAGTAAATTAAGTAAAATCGATAGGGTGTTGGTTTGTGCCAATTTCTTTAACAAATGGCCCAACGCTTGTCTTCGGGCTCATCCGTGTTCCCTATCCGATCATTGTCTGTTGACCCTTCAGGTTGTGGATTCGAATTTCGGGCCTCGGCCGTTTCGCATTTTCAGCTCATGGATCGGGCGTCCTGGTTTCGAGGCTGCTGTGTTGGAGGCGGTGGACGGGGGGGACCCATCTGACCCCCCGGACATATCCTTAAGTAAAAAAATTTGCTCGTATCCGCCAAAGATTGAGAAATTGGAGAGAGGTGTTTTTAGCAAACGAAAAGGAAGAGGTGACCCAAGCCCGTTCGGAATTAGAAAAGTTGGAAGAAGCTCTTGAAGTTAGGGAGTTAACGGAAGAAGAAGACTGGATATCAGCGGAAAGTAAAAAATTGGTTAAGGACATCAGTGATAGAAAAAATGCTGACCTTAGACAACGTTCTAGAGTGAAGTGGGCCATAGATGGGGATGAAAATTCGAAGTTTTTCCATGCGCTTATAAATAATCGGAAAGCGTCAAACTTTATTCTGGGATTGACGATTAATGGGGAATGGTGCACGAAACCGGCTCTTGTTAAAAGAGAGGTTCTTTCCTTTTTTCGTAACAAATTTGTCGAAGAGGCTGAATTTCGTCCTCCGTTTTGCTCCGAGGAGTTTAAAACTTTGTCACAATTAAAGAAAGACGGCCTTGTGGCCTCGTTTAGTAAAGAGGAGATCAAGCTTGCTGTGTTTGGTTGCGGCGACGAGCGGGCGCCCGGGCCAGACGGTATTAATTTTAAATTTCTTAAGAAGTTTTGGCATTTATTCGAAGAGGATTTTGGTAAAATTTTCAGCAAGTTTTATGACGATGGGATTATAAATTGCGGATGTAGCTCCTCTTTTATTTGTTTGGTTCCTAAAATCAAGGACCCGGTTTCATTGGGTAATTTTCGACCTATCAACTTGGTTGGTGTTATTAACAAAGTTATATCAAAAGTTTTGGCCAACAGGATGAGAACGGTTCTGGAGGAAGTTATTTCTGACAATCAATCGGCGTTTATGGAAGGAAAGTTCATTTTGGATGGGCCCCTTATCGTCAATGAAGTGATCTCTTGGCTCAAGAAGGAAAAATCTAAGGCGTTTATCATGAAGATTGACTTCGAGAAAGCCTACGACAACGTCAATTGGAATTTCGTGATCTCTGTTTTGAATCAAATGGGTTTTCCTCCTAGGTGGTGCAGTTGGGTGTTGGGGATCCTTAAGTCCGCCAGGTCTTCTGTCTTAGTGAACGGCTCTCCTACGTTCGAATTCAGATGTGCTAAAGGTATGAGGCAAGGAGACCCTCTGTCTCCCTTTCTTTTTCTAGTGGTGATGGAGGCTTTATCCTGTATGATTGTGAAGGCAAAAAAAGCAGGGGTGTTTAAAGGTATCCGGCTGCCCAAAAACGGTCCGGTGTTATCTCATTTGTTCTTCGCGGACGATGCTATCATTCTGGGAGATTGGTCTCTCCAGGAAGTCGTTAAAGTGGTTAGAATTCTTCGGTGTTTTCACATATGCTCTGGGCTCAAAATTAACATTGCGAAATCTAACCTGTTTGGTATTGGAGTTTCGGGATCAGATATTGATGCTATGGCCAGGGTTGTGGGTTGTAAACCGGATTCTCTCCCGTTCACCTATTTGGGATTATTGGTCGGAGCCAACATGAACCGCATCAACAATTGGAAACCGGTCTACGACGTCTTTGAGAAACGCCTTGCCACGTGGAAATCCCACTTATTATCCATTGGGGGAAGGGTCACGGTCATAAAATCTGTGCTAGAAAGCTTGCCGAATTACTATTTTTCTTTATATAAGGCTCCAAAAAAAGTGATTTACGACTTGGAAAGTATTATAAAAAAAATTTTATGGGGCGGATCGAGCAACGATAAGAAGATGCATTGGGTAGGTTGGGATCGGGTGGCGTCGGATAGGAACAAAGGGGGCCTCAGTTTAAGTAAACTCGGAGACACTAATATTGCCTTATTGTCCAAATGGGGTTGTAAATTCAAGTCCGAACCGTTGAACCTTTGGAGAAAAGTGATTGAATCGATCCATTCGAGTAGGACATCGTGGGAATGCATTCCATTTAAGTCGTCAATTGGAGGAGTTTGGTGCAATATAGCGAAGTCTTTTATTAAAACTAAGATCAACGGGCTGCCATTGCGGAGTTGTATCAAAGGTAAAGTTGGTAACGGAGAGACGATTTCTTTTTGGCTCGATGCTTGGATGACGGATGTTCCCTTACGTTTTGCTTTCCCTGCCTTGTTTTCTCTTGAGAATAAGAAAAAGTGTTATGTGGGTGACCGTGTGGACGTGATAGATCCTTGTCGGCAGTGTAAGTGGGATTGGAAAAAGTGTTATGTGGGTAACACCTGTGCCTCCACGGCCATTAAACAAATACCAAACCAATGAAATATTGTATTTCATACTTGGGATTTGTATAAATATGTGTATCATTTGCACATATCAACTCTTGTTCGATTTCAAACTCTAAATCATTTTCTGGAAGGTTATACGCGCACCGATGCGTAAATATAACCAGTTTAACGCAACAAACACTCCGGAATAGTGACATATACTTAACATACCTTAAATAACCTTTACATAACTTAGAAATAAGTTTTGAAGGCTTTGGTATGGCAAAATCAAGTTAAATCACTTACAGGGACTAAAGTTGACAAACTGCGAAAGTATGCCAATTTGAACTGTAACAGACATTCCGGAACATGACCATAAGTTAA
The DNA here is from genome assembly GCA_030545235.1 of Helianthus tuberosus. Classification (NCBI taxonomy): domain Eukaryota; kingdom Viridiplantae; phylum Streptophyta; class Magnoliopsida; order Asterales; family Asteraceae; genus Helianthus; species Helianthus tuberosus. The sequence goes on from CM060417.1 coordinate 106,492,445, forward strand.
ACACACCTTAAATATCCTTTACATAGCTTAGAAATAGGCTTTGAGGGGTTCGGTGTGCTAAAATAAACTTTTGACTCATTCAGGGACTAAAAGTGTCAAAAAGTGCACAAGTTTGCATTTTCGCGCATAACTTACGTTCTGAATACATCTGGACATTCAAAATTTTATGTAAGCATGACTATATTATGCTTTAGTGTTTGGCTAGCAAAAAAATCCATTCTTTGCGTCATTTGGATCGTTTTTCGCGCTTATGCGCATTCCGTCGTAATTAAGCGAACATCGCGTTTGTACGACCAAACGAACCAACATCCGGCATATTTTTGAGCATGTTTCATGTCCACAATGTTTAGGCAACATTTTAGGGCCTTAAAGTTGGCTTTATGGGCCTTAGAAGTGTCGGAAATGGCCTTAAACACGTGCAGGGACTGAAACTGTCAAAACAGAAACTTAATTCTGATCTGTGCAGGCCAGGCGGCCCGCCTCAGTTTCTGATCATTCTCACGCGGGCCGCGTCCGCATGTCTGATCAGATTAGATCGAACAGTCAGCATGTGCCAGCTGTTTTAACCACAACCACAAGCTCACAACTTGCCTAATCAGCTGATAAGGACCATTTTAGGCTACCACAACTTTGCAACACTTGTACGGATACGATTAAGGCACGATATTCGACAAACGATCTTAACGGTTACCCGAAAACTATAAATACCCCACCCCCCATGCTTCAAAATTACAAGAATTCTGATTTGAGAAGCTCTAAGTTGAAACCATTATTTCATACCTGAGCTACTTGGATCGGGATTAGCATTCGGGGACCCTTCGTAAGTATTCTTTCGTTCTTTTATTGCTTTTCGAGTCTTTCGAGTCTGAAAGTCAAACTTTGTTTGACTTTCTACATTGACCAGTTATGGTCAATGCGAAGTTCGTTTGAACTTCGCAACGTGAGTGTAATCATGTTGGTTATAGTCCCTTGGGACTATGCCTACTGATTACCACGTTGTCTAGGGTCGTAGGGTAAGCGATCTAATAAATCGCTTATACCTCAAACCCGACCCATTTGGTCGATCATTAGGATCCGACCAAACACATTAGGTGACCATAGTAGGTAGGGAATAACCTTCCGAGGTTATACCCTATGGTCACATCGTTTGAGTAGTTGTATGATAGGTAGTTTATATGCCTTAGGTAAATTACCAGAATACCCTTTTCATGTATAATTGGTAATTAAGCATATGTAACCTAAACCTTTGTCACATAACTGATTATGTAACATGTTTAGGCATATTCTACTTGTCATAGGACTAGTTAGGCGGTCCGAACGCGTTTCACGCGAACGACGCGTTAAAGTAGCATAAGCTACCTAAACGGGTCGTAATGGGTCGTAAACAATTATGTTAGGTTTCAATTAGTATGTAGGATTTGTTGAACCATATTACACGAGTCTCCATACTCGTTTGGTTTACAAACCCTCATGCTACCCGATCTTCCGATTTTGGTCCGGTTTATTAACATAGTTACCTATATTAGGTGCCGTTTGATATCCGTGATCTCTAGCATTGTTTGGTTGTTACTCAAGGACTACTAAGCAATCTCAAGTGAGTACATAGACCCCTCTTTTACTGTTTTCCAAACTGTTTTGGGGTGGAACACATGTGCCTACTTGTTACTTTCATGCTTTCCTGTTTTCACATCATATACCGGCTATGTTTGTTAGTACATTATAGTACATGATTTCATTACATTTCATGCTAGGTGTGCCCATTGTGTGCATTACTTAGTACATTGTTTTACATTACATTTCATGCTAGGTGTGCCCATTGTGTGCATTACTTGGTACATTGTTTTACATTACATTTCATGCTAGGTGTGCCCATTGTGTGCATTACTTAGTACATCGTTTTACATTACATTTCATGCTAGGTGTGCCCATTGTGTGCATTACTTAGTACATCGTTTTACATTACATTTTCACGCTACGTATGTTCATTTGATTACATACTTAGTGCATCACATGCTTACATTTTTGGTATGACATTTGGTTTGTTTACAATGGAACAATACATTCATTAACATTAATTACGCCGTTCGTTAGTAGGTAGTGGTACCATAGGAATTGACAACTCCCGTTCCGGACATCCCAGGGAAAGGGGATGAAAGGAATGACCGAATTCGATATACATAATTTAGATAAACCTTTAATTTGTTTAAGGGTTTATCGCCACAGTCTCAAGGCTTGGATGTATGCATTTTAACAATACCGCATAGATGTTCGTATCAGTATAGCATGCATTTACACAAAACATAGCTTTGATTTAAACCAAGTTTTACTTCAATACTATGTTCTTGTGCATATGGTTTAGTTGATACATTTCACTAGCCATACATATCATTTTGTTTACATATTACATGATTTACATTGATCATGCATTTCCACAAAACATAGCTTTGATTTAAACCAGGTTTTACTTCAATACTATGTTCTTGTGCATATGGTTTAGTTGATGCATTTCACTAGCCATACAGATCATTTTGGTTACATATTACATGATTTACATTGATCATGCATTTCCACAAAACATAACTTTGATTTAAACCAAGTTTTACTTCAATGCTTTGTTTTGTGCATTTCATCTATGGTTTAGTTGATGCATTTTCACTAGCCATACATATCATTTTGGTTACATATTACATGGTTTACATTTGACACATAAACACTTTTGACATTGGTTATACATTACATGATTTACATTAGACATGAACATTTTACATTGTTGGTTTGGTTTGAGTAAGTGATTAAGTAACGATGCGTGTGTAATATGATACAAGCATGGTGGATACGCCGCTGGTACTTCCTATATATAAGTGTTTGTATGGTATTACATATCGTACCGTTATTTGAATCATTTCAGTTTATGACATATAACATTCTATACAAATAACATACTTTTCACAATATATTGTTTTACAAACAACTTAACTTATACAAACTCATTTTTACATGGTTATTCATTTAACCATGCATTATTCTCTTATTTATACGTATCATCTGAACTTATTGTTTTTCCAATGATTTACAAAGACAAAGCAAATTACAAGGTTCATGACTAAACATTTTCTTAAACATAAGTCATGAATCTTAATTTTCACAAAACCTATGTACTCGCCGGCATTTTTATGCTGACGTACCTATTTTCACATGTGTTTCAGGAAATGAAGCATAGGATTGATCAAGATACACTTAGGCGGACATGGGCCTTAGTGACAATAAAAGATGCAAGACTAGTTATTTATGTTATGTTTCTTTGATTATCAAGACATTGTAACTCATTTATTCAATAAAACAGTATTTAAATTTCCATGTGTTATGAAACAATGATTCTGTTACAACACTCCCCGACGTTTCCGCCACGTTTTGTTGTTTTACGTGGTCGGGGTGTGACAAAAAAGTTGGTATCAGAGCTCATGGTTATAGGGAATTAGGTTATTAGTAATACTTTGACCTAGTCTATAACCTTCTTAGGACCCTAACGCGAGTTTACTTGTGTTTAGTTATAAAACAATACTGTCACCTATCCTTAGGCGACAACCACAACAAGAACATAAATTTCAAAACCGCTTTGAAAAGCAATCATCTGTTCTAGGATGATTGATTACTAGGTTTTGAACCCTCTATTGTAAGGTTTTGAACTCTCTATTATATGGTTTTGAACCCCTTTGAATTTTCTAAATCTCATTAAGGTTTTGGGTTTTAAATAATGTGAACACGTGCAAACTGGAAGGGTGAATGCCTGTATTCTGGGTTTTCTGTCTAGGCAAGCACTTCGTATACATCTCATCAGACGCGAGACCAGTTGTGCTTACCTGGGAATTCTTGGGATGAGTGTTCACTTATAGGCGAGCATGTCTTCGCGATACATTATTTTTGACCCATTTACTTTGATTTGTCACCATCTCATTTGTTTGCCTTAGGTAACAAACAAATGATCACAATTTTTATTCGTTACCATTCAGTATTGATTATCCAATAACCTTTCACTTGTTTCTCCCTATATCTTTCACTTTCCTCTAGAATGCCTCTTCATCACGATGACGCCCAGATATTCAAGCAGACTGCTAAATTCGCTCAGCGAATAGGCGAAGTAGTCCTGAAGACTGTTGAATTAGCTACTGCCATGTATCGTCTCCAGGATGAAGCCACTCAAGAGTCACCAAGACAGGCAGGACCTAGTCAGGTGACAGCACCACCAGCCAAGAAACCAATTGAGGAATCAAAGACCATGGATGAACGATCCCCTAAGAAGTCAAAGAAGCGAAAGGCTTCTCAGAACTTCGCCATGGTCGCTCACAATGGTAAAGCCTTCCCCAACCAACCAGCTCAACCCCCTGCTAGGAAGCCATACAATGGAATTGCACCCTTGTGCAACCAATGTAACCTTCATCATCACCCTAGTGTGAGGTGCCACAAATGTCATATTTGTGGACTTATAGGTCATACAGCAAGGGTTTGCCCAGCTGCAGCTGTATCAAATCAAGCTGGCGACACTCCTGCTCAAGCTCGTTTTTCACGAGGGTCTTGCTACAACTGTGGCGAGATGGGCCATTTCCTAAGGGATTGCCCAAAGCTTGCTAATGCAAATTTGACCCACGGATGAGTAGTTGGCTGAGTAGAAGATGTTGCTGTCTTATGCTTTTGTTTCTTTCGTTTTCTAGTAATGTGAAACAATATGTCTTGTTCATAAATAAAAGTTGTTGTTCGCAATTCTGATATACAAGTATAGTTACATGTGTGTATGGAATTTCCCTATAATACCTACATTAAGGAACTATGTTCCTTACAAATTACTCTTGTGATTTCTCCCTTTCAAGTGATCACTCATAATTTCCTCGAAAATTCTAAGTACTCGTTTCATTCTAAGAAACGAAGTACATGAAATAAAGTGAAATTATGAGTAATTGTGCTTTTTGCACATCAGTACCTTTGAATCCTTGGTTAAATAACTAAGGGTATTTCCAAATCTCATACCCATTACGTTTTGATTTTTCAACATATACAATACAAGTATTTCAAAAACAATCTTCATGATCTCAAAACATTTCATATAGTTTGAAAACAATTTTTCTAAATGCATTGTCTATGTTATTACAAAAACATTGGCCATGTTATCAAAACCAACCTTTATAATTTCAAAATATTTCATATAGTCTGAAGGCAATATTAACACAATACATTTTCTTATCAAGTGCATGATTTCGAAAAGCATCATTCATGTCTTTCAAAAACCTTATACATAATTTCAAAATTTATCTCGCATGATTTTAAAACATTTTGTAAATATATCTACCTAATACACCTACCTTATGATTTCAAAAGTATTATATATAAGGTTTCAAAAACGCTAAACACATTTTTCTTAAAAGAACCCCATGCACAGTTTTCAAAAATATTTTCCTCATACATTGACTTAACCTTCAAATTCTGCTTCATATGTCGCCTTGACATATCAAGCATCTCAACTTCATAAGCATTTTTACATCATGTTTTGACTTAAGCACCTCCAGTGCAAGGTTTCAAAACATCTTCAACTTCTAAAATCCATATGGGATCTTTTTATCTTCACATTTAGACCCTTGTGGATGATCATCATTCAAATCAGAGTCCTTAACTGGATTCCTTATGTACCTTAATTCGAACATTTCGGTTCCTATTAATCGAAATCTAATTTTATTCTTGAATCTTTCTATCTTTATAGTTAGATTCCTGATAATGTTTAAAGTACCAAATGAAATTCACGAGATAGATTCCTAGTGTGCTTTAAATACATGTGCTCTGTTAGCAGAACAAACTTCTGGTTAAACAAATTTGTGGTTATGTGACTATGTGTTTATGCATCTTATGTTTTCTTTTATGCATTTTTGTGTTTTTGTATACTCTGGATATTCGTTATCCAAATCCTCGCAGAATCTTTCATATCTTCATATGAGGAATTCGTAGCAGGATAGTCAAAAGGTACTACCTTAAATCCTTAATGGGCTTCTATGTAATAGTTAAGACCCTTGGATTATATAGTACCACTCCATGATTCATAAGAGACCCTTTAGTGGTCTAGTAAAAAAGATTGATTCACAATTTGGTTAAAGAACGACATCTAGTGATGTAGCTGAACAGACTCCTTGATAGTCTATTTAGATCATTTATTGATTTAATTAAAAGGACTCTATGGCGGTCTAGTCACACTCATCACAGGATTGTTCATTTGGTTTTCCCCTACACATTATAAAATAGACTGTGTGAACTATGCAAGGAATTGTCTAATTATGGACGCGTACATAATTATGAAATTTAGTGCACAGAAACCCAGTAATATTTATTATGTGTAAGAACCGATAGTGACAACAATAACGAAATGAGAACGATGTAATGGAGGTACGGTGGACGCACCAATGACGCTTTATATACTGGTATATAAGTATCCCTCTTACATTGCAATCATGATATTATTAAAGTTACTAGAAGTTCAGAACCCTAACCAATGTTGTTCGATCTTTTCAACAACATGTTTTCAAGCTCTCACAAGTTTCCTCTAAATAAATTTCGGGACGAAATTTCCTAAAGTAAGGGAGACTGTAACACCTGTGCCTCCATGGCCATTAAACAAATACCAAACCAATGAAATATTGTATTTCATACTTGGGATTTGTATAAATATGTGTATCATTTGCACATATCAACTCTTGTTCGATTTCAAACTCTAAATCATTTTCTGGAAGGTTATACGCGCACCGATGCGTAAATATAACCAGTTTAACGCAACAAACACTCCGGAATAGTGACATATACTTAACATACCTTAAATAACCTTTACATAACTTAGAAATAAGTTTTGAAGGCTTTGGTATGGCAAAATCAAGTTAAATCACTTACAGGGACTAAAGTTGACAAACTGTGAAAGTATGCCAATTTGAACTGTAACAGACATTCCGGAACATGACCATAAGTTAAACACACCTTAAATATCCTTTACATAGCTTAGAAATAGGCTTTGAGGGGTTCGGTGTGCTAAAATAAACTTTTGACTCATTCAGGGACAAAAAGTGTCAAAAAGTGCACAAGTTTGCATTTTCGCGCATAACTTACGTTCTGAATACATCCGGACATCCAAAATTTTATGTAAGCATGACTATATTATGCTTTAGTGTTTGGCTTGCAAAAAAATGCATTCGTTGCGTCATTTGGATCGTTTTTCGCGCTTATGCGCATTCCGTAGTAATTAAGCGAACATCGCGTTTGTACGACCAAACGAACCAACATCCGGCATATTTTTGAGCATGTTTCATGTCCACAATGTTTAGGCAACATTTTAGGGCCTTAAAGTTGGCTTTATGGGCCTTAGAAGTGTCGGAAATGGCCTTAAACACGTGCAGGGACTGAAACTGTCAAAACAGAAACTTAATTCTGATCTGTGCAGGCCAGGCGCCCCGCCTCAGTTTCTGATCATTCTCACGCGGGCCGCGTCCGCATGTCTGATCAGATTAGATCGAACAGTCAGCATGTTCCAGCTGTTTTAACCACAACCACAAGCTCACAACTTGCCTAATCAGCTGATAAGGACCATTTTAGGCTACCACAACTTTGCAACACTTGTACGGATGCGATTAAGGCACGATATTCGACAAACGATCTTAACGGTTACCCGAAAACTATAAATACCCCACCCCCCATGCTTCAAAATTACAAGAATTCTGATTTGAGAAGCTCTAAGTTGAAACCATTGTTTCATACCTGAGCTACTTGGATCGGGATTAGCATTCAGGGACCCTTCGTAAGTATTCTTTCGTTCTTTTATTGCTTTTCGAGTCTTTCGAGTCTGAAAGTTAAACTTTGTTTGACTTTCTACATTGACCAGTTATGGTCAATGCGAAGTTCGTTTGAACTTCGCAACGTGAGTGTAATCGTGTTGGTTATAGTCCCTTGGGACTATGCCTACTGATTACCACGTTGTCTAGGGTCGTAGGGTAAGCGATCTAATAAATCGCTTATACCTCGAACCCGACCCATTTGGTCGATCATTAGGATCCGACCAAACACATTAGGTGACCATAGTAGGTAGGGAATAACCTTCCGAGGTTATACCCTATGGTCACATCGTTTGAGTAGTTGTATGATAGGTAGTTTATATGCCTTAGGTAAATTACCAGAATACCCTTTTCATGTATAATTGGTAATTAAGCATATGTAACCTAAACCTTTGTCACATAACTGATTATGTAACATGTTTAGGCATATTCTACTTGTCATAGGACTAGTTAGGCGGTCCGAACGCGTTTCACGCGAACGACGCGTTAAAGTAGCATAAGCTACCTAAACGGGTCGTAATGGGTCATAAACAATTATGTTAGGTTTCAATTAGTATGTAGGATTTGTTGAACCATATTACACGAGTCTCCATACTCGTTTGGTTTACAAACCCTCATGCTACCCGATCTTCCGATTTAGGTCCGGTTTATTAACATAGTTACCTATATTAGGTGCCGTTTGATATCCGTGATCTCTAGCATTGTTTGGTTGTTACTCAAGGACTACTAAGCAATCTCAAGTGAGTACATAGACCCCTCTTTTACTGTTTTCCAAACTGTTTTGGGGTGGAACACATGTGCCTACTTGTTACTTTCATGCTTTCCTGTTTTCACATCATATACCGGCTATGTTTGTTAGTACATTATAGTACATGATTTCATTACATTTCATGCTAGGTGTGCCCATTGTGTGCATTACTTAGTACATTGTTTTACATTACATTTCATGCTAGGTGTGCCCATTGTGTGCATTACTTGGTACATTGTTTTACATTACATTTCATGCTAGGTGTGCCCATTGTGTGCATTACTTAGTACATCGTTTTACATTACATTTCATGCTAGGTGTGCCCATTGTGTGCATTACTTAGTACATCGTTTTACATTACATTTTCACGCTACGTATGTTCATTTGATTACATACTTAGTGCATCACATGCTTACATTTTTGGTATGACATTTGGTTTGTTTACAATGGAACAATACATTCATTAACATTAATTACGCCGTTCGTTAGTAGGTAGTGGTACCATAGGAATTGACAACTCCCGTTCCGGACATCCCAGGGAAAGGGGATGAAAGGAATGACCGAATTCGATATACATAATTTAGATAAACCTTTAATTTGTTTAAGGGTTTATCGCCACAGTCTCAAGGCTTGGATGTATGCATTTTAACAATACCGCATAGATGTTCGTATCAGTATAGCATGCATTTACACAAAACATAGCTTTGATTTAAACCAAGTTTTACTTCAATACTATGTTCTTGTGCATATGGTTTAGTTGATACATTTCACTAGCCATACATATCATTTTGTTTACATATTACATGATTTACATTGATCATGCATTTCCACAAAACATAGCTTTGATTTAAACCAGGTTTTACTTCAATACTATGTTCTTGTGCATATGGTTTAGTTGATGCATTTCACTAGCCATACAGATCATTTTGGTTACATATTACATGATTTACATTGATCATGCATTTCCACAAAACATAACTTTGATTTAAACCAAGTTTTACTTCAATGCTTTGTTTTGTGCATTTCATCTATGGTTTAGTTGATGCATTTTCACTAGCCATACATATCATTTTGGTTACATATTACATGGTTTACATTTGACACATAAACACTTTTGACATTGGTTATACATTACATGATTTACATTAGACATGAACATTTTACATTGTTGGTTTGGTTTGAGTAAGTGATTAAGTAACGATGCGTGTGTAATATGATACAAGCATGGTGGATACGCCGCTGGTACTTCCTATATATAAGTGTTTGTATGGTATTACATATCGTACCGTTATTTGAATCATTTCAGTTTATGACATATAACATTCTATACAAATAACATACTTTTCACAATATATTGTTTTACAAACAACTTAACTTATACAAACTCATTTTTACATGGTTATTCATTTAACCATGCATTATTCTCTTATTTATACGTATCATCTGAACTTATTGTTTTTCCAATGATTTACAAAGACAAAGCAAATTACAAGGTTCATGACTAAACATTTTCTTAAACATAAGTCATGAATCTTAATTTTCACAAAACCTATGTACTCGCCGGCATTTTTATGCTGACGTACCTATTTTCACATGTGTTTCAGGAAATGAAGCATAGGATTGATCAAGATACACTTAGGCGGACATGGGCCTTAGTGACAATAAAAGATGCAAGACTAGTTATTTATGTTATGTTTCTTTGATTATAAAGACATTGTAACTCATTTATTCAATAAAACAGTATTTAAATTTCCATGTGTTATGAAATAATGATTCTGTTACAACACTCCCCGACGTTTCCGCCACGTTTTGTTGTTTTACATGGTCGGGGTGTGACAAAAAAGTTGGTATCAGAGCTCATGGTTATAGGGAATTAGGTTATTAGTAATACTTTGACCTAGTCTATAACCTTCTTAGGACCCTAACGCGAGTTTACTTGTGTTTAGTTATAAAACAATACTGTCACCTATCCTTAGGCGACAACCACAACAAGAACATAAATTTCAAAACCGCTTTGAAAAGCAATCATCTGTTCTAGGATGATTGATTACTAGGTTTTGAACCCTCTATTGTAAGGTTTTGAACTCTCTATTATATGGTTTTGAACCCCTTTGAATTTTCTAAATCTCATTAAGGTTTTGGGTTTTAAATAATGTGAACACGTGCAAACTGGAAGGGTGAATGCCTGTATTCTGGGTTTTCTGTCTAGGCAAGCACTTCGTATACATCTCATCAGACGCGAGACCAGTTGTGCTTACCTGGGAATTCTTGGGATGAGTGTTCACTTATAGGCGAGCATGTCTTCGCGATACATTATTTTTGACCCATTTACTTTGATTTGTCACCATCTCATTTGTTTGCCTTAGGTAACAAACAAATGATCACAATTTTTATTCGTTACCATTCAGTATTGATTATCCAATAACCTTTCACTTGTTTCTCCCTATATCTTTCACTTTCCTCTAGAATGCCTCTTCATCACGATGACGCCCAGATATTCAAGCAGACTGCTAAATTCACTCAGCGAATAGGCGAAGTAGTCCTGAAGACTGTTGAATTAGCTACTGCCATGTATCGTCTCCAGGATGAAGCCACTCAAGAGTCACCAAGACAGGCAGGACCTAGTCAGGTGACAGCACCACCAGCCAAGAAACCAATTGAGGAATCAAAGACCATGGATGAACGATCCCCTAAGAAGTCAAAGAAGCGAAAGGCTTCTCAGAACTTCGCCATGGTCACTCACAATGGTAAAGCCTTCCCCAACCAACCAGCTCAACCCCCTGCTAGGAAGCCATACAATGGAACTGCACCCTTGTGCAACCAATGTAACCTTCATCATCACCCTAGTGTGAGGTGCTACAAATGTCATATTTGTGGACTTATAGGTCATACAGCAAGGGTTTGCCCAGCTGCAGCTGTATCAAATCAAGCTGGCGACACTCCTGCTCAAGCTCGTTTTTCACGAGGGTCTTGCTACAACTGTGGCGAGATGGGCCATTTCCTAAGGGATTGCCCAAAGCTTGCTAATGCAAATTTGACCCACGGATGAGCAGTTGGCTGAGTAGAAGATGTTGCTGTCTTATGCTTTTGTTTCTTTCGTTTTCTAGTAATGTGAAACAATATGTCTTGTTCATAAATAAAAGTTGTTGTTCGCAATTCTGATATACAAGTATAGTTACATGTGTGTATGGAATTTCCCTATAATACCTACATTAAGGAACTATGTTCCTTACAAATTACTCTTGTGATTTCTCCCTTTCAAGTGATCACTCATAATTTCCTCGAAAATTCTAAGTACTCGTTTCATTCTAAGAAACGAAGTACATGAAATAAAGTGAAATTATGAGTAATTGTGCTTTTTGCACATCAGTACCTTTGAATCCTTGGTTAAATAACTAAGGGTATTTCCAAATCTCATACCCATTACGTTTTGATTTTTCAACATATACAATACAAGTATTTCAAAAACAATCTTCATGATCTTAAAACATTTCATATAGTTTGAAAACAATTTTTTGAATTGTTTGATCTCAAAACATCTCAAAACATTTCATATAGTTAAATAACTAAGGGTATTTCCAAATCTCATACCCATTACTTTATGTTTTACAACATATTTGAATTGTTTGATGTTTTCTAGTTATACTTTTATTTTATTTAGTTGATCATTTCTTGTTTTAATGTTCAATTTTATTAGCTTGTTTATTTTACTAAGTCAAATAGTTATTAAAGCTATAAAACAATCCTGTTTGTTTACGTTAATTATTTATTTAAAATATGGAAGGTTATTTTGTTAGATATTATGTCCGGTTCGATAAGTCAACGCTGCCGACCGGGTCTTGACCCGTAAGAGTTACACCTTGGGCAACGAACTAAAATCCACTTAACCTGTTTAACTGGTAATTACAAACAACATACGAGACAGATCATAATTATATTTATGATCATAAGCGGGTATTAACTGAGAGACGGGTACATGGACCGGGTGACAAGAATACTCACCCTACGCCACTTGTCGCGCATGCACCTTTGCTGCGTCACATGTCGTACATGCGTCCACCTACCGCCACTTATCATGCATGCGTGGCACTTGGCGAACATGCACTTTGGTTCTTGCTTTTATAAGGAAGAGATGAACAAGAGGTTGAGTCAGTTGTTGCAACAAGACAAAATGCTCTCAACAACACCACATACACAACCAAGCCGCCGTCGCCGCCCCGCCTCTGCCGCCCCGCCTCAGCCGTCCCGCCACTGCCAGCCGCCATCTGCCGCCCCGGTTTGCCGCCGCCTCCTTCGTCGCGTTTCATTGGTTCGTTTACTAGCACTTGTTTGTTGAACCTCCGTGTCTCGACCGGTTAGTCATTAACCGAGGTATAATTTTTCTCATCGGTAGTTAAATATATTTTATTATTCTCGTACTTGTCTGTAACCGGATCCTGTCGGGTTTCGTTTTGTTGATCATTATTCCGCTGCGTTTTATTAATTAACTCGTTTAATTAATTAACTATTATTTATTGAACCGGGTTTTTGATAAATAAAATTTTGACCGATCACCACGGAAACCCAACAGTGGCATCAGAGCCTTGGTTACAACATACGAGTCGGTACCGGTCTTTTAACCAGGATTAGAACACAAACTTTATTTATTTAAAGTTTCTGATCTAAGTAGTTTTTTTTAAGGGCACTTTATTTTTGTTCAATATTTTATTTGTTTGCTTGACCAAAACATTGCCCGGTTTATTTTGTGATTGTTGTGCGATGGTGTAAATCCGGCCCGACCTTATTTTTAGTTGTATATTTTATTCGGTTTTGTAATTATCATTTTTGGCCACCGAGATGGTTCAAAGTTGTAATAGATTAGTTTATGGTTTTGGCCCGTCTTGTGGTTCAAAGTTGTAATAGATAGGCCTTTTTGTCTTTCTTGTATTTACTTGATAAATATTGTTGATACGAAGACCCGAAGCAAAACCGAATGCCAAGAGGAGTCTTGGAGTTAGTGGGAGTTGCTCAAGACAACAAGATGCACTCAAGTCCATCCGTGTGGTTGTTTGTGTGTTGTGACCCCATGACCCGTTTGATCTTGCTATTAGGCTCTAGCAAGATCGAACAATTTTGGCCATATGGATTTACATATTTATCTTGCTATTGTGGTTGCTTTTATCTTATAAATTATTATAACGTAACTGTTATGGGTCATTTTCTAAGCATACATATCTTGACCAATATCCTGCTTTTATTGTTTATTTGTGACCAGGATGCTGGACGAGGATATTGCTAACATCTTGGGCGATATCCTGAGGTTGATCGAATTAATCACGTGCAGTTTAAAGACTGGGACTTGCCAACGGTCAAATGGACTTCATCTCCTCAAGACTCGGGCGTATTTGTTATGGGAGAGACGTTGAACCCGAAAGACTTGGTCTACAACATTTGACTGAGGAATATTCGCTGGATCCCGGTTATTTAGGATAGTTTGTTACATTTGTTTTACTATAAATAGATGGGGGCGGATCAGATTAAGGCACAACGCAACTTTCACACACTCTCAAACACTTTTGCTTTCTAGCTCACTGCAAACACTACACACAACACTTGTATTCGAATTACATTGTAACACATAGTTGATCCGCACCACATCCTGCATTGTATCCTGATATTTGAAGCAATAGAAGAACAAGGCAGCTGCGATTGTCAGCTCCCAAGGTTTTATGCCGGCGATCTAGATTGATCAAGGGCTTTCCTCGTACATCTCGTGTCAACCTTTACTTTTCTGCTCATTGTTTGATCATAGATACAGCTCTATATCTTGAGCCGTATCCTGAAACTGTTTTTATAACTAACTTGGTTAACATATTTTTCACACATAATTTTAGCACACTACCTCACTTAACTAATTTGATCACTAAATTGCTTCGGTAATTTTTGACCAAAACAATTTGGCGCCCACCGTAGGGCAAGTGGTGCTACTTTTACTAAAAATCTTTGTGAAATCGTTAATCGATTTTCTGTTTTCAAAACTTTTTGCCACATTGTTTATAATGGCCTCAAGATCAAACATGAGCTCCTCCACTATGTCTGCTGCAACCTCTGCTACTACCGGTTCGGTGCTTCCACCACCTCCTCCAAGGATGCCATTTTCTTCACAACCTCAAGATGTTATCCCTACTCAGAGTGTTCAGGGATCTGCTCCCGTTTTAGCCTCTAATGATGAAATTCTAACTTTATTTGGAAGTGTGCAGGAACAAATGAGGCAGCAACAGGAAACTAACCAAATGCTATTAAGAGAAATACAACTCTTAAAAGCTAGCTCGAGTAGACCTGCTGAAGAAACTGTCACTCCTATATAGCCCAGGGCTTTGAACTTCAGTTCCGCAGTTTACACTTAGGATAACAGGGGGAATATCGTCCCAAGCCATTCTCAGAATCATACCCCCGAGATACCCTCCTCGGTCAGGATGTCAACTGTGAGGAGTTCAGGATATGCTTCAGGATATGGCCAAAATCCTCAGACCGGTAATGTGTCAAATAATAATGTTCTTGCTACTAACAACAATGGCTCTTTGCAGGATGCAGGTATGACGTCAACATTTACCAGGGAGCTCCAGAAATTGAAGGACATGATATCCAGTGTACTTGGAGTGGTCCAGCCAATTCCAGAAGTATCCCAAGACAGCCACAGGATATCCCGCTTTGCATATCCTATCTGTGATGCTGAAATCCCAAAAAAGATTTCAGACTCCCAACATGAAGCTGTATGATGGGACTACGGATCCTGAAGAGCATATTGCCCAGTATAGGGAAAGAATGGAGATCAACCCTATCCCTCCGGAACTCAAGGAAGCATGCTTGTGCAAGGTTTTTGGATCTACCCTGACAGGATCAGCCTTAAAATGGCTATTAAATGTTCCTCCTCACTCAATTACTTCGTTTGCTCATTTGGTTAATTTATTTAATAGTCAGTTTTCTTGCAGCCGGAGTTTTGAGAAACTAACCAGTGATCTTTACAGGATAACTCAAGGGCCTCAGGAATCCTTGAGGGATTATGTGAACAAATTCAGTCGAGAATCCTTGGATATCCCACATGTTGATGTTGCAACAGCTGTGCAAGCTTTTAAGATGGGGTTACAAAAGGATTCTCAGTTTTATCAGGATCTTGTAATGAATCCCTGCAGGAATCTCGACGAAGCTCGTAACAGGGCTTTGAGATATATCCGTTTGGAAGATGACAAGAAGATGCAGGAGAGGATGAATTCTACCTCAACCTATGAATCAACTAACAGGGAATCAGAATCCTCATATAAGCCATATCGCTCCAAGCCATATGGCAGAAATGATAACAAGAAAGTGAATGCTGTTGAAGACGAGGATCCTGAAGAATATCCTGACTTATCTGAATACTGCTTTTATGTTAATATACCTAAGTTAATGTATGCTATGCAGGGTTTAGGGGACAAAGCTAGGTGGCCTCGAAAGAACCAGCAGAAAGCTGATTGGAAGGATAAATCCAAATGGTGTGCCTTCCATGAAGACTTCGGACATGTGACCGAGGATTGCATTGCTTCAAGGAAAGAAATAAGTTACCTGTTAAGCAAAGGGTATCTGAAGGACTTGCTGGGAAGAAAGAAGAATAAAGGGCAGGATCCCGAGAAGGATCCTGAACGAGCAGCATCACCCCAAGCAGATGCCAAGATAATTAACTTTATTTCAGGAGGATCCGACATTTGTGGGACTTCGTATTCGCCGGCTAAGAGACATGCAAAGGAAGCTAAGAGTGAAAGGGGAGACAAACCAGTCAGGATGACTACCCTCACAACTGATAAAGTGATCACTTTCGATAGTGATGACAGGGATACTGTTCAGGATCCTCACCATGATGCTTTGGTAATAACATTATATGTGGCTAACCATTTTGTACGCAGGATATTGGTGGACAACGGTAGTTCTGTCAATATAATTCAGCTGGAAACATTGAAAAGGATGAATGTATCTCCGATGGACATTACTTCGAAGTCCACTGTGCTCGTTGGTTTCAGTGGAGAAGCTAGAAATACTGTAGGAGAGATAAAGTTACCAGTATACGTTGAAGGGGTCAACTCGATACAACGCTTCTGTGTGATGGACTCCTTATCCTGCTATAACATCATACTGGGAAGACCATGGATTCACGATATGAAGGCTGTGCCATCAACATATCACCAATGCATCAAGATCCCTACCCCTTGGGGAGTTGTCAAGGTTGAAAGTGATCAGGAGGAGGCGAAAGAATGCTACTCATCCTCGATGAAATCCTCAACCAAGCCTAATCAAGCATAGCAATTAAAGATGCGAGCCCGGGATACCTTGGAAGCTTCGGAGCAGGATGTGAAGAAAATTATCCTGGATCAGGATAATCCTGATATCTCGGTGCTCGTAGGAACCAATATCCCTCAGGATATTGAAGAGCAGTTAACTAACTTTTTGAAATGCAGGATGTCAACGTTTGCATGGAAGCATGAGGATATGACAGGTATATCCAAAGACATTATTACTCACAAGCATGGAATTGACAGGTCGTTCAAGCCTGTTCAGCAAAAAAGAAGGAAGTTTGCTCCCAAGCGGAATATAATCATCCAAGAGGAAGTTGAAAGATTGTTAAAGTCCAAAATGATCAGAGAAGTCAAGTTCCCAAGATGGTTGGCGAATGTGGTCGTAGTGCAGAAGAAAAATGGGAAATGGAGAGTCTGTGTAGATTACACAGACTTGAATAAGGCTTGTTCTAAAGACCCGTTCCCCCTTCCTCATATCGATGCAATGGTGGATGCTACTGCTGGGCATGAAATGTTAACGTTCATGGACGCATCCTCAGGATTTCAGCAGATTCAAATGGAGCCTTCGGACCAGGAGGATACTGCTTTCATGACACCAACAGGTATATATTGCTATACTGCTATGCCTTTCGGTTTGAAAAATGCAGGTGCAACATACCAGAGATTAGTGAACATGATGTTCAAAGATAAGCTGGGGGACACCATGGAGGTATATATTGACGATATGGTGGTGAAATCTAAAAAGGCTGAGGATCACCTCCAGGATATCAAGGGAGCATTTGATATCCTGGATCAGTATAACATGAAGCTGAATCCTGCTAAGTGCCATTTCGGAGTGGGGGCAGGAAAGTTTCTAGGATATATGGTGACGAAAAGGGGGATAGAGGCAAGCCCGGAGCAGATTAAAGCTATCCTGGATATAAAATCACCCTCGAATATGAAGGACGTTCAACGGTTAACAGGCCGAGTAGCAGCTTTGAACAGATTTATTTCAAGATCCTCAGAAAAATGCAAGGAATTCTATGATATCCTCAAGAAGAATAAGAAATTTGAATGGCGAGCAAAGCATGAAGCAGCCTTGCAGGATTTGAAGCGATATCTCTCAACTGCACCTCTATTGATGAAGCCTGAAAATGGTGAACCACTATCCCTGTTGTTAGGGGAGGATTTCTTAATAACCTGTGATCCTCAAGTGTTATCCTGTTTGGTGATCCTTGCTTCTGTGACAGTTAGTGATCCTCAGAAGTACTTCAGGATCAGGATCATGGATCATCCTAAGGATCCTTATGCTAATGATTGTTCACTTTGAATTCGGTATTGTTTTGCAGGAGTACCGGCTTGGACTTGGTCATGGCGATATTCCTGGAGCTTATTCCCTTCAATTCTGCACGTGCTTGACCATTGTGAACGTTATGGAGAACGTGGGGAGAAGGCACAAAATGCGGACAGTTAGTTAAGCTAGATATTTTCTAATTTTAAGGGGGTAGCGAGCTAATTTTTAGAACACTTGGCTATTTTTGGCTACACACACTCGTACAACTGCACTCACCAGCTCTCGACAAAACACTTAGCATTTTTCATACATTTCTACACAATACACTATAGTGATCCTTGTACTTAGCTCGCTATCATCCGAAGTTGTAAAAGTATTATTGTTTAATTTGAGTTGGTGATCGGTAGTTTCCATCACCCGAGGTTTTTTATGCCGGAGATCATTCATTGATCAAGGGCTTTTTCCTCGTATAAATCTTTGTGTCTCCTGTGCAATTCATTTCTGAGTGATCCTCATTGTTGTTTACCAATTCAAGCATCATACCCCGTAACAGAGAGTTTGGTTGCATTATCCTCGTCTGATTTTTGACCAAAACAGTTTGGCGCCCACCGTGGGGCAATTGGTGCTTCATTCCTAAGAAATTATCATTTTTGTGATCATTTCGGTTCGTTACATCCAAGCAGATGGCTTCATCATCAAAGAACACCTCCAGTGCGATGTCTGCAGTTAATTCATCCCAGGGCATTCCACCTTTGCCTCCACCACCTTCTGGACCTCAGAAAAATGCCGAGAAGAAACCAACTCCCATTTTCTCAAAACCTCCAACTTCTTCTGCTTCTTATACTCCCACTACTAGTGACTTGTTTACTCTGATTTTGCAGATGAAGGATCATATACAGCAGTAGGATAAGACCAATGAAAGGATTCTTAGAAAAATTGGAGACATCAAGAAACAGAAGAGATCGGCAGAGGATCATTCCCCACTGATGCCCAGATCTTTGAATTTCGATACTCCGGTTATAACTTCCCAGCCTTCAGTGGTTCCAGACGTTCAATATGTGGGAGGACCAAAGGGAGTGCATTACGGATCATCAGCAATGACTCAGGCCTCAGGGTCATACTTCCAACCAGCAGGATCCCATCCTCAGCATATAGGATCCTTCGTAAGCTCAGGAGGATACTCAGAAGCGCAGCAGATTCAAGGGTTCTGGCCGTTTCAAGGATCCTCCCAGGTTCAAGGATCCTCCTGTGTTCCAGGATCCTCCCAGGTTCAAGGATCCTCTCAGTTTCAAGGATCCTCCCTGGTTCAAGGATCCTCTCAGTTTCAAGGATCCTCCCAGGGTCAAGGATCTTCCTACATCCCAGGATCCTCGCAGGTTCTAGGATCCTCTCAGTTTCATGGATCCTTCCAGATTCCGGGATCCTTAAGGAGTTTGCAATCAGGGAGTTCCGATATCCATCAGGGAGATTGTTTTGGTCAAAAAATCTGATGAGGATAATACAACCAAACTCTCTGTTACGAGGTATGATGCTTGAATTGGTTTATAGCAATAAGGATCACTATGAAAAATAAATAACAAGTGACACAAGGTTTATACGGGGAAAAAGCCCTTGATCAAGAGTTGATCTCCGGCACAAAAAACCCCGGGTGATGGAAACTACCGATCACCAAGCTCAAATAAATCAGTAAATGTTTACAACTTCAGATAGTAACGAGCTAGGTACAAGGATCACTATGGTGAAATGTGTAAAAGTGAGTGAAGACTGTTAAGTATTTGCCGGAAGCTTCAAGAGTGCAATTATACGAGAGTGTGTGTAGCTGAAAATGGCTAAGTGTTCTAATTACTAGCTCGTCACCCCTTTAAAAATAGAAGTTAACTATGCTAACAAACTATCTGATTTTTGTGCCATGCTCCCACGTTCTCCACAACGTCCATTTCCAGTCAAACGTGTGCGAAATACCCATGGAATATTCCATAGTAACGTCGCCAAGACCAAGTCAAGCTTGTTACTCCTGCAAAATAATACGAAACATAAACAAACAATCGTTAGTATGAGGATCCTTAAGGTGATCCATGATCCTGATCCTGAAGCTCTTCTGAGGATCACTATCTGTCACAGAAGTAAGGATCATTTATTAGGATAACAAGTAAGGATCACTAATTGTTAGAAAATCCTCTCCTAAGAATTGCCCCCAAAATATAAGGAGTAATATGTAAAATGAACGAATTATATTTTCTTGATCTTATCCGCAACTAACTAACGGATATATAGCCGTTGATGTAGAACTATCCGTTGCAACTATGACGTCACAGAAGTGACAACCCTGCACAATCATGATTATAAATAGGAGATATAGATAGGATCGTTTGCATTTAAATTTCAGAGATACTCCCTTTATAACCGCATCCGAAGATAAACAGGTATTCTCTCTTCATCTTCCTCCTTCTTTTGCTCTGTTTTCCGTCTCTTTCCATCATTCTGTCAAAAATGTTGTTCCGGAACTCCCCAGCTAAGGATCACCCGAAAAACAGCCCACTGAAGAGCCAGGGGATCATCGAAGATTCCATAAAAGAACGCTGCTGTTTCACCGATCCGCAGATTGATAGGATCCGCCACTGTTTCCCGGCAAACACCGTGTTTAAATCTTTTGATCCCAATGCCCTGAGTGATCATATTTCCGACAACTGGGTTGCTTTTCCTGTCACTCCGTTCACCATAGGCTATACATATCCTTTTCCAGCCTTCACCCAATCTTTCTTTTCCCTAACCGGCATCTCTTATATCCAAGCCATGCCGATGATCTGGAGGGTTTTGTATACCCTTGAAAGGATCATCGAGCAGGAAGGAATAGACCTAGGAATGTCAGAGCTGGGAGAGCTGTATGATCTTACTACCTTTGGTTCTCATCGTTATTTATTCAAACGTAAACCTGGTGAGGAACACCCGATCTTCAAAGCTACCAAGAATGATACTAACTGGAAGCGGCGTTTCTTTTTCGTCAAGAGAGATTCTATTTCTGACGGGAAGGATCTACCCAGGAAATGGGCTACCCATGGTAGGGTGGAGGATCCTGAGAAGGATCACCAGAGAACTTTCTTTTGATATAAGGATCACTTATATACTTTTGCTTTCTTGTTATGCAGCTATCACCGTCTCACACCTCAGACTGTCTCCAGCTGCCAAAGAGAGACTCGCCGCTTTCAAGAGACTTGATCCTGAAACAAGATCTTTCAAGACAACCACCCAGGATTCTCAGGAGGTATCCTCAGGCTCTGTCACGATGTCAAGTAAGTATCTTTGTTTAAAAATTTAAATAAATAGTGAAATATAAGTGAAGTAAAGATACTTATCTTGTTTTGGTTGTATAGGTGCTGGAAAATCTTCCAAGCCTGCCTCCCAATTCAACGCGGCTGACCTTGATGTTGTTCGATCCAGGAAGAAGAGGTCCACTACCAGTCCTAGCATCTCCATTCCCAAGGCACCCTCTAAAGGAAGGGGTGGCAAGAAGAGGAAAACTTCTGACACAGAGGACCTACAAGGCCTGCCACTGATCCGCCACCAGTTCCTTGAATACTTCAATGAGGTAAGGATCACCAATTCTGCCTAGGTATCCTACTCATTTGAGGATCACCTTATCTTGAACTGCTTTATCTTTTTCTTTGCAGAAATTTGCTGAGATTGAAGATTATGTGGGAAGCGTCGAGGAGCAGGATAAGAAGATTGCTGACCTCCAACAAGTTGCAGTGCTTAAGGATCTTAAGATTGCTGATCTTGAAAAAGCCCTCCAAGATGCCAAGACTAAAACGGCTAAAATCCTGATCGACATTGACTATGAAAAGCATGATCTCATAGAAGGTGCAAAGGTCTCTGCTGCCATCACAATGTATCAGAAAAAACTAAAGATGGCCCAGGAAGCTCAAGATCCTAACTTCGACAGAAGCAGCTGGGATGTTGAGGGCTGGAAAGCAAGGTTGGCTGATCTTGAAGATGATGAAGAGGCTGAGGAGGTTTTGGCGATCGAGGCTGGAGGCAGTGGGAAGGATCAGGTTAAGGATACCGAAGCTGGAGGGGATGAGGATGCAGCGAAGGTGTAGGCTGCACAATTGGGCGATGATGGAAATTTCTAGACATAGCCGGAGCCCAATTTTTTTAGTTTGATGGTTTGTACTGAACAATAGTTTTTAGGATTAAGGATCTAGGATCCTTCAGACAATAGGTAGGATTGCAAATGGTGGAGGGATCCTCTGTTTGGGGGATGAAGCCATTGTGATCCTGCCGCCTTTATATATTCCTGCACTACTTTGAACCTATTATCATGGACACCCTTTACCTACCCCAGCGGACGGGCCACGTATTGCTGGTAGATGCTCGGGGTAGGTAATTTTGACAACCTTTTAAGGGTTAATCTTTTGTTAATAAAACCTTAATCTTTTGTCGCTTATCTTGTATTGTTATCCTTTTTGTCTCTTTAATTCTCAATTGTTTTGATGTACACTTATTGAATAAGCAATTTTGAATAAGCCAGATTGAAAATATTTAGGATATGATCTGTTAGGGGAGGATTTTCTAACAATTAGTGATCCTTACTTGTTATCCTAATAAATGATCCTTACTTCTGTGACAGATAGTGATCCTCAGAAGAGCTTCAGGATCAGGATCTTGGATCACCTTAAGGATCCTCTTACTAACGATTGTTTGTTTGTGTTTCGTATTATTTTGCAGGAGTAACAAGCTTGACTTGGTCTTGGCAACGTTACTATGGAATATTCCACGGGTATTTCGCACATGTTTGACTGGAAATGGACGTTGTGGAGAACGTGGGAGCATGGCACAAAAGTCGGATAGTTTGTTAGCATAGTTAACTTCTATTTTTAAAGGGGTTACGAGCTAGTAATTAGAACACTTAGCCATTTTCAGCTACACACACTCTCGTACAATTGCACTCTTGAAGCTTTCGGCAAACACTTAACAGTTTTCACTCACTTTTACACATTTCACCATAGTGATCCTTGTACCTAGCTCGTTACTATCCGAAGTTGTAAACATTTACTGATTTATTTGAGCTTGGTGATCGGTAGTTTTCATCACCCGGGGTTTTTTATGCCGGAGATCAACTCTTGATCAAGGGCTTTTTCCCCGTATAAACCTTGTGTCACTTGTTATTTATTTTTCATAGTGATCCTTATTGCTATAAACCAATTCAAGCATCATACCCCATAACAGAGAGTTTAGTTGCATTATCCTCATCAGATTTTTTGACCAAAACAGTTTGGCGCCCACCGTGGGGCAATTGGTGCTTCATTCCTAAGAAGTTTTTCTGTTGGTGATCATTCCGGTTCATTGCATACAAATATATGGCTTCATCATTGAAGAATACCTCTACTGCAATGTCTGCGGTCAATTCATCTCAGGGCATTCCACCTTTGCCTCCACCACCTTCTGGACCTCAGAAAAATGCCGAGAAGAAACCAACTCCCATTTTCTCCAAACCTCCAACTTCTTCTGCTTCTTACACTCCCACTATTAGTGACATGTTTACTTTGATTTTGCAGATGAAGGATCATATACAGCAACATGATAAGACCAATGAAAGGATTCTCAAAGAAATCGGAGATCTCAAGAAACAAAAGAAAACGGCAGAGGATCATTCCCCACTGGTGCCCAGGTCTTTGAATTTTGATACTCCGGTGATTACTTCTCAGCCATCAGTGGCTCCAGATGTTCAATATGTGGGTGGACCAAAAGGAGTGCACTATGGAGCAACAGCAGTGACCCAGGCATCAGGTTCACATTTCCAGCCAGCAGGATCCTATCCTCAGCATATGGGATCCTTCATGAATTCAGGAGGATACTCAGGAGCGCAGCAGATTCAAGGATCTTTCTTTGTTCCAGGATCATCCCAGGTTCAAGGATCCTCCTTTGTTCCAGGATCATCCCAGGTTCAAGGATCCTCCTTTATTCCAGGATCATCCCAGGTTCAAGGATCCTCCTTTGTTCCAGGATCGTCCCAGTTTCATGGATCCTTCCAGATGCCAGGATCCTTGAGGAGTTTGCAAACAGGGAGTTCAGATGTCCATCAGGGATATTTTATTCCGATGCAGACCATTGCTTCTACTGGTCCTTCGATCATTCCAGAGTCCCAACAATATGGATTCACATCCATTCTTCCTAATTTGAATCCAATGGGAGGTAACACTTTTAATAATTCTTATACTACTAACCATGGCCTTATGCAGGATCCAGGTATCAATCATGCCATGGCCAGGGAATTGCAAAAGTTAAAGGATATGATATCAAGTGTCCCAGGAGTGGTCAAACCTATCCCAGAGATTGCAGATGGAAGCCATAAGATATCTCGTTTTGCACCACCAATTTGTGATGCTGAGATACCCAAAAGGTTCCATGTGCCAACCATGAAGCTGTATGATGGTTCGACGGATCCTGAAGAATACATAGCACAATACAGGGAGAGGATGGAGATCAATCCGATCCCAGAAAGGTTAAAGGAAGCATGCTTGTGCAAGGGATTCGGATCCACTCTTACTGGATCAGCTCTCAAATGGCTGCTAAGTCTTCCCCCCTACTCTGTTACCTCATTTGCTAATCTAGTTAACCTATTTAATAATCAGTTTTCTTGTAGTAGAAAATTTGAAAGATTAACTAGTGATATATATAGAATAATCCAGGGTCATAATGAATCATTAAGGGATTACATTACCAAATTCAGTAAAGAATCCTTAGACATTCCCAACTTGGATATAGCCACGGCTGTTGAGGCCTTCAAAATGGGATTGCTTAGGGATTCATTGTTCTATGATGATCTTTTTATGACACCGTGCAGGAACCTAGATGAGGTAAGAACCCGGGCCCTTAGGTTCATCCGGCTAGAGGATGACAAAAGGATTCAGGAGAGGTTAGCAGGATCCTCAAAGCAAGAGAAACAAGGATCCTCATTCAAGAACAAGTTCAGATCCTATAATAGATCTGATAACCAGTATGTGCATGCTGTTGAACAAGAAGAGGATGATGAGGATTATCCTCCAATCTCTGAATATTGTTTTTCTGTTGATAACAATGAACTAATCCTTGGAATGCAGAATTTAGGTGATAAAGCTAGATGGCCCAGAAAAAATGATAGGCCAGCTGCAACTAAGGATAAATCAAAGTGGTGTGCATACCATGAAGATTTTGGGCATCTCACAGAAGAATGCATTGCACTAAGAAAGGAAATTGGATACTTGTTTAGCAAAGGGCATCTAAAAGAATTGTTGGGTAGAAAAAAGTCAAGGACTCAGGATCCTGAAAGGATCCCTGAGAAAGCTCCGGCCCCTCCAGCAGATGCACAAGTAATAAACTTTATTTCTGGAGGATCAGACATTTGTGGCACATCCTTCTCAGCAGCTAAAAGGCATGCAAAGGAAACTAAAATGGAAAGTGGAGGGTATGTGTCGATTTCACAGATTTAAATAAGGCATGTCCCAAGGATCCTTTCCCATTACCCCACATTGACTCCATGGTGGATGCAACGGCGGGTCATGAACTGTTGACTTTTATGGATGCTTCATCTGGATTTCAACAAATTCAGATGGAACCATCTGATCAAGAGGATACGACCTTTATGACTCCAACCGGTATATATTGTTATATTGCTATGCCGTTTGGATTAAGGAATGCAGGTGCAACATATCAAAGGCTGGTGAATATGATGTTCAAGGATCAGATTGGACAAACTATGGAGGTTTACATAGATGATATGGTAGTAAAATCCATAAAGGCTGAGGATCACCTAAGGGACTTGGAGGAAGCATTCGATATCCTTGACAGATATAACATGAAACTTAATCCTTCAAAATGTCACTTTGGTGTTAAAGCAGGCAAATTCTTAGGATACATGGTGACCAAGAGAGGCATTGAAGCCAGTCCAGAGCAAATTAAAGCGATAGTGAACATCAAGTCCCCTACCAATGCTAAGGATGTTCAGAGATTAACAGGCAGGATAGCAGCTTTGAACAGATTTATATCCAAATCCTCAGAGAAGTGCAAGGAATTCTATGATATCCTAAGGAAGAACAAGAAATTCGAGTGGATTGAGAAGCATGAAAGTGCCTTAAGAGCTCTTAAGGATTATCTATCCTCGGCCCCGGCTTTAATGAAACCAGAAAAAGGAGATGTGTTATCCTTATATCTTGCAGTATCCTCAAAAGCAGTAAGTGCCGTCCTTGTTAAGGATCACGAAGGAAACCAGAGATGTCAGGAAGGATGGCTAAGTGGGCAGTGAAGCTTAGTGCCTATGATATAAGATACGAACCTAGGACAGCCATCAAATCCCAAGCATTAGCTGACTTTGTGGCTGATTTCAGTAGTGATTTACAAAAAGAAGCTGAGTTAGAAGTCCAGCAGCTAGAGGAGACCCAGGATCCTTGGATACTCTATACTGATGGATCCTGAAATGTCAAAGGCACAGGGCTTGGAATACTACTAAAATCGCCACAGG
The DNA here is from genome assembly GCA_030545235.1 of Helianthus tuberosus. Taxonomy (NCBI): domain Eukaryota; kingdom Viridiplantae; phylum Streptophyta; class Magnoliopsida; order Asterales; family Asteraceae; genus Helianthus; species Helianthus tuberosus. Next base: position 106,519,122 of record CM060417.1, read on the forward strand.
GGGACATAATACCCCACTCTATAGCTTGTGAGTTCCAAACCACTAACAATGAGGCTGAATATGAAGCCTTAATTGCTGGTTTGCAAATTGCTAAGCATATGGGGATCAGGTATCTTGAGGTACATGTAGATTCATTGTTAATTACAAACCACTTTAATGGATCCTATGCTGTTAAAGGTGAAAAACTAACCAAATATTTAGAGATAGTCAAAGAATTGGCACTCTCTTTTGTTTCCTTTAGTTTGACACAGGTACCAAGGGAAGAAAATACAGAAGCTGATTCATTGGCTAATTTAGGATCATCCATGAAGATCCCGGAGGATATCAAGATCCCTATTATCCATATCCTGACCCCGGCTATCGAGGATCATGTGGCTATGGAGATAGGAGAGAATTCTGCAATTATCCCTAGTGAGGATACTCAAACTCATTCAGGATCATGGATCCTCCCAATCATGAGATACTTACAACATGGAGAGATTCCTACAGGAGAAAACCCTAGGGCTTTCAAAATTAAGGTATCTCAATTCACAATTTTAAATAATATGTTGTATAGACGATCTCTTGCAGGACCATACTTAAGATGCATTGAGGATCCTGAAATTCAGAAAGTTTTAAAAGACTTCCATGAAGGAGATTATGGAAACCACACTGGGGTCAGGGCATTATTCTCAAGGATCCTGAGGACAGGATACTACTGGCCAACTATGAAGAGAGATGCTGTGGAGTATGCTAAGAGATGTGATCCTTGTCAGAGACACAACAATATCCTTCATCAACCAGCTGAATTTCTGCATCCTATATCCTCCTCTTGGCCATTTATGAGATGGGGTATGGATATAGTTGGTAAGCTCCCTAAGGCACCTGGTGGAAAGGTACTCATGCTTGCTATGACTGATTACTTCTCCAAGTGGATAGAGGCTGAAGCTTTTGCCCAAGTCAGAGAAAAGGAAGTTATATCCTTCATTAAAAGAAATATTATAACTAGATTCGGTATTCCTTCTGAAATTATATGTGATAATGGTTCCCAATTCATTGGGGGCAGAACCACTAACTTTTGTGACTGCTGGGGGATTAAGATGATAACATCAACACCAGTCCACCCACAAGCTAATGGTCAGGCAGAATCCTCCAATAAGATCATCATCAACTATTTGAAGAAGAAGCTTGGATCCAAGAAAGGGAAATGGGCAGAAGAACTACCTTATGTGCTTTGGGCTGATAGGACAACCCCTAAGAATGCTACTGGTCAAACGCCATTCTCTTTGGTATTTGGGGCAGAATCAGTGATCCCAACAGAAATGGTGGTTCCAACTGCTAGAACAAGTACCCGTGATCCTGAGAAAAATGATGAGAATTTGGCTCAAGACTTGGATACTATTGAAGAAATCAGGGATCTGGCTAGGATAAGGATGGCCAGTTATCAACAAAGAATGGCTGGTGCTTACAACAAAAATGTCAGGATCAGGAAGTTTCAAGTTGGAGATATGGTATTAAGGAAAGCATTTCAGAATACCACCAATCCTGCTGATGGAAAATTGGCTCCAAAATGGGAAGGCCCTTATTTGATTGAAGCTGAAGCAGGAAAGGGGGCATATAGATTGCTAACCATGGAAGGTGATTTGCTACCAAGAGCTTGGAATGCTGTCCACTTGAAGAAATATTTCATGTGAGCAGGATCCTCATGGCACAGATGATCCTTGTGTTAGGGGTATCCTTGAAGGATCCTTAAAGTATCGGTGATCCTTACTTTGGTAATGTCCTAATCTTGAACTATTTCATTTCCTTATTTTCTCATATAAGGATAAGGATCATGTGTCCTTTATCCATCTCTCACGTGATTTTAAGTTTTGAAGTTCAGGTATCCTTAGCAAAATGTTGGTTATCTGCAGAAGCAATCCGTTCCTTGGGTTTAACCCCAGTTATTTGGGCTTGACCCCAGTTCCGCCTGTAGCGCATGATGATCCTAGTATAGTTCAAGGCAGTGGGACCAGTACTCACTTTAGGGGCTGATAATTCCATTGTACTGGCTATACCCAAGATCCTACGTATAATGGTAGACGTACCATACATCCGTTCCTAAGGTTTCTAACGTTTTCATGTTAGCTAAGGTTTTGACATTTTCATGTCACTAAGTTTGGATAGTCGCCAGTTAGGGCCATACTCCAGTTTACATACGATCCTTGGGCTTGTCCCCAGTTATCCTTGGGCTTGTCCCCAGTTATCCTTGGGCTTGCCCCCAGTTGCTAACTCTTATCTTATATTGGCTTAGTCCCAAGTTATGCTCTATTTCAGGTCCTTGAAGATAAGCAACTAGGGATCCTTGATCCTTACTTCTCTCTAAGGTTTATCTTATAGTTATCCTGATTATGGTTAGGATCCTAACTTGGATCCTCAGGTATGATCCTTAACTATTTTTTTATTCTATTCATTGTTTATTTGAATAACCCTTAAAATTTGACAACTAAACTTGTGATCTTTAAAATATATTACTTTTTGGGATTCTTCAACTATAGGATATTTGATCATGGATCATATCCTAAATATTTTCCATCTGACTTATTCAAAATTGCTTATTCAATAAGTGTACATCAAAACAAGTGAGAATTAAAAAGGATAACAATACAAGATAAGCGACAAAAGATTAAGGTTTTATTAACAAAAGATTAACCCTTAAAAGGTTGTCTAAATTACTTACCCCGATCATCTACCAGCAATACGTGGCCCGTCCGCTGGGGTAGGTAAAGGGTGTCCATGATAATAGGTTCAAAGTAGTGCAGGAATATAAAGCCGGCAGGATCACAATGGCTTCATCCCCCAAACAGAGGATCCCTCCACCATTTGCAATCCTGCCTATTGTCTGAAGGATCCTAGATCCTTAATCCTAAAAACTATCGTTCAGTACAAACCATCAAATTGTTCAACAAAACAACCATCAAACTAAAAAAATTGGGCTCCGGCTATGTCTAGAAATTTCCATCATCGCCCAATTGTGCAGCCTACACCTTCGCTGCATCCTCATCCCCTCCAGCTTCGGTATCCTTAACCTGATCCTTCCCACTGCCTCCAGCCTCGATCGCCAAAACCTCCTCAGCCTCGTCATCATCTTCAAGATCAGCCAACCTTGCTTTCCAGCCCTCAACATCCCAGCTGCTTCTGTCGAAGTTAGGATCTTGGGCTTCCTGGGCCATCTTTAGTTTCGTCTGATACATTGTGATGGCAGCAGAGACCTTTGCATTTTCTATGAGATCATGCTTCTCATAGTCAATGTCGATCAGGATTTTAGCCGTCTTAGTCTTGGCATCTTGAAGGGCTTTTTCAAGATCAGCAATCTTAAGATCCTTAAGCACTGTAACTTGTTGGAGGTCAGCAATCTTCTTATCCTGCTCCTCGACGCTTCCCACATAATCTTCAATCTCAGCAAATTTCTGCAAAGAAAAAGTCAAAGCAGTTCAAGATCATGTGATCCTCAAATGAGTAGGATACCTAGGCAGAATTGATGATCCTCACCTCATTGAAGTATTCAAGGAACTGGTGGTGGATTAGTGGCAGGCCTTGTAGGTCCTCTGTGTCAGAAGTTTTCCTCTTCTTGCCATCCCTTCCTTTAGAGGGTGCCTTGGGAATGGAGATGCTAGGACTGGTAGTGGACCTCTTCTTCCTGGATCGAACAACGTCAAGGTCAGCCGTGTTGAATTGGGAGGCAGGCTTAGAAGATTTTCCAGCACCTATACAACCAAAACAAGATAAGTATCTTTACTTCACTTATATTTCGCTATTTATTTAAATTTTTAAACAAAGATACTTACTTGACATCGTGACAGAGCCTGAGGATACCTCCTGAGAATCCTGGGTGGTTGTCTTGAAAGATCTTGTTTCAGGATCAAGTCTCTTGAAAGCGGCGAGTCTCTCTTTGGCAGCAGGAGACAGTCTAAGGAGTGAGACGGTGATAGCTGCATAACAAGAAAGCAAAAGTATATAAGTGATCCTTATATCAAAAGAAAGTTCTCTGGTGATCCTTCTCAGGATCCTCCATCCTACCATGGGTAGCCCATTTCCTGGGTAGATCCTTCCCGTCAGAGATAGAATCTCTCTTGACGAAAAAGAAACGCCGCTTCCAGTTAGTATCATTCTTGGTAGCTTTGAAGATCGGGTGTTCCTCACCAGGTTTACGTTTGAACAAATAACGATGAGAACCAAAGGTAGTAAGATCATACAGCTCTCCCAGCTCTGACATTCCTAGGTCTATCCCTTCCTGCTCGATGATCCTTTCAAGGGTATACAAAACCCTCCAGATCATCGGCATGGCTTAGATATAAGAGATGCCGGTTAGGGAAAAGAAAGATTGGGTGAAGGCTGGAAAAGGATATGTATAGCCTATGGTGAACGGAGTTACAGGAAAAGCAACCCACTTGTCGGAAATATGATCACTCAGGGCATTGGGATCAAAAGATTTAAACTCGGTGTTCGCCGGGAAACAGTGGCGGATCCTATCAATCTGCGGATCGGTGAAACAGCAGCGTTCTTTTATGGAATCTTCAATGATCCCCTGGCTTTTCAGTGGGCTGTTTTTCGGGTGATCCTTAGCTGGGGAGTTCCGGAGCAACATTTTTGACAGAATGATGGAAAGAGACGAAAAACAGAGCAAAAGAAGGAGGAAGATGAAGAGAGAATACCTGTTTATCTTCGGATGCAGTTATAAAGGGAGTATCTCTGAAATTTAAATGCAAACGATCCTATCTATATCACCTATTTATAATCATGATTGTGCAGGGTTGTCACTTCTGTGACGTCATAGTTGCAACGGATAGTTCTACATCAACGGCTATATATCCGTTAGTTGGTTGCGGATAAGATCAAGAAAATATAATTCGTTCATTTTACATATTATTCCTTATATTTTGGGGGCAATTGTTAGGGGAGGATTTTCTAACAATTAGTGATCCTTACTTGTTATCCTAATAAATGATCCTTACTTCTGTGACAGATAGTGATCCTCAGAAGAGCTTCAGGATCAGGATCATGGATCACCTTAAGGATCCTCTTACTAACGATTGTTTGTTTGTGTTTCGTATTATTTTGCAGGAGTAACAAGCTTGACTTGGTCTTGGCAACGTTACTATGGAATATTCCACGGGTATTTCGCACATGTTTGACTGAAAATGGACGTTGTGGAGAACGTGGGAGCATGGCACAAAAGTCGGATAGTTTGTTAGCATAGTTAACTTCTATTTTTAAAGGGGTTACGAGCTAGTAATTAGAACACTTAGCCATTTTCAGCTACACACACTCTCGTACAATTGCACTCTTGAAGCTTTCGGCAAACAGTTAACAGTTTTCACTCACTTTTACACATTTCACCATAGTGATCCTTGTACCTAGCTCGTTACTATCCGAAGTTGTAAACATTTACTGATTTATTTGAGCTTGGTGATCGGTAGTTTCCATCACCCGGGGTTTTTTATGCCGGAGATCAACTCTTGGTCAAGGGCTTTTTCCCCGTATAAACCTTGTGTCACTTGTTATTTATTTTTCATAGTGATCCTTATTGCTATAAACCAATTCAAGCATTATACCCCGTAACAGAGAGTTTGGTTGCATTATCCTCATCAGATTTTTTGACCAAAACATGATCCATGATCAAATATCCTATAGTTAAAGAATCCCAAAAAGTAATATATTTTAAGGATCACAAGTTTAGTTGTCAAATTTTAAGGGTTATTCAAATAAACAATGAATAGAATTAAAAATAGTTAAGGATCATACCTGAGGATCTAAGTTAGGATCCTAACCATAATCAGGATAACTATAAGATAAACCTTAGAGAGAAGTAAGGATCAAGGATCCCTAGTTGCTTATCTTCAAGGACCTGAAATGGAGCATAACTTGGGACTAAGCCAATATAAGATAAGAGTTAGCAACTGGGGACAAGCCCAAGGACAACTGGGGACAAGCCCAAGGATAACTGGGGACAAGCCCAAGGATCGTATGTAAACTGGAGTATGGCCCTAACTGGCGACTATCCAAACTTAGTGACACGAAAATGTCAAAACCTTAGCTAACGTGAAAACGTTAGAAACCTTAGGAACGGATGTATGGTACGTCTACCATTATACGTAGGATCCTAGGTATAGCCAGTACAATGGAATTATCAGCCCCTAAAGCGAGTACTGGTCCCACTGCCTTGAACTATACCAGGATCATCATGCGCTACAGGCGGAACTGGGGTCAAGCCCAAATAACTGGGGTTAAACCCAAGGAACGGATTGCTTCTGCAGATAACCAACATTTTGCTAAGGATACCTGAACTTTCAAAACTTAAAATCACGTGAGAGATGGATAAAGGACACATGATCCTTATCCTTATATGAGAAAGTAAGGAAATGAAATAGTTCAAGATTAGGACATTACCAAAGTAAGGATCACCGATACTTTAAGGATCCTTCAAGGATACCCCTAACGCAAGGATCATCTGTGCCATGAGGATCCTGCTCACATGAAATATTTCTTCAAGTGGACAGCATTCCAAGCTCTTGGTAGCAAATCACCTTCCATGGTTAGCAATCTATATGCCCCCTTTCCTGCTTCAGCTTCAATCAAATAAGGGCCTTCCCATTTTGGAGCCAATTTTCCATCAGCAGGATTGGTGGTATTCTGAAATGCTTTCCTTAATACCATATCTCTGACTTGAAACTTCCTGATCCTGACATTTTTGTTGTAAGCACCAGCCATTCTTTGTTGATAACTGGCCATCCTTATCCTAGCCAGATCCCTGATTTCTTCAATAGTATCCAGGTCTTGAGCCAAGTTCTCATCATTTTCCTCAGGATCACGGGTACTTGTTCTAGCAGTTGGAACCACCATTTCTGTTGGGATCACTGATTCTGCCCCAAATACCAAAGAGAATGGCGTTTGACCAGTAGCATTCTTAGGGGTTGTCCTATCAGCCCAAAGCACATAAGGTAGTTCTTCTGCCCATTTCCCTTTCTTGGATCCAAGCTTCTTCTTCAAATTGTTGATGATGATCTTATTGGAGGATTCTGCCTGACCATTAGCTTGTGGGTGGACTGGTGTTGATGTTATCATCTTAATCCCCCAGCTGTCACAAAAGTTAGTGGTTCTGCCCCCAATGAATTGGGAACCATTATCACATATAATTTCAGAAGGAATACCAAATCTAGTTATAATATTTCTTTTAATGAAGGATATAACTTCCTTTTCTCTGACTTGGGCAAAAGCTTCAGCCTCTATCCACTTGGAGAAGTAATCAGTCATAGCAAGCATGAATACTTTTCCACCAGGTGCCTTAGGGAGCTTACCAACTATATCCATACCCCATCTCATAAATGGCCAAGAGGAGGATATAGGATGCAGAAATTCAGCTGGTTGATGAAGGATATTGCTGTGTCTTTGACAAGGATCACATCTCTTAGCATACTCCACAGCATCTCTCTTCATAGTTGGCCAGTAGTATCCTGTCCTCAGGATCCTTGAGAATAATGCCCTGCCCCCAGTGTGGTTTCCACAATCTCCTTCATGGAAGTCTTTTAAAACTTCTTGAATTTCAGGATCCTTAATGCACCTTAAGTATGGTCCTGCAAGAGATCGTCTATACAACATATTAATTAAAATTGTGAATTGAGATACCTTAATTTTGGAAGCCCTAGGGTTTTCTCCTGTAGGAATCTCTCCATGTTGTAAGTATCTCATGATTGGGAGGATCCATGATCCTGAATGAGTTTGAGTATCCTCACTAGGGATAATTGCAGAATTCTCTCCTATCTCCATAGCAACATGATCCTCGATAGCTGGGGTCAGGATATGGATAATAGGGATCTTGATATCCTCCGGGATCTTCAAGGATGATCCTAAATTGGCCAATGCATCAGCTTCTGTATTTTCTTCCCTTGGTACCTGTGTCAAACTAAAGGAAACAAAAGAGAGTGCCAATTCTTTGACTATCTCTAAATATTTGGTTAGCTTTTCACCTTTAACAGCTTAGGATCCCTTAAAGTGATTAGTGATTAACAAAGAATCTACATGTACCTCAAGATACCTGATCCTCATATGCTTAGCAATTTGCAAACCAGCAATTAAGGCTTCATATTCAGCCTCATTGTTAGTGGTTTGGAACTCACAAGCTATAGAGTGGGGTATTATGTCCCCCTGTGGCGATTTTAGTAGTATTCCAAGCCCTGTGCCTTTGACATTTGAGGATCCATCAGTATAGAGTATCCAAGGATCCTTGGTCTCCTCTAGCTGCTGGACTTCTAACTCAGCTTCTTTTTGTAAATCACTACTGAAATCAGCCACAAAGTCAGCTAATGCTTGGGATTTGATGGCTGTCCTAGGCTCATATCTTATATCATAGGCACTAAGCTTCACTGCCCACTTAGCTATCCTTCCTGACATCTCTGGTTTCCTGAGGACATTCTTAATTGGAAAATTAGTTTTAACAACAATAACATGAGTTTCAAAATAATGTCTCAACTTAGTAGATGCCATAATTAATGCAAGAATAAGCTTTTCAAGGTGTGAATACCTGGATTCGGCATCAAGTAAACTTTTACTTACATAATAGACAGGATGTTGTGTACCTTCGTGATCCTTAACAAGGACGGCACTTACTGCTTTTGAGGATACCGCAAGATATAAGGATAACACATCTCCTTTTTCTGGTTTCATTAAAGCCGGGGCCGAGGATAGATAATCCTTAAGAGCTCTTAAGGCACTTTCATGCTTCTCAGTCCACTCGAATTTCTTGTTCTTCCTTAGGATATCATAGAATTCCTTGCACTTTTCTGAGGATTTGGATATGAATCTGTTTAGAGCTGCAATCCTGCCTGTTAATCTCTGAACATCCTTAGCATTGGTAGGGGACTTGATGTTCACTATCGCTTTGATTGTTCTGGACTGGCTTCAATGCCTCTCTTTGTCACCATATATCCTAAGAATTTACCTGCTTTAACACCAAAGTGACATTTTGAAGGATTAAGCTTCATATTGTATTTATCAAGGATATTGAATGCTTCCTCCAAGTCTCATAGGTGATCCTCAGCCTTTATTGATTTTACCACCATATCGTCTATGTAAACCTCAATAGTTTGTCCAATCTGATCCTTGAACATCATATTCACTAGCCTTTGATAAGTTGCACCTGCATTTCTTAGTCCGAACGGCATAGCAATATAGCAGTATATACCAGTTGGAGTCATGAAGGTTGTATCCTCTTGATCGGATGGTTCCATTTGGATTTGTTGAAATCCAGATGAAGCATCCATAAAAGTTAACAGTTCATGACCCGCAGTTGCATCCACCAAGGAGTCAATGTGGGGTAACGGGAAAGGATCCTTGGGACATGCCTTATTTAAATCGGTAAAATCGACACATACCCTCCACTTTCCGTTTTTCTTTTGAACAACAACCACATTGGCCAACCATCTTGGATACTTGACCTCTCTAATCATACCTGCTCGGAGTAATTTCTCTACCTCCTCCTGGATAATGGCATTTCTTTCTGGTGCAAATTTCCTTCTCCTTTGATGGATTGGTTTGGAGGACCTATCAATGCCAATTTTGTGAGTGATTACATCTTTAGATATACCTGTCATGTCTTCGTGTTTCCATGCAAAGGTATTCTTTCTCCTTTTGAGGAAGGATATGAGGTCTTCCTTCATTTCGCCAAGGATCCCTGATCCTATATAAACTATAGATTCAGGATCATCAGGATCCATAAGGATTTCTACTACATCCTGTTCTCTTGCCTCCAAGACGTCCCTTGGAGGATACTTTGATTGCTATTGCTCCCTTGACTTCGAGGCTGGTTTCATCGATGAAGTATAGCAATTCTTAGCCTCTTGCTGATCACTATCAATCTTGACTATTCCCCAAGGACTAGGGAGCTTCACACATTGATGGTAAGTAGATGGGACTGCCTTCATATCGTGTATCCAGGGCCTGCCAAGGATAACATTACAATAAGATAAACAGTCAATAACACAAAATTTTTGATAAGAATGTAGGCCTTCGACGTATATTGGGAGCTTAATGTCCCCCAGGGTATTCTTAGTTTCGCCACTAAATCCCACGAGCACGGAGGATCTTGGTATGATATCTGATTCAGGGATACCCATCTTCTTTAGAACATCAAGCTGGATAATGTTCACTGAGCTTCCTCCGTCTATAAGGATCCTGCGGACAAAAAGGTTAGAAATGAAAAGAGTAATAACTAAACCATCGTGATGAGGATCCTGGATATCAACACGATCATCCTCATCAAAGGTTATGACTTTTCCTTCGGAGACACTTGATGTTCGAACGGGTCTTTCTCCACTATCCATTTTAGTTTCCTTTGCATGCCTTTTAGCTGCTGAGAAGGATGTGCCACAAATGTCTGATCCTCCAGAAATAAAGTTTATTACTTGTGCATCTGCTGGAGGGGCCGGAGCTTTCTCAGGGATCCTTTCAGGATCCTGAGTCCTTGACTTTTTTCTACCCAACAATTCTTTTAGATGCCCTTTGCTCAACAAGTATCCAATTTCCTTTCTTAGTGCAATGCATTCTTCTGTGAGATGCCCAAAATCTTCATGGTATGCACGCCACTTTGATTTATCTTTGGTTGCAGCTGGTCTGTCATTTTTTCTGGGCCATCTGGCTTTATCACCTAGATTCTGCATCGCAAGGATTAGTTCATTGTTATCAACAGAAAAACAATATTCAGAAATTGGAGGATAATCCTCATCACCCTCTTCCTGATCAACAGCATGCACGTTCTGGTTATCAGATCTGTTATAGGATCTGAACTTGTTGTTCTTGAACGAGGATCCTTGCTTCTCTTGTTTTGAGGATCCTGCTAATCTTTCCTGGATCCTCTTATCGTCCTCTAGCCGGATGAACCTGAGTGCCCGGGTTCTTACCTCATCTAGGTTCCTGCATGGTGTCATAACAAGATCATCATAGAACAATGAATCCCTAAGCAATCCCATTTTGAAGGCCTCAACAGCCGTGGCTATATCCAAGTTGGGAATGTCTAAGGATTCTTTACTGAATTTGGTAATGAAATCCCTTAATGATTCACTATGACCCTGGGTTATCCTATATAGATCACTAGTTAATCATTCAAATTTTCTACTACAAGAAAACTGATTATTAAATAGGTTAACTAGATTAGCAAATGAGGTAATAGAGTAGGGGGAAGACTTAGCAGCCATTTGAGAGCTGATCCAGTAAGAGTGGATCCGAATCCCTTGCACAGGCATGCTTCCTTTAACCTTTCTGGGATAGGATTGATCTCCATCCTCTCCCTGTATTGTGCTATGTGTTCTTCAGGATCCGTCGAACCATCATACAGCTTCATGGTTGGCACATGGAACCTTTTGGGTATCTCAGCATCACAAATTGGTGGTGCAAAACGAGATATCTTATGGCTTCCATCTGCAATCTCCGGGATAGGTTTGACCACTCCTGGAACACTTGATATCATATCCTTCAACTTTTGCAACTCTCTGGCCATGGCATGATTGATACCTATATCCTGCATGAATCCATGGTTAGTGGTGAGAGAATTATTAAGAGTGTTACCTCCCACCGGGTTCAAATTAGGAACACCGGATGTGAATCCATATTGTTGGGACTCTGGAATGATCGAAGGACCAGTAGAAGCAATGGTCTGCATCGGAATAAAATCTCCCTGATGGACATCTGAACTTCCTGTTTGCAAACTCCTCAAGGATCCTGGCACCTGGAAGGATCCCTGAAACTGGGACGATCCTTGGACAAAGGAGGATCCTTGAACCTGGGATGATCCTGGAACAAAGGAGGATCCTTGAACCTGGGATGATCCTGGAACAAAGGAAGATCCTTGAACCTGGGATGATCCTGGAACAAAGGAGGATCCTTGAACCTGCTGCGCTCCTGAGTATCCTCCTGAATTCATGAAGGATCCCATATGCTGAGGATAGGATCCTGCTGGCTGGAAATATGAACCTGATGCCTGGGTCACTGTTGTAGCTCCGTAGTGTACTCCTTTTGGTCCACCCACATATTGAACATCTGGAACCACTGATGGCTGAGAAGTAATCACCGGAGTATCAAAATTCAAAGATCTGGGCACCAGTGGGGAATGATCCTCTGCCGTTTTCTTTTGTTTCTTGAGATCTCCGATTTCTTTGAGAATCCTTTCATTGGTCTTATCCTGTTGCTGTATATGATCCTTCATCTGCAAAATCAAAGTAAACATGTCACTAGTAGTGGGAGTGTAAGAAGCAGAAGAAGTTGGAGGTTTGGAGAAAATGGGAGTTGGTTTCTTCTCAGCATTTTTCTGAGATCCAGCAGGTGGTGGAGGCAAAGGTGGAATGCCCTGAGATGAATTGACCGCAGACATTGCAGTAGAGGTATTCTTCAATGATGAAGCCATGTATTTGTATGCAATGAACCGGAATGATCACCAACAGAAAAACTTCTTAGGAATGAAGCACCAATTGCCCCACGGAGGGCGCCAAACTGTTTTGGTCAAAAAATCTGATGAGGATAATACAACCAAACTCTCTGTTATGGGGTATGATGCTTGAATTGGTTTATAGCAATAAGGATCACTATGAAAAATAAATAACAAGTGACACAAGGTTTATACGGGGAAAAAGCCTTTGATCAAGAGTTGATCTCCGGCACAAAAAACCCCGGGTGATGGAAACTACCGATCACCAAGCTCAAATAAATCAGTAAATGTTTACAACTTCGGATAGTAACGAGCTAGGTACAAGGATCACTATGGTGAAATGTGTAAAAGTGAGTGAAGACTATTAAGTGTTTGCCGAAAGCTTCAAGAGTGCAACTGTACGAGAGTGTGTGTAGCTGAAAATGGCTAAGTGTTCTAATTACTAGCTCGTCACCCCTTTAAAAATAGAAGTTAACTATGCTAACAAACTATCCGATTTTTGTGCCATGCTCCCACGTTCTCCACAACGTCCATTTCCAGTCAAACGTGTGCGAAATACCCGTGGAATATTCCATAGTAACATTGCCAAGACCAAGTCAAGCTTGTTACTCCTGCAAAATAATACGAAACATAAACAAATAATCGTTAGTATGAGGATCCTTAAGGTGATCCATGATCCTGATCCTGAAGCTCTTCTGAGGATCACTATCTGTCACAGAAGTAAGGATCATTTATTAGGATAACAAGTAAGGATCACTAATTGTTAGAAAATCCTCCCCTAACAGAGATTTTATTCCAATGCAGACCATTGCTTCTACTGGTCCATCGGATATTCCAGAGCCCCAACAATATGGATTCACATCCGCTCTTCCTAATTTGAACCCAATGGGAGGTAACACTTTCAATAGTTCTTATACCACTAACCATGGCCTTATGCAGGATACAGGTATCAATCATGCCATGGCCAGAGAATTGCAAAAGTTAAAGGATATGATATCAAGTGTACCAGGAGTGGTCAAGCCTATCCCGGAGATTGCAGATGGGAGCCACAAGATATCTCGTTTTGCACCACCAATCTGTGATGCTGAGATACCCAAGAGGTTCCACGTGCCTACCATGAAGTTGTATGACGGTTCAACAGATCCTGAAGAACACATAGCACAGTACAGGGAAAGGATGGAGATCAATCCCATCCCAGAAAGGTTAAAGGAAGCATGTATGTGCAAGGGATTTGGATCCACCCTTACTGGATCGGCTCTTAAATGGCTGCTAAGTCTTCCCCCTTACTCTATTACCTCGTTTGCTAATCTAGTTAACCTATTTAATAACCAATTTTCTTGTAGTAGGAAATTTGAGCGTTTAACTAGTGATCTGTATAGGATAACCCAGGGTCATAATGAATCATTAAGGGATTATATCACTAAATTTAGTAAAGAATCCTTAGATATTCCTAACCTGGATATAGCTACGGCTGTTGAAGCCTTTAAAATGGGATTGCTTAGGGATTCATTATTCTATGATGATCTTGTTATGACACCATGCAGGAATCTAGATGAGGTAAGAACCCGGGCCCTTAGGTTCATCCGGCTAGAGGATGACAAAAGGATCCAGGAGAGGTTAGCAGGATCCTCAAAGCAAGAGAAGCAAGGATCCTCATTCAAGAACAACAAGTTCAGATCCTATAACAAATCTGATAACCAGAATGTGCATGCTGTTGAACAAGAAGAGGATGATGAGGATTATCCTCCAATTTCTGAATATTGTTTTTCTGTTGATAACAATGAACTAATCCTTGTGATGCAGAATTTACGTGATAAGGCTAGATGGCCCAGGAAAAATGACAGACCAGCTGCAACCAAAGATAAGTCAAAGTGGTGTGCATATCATGAAGATTTTGGGCATCTCACAGAAGAATGCATCGCACTGAGAAAAGAAATTGGATACTTGTTGAGCAAGGGGCACTTGAAAGAATTATTGGGGAGAAAGAAGTCAAGGACTCAGGATCCTGAAAGGATACTCGAGAAAGCTCCAGCCCCTCCAGCAGATGCACAAGTTATAAACTTTATTTCTGGAGGATCAGACATTTGTGGAACATCCTTCTCTGCAGCTAAAAGACATGCAAAGGAAACCAAGATGGATAATGGAGATAGACCCATTCGAACATCCAGTGTCTCCGAAGGAAAAGTTATAACTTTTGATGAGGATGATCATGTTGACATTCAGGATCCTCATCACGATGGTTTGGTTATCACTCTTTTTATTTCTAACCATTTTGTTCGCAGGATCCTTATAGATGGAGGAAGCTCTGTGAACATTATCCAGCTTGATGTCCTCAAGAAGATGAATATTCCTGAATCTGATATCATACCAAGATCCTCTGTGCTCGTGGGATTCAGTGGCGAGACTAAGAATACTCTGGGGGACATTAAACTCCCAATCTATATCGAAGGCCTACATTCTTACCAAAAATTTTGTGTTATTGACTGTTTATCTTGTTGTAATGTTATCATTGGCAGGCCTTGGATACATGACATGAAGGCAGTCCCATCCACTTATCATCAATGTGTGAAGCTTCCTAGTCCTTGGGGAATAGTGAAGATTGATAGTGATCAGCAAGAAGCTAAAAACTGCTACACCTCATCAATGAAACCAGCCTCAAAGTCAAGGGAGCAATAGCAATTAAAGCATCCTCCAAGGGATGTCCTGGAGGCAAGAGAGCAGGATGTAGTAGAAATCCTTATGGATCCTGATGATCCTGAATCTAAAGTTTATATAGGATCAGGGATCCTTGGCGAAATGAAGGAAGACCTCATATCCTTCCTCAAAAGGAGAAAGACTACCTTTGCATGGAAACACGAAGACATGACAGGTATATCTAAAGATATAATCACTCACAAACTTGGCATTGATAGGTCCTTCAAACCAATCCATCAAAAAAGGAGGAAATTTGCACCAGAAAGAAATGCCATTATCCAGGAGGAGGTAGAGAAATTACTCCGAGCAGGTATGATTAGAGAGGTTAAGTATCCAAGATGGTTGGCCAATGTGGTTGTTGTTCAAAAGAAAAACGGAAAGTGGAGGATATGTGTCGATTTCACTGATTTAAATAAGGCATGTCCCAAGGATCCTTTCCCATTACCCCACATTGACTCCATGGTGGATGCAACTGAGGGTCATGAACTGTTAACTTTTATGGATGCTTCATCTGGATTTCAACAAATTCAGATGGAACCATCCGATCAAGAGGATACAGCCTTTATGACTCCAAATGGTATATACTGTTATTTTGCTATGCCATTTGGACTAAGAAATGCAGGTGCAACTTATCAAAGGCTAGTGAATATGATGTTCAAGGATCAGATTGGACAAACTATGGAAGTTTACATAGACGATATGGTGGTAAAATCCAAAAAGGCTGAGGATCACCTAAGGGACTTGGAGGAAGCATTCAATATCCTTGACAAATATAACATGAAACTTAATCCTTCGAAATCTCACTTTGGTGTTAAAGCAGGTAAATTCTTAGGATATATGGTGACAAAGAGAGGCATTGAAGCCAGTCCAGAACAAATCAAAGCTATAGTGAACATCATGTCCCCTGCCAATGCTAAGGATGTTCAGAGGTTAACAGGCAGGATTGCAGCTTTAAACAGATTCATATCCAAATCCTTAGAAAAGTGCAAGGAATTCTATGATATCCTAAGGAAGAACAAGAAATTCGAGTGGACTGAGAAGCATGAAAGTGCCCTAAGAGCTCTTAAGGATTACATATCCTCGGCCCCGGCCTTGATGAAACCAGAAAAAGGAGATGTGTTATCCTTATATCTTGCGGTATCCTCAAAAGCAGTAAGTGTCGTCCTTGTTAAGGATCACGAAGGTACACAACATCCTGTCTATTATGTAAGTAAGAGTTTACTTGATACTGAATCCAGGTATTCATACTTAGAAAAACTTATCCTTGCATTAATTATGGCATCTACTAAATTGAGACATTATTTTGAAACTCATGCCATTATTGTTAAAACTAATTTTACAATTAAGAATGTCCTCAGGAAACCTGAAATGTCAGGAAGGATGGCTAAGTGGGCAGTGAAGCTTAGTGCATATGATATAAGATATGAGCCCAGGACAGCCATTAAATCCCAAGCATTAGCTGACTTTGTGGCAAATTTCAGTAGTGATTTGCAAAAGGAAGCTGAATTAGAAGTCCAGCAGCTAGAGGAGACCAAGGATCCTTGGATACTCTATACTGATGGATCCTCAAATGTCAAAGGAAAAGGGCTTGGAATACTACTAAAATCGCCACAGGGGGACATAATACCCCACTCTATAGCTTGTGAGTTCCAAACTACTAACAATGAGGCTGAATATGAAGCCTTGATAGCGGGTTTGCAAATTGCTAAGCATATGAGGATCAGGTATCTTGAGGTACATGTAGTTTCTTTGTTAATCACTAATCACTTTAATGGATCCTATGCTGTTAAAGGTGAAAAGCTAACCAAATATTTGGAGATAGTCAAAGAATTGGCACTCTCTTTTGTTTCCTTTAGTTTGACATAGGTACCAAGGGAAGAAAATGCAGAAGCTGATGCATTGGCTAATCTAGGATCATCTTTGAAGATCCTGGAGGATATAAGTATCCCCATTATCCATATCCTGGCTCCTGCCATCGAGGATCACGTGGCTATGGAAATAGGAGAGGATTCCACAATTATCCCTAGTGAGGATACTCAATCTCATTCAGGATCATGGATCCTCCCAATCATGAGATACTTACAACATGGAGAGATTCCTACAGGAGAAAACCCTAGGGCTTTCAAAATTAAGGTATCTCAATTCACAATTTTAAATAATATGTTGTATAAACGATCTCTTGCAGGACCATACTTAAGATGCTTTGAGGATCCTGAAATCCAAGAAGTTTTAAAAGACTTCCATGAAGGAGATTGTGGAAACCACACTGGGGGCAGGGCATTATTCTCAAGGATCCTGAGGACAGGATACTATTGGCCAACTATAAAGAGAGATGCTGTGGAGTATGCTAAGAAATGTGATCCTTGTCAGAGACACAGCAATATCCTTCATCAACCAGCTGAATTTTTGCATCCTATATCCCCCTCTTGGCCATTTATGAGATGGGGTATGGATATAGTTGGTAAGCTCCCTAAGGCATCTGGTGGAAAAGTGTTCATGCTTGCAATGACTGATTACTTCTCCAAGTGGATAGAGGCTGAAGCTTTTGCCCAAGTCAGAGAAAAGGAAGTTATATCTTTCATTAAAAGAAATATTATAACTAGATTTGGTATTCCTTCTGAAATTATATGTGATAATGGTTCCCAATTCATTGGGGGCAGAACTACTAACTTTTGTGACAGCTGGGGGATTAAGATGATAACATCAACACCAGTCCACCCACAAGCTAATGGTCAGGCAGAATCATCCAATAAGATCATCATCAACAATTTGAGGAAGAAGCTTGGATCCAAGAAAGGGAAATGGGCAGAAGAACTACCTTATGTGCTTTGGGCTGATAGGACAACTCCTAAGAATGCTACAGGCCAAACTCCATTCTCTTTGGTATTTGGGGCAGAATCAGTGATCCCTACAGAAATGGTGGTTCCAACTGCTAGAACAAGTACTCATGATCCTGAGGAAAATGATGAGAACTTGGTTCAAGACCTGGATACTATAGAAGAAATCAGGGATTTGGCATGGATAAGGATGGCCAGTTATCAGCAAAGGATGGCTGGTGCTTACAACAAAAATGTCAGAATCAGGAAGTTCCAAATTGGTGATATGGTGTTGAGGAAAGCATTCCAAAATACCACCAATCCTGCTGATGGAAAGTTGGCACCAAAGTGGGAAGGACCTTACTTGATTGAAGCTGAGGCAGGAAAGGGGGCATATCGATTGCTAACAATGGAAGGTGATTTGCTACCTAGAGCCTGGAATGCTATCCATTTGAAGAAATACTTCATGTGATAAGGATCCATGATCCTCACATGATAAGTATCCTTGAAGGATCCTTAGAGCACAGATGATCCTCATTTTGGTAACATTCTAATCTCAAACTATTTCATTTCCTTACTTTCTCACATAAGGATAAGGATCCTGCATCCTTTATCTCCCTTTCACGTGATTCTGAGTTTTGAAGGTTCAGATACTCTTAGCAAAAGGATAGTTATCCACAAAAGCAACCAGTTACTTGGGTTTGACCCCAGTTATTTGGGCTTGACCCCAGTTTCGCCAGTAGCGCACGATGATCCTGGTATAGTTCATGGCAGTGGGACCGGTACTCGCTTTAGGGGCTGATAATTCCATTGTACTGGCTATACCTAGGATCCTACGTATAATGGTAGACGTACCATACATCCGTTCCTAAGGTTTCTAACGTCTTCACGTTAGCTAAGGTTTTGACATTTTCATGTCACTAAGTTTGGATAGTCGCCAGTAAGGGCCATACTCCAGTTTACACAAGTTATCCTTGGGCTTGTCCCCAGTTATCCTTGGGCTTGTCCCCAGTTATCCTTGGGCTTGTCCCCAGTTACTAACTTGTCTTTTATATTGGCTTAGTCCCAAGTTATGTTCTATTTCAGGTTTTTGAAGTTAGACAACTAAGGATCCTTGATCCTTACTTCTTACTAAGGTTTGTCTTATGGTTATCCTGGTTATAGTATTAAGGGTTAGTATCCTAACTTGGATCCCCAGGTATGATCCTTAACTATTTTGATTTTATTCGTTGTTTATTTGAATAACCCTTGTACTTTGACAACTGAACTCATGATCCTTAAAATATACCACTTTTTGGAATTTTTCAACTATAGAATATTTGATCCTGGATCATATCCTAAATATTTTTTTATCTAATTTGTTCAACATTTCTTATTTAGACAAGTGTATATCAAAACAATTAAAAGGACAAACAAGGATAACAACACAAAATAAGCCAAAAAAGATTAAAGTTATTTTATTAACAAAAGTTTAACCGTCGAAGGTTGTCAAAATTGCCAACCCACGTTTCTACCAGCAAAACGTGGCCCGTCCACATGGGTTGGCAACGGGTGTCCATTGTTTATGCGGTTATAGCAAGTGCAGGAAATCAAAAGACGGCAGGATCACAATGGCTTCATCCCCCAAACAGAGGATCCCTCCACCATTTGTAATCCTACCTATTATCCAAAGGATCCTAGATCCTTAGTCCTAAAACTATTGTTCAAATACAAACCATCATTGTTTTAAAACAGCACAACCACAAAAAAAAAAAAAAAAAAAAAAAACTACTACCGAATTTAAAAAATTGGGCTCCGGCTATGTCTAGAAGTGTCCATCATTGCCGAATCATGCAGCCTACACCTTCGCTGCATCTTCATCCCCTCCAGCTTCGGTATCCTTCACCTGATCCTTCCTACTGCCTCCAGCCTCGATCGCCAAAACCTCCTCAGCCTCTTCATCATCTTCCAGATCAGCTAACCTCGCCTTCCAGCCCTCAACATCCCAGCTGCTTCTGTCGAAGTCAGGATCTTGAGCTTCCTGGGCCATCTTTAGTTTTGTCTTATACATTGTGATGGCAGCGGACACCTTTGCACCATCCATGAGCTCATGTTTCTCGTAGTCAATGTCGATCAAGATTTTAGCTGTCTGAGTCTCGGCGTTTTGAAGGGCTTTTTCGAGATCAGCAATCTTAAGATCCTTGAGCACTGCAACTTGTTGGAGGTCAGCAATCTTCTTATCCAGCTCCTCAATGCTCCCCACGTAATCTTCAATCTCAGTAAATTTCTGCAAAAAAGACAAAGCAGTTCAAGATTAGGTGATCCTCAAATAAGTAGGATACCTAGGCAGAATTGGTGATCCTCACGTCATTGAAGTATTCAAGGAACTGGTGGCAGATCAGTGGCAGGCCTTGTAGATCCTCTATCTCAGAGTTTTTCCTCTTCTTGCCACCCCTTCCTTTAGTGGGTGCCTTGGGGATCGAGACACTAGGGCTGGCAGTGGTCTTCTTCTTGCTGGATCGTACAGTGTCAAGGTTGGCAATGCTGAACTTAGAGGCAGGCTTGGAAGCTTTTCCGGCACCTACACATTCAAAACAGATAAGTATCCTTATCCTATCTCTATTTAACTATTTATTTAAATCTTTAACTATACAAAAAAACAGGATACTTACTTGACATGGTGACTGAGCCTGAGGATACCTCTTGAGAATCCTGGGTGATTGTCTTGAATGATCTTGTTTCAGGACCGAGCCTTCTAAAAGCAGCAAGCCTATCCTTGGTACCAGGAGACGGTATGATGTGTGAAACAGTGACAGCTGCATGATATAAAACAAAAGGGGGTTAGTGATCCTATCACAGGAGCAAGATTATCCGGTGATCCTTCTCAGGATCCTCTGTCCTACCATGGGTGGACCACTTCCTGGGTAGATCCTTTCCGTTTGGGATAGAGTCTCTTCTGACAAAGAAAAAGCGTCGTTTCCGGTTTGTATCATTCTTGGTGGCTTTAAAAATGGGGTGTTCTTCACCAGGTTTTCGTTTAAACAAATATCGGTGGGATCCAAACGTTGTGAGATCATACATCTCAGCCAACTCCGACATTCCTAGATCAATCCCTTCTTGCTCAATGATCCTTTCAAGGGTATATAACACCCTCCAGATCATCGGCATAGCCTGGATGTAGGAGATGCCGGTAAGGGAGAAAAAGGATTGGGTAAAGGCTGGAAAAGGATAGGCGTATCCTATGGTGAATGGGGTAACAGGAAAAGCTACCCATGTCTCAGAAATATAGTCCCTCAGAACAGTGGGATCGAAGGGTTTGAAAAAGGTGTTCGCCGGAAAGCAATGCCGGATCCTATCTACTTGTGGGTCAGTAAAGCAACACCTCTCATTCGCTGAATCTTTGATGATCCCTTGACTCTTCAAGGGGCTATTCTTCTGATGATCCTTGGCGGGGGAGGATCGGAGCATCATTCTTAACGTGATGATTGGTAAAGAAAGAAAAACAGAGTAAGAGAAAGAAAAATAGGAAAAGAGATACCTGATTGATCTTCGGATGAGAATTTAAAGGGAGTTTCTCTTGGATTTAAATGCAAATTGATCCTCTCTCTAACTCCTATTTATAATGATGATTTTGCAGGATAAGTCACCTCAGTGACGTCAGAATTCCAACGGCTAGTTCGATCTTAACGGCTATATATCCGTTAGTTTGTTACGGATAAGATCGACAAAATACAACTCATTTATTTACAATATTACTCCTTATATTTTGGGGGCAATTGTTAGGGGAGGATTTCTTAATAACCTGTGATCCTCAAGTGTTATCCTGTTTGCTGATCCTTGCTTCTGTGACAGTTAGTGATCCTCAGAAGTACTTCAGGATCAGGATCATGGATCATCCTAAGGATCCTTATGCTAATGATTGTTCACTCTGAATTCGGTATTGTTTTACAGGAGTACCGGCTTGGACTTGGTCATGGCGATATTCCTGGAGCTTATTCCCTTCAATTCTGCACGTGCTTGACCATTGTGAACGTTATGGAGAACGTGGGGAGAAGGCACGAAATGCGGACAGTTAGTTAAGCTAGATATTTTCTAATTTTAAGGGGGTAGCGAGCTAATTTTTAGAACACTTGGCTATTTTTTGCTACACACACTCGTACAACTGCACTCACCAGCTCTCGGCAAAACACTTAGCATTTTTCATACATTTCTACACAATACACTATAGTTATCCTTGTACTTAGCTCGCTATCATCCGAAGTTGTAAAAGTATTATTGTTTAATTTGAGTTGGTGATCGGTAGTTTCCATCACCCGTGGTTTTTTATGCCGGAGATCATTCATTGATCAAGGGCTTTTTCCTCGTATAAATCTTTGTGTCTCCTGTGCAATTCATTTCTGAGTGATCCTCATTGTTGTTTACCAATTCAAGCATCATACCCCGTAACAGAGAGTTTGGTTGCATTATCCTCGTCTGATTTTTGACCAAAACACCTATACCTAGCTGTATCAGGGAATACTGTAAGTGCCGTTCTTATAAAGGACCATGAAGGTCAGCAATATCCTGTTTATTATGTTAGTAAAAGTTTTTTAGATGCTGAAACTAGGTATTCTCATTTAGAAAAATTGATACTAGCATTAGTTATGGCATCAACGAAGCTTAGACATTACTTTGAGACACATAGGATTCATGTTAAAACAAATTATCCTGTCAAAAATGTGCTTAGAAAACCAGAAATGTCAGGCAGGATGGCCAAGTGGTCAGTAAAGTTAAGTGCTTATGATTTAGTATATGAACCTAGAAATGCCATAAAGTCTCAGGCTTTAGCTGACTTTGTGGCTGATTTCAGTAGTGACATTCAGGATGAGGTAGACCTAGAAGTTCAACAGTTAGGAGAATCTTCAGGATCCTGGACGTTATATACTGATGGTGTATCTAATGTAAGAGGACTAGGATTAGGAATACTACTAAAATCGCCATAGGGGGACATATTACCCCAGGCTATTAGGTGTGAATTCCCTGCTACTAATAATTAGGCAGAATATGAAGCTTTAATTGCAGGATTAGAGTTGGCTAAGAATATGAGTATCAAGAATTTGCAAGTATATGTTGACTCCTTGTTAATTACTAACCATTTTAATGGATCCTATGCAGTTAAGGGTGAGAAATTAATCGAATATCTCGATATTCTCAAAAAATTAGCAGGATATTTCGATGTTTTTACACTTGAACAGGTACCAAGGGAGGATAATGCTGAAGCAGATGCCTTAGCAAATTTGGGATCATCGATCAGGATACCAGAAGGGACCCAAATACCAATATTACATGTCTTATATCCTGCAACGAATCCTCAGGATAAAGAAGTAGCGGCTATTCAGGATCCTGGAGCAGAGTACCCTGAAAAGGATCCTAAATCCTGGACGGCTCCAATCGTGAGATATCTCAAGGAAGGACACATCCCCGGAAATGAAAATCCTAAGGCATTTAGGATGAAGGTATCATGATTCACTATTATAAATAATGTTTTATACAAGAAATCTCTTGCAGGACCGTATTTGAGGTGTTTGGAGGATCCTGAAGCCAAAGATGTACTTCAGGATATACATGAAGGGGATTGTGGTAACCATACTGGGGGCAGGTCATTATTCTCAAAAGAATTAAGGACAGGATATTATTGGCCGACAATGAGAAAAGATGCCGCAGAATATGCTCGAAGATGTGATGCATGTCAAAGACATAGTAACATATTACATCAGCCTGCTGAACCACTGTATCCTATTGTTTCCCCGTGGCCATTTATGAAGTGGGGTATGGATATAGTGGGAAAGCTTCCAAAGGCTCCAGGAGGGAAGGTTTTTATGTTGGCAATGACAGATTATTTCTCCAAATGGGTTGAAGCCGAGGCATTTGTCCAAGTCAAGGATCAAGAAGTAGTATCCTTCATAAAGAGAAATATCCTGACCAGATTCGGAGTACCAGCCGAGATAATCTGTGACAATGGTTCTCAGTTTATAAGCAAGAGAACTACTAACTTTTGCAAGAGTTGGGAAATCAAAATGATAACATCTACTCCGGTACATCCTCAAGCGAATGGACAAGCAGAATCCTCAAACAAGATAATTGTCAATAACTTAAAGAAAAGACTTGGAGCCAAAAAAGGAAGATGGGCAGAAGAATTACCCTTTGTTTTGTGGGCTGATAGGACAACGGTAAAGAATGCAACAGGCCAAACCCCATTTTCCTTGGTATTTGGAGCAGAAGCAATGATTCCAACGGAAATGGCGATACCTACTGCAAGATCTATCCTACGGGATCCTGAACAGAATCCTGAAGCCTTATGTCAGGATTTGGATACTATAGACGAAAAAAGGGATGCAGCAAGGTTAAGGATGGTAGCATATCAACAAAGAATATCCAGAGCATATAACAAGAATATAAGGACTAGGAGATTTCGAGTTGGTGATTGGGTGCTAAGAAAGGCTTTTCAAAATACCACTAATCCTGCCGATGGCAAGCTAGCTCCAAAATGGGAAGGACCATATGAAGTTGAGTCAGAAGCAGGGAAAGAAGCATATAGACTCAAGAATATGGAAGGGGATATGCTACCAAGATCCTGGAATGCAATACACTTAAAGCTCTATTTCAAGTAAGAATAGAATGTAATTTCTATCTCAAGAAGGTATGAATTCTATCTCTTTTAAATATGTTTGATTTGATATGTTCTTTGAAACCCAATACTAACTTAAGCATCGGAGGGGTGTTAGCCAAGCTAACACCCACCTTAGTTTAAGGATGTTTTGCAGTATATGCTCCAGGATATAGCTCCAGGATGCTCACTCAGGATACTTCGGAAGATTAGAGGATTGGCCCCCTCTCTCACGTATAAGGGATCCCGATCCCTTCACAGGTTTAAAGGTATTCACCTTTCTTCCGAATTGGGTTTAAACACCCCGCCTGGAGCGCAAGTTATTCGGGAATAGTTCAAGGTGGCGGGACCAGTCCATGTAAAAGTGGCTGACAATTTCGTTACTATTGGCTATATCTTGAATCCTAAAGGTATATGAGGATTGATCACCCTCTCTCACGAAAGGGTATTTTCATACTCTCTAAGGTTTAAAGGTTTTCACCTTTCTAAGTCTCGGAGTTTATACACTCCCGCCTGTAGCGCACGAAAATTTGGGATTTCCCCCAGAATTCAAGGGATTTATTTTTAGTACATTCTTGGGTTTTACCCCTGTAACATGAAAAATTGTCTATACAACGGGAACTGATATCCATAAGATTTCTAAGTATTTGAAGACATTGTACATAGGGGACATTCCTACTAAGGCAATGATGTAAAGCTCAAAGAATAAGGCTCGGAACTAATGCACTAAGTGTCTCAGACAGGGGACATCTTCATTGGAAAAGTTGCAAAGGGATTGAGGTTTGATAATAGGGTTATACCCTATTCCTGGTATGATCTTTCCTCTGTAAACATCGTTTAAGTTTTTAACAATACTAGGTTTGGTAAAAGGTTAAACATCCTGATTAGGATAAACTCTCGGGATATATTCTCAAAATATATTTTCAAAATACTTTTCAGGATATTTGATTAAGATATATGAAACTGGTACTAGTTTGAAACTTTAATTAAGCAAGTATCGTCATAACAGGTTTTAAAATGAACTATCTTTTAATTTTCTCTAAAGGTGATTGAATTAATAAAAGTTTTGGTAATATATCACTGACTATATTTTGCAAAACTAAGGTCTATAATAAGAAAGACAGAAAGTGATAGCAAGAAAAATGAAAGATGAAATTACTGGAAATAAACGGTACTAGCTGATAACCAAAGGCTTCATCCTGAAACCCAGGACCCATCCGCCTTCGGTTATCAAATTGTTTTAATGCAGAAAATAAAAATTGTTCATAAGACATAAAATTGCTCAAACAAAAGGAAATAAGCTCTAGGGGGCAGTGCCATCTTCGTTCACAGTAATTTCAGCAGCATCCGTCTCAGGATTCACCTCAGCATCCCTCTCAGCATCGTTAGCTTTTTCAGCTACTTTGGAAGATCCTTCGGCAGCTGGTGTGCTAGAAATGCCGCCAAGATTCTTTAGCCTCATTTCCCAGGCACCAACGTCCCAAGAAGGGCAGTCAAAACCTAGTGTTTTGGCTTCATGGGCCATCTTCAGCCTGGCCAGGAGAAGAGAAGTGACGACGGAACTCTTAAGGCTATCCCGGTAGGTGACCATATCCCGTTCATGTTGCACATGGGCAGCTTCAAGATCGGCTTGGGCTTGAAGAGTAGCTTTGTTGAGAGCAGTCTGGTGTTCTTGAATCATAGCTTTGAACTTCTCCTCGTAATGACGAGATTTGGCGGCTACAATCATGCCTTGATCGGAGATCGTGACTTCTGCTTCCTTTAACTTGGATTCAAGCGTCTTGTTAAGCCCACAGGATTCTTGATATAGATGAACCAGATGCTCAAGACCCTGCGAAAGTAAGAGGACATGTATTAATATTGATAAATCTTTGTAAATGATGTAAGCTGCAGGATGTGGTTTGAGCATACTAACCTGGTTAAGAAAGGAAGTCATAAACCCGCTAGCTTCAATGAACCCATGCTTCTCATAGGGAAAAGTGTCAGAAATGACAGGGGAATCCGGCTCTTTCCTTTTACGAGAGCTGGAGCTCCGGGGCTTGGTAGTTGGCAGGGTTTGCTGATGACAATGGCTTTGGAACCACTGGGTTTGGATGAGGCTGTGGCCCTGGGACTAGGTTCCTTCTTGACCTGAACCTGATCAGAATAACTGTCCAACTCGTCGAGGTCAAAGACTTCAGGGATCTTGACCGGTGCTGCATAAAGGAAAAAGTTTTGCATTATTATTACTTTTCATTCTATTATGCTATACTAACTAACTATTTTAAAAAAGTAATCCTTACCAGACATTTCAGATGACGAGTATTGACTGGAACTCGGGACGTGTGTGGTGAAACTCCTGTCTATTGCAGGTAATTGTAACAGTTTTGATTCTTTCCTCTGATTCAGCGGTAGGGGGAGCTACTTCCTTGAAATTCACTGCATAAGAATCAAAAAAAAGGATATTAGTAAAAGATAAAAATCTAAAGGTACATGAGAACATTTATGACCCTACCGGTGGTTAACCACTCCACCAGAAGGCTGGCACCCTCAGCAATGGAGTCTCGTTTGACAAAGAAAAATTTGCGTTGCCATCCATCTTCGTTTTTGGTGGCTTTAAGAATAAGGGGTTTGCTAGAGGTCGAGAAAAGCAAGAACCGGCTAGAGCCATGGGATCAGAGGCGATAAGCAATAGGCAGATCCTCGATGCAGAGGTCGGGGCAGTGAAGGTTTTTGATTTGGTTAAGTACGATTAATACTCTCCAAACCATGGGCATGGTTTGAGCAAAAGAGATGCCGGTGGTACGGAAGAATTGCATCATGAATTCGGGAAAGGGGTATCGAAGACCCAGCGAAAAAGGGTATGCTGGAAAGCAGACCCAATCTGTGGAAGAAACATCCGATCGAATGATCTAAAGACTGTGTTATCAGGGAAAGCACCGGAAGCTCTCAAAGCCGCGAAGTCTGCGTTGTCGAAAGCGCAGACCTCCTTTTCAGGATTTTTGAGGAGATTCTGCTGAGTGAAGGTCTCGGCAGCCATTACGAATAAGGCAAGAAAAATTGACAGAAAGTGAATAAGAAATGGGGAATTACCTGGAGACTCTGTTGGAGATATCTGCTTTTCAAACAAGAAGAGATAAGATATAGGGGCATTGTGGATCTCCATTGAGCTAAAAGCGCGTTGGAGGTTATGATGTGATCTTGACCGTCGCTTCGTTTTAAATGCCTTGAATTACGGGATAAAACTTTTAAAATATATCCGTTGGATTGGTATACCAACCGATATATTTGTGGGCAATTGTTATGGGTCATTTTCTAAGCATACATATCTTGACCAATATCCTGCTTTTATTGTTTATTTGTGACCAGGATGCTGGACGAGGATATTGCTAACATCTTGCGCGATATCCTGAGGTTGATCGAATTAATCATGTGCAGTTTAAATACTGGGACTTGCCAACGGTCAAATGGACTTCATCTCCTCAAGACTCGGGCGTATTTGTTATGGGAGAGACGTTGAACCCGAAAGACTTGGTCTACAACGTTCGACTGAGGAATATTCGCTGGATCCCGGTTATTTAGGATAGTTTGTTACATTTGTTTTACTATAAATAGATGGGGGCGGATCAGATTAAGGCACAACGCAACTTTCACACACTCTCAAACACTTTTGCTTTCTAGCTCACTGCAAACACTACACACAACACTTGTATTCGAATTACATTGTAACACATAGTTGATCCGCACCACATCCTGCACTGTATCCTGATATTTGAAGCAATAGAAGAACAAGGCAGCTGCGATTGTCAGCTCCCGAGGTTTTATGCCGGCGATCTAGATTGATCAAGGGCTTTCCTCGTACATCTCGTGTCAACCTTTACTTTTCTGCTCATTGTTTGATCATAGATACAGCTCTATATCTTGAGCCGTATCCTGAAACTGTTTTTATAACTAACTTGGTTAACATATTTTTCACATATAATTTTAGCACACTATCTCACTTAACTAATTTGATCACTAAATTGCTTCGGTAATTTTTGACCAAAACAGTAACCAACCTAAATACCAACATGATTTTAAAAGGAGTTTTAAAATATTAAAAACAATCACATTAAAACAAGTTCTAAATTGTTTTTTATGTAACCAACCTAAATACCAACAAAGGTTGTTTTTTAAACAAATAATAACCAATTAAGTTTTGCAAATTAAACTAGTTTTTATTTTCCAAGACTATTAACTTAATAGTTTTCTATTAACTTAAAATTGGTTATTACAAGTCGCGACAAACTTAGTTTTATAGGTTATCTAAAACTAATTATCCCGAGAGGTGAAAGGGTTTTTTGGTTATGTCGCAAATTTAATATCTAAATTAAAACCGACTATAACGACCCTATTTGGTAAAAATTAAAATCAATAGTCTATGCCATCCTACTATTAGTAACACTTGGGGCATAATGCGAACCATCAGTGTTGGAGCCACAGCACGACACTTGGTGTCTAGTTTATCCTTCCAAGGTGCAAGGGCTTCGTCGACACATCCGACCCTTCTACATGTGACCGTTTTAGGACGACTATTACTTTTCTTCTCGTGTTTACGTGCCCAGCTGTCTCGAGAACAAAAGTGGCATAGATGAGGCCAAACATATCAATGCAAGGACAACAGGTTATCCTCGCAGCCTCATAAACCTCGGGAGTTGTGCTTTTCTCACAATTGACAATCGTTGTCAGTCCGCTTGAACCTCATGTTATGTTGCGTGCCCCAGCCGCCTTTGGAAAGAGCTTCTAACCAGATTCTCGTTCCCTATCGTCTCACTTCATGAAATAAGGAGATATACATCGAAAAATACTAATTAAATTCACCTTGCTTATATAACAGATGTCTAATGAAAACAACTCCCTCATTCTCAAGTCTATACTTGAAAGGAAATAAAAATTTGAATAACACCAACCTTCTCGAATGGCACCGCAATCTGAGAATAGTTCTCAAGATGGAGGAAAAGTTGTATATCTTAGATGGCCCAGTCCCTACCAAGCCTGAAAGTAATTCTATTACTGCTCGAAAAGCACTGGAGAAACATAACGAGGATGCCATTGAGGTAGCCTGCCTTATGAAAGCCACCATGTCTCCTGAACTTCAGAAGAACATGGAAGATAAGGATGCTTATGACATGATCCAAGGAACTGAAAGGCATGTTCCAGAAACAAGCCTGACAGGAGCGATATGACACCATGAAACAGCTCATAAGCTGCAAAATGCTAGAAGGATCATGTATCAGTACTCATGTGTTAAAGATGAAAGGATACATTCACCAGTTGAACAAACTTGGTTATTCCACAAAACCAACCAAGTTCTAATGGTCAAGTCTGGTGGTGTTAAGAAGCCCAATAAAAAGAAAAGGAAACATAAGAGCAAAGGCAAGAGAAAAGTTGTTGTTGCTGCCAGAATTGCCACCAACAACAAGCATGTTGCAAAACCACACCCTCCTAGGAGCGTCAGTGCTTTGAATGCAACCAAATGGGCACTGGAAGGGAAACTACCCACAGTATCTAGCCAAGCTGAATATGAACAAGGCATGAAAAGTGGAAGAAATAGATGGGTATTTGATACCGGATGTTGTTACCACATCGTTAATGGCTTGCAAGAGCATGAAAAGTGGAAGAAACTGAAACAAGGCCACCTGGAACTCATAGTTGGTAATGGAAAGAGAGTTCCAGTTCCAAAAACTGGAACATTTTGTTGTTCATGTTCCCCTGGCCTTGTGGTGTAACACCTCGTAAAATCGTGTCCAATAATGTATCGACACGTGTCCCTAATCCTAACTATGTCAAACGATGACTAGGAGGGACTATTATTGCCAAACAGTTAAAACTTTGAATACGAAAGGACTGAAAGTGTCAACAAGCTTAAACTAAGCCTCTGAGTGACATTATACGATATTCATGTTCTCATATTAAGCCACTAGTTGGATAATCAAAACCGTCATCGATAAATTCAAAAGTTGTGCATCGAAGGGTTAAAAGCGTCAACATGTTAATTCTTACCTTTGAGTGACCTTTTAACAAACCCAGAGCATCGTGATGTATAATCATACTCTCGGGAATGCCTAACATGGGTTATGTAGAGCTTTGATTCCATTAAAAGATAATACGCATAAGTTTGTGCGTTAAAAGGACCAAAAGTGTCAAAGTGTGAAACTACACCTTTGAGAGAACTTATAACGAGCCAAGAGTTTTATGATGCTTGGTCATACTCTTGAGTGTTCCTAATATTGGCCAAGGAGGGCTTTTTGTGATAATCATAACAAAACATGCATTATTCGAGCTCAAGGACTATTTACGACAAACTACGAAAGTCTGCCGATTCTCGTAGCGACGTACACTCCGGAACAAGGTCATAAGCTAAACATACCCTAAATACCCTTAGCATAGCTTAGAAATAAGTTTTGGAGGGTTCGGTGTGTGAAAATATGCTTATTTGATCACAAGGACTTAAAGCGTCAAAACTGCGAAAGTATGCAAATTCGCGCATATTCTACGTTCTGACCATATCTGTACATCCAAAATTTTTGTAATCTTATATTTTAGTGATGGGAATGCAAAAATACCATTCGTTGCGTAATTTGAATTGTTTTCGCGCCCGTTCGAACTCTCGTCGTAATTAACCAAAAAACGCGACCGTACAACCGAACGAACCGACATCCATAATGTTTCCAAGCATATTTCAAGTTACATATGCCTTAAAATCCTTATAGAGCCTAACATT
Source organism: Helianthus tuberosus (assembly GCA_030545235.1). NCBI lineage: Eukaryota > Viridiplantae > Streptophyta > Magnoliopsida > Asterales > Asteraceae > Helianthus > Helianthus tuberosus. The sequence goes on from CM060417.1 coordinate 106,550,432, forward strand.
TAGCTTAACGGGTGTTAAAAGTGACAAAACGCGACGAAACAAGTCCAGGGGCCTGAAATGACAAAGTTTGAAAGTTTTTGTGTGTGTATGAGCTGGGCAGGCCGTAGCCTACGCCCCCCGCAACGTAGCCTATGCCCAGGGTCTGCCAGCTCACGTTTTTTTTTTTTTGGCTTGGAGGCCACTCCAAGCATCATAAAACCACCAAAACGAATCTAGGGACTTGTTTCCTGATTTGTACATGTTAGGGGACACTTGTAATCATCTCAAGGACCCTCTAAACACTTGGAATGATCTCAAGAATCATCCAAACACTATATAAAGGGGTGTTCTTCAACCACTTGATTTGCACCTTTCTCATTCTATCTCATTCTTGGAGACTTCTGACTTAAAGGGGACTCCACCTCAGTTCAAGACTCAAGCTAGGACTCTTTGTAAGTGTCCTTAGCCATTAGTTTCCGTATTATAGGCTTTAAAGCCGAAAAGTCAAGCGTTTACGAAAAAACGCTTTGACTTTTAGTTAGACCACAAACGGTCAAGCCATGGTTCGCAACGAACATGGCTACGTGATCATAATTAGGTAGGTGTTATTCCCTCAACAGGGCACCCCCTAAGAATCACGTTTGCTTGGTCAATTGACGAGTCAACGTAATATTACTTCAAAAAATCAACGGGTCAGTTTTTAAAATAATTGCGATATAAGTTTAGAAGTGTTCTAAAATATGTTTTATCACTTAAACAACTCGGTAATAATTATTAGAACATGTGTAAACATGTTCGGCTCGTCAATTCCCGTTTTAGGGTCGGGTCGCAACCGAAAGTCGCGTAGTTTGACTTCTACGTTGACTTTTGGTTATAAACCGAATTAGACTAGTATGCTACTGATTTTAGGTTCCGTTATGATCGTAATATAATGTAGTATAACCCCATAAGGTTATATTACACGATCGGACTATGAATCTGAGTTTATGCGCATGTTCCGTTATTATGCCATACTTTGACTATAATGCCCTTTTGTTTAAAAATAAGGTTTAAAATATAAATGAGCATGCAAATGAGTTATGTTCTGATAAGTAAACATGTTTAGGATAATTTGATGTTTATAATCTAGTCATAAACTGAGTTTACGCGTATAAGCGTAAACTATGCTTTTAAAAGGACTAAAATACTTTTTTAAGTCTAAAATGAGTTTTAAACATAATTTTAGTATAAAAACTCATTACCTACTGGTATGATATTAAAATTAGGATTATTTGGGATGCCAAGTCAGATTGTAAACTGCGTTTAACTTTAGTTTCGTATACAATGCCGATAAATGACGATAATGCCCTTATGGCACTTAAAATGCGTTTTAAGCATAATATTCAAACCAAACCTTTTACTTACTGATATGTTATGACAAATAAAATATTTTAATTATTCAAAGCTGGTCATAACATCATATTTCATAAATTTTCACATAAATCATCATTTAACGACATTAACGCCGTTTAGGCGCGTAGTATGGTTTTAAACCATATGTATGAACCAAGACTTGTTACCTACTGATTTTATAAACCATTTTAAATGTTTTTATAGTAGGTATAAGTCATGAACTCAGAATCCCAAATAAAATCTCAAAACTATGTGTGAAATGACCAAAATACCCATGCGGTGCATAGTTTGGTCATAAAGCATAAACCACACATATATTTGATATCCTACTAATATGATATCATAATGTAAACATTTTTACAGAATGTTTATGACCATGACATCAGTTTACTTGCAAGCTCCTTTTATAAGTTGTAAAATTACCAAAATGCCCTTATGAGGCATAGTTTGGTTGTAAAACCTTACCGGGCATACAAGTTGATATCCTACTGACATTATAACTTGTTTAAAGTATATTGGCATATGAAACTTGTTCATGACTCATCTGATTACCCGTTATCACTTATACGCGTACGGTTAGACTTACGTAACTAGTTTACATAAGTGTACCGAAAAGGGGTTTAACCTTATCGTTTTGGTCTCAAAATCCAGAATGTACATTGTTTACCCATATTATACAAGTCCTAGTACTTGTTGGGTTTAAACCACATTCTATTCTGTAAACGCTTAATCTAGCGAACCTATTCTTAAGTATCAGGTCATATCTAAAGGAACTACCTTTGGCCCGTATACATTCTGTCGCAACCCCCGTCCCCTATCTGTCCCGGGAACGGGCGGCCGTGAGATAAGTTTTGGTGGTATTTGTGTTTATCATTTTGGCAGGTGAAATTTCATCAGGACTGTAGTTAGGAAATATTTTATCAGAGTAAATACCACGCTTTTATAATGTTAAACATATTGGGATAAAACCCAAGTTTTTATTACAAATATTTTCATAGGGAAAATCCCTATTTTATTGAATAAAACATCTTCTTTCATTTAGGTAACTTTTATAGCCACTTTTTCCAAGCCTTCAGTGCTGTCCAGCTGGCTTCTAGTTGGCTTTCACATTTTGTTACCTGAAATGCGTTTAAAAACATTTTGTCAGTGGGAAATACTGGTGAGTGAATCCCAGTTTAATCAAGAAGAGTTTTATCTCTTAACAGTATTGAGAGCGATTACAATGTTTACATCTACACAATTACTCATTCAATATTGTCAATCCTGACTGGTGGGTCATATTACCCATTGGCTAACTCTTTGTCCAATGGTAACGTGTTCCACATTTTGTATACAAAACCCCAACATACCGGCAGTAATTGAAGAATTACAAAGACTCAATCACTGCTTAATCACATTGTAAAATATTTAAGGTTTTGTAAAAACAGTTTACAAAAAGGAGATTACTCACATTGCTGTCTTATGGTTTCCTTTAAGGGTTTCCTAGTGATTATCTATTAATTACACAAATGTACATGTGTTAGTATAATAACCCAATATTTACATTAGCAATACCCTCCCCGAGACGGCATTCCAATGACTAAGTCGGGCAGAATAACGACAGCCATTACGGAACCCTGGATTAATCGGGCAGCGTATCTAATACGTAAACGGGGTTATGATACTTACAACGGGGCAGAACTTCGTTAATTAGGGGGTATTATGCCCGAAAAGCACTTTGACTATATAGAAATTCGTGAGAGAGAAAGAGATTGAATGATCGAAAATGAAACTGGTGGCCTCTATTTATAGTTGTGATTTCGGACTTCTACGCGGCCCGCGTAAGCCGAAGGATAGTCCTTCGCGGCCCGCGTAATAGGGTTGTAGGGCCTAGCTATGCTGATTCGGCGAGTTTAGCTTTGACACGATCATGACACTTGTTACGCTAGGGTGTCGCCCTGACTTTGGGATGTCACACCCCGCGTAGACCCTGCGGTGGTCTTACGCGGCCCGCCAGAGACCCATTTTTCTTGTTTTTAATTAATTTTTAATAAAATAGAGGTATTCGGGGGCCCGTTTATGCATTCGGGGTGTAATTTAGGACGTATAGGAATATTTTAAAATATATTAGGGTGTCGAAATATTTTGGAGGGTTGTTATATTCTCCCCACCTTGTTTTAGAGCTCGTCCTCGAGATCTACTAGAGCAGGTGTGGATATTTTCTTTGCATTTCTGATTCAAGCTCCCATGTGTATTCTGGTCCTCTTTTGGAGTCCCATTTCACTTTGACCAGAACTAATCTCTTATGCTTGAGATTTTTGACTTTTCTGTCTTCGATCTGTAAAGGCTTCTCTACAAACTTAAGTTGTTCATTTACCTCTATATCCTTAAGAGGTATCATCAGTGATTCATCAGCTAAGCATTTCTTGAGATTGCATACATGAAATACATCATGTATTCCTGCCATTTCCTCTGGCAGTTGTAGCTGATAGGCTACAGGTCCTATTCTTCTAATAATCTCAAAAGGTCCAACATACCTGGGGCTTAGCTTTCCCCTTTTGATGAATCATACCACTCCTTTCCAAGGAGAGACTTTCAATAACACTTTATCTCCTACCTGAAATTCCAATGGTTTTCGTTTGTTATCTGCATAACTCTTTTGTCGATCACGTGCTTCTTTCAGTCGTTCCTTGACTTGAATGATCTTGTCTGTTGTTTCTTGTACTATCTTAGGTCCAGATAGTTGTTTTTCTCCAATTTCTGCCCAACAGACTGGCGTTCGGCACTTTCGTCCATAAAGTGCTTTGAATGGTGCAGGATTGATACTTGTGTGATAACTGTTATTATAAGAAAATTCTATCAATGGTAAGTGATCGTCCCAATTACCTCCGAAATCAATTACACAAGCTCTATGCATGTCTTCCATTGTCTGAATTGTCCTTTCACTTTGTCCGTCCGTTTGAGGATGATAAGCGGTGCTTAGATTCAACTTGGTTCCCATTACTTTTTGGAAACTTGCCCAAAAATGAGAGGTAAAACGACTATCTCTGTCAGAAACAATTGATAGAGGAATTCCATGTAATGAAACTATTTCATTTACATACAACTTAGCTAATTGTTCCATACTAAAAGTTTCTTTCATTGGTAGGAAATGAGCTGACTTAGTTAGCCTGTCTACAATCACCCAGATTGTATCATTAACTTTTCTTGTTTTAGATAATTTAGTAACAAAATCCATTGTTATCAATTCCCATTTCCATACAGGTATTTCTAATTGTTGCAACAATCCTGAGGGTTTCTGATGTTCAGCTTTGACTTGTGAACAGGTTAAACATTTTGAAACATAAGATGCTATATCTTTCTTCATTCCTATCCACCATAAATTCTTATACATCTTATCATTTCCAGGATGCATCGTATACTTAGATTTATGGGCTTCTTCTAATATATGGTGGCGTAGGTTTCCTAATTTAGGTATCCACATTCTTTTCTTACGAAATCTCCAAATTCCAACTGTTCCTTGTTCTAATTCCTTAATCATTCCTTTTAATTTTTCAGTATCATCCTTGATTACTGATTCTTGTGCCTTTCTAATCTGTTTATTTAAATCTACTTGCAGATTTAGGTTGAGTGAACGTATTCTTTTTGTCTTTTCATGATACTTTCGACTTAAAGCATCAGCTACTATGTTTGCCTTTCCTGCATGGTACTGCATATTACAATCATAATCACTAAGTATCTCCATCCAGCGTCTTTGTCTCATATTCAATTCTTTTTGCCCGAAAACATACCTTAAACTCTTATGATCGGTGAAAATGGTAAACTTACTACCGTATAGGTAATGTCTCCAAATTTTAAGGGCAAAAATTATAGCTCCTCATTCTAGATCATGGGTTGAATAATTCTCTTCATGATTTTTAAGTTGTCTAGAGGCGTAAGCTATAACCTTTTGGCGTTGCATTAATACACATCCATAACCTAACTTAGAAGCGTCACAATAGACTACAAAGTCTTCAGTTCCTTCTGGTAACGCTAGTATGGGTGCATGGGTTAATCTTTGCTTAAGAATTCTAAAGGCTTTTTCTTGTTTGGTCCCCATTCAAACTTAACATATTTACAGGTTAGCTTAGTTAAGGGAATGGCTATTCTAGAAAAATCTCGAATAAATCTTATATAATAACCGGCCAATCCTAAGAAACTTCTAACCTCAGTTGGTGACTCAGGGGTTATCCATTTGGTAATCGCCTCGATCTTAGTGGGATCTACATGAATTCCTTCATGATTGACAAAATGTCCAAGAAACTGTACCTGTTCTAACCAAAACTCGCACATTGAAAACTTAGCATAAAGCCTTTCTTTTCTCAATAAACTTAGAAGTGCGTGTAAATGCTTTGCATGTTCCTCTTTATTCTTAGAATAAATAAGAATATTATCTATAAAGACAATTATGAATTTATCCAAATATGGCTTACATATTCGGTTCATCATGTCCATGAATGCAGCTGGGGCATTGGTTAAACCAAATGGCATGACAGTAAATTCATAATGGCCATACCTTGTTCTAAAAGCGGTCTTAGGAATGTCCTCTTCCTGTAGCTTCAATTAATGAAATCCTGATCGTAAATCGATTTTAGATAAAAATCGAGCTCCTTGCAACTGATCAAACAGATCATCGATTCTCGGTAATGGATACCGATTCTTAATCGTGACCTTGTTCAATTCACGGTAGTCAATGCACATGCACATTGATCCGTCCTTCTTTTTAACGAATAAAATCGGTGCTCCCCATGGCGATGAGCTTAGCTGTATGAATCCTTTTTCCAATAATTCATCTAACTGTTTCTTCAGTTCCTGCATTTCTGCGGGTGCCAAACGGTAAGGTGTTTTGGCAATTGGTGCTGTCCCTGGTATTAAGTGGATCATGAATTCGACTTCTCGGTCTGGCGGTTGCCCTGGTAATTCTTCTGGAAATACATCTGAAAACTGGGATACTACTGGAATACCTTTTAATTCTTTTCATTTAGTGTTAGTGATTATGGAAATCAAATACACTAATGACCCTTTTCTTATATAACTTGTTGTTTTCATCACAGAGATGAACTTTGTGGATCTATAGGGTTTATTTCCTTTAATTGTGATATTTTCACCCCTTGGTGAATTTACTTAGATTGACTTTTGATCACATAAAATACTAGCTTTATTGGCTATTAACCAATCAATTCCTAACACAACATCAAATCCTGCCAGATTCATTGGGTAAAGGTTTGCAATAAATTTCTGATTTAGAATTTCTATTCTTACTCCCTGCAAGATTTCAGAAATATTAATGGTTTCCCCATTTGCTGTCTCTACTAGACATTCTTGTGGGAGTTTAGTTAATGGTTGATTGAGAAGTTTGCAAAATGAAGTATTAAGAAAACTTTGGTTTGCACCAGAGTCAAATAATACTTTAGCAAAAAGTCATTAACTAAAAACGTACCGGCTATCACATCCGGGATCATCTTTGCTTCTTTTGCAGTCAGAACAAATGCTCTAGCATTTTTAGTATTCTTGGTGTTCCTGGCTGGAGCTAGTTTCGGACAGTTTGGCTTGATGTGGCCTTGTTCTCCACAGGTGTAGCATATCTTGTTGTTAGGATTTTTCCTGCAGTCTTCCTCCTTATGTCTAGATATTTTGCAGAAGTTACAGTATATGGAGCATCTTCCAGAATGCTTCCTTTTGCAATACTTGCAATAGGGTGCAGAGGTAGAACCTACATTTTTCCCACGGTTAGAATTTCCAGAACGGAATTCTTAGGTAAGCTTCTGGGTTAGGTTCCTCCTCTGATCCTCTTCTCGTGTACAGACTAATTAATCGGTCAAGGTGTTTGCTAGTTCTACCGCTTCTTCTATGGTTTGAGGTCTAGCCGCCTTGACTACATGCCTTATCTCACTAATTAATCCCCAAATATAGCGGGAGATCAATACTGGTTCGGGTGATGCAAGGGTTGGCATTATTCTAGCATATTCAAAGAATATCGTAGTGTACCCCTTACTATCTACTCCCGTCATCCTAAGATTTAGAAACTTATTTGCTATATGTTCCTTTTCATTGGGAGGGCAGAATTTTCTTTCTAACATGTTTTTAAATTCCTCTCATTCCATATTGTAAACCCTATCACTTCCTCTAGACTGGAGGATAGTGTTCCACCATTCTAGTGTTGAATTCTTAAATAGATTGGAAGCAAACATTATCTTATCCTCTTCCGCGCATTTGCTTATTCTTAAGACTGCCTCAGTCTTTTCTATCCAGTGTAGAGATGCAACGGCCCCTTCATAGCCTGAGAATTCCATTGGTTTACAAGACCAGAATTCTTTATAAGAACAACCATAAGACATGGTTCTTCTTCTTTTGGGAATGGGCACTTAAAGTATGGGTCCATTGTTTACGATGTGTTCAGGTTCAGTTGGTCGTTTACTATCACGTTTACTTTTATTTTCTGCTTCCTTAACCGTTTTGATAATATATGGCATCGCATCTATTATCCCTTGTGCCACTATGTGTTGCATGGCACTGTTATCCACTTGGTTTCCATGATTGTTGTTGTTCGGGTTTTCGTTATCCAGGTTATTGTTACTCTGGTTATCGTTATTCTGGCTTTCCTGGTTCACTTCGTTGTCCATCTGAATTTTAAACATTTGCCAATTATTAATATCACAAAATAATATTTTAAGGCAAACCATCACACAACACACATATTGGTCAAAAGCGTCGAGCATTGCGACTTACTCTTTCTTATATAGCATGCATCTAATACAAACCGATACTGGAATTTAAAATTACAATACTAATATGCGTCACTAACCACGAGGTGGTCTATACTACAATATATTATTATTATATTATATTTTTATTTCATACACATATATTATATGGCAAAAGATCAAATACAAATAATCTTAACATACTAAACATACAAATTGAAGGAAAACTCAAAAAGACAAGGTGGCATTTTTGTAATTACCACCAACTATCAAAGTTACTATACAAATGTGAACTCAACCAAAAATACCTAAAAAACACAATTTTTTTTGCTGCTACTAAAAGTAGCTATTTTTTAATAAAAATTGTTAAAAAAAATTAAAATAATTTGTGTGTGTGTTTTTTTTTTTTAGGTTTTTTGGGGGTTTAGTTTTTAGCATTTTAGCTTGGGGGGGGGGGGGTGTTAGGATTTTGGGGGGTGGGGGGGTTTAGGTTTTTTTTGGGGGGGGGGGGGGTGGGGGGTTAGGTTTTTTTTTAGGTTTTTGGGGAGTGGGGGGGGGGTTAGGTTTTTTTTAGGTTTTTTAGGTATATTTGTAGAGTAACTTTGATAGTTATTGATAATTACAAAAACGCCACCTTGTCTTTTTTAGTTTTCCTTCAATTTGTATGTTTAGTATGTTAAGATTATTTGTACAAGAACTTTCCCCTATATTATATATATATATATTATTATATTTCTACCTCCACCATCACCTTCACTGATATGGGTTCATCCAGAACTCCATATTACGCTCGTTATACTTCCAGACGAGTCGTTCTCCGATCTGCCTCATCCTGTCACTATTTTCTAAAATCTCTTCTCCGAAAGTTCGGAGCTCTTGCACATTTTCTGCACTCATTGGGGGTGTTGGTACTGGATCTGGGTACTGTGGCATGGGTTCTTTCTGAGGATACGGATTCTCTAAGATTTCCCTAATGTATTCATCGTTATCATAGTAGGGATCTAGAGGGTCCAAATCTGGGTAGGCTGCTAGGTTCGGCATGGGTTCATCTGTTAAGTGGTAACGTTGTACATAATCCCTATGATCATCGAACCACGGGTCGTAGTCTGGGTCTAAGGGATTGGGTGCTGCTATCCAAGGTATCTCCTCTAGGTTGAAATCATGCATTTGGATTTGGTTGTTTTCAATCTCCATTGGCTGTGTGGGAAACAAGGGTAATGGTTGAGGGGCTACTAGCTTTTCCAGGTTTGGGTCGGCACTGTGGTTGCTAAAATATGGAAGTTTGCTAAACTCCTATTAAGCATGTCTTGGGTGTGGGCATCGGTTTCTCTTTTAGCGGCTGCTAGAACGCGCTGCTGTTGTAACTTTTTCATTCTTTTCCTACACTCGTGTGCTCCCCTACTGAACCATCCTCTCTTTTTCTGAGGGAATGGCTCTTCAGACTGAGCCTTAAACACGAATATCCCATCTTCATTGTCAGCTTAATACCCAGATAGGGCAGGCTGTGAAGAGGTGCCTTTGCTTCTAGGTGAGCCGGACAACTGACGATAGGCGTCGGAGGGTTCTTGATCGCTCATACTGTAAACTAACAAATAGTCAAATAACACAAAATAGTAAAATGCAGATATGCACGTATTTCCGTAATTAATTTCCTAACAACTTGAATAATATCTTGGTGTCAGCAGAACACTTCTGTGGCTGAATCAGTGGCTTAGCTCTGATACCACCTTCTGTCACAACCCCCGTCCCCTATCTGTCCCGGGAACGGGCGGCCGCGAGACTGATCAATGTCGTAAGGTCGGTCAAAAAATAAAGTTAAAGTGTCCTATTCACCTCTTACTAGTAAAGGGCAAGTAGGGTGTTGAATCCACGGGGAATCGGTGGAAAGCGTAAAAGTTCGTTGCTTTAATTATCATCTAATTCTAAACTAATTGCTTTTTGCAGTTTGTGAGAGTATTATGAAAACGAATGTAAAATTGTATTTGTAAACAATAATGAGAGAAAGTACCAATCTCTGGGTTTTCAGGTCAGAAAATCAGGTTACTTAATTACTACCAGTTGGAAATCACATAGACATGATTTGTAAACTTGTTTTGATAAATAATTAACGGATAATATATTTGATTGCAATGATCCACGATCGAAACCGAAAGATTGATGCAAATGAATAGTAATCCAATTAATTACCAATTTTAGATTTCATAAACATTAACCAGTTCAATGATTAAAGGTTTAAAACAATGACATCCTAGAATTTAATCCCGGTTGTTGATGAACAAACCAAATAATTGATGAACAAGAATGATTACGATAATCAAATACTGTTTAATCGAAACAAAAACAATAAGAATAACTAACCGAAAGATTAATCAATTCTCAATCCAAAAAGTTGTAAACATAAGTAAACCCAATGTTCAAACATAAACCCTAGTCCCGGAGATGGTCACAGGACGACTAGCCACTCATGACGTGCGTGCAATCCTCAAAAGCTTGAGATGAGATTGAATTCATGATCGATCTTGGGAATGATGTGGAATGATGATGATGTCGTGTGATGTTGAGAGCCAAAAGAAAGTAATTTTCTGCTGCCCCATAGTTGTCTGCCTCTAATGATCGATGGAAAAAAGTGAGATCCTCCCTGCCTCCCAAAAATCGTGAGTATGGAAGCATGATGTTGGGCTGATTGTTGATAGCCCAAGATATTAACCAAGTTGCTGCCATTTCTCGATTATGGAAAAGTCCACCAAATAGGTTTTAAAAACCTTTTAAATACACCAAACCTTTGACACCTGTTATGCTATTCCTTTTGTTGTTTACATAAGACCCACATGATATTACATAGTCTTGTATGTGCACGTGATTGACTTATAATGTCAGACTTCAAAAACCAAATCCCCTCATCTGCCACGTGATTGATGATGTTCTCGAATTAGGACTCCAAAACATATAACATCCCTACTGAAGTTAAGGCCGAACATCATTTTTTTCCGCTCCAATGCTTTACGGACCACATGTTAACTCCTCTTACGGTCCGTCAGAGAACCCGTAGGTTATGGAATGAACCGTATACCTCATGTACAACCTGTCGTGACGCTTTTGTTTTATCCTGCATGAACCATACGTTACGGATTATCTACCGTAACCTACGTCGCATTCCCTCATATCTTCCATACTTCACATATAACTTTCCTGTATTGACACTCGTTTATCATCTTCGTATGTTTCGCTTTATCTCTAAACGCTTTAACTTCTCTGAATTAAGCAATTAAACCTGCAAAACCACAATTTCTCGCAGTTATCTTATTCGACGCGTATAATTACTCAAAACCGAAAAAAACACACAAGTTAAACACTTTAGTACCCGTGTTTCACACTCTCCATCACATCCCCACACTTACCTTTGATTGTCCTCAAGCAAAATGATACTGAACTACTCACCATAGTAACAACACCTCTAAACCCCTTACCCGATGCAACAGTTTAAGTCGCAAGTCATACCCGTTCCATAGACTGACACAATCAAGATTCACAGTCCGAGAAGCAATTAATGCAATTTCTAAAACTCAAGCCTTGTATATTCAAAACTAACATGCTTAGGATTATACCCATGCTACACGCCCCTCACAATAAACTCTCCTCTCGGTTTGGAAATATGAACTAGCGTGTAATGTGCTAGTTTGTATAACACTCAAAACCAAACATGAAATTATGTAATCATAGGCTTGTATAACAATCATACCTCCACTGCATCGTATAACATGGCACATATCAAAAGGACTTTCGGTTTTGGGCTTAGGCTAAGGGTAGGAATTTTTTGGCTTTTTATTTATAGATTTTTATGTTGCGAACAAACAAACGACCAAACCATGACAACTTTATTTGCAAACACACAACGACTAACACTTTTGGGTTGGTTTCTACCCAAGACATAAACAATCTTCATAAAACTTTCTTTTTGTTCTTTTCTTTTTCTATAATTTTTTTTTCTTTTCTTTGTTTTCTTTTTTTTTCTTTTTATTCATAATTTGTCGTTCACGGTCGGTATCAAAACATTTCACAATAGGTGGACAAACGAATGGTAACTAGGCTTAACAGGGCTACTAAGGGTGATAACTAGGTAAACACAAAACAAACAAACGGTGTACGGGATATCCTAATGCCTTTATCATTTACGTGCACATATCAAACCACAGTCTTAGCATGTATCAGATCATACAAGTTCTAACACAGAATAACACGCGGCCTGCTCTCATCAAATGAATTCAACATGTAAATCATTATGTCATTCTACAGGCTCAAATTCTCACCAAGAAAGGGTAAAAAGGCTACCGACACGTAGCATATGCAATCTAAAGCATGTTACCCCTAAATAGACATCTCTTTTCACTTCTTTTATCCTAAAAACACCTGTCGAACCTACTCTCATGAAACTTAAAGGAACGACCATGACAAGGGACTACATTAGTTACTACCAGCAAGGGACCCATTAGTGATTGAAACATTCAGTTTTCATATCCAATTAGTTCACTTGAGGCGATGAAATTCTTTAAAATTTTCAAAATTTTCAATTTTTTCGCTTTTCATCGTTTTCAATCACTTTTCAAACTCTGTCCAAACCTTTCCCTTCCCGGGTTTCCCATATCCCCACACTTGGGCGACATTGTCCCCAATGTATAGTGCTTTTAAAAATAAAACCCGGGAATACCAACTAACAAACATCATGAGCGACCGTTCCTAACACAAATAACATAACACATCCCCTAAACATAAATAGTTTAACACCACCAAAACACAAAAACACACCAAAACAAGAAAAACTAAAATTGTTCAACTAGAGTACGGAATGAGCACGTGGACCTGATCGATGGTTGTTTTCCGCTTCTTTGTCGCAGCCAGTTTAGAAGGTGGATCAACACTTGTTGCCTTCCCGGTTGTCTCAGCCGCGTCATTCTACATCACAAACCACAGACAAACAGTTCGAATCAGATTCATTATAGAAACATAAACAAGTGTGCAATAACCCTTCCCCACACTTGTTTCATGCTAAACTACTGCCCTTTTGGAATTCAAAACAACAAACGCCCCATATTATCTTTACTTTTTATCAAGTTTCATACCCATTAAATACCATCTAACAACCATAACATGCCCCCCAACACCCATACTTGCAGCAAAATTTGATTTTTATCATAACTTCAAAGACAAACCACACTAACATGCTTTACGATCTTAGTTTCACATATAGAATTCAAGTATCATTCATATCTCATAACAACTTACCTTCACAAATCTAGCAATATAATGCATAAAAACGTACCTTTTATGTTTAGATATGCTAGAATAAACTTCAGATTCAACAAACTTCGATCCAAAGCGAAAAACCCCAAACTTGAAAACTAGGGTTCTTCACACTATGCAACGATTTCTCACAGACAGAAACGAATCGGACCAAATGGATGCTAGGATTGTTTTCTCCTCAGAAAAAAAAACACTCAAGATAGACTCTTGAATGGGCGGATTTGGTGTAGGATTAAGAGAATTAGGGTGAGGTATGGCTATGGAGGACTTGAGAGTTAAGAAGAAGAAGACGATAGTGATTTCTGGATGGGTCAGATTATCATGGACGGGTCGGTTTGTTTTGTGATGAGGCTGTGTTGGGTTTTAAGATATCACATGGGGTATGGGATGGGTCACGTGTGGTTTAGTATGTGGGTGAAGCTAATTGTTTAATGTGTAGCTGGCACAGAAACCAGCGCATGGTTTCTACTTTGTCAACGCAGCCAACCGTCAAACATCAGCACAATACAGAAGATAATATCAGTCAACGTAAGGTGGCGGCTGTATTAGCGCAAGCTGGCGCAGGTTTTAATTATTTAACTTTTTTTTTAACTCTGGAAAACATGTCAAAATTTGACAAAAAGTCGCGTTCAAATCTATTTTTTTCTTAACTTACCATCATTCCGCATCTTTTTTTAAACATCGAAGTTTTTTTTAACTCTAATAACTAAATAAATGGTTCTAAAAAGGTTTGTAAATGATTTTCTTTGATTCTCTTACCGAATAAACTTTCACCATTCGGTTTACTCACCGCTCCACCCCCCATAGAAAGAATATGTCGTCCGTGACACATAATTGAGTCTGAAAACGTACCTGGGCGGTTCCAACTTCCCCACACTTAAGTAATTGTATCCGTGGAGAACATTACCAAGTTAGAATCTGCAGAAATCACGTACAAACCCACACCAACCAAGCAAACAAATGTACACTAATCTACATCCTCGGGCTGCCTCCCGAGAGCGCTAAGTTTAAGAGTCTTCAGCCAGACTTCATACCTGAACATGGTTATTCTGAATCATGGACCAAAGTGCTTAACATGAAGCACTCCAACTGTTTATCCGGTCCGTTGATATCATTAGCTTCCAAATACGGTTTCAACCTATGCCCGTTCACAACTTGCCTCAAATGGTCATCAAAGTCTTCAATTTCTATGTCTCCATAGTTTCCGATCCGCGTGATCAAATACGGACCCATCCATTTGCTTTTCAGCTTACCTGGAAACAATTTCAGTCTAGAATTGAATAACCATACCTTCTATCCCACCTCAAACTTCTGTAGTCGTAGCTTCGCGTCGTGCACTTTCTTGGCTTTATCCTTATACGCCATTGCACTCTCATATGCTTCATCCCTCAATTCTTCAAGCTCTCCCAACGACAACTTCCTTGCTTTACCTGCACTTTCATAATCCATGTTAACTTCTTTCACAGCCCATAACGCACGATGAGCAAGCTCAGCAGGTAAATGATATCCTTTTCCATAGACCAACCGATATGGCGTGGTTCCAATAGGCGTTTTATACGCCGTACGATACGCCCACAAAGCATCATCCAACTTAGTGGACCAATCCTTGCGGTCGGGTCGCACCGTCTTTTGTAAAATCTCTTTTATTTGCCTGTTGGACACCTCAACTTGCCCACTCGTTTGTGGGTGATACGGTGTAGCGATTCGGTGGTCTATTCCAAAAGGTTTAAGCAATTTTCCAAAATGAAAGTTTTTGAAATGTGATCCCCCATCACTTATGATCACACGAGGGATTCCAAATCGCGAAAATATATTTGTTTGGACAAATTTGCAAACAACTTTATGGCCGTTCGTCTTGGTGGCAATCGCTTCTATCCATTTTGAAACATAATCCACGGCCACCAAGATATAATAATTTCCCAACGAATTAGGGAATGGGCCCATGAAGTCGATTCCCCAAACGTCAAAGATACCAACCACAAGGATCGGCTGCATGGGCATCTCATTCCGTTTTGAGATACTCCCTAATTGTTGACATCTAACACAATTCTTTGCAAATTCAGCTGCATCCTTGAAAATTGTAGGCTAATATAGCCCACACGCAAGCACTTTATGCCCGGTTTTCTGTCCGCTGAAATGTCCACCACACGCCGATGCGTGCAACAACTCCAACACACACTTTATCTCCCCATCCGGAATGCAACGTCGGATTATCTGATCAGCTCCAACTTTAAAAAGATCCGGCTCATCCCAAATGTACGTTTTAGCTTGAGCTATGAACTGTTGCTTCTTCTTTTTTGGCCAAAACTCTGGAATATCACCTGTGACAGCAAAGTTAGCGAAATTAACAAACCACGGTTTAGTAGAAACAGATAACATATGTTCATCCGGAAACGTTTCATTGACTTTGACATCCGGTGCATCTATCTCATGCACCACCCGTGATAAATGGTCTGCTACAACGTTTTCACTACCCTTCTTGTCTCGAATTTCAAGGTCAAATTCCTGCAACAACAAAATCCATTGCATTAACCTTGGTTTAGTGTCCTTCTTCTCCATGAGGTACCTGACAGCACTATGATCAGAATAGATAACAACTTTGCTACCCCACAAATAAGACCTAAACTTATCCAACGCATAGACAACTGCAAGCAACTCTTTCTCAGTAGTGGTGTAATTCAATTGAGCATCGGAAAGAGTTTTGCTTGCATAATAAATAGCCACGGGTTTCTTGTCAACTCGTTGTCCTAACACTGCCCCCACCGCATAGTCGCTCGCGTCACACTTGATTTCAAAAGGGAGCGACCAATTCGGTGATTGTAAAATGGGGGCTTCGATCAATTGTTGTTTTAAGTTGTTAAAAGCTTTTAAGCATTTTTCATCGAACACAAATGGGACATCTTTTAACAAAAGGTTACATAGCGGTTTTGTGATAACAGAAAATCCTTTAATGAACCGTCTATAAAACCAGGCGTGTCCTAGAAAGGAACGGACGCCCTTAACATTAGTGGGAGGAGGTAAAGTCGAAATAACCTGAATTTTTGCATGATCTACCTCAATTCCCCTATTTGAAATCACGTGTCCCAACACGATACCCTCCTGAACCATAAAATGGCTCTTTTCCTAGCTTAACACCAAGTTAGACTTGACACATCTTTTTAACACTTTTGTTAATTGGTCTAAACATAAATCGAAAGACGTACCGAAAATGGAGAAATCATCCATAAAGATCTCTAGAGAATCCCTGACCATATCTGAAAAGATACTCATCATGCACCTTTGGAAGGTGGCCGGGGTGTTACATAATCCAAATGGCATTTGCCTAAATGCGAAGGTGCCATAAGGACACGTAAACGTGGTTTTCTGTTGATCCTCTGGATGGATCGCAACCTGATTATAACCTGAGTAATCGTCTAAGAAACAATAAAATTTCTGACCTGCGAGTTTCTCAATGATTTGATCTATGAAAGGCAAGGGGAAATGGTCCTTTGAAGTTGCAGCATTCAACTTCCGGTAGTCAATGCAAATTCGCCACCCGGTTACCGGCCGAGTGGCAATCTGTTCGCCATCTTCACCTTTCACAACTTGTATCCCTGCCTTCTTTGGTACCATTTGAGTTGGGCTGACCCACGTGCTATCAGAAACAGGATATATTATACCTGCATCCAGCCACTTTAGTACCTCTTTCTTCACCACTTCCTGCATATTCGGGTTCAGACGTCTCTGTGCATCCCTCGCTGGCTTTGCACCTTCTTCGGTAATGATCCGGTGCATCACTATAGATGAACTAATCCCTTTTAAGTCTGCAATCATCCATCCAATCGCCGCCCTATACTCCACTAACACCCCCATCAAAGCCTTTTCTTGAGCTTTTGTTAAATTTGATGCAATGATCACCGGAAGGGTGTCATTGTCTCCCATGAAAGCGTACTTGAGATGTTTCGGCAGCTCCTTCAGCTCTACTTTTGGAGGTGATTCCAATGATGGCTTTAAATGCGTATCGATGTGCTCGGGCAGACTTTCCACTTGATGAGTCGAAGTGGGTCTCCCGTCTTTAATTGCCAACACCTCCAATTCCTTTTCAGCTTCATTCAAACATTCCGACAATTCAGCCTGTTCCCTGTCACAAATAACACACGTCTCTATTGTGTTTACCCCATTTTCATGAGGATGACACTCGTCAATGATGTCTGCCATAAAGCATTCATCACTAACCAGAGAATCAGATGCACGGGAAAACACGTTTAATTGGACTTTCCTATTACCAAAGGTCATGTCAACTGTTCCATTTCTGCAATCAATTAAAGCGTTGGCAGTTGCTAAAAATGGTCTACCGAGTATAACATTAGGTTGTTTAGTTTTATCAATTGAGACATAGTCTAAAACCAAGAAGTCAACTGGGTAGTAAAAGTCCTCTACTTTGACAATGACATCACACACGATTCCCCGGGGTAGTTTCAAAGTCAAGTCAGCTAACACTACTGTGGTGTCGGCTTTTTGTAACGGTCCAAAATCGTATTGATCATAAAGACTCCCCGGGAGAATACTCACACTCGCTCCCAAATCCAGCAGTGCCCGGCTCATTTTAAAGTCACCCACTTGAATGGGTATTAACGGAGCACCTGGATCTTGGAGTTTAGGAGGAATGGCACCCGACAAAACGGCACTAACATTTTCGGTTAAATCGATTTTCTTTGGAAATTTGTTTTACCGCTTTTGGGTGCACATGTCCTTCAAATACCTAGCGTAAGCTGGAACCTATTTTATCGCATCTAACAACGGGATATTGATTTTTACTTGCTTAAAAACTTCCCACATCTCTTCCTGTTGTGGGCCTCGTTTAGTACTTTTAGTTCCTGGTTCTACCAAAGATTGAGGAAACGGGTTGGTTTTAACTCCCGCGCCCTTTTCCGTAGCCTTGGTTAATGCGTTTTCTAATACCCTATCATTAGTTTCTTGAGAAGTCGTTTTATTAGCTTTCGTAGGGCTTACAGGTTCAGGCTCATGTTCCTCTTCCTCATTTTCATCCCAATCCTCCACCACACCATCAACAAATTGTGGTGGAGCACCAACCTTATTATCATACACTTTACCAGAACGAAGTACACTTACCTGGTTTACACTTGCATTCTTGGTAGCTGAACTACTGCTTTGATGTTGCGGGTTGACCGTGGTGGTACTTGGCAATTTTCCGGGGTCTCTTCTCAACTGGGCTATATCCTCTGCTAATTGCCCCAATTGCTTCTGCATTGCTGTAGAAGTCTTATCTCTCACCTCATTATCCTTCTGAATATCTTTCATGAACGACATGATTGCATCCAACTTCGAATCACTCGAGTCGCCTGCCCCATCTGAAGAATTACTTTGTTGGTTACCGTGATTCCTCCAACTCCCTTGATAATTGCTTTGATTTTGCTGTTGGTTGTTGGCTTGAGGCCCTTGATTGTATTGGCCCCGATTCTGGTAACCTCTTTGCTGGTAATTTCCTTGCCGATTCTGATACTGTTGACCTCCTTGGTTGGGTACCTGAAAATTTGGGTTCAACTGGTTAGCAGAATTACCATAACTAAAATTGGGGTGGTTTCGCAAACCTGGATGATATGTATTCGATTTCATAGCATATTGCTTTCGTTCACCGTACAATTGATTCACTTCATCAGTCTGACCACCCAACACAGCACACTCTCCGACTTGATGCCCTAACTCTCCACACTCAGTACATACCGCAAACGTATTGGCGGTTTTAACTTCACCTCCCTTTCCGAGATTCATTTGAGCTACCTGACGCTCAAGCAATAAATTTTGGTGCCTCAACTTCTCGACCCGTTCCTCAGCTTCATAATCGACTGACTTTGCTGAACTTGATCTTGCCCTCCTGCTTGATTGTGCCTGTCTCTTAGAAGTAGCACTTTGTCTCTCCAAGTATGCCCAATCTGCAGCCTCTGTGTTTGTAAGAAACGTACCGTTACTAATGGCGATGAGATCTCTTACATCATCAGGAAGTAGCCCATCATAAAACGCCTTAATTAATTCCCATGTCTGAATTTCATGATGTGGGCATTTCCTAAGCAACTCCTTAAACCTTGTGAGCGCCTCGTGGAACGGTTCCCCTGAATGTTGCTAGAATGCTCTGATTGCATCCCGAGCTTCACTGGTTCTATTCATGGTGTAGTATTCCTCCAAAAACACCTGCTGCATCTCTTGCCAAGTGTATATACTACCTGGAGGTAATGTCGCGAACCATTATCGAGCTTTGTCTTTCAAGGTGAACTGAAACAGCATCAGCTTCACCTCATCCTTTGTAAACCCTGAACCTCCTATAGTTTGGCAAATCGAATCAAAACTCGCAATCTGCAAGTATGGTTCTTCGGTCCTTTTTCCATAGAATTCTGGCAAATGGCCTAAGTATTGGGGCCTCACCTCGAAAGGTCGATTATTGTTCCCCACCGGTGTAACTATAGCTGACGAGTTAGGTACTACAACGGGTCGACAATGGCCTTCAACACCTTGAATTGGTGCCCCTTGAATGACTTGTGGGACACCATCCACAAATTGTATCTGCTCGCCCCTAAACCGATTATTAGCTCTTCCCGCATTAAACTACGGGACTCCATTATGAACTTGATTTTGTGGAATCGGGCGCGGGATGTGATGTCTTTGATTGACCTGTTGTATCGGATAGCCTTGATTAACATTATACCCCTCATAGTATCTGTAATCCGCGTATCTCCCGTCATACTGATTTTGATAATCATCATCTTCCCAACCGGATTCCCAAGTATGCACGCTGCCTTCTCTGTGTTGGAAACCCTCATCATACCCGTGTTGATGTTGTGGTTGGTTAAGACGAATGATGTCCCCATGTTGGAGATTTAGATTTTCCGGTTGGTTTTGTGGACCTGGGTTAAATTGTGGAAATGGTTGTGGTGGTGGTGGTGGTTGATTCTGGTTTTGGTTATTGGGCTGGTTTTGATTTTGGTTTTGAGGGATTGGTGGATCCGGAATGGGTGGGATTGGTTCGTTTTGGGCTTGGTTTTGTGTCTCTTGATCAGCCATCTCGTGAGCTGCTTGTTCTAGATCTTGAGCAACTGTTGATGACTGAGCTTTAGCTTTCACTGCTGAATGGAGAAGAATGAGATTCTGTCGAGCAGTCTTCTCAATTTCTGGATCAAACAATAACGGTGATGATTTCTTTGAGAACCTGGTATGCATGCAACACGAAAATCACCTGCACACAGATAAACAAGAAACCAAGCGTAATCCGGAACGAAACAAATAAAAGACAAACAAAAGGAAATATTTTTGGATTTTTGGGTTTTTCTAATTTTTTTTTTAAGAAACAAAAACAACTAACTAAACTAAGCGCACCGATTCCCCGGCAACGGCGCCATTTTGATCGATGTCGTAAGGTCGGTCAAAAAATAAAGTTAAAGTGTCCTATTCACCTCTTACTAGTAAAGGGCAAGTAGGGTGTCGAATCCACGGGGAATCAGTGGAAAGCGTAAAAGTTCGTTGCTTTAATTATCATCTAATTCTAAACTAATTGCTTTTTACAGTTTGTGAGAGTATTATGAAAACGAATGTAAAATTGTATTTGTAAACAATAATGAGAGAAAGTACCAATCTCCGGGCTTTCAGGTCAGAAAATCAGGTTACTTAATTACTACCAGTTGGAAATCACATAGACATGATTTGTAAACTTGTTTTGATAAATAATTAACGGATAATATATTTGATTGCAATGATCCACGATCGAAACCGAAAGATTGATACAAATGAATAGTAATCCAATTAATTACCAATTTTAGATTTCATAAACATTAACCAGTTCAATGATTAAAGGTTTAAAACAATGACATCCTAGAATTTAATCCCGATTGTTGATGAACAAACCAAATAATTGATGAACAAGAATGATTACGATAATCAAATACTGTTTAATCGAAACAAAAACAATAAGAATAACTAACCGAAAGATTAATCAATTCTCAATCCAAAAAGTTGTAAACATAAGCAAACCCAATGTTCAAACATAAACCCTAGTCCCGGAGATGGTCACAGGACGACTAGCCGCTCATGACGTGCGTGAAATCCTCAAAAGCTTGAGATGAGATTGAATTCATGATCGATCTTGGGAATGATGTGGAATGATGATGATGTCGTGTGATGTTGAGAGCCAAAAGAAAGTAATTTTCTGCTGCCCCAAAGTTGTCTGCCTCTAATGATCGATGGAAAAAAAGTGAGATCCTCCCTGCCTCCCAAAAATCGTGAGTATGGAAGTATGATGTTGGGCCGATTGTTGATAGCCCAGGATATTAACCAAGTTGCTGCCACTTCTCGATAATGGAAAAGTCCACCAAATAGGTTTTAAAAACCTTTTAAATCCACCAAACCTTTGACACCTGTTATGTTGTTCCTTTTGTTGTTTACATAAGACCCACATGATATTCCATAGTCTTGTATGTGCACGTGATTGACTTATAATGTCAGACTTCAAAAACCAAATCCCCTCATGTGCCACGTGATTGATGATGTTCTCGAATTAGGACTCCAAAACATATAACATCCCTACTGAAGTCAAGGCCGCACATCATTTTTTCCGCTCCAATGCTTTACGGACCACATGTTAACTCCTCTTACGGTCCGTCAGAGAACCCGTAGGTTATGGAATGAACCGTATACCTCATGTACAACCTGTCGTGACTCTTTTGTTTTATCCTGCATGAACCATAAGTTACGGATTATCTACCGTAACCTACGTCGCATTCCCTCATATCTTCCATACTTCACATATAACTTTCATGTATTGACACTCGTTTATCATCTTCGTATGTTTCGCTTTATCTCTAAACGCTTTAACTTCTCCGAATTAAGCAATTAAACCTGCAAAACCACAATTTCTCGCAGTTATCTTATTCGACGCGTATAATTACTCAAAACCGAATAAAACTCACAAGTTAAACACTTTAGTACCCGTGTTTCACACTCTCCATCAGAGACCAGTTTTGGTGGTATCCGTGTTTATCATTTTGGCAGTGGAAATTTCATCAGGACCGTAGTTAGGAAATATTTTATCAGAGTAAATACCACGCTTTTATAATATTAAACATATTGGGATAAAACCCAAGTTTTTATTACAAACATTTTCATAGGGAAAATCCCTATTTTATTGAATAAAACATCTTCTTTTATTTAGGTAACTTTTACAGCCACTTTTTTCAAGCCTTCAGTGCTGTCCACCTGGCTTCTAGTTGGCTTTCACATTTTGTTACCTGAAACGCGTTTAAAAACATTTTGTCAGTGGGAAATACTGGTGAGTGAATCCCAGTTTAATCAAGAAGAGTTTTATCTCTTAACAGTATTGAGAGCGATTACAATGTTTACACTACACAATTACTCATTCAGTATTATCAATCCTGACTGGTGGGTCATATTACCCATTGGCTAACTCTTTGTCCAATGGTAACGTGTTCCACATTTTGTATACAAAACCCCAACATACCGGCAGTAATTGAAGAATTACAAAGACTCAATCACTGCTTAATCACATTGTAAAATATTTAAGATTTTGTAAAAACAGTTTACAAAAAGGAGATTACTCACATTGCTGTCTTATGGTTTCCTTTAAGGGTTTCCTGGTGATTATCTATTAATTACAAAAATGTACATGTGTTAGTATAATAACCCAATATTTACATTAGCAATACCCTCCCCGAGACGGCATTCCAATGACTACGTCGGGCAGAACCACGACAGCCATTACGGAACCCAGGATCAATCGGGCAGCGTATCTAATACGTAACCAGGGTTATGATACTTACAGCGGGGTAGAACTTCGTTAATTAGGGGGGTATTATGCCCGAAAAGCACTCTGACTATATAGAAATTCGTGAGAGAGAAAGAGATTGAACAATCTAAAATGAAAACTGATGGCCTCTATTTATAGTTGTGATTTCGGACTTCCACGCGGCCCGCGTAAGCCGAAGGATAGTCCTTCGTGGCCCGCGTAATAGGGTTGTAGGGCCTAGCTATGCTGATTCGTCGAGTTTAGCTTTGACACGATCATGACTCGTGGCACGCTAGGGTGTCGCCCAGACTTTGGGTTGTCGCGCCCCGCATAGACCCTGGGGAGGTCTTACGCGGCCCGCCAGAGACCCATTTTTCTTGTTTTTAATTAATTTTTAATAAAATAGAGGTATTCGAGGCCCGTTTACGCATTCGGGGTGTATTTTAGGACGTATAGGAATATTTTAATATATATTAGGGTGTCAAAATATTTTGGAGGGTTGTTATACATTCTAACAGATAATAAATCTGTTCATTCCAGACTATAGTACCCCCCCCAGATAATCGGACTTAGGTCAATAATACTTAGATTTGCGGCTTCTGCCAAATATAGTCTTGTTGATTGGAAGCTAGCAAAAAGGTAAATACTCTTGACTTATTTTAGTGTAAACTTGGGATGGCAAATATGCCTCTTAGGACGGTTATTACATAAGTAAGTCGCCTATGATTGCGCAAAAATGTAAGAATACGGTTTATTCCGTTTACTTGATAATTATTATGATTGGGGGTTAATGATACCATGTCCGGACAACCCAATGGGTTAATCAAGTATATAATCTTGTAACAAGAATAATCCCAAGATATATTTAAAAGATCTCCTACGGGTTTTCTAATATGTATAAACTCTTTACAAAAAACTATTTTTAAAAGAGTCAGTTAATTGTATTTACCAGCTTTGGCTGACGTATTTTCAAAAGATTATACAGCACGTACCGAACCTTATTATAGGCTGGGATTACGGGTCGGCTAGAATGAAGGCTAAGGAATTTGCACTCCTGAAGCTTAAGGCCTATGATGTCTAAAGCTCTGTTTATTTGGATCCTGCCTGTGGGCTTGTATCGAATGCTTGTAATAACTTTCATACATTCAAGCTTTATTTTAATAATTTTAATCCAATACTTCCGCTGCATATTATTTTATGATAACTGTTATCCAACCGTCACGACTGTACCCATCCGGGCCCACCAGAAATCGGGATGTGACAGGTTGGTATCAGAGCTACAATTTTAGTGAATTAGACACTAGCCTTTAGTGACTAATCTCAAATATCACAAATGCAGATTCCTTTAAAAACTCTGAGTCTAGACCTGAATATAAGACTACTCTTAATCTATATAGTAGTTATTGATTTTATACTGCCAAGACATCGCGGGCAAGATGAAGAATTTGTGATGGGTCGCGGACTCAATGATCTCTACCTTTGAGTAGCTTGAAGTTCCACATGATGAACTACATATGTTTGGAGACGATGACTCCGATACGAGAATGATAAACCTCGTCACCTGATGATATATCTCTTGATAATCTTGTGATATTCTAATATCATCTATCCAAAGTCTATCATATTCGATAGACGTTCCGGTGGTATCTCACCAGCTGATTAAAGCAGCAACTATGGAAAGTGCACATATATCAACTTTGCACCAAATTTCTATTCTTTGATTCAAATGTTCTCTCATTTTAGAGAATAAGCAGAAGAAGGAATCACTTCTTCTGATTCATGCTTAAAGCATATAATTTTGAGTCTTCGAGCTCAATTAATTCAAACCCATCTACGTATATATTATATTATATAGATTCGGCAACTCTCGCCAGCAAGTTTCTACAAAAGGAATACGACAATGATTTTTATTTCATTGATTTTTAGCAACTACGAATGCCAAACTTAGTTTGATGGAAGCACCATATGATAATTGGCAGTATCTTCGTGTGTCCCATAGATTGCTTTCATGCTTGGCCAGTATGACAGTTTAATGCATGGAACCACTAAGATTTCCCAAGGGTCATATTGTACTGATATCGGCTAATAGTAAGCATCTAATATACTTTGGCGATATTACTTCCATAAGAAGAATCATTGATTTTATGGAGCCCATTTTATGATTTTTCCTTCTAATAATATGAAGGTCACATTTGTTGCTCCTACCTTATCAAACAGATCTCTTGATTGCGCGATAGACAAAGGCCAAAAGCACATGTTCCCACCAATAAGTGGTTGAAAAAGTGCAAAAATGTTTGTCCAAATATGAGACGACATATCCCCAATTCTCCCGATAAGGAGAGGGTTATATATATTTAAATGGTGTACTTTATTGATTCATATCATATACAGTGTACTTTATTGAGCTGTATCATATACGTTGTACTTTATTGAGGCGTATCCCCAATTCTCCCGATAAGGAGAGGGGTATATATATTTTAACGGTGTACTTTATTGAGCCGTACCATATACAGTGTACTTTATTGAGCTGTATCATACACGCTGTACTTTATTGAGACGTATCCCCAATTCTCCCGATACGGAGAAAGGGTATATTTTAAACGGTGTACTATATTGAGCCGTATTGTATACACTGTACTATATTGAGGTGTATACCAAATATCCAACTAAGGAGAAGTGCATATAAATAAAACGTCCAATAAGACGTGTCCTGGAAACTCCAATTAAGGAGAAGGACTAAAAGTGCCAACCCTATTGGGTGAAGACAAATTAGTCGAAGGACCGCTAGCAATCAAGCAAATAAATCTATTTTGAATTTACTCGGTCTACTAGTTCTTACGTAATTAAGACTAGTAAATAAGACCATGATAAAAGACTCTGTCATAATTTTCCCACCAGTGGTAGTGGTTGAAAAGGTGATAGAAGTAGAAAACTGATTCCCTTACACCCATATAATCTTAAAAATATTTAAGCGATTCTCGTCCAATTATGGGACGACACTTATCTAAGATCTCCAACTAATTCCCGAATGTGTGGAAAGGATATAGAAAGTTCATCCATCTATGATACTAATCATTCCTGAATCTCCCCATAAGGAGAAAGGGTATGCTTATAAACGGTGTACTTTATTGAACCGTACCATATAAAGTGTACTTTATTGAGCTGTATTATATACGCTGTACTATATTGAGGCGTATTCCAATCTCCCAATAAGGAGAAAGACATATATTTAAACGGTGACTGTATCTAGCCGTATCATATACGCTGACTGTATTGAGGCGTATCCCCAAATCTCTCAATACGGAGAGGGACTTATACTTAAACGTCAATTGCGACGTATTCCCAAATCTCTCAATATGGAGAGGGGCTTATATTTAAACGTCAACTGCGATGTATTCCCAATTATCCCAATATGGGTAGGGACTTATACTTAAACGTCAACTGCGACGTATTCCCAAATCTCCCAATACGGAAAGGGACTTATATTTTCAACGTCAACTGAGACGCATCTCCAATTAAGGAAAAGATCTTCGTCAACTTTGTAACAATACTCGTTCCAAATCTCCAAGAATTCCCAACTATGTGGAAGGATAGGAATCATATTACCGCATTGTCAGTTAAAACTATAACAGTTGTGACCTTTAAGGTTCCCTGTCTAAGGTGGTGGGTTATACCTAAGCCACATAGTCTATATGATCAATGCGATCATGACTAATATCATCCAATACGATGATCATATTATTTAACATCCTTAGTGATGTTTTGCCTACGGGCTATAACATGTTGTCCTTTTGAGACATTGACATTGTGATCTTTATGATTCCCTATCCAAGGTAGTGAGCTATGCTCAAGCCTAAATAGTCTATATGATCAATGTGATCATGACTAAAATCATCAATATGATGATCATATTTAACATCCTTGGAGATATTTTGCCTACAGACTATATCATATTGTCCAATTGTGACAAAGACAGTTGTAATCTTTTATAATTATCTGCCCAAAGGGGGTGAGCTATGCTCAAATCTCATAGTCTATATGATCAGTGCGATCCTGACTAGTATCATCAGTATGATGATCATAATATTAACATCCATAGTGATGAAGTGCCTACGGGCTATACTTTACTCTATTATCGATAAGACAATGATAGTGGTGACCTTTATGGTCCCCTGTTCAAAGTAATGGGTTATACCCAAGCCTAAATAGTCTATATGATCAATGCAATCATGACTAATATCATCAACATGATAATCATACTTAACGTCCCTGGTGATGTTTCGTTTACAAACTATGTTATATTGTCCATTTGAGACAATGACAGTTGTGACCATTATGGTTCCCTGTCCAAAGTGGAAATCTATGCCCAAGTTTCGCAGTCTATATGATCAAGTGCGATCATGACTAATATCATCAGTATGATGACCATTAGTTTAACATCCTTTGTGATGTCAATCGAATCGCCTACGGGCCATATAATATCATCAATTTCGATGACGGTAATGGTCTACGACCCCTTATCCAAAGGTAATGAACTATGTTCAAACCTTAAAGCCCTTTGATCAAATAAGATCGCGATTTATATATATCTTAATTCTCATTCGTGACAAGGCTTTAGTGCCATATATATTCAAATGTCCTTCGTGACAAGGCTTTTGTGCTATATCATTCAATGTCCTTCGTGACGAGGCCTTTGTGCCATATTCTTCACAATCTTGTGACAGGCCTTTGTGCCATGTCTTTCACGTTTTTCGAGACAAGCTAATGTGCTATATTTAAAGGTCCTTTGTGACAAGCCAATGAGTTATATGGTGGTAAGCAGGGCTAGTGAAATTGATATATATAAACATGTAGATCATCTAACGCAAATAAATTGATTTGATATTTAGTTCTCGAAGTATTACTGATGGCTTTATTATCTTTCAAATAAACTAATGGCGAGCCTGAGTATTGGCAAAGTAAGAAAGAAAAACTGTGGTGATGATTTAGAGCACCAGAACCGTAATGACGAAGAGAATCGTCTTCGATCCATAGTTGCCGATGAGTTCGGTAAAGCCCTAGCTGGATTTATGGCTACATTTAAAGGGCCAAAGCCATCAGTACAGAAAGAGAACTCCATTACTAAACCCCGTTCTAATACTAATAAGACTGAAGGGTCTCAATTCTCCTCAACTAAAAGTGAACAGAATTTCAAGAATATCAAGAAAGCTGAGTCTCATGACTCAAAGAAGGGGTGCACCTATAAATACTTTGTTTCATGTAAACCCCATGACTTTACGGGTGAGATTGGAGCAATCGATGCTCTGAAGTGGCTGGATGAAATGGAAACCGTTGTTGATATAAGCGGTTGTGCTGCCAAGGACATTGTTAAATACGTGTCTCAATCCTTCAAGGAGGATGCTCTGACTTGGTGGAAGACACTAATCCAATCCACTGGCAAGATTGCAATGTACAACCTGAGTTGGTCTGAGTTTGTGGAATTGATCCGCGAAACTTACTGCCCACCTCACGAGGTGGAGAAAGTTGAATCTGATTTTCTAAAGCTAACCATTAAAGGCCTCGAGTGTCGAGCCTATTTATCTGAATACAACTCCTTAT
The DNA here is from genome assembly GCA_030545235.1 of Helianthus tuberosus. Lineage (NCBI taxonomy): Eukaryota > Viridiplantae > Streptophyta > Magnoliopsida > Asterales > Asteraceae > Helianthus > Helianthus tuberosus. Next base: position 106,579,208 of record CM060417.1, read on the forward strand.
CAAGACTCGTGCCGTATTTAATAACCCCCGAGTCTAAGCGCATTACGCGGTTTATTGGAGGACTCGCTCCAGAAATCAAGGGGATGGTTAAATCCTCCAAACCTACTACTTATAGATCCGCTGTGGATCTGGCTCTTTCTCTTACTGAAGATGAAATAAGAGCAAGGGCGATTAAGGCCGAGGAGGATCACAAGCGAAAGCGTAATGATACCCCAAGTAAAGATTTTAAAAAGGGTAAGCTCGGTTCGAATTATAACCAATCCAAGCCGAATGAGGCAAACCCCAAATGTAAAACCTGCCGGAAGCAACACTTTGGAAAATGTTTCCATGAGCAGACCAAGGGTTGTGGCATCTGTAAGAAGATGGATCACAAGTCTCATGAATGCAAAGACCTGAAAAACACCACCTGCTATGGATGTGGCGAGAAAGGGCATATAAAGACTCGCTGCCCAAAGAGGGCGACAAACGGGAAAAACAAGGCCACTGATGGCCAGAAAGGCAATGCTTGAGCCTTCCAATCTGCTGCAGCAGAAGCAGTTCAAGGCAAATCTTTACGTATCCGTTCTCGTAAATGTTTTATTTATTAGAAACTTGTTTTAAACTCTGGAGCCAGTTAAAGCTTCATCGATTGTAAATTTAATAAAATTTTAATTTTGATATTCAAGACTTAAATATTATTTAAAAATCAAGTGGCCAATCTAGATGGTTTCACAAATGATATATCCTTCTCGAATCAATTTGTCTGTGATAATTTTTATCTATAAATCCTGCGAGATTCGATATGTTCTTAGACAAGGATTGGTTAGTCCAAAAATCAAATCCGCTTTGTCTACAATAAGAAACTTATCAAAATTAAAAATCCCCATCTGGAGATATATTCACCATTCGTGGAAGAACAAACATTATAAATTGCCCGAAGAAGCTTTTATGCTTCAGGTATCCAAGTGATTGGATGGAGGATGTGTCATCCACATGACACAAGTAAATTCTGACGAATTAAGTCAAAAGCTGAAGACCTTTGTGTGGATGGACATGAGAAGTCCATAGCCACCTAGGAAGCTTAATGTTTAAAATGTTCGCAAGTGAGTCGAACATCGTAGATCATTTGTGGTCTGCATACTGAAATGGAAAATCCCACATAGAATTGGGAAATGGTAACAAAGGATCAAACCTTCAAGTTACCCATGATAAATCGTAGCAATGACGCGGTGTGAATTATAGTCGACAAATTTACTAATTCGATGCTTCTTGTCAAGTAAGGAAATTTATAATTCCGACAAGTTAAGCTATAAGAAAGATAACCTCGAATCTCCTTATGGAGTACCGTTGTCTATAGTATCAGATTAAGATACTAAATATATTCTTATCTCTGGAAAATTCAAGCATGATGCTCAGCAGATAAGCACTTGTCATGTTTCGCCATGACATTTAAACGTGAGCATAAGGTTTATTGAAGAACCTTGTCCATTATGGACCATAGAATTTAAAAGTCCCAAGTTTACCTCATAAATGCAAATGCAAATGCGATTCCCATTGTGGCCCAGGATACTCTTGAGAGGTTGAAACTTACTATGATACGAAATTAACCTTATTACTCTGAAAAAATCTCGAGGTCGAGATTTCTTTTAAGGGGGTGAGGATGTAACACCACGTAAAATCGTGTCCAATAATGTATCGACACGTGTCCCTAATCCTAACTATGTCAAACGATGACTAGGAGGGACTATTATTGCCAAACAGTTAAAACTTTGAATACGAAAGGACTGAAAGTGTCAACATGCTTAAACTAAGCCTCTGAGTGACATTATACGATATTCATGTTCTCATATTAAGCCACTAGTTGGATAATCAAAACCGTCTGCGATAAATTCAAAAGTTGTGCATCGAAGGGTTAAAAGCGTCAACATGTTAATTCTTACCTTTGAGTGACCTTTTAACAAACCCAGAGCATCGTGATGTATAATCATACTCTCGGGAATGCCTAACATGGGCTATGTAGAGCTTTGATGCCATTAAAAGATAATACGCATAAGTTAGTGCGTTAAAAGGACCAAAAGTGTCAAAGTGTGAAACTACACCTTTGAGAGACCTTTTAACGAACCAAGAGTTTTATGATGCTTGGTCATACTCTTGAGTGTTCCTAATATTGGCCAAGGAGGGCTTTTTGTGATAATCATAACAAAACATGCATTATTCGAGCTCAAGGACTATTTACGACAAACTACGAAAATCTGCCGATTCTCGTAGCGACGTACACTCCGGAAACAAGGTCATAAGCTAAACATACCCTAAATACCATTAACATAGCTTAGAAATAAGTTTTGAAGGGTTCGGTGTGTGAAAATATGCTTATTTGATCACAGGGACTAAAAGCGTCAAAACTGCGAAAGTATGCAAATTCACGCATATTCTGCGTTCTGACCATATCTGTACATCCAAAAAATTTTGTAATCTTATATTTTAGTGATGGGAATGCAAAAATACCATTCGTTGCGTAATTTGGATTGTTTTCGCGTCCGTTCTAACGTTCCTCGTAATTAACCGAAAAACGCGATCGTACAACCGAACGAACAGACATCCATAATGTTTCCAAGCATATTTCAAGTTACATATGCCTTAAGATCCTTATATAGCCTAACATTTAGGTTAACGGGTGTTAAAAGTGACAAAACGTGACGAAACAAGTCCAGGGGCCTGAAATGACAAAGTTTGAAAGTTTTTGTGTGTGTATGAGCTGGGCAGCCCGTAGCCTACGCCCCCTGCAGCATAGCCTACGCCCAGGGTCTGCCAGCTCACGTTTTTTTTTTTTTTGGCTTGGAGGCCACTCCAAGCATCATAAAACCACCAAAACGAATCTAGGGACTTGTTTCCTGATTTGTACATGTTAGGGGACACTTGTAATCATCTCAAGGACCCTCTAAACACTTGGAATGATCTCAAGAATCATCCAAACACTATATAAAGGGGTGTTCTTCAACCACTTCATTTGCAACTTTCTCATTCTATCTCATTCTTGGGGACTTCTGACTTAAAGGGGACTCCACCTCAGTTCAAGACTCAAGCTAGGACCCTTTGTAAGTGTCCTTAGCCATTAGTTTCCGTTTTATAGGCTTTAAAGCCGAAAAGTCAAGCATTTACGATAAAATGCTTTGACTTTTAGTTAGACCGCAAACAGTCAAGCCACGGTTCGCAACGAACATGGCTACATGATCGTAATTAGGTAGGTGTTAATCCCTCAAAAGGGCACCTCCTAAAAATCATGTTTGCTTGGTCAATTGACAAGTCAACGTAATATTACTTCAAAAAGTCAACGGGTCAGTTTTTAAAATATTTGCGATATAAGTTTAGAAGTGTTCTAAAATATGTTTTATCACTTAAACAACTCGGTAATAATTATTAGAACATGTGTAAACATGTTCGGCTCGTCAATTCCCGTTTTAGGGTCGGTTCTCAACCGAAAGTCTTGTAGTTTGACTTCTACGTTGAATTTTGGTTATAAACCGAATTAGACTAGTATGCTACTGATTTTAGGTTCCGTTATGATCGTAATATAATGTAGTATAACCCCATAAGGTTATATTACACGATCGGACTAGGAATCTGAGTTTATGCGCATGTTCCGTTATTATGCCTTACTTTGACTATAATGCCCTTTTGTTTAAAAATAAGGTTTAAAATATAAATGAGCATGCAAATGAGTTATGTTCTGATAAGTAAACATGTTTAGGATAAATTGATGTTTATAATCTGGTCATAAACTGAGTTTACGTGTATAAGCGTAAACTATGCTTTTAAAAGGACTAAAATACCCTTTTAAGTCTAAAATGAGTTTTAAACATAATTTTAGTATAAAAACTCATTACCTACTGATATGATATTAAAATTAGGATTATTTGGGATGCCAAGTCAGATTGTAAACTGCGTTTAACTTTAGTTTCGTATACAATGCCGATAAATGACGATAATGCCCTTATGGCACTTAAAATGCGTTTTAAGCATAATATTCAAACCAAACCTTTTACTTACTGATATGTTATGACAAATAAAATATTTTAATTATTCAAAGCTGTTCATAACATCATATTTCATAAATTTTCGCATAAATCATCATTTAACGACATTAACGCCGTTTAGGAGCGTAGTATGGTTTTAAACCATATGTATGAACCAAGACTTGTTACCTACTGATTTTATAAACTATTTTAAATGTTTTTACAGTAGGTATAAGTCATGAACTCAGAATCCCAAATAAAATCTCAAAACTATGTGTGAAATGACCAAAATACCCCTACGGTGCATAGTTTGGTCATAAAGCAAAAACCACACATATATTTGATATCCTACTAATATGATATCATAATTTAAACATTTTTACAGAATGTTTATGACCGGTACATCAGTTTACTTGCAAACTCCTTTTATAAGTTGTAAAATTACCAAAATGCCCTTATGAGGCATAGTTTGATTGTAAAACCTTAACGGGCATACAAGTTGATATCCTACTGATATTATAACTTGTTTAAAGTATATTGGCATATGGAACTTGTTCATGACTCATCCGATTACCCGTTATCGCTTATACGCGTACGGTTAGACTTACGTAACTAGTTTACATAAGTGTACCGAAAAGGGGTTTAACCTTATCGTTTTGGTCTCAAAATCCAGAATGTACACTGTTTACCCATATTATACAAGTCCTAGTACTTGTTGTGTTTAAACCACATTCTATTCTGTAAACGCTTAATCTAGCGAACCTATTCTTAAGTATCGGGTCATATCTAAAGGAACTACCTTTGGCCCGTATACATTCTAACAGATAATAAATCTGTTCATTCCAGACTATAGTACCCCCCAGATAATCGGACTTTGGTCAATAATACTTAGACTTGCGGCTTCTGCCAAATATAGTTTTGTTGATTGGAAGCTAGCAAAAAGGTAAATACTCTTGACTTATTTTAGTGTAAACTTGGGATGGCAAATATGCCTCTTGGGACGGTTATTACATAAGTAAGTCGCCTATGATTGCGTAAAAATGTAAGAATACGGTTTATTCCGTTTACTTGATAATTATTATGATTGGGGGTTAATGATACCATGTCCGGACAATCTTGTAACAAGAATAATCCCAAGATATATTTAAAAGATCTCCTATGGGTTTTCTAATATGTAAAAACTCTTTACGAAAAACTATTTTTAAAAGAGTCTGTTAATTGTATTTACCAGCTTTGGCTGACGTATTTTCAAAAGATTGTACAGCAGGTACGGAACCTTATTATAGGCTGGGATTACGGGTCGGCTAGAATGAAGGCTAAGGAATTTGCACTCCTGAAGCTTAAGGCCTATGATGTCTAAAGCTCTGTTTATTTGGATCCTGCCTGTGGGCTTGTATCGAACGCTTGTAATTACTTTCATACATTCAAGCTTTATTTTAATAATTTTAATCCAATACTTCCGCTGCATATTATTATATTGTGATAACTGCTATCCAACCGTCACGACTGTACCCATCCGGGCCCACCGAAAATCGGGGTGTGACATGTAGTTACTTTAAATAACTGTTTATATGCACCTGGTTTGACCAGAAACATTATTTCAGTTTCTTCAATGTTTGAACAAGGATTCAAGTACGTTTTAATGATTTTTCTATTTTAGCCTACTTGAATGATGTCCGTTATTTTGAGGCTAAACCTCGAAATGGTATTTATGAGATTGATGTTCAAACAAGTAATAACATATATCATCTTTCTAAACGTAACAAAGCTGGCATAAATGAAACATATTTATAGCATTGCAGACTTGGCCACATAAGTAAGGCATGCATAAAATGGCTCCAGTCCGAGGGGATTCTTGAATCCACTAGACGGGACTCCTTTGATGATTGCGAATCTTGCTTAGCTGGCAAACTCACAAAGCACCCCTTCACCGATGTTGGTGAACGGATCAATGGTCTTCTAGAACTCATTCACATGATGTATATGACCCTTTCAGAACCATGACTAGAAACCATGACTAAAACCAGCTTGATAGAAAGAGAAAAGTAATTCGATCAGATCGATGTGGTGAATATCTCAGCTTTGAATTTCTTAATCATCTGAAATAGTGTGGAATAGTTTCACAACCCTCTCCACTTGGCACACCCCAACTTAAGGGCGTCAGTGAGAGGTGAAATCGAACTCTACTTGATATAGTTCGATCGATGATGTGTAGAACTAACTTGCCTCACTCCTTTTTGGGACAAGCTCTTATGATCGCTTCCCGCATTGTCAGTTTAGCTCCGACTAAAAGGTAAACAAAAACCGCCACATGAGATATGGCATGGGCGTAAACCCGATTTGGAATACCTTAGAGTATGGGGATGTGATGCATACATCACAAGTGATTCTGATGATAAGCTTAATCCTCAAGGTGAAAAGTTTGTTTTCGTCGAACACTATGAAAGAAGCGGATATTATCCCTACCATCCTGATGCAAACGTGATTTCCATCAAATGGAAGGGATACTTTCTCGAGGAAGAACTTCTTAATCGAGAAACTGGAAATAATGCGGTTGATCTTGAAGAAATTCAAAAAACCACAAACAACCGCTAATGTAGTCGAACTGTCTGATCAACAAGTAGTTGTTACCAATGAATCAGACATAAAACACAAGCGTTTGCAGAAGTAGTAGAATTCGCAAGAATCTGATAGATGTCTATGGCATCTAAAAGGTCCCGAAGTCTTATTGGTAGCTGAGTCTAATGACGAACCTGCTAACTACAAATCTGCAATCTTAGATTCGGAATCTGAGAAATGGCAAGAAGCCATGAACGTCGAGATACAATCTATGTATGACAATCAAGTATGGGACTTGGTTGAGCTACCCCCGAATCTCGGGCAATAGGGAGCAAATGGATTTTCTAGAGAAAAACCGATATGCATGGAAATGTAAACACCTATAAAGCACGGCTAGTTGCGAAGGGTTTCACTCAAACTCAAAGTATTGACTTTGATGAGACCTTCTCGCCCATTGCTATTACTTTCCATAGTTACGTACTATGATTACGAAATATGGCAAATGGATGTCAAAACCGCCCTTCTTAATAGACATCTCTCTAAAGATATCTATATGGTTCGGCCTGAAGGTTTCATCGATCCTAAATATCCAAATAAGGTGTGCAAACTAAATAAGTCCATTTATGGACTCAAGCAAGCATCCCGTGGCTGCAATCTTCATTTTGACCAGAAGATCAAAGAGTTTGGTTTTGTCAAGAATGAAGATGAGGCTTGTGTTTACAGAAAGGTTAGTGGGAGCACCATATCATTCCTCATCCTGTATGTGGATGATATACTAATCATTGGAAATAACATCCCTATGCTTAACAAAGTTAAACACTATTTGGGATCTTGCTTCGCAATGAAAGATCTTGGAAGAAGTTGCTTACATTCAAGGAATGAAGATCTATAGGGATAAATCTAAGCCGCTTCTAGGGCTAAGTCAAAAACGTACATAGACAAAATGATGACACGCTTCAAGATGGAAAACTCCAAGAATGGAGGTGTTCCTATGACTAAAGGAACTGTGTTGAACAAATCGCAATCTCCTTCAACGGACATTGAAATTAAGCAAATGAAGTAGTTCCATATGCTTCAGCGATTGGTTCATGTATGCTATGTACTAGACTTAACGTCTCATATGCTTTAAGCATAATCAGTCGTTTTCAGCATACTCCTGGCATTGCCCATTGGACTGCAGTAAAGAACATTCTGAGGTACTTGAGAAGAACCAAAGATATGTTCTTGGTGTCTGGAGGAGTGGAAGAGGAGCTCACTGTAAGGTGTTACACTGATGCTGGCTTCCAAAGTGACCGAGATAATTCTCGTTCACAATTAGGATTCGTATTCACTCTCAATGGAGGAGCTGTCTATTGGAAAAAGCTCCAAACAGAGTATAGTGGCGGATTCAGCTACCGGATCCGAATGTATAGCTGCATTAGATGCTGCGGAAGAATCTGCTTGGATGAAGTAGTTCATCAACGACCTCGATGTGGTTTCAAGTATTCGGAAACCAATCTAGGTGTTCTGTGATAACACAGGAACCATTGCTCAAAACAAGGAGCCTACATCACAGGGTTAAACACATTCTAAAAAAGTTCCACTATATACGGGAAATATTGGAACGAGGAGACATCTTAATAAGCAAAATAGACACAGATTAAAACCTAAAAGACCCGTTCACTAAACTGATGACTCAGGACAAGCTACCGGTCTTAGATTGGATAACCATTTGTTTTGATTTAGTATTTAGATGTACGAACATTCAAACAGTTGTACCTTTTGAATTCACCTTTGATTTACTGGCTAAATGCAAAGTTTGAATCTTACAACTGTGTTCGATTTTGATACATTTAATCCATGAATCTTGTATTCTAAATTATCCGTAGTCGGTCAGACTCGTGGGAATGACTCTGAATTAAGACTATTCTGACTTTGGACTCAAGGAGTTGACTTCCAGACTCACAAACCTCATTATGAATGACGTTGGATGTAACTCGCATCAAATCATCTTCATGGATCATGGTCATAAGATGTATTTGATTTAGGTATACTCATTTAGTATCCTTTAACCTGAGATACATACTAGAACTTTCGTTTACTAAAGACTATTCTTTGATCAGTGTCCAACGCTGTCGCGTAACTGCCAGTCATAAAGGCATTGGTTGGGAGTGGTTCTGAAGTTCAGTGGGAGTTGTATGTAGTCAAGATGGGATTCTGTACTCTTACATTATATGTAACAGTTAGACATCTGGGCGCCCTCGTTGATTCAAACTGGTGAAGTGTAAGGCCTTACCCAAACTTACTGTGTGTTTGATTGGACCACTTTGATTCTGTGAACGAGAACGATAATTATTGAACGCCATGTGAGATTGAATCTGATCCATGTCTCATTGTTCAATTGATGTCTTTTACGGAAAGGATAGATGACGAAGATTACCATAAGTCTACTGTCTTCATGTAGCAAGCCGTTGCTAAAGAGAAGATAACTTGGTTAATGACTTTAAAGTGTCATGACCTATTGGGGGCAGCTATGTGTAGGTAGAACACCGCTGGCTGTCTGCGTTGAGATCTTATCAGAGACCGTCCAAGTGGGAGCTGTTAGATATTATGTCCGGTTCGATAAGTCAACGCTGCCGACCGGGTCTTGACCCGTAAGAGTTACACCTTGGGCAACGAACTAAAATCCACTTAACCTGTTTAACTGGTAATTACGAACAACATACGAGACAGATCATAATTATATTTATGATCATAAGCGGGTATTAACTGAGAGACGGGTACATGGACCGGGTGATAAGAATACTCACCCTACGCCACTTGTCGCGCATGCACCTTTGCTGCGCCACATGTCGTACATGCGTCCACCTACCTCCACTTGTCGTGCACCAACCTTTTAGCCAATTGCAACACATGCATCATGCATGCGTACCACTTGGCGAACATGCACTTTGGTTCTTGCTTTTATAAGGAAGAGATGAACAAGAGGTTGAGTTAGTTGTTGCAACAAGACAAAATGCTCTCAACAACACCACATACACAACCAAGCCACCGCCGTCGCCGCCCCGCCTCAGCCGTCCCGCCGCTGCCAGCCACCATCTGCCGCCGGCTGCGCCGCGGTTTGCCGCCGCCTCCTTCGTCGCATTTCGTTGGTTCGTTTACTAGCACTTGTTCGTTGAACCTCGGTGTCTCGACGGGTTAGTCATTAACCGAGGTATAATTTTTCTTATCGGTAGTTAAATATATTTTACTGTGCTCGTACTTGTCTGTAACCGGATCCTGTCGGGTATCGTTTTGTTGATCATTATTCCACTGCGTTTTATTAATTAACTCGTTTAATTAATTAACTATTATTTATTGAAACGGGTTTTTGATAAATAAAATTTTGATCGATCACCACGGAAACCCAACATATTTATCTAGTTTTTTTGTACGATCCATACAGTGACATATGACATAGAATATATAGTGAACTAGTTTTTGCCCCGCCCGCGTTGCGGGGCAATAAGCCGAATATTTCTCTCTCATAACATGTATGTCTGTACAGAGGGAAAAATCGTAATTATATTTTGAACTGGAGGCGAAATCATAATTTTAAACTAAGAGCAAAATCATAATTTTGAGCTAGGGGGAAAACATAATTTCATTTTGAACGGTGTGCAAAAGCGTAATTTTTAGCTGAGGGCAGAATCGTAATTTTGAGCTAGAGGAAAAAACAACATTTTATTTTGAGCTGGGGCAAAAACGTAATTTTAAACGGAGGGCGAAACCGTAATTTTAAACTGGGAACAAAATTAAAAGTGAGTTTTTTAACCGAGGGCAAAAGCATAATTTTAAGCTAGCGAAAAAATTATAATTTTATTTTAAGCTGGGGGCAAAAACGTAATTTTAAACAAATGACGAAAGCGTAATTTTAAACAAATGACGAAAGCGTAATTTTAAACTGTGAATAAAATAAAATTAAAACTGGGCTGGTCCAATAGGGAAGTGCCAGACAAATTTTGAACTGTGGGCAAAAAAGTAATTTTAAACGGAGGGCGAAACCGTAATTTTAAACTGGGAACAAAATTAAAAGTGAGTTTTTGAACCGAGGGAAAAAGCGTAATTTTAAGCTAGGGGCAAAATTATAATTTTATTTTGAGCTGGGGGCAAAAACGTAATTTTAAACAAAGGACGAAAGCGTAATTTTAAACTGAGAATAAAATCAAATTAAAAATGGGCTGGTCTGAGTTTTTGAACCGAGGGCAAAAGCGTAATTTTAAGCTAAGGGCAAAATTATAATTTTATTTTGAGCTGGGGGCAAAAACGTAATTTTAAACAAAGGACGAAAGCGTAATTTTAAACTGAGAATAAAATCAAATTAAAAATGAGCTGGTCCAATAGGGAAGTGCCAGGCAAGCTGCCTGGCACTATTCCCTCAAGTTGTGTTTTGTATATGTAGGATTTTAAGGTAGGGGCAAAATTATAATTTTATTTTGAGCTGGGAGCAAAAACGTAATTTTAAACAAAGGACGAAAGCGTAATTTTAAACTGAGAATAAAATCAAATTAAAAATGAGCTGGTCCAATAGGGAAGTGCCAGGCAAGCTGCCTGGCACTATTCCCTCAAGTTGTGTGCCTGTCATTATTCCCTCAAGTTGTGTTTTGTATATGTAGGAAATGAAGCCCAAGTGTTTTAAAGGAAGAATAGATAGTGAATGAAGCCTTAAGTATTTTAAAGGAACTATTTGGATAATAATAAACTACGCGTCAATCACATTTTAAGTTGATTGTTATGGAAGGCTTGTCTTCTATGATAAGGACGGCTTGTGATAAGGGGTTGTTTCATGGAGTGCGTTTTAATAATGACGGTCCTATTGTCTCTTATCTTCTCTATGCCGATGATGCTCTGGTTATGGGCGAATGGTCTCGTGGAAATTTGAATGTTGTTAGGAGGATTCTTCGTATTTTTCATATATGCTCGGGTCTCCGGATAAACTTGAACAAGTCTAATTTGTTTGGTTTGGGAAAGGGAGCCGAGGAGGTCGATAGGTTCGCGATCGAGATGGGGTGTAGTCCGGGGTTATTTCCTTTTAAATACCTGGGCATTATTGTGGGTGCTAACATGAATCGGATTACCAACTGGGACCCGATTTTAGATATTTTTAAAAAACGATTGTCTTCTTGGAAAGCTAGTGTGGTTTCTATGGCCGGTCGGGTGACTCTTATCAGGGCAGTATTGGAGAGTTTACCTACATATTACTTTTCGTTGTATAAAGCTCCGGTGGCGGTGATTAAAAAAATGGAGGTGATCATCAAAAGGTTTCTATGGGGTGGTTGTGACAACAAGAATAAAATTCATTGGGTGGCTTGGGATAGAGTTACGAGGAGTATTAAAGACGGAGGGTTGGGCCTTTCGAGGTTGGAAGACATTAATCTTGCGCTAATGCTGAAATGGTTATGGAGATATCGAGTTTCCAATGATGTTTTATGGAAAAAAGTGGTGGATGCAATACATTATTCACCTAGAAGATGGGAAACTATTAATTGTAATAATCGTTTTGCGGGAGCTTGGTCCAGGTTGGTTAAGGCTGGATATAGTCTCAAAGTGGAGGGCAACGCGTTTATAAATTTGTTTAGAGGGGTGGTGGGCGATGGTACCAGACTTAAGTTCTGGATTGACCCATGGCTTACTACAGAACCGTTGAAGATTATGTTCCCTAGATTGTTTCGTTTAGACCAGAATAAGCGCTGCAGTGTAGCTGAACGCCTGCTTGGTCGAGGCGGGTCATCTTCTATTTGTTGGAATTGGAAACAGTATCCCGGAACCGATCTAGAAATACAAGATCTTATTCAGTGTCATCGCATTCTCTCAAGTGTTATTCTAAATGATCAACAAGACAATTGGGCCTGGAACCTAGGTGACGGAGATGGTTACTCAGTTCAGGACGTACGCAAGTGGTTAAAAGGGAATTCTCATTCGGCTAATGATATGGTTTTTCAATGGTGCAAATGGATACCGCGTAAATGTAACATTTTTATGTGGAGGGCTACTTTGAATCGTATTCCAACTAAAGATGCTCTTATTCACCGTAATGTGTTTGTTGATAATGTTTTATGCGATCTGTGTGGCGGTTATGAAGAGACGGTGGATCATCTTTTTTCGGGGTGTCGAGTTGCGGGAGTTATGTGGGATGCTATTGCTTCTTGGTGTAACATTCCGAGGTTTTTCGTTTTTTCATTTTCCGATGTTCTACACGTTTTGGATGGTTTGCCTTACAACTCGAAAAAGAAGGAGATCATGTATGGCATTCTGATTATTGCTTGTTGGCGAGTTTGGAAGGCTAGGAATGATAAGATCTTTAAAGGAATTGATGTTAGTATTACAAATTTGATAGCGGATGTGAAGTCCTTGACGTTTCTGTGGTTTAAATATAGGCATAAAGAGGGTTCAATAGATTGGCGAAATTGGTGTAATTTTTCTTTTCCGCTGATGTAATTTTTCCGGTTTTCGGTAGTCTCTGTCTTAGAGATTATCGTCCGGGTGTGTTTTTATGAAATTAGCCTTCCAAAAAAAATCTACTAATTAAGTAGGTCCCCTAATTAAAAGTTGTATACCTCATTTAAACATGTTCTTTTTTATCACAAGTTTCCCCTTCCTAACAACAAAAAATATTATTATTATTATTATTATTATACACACTAATGACACAGAAATATATAACTCTTCAGTGTTTGAGAGTTAGAATCGTATCCGGTTAACGGGTTAACGTCTTAGCAAGTAGATGTGTTGAAATTGATGAATCACATCACAACCTGTATATTTATTTGTGTTAAAGATATCAACAATAATTCAGGTACGATTGGCAAACCGGTTAAAGCCATGTAACCAAAACACAACTAATAAAACGTGCTTATTTCAACAAGGCAAACGGTTGGTAACTCAAAACGTGTTGGCGGGTTGCAAATGGGTTGTAAGCATGTTGAACATGTTTTAACCAGGTTGACGAGTTGTAGCCACATTTTAATCATGTTATAAATGTGTTGACATTCGAACTTATAAATCATGTATATATTTAGAAATCATTTTATTAATATTTATATGAAGACTCTTTAAAAGTTTGACATAAATTAAACATGGTATAATGTTAAACCAACACACATTTATTTATTAAATTAGCTACACCCATATACCTAAAAAACCAATTATTTTCCTGCATGATATTTTTGATTGTGACAGAAAATTTGACCCTTCAAAATTTTGATTTTGGAAGCCACTTTACTTTATATAAAATATTGATAATGTCATTTTTGCAATTATTAATAATGAAAGTATCTATAATTTATAAAGAATGGAAATTTAATATCTTCCACGCCACCTAATGTGCCACGGCCACAAGCTAGTGTAAATTTAATATTTAAAACAGTTGGATGTAAGACCATTGGGCCAATGGTTTGTGTACATGTCTCCTTGACTTCCAATTGTTGTTTGCCAATTGTTAGTAGTTGGACCATATTAAGGTGACGTTGCCCAATACCACGTACAACTTCTAATTCAAAACCTCCACTAAATTATTGATTGGCATCCTATTAGATCTTTTGTTGCCATTTAAATTTAAATGATGTGTTGTTACTGTCGATACATATATTATGCATATATGTGGTGGGATATTCAGCAAACTGATTTTGTTTTTTTATTTAGGAAAGTATCTAATCTTTGTTTTGGGTGGAAAATAAAGCTGGATTTGACACGTTGTTGTAATGGTTTAGATGTAATTTTGTAGGTAAGATATGTCGCTTTAATTGGTTTAAACGTGTCGTTGTAACTAGTTTAAAGAAACGGTTGTAATTTGACCACTTTGAGAAATTGTTGTAATTAGTTTATATGTATTGTTATAATCAACAGTTTATTAAGATGTTAACGTGGTTTTTAAGGTTCTGTATGGGTAGGGCTGTCCAAAAGCTCGCGCCTCGGAGCTCCTCGGATTTAGCTCGGTATGGCTCGGTATGAAACTGAGCCGAGCCAGCTCGGTCTCGGTTTAACTCGCTTGGTAGCTCGGCTCAGCTTATGTCAGATTATTTTACTTGTAATATGTATTATATTTATATACATTATAATATATTCGAAAAAACTTATTATTATTTACATGTATTTAGTAGTGTAATTTGAACTCTATGACAATTTTGAAGGTTGATTATCATGCTAATGAACTAATATTGTATTTCATTGAAAATCAAAACTTTTTCTATGTTTTCCGTTGAAATTTAAAACTTATTTTGTGTTCTTAAACTTGATTTTGACTTGTAATGTATTAGGTTGAAATTATTTTGGATATTTTCTTTTGAACTATTGAATAATATTTTAAGGTACTGAATTTTGAGAGCTATGTATTATTTTTTATTTTTAAAATCGAGCCTAAGAAAGGCGAGCCGAGCTAACTCGTTTTAAAGCCAAGCCGAGCCTGAGCTTAAATTTTTAGCTCGGTTTCAAATATGAGCTGAGCAGCTTAGTTTATACTCGATCAAGCCCAAGCTTGCCCTGGCTCGGTTTGGCTCATGAAGAGCCCTATGTATGGGTCATAAGTCATAACTAATACAAACCGAAATTTGCAGTTAAACAAATTTGTTAGAGTAAACTGTCATTTTGGTCCCTAAGGTTTGGTCACTTTTGTCACTTTAGTCCAAAACTCAAACCTTTTAAATCTGGGGCCCTGTGGTTTCAGTTTTATTGTCATTTTGGTCCAAAAGTGAAATCAGCTCATATTTATCTAATAAAATTCTGGTATTTTGTCATTTTCCTCAGGAACAAAATGTTCATTATACTTTTTATAACACATTATTAATTAAAATAACAAAATTAAATAACCCTTTGACCTCAAGCACAGGGATTATCATCTTCCCCAAAAATCATCTTCTCCAAACCCTGCTCTGTTCAAGGAGAAGATGATTTGGGAGGGTTTTCCCCAATCTATAGTTAGATAAAGGCGGTAAGCTTCCATTACCACCAGTTTCATCCATTTTATGAGTCCCTGAGTCGGTGAGTTTAATCAAATAAGTTATTTCCACAATTATGCATAACAGAACAACTCATCTTCAAAAAAAATTAGAAATCATTCTACTCTACTTCTAAAAAAAATGCATATAATGATGTGAAATTACGTCTATGTTTACAGTTTAGCGTAAGTTAAGCAAAATCATATCATACAACTGCAAATATGCATGTGAAGTTAGCATAAATTCGCAACTAATCTTCATAAATTAGCAATCGTTCAAGTTTAATTCCTAAAAAACAGCAAATATCATGAAATAAGCATGTAAAATTATGTAAACGTTTACACTTAACCCTAGGATAAGCAAAATCAATCATACAACAACAATAAGCAACGGTGATTTGAGATATTCAACTCCTAATAAGAAATAACCTAATTTCGAGTTGTGAAAACTTAAAAGCGAACAAAATTGAAACTATTGAACGAATAACGGTTATGTGAGCGTTACTAGTGAGTATAGCGGTTATTTTATAGAGCAGGGTTTGGGAGGGTTTGCAGAAGATGATTTTTGGAGAAGATGATAATCTCTGTGCTTGAGGTCAAAGAGTTATTTAATTTTATTATTTTAAGTAAAAATGTGTTATAATAAAATTATAAGAGTTAATTGCCCGGATGGTCCCTGTGGTTTCATATTTTTTTCACATTTAATCCCCACCTTTTGAAAATAGCTGGTATGCTCCCTATGGTTTGTTATTTTGTTACTCGGATAGTCCCTGAGTATATGTCATTTAGTTTGAAAATAGCAGGTATGCTCCCTATGGTTTGTCATTTTGTTACTCGGATAGTCCCCCGAGTAAATGTCAGGGGACTATCCGAGTAACAAAATGGCAAACCATAGGGAGCATAACTGCTATTTCCAAAAGGTAGGGACTAAACGTGAAAAAACGTGAAACCACAGGGACCATCCGGGCAATTAACTCAAATTATAATGATCATTTTGCCCCCTGAGGAAAAGGACAAAATACAAGAATTTTATTTGACAAATATTAGTTTATTTTACTTTTGGACTAAAATGGTAATAAAACTGAAACCACAGTGACCCAGATTCAAAAGGTTTGAATTTTGGACTAAAGTAGCAAAAGTGTTCAAACCAATGTTTTAAAAACCGGTAAATACCGGCCGGTTATACCGGTATTACCGTTTTCGGATGCAAATCCGGTCTAAAACACCCCGGTAAGTACGAGAAACGGCATAGACTTTGTACCGCCGGTAAAATCCGGTATACCGATACCGTCTCAGGTCTGTTTTTGGGTTAGGATTTTACTTTTTATCGTCCCATCTCCATGTTTACTCTTAGCTTTAACCTAACAACTTTTAATATTTTATCTCCATCGATCAAAATCAAAACTTGCTTCATCATTCCATCATTCGCGACTTGTTCCAGACTTCCATCACCCCATCGTTCGTTCCAGATTTCCATTTTAATCCAATTTTGGATTATTTTTTGAGTTAATGTTGTAATTTATGAAATTATACAAAAAAAAAATTGAACGGCAACAGACTAGCTGGTTGGGCTTTCGCACCAACTTCAGTAAGGTAAAGAGCGACCCCGGGTTCGAAACCAAGGGACCCTCCATTAGGGCTAGGTACACCCTAGCCCTCAAACCACCCGGGACGTTAAGCCACGCGAATGGTATCATAGGCATTTAATTCTCATCCGCCCCGTTCCAGGAGGAAACCACGCAACAATGGCTTGTGTAAAACCCCCTGACCTCACCTTTATGCGTCGAGTGGGGATCGAACCGGACTCTCTCACGAGAAATCCGGCCTACCCACCACTGGACCAAAGGGTCATTGGCATGAAATTATACAATTAACTAGTCAATCCGGTTGAACCGTTCAGCACAACCTGGTTCAACCGGTTAAACCATTTTTATGCCTAATCCGGTATGATTAAAAAACCCGATTTTAAAACATTGGTTCAAACCTCAGAGACCAAAATAGCAGTTTACTCAATTTGTTAATTGTTAATAGATCGGTTTTGACTTTTGATTCATCAGTTAGAACATTGGGTTGTTTCTATTGTCGATTGAGAATCAAAATTTTGAGTTAGAATAAACTTGACTAAGCATGACAAACTTGACTTTTGAGTTGCGAAAAAGTTATGTGAAAACATGTTAGTCTCGTATCTCGTAGAACTCACCTATTCTTTTATTAGGCACAACAACAAAATGAAATAATTCTATAACCAACCAACTATAGATCTCCTTTTACAATAGCTCTACTTTTCAACTAGCTTCGCTGTGGGATGATCAAAATAAGAAGAATAGCATGGATTTTAGTTTCTGAATTCATCACAACAAGAGAATTATCGCTTACTAAATGAAATTAACATATGTATGCATGGGGTTGCTATCTGCACGGTGTGGGGATCAGCCTTGGATCGTCCCCCACCGGCGCCGCAACTCCGCCCATTCCCCCCCCCCCCCCCCCCCCCGCGGCGTCCAAATCGTCGGGGTGTAGACGTTCAAGCCGGTCCACTACAAGACAAACTCCCCTCATATACACATATACATACAACTCATATATATATATATATAAGATAAGGATCATGTGAGAAGTAGTAGGCTAATTGAGAAACTTGAGAAGCATTCTGGACCACACATTTTCCCTAAGCAAAAAAATGTAAAAAAATGCAAAAAAAATTTTTTGAAAAAATCGGAGCTTTTTCTTTAAGGTTTTGTTTTTATTTTTTTTATTTTTTTATTTGTATTTATACACATGTGTATATTGTTAATCTTTTAACTATACATATGTGTATATTGTCAAATATACATATATGTATATACATGTTTAAAATTGAAAAATAAGTGTTATTTAGGGTTTAGCATTAGTATTTAGGGTTTAGGGTTTAGCATTAGAGTTTAGGGTTTAGGGTTAGTATTTAGGGTTTAGCTTTAGGGTTTAGAATTAGTAATTAGGGTTTAGCTTTAGGATTTAGCATTAGGGTTTAGCATTAGCTTTAGGATTTGCATTAGGGTTTAACTTTAGCTTTAGGGTTTAGAATTTGGGTTTAGCTTTAGGGTTTAAGGTATAGGGTTTAGGGTTTATAACACTTATTTTTCAATTTTAAACATGTATATACGTATATGTATAATTGACAATATACACATATCTATAATTAAAAGATTAACAATATACACATGTGTATAAATCCCAAAAAAAAATTAAATAAAAAAATAAAAAACCTTAAAGATAAAGTTACGATTTTTCCAAAAAAAAAATGCATTTTTTAACCTCTTTTTTTTGCGTTTTTTGCTAAGGGAAAATGTATGGTCCAGATTGCTTCTTAAGTTTCTCAAATAGGGTGGACTTCTCTTAGGATTCCTATATATATATATAGGGTAAAGTTCATTTGATAATGACCTTTATTGTGAGAACTGTGAGAACAAATGTGAACACAAAATAAAATCTAAAAAAAATCAAAAAAGCATTCAAAAAAAATTTTAATATTTTTTTTAAAATCGCTATATTTCGTTATAAAAAAAACTTTTTTTTTTGTAACAGTTATCCATGCATATGTGCATATGTATCATTACTTTGAAAAGTTTCGTAATGCATTATCAGTAATAGACAATTGCACTTTAATTTACAATATCATCCATAATACGTTACTTTTTACATTACCAATATTCAAAATGCACACGTGCATCATTATGTATAACCATGATATAACGTGTTTTGTTACAAAAAGTTTGTGATTTTGAATGGAGAAGTAGGCTCATATACATGTTTTTTGGTTAGTTATATCTAGTGGTTGATGGTTTGGTTATAGTTGTCAATTTATGATGTAATATGTTGATTGGATGGTATAAATGGTGTTTATATACATGTAATAAAGTGAAAATATTGGTAATGGTATTTTATTATGGATGGTAAGAGGTAATGGTAGTGTATTATGGATGGTATGATAGATGAAAGGGAAAGTGTATTCAATGTAGTGTACCAAAACACTTTATTTCATGTTGATACATATAGATGCACATGTGAATTTCTAATATTGGTAATGTAAAAAATAGTGTATTACATATGGTAGTGTAAATGAAAGTGCAATTGTCTAATATTTGTAATGAATTACGGAATTTGTCAAAGAAATGATAAAAATGCACATGTGCATGTTTTTGTATTATCGATTGAATGATAGATGAAAGAGAAAGTGTATTCAAATTAGTGTACCAAAACACCTTATTTCATGTTGATACATATAGATGCACATGTGAATTTCTAATATTGTTAACGTAAAAAGTAGTGTATTACACATGGTAGTATAAATGAAAGTGCAATTGTCTAATATTTGTAATGAATTACGGAATTTGTCAAAGAAATAATACATACGCACATGTGCATAGACACTGTTACTCGAAAAAAAATTGATTTTTTTTATTATTGACGAAATATAGCGATTTTTCCAAAAAATAAAATAGTAAAAAAAAAATTTGGGTGTTTTTTAGATTTTTTTTTAGGTATTACTGTTTGTGTTCACACTGGTTCTCGCGGTTCTCACAATAAAGGGTGGTTCCTAACGGATCCTTCTCCTATATATATATATACATAGGGGATGGATCATGAGAAAACTAGTTTAAATGAGAAAACCAAAAAACATACCAATTTTTTTTTATAAAAAATCGCAGGTTTTTATGCCTGGAAAAAAAATTTCAAAAAAAAAAATAATAAAAAAAAAATTATGTTGTATTGCACATGTGCACTATTACGGATATAGTGCACATGTGTAGTACACATATAATGCACATGTGCAGTACAACACAAAATTTTTTTATATATAAAAACTAGCGATTTTTTTATAAAAAATTGTAAAAAAAAAATTGGTATGTTTTTTAGCTTTTTTTTTAGGTTTTTTAGTTAGTTTTCTCATTTATATGTAGTTTTCTTATGATCCTCTCCCTATATACATATATATATATATATACATACATATATATATATACACACGCATATATATATATAGAGAGAGGATTAGGTTCAAGAGTGAACACTAGTATAGTTTGCGAACTGAGCGAACTAATCCTGGCCATACATGTGTGTAGATCAATGACCATGATTTGATGATGAAATACACTATTGTATTTTACGATTTGATGATTAAATCCTAGCCATCCACGTGTGTAAATCATGGCCAAGATTTGTTCACTCAGTTCGCAAATACATTAGTGTTCACTCTAGAACCCCACCCTATATATATATATTAGGTCCATCCCCCTTTCCTTACCTCCATTCTCTTTGCCCCATCATCACACCCAATCTACGTGACGTTTACGTGACAGATCATCCTCCAAGGATGGGCCATCACCATACCGCATAGCCTAAGATCACGTATGTATACATAATTCACTAACACCAAACATGTTTATGTATAATACTAACAATACTAAAAAGTTGCCTTATATACAAATGTTTATGCGGCTTTGACGGTGCACCTATATATATATATATATTACGAAAAAGATCATAAATTATATGATTAGTTAAAATAAAAATGAAAATTAAGAGAGCAATGTGATTCAACAAAGCCAAAAATAAGAGTGCAATTACGTGTATGTAAGATTTTCAAAATGCTAGAATTGTAAGACATTTCACCACCTAACTTGTATGTTAATACCTAAACTATGTTACCAATAAGTCTTCAATCACCCTAAAAATATCAAAATAAACTATGCGTAAGAAGTTAATGGTAATTGGTAATGTGAGTATGTATTGTTTAAAAAACGTTCTATTGGTTATTAGTGCATATTTAAATTCACATAATTAGTATCTTTGGATCAAATTTTATATAAAATAAAATAAAATCAAACACATATCTAAATCCATGTAATTAGTAATTCTGGGCCAAATTTTATCTAACTAAACTAAATAAATATTTAAATGGCTTATTAAACAGTTTTACCTAGTATTAAGTCCCGCCCATAAACCGTGCCAGGTAGGGGTGTTCATGAGCCGAACCGAACGGAGGTATGCTCGTGCTCGGTTCGGTTCGGATTTAGGAAATCGAGCGGAAATCTTATGCTCGTGCTCGGTTCGGTTTAGAACCGAGCCGCTCGATTCGGTTCGCTTTTGCTCAGTTTTATTTAGGATTCCTACACAGCCATTTATTCACCAAAATTCATGGTTATACATAAACACTTAAATAATTCAATACGTCCATTTAAAACAAAATCAAAGGTACCAAAATTATCAAAACTAGAAAAAAAAAATCAAACTGTGATGAACCTCTAAGAGAATAATATTCTACAAAATAAGAATCAAATTGGGGATACAAAAAATATGAATGAATTAAAGAAGAGGGGTTTAGTGTGGGTACTTCAAACCGCGGAGTAGTTGTGCGTTTTGATTGACCGGCAGCTGACGAACGGTGGAGTGGTGGATGGCTGCCGGTGGAGCGGTTGTACGGTGGAGTGGCGGTTGTACGGCGGACGGTGGATGGCCGGCGGACAGTGATGCCTGTGGACGAGGGACGTGGACAGTGGAACTGGATCTTGATGGATGTCAGCTGGATGTGTGACTCGATAGTTGAAAGAGATTAGGGTATTGTTTTTTGAACTGAAGAAGGATTCAAATATATGAGGATTCTAGGATAGTTTTGGATGTCGGCTGGATATGTCAAATGTTTATATTTAATAAATATAGTATATATATAATAATAAAAATAAATTCGATCGAAACCGAACGAGCGACGAGCGAGTGTACCTATGCTCGTGCTCGGTTCGTTTTTAAACCGAATCGAGCTGCTCGGCTCGGTTTTAACCGAGCAAGGAATCGAACGAGCAAATTTCCAAGCTTTTTCGAACGATCGTCGAACGATCTTCGAGCATCGAGCAGTTTGGACAGCCCTAGTGCCAGGTAGCACTAGTGCTACACAACTACCACCGACCAACAACACCGAAAAAGCATGTAAAAACAAAATAAACAAAAAGGAAAAAATAATACCGAACGAAAAACATATGTAAAATCGTTGAATCACGCATGCCCGTTGCGGCATAATAATGCGAAGAAATTAGACTGAAACGTAAAAATAGAAAAAAATAACTAAGTCGATCTAAGACCACGCGTATTGCGACGAACCTGTCAACCAGGGAAAAATAGACGCGTTGTGACAGTCCTGTCAAACGGGAAAAAATAGACGAAAAAATGTTGAAGTGTTAACTCGCAAAATTAGAACGAAACGTAAAACGAAAAATTTGCAAATGATGAAAAATACAGGGATCAAAGTTGAAAATAAAAAGGAATATTGGATTTTAATAATACCAACTATTCGTCGTTGGCCACCAACAGTCCCAACTTCAAAAGTAACCACTAACAGTCCCAACCATTGACATATTAACCACCAATGGACCCTGACTAACAGAACCCTAACGTCATTAGTCTTCGGTCACTTGAAAACGATTTTTGGGAAGAAAAAAAGTTTCTAAAGGTCCGATCTAAGGTTACAAAAATGTTTGGGACGAAAATATTGAGTTTTCCGGCCAAAAATGAGTTTTCCGGCCAAAAACGTTTTTCCGCTGGTCGGGGACGAACGTCATTAGGGTTCTGTTAGTCAGAGTCCATTGGAGGCAAATATGTTAATAGTTGGGACTATTAGTGGTTATTTTTAAAGTTGGGACTGTTGACGATCAACGACAAATAATTTGGATTATTAAAATCCAATATTCCAAATAAAAATGTGTTGGGGTTAAATTTTAGAAGATAGAAAATTTGTGTTAAAAGTAAATAAAATAAAACCAAAGATGTTAAAATGCAAAAAAAATGAAAATATTTGGATTAAAAGTGAAAACTAATTTTTTTTGAAAACTCCCTAACCTTAGAGTACAACTCACTAAAGCATCAATATGTTCCTAATTTATAGGATGGTAATTGTTGAGAATATTAGGCCTTTGGGTATACTTTAACTTAACTTAACTCCACCTAAGTGACACGTCAACTTTTTTCCTCATTTCACTTTTCTCACTCTAAGGAAATGGTTTAACATGTTAACATATAACTCATTTAATGCACTTTAACATTGGGTTTTTGTCTAAAAAAGAAAATAATAATTAATTCAATCTCTTAACATTAGGTTAACATGTTTAACACATAACTCATTTAATGCACTTTAACACAATGATGGAGTGATTTGCAATGTTAGTTAACATGCCATACCATTGTTAACACTCTAGATGTTAGAGTACACCCCATGGCCTTATATATATATGAATAATAACCTTATGTTCATCATCCCCAGCTCGTGAGAAAAATTCACTCGAGCTACAAATTACAACTAGGTCTTAGGATAGTGCTCGAGAAGAATTCACCCATGTTACCTCCTATGTGTTGGCCGTGTGACTGTTCGCAAGGTATGCTTGGTGGTGTCGTACACCATTTTCTTTTCAACGAAATACTAGTAAACTAATTGTGAACAAAACAAATAATATTGAGTGATACAATTGATAAACAAAACAAATAATATTGATTAATAACCTAGAATTAGGACTGTAATCGAGTCGAGCAAGGCTAGACCGGGCTTGGCCCATTTATCTTAACGAGCTGGAATGTTGGGTTTGAACTCGCCTCACCAAAAGCTTGAGCCAACTCTTAGCTCAACGAGCCAACTCATCTATTTAAAAATATATATGTATTTTTTCGTTTGTGTATTTTTGTAACACATAATGATATATACGTAGATCCAAAAAACAATAAATAAACAATATATAGGCTACTAGAATAACATTTACTTATTTTACTAATTAAAAACCATCGCATAAATATATAATTGGATTTTGGGTTTTATGTATATGTATATGTGTGTGTAATCTGGGCTTCAATTTAAACGAGCCAAACCAGCAAGCTAAGAATCAGACCTATCTTAGCTCAGGTGTAGCTCGTTTACAAACCAAGCCAAGCTAGATAGACACAATTACAAACCAAATCAACTTTAAACGAGCTACGAGACACGAGTTTTTTAAACAACCATACATACCACCTATAGTATAAGTTCATATTAAAGCAAAAAAAAAAATTTATAAAATGTGAAAACTAAAGTGGTCACGCAACGTGTCTGAAGAAGAGCCGAAAGGCAACGGCATTCATTTTGGTGCGATCACGATTCAACATTTTCCATTCCATACGCTCCCATGTGTCATTTTACCCGTTCAAACATCCAACTCCACCCCTTCACCGACACGTGTCCCCCAAACCACACGCACACACATAATCAATTAATCTCTCCTCTCACCCTATATATACACATATCATCCACACTTCCATAATATCACCATCACACCTTCACATCTCCGTCCCCGTTACGCCATGACTGCCTTAAACCAACCCGTTACACGAGTAAAGAATGATCGTAAAACGACGTCTTCGTCGTTTAAGGCATTCGAGGAGTCGGACGGGTCGTCATCAGAGGATATGGAAAGTTATTCGCCAAAATCGGTTGTGTTGAGGAGGAGGGTGGTGAAGAACCTGAACATGAACGTGAACGGTGACGTTTTTGGGCGTCGTGTTCGGAACCAGATCGAGAGGATTAGAGCGGAGGATTCGCATCTAGGAGAGGACATAGGCGAGTGTTTATATGTTAAGATTTGTGGGGCTGGTCATGAGGAAGATCAGGACGTGGTGAGGCCGGCTTCGCCGCTTAGCGGCAAGGTGCGGGTAGGATGAACATATAATCACAAGTTTTTCTGTAACAGCGAGAAAAATAAGTTTACTATGGAGAAAGAAGGTCAGCGGAAGACTGGACTCTGTCTAGTTTAGTCTTTCGCTCGCACTCTTTTTTCTAGCTCCTTAATAAACTTATTTTTCTTGTTGTTGAAAAACTATGTGATTATATAATCATGTGTATGTATGTGTGTGTATATATATGTATCAACAGTCCATAGTGAATTATTATTGTGATGTAGAAAGAGGGCAGAGCAGTTTTTGTATATTGAAGAGCCTCTCTCTTTTCTTTACTTTGAAACTTTCTTCTAGACTTTATTTCTACTTTTTTTGGTTCTAGACGTTTTAGTTCTAGAATTCTTACTTATGAGAGTTTATTTCATAAACGACTTTGATTACTATGATAATTACAAAAATAACCCTTTATTTCACTCCAACATAGAGAAAAAAATTCAAACTTAGAGCACCCACTGACCCACCAAGGGCGGACCCGAGGCAAGCCATGGTGGGCGGGCGCCCCCTTTTATTTTTTTATGTACTTTATAGGCAAAAATCCCGATCGCAGCCCTTGAAAATTTGGTTAAACCCTTCATTCGCACCCCCATGAAATTATTTCTGGGTCCGCCAGACCCACAATGTACAAACCTAAGATTATTGGGTGTGTGATCGGAAAAAGCGACGGGGAAGCCAACGCAAACTCGGTGGACTCAGGGAAACCCCGGTATAAGAAGTCGGCACAATCGTGCGCAATCCACCGACCTGCCCGACTGCTCTCTCTCTCTCTCTCTCTCTCTCTCTCTCTCTGATTAGGCGGCGATGGTAGATTGGGGGATGGGGATGACACCATACCCCTTCGGAGGGGATGGAGGATGGGAGGTGAAGTAGAGCTTAGGTGGAGGATTGGGAGGGTGGGGACGACGACAACAACACCCTTCATCCTAAAAAAACCTAACAAACCGTCGTCTCAGTGCCACATCAGATTACAGACCTCCACTTTTCCACAATATACAAACCTCTACAAACTCAAACTCCACATCACCATCCACGTCATCGCCTACATTTACAATTAATTATTAATATATCAATATACTTTAATATAATTAATTATATTTGTTTTTTTTTTGTTTATAAATATATAATGAAATATATTTAAATTTAAAGTAAAATTTAAAAATTAAAAGTACATATCTAAAAAATAAAACTTTACGTAAATAAAACATCACATAAATTTGAAAAAACAATAATACATAAAACTAATGAAAATGAGTTAGGAGATAATTACGTAAAATAAGTGGGGAATAGGTTGTTGAGATTTATGTAAGAAACGGATTATAAAAAAAATAGAATTAAAAAAACTAAAATAAGGAATATAGTCATTGAGGAGGAAGGGGTCCACCCAAAGAAGTCTATTGGAGGTTTAGACTGTCGGACTTGTTATAGACCAGACGAGCTTCAGAATAATACGAGATAAGCGGTGTAGAAATGAACAAATGATACTGGGTTAGGTTGTAGAGATTTATGTAAGAAACGGTTTATATAAAGAAATTGAACTAAAAACAGGAATATACCCATTGAGGAGGAAGGGGTCCACCTAAAGAAGTCTATTGGAGGTCCAAACTGTCGGACTTGTTGCAGACCAGACGAGCTTCACAAAAATACCGGATGAGTGGTGTATGTAACCTCCACAAAAATTTCAAGTCTTTAATTTTCGTACTAAATATTCGTTAATACAAACATTATAATCTTAACTTAGCGTCACTACCGGAACAAATCTAAATATCACATACCTTGAAACCTTCCTAAATTTAATTGAGGGATTAGAATCGTCAGAACACCAAAACTCAAAGTTTAGGGACTAAAAATACCAAAAACCTTAAGTTACCATGTTATGTCACCTAGCAAGACACTAATCACTTCCTAAAACACTCATGGATACTTGTCCTGACCATCTTCAAGCTATAAACACATCATAGGACACTAATCATCTCCTAAGACACCCATGAACATTCGTCTTGCCTATGTTTTACCACCTATCTTCTCCTTTGACACACTTCTTCTAGCGTTGACACCTCAATGGACACTAATCACATTATTAAGACTTCATGGACACTTGTCTTAATCTCCTTAACCTTCCTTCACCATAAATAGCACCCTTTGATCACCATTTTCTTCACACCAACTCAAAATGCAAATGCTTCACTTAGAAGTCTTATAAGAGTTTCTTCCTTCTTACTTTTGAGCTTTCTCTTCTAGTCTTTTGAAGAAAGCTCCTAAAGTTAGTAAGTCTTTTCCATTAAGTCTTTCAACAGCAATTATTTTCATAGCTTATTTCCATCTGAACCCATATTTTTACACATAATAAAATTGCCAACGGGAACACATAAGTGTTTTTCTTGTTTTAGACAGATTATGTGTTGTCACTTTCAACAACCATAATTTAGTCAAAACTTAACCAAATTAAGTAAATTCTATTTCATCATTAAGTACTCCGAAATACGGTTTCAACAACATATAATACACTTAAAAAGACTTCTGTTTGGACCCTCAACAGTTTAAAACCAAACTGAAGCTCAAAACTAAACGATGTGCAAAGATCCACGGTTTAACCATTTTTTGGGTTCCAAACAAAAATATTTTCTAAACGAAAGTTTTAAAGCACATAATGAATTAGTATGCTAGAAATTTTCAAAATTTTTCGATGTCGTTTACTATTTTTAAAATGTAAAACGAAAACAACACAGAAAGATGTGAAAATTATATTTTCTAAAAACTAAACAAATTACAATTTGCCAAGGGTTCTTTTAATCCACACCATCTACAAACATCATCGCAACAAAACCATAACAAACGACCCGTATTTAGGAATTACTTGTAAATCTCAAGAACACACAAACTCATCGCTAGGACATCAAAGTGAGTACATAGTCCCCACTTTTCCGTCTTTAAACCATTTTGGGGTGATTCATATGTGCTAAAATATTTTTTTTAAATTTACAAATTTACTACGTATTGTTTTTGTGAATATGTTCCTTTTAAAAATCCAAAATCAAATACATTCATTAACTTAGGCCAAGCCGAACAACAGTATGTTATAGCGTTATAAGTGTGACGCCCTACTCTCACTTCCGGATTGGTTTTTGATAAGGATTGAGGTAGTTGGGAATGACAAAAACCGAATTATATTTTCCAAGTAAACCCTTTTAGGGTTTATTCTACTAGTCAACATAAGGTTTGAATGTATAAAAAAAAAAAAAACGATCACGCTTGTTTATACAAAACACAAAGTTTTCATTTATAAAGCCATACAAATTGTTTCTTAAATGTTTATGTATATATTTTGTTGACACAAATTATTTAGTTTTTACCATCTATATTATACTACACTTTTGCTACACATTTTTACCATCAAAACCAACGTATTGCAATACTAAATATTTTGCCATAAATGGCTACAAAAACCTATTTTAATGGCTTGCTCTTGTAGTTGGTCAACATATTGCAATATCAAAACTTTTTGTCATATATGTGGCCACAAAACCTACGTTACTCACCAACGTTATGTGTACCCTCTATTTTCACATATATTTCAGGTGCTAGTGTTTTAGGATCTTTTCCAAGTTTGCCACATATAGGAAATAGACATTGCCTTAGTCTTTTTAAATCAAAATCAAATATTATATGACATTTTTAGAACAATGTAATTACAATATTTAAATTTAGGGCATGTTTGCCTAAGCTTATTTTATCTAAAAAGGACTTTTTTTGTGAAAATGACTTATTGACTTATTACTTTTTTAAAAGGAGTTTTTAAAAAAGTGTTTGGATTAGCTTATAGGGTGGGAAAGCCCAATAAGTCAATATGTTGTTTTTTAAAAAGTGTTTGGCTTAGCTTCTTGATGTAAAATGACTAAAAGCTAATAAGTCAATAAGTTGGTTCAAAAAGTCACAACATCCTTTTTTTTTTGAACGGCAACTCACTTTATATATAAATATAAAGAGCCAGCAAGAAACTGGGAACATAACAGCGGAAAAAACAGAACTACAACCAAACAAACATTACAGCAAATCTGTGATAGCAAACAAACTCCAGTTTTCCCAGGCAAGGTTTACGAACTTCGAGCGGTTCTTTATCCACAAGAACGAGTCCTCTTTTATCCCCTCAAGCGTCTTCGAGATAGGAAGGAAGTTGCCCTCGAACTCTTTCTGATTTCGAGCAAGCCAAAGCCTCCAAACAGTTGCTGCCGTAATCGTGTGAACAAACCTCTTCCAGTTTTTATTGCCAGGGCAATCCGCAATAAAACGCAGCAGGTCAACTAGGGAATTGCTGCTTGC
The DNA here is from genome assembly GCA_030545235.1 of Helianthus tuberosus. NCBI lineage: Eukaryota > Viridiplantae > Streptophyta > Magnoliopsida > Asterales > Asteraceae > Helianthus > Helianthus tuberosus. The sequence continues at coordinate 106,608,749 of CM060417.1, forward strand.
TGGAAAAGGGATACGCACCCAAGCAAGGACATTCCACCATATGCACCTGGCCCACACACACTCAACAAACAGGTGGTTCGTAGACTCCTCGCTAAGCCCGCACCGAGAGCACAAACAGTTCTGCACCGGGACCCCTCTATGAACGAGCTCAGCCTTAGACGCCACACTCCCGTGCACAGCCCGCCACAACAAAAAGATACTCTTAGGAGTGGCCCAAGAGTTCCAAAAGAAGCTGTAACCCGTGTCCGCCATACCCGCATCGGGTTCCGTCAGATCCAATCTCACTTGCTTGACTGAGAAAGCATTCTCCGAGCTATCAGACCATTTCCAAATGTCATTGCAATTTCTGATGTTCACCTGGTTTAGTCTCGCCATAAGTTCACTTAATTGCCTCCATTCTTCTACAGAACTCGGATCCTTCTCCCAATCCCAAGCCCATTGATTCAAGCCCCCAGTCCGAGTCACATTATCAGCCACCAAAGCATTTTTAACTTTAGCTAACCGAAACAAATCAGCGAACCGAGACTTAAAAGGGACCTGGTCCAGCCAAGCGTCCAACCAGAATTTTGTGTTCTCACCGTTACCCAGCTCCACGATCAATTTTTCGCTGATATTAACTCCACTTCTCTCAAAGACCTCCTTCATACTTCCGATATCTTTCCAAACCCCCGGGACTGATTTCTTAACCGGGATTAATTGACTATCAAATTTCGAGGAATGAATAGCTTTGACAACCCGAGCCCACAGCTGGTTAGGGTCCGATTTGTATCTCCACCACCATTTAACCAACATAGCGTAATTGAAGTCCTTGATGCCTCCGAGACCCAACCCGTCTTTTTTCCTAGCTCTAACCATTTTCTCCCATTTCACCCATCTCATTTTATGAGTCGTAGGCGTTTTACCCCAAATAAAGTCCCTCCGGATCTTCTCAAGCTTGTTTAAAACGCACTTCGGGGCAACGAAAATAGACAAGAAGTAAGAAGGCAGGCTTCCTAACACCGCCTTGGCCAGAGTCATCCTCCCCGCAAATGAGAGATAACGGCTTTTCCATTTAGAAAGTTTTTGTTGGAAGCGATCAACAATAGGTTTCCAATATTTTGCTCGTTTCATGTTCACCCCGATGGGTATTCCCAAATAAGTGAACGGAAAAGAGCCCACCTCACAATTTAGAACCCGAGCAAGTCTCTCAATCTCGGCTTCATTCACTCCTATACCAAAAAGTTTGCATTTTTGATGATTTACCTTAAGACCGGAGACGAGATACAACCATCTTAAAAGGCGGTTGATGGTAACGGCGTTTTCATCCGACCATTCTCCAATGAAGAGAACGTCGTCCGCGTAGCAAAGGTGGGAGAGGAGCGGGCCCTCATTAGGAAGCCGGATTCCGTGAAACAACCCCAACTCGATCGTTCGCTTCATAAGAAGATTCAATACTTCCATGACAATAATAAAAAGGAACGGGGATATGGGATCCCCTTGTCTCAAGCCCCTTTTATACTTGAATTCTCCCGTTGGAGACCCATTTAACAGGACCGAGCCCCACCCGGAAGATAGACAACCTTTTATCCATTTGAGCCATGTGTTAGGGAACCCCATACTTTCCATAACGTGGAGAAGACACTTCCAGTTAATAGAATCGTAAGCTTTCTCGAAATCCACCTTAAAGATCATTAACTTCTTTTTGCTTTTTTTTGCCCAAGCCACCGTTTCATTAACAATAACTGGGCTATCAAGGATATTCCTGCCCCCGATAAAAGCTGATTGATTCTGAGAAATAATGTCATTAAGCAGGGGTTTTAACCGGTTTGCTAAAACTTTAGCAATAATCTTGTAAGGGGAGCCAACAAGCGAGATAGGGCGGAAACTCCTAATATCTTGAGGGTCTTTTATCTTCGGGACGAGCGCTATAAAAGAGGAGTTGCACCCATTACTTATGCTTCCAGACGTGTGAAAATCATTCATCATCGACATCACCAATGGTTTAAAATGTTCCCAAAAAACTTTAAAAAATTTCATAGTGAAACCGTCAGGGCCCGGGGCTTTTCCCCCGTCACAGTTTTTTATGGCTCGTCTCACCTCATCTTCCGTGAACGGTCTACATAAAGACTCCTGTTGCTGAACCGAAATACTCGGCAGCCCGGAAGCTGAGAACTTGGGCCTACGCCTGATGGGCTCGGAAAAAAGGCTTTTAAACCATCTTCTCACTTCTTCTTTCAACTCAACCGGGTCCACAATCCATCTGCCGTTGAAATTCAGGCCACTAATCCGATTTAAAGCTAAGTTAACATTTACCACCTTGTGTAAAAAAGATGAATTCTCGTCACCGAATTTTATCCAGTTGATCCGAGCTTTCTGTTGCAAATCTTCAGCTTTGTTCGTCTCCAAAACTTTCAGTTTAGCACGACATTCAGCCCTCGTCTGCTTATCGCCCAAAGATAAAGGATTATATGCTGCCTTGCATTCAATCTCTTCCACAATTCTCGTCAAATCTGTCTTCTCCCTTTCAGCAATCTTTTTTGACTCCTCCCTCCACTTCTTTATGTCGACTTTGATGTTTTTCAAGGCAGTGGCCAGGGCCTTGTCACCCCTTAGGAAAGTGGATTGCGGCGCCAAGCACTTAATAACAATATTCTCGAGACAAGGATCCCCCACCCACGAATTAAAGAACTTGAAAGGCGTGGGACCAAAATCCAGAACACCGCAAGACAAAGACAGAGGACAGTGGTCCGAAAAACCTTTCTTGTGGACTTCAACTTTGGCATTCGGCCAATTGGACATGACTGAATCGCAGACCAAAAACCTGTCCAATCTGCTAAGCTTCACATCAAAATTGTCAGATATGTAAGTAAAGTTACCTCCTATCAAAGGGAATTCCATCAGCCCCGCTCGGAAGATGAATCCGTTGAACGCATCAGCGGCGGCCCCATCAAATCTCGAGTTCACCCGTTCATCCTCGGCTCTGACTTCATTAAAATCCCCAAACAAAATCCACATACCTTCCAGCTGCCCTTTTAATTCCACTATCTCATCCCAGAGCTCCCGACGACTACTAAAATCATTCGGAGCGTGGACATTAAGAATGTTCAGCTTACCGACAGACCCAGCAACAACCCCAGAAACAACCAGAAATCTATGTCTCTTTAAAAAAAGCTCCGCGGAGAAGGCCCTCGGATCCCAAATCGAAACGAGCCCACCGGACCTACCGACCGAGTCAACCGACGCAAACTTCATGTCAGCTCTACCCCAGAACCGATTAAGAACCACCTCCGTCAACCCGGCCTGGTGGGTTTCTTGCAGCCCTAAGAAATCGCACCTCAGATGCCTCACCAGATTACACACCCACAGATGCTTCTTAGGGTCCGTAACACCATTAATGTTCAAAGACAAAAAATTCATTGATCAATGTTTCGATTTTTCTCCATTTACCAGCTTTGTCACCTGATTCTCAAAGCCTCTGACTTCAATACCAACCATACTACCAAACTCCAGGGTATTTGCAACCTCAGCAGCACTATTAATGGCCATACCTTCATCCCCAGGGTCTTCGATCCCAGAAACATTTCTCTGCTCAGTGACACCCCTATGTCTCTCCCTCCTTTCTTCTTCGTCAAGGATCCGAAAGGTCTCTGCTAAGTTAAAAGGGTCCGTATTCTCTTCCACCACATTATCATTAAGGTCAGGGATTCTAGTAAGGCCTGGCTCCAATCTTCTAACTCTGGACTTCTGTTTGGGCCTCAAGGTAATATAACTGGGTCTATTCTGAGGAATAGAAGGCCCAAACGAAGTGGGCTCAGTGTCACCATTTGTGGGCCCTAAAAAGACATTAAGCATCTCAGGTCCCACTGAATCTCTCTCCTCGTGCCCTGTCTCAGCCGGCTGACCCACATCCCTAGATCCCTCCAAACCATTGGCACCAACCTCGGAATTCGTACCATCGTTTGATGTTCCCATGCAGCCTCTTTCACCATTCTCCATGCAACCAACCGTTTCATCTTCCCTGAGTTTCACCGGCGGTGAGGGAGGCCGAAATTCCGATGATCTGGGTTCTAGATCTTCTGTCGACACCGGAGAAGGAGGTTCCGAACATTCTTGCGACAAGAAGTCTGGAGCCCACTGCCCAGCTACTTCTTCAACCCACACTTTGAACTCGTGATCTCTCCATGTAACCGTGAAATCGGCAGAGAAGCGATTTCCTGTATTCACTAGCACCGCCATTATATCTTCCGATATGTTACCATCGGCCGGAGAGACTTCTGACTTGATAAGGAGCCTACCACACCTTTCTCCGATCCGATTAAAAACATGTCTGTCCCACAGGGAAGGAGGGACCCCCACCACTTTGATCCAGGCTACCCTTTCGAAAACAGGGGGAATGCCTTCCCATTTATATAACCTGGAGAACCACGACGCCCATTCTTCGGCCCTGGTCCTCAGGAACTCATCGGCCGCTAAATGCGATTGGAATGTAATCAAGACTCTCAGCCCTCCCAAGTACCGCAGCTCAGGTCCCTCCTCCACAAGCCCAGACAGAAAACTTTTCAAGTTGCCCAGTATTTCCAAATCCTTCGTCTCTCCCACCAAAGATTTGAGTTCCCATTCCTTCATCGCCACCGTGTACAAAGGGGGAAGTTCCACTGAGTTCCCAATCGGTGTCTTAACCTGATGAGAATTCAGGGCGTTCCAGTAGGGTTTACCAGCTTTGGGATAACTCATATTATTATCTTCCTTATGCAATCTCTTTCCGCTACAGGGTGGCTGAGGGGGAGCATGAGCGGTCTCCACCCTCTTCAATCTCTGAAACACTGAGACCCTGGCTCTAGAGTTGCTTGTTGACGTTTTAGAGCCATCCCTGTTGAACAACGCCAGGTTTACGCCAATCACTGCACCATCGACCTTAACCTCCTTCATTTCCGATAGCCATTTTTCAGCATCCCCAACCTTCGACAGTTTAATGAATCCGAAACGGTTTCCCTTCCCATCCCTTTTCCGAGGGACGAACACGTCCTCCAGGTTGTCCAAATGGCCAAAAGCCTGCCATAGAGTTTCACGACTGCAATCTTCCGGGAGGTTTGAGAGGAAGAATGTAGTTGTGTTGCGTAACTTATGTTCCCTGTTGAGGAACTTCTTTTGTTGTCTTGCTGCTTTTCTGCCCAGAACTGGATGCCACGGTTCATCAACTTGATACCTTCCTTGCTCCACCTTCCTTTGTTCTTCCAGCTTTCGTTTCCTCAGGTCTTGGATGATCGACGTGTCCGGTCTTAGATCTTGAATGCCGCTCTCCCCTCTCCTTCTTCCTTTCACCATGAATAGTAGTAGTAGTAGTCTTCTTTCGCCATCCTAACTTCTGAAAAATGACTTTTTGATTACTTTTTCTCCTTCTCAAAAAGTCATTTTGAAAAGGACTTTTAGGTTTGCCCCAAACACTAAAACTCCTTTTTAGCTTTTTGATTAAGTCAATAAGTCATAAGTTGGGTTGGAAAAGCTTAGCCAAACATGTCCTTAGTAGTGCCATGTGTTGTAAATAATGAGAACAATATAATTACAATATTTAAATTTTAATACTGTCAAACAATCTTGTAACGTGACTCCCCGACGTTTCCGCCGCTTTCCACGGTCGGGGTGTTACAGTGTAGGGATAAGCAAATGGTACCGGGTATCGGTACCGTTAACAAATTTCATGAATTGACTCAATTTTCGGTACCAACATTTAGCATTTTCGATACTGGTATTTACAGGTTTTGCCTTGAAATACCAACCCGTACCAGGTATTTTCGGTACCAGTACCTATTTTTTGGGATTTTCGGTACCGGTTGGTACCGAGCTCATGTGTGAGGTTCGTTGTCCTTCCACATTGGAAGCGGACGATAAAAAAACATACATTGTGTGCGCTCTTATGCGTTTGACTGATGTGGCAAGATTTTGTTTTAATAAATTCAAGTTTCTTAATATAGTTTACAATTTTTAATAAGGAAAATTTTTAAACATTTAAAAAAATGCTTTGATGTTTATAAATACTAAAAACCAAATTTAATTTATTTTTGGGTTTTAATTCTTGATGTTTAGAAATATTGAAAACCGGATTTAATTTATTTTTGGGTTTTAATTCTTATTAATTTCCTATTTAAAAAAATGGGTGCAAGAATTTTTAAACAATGTAAATCTATTATAAAAATAGAAACAAACTCATCAAACAGTCTGAAAAAGTCACCAATTACAACAAACAGGGCCGGCCCAAGTAGGGGTGTTCAGGATTCGTTTCGAATTCGAAAAATTCGAAATTCGTTTAAATTCGATTCGATTATCAAGAATTCGTTTCGATTATAAGAATTCGAATTCGATTCAATTCGAGTCAAGTAAATCGAATACGAATTTATAATTTCAAATTCGATTCGATTCGAAATTTGAATAAAAATTATACATTTTTATTTATTATTATTTTTATATATAATACATATATAACTTTTATTAAGCTATACTATAAATTATTCTTAAATTTTTTTCCAAGTATTAAAATTACCCATTACCAAACCTACTACATGACCCATAAGTAAAACCTAAGTAACAAATCTATCAATAGATTTCTAACCATAAAAATATTAACTTGTAATGTGGAGTGATTATTCCCGACTTCTCGTTTTGAATTTTAGACTTGTGGTACTTTATTTGAAACTTTTTAATGTGATATCGTGCTTTATGGCTACTTTAAAATTTATGTTTCATTTTGATAGTTTTTTACATGTTTTAAAGAATCTGAATTAAATCGAATTTATTCGAATTCGATTCGAATTCGAAATTTTAATCGAATACGAATTGGGTTTTTTATTCGAATACGAATTCGAATCGAATTCGATAGGTTTTAATCGAATTCGAATCGAATACGAATTCAAGGAAAAATAAAAATTATTCGAACAATTCAATTCGAATAATTCAAAAATTTGATATTCGATTCGATGAACATCCCTAGGCCCAAGGGTAAGCCAAATGAGGCTTGGGCCACCAAAACTATAGGGCCTCCACAATTTGATGAAACCATATCCATTTATAAAAGATTTAGGGTGTGGGTTATCAACATATTGATGGTTGGTAGTGTAGTGGTTTTGTGTATGTATGCGTGACAGACCGGTCAACTTCTTCCAAATTTTTGAACCCACTTGGCTTTGGGCATACTCAAGCACATAAAAAAACGTCATTTCCACATGAATAAAAATCTTCAACCAAACAACGATCTGCAACCACACACTTATTGCCACTAGACAACCGGCTAGGATGTGATCTGCACTCTCTGACATGAAGGCGCACTTGCAACATAAATTGTTGTCAACCAGAACCCCTCTCCTGATAAAGGCATCCTTTGTCGGGTTCTTCCCCCATCGAAGCTCTCCATATGAAGATGTTAGCTTTTAAAAGAATCCAACTATTCCAAAAAAAAATCACATTCGCGTCGTCTGCAACCATATTCCCCAAATATCTCTACGAAGACCTTTTACCGAAAAGCCCCTTCCATGGTCGTTACTCCACACCCACTTATCTTTTGCCCCTTTAGTTTTGGCATTCCGTAGCATAGACATAAGTTCACTGAGTTGGGCCCACTCACTAACAGTATTCACCTCCTAGCCCTATCCCACCTTCACTATATAACATTCCCCGTACTCTAGGCACAATCAACAACTTTAGAACTTTTATCTGCTGCCAAAGCAAACACCTTCGAAAAGACGTCTTTTAGCACCCCCTCCGAAAATCTAACGCATCACATATTACCAATTTCCAACTTAAACTCATGATACATGATTATTCCAATACCCTTAAAATCATTTGCCACCAATCTAATACATTTCCATAAGTTTGTGTCAAACTTTTTGAATGGAACCAATTGATACCCCCCTTGCTGATGGGTGAATGAACTCGATAACCGGGCCTAAAGTTGTGATGGGTCATCTCTGTACCTCAACCACCATTTAGAAAACATCGATGTAACACCAGCGTCCCTGAACTTTTAGCTATTTACAATTTTAGTCCCTAAATTATATGATACTTGACACTTCTGATATTTGTGATGCTTAAATCTAGATTCTTGATTCTTATGATGCTTGATTCTTGAAACTTGAGACTTAACACTATGATTCTTGATTCTTGGAAACTATGACTCTTGATACTTGATTCTTGGAAGCTATGATTCTTGATACTTGATACTTTGGTGCTTGGCTCTTGAGACTCGTGAAACTTGAGACTTGGTTGAACGAGAGACTGGAGACGTGTCACTAGCGGAAACTATGAAACTTGGAAACTTTTGTGTTAATGATATAATCTAGATTTGTGATACTATTACCCAATAATAAGCAACGCAACGCTTAATCTAGCTCGCAAAACGAAACAAAGATGGGAACGCGGAAAGGATGGGATTGACCGAATGGCAATCTGATCGAACCGCCATCTGATCCGTGCCACACCGCCTTGTCTCCCCTCACACACTATAAATAGGACCTTTCACATTATTTCTCACTGATGTGACAGCCTCCTCCGAACCAGACGCACGCACTCCCCTTTTCTTCCATTTCTCGGCGATTTCGGTACGTTTTACACTAGATTCTTGTACATCTTTGATCTCTACACTATTCTCTACGAGATTCTCCTTTGAAATATCACTTTTCACCGTGAAATCTCTGGGATTTGAGCTCTTGAGGGTGACGTCATCATGGCGGTTTGTACAAACTGTTGAGTGATGTCATTTCGTTCAAGATCTAGCTCAGATCTAAGGAATTTCAGGTGTTTTTACAGCGAATCTTAACGAAATCTAGACTTTTCATGCTAAAACTCATGTTTTCTTCTATCTTTTCTTAAAACTTTACTTGAAACGGAGGAATCCGGACCCAAACGGATTGTAGACTTGATGAATAGTCTGGAATCGGCTTGGATAATGGATTGGTACCCGAGAAGATGACCGAAGTACGGATTCCGACCTAAACACCCTCATTAACAGGCACCTGATCGGACGGGGTGATTCCCATCCGATCAGGCCGGCTGAACATTGATGTGTTTACCGTTGTCTCAAGATGTACCGTGTCATCACCGTCAAACCAGAAACTTAGAAACTTTACAAATTACAAAACGGAACAAGTCATGAGGATCGAATGGCAATCCGATCGGATTTCTGTCCGATGGAACGACCATCCGATCGAAGAGATATGTGCCTCTTACCCTTTCAACACTTAGAATCTTTTTGAAAATTGAGACTTTGAATATTTGAAACCTTGGAACTTCGGATCGAATGGCAATCCGATCAAACCGTCGTCCGATCAGATGACCTTCCGATCGGAGTGACCTGAGTTGAACAATTGACTTAACTTTGGGAATCTCAAACACTTGGATCGAACGACCATTCGATCAAATGGCCATCCATTCGGGTGACCATCCGATCGGATGTCAATTCGCCCCCCCCCCCCTCACATCAGCCACCTCAATCGAATGGCAGTCTGATCGGACTGCCGTCCGATGGAACAGCCATCCGATGGAACAGCCCTCCGATCAAGATGACTGATCCGACACTTTATGAAATCTCGTTATTATGCTCGACACTTATCTGTTGTAATCTAATCAGGCTAAACCTAAAGAGCTCCCTTTGATCCAATAACAGTTAATATGTTAAGCAATCACTATGAGTATACTCGATCCCTTTTTGTTTTAAACTTTGGGATGCAACATGTATTCTATTAAACTATGAAACTTGATACTTTTGAATCTAAACTCTATCCTATGTGTATGTGAAACTTGTGATTCTTGATTCTTTGTGCTATGTGTACGTTTAATCCAGAGTGTGTAGTTCCGCCTTAACAATAGTAGCGCTATAGGAGATGCACCTCCCCATTATTCTCGGGGGTATTGTTAGGATGATTCTAGGTTTCCTTGATTCTTTGGAAAACACTAAAGCATCGGGACACTTGGGCTATCACTTGGACTGCGAACATTAGCACGGCTGAAACTATTTTGTTATCATTTACATTATGGATATGAGTCTTTTGAATCTATTATGCTATATACTTAAACTTGTATACTCGCCGGTACATTTTTGTACTGACTCTATTTTAATACATGTTGCAGGCTGACAGGATGCTAGGAATCTTGAATCAAGCTAGGATGAAGCTTAGAAACCACATTTAGCTAAATCTAGAAACTTTTGGAACTATGTTGATGTTTTGATGATATGATTGTGGATTTATGTTGTTTAGACAAATTTTACATGAAATCAACTTAATTACTATGGAAACTATTAGTGTTATGGAAACTCATGAGCAATCTGAACGCTTAGTGCCGCACCCTGATGTTTCCGCCATCGGTTGGGGTATGACAGATTGGTATCAGAGCCATAACTATAGGGAATTAGGATAAATAGGAATACTTGCCCTAGTCTATAGTTATAGGAATCTTGACTCTTATCTGTTGTTTAAGACTTATGCATTCTACCGTATCTGCTTCCTAGCAGCACATCTTCCTACTAAAATTACATGCCTTTCCTAAGGCTGACACAATATACACTTGATACTTTGAAACACTGCTAATCAGTGTTTGTATTTGCACGAGATTTGCCCTCAAGTCAGGAGTGACATCCGAACCTTGATGGGAAAATTTCCATATTATACTCTAGTAGGTCTTATCTATTGATGAGTACCGACGCTATTAGGGTACGACGTTGTCAAGATAGAGGTGAAACTCAGACCTTGATAACTAGTCCCACTCCTCGATTTTATGTCTCGCCAAAGTCTCGAAACTACCGATCAATTAGGAACGTGAAGTGACCAAAAGGACGAATATCGTAGGCCTAACATCGATGACATATTTGTCTAAGTAAGTCAGGACACATTACCTCAATTCGAAAGGAGTTCGAGTCACTTTGGTTAGTCACTGTTCCTCTACCCAGAACAATCCTATGTTTTATGAGCCTGTCTTTTATGTTATCTCGATTTTTATGAGTGGTTTTAAACTTGATTCTTCGTTTGTTTTGAGGCTTTTTACTCAATTCGCACATATGTCCGCAATCTAAGACACTAATCCTAATCTCAGAATCAAACTAAATTTATGGAACTTTATTCATGATGATTAATATATGTGGGAATCTTGATCGGCTATGATACTATGTGAAGCTATTTGATGAATCTATGTGCTATTGTGGTTGTGAAACACTAAACGGAACATGGCATAGAAATACGAGACATAAGTGACGTGTCTGAAGCATGGTGGATACGCCGCTGGTACTTTCTATATATAAGTGTTTCAGGCATGTTACCAACTTTCATACCACGTGCCATGCGAAACTTAGCGTTTTGGAGACCGGTGATGAGATGGTTGAAGTCTAAGCTATGGGAAACTACTTGTGTAATCTATGAGGAATCTATGTGTAATCTACATGCACTCTATCATGATCTATGTGTAATCTATGTATGTATGGTTTTGAGGAACAAAATACGAAATGTAGCCTAGCGCCGAAGACTAGGCGGAAGTCGCATGTCCAAAACATGGTGGATACGCAGCTGGTACTTCCTATATATAAGTGTCTCTGGCATGTTGCCGAACCTTCGCATCACGCGCTAAGTGAAATTTGTAGTTTTGTGGACTCGGGTTGAAGTTGTTGAATCTGCTGGGTTAGTCTATGTTATTGAATCTACTTGGTTAATCTATGTGGAATCTATGCGAGATGTGATGGAATCTATGCGAGATGTGATGGAATCTAATGTTATGGTTAACGAAGCATGACACTGGTGTGCTTGAGTGTTATTAGTTTTTAATGTATATTTTAAGCCCTTTTTATCACTTTTTGCCAAGTTTTAAATTTATAAAACACGATATTTACTAACACTAAACACACATAAGGGCAAGTGCACCCATCGTGAGCGTAGTATAGTGTTGGTAAGATACCGAGGTCGTCCAAGGACACAAGAGCTTTTAGTACCGGTTTATCCTCAACGTCTAATCAAATCAAAAATTTAGAAAAAGGTTTTAAACTAGAAAATAAAAACTAAAAATGCTGAAAAATAAAAATAAAAACAGATAGACAAGATGAATCACTTGGATCCGACTCGTATTTAGTGTAACCTTTGATTATTTCCGCACTTTTGCACTTTTTAAGAGATTATCTTAGTTATTGTAGTAGGTCCATCTTTTGAAGGTGACGTTACCCTCAACCCAGTAGTTTGAGTCAGCAAGGATACAATCCTAAAGGGTTGGATTATTGAAAGATAATTAATTAAGTTATTAATGCATATTGTGGTAGGCCCCTCTTTTGAAGGCGACGTTACCCTCGGCTAAGTAGTTTGAGTCAGCAGGGATACAATCCTAAGTAGCCGGGTTAAAGTATTAATAGTAGTTTACATATGAGGGGATCAAGGAGTTCGGACCCCCGCCATCCAATACCAGTGGGTATTGAAGGAGGTCCTACTAAAGTTGACCCAGGTCCTTGCAGGATCTATACACTGAACAAGGCAAGACTCTTACCAAACCGTTCCCTTAACCCCCAACCAGGTAGCCAACATAACTCGATATAGACCGTGGAGATATGAATGGTGAAAATCTTTTATTTTATATAGACCGTAAAATAATGCCAAGACACCATGGACAAACGATAAGGAAGATTCACCTTCAACATAAGAAACTAGTTATTAAAGTCATTAATACATAACCAAATAAAAAGTGCGAAAAGATTAAAAATAAAAAGTACTACACTAAACACTTGTCTTCACCAAGTGATGTAAGAGGCTTAGGCAAACATGGCCTTTGATTGTCAAGAACTCTTACGATTAATCTTGGATCCCGAGACTACTCACACACTCTATGATGGATGATGGATGATGGTGGTGGATGTGGGTTGTGATGGTGGTGGTGGGTGGGTGAAGTGTGAGAGAGGTGGTTTGCCAAGGGATGGTTTGCAAGTGAGCCAAGAACCCCTATTTATAGCCTGCACAGAAGCCCGGACACGGCCCCGTGTCCATTGGGCATGGCCCCGTGTCCACCCGTCTTCTCTTTCTTCATTAATTGCAGTTTGTCTGCATTAGTTGACCACGCCCCCGTGTCCGCTGGGCACGACCCCGTGTGCAGAAGCGTATCTGTACTATCAAGATTTGCCTAGATTCTGCGAATCTTTGTGTTGACCACGTCCCCGTGTCCGCTGGGCACGCCCCGTGGTGGGTGATAGAAGCTTCTACAGCTTTGTCTTTTTTGCACACACTTGGGCACGCCCCGTGCTCACTGAGCACGGGGCATGTTCAGCCTTCTGTTCTCTTGTTTTTGCTTGGGGAGATGCTATCGAGGGGTCGGACATGCCACGTTTATTCCTTTTATTGTATTATTGTTAGATTTGGCTGCATTTTTGCTTCTTTTGTTCATTTAAGCTCTTTTAACCCTGAAAATACAAAAGGAAGACAAAAGCACACTTTTTCCAACATTAGTACTAAAAAAGGGTTAGTTTAATGCCTCATTTGATGTAATTTATATGTTGCATTTTGCACACATCAAATACCCCTACACTTGAATCTTTGATTGTCCTCAAGCAAAACTCTTTATTTCGTGGCTTACAAACCCAAATGGAATGGGTAGAAGAGAAGGTTTTTGGGCTTGTCATAGAGTGTCCGGAGTCCAAGATTCTTTATTAGGTTTTATTTTTATTTTATTTACAATCTTATTCGTCATGATTATTTAGAACATTACATAAGATAAATTACTTATTAGGGCATTACATGCCTCTTTAAAATTCCATTTATATACAAGTTCACATACCTCACGGGGGATCACTCAACACTCGGCCGAAGATGTATTTTTGTGAAACACTCGAGAGCGGCATGGAACTTACTCCTACCATAAGCTTGCCAAGCAATCAATCCTCCTCCTTTTTAACTATAAACCTTTGTAGATATCAAGAGGACTTTTGGGATAAGGGTTAGGCTTGGGTTAAAGGTAGGTGGTTGGGTTAGTGGTTAGTAGAAAAGGGCGAAAGGTGTAAAAAGCGTCCGTTTTCGTAAAACATTTTGTTTTTCTGACTTTTTATTTTTATAACTTTTTATTTCAATGAAGCATTTATTCAAACAAGCCTTCTTTTGATGAGCTTTGTTTGTTTATTGCTAACTTCATTTTTTTAAGGAAGTCACAAGAAAACCGAGATTTGTTACTAAAATAAAGAGTTTAAAATGAACAAGGGTTTTGGTGGGTAAAAAGGGTGTTTGATTTGGGTTAAGAAATGAAAAGGTTTAGGCTCAAACGGGTTAACTAGGGGGATTTTGGGTAGGTGGTAAAAAAGAAAAAATAATGGTGTTGAAATAAAAAGGGGTTAGTCCTAATGCTTCCATCATTTACTTACTTGGGTTTAAGTTGGTAAGGACCGGGAATGTATTGTCGTGGCAAGTTCTAGAGTCGTAAGAACCAAGCGGCTATTCACTGAGCACGGGGCGTGTTCAGCCTTCTGTTCTCTTGTTTTTGCTTGGGGAGTAGGGCTGTAAACGAACCAAACGTTCGGCGAACAGTTCGTGAACCGTTCGGCGGGAAGTTCGTTTGTGTTCGTTCGTTTATTAAACAAACGAACACGAACAAGAAATTTTGTTCGTTTAGTTAAATGAACAAACATGAACAGAGGTCGTATTCGTTCGTTTATGTTCGTGAACGTTCGGTAACGTGTTCGCTTTTGTTTGATAGTTCATTAGTGTTTTCAGTTTTTATATTTATTTAAGTATATCAAAATTATGACAAATTAAATATCTAATAAGTGTCAGTGTATTGTATAGTGTATTGTATATTCTGTTCATGAACGATTGTTTGTGTTCATTGGTTTCCATTTGTGTTCATGAACATTAGTTTGTGCTCATTTGTGTTCGTCAACGTTCGTTGTCTAAAATTAACAAACAAACACAAACGAACACGAACAAGTTCATTTCTTTAACAAACGAACACAAACATAAAATCCCGTTCGATAAGTGTTCGTGAACGGTTCGCGAACACGTATATTTTTTGACAAACGAACACGAACAAGGTCTTGTTCATGTTCATTCGGTTCGTTTACAGCCGGGGAGATGCTGTCTAGGGGTCGGGCATGCCACGTTTATTCCTTTTCTTGTATTATTCTTAGATTTGGCTGTATTTTTGCTTCTTTTGTTCATTTAAGCTCTTTTAACCCTGAAAATACAAAAGGAAGACAAAAGCACACTTTTTCCAACATTAGTACTAAAAAGGGTTAGTTTAATGCCTCATTTGATGTAATTTATATGTTGCATTTTGCACACATCAACACCGATGATGAGACGGACGTGGCATGATCGAAGCATGGTGGATACGCCGCTGGTACTTCCTATATATAAGTGCTTCCATCATGTTGCCGAACTTTTGTAGCACGTGCCATGCGGGATTTCGTTGTTTTGTGATGAGGTTGTTAACTCTAATCTACGTGAATCTATTGGAATCTACGTGAATCTATTGGGTTAAATCTATGATAATCTACCGGGTTAAGCTACGTGTGTGTGATGATGATGAATGTGTTGTTATGTTTGGCAATTGCGACACGTAACATGACACCGAGTACGAGGTGGAAGCGCTGTGCCCGAAGCGTGGTGGATACGCCGCTGGTACTTCCTATATATAAGCATTTCTGACATGTTGCCAAACTTCGTACAATGTGCCATGTGAAGGTCGTGGGTTTGCGGTGTTGAATCTATTGGAATCTACCTGAATCTATGTGAAACTTGTTGGAATTCTAAATCTATGATCTATGTAAATCTTGTTGAATCTTGAGTCTTTAATCTATCGTGTGTGAATCTATGCTGTGAGACTTTGTAAATCTAGACTTATGCGATCCTCTTGTTGGATGTTAGGATGTCTTCTCGAAAGCTATCCGTCACTCTCAAGAGATCCAGTGAAAAGTCTCAGAAAAAGATGATGTCCTTCATGACCGACCAGATCGCTCGAGTCGTGCCAAAGATCGTCTCTGAGATCCAAAGATCGAACACTCCACCCTCTTCTGTTGACTCTAAAACAGAGAAAGAGAAGCCTGCAAAGTTCAACTACAAACACTTTGTCTCTTGCAACCCTAAGCCTTTCACGGGCAGTGATGGAGTGACTGCTATGCTGGAATGGTTTGACAGCATAGAGGTTACCTTCATTAAGAGCGAGTGCCAGAGCATCTAAAGACTAGGAGTGCAACGGGAATGTTTCAAGGTAGAGCTCTGGAGTGGTGGTCAAATGAGAGAAACATTCATTCTAATGAAGAAGCCTATGCTCTTCCATGGGCTGAGGTGTGAGAATTGATGATGCTTGAATTCTGCCCTCCCCATGAACAACTGAAGCTCGAAGAAGAGTTCTGGCATTTGAAGCAGAGTGGTGATGATAATCTGGCTTATACTACTCGTTTTAAACAACTCAATTTGATCGTGCCTCACTTGGTTTCTACTCCTAAACGCATGATCACCAACTACATCAATGGGTTACCTCCTGCTATGAGAGATTCGATTGAAGCAGCTCGACTCGAGACAATTGAGGAAGTTTATCGTCTGGCAGCAAGCTTGAACAACAATCACGTGCGTGATAAACAGTTTGGAAACTTCGCCCCTTCAAAACCCTACTGCTCCTGAGATCAAGAGGCAGTACACTGGGCCTCAGTCCAAGTGTACAACTTGTAATTTTCATCATCCTGTTGCTTCTGCATGTCGTTTGTGCACCAACAACAATCGCTATGGTCACACGACTCCCTATTATCGTCAAGCTAATCCAGCTCAACCAGCTCAGCAAGCCCCAGCTCAAGCAGCCATACCAGCTCTCCCAGCTCCCCCACAGAATCCTAGGCCGGTCAACGCAGTACGTGCATGCTACAAGTGTGGAGACACTACTCACCTCCGTAATCAGTGCCCTCAGTTGAACCAGGACCAGCAGCCAGCCGCTCGTGGACGAGCGTTCAATCTTAATGCTAATCAGGCTCGTAACGACAATGACGTTGTTAATGGTACGTTTCTCGTTAATAACCTTTACGCTTCGATATTATTTGATACTGGTGCCGACAGAAGCTTTGTGTCTGTAGAATTTAAATCTTTGTTAAACTGTGCACGCTCTAAGTTACCTAAGTCGTTTTCGGTGGAGATTGCCGATGGGAAGTCGATTCTAGTTGATTCTATTCTAAGTGGTTGTTCCTTGACTCTTAACGACCACGTGTTTACTATTGATCTAATACCCATGAAATTGGGTAGTTTTGATGTCGTTATTAGCATGGATTGGTTACGTAAGAATCATGTCGAGATTGCTTGTCACGAGAAGTTTGTTCGTTTGCCTCTTCCGTCTGGCGATATTTTGCATGTCTACAGAGACCGACCTTCTAGAGGACTGAAGTTGATGTCATGCACTCAGGTGAACAGATGCTTACGTAAACGAAACTTTGCCTTCTTGGCCCACGTGGTGGAACAAAAGGGCAAGGGGAAGAACATAAGTGACGTCCCAGTAGTGTGTGATTTCCCTGATGTCTTTCCTGAGGATCTTCCTGGTCTTCCTCCTCCTAAATCCGTCGATTTTCGTATTGATCTCATACCTGGTGCGACTTCTGTCGCCAGGGCTCCCTACCGACTTGCACCTTCCGAGATGCAAGAATTATCCAGCCAGCTACAAGAATTGCTCGACAAGGGATTCATTCGTCCAAGTACCTCGCCGTGGGGTGCTCCCGTGTTATTCGTCAAGAAGAAATATGGTTCGTTTCGTATGTGTATCGACTACCGGGAACTAAATAAGCTTACCATTAAGAATCGCTACCCTCTCCCTCGCATCAATGATCTATTTGACCAACTACAAGGCGCGTCCTGTTTCTCAAAGATTGACCTTCGCTCTGGTTATCATCAGCTTCGTGTACTCGAAGATGATGTACCCAAAACCGTTTTTCGCACTCGTTATGGACAGTTCGTGGTCATGCCTTTTGGATTGACCAACGTACCCACTGTGTTCATGGATCTCATGAATCATGTTTGTAAGCCCTATTTGGATCATTTTGTGATAGTCTTCATTGATGATATTCTCATTTACTCGAAATCTAGAGCTGATCATGCTCGTCATTTACGCTTGATGCTTGAACTCCTACGTGGTGAACGTTTGTATGCTAAATTTTCAAAGTGTGAGTTTTGGATTAATGAAGTGCAGTTTCTTGGTCACGTCGTTAGTAAGCAAGGTATTCATGTTGACCCATCAAAAATCGAAGCTGTGAAGAATTGGAGTATGCCTAAATCGGCATCTGAGATTCGTTCCTGGAAGACCTCGAAAAATTGCGTCCAATGAAATAACGACACGTGTCGTGCAAGACAGAAGTGTTATAAACCCGGATCTAGTCAAAGATGTATGGTAGGATTTAAAAGCGTCGACATGTTAATTAAATACATCTGAACGACCTAGTTATGAATCCCACGACCTTAATCTATATTATAAACATCTGATATATACTCAAATCCGGTAAATACTAGTAATAATTGATTCAAATTACAAAGAATGGGATCCTATGAGGATGTGCACGACAAATCTTCATTCATGGCCCTTTCAAAAGAATCCAAGGCAACTTTAAACATGGCAAGGTGGTCTAAACTGTTCAAGGCATGTTCAAGTGGCCCATACTGATAATAGAGGCCCAAAATTCGTAATATTTAAGTTGCCTGTTCGAAGCTTGAAAGGTTACAACTATTTGCTTCCTGGTAAAGGCTTACGGACCGCAAAGGATACCCCTTACGGTCCGTAAGACAGTCCCAGCAGCAGAAAACTTGACAGGTGCCTGTATAACGAGTTTAACCGACTTAGATTGCCATTTTTCACTACCATGTGTAGCACAAACTAGTTCTTAGGCACTAGGGACACTTGTAATTGATCAGGGATCAATCCTAGAGTGGTTTGTCATGATCACAAGTAATCAAACCCACTATATAAAGCACCATTGTTTGCAACTTTTGATCATTCATTCCATACTCAACTTCTGATCATTTCTGGAGCTCAAGGCCACTCCCTAAGCATCATTAGTCGTGCATTGGACCTTGGTAAGTATCCTTAACCTTCCTTAATCATGTTTTACTTAGTTATTAGCTTAAAAGTCAAACCGTCGTAATTAAGGTTTGACTTATCGATTAATCACTAATGGTCCAGTGATTAGTCAAATTGAAAGTAGTTATAAGTTGGTAATTATGTGGACATTAAACCCTTAAAAGGGCACCCTCTGATTCCCGTCCTAACTAGATCAATTGTCGGGTCAAAGTTGTTTATAAAAAGTCAACAGAATCTTAATTTGCGAATTAAAACATAATTAGCAATGTAGAAGACGTGTAACCTATTTCATCACTAATATAACTTGGTAATTAGTATAAGAACTGGTCTAAGCTTGTTTGATCCGACAATTTTCTGTTTAGGCACGGTTCGGAACCGAAAGTCGCAAAACTTTGACTTTTGCTTTGACTTCAGTTCTGACCCGATTTAGATGGATTTAGAAATGCCTTAGAGCTCCGTTAGGACCAGCTAGTATGATAGTATAACCCTCTGTGTTTATACTACTTGACTCGTTGATTGTCCGATGTTTCCGTTAAATGCCTAATGTTGACCAATATGCCCATTTAACCTTAAAACAAGAATTTTGGAAATGTGAGAGGACAATATTCTTTGTTACTGATTTATAAACATGTCCCTAAAATTTCACATCAGTTGGAGGTCTAGATTAGGAGTTATGCTCAATAGCGTAATTAGAAAGCTTTTTATTAATTAAACGGCGTAATTAGCATAAAGCCTATCTAAACCCAATTTTTGACCCCAAACCTTTTACCCACTGATGTAATATAATATTTTGGGATTTTTGAAGATTTTTAATTATTTTTAACCTGATCATAACCTAAGGTTATTGCCTTAATTCGGTAAATACCGATTATACCCTTTTGCTTACAAAATGAGTTTTACATAACATTTAGACACCAAACCTTTGGCCACTGATTTTATATGATAAATGAAGTATGTTGGACTTTATAAACTGATCAAAAAACCAGATTTCCAGTTATAACCCGGAAATCGCTTAAAACGGCTTTTTACGCGTATTAAACACCTAGTATGGGTTTAAAACCATTTTGTCATATAAGACTTATCACCCACTGATATAACCTGTTAAAATAAGTTGTTTTACTGATTAATTCAGACCCGAATCTCAGAATTACATTTAATCTCTTTTATAATCTTTAAAATAACCAAAATACCCCTACGGGGCTTAAATTGAGATTAAACTCGTTTTGGGCATAATGGAAGATATCCTACTGATATCACAACATATTTAAAGCATATTAACTTAGGAAACCTATTAGTGACTCTTTCGGTTACCCGTTATGCGTTATTCGCGTTCGGTTCGGTTTATGTAACTAGTTTGCATAAATTAGCCGAAACGGGTTAAACCTTATCATTTTTATCTCAAAATCCAGAATGTGTTTAGTTTACCCATATTATACAAGTCTTCAAACTTGTCGGGTCTAAATCACATTCTATCCCGGTCTTCGCTTAATCATGCGTTCGAACCGTATCTTCCTTTAAAACTAACCGGTCTAAGTTTAGGCTTATTTAAAGACCCGTTAGGATTCTAATAGGTTATTATAAACCTTCGTTCCAGAATAGGAGACCCGGTAAAAGCTACGTGCACTTGCTTGTTGTGATTATTACTTGCAAAGGTAAATACTTTTAACTTATTTTCCCTTATACGGGCTTGGGGTACGGTATATAAACTACCACTTGGTCGGGCATTGAATCTTTAATCGTATGATGGTTAATTTATTGAAATGACCCGTTTGAATTGTTTTGTTTGCTTAAAGCCTTTGGGGGGTTAATGACCATGTCCCGGATATCCTTGGCATCATTTTACGAAATGGCCACGACCTAAGCACGGGGTGTAGGCGTACACCCGTCAGTGCCTAAATAAATAATGTGGTGTGTCTATTGATCTTTAACCCGGCATGAACCGGGCTACTGAACGCATAAGAAACATGTAATTCTTTTACAAGTATATATATATAAATAGTTATCCCAAGTTATAAAGAGTTTTGTGCCACGTGCATTCAAATCAATTTTATTAAACTTTCAAAATGAGTCGGTTAATTGTATTTACCAGTGTAAACTGACGTATTTTCCCAAAAAGGTTAAGTGCAGGTACTACTCGAAATAGGCTGGCTTCTCCTAGCATCCACAATAAGTCTCGCAAGCTTGGATGACATAAAACTGTTGAACAATGTTTCCTTTTTATTTTGATCCACCTGTGGATTATTTTCAACTATTTTGTGATACTTAATATTACAATTATATTCGGTTGAAATGAATCTATCTTTTTCTTCCGCTGTGCATTTATAATTTGTGTTGTTTGACTATGTTGATATCAACTACGTCATGATACTCCCCACCGGGCCCACCGGTAAAACGTGGAAATATCAGGGTGTGACAGTTCCCTTCTAGGATTGGCGGGTTATTACCGTTGATTTATCTCGGACTTTTCTAAGATCGTCGTTCCTCTCACTTCGTTGACTCAAAAAGAGAAACCTTTTGCTTGGGGACCCGAGCAAGAGGGATCTTTTCAGACCCTTTTGTGTAACGCTCCTCTTCTTACTCTGCCTAATGGGAATGACGATTTCGTGGTATATTGTGATGCCTCGAACCGTGGCTTGGGCTGTGTGCTCATGCAGCGGGATAAGGTTATTGCTTATGCCTCTCGTCAGCTCAAGGTACATGAGAAGAATTATACTACTCACAATTTGGAGCTTGGTGCAGTCATATTTGCATTAAAAATTTGGCGACACTGCCTGTATGGTACTAAGTGTGTAGTTTTCACTGACCATAAGAGCCTTCAACATATCTATGACCAAAAGGAACTGAACATGCGACAGAGGCGTTGAAGGCGACGTTACCCTCGGCTAAGTAGTTTGAGTCAGCAGGGATACAATCCTAAGTAGCCGGGTTAAAGTATTAATAGTAGTTTACATATGAGGGGATCAAGGAGTTCGGACCCCCGCCATCCAATACCAGTGGGTATTGAAGGAGGTCCTACTAAAGTTGACCCAGGTCCTTGCAGGATCTATACACTTAACAAGGCAAGACTCTTACCAAACCGTTCCCTTAACCCCCGACCAGGTAGCCAACATATCTCCATATAGACCGTGGAGATATGAATGGTGAAAATCTTTTATTTTATATAGACGGTAAAATAATGCCAAGACACCACGGAGAAACGATAAGGAAGATTCACCTTCAACATAAGAAACTAGTTATTAAAGTCATTAATACATAACCAAATAAAAAGTACAAAAAGATTAAAAATAAAAAGTACTACACTAAACACTTGTCTTCACCAAGTGATGTAAGAGGCTTAGGCAAACATGGCCTTTGATTGTCAAGAACTCTTACGATCAATCTTGGATCCCGAGACTACTCACACACTCTATGATGGATGATGGATGATGGTGGTGGATGTGGGTTGTGATGGTGGTGGTGGGTGGGTGAAGTGTGAGAGAGGTGGTTTGCCAAGGGATGGTTTGCAAGTGAGCCAAGCACCCCTATTTATAGCCTGCACAGAAGCCCGGACACGGCCCCGTGTCCATTGGGCACGGCCCCGTGTCCACCCGTCTTCTCTTTCTTCATTAATTGCAGTTTGTCTGCAATAGTTGACCATGCCCCCGTGTCCGCTGGGCACGACCCCGTGTGCAGAAGCGTATCTGTACTATCAAGATTTGCCTAGATTCTGTGAATCTTTGAGTTGACCACGTCCCCGTGTCCGCTGGGCACGCCCCCGTGGTGGGTGATAGAAGCTTCTACAGCTTTGTCTTTTCTGCACACACTTGGGCACACCCCCGTCACCCCCGTGCTCACTGAGCACGGGGCGTGTTCAGCCTTCTGTTCTCTTGTTTTTGCTTGGGGAGATGCTGTCGAGGGATCGGGCATGCCACGTTTATTCCTTTTCTTGTATTATTGTTAGATTTGGCTGCATTTTTGCTTCTTTTGTTCATTTAAGCTCTTTTAACCCTGAAAATACAAAAGGAAGACAAAATCACACTTTTTCCAACATTAGTACTAAAAAAGGGTTAGTTTAATGCCTCATTTGATGTAATTTATATGTTGCATTTTGCACACATCAAATACCCCCACACTTGAATCTTTGCTTGTCCTCAAGCAAAACTGTTTATTTCGTGGCTTACACACCCAAATGGAATGGGTAGAAGAGAAGGTTTTTGGGCTTGTCATAGAGTGTCCGGAGTCCAAGATTCTTTATTAGGTTTTATTTTTATTTTATTTACAATCCTATTCGTCATGATTTATTTAGAACATTACATAAGATAAATTACTTATTAGGGCATTACATGCCTCCTTAAAATTCCATTTATATACAAGTTCACATACCTCACGGGGGATCACTCAACACTCGGCCGAAGATGTATTTTTGTGAAACACTCGAGAGCGGCATGGAACTTACTCCTACCATAAGCTTGCCAAGCAATCAATCCTCCTCCTTTTTAACTATAAACCTTTGTAGATATCAAGAGGACTTTTGGGATAAGGGTTAGGCTTGGGTTAAAGGTAGGTGGTTGGGTTAGTGGTTAGTAGAAAAGGGCGAAAGGCGTAAAAAGCGTCGGTTTTCGTAAAACATTTTGTTTTTCTGACTTTTTATTTTTATAACTTTTTATTTCAATGAAGCATTTATTCAAACAAGCCTTCTTTTGATGAGCTTTGTTTGTTTATTGCTAACTTCATTTTTTTTAAGGAAGTCACAAGAAAACCGAGATTTGTTACTAAAATAAAGAGTTTAAAATGAAAAAGGGTTTTGGTGGGTAAAAAGGGTGTTTGATTTGGGTTAAGTTATGATAAGGTTTAGGCTCAAACGGCTTAACTAGGGGGATTTTGGGTAGGTGGTAAAAAAGAAAAAATAATGGTGTTGAAATAAAAAGGGGTTAGTCCTAATGCCTTCATCATTTACTTACTTGGGTTTAGGTTGGTAAGGACCGGGAATGTATTGTCGTGGCAAGTTCTAGAGTCGTAAGAACCAAGCGGCTATTAGCACAAGAAACAAAAAAATGAGCATTTAGTTTAAAGATGTGTATTTGTATGCTCAATAAAGGCTCAAAACTCACTTCTTGTGGGAATGGGTTTATATGTGATCAAGTATATATAATCAAATTTTAACTAGATTTGTCATGCCGTTTCATAATTTTCTTATGTTGGTTCTTTTTATCACGACGCTATCGGTTGTAAATTTGTAAAAATATCACCTTCTTAGAACTTGTAATTCCCAAATTAAACTAAGACAAGTAAAAAAAAATGAAAATTTTTTGAAAAAAATTGGGGTGTTTAGCGGTTCCAATATAGTTTTGTGTAAGGCTTATAATTAGGACTTGCAAAATTCAAGGTTTTAGCATCCCCCCACACTTAAATTACACATTGTCCTCAATGTGTCCCAAAAATAAGTTTTTAGCTTGATTGAATGTGTAAAAGTGTGTTTAAAAACAAATTTTTATGTTACTGGGCATCTGGACACGGGCCCGTGGTGTCCGGGCACGGCCCCGTGTTCAGGTTGCCAGTAACAAAAATTAGAAAAAAGAAACAGAAGTCTAGGCACGGGGGCTTGTTCAGCGAACACGCCCCGTGTCCAGTTACCTGAACTGGGTGATTTCCTGCAGAATGTTCAGCACGGGGTCGTGCTGGCTGGACACGGCCCGTGTTGAACTTGCTGTAACGAAGAAAATTTGCGGGAGGCTCTGTTTTTGTGCATGGAGCGCTGGTTCAAGTTTCCCATGGTATCCTTCACCATCCCGAGTGTGTTTTATTCATTACATCATCATCCAAACACCAAGTTGATTCAAACCATCATTCCATTAAAATAGAGAGAGTTACAATAAGTTCCTAATAAACTAAGATTCTAGATAAATAGGTCAGAAAGCACAAGAAGTCTAAACCAAGAAGTTCTAGCCTAAAGTTTATTTATTAGCAAAATTTCCGAAAACATAATTCTCTCGGTTGGATGCGGCTCGAAGAACTTCTTTTTCCGGACATGGGTTCCTCACACGTCGGCGAGCCATTCTTCTATCTCCTTAGGAAGAAGAAAGGCGGGCTCATTGGCATCATTTTGAGGGGGTGTAACCTCCACCGGGACTTCTTGCAAATTGTCAAGAGGAGGTTCCGCGGGGATGTCATCCCATCCAGTGGGATTATTGACTCCAAGTGCTAGGTTCCAATCTTCTTGGGGGAGAATTGGTTCCATGGGAGGTGTCACAAGAATGTTCAACCTCTGGTGCAAGAGGTTGATTTCTTGAAAACTGTTTTCCAACCCCATCGTAAGATAATTTATACGTTCTATTAGGACCTCCTCTACCGATGTCATCTCATCAATAACTTCATGTAATGCCATTACATAGCGTACGAGAGTTGTTTCGATTGAGGGCCTACATTCTCTTCGACTGTTTCTGGAATGTGCTGACGAAGTTCCACTGTTTTGGCTCGACATTCTACGAAAATAAACTGCAGAGAGTTCATTTTAATGAAACAGTAACCTCGGGCACGGCCCCGTGCTCACTGAGCATGGCCCCGTGTTCACCTGTCTACAGATTTTCGAAACAAGGAATCTTGGAGTTTTAAATTATTTTTCCGTTTGTTAAAGCATTTTTAAGCAGAAATAACTTAAAACAATATTGTAGAACTTATTTTTAACAAGATTCCTTGAATAAAAATCTAACAAACATCACAATAAAGCTTAGAATCATGGTGATTTCAAGCTTTAATGGAGGTGTTGAGGCAAAAATTGGAGAAGAAGGCAATGAACAAAAGTAGAAAAGACAAGATGTTTGTTGAGAAACTTCTTTAGAATATACCTTCAATGGTATGTGTGAAGATTCAGCAAATCTCTGTCTTTTGAAGTGGTCCAAATGTGCAGGATTCTTGGCTGAATTTATAGAAAACGACAGCAAGTTGCACACGGCCCCGTGTCGGCTGGACACGGCCCCGTGTCGGCTGGACACGGCCCCATGTGCAGGCAAGATCCTGACACATTTTGTCCGTATTCTGACACAAAGTCAGATGGGAATCTTTTGGTGGACACGGGGGCGTGCTGACCTGGACACGGCCCCGTGTCTAGAGGCTGTTTATGAAGTTTCGTCTATTTTTAAGGAATTTATCTGGATCGGGTGGTTCCTTACTGGACGAAACAACCCCGAAGTGCCTGAGTTACCTTAATTGCTCTATATTTAGATGAGAACGCAAGAGGTTGTCGGTGAAGGTGATTCCTATGCTATGTGTAGGTGGACAAGTTCAACCCTTTCCCGGGCTCTCATTAAAGAAGGTGTATGCCGAATCGCTCAGGTCTATGTATGCATCGAACGAAGTCGATGGAGAGTCCTTCATGGCACAATCGACACAGGGACGACTATCGCTCAAGTCTTCGCTAGGGCTAGAGTGTTATCGGGAGCAACGAAGTTGTTTTTATTCGAATGCGATCCTAATAATTCTTCTTGGGTATCGTTTTGAGGTGAATTAATGAAATCCATCTCAAGTTCCTTTACCGAATTAAGAATTAAATCCTCCATTTGAAATAATTCGTCAAGAAGCATTTCTCCTAGAAGATTCGATTGAGGGCATTCGAGTGAGAGATAGGGATTATTTTTACTTTCGCCCCACTTAAGGCTACAGGAAAACAATGGGTCTATATAGTGGGGCTTATAATTTAGAAAATAACATTCTAATTCTTTATGATTGCCACCACATATTTGACACTACGTACCATAAGAGGGCCGATAGTAAAAAAAATCAGTATCACTCATGTTTGTGCCAGAAATTACCAACCGTCGGGATCTTACGGTTTTGTTTTCAGCAACTGAAACTTGGGCATGGGGCGTGTTGAGTGGGCACGACACCGTGTTCAGCTACTGTCTGACTTAAAACAGGATTGCCAGTACCAAAAATTGGGCACGGGGGCGTGTTCAGCGGGCACGCCCCGTGCTGAGTTCTGTAGAAGCTGAAAATCTAATAAAAGTCCTAAAAAGAAACAAAAATATAAAAAAAATAAGAAAAAACGATTAGGCCGTTGATTCCTAACTTTCTTAAAATCCTTGTGTCCCCGACAACGGCGCCAAAAAACTTGATGTGCGTGAGTGTTATTAGTTTTTAATGTATATTTTAAGCCCCTTTTAACACTTTTTACCAAGTTTTAAATTTATAAAACACGATATTTACTAACACTAAACACACATATGGGCAAGTGCACCCATCGTGAGCGTAGTATAGTGTTGGTAAAATACCGAGGTCGTCCAAGGACACAAGAGCTTTTAGTACCGGTTTATCCTCAACGTCTAATCAAATCAAAAATTTAGAAAAAGGTTTTAAACTAGAAAATAAAAACTAAAAATGCTGAAAAATAAAAATAAAAACAGATACACAAGATGAATCACTTGGATCCGATTCGTATTTAGTGTAACCTTTGATTATTTCCGCACTTTTACACTTTTTAAGAGATTATCTTAGTTATTGTAGTAGGCCCCTCTTTTGAAGGTGACGTTACCCTCAAACCAGTAGTTTGAGTTAGAAAGGATACAATCGTAAAGGGTTGGATTATTGAAAGATAATTAATTAAGTTATTAATGCATAATGTGGTAGTCCCCTCTTTTGAAGTCGACGTTACCCTCGGCTAAGTAGTTTCAGTCAGCAGGGATACAATCCTAAGTAGCCGGGTTAAAGTATTAATAGTAGTTTACATATGAGGGGATCAAGGAGTTCGGACCCCCGCCATCCAATACCAGTGGGTATTAAAGGAGGTCCTGCTAAAGTTGACCCAGGTCCTTGCAGGATCTATACACTTAACAAGGCAAGACTCTTAACAAACCGTTCCCTTAACCCCCGACCAGGTAGCCAACATATCTCCATATAGACCGTGGAGATATGAATGGTGAAAATATTTTATTTTATATAGACGGTAAAATAATGCCAAGACAACACGGACAAACGATAAGGAAGATTCACCTTCAACATAAGAAACTAGTTATTAAAGTCATTAATACATAACCAAATAAAAAGTGCGAAAAGATTAAAAATAAAAAGTATTACACTAAACACTTGTCTTCACCAAGTGATGTAAGAGGCTTAGGAAAACATGGCCTTTGATTGTCAAGAACTCTTACGATCAATCTTGGATCCCGAGACTACTCGCACACTCTATGATGGATGATGGATGATGGATGATGGATGATGGTGGTGGATGTGGGTTGTGATGGTGGTGGTGGGTGGGTGAAGTGTGAGAGAGGTGGTTTGCCAAGGGATGGTTTGCAAGTGAGCCAAGCACCCCTATTTATAGCCTGCACAGAAGCCCGGACACGGCCCCGTGTCCATTGGGCACGGCCCCGTGTCCACCCGTCTTCTCTTTCTTCATTAATTGCAGTTTGTCTGCATTAGTTGACCACGCCCCCGTGTTCGCTGGGACGACCCCATATGCAGAAGCGTATCTGTACTATCAAGATTTGCCTAGATTCTGCGAATCTTTGCGTTGACCATGGCCCCGTGTCCGCTGGGCACGCCCCCGTGGTGGGTGATAGAAGCTTCTACAGCTTTGTCTTTTCTGCACATACTTGGGCACGCCCCCGTGCTCACTGAGCACGGGGCGTGTTCAGCCTTCTGTTCTCTTGTTTTTGCTTGGGGAGATGCTGTCGAGGGGTCGGGCATGCCACGTTTATTCCTTTTCTTGTATTATTGTTAGATTTGGCTGCATTTTTGCTTCTTTTGTTCATTTAAGCTCTTTTAACCCTGAAAATACAAAAGGAAGACAAAAGCACACTTTTTTCAACATTAATACTAAAAAAGGGTTAGTTTAATGCCTCATTTGATGTAATTTATATGTTTCATTTTTCACACATCAAATACCCCCACTGTAACACCTCGTAAAAATCATGCCCAATGAAATAAAGACACGTGTCATGGAAGGTAAACGTGTTATAAACCCGGATGAATTTGAGAGATGTATGCTAGGGTTTAAAAGTGTCGACATGTTAATTTATACCTCTGAGCGACCTATTTATAAATCCCAAACCTTAACCTGTTTTATAAACATCTGATATACACTTAAATCCGGTTAATACTAGTAATAATTGATTCAAATTGCAAAGATAGGATCCTATGAGATTGTACACAACAAAACCTTCATTCATGACCCTTTCCATATAATCCAAGACAATTATACAACATGGCAAGGTGGTCATGACTGTTCAAGCATGATCTAGAGGTCCCATGCTGATGATTAAAGGCCCAAATTTGTAATATAAAGGTTGCATGATCAAAGCCTAATAATTTACAAATTTTTGTCTTCTGGTCATCGGTTACGGACCGTAAGACCTTAGCCTTACGGTCCGTAAGGCAGTCCCAGCATCAGAAACATGACAGGTGCCTGTTATAACAAGTTAACCGACTTATATTGCTAGTTTTCAATACCATGTGCAACCCCAACTGGTTTTTAGAGTATAGGGACACTTGGGATGCATCAAAGATCACTTGTAGACTTGCATGGCATGATCTAGTGAGATTAAACTCACTATATAAGACCCACATTGTTGCAAACTTTGATCATTCATTCATAACTTCAATTGTGGAACTTCCTGGAGCACAAGAGCCTTCCCTAAGCATCTCTAGTCGTAATTAGGACTTCGGTAAGTATCCTTAACTTTCCTTAATCGTGTTTTACTTATTTAATTAGCTTAAAGTCAAACCGTCGTAATTAAGGTTTGACTTATCGATTAATCACTAATGGTCTGATGATTAGCCAAATTGAAAGTAGTTATAAGTTGGTATTTATGTGGGCAATAAACCCTTAAAAGGGCACCCTCTGAATTCCACTCTAACTAGGTCAAATGTCGGGTCAAACTTAATCCGAAAAAGTCAACAGAAACTTAATTTTCAAATTAATGCATAATTAACAATGTAGAAGGCGTGTAACCTATTTTACCACTCATATAACTTAGTAATAAATGTAAGAACATGTCTAAGCATGTTCGACCCGATAATTTTCAGTTTAGGCCCGGTTCGGAACCGAAAGTCACATAGTTTGACTCCTGCTTTGACTTTCAGTTCTGACCCGTAGTAGCATGATTTAGAATTGCCTTAAAGCTTCTTTAGGACCAGGTTATATGATAGTATAACCCTCTGTGATTGTTTCGTTGATTGTCCGATTCGTTTACACGTTTCCGTTAATTGCTTAAGGTTGACCATAATGCCCTTTTAACCATAAATCGAGAATTTTGGAAATGTGAGAGGACAAAAATCTTTGCTACTGATTTATAAACATGTCCCTAAAACTTCACCTCAGTTTGAGGTCTAGATTAGGAGTTATGCTCAATAGCGTAATTAGAAAGCTTTTTATTAATTAAACGACATAATTAGCGTAAAGCCTATCTAAACCCAATTTTTGACACCAAACCTTTTACCCACTGATGTAATATAATATTTTGGGATTTTTGAAGATTTTTAATTATTTTTAAACTGATCATAACATAGGGTTATTGCCTTGATTCGGTTATTACCGATTATACCCGTTTGCTTATAAAATGAGTTTTACATAACAATTTGATAGAAAATCTTTGGCCACTGATTTTATATGATAAATGAAGTATGTTGAACTTTATAAACTGATCAGAAAACCCAGCTTTCCAGTCATAACCCGGAAATCGCGTAAAACGGCTTTTTACTCGTATTAAACACATAGTATGGGTTTAAAACCATTTTGTCATATAAGACTTATCACCAGCTGATATAACCTATTAAATTAAGATGTTTTACTGATTATTTCAGACCCAAATCTCAGAATTATAAATAATCTCTTTTATAATCTTTAAAATGACCAAAATACCCCTACAGGGCTTAATTTGAGATTAAACTCGTTTTGGGCATAATGGAAGGTATCTTACTGATATCACAACATATTTAAAGCATATTAACTTAGGAAACCTGTTCGTGACTCTTTGGTTACCCGTTATGCGTTATTCACGTTCGGTTCGGTTTATGTAACTAGTTTGCATAAATTGACCGAAACGGGTCAAACCCTATCATTTTCACCTCAAAATCCAATGCCTTTGGGGGGTTAATGACCGTGTCCTGGATATCCTTGGCTCATTCGTTAGAAATGGCCACAAATTAAGCACGGGGTGTAGGCATACACCTGACAGCTACGTATGTAAAAAGGTAGTCCACAAGAAGGGTATCTTCTTGTGGGTATTATACCAAGTGGTGTGTCTATTAATCTTATTAAACCGGCTCTTCTAACAGGGTCCTAAATGGACGACAAACATGTAAAACTGTATACAAGTTTATTTTTAAATAATTATCCCAAGTTGTAAAAGATATTTTGTGCCATGCGCATCCAAACTAATTTTCTTAAACTCTTTTCAAAATGAGTCAGTTAATTGTATTTACCAGTGTAAACTGACGTATTTTTCCAAAAAGGTTAAGTGCAGGTACTATACGAAATAGGCTGGCTTCTCCAGGCATCAATAATCAAGTCTTGCAAGCTCTAGATGTTAAAGTTTGTTGAACAATGGTTTTATTTATCTTTTGATCCACCTGTGAATGCTTTACAGTCCGTTATAATACTTTGATATTACTATTTACTCGGTTTGTAATGCGATTCATATCTTTTGCTTCCGCTGTGCATTTATATATTGTGTTGTTTGACAATGACGATATCAACTACGTCACGATACTCCCCACCGGGCCCACCGGTAATACATGGAAATATCGGGGTGTGACAGGTTGGTATCAGAGCCAACACTGAGTGAATTAAACACTAGCCTATGTGTTTAATCTCAGTTACACAGTTGCACATTTTCGAGTCTAGACAAAGAAGTTAGGACTAATCCAAATTGTTTTTAATCCTAACCTTGTCCTTTATATTCCTTTGTTGTTTCTTTCATATTGTTTGACAGGAAATATGCCACCGAGGTTCAGAAGAGGAGGAAGAGGTAAGGGGCCAATCAGCACCCCCAACGATCACGAGGCCGGGCCTTCTCACCGGCAAGCTCCTTCTGCTACCATGAGTGCCGATCCTCAAGGAAACTGGAGGACCTATGTGGAGCCCGCTAGACGATCGGTCTCGCATAGCTCAACGCCTCCTTATCGTCACTCCTTTGGGCCGCAATCAGAGAACGAGCTCGAAGACTCACGCCATTCCTTTTTGCCGTTGCAGCGATCCTTTTCGCACCATTCCTTTGGCGACCCCACTCCTGTCTTCCAGGGCCGGTTCAACCCGGCAAACTACATTCAAGAACCAGTGGGTTTTAACCCATTGGGTCCTGAAGACCGTTTCCCCGAAGCTCAGGGAATGGATATAGATGAAGACACGGATCCTGTTGAACCACCATCTGGGACACCTATTCATCCCATCGAGATTTCTGATGGGTCATCCTTCCATGGATCACCTTACCGTGGTCCAGACAGCTACCAGGCTAGATTTAACCAGTATGTGTTAGTGCACTATGTCTATTGACTTCGTCTTGTATCGAGTCATGTAATGAGATAGGATAGGATAACCAGTGTTCAAGTTGCTAGAAACTGAGTTTTATAGGTTTTAGGCTAATTCCGTTTGAAACTGACAAGTGACAAGTTCAAACGAAATTAACCTTGTTAATTTCGCTTGAACATGGCAGTGTCAAGTTCAAACGAAATTACAACTACTATATATAGGGCACTTGGTTGTTCATTTGAAATAGAATTAGTGTGTGTGATCTGGTAACGAAGTGCTACCGGATTGTCTCAAGGTGCTGTAATTCTATCAGATTAATACAAGAGACAGTTATAATTACATCGAGTGTTCGTTTCATTGATTCCGCCTTTGATTCGGATAAACAACTCTTCTGATCGACTCATTCAGGTCGTACAATGATCCTACAAGTGGTATCAGAGCTCAGGAAGAAGAGTTCAGCTTGATTGTATCTGTTTTCTGACTTCTACACCTTCTTTTTCAAATTGGACAAGATTTTACGGACAAAATGGATTGAATTTCACACATCTTATGTGAAACAGTGTTTTAACAAACCCTTGAGAGTTTCAGATCAAAATTCGAAGTAAAAGTGACAAAAATGGGACAAAAACATAATTCCGTTTGAACGAGCACACCTAATTTCGTTTGAAAGTCAACCTGATTTCGCTTCAAATAGTATTTTCGTTTGAAAAAGTGGGTTAATTCCGTTTCAAAGTGGTGATCTTGTTTGAAAGCCCTTATATCGCTTGAACTGATTTCGTTTGAGATTGAAAGTCAACTGATTTCGTTTGAGAATGCATATCAAGTGATTTCGTTTGAGTTGCCAATCAAGTGATTTCGTTTGAGTTGCCAATCAATTGATTTCGTTTGAAGAGTCAACCAAGTGATTTCGTTTGAAACATAATTTCGTTTGAAGATTGCTATTCCGTTTGAAAGTCCTTATTCCGTTTGAAGATTACAATTTCGTTTGAAAGTGGACATTTCGCTTCAAGATCATTTCACGTCAACCGAGCGTCAGTTTATTTCAAGTTGTTTGATATTGTTTAAACTGATTGTGTTTGTTTGATTGTTTTCGTCTCAAGGTAATTCAAGAATTTCATATCATGGCTGAAATTAAAGAGGAAAACAAAGAAGAAAATATTGTTGCTGAGGTCAAAGAGAAAACCAGAGAAGAAATTCTGAGTGAGAAAACAGACAGAGAAAGAAGAATGGTTATGAACAGAATGAATGATATGCAAAGAGAATATGAAGAGGCTGTCCGATACAAAAGATGGAATAAAATACGAGAGTGCTATGTTAACAGATATGGTGAACCTGTTGTTTCCAAAAAGGACATGGTTTATGATGATGTTCTTTTAATAATTCCTCGAGTCGGCGAATTTTATTCAAATGCTGTAAAAGACAAAAATTATGAGGAAAAGCTGGAAAAACTCATAAGAGAAGTCATGATATCAAGTTTGAGGAAGAGAGATGAAGAAAGAATGGAGAAGAATATTGATAAGATGGTTGAAGATTTGAAGAAGAAAGCTATTGAGGAAGTGAAAGTTGAAGAGGTGAAAGTTGTGATGAATGAAGAAGTTGTGAAAGAAGCTGTTGCTGAAAAACAGCAGGTTCTTGAAGAAGTAATTTCAAAGACTGAAGCATCTGAGAAAGATAAAACTTCAGGATCTGAATCAGTGTGCTCAAAATGTGATAAATCTGAATCAGACAATTTCAAACTCTTGAAGGATGTGGAGAGTTTGACATTGGAAAACAAAGTTTTGAAAGAAAAAGAAAAAGAGTTTGAAAATGAAAAAATAAAAATTGAAAAAGATTTTCAAAGTCAAATGAAGGTTTTAGAAGATGAAAAATCGGTTATTTTTAAAAATAATCTTGAAAAACAGATTGAAATAAATTCTCATCTTCAGAAAATCATTCGGCTTGAAAATGAAGCTGAAATTGCTCGGAATAAAATTAATGAGCTTGAGAATAAATTGAAAGGTTTTGTGAATTCTACATCACATGTCTGTCCAAAACCGATCAATTCTGTTCCAATAAGTGACAATGTCACAAATTTTGACAATGTCAAAATTGAAGATTGTGATGAGAAAACTGATGATGAGTTTGAGAAAAGAAAAATATTTTTAAAATTAAATGAAATGTTTCAAGAAACTGTTTTACATTCTACTGAGAAAGGTGAATGCTCAACGCAAAAACCTGTAAAGAAGAATGTGGAACAAAAACAAAAGGATAAAAAGCTGAAAAATTTTCAAAAAGAAAATAACAGCTCATCAGTTAAATCATCCAATCATTATAAAAAATACAAAAAATTGAAAATGAAAACTCACATAATGTTGGTAATAAGTGGTGCAGGTTTGACCACAGTGCTCAAAAGCTAAATCTAGCAAACAAGAGGAGAAATGATTATCACCAAGCCAAACAATGCTATAATTTGAATATTTGGACTAAAGGTGGTGATTAGTATGATAACAGAGTGTGTTACACTTGTGGTGTGAGAGGACACATTGCTGTTAACTGCCAAAGTTGGAGATTTGAAACAAGAAGATGTTTTGAATGCAATATTAAAGGTCACATTGCTAGAGATTGTCCAAGGAGATCAATGGGAAGATCGAGGGTTGAATCTCAGAGAATGGTAAAGAAACCAGTCACTGTCAAGCCCAAAGAACAGAAAGTGGAAGATAAGAAAGTAAAGCTTTCACAGGGGCAGAGAGACAGACTGAGGAAAAAGAGGAAGAAAGCGAGGGAGTATTTGGAAAGGATTTTGTCCTTGGGTAATCCTGTTGGTTCAAATAAAAGTTCTGATGAATCGTTTCACTCGACAACGGAGTCAAGTAAAACGAATTCTTCAAATACAAATCTGAGGACAAAAGGGAAGGAAAAAGAGAAGATAAAAATTGGCAATGAATCTGTTTCTTTGGAAACAAAGGAGCCATGTGTTGGTGATGAATCTGATTCCACAAAATCAGAGGCGCCACAAGTTGAGGTAAAAAAGGAAGAGACAGTTCCGTTAATGAATGATGAGAACTTTCCACCATTACGGGCTGCAAACCTAAAATCAAAGGGTGTTGTTGCTGGAAAAATGTTTAATAGCAATGTTAAACATATTTTTAGTAAGATGGCTGATGGAAAGGTAAAAGGAGTAAAAGAATTTTATGAAGCAAAAAGGAATGATCAAACTCCGAGTAAAATTGAAAAGGTCACACCCAAGACTGGTCAGGCTTGGGTGCATAAATCTGTTGGTTGAATTCCTGACTTGCCGGAGCTTCCAGGTTGGTAAGTGTGAAGTAGGTATCGGCATCTTTCTTGAGAAATTCACAGGATGGTAACTGTGATATTTCGTCTTACAAGTGGTTAATCAAGGACATTAAGTTGTACTTGATTTTCTACAAGTGATAGTAGTGTTTGATCTTATAATGTTAAATTTGTCAAAATGTTTAAAAAGAATAAGGTGATGTGATGACCCCGAACCTACAAGTGATGGGTAAACAAACTAATTTTTTCCGGAAAAACCATTCTGATTAAAACAAACTTAAGTGTTTTGAAATCATTATGGGAAAATAGTTTGTTGTAAGGAGAAATTTTACTTGAATATGCCGAAACCCTCACGGCGGAACAAACATGATTAATTTCACATGATTGAAAAACGGTTTTCAAACTGTAAAATATCAATGTGTTGTAAATCATGGGGGTATGTTATTTTCTTCAAATCAGTGCATGAGAAGCAGAAAATGGATGGCGAGATAAAGCTATCAGTGTTGGTTGTCAAATTTTCTTTAAATGGTTTTGCATTTTAGGGGGAGTAATATTATCAGAAAATCCAAAAACATTTGAAAATTTGAAAAAGTCAAAAACATGATAAAATTCAAAAATTGAGTTTTTTGCGTAAAAAGAGGAAATGATAGTACATCAGTAGACAGTTACAGTATGCTAAAGAAATGTAATGATTTTATAGTGTTAAACAGTCTCACTGATGATATGCCGATAGGTTTTTATACATTTAGTAAAATTTTTCGGGATATAAACATAAATTCAAACTTGCTTATTTTGTGGGGAACACTACTTGGATATATAGGTAACCCCTAAAATCTCGTTTGAAGGACCCCTTTTTCTGAGATACTAGGTCTTTATACTTAGTGATATCTGGGGTATTATCCCGGGACTTCTGATTTTGCGGAAGCAATGGCCTAGTCCCCGTATAATACTTTCTGCTTGCTTGAAATATAGCATCGCCCTCAGCATAAAAAATGATGAAACATTGAAAAATGCTAATCATGTGCTGTTGAAGAAAAGATTCTCTAAAGGGAACACACCTAAAGTCGAAGCCGTCATCTCTCTGCTGAACGGAAGTTCTGACCTGAGCTCTCACGGTCTTCACAATTTAACCCTTTACAGATATCATCTAGGTATACTCACATGTAAGACTGAATATTGGGATCTGGATACGGGAGTATATTCAAGAGGTGGGACACATGAATGAGTTTAAGTTCTTAATACACCTAATTCGTATCCTGAATCAGTTGAAACTTGTATGAAAATTTAAGTGGATCAGTATATCGACAATCTAAGTGAATTGTTTAATTCTTAATGTGTAACTAAGCTCAACGGTACTTGTGACTTGTCAGAAACTGATATGATCCTCTGACGCAAACTCAAACAAAAATATTGTCTGTAAATATGTTTGTAAATATTTCTTTACTGCTTTACATTTCAGAAAATCACAAAAATATTTTGATTTCTGCTTTATTTTCGACAATCGATGTATGAGTGCAGAGTTTCAAAATCTGAGTATGCTGATTGTGTTTCTGAAAAATTAAACAAGTTCATTAATTTGAAACTTGAAGTTTTTATAAAAATAAAAAACAGTTTGTGATATCTCCAAGGTCATTAGTTTGGTCTTGGATGATTAACTGTGGGGGATTTGGATGCTTATATTGTTAAAAGAGCCAGTTTCAGATCCGTTTCGCTGAAACTGACAAATTCTAGAAGTTTGTTGATAGGGGGAGTGATTTTAGAAAGATTGAGTGAGTGAGCCAGGTTACAATTTCTGGATAGCTGAAATTTGAAATGCTGTTACTTATAAATGTTTGAGTGATTGCAGATTCTGTACCAGACTACGATCCCAGAAGCTGAGTCTAAGGGGGAGTCTGAAGACGAGCTCAAAGCAAGAGGGAGCTTGTAATCTGAAAGCAAGGTGTCGATCCCTAAAGCACGGAAGCTTGACGAAAGGGGGAGCCTGAGGACTTGAAGAAAGATTGATAGATGTTTACAGTGTTAGAGCAAGAGACAGAGTTTGAAGACTGATCAAGACTGAAGATGTGTCATGATAAAGATTAGACACTGAAGACTTCGTCAATATCCAAGGGGGAGTCTGTTAGTGCACTATGTCTATTGACTTCGTCTTGTATCGAGTCATGTAATGAGATAGGATAGGATAACCAGTGTTCAAGTTGCTAGAAACTGAGTTTTATAGGTTTTAGGCTAATTTCTTTTGAAACTGACAAGTGACAAGTTCAAACGAAATTAACCTTGTTAATTTCGCTTGAACATGGCAGTGTCAAGTTCAAACGAAATTACAACTACTATATATAGGGCACTTGGTTGTTCATTTGAAATAGAATTAGTGTGTGTGATCTGGTAATGAAGTGCTGCCGGATTGTCTCAAGGTGCTGTAATTCTATCAGATTAATACAAGAGACAGTTATAATTACATCGAGCGTCCGTTTCATTGATTCCGCCTTTGATTCGGATAAACAACTCTTCTGATCGACTCATTCAGGTCGTACAACGATCCTACAGTATGAATGGTATTTTACACCCTCTCACCATTCATCGCCTCACGAACAGCAGCAGCGGCAGGATCCCTTCGAGGATTCGCATTTCATGGCAGTCACGCCACCGCCACCACCGCCGCCAGTTCAGTTAGCACCTCCAGAACCACCAAGGTGTAGGAGAACAGGCGCACGAATGTCCGTGCAAGAAAGGGATTTTCACTTTAGCACCCCCCAACACTCCAGTGGCAGTCACTATCCGCCACTGCATGAAGACCCACAAATGGGCGGGCCTTCAAATCCAGTTTCAAAGGTGAATTCTGCACCAGTTGCGCCACCACCGCCACCATTGGGTTTTGGTAACCCAATTCCTACATACGCCGGTTCGACGGCGTATAATCCATTTGAGCAGCCGGCTCACACTAACTACAATTATGCTGAAGCCGACCCATACCTTGTAGCAGCCAACTACAACGCCCTTCATCCTGAAGGACCATATGGAACCCCCTAGGGAGTGGGATACCCCGCTCATGGGTATCGAACATCTGCTAAACCTCCGTTTCAGCACCAGTCACAGCCACCACGGTTTTCCCCACCAGAGCAGGAGGAAATCCTCCAAAGACTAAACAGGGTGGAACGAGAATTGCAAGAAGAGCGTAAGAACAACCGGGGATTTCTCAAGGGCCTAGCAAGTTTGTTAAAAGGAAAGAAGAAGATGGATCATTAAAACCCTATATGTATTGTTGTATTTCCTTATTTCAACCAAATCCCTGCGTGGACATTTATCTATGTACTTAGTCCCTACGTGGACTTGTCTTTTCTTTAGTCCCTGCGTGGACATCTAGCTTAGTAATCAGTCCCTGCGAGGACTTGTATTCTCAGTATTAGCCCCTGCCTGGGCAAGTTATTTCTGTTAAAAGTCCCGTTTAGGGCAACGTGTACTCCTTTAATGTTTAAGGGAATGTTAAATTTAAAAATTTCATTTTTGTCATTTTATGCATGAATATATTATACATGAAATAAATAAATTAAAAATCGTTCCTCTTATAATAATCTGCCTATTTAAATATTAAATAAGAATCTTAAAGGTATAACCTAGCCTGCATGTCATTTTAAGACTTGGCCAAGATGGTAAGACCTGTTTAAAAAGATTCAAATCCCTGTTAACATCTGAAAACATGTTAACGCTCCTGGCAGACGGGATTCGTTAAAATCACACACGTAATTCTAGTAATAGGAATTCTTCAAAAGATTTCCTATCCTAACTTGATGATCTATAAATCATGGGTTTAAATCATCAATTAAGATGATCACCTATTAAACATCCATTGGTGATGTAGTGCCTACGGGCCATAATAAATGTCAAATAAGACAAAAGACAGTTGTAACATTCCTATTTTTATCATATAAATTATAGGTTTGGTTAAATTTATTAACCACTAGTAACTAGTAACTAGTTATTTTTAATATAATTATTCAACCCAAAAAGTTTTAAACACTATTTTATATAGTTGGTTGAAATAATATAATTAATTGGCCTGTATATGGGTGACCTTTCTAAATAAAATAAAAGTATATAAAAACTTATATTATTAGACGGGTAGATTACGGGTAAGTCGATTGTTAAAAATATGAAGTACCTAGACGGGTCTAGGAACCGTATAATAATTAAATTATAAAAATACATTATATTTGAACCTACTCTGTTTTTAATGAAACTTGGTTCAAAATATAGATACAAATATTGTCGTTCTAAATGACATATTCATTGTTTTATAAAACGTCATATTTTAGAAGTTATACGCGCTAAAAGAATGAAGTAATTAAATTAATTATAATATATAAATAATAAAATAATAAATAAAAATCAATAAATAACAAATTGAATTCGTGTGTGCTTACGTATAGATAAAAAGGAATCTTTCCTAACATTGAAAATCAATATGGAAGTATACACGTAGTATAACTATATGTGTTGTCCAAATTTCTAATTGCTATAAATTGAAGTTAGAATAGAGCCTTTTGTTGTTCATTCCTTTCTTACCCTCAGTATTTCGATACCCTCTCTCTCTCTCTACAATTCTATTTTCCCTTCTTGTCTATTCATATGTATATATTTTTATTATTATTATTATTTACACTATAATAATAATAAAGCTCTGTCTCGTTTTAAGTGTTTTAACTCCCGATCACCGCTACCCTTTCCGATTGATCTGGAACCCATAACGCATGTCAGGGCTCTGCCCGACTAAGTTTATTGGGGTTCTGTCTCGGGACATCGGGATAAGGTTGAATTAGGGGTACTATACTTAACACAATTACAAATATATATTTTTATACAGCTCAGAAATTATACCCAAAACTATTATTTATTATTTTATTTTGTTCACAAGGAAACCTTAGTTAAGACCCCTAAGTAATCCTACATAAACCCTAAAAATTTCAGAACAATCAGAATCAGGGCCCCTAAAACTCAGGGGGGGTATTCCCTATTGACGATTATCCTCATAACTCGTTGTAAGAATCGAATTTCTTCGATCCGTCGACTCAGCTGAGCTATAAACACACGTGGTAACCCTATGATGAGATGTGACCCGTCGCGCCACGCGACGCCCCCAACATGACCCCTCGCGTCACACGAATGGGTCAAATTCTTAGTATAAATAGAGGTGTGTGGGACTTGCATTTTGGGGTTGGAACGACGAACAAATTCGTTGTGTACACTGAGATATCATAGAAACAGTCCAAAAACCCACACTAGCACTAAACGCTGCCGCAAAACAGGGTATTAACTCGATCGCTGCTACGATTCAATATCCGATCGATTGAAACTATCCGACAGGATGTTTAAGTACTATCCTTTGTCATTAGTCGTGATTCCGACAGGATGTTTGAGTACTACCCGAAATCGGGGAATACTTTGTCATTCGTTGTGAATCCGATGGATGTTTAAGTGATTGCACTTTGTCATTTGTTGTGAGGGTTTTAATCTCGTGAATTATCGTAAATGCTGTATTAGTTATTTACCGAGTTCGTGTGCACTAGGTTACAAGACTAATCAATAGGCTAAGCTCTGCCCGTATAAATCTGCATGCTTATAATGTGAGTCATTCTCTTTTTATCAAATTTGTTTACAAAAGCATGTTTATTTTCAAAGTTATAATTACAGGGATTAAGTTTATGTAATCACCAAATTACAGCCGGTATGTGGGGTTTTGTATACATTACTTGATAATCTTCACCATTGGACAACGGGGTAGCCAATGGGTGATATGACCATAGTCACAGAAACGAGTCGAGTGACAAATACCGTGGGTAGTTGGTTGATATCAGGAAACATTGTAATCTCTCTTAATACTGTAAATTATAACAAACGTGTTGTTTTAGCAAAATTAATGAACTCACCAGTATTTCCTGCTGACAAAACCTTTTTAAAACGCGTTTCAGGTAATTACAGTAGATTGGAGTAAAAGATGGATACGGGACTGAAAGGCTTTAAGAAATGGCTTATTTTATTAATTAAATCAAATTAAGAAATATTGTTTTATATAATTGGGTTTATCCCTTATTAAAGCTACCTTTGTAAAACAAGGGTTTATCCCATCTATTTAATAAATAAAATCCGGTGTTTCTAAACTCTGATATTTTCCTAACTCACGGTCCTGATGAAAATTCCGCTACAATATTTTTCAAAATAATCACCGGTACCACTTGGCTGTTGGCGGCTCCCGATTCCGTCCAGGGTGGGTCGGGGGTCTTGACAACAGTTGTAGTCTATGACTCCCTGTCAGAAAAAGGTAAAGAACTACGTTCAAACCTTAATGCCTTGATTCTCTGGAATCGTGGCTTATGATTTAGAATGTCCTTGTGACTAGGCCTTTCGTGCCACTAATAATACTGTTATTGTTTTTTAATTAGGATAAATTATAATAAAAATCCTAAATAATTATGATTAACAAATTAACCAAAATATGGTCTATGTTTCCCATGGTTAAAGAATTGTCATAAAAGACAATTCCATAATAAACTCCCAAATAAATTATTGTCAATATCTTATGTAACAGTTCAAACTACATGGCTGACTCGAATGAGATCAACAGTCACCCAAGGGAGGATCATGATAATACCCGGATTAACATAGCGGGTGCAGAACTGCAAGCATTGATAGACAATGCTGTTACGAAAGCAATAGAGCGGCAGTATAATGAATATAGCGGGACTCGAAGTAGGACCCTATCCGCACCGCATTCCAAGCCAAAGACTCATTCAGAGGCTCACAGCAAGCCGCCCTCTAAGGAAGATGAGCCAAAGAAAGATGATGATCGACATTCCTCAAACCAAAACAGTGTTCCATCCAAGAGGATAGTATTTGATGATAAACCACGTACCAAGTCCTGTACTTATAAGTACTTTTTTTCCTGCAAACCCCGAGAATTCACTGGGGAGAAGGGGGCAATTGACTGTATGACTTGGTTAGATGAAATGGACACCGTGGTCGATATCAGCGGTTGTGCTGAAAGGGATGTAGTGAAGTACGTGTCCCAATCATTCAAGGGAGAGGCATTAGCATGGTGGAAGTCTCTCATTCAAGCAGCTGGAAAGATCCCACTCTACAATCTGACATGGGATCAGTTTGTTGCTCTTATTAAGGAGAATTACTGCCCTCAGCATGAGGTTGAAAGGATTGAGTTAGATTTCTTATCATTGGTTATGAAAAACCTAGATTGCCAAGCTTATCTTACAAGCTTCAACACGATGTCAAGATTGGTTCCTTACCTTGTAACACCAGAACCCAAACGTATTGCTCGCTTCATTGGGGGTTTAGCCCCAGAAATTAAAGCCAGTGTTAAGGCTTCAAGACCTGCTACTTTTAGATCAGCAGCTGATCTATCTTTGTCTCTTACCTTAGATGCGGTCAGGTTGAGATCGCTAAAGAATTCTGAAGAAGGTAAGAGAAAGCGTGAGGATGATAACTCACGACGTTCAGACAAGAAACACAAGGGGAATCATGAGAACAAGAAGAGTTCAGGGTCCAACAAAGGTAACCAACAGTCGGGTGAGAAACCCAGGTGTAAAGTTTGTCGGAAACATCACTTTGGGAAGTGTAGATTGGAATCGAACTCGCAGACACAATCAAGGACTTTTTCATGTGGGATCTGCAAATCCAAGGAACACAAGACCTTAGATTGTAAAAAGTTGAAGGATGCGACCTGCTACAACTGCAACGAGAAAGGGCACATTAAGTCGAACTGCCCAAAGTATGCCAAGAAACCAGAAGAAGGTAAAAAGACCAACGCTAGGGTCTTCAGAATGGATGCTAAGGAGGCAGTGCAGGATGATAACGTGATAACAGGTACCTTTTTATAAACGATTTTTATACGAGGGTATTGTTTGATTCAGGGGCGGATAAGTCATTTGTAGATAATAAGTTTTGTAAGTTGCTGAATTTACCTGTTAAAACCCTAAGTGTGAAATATGAAGTGGAATTAGTTGTTGGTACCTTAGAGACCGCCTCAACCGTGTTAGATGGATGTTTCATATCTATTAGGAACCACTCTTTTCCGTTATCCTTACTTCCTTTGAAGTTAGCTGGTTTCGATAAAGTGATAGGCATGGATTGGTTGTCTCGGAACCAAGCCCAGATCGTTTGTGCTAAGAAGCAAGTGATTGTCAGAACTCACCATGGCGAGCCTTTGACAATCCAAGGAGATACTAAGTACGGAATGCCTGAGCAAGTGTCCATGCTCAAGGCATCAAGGTGTTTGACGAAGGGTTGTGTTATTTACATGGCGCAAGTAACTATTGATGAACCTAAGCCTAAGATCGAAGACATACCTATTATCTCTGAATATTCAGGAGTATTCCCTGAAGAACTACCTGGTTTACCCCCAGATAGGCAAGTGGAGTTCAGGATTCACATTATTCCTGGAGCAGCACCTGTTGCAAGAGCACCTTATAGGTTGGCACCAACAGAGATGAAGGAATTGAGAACCCAAGTAGATGATTTGTTGGCAAAAGGTTTTATTAGACCTAGTTCGTCTCCATGGGGAGCACCAATCTTGTTTGTCAAGAAGAAGGATGGATCAATGCGTCTATGCATCGATTATTGTGAACTTAACAAAGTTACTATCAAGAATAGGTATCCATTGCCCAGGATCGACGACTTGTTCGATCAGCTTCAAGGAGCAAGTTACTTTTCCAAGATCGACTTAAGGTCAGGATATCATCAACTGAAGGTCAAGGATGAAGATGTACATAAGACT
This sequence comes from Helianthus tuberosus, assembly GCA_030545235.1. NCBI lineage: Eukaryota > Viridiplantae > Streptophyta > Magnoliopsida > Asterales > Asteraceae > Helianthus > Helianthus tuberosus. Next base: position 106,653,259 of record CM060417.1, read on the forward strand.
GCATTTAGGACTCGTTATGGTCACTACGAGTTCTTAGTGATGCCTTTTGGACTCACTAATGCACTAGCCGCATTCATGGACCTCATGAACCGCGTCTGCAAGCCCTACATGGATAAATTTGTCATCGTCTTCATCGATGATATTCTTATTTACTCGAAGAGTCAAGCTGACCATGAGAAGCACCTCCATTGCATTCTGAAACTGCTTCATCGAGAAAAGCTCTACGCCAAATTCTCTAAGTGTGAATTTTGGCTTCGTTAAGTCCAATTTCTTGGACATGTGGTTAGTGAACGTGGAATACAGGTAGATCCCGCTAAGGTTGAAGCTGTCATGAATTGGCAAGAGCCGAAGACGCCCACAGAGATTCGCAGCTTCTTGGGGTTGGCAGGATATTACAGGCGTTTTATTGAAAAATTTTCAAGGATTGTTGTGCCCCAAACTTCTTTGACTAGGAAGAACATTAAGTTCGACTGGGGACCGAAGCAACAATAATCCTTTGATATCCTTAAGCAGAGGCTAAGCAATGCACCAGTGTTGACATTGCCTAAAGGGATTGAAGAATTCGTGGTATACTGTGATGCATCACACACCGGTATGGGGTGTGTGCTTATGCAGAAAGGCAAGGTTATTGCCTATGCTTCTCGACAGTTAAAGGTGCACGAGAAGAACTACACCACCCATGACTTGGAGTTGGGTGCCGTTGTATTTGCACTAAAACTGTGGAGGCACTATTTGTATGGTATCAAGTGTGTGATCTATTCTGATCACAAGAGCCTCCAACACCTGTTTAACCAAAAGGATTTAAACATGAGGCAGCGTCGATGGATGGAGACTTTGAATGATTATGATTGTGAGATCAGATACCATCCTGGCAAGGCGAATGTAGTCGCCGATGCCTTAAGTCGAAAGGAAAGAGTGAGGCCTATAAGAATCAATGCCAAGAGCATTGAGATAAAGAATAGTTTGAATGAAAGGTTGTTAGCTGCACAGAAGGAAGCTGTATTGGAAGCTAACTACCCTAATGAAAAGTTAGGAGTAACTGAAGAACAGTTATCCTATGGCAAGGACGGAATTCTGAGGTTAAACGGACGAATATGGGTTCCAGTTTATGGAGGACTTCGAGATGTTATCCTCCAGGAAGCCCATAGTTCTAAATATTCGATTCATCCTAGAGCCGATAAGATGTACCAGGATCTAAAGGCAAACTATTGGTGGATAGGCTTGAAGAAGTCTGTAGCTGCCTATGTAGCTAAATGTTTGACGTGTGCGCAAGTCAAAGCTGAACATCAGAAGCCGTCAGGTTTGCTACAACAGCCTGAACTTCCCACGTGGAAGTGGGAAATGGTGACAATGGATTTCATCACCAAGTTGCCAAAGACAAAGAAAGGAAATGATACTATATGGGTGATAGTAGATAGACTGACTAAGTCAACACATTTCCTACCCATTAAGGAGACCTATAGCTCCGACATGTTAGCCCAACTGTACGTAGATAAGATGGTATCTCTGCATGGTGTACCAGTGTCTATTATCTCTGACAGGGATACTAGATACACATCACATTTTTTGAAAAGTTTCCAACAATCTTTGGGCACGCGCTTAAATTTTAGTACGGCTTACCATCCTCAGACGGACGGGCAGAGTGAGCGTACAATCCAAACTTTGGAAGACATGCTTCGTGCATGTGTGATTGACTTAGGTGGTAGTTGGGATAACCACCTGCAATTAATCGAGTTCTCGTATAACAATAGCTATCATATAAGCATTAAGGCTGCGCCCTTCGAGGCCTTGTACGGTAGAAAGTGCAGAACGCCCGTTTGTTGGGCGGAAGTTGGAGATGTCCAACTGACAGGACCTGAAATAGTCTTTGAAATGACGGACAAGACTGTCCAGATTCGTGACCGCCTGAAAGCTGCCAGAGATAGGCAGAAAAGCTACGCAGATTTAAAGTGTAAACCTTTGAAATTCGAGGTAGGTGACAAAGTGTTGCTTAAAGTATCACCCTGGAAGGGAGTGATGCGATTTGGTAAGAAAGGCAAGTTAAGCCCGAGGTACATAGGACCATTCGAGATAATCGAATGTGTCGGATCAGTTGCTTATAAGTTAAACTTACCTGAAGAGCTCAGTGGTATTCATAACGTATTCCATATCTGCAATCTGAAGAAATGTCTAGCTGATGAATCACTAGTCATACCACATACAGATGTGCACATAGAAGAAAGCTTGAAGTTTGTTGAAAAACCTGTGTCGATCGAGGATCGACAGGTTAAGAAGCTTCGAAGGAAGCATGTACCGATTGTAAAAGTGAAATGGGATGCCCGTAGAGGTCCCGAATACACGTGGGAGGTTGAGTCCACAATGAAGGAGAAATACCCTCATTTATTTCAGTAAATCTCGAGTTCGAGATTTCTTTTAAGGGGGTGAGGATGTAACACCTCGTAAAAATCATGCCCAATGAAATAAAGACACGTGTCATGGAAGGTAAACGTGTTATAAACCCGGATCAATTTGAGAGATGTATGCTAGGATTTAAAAGTGTCGACATGTTAATTTATACCTCTGAGCGACCTATTTATAAATCCCAAACCTTAACCTGTTTTATAAACATCTGATATACACTCAAATCCGGTTAATACTAGTAATAATTGATTCAAATTGCAAAGATAGGATCCTATGAGATTGTACACAACAAAACCTTCATTCATGACCCTTTCAATAGAATCCAAGACAATTATACAACATGCCAAGGTGGTCATGACTGTTCAAGCATGATCTAGAGGTCCCATGCTGATGATTAAAGGCCCAAATTCGTAATATAAAGGTTGCATGATCAAAGCCTAATAATTTGCAAATTTTTGTCTTCTGGTCATCGGTTACGGACCGTAAGACCTTAGCCTTACGGTCCGTAAGGCAGTCCCAGCATCAGAAACATGACAGGTGCCTGTTATAACAAGTTAACTGACTTATATTGCTAGTTTTCAATACCATGTGCAACCCCAACTGGTTTTTAGAGTATAGGGACACTTGGGATGCATCAAAGATCACTTGTAGACATGCATGGCATGATCTAGTGAGATTAAACTCACTATATAAGACCCACATTGTTGCAAACTTTGATCATTCATTCATAACTTCAATTGTGGAACTTCCTGGAGCACAAGAGCCTTCCCTAAGCATCTCTAGTCGTAATTAGGACTTCGGTAAGTATCCTTAACTTTCCTTAATCGTGTTTTACTTAGTTAATTAGCTTAAAGTCAAACCGTCGTAATTAAGGTTTGACTTATCGATTAATCACTAATGGTCTGATGATTAGCCAAATTGAAAGTAGTTATAAGTTGGTATTTATGTGGGCAATAAACCCTTAAAAGGGCACCCTCCGAATTCCACTCTAACTAGGTCAAATGTCGGGTCAAACTTAATCCGAAAAAGTCAACAGAAACTTAATTTTCAAATTAACGCATAATTAACAATGTAGAAGGCGTGTAACCTGTTTTACCACTCATATAACTTAGTAATAAATGTAAGAACATGTCTAAGCATGTTCGACCCGACAATTTTCAGTTTAGGCCCGGTTCGGAACCGAAAGTCACATAGTTTGACTCCTGCTTTGACTTTCAGTTCTGACCCGTAGTAGCATGATTTAGAATTGCCTTAGAGCTTCTTTTGGACCAGGTTATATGATAGTATAACCCTCTGTGATTGTTTCGTTGATTGTCCGATTCTTTTACACGTTTCCGTTAATTGCTTAAGGTTGACCATAATGCCCTTTTAACCATAAAACGAGAATTTTGGAAATGTGAGAGGACAAAAATCTTTGCTACTGATTTATAAACATGTCCCTAAAATTTCACGTCAGTTTGAGGTCTAGATTAGGAGTTATGCTCAATAGCGTAATTATAAAGCTTTTTATTAATTAAACGGCATAATTAGCGTAAAGCCTATCTAAACCCAATTTTTGACACCAAAACTTTTACCCACTGATGTAATATAATATTTTGGGATTTTTGAAGATTTTTAATTATTTTTAAACTGATCATAACATAGGGTTATTGCCTTGATTCGGTTATTACCGATTATACCCTTTTGCTTATAAAATGAGTTTTACATAACAATTTGATACCAAATCTTTGGACACTGATTTTATATGATAAATGAAGTATGTTGAACTTTATAAACTGATCAGAAAACCCAGCTTTCCAGTCATAACCCAGAAATCGCTTAAAACGGCTTTTTACGCGTATTAAACACATAGTATGGGTTTAAAACCATTTTGTCATATAAGACTTATCACCAACTGATATAACCTATTAAATTAAGTTTTTTTACTGATTATTTCAGACCCAAATCTCAGAATTATAAATAATCTCTTTTATAATCTTTAAAATGACCAAAATACCCCTACTGGGCTTAATTTGAGATTAAACTCGTTTTGGGCATAATGGAAGGTATCTTACTGATATCACAACATATTTAAAGCATATTAACTTAGGAAACCTGTTCGTGACTCTTTTGGTTACCCGTTATGCGTTATTCGCGATCGGTTAGGTTTATGTAACTAGTTTGCATAAATTGACCGAAACGGGTCAAACCCTATCATTTTCACCTCAAAATCCAGAATGTGTTTAGTTTACCCATATTATACAAGTCTTCAAACTTGTCGGGACTAAATCACATTCTAATCCGGTCTTCGCTTAATCTTGCGTTTTGAACCGTATACCTTTCTTTAAAACTAACCGGTCTAAGTTTAAACTTAAGGAAGATCCGTTAGGATCTAATAGGTTATTAAAACCTTCGTTCCAGATTAGGAGCCCAGTAAAAGCTACGCGCACTTGCTGTTTTTGATTTATATTTTGCTCAGGTAAATACTTTTAACTTATTTTCCCTATACGGGCTTGGGGTACGGTATTATAATAATACCGCTTGGTCGGGTATGAAGTCATACAATCAGATATTGATTAAAAAGATGCATAACCCGTTTTATTCTGTCTTGTTTGATGCAATGCCTTTGGGGGGTTAATGACCGTGTCCTGGATATCCTCGGCTCATTCGTTAGAAATGGCCACGACTTAAGCACGGGGTGTAGGCATACACTTGACAGCTGCGTATGTAAAAAGGTAGTTCACAAGAAGGGTATCTTCTTGTGGGTATTATACCAAGTGGTGTGTCTATTAATCTTATTAAACCAGCTCTTCTAACAGGGTCCTAAATGGACAACAAACATGTAAAACTGTATACAAGTTTATTTTTAAATAATTATCCCAACTTATAAAAGATATTTTGTGCCATGCGCATCCAAACTAATTTTCTTAAACTCTTTTCAAAATGAGTCAGTTAATTGTATTTACCAGTGTAAACTGACGTATTTTTCCAAAAAGGTTAAGTGCAGGAACTATACGAAATAGGTTGGCTACTCCAGGTATCAATAATCAAGTCTTGCAAGCTCTAGATGTTAAAGTTTGTTGAACAATGATTTTATTTATCTTTTGATCCGTCTGTGAACGCTTTACAGTCCGTTGTAATACTTTGATATTACTATTTACTCGGTTTGTAATGTGATTCATATCTTTTGCTTCCGCTGTGCATTTATATATTGTGTTGTTTGACAATGATGATATCAACTACGTCACGATACTCCCCACCGGGCCCACCGGTAATACGTGGAAATATCGGGGTGTGACACCCACACTTGAATCTTTGCTTGTCCTCAAGCAAAACTCATTATTTCGTGGCTTACACACCCAAATGGAATGGGTAGAAGAGAAGGTTTTTGGGCTTGTCATAGAGTGTCCGGAGTCCAAGATTCTTTATTAGGTTTTATTTTTATTTTATTTACAATCATATTCGTCATGATTTATTTAGAACATTACATAAGCTAAATTACTTATTAGGGCATAACATGCCTCTTTAAAATTCCATTTATATACAAGTTCACATACCTCACGGGGTATCACTCAACACTCGGCCGAAGATGTATTTTTGTGAAACACTCGAGAGCGGCATGGAACTTACTCCTACCATAAGCTTGCCAAGCAATCAATCCTCCTCCTTTTTAACTATAAACCTTTGTAGATATCAAGAGGACTTTTGGGATAAGGGTTAGGCTTGGGTTAAAGGTAGGTGTTTGGGTTAGTGGTTAGTAGAAAAGGGCGAAAGGCGTAAAAAGCGTCGGTTTTCATAAAACATTTTGTTTTTCTGACTTTTTATTTTTATAACTTTTTATTTCAATGAAGCATTTATTCAAACAAGCCTTCTTTTGATGAGCTTTGTTTGTTTATTGCTAACTTCATTTTTTTAAGGAAGTCACAAGAAAACCGAGCTTTGTTAGTAAAATAAAGAGTTTAAAATGAAAAAGGGTTTTGGTGGGTAAAAAGGGTGTTTGATTTGGGTTAAGAAATGAAAAGGTTTAGGCTCAAACGGGTTAACTAGGGGGATTTTGGGTAGGTGGTAAAAAAGAAAAAATAATGGTGTTGAAATAAAAAGGGGTTAGTCCTAATGCCTCCATCATTTACTTACTTGGGTTTAAGTTAGTAAGGACCGGGAATGTATTGTCGTGGCAAGTTCTAGAGTCGTAAGAACCAAGCGGCTATTCACGGAGCACGGGGCGTGTTCAGCCTTCTGTTCTCTTGTTTTTGCTTGGGGAGTAGGGCTGTAAACGAACCAAACGTTCGGCGAACAGTTCGTGAACCGTTCGGCGGGAAGTTTGTTTGTGTTCGTTCGTTTATTAAACAAACGAACTCGAACAAGAAATTTTGTTCGTTTAGTTAAATGAACAAACATGAACAGAGGTCGTGTTCATTCGTTTATGTTCGTGAACGTTCGGTAACGTGTTCGCTTGTGTTCGATAGTTCGTTAGTGTTTTTAGTTTTTATATTTATTTAAGTATATCAAAATTATGACAAATTAAATATCTAATAAGTGTCAGTGTATTGTATAGTGTATTTTATATTCTGTTCATGAACGATTGTTTGTGTTCATTTGTTTCCATTTGTGTTCATGAACATTAGTTTGTGCTCATTTGTGTTCGTCAACGTTCGTTGTCTAAAATTAACAAACAAACACAAACAAACACAAACGAACACGAACAAGTTCATTTCTTTAACAAACGAACACAAACATAAAATCTCGTTCGATAAGTGTTCGTGAACGGTTCGCGAACACGTATATTTTTTAACAAACGAACACGAACAAGGTCTTGTTCGTGTTCGTTCGGTTCGTTTACAGCCCTATTGGGGAGATGCTGTCGAGGGGTCGGGCATGCCACGTTTATTCCTTTTCTTGTATTATTGTTAGATTTGGCTGTATTTTTGCTTCTTTTGTTCATTTAAGCTCTTTTAACCCTGAAAATACAAAAGGAACGTGTTCGTTCGGTTCGTTTACAGCCCTATTGGGGAGATGCTGTCGAGGGGTCGGGCATGCCACGTTTATTCCTTTTCTTGTATTATTGTTAGATTTGGCTGTATTTTTGCTTCTTTTGTTTATTTAAGCTCTTTTAACCCTGAAAATACAAAAGGAAGACAAAAGCACACTTTTTCCAATATTAGTACTAAAAAGGGTTAGTTTAATGCCTCATTTGATGTAATTTATATGTTGCATTTTGCACACATCAACACCGATGATGAGAGGGACGTGGCATGATCGAAGCATGGTGGATACGCCGCTGGTACTTCCTATATATAAGTGCTTCCGTCATGTTGCCGAACTTTCGTAGCATGTGCCATGCGGGATTTCGTTGTTTTGTGATGAGGTTGTTAACTCTAATCTACGGGAATCTATTGCAATCTACGTGAATCTATTGGGTTAAATCTATGATAATCTACCGGGTTAAGCTACGTGTGTTTGATGATGATGAGTGTGTTGTTATGTTTGGCAATTGCGACACGTAACATGACACTGAGTACGAGGTGGAAGCGTGGTGGATACGCCGCTGGTACTTCCTATATATAAGCATTTCTGACATGTTGTACAATGTGCCATGTGAAAGTCGTGGGTTTGCGGTGTTGAATCTATTGGAATCTACCTGAATCTATGTGAAACTTGTTGGAATTCTAAATCCGTGATCTATGTAAATCTTGTTGAATCTTGAGTCTTTAATCTATCGTGTGTGAATCTATGCTGTGAGACTTTGTAAATCTAGACTTATACGATCCTCTTGTTGGATCTTAGGATGTCTTCTCGAAAGCTATCCGTCACTCTAAAGAGATCCAGGGAAAAGTCTCAGAAAAAGATGATGTCCTTCATGACCGACCAGATCGCTCGATTCGTGCCAAAGATCGTCTCTGAGATCCAAAGATCGAACACTCCGCCCTCTTCTGTTGACTCTAAAACAGATAAAGAGAAGCCTGCAAAGTTCAACTACAAACACTTTGTCTCTTGCAACCCTAAGCCTTTCACGGGCAGTGATGGAGTGGCTGCTATGCAGGAATGGTTTGACAGCATAGAGGTTACCTTCATTAAGAGCGAGTGCCAGAGCATCTAAAGACTAGGAGTGCAACGGGAATGTTTCAAGGCAGAGCTCTGGAGTGGTGGTCAAATGAGAGAAACATTCGTTCTAATGAAGAAGCCTATGCTCTTCCATGGGCTGAGGTGCGAGAATTGATGATGCTTGAATTCTGCTCTCCCCATGAACAACTGAAGCTCGAAGAAGAGTTCTGGCATTTGAAGCAAAGTGGTGATGATAATCTGGCTTATACTACTCTTTTTAAACAGCTCAATTTGATCGTGCCTCACTTGGTTTCTACTCCTAAACGCATGATCACCAAGTATATCAATGGGTTACCTCCTGCTATGAGAGATTCGATTGAAGCAGCTCGACTCGAGACAATTGAGGAAGTTTATCGTCTGGCAGTAAGCTTGAACAACAATCGCTTGTTTGATAAACAGTTTGGAAACTTCGCCCCTTCGAAAACAGCAAATCAAGTTACCCAGCAGCCTAGCGGTAGCAAGAACAAGAGGCGAAAGTCTCAGGGTTCAGGATGCAATGCTATTGTTCATGCTGCAAACCCTGCTGCTAAGCCTGCTCCTGCTGCTGCTGTTCAAAACCCTACTGCTCCTGAGGTCAAGAGGCAGTACACTGGGCCTCAGCCCAAGTGTACAACTTGTAATTTTCATCATCATGTTGCTTCTGCATGTCGTTTGTGCACCAACTGCAATCGCTATGGTCACACGACTCCCTATTGTCGTCAAACTAATCCAGCTCAACCAGCTCAGCAAGCCCCAGCTCAAGCAGCCATACCAGCTCTCCCAGCTCCCCCACAGAATCCTAGGCCGGTCAACGCAGTACGTGCATGCTACAAGTGTGGAGATACTACTCACCTCCGTAATCAGTGCCCTCAGTTGAACCAGGACCAGCAGCCAGCCGCTCGTGGATGAGCGTTCAATCTTAATGCTAATCAGGCTCGTAATGACAATGACGTCGTTAATGGTACGTTTCTCATTAATAACCTTTACGCTTCGATATTATTTGATACTGGTGCCGACAGAAGCTTTGTGTCCGTAGAATTTGAATCTTTGTTAAACTGTGCACGCTCTAAGTTACCTAAGTCGTTTTCGGTGGAGATTGGCGATGGGAAGTTGATTCTATTCTAAGTGGTTGTTCCTTGACTCTTAACGACCATGTGTTTACTATTGATCTAATACCCATGATACTAAGTGTGTAGTTTTCACTGACCATAAGATTTGGCGACACTGCCTGTATGGTACTAAGTGTGTAGTTTTCACTGACCATAAGAGCCTTCAACATATCTTTGACCAAAAGGAACTGAACATGCGACAGAGGCGTTGGGTGGAACTGCTTAACGACTACGACTGCGAAATTCGCTATCATCCTGGCAAGGCGAATGTAGTGGCCGACACTCTTAGTCGCAAAACTAATGTTAATGCTATTCGTATCTCTAGTGATCTCCATGCGTGTATTCGTGAAGCTCAGTATTCGTCAGCAAATGAAGGAAGTCTAGAAGTGGAAATCTAAGGCGCTAAGATTGAACAACTTGAAACTAAACCTAATGGACTTCAATACTACCTCAATCGCATCTGGGTACCTTTCATCCTCAAACGGATGGGTAGACCGAGCGTACTATTCAAACCCTAGAGGATATGCTCCGTTCTTGTGTCATCGACTTTGGTGGTAACTGGGATGTACATTTACCATTGATTGAGTTCTCGTACAACAACAGCTATCATTCCAGTATTCAGATGGCTCCTTTCGAAGCTCTATATGGTCGCAAGTGCCAATCTCCTCTCAGCTGGCATGAGGTTGGTGACAAGCAGTTTAATGGCCCTAAAATCATTCAAGAGACAATGGATAAGATTCTTCAGATCCGTGATAACTTGATCAAGGCTAGGAGCAGACAAAAGTGCTATGCTGATAGAAGGCGCAAGCCTCTGGAATTTGATGTTGGTGATCGAGTTATGCTCAAGGTATCTCCCTGGAAGGGAGTAGTTCTTTTTGGTAAGAAGGGAAAGCTCGCTCCTTGCTATGTGAGTCCTTTCACGATACTCGAAAGGATTGGCAAGGTGGCGTACAGACTTGACCTGCCACAAGAACTAAACAACGTGCATCCAGTGTTCCACGTATCTAACCTACGTAAATGCCTAGCCGATGAGGAACTACATGTTCCCCTTGAAGAATTGCAAATAAATGAAGTTGTACACTTTGTGGAGAAACCGGTCGAAATCATGGATCAAGGTGTCAAGCGACTAAGGCGCAGCAAAATTCCCATAGTCAAGGTTCGATGGGAAGGAAAGCGCGGCGCCGAATTCACTTGGGAACTGAAAAGTGAGATGAAGACCAAGTACCCACAGCTCTTCGAGCAGTCTTCTTCCTAGATTTCGGGGACGAAATCTCCTAAAGGAGGGGAGACTGTAATGCCTGCGTCCCTGAACTTTTAGCTATTTACAATTTTAGTCCCTAAATTATATGATACTTTACACTTCTGATACTTGTGATGCTTAAATCTAGATTCTTGATTCTTGAAACTTGAGACTTAACACTATGATTCTTGATTATTGGAAATTATGACTCTTGATACTTGATTCTTGGAAACTATGATTCTTGATACTTGATACTTTGGTGCTTGACTCTTGAGACTCGTGAAACTTGAGACTTGGTTGAACGAGAGACTGGAGACTTGTCACTGGCGGAAAGTATGAAACTTGGAAACTTTTGTGTTAATGATATAATCTAGATTTGTGATACTATTACCCAATAATACGCAACGCAACGCTTAATCTAGCTCGCAAAACGAAACAAAGACATGAACGCGGAAAGGATGGGATTGACCGAATGGTAATCCGACTGGATGACCATCCGATCGGATGACCATCCGATCCGATCCGTGCCACACCGCCTTGTCTCCCCTCACACACTATAAATAGGACCTGTCACATCATTTCTCACTGATGTGACAGCCTCCTCCGAACCAGACACACGCACTCCCCTTTTCTTCCATTTCTCGGCGATTTCGATACGTTTTACACTAGCTTCTTGTACATCTTTGATCTCTACACTATTCTCTACGAGATTCTCCTTTGAAATCTCACTTTTCACCGTGAATTCTTTGAGATTTGAGCTCTTGAGGGTGACGTCATCATGGCGGTTTGTACAAACTGTTGAGTGATGTCATTCCGTTCAAGATCTAGCTCAGATCTAAGGAATTTCAGGTGTTTTTACAGCAAATCTTAACGAAATCTAGACTTTTCATGCTAAAACTCATTTTTCTTCTATCTTTTCTTAAAACTTTACTAGAAAGGTGGAATCCGGACCCAAACGGATTGTAGACTTGATGAATAGTCTGGAATCGGCTTGGATAATGGATTGGTACTGGAGAAGATGACTGAAGTACGGATTCCGACATAAACACCCTCATGAACAGGCACCTGATCGGACGGGGTGATTCCCATCCGATCAGACCGGCTGAACATTGATGTGTTTACCGTTGTCTCAAGACGTACCGTGTCATCACCGTCAAACCAGAAACTTAGAAACTTTACAAATTACAAAACAGAACAAGTCATGAGGATCGAATGGCAATCCGATCGGACTGCCTTCCGATGGAACGGCCATCTGATCGAAGTGACATGTGCCTCTTACCCTTTCAACACTTAGAATCTTTTTGAAAATTGAGACTTTGAATCTTTGAAACCTTGGAACTTCGGATCGAATGGCAATCCGATCGAACCGCCGTCCGATCGGATGACCATCCGATCGGAGTGACCTAAGTTGAACAATTGACTTAACTTTGGGAATCTCAAACACTTGGATCGGTTGGGGTGTGACAATCGCTATGTTGAAATCTCTAAACCTACTGCCAATGTGTTGATAATTTTACTAGGAGGTTTACACAGTAAGAGGGAAGGCTTCCTAGAACAGATTTGGGTAAAGTTACACTGCCAACAAAAGAAAGAGTCTTCGCATTCTAAGCGGATAATCTTATATTGAACTTTTCAACAATGGGTAGCCAATGCTTAACCCTTTTGATGTTAGCCTCGATTTGTATCCCGGATAAGAAAACGACAGAACCTACATCAGAGTTTAGAATACTCGCCCACAAAAGTTGATTGCCCCCAGCGGCGAAGTATAGAAGGGGCGGGATGGGGCACTCGACCCCCGAACTTTTCGCTCAGTAGTGTTATATATGTAGTTTTCGTATAGAAATTTTTTTGGTATATACGTTTTCGACCCCCCAATTCTATAGAAATTTCTGGGTACTTACGTTTTCGACCCCTAAGACACCAAACTATCAAGCACCGATTTAAGATTATTCAATAAAACTCTCACGATTATACCTGAAATCTAAGATAGTTTATGGCCCACAATATTTTGGATCAAAGCTATAAAGGACGAAATACACTCTTTAGCAAGACCACCTTTAATGAAAAAATGTTGTTGCAGAATACTCCTAATATCTTCTAGACATATTTTCTTCATCAATTCTCTTAATTAAGTGCAAGATACACATATTCTTCTAGACATGGGTATTTTCGTCTGCATTAAACTGACATCGTATCGTTACCATACTATATACCGAACAAAACCACTAACGCTACCATTGTGAACCGATATTTATTTTATCGTGTTTGCCTTCATTTTTATTGTTTTCGGATTCAATATTTTTTTACTTATAGGAATATCGGTTCAGTATTTTTTACTTAACGTAGCGTGTGTAATTTTAACAAATAAGGTTAGTTAACCAAACTCAGATGGTCTTCTAAGGTTTACATGTATCACAAATAAGTCAGGTAAAATATACCCTAACAATACTTTGATTATTTTTTCTTTAGCCGCCAACAACGTTAGGAGTGTTGCAAGTTGGGCAAAGATTGATTGTGGTTTGCTTTTCATTAATATCAAGTACGCAAAATTCAGTAAAGGAAGATTATCCATTGCATTTCAAAATGTAAACTAAAGTAAACAGAACAAAAGTAGCAGCATCTGTTTGATCAAAACCAATGAGCCCATTGGTATAACAATTAGGAAAACATAAACCAGACTTAATACTACTATCAAGAACTACTAATACTCTTCACCATCATCTTCCTCGTTATCACAAGACTCGAGCCCAACCTCCTCATAATCCTTCTCAAGAGCAGCCAAATCCTCTCTCGCCTCCGAAAACTCACCTTCCTCCATACCCTCACCAACATACCAATGCACAAACGCCCTCTTCGCGTACATCAAATCAAACTTGTGATCAATTCTCGAAAACACCTCAGCAACACTGGTCGAGTTAGAAATCATGCACACCGCCCTCTGAACATTAGCCAAATCACCACCTGGAACCACAGTAGGCGGCTGGTAGTTGATACCGCACTTGAACCCGGTTGGACACCAATCAACAAACTGAATCGTCCTCTTCGTTTTGATAGTAGCAACTGCCGCATTCACATCTTTTGGAACCACATCACCTCGGTACATCAGACAACAAGACATGTACTTCCCGTGTCGGGGATCACATTTCGCCATCATAGATGACGGCTCAAAAGCACTGTTGGTTATCTCAGCAACAGATAGCTGTTCATGGTAGGCCTTTTCAGATGAGATAACAGGAGCATATGACGAAAGCATGAAATGGATCCTAGGGTATGGCACCAGATTGGTCTGAAACTCGTTCACATCAACGTTCAGCGCACCATCGAATCGAAGCGATGCGGTCAAAGAGGAAATCACCTGTAACAACACCAAATAATCAATTTAACATTTGCTTGTAAAAAACACAAAATAAAATGGATTAACTTTCATTCAGGCATTTCATCGAATACCTGTGAGACAAGCCTGTTCAGGTTGGTGTAAGTTGGCCTCTCGATATCAAGCGACTTACGACAGATATCGTAAATAGCTTCGTTATCAAGAAGGACCGAAACATCAGTGTGTTCGAGAAGCGAGTGAGTCGAAAGCACAGAGTTGTATGGCTCAACAACAGACGTAGACACCTGAGGCGAAGGATAAACAGTGAAACCGAGTTTTGATTTCTTTCCATAATCAACAGACAGCCTTTCGAGAAGCAGAGACCCTAGACCAGAACCAGTTCCACCTCCTACAGCATGGAACACCAGAAACCCTTGCAGACCAGTGCAGTTATCAGCAAGCTTCCTAATCCGATCCAGACACAAATCCACAATCTCCTTGCCAACTGTTCGACAAAATGCCTCAAAAAGAATTAATCACACAATTACATAGCATAACATGTCGATTAACAAAACTAAATCCGTTTAAACTAAAACAGTTTGATAAAATGCCTCAAAGAATTAAACAAGCATTTGCAGAACAATACATCTGAAATATCAAAACTAGATCTATTTAGACTCAAAACTGTTTGTCCAAAATGCCTAAAAGAATTCATCAAACATTTGCATAGCAACACATCTGAAATAACAAAGCTAGATCTATTTAGACTCAAAATTATTTGACGAAATGCATTCAAGAATCAAACAAACATTCTCGCAACAAATGATATGGAATAACAAAACTGGATATGTTTAAACGCACAACTGTTCGACGAAATGCCTCAGAGAATTAAACACACAACGAAAACAAAACATCTGAAGAAACAAAACTAGATCTGTAAAAACGCACTCAACTGTTCGACGAAATGCCTCAAAGAACTAAACACACAAATTCATAACAAAACATCCATAACAACAAAACCAGATCTAATTAACACACAACTGTTCGACGAAATGCCTAAAGAACTAAACACACAACTTCACAACAAAACAAGATCCGTTTAAATCACTTACTTGTGTAATGACCTCTGGCAAAATTGTTAGCAGCATCTTCCTTACCGCTAATCAGCTGCTCAGGATGAAACAGCTGGCGGTAAGTACCAGTTCTCACCTCATCGATGACAGTAGGTTCCAGATCTACAAACACCGCACGCGGCACATGCTTTCCAGCACCGGTCTCACTGAAAAAAGTGTTGAAAGCATCATCACCGCCTCCAACAGTCTTATCACCAGGCATTTGTCCATCAGGCTACAACAATTTCACAAAAATCAAAATCAAACACCGTACAAAATGAAATAAAATTCAGATTCGAGAAATTAGGGTTTGAGATCTGACCAGAAGACCGTGTTCGAGACAGTAGAGCTCCCAGCATGAGTTGCCGACTTGGATTCCGGCTTGACCGATGTGAACAGAAATGCACTCTCTCATTTTCGATTGTTAGCTGACGGAGACGTATACAAAGACGTCTGTTAGCTGTGGGGGAAGAAGAAGAAGAAGAAGAAGAAGAAGAAGAAGAGGGATGATGATGATGAAGAAGAATGATGGGTATGTTTGTGTTTATATAATAATAGTAAAGTGTGTGTAAATGCAGGCCGTTTGAATTTTGAAATGGGAATTGGAAAGCAGCTGGCAATTAACCGTTACGAGTTTTTGAATTTTGAAATTTGAATTTCAGTTTCTTTCTAGAAGGTTCGTTTTATTGGGCTATTTCTGTTTTTGTTTTGGGTGGGTGGGCTTTTATTTGGATCCGGATACATGCTAAAAATGTGTTTTGGATGTTGAATGAATATCTTTGCCGAATTAATGTTGTTAACCCCTAAAACATGGATAACAAAAACTAGAGGTGCACAAACCGGTTAATTTTAATAACCGGATCGGTTAACCGGTTATACCGGTTAATTTGACTTTTTGACTTTAACCGGTTAATGCTTTAACCGGTTATTACTTTAACCGGTTATTTTTTTAACTGGTCCGGTTAATTACTTTAACCGGTTCGGTTATTTAACCGGTTATTTTCGGTTAAAAACCGGTTTTTTTTGCTTTTTTTTTGAATTTTTCGGTTATTTTTTCGGTTAACCAGTCTATCGGTTAAAAAACCGGTTAATAACCGGTTATTATACTAAAAACTTGTAACCGGTTACTAACCTACGGTTAAATAACCGGCTGGACCGATTATTCCTAAATCGGTTATTAACCGGTTACGGTTTCGATTAATAACCGGTTACGGTTAATTAACCGGTTATTTTGTGCACCTCTAACAAAAACAAACTCTCTACTTTGAAGTTGATTTTCAAATCATAGATATGAATTATTTGACCTTTTACTTTTATTATGTAAAAGAACTTGGAACCTTAGGCCACAATGCCGGGTGTGTAAATGGGAGTTCAGTTTGGTTATTGCCTTTAACTATATCCATAACTGTTAGCTTCGGTTATGGATTTTTCTTAATCATGTCTGTAACCGAACTACGATTCGATTAATTGGTTATGAGACTTGATTATGGTTCGGGTTCAATTAATTTACCGTTCTAAGTTTGAACTAAAATTTAAACTAAATGAACAATTAATTTACCGTTCTAAGTTTGAACTAAAATTTAAACTGAATGAACATGTTAGACGATTATTGTTTTAGTTGCAATCATTTTTGTAAATTAAAAAAAAGACAAAAAAAAACATACACATGCATATAATGAGTCAAATTTTATATTTTGAACATTTTTTTTTATATTTTGAACATTTTAAATAAAGCTTTCGTATATGTTTATATAGAGTTTGATTCCTTGAATATGTATATTTTAAATATAGATATATTTTAAAAGCATGTCTTAATTTATTTCAGTTATGTGATACCTTTAACCATATTCATAACCAACTCATCGGTTAATCAAATATAAATACTATTATCAATAACTGTCGGTTAATATTGATTATCGATGAATTTCACTTAACAATTAAAGTTTGCTCACCCCTACCACATACATAATTTCTTTTTCATTTATCTCCCTAATGTATCACTCTTTCACATGATATTATATATTACAATTTCATATTTTCAATCTCAAAGTGGAGACGTCCATCTTTTTCTTTTCAATTTTATTTTATTTTAATATTTTATAATTGGACAACCTATATGAATAGCTTTTTTGTTTCTTTTTTCTAGTTTATACTTTTAGTGGTATTTTTTTATATTTTTCCATTGGTATTATTAGAATTATATATATATATATAGAGAGAGAGAGAGAGGAAGGTTAACGTACATTACGGCTTAACGTACATCACGTACGACAGGTAATTACGCACGTTCATTTTAAAATCACGCACGTTATAACTCAAATATCCAAAATCACGCATGTTGAAACACAATAATCACGCATATTGAAAACATTAATCACGCATGTTATATAACAAATCACGCACGTTGTTGTACGTGAAGTACGTTAAGCCGTAATGTACGATATACCTTTTCTATATATATATATATATATAGGGTCGGGATTTAGAGAAAACGGGGGAAAGTGTGAGAACAGTGAGAACGATTGTGCATCGTCAGATCAAAACAATCTATGAACTAGATGGTGCAGTGGCATTTTCGTAAATAACATAAACTTTTTAAAGTCACCACGCTTCAATAAGGGCAAAAAGGTAAATGTTCATCTACAAAACACATCAAACGTGAACCGAAACATATATACTTCCCAGAGAAACCTCCCCAAAACCAAAGTAAAACGCGAAAACCCTAGAAAACGCAAACCAACAAATACTATGGCGTCGAAAGATCAAACCAGATCCAGAGGCAAAAAAACATAGTGAGTTAACTTCAATTTACATTGTGCTAGTTTATGCTGCTTTTGACGTTCTAATTTTAACAATAAATTTGCAGTTTCTATGAGTGTGGAAAGGGAAGGGTCGTCTGCTCCAAAACGGCAAAATCCCAACAAGCAACGGAAGAAGACAACAAGAGAACATGGTACAGATTGTTACTTTTCATGATGTTATAATACACTTTGATACTTTGTTACCAAAAAGCCAAAATTTGTATCATTTGTTTAACAATGTTAAAATGTATGAGAACGAAATTTTAAATATATAATTTGTCTTATTAAACGCCATCAACCATATGTGATTGTCTTATTGAAAAACATGTATCATTCGTGTGTTACTAAACGCCAAAACATGTATCGTTTGATAGCTTTGTTACTAAACGCCAAAACATGTATGATTTGTGTTACAAACACCATGTATCATCTGTTATTGTCTTATTCAACATCTATCATCTATGATAGATGTATAAAACGCCATGAAATAATTTTTATAGGCGAAGAGAGGTTGAGATTGAGAATAAATGTGCACACTGGCAAGGCCCAGAACGCCAATAAGAGGAAGGCATTAAGTCAGAATGTTGAGGTTGAGGAAGAACCATATCATGAGTTAAGTGGAGCTAGGATTTTGTCAAGAGTAAAACCTACAAACTTGACTGGTTGGTTTATAAATCTAAACCAAAATCAAAGACACACAGTAGAGCAAATGGGGTTTGGTGCTACACTAAAGTTGAAAATAGACACTGTACCGACAATGCTTGGGTACTGGTTGGTTGAAAATTACAATGAAAAGATAAACACCCTAAACGTTGGCAACCATACCGTACATATGAATGACAAATTGATAAACTCTTTAACAGGTATACCGAATGGAAGGGTGCCCGTGCACATGAAAAAAAGACCAACAACTAAAGACCAAATGGTGGCTGAGTGGACAGCACAGTTCCAAGGGCTTGACTAGGTTAACAGACCAAGTGTGAAGCTGTACTTTGAAGACATTTTGCCTGTGATGGATGGCTTCGGGAGACACTTCTGCCTAAATTTCCTTGTAGCATTCTTCACTAAAATATAATTTTTATATATATTTTAGCTCTTTTTACTCGCGAATCAAGTTTTAAATTTATAAAACACAATATAATACTATCACTCTACACACACGTTAGGGCAAGTGCACCCATCGCAGACGTAGTATAGTGATGGCAAGATACCGAGGTTGTCCAAGGACACAAGAGCTTTTACTACCGGCTTATCGTTAACGTCTAATCTAACCAAATTTTATGAAAAGTTTTGAAAGCTATAAAAAGATAAACTAAAAAGTAAAAATAAAATATAAGGAAAAACAAATAGACAAGAAGGAATCACTTGGTTCCAACTCCTCTTTTATGTAACCTTTAATGAATTCTGCACTTTGGACCTTTTAAGAGATTATCTTTAAGTTATAGTAGTAGGCCCCCTTCCAGGCAGCGTTACCCTCAACCTATTGGTCTGAGTCAGCAGGGATACAGTCCCGCAATGTTGGATTATTGAAAGATAATTAAGTAAGTTATTAATGCGAAAAGTGGTAGGCCCCCTTCCAGGCAGCGTTACCCTCAACCCATTGGTCTGAGTTAGCAAGGATACAGTCCCGCAGGGTAGGTTTAAAGTTTTAATAGTAGTTTATAGATAAGGGATTCAAGCGGTTTCTTACTTCTCCCGAGGCGGACATTACCGCCCACTCGTGAAGTCTTACTAAGCTTGAACCAGGTTCTCGCAGGATCTATACACTGAACGAGACATCGAATTACCCAACCACCCTTCTAACCCCCTTCCAAGTAGTTAACATGCTTTATATAGACCGTAAAGACACGAATGTGTGAACCAACAACACATGAAGAATGGTTAAATAAATTCGCCTTCAATATAAAAACTAGTTATTAAAATCATTAATACATACCCAAATAAAAAGGAGCCAAAGGTTGGAAATAAAAAAGTAATACATAAAAGATTTGTCTTCACCAAGTGATGTAAGAGTTTAGCCAAGCATGGCCTTTGTTTGACAAGAACTCTTACGATCGATCTTGGATCCCGAGATGTCACACCCCGATATTTCCACGTATTACCGGTGGGCCCGGTGGGGAGTATCGTGACGTAGTTGATATCATCATAGTCAAACAACACAATATTTAAATGCACAGCGGAAGCAAAAGATAGATTTATTTCAACCGAATAAATTGTAATATTAAGTATCACAAAGTAGTTGAAACAGATCCACGGGCGGATCGAACAAAAAAGAAAACTGTTCAACAGACTTTAACATCTAGAGCTTGCGAGACTTGATTATTGATGCATGGAGTAGCCAGCCTATTATGTATAGTACCTGCACTTAGCCTTTTTGGAAAATACGTCAGTTTACACTGGTAAATACAACTTAACTGACTCATTTTGAAAAGAGTTTGAAAATTAATTTGAATGCACTTAGGCAAAAATATCTTTTATAACTTGTGATAATTAAAAATAATCTTGTATACAGTTTTACTTATTTGTCGTCCATCAGGGCCGGTTTGTAGGGCCGGTCTAGATTAACTGACACGCCACAGGTATAATGCCCACAAGGATTATTTCCTTTAAGTGGATTACCAGTTTTTACATAATGCATCTGTCAGGTGTACGCCTACACCCCGTGCTTAGGTCGTGGCCATTTCTTTGAATGATGCCAAGGATATCCGGGACATGGTCATTTAACCCCCAAAGGCCATACACCAAATAATACCGATTAAAACAGGTTATGTAAATACATTAATCACAATCCGATTTAAATGACTACATACCCGACCAAGCGGTACTTTTATAGTACCGTATCCCAAGCCCATATAGGGAAAATAAGTTAAGAGTATTTACCTGAGCAAAGTATAAGTCAAATACAGCAAGTGCACATAGCTTTTACTGGGCTCCTAATCTGGAACGAAGGTTTTAATAACCTATTAGAATCCTAACGGGTCTTTAAGTAAGCCTAGACTTAGACCGGTTAGTTTTAAAAGAGGATGCGGTCCAAAAACGCATGATTAAGCGAAGACCGGTTTAGAATGTGGTTTTGACCCGACAAGCTTGGACACTTGTTTAATATGAGTAACTTAAATACATTCTGGATTTTGAGATGAAAACGATATGGTTTGACCCGTTTTGGCTAAATTATGCAAACTAGTTACATAAGCCGATCCGAACGCGAAAAGTGCGTAACGGGTAGCCAAATGAGTCATATACAGGTTTCCTAAGTTAATATGCCTTAAATATGTTGTGACATCAGTAAGATATCTTCTATTATGCCCAAAACGAATTTAAACTCAAACTATGCCCCGTAGGGGCATTTTGGTCATTTTAAAGGTTATAAGAGTTTAAATATTAATCTGAGTTACAGGTCTGATGTAATCAGTAAAAATACTTAATTTAATAAGTTATAACAGTAGGGTAATACACATATGTGAAATTTATCATTTAAAACCAAACTATGCACCTTAGGGGCATTTTGGTAATTTCACTTGGGCTAAAAAGGTCAAAACTGGAAATCTGAGTTTAAAACTTTTACTTACTGTTAATATATAAGGATTTACTGAAAATATCAGTAGGTATCAAACCTTATATGTTTAAAATAGTTTTAGTACATACTATGCGTTAAAAACGCTTAAAAGGGCGATTTGGAGCCATTTCCAGGTTTTCAAAGGAAAGCTGATATTTTTATTATTCTAGAAGGCTCAAAATATTTTATTTATCATATTAGATCAGTATAAAAAGGTTTGAGGTCAAAAGGATTTGTAAAACTCATTTTATAGCCCAAAAGGGCAAAACCGACAATTACCGAATCAAGCTTAGAACTCTAAGTTATGCTCAGCCTAAAAATAAATAAAAATCTCCAAAAATCCCAAAATATTATTTTATATCAGTGGGTAAAAATTTTGGTATCAAAAATCGGGTTTAGATAGGCTATACGCTAATTACACCGCGTTTAATTACTAAAAAGCTTCTCATTTACGCTAAAGAGCATAACTCCTAATCTAGACCTCAAACTGATGTCAAATTTTAGGGACAAGTTTATAAATCAGTAACTAAGGTTTCTATTCTTTTACCTCTTCAAAAATCATGTTTTAATGTCATATGGGCATAATAGTCAACATTTAGGCATTTAACGGAAACATGCATATGAATTGGATAACTAATGAACCAAGTTGTATAATCACAGAGGGTTATACTTATATGAAACGTGGTCCTAATGAGGCTCTAAGGAATTTCTAAACTATGCTCAAACGGGTCAGAACTGAAAGTCAAAACAGAAGTCAAATTATGCGACCTTCGGTTCCGAACCGAGCCTAAACTGAAAATTGTCGGGTTGAACATGTTTAGACATGTTCTTACATTAATTACCAAGTTATATTAATGATAAAACAGGTTGCACGGGTTCTACATTGCTAATTATGCATTAATTTGAAATTAAGCTTTCTGTTGACTTTTTAATATCAAGTTTGACCCGACAATTGACCTAGTTAGAGTGGGAATCAGAGGGTGCCCTTTTAAGGGTTTATTACCCACATAATTACCAACTCATAGGTATTTTTTATTCGAGATTTGACTGGACAATTATTGATTAATCTCGAAGTCAAACCTTAATTACGACGGTTTGACTTTAAGCTAATTAACTAAGCTAAACTGAATTAAAGAATGTTAAGGACACTCACAAGAGTCCTAAGTATGATCTAAAAGCTGATGGAAGTCTGCTAGATGTCCCAAGAGTTCCAGAGCAAAGCTTGAAAGGCAAATGAAATGGGCAAGTCCAATTGTTGCAACTTCAAGCTCTTTTATAGTGAACTAAATGCCACAAGATCATCACACCTAGGTCTACAGATGTTTTATGATGGTCCCATGTGTCCCTATAATGCCAAAACCAGTTGCCAAGTCCCTGATTTCGAAAACCACTCTCTTAAGGCGGTGCAACAGGCTGAACAGGCATCCGTCCAGTTTCTGCTGCCAGCGACCATCTTACGGACCGTAAGCGAGAAGCCTTGCGGACCGTAAGCCCCTCTTACGGACCGTAGGCTCTTGGCTTTGCGGTCCGTAACTGACCTTCATCTTAAATGCCCAGTTACCAGCCTTACAGACCGTAAGCCCTTGGCCTTGCGGTCCGCATCCGTTTTTAAATTTAAAGTCGCCCAGTTCCGCCATCTTACGGGCCGTAAGGGTTCACCTTTGCGGTCCGTAAGCCTTCATCAGAAGACAAAAACTTGTTAACTTTGAGGTCTTGACCATGCAACTTTCCTAGTCCGAATCTTGGGTCTTTTTGTAACAATATGGGACCACATGATCAGTCCTGAAAAGGGCATGCATGCCTAGCCATGCACTTATGTTGCCTTGGATTCTTGTGGAAGGTCTTGCCATGCAATTGGATGGATTTGAATTCTTTTGAAAAGAATTGATCATACACCTTGTCGTAACATCATTTTAAAAAACCCAATTCTTTATTAACTGAATTTATTCATTATGGGAATAACCGGCTCTAAATAGATCAGATGTTTATCATATTGATTAGGGTCTTGGGATTTATAATTAGGTCGCTCAGAGGTGTTTATTAACATGTCGACACTCTTTAAATCCTACCATACATCTTCTAATTTGACCCGGGTTCCTGACACGTTTATCTTACATGACACATGTCTTTATTCTATTGGTTATGATTTTACGAGGTGTTACGTCCTCACCCCCTTAAAAGAAATCTCGACCTCGAGATTTACTGGAACAAATGAGGGTACTTTTCTTTCATGGTAGACTCTACCTCCCACGTATATTCGGGACCTCTGCGGGCATCCCATTTAACCTTTACGATAGGTACATGCTTCCTCCAAAGCTTCTTAACCCGTCGATCCTCAATCGACAAAGGTTTTTCCACAAATTTCAAGCTCTCATCTATGCGCACATCGGTATGTGGTATGACTAGCGATTCATCAGCTAGACATTTCTTCAGATTGCAGATGTGGAATACATTGTGAATACCACTGAGCTCTTCAGGTAAGTTTAACTTATAAGCCACTGTTCCCACACATTCGATGATCTCGAATGGCCCTATATACCTTGGGCTTAACTTACCTTTCTTTCCAAATCGCATCACCCCCTTCCAAGGCGATACTTTAAGTAGAACTTTATCACCAACCTCAAACTTTAGAGGTTTTCGCCTTTTATCAGCATAACTTTTCTGCCTATCTCTGGCAGCTTTCAGGCGGTCGCGAATCTGGACAATCTTGTCCGTCGTTTCAAAGACTATGTCAGGTCCTGATAATTGAGCTTCCCCTACTTCTGCCCAACAAATAGGCGTTCTGCATTTTCTACCATATAATGCCTCAAAAGGTGCAGCCTGAATGCTGGTATGGTAGCTATTGTTATAGGAGAACTCGATCAATGGCAGGTGGTTATCCCAACTACCACCTAAATCAATCACACATGCACAAAGCATGTCTTCCAAAGTTTGGATGGTACGCTCACTCTGCCCGTCCGTCTGAGGATGGTAAGCCGTACTAAAATTTAAGCGCGTGCCCAAAGATTGTTGGAAACTTTTCCAAAAATGTGATGTGTATCTAGTATCTCTGTCAGAGATAATAGACACTGGTACGCCATGCAGAGATACAATCTTATCTACGTACAATTGGGCTAACATGTCGGAGCTAAAAGTCTCCTTAATGGGTAGGAAATGTGCTGACTTAGTCAGTCTATCCACTATCACCCATATAGTATCATTTCCTTTCTTCGTCTTTGGCAACTTGGTGATGAAATCCATTGTCACCATCTCCCACTTCCATGTGGGAAGTTCAGGCTGTTGTAGCAAACCTGACGGCTTTTGGTGTTCAGCTTTGACTTGCGCACACGTCAAACATTTAGCTACATAGGCAGCTATAGACTTTTTCAAGCCTATCCACCAATAGTTTGCCTTTAGATCCTGGTACATCTTATCAGCTCCAGGATGAACGGAATACTTGGAACTGTGGGCTTCCTGGAGGATAACATCCCGAAGTCCTCCATAAACTGGAACCCAAATTCGTCCATTTAATCTCAGGATTCCGTCCCTGCCATAGGATAACTGTTCTTCAGTTACTCCTAGCTTTTCATCAGGATAGTTAGTTTCTAGCACAGCTTCCTTCTGCGCAGCTAACAACCATTCACTCAAACTATTCTTTATCGCAATGCTCTTGGCATTGATTCTTATAGGTTTCACTCTTTCCTTCCTACTTAAGGCATCAGCAACCACATTTGCCTTGCCTGGATGGTATCTTATCTCACAGTCATAATCATTCAAAGTTTCCATCCACCGTCGCTGTCTCATGTTTAAGTCCTTCTGATTAAACAAGTATTGAAGGCTCTTGTGATCAGAATAGATCACACATTTGGTTTCATACAAATAATGCCTCCACAGTTTTAGTGCTAATACAACAGCACCCAACTCCAAGTCATGGGTGGTGTAATTCTTCTCATGCACCTTTAACTGTCGTGAAGCATAGGCAATAACTTTGCCTTTCTGCATAAGCACACAGCCCATTCCGGTGTGCGATGCATCACAATATACTACAAATTCATCAATTCCATCAGGCAACGTCAATAAAGGAGCGTTGCTCAACTTCTGCTTCAAAATATCGCAAGATTCTTGCTGCTTAGGCCCCCAGTCAAACTTGTTATTCTTGCGGGTGAGTAGAGTCAGGGGTGCTGCAATTCTCAAGAAGTTTTCAATAAATCGCCTATAGTATCCTGCCAGTCCTAGAAAGCTGCGAATCTCCGTAGGCGTCTTGGGCTCTTGCCAGTTCATAATAGCTTCAATTTTAGCGGGATCCACTTGGATACCACGCTCACTAACAACATGTCCAAGGAATTGGACTTCTCGAAGCCAAAATTCACACTTTAAAAATTTGGCATAGAGCTTTTCTTGTTGAAGTAGCTTAAGAATGCAACGGAGATGCTTCTCATGGTCAGCTTGGCTTTTCGAGTAAATGGGAATGTCGTCGATGAAAACGATGACAAATTTATCCAAGTAAGGCTTGCAGACGCGATTCATGAGATCCATGAATGCGGCAGGTGCATTAGTGAGCCCAAAAGGCATCACCAGGAACTCGTAATGTCCATAACGAGTCCTAAATGCAGTCTTGTGTACATCTTCATCTTTAACCTTCAATTGATGATAACCTGACCTCATATCGATCTTAGAGAAGTAGCTTGCCCCTTGTAATTGATCGAACAGATCGTCGATCCTGGGCAAAGGATACCTATTCTTGATAGTGACCTTATTAAGCTCACGGTAATCGATGCACAGACGCATCGATCCATCCTTCTTCTTGACAAATAGGATTGGCGCTCCCCAAGGAGACGAACTAGGTCTAATAAAACCTTTGGCTAGCAAATCATCTAGCTGTGTCCTTAATTCCTTCATCTCTGTTGGTGCCAACCTATAAGGCGCTCTCGCAACAGGTGCTGCTCCGGGGATGATGTCAATTCTGAATTCTACTTGCCTATCTGGTGGTAGACCAAGTTGTTCTTCTGGGAAAACTTTAGGGTACTCAGAAATGACTGGAATATCTTCAATCTTGGGTTTCTGCTCATCAATAGTTACTTGTGCCATATAAATGACACAACCTTTCTTCAAACATCTAGATGCCTTGAGCATAGATACTTGTTCAGGCATTCCATACTGGGTATCTCCCTGAATGGTAAGTGACTTACCAGACGGAGTCTTAATCACCACTTGCTTCTTATTGCAGACGATCTGGGCTTGGTTATGCGATAACCAGTCCATGCCTATAACTATATCGAAACCGGCTAACTTCAAAGGAAGTATGGACAATGGAAAAAGAGTGGTTCCTAATGGATATAACACATCCATCTAACACGGTTGATGCGG
The DNA here is from genome assembly GCA_030545235.1 of Helianthus tuberosus. Classification (NCBI taxonomy): domain Eukaryota; kingdom Viridiplantae; phylum Streptophyta; class Magnoliopsida; order Asterales; family Asteraceae; genus Helianthus; species Helianthus tuberosus. The sequence continues at coordinate 106,680,196 of CM060417.1, forward strand.
TTTATTTGGTTCCATCTGCTAATTCCACCTCATATTTCACACTTAAGGTTTTAACAGGTAAATTCAGCAACTTACAAAACTTGTTATCTACAAACGACTTATCAGCTCCTGAATCAAATAACACCCTTGCATAAATATCATTTATGAAGAAGGTACCTGTGATCACATTGTCGTCCTGGACGGCTTCTCGTGCATCCATTCGGAAGACCCTTGCATTGGTCTTCTTGACCTCTTCAGGCTTCTTGACGTATTAAGGGCAATTGGTTTTAATGTGCCCTTTCTCATTGCAGTTGTAGCATGTGGCATCTTTAATCTTCTTGCAATCAACATTCTTGTGCTCTTTAGATTTGCATAACCCACATGCAGGTGGTCCTGACTTAGACTTGGACTCAAGTCTGCATTTTCCAAAGTGGCGTTTTTGGCAAGTCTTGCACTTTGGCTTTTCCTCAGCTTGTTGGCTACCCTTGTTGGATCCAGACTTCTTCTTGAAGTCAGTGCTACCTTTATGCTTCTTTTCAGATCTTTGTGAGTTATCATCCTCACGCTTTCTCTTGCCTTCTTCTGAATTCCTGAGTGATCTTAGCCTGATCGCGTCCAAGGTAAGAGACAGAGATAGATCAGCTGCGGATCTGAAAGTAGTAGGTCTGGACGCCTTAACACTGGCTTTGATTTCTGGGGCTAAACCCCCAATGAAGCGAGCAATCCTTTTGGGTTCCGGGGTTACGAGATACGGAACCAGCCTAGACAGGGTATTGAAACTGGTGAGGTAAGCTTGACAATCTAAATTCTTCATCATCAATGATAAGAAATCTGATTCAATTCTTTCAACCTCATACTGCGGGCAATAATTCTCCTTAATGAGAGCAACGAACTGATCCCATGACAAATTGTAGAGCGGGATCTTTCCAGCAGCTTGAATGAGAGACTTCCACCACGCTAGTGCCTCTCCCTTGAACGATTGGGATACATACTTCACTACATCCCTTTCAGCACATCCGCTGATGTCAACTACTGTGTCCATTTCATCTAACCAAGTCATACAATCAATTGCCCCCTTTTCCCCAGTGAAATCCCGGGGTTTGCAGGAAACAAAGTACTTTTAGGTACAGGACTTGGTACGTGGTTTGTCATCAAACACTATCCTTTTAGATGGAACACTTTGTTGATTAAATGAATGTCGATCATCATCTTTCTTTGGTTCATCTTTCTTAGAGGGTGGCTTGCTGTGAGCCTCTGAATGAGTCTTAGGCTTGGAATGCGGCGCGGATAAGGTCCTACATCGAGTCCCGCTAGATTCATTATACTGCCGCTCTATAGCTTTTGTAACAACATTATCTATTAATGCTTGCAGCTCCGCACCGGTCACATGTACCTTAGTATTTTCATGGTTTTCCACCGGATGACTGTTTACCTCTTCTGACCTAGCCATGTAGTTTTAATTGCTACATAAAATTAAATAAGGGCAAGGTTTATATAGAAGCTTATACAGTTTTATTGTTTTTGACAATTTATTAACTATGGTTTTTAATAGCCATTTTAGTTAATTTGTTAAATATATAATTATTCAGGATCTTTATCATAATCCTAAATTATAAGTTAGTAATAGCACAAAAGGGCTAGTCACGTAGACAAGTTTGGTTTATAAGCCCAGATTTTATGGAATTGAGGCATTAAGGTTTGAATCCAACTTCATTACCTTTTCTTAACAGGGAGTTGTAGGCTACCATTGTCTTTAGTCCCAGAGGACGTTAATTATAGCCCGTGGGTACTTCATCCTTAAGGGATGATTATTTTAAATAAGGGAAATTGGAATAACCCAATCTAAGGATGACTTATGTGATTTTTATCGAATCACATTTTGCCAAGAGTGTTAACATGTTTTCAGATGTTAACAAGGATTGGAATCTTTTGAATAGGTTTTACCATCTTGGCCATGTCTGCAACGACATATAGGCTAGGTTTTACCTTTAAGATTCTTTTTAATATTCAACGCAGAACAATCCTAAATTGAGAGGTTAATATGGATCTGAACCTAATTATGGAACTACCATCTTGGCCCTGTCTTAAGATGACACATGGCTAGGTCTGGTCCCTTTTTAGATTTTGACATTTTATTATAATGGTAGATCTTTTAGTAGGAATGTTATTTTATTTATTTCACATTTTATGTTTATGCACATAATTAATAAAATGAAAATTTAAACTAACCATTCCATTAAAAATTTAACAAGTACAATTTTGCCCTAAATGGGACTTCTATTGAAATAACATGCCCACGCAGGGGCTTAAACAAACAAACATACCCACGCAGGGGTCAACAGAAAGACATGCCCACGCAGGGGCAGAATACAAAAAGACATACCCATGCAGGGGTTAAACAAAAGACATGCCCACGCAGGGGCAGAATTGAAAATAAGGAAATACAACCAACAATTTAAAGGATTCAATGGTCCTTCTTGCTCTTTCCTTTTATTAAACTCGCCAATCCTTTAAAGAATCCCCGGTTGTTTCTTTGGTCCTCACGGACTACCCTTTCCACTTGGCTCAATCTTTGGAGTATTTCTTCCTGTTCTGGCGGGGAAAACCATGGCCGTTGCAGCTGTGGCTGTTGCTAATGCGGAGGTCGAAGAGGCGGTGGTTGTTGGTACCCATAAGCTGGGTAACCAACTCCCCAAGGAGCTCCGTAGGGCCCTTTGGGGTTGAGAGCATTGTAGTTCCATGACGTCTGGTATGGGTCGACCTCGGCATAATTGAAGCTGGTGTGAGCCGGCTGCTCAAAGGGATTATACGCCGGTGAGCCAGTGTATGTAGGAATTGGGTTACCAAAACCCAACGGTGGTGACGCGATGGGCGCGGAGTTTATTTCCGGGACAGGGTTTGAAGGTCCCCCCATGTGCCGGTCTTCTTGGAGAGGCGGGTAGTGGCTGCCACTCGATGGTTGAGGGGTGCTATTATGCACTCCTCCTCGCACGGACATCCGTGCGTTCGTTCTCCTTCGCCTCAGTGGCTCAGGAGGCTGTTGCTGAACTGGTGGTGGTGGTTGGGTAACTGCCACAAAGCGCGAATCCTCAGAAGGATCCTGCTGCTGCTGGTGAGGCAATGAATGGTGAGAGGGTGTAAAATACCATTCATACTGGTTGAACCTCGCTTGGTAACTGTCTGGACCACGGTAAGGTGATCCATGGAAAGATGATCCATCAGAGATTTCAATAGGGTGCGTGGGGGTTCCAGTCGGTGGTTCAACAGGTTCGGTGTCCTCATCCATATCCATGGCGTGATCTCCAGAAAAGTGATCTTCAGGTCCCAATGGGTTAACACCCACTGGTTCTTCGAGGTAGTTTTCCGGGTTGAACCGGCTTCGGAAGATAAGTGATGGGTTATCGAAGGAATGACGAGAGCTGGACCTCTGGAGAGGGATAAATGAAGGCTGAGGGTTTTCGGGCTCATTCTCTGATTGGGGCCCAAAGGAGTGGAGATAAGAAGGTGATGAACTTAACGAGACGGACCGTCTCGCTGGCTGCATATGCGTCCTCCAGTCTCCCTGGGGACTTGTGCTCATAGTAATGGGTGGGGTTCGCCTTTGAGATGGCCCGGCCTCATGGTCGTGGCCTGCTGCTGGTCCCTTTCCTTTTCCCCTAAAGAATCTTGGCGGCATATTTAAACCTGTCAAAATAAACAAAGATAACAACAAAAATATAAAAGACAAAAATAAAACAAAATCAGGATTTGTCCTATGTTCTTTTTCTAGACTCGAAAATTCGAGGAATGTGCAACTGTGTAACTGAGATTAAACAAAAAAAAAGCTAGTGTTTAATTCACTCAGAGTTGGCTCTGATACCAACCTGTCACACCCCGATATTTCCACGTATTACCGGTGGGCCCGGTGGGGAGTATCGTGACGTAGTTGATATCATCATAGTCAAACAACACAATATTTAAATGCACAGCGGAAGCAAAAGATAGATTCATTTCAACCGAATAAATTGTAATATTAAGTATCACAAAGTAGTTGAAACAGATCCACGGGCGGATCGAACAAAAAAGAAAACTGTTCAACAGACTTTAACATCTAGAGCTTGCGAGACTTGATTATTGATGCCTCGAGTAGCCAGCCTATTACGTATAGTACTTGCACTTAGCCTTTTTGGAAAATACGTCAATTTACACTGGTAAATACAACTTAACTGACTCATTTTGAAAAGAGTTTGAAAATTAATTTGAATGCACTTAGGCAAAAATATATTTTATAACTTGGGACAATTAAAAATAATCTTGTATACAGTTTTACTTATTTGTCGTCCATCAGGGCCGGTCTAGATTAACTGACACGCCACAAGTATAATGCCCAAAAGGATTATTTCCTTTAAGTGGATTACCAGTTTTTACATAATGCATCTGTCAGGTGTACGCCTACACCCCGTGCTTAGGTCGTGGCCATTTCTTTGAATGATGCCAAGGATATCCGGGACATGGTCATTTAACCCCCAATGGCCATACACCAAATAATACCGATTAAAACAGGTTATGTAAATACATTAATCACAATCCGATTTAAATGACTACATACCCGACCAAGCGGTACTTTTATAGTACCGTATCCCAAGCCCGTATAGGGAAAATAAGTTAAGAGTATTTACATGAGCAAAGTATAAGTCAAATACAGCAAGTGCACATAGCTTTTACTGGGCTCCTAATCTGGAACGAAGGTTTTACTAACCTATTAGAATCCTAACGGGTCTTTAAGTAAGCCTAGACTTAGACCGGTTAGTTTTAAAAGAGGATGCGGTCCAAAAACGCATGATTAAGCGAAGACCGGTTTAGAATGTGGTTTTGACCCGACAAGCTTGGACACTTGTTTAATATGAGTAACTTAAACACATTCTGGATTTTGAGATGAAAACGATATGGTTTGACCCGTTTTGGCTAAATTATGCAAACTAGTTACATAAGCCGATCCGAACGCGAAAAGTGCGTAACGGGTAGCCAAATTAGTCATATACAGGTTTCCTAAGTTAATATGCCTTAAATGTGTTGTGACATCAGTAAGATATCTTCTATTATGCCCAAAACGAATTTAAACTCAAACTATGCCCCATAGGGGCATTTTGGTCATTTTAAAGGTTATAAGAGTTTAAATATTAATCTGAGTTACAGGTCTGATGTAATTAGTAAAAATACTTAATTTAATAAGTTATAACAGTAGGGTAATACACATATGTGAAATTTATCATTTAAAACCAAACTATGCACCTTAGGGGCATTTTGGTAATTTCACTTGGGCTAAAAAGGTCAAAACTGGAAATCTGAGTTTAAAACTTTTACTTACTGTTAATATATAAGGATTTACTGAAAATATCAGTAGGTATCAAACCTTATATGTTTAAAATAGTTTTAGTACATACTATGCGTTAAAAACGCTTAAAAGGGCGATTTGGAGCCATTTCCGGGTTTTCAAAGGAAAGCTGATATTTTTATTATTCCAGAAGGCTCAAAATATTTTATTTATCATATTAGATCAGTATAAAAAGGTTTGAGGTCAAAAGGATTTGTAAAACTCATTTTATAGCCCAAAAGGGCAAAACCGACAATTACCGAATCAAGCTTAGAACTCTAAGTTATGCTCAGCCTAAAAATAAATAAAAATCTCCAAAAATCCCAAAATATTATTTTATATCAGTGGGTAAAAATTTTGGTATCAAAAATCGGGTTTAGATAGGCTATACGCTAATTACACCGTTTAATTACTAAAAAGCTTCTCATTTACGCTAAAGAGCATAACTCCTAATCTAGACCTCAAACTGATGTCAAATTTTAGGGACAAGTTTATAAATCAGTAACTAAGGTTTCTATTCTTTTACCTCTTCAAAAATCATGTTTTAATGTCATATGGGCATAATAGTCAACATTTAGGCATTTAACGGAAACATGCATATGAATTGGATAACTAATGAACCAAGTTGTATAATCACAGAGGGTTATACTTATATGAAACGTGGTCCTAATGAGGCTCTAAGGAATTTCTAAACTATGCTCAAACGGGTCAGAACTGAAAGTCAAAACAGAAGTCAAATTATGCGACCTTCGGTTCCGAACCGAGCCTAAACTGAAAATTGTCGGGTTGAACATGTTTAGACATGTTCTTACATTAATTACCAAGTTATATTAATGATAAAACAGGTTGCACGGGTTCTACATTGCTAATTATGCATTAATTTGAAATTAAGCTTTCTGTTGACTTTTTAATATCAAGTTTGACCCGACAATTGACCTAGTTAGAGTGGGAATCAGAGGGTGCCCTTTTAAGGGTTTATTACCCACATAATTACCAACTCATAGGTATTTTTTATTCGAGATTTGACTGGACAATTATTGATTAATCTCGAAGTCAAACCTTAATTACGACGGTTTGACTTTAAGCTAATTAACTAAGCTAAACTGAATTAAAGAATGTTAAGGACACTCACAAGAGTCCTAAGTATGATCTAAAAGCTGATGGAAGTCTGCTAGATGTCCCAAGAGTTCCAGAGCAAAGCTTGAAAGGCAAATGAAATGGGCAAGTCCAATTGTTGCAACTTCAAGCTCTTTTATAGTGAACTAAATGCCACAAGATCATCACACCTAGGTCTACAGATGTTTTATGATGGTCCCATGTGTCCCTATAATGCCAAAACCAGTTGCCAAGTCCCTGATTTCGAAAACCACTCTCTTAAGGCGGTGCAACAGGCTGAACAGGCATCCGTCCAGTTTCTGCTGCCAGCGACCATCTTACGGACCGTAAGCGAGAAGCCTTGCGGACCGTAAGCCCCTCTTACGGACCGTAGGCTCTTGGCTTTGCGGTCCGTAACTGACCTTCATCTTAAATGCCCAGTTACCAGCCTTACGGACCGTAAGCCCTTGGCCTTGCGGTCCGCATCCGTTTTTAAATTTAAAGTCGCCCAGTTCCGCCATCTTACGGGCCGTAAGGGTTCACCTTTGCGGTCCGTAAGCCTTCATCAGAAGACAAAAACTTGTTAACTTTGAGGACTTGACCATGCAACTTTCCTAGTCCGAATCTTGGGTCTTTTTGTAACAATATGGGACCACATGATCAGTCCTGAAAAGGGCATGCATGCCTAGCTGTCACGGCCCCCGACCCGGTTTGACCCGTTTCAGGAGCCGCGGGACAGAAATCCCGTGGTATTTAATTAATTAAGTTTAACAGTGGAAGTTTATTATCAGGATCTTTTTAAAATGCAAAATATTTCCCGATTATTTTTATTTCACAACTTGGGATATAACCCCGGTAATTTACAATCATTTGATTTCACGAAGAAATTTTTTATTTTACAAAACATATTTCTTTATTTTATCCTGGGCCACTTTCTTAAGCTTGTAGTGCTTCACGGCACTTTTCCTGGATCATAACAGATCACCTGAAACATGTTTGAAAAAGGTTTTGTCAGCGGAAAATACTGAGTGAATCATTCTATTTACATAAAATGATGCATAGTTATTAATTACAGCATAAGAGCGATTACAATGGCTTCTATCTTATTTTTATCTGGTGCCATGTCACAATGGTGACATGTCACAATGGTGACGATGGTCATACCACTATTAAGTCAATGAACCTAAATAGTGATGATTATCCCTAGTAGGTCAATGAACCTAACTGGGAGAAAATTAGTAATGTGCACAATACCCCACTAGCCAGTGATTCAAGATATCCACGACTTAGTCCCTGTAATTATAACTTTTGGAAATAATTTGAGGTATTGTAAAATAGTTGATAAAAAGAGAATGACTCACATTGTAGATTTAATTTGAGCAGAGTTTAGCCTACTGATTAGCCTTTTAACCTAAATTTAATAACAGGCACACAATTCTGGGTTAGTAATCAATACAGCATTTACGATAACTCACGAGATCAAACCCTCACAACGAATGACAAAGTGCAATACTTAAACATCCATTGAATTAACGACGAATGACAAAGCATAACCCTAATGTGGGCAGCACTTAAACATCCATTGGATAGTTTAATCGATCGGACATTGAATCGTAGCAGCGATCGAGTTATTACCCTGATTGTGGCGTCGATTAGTGATCCGTGTGTGTTAATTGTGGTAAACAGAGCATAACTCAGTGCCTAAAACGAATTTCTTCGTCGAACGAACAACAGAATGCAAGTGCCAGGCCCTTCTATTTATACCCAAAATTTGCACCTCCCGCTAGTCGCGGAAGAATCCGTGGCATGTGCCGCGTGTCGCCTGGGATGTCATTTCTAGAGTAGAGTAGGCACGTGTCCCAGTAGCTTGGCTGAGTTGGTGAAATTGGAAAATTCGAATTTGACAGCACATAATTTAGATAATCGTGACTAGGGTTTACCCCCCTGAGTTTTAGGGGCCCTGATCCTGATTCTGATTGTTCTAAAAATTTTAGGGTTTGTTCAGAATCACTTGGGTTTCTCAATTAGGGTTTTCTATTGAATAAAATAATATAATAAATAAGACTTTTGATACGAGTTGTTACACTAGCCATGCACTTATGTTGCCTTGGATTCTTGTGGAAGGTCTTGCCATGCAATTGGATGGATTTGAATTCTTTTGAAAAGAATTGATCATACACCTTGTCGTAACATCATTTTAAAAAACCCAATTCTTTATTAACTGAATTTATTCATTATGGGAATAACCGGCTCTAAATAGATCAGATGTTTATCATAGTGATTAGGGTCTTGGGATTTATAATTAGGTCGCTCAGAGGTGTTTATTAACATGTCGACACTCTTTAAATCCTACCATACATCTTCTAATTTGACCCGGGTTCCTGACACGTGTCTTTATTCTATTGGGTATGATTTTACGAGGTGTTACACGAGACTACTACACACTCTAAATGATGGAGGATGGATGATGGTGGTGGGTGTTGGTGTTGTAGTGGTGGTGGAGTGGTGGCAAATGTGAGAGAAGTGATTTGTCAAGGGATGAACTGGAATGAAACCAAGCACCCCTATTTATAGTTGAAGTCAGATAACCAACACGACCCCGTGGCCTTCAATCTCTCCCCTCTTCATTAACTGCAGTGTCAGACCTTGTACTAACACGGTCCCGTGCATCAACGGCATGACCCGTGGCCATTGTACTTGTTGTGCTATCTCAGATTCTACGAATCTTAGAGTTGACCACGCCCCGTGTTTCCCTAGCACGACCCCGTGTTGACCTTCTGATTTGTCTTTTGTTGTTGTCTTTTTCTTCTGCAGGGAATCTTGACTGGGCACAGCCCATGCCTGGTGGGCACGAACCCGTGCTAAAGCTTCTGATTTTGTTATTTTCGTTGGTTTGGATGTGGACGGGGGCTTGGCGAGTTGTGTCAATCCTCCTTCTTTATATTTATGTTGGTTTTTGCTGTTAATTTGCTTATTTTGTTCGTTTAAGCTCTTTTGACCTTGTAAATTAAAAAGGAACAAAGAAACAAGCTTTTTCCAACATTTGTACTGAAAAAGGGTTGATTTTACGCTGTATTTGATATAATTTATATGTTGTATTTTACGCACATCAATGCTCTAAATATAAATAAGAGTTAAGTGTCATTTACGTCATTGTAGTTTGTCCAATTATGCTAGTTCAGGCCAAATTTCAAGTTTGTACCATCTTTGTCCCTGACATTTTTGAAACATGTAAGGTAAATAGAATAATTGGACAAACTACAGGGACAAAAATAATAGTTAACTCGTTTTTTGGATGGAACTGACGTGTTTCAAAAATGCCAGGGACTGAAATGATACAAATTTGAAGTGTGGCCCGAACTGACATAATTACACAAACCACAAAGATGAAAATTAACTTTGTAAATAAATATGAGAACTAAAAAAAGATAGCATTTCATTATATTAAACCAAAGTACAATATAGTAGATTAAAAACATAAAACAAACTACAACATTAGATGAGGATTGTGGCTGTTTGCGGTGTGCTCCACGAGATCCGCTCCAAGTGCATGGTGAGTCTCTTGGCAACAAAGTTTTGTAAAAATACCCTTGCTTACTTCATTATCCGTTGGATGATCAATTACATATTCGGAATTGATCACAACACCTCATCTTTCAAGATTGTGTACATATTTCTAAGCTTGTTTACATGCATTGGCTGAGTAGGTCGTTTAACTATACCCACGCTTTAAGACAATAAAAACTCGTTTAACGCCCTTTCTTGCAGCTTTTGTCGCCAACTTGAACCTAATCTCTTAATCTTCAGGCATATAAGCAAATTACTTCACAAAAGTTGTCGAACATGCTCGTGCTTGTATTGTATCCTTTTTCTTTTTACCTCAAATGGCATTTTCGATGTAGATCCATCTTTGACGACGTTGAATAATGTCGATTGATAAAGTACATTTAGGTCATTATTTGAATCAACAAAGTACATTTAGGTCGTTATTCGAACCAACAACACTGAAGAAAATACACCAATATCATATATCTCGAGATGTTGCTGCTTTGAGCAAGTTCATCGAGGACGGGTGATCGCCTCTCATTTATTGACCTTGTCGTTCGTTTGGGTAATTCATCTAAGTCGAATGTGTTCAATCAACGCTTCCTATCATATCGAGAAATTCATGTATGCTTTGGTGCACATTGTACAAAAGTTCCATGTCTCTATAGGTCGGCCTATGTAGATACTCTTTTTTATATGACACACCACACCATCGCAAAAGTATTGTAGGCTTGTCACATGATGTTCTTTCAAACATGCTCAAATACCCATCATATGTGTTAGGAGGATTCTCGTATGCAAGTTGATGGATAACTAATGTACACTTTTGTAGTGATGTAAAACTCTTATTGAATATGGCATCTAAACTTGTTTTAAACCTTTCAAAGTTATGTTCCATATCACCAACTATTCTTATAAACATGGTTATAAAAATCCTGACTAGTCTGATTAGTCGTCGATTAATCAATAATCGGAGGTTCACCGATTAATAGTTGATTAATTGATAGGCGGTCAAAGGCGGTCCTATTCTGGTCAGACGCCAACCAAATTTCGACCAAACCTTATAATTTCTTTTCAATTACTTAAAAAATGGGTCAATGAGAGGTTAAAACATGTCTATTTTAAAAACTACATATAAAAATGTGTGTGTATATATATAACTAAAAAATACATAGAAAAATCTCATTCCGATTAATTTTGAAATCCTTATCAATCCCGATTAATTGCTAGTCGGTACCCCACCGCCCAACTAGCCCCTAACGATTCTTACAACACCGCGTATAAATTAGTCTTTTTTACATATGAAACCGCCTTATAAACATCTTTCCATGATATAGAGTATCCTCAGGGAAGTAATCTGCCATGGGGCATGCGCGTGCGGCTTCACAATTATAACAACCCTCCAAAATAATTTTCGACACCCCTAATATATTTAAATATCCCTATATGTCCTAAAATATACCCCGTATGTGAAAACCGATCCCCAAAATACAATATATAATTAAAAAATAAAACAAAAACAAGATTTGGTGGTCTCTCGTGGGGCGCGTAGCCTTTGGTTACCTTCTACGCGGGCCGCGACCGCCAAGACACCAGGCGAGCCCCTGAGCTGCCACGTGTCCCAGCCGTGTCGTGCCTAGTGGTCGACTCAGCAACCCGAGGGCCTACCCTAGGGAGCCTCGCGGGCCGCGAAGGCCTTGGCCGAGTTCTACGCGAGGCGCGACGAAGACGAAATCAGGCCCTATAATTAGAGACCTTCGGCCTTCAGTCCCAAATCGCACCACATTTCTTTCTCTCTCGAAAATTTACATAGTATAAGCTATTCTCGGGCATAATACCCCCCTAAATAACGAAGTTCTACCCCATTGTAAGTATCATAACCCCGGTTACGTATTAGATACGCTGCCCGATTGATCCAGGGTTCCGTAACGGCTGTCGTGGTTTTGCCCGACGTAGTCGTTGGAATGCCGTCTCAGGGAGAGTATTACTAATGTAAATATTGGGTTATTATACTAACGCGTGTTCATTTATGTATTTAATAGATAATCACCAGGAAATCCTTAAGGAAAACTCTAAGACAGCAATGTGAGTAATTTCCCTTTTTGCAAATTGTTTTTACAAAACCTCATATGATTAACATTATATTAAATAGTGATTGAGTATTTGTATTCTACAATTATCGTCGGTATGTTGGGGTTTTGTATACCAAATTTGTTACTACCCTGCGAGGAGTAACATGACCACAAGTCGGGTTGACAGTACCGTGGGTGGTAATTAAGTAGATGGAAACAAATGTAATTGCGAGACCGCCCTCAATACTGTACAATGGTTTTACTTAACTTGATTAAACTGAGATTCACTCACCAGTATTTCCCACTGACAAAATGTTTTTAAAACGCGTTTCAGGTAACAAAATATGAAAGCCAAATAGAAGCCAGCTGGACAGCACTGAAGGCTTGGAAAAGTGGCAATAAAGTTACCTAAAATAAAGAGATGTTTTATTTAAATAAAATAGGGTTTATCCCTATAAAAATGTGTGTACTTGAAACTTGGGATTTTCTCATGTGTTTAATATATTAAAAGCGTGGTATTTTACTCTGATAAAATATTTTCTAACTACGATCCTGATGTAATTTCCGCTGCCAAAATTATAAACACCTTGATACGACCAAAACTGGCCGCGGCCGCCCGTTCTCGGGTTGTCAGGGGACGGGGGTTGCGACAGAAGGTGGTATCAGAGCTAAGCCACTGATTCAGCCACAAAAGTGTTATGCTGACACCATGATATTGTTCAAATGTTAGGAAATTAATTACGGAAATACGTGCATATCTGTATTTTATTGTTGTGTGTTATTTGACTATTTGTTAGTTTACAGTATGAGCAATCAAGGATCCTCCGACGCCTATCGTCAGTTGTCCGGCTCACCTAGAAGCGAAGGCACCTCTTCATAGCCTGCCCTCTTAGGGTATTCAGCTGACAATGAAGATGGGATATTCGTGTTTAAGGCTCAGTCTGAAGAGCCATTCCCTCATAAAAAGAGCGGATGGTTCAGTAGGGGAGCACATGAGCGTAGGAAGAGAATGAAAAAGTTACAACAGCAGCGAGTTCTAGCAGCCGCTAAGAGAGAAACAGATGCTCACACCCAAGATATGCTTAATATGAGCTTAGCAAACTTCCATATCTTAGCAACCACAGCTGCCGACCCAAAACTTGAACAACTTATAGCCCCTCAACCATTACCCTTGTTTCCCACACAGCCAATGGAGATTGAAAACAACCCAGAAAACCAAATCCAAATGCGTGATTTTAACCTAGAAGAGATACCCAGGATACCAGCACCCAATCCCTTAGACCCAGACTACGACCCGTGGATCGATGATCATAGAGATTATGTACAACGCTACCACCTAACAGATGAACCCATGCTGAACCTAGCAGCTTACCCAGGTCTGGACCCTCCATATCCCTATTATGATAATGATGAATACATTAGGGAAATCCTAGAGAATCCATACCCTCATGAAGAACCCATGCCACGGTACCCAGATCCAGTACCGGCACCTGCACCCCCATTGAGTGCAGAAAATGTGCAAGAGCCCCGAACTTTCGGAGAAGAGATTTTAGAAAGTAGCGAGAGAATGAGGCAGGTTGGAGAATGACTCATCTGAAAGTACGACGAGCGTAATATGGCGTTCTGGATGAACCCATATCATTGATGGTGATAGTAATAATAATATATATAATATATCTATCGTAGTATAGACCACTTCATGGTTAGTAATGCATAATAGTATTGTAAATTTTAATTCCAGTTCTAGTTTGTATTAGATGCATAATATAAGAAAGAGTAAGTAGCAATGTTTGACGTTTTTTATCAATATGCGTGTTATGTGAATGTTTGCATTAAATATTATTTTGTGATATTAATAAGTGGCAAATGTTTAAAATTCAGATGGACAACGAAGTGAACCAGGAAAACCAGAATAATGATAACCAGAGTAACAATAACCCGGATAACGATAACCCGAACAACAACAATAATGGAAACCAAGTGGATAACAGTGCCATCCAACACATAGTGGCACAAGGGATAATAGATGCAATGCCATATATTATCAAAACGGTTAAGGAAGCAGATAATAAAAGTAAACGTGATAGTAAATGATCGGAGTGTCGCGCTCCGGTCAAAGATAATATTTATAGTCCCAAATTACCCTTAACAAATAGTTAGTGATAGTAAGGGGTCGAACCACGAAGAGTATGTGGTTTGCGAATGGATTCGATTGAATTATGAAAAGATGTCACAATTATGAAGCTTGCTATGATATATTTTTGTATTTTTGTTTTGTTGAAAGATGTGAATTAAAATTACTAAAATAATTGGATTGATTAACTACTAACGATTAATAAATTGCAAGAAATGAAATGGATTGATTAAACAATATAAGGAAAACAAGGTTCACACCCGGTTCGGTAATTGAAGTCCTAGGGTTTCTACACGTTTTAGATTCGATTCAATTGCAAATATGATTAACAAATTTAGTGTTACAAGGCTTAGGTTCCAAGAGCTATCAACGTCGTGAATGACAGACCACAATGCACTTCGTTACCAAGAACATGTAAACTCTAACTTAGATAAGGCATAATTGCACATAAACATTTTGCAAAGTCAAATTTAATCTTAACTCGACAATTCACGAATACAATACCAATGCAAGACAATTATCATAAGTTTCAAAATCAAATCACAACTTGTCACAAATTGAATCTCAAATACAATGTTTAACCCTAAGAACTTACAAAAACCTACACCGGGGTGAAACCTCCAAGAATTTAGCCGCTCATGGTGAAAAAGGCACGATCAACGGATGCTTGAGAATTGAATTGGATCATCTTGAAGCTTGAAGGTGGATGAATGGATGAATGGTTAGGGTTATGGAAGGTTGGTGATGATGGATTGAAAGATGATTGAGGAATTAGGGTTATGAATCAAAGTGATGAAGAATCGAATCTTGATTCGGGTGATGGAGATGATGGTTGGTGATTTCGTAATGATAGATCATGAGAAATTAGGCTCCAAGATGATATTCAAAACCTCACAATTGTGTAACCCCCGTAATTGATGACCAACAACCCCCTTTTACTTGTTCCCGTAGCCAAACAAATGGAATTCACGTCGGAAACATAGAGAGGCCGTCACCGACGGCCTGAAGCCCCGTCGGCGACGGCGTGTGCTTGTTTACTTTCATCCGACGGCTTGTCTTGCTGTCTACGGTGAATTCTGGCGACGTATATTTACACAGGCCGTCGGCGACAGACCATATGGTCGTCGGCGACGGCCCCCGGAACTTGGACTTTTTGTTTTTTCCATTTCTTGAGTCCGGTTGACCCGTTATGCGTCCCGGTGGTTCCGTTTCCACTCCGGTGACCCGTAAAGCTCCCGAAAAGCTCCTTAAACTCTGCTAGACTTGAAAAACAAGTATCTAATCAAAAGTAGGCTATTCAAAATTAAAACTTGCGTAAAAACATCAAATTAAACAATTACAAGCACCGGTTTTCGACCACGTATCAGTAAACGACCCACTGAACCTGAACACAGTGTAAACAATGGACCCATACTTCAAGCGCCCATTCCCAAACAAAAAAGAACCATGTCTTATGGTTGTTCTTATAAAGAATTCTGGTCTTGTAAACCAATGGAATTCTCGGGCAATGAAGGGGCCATTGCAGCTCTAGGCTGGATAGAAAAGACTAAGACAGTCTTAAAAATAAGCAAATATGCAGAAGAGGATAAGATAATGTTCGCTTCCAATCTATTTAAGAACTCAGCCTTAGAATGGTGGAACACTATCCTTCAGTCTAGGGGAAGTGATAGGGTTTACAATATGGAATGGGAGGAATTTAAGAACATGGTAGAAAGGAAATTCTGCCCTCCCAATGAAAAAGAACAGATAGCAAATAAGTTCCTAAACCTTAGGATGACTGGAGTGGATAGTAAGGGATACACTACTTTATTCTTTGAATATGCTAGAATAGTGTCAACCCTTGCATCACCTGAACCAGTATTAATCTCCCGTTACATCTGGGGATTAATCAGTGAAATTAGGCATTTGTCAAGGAAGCTAGACCTCAAACTATAGAAGAAACTGTAGAACTAGCAAACACCTTGACTGATGAATTAGTGCGTACATGAGAAGAGGATCAGAGGAGAAATCTAGGTCAAAGGGTTACCCAAGAATTTCGTTATGGAAATTCAAACCGTGGGAAAAATGTAGGTTCTACTTCTGCACCGTACTGCAAAGCTTGCAAGAAGAAGCATTCAGGAAAATGCTCCACTTACTGCAATTTCTGTAAGATACTAGGACACAAGGAAGAAGATTGCAGGAAGAAACCTAATAATGGAATGTGCTTCAACTGTGGAGAAAAAGGTCACATCAAGCCAAACTGTCCGAAACTAGCTCCAGCCATGAACACCAAGAATATTAAAAATGCTAGAGCATTTGTTCTGACTGCAGAAGAAGCAAAGATGATCCTGGATGTGATCGCCGGTACATTTTTAATTAAAGATGTGTTTGCTAAAGTATT
Organism: Helianthus tuberosus; assembly: GCA_030545235.1. NCBI lineage: Eukaryota > Viridiplantae > Streptophyta > Magnoliopsida > Asterales > Asteraceae > Helianthus > Helianthus tuberosus. The sequence continues at coordinate 106,696,755 of CM060417.1, forward strand.
ATTTGACTCTGGTGCGAACCAAAGTTTTGTTAATACTTCATTTTGCAAACTTCTCAATCAACCATTAACTAAACTCCCACAAGAATGTCTAGTAGAGACAGCAAATGGGGAAACCATTAAGATTTCTGAAATCTTGCAGGGAGCAAGAATAGAATTTCTAAATCAAAAATTTATTGCAAACCTTTACCCAATGAATCTGGCAGGATTTGATATTGTATTAGGAATGGATTGGTTAATAACCAATAAAGCCAGTATTTTATGTGATCAAAAGTCAATCCAAGTAAATTCACCAAAAGGTGAAAAGATCACAATTAAATGAGATAAGCCGTCTAGATCCACAAAATTCATCTCTGTGATAAAAACAGCAAGTTTGATACGTGGTTGAAAACCGGTGTTTGTAATTGTGTAACTTAATGTTTTTACATAAGTTTTAATCTTGAATAACCTACTTTTAATTAGATTTGTGTTTTGCAGGTTTAATGGAGTTTAAGGAGCTTTTTGGGAGCTTTACGAGTCACCGGGTCGAAAACCGGGACATCAAACGGGTCAACCGGGAGTGCAAAATGGAAAAAAATAGAAAATGGAAGTTGGGGAGGTCGTCGGCGACGCCCCTAGGGCCGTCTGCGACGCCCCGTAGTTAACCCCGTCGCCAGAAAGCTAGTAACCAGTCAATTAGCGCGTCGCAGAAAAACAGCAAAAGTAGAGGGCGTACCCAGTCGGCGATGAGCTTCTGTTTTGTGTATCGCAAAATTTTGATTTCTTGGTTGTTTTGACGAGTTATAACGGATTCTTTGACCTTGTTTCGGGGGTTACGAGTTCCTAATCATAAAAACACATCTTGGATCAATTCCCTATCATCCAATTCATCCCCAATCAATCCCTAACACCACATTCTTCATCTCTAACACCCACCTTTCATCTCTAACATTCAAACCCTAACCAATTCTCCACCATCCCTAACCCTCAATTATTCCACCATCACCACCATCTTCAACCTTCCATCATCATCTTCAACCCTAACCTCCACTCCTCAAGGCTCAAGGTCATGACTCCGTGTTCGTGTTTGTCGGCCGGTGATCGCGTCCACCCAACCATGAGCGGCTAGTCTCTTCGGTTTCACCCCGGTGTAGGTAGTTGTATTTTCTAGGGTTTATGCATTTGTAGTTTGATTTGACTTTGTGACAATTTGTATTGATTTTTGAAACCATTGATAATAGTTTACATTTGTTTCGTATTCGTAAATTGTCGAACGATGATAAAGTTATGACTTTGCGAAATGGTTATGTGTAGTTATGCGTTGTCGTGGTTAGGATTTACTTGTGTTGATTACAAAGTGCATTCTTGTCCGTTCTTCGGGACGTTGATAGTTATTGGCACCTAAGTCACGGTACACTAAATCCGTTAATCGTTATGCAATTGAGTTGAATTAAAACATGTAGGAACCCTTGGACTTACAATTATCGAACCGGGTTTGATCCGTATTCTAATTTCTTGCTTCAACTTTTTAGTTTAGTTTACAAGTTTAGTTAATAAATCATTGTTTTAGATAATATCAATTTGTCGGTTCACTCCGATATCCTTTCAAACTAATTAAACAAATAAAATTAGCAAACTTCATAATCACCTTGTACATTATTTGTAAATAGTCTAACTAATCGAACGGGTCGTGCAATACTGACCACCTGCTCTTCGTGGATTCGATACCCGACTTACCCTAGCTACGTAGGTTTAATTGGGTTTTTGACTGATCGGGACGACACGGTCATGTCAAAATGGTGCCGTTGCCGGGGAGCTAGTGCGCTTAGTATTTCATTACCTGTTCGATTTTAGTGTTAGTTTTCTTTCTTGTATTTTTGTGATTTTACTTTGGGTGGTCGAGCTTGTCTGTGCAGGTACATGTTTTGCAGGTACCATCTTTCAATATGAATTGGGTAGATGATGATCCGTGTGAGTGTTGCGGAAGCGGAGAGCATTATTTAGAAGATTGCTCAGTTTTCCACGAAAAAGTTCAAGCCAACAAGGATCGGGAAGACTACCTCAGCGGATTATATGAGTATAGGAGGGCGGATTGTGAAGATTTCAGTGGTCCATCCTCATATTATCCATATGATAATCCACCACCACCACATTATCAAGAATATTACTATGAACCCAAATCACCATATTTCTCAAGTTACCGGGAGGAGGAGTATGATGATTATTATAATGAATACCCTCAACCGGCATACGAGAAACCACAAGATTCGATGCATTCCAAGTTTGATGCTCTCATAAACATGGTGAAAGGATATCACCAGGATATCAAAGATATGAAGAAAGCGAATGAAGTGAGAGATAAAGCCCATGAAGCATTGGTGGTGCAAGTGGGTCAATTAGCGGAGGAAATGGCCCAAATTAAACGCGAGCGGGATGTTTTGGCTAATGGTACCATGGTTGATGGTGATGTGGTGGAAGAGGTTAGAGATCTTTCAGAGCAAGAAGTTGAATGTTTGAACTGAGCGGAAGACATGACACCGCAAGACGAATCAGATTCGAAAGAAGCTCACATTCATATTCATCCTTCTCCCAAACTTATCACTCCAACCAACAAAGTTGGGGATGCGGGTTCGGGCATAAGGATTCGAAGGGTGGCGTTGCAAGACATTGGCCATGTTATTAAGAGACGACCCCGAAGTTGTACATTACTCATGCCGAATAGAAGAAAAAGAGAGTGGATTCGGCATGCCAACTACCGAGCGTATGTTGGAAACTCGGTAGGCAAATGTGCACTTCGACCACCATGAGAGGTAAATCAGGTATGATTATTGTAGAGTTTGTATTATTATTTGTTTTATTTTATTTTAGTAGTTAAATGAACGTTGTGGGTGTGTTCCCTATATAACCCTCACGAGACCTCTCGTCCTCCCAAGCTATTGGGGGGTTTAAATGGGCTTGTTGCATAAGCTAAATGCAACCGTGATTCCTACGAAAGTGAGTTAGGATTGTTATTGTTGTAAATTATTTTTCCACATAAATCAAGGTAAATTAACGCATAACTTGGTAACACTTTCATAAAAATGGTAGAACTAAGTAGCTAACAAACTTCAATGGTTGTGAGAAGCATGCTTCTACACAAGGGTTAGAATTTTTAGGTACATTATGTTCGAGGGACGACCGTTTTGTGAAGAGAAGAAGAAGATATGGGCATCAAGCGACAAAAATCAGGTGCATGCGTTTCCTTTTTACCTTGATTCTTAGATTAGTAATAAGTGGATTGTAATTGTATGTTAATTTTCCGGGGTGAAATTTTAGGGAGGTTAGCCGTGTCATATCCCTTGTGCGTTTTAAAAACTCTAGTTCTTACACATTGAGGACAATGCTTACCTCAAATGTGGGGATGGGGGAGTAGTAAAAGTTTTTTATTTTGACCCTTCATTTAAACACTACACATTGAGGACAATGTTTACCTCAAGTGTGGGGATGGGGGAAAATTTCAAAAAAAATTTCAAAATTTTCTTGTTTCAAAAGCGATCTTACGAAACCTCTCTAAGGGGGGTAGACTTGTAACACCCCGAAAACGGGTTTGGTAATCAAACTCCGTTAATACTAAAAGATGGGTAAAGTACCGTTAGTAATAAAAATAACCCGGTAAATATTTGGATTTAAATAAGAAATCCTAATATTAAATATAAGCGAATCAAAGTTTTAAGGAATTGAGTTTATAAGAGCCCGAGTTAACGGGACTTAAAATAAAACGGGTTATAACTCCCGGGACCCACCAAGTAACTAGGAATATTAACCTAGTTAGTTAGTGTCTTGACATAATAGAACAAATATGGTTAAAATACCCTTTAAATAACTTGTGTAAAGTTGAGGGACTAAACATGGGCAAATGTAATGAAGTTTAATTAAATCAAAAATTAAAACACAAAACACACATACGTGTGTTGATGTATGCGATTTCATCAGAGCCACAAGGAGCTCTCAAAACTCAACCCTAAACTTCAAGAAATTCATCAAATTGAAGGGGCAAATCAAGCCCGAATCGAAATCCAAGCATAGATTAGTGATCACCTCAGTAAAGGGATCATGAGGTATGCGAAATTTTACTATGTGGTTCCATCTTAAATTTTAGATGAACTTGTAAGATTCGAATCTGAGCTTGCATGTTCGTTGTTTGGATGAAATTAGGGATGAAACTATGTCTAGGAGTAAACCCTAGTCATTTATTTGTTGAATTGATGTTCATGGTTGTGAATTCATGATCATACACTCATGTGTCAAGTGGGTTTTGTAGAATTATGCTAAATACTAGGATTATCTTTGTTAACCTAGTGTATTTGAGCTCCATGAAGAAAATCCAGAATTTTTGATATAAAAATTTGACATGAACATGTGACATGATGCTTAAATCTTGGCTAAATAGTTAGTCAATAACTTGATTGTGAATTATATGAAATCATGCTCATTAGGTGTTTGATATAATGCCTAAGAGAAAAGAAATGTTGAAAATTCGGACTAAAAACGCATATTTGATTTGAGTGGCAAATTATGCGTATTATACTATAAGAGAGTTCTAAACATCTATGGTTGAACTCTATAGGCAAGGAAATCGGAACGTCAAGCGGACAAGCTAGTGGCGATACGCGTTTGTAGGGAACGCTTTGAAGGTACGTAACTACGGTTTCGTTACGTTATGCTTGATTACGTATTTTCGCTAGTAGACTTTAAATTAGCATAATAGATGAAATTGGTATTTAGTTGAAGTGACGAAGATCACTAAGTAGATAAACGGGTCGAACAATGGTTGAAATTGTAGTGTCGAAATGACTTAAACGTCACTCATTAAAAATTGAGTTGTAAAAGCATAAGCCATGGAATGGACGTGACACGCGAAGGTTGACAAACCCCGGGAATGGGTAATTACGGTTAGAAAACAATGTTGATGAATTATGAAGGTACGCGACCTATGGTTTCGTTACACTATGTTATTTATTTATCCTAATTAGTTGTTTTGGAAATTAACCAAACAAGAAAAACCCGTTAAGTCACGGAAGTGACGAAGTGCTTAGACAAATAAAATGAGTCAAAACATGTGTTAGAAATAGAGTTTGGAAGTAAAACGACTATACGGTGTAAACCGGGGTTAGTCATATGGATAAGATGGTAATAAATATCATCTTATAGAGTTTTACGGTCATTTAAGACCAAACGGGTCAAAAGGTGAAATTATCACCCTTTGACAATATCGACTAATGGTTTGTTGAGTTGTATGATTATAGGAATGAATATCAAATGGATATGTACATCGCTATTTCTTAGCGGCTACTAAGGCAAGGTATCAAAACGGGTCAAAATATTGATCCGAGTCAGGTATGTGTGTTTAAAATGTAGGCTGAGTGATTGGATTGGCTGAAAGTGCAATGAGGTCCTTTATGGTAAAGGACAGAGCTAAGTTGACAGAATGCCCTCGATAGGCATATCAAGCAAACAACTTTAAAAGGTTGTTAGAAACGAGTTATTAGATTAAATGATTACTTTGGACAAGCAAGTAAGCGGAGAGTTGATCTTCATGAGTCAAAGCTTTAAAGTGCTTAAATACCCTTAACGGGTCAAAATAAGCATACGAGTGAAAACGGGTTTAAATTGTGTAATAAACCTGTGATTAGAACCTAATATGGTAGATAACCTTAATTTGAAGAAGTGTATGTGATATAAAGATCAAACAAATATGTTTGTTTGATAAAATGCATAAACGGGTTAAAATTCGATAAAAAGGTAACGAGTCGAAGGCTTAGAAGTCTCAAAATTTATTATGTTGGATGTTGGATTTTAACTCCATATGATGGAGAATTAAATTACGGACGCGTAGGAAAAAGAATCGGGTAAAACGGATTAAAAACGAGAGAGTTATGCTCGTTTCCGTGAAATCGGGTCATGCTGGGAATATGCAGCAACTGTTTAAGCAACAATCTGTGAAAAAGGGGCCTAGGCGTAGCGCGACGCCCCCTAATTCCGGAAAATTGTTAAATTTTGTTTGTTTGACCCATGTAACTTGTTTAAACTTATTATTTAACTATCAAAACTAACTTTTAAGTTGGTTTTGATCATAGGTGATCGCCAAGAGTGCCCGGATGAAGATCAAGCGACGAGCAAGAATCGAACACTCGTTAAATGAAGCTTCCGCGTCAAATCTTGATTTGTTTATTTATAAATGAATTATGTAAACACTTATAAATATGTTTTTGAAATGTTGTATACATGTGGGAATGTTAGTATGAAAAGTTTTTGTAAAGTCACATTTTAGCATTAAAATGTGTATTTTGTTATTAAAATCTTGATATATAAGACGGGCGTTACACTTACCCAAAAATTTATCCCTTAGTAGCCAATTTTGAGCCTAATCCCTTCGTTTGACCACCCTATAGCCTATAGCCCATAACCTTTAACCCTTTTCTTTTAAACCCGTGTGATGGAAATTCGATTATAGGAATCGAGTTTGTATATTCGTGAATTGTTTGTTTGCATATATATATATATATATAAAACAAGAAAATTGTTGAGAAAAGAACAAAAAAAATATATGTTCTTAGTTTGAGAAATAAAAGGAGAAAGCTTGTTGCATTCTAGTTTGATATTGGTAGTTAGTTGTGCATAGATTAGTTGTTTTGTAATAAAAATCGAATTTTCATCACCTTAGCCACTTTAAAATATCCTATTTCCTACCCTTAGCCTAGCCCCGTTACAACCCGTTCAAAGACCTTATGACTTGTGTTTGGTATTCGTGTTCGGTGGTGGAGAATGATTGAGTTGCAAGCCTATGCGGGTACGTGTTCTAATCGGTTTTGAGCGATTATTTGTTGAAGTGCTAATACATTATACACATTAGCCAATTTATAAGCCGAGTGGAGAGAACATTGTGAGGGATGTGCATGAATTGTTGGTTTCGCGGGTGGGTTAATCTTGGATAACCATTGTATATGTGAATGCTCACTTTACCGTTAAATATGTTGGAAATTGTAAAGAGTTAGAACTTTAGTATGACAATTGACCTTAACCTTCATCTCGGGAATGGGGAGTGTATTCGTTGTTCGACCCACGTGAAAGTGAAAAACAGATTTGCTTGAGGGCAAGCAAAAGACAGGTGTGGGGATGTGATACGTGGTTGAAAACCGGTGTTCGTAATTGTGTAACTTAATGTTTTTACATAAGTTTTAATCTTGAATAGCCTACTTTTAATTAGATTTGTGTTTTGCAGGTTTAATGGAGTTTAAGGAGCTTTTTGGGAGCTTTACGAGTCACCGGGTTGAAAACCGGACAACCGGGACATCAAACGGGTCAACCGGGAGTGCAAAATGGAAAAAAATAGAAAATGGAAGTTGGGGAGGTCGTCGGCGACACCCCGTAGTTAACCCCGTCGCCAGAAAGCTCGTAACCAGTCAATTAGCGCGTCGCAGAAAAACAACAAAAGGACCCCATCGGCGACGGGCTTCCGTTTTGTATATCGTGAAATTTTGATTTCTTGGTTGTTTTGACGAGTTATAACGTATTCTTTGACCTTGTTTCGGGGGTTACGAGTTCCTAATCATAAAAACACATCTTGGATCAATTCCCTATCATCCAATTCATCCCCAATCAATCCCTAACACCACATTCTTCATCTCTAACACCCACCTTTCATCTCTAACATTCAAACCCTAACCAATTCTCCACCATCCCTAACCCTCAATTATTCCACCATCACCACCATCTTCAACCTTCCATCATCACCTTCAACCCTAACCTCCACTCCTCAAGGCTCAAGGTCATGACTCCGTGTTCGTGTTTGTCGGCCGGTGATCGCGTCCACCCAACCATGAGCGGCTAGTCTCTTCGGTTTCACCCCGGTGTAGGTAGTTGTATTTTCTAGGGTTTATGCATTTGTAGTTTGATTCGAATTTGTGACAATTTGTATTGATTTTTGAAACCATTGATAATAGTTTACATTTGTTTCGTATTCGTAAATTGTCGAACGATGACAAAGTTATGACTTTGCGAAATGGTTATGTGTAGTTATGCGTTGTCGTGGTTAGGATTTACTTGTGTTGATTACAAAGTGTATTCTTGTCCGTTCTTCGGGACGTTGATAGTTATTGGCACCTAAGTCAGGGTACACTAAATCCGTTAATCGTTATGCAATTGAGTTGAATTAAAACATGTAGGAACCCTAGGACTTACAATTATCGAACCGGGTGTGATCCGTATTCTAATTTCTTGCTTCAACTTTTTAGTTTAGTTTACAAATTTAGTTAATAAATCATTGTTTTAGATAATATCAATTTGTCGGTTCACTCCGATATCCTTTCAAACTAATTAAACAAATAAAATTAGCAAACTTCATAATCACCTTGTACATTATTTGTAAATAGTCTAACTAATCGAACGGGTCGTGCAATACTGACCACCTGCTCTTCGTGGATTCGATACCCGACTTACCCTAGCTACCTAGGTTTAATTGGGTTTTTGACTGATCAGGACGACACGGTCACGTCAAAGTTATATAAGAAAAGGATCATTAGTGTATTTGATTTCCATAATCACTAACACTAAAGGAAAAGAAGTAAAAGATATTCTAGTAGTATCTCAGTTTTCAGATGTATTTCCAGAAGAATTACCAGGACTACCTCCGGACAGAGAAGTTGAATTCAGGATTCATCTACTACCAGGAACAGCACCGATTGCCAAAGCACCTTACCGTTTGGCACCCGCAGAAATGCAGGAACTGAAGAAACAGTTAGATGAACTGTTGGAAAAAGGATTCATACAGCCAAGCTCATCGCCATGGGGAGCACCGATTTTATTCGTTAAAAAGAAGGATGGATCAATGCGTATGTGCATTTACTACCGATAATTGAACAAAGTCACAATCAAGAATCGGTATCCATTACCAAGAATCGATGATCTGTTCGACCAGTTGCAAGGAGCACGATTTTTCTCGAAAATCGATTTACGATAAGGATATCATCAATTAAAGGTACAGGAAGAGGACATTCCTAAGACCGCTTTCAGAACAAGGTATGGCCATTATGAATTTACTATCATTCCATTTGGTCTAACCAATGCCCCAGCTGCATTTATGGACATGATGAACTAAATATGTAAGCCATATTTGGATAAATTCATGATTGTCTTTATAGATGATATTCTTATTTATTCTAAGAGCAAAGAGGAACATGCAGCGCATCTGCACGCACTTCTAAGTTTATTGAGAAGAGAAAAGCTTTATGCAAAATTTTCAAAGTGCGAGTTTTGGTTAGAACATGTACAGTTTCTTGGACATCTAGTTAATCACGAAGGAATTCATGTGGATCCCACAAAGATCGAGGCGATTACCAAATGGAAAACCCCTGAGTCACCAACCGAGTTTAGGAGTTTCTTAGGATTGGCCAGTTATTATAGAAGATTTATTCAAGATTTTTCTAGAATAGACATTCCCTTAACTAAGCTAACCTGTAAATCTATTAAGTTTGAATGTGGACCAAAAAAAGAAGAAGCCTTTAGAATTCTTAAACAAAGATTAACCCATGCACCCATATTAGCGTTACCAGAAGGAACTGAAGACTTTATAATCTATTGTGACGCTTCTAAATTAGGTTATGGTTGTGTGTTAATGCAACGTCAAAAGGTTATAGCTTACGCCTCTGGACAACTTAAGAATCATGAAGAGAATTATTCAACCCATGATCTAGAATTAGGAGCCATAATTTTTGCCCTTAAAATTTGGAGACATTACCTTTACGGTAGTAAGTTTACCATTTTCACCGACCATAAGAGTTTAAGGTATGTTTTCGGTTAAAAGGAATTGAATATGAGACAAAGACTCTGGATGGAGATACTTAGTGATTATGATTGTAATATTCAGTACCATGCAGGAAAGGCAAACGTAGTAGCTGATGCTTTAAGTCGAAAGTATCATGAAAAGCAAAAAAGAGTGCGTTCTCTTAAATTAAACCTGCAGGTAGATTTAAATGAGCAGATTAGAAAGGCACAAGAATCAGCAATCAAGGATGATACCGAAAAATTAAAAGGAATGATTAAGGAATTAGAACAAGGAACAGATGGAATTTGGAGATTCCATAAGAAAAGAATGTGGATACCTAAATTAGGAAACCTATGCCACCATATATTAGAAGAAGCCCATAAGTCTAAGTATACGATGCATCCTAGAAGCGATAAGATGTATCAAGACTTAAGAAAGAATTTCTGGTGGATAGGAATGAAAAAGGATATAGCAGCATATGTTGCAAAGTGTTTAACCTGTTCACAAGTTAAAGCTGAACATCAGAAACCCTCAGGATTGTTGCAACAGTTAGAAATGCCAGTTTGTAAATGGGAACTAATAACAATGGATTTTGTTACCAAATTGCCCAAAACAAGAAAAGGTAATGATACAATCTGGGTGATTGTAGACAGGCTAACCAAGTCAGCTCATTTCCTACCAGTGAAGGAAACTTTCAGTATGGAACAATTAGCTAAACTATATGTAAATGAAATAGTTTCATTACATGGAATTCCTTTATCAATTGTTTCTGATAGGGATAGCCATTTTACCTCTCATTTTTGGACAAGTTTCCAAAAAGCAATGGGAACCAAGTTGAATCTAAGCACCGCTTATCATCCTCAAACAGACGGACAAAGCGAAAGGACAATTCAGACAATGGAGGACATGCTTAGAGCTTGTGTAATTGATTTCGGAGGTAATTGGGACGATCACCTACCATTAATAGAATTTTCTTATAATAACAATTATCACACAAGTATTAATACTGCACCATTCGAAGCACTTTATGGACGAAAGTGCCGAATTCCAGTCTGTTGGGCAGAAATTGGAGAAAAGCAACTATCTGGACCTGAGATAGTACAAGAAACAACCGACAAAATCATTCAAGTCAAGGAACGACTGAAAGCAGCACGTGATCGACAAAAGAGTTATGCTGATAACAGACGAAAGCCATTGGAATTTCAAGTAGGAGACAATGTGTTATTGAAAGTCTCTCCTTGGAAAAGAGTGGTCAGATTTATCAAAAGAGGAAAGTTAAGCCCCAGGTATGTTGGACCTTTTAAGATTATTAAAAGAATAGGACCTGTAGCCTATCAGCTACAACTGCCAGAGGAAATGGCAGGAATACATGATGTATTTCATGTATGCAATCTCAAGAAATGCTTAACCGACGAATCACTGGTAGTATCTCTTAAGGATATAGAGGTAAATGAACAACTTAAATTTGTAGAAAAACATGTACAAATTGAAGACAAGAAAGTTAAGAACCTCAAGCACAAGAGATTAGTTCTGGTCAAAGTGAAATGGGACTCCAAAAGAGGACCAGAGTATACATGGGAGCTTGAATCAGAAATGCAAAGGAAATATCCACACCTGTTCCAGTAGATCTCGATGACGAGCTCTAAAACAAGGTGGGGAGGATATAACAACCCTCCAAAATAATTTTCGACACCCCTAATATATTTAAATATCCCTATATGTCCTAAAATATACCCCGTATGTGAAAACCGAGCCCCAAAATACAATATATAATTAAAAAATAAAACAAAAACAAGATTTAGTGGTCTCTCGCGGGACGCATAGCCTTTGGTTACCTTCTACGCGGGTCGCGACCGCCAAGACACCAGGCGAGCCCCTGAGCTGCCACGTGTCCCAGTCGTGTTGTGCCTAGTGGTCGACTCAGCAACCCTAGGGCCTACCCTAGGGAGCCTCGCGGGCAGCGAAGGCCTTGGCCGAGTTCTACGCGGGGCGCGACGAAGACGAAATCAGGCCCTATAAATAGAGACATTCGGCCTTCAGTCCCAACTCGCACCACATTTTTTCTCTCTCGAAAATTTACATAGTATAAGTTATTCTTGGGCATAATACCCCCTAAATAACGAAGTTCTGCCCCATTGTAAGTATCATAACCCCGGTTACGTATTAGATACGCTGCCCGATTGATCCAGGGTTCCGTAACGGCTGTCGTGGTTCTGCCCGACGTAGTCGTTGGAATGCCGTCTCGGGGATAGTATTACTAATGTAAATATTGGGTTATTATACTAACGCGTGTGCATTTGTGTATTTAATAGATAATCACCAGGAAATCCTTAAGGAAAACTCTAAGACAGCAATGTGAGTAATCTCCCTTTTTGCAAATTGTTTTTACAAAACCTCATATGATTAACATTATATTAAACAGTGATTGAGTATTTGTATTATACAATTATCGTCGGTATGTTGGGGTTTTGTAATCAAAATTTGTTACTACCTTGCGAGGAGTAACATGACCATAAGTCGGGTTGACAGTACCGTGGATGGTAATTAAGTAGATGGAAACAAATGTAATTGCGCGACCGCCCTCAATACTGTACAATGGTTTTACTTAACTTGATTAAACTGAGATTCACTCATCAGTATTTCCCACCGACAAAATGTTTTTAAAACGCGTTTCAGGTAACAAAATATGAAAGCCAAATAGAAGCCAGCTGGACAGCACTGAAGGCTTGGAAAAGTGGCAATAAAGTTACCTAAAATAAAGAGATGTTTTATTTAAATAAAATAGGGTTTATCTCTATAAAAATGTGTGTACTTGAAACTTGGGATTTTCTCATGTGTATAATATATTAAAAGCGTGGTATTTTACTCTGATAAAATATTTCCTAACTACGGTCCTGATGTAATTTCCGCTGCCAAAATGATAAACACCTGGATACAACCAAAACTGGCCGCGGCCGCCCGTTCCCGGGTTGTCAGGGGACGAGGTTGCGACAACAATCACAATCTCTATGAGACGGTCTTATTTTCAGTACTAACTAGTAACTGGAGCCGGTGGCCTAGTGACAGAGACAATGCCTCTAGAAACATCATTTATGGGGAGGTCCCAAATTCTATCATTGAAAAATGTAACATATTTGAGGTGTAGTGTAGTTTAATAGTAGGAGTAGCAAAGAGTGAAAAAAATCACATGTCTCAGCCCACCTTAACTATTCTGGGCTCCCTACCTATCGTAGGTGAAGTTTGGGGTTCTTTGAACTTTGTCACCTTCCTTTTTTGTTTCTTTATAATAACCGGGCCACCAAGGCACCAACTAATCTGCCTTTTTCCCTCGGTCCACAAACAAGTCCAATTTCAACCCATTTTTATTGTTAGTCCATTTAACATAATCTGAATTGATTAAGCATATACAAATTTTATATGAGAAAGTGTTACTAAAATATAGTGTTCTTAGAATATTTAGATTATTAAAATTTAAAAATGTTATAAGTAAAATTTTACAATGAAAATATAAAAATATTAAATAAAAAAATTTGATTTAAAATTTGTGAAGGAACAAGTAAATAAATTAGTTGATTTAAAAATAAATCAAGCACATTATGTGTGATACGTTTTATGTGATTAATGAGGTATTTATTTAAACAACACGTAGTATTGATATACAATTTAAATCATCAAACAAATAATGTAAATCTAAATATAATTTCATGCAAAATATAACTCATATGTAAAACATTGACGAACACTTGTGAATGAGTTGGCATCATTTTAGAACATAATGAGTAATTAAGTATCCCCCTATATTTTGATATGTGTTGTTTGCTTGTTGATTTTACATTTTGCATTAAGTTTCTCTTATGAAAACATATTTGAAGTTAAAAGTTGTTTATGAGTTTACGAATTTACATACTTTACGAGATCACAGATTTACGAGTTTGCATGTTTATGTATTTACAAGTCCAACGTATATGTTTTACACGTTACAAGATTTCGAATGTTTACAAATTACAAGCTTTAGATGCTTACAAGTTACCATTTTTGAATACTCATAACCTTTAAAATCATTTTATTACATTCGTACATGTATTATGTTAGTTAGTACATATTGTATGAGGATGACTACCAGGGCCGTCTCTGAGAATGATAAAAAAAAATTTGGGTCTCGGGCGAAACAAAAAAAATGGGCCCACTTATTATAATATAAACTCATTAGTTATATATATCAAGAAACCACAATACGACGATAATTATTACAAAACAAACCAAAAATAGTGTAGTTGATAAAATATGTTTATACACCCATGTACATATAAATATGTGATTCAAATTAGTGATGTTTTTAGGCATAACATGTTGCGTAATCTCACTTTATAAAACGTTAATATTCTTTTTAGAAAATGAATCGTTACAAAATCATTAACTAAAAATAAAAGTTAATCATCGGGTTTGAACTCACTACCTCAAGACTATAACCCAAAACATTAATCAATGAATCTTATAATCATCTTGTTAACAAGATCAAATTGTTAATTAATTAAGTGGATTAATAAATAAAATGCAAGAGACTAATAGTTGAAAATTGTTTAAATAAGAATGCAAGGGAAGGGATTAGAACCCGTGACTTTGGTTTGCAAATTTGAGTGTCTTAACTATTGAACTTGGTTCATTTTTTGTTATTGAACTCATTTATTAAGTATTTAAAATAACGGTGCCTACTTAAAAATCTAGGCCTTGAAATTTTGTCGGGCCCTGTAAACCCTTTGGGCCTTGGCGTCTGCCCGGGCTGCCTAGCCCTAAAACCGGGCCTGATGACTACATACACAACATTGTGACATAAAATGATGTGGCACCATTTATGACAGTGAGTAAAGTTCATGTAGTCTCATACTTATAAGTTTAACGAGCAACATGGTACATTACGTACGAAGAAAGAGGCGTATAGATTGTATCTAAGATAAAGTAAATGAACTGAACATTTTGCAAGGGGAATGGATTGTTGGATTTGCACACACATTTTTTCGCATGGATATTTGGGCTAGCTACCATGTGTCATCCACATTAACTAAAAGTGAACCATATGGATTTTGGGTACGCTCTTATAAAATGCTATGAAATGATTGTTATCTTATACAAGTTGATTTTCAAAGTTATCTTTTTGTGAAAAGAAATTTGAAAAAAATAGCCACTACGTATAATGCACATTTGATGCATTTAAGAAAATAGTTTTAGTTGTTCTACGGGATGGCCCGTGTTTGTACACTATACCAAGGCAATGTAAGATGAAATGTGATAAAATTTTATTAAGGTCATTACGGTGTACTAGGGCAATACAAGATGAAACTTGGCGATTTTTTTAAGAGCATTTAATAGCCATTAAAATTTTAATATGGGTATAAACATCCATCCACGTTGATGTTGACGTTGGGTATGTAATGGGGTTGTGGGATTCTCGGTTAAAGAAACTAGGTTGCTGATTGATGCGTATATTCCTCTGGTTGGTTATTTCTCAATTATCTAATATAACCACGTTCCGAGAAAGATTAACATACGTGATTGGAGGGTTTTGTTGAATCATATTCTCATTCGGTGTAACCTTATGGATAGAGATATTTATGTCTCCTTGGTTTTATGTCTAGTATGTTTCCTTTGGGTTGAGTCGGATATCCATCTCTATGGTGATTCCTATTCTATCATTGGGATTTGGAGCAAAATTGCTTCTTGGTTGAGTATTTGCTTTCCAGCGGATCCTTCTCCTTCTTTTCCTATGGATTGGCTTGTTTCGGCTCATTTGGTGGCGGCTAGAAAAGATTTAGTGGTTTCGGTTTTCTTTATCACTTGGTGTACTATTTGGAGGCTGAGAAACGACATTATATTCCAATCGAAAGTGGTTAAAAGGAATGTCTTTTTGACGATATTGTTCAGTTAACTTTTTTTTTTGGTTTTGTAGTCGTTCTAGTAAATGTCGTGTTACTTGGACAAAGTGGAGGACGAATCCTGTGATATATTTGTAAGCATTTTCTTTTTGGTCAGCTAGTTTCTTGCTAGTCGTGGTTCTTCGTTTTTTAATAATATGTTTTTTGCCACCGTTAAAAAACATTGATGTATGAGTCAGCTAACATGTGTCACTCACATTAATTAGTTGAACCATATGGATTTTAGGTACATTCTTATAATGCATTATGACATATCTGAAAATATCCTTTATACAAGTTGATTATAAAAAACTCAAAGCCTTTCATGAAAAGAACTTTGAAAAAAGACTAAGGGGCTGTTTGGCAACTTTTGAATGGTTAAGTGCTGAAACAGTAAGAGGTCTAAACCACTAAGTGCTGAACCAGTAAGATGCCTGAACCATTAAGAACCGGTATAATGCTTAATCGTTCAGAGGCAAATGTCTGACCAATTCAGATTAGAGGTCTTAACCATTCAGACTCAGTATAATACTTCACCATTCAGAGGCAAATGTCTGAACCATTCAGACATCTGCTCGCGAAACAAACAGTCTGAACCATTAAGTGTTGAACCAGTAAAACGTCTGAACCATTAAGAGACTCGATAAAAGGTAAACACAATACGAGTAATGCATATTTGATGCATTTCACAAAATTGTTCTAGTTGTTTTGTGGGATAATGCGTGTTTGTGCGGTGTTTTAGGGCAATGGAACATGAAACGTGACAAATTTCACTAAGGGCATTTAATAACCGTCACATTCTCAAGAGGTGTATAAACCCCCCATCCACCAATTTGAAGTAAAGCTTTAAATTAAACATTTATTTACAACCATCCACCAATTTGAAGTAAATGTTTGAACATTTATAAAGAGCATCTACTAGTGAGTAGTGTGTCACCACGTGCTAAAAAACACTATTTACATTGGTCATTTAGTGAGGTTGTTTACATTAGGTGGGCAATGTCCTTATATCGAAACATCTCTTGTAATACAGATTAATCTATAAACGAATTGAATACTCAAAAGGTATGCAACTTGCAATAAACGAATAAAAGAAAAGGATTTGTCGGTTGGATTAGGTAGGGGTGTTCATCGAATCGAATATCGAATTTTCGAATTATTCGAATAATTTTTATTTTCCCTTGAATTCGTATTCGATTCGAATTCGATTAAAACTTACTGAATTCGATTCGAATTCGTATTCGAATAAAAAACCCAATTCGTATTCGATTCGTAGTCGATTAAAAATTCGATTTAATTCAGATTCTTTAAAAACATGAAAAAAACTATCAAAATGAAACATAAATTTTAAAGCAGTCATAAAGCACGTTATCAAATTAAAAAGTTTAAATAAAGTACCATAAGTGTAAAATTCAAAACGAGAAGTTGAGAATAACCACTCCACATTACAAGTTAATATTTTTAGGGTTATAAATCTATTGATAGATTTGTTACTTAGATTTTAGTTATGGGCCATGTAATGGGTTTGGTAATGAGTAATTTTAATACTTGGAAAAAAGTTGAAAATAATTTATAGTATAGCTTAATAA
Organism: Helianthus tuberosus; assembly: GCA_030545235.1. Taxonomy (NCBI): domain Eukaryota; kingdom Viridiplantae; phylum Streptophyta; class Magnoliopsida; order Asterales; family Asteraceae; genus Helianthus; species Helianthus tuberosus. The sequence continues at coordinate 106,714,031 of CM060417.1, forward strand.
ATGTTATATATGCATTATATATAAAAATAATAAATAAAAATGTATAGTTTCTATTCGAATTTCGAATCGAATCGAATTTGAAATTATAAATTTGTATTCGATTCGTATACGATTTACTTGACTCGAATTGAATCGAATTCGAATTCTTTTAATCGAAACGAATTCTTGATAATCGAATCGAATTTAAACGAATTTCGAATTTTTCGAATTCGAAACGAATTCTGAACACCCCTAGGATTAGGGGAGTGGGGTGGTCATCACTCATCACTCACAACATCCAATCAAGTTTCTCCATGTCATCAACCATTATTCTATTACTCACAAGCTTGTTTTAGTGACTGTGGTCATCACTAATGGTGGAATTCCATCACTCATAATTTTTTTTAAATTATAAATTAACAATAAAAACTAAAATTATAAATTTCATTTAAATAAAACATAAATTACATAAAAAGAACTAAACATCGGAAAAAAAAACTTAAATTACACGGATGGGTTTGAAATGGTGGATATTGTTGGGTTTGAAAGGGTGGATATTGTTGGGTTTGAAAATGTGGGACTTGGTCGGGTTCGTCTTGCAACCTAAAGCGCGTCGGCTCGCCAAGATTCGCTCGAACCTTGGGTCTTACGGGATTTTTCTTCGTACCCGAACCTCTTTTCTTCGAACCCGAACCTCTCTTGCTTGAACCTTCCATCTTTGTTGTAAAATTATTTAGCTTGAGTTGGAGATTTTTTTAAATTGAATTGGAGAATTTTTGGATTGAGTGGGAGGAATGTTTGGTTGATTTTATATAAAAAAAACCTTCAAAAAATTAAACCCCAACGTTCAAAATACCCCAAACGGACAAAATGCAACGGTACAATTCGAAAGTTCAACGCGTGGAAAACATAACGCGTTTAACAGTTCACGCGTGAAGAAAGGTAGTGGCGGCAGTGTGCTTTTGGCCATCACTCGTGATGGTGGTCCATCACAGAACCACCCCCATTCCCCTTATAGTAAAGAAAAAAGGTCAAATACAAAGTATCTTATCGTACAAAATGTACGAATGGAGTGGAAAAGTAAAGAAACGCGGTGACAATTTCATAATTATTTTACTCATAGGGTAATTATCAAAATTACTCTACAAATGATCTTGTATGGTAAATTTGAATATGTAAGGCAATTTTGTAAAATGATCTTGTAGGGTAATTTTGATAATTACCCTACGAGTAAAATAATTACGAAAATGTTACCGTATTTTTTTACCTTTTCACTATATTCGTACGTTGTGTACGATAAGTTTATTTGTACATGATCTTTTACTCTTATAGTAAAATGTGTCATACGAAATTAGAAGGAAACAGTCCAACTTGATAGAAACGATAACCTATTCTACATAATGCACCATAAGAGATAGAACCAAGTCGTATGTGAAGTATCGAATGATTTAGATTTATAAAGTAGATATATCAATAATTTGTACTAGACTAAAATAAATAATTTTTAATATGGCTTAAAATCATATCAATTAGTTGGATTGTTTCCTTCTAAATTTTATACATGATTGATGTATTTAAAGTAGATATATCAATAATTTGTACTAGACTAAGACCATGCGTAATGGTTGATGCCTCCCATGGGGCTTTTTTCGTCACATCTACATCATAATGCCCCTTAAAAATTGTGTAATGGTTAATGCCCTCATTCCATTATTACTTTACAATTTTTTTTTCCTCATTGGACATTATACTAGAAATGTCCCTTCATCTTCATGCCCATATAAAGCCCATAGAGGTAGTGTTGGGGGCATTATCAAGCCACTTCACGCCCCTATAATGCCCATTACTTATGGTCTAAAATAAATAATTTTTAACATGGCTTAAAATCATATCAATTAGTTGGATTGTTTCCTTCTAAATTTTATACATGATTAATGTATTTAAATGATTATAAATTTTTTTAAAAACAACCTATTCTATTTCTATATAAATAAATTTAAAGATTATAAGCGTTTAGTGGATAAAGGCTTGGTTGGAAAAATGGAAAGACAACCGATTCTAAATTTAAAGATTAATGCAATGTTTTAAAAACCGGTTTTTAAATCAAACCGGATTAGGCTAAAAAATGGTTCAACCGGTTGAACCAGCCAGGTTGTACCGAGTGGTTCAACCGTGTTGACTAACTAACTCTATAATTTCATAAATTACAACATCAACTCAAAAGTTAATCCAAAAATGCATGATTACATATTAAAAGATGATCCAAAAGTAAATCATAATAAACAATAATCCAAAAGATAATCGAAAATCATTCAATTTTCCAACAAGTTCTTTTAAGTGAAAGTGTACGATATGTTTAAGTCATTTGGGTGTTGAATAAAGTTCACGATCGCATAAAAGATGAAATTCACTATTATCAACATCCACATCAACTAGAGGATAACTATTTTCCTTTCATACAATATTAAATAAGAACTTTTAGTTACGAATAATCATAATATATAAAAATTACGTAAGATAAGTAACATATATAATAAAATAAGTAACAACCAAAACTAAAATAACCCTGAGCCGGTACCGGTATTACGTTTCAAACCGGTATACCGGATTTTACCGCCGGTACAAACCTTATGCCGTTTCACTTATTTACCGGGGCGTTTCGTACCGGATTTACATCTGGAAACGGTAATACCGGTATAACCGGCCGGTATTTACCGGTTTTTAAAACATTGGATTAATGTATTTAAATAATATCCATCATTTGTGGTCTAGTGGTTAGACCATCCGTAATGGGAGTGGTCTCTTACAAATTTTCAGCCAAACATGCCCCATCTCGTCCCAGCCCCACCCCCCATGGCGTGTTTGGGCGTTTTTCGCGAAAAAAATCGTTCCAGCGTGTTTTGAAACACGCTAACTTTGCACGAGTTTTCAAATTTTTGTCCAATCATCCTCCATCTTCCTATTCTTTATCCAATAAGATTTTTTGATGTTTTTTGTTTTATTTGATTATATTACATCTCATTTAACATAATGCCCCACATCCCCACTACACCCCTTTTGTAAAAACGCCCAATAATGCCCCATTGCTGACTAGGCTGCCACATGGCGCAAAACGCCCTAGGGTGGGGCATTATTTACCCTAACGACTACGCATGGTCTTAGAAAGACTTTGTTCTCCTTATAGACCCAAGTTCAATCCCCACTAGTGTCACATTTGATGGATAAAAGCAATGAAGGCTAGTTCCCCCAGACCCTAGATCAAGAGTTCAAGCGCGAGGCACCCGGGTTTTAGTCCATCGTGCGTTACGCCAGAGGGATTCTCTCTTGTGGCGGCGCAAGCCCCTGCCTCTGGCGGTGGGTGGTATGGTTTCCCAGGGCCGTTGGCCAAACTTTAACGCTAGCGTGGGCACGGGTAAGACAACATAGTATGGCCAGAATAGGGTTAGAGCACTCTGTCTGTTTAGGAGTGTGTGAGATCTCTATGCGTACGAACCATTTTCAAGGGTCCAAGACAAATTTTAAAATTGGGGTCCTCTAGAACTTTTTAATGTTAAATTGGGGCTGGAAAAATTCCAAACACCCCGGAAAAATTCTTGATTAGATGATAAGAGTTAACGGTGACAGAGAAGCATAAATTAATGTTTTAGTAATCTACAGTTTATAAAAAAAATATATAATTAGTTTATGAAGGTTTAATCCTTATATGGAATAATGAATCAGAATCAGAAATTGAAGCCATGGAAACCTTGAAGTATTGACTCGTGAATCAGAAACTCCAATTCATAGTTAAAAACATCGATTATTATGAGTTAGAGCTGTGAGTTTGTGAGAGCAGAGAGGATTCCGATATTCGAAATATTTGAGAGTTAGACGCTCAAAATAATGGAGTGATACTAACGGAAGAAAATTTTTAATTTTATAATACCTTTTTACTTTTTAGTGATAATTTTTTAACTTTGCTTTCAAGTAATTTCCTGCTTAGCAAAAACTTTTACAAATCTTGAATTATCTTATTAAACTTTGTTTTATTGTAGATGAGTTTATAAACTTTACAAAACAATTGTGAAGTTTTTTCCAATATTTTTTCATTAATTTACTTAATTTATTATTCTTATTGACATTCATTTTTGATGAATGGAGAACACATAACATAAACATATAATTAATTATACTAGTTTTTATACAACTAGGTTTAAATAAGTTCGCTGCGAATTTATTTTGTTATTTAGTCTGTGTTTACATGTGTTTTGAAATCACTACAAGCGTGTTGCGAACGGAACTGCTGAAAAAATAAAAAGAAAATGTAGAAAAAAACATTAAAAGATAACTAAAAGAAAATCAACCAAAAAAGTTGTATGGTGACGATGTTGTTCATATCAAAATCCGTGGTCAGAGATGAGCAAATTGATTTGGGTACCGGTACCAAATTTGCCAAACCGAAAGATCTTAAGTACCAATTCGGTACCGGCTTTTAGCGTTCCTGGTACCGGTTCACTACAGTTTTTTACCTTCATCTACCGGTACCGTAACCAGTATTTCGGTATCAGTACCGATTCTGTATCGGTTGGCACCGAGCTCATCCCTACCCCTGAAACTAAATAAAGAAAAAATTAAAAGTTGAAGAAAATCAACAAAAAAAAATTGTACGATACCGTTATTCATACGGTAACCGTGATCAAGGATGAGCAAATGGTACCGGGTAGCAGCACCGAATTTCCCGAACCAAAAGATTTCCAATATCAATTCGGCACCAACTTTTGGTGTTTTCTGTATTAGTGTCGGTTCTACCTTCATGTAGTGATACCGAACAGGACCGTACCGGTATTTTCGATACCAGTACTGGTTCGATACCGGTTGACACCAAGCTTATCCTAACCCATGATATTGAAAAACAGGATTAAAGTTAAAATGTATAGAAAATAACTACTATTATAATATTAAAATAAAAAAGTATTAAAAAAACTATATATTATTATAATATTAAAATTATAATTATAATTATAATATAATATTAATTAATTAGTTAATTGTTAAAATATATATATATTAAAATATTGAAAAAAGATTAAAGTTAAAAAGTGAAGAAATAACTATTATTATAATATTAAAATAAAAAATATTAAAAGCTATATATTATTATAATATTAAAATTACTATTTATTTCAATTCGTTTATATATTAAAGTTAAAAAGTAAAGAAAATAACTATTATTATAATATTATAATAAAAAGTATTAAAAAACTATATATTATTATAATATTAAAATCACTACTAATTTCATTTTGTTTATATATATATATATATATATATATATATATATTAAAATATTGAAAAAAGGATTAAAGTTAAAAAATAAAGAAAATAACTATTATTATAATTATAATATTAAAATAAAAAAGTATTAAAAAGTTATATATTATTATAATATTAAAATCACTATTCATTTGAATTGAATTGGTTTATTAATATATAAAATTTAATATTTTCAGGACTTCATTTCACACGACTAACAATGTATGCGATACCAATTTTTATCCATCCAGCACAAATTATGTTAAGCAACTAGTTTTTGCCCCGCCCGCGTTACGGGGCAATAAGCCGAATATTTTTCTCTCATAACATGTGTGTCTGTGTTTCGGTTACTTGTACATACTACTCATAGCACGATCTCAAAAAAAGTTACATCGAGTCAACCAATTAAATAAAAAACACTACCATACTTTTACTAAAAAACTAAAACGATGGAAAGACTATAATTTTAAACTGGGAGCAAAATTGTAATTTTTCAGTACAAATAAGCATGTACCAGACATGCCTGAACGAATAAAAATTACACCTATGCTCGCTCGCGTTGCAGGGCGTTAAATCAAATATTTCTTAGTTTCATAACATATATGCATGTATTTAGGTTACTTGTACATACTACTTATAACACGATCTAAAAAAATACATCGAGACAACCAATTAAACGAAAACACTACCATAGTTTTGCTAAAAAAAAATTAAAACAATAATAGGTCTGTAATTTTGAGCTGGGGTAAAATACTAATTTGTCAGGACCAATGAGCGAGTGTTAGACAACTGCTTGACACAATAAAAGTTACATTGAGTCAACCAAGCAAAATACAACAGTACTATAGTTTTGCAAAAAAAAAAAAAAAAAAAAAAAAGAAAGTAAAACAATGGCAAGATCATAATTTTTAACTGGGGGAGAAATCGTAATTTTTGAAATGGGAGCAAAATCATATTTTTGAACAGAGGGCAAAATCGTAAAGATATTTTGAACTGGGGGCGAAATCATAATTTTAAACTGAGGGCAAAATAATAATTTTGAGCTATGGGGGAAAACATAATTTTATTTTGAACTGTGGGAAAAAACGTAATTTTGAGTTGGGGGCAAAATCGCAAATTCGAGCTAGGGGCAAAAACATATTTTTATTTTGAAGGGGGGGGGGGGGGGGGTAAAAGCGTAATTTTAGACGGAGGGCGAAACCATAGATTTAAACTTGGAGTAGAATTAGGAATGGGGTTTTGAACTGAGGGCAAAAGCGTAAATTTTGAGCCAGAGCAAAAATATAATTTTATTTTGAATTAAGGGCAAAAACGTAATTTTAAACGAAGGACGAAACCGTAATTTTAGGCTGGGAATAAAATTAAATTAAAAATGGGTTGATCCAATAGGGAAGTGCCAGGCAAGCTGCCTGGCACTATTCCCTCAACTCCTTTTTGTATATGTAGGATAATATTGGGTTTAATTTAAATATATATATATATACTACTTTAATAAGCATATAGGAAGGGCAAGAATGGTCATTTGCCATTGTACAAGCATTTCAAGCCCATTGTACAACCATTTAAGCATAAATGTGTTGAAAATTTTTCTTTAACACGCGGAGCCGCATGGATTCTAACTGGATCTCTTTGACCCGTTTTACCTATTATGGATCCAATATAAAGTTTCTTTCACTCTTTCTAAACCCTAAATTTGTGACAACTGTGTTCTGTAATCGATGTACGATGTAAAACAATGATGATTATTAATAAAACAATGTTCTTTGGTGTTATTATATGTGTTTTGGTGTTTCTATGTGTGTATTTGTGTTTGGTGATTTTTCAATTCGATTCGATTCCGATTGCAAGCCTTAAATCGCGTTCTGGAAGGTTATACGCAAACTGGTGCGTAAACGCAGTCAGTATAACATGACAAACACTCTGGAATAGTGACATAGGCTTAACATACCTTAAATAACCTTCACATAACTTAGAAATAAGTTTTGAATGGTTTGGTGTGTCGAAATCCACTTTGTTCGATCACAGGGACTATATGTGTCAAACTGCGAAACTATGCCGATTTGTATAGTAACGAACATTCCGGAACGTGACCATAAGTTAAACATACCCTAAATATCCTTTACATAGCTTAGAAATAGGCTTTGAGGGGTTCGGTGTGCTAAAATAAACTTTATGCTCATTCAGGGACTAAAAGCGTCAAAAAGTGCATAAGTTTGCATTTTCGCGCATAACTTAAGTTCTGAATACATCCGGACATCCAAAAAATTATGTAAGCATTAAAATATTTTATTTTAGTGTTTGGCATGATAAAATTCCATTCGTCGCTTAATTTGGATCGTTCTTGCGTTCGTTACGACTTCCGTCGTAATTAAGCGAATAACGCAACCGTACAACCAAATGAACCGACATCCGAGATGTTTTTGAGCATATTTTAAGTTCCCTATACTTTAACTTTATTTTAGAGCCTTGAAATGGGGTTAACGGGGCTTAAAAGTGCCAAAAATCAAGTTTTACAAGTGCAGGGACCATTTTTTGAAATTTCTGGCAGATTCAATGAACCTAGTCCATTTTGAAGTATTGGTGGTTTTAACCCATAGTTTTGCAAAACCATGGGCTGGTATTCAATGAACATAGTCCATATTAGGGGCTCCCATGGTTTTAGAAAACCATGAGCACACATGTAAGGTCCAGATCAAAGCTCAGTTTACGATAAACGATCTTAACGGTTCAAGGAAATCTATAAATACCCCATGATCTCAACCCCAAAAACCCACACCTTTGAAATCTGAATTTGTTCTCTAAGTTGATGTGTTTAACACTTCATACCTTAGAATATTCGGATTCAAAACTTCCATTCTTGGACCCGTTGTAAGTGTTCTTTCGTTCTTTTCATTCGTTTTAGCGTTAAAGTCAAACTGCGTTTGACTTTCTACATTGACCAGTTTATGGTCAATGTGAAGTTCGTTTGAACTTCATAACGTGAGCGTAATCACGATGGTTATAGTCCCTTGTGACTATACCTACTGATTACCACGTTATCTAGGCTCAGTGACGAGTCGTAGTTTCGGCCAAAATGCGCATTTACGCGTATTTTGTAACCAAACTACTTGTGGGTATCAAAACCGTTTGTTTTGATACCAAACCTGTTTTCAAACCTTGTTAAACATGTTCTAACATGTTTAGCTCGTCACTTTTAGTTTTGTGCTTGTCTAGGGTCGTAAAGGTAAGCGATCTAAACAATCGCTTATACTTTCGAACCTGACCCGTTTGGGCGATCATTAGGATCCGACCAAACACATTAGGTGACCATAGTGTATAGGGAATAACCTTCCAAGGTTATACCTTATGGTCGCTTCGTTTAAGTAGTTTTATGATAGGTAGTTTATATGCCTTAGGTAAATTACCAAAAATGCCCTTTTACGCCAAAATTTATTTTAAGCATATGTAACATAACCTTTGGTATCTAAATTGATTAGACAACAATATTAAACATGTTGAGGCATATTTTACTTATCATAGGACTAGTTAGGCGTTCCGAACGCGTTTCACGCGAACGACGCGTTAAAGTAGCATAAGCTACCTTAATGGGTCGCGATGGGTCGAAAGCACTTAGGTTAGGTTTCATTTAGGATGTAGGCCTTGTTAAACCATATCACATGAGTTCCAAAACTCATTTGGGTTACAAGACCTCATTCTGTCCGATCTTCCGATTTAGGCGTCTATTGTTTGACTAGTGATTCAATTACTAGGTGCTGCTTGATTTCTCTGGTTTACTCGAGTTTGTGGAAGTACTATTGATTGAGGATACCTTGCACTACATGTGAGTACATAGTTCCCCTATTTTACTGTTTTCAATTGTTTTGGGGTGATTCATATGTACAAAATGTTTTCAAGGTTTAAACGATGATTTCAAAAACGAATAGAACGATTTATACTAAACTATTAACGATTTTGATAATGTGAACAAACTTGTTGGTTGTATTTACATAACGAACGACATTCATTAGCATTGATTAAGCCGACCAGTATTAGGTTATGGTACCATAGGATATGACAAATCCCGTTATTGCACTGTACCCATGGTTATGTGTGGGTGTTGTGGGTAACGACTGAATCTGATGATTGTTAACTTACCCTTTGGAGGTTTGTTAATGCAAGAACGAGTTGAATGATGAACGAGTCACAAAGGTTTGAATATTATTAACGAGACGACCATATATAAGTTTTCACAATTAAAACGAGGACGATTTAAACGATTTAAATGAGTAAACGATTTGGGAATGATGTTAAACGATTTGGGTAAACGATTGGTTTATGACTAGCGTTTAGATAACGGGACGGGTGTAATGTGGTGAAAACATGGTAGATACGCCGCTGGTACTTCTTATATATAAGTGTTTTCAACATATTACATACCGTGGCGTTATTTAGTTCACTTGGGTAAACGATACTGAAACGATGTCACTCAACGATGTTTTCGAAATAATGTACGAGTTTTATTAACGACTTTATACGAGATGTTTTACAAGATGGTTTTCTAAAAACAAAAAGCTTTTGGGTTAAGAATCATGGCTACGAAATTTTATAAATTTTAATCATCTCGATTTGAGTTGGTTAATCATGTTGCAATATTATACACATTTTAAAAACAAGGTTTTCGAGGTATTGCAATATAAGAATACAAGCCATGATTCTGATACTCTTATAAAACCTATGTACTCGCCAGCATTTCTTTGCTGACTTTGTTTTTACATATGTTTCAGGTGTTGTTGTTTGATTGATGTTCTAGGATGCATGCGTCACATAGGATCTGGACGAGGCCTTAGTGACATAATATCTATGATAGACGATATAAAACTTGCTGTTCTATGTTAAAACAATGTTAATGTTTAATATTATCAATAAAACGAAACACTTTTTGTATCCATGGTTATGAAACGATAATTCTGTTACAACACTCCCCGATGTTTCCGCCACGCTTTGTTGTTTTACGTGGTCGGGGTGTGACAAAATTCATTTCATATCCACACAGCCGCTCCTCCTTCTTTCTCTCTCTGGTGATTTTCAATTTAGGGTTTCACGAGATCTGTGGTATGAGCAAGATCTCACCAGATCCAACAATGGTGTGGTGATCTCAGGCGATATATGTGCTTCAGTTTTGTTAACCATCTCCTCCCTTTCTCCAGGCGATTCTAGGGTTTCTTTATCAGTCGCTTCAAGATCTACGCTTCCTCAGTGATGAATCTCTCTAGATCCGACACCAGACCGACTGGTTTGACCGCTCGGTACCTTCCTTTTTACCATATCTTTTTTTTGTTATTTGAATCAGATATGTGTAATATTTCAGATTACCTGGTGGTTGTGGGTGGAAGATGGTGGCGATGACACAAATCTACCGTTTGAAGTTGAAGGTACTGGCACTTTGTGGGTGTTCAAATTAAAGACACTCCCAATGTAAGTTTTATTTTTATTTTAGTGTTTTTTTCTGCTATTGTCGTTATCAAGTTGTTATATGTGTTTATAAAAGTTTAATGATTTGACCTAAAAATGTTACTTTAGAGATCCGATCTGGCCTAGATATTTATCACATGTTTTTTTTACATGTAATTTCTAAAAGCTACATTTTTCTAAAAAACTAAAATGTTTAATAAAGTAAAGATGCACATGAGATTTGTGGTTGTTAAATAATGTAGCTGTTGTTGGTGATTTTTTCATCATGCTGATTTGTAACATAGTGAACTAACATTGTTAATTTCAAATTTGAATATGAAAGTTAGAATATTTAAATATTTAAAGGCAGAAGTTGACCTTTTTGTTTGATTCTAGATTTGAGAAATCTGATTAGGACATTGATGACATGGGAGTTTATGTGCAAAGCGATTGAGCCGATACATGGACATGAAGCTACCGCTTCTTGTTGCGTTACGACGTGTGAGAAAGAAGCTCTTGCTGTTGCTGCTGCTATGGAAAAAGGCACCACCCACCTGATCGGAAGGTATTTTTGTTAATATGTTATTATTAATGGTATATTTTTTTTCGTAGAGCATAATACGTCAACAACTTTTTGATATATTGTAGAGCGGTTATAAATCTTAGTTAAGAAAACGAGCTTCCTGCTGTTTATGTTGAAAGCTTTGAGAATCTCCCTGGTAGAGGTCTTTATGCTACATTATCTAGCAATCAGGTATAGCCAAACTGAATATTTGGTATTCTTTAATTTAGGCCCGTAAACGAACCAAATGTTCGTGAACTTGTAGCATGTTATAGTAATGATTAATCATTTATGTGTTACAAGAGTTTTAGTTTTGAAGAAGACGGGGACTATTGAGAAGGGACAAGAGGCGATACGGATGCTTGACAAGAACGCTAAGGTGGTTGAGGCGTTACAAAAGGAACTAGAGAATGCTCGAGTTCAGATTCAGAGTGTTGAGCATGCATATGTGATTACAAACTATTTTAACTTGCACATTTTATATCTTTACATTTTTTATTATCTGGCTTACAATGCTGAGTAATAATCTTTCAGGACCCTTGAAAGGATTTGGAACATAAAAGAATCCCTTTATTTTGTTTGTGTGGATATATAATCACAGCATCTTACCAGGTAATTAAAACTTTGGTTTTTGGTTTATTCAGGTTTCGGTTTTGTTAATTCGGTTTACAAACTCAATGTTCCTGTTGTTTGGGTTAAAGGGCTGGATATATGAACAGTTTTTCACTGCTACTAAGCCCGGAACCGGCATTGTTATTGCTGTAAAAAAGCTTCATCAAGAATGTTTTCAAGGTCACAGGGAATGGCAGGTGAGACTCTTTAGTTTTTGTTTTATTTTTGATAGGTAAAATATGTAAAAAAAAAAAATAGATAATATATCGCTTAAAAAATGGGTCGAATGATTTTTTGGCTTAAAAAATGGGTCGGATTCTTTTTTGCTAAATAAGAAACAGGTCTGCTTTATCACTAAAAAGGAAGCGGGTCGAATGCTTTATCGCTCAAAAAGAAGCGGGTCGAATGCCCATTTACTTAAAAAGAAGCGGGTCGAATGCCTTTTTACATTTTATTTGTATTGATTCCTTTATAATATATGAATTTGCCTGGAAATCTTTGTTTTGTGTAGGAAACTCCTTTAGAAGCCTCCAAAGTGCTGCTTTTTAGGCGCAATTTGTTTCGCTGGAATTAATGGTCTCATTGACCCGGTTGAAATGTAACATAATAAATGCTGAAGTATGGACACATAACACATTGGCCGCGTTTATAGTCCAAGTGACCATTGATGAATCGGGTTTAGCCATTACTGAGCCCGATAGACTCTTGGTTACAAAGCAAATGCTTTGCAAATGCTTTGCAATGTGCTTAAAGGCCGCAACAAAGCTTGGGAAATGAACCCGTGGTCTTTCATTGTGCTTATTCACACTGAGCGATGGTTGCGCTAGATGATGCTTGATGATCTTGACTATGAACAAGACAGTGTTTATTCAATAATGGTTTTAACTTTCATCAACGTTGATATCATGATATGAGAACTTTTTAGTTATTTGTTGTATTTTATGTAGCAAAAATGGCTGGAAAGGGTGGGAAGGTTCTGTTGGCTAGAAAAACACCTGCAACCGTAGCTAACAAGGAAAAAAGATAAGAAGACACAGATGTATCACTCTGCTAGAGCAGGTCTACATGTATGCAAACCCTAGCTATTTCATTGCATTACCTGATTTATTGATTTTATTAGTTGTAGTTTTTTCACATTTTATATTAAAGATTTAGTCGAACTGACTGAATGTTTAGATGGTTGATTGACCTAATGTGTTATTTGTTTCATTACACCAATTTGTAAGCGCTTATTGCATAAACAGGATTACGTGCAACTCAAGTGTTGATTTATTATTGCTAATTGTGATTAGTGTACTGTTCTTTTAGCAGGTTTAATGGTGGCGTGTTTGTGCTGGTTCGACAAAGCCAGAAAGCGAAGGTGACGACTAGGGTTTCGAAGAAAAAAACTCATGATTTTCAAGGTTTTAGTTAAAACTCATGATTTTGAAGAAAAAAAATTGAATATTGTAAAAAAGGCTAGCCTAGGTCGGTTCGCCAACCCACCCACCTTGTCAAATTTTGGTAATGGGGATTTTATGTGAACTTTTGCAGTGTCGTTGCATCAAATCGGTCTATTTTAGAAATTACCAGCACAACGTAATCAATTTAATTTTAAAACTTAAACTGTTATATTTGCTTATTTAATACATTGTTTTCTTACACTGGGGACTATGAAGATACAATGAACTGGAATTCTTAAAACGTTTTCACCAAAGAAGGGTTCAAGATTTAGCTGAAACATTGAATTTGGAATTCTTAAAAGGTTTTCACCAAAGAAGGGTTCAAGTTTTAGCTGAATCTGGTGCTGATCTGATAGCATTTGATACGATGCCAAATACGCTAGAAGCACAGTTCACACAGGTTGAGGTTTTGTTCATTTTCGGTTCAATTTTTTTTTTCTACAGAATAGTGAGTTGTGGGTTAATTGTTATTTTACGAGTCAAGTTGTAAACGAGTTTGGAAGGTGCTTGGAGTTTATCGAAGTACGTGTGGAGATGCTTGGCTTGTGGTCAAGCGGGTCAAACTATCTAACCAAACACGAGGTGAGGTATAAACACCCACACCCGAACTATTTTATTATTTAACTTTGTGTATATTCTGATAGTTATCTATCGCGGATCACATAGTGGTCAAAACGAGCCTAATCAACCTAACAGACTTTTGATGTACATCTATTGCGAATCATAGTGCTGGGATCTTTCAAAGTGTTTACTTGATTTTTTTTGGTCTCTGAGTTAATCATAGTGTTGTTGTTGCCTATGTAGTTAAAGGCGAACACACATAAGGCGAGGTCGGATGCCCAAACTCCTTAAACACACAAAAGACAAGTAGTGCAATTCGTCCATAGTTGTATTGCGTATTTTGCAAGTTCGGTACCGCTTTGTTTTTTTGTGATCAAAAGTTATATGGAAAGTTAAAATGGAGTAGAAATGTGTTTCATAATAATGGAAAGTTAAAAGTTTTAGAGTCAAAAGTTATAATAGACTATGTTTTCGTGATTGTTAAGACTTTGTTGTGATCATTGATTTTGGTATGCTATATGGTTTTGTTGTGATCAAAAGTTATATGTTTCCACCATCGGAGAATGAAACAATGGAAATGGGGTTCTATATTTTTTAAATTTATTATAAGGTAATGGGTATAGGTATTTTATTTGAATTTTGATAGTTTGCTATAATGTTTACAACTATGGATGAGCATGGTACGGTCGGTACCGAAAATATTTGGTATTGAAAAATAAGTAAAGCCGGTATCGGTACCAAAATATTGGTACCATACCGAATCGGTACCGATTACAAAAAAACGGGAAAATGGGTGTGGTACCGAAAATTAGTTTATGGCATAAAAGGAATGCATCAGAAAGAGTCATTAAGAACTAAGGTAGCGTTCATTTCACATAAAATAACATATCACGAGAGGATTGATAAACTGACATAAAACGAGTATCGCGTTGTAAATTGTTGCTCCTGCCTCATAGGGCTGACTTAACCAATTTTTAGGGTGTAAATAAAAACAAATGTTTAGCTAAAAACCCTCTTGATGACAACAATAAACTAAAATATTTATAGTTTACGAAGTTATAAAAATATATATTTTGGTTTATATACGCATTATATGTAAATGGCCTTTATAGTTGGAGTAAAAAAACAATTACCATTACCTTCCTAAGGCCGGTCATTTTAAAGGAAAAAACCTAGAATCACACAATTTTCTTTGTTTTCTCCTGAAGCCGGTAACCGACCGTCACACAAAAACCACCAAACGACATCATGAAACCACCTATTATATTTTGGTTTATATACGCATATATAAGTTTTTGTATTTAGGATCTTTTTATCATCTATTATATGTATTTCTTTGATTACATACATGTTAAAAGTAGTTTACATATGTTTAATTGCCAAAATTATATATATGTGTCATAACTAATTACATATATGTAAAAAAAACTAGTTTACATATGTGTAATTATAAAATTACATATAAAAAATGATAAAATTACTCTTAACATGTATGTAATTGTAAAAATACACATAATAAATGATAAAATTATGCTAAACATAAAAATATATAAATAAAAAGATTGTTTATTAGGAGTTCTGCGAGTTCTGTAAATATTTATGGTTCTGAAATGATCCTGGCCCTATATATATATATATATTAAGGACTCAAAGTTTAGCAAATTGCAAACCACATGGACGCATGTATCAATTTTTTTGAAAATAAAAACTCAGGTTGATTTTTGCAAGATACCACAAGGAAACAAATTACACTTTACCAACGGGGTGATGGTTTATTCGCAAAGACAAAGTTTTTAAACACTTGGGTTTGAAAGGGGATGCCTTGGATTCAAGTCCAACACACAAGATGGATTAAAAAAATTTGTCATTTAAAAATTAAATGACTTAAAAATACATATTAAAATGAAATTCTTAATGATTCATTTTGATTTGGCTCACACAATCTATCAACTAAATATATATATATATATATATATATACATATATATATATATATATATATATTTAGTTGATAGATTGTAAAGTGTAATTTGTTTCCTTGTGGTATCTTGCAAAAATCAACCTGAGTTTTTATTATAAAAAAAATTGATACATGCGTCCATGTGGTTTGCAATTTGCTAAACTTTGAGTCCTTAAAGCACACATTGTTAGTTTTAGACACTGGAAATACTATTTTACCCTTATTTCTTTTTAGTTTATGTCCTTATACTTTATAACATGTTTTTCTCTACATCTCTATGTTTTACAACTTTTTTACCCGCCAAATTCAAATGCACCCGTTCAATATGCGTCCGTATGGTTTTAAATATTTCTCAACATCCGTCCCTATGCTTTACAAGTTTTTTCCCTCCAATTTCAAATGTGTATTATGTTAACTGTGACACTCGACAATTTCACGTTAACATCAGCATAAACTCCGTCATCTTAATTATTCGTTCATACATTTCACTTAATTAGGATCGATTAAGTGTGTCAGTTATTGCACAAACAATCATCTAACGATAATTCAGAGAATTACCAGATCACACACGAGTTTGTCCTCGAACATTGGTGAACTATCAAATAATTTTCCAAAGATTTAAGTATAATATAATTTGTGTGAAATTACCTGACATGTGATGTTATGGTTAGGTGATTTAGCACACTAGGTATTTCGTCAATTTTTGTGAAAACGCATACGTTTATGCGTAACTATGTGCTAGTAACTTTTTTTATAAAAAGGTTCTCATAAAAATAAGTATTAGGCTTTATTTATTTAGAGACTTAGACTAAATAAATTTATAATTGGTCCACATGGTAAGCCATGTTTAATTTAAAAAAAAAAAAGAGTCCATGGATTACCAAAACCCATTAGAAAGTGCACACCCCAAACTCTAAGTATTTAAACCTATTTTTCTTCTTTTCTGTTCATTTTCACAAAACCCTAGCCTCTAAATCCCTTTTTTTGGTTAACATAGTTGCAGAAATATGACCATTTATGAAGAATTAACCATTGGATCATTCTCAAATTTGGATTGAAGCTTCAAGAGACATAGGCGATCAAATTCAACGGTAGGTTTATGAACTTGAGTTCTAGAAGTAGGTTGGTGGCAACAAGTAGTGGTGATGGTAGAGCTCGACGATACGGATGCGTAGCCGCTTGAATCACCTCAATCTGTAACACCTCGCAAATTCGTGTCCGATAATGTACTGACACATGTCCATACTCTCATTTGTGCCAAATATGGGCTGAGAGGGACTAATTATGACAATTATTGAAAGTATGAATGTGGAGGGAATGGAAGTGTCAACATGCTATTTTATAGCCTTTGAGTGACCTGTGCGGACCGTATAGCCCTTGGGCTTACGGACCACAAACATATTGATTTTTTGGTCTTTATTGATCGGATATGGACCGCAAAGGCTTATGCCTACGGTCCGTAGAGAAGCTGGAAAATTTGTGGGCAGAAGGTCTTTACGGATCGCAAAGGGAAACCCCCTACGATCCGTAGAGAATCGCCAGAGACAAAAAAATTGTTTGGGCACCAAGCAAACCTGCATGAATACCACGTATTCGAAACTATGGGCTTCATCGCTGCTCTTACCACGTTTTAGGACATTTGTACTGATCTTAAACAAGTCCATAACACATATAAAGATCTTATCAATCCTATTCAAGTATAAATATAAGGCATTTGCAACCATTGATACTTGCACCTTCTTAAAAATCCTCCTCCTCTTGTTAGTGCATATTTCATACTTCTGCCACTATGTGAATAGTTAGATAGAGCGTGTGTTGAATATTGTATAGAATAGAGAAAGCTGGACAGGTTTTGTAATTGTCAAAGCCAATCCGATCGGATGGCATATAGCGTGAGTTGTCTATAAATAGGGGCATGGGGTTCCCATTTGGACAAGCTTTTGGTTACCAGAGGGGAAATGCTGTCCAACTGGTCTCGTGGTGCTGTAAATGTTGAATAATCAATAGAGACCAGATTATAAGTGACTAATCGGTGTCGTATCTATCTTCTACTCCTTTCTTAGTCGTAATAAACGCACCGAACACGTCGTTTCGGGACCGAAGCTCCGTCAAACTCACCAGATCCTGGAATCAGCAGTGGTTGGTGCATTTATGTCTATCGCCTCCGTCAAGACAAATCATAGCAGAAACAGATTAATTCTAGACTTTATATTGTAATATGCAGGAAAAGGCAAGGTGGCATTTATGTAATTAATGAGAACTCTCATTAAGCCTTGGCCTATAAATAGAAGTGTTAGGGTTAGAGTTTAGAACTTTTGCACATTTGGAGATTTGGAGAGCTTTAAGTCTAGAGAGAGAAAGTAGAGAGAGAAAGGGCAAGAGGTGATTCACGGTGCTTGTAATCTTTTCATATGATCAATTGAATCACAGATTTAATACGGTTCTCGTGTTCGGTCCACACACGTGTACGGATTCCGCACGTCACACGTGTCGATACGCAATCGTTTGGGAGTCGAAAACCGATCCTACAAGTGGTATCAGAGCTGGAGCTCGATTGCACGGATCAAACACACAAAATCGCACAGGATTTCATCTGATTCAGAGTCAAAAACACTTCAGATTTGTCAAATTTCTTACTCTACTCATCTTCTTCACGTTTTTGATAGAAAAACGCAAAATTAAACGAGTTTTTACGGATAAAATTGGCTGAAATTTTAATATGTTGTGCGAAAATGTTTGATCTACAAACCTACAAATTTTCAGATCTTAATTCCAAGCGGTTTAAGAGAAATAAAGATTTTTGTGTTCGAAAAACGTTTAAAATGTGCACTGTTACTGTTGCTGTTCATATAGGTGTTCACCTGTCACACCCCAACCGATGGCGGAAACATCAGAGTGAGACGAAAACAAGATTGCAAGAGGCTTCATAATGCTATTGATGACAAGTGTTCATTTATTGATTTTACATCACTTGAAATAATATACAACAAGTTTAAATCATTTACAACAAATAGTCAAATAATAAACCTTTATTTCATTTATGTAATCTAGTACATAATTTGGATACCGAATCCATCAAATTTGGAAGTAAAATATAATATAATAAGCATTAAAGTTTAAATGCGTTTCTAGGCAAATCCTACTAGATTCCGAGCATCTTCCAAATCCTTCAATACATGTTCAATACAAAAAGTATTGGCGAGCATACAAGTTTGAGTGTAAGTGTAAAAATGTTTTAAACAGATTTTTTCATGGCAATGATTAAGTATAAACATATGAATTTTAACACGTGTGATTGTAAGTATAACACGTATGAATTCAAGTATAACACGTATGAGCAAATATAGAGATTATTTGTATAAAAGAAAACAAGCATGTTTGTGTAATTGATTCAAGGTACATGTATTGCATCCCACATGTAATAAAGCGTAAAAAGGGATCGAGTATGCTCACCGAATTGCTAAGTCTTTCGATTATCCAGTGTTGACGAGCGTGAGAGATTAGGAGAATGGAACACCGAGGTCACCCTATACGGGCAAACGAATGTGTATGAGAAATCGGATTTATGACGGAGAATTTGAATTGGGATTTTAGAGTATAGCTAATCGAAGTAGATGTATATATATAGTTTGTGCAATAGTTCTAAATTAGGTCTATCGAAAATATTATTGAAGTATTGTCAAGATAAATATAATTATTGTTATAAAAGTTATTTGAATACGATACGCCTTCATTAGCGGTTCGACTATAAAGTATACGTATATGTTTTAACGAAAATCGGGCAGAGTTTCCTCTGTTTTTGGACGATCCCGATAACTAACGTGTCGATATATTCCCAAAACACAACAATATATTTAAAAATTCCCGACAAGTGCTAAAATATATAAAAAAATTACTAATTGAATCTGTTTGACGTTTTAAGCAATATATTCATAAAAACAATAATAAAATTAACATTGTTTAATTTGTACCAAGTCTCGGATGAACCGTCGACCCGTCAGTTGACCGGGTTTGACCCATGTTGACTGTTTGACCGTTGTTGACCGGGTTTGACTGAACCGAAACCAGAGCCGAAACTGCTAATCACGACCCGAACCAAAGCTGCCTTTATTGACTAAGTTGACCGAGACCCGAATCCGCGCTAAAACAGAAACTGAGCCGAACCGAGACTGGACTAAGTGGGTCGAAACTGACGTGGAACCGCTCGTGAAACCTAACCCGTTGAACCACCACCGCTGTTATAACCTAAGTCGGTGCTAGCCACTCCCGTTTCCACCACAGTCGTCATATGACCTGAACCGAATCTCAAACTGGAACCCTGAACCAGACCAAGCTCGAAACAAGACTAAACATGTTGACCGTTTTGACTGAACCAACTGTGTCGCGAAACCCTAACCAGAGCCGAAGCCAAAAACCCAAACCGGAGCCCACACTCGTGACCTGACTGCCGGAACTGAAGCCGCCGTTGTCGCCGGAGCCGACACTGGCTCCGCCGTCTTTCTCTCTCTTCTCTTGCTCCGATCTCTCTCTCTCTCTCTCTCATCTCTCTCTCTCCTCTGCGTCCTCGCCACTATGTGCCACCACCAGATGGTGGTGGCCGGCCGGTTATGTAAGGGAAAGCAGTGGATTAAGGTGGTGTAAGAAGAAGAGGGGGGGGGGGGTGAGTGATGTGGTGGGTGTTCGCCGGAAAATGAACGGACGGATGTCGCCGGAGTTCGCCTCCGGCTGCCGGATTATTGAGAGAGAAAGAAGGAGTGATAAAGGGGGCTAGGGTTTTCTTTTGAAATGAAGAAAGAGTTAGGAGGTTATATAGTTAGGGTTTCTCAAGTGGGTTGGGCCTAAAGCCCGTTTGCGGCCCAAATTGCATTTCAAGACTCGTTTACGCACCCGACTTCATAAAATGCGTCGTATTATCTTATTTAAAGCTGAAACTATGTAAAATGGTGCCGGTGATCGATATTAGTCGTGTCCGTTTGTCGGTTACGTTAAAGCGTGAAATGCACGTCGTTTGTCAGTTCTTATCCGTTTTTTGATCTGATTTCCACTGTGATTCTAAAAATTAAAAACGAACACGAAATTTATAAAAACATGAAATTACGGAAAGAGCAGAGCGTTACAGTATCCCCTCCTTTAGGAAATTTCATCCCGAAATTTATTCAAGAGGAAGACCTTGGGGAGGATGGCATTCTCGAAGTGTGTTTAGGTATAACTGAGAAAGAGGTTGTGAGTGATCAAAGTTTGTATTCAATAAGATATGGGGAAACACCGAATTTCTCATGGCACGTTTTACGAAAGTTTGATAGTATGGTAGGAACACTTATATATAGGAAGTACCAGCGGCGTATCCACCATGTTAATACCATAATACGTTCGTTTTGCTATTCGATGTCATGTTACGTTCCGTGTTACGATACACAGTGGAACCTACTATGGTTTTCACGCGCCTACCAATATAATCATGTATGCATCCGTGATTATTTTGGTTTGTGCATGATACGCATAGTTTGTACTAGTAGTGTACGGGTCGGGGTATATTAACGTATTATGAGTGAGAATGATAGCGTATAGAAATTTGAATATGCATGAATGATTGTATATAAGTATGAGAGAGGTTATAAGTATGAGTATGATTAAAGTCTTTGAATAGTTCACACGGGATATTTAGTTAACTAGATTAACGCATTACTGGCATGTGATCTCACTAGTCAAACCATCGTGTCCGCAAGTATGTATGAATGTCTTAACATAACCGCAAGTCCATGCGGCGGGCGTTACTCCTATAGCGCTACACAAGCGCTATATATGTTAAGGTGAGACTTCATCCGAAGTTAATGACAAAATGTCAACCCAATGTTTAACGCAAGCGTCATCTAATCATAGCACATGTCATCATTTCGATGCTATGAAAAGATCCGTAAAAGTTTAACTTAACATAACCCCAAGTCCATGAGGCTGTGCGCTACTCCTATAGTGCTTCACAAGCACTATATATGTGAAGGTGAGGCTCGAACAAATCAAACCAACGTGTCCGCTAGTATCATCTCTATAGCACATGTCATCATTTCATTGCTATAAAGACCGCAAAAGTTTAACTTAACGTAACCACAAATCCATGTGGCGGTGCGCTACTCCTATAGTGCTTCACAAGCACTATATACATTAAGGTGTGGCTTCTTACGAAGCTAATGACCAGTTCATCTCATAAAGAATGTCCAGTAATCCCAAATCAAGTATAACGTATCAGTATGCGTGTATTAATTTATTGTGTAAAAACGATGATTAGGTAACACGTATTAAATCGCATTAATATAAAAGAGAGGCTTGATAAGTATTGGAGTGCTTCGGGTTTAGAAACTTCGACTATTCCAAAGTGAATCGCAAGTCCTTCCGAATTAGGGAGCCATAATTTGGCCTAATAGGTATAATACTCTCGTCGCCAGGCGATTAACGGTATTTTACCCTTCCAGTTAGTACATGTCCCTAATTTGATTGAAAATACGAAACTTTGGCGAGATTGAAAATCGTAGGGCGGAACTAGTCACCAAGGTGTGGATATCAATCCTAGCTTGACAATGTAAGTTATCATATGTTAATTAAGGATCCCATAAATCTTGTCGCACATCTTATCGAGTCGCACACCGCTTAAAGGACCACACACCTAGTTAAGTGGGTCTCGGCCCAGTTCTTTGAAGCCCAAAACTGTAACGAAATTTGGTATGGGATCAGCCCACTCATGTAGATTATGCGTGATCCTCATGCATCTCTCTCAATTATATATGTTATGTAAGTTATCATATGTTAATTAAGGATCCCATAAATCTTGTCGCACATCTTATCGAGTCGCCACCGCTTAAAGGACCACACACCTAGTTAAGTGGGTCTCGGCCCAGTTCTTTGAAGCCCAAAACTATAACGAAATTTGGTATGGGATTAGCCCACTCATGTAGATTATGCGTGATCCTCATGCATCTCTCTCAATTATATATGTTATCAAAGAAAAACCCTAATACTTTCTACCGTTCCCTTCGAGTGCAGCCTACACTTTTCGAAGTTTGTACTCCCCTTGAAGCTAGTCTCTAGTGCTTAGCAATATCCATTGTTCGGTTAGTATAGTTAAATTATAACGAATCTAATTTTGATTGGCTATCCTTGCTTATGTTCAAAGTAATATAATTATATTATCACGAATCTAATTTTTGATTGGCTATCCATTAATTATATTAAACTACATGATAATTGGTGAATTGTTGTGATCTTTTAGTGTTTGCATGATGAATGGTATTGCTAGGTAAGGGCCGTAGGTGACTTAGGGTTTGGGTAGCATGCCAAATTTGTATGGTAGGTTGTGAGCACGAGTTCCACAGTTAATAAAAGTGATAAATAAGGATCCCTTGGTGATGAATTAATATGGTTGGATGCTGATGATTAGAAAATTATAACAAGAATGATGGCATGATAAGTAATCGGCGTTGTGATTAACTTGTTAGTTCCTGTCGATGAGAATGTTAATATGTGATAATCTGGATAATGAAGTATGCTCAAGAACCCTATTGAGTTAGTAGTAATTAGAGAAGTAGTTTGGGCCTTACATGTTAACCGGGTTACATTAGCAAAGAAGTCATACGTAGACTTGAATTGGACTGCATAGACATAACCGTACTATACATGTTTTTCGATATTAGTCGTGTCCGTTTGTCGGTTGCGTTAAAAGCTTGAAATGCACGTCGTTTGTCAGTTCTTATCCGTTTTTGATCTGATTTCCACTGTGATTCTAAAATATAAAAACGAACACGAAATTTATAAAAACATGAAATTACGGAAAGAGCGGAGCGTTACATCACCGATCGGATGGCCATCCGATCGGATGACCATCCGATCCATGTCACTATGGGGTGTTTGAAAGTTAAGTTGTTTTCAATCGAATGGCAATCCGATCGGATGACCATCTGATCCATCATACCATATTCCTTCAATCAAATGACAATCCGATCGGATGACCATCCGACACTTGTCATTCGACCAGATGATCAAACGCCTAAAAAAAGGCATTTTTTGATCGCGACGACGAGGAGAGTCTCCAGAAAAAATTTGATGATTGTCAATTTTTTTCGGGTTTTTAACGACCAAGCTGGGTTGTTCGGGGACACCGTCGGGGGCTTTAGTGAACATATTTGATGATGCGATCACAAATTGTGGAAATTAGTGGGGTAGTCATGATAATGGTGCAGAATGTTTATCATTCAGGTTATCTGACTATTTATGGGCCAAATCGTAAAATCCGCAATGATGAAAAACTGACGTTTTGAGGAAAACTGTCATATTTTCGGCATAGTTGAGTTTTTCACAGATAAAAGAGGACCGAATTTCTTAGTTTGAGGGGGAATTCAGTATTAGAGACGTCAGAATTTGCAAAAATGAGGGGGAATAAAAATTTCACTGTCGTATGATGAAATTCCGGCATTTTTGAAATTCATGACACTGCAACAGTATTCGGGTAGTTTTGACTTTAGATTGTCAGGGGGAATGTGAATCTGATTGTGGACGAATGCTTTAGAGATCGGATTACATTACCAGATGATTTGTTTTCCGATGAAGATTTGCTGATTATGGAGAATACTGTTTTACACGGATCTGTCATTCTTACGGTACGTTAACGTGGATCACGGTGAACAGGATATCAGATCTTCACAGGGAATCACGGATTTGAAGTTAACCAGTGGAGTATTTAAAGTTTCTATCAATTGCCGGTTGAGTTTTTGTACATTCTTAGATCGAGCAGGCGGAATGCGAAGATCGTGGTGCTAACTTGTGATATAAAAAACTGAGCTCGGATGCAGTTAAAGTTGAAATAAAGGATGATACATTGATTAGTTTCAAGTTGGTGATTGTTCGTGAAGATTGTAGTTTAGCAAATCAGGGGAGAGTCGTAAACTGTGCAAAAGACCTGAAGATTCATTCCAGGGGGAATTCATGCTTTACTTTGGCATAAGCAAACCAGAATCATCAATCGAGGGGGAATTTGGATAGTCAGATTTCAAGATACCTGATTGAAGTTGCAGAAAAGTTGAAGATTACAGAATAATCAAACACGGCTCAAGGTTCTCAAAGTTTTAAAGAAGATTTGACAGTGACATCCGAGGGGGAATCTGTTAGTGCATATTTCGTACGTCTGCTAGTGTGCGAATAGTTAGATAGAGCGTGTGTTGAATATTGTATAGAATAGAGAAAGTTGGACAGGTTTTGTAATTGTCAAAGCCAATCCGATCGGATGGCATATAGTGTGAGTTGTCTATAAATAGGGGCATGGGGTTCCCATTTGGACAAGCTTTTGGTTCCGAGAGGGGAAATGCTGTCCAACTGGTCTCGTGATGCTGTAAATGTTGAATAATCAATAGAGACCAGATTATAAGTGACTGATCGGTGTCGTATCTATCTTATACTCCTTTCTTAGTCGTAATAAATGCACCGAACACGTCATTTCGGGACCGAAGCTCCTAAGTTCGTAAATAACATATTTTGGTATTATGAATCTGTTCATAACCTAAGTTTTGATACAAGTTCGTAAATTATGGTATAATATGACCAAAATGCCCTTTTGGCGCATAGTATGGTTTTAAACCATAACTATCAAACAAAATCTATTACCTACTGATATTATAACATAATTAAAGTGTTTTTACAGAATGTACTTGTTCATAACTCAGATTTTTATGCAAGTTCTCAAACTATGCCACATAACGACTAAAATGCCCTTATGGTGCATATTTTGGTTTTAAACCATAATGTTTATAAAACCTTGGTTACCTACTGACTTGGTAACATATTTAAAGTATATTGGCATATAGAACTTGTTTATGACTCATCCGTTTACCCGGTATCGCTTATATGCGTACGGTAAAGCTTATATAACTAGTTTACCGAAACGGGTCAAATCTTATCATTTTTATTTCAAATTCCAGAATGTATATTGTTAGCCCATATTATACAAATCTTAGTACTTGTTGGGTGTAAACTACATTCTATTCCGGTCATCGCTTAATCAAGCGTATCGTACCGTATTGGTTAATTTAAGTTAACTGGTCCAAGTCTATGACTTGAATAAGACCTGTTAACATTCTAGTTGGTTATTTATACCATTCATTCCAGACTAGGGCCTTCTAGTAAATTGCAATCAACCTTAGTCAATTGATTACGGTTGTGCTATTTATAATTCTTACATTATAAGACGAGTTTTAACCAGGTAAATACTCTTAACCTATTTTCCCTATACGGGCTTGGGATATGGTAAATTATTACCGCTTGGTTGGATATGGGATCATATGTCGGATTGTGACTACAAAATCTTCATAACCCATTTTAATCTTTTTTGCCTGATAACTTAAACATTGAGGGTTAACGCGACTGTGTCCTGGATATCCTCGGCTTATTTAAGTTACTAATGGCCACGACCGAGCACGGGATGTAGGCGTACCTGACAGATGCTAATGCTATTATAAAATGTTTTTCTTACCCATTAACTGGGGATATCCCTTTGTGGGTTTAAGTGGCGTGTCGGTTAATCATGTTATTCGGTTTCTGCACCGGACCCCATATGTATTGACAGGCATGTAAAACTGTATACAAGATCATTTTGAATTGTCCCAAGTTATTATTAAAATCATGTGCCTTATGCACTTAAAACATTTTTGAAATGTTTTCAAAATGAGTCAGTTAATTGTATTTACCAATGTAAACTGACGTATTTTCAAAAGACTAAGTTACAGGTTGCAAGGATACGTAAATAGGCTGGAAGTTACCTGGTAATACTAGAAGAGGAATTTGCAACTCCTTTGCATAAAGCCTAGTAGTCTGTTAATCTCATTTTTGTACATTTTTGACCCGCCTATGGATCTTTATTATGAGCAGTTTGTATTATTATTTTGAACACTAGGACATTTATGTTTGTAATAATATTTTAAATCCAAGACTTTCGCTGTGCTATCTGTGTTTGTGAATCTTGTTATCAAGCTCGTCACGATACTCCCTATCCGGGCCCAATGGCGACGTGGTAAATATCGGGGTGTGACACAATCAGAGTCCGTTTGATATGGTTTCGACCTCCATTTGTATTTGGTTCAATTCGGCGAATTACTAGATCATACACGAGCCTGTCCCTGAATGTTGGTGTACTATCAAATAATTTTCCATACATTTAAATTTAATATAATTTGTGTGAAATTACATGCTATGTGATGTTATGGTTAGATGATTTAGCATACTAGGTATTTCGTGAATTTTTGTGAAAACACATACGTTTATGCATATCATGTGCTAGTAATTTTTTTTTATAAAAAGGTTCTCATAAAAATAGGAATTAGGCTTTATTTATTTAAAGACTTAGGCTAAATAAATTTACAATTGGCCCACATGGTTAGCCCGATTTAATTAAAAAAAAAGTCCATGGATTACCAAAACACACTACAAAGCCCACACACCAAACTCTAAGTATTTAAACCTATATTTCTTCTTTTCCATTTATTTTCACCAAACCCTAGCCTCCAAATCCCGTTTTTCTATTTTTGGTTAACCTACCTGCGGAAAAATAACCATTTGTGAAGATTTAACCATTGGATCGTTCTCAAATTTGGATTGAAGCTTCAAGGGATATAGGCGATCAAATCCAACTGTGGGTTTTCGAATTTGAGTTCTAGAAATAGGGGTTTTACTGCCCAAAAGACTGCAGCTTGAAAAAGCAATTTCCGGCCAATGTTAGGCCTTCCGGCAATGGTGGAGGCAGCGACAGGTGGCGGTGATGGTAGAGATGGATGAGACGGATGTGTGGTCACTTGAATCACCTCAATCGGAGTCCGTTTGATATGGTTTCAACATCCATTCGTATTTGGTCAATTCGGGTATGGTTCGTGGATGTTTCTAGCATCAAGGGTTCATTATCTAGTGAAGATTTGAGACTACGAGTAAGCTCCCACCGATTATTATGTTTTTTTCACTAGTTTTGTTCACATGAACCCTAGTTGATCCAAACATGAGTCCAATCAATCAAAGGTGTTAAATTAAACATTTATTATGCGTTGTTATTTTGTTTGCATGATTTGTATGGATTTACATGTGATAGAAACCCTAGTTTGATTTCTTGTTTTGACTTTCCATTAAAGGAAACTTTTTTATCTTGAATGATTCTAGATTGTGATCTTGATGTGTTTGACGAACTTTGCTGATGGATATGTACTAGTTAAGAGATTCTAACATGTTTTAATGAACTGAATCGTTAAAATCTAGTGAGCTACTAGGGTTACTATTAATAGAAACTTTGTTGATGATGATGATGGTATGGTGAATTCTAGGCAAGTATGTTGGTTTGTAATGATTGTAATGGTGATAATATGTTAATCTAAGCATGTCAGCATGTTAAAAAAATGAATTTGTTAATTGATCATAGTGTTCATAACTTACCACTAATGGAAACTTTATGATACTAGAATGTGTAGGATTGCATGTTAGACATAAATGGTGATCAATATTTGGTTTATATGTGCTAATTAGGATGAATGAAACAATTTGGTGTGATTAAACTATGTGCATGATGCATGATTACCTAGGGTTTCCATAAAGGGAAACTTTATTAAATTTGCATGGTGTAACTTGAGTTCTAGACTTTCATGGATACGTAAGAGGATACTGATAGGTTACATGAATGGTATAAACATATTTTGATGTAAGGATAGTGGTAAACATGCATGTTAGGTTTTAGCTTGCCAAAACTGGAAACTTTATTATCGTAGACGTGTAGGATTGGTGAAATTGACATGCATGATAATGTGTAATGTTCTGGATATGTTAAATAGGATATATTAACATGTTTAGAAGTGTCGATTGTGTAGAATTGTTGGAAATTTGAGTTCAATAGAAGATTTGCTATAAAGAAAAACATTATTTGTAATAAAGTTTAGATATCAGTCATATGTGTAATGTGTTGTGCTTTGTTAACTTAATATGACTATGTGATCACAAATAAACTATAATAAACTTAATGAGTCACCAAAGGGTCACCGTGTCAACTTTGTCAAACATGTCAAATGTGTGAGTGTTTGCCTAAAGCATAAAACAATGGGATGGTTTTGATGCATGGGTTTTGTGAACCTGCATGAACATGAACTCATAGACATTATGTGTAATAGGTAGCCATTAGCGAGTCACCTCTACTTATTTGCAACTCTTGGAAAACACACATCCTAAGATGAGTTCACTACTTCTTTAACATACGCTTTTCTGGAAGGGAACTAGAGCGCTATGCTTTCCTTGAGGGAAACACTTATGCGCTTTTTATTTTTTATTTTTTTGTAATTCATTTATATCACATGTTGAGTAAATGCTACACATATCATGAAAGTCCTTACACACCTGAACTGTTAATAAAGGTAGTCAGTGAGGTAATCTTGAGTAGTACTATTGGGTTTGAAAAACCTCACCCGAGCAAGTCGTGATAGCATGACTGGAGGTCGAACGGGTGTAACATTGACCTAACATTTGCACAATCATTTGATACGATGTGGTGAAAGGCACAAACTCATATAGTCAGCTTCGGCTTAATACGTTAAGTAACTTATAACAGGCTAACTACCTAAGATATAACTGGAAGTTACATGTTTGTTCTCAGGTTTCTAAGGTACACATCACGACTAGGATGCATCATGGAGTCGCATTGGTTTCTCAAACATTTCGACTCAGTTTTAACTGTATTAGTTATTTTTTATTTTATAATTATTATGCTTCCGCAACTCATATGTGTAAGCAGTTTTTTCTTATGAATAAGCAAACAGGGAAAATTTAAACTCTTATAGTGGCTGTTCAATATAAATAATGACCGTGATCCTGGTTTGTCATGCGTCTCGTGGTTGAACTCTATAGGTGAAATTTGAGTGTGTAACATTAACCATTTGCACTTAGAACACACATTATGTAGAGTACTTAACCACATAAATATATAACACATTAATTACAAGTTATAATTACATCAAAAGTTAGATTATCCAAACACCTAGATCATAAAAAACCCCTGATAAACTAACAAACATAATCAGCAAAAACATATGGATCAAAGGTCCTATTTTCTTCCCTACCTCTTCGCTCATGTCGCAATTCCTGACCCCTACCCCGGGAGCAGGAGCCGCGAGCAACAGCCAGTGGTATCGGTGTTTATTAATTTGGCAGCGGAAATGAGACATCAGGATCGTAGTTAGGAAATAAATTTCAGAGTTTCAAAACACCAAATTAAACAAATGGGATAAAACCCATATTTCATTCTAATATCTTTATAAGGATAAACCCTAGTTGCTGAAAACATAAACTTTTATTTAGGTAACTTTATAGCCACTTTCTTTAAGCCTTCAGCGCTCCATAGCTGGCTTCTAATAGCTTTCACATTAAGTTACCTAAAACGCGTTTTAAAAACATTTTATCAGCAAGAAATACTGGCGAGTACATTCCAATTTATAAAAACATCAGTTGTTATAACTTTACAGTATTAAGAGCGATTACAATGTTTATATCTACCCAATTACTCGTTCAGTACTTATCACTCGACGTATCTGTGACTATGGTCATATCACACATTGGATACCCGTGTCTAATTGTGAAGGTGTTCTGCTGACATAACAATTTGTCAATTCTGTTAGGAAATAATCTATGTGATTACATGCGTATCTGTATATTATTCTTTTGTGTTATTTGACAAATCTGTTAATTTACAGTATGAGTGATCAAGGACCATCTGACACCTATCGTCACCTCTCTAATTCTCCAAGAGATGAAGGAACTTCCTCCCAGCCTACTCCTTCGGGGTATTCAGCTGACACCGAAGAGGGGATATTCATCTTTAAGGCGCAATCCGAAGAACCATTTCCTACGAAAAAGAGAGGATGGTTCAGTCGGGGAGCACATGAGCGTAGGAAGCGAATGAGGAAATTACAGCAACAAAGGGTTTTAGCAGCAACAAATAGGGAGATGAACGCCCAGACCCAAGACATAATCAATAGGCGATTGGCCAACTTTCACATATTAGCCACCACCGCAGTAGACCCAAACCTAGACCAGATACTGGCACCACAGCCACTACCAGTATTCCCAACTCAACCTATGGAAATAGAACCTAACCAAGGAGAACAGGTTCCCATACCCGCCTTCGACCTAAATGAAATCCCTATAATCCCAGCACCCAATCCTCTAGCTTATGACCCATGGGAGGATGAACATAGGGATTATCGAGAACTCTACCCCCAGGAGGAACCCATACCAAACCCTATAGCACCATACCCCAACCTTGACCCTCTAGATTCATATTGGGATGTCGATCAGTATGTTCGGGAAATACTAGAAAACCCATACCCATATAGAGAACCCGCACTACAGGACACTAACCTAATACCCGCACCACCACCACCCATGAGTACCGAAAACGTGCTGGAACTCCGCACATTTGGTGAGGAGTTAGTGGATGAAGGAGAGAGAATAAGACAAATAGGGGAAAAGCTCGTTTGGAAGTACGACGAGCAAAATATGTAGTACTGGATGAAATAGATTGCAAAAGATGGCGGAAGACTTCATAACACTAATTCTGTCACACCCCAACCGATGGCGGAAACATCGGAGTGAGACGAAATATATTGCAAAAGACTTCATAACACTAATTGTGACAATATTTAATTCAACCGTTTTCATTTCATAGATAAATTGTCAAAACATTACAAGAAATTCAAATAACAACATTGTTCAACATAACATAACAAAATTTATACAACACTCTAAACCTAAATGTCAAAGTGTGTATCTAGGCGTCTTTGCTAGTCCATTTTCATAGCATCATCAATCCTCAACCTGTAACATGTTTAAAATACAATTCAATGCAAAAGCAAAGGCAAGTATACAAGTTTAAGAATAAGTATAAGTGTAAACGTTTAAAAAAACGAATCCACATGGCAACTTAGTTTATACAAGATCAACCTAACATGGCATGCAATATTTCTAGCCAATCCTCTGTTTACGCAAAAATGATATAATTCAACATGACCACTAGTCTACGGGCGGTGCGTTACTCCTATAGCACTATACATGTCAAATGGAGGCTCGTGAAAGCTACTGACTAAAACATATCACATAAGTATGGTCCACGTAAGCATCAAGTATCATAACATTGTATTCATGTATAAGGATTGTTTTCGTGCATTGCATAAAGAATAAGTTTAAGTGTAGTTTAATAGTTAAACATGTTACACCCCAAAAAGTGGTAAACATAAAAAGGGGGTTGCGAGTATACTCACAAAATTTGCGTATGCTTTCCGATTATCCAATGTGACGAAGTTGATGAGGTTAGAAGGTTGAATATGTTTGTGTAGGGATTTAGGAAGTTAAAACACAAGAATATAGGTATTCTAAAGTAATCATCTTTTAACACCAAGTACTTGTTCTTGACACTATGAAACCTCAAGGGTTAATGTTTTCATGAGTAATATACTCATTAGAATCGTAACAAGTCTTATGTCTTAGATGATGTTATCCTAATATCTTGACGAATGAACACAAGTCCATCATCAAGGGTTCGAATAGTATATTTATGTATAAGTATTATATGTATTATTTAGTCCATTAGTCAAGCATGAGGTAGAAGATAAGTCTTCATTTAGGTACCTCTATTGTGTCATGGAAATCATGTAGGAGGTAGGAAGAACAAGCTTCCATTTAGGTACCTCTTATGGCTCACCACTACACTTGATGTAAAAACAAACAAGGAGGGTCATGAACTAATATCAATACAAGAATAAGAAACAACTATACTATGAGAAATCATCAAGTAATGTGGGGATTCTATGTTGGACAACCCAAGTTAGTCCATAATCACACCTACATTAAGTCTTGGACTTAAACATTACTTGTGGGTTAAAAACCCTAAACAAAACAGAATGTATATGAGGTTTAACCTCTGATTTTGAATGTCGCAACCTTGTTTTTAAGCCTAACTAACCATATAAGTGGTTATAAGCATAAGGACATAGGTTTGAGATGAGTTAGACTCAAGTTGAACAAGTTTAGTAAAGATTAGATGAAATCAGAAATGAACAGTGAACTTTGGAGCCTTTTTGCCGGAGTTCCAGGGACTTATTTACTGTGAAAAACCCATGGAATCGAAGCTAAGGTCAATCTAAGCACATAGGAAAAAGAATGGACTAAATCGGACAAGTATTGAGTGAGTCATGCTCACTTTAGTGAAGGCTGAACATTCTGCTCGAACTTGTGATTTCAGCTGCGATTTTGGATGATTGAGAGAGTTGTGAGAGTGTTTGTAAAGTGAAAATGGCTTGGTTAAGGCTTGAGTTATATAGGGGATGAATTAGGGTTGGGTTAGTTGGCATTTAATATGATTAGTTGGGTGTTAAACTAATTAAAAAAAAACAATTTAAACATGTACATATAGTTGCGACAGTGGGCTGTTAACAGCCATTTCACTTTCCTATATTCTTTGTTTTGAGACATCATAGGTTAGGTAGTATATGTTCAATTAATTAATCAAGTGACTAACCTTTTAATCAATTTTATTATATTAGGTGGTTTAATATTTAAAAAAAAAACAAACAATTAAATCACAGCCCAAGCTGTGATCGGTTATGTCCATGGCCTTTACTTCCTTCCCCCCTTTTTTTTAACATAATAGATTTAGGTATTGAACCATTTATATAATGTTAGGTTAGTTAATTAATTATTAAAGCATAAAGTGTTTAGGTATTAAATAATGAAGAAAAAGAACAATGCATTCAGCCAAAAAAAGGCTGATCGTTCATAACTATTGTCCTATATATATATATATTGAATTAATAGTAATATATTAGAGGGGCAATATGATATTTGAATATCATACATCAACTTTACGTTGATGTTTATTACTATTTTATTATTATTATTATTATTATTATTATTATTATTATTATTATTATTATTATTATTATTATTAGAATTAATCACGTATTTAATAGTTAACAAGCATGTATAAGTTATAAGTACCAGTATGTCGAGTATCGGTCGCGCGTATGTATTAGAGATACAAGACACGTTTTCTAACTTAGGAAAGTTATGAAGAAGCAGGGCGTTACAGTCTCCCCTCCTTTAGAAAATTTCGTCCCGAAATTTATTCAAGAGGAAGAACTTGATAAGAGATCGTTTAAACCGATTGATGGTAAACGAGGTTCGTGTAAAGGCAAAGAATAACTGGAAACAATGGAGGTATGAGAGTGAACGGTCGATCAAGTAGAGGAATGCAAGGATAGGAATGTTATGTGTGTTGGATAATAAACGAAAGCGATGCGTTAAGAATGAGGTCTCGTCATGGATAATCGGATGTTGTGTGCTAACAATGTGTTTATGAGTTGTTACGGTTTGTGTATTGGGTCTAAATGGTCTGCAAAACACCGAATTTCTCATGGCACGTTTTACGAAAGTTTGGTAACATGGTGAAAACACTTATATATAGGAAGTACCAGCGGCGTATCCACCATGTTTTGACCAAGTTACCTCCGTTTCGTTATTCGCGTCATGTTACGTTCCGTGTCTTACCATACACAGTAGTACACTCTATAGTCCTCATACGCCTATCACTATAATCCCGTGTGCACCCATGATTATATGGATCACCGTATGATCCGCATAGCTGGTACTAATTGTGTATGAGTTAGGGTATTTTAAAATAAGAATGAGTACGTATGCGAATAGTATATAAGCATGTTTATGTTTAAGCATGTATGGGACCCACGCAAGCGAATCCCTCGGATTCCACTCGCGTACGGGTACGAATGTATGAATCATGAGTATGAAAGAAAGTATGAGCATATTATAAGTTTAAGTATGAATATGTACGTAAGCATGAGTATAAACATAAAACGTATGAGTAGTATGAGTATAAGTATAAGCATAAAATGTATTGTCGTGAGTATGAGTATAATAAAATTTGCGTATATAGTATGTGTTGGAACATAACAGGTTTAAGCGTATAAAAAAATGTTCCAAAAGGTTGAGTATGTAAATATGAATGATATAAATGAAATTGTTGCGAGATATCGACTAAAACGTGTACGAGGATATGCATGTATAGTTGTTTAAGAGAAACGTGGAGTTTATCGAATCAAAAATAGATTGAGTTTGATTGGGAAAGTAGAATATCGTTTGTATATGTAAGAGAATATAAAGTACTCATTGGTTATGCATAACGTATTTTGTGACGAATGGAACTGCTACCTTTGTTTTAAAAGAGTTTACGTAAGTTGAAGATTGTCGGTCCTTATGAAGTTTTCTTGCCCACGTGTTTTAAAATTTGAATGGCGAATTAAGCGGTGTAGAAAAAGTTTTCGAAAATAAGTTCGATTCATTTGCACCAAAACAAGAAATTTTAAATTTTGGAGGTGAAAGCGTCGATCCTTAGAAAAATAATTTAGCAAAAGGGCTTAGTGATTAAAATTTAACAAATGATTTGTTGATGTTGAAAAGAGTCTTTGGTAAAACGATCATATCACATCCATAAGATCTTATAAGTGTATGAGAAGGGTTGATTTAATTTTGATTAAGAGTAGAAGTCCCTAGTATGATGGTATAATGTGAACGTGTTTTAGTTATTAAATCGAATATAAAGTTCATGAACAAGAGATTCATTGGACCGATTAAATTGATAGGTAGCATTTCGCAAGGTTTGGAAATTTGTGTAGTAAAACGTTTAAGATATGTTTAAGAATCTCGTGTATATGAGTAAGTGAAAGTAGGTTGTAGGATAAGAAGTACGTTTGATAAAACAATGTATTTTGAATTTAATATAGGTAGGAATTTCGATAAATGATAAATGACTTAGGTATAAAACATGATCGGATTTGCATAATAGGACATTTTGAGGTAAAGTTTTGGTAACGATCACCTAGGTAAGGGAATCACCCCTAACTCGTCGGTGAGGTCGTTTTAAGAAAAGAAGGAGTGGAGCTAATCGTCAAGGTAAGGAAATCACTCCTATCTCGATGGTATGCCTCCATTTTGGCGTTACAAAGAATGTAAACAAAATTGAGTGACGTTTTGAAATCATTAATATGTATAAATGTATGAAAAAGATTTAATATGTTGTGTGTGTGTGAGAAGTAAATATCAAAAGTAAATTCGAATTCGAAAGATTGCATCGTATAAAATAAATAGTAGAACACATGTTTGATTAAAATTTGGGATGGTTCCAAAATGGAACTTTGACTAACCAAAGTGGTCGAAAAGTCTTTCGAGTTTGAGGAGCACGATTTGGCCTAATAGGTGAAATATTCTCGCCGACAAGTCGGTTAACGGTATTTACCCTTCCGGTTACTACGTGTCCCCAAATCAATTGAAATTTCGAGACTTGGCGGGATTAATGAAAATCAAGGAGTGGAACTAGTCGACAAGGTGCGGATTTCGCCCCTAACTTGGCAATTTCTTATCCTAAGTGTGGTTGTTACTCGTCGGGTCAAAATTTAATTTCGACACGTTGACGAGCGTCCACTAGAATTTAAATTTGAAATTTCCGTTAAGATGTGGATTTCACTCCTAACTTAATGGTGAATTTCGTGCGAAAAAAAATGGAATCAAGCGGGATGAAAGTCGTTTACCAAATTGTGGGTTTCACGCCTATTTTGGTAAACTCGTCTCGTTTATATAATATGAGTGTTTTCGAGTATAAGAAAAGTCGATTAAAATGCCTTGAAAATGCGTATATTAAAGGAAATAACGAACAAGTATAAGCACAAAAAGGCATGTCGAGAATAACACACAAAGAATATATCAATAAATCAAGTATCGAAACATAGTAAGACAAGTATTGACACATAAGAATAGCACGTCAAGTATTAACACACAAGCGACTTATATGTTTAAGAAGTCAAAGCGAATAAATGACAAGCGAGTAAAGAAGCGTGCAAGTAGTTTCAAGTAATACACAAGAATAAAGCTCTAAAACTATAGACTAGGTTAAAGTATTCATACTTTTCCTAATTCCCTATAGTTATGGCTCTGATACCAATCTGTCACACCCCAACCGATGGCGGAAACATCGGAGTGAGACGAAATATATTGCAAAAGACTTCATAACACTAATTGTGACAATATTTAATTCAACCGTTTTCATTTCATAGATAAATTGTCAAAACATTACAAGAAATTCAAATAACAACATTGTTCAACATAACATAACAAAATTTATACAACACTCTAAACCTAAACGTCTAAGTGTGTATCTAGGCGTCTTTGCTAGTCCATTTTCATAGCATCATCAATCCTCAACCTGTAACATGTTTAAAATACAATTCAATGCAAAAGCAAAGGCAAGTATACAAGTTCAAGAATAAGTATAAGTATAAACGTTTAAAAAAACGAATCCACATGGCAACTTAGTTTATACAAGATCAACCTAACATGGCATGCAATATTTCTAGCCAATCCTCTGTTTACGCAAAAATGATATAATTCAACATGACCACTAGTCTACGGGCGGTGCGTTACTCCTATAGCGCTATACATGTCGAATGGAGGCTCGTGAAAGCTAATGATTAAAACATATCACATAAGTATGGTCCACGTAAGCATCAAGTATCATAACATTGTATTCATGTATAAGGATTGTTTTCGTGCATTGCATAAAGAATAAGTTTAAGTGTAGTTTAATAGTTAAACATTTTACACCCCAAAAAGTGGTAAACATAAAAAGGGGGTTGCGAGTATACTCACAAAATTTGCGTATGCTTTCCGATTATCCAATGTGACGAAGTTGACGAGGTTAGAAGGTTGAATATGTTCGTGTAGGGATTTAGGAAGTTAAAACACAAGAATATAGGTATTCGAAAGTAATCATCCTTTAACACCAAGTCCTTGTTCTTGACACTATGAAACCTCAAGGTTTAATGTTTTCATGAGTAATATACTCATTAGAATCGTAACAAGTCTTATGTCTTAGATGATGTTATCCTAATATCTTGACGAATGAACACAAGTCCATCATCAAGGGTTCGAATAGTATATTTATGTATAAGTATTATATGTATTATTTAGTCCATTAGTCAAGCATTAGGTAGAAGATAAGTCTTCATTTAGGTACCTCTATTGTGTCATGGAAATCATGTAGGAGGTAGGAAGAACAAGCTTCCATTTAGGTACCTCTTATGGCTCACCACTACACTTGATGTAAAAACAAACAAGGAGGGTCATGAACTAATATCAATACAAGAATAAGAAACAACTACACTAT
Organism: Helianthus tuberosus; assembly: GCA_030545235.1. NCBI lineage: Eukaryota > Viridiplantae > Streptophyta > Magnoliopsida > Asterales > Asteraceae > Helianthus > Helianthus tuberosus. The sequence goes on from CM060417.1 coordinate 106,752,151, forward strand.
GAGAAATCATCAAGTAATGTGGGGATTCTATGTTGGACAACACAAGTTAGTCCATAATCACACCTACATTAAGTCTTGGACTTAAACATTACTTGTGGGTTAAAAACCCTAAACAAAACAGAATGTATATGAGGTTTAACCTCTGATTTTGAATGTCGCAACCTTGTTTTTAAGCCTAACTAACCATATAAGTGGTTATAAGCATAAGGACATAAGTTTGAGATGAGTTAGACTCAAGTTGAACAAGTTTAGTAAAGATTAGATGAAATCAGAAATGAACAGTGAACTTTGGAGCCTTTTTGCTGGAGTTCCAGGGACTTATTTACTGTGAACAACCCATGGAATCGAAGCTAAGGTCAATCTAAGCACATAGGAAAAAGAATGGACTAAATCGGACAAGTATTGAGTGAGTTATGCTCGCTTTAGTGAAGGCTGAACAATCTGCTCGAACTTGTGATTTCAGCTGCGATTTTGGATGATTGAGAGAGTTGTGAGAGTGTTTGTAAAGTGAAAATGGCTTGGTGAAGGCTTGGGTTATATAGGGGATGGATTAGGGTTGGGTTGGTTGGCATTTAATATGATTAGTTGGGTGTTAAACTAATTAAAAAAACAATTTAAACATGTACATATAGTTGCGACAGTGGGCTGTTAACAGCCATTTCACTTTCCTATATTCTTTGTTTTGAGACATCATAGGTTAGGTAGTATATGTTCGATTAATTAATCAAGTGACTAACCTTTTAATCAATTGTAATATATTAGGTGGTTTAATATTTGAAAAAAAAACAATTAAATCACAGCCCAAGCTGTGATCGGTTCTGTCCATGGCCTTTACTTCCTTCCCCTTTTTTTTAACATAATAGATTTAGGTATTGAACCATTTATATAATGTTAGGTTAGTTAATTAATTATTAAAGCATAAAGTGTTTAGGTATTAAATAATGTTAGATCGTTCATAACTATTGTCCTATATATATATATATATATATATATATATATATATATATATAGGGTGGGAGTTGGCTACAAAGTCCATTTTTCCTACAAAGTATAAAAAGTCATAAAACATCATCATGTCAACCATAAAACACATTCAAAACCCACATATAACAAAGTGAAGATTACTAAAACACCATATTTATGGGTTTTGTGTTGTGTTTTGGATGAAAAGGCTTTGCTTAGCGAATGACTAACATTAGTGTGTTTTATGTTGATTATCATGTTGTGTTTTATACTCATAGTTCTACGATGTTGTGTTTGAAGTTTTTATGGATTGTTAGGGTTTGGATACTGTGTTTTAGTGATCTTCGCTCTGTTATTTGTGGGTTTTGAGTGTGTTTGATGGCTGAAATTGTGGTATTTTATGACTTTGTACACTTTGTTGGAAAAATGGACTTTGTAGCCGAACCCCACCCTATATATATATATATATATATATATAGGGTAGGGATACGGTAAAAAGTGTCTACAATGTGAGAAGGGTAAGAAGTGTTTTAAACATTGGATATTTGATCTAATGGTTGAGATCAATAGGGTATAAAGATGTAAATTGTGTTTTAATTAGAAGGACCTTATGTAGAATTGAAGGGCAATAGTGACTTTTCCAACGTTTCAAATATGGTAACTGTTTCAAAACCCCCATCAATCTCCTATAAATCAGCGAATTTATGGTAACTGTTTCAAATCCCCCATCAATATCCTAAAAAATCAGCGAATTTCTCGTACTGAATAAATTCTTCGATTTCCTTCACAACAACTTTTATAACACTATAAGAACAGTATATTACATGATAAAACACTCTAGGAAGATATAACACTATCTGTTTACTGTAAGACGCTATACATAAATAAAACACTGTTGATGGGGGATAAAACACTATGAAAAGGAATAGTATATTACATGATAAAACACTATAGGAAGATATAACACTATCTGTTTACTGTAATACACTATACAGAATAAAACACTATTGATGGGGATAAAACACTATGAAAGGAACAGTATATTACATGATAAAACACTATAGAAAGATATAACACTATCTATTTACTGTAAGACACTATATAGAATAAAACACTATTGATGGGGATAAAACACTATGAAAAGGAGATTAAAGATGCCTGTACATAATATAACACTATTGACTGGGGAATATAACACTACAACAAGAACTTACCGTAAACAATTAAATGTATAGAACAATTCGAATTCGAATCAAATCCCTGATATATCGCGTGATATATCTCATCGCCAGTTTTTGGCAGTTATATTTGGAAATTAATTAATTGATAATAATGGAAAATTACTAATACACCCTTTTGAATTAATTAAGATAAATGACACTTGTCATTCCTAAATTATTTCTTACACTTCTCACAAAAGTCTCACTTTGTACAGGATCCTCTACCTATATATATATATATATATTGAATTAATAGTAATATATTAGAGGGGCAATATGATATTTGAATATCATACATCAACTTTACGTTGATGTTTATTACTATTTTATTATTATTATTATTATTATTATTAGAATTAATCACGTATTTAATAGTTAACAAGCATGTATAAGTTATAAGTACTAGTATGCCGAGTATCGGTCGCACGTATGTATTAGAGATTGGTAACGTATAACCCGAGTATTGCAAGACGTATAAGCATGTAATAATAAAAAAAAAATAGTATTCCATATAAAAGATTCATTTCATTACGATCAAGGTCTCGGATTTATAATGGCTTGAAATGAAAAGACGATTATACAATTACAAGATTTCCAAAAATAGAAATACAAGACACGTTTTCTAACTTAGGAAAGTTATGAAGAAGCAGGGCGTTACAACCCATACCCATATGGAGAACCTGCACCACAGTACCCTGACCCAATACCCGCACCACCACCACCCATGAGTACCGAAAACGTGCAGGAACTCCGCACATTTGGTGAGGAGTTAGTGGATGAAGGAGAGAGAATAAGACAAATAGGGAAAAAGCTCGTTTGGAAGTACGACGAGCAAAATATGTAGTACTGGATGAATCCCTAGAGATAACATATATATATATATATATATATATATAGATGCGTGTAGTTTGAAAAAAAAAACAATTAAAATAGATAACCTAATACTTATTGATGCATAACTACTAGTGTGTTTTAAATTCCAGTTGCAGTTTGTAATAGATGCATATATATATATATATAATAGAGTAAATGTCGCAATGCTCAATGGTTTTGACCAATGTGCAATTGTTGGCACTAAATCTTATTCTGTGATATTAATACATGATAATTGTTTGTAAATCCAGATGGACAACGAAGAAAATCAGGAAAACCAGAATAATGATAACCAAATAAATAACAGTGCCATCCAACACATAGTAGCACAACGAATTAGAGATGCTATGCCATATATTATCCAGACTGTTTAAGAAGCGGAAAATAGTAAAAGTAATAGTGAAAGTAAGCGACCACCTACTGAACCTAGTCACAGTATAAACAATGGACCATTACTTCAATTGCCTATTCCAAAAAGAAGAAGTATGTCATATGGTTGTTCTTACAAAGAATTCTGGTCTTGCAAACCAATAGAATTCTCTGGCAATGAAGGAGCCATTGCAGCTCTACGCTGGATAGAAAAGACAGAGGTCGTCTTAAAAATAAGCAAGTACGCAGAGGAAGATAAAATCATGTTTACTTCCAATCTTTTTAAGAATGCAGCCTTAGAATGGTGGAATACTATTCTCTAGTTTAAGGGAAGTGACAGAGTCTATAATATGGAATGGACTGACTTTAAGGACTTGGTCGAAAGAAAATTCTGTCCTCCCAATGAAAAAGAACAAATTGCTAATAAGTTCTTAAACCTTAGAATAACTGGAGTAGACTGTAAGGGTTACACTACCATATTCTTTGAATATGCTAGAATAGCGCCAACCCTAGCCTCACCAGAACCAGTATTAATCTCCCGTTACATCTGGGGATTAATTAGTGAGATTAGACATGTAGTCAAGGAAACTAGACCACAAACCATAGAAGAAGATGTAGAACTAGCAAATACCTTGACTGATGAATTGGTACGTACGTAAGAAGGAAACCAGAGGAAGAACCGAGTCTAGAAACTTACCCAGGAATTTCGCTACGGTAATTCCAACCATGGGAAGTGTTAGGGATGGATTTTCACATCTTATGGATCACGGATCCTCAAGTGCAGCCAGGATCACGGATCCTCAGTTCAGTTTGAATTAAGGATCCTCAGGAGACGTTGCAGGAATAAGGATCCATGATCCTCATTATTATCCTTATACTAACAACTGTTTCCATTATGTTTGAACTTGTTTTGCAGGAGTATACGAGTGGGACTTGGTATAACCGAGATTCTAGGGGAATATGCTCCATTATTCTGCACGTGCATGGCCTTTGTGACCGTTATGGAGGTCGTGGGAAACTAGCATCTTTTGCGGATGGTTAGTTAGCTAGTTTATTTCTATTTTTATAAGGGGATAACAAGCTTGATTAGATAGAACAATTAGCAAACACACACTGCTCGAGAACTCTCTGCAACTTATTGGCGATTACACACTAGTGATCCTTGTAACAAGCTTGTTATCATCCCGATTTGTAACTTCATTTGTTTAAATATAGTTGGTGATCGGTAGTTTCCATCACCCGATGTTTTTTGTGCCAGAGATCATACATTGATCAAGGGCTTTTTCCTCGTATAAATCTTTGTGTCCCACATTCACTTCATTCGTGCATTGTTCATACATTTGTTCATCAATTCAAGCATCACACCTCACAAAATCAGATTTGGTTGTATTATCCTTGTGTGATTTTTAACCAAAACAGGAAGAACATAGGTTCTACTTCTGCACCTTACTGTAAGTCCTGCAAAAAGAAGCATTCGGGAAGATGTTCCACCTACTGAAACTTCTGCAAAATACTGGGACACAAAGAAGAAGACTGCAGGAAGAAACCCAGCAATGGAATATGCTTCAATTGTGGAGAAAAAGGGGCATATCAAACCGAACTGTCCAAAACTAGCCCCAGCCATGAACAACAACACTACTAAGAATGCTAGAGCTTTTGTTCTAACTGCAGAAGAAGCCAAGATGATTCCGGATGTGATTGCCGGTACGTTTTTAGTTAATGATGTTTTTGCTAAAGTATTATTTGACTCTGGTGCAAACCAAAGTTTTATTAATACTTCATTTTGCAAAATTATTAATCAACCATTAACTAAACTTCAATAAGAATGTCTAGTGGAGACGACTAATGGAGAATCCATTAAGATAATTGAAATCTTGCAAGGAGCAAGAATAGAAATTCTAAACTATAATTTTATTGCTAACCTTTACCCAATGAATCTGGCTGGATTTGATATTGTATTAGGAATGGATTGGTTAGTAACCAATAAATCCAGTATTCTCTGTGATCAAAAGTCAATACAAGTAAATTCACCAAAAGGTGAAAAGATCACAATTAAAGGAGATAAGCCATCTGGATCTACAAAATTCATCTCTGTGATGAAAACAGCAAGTTATGCAAGAAAAGGATCTTCGAAAACTTGCTATCTTCGGAATCACCCATCTCGGGTTACCTAGAAGACACAGCAAAGAACCACGCTAATCGAGACACCCTACACCGTAGTAGTATACCTTAAGCCAGCAGTGAAAAACCAGATCAGAGACAGCCCTACCGAGAATTCGTCTCAATTAGGTGCGTGTAGGAGACTAGGAGGGGGGCCAGCCTTCAAGTAGAAAGGAGATATGAGGGCACATAAGTTTACCAAAAGACAGTCAGCTTATACGATTTGTAAACTAGTACCTGAAACTTACAATCTCGAGCTCTAGGGCTTATTGCTTAACTTAATAAATACTACTTGCAGGCTTACTCCTAGTACCTGTGCTCGTGGAGGGAGGGGAGGCAATAGATTCATCTTGGGCGGTAAGCGAAGGAACTGTAGCTGCCCAGGGAATGAAGATCACCCGAACTTCATTCCCCTGGCTACAACCGGCAAAGAGAGAGAGATTCAATCTCTAGACCTTTACCTGCTGTTGTTAGCCGCCCGACAAAGAAGCCTTTCGGGGCTTCCCTCGCCTGGCTACGCCTTCCCTTATGACCCTGAAGGCATAAAAACAAAATAACAAAAAAAAGACAACGCTCTATACCTTCAGGGGAGGAGAACGGAGTGAGTGCAGGCCCTCGCTCAACGAGATCATGGTTTTGTGGTCCGGGTTCGGTATTTAATTATGATGTACCTCCTTTCTTATTGATGATTTACGGCCTTTTCAAGCAGTTGTTCACAGGTCTCCTTAGTGTATATGATTTCCATAATCATTAACAGTAAAGGAAAAGAATTAAAGGATGTTCCTGTAGTATCTCAATTCTCAGATGTTTTTCCTGAAGAGCTACCCGGACTACCGCCAGATAGAGAGGTTAAATTTAGAATTCACCTACTACCAGGGATAGCACCGATTGCCAAGGCACCTTACCGTTTAGCACCAGCAGAGATGCAAGAACTAAAGAAGCAATCGGACGAACTTCTGGAGAAAGGTTTCATACAACCAAGTTCATCACCATGGGGAGCACCAATCTTGTTTGTCAAGAAGAAAGACGGATCAATGCGTATGTGCATCGATTACCGAGAACTGAACAAGGTCACGATTAAAAATCGGTACCTATTATTGAGAATCGATGATCTGTTTGATCAATTGCAAGGAGCTCGATTCTTTTCTAAGATCGATTTACGCTCAGGATATCATCAACTGAATGTACAGGAAGAGGACATTCCTAAAACTGCCTTCAGAACAAGGTATGGCCATTATGAATTTACCGTCATGCCATTTGGTTTAACCAATGCCCCAGCCGCATTTATGGACATGATGAACATAATATGTAAACCATATCTGGATAAATTCATAATTGTCTTTATAGATGATATTCTCATTTACTCTAAGAGTAAAGAGGAACATGTAGCGCATCTGCATGCACTTCTTACATTATTGAGAAAGGAAAAACTTTATGCTAAATTTTCAAAATGTGAATTTTGGTTACAAGAAATACAATTCCTTGGACATTTAGTTCATCGTGAAGGAATTCATGTGGATCCCACAAAGATCAAGGCGATTACTAAATGGAAAGTCCCTGAATCATCAACGGAGGTAAGAAGTTTTCTTGGACTAGCAGGTTATTATAGACGGTTTATCCGAGATTTCTCTAGAATAGTCATTCCTTTAACAAAACTGACCTGTAAATCAGTTAAGTTTGAATGGGGACCATGATGTAGGGTAAAATATACATATTTGTCCCGTGTAGATTGTATAATTTTTGTATAAGTTTTATTTGTTTTTATTTAGTTTTAGTATTATATTATATTATATTATATTATATTATATTATATTATATTATATTATATTATATTGTATTTTGGAAGGTCCTGGTGCAAATGGAGTGAAAAAGAGTAAAAAAGAAATAACCAGCCAGTTGAGTAGAATAGACCGCCAGTGACAGAGTAGAAATTGCCGCTATTTTTCTCGAGTGGGCTGAGCCCACTATCTCTACGTTATTGAAGATAAAAGGCTGCCAATAATTATTGACATTATTATATATGGGGCAACACACAGGGATCAGAAGAAGAAATAGTTATTTGAAGCCCAAGTAATTATTAAAAAGATATAATATCATCAACATCAGACTAGAAGAAGGGACGCACGAACAAAGTCATCTTGGACGATTTTTGAGAGCTACTTTTGCAAAGGAATAACGGTGGCGGGAATCATCGGGATCGAGCGAGAAGCTTGGAGAGCAAAGGATTAACGGGTTTTTCTACTCGATTTCTTTAGTTTTCTATTTTTCTAGTTTGATATCAATGAATTCTTGTTCTAGAACTTGTTTGATTGATTTTAAGACCTTGTTTTCCGGCTAGAAACTTCAAACTACCTAGGCTATGATGAATGTTTAACAAAGTTTGGATTTTTATTCGTTATTAATGTTGGTTATGGGTTTTCTTGGAAAGTAAACAACTTTGGAACCTTTGATTTGGTGTATATGCGTATCTTGTGTTGATTTTCAATTAATTGCTTATTTCACATGAATCTTGATGAATGTCTTTCATAGAATAGGTTCGTGTTAATTATCTAATCTTCACGGGTTTGGGTAATTTTTGGGTGAATTGGCCAATAGCCTTAGAAACGGTAATTAAGAGATTATTAAAACTTGATATTCTACTAATATTGTCGTTGTAAGGCTCGAGGTTATTATTAGGTCTCGACTTGGTATATAGCTAGGATTAGGTTTTGTAAGAAATCGGTCTTAGTTCCCTAATCATACTTGTGTCTATTAAACCAAGTTAAAATCCATAGTTGCCTTAGACTTTCGCGCTGTAAGGTAGATTGTCATATTAGGGCACTTTTCAAGAAGTTAGAAGACTGTAAGGAAATCTAACAACCGGTAGTCGTAACACCCTTGTAGAGTCTCACAAGTTTCTTCCTGAGAAGGGTCGGGAGGTCTTAGTAGGGATTTCTTAGGGTTTAGTATTAAAAGATCCCGGTTCCATACCACGTTAATTTCGAATAGAAATCCATTCCTAGTTGAACATGAGTCTAGCCTAGGTAGCCTTCATGATCACTGCGTTAAGTCTTCGTCCAAATTCGCGTCTAGTTAATTTAGTTAATTAGTTTAATTTAAATTGCAATTTTAGGATATTTAGAAAACTCCCCAATCAAATAAACAGTTAGAGTTCTTGTCAGTCTAAGTCTAGATAGAAGTTAGTAAATGTAATTAGAGAGTCTCGTGGGTTCGATACTCGGACTTGCTTAGGCTATACTACATTGACCGGTATACTTGCCGGTTGTGTAATAATTTTTTTAGTTAGTTTTCTTTTATTCTCTCTACCTTGTTTAGCTCTTTCTACTCTCTCAATGGCAGGTGATCCTATTGACGTAGATATCCCTGATGATGAGACTTATCCCACTGAACCAATATGGGATTTGTCAGATGAAGAGGATGAGGAAAGTGAAGATGAGCTGTTTTGGGAGAGAGAATTTGTGGATGAGTTGGAGGGTTTGCAGGAAGATGAAGAAGTAGGTACGTTTGATCCGGAGGGGGACCTTGCATATTTAGAAGCTTTACTTGCAGGAAGCCCAATGACGGACATCAAACAAGAAGATGTGGTGGTGGAAGAGGAAGAACACCACAGCTGTCCCGTGGTACTGATAACGAATGCAAGTAAAAGTTCAAAACCACGGGACAAGGCAATGAGAAGAACACCTGGGATCGTGTTTTAGCGGCTCCTGCCAGGTAAGTTCAAATTTTTGTGTTTTAACCCGGTTAAATATTTAAAATTCTTTTATAATTCCACTACAAAATTTTTAAATGTTTATGAGGACCGGGTGGAATTAAATGGGTTAGACCTGGTTCAGATAAAAGAGAAACCTCCTGATTAAGTTCAAGTGTGGGGAGGTTTTGTAGAGTTTCTATAGAGTCGTAGTTTTTGTATATTGAGTCTTAGTAGTTTTTGAGTCGGTTTTTTAGAGTCGGTACCGCTTTGGGTTTTGTTTTGCTGTGTTTGTGCAGGTTTGGATTGTACCAACCGTACTCAATCTCCATTCGGGTGATTTCGGAGCTGCCATATTGATACAACCCAAGCAGACTAGGCAACGATCGCGAAAGAAATACTATACGATCGTTCGTTGGATTCAAGACTCCTACAACTAGCACTGACTTTCGTCCTAACCAGCTAAGTCTTTTCCAACTCTCTCTGTATTTTTTTTATTTCTTATTTTATTTTTAGTTTCCGTCTCTGCATTGGGGACAATCCAAATCTCAAGTGTGGGGATGGGTAACTACTTTTTAGGTTAGCTTGAGTCATAAAAATTTGAAAAATACAAAAAAAATAAAAAAATTGGAAAATCCAAAAAAAAAATGTCTCTTGTTTAAGATGTTTGCAAAATAATGGAAAATGATAGAAAAATTGGGATTGCTTGGTTTTCAAAATATTATATATATATATGAGATAAAAAAAAAAGACGAAAGACGTATTTTTCGGGATGTACTGATAGGCCCAGCCGATTTAGAAGGTTCCCTAGATTGTTTAAGAATACCTTAAATGTTAAATAATTAAGTCTTGTGGGTTCTCATCTTAGGTGATATAGAAAAACTGAAACTGTCGAGGGTATAAAAGGAACCATTATACGTAAATAACCTATAAGTATTTTAAATTAAATTGGCACACCTTATCATTTTTATGAGAATAAATCCGGATTCTGGTGGAGCCTTAAAAAATTCCATCATCCATCTATATGAGCTATTTTAAATATATAAACTGAAGCCTATGGTATTAACCACTGGGATGGTGACTCGGGTGGGGTATACCCGCTAGGTGAAAGTTAAAAAAAATGAGAGACTTATGGTGTTTCCCACTGGGATAGCGACTTGGTGATAATGCCCTCTGAGTTGATCATGAAAAAAATGTTAAAGCTCATTATCATCATCATCCATCATTCCATCCAAAAATTTAATTTAAAAATACATAAGGGTTATTTATATAAGATCGTAGATTTTTAATCTTTTCCTTATAAGCCTGAGATGGGAGTAGGTGGATCTTTGGACCTTTGGACCTTGAGTGTGAGACCCTTTAGATGAAATTACTTGAACCTAATAATTACATGAAAGGGGCCTGATGAGTCGGTGGTTGGGTTTAAGTGGAAAATTATACCGGTAATCGTGGTTAAACGTTTGGAGTCTTTTAAATAAGTAACTTAAAGGTTTTGAAGCCAGTGATTCTGATTCTGATTCCGTTTGCATAAGTCTTTTTCGGGGACGAAAAAAGGTTAAGTGTGGGGATATTTGATGTAGGGTAAAATATACATATTTGTCCCGTGTAGATTGTATAATTTTTGTATAAGTTTTATTTGTTTTTATTTAGTTTTAGTATTATATAATATTATATTGTGTTTTGGCAGGTCCTGGTGTAAATGGAGCGAAAAAGAGTAAAAAAGAAATAACCAGCCAGTTGAGTAGAGTAGACCGCCAGTGACAGAGTAAAAATCGCCGCTATTTTTCTCGAGTGGGATGAGCCCACTATCTCTACGTTATTGAAGATAAAAAGGCTGCCAATAATTATTGACATTATTATATATGGGGCGACACACACAGGGATCAGAAGAAGAAATAGTTATTTGAAGCCTAGGGAATTATTAAAAAGATATAATATCATCAACATCAGACGAGAAGAAGGGACACACGAACAGAGCCATCTTGGACGATTTTTGAGAGCCACTTTTGCGAAGGAATAACGGCGGTGGGAATCATTGGGATCGAGCGGGAAGCTTGGAGAGCAAGGGATTAACGGGTTTTTCTACTCGATTTCTTTAGTTTTCTATTTTTCTTGTTTGATGTCAATGAATTCTTGTTCTAGACCTTGTTTGATTGTTTTTAAGACCATGTTTTTCGGCTAGAAACTTCAAACTACCTAGGCTATGATGAATGTTTAACAAAGTTTGGATTTTTATTCGTTATTAATGTAGGTTATGGGTTTTCTTGGAAAGTAAACAACTTTGGAACCTTTGATTTGGTGCATATGCGTATCTTGTGTTGATTTTCAATTAATTGCTCGTTTCACATGAATCTTGATGAATGTCTTTCATAGAATAGGTTCGTGTTAATTATCTAATCTTCACGGGTTTGGGTAATTTTTGGGTGAATTGGCCAATAGCCTTAAAACGGTAATTAAGAGATTATTAAAACTTGATATTCTACTAATCTTGTCGTTGTAAGGCTCGAGGTTATTATTAGGTCTCGACTTGGTTTATAGCTTGGATTAGGTTTTGTAAGAAATCGGTCTTAGTTCCCTGATCATACTCGTGTCTATTAAACCAAGTTAAAATCCATAGTTGCCTTAGACTTTCACGCTGTAAGGTAGATTGTCATATTAGGGCACTTTTCAAGAAGTTAGAAGATTGTAAGGAAATCTAACAACTGGTAGTCGTAACAGCCTTGTAGAGTCTCACAAGTTTCTTCCTGAGAAGGGTCGGGAGGTCTTAGTAGGGATTTCTTAGGGTTAGTATTAAAAGATCCCGGTTCCATACCACGTTAATTTCGAATAGAAATCCATTTCTAGTTGAACATGAGTCTAGCCTAGGTAGCCTTCATCATCATTGAGTTAAGTCTTCATCCAAATTCGCGTCTAGTTAATTTAGTTAATTAGACCCCCCCCCAATCAAATAAACAGTTTGAGTCCGTGTCAGTCTAAGTCTAGATAGAAGTTAGTAAACGTAATTACAGTGTCTCGTGGCTTCGATACTCGGACTTGCTTAGCCTATACTACATTGACCGATACACTTGCCGGTTGTGTGGTCTAAGTTTAGAGAGTCTTAGTTATAAATTTAAAACTTAGAGAGTCTAGTTTAGGGTTTCATTTAGTTAATTTATTTAGACCACTTTTAGCACATTAGACCAAAACAGGAAGAAGCCTTTAAAATCCTTAAGCAAAAATTAACCAATGCACCCATACTATCGTTACCAAAAGGAACTGAAGACTTTGTAGTCTATTGTGACACTTCTAAGTTAGGTTATGGATGTGTGTTGATGCAACATCAAATGGTTATAGCCTATGCCTCTAGACAACTTAAGAATCATGAGGAGAATTATACAACCCATGATCTAGAGTTAGGAACTATAATTTTTGCCCTTAAAATTTGGAGACATTACCTTTACATTGTAAGTTTACCATTTTCACCGATCATAAGAGTTTAAGATATGTTTTCAGGCAAAAAGAGTTAAATATGAGACAGAGACGCTGGATGGAAATACCTAGTGACTATGATTGTAATATCCAGTATCATGCAGGAAAAGCTAATGTAGTAGCTGATGCTTTAAGTCGAAAATATCATGATAAGCCAAGAAAAGTACGTTCTCTCAAATTAAATCTACAGGTAGATTTAAATGATCAAATTAGAGAATTACAAGAATCAGTAATCAAGGACGATACTGAGAAATTAAAAGGAATGATTAAGGAATTAGAACAAGGAACAGATGGAATTTGGAGATTCCATAAGAAAAGAATTTGGATACCGAAACAAGGAAACCTACGCCACCGAATATTAGAGGAAGCTCATAAGTCTAATTATACAATGCATCCTGGTAATGATAAGATGTATTAAGACTTAAGAAAGAATTTCTGGTGGATAGGAATGAAAAAGGATATAGCAGCCTATGTGGCCAAGTGTCTAACCTGTTCACAAGTTAAAACTGAACATCAGAAACCCTCAGGTTTATTGCAGCAATTGGAAATGCCTATATGGAAATGGGAATTGATAACAATGGACTTTGTTACCAAATTACCCAAGACAAGAAAATGTAATGATACAATCTGGGTGATTATAGACAGATTAACCAAGTCTGCTCATTTCTTACAAATGAAGGAAACTTTCAGTATGGAACAATTAGCCAAGTTATATGTAAATGAAATAGTTTCATTACATGGAATTCCTTTATCTATTGTGTCTGATAGAGAGAGCTGTTTTACTTCTCATTTTTGGACTAGTTTCCAAAAAGCAATGGGAACCAAGTTAAATTTAAGTACAGCTTATCATCCTCAAACTGACGGACAAATCGAAATGACAATTCAGACAATGGAAGACATGCTTAGAGCTTGTGTAGTTGATTTCGGAGGAAATTGGGACGAACAGTTACCAGTAATAGAATTTTCCTACAATAACAGCTATCATACCAGTATCAACGCTGCACCTTTTGAAGCACTTTATGGGCGAAAGTGCCGGACTCCAGTCTGTTGGGCAGAAATTGGAGAAAAGTAACTGTCTGAACCAGAGATAATGCAAGAAACAAAGATCATTCAAGTCAAGGAAAGACTAAAAACATCACGCGATCGACAAAAGAGTTATGCTGATAACAGGCGAAAACCACTGGAATTTCAAGTAGGAGATAAGATATTATTAAAAGTTTCTCCATGGAAAGGAGTAGTTAGATTCATCAAAAGGGAAAAGCTAAAACCCGGAGCTTATCAGCTACAACTGCTAGAGGAAATGGCAGGAATACATGATGTATTCCATGTATGTAATCTCAAGAAATGCTTAGCAGATGAATCGTTAGTGGCACCTCTTAAAGACATAGAGGTAAATGAGAAGCTTAAGTTTGTAGAGAAATCCCTACAGATTGAAGACAGAAAGATCAAGAATCTCAAACACAAGAGATTAGTTCTAGTCAAAGTGAAATGGGATTCCAAGAGAGGACCAGAGTACACTTGGGAGCTTGAATCAGAGATGTAGAGTAAATATCCACACCTGTTCCAGTAGACCTAGAGGACGAGTTCTAAAACAAGGTGGGGAGGATATAACAACTCTCCTAAAAATCTTTAAAACATCCCTATATGTCCTAAAATACACCTCGTATACGAAAAATAGACCCAACATACTTTTATATATACAAAAATCAAATAAAACAAGATTTAGGGATCGCTCGTGGGGCGCGACCCTGATGGGTGTGTGCTTTGCGGGGCGCGACCCGCTGACACCAGGCGTAACCCTGGGCCGCAACGTGTCCCAGTCGTGTCGAAGCTAGGCCTAGAGTTAGCCAAGCTAAGGCCTACCCTAGAAGGTCCCGCGGTGGGCCGCGAAGGCCCTCACTATAACTCTCGCGGGGCGCGAGAGAGTGGCGGATCAGACCTATAAATAGAGGGCTTCGGCTCTCATTTCAAATCGTTCAAATTTTCGATCTCTCTCTCAAATCTCTAAATAGTAAAAGTAATTCTCGGGCATAATACCCACTAAATAGCGAAGCTCTGCCTCGATGTAAGTATTATAACCCCGGTTACGTATTAGTTACGCTGCCCGATTGATCTAGTGCTCCGTAACGCATGTCAAGGCTCTGCCTGACTCAGTCGTTGGAGTTCTATCTCGGGGAGGGTATAGCTAATGTAAAATTGGGTTACTATACTAACGCGTGTGCATTGTTTAAATTAATAGATTATAACCAGGAAGTCACAAGGAAATACCTAAAGTAGCAATGTGAGTTAATCCTTTTTTTTTGTAAACTGTTTTTACAAAACCTCAATTGTTTTACATTATAATTAACAGTGATTGAGTATTTGTAATTCTACAATTATCGTCGGTATGTTGGGGTTTTGTATACATAACTTGTTACTACACTGTGAGTACCACAAGTCAGGATTGACAGTACCGTGGGTGGTAATTAAAGTAGATGTAAACAAATGTAATTGCGGGTTGCCCTCAATGCTGTAAAATGATAAAACTTGTTTTGATTAAACTGGGATTCATTCACCGGTATTTCCCACTGACAAAAATGTTTTAAATGCGTTTTAGGTAACAAAATGTGAAAGCCAAAATAGAAGCCAGCTGGAGAGCACTGAAGGCTTGGAAAAGTGGCTATAAAAGTTACCTAAATAAAGAAGAAATTTTATTTCAATAAATTAGGGTTTATCCCTATAAACAGATTGTACTAGAAACTTGCGATTTTCCCATGTGTTTATAATTATAAAAATATGGTGTTTTACTCTGATAAAATATTTCCTAACTACGGTCCTGATGTAAATTCCGCTGCCAAATTAATAAACACCGATACCACCAGCTCTAAGTGCTCGCGGCCGCCCGCCTCCCTGGGCAGGGTTCGGGGGTTGCGACATTTGCCCTTTTTTCACCCCTAAGCCATTCCGAAGTAGTATAAATACATTGTGGGTGTTTTGGTTCAATTACACCACTCTCTACTCTCTAAAATCTCTAAAAACTCTCACTAATTTCTTCACTAATCTCAAAACTCTCAAACTGAAACCTCTAGTGCTTAAGATTTGGTTAATGTTGATGATGATTCTTCAACTAACGTGGTGGTTTAAGTTATTCCCACGAAGCGAAACCAAGATATTCGTAACATTTTGATTTGTGTGAGATGATGATGGGCCCAAAAATGGCTCGTTGCAAGTATTGTAACAAATTTTTTGTGGAATCCCCACCTCAACGTTTTATATAAATGCACTAATAATATGCACATTACCCATTGTATAATTGAAAATTACTTTTATTGACATACTCAAGTACTTAACCCTATTTTCAACTTTGCATTCTCCAATATCAAAAATTCTATTAACTATGAAGATGATTCATTTTTCATTTTTTTCACTCCATCCCTTTTAGTCTTTTAAAGTAATAATATCACCATTCACCATCGCAGAAGAAGAACTACGAGCGCATCTACAAAATGGATATATGGGTCGAGGTCTACGTTGAGGTCTTCATCCCTACAAGTCAATCTCATCGACCTCCAAACTGAACAAGAGTATTAGAACATGTACATCAAAATCAAACAAGAGAATCACTTCTTCATTTTCTTCTTCAAATCCGGCCAAACCGGGACACATGCCAACCGGTTCGACCGCCAACAGAATATTTTATAAGCGGGATAATTATGCCGGACCAGACTGTTGCCCTCACTGATTCCCACATTGGTAACAATGCAAGTTATAGTAAATATATAAAGTGTTGTAGAAATGCGAAATCCATATGCTTAGGTCTGAATTAGGATTGCCTACAAGATAGAATTCCACTTGTAATATGTTTGAAAATGCTATTTTGCAAAACGAAAGTGCAATAGCTTTTCATGACAATTTGGAGAGTCGTGGAAAGGTTTTAACTTACCATCCTTCGGGTTGGTATATACTGAAGCTGTAACCCAAATGCTTCAAGTTTCCAAAACTGCAGCAACCACTTTATTTGGACTTTACTATCCAACAAGTTCTTTAACACTTCACAAAATATACAGTGTGTTTAAAATTAAGCGAGTTAAAGGTTGGGGGTAGTCCATATTCGGATATAGTTGACACAATGAAGGAAAAACTTAAAAAATATTTTAAAGAACTACCCGCGGTTTACACTTTTGCTGCCGCCTTAAACCCTTGCTTAAATTAATGGGGTTGAATCTTTAATTGAAAATTTGCTAACGAGTTGGATTTAAACACCCCCAAGACCCATTATTTGGTCAAGGTTTAAGATCTCGATTTAACGATCAACTTTAAAAAATGTTCGAGGTTTATTTAACAAAATATGCTACAAGCTCACACATCCATGAGTCAATGAAAAATACGGCTTTTGGCGAAAGTTCGGATGATCCGGATTTTGCTTCAAATAACCATTTATGGGATGAGTCCACTAAACATCAACGTAGGAACAGTACGAGTAGCGAACTCGGGAGGTATGGTGGGTCGGACTTTTTAACGACAATGACTCCATAAGAATTAAAGAATTTTGATTTGTTGGCTTGGTGGGAATGTAGGGAAGCTCAATTCCCGATCTTAGCCACCATGACCCAAGATTTACTAACAATCCAAGCTTCCACAGTAGTTCCAGAATCCGCCTTTTCTATTAGTGTCAGGGTCTTATCGATAAAGAGAACTCAACTAAGTTCTTCGGCAGTAGAGATATCCATTTGCTTGAAGGATTACTTGGATTCGACCAAGAAAGTTCAAGATAAACCCTCACTCAAGGGAGAATTGGAATATGAAGCGGAGTTGTACGATGACCAAATTGACGAACCAAATGATTGACGAAGAAGCCGCATTTGATAAATACCTCTGAAATTGCTCCAGTTCAGGCAAAGATTAAACACCAGTAATTAAGATTTAGTATTTACATTCCATAAATTAGAAACATTTTTGTGCAAAGGTGTTATACCTCATGTTTTGGGGGATTTTCAAAAAAAAAAAAAAAAAAGATTTTTTAACTTTTCCCCAAAAGCTTTTTATATTTTGCAATTTTAACCTACATAAATTGTTTTTTTTTTCACTTTTAACTCAAAAGTTTTCATTATTTTCAATTTAACCTCACAATATTTTTACCTTCAACTTTGGTCCCCTATACTTTTCATCTTTCACAAATTTTTGCTTTACGTTTCGTTCTAAATTTTGCGAGTTAAAACGGCGCGACGTGCCTGTGTGGTTTAACGTTTTTTGTTTCGTTAAAAATTATGCAAGTTAACACGACGTAACATGCATGCGTGGTTCAATGTTTTACATTTATTTTTTTCGTTTGATAAGTTCGTCGCAACGCGCGAGTCCTGGATTGACTCAGTGTTGGTAGTCGCTGACGGTGGTGTGACATTAGTGCTATTTTCTATAGTTTTACGCCACCGCCACAACACAGGGAGCTTAAATCTAGTTAATTTTAAATTCTATACACATTTATGAAAATGTAGTTGCATTTTAAAGTCTACACACATTTATGGAAATGCAGTTGCCCGTATGAAAGCATCTTTATCAACTCAAACAACCAACTATTAAATAGCCATTCTAGGGTGGGGTTGGGTCCAATTCACAAAATTATTGGAGTTAAGTGTTACTCATTTTGAGGTTAACGATTTCAGCCTCACCGAAGACGGATTTCATGTAATTTATGTTGTTTGATAAGAAAAATTCATTTCACCAAGAACATATATGTTTCACTAAAAATCATCATTCTTGCGATTAAGCTCTTGACTACTGCAATGCAAATCAATTGCAATAATGACTATACCTAGTTTGGGTGGTTGTACAAATCACGGAAACTAGCCATTAAGCTAGTTTTAGTTATTTAGTTCCACTAAAATTAAAATTTAGTGGAAATTGAGACTGTATTTTTTTTTTTTGTTGTGTTTGATGGATGTTTAACTTTAAGTTTTTAACTAATGAATACATGTATTTTTTATGTATTTGTTAAAATAATAATAGTAATAATAATAATAACAAAACAAGTTTTTTAATAGCTTAAATCCGGTTTTTAAACAGCTTAAAACAGTTTTTCCTGTTTTTTGACTTGTTTTTTATCGGTTTTTAAACCATCATGAACTGGCCCGATCTATTTGGGGGTTCCCATTGAAAAAGCGGTTTGAAACCGACCCAGTTAAAAAAACCGGTTTTAATATGCTAAAAATCTAATTCAATTAAAAAACCGGATCATTTTTTTTAAATTGATTTGTACACGTCTTGTTACAAATGTTCAAATCATTTGTATCAAGTTAAATTTTTCAACATAACTACATAAATCAACGAGTATTCACAAAAATAACTACACTAATCAACGAGTATTAACCAAATGACTACACTAACCAACATATATTCACCAAAATAACTACACTAATCAACGAGTATTAGCCAAAATAACTACACTAATCAACGGGTATTAACTAAAATAACTACACTAATCAACGGGTACTAACCAAAATGACTACACTAATCAACGAGTATTGACCAACATAACTACACTAATCAACGAATATTACCCAAAATAACTACACTAACTAACATGTATTCACCAAAATAACTACACTAATAAACGAGTATTAACCAAAATTACTACACTAATCAACGGGTATTAACCAAAATAGCTACACTAATCAACGGGTACTAACCAAAATGACTACACTAATCAATGAGTATTGACCAACATAACTACACTAATCAACGAATATTAACTAAAATAACTACACTAATAAACGGGTATTAACCAAAATAACTACACTAATCAACGGGTATTAACCAAAATAACTATACTAACCAACAATTATTCAACAACAAAACATTAGTCAAGTTCACTACCTGCCAAACATTGGGTATCAACGGTTTCTTGAGCTTTAAATGCCATCTGAGGTGTGGCTAGTATAACAACCCTCGAAAATCACCCCTAAACGCTCCTAAATACACCCTGTATATGATACGAGGACCCGGATAACCTTACTTATTATAATTATCAAATAAAACAAAGAAAACGGGCCGCGACCCAGTCACGGGGTCGGTTCGCGGGGCGCGACCTCATGTTACTTGCTGATCACCTGTGTTGCCACATGTCCTACACGCGTCGAGACTACCCCTAATGACTCACCAACCCTACGGCCTATCCTAGTCCCTCACGGGCCGCGAAGGAGTTTGACGAAGGCGTCGCGGGGCTCGAGCCGCCCCTGGTCAAGCTATAAAAAGGGATCGAAGTTGCATTGTTCACCGTTCAAATCTCAATTCTTTTCTCTCAACTTCTGTTGGCCAAAGCTATAGCCTAACACCCCCCAAATAAGCAAAGCTCTACCTCGTTGTAAGTATTATAACCCCCGATCACATATTCGTTACCCTGCTCGATTGATTTAGGACTCCGTAACGCATGTCAAGGCTCTGCCTGACTCAGTCGTTGGAGTTCTGTCTCGTGTTACACCCGATTGATCTAGGACTCCGTAATGCATGTCAAGGCTTTGCCTGACTCAGTCATTGGAGTTCTGTCTCGAGTTGTACGGTTAATGTGATTAGGGTTATCTTACTAACATGTGTGCATTGTTTAATTTTAATAGATAATAACCAGGAGAATCACTAGGAAGCTACAATAGTATAACCTAAATTAACAAAGTGTGTACATTCTCTTTTTGTAAATCTTTTCTTGTTGTGAGTCAAAAGCTCAAATGTTTTAAATTACACTTAACAGTAATTGAGTATTAGTAATTCTACAATTACTGCCGGTATGTTGGGGTTTTGTATACATTACTTGAAACTCGTTACTATAGGAATAGTAGCATGAACACAAGTCAGGGTTGACCTTACCAATGGGGTAATTGGATAGATATAAACAAATGTAATTGCGGACGCCCCCAATACTGTGAAGTTGTAAAACTGTTTTAATAAAATTGTGATGCACTCGCCCGTATTTCTTGCTGATAAAATATTTTTAAAACGTGTTTCAGGTAACTTAGTGTGAAGCCAATAGAAGCCAGCTGGAGAGCACTGAAGGCTTAGAAAAGTGGCTATAAAAGTTACCTAAATGAAAAGGAGACTTTGATTTCAATAATTAAGGTGTATCCCTATAAATTATATTGTAAACAAAACCTGGGTTTTATACCACTTGTTTATTATAAAATATGGTGTTTTAAACTCTGATAAATATTTCCTAACTACGGTCCTGATGAAAGTTTTCCGCTGCATATTTAATAAACACCGATACCATCTGACTGGTTCGCGGCTCCCGCTCCCAGGGTGGGGTCGGGGGCTGTGACAGAAGGTGGTATCAGAGCTATGCCACTGGTCTAAGCCCTTTAGGTGTTCTTCTAATACCTAAACCTTAAACATTTATGTTAGGAAATTAATACCTGATGTGTTATTCTGTGAAAATTAAATCTTAATATTTATCTTATGATTTTATGTTATTTTAAATTCTCAATATGTGTAACCAATATCTGTATCTTACAGTTATGCTATATATATATATATATAGGGTGGGGTTCTAGAGTGAACACTAGTGTATTTGCGAACTGAGTGAACAAATCCTGGCCATTGATCTACTCACGTGTATGGTCAGGATCTCATCATCAAATCGTAAAATACACTAGTGTATTTCAACATCAAATCCTAGCCATTGATCTACACACGTGTATGGCCAGGATTAGTTCACTCAGTTCGCAAGTTACACTAGTGTTCACTCTTGAACCTAATCCTATATATATATATATATAACGATGATATATTATGTCTTATTAAATTTTGTGGTATATCATACCCATATAGTTATATGAATTTTAAAACATTATAATAATATTATGATATTAACATTATATCTTAATCGAAGATATAAATATAAGATAACACAATTCAGGTATGATACCTCTAAAACCTCATAACATAAGATATTATTTGATACGAGTAATATGTTTTATGGTTTATGGTTTATGATATAACCTACAATTTTACTCGACTTAAACATATATATTTTTGTCAAAGTTTTGACGAAACGTATAATTATATTAAAATATAATGTCTTAGCATACTTACAACATGTTTATTGTTTAAATACAATAATTAAAAACAGGGTTTTCATAATAACCCTATGAAAATATTATTCCATATGATTATGTTATATTATATCCATATAAGCACATGTACATTTTCATCCATATGGAAAGTGTGCAAATATATATAAAATATTTTATATTTTGTAACCTGTATTAATGAAACAAATGATATTTCATACAAAATAAAAATATATACAAAAACATTTGGTATTGTATAACTAGATGATTTAAAATATATGTACATAACACATATATATCAGCAGGAAATAGCTTAAAGATTTTTATTATCCCATAGTTCAACTTATCCCTTAAATTATATTTGAGTCATATGTATATATATTCTGATATAGGAGTACTACTTCACTACTTAATAGATTAAGGATCAAATTTAGAAATGCCAACTTTGTATAATCTATTATAATTCCTTAATAAATTAAGAATCAAGCCTCAATATTTTACAACCAGTATGATTCAACCTTTTAGTTAAAAATAAAATCGTTCTAAAAGAATCCAAAAAGTTTATATTTTGATTAAATTTATTTCTTTTGGTGATTTATCCTTTTTTTTTCAAAAATATTGTGTTCAATAAATTTAATAAAAATTATTTCAATATACTATTACTATTATAAAAGAATGAATAAAGCTATGGGAATAAGCAGGATAATTAATACCATCAGTTATATAATTGGAATTTTTATAAAAACAATTTAGTAATATATTACAGGTAATTTGAAATTTTATATGTATGCATATACAGTACAAAATTTCTTGATAGTATACACAATATAATATCTTCTGTAGAAAGACAAGTTTTTATATAGCAGAAGAAACAAACCTACATGTTTACTCAGAATCTATTTTGATAATTTCTCAACCAATATCCGCATTTAACCCAAAAGAAACCTTAAGAATAACTTTATTAGCACCAAATCCAAAAGAACAATGGTAGGACCAATAACTGTGAATCTCAGGATCTCATATAAGACCCTTAATTTCAGCCACAGTCACCATCACAGTTTCCACCATACATTCCAAATGCCTATTCAGCCATAAGCTCTGGAAATATAAGTTGAGTTGGGACAATGTGGAGAGAAACTATTACAGCGAGAAGGAAACAACCCATAATATAATATATATACTTTCCTTATATTTTGATAAAATATATAATGAAAGTAAATGATAATATATAACATCTATATGTGTATATATATATATATATATATATATATATATATATATATATATATATATCAACACATGATACTAATAGGTATAATTATAGTTGTGCAAATGCAGTATAAGCAACAAAAGGTGTTTGAATGATTGTTTAGCTTTGTGATATTAATATCTGACAATGTTTGCAATTCAAATGTCAAAGGAAATGGCACATAATCAAGAAATTCAGGCTAGTAATGAAAATTCTTGGGATAAAAGTACTGTAGAAAATATGATAGCTCAAGGAATATCTAATGCCATACCTTCGATCATTGAATTTATTAAAATTTCTATGCCTATAAACAAGAATCCTACTATACGTTGTAAGCATACCCATCACTTCAAACCCAGCCCTAGTATCAATGAAGGCAGTGATATTCTTTTCGAAACTCCATTTCCTAAACAAAAGAAAACCACAACCTATAGTTACTCTTATAAGGAATTCCGCTCTGACAAATCCTATAAGAATAAAGGAATTGGACCAGCGATCGCGCAACCCACGTGCAGCAACTATAGCAAAAAGCATTCAGGAAGACGCCATTTTAGGAAGACACACCACTGTAACTTCTGCAAGAAGACTAGACATACCAAAGAAGAATGTAGAAGGAAAACTATCATCTGTTACAACTGCGGCGAACTAGGTCATATCCGTCCCTACTGTCTGATCCTATCTAAGGCAACCGGCAACAAGACTAAAACAACAGACGAAGCCAAGGAAAACACATAAATATCTATGACACCGGAAGCAACAACAAACTCTAATATAAGCACCCGCATGTTTTGTCTACACTAAAGTATTAGTTGACTTTTGGTTCCAATCAAAATTTTATAAATAAATGATCATTGTATCGCCAGATTTCTTTCATAAAGCAAACACTCACTTGTCTCATCTCTTAACAAATTCATATGTAACACATGCATTGCTTGTTGTTGGTGCACGATGTCTATCGCCTACGTCAACAGTCTAGGTCATGTTGGTAGTTTGTAATAGGGTTAAAAGTGTCAAAATGTAAAGTTATGCGTATTATGTATCATTTCGTACGAAATGAGTTGTTAGGGTATTACTCACGAAATGAAGTTCTGTCATTTCGTGCGGAATGGTTTTTGTTGGTTTCGTACGAAATGGTTCTCCTATAAATAGGAGAGTTGGGTTTTTCATTTGGTACGAATTGGTGAAGTCTGTAACGAAGTGCTGTCAATTTCTCACCTTGGTACGAATTGGTGAAGTCTGTAACGAAGTGCTGTCAGTTTCTCACCGTGTATTAACCTTGAAAATCAATGGAAAACCTATTTTAAGTACAAATCTCTGTTTCTACACCTTTCTATCACCGATTCTTAGTTACTAGAGTGTTTCCGCCTCTCTGGTGACTTAGATTTGACTCTGATCAACTCATTCAGGTCGTATATCGATTCTACAAGTGGTATCAGAGCTCAGGATGAGTCAAATCGGCTGAATCAGTGCTTAGAACTTTCTACTTCTATTCATTCTTGGATTTTTGAACGATTCCACGGACAAAATGGACTGATCTTTTGATATAACGTGTAAAACACCTATTTAATCAATCCATGAAAGTTTCAGACCTTAATTCGGACTAAAATTGTTAAAAATGGGCCAAAAACTTCATTTCGTGTGAACGTACAGCCTTTCGTTTGAAAATTTGTGTTCATTCCGTATGAAATGAACCATTTCGTGTGAGCTATTATCATTTCGCTTGAAAAAGTTGATCATTTCGTACGAAATGAACCGTTTCGTTTGAAAAACCATCTTGTCTGATCATTTCGCACGAAACAGAAGCTTTTCACTCATTTCGCACGAAATGACATTTCAATTCGCTTGAAATTGTCATTTCGCTTGAAAGCTCATCTCGCTTGAAACTTGATTTCGTTTGAAAGTCCATTTCGTTTGTGAGTTCATTCCGTTTGAAAGTCCATTCCGTGTGGAAGTGTTTTCGTTTGAAAAGTGATTTTTTCAAAAACTTGGAAATTTTTTTCAAAGTTTAAAATGGATAACCAAGAATTTTATAACATGTTTTCCGGAGGGGGAATGACAGCAGTTCAAACTCCAGCAAGTATTATTCAGAACGCAAACATGGAAAATGAGCTCGGTACAATGCAAAAACCACCAAAGTTAATGAACATTGATGAGTATTCAGGGTGGTCAGAAAGGTTTAAAACCTGGGTTCAGGCAAACCATTTTGAATGTTGGATGAAAATAGAGTTAGGGTATGAACCTCCGAAGACTGGAGCGGGTCTTGAGAAAGCTCTTCATCAGTTTACTCCACTTGAACAAGATAGTTTTAAAGCTGAATAGAAAATGATGAGTATCTTACAGCAAGCGATCAAAGAAGATATTTTAGTTTTGTTACAGCATCAAGGTGACTCGCAGTCTGTCTGGGAAGCACTACAAGTAAAGTTTCTTGGAAGTGTTTCGATGATAAAGAGCAAAACGGCATTAATGAAAAAGGAATTTGATATTTTTACGGGTATCAAGGGTGAGTCTACAAAACAGTTGATAGAGAGATATTGTCATCTGGTTGTAGAAATGAAGCGTTTAAGCATTCAAAAAACAAATGAAGAATGGGTTGACAAGCTGGCAGATGCATTACCGTATGATGAATGGGGCACATATTTGTTGGTTTTGAAAAATAAATCAGAGTATGGTAGGATGAATCTTAGCACGTTTATTGAGAAAATTGAAGCGCATGAGCTTGAACTTACAAAGATCAGAAAAATGAAAGCTTCTAGTGTACAACAAGATGTTTCATTGTACTACAAAGGAAACTCATCAGCAACATCTAACCTAAGTCTAAAAATTAGACAGCATTCAGTGCTGAGCCTACATCTGGAGTCTCTCAAAGCACATCAAGCAACAATCATTCACCATTTGCAAGTTATGAACCAAATCCTAAGGTTCAAGAACAAGTGTCTCCTCAAAGTTCATCAAGTTCAAATAATCAGAGTTACGTTTCTGGGATTCAGTGCAATATTGCTGTAAACATCAAAAATGGTCAAGAGTTTACAGAAGCAGCTGCAAAGCAACATATCGCACTATTAGCTTCCGTTCTTGAATCATATGAGAGTCTAGTTGCGGGAAGGATCGGTAATCCTAACATGACGAAAGAAGACTACGATCAGATTGATCCAGAGGAGCTGGAACTCATAGATATCAAATGGGGCATGGCGAGCTTAGTGAGGAGAGCACAAAGATTTATGGAAATAACCGGATGAAACAGTCTCTTAGGACCTGATCAAAAGCTTGGATTTGATAAAGCGAAAATTACGTGTTTCAAATGCAAAGAAAAAGGGCATTTCAAACGCGAGTGTCCAAACAGGGAAGTAAACAATCATCAGAATCTGTTCACAAATGACTACTACAAACAAGCAATTTATCACAAAACTAGTCAGCAACCATTCAATCAAAGACCTCAGATTGAAAACAAACCTAAAAAGGCTCTTTTGGTCAATCAGGATGATGAGAAAGTTACGGAAGCGTTTAGTTGGGATAAATATATACCTGGTGAGGGTTTGGCAATGATGGCAGAGATTATTGAAGAGCCAGAATGTGTTGTTGAAGCTAAGGAAGTTGTTGAAGTTATGAGTGAAGAGAGTTTGGCAGAACTGGAAGAGGTAGCTGCAGTAGTTTATTACTATCAATCCGAACAGGAAACTATTACTAGTTCTCTTAAATCAATAATGCCTCCTAACAAGTTTGAGTCTTTTGCAGGTTTCTTCAGTGAGCCAACTACCGGTTTCTGTCCACAATATGACGAAGAAAAAGCTCCAGTTGAAGAAATCATAGATGTTTCTAAAGAAATGAATGAAGAAACTCTGAAAGAGATAGCTGACAAGGTGCTGATGGTCAAGCTGAAAGAGGTAGACAACACTCAAGAGTCAGTGTCTGTCGAAACGGAGTCTGTGGAAACGGAGTGTGTCAAAACGAAGTCTGTCGAAACAGAGTCAATCAAAAAGGAGTCAGTCGAAACGGAGTCCGAGTTCAAATCAGAAAATCTGGATATCAAATCAGGAGAAAAATCAGAGTCTGAGTCTGACGGGTTTGGTAAAACAGAAATTAAAACTCATCAAGAAGAAAAGGTTTTTGAAAAGATTGATCCAATTCTTGAAACACCATGCAAAAACTGTTTAAAACCCTGCATGGATTGTCTTGAAAAAGATAAACAATATCAAGAATTGAAAAAATTTACTGACGAAGTAAAATATGATCTTAATGATGTGAAAGAAGGTTATGACACATTAGCACGTTCAATCAAAATGATTCAAAAAGAAAGTATTGAAAATGGTAAAGCTACTAATTTGTTCAAAGAAACTGTTATGGAAAAACAGATAGAAATTAACATTCATCTGGACACAATCGCATCTTTGAAAATGGAACTTGAATTGATGCGTATTGAAAAGGAAAGAGTTGAAAATAAATTGATCAGTTATATTGCTTCATCTTATGTGATTGATCAAATTGTTCCGAAATTACCTGATGATAAACCTGTTTTCAAAAATGTTCCACCCCCAATATGGAATCATTATACACAGAAATATCCAGATGGGGTGGAAGCAGCTTTGAATCTCAAGTTGAGAACTGTAGAGAATGAGTTACCGGAAAACATTGATGTTATATTCTCTCCATCTGACACAGACAACGAGTCACAAGTGATTAAAACTGTTGTAGACCAAGTGTTGGATGAAGAAATGATAACTCAGATTTCGGTACGGCTGAAACTCATTTGGAGAATTCCAATTCTGATTCTGAAGATGACGGGAACTTTCTTGATAAATTCATACCAAAATCATATAAAGTTGTGAATGATGATTCAATTATTGTGGTATACACGATGAATGGAACTGACAAACTATATACTGATTTTGAGTACCCAATTCAGAATGTAAAATTGGAAAATGTTGAAAAGGTTTATAAGCTTGTGGAAATTGACATTTCAGAGGTAAACAACAATATGTTTCTATCAAAACCGAAGAAATCTTTTGTGAAACAATAACCAAACAACCCGGGAAAGAAAGAATGGGTGGGTAACAATGGTCAGAACAAAAGACATGGTAACAATTTTAAAAAGAAAGGTGTCGGTTTTGAAAAGAAAATGGCTAAAAATGAGGTTAAGCCAAAAGAAAAGTTGAGTGAAGTATTTGTTGCGGGAAAGAACACAATTGCTGAAAAAGATTATATCTTTAGTCAAAAAGCAATTGACGATTTCAATGCAGCTCAAAAGTTGAAAAACGAGACCAACAGATCTACTTTTGTTGAATATGACAAAAGAGTTTGTTATCGCTGCAATGAAATTGGTCACATGGCCAAACAGTGTATTAAAAGGATTGAAAAACCAGTTTTCCAAAAACCAAAACCAAAAATTTCAAAGGATGTTAAAGGAAAAACACCGATGGTTTTCCCCGTGCGTATTCTGAAACGCGGTGAATCTTTGAAGTCCGAGGACAAGCCAAAATCAACCTTTGAGATTGGTGAATCTTCAAAATCTCCAAAGACTTCAAAGATTTATCCCAAAATGAAGATGATACAAAATCAATCATGGGTGGAAAAACCTAAACAATTGTTTGAAGAAAAGAAAATGGAAAAGGTTTTGAAATCAGAACCAACAGATGTTGTCACTAACAATGAAAAACTTGAATTTGAATTGGACAAACTGATTGAGGAATTCCCACCAACTAAGGAGGGAGATCTAAAATCAAAATCTGTACCTGTTGTTCCAAACATAGTCTTCAACATTCCAAAAATTGACGTGACTTGTGATCTTATATTTGGTAGTGTTCCAAATGTGAAGAAATCTTGGGTATCGTTGTTTGAATGAATATCTTTGATGTGTGCAGGGGCTTCCACGTTCTATAATCTCCAAGTGGATCATGGATAGCGGCGCCTCGAGGCATATGACTGGGATGTTAGCATTGCTCTATGATGTCAAATCAATCAACGGAGGATATGTTGGATTTGCGGGAAATCAGGGAGGAAGAATCGTTGGTGAAGGAACTCTTACCAATGGAGTTGTATCGTTTGATAAAGTGAACTACATCATTGAACTTGAAAATAATCTGTTGAGTATATCACATATTTGTGACAAGTCGTTCACAGTTCATTTCACAAAAAATGAGTGTTTGATCATTAAACCTAGTTTTAAAATTCCAGAAGAGTTGGTGTTGATGCGAGCTCCACGTGGGAACGATTTATATGTTCTAGACACGAGCGTCGCAACAACAACAGACAAAAAGAAACAATATTTTGTAACTAAATCAAAAGCAACTGAAAAGGAATCAAGAATGTGGCATCGTAAGATGGGTCACATTCATGTGAGAAAAATGATTTTTTTAGTCCACAATGATCTTGTTGAAGGAGTTAATTTGAAAAGTTTCCATTTGAATGATGATTGTGTAGAATGCAAAAAGGGAAAGCAAACAAAGAAGTCACATCCAAAGAAGCTCTTGAACTCCATCAGAGTACCGCTAGAAAGACTCCACATGGATCTTTTTGGACCGGTAAATGTGAAGAGCTTAAGTGGAGATCTGTATTGTCTAGTGGTCACTGATGACTTTACAAGATTTTCATGGGTGATGTGTATCGAAAGAAGAGACGAAACGTTTGAATCATTGATGAAATTATTCAAGAAAATGGAGACGCTATACAAACTGCCGATCAAAAGAATTCGAAGCGACAACGGAACAGAGTTCAAAAACAACCGTATGGAAGAATTCTGCAATGAAAAAGGCATTCTTCATGAATTCAGCGCACCGTATACTCCACTGCAAAACGGTGTCGCAGAACGAAAGAATCGCACACTGATCGAACCAGCACGTACAATGCTGGCAGATTCTAAATTGCCTATATACTTTTGGAGTGAAGCAGTTGCAACAGCATGCTATACACTGAATCGTGTTCTCACAGTGAAAAAATACAAGAAAACATGCTTCGAGCTGCTTCATCGTTATAAACCGAATTTGAAATTCTTGGAACCGTTTGGATCACCTTGCACATTTATTGATCCAGATGGTAAATTTGGTGCGAAAGTTAATGAAGGTATCTTTGTAGGTTATGCGAGTCCACTGAAGAGAGTATTTGTTCCATGTTTGGGGAAGATTATTCAAGTTCAGCATGTTGATTGTCAGAAGTTTACTGCTCCGGAACAACTTCCCGGAAAAAGATTGCTGTTTGACTACGACAAACTCTGGGAGTCATTCCAATTGCCGACTGAGCCAAGTGAGGAGGAACTAGCATTATTATACCAATATCAGCAATCTATGTCACAAGAACAAGTGCCAAGACCGTTGGTAGTTTCTCAACCCACCGAGGGTGCAAATGATCACGAGACCGGTCCAAGTGGAACGACACACGAACCCCCTGAAGAACCAGCTCTTGTAGTCATCAGTTCTTCTCTGCTGAGACTGAGACTGAACAGAAGTTGAACCTTTGCTCGAAGCTCCATCCCATTTACGTTTGTTGTCACTGGGAGTTTCAGAGGTAGCTGTAGCACTAATACGTTTTGGTAACCTGTTCTGCTCCACCGCCTGATCAGTGAGACGGTGAGCCAACTGAACAACCTGCTGGTAGGTGGCGAGGTTTGCTGAAGTCACATGACTTTGGATCTCTGGCACTAGTCCCTTAAGATAAAGTTTGATACGCTTAATTGGAGGGTCCACCATAGTAGGACACAGTAATGCAAGCTCATTCGATCTCTTTGTAAACGCCTCAATTTCTGACCCCGTCATCTTGAGGTTGAAGAACTCGACTTCCAGCTTATGAATGTCATCACGAATGCAGTATTCTTCCTTGATCATCTCTTTAAAATTGTTCCATGGGGTGGCGTTAGCAGCAACCAACCCCAGCATTTGGACCTGAGCTTTCCACCATGTGAGGGCTAAACCCTCGAGGGTACCGGTAGCATACTTCACCCTGCGTGCCTCAGGGCATTCACACATTTCGAACACAGATTCTAGTTTCTCAAACCAGTGGAGGAGACCTACTGCTCCTTCAGTGCCGCTAAAAGTAGTTGGTCGGCAGTCTATAAAGGTCTTGAAGGTGCACACAGGTGGCTGAGCATGTTGACCTGTTGTGGGTATAAGAAAGGACAAAGTTTAACACAAGGGTGGGTTCACGAGAGTAGGACCTAAAGATCCTAGAATGAGTTTAAACTGCAGGGTATACCTCCTGCTTGTGCGGCTGCAAGTGCCGCAGCAACCTGTTCGTTAATCAGAGCCGTCAACTGGGCTTGTGTCATGTTAACGCGTCCAGACATGATCTTCATATCAAGAGAAACACGAGTGAGAAGGGTTTGCGAAAGTGCGATGACAGAAGAGAGTAAGCACACACGTGTTCAAGCAACAGTAGCTATACTAACTAGACATATCATGAGCAAAGTTCTACGTAATCTAGCATGTAGGTAATAAAACATAAACCATATCACCTAGAACGTCGAGCCTTGCACGTGGAGTGAAGCGTCGTTGTGGATCGTAGAGCACTGTACAGGTTATAGTCTGGTTTTAACAACAATCATTTTCCCTTATTAAAACCAAGTTCTCTATAACCAATGGCTCTGATACCAATCTGTCACACCCCCAAAATCCACACGCGGAGTATCACCGCTTGGAGGCGTGACTGACCAGGATCAAGCCACCAATCATATTGAACAAGCATGTAAGTAAACATAATTCAACCAACCAATATGAAAGGTGTCCAAAAACCAAAGCATAGTTAAGTGTTTAGCGGAAGCATAAATTGTAAAACCCATAGCAAGTATAAATTATGAAATAAAGTAATTTTCAAGGCATGGCACACATCGCCATGTCCCACAACGACCGTTCCTCCCTGTGCAAGCTCCATGAGTACCTAATGACCTGCAAGGCATGTAGCAACGAATCAACAACAAAGTTGAGCGAGTTCACAGTTGGTTGTTTGGTTAAAGTATTCATTTCGTAAATCGTATGTTCGTTTTGTAAACCATGTATCGTATTAATCCTTATCGCGGCCAATCCAGGCATATGTGCGATGATTAGTGGGGGCTTCCCATGCGTTACTAGACCACGCGTATCGACTGCTACGAAAATGTAAGAGGTGCCCTAAGTCAATGTCTATCAGCATTGACCCTGTGCCCATAGTCCATTAGTACACGCCCGTCCGACTGGCACGGTGTGAGGTTTGTTAAACCTAATAGCGCTATTAACTAATGACCCGCTCGCCCTAGGCCTCGACGATTAAGTCGATAATTGAAGGACTTCCTTTGATAGAGGTGATGGTCTTAAGATCGTGTACGTAGGTTTTACGTACGTGCCCTTCATCTGAGGACAGTAGTAAGTATAACTGTACGTAGGTTTTACGTACGTGCCCTTCAACTGAGGACAGTAATAATTTGTTTAATAGTATTAGTTGTACGAGTAGTTATTCAATCTCATTCCCAACCCCTGGGAATCCCATGCCTTGGCTAGTGTGAACTCACCTTGGTTTGCTCGGCAGATACACAGAAAAGTCAAGTCTAGCAGCTAGTGGTCAACCACGTCCTAACATGGTTACCATACAAGTCAGGTTTTGGTTTCAATTAGTGCACATAAGTATCACATAGAATAGCATATAAGAAACACATACGGATCATGGCAAACACGCAACATCACATTCAACAGTCATAACATAACCGACTTGTGCGATTCACAAAGTGAAGCCCAACATAATAACGGCCCAACCTACTATGCGATTCACAAAACCCGGCCCAATTAACATAACAGTTCAGTAATTAATCAGCCCAAATAGTTTAAACATGGACCTCTTGTGCGATCCAATATCCCTTGTGCGATCCGAACTAGCCTGGCCCACTATACACAACCGGCCCAACTATTAAACAAAACAACATCTTGTGCGATTCACTCATTCTTGTGCGACACAGGTTATCTTGTGCGACTAGTTTAAATGTCCGGATTTCATGCAAAGCAGTTATATTATTTCCTTTTGTGAATATATCAATTAACAATTCCAACAGTTTTCTCATCAAATAATAATCGATCAAACAACATATTCCTCCCAATAAATTCTATAATCCATTCAACCCATTAATAATTCAAACAATATTCAAGACTTCACATGGCTGACAAATTCTGACACTATGATTACTTCATGTTATACCATCATTCTCATACCTATATCATAACAACACATAATCAAAGCTAACATGTGCCGACAACAATACATACTTACATGTTATTGGACCGATTTTTGTAGTGGGTTTGCAAGTTTATCCCATAATGTTGAACAACATAGTCATGCAATCATATCAATTATAAACACATACATAAGTAACCCTATTTGTCATCATATAAAGCATACATACATCACAACATCATGCAACCTCGTTATTATCGATTCCACAAGCAAGAACCCTAACCGGATTTGATTAAATCATATAACAATACACCTTCATCGATCGCATAAAATCAAATAACAATAAAACACTTAAAACACTAACCGGATTAGAGATGAATAAGGGTTAATCCGAATCACAAGCTTCGAGGGAGAGAGTGTTGTTGCCGTCGAGTTCTAGAGAGAAGAAAGAGAGATTTAGGGTTTAGTGTGTTGTGAATTATGTGAAACTAATCCCTAAGATGGGATAATGTTTTCATATAACTAGGGGGTGGGCCGAACCCTTCCTTGGGCTGCCCTTGGGTTCAAGTGAGGAGTGGCCCGAGAGTTGTAAAAGACCAAAGCCCAAAGGCTTGTGCGATTCAAATAGCGTTGTGCGATCGGTTTAATACTATACAATACACACCATCACATAATCATAACAACATAACATTTAATCAATCACAAAGTTCATATAATCACACAGTGTTCCCATACGTTACGTCAAAGTATAAAGAAAGGTTCTGAAATACGAGTTGTCACAGTTTTAGTCAGCAGGAGGGGATCGATTTTACCGAAGTGTATGCCCCTGTTGCTAGACTCGAGGAGATTAGAATCTTCCTAGCGTTCGCGTCATGGAAAGGATTCAAAGTTTACCAACTAGATGTCAAGTCTGCATTCCTATATGGAAAAATCAAAGACGAAGTGTACGTCGGACAACCACCGGGTTTCACCGATCCAGTGCACAAAGACAAGGTCTATCTTCTCGACAAAGCGCTTTACGGACTACACCAGGCCCCGAGAGCCTGGTACGAGACGCTTTCCCAACATCTGCTGGCCAACGGGTTCATCAGAGGGATGGTCGATAGTACTTTGTTTACAAAAGAGGTTGCAGGGCATCTATGTGGATGACATAATCTTCAGATCGACAAATGATGATTTGTTCAAAGAGTTCGAGAAGGTTATGAAAAAGAAGTTTGAAATGAGTTCTATGGGGGAGATAAAGTTCTTCCTAGGGCTTCAGGTTGAGCAAATGCCTGAAGGAATCTTCATTCATCAGACAAAATATGTGAATGATGTGCTGGATAAGTTTAATATGTCTGAATCATCTCCAATTTCAACCCCATTGGCTCAAAATCATGGGATATGTCTGGACGAAAGTGGAGAGAAGGTGGATGAGACGCACTATCAGTCGATCATTGGTTCGTTAATGTATCTGACAGCGTCACGCCCGGACATCATGTATCCAACTTGTCTATGCGCCAGATATCAGTCAAGCCCGAGACAGTCACACATGATGATTGTGAAAAGAATTTTACGGTATCTTAAAGGTTGCCCAAGCACCGGCTTGTGGTATCCTAAATCTGGTGACTTTTCTCTTACTGGTTATGCTGATTCTGACTTCGGGAGCTGTAAGCAGAATGCAAAGTCCACAACGGCTGGTTGCCAGTTCTTCGGAACTTGGCTTGTTACTTGGCAATGCAAGAAACAAACCACAGTCGCTCTCTTAACATGTGAAGCTGAATACGTTTTGGCTTCCAGCTGTTGCTCTCAGATCCTCTGGATCTAGCAGCAGATGAGGGACTATGGTTTGCAGTTCTTGGATACACCAATCTTTGTGGACAATGAGGCAGCTATTAACATTACTAAAAATCTGGTTCACCACTCTAAAACGAAACATATTGAAATTCGACATCATTTCATCCGTGATTGCTACGAGAAGAAATAGATTCGAATTGATCATATACACACCGATGATCAGGGAGCTGATTTTTACACAAAACCTTTTGATAAAAAGAGATTTAACTATCTTTTGAAATTAAATGGGTTGGAAAATTTGTTTTCTGGGAGGGTTGTTGAGTGTGAAGCCGAGGAGGACGGCGATCTAAAGTGATCCACGTCAAGTTGTCAAGTTTCTAAACACTTTATTTTCTGCTTTTGATAAAACCAAAAACACAAAAATATGTTTTTGTTTTTAGGGGGAGAAAATTTACAGAAAATACAAAAAACATGATAAAATTTCAAAATATAAAAACAGTGAAAAAGTCAAAAAGAGTTTGTGTAAAAAGGGGAAATGATAGTACATCAGCTAGACAGTTGCAGTACGCTAAAGAAATGTATAGTTTAAATAGTGTTAAGCAGTCTTGCAGA
Organism: Helianthus tuberosus; assembly: GCA_030545235.1. Classification (NCBI taxonomy): domain Eukaryota; kingdom Viridiplantae; phylum Streptophyta; class Magnoliopsida; order Asterales; family Asteraceae; genus Helianthus; species Helianthus tuberosus. The sequence goes on from CM060417.1 coordinate 106,787,683, forward strand.
TGATATGCCGATAGGTTTTTACACATTTAGTAGGTTTGTTCGGGATATAAACCTAAATCATTTCTTGCTTATACGTGGGGAACATCTCTCGGATATATGGGTAACCCCCGAAATCTTGTTTGAAAGACCCCTCTTTCTGAGATACTAGGTCTTTATGCTTAGTGATATCTGGGGTATTATCCCGGGACTTCTGATTTTGCGGAAGCAATGGTCTACTCCCCGGAGAATACTTTACACTGCTTGAAATAAAAGCCCCTCCCTCAGCATAAAAAATGATGAAACATTGCAAAATGCTAATCATGTGCTGTTGAAGAAAAGATTCTCTAAAGGGAACCCACCAAAAGTCGAAACCATCATCTCTCTGATTTTGCGGAAGCAATATCCTGAGCTCTCATGGTTTCGCATTCAACCCCTTACATATATCATCTAGGTATACTCACCTGTAAGACTGAACATTGGGATCTGGATAAGGGAGTATATTCTGAGGTGGTACACGCTTATGAGTTAAGTCTTAAAACACTAATTCGTATCCTGAACAGATTGAAAATTGTGTGAGAATTTAAATTGGGTCAGTATATCGACAATCACTGTGAATTGTTTAATGCTTAGTATGAAATCAAAGCTTAACGGTACTTGTAGCTTGTCAGCAGCTGATATGATCCCCTAACACGCTCACCAAAAATATGTGTGTACAGTTTACTGTTTCTTTTAATTCCAAAGCATTTCCTGTTAGTTTAGCAATATTTTAAAATCCAAAAAGATTTGTGTTTCATCTTATTTTCGACAACGGACGTTGGGGATCTGATGATCAAAGTCTCAAAGTGCTAAACTAGTTGGATCATGAGGTTTGGGTAAGCAAAAGTTGGTGAAAAGATGTTGGTAATTGCTCAAAATGTTTAAAAGTTCATTAATTTGAACTTAACTTTGTTTCAAAAAGTCAGCAAACTTCATAAATTGGTCAGCCAAGGTCATTAACTTGGACTTGGCAGGCTAAACAGTTGACCAGGTTCATTAACTTTTACTTGGTTAACTGGGTGCGATGGTAAAAATTCAAAAGGTTAAAAAGTTGAAAATTTTTGAAAAAATGAGATTTCAAATGAAATGTCTATTTCGCACGAAATAGCCATTTCGCTTCAAAGATGATTTCGCTTGAAACTGTCACAGTGCCTCATAGCTCATTTCGTACGAAATGAGCTCGTCTATAAAAAGGGTTTTCATTTCGCTTGAAAGCATCAGTTCCTTCATTTCGTATCAAAACTCTGTCAAAGCGATTTCACGCGAAACACAGTTTTCTTCTATTTCTAGCCGAATTCTTGCTTGTGTGTTGTTCGTAATCCATATTTAAGTTGGTCGGTACAACTTAGATCATGGGAAAGGTGAGATTGGAGTTGATTTAACCCAGATTTATCTGTTTTGTTGAACGTCGATGAACAGTACATGAACTTAGATCTAGGGTTGTTAATCTGTTTATAATGAACAAAAATGACATCTGTGTGTTCGGATTGTGACGTAGATCAGTTCTAGGGCTTCAATTTGTTCTAGATATTTCGATTTCATATGAACTTGGTAGATCTGAAAGTTTGAACTTAGATCTAGGGTTTATTTGTGGTCTAAAATGAATAAAAATCACACCCATGTACTCGGAATTTGTTTCAGAACAATCTTAGAGTTTCGATTTCATCATCAGTTCATGTTTTAATTGACCTGCAATTTCACTGTTCACAAAGTTGATTTCAAACGAAATGACGATTCATTTCGTACGAAATGGATCACTTGTTAATGTTTGTATTTCATGCGAAATGACTATTTCGCTTGAAACTCATTTCGTTTGAAAACTTGGTCATTCCGTTTGAACTGTCATTTCGCTTGAACAAACCATCTCGTTTGAAATCATTTCATGTGAAGTGTTGGTTGTTTTGAAAGTTGTCAAATGTGTTTAACTTGTTGTATGTGTGTATATTTCAGGCATCGGATGTGCAGTTTGATCCATTACACAACATTTGTTGTGTTTATGATGAAAAGCTTTCTAAGGTGGCTGCATTCAAAGAAATTCTGGAATTTATGAAGAGGTTACCAATCCAGAAGGCATTAACAAATCAGCATCTTGTTTTCGAGTCCCATATAGAACGGTTCTGGAAGAATGCCACGTATAATGAAGAGAATAAAGTGATCAATTCAATTGTTGAACTGAATGGTGTAGAAAAACCAATTATCATCTCAGAGGCACTTGTCCGTGAAGTGTTAAACTTTCCTGATGATGAAAATTCACCGACGAAGTTTCCTGAAAGAATGGTTAAAGGGTGTATGTTAAGGATGGGGTATAATGGAGAATTGAACAACGCAAACTATTTAAAAGCAAATTTCTCAAAGCCTTACAAGTTTTTCATACATTCAGTAATTCATGCTCTCAGTCACAGAAAGGGTGGTTATGACGTGATGCGAGATTATCAGATGAACATGGTGACGGCACTTTTGTTGAACAAGAAGTATAATTTTTTGAAAATCATTTTCCATTACATGAAGGAGAACATTACATCAAAAAGCAAAACATGGATCTATCCAAGATTCGTACAGATGATACTTGATCATGCCTATCCAGATTTAGTAAAAGATGAAAACAATGACTTGTTGGCATTATATCACATGGATAATGAGACGCTGAAAGTATTGGCCAGATATCACAAAAATCATTCGGAACCAACAACAAAGGCTGAATTCTTTGGATTCATCAAAGATGCTAATTACCAAGATCCAGATCCAGAAAATCATCAGAAGTGGAGGAATGATAAAGAAATGAAAGAGAAGAGTGCTGCAGATGAATTGAAAAAGTTAGAAAAATTAAAAAAATACAAGAAGTGAGTGGTTCTTGAAAGATGTAAAAGAAAAGAAGACAAGAGGAGGTAAGAGAACTCCTAAGGTACAAGCTGAAGAAGGTTCGTCATCACAACCAAAGAAGAAGCGTCAATGGAAAGTTGTTGAGACATTACTGGTCGATGAACCAGATAAAGATGAACCAGTAGCTGATGCTGAAGTTGATGAACGTTTATCATTTGATACAGAACAGTTATTAAAGACTCTTGAAGATACTGTGGAAACTGAGACAGTAGCTGGTGAAAAAGTTGGTGACGATGAAGAGAAAAGTTCATCCAGTTCTGAATCAGAGGATGAAACTAAATGTTTGAAAAGAATCAAGGCTGATATAGAAAAAGAAAAACAGTTAAAGAGAAAAAGGAGAGAGGAAAAAGATGATGATTTGTACATTCCATCTCCAGAGAATGTTCAAGAAGTTATCACACCACCATCAGGAGGTCGTAAGAAAGCAACTACAAGAAAACATGTTGATCTTACTGCTGCTCGTAAATTGAAATTCAAGATTCCAGTGAAACCAAAACAAAAACCACCAACAGCTTCACAACAACCACCATCACCTCCACCACAACAACCACCATCACCACCACCACAACAACCACCATCACCACCACCACAATAACCACCACAACAAACACCACAATCACCACCACAACAAACTCAAATTATTACACCACAATCACCACCACAACAAACTCAAATTATTTCACCACATATTCTTCAAACACCACTATCTTCGCAACCACAAATTCAAACCACTCCTGGATCTTCTAGATTTAAAGATTTTCCGAATATTCCAAACATTCCTCTTGAAGATATTGGAGATTTTAGTTTTGTGAATGATGAGCTTGTGAAGAAGCTGCAACAGAAAGTGAATGAGGTGTTAGTTGAGAATAAGAAGTTGGGAGATCGTGAAAAGAAACTTGAAAAGCGTGTCAAGACTGTTGAAGCTGAGAACTCATCTTTGTTAAAGAAGGTTGAAGTTGATCAAGCTGAGATTGATGTTATGAAAGTTTGAATTGCAGAGTTGGAAGAAGAAAAGGCTCGCAGAGATGAGCAAAACAAGTACTTTGAATTGAAAAACAAAGAATTGGAGGCCAACAATGCGAGAAGAGAACATGAGGATTATATGCTAAAGAAAGTGATAGAAGATTTGCTTGGCAAGACAGTTGAACATAGATTTGAGGAGATACAGCTTGAAGAAGTCAGAGCGAAACATAAAGCTGATTTAGAAGCTCAAATGAAAGATAAAGGTAAAGTTCTTGAAGGTGAAAATGTTGTTAAAGTTGTTGAAAAGGCAATGGTTGTATCTGAGCTGATAGAAGAGCCAATATCATCTGTTCTTCCAATTTGTTCAGTTTCTGGTGTATTTGATGATGATGTAGAAATTGATGATGTAGAAGATGATAATGAAGAAGAAGATGATGATGACATTATGAAAGATGATGCAGACAATGTTTATTCTGCAAGTAGTCATGATGACGATGATGGAAATGACGATGATCAGGGTACTTCTGGTATCAAGGTTACTGAAGCATCAACTGAAGAGAATGTTGATGATTATCTTCATGACGATGCTAATGAAGAACCAGAAAATGCTGAAGGTGAGGGGGAGCATGTTGATGATAAGAGTGTTGATGATAGTGAGAAATTGATTCTTCGCCTTGAACCTGATATTGAGGAAGGAGAGATCAGACATACTTATACTTTGGATGATATCATCAAGATGACGCATATTGAAGATGTTAACTTCAAGTTTGATTTTGAAGAGGAGCTGAATCAGTTTGATATCAATCAGCAGCCCGAGTATCAGTATAAGTATGTGGAGGATGCTGATATCTATGACAAGGTTGAAGTTGAGGATTGCAGTGATGAAGAATTGTCTGAGAATGCTGATACTTCAAACTTTCCAACGCTGGTTGAATTTTTCAGTCAAGAGAACATAGATGAGCTGAGAAGGAAAGTTGAAGAATGTTTAAAGAATAAGAATTTTGATGGGACGACGAAAGATGAACGTCGCGAAGAAAGAAAAAAGTGGTTTAGAAAAGACACTGAAAGAAAATTCAAACGACCGCTAAAGTTTTACAAGAGAGACAGAACAGTTTCGCTTGGTGATATTATCAGCTGGGGGTATTTGCCGCAGGTTAATGCTTATGCTATCAGACGAGAGTATGGTGTTCAGTATTTTGCCTACATTCAGGATATCATGTCTTTACCATGGTGGGACATTGAAGAACTTCCAAAAGTCAGAACTTTGAATTATCCTGTCAGAAAACATGATGTGCCTATTTGGGGCCTAATGAAGTATGAAGCTTTCAAAGATTTCAAACACTGGAAGCCACATCAACCAAAGAAAGTGAAGAGAGTGGATCCAGTCACTGGTATTGAAGAGACAATCTTGCAAATCAAAAATCCGAGAGTGATAAAGAACATTCCACTGCCAAAGATGGAACAAGATTTTCACAAAGGATTTGTATGTTGGGTGTACAGTTGCATATCGACTGAAGCGGTGATTACATACAAGGTGGAAAATGAAGTTAGATACATTCACTTGTATGATCCTATGTGGATAGTCAACTGCTCTGCGAAAGATATAGAGTGCTTATTTGTGAACAAGATTTGTTACAGAGCTGAAGACAAAGAGCAGGCAATGCAGTTTCAGAAGGTTGTCACTATCTGTTTTCAGAAAGGAATTAACTCTAAGAATGCATGGTCAACTAAGTGGAGAAAGATTGAGAAAGAAGAAGCTTTGAAAGCTGAGAAAGAAAGAAAAGCTCGTGAAGAAAAAGATAAGATGTTAAGGCATACTGTTGTGCAAAGGATGGCTGCAGAAGAAAAGCGAGTGGTTGAAGAGAATGAAAAGCTTAGGAAGCTGTTACTGAGAAAGCCTAAGCCAAGGGAAGAAAAGTTTAAGTCTCTGTGAAGAAAGTGTTGAAGACAACCTGACTGAAGACACCGGGAATATCCAAGGGGGAGTTTGTTGGTGCACGATGTTTATCGCCTACGTCAACAGTCTAGGTCATGTCGGTAGTTTGTAATAGGGTTAAAAGTGTCAAAATGTAAAGTTATGCGTATTATGTATCATTTCGTACGAAATGAGTTGTTAGGGTATTTCGCACGAAATGAAGTTCTGTCATTTCGTGCGGAATGGTTTTTGTTGGTTTCGTACGAAATGGTTCTCCTATAAATAGGAGAGTTGGGTTTTTCATTTGGTACGAATTGGTGAAGTCTGTAACGAAGTGCTGTCAGTTTCTCACCTTGGTACGAATTGGTGAAGTCTGTAACGAAGTGCTGTCAGTTTCTCACCGTGTATTAACGTTGAAAATCAATGGAAAACCTATTTAAAGTATAAATCTCTGTTTCTACACCTTTCTATCACAGATTCTCAGTTACTAGAGTGTTTCCGCCTCTCTGGTGACTTAGATTTGACTCTGATCGACTCATTCAGGTCATATATCGATTCTACACTTGTTACGCATGTGATTTCACTTCAAAAGATCATTTATTCACAAGTTCAAATATTATTTCGTTATACTCATTCCGATAATCTATATGATTGCAAAACGTTGACTTTTTGATATCGAGTCAACAGATTTCTTGGGAAACTCCGTTCTTTTTCAAAAAGTTACTTACCGGATTTCATTGTAAGCATTTCTTGTCACATATATATATATATATCCATTATTGGAATATGTCCAAACCAAGCTCAATTGTTTGAACTTGCTCACAAAATATATTCAATTCAAGATCCCATATGATGAATTGAGAATCATCATATTAAAAGTAATTTCAACAAATACTTCATTTGCTTGAATCATAGTAGACTTGTTTAAAGTCTTCAACTCCAAATAAATCATTTGTTAAATCACGACACCTTGCCGTGGCGTTTTCTTTAAATTTGAACTCATTTCATTTTCACACCTAAGATACATATTTATCTATCTTCTGTTGATTCATTATCCTAAACCAGTCTTAATACAATTATGTGTTAGGATAAGGGTATATAAATTTATATTATATTCCAATGTACCTCCCACATTCCCTTCATCCTTGATCAATTCTATGACATTCATTCCTTCACTTGAAAATCCTATATTTTGAATGTCCAGATTCACTTCATTGAAACATTCAGTTAAATTTAAAAAATGGTGAATTTGTTCAGTCAACCGTAATCATTGAACTCTTTCAATCATTACGACACCTTGCGGTGTCTGTATAAATTGTATCCTGAGCTAATCATAAAATCATACAAATTCATACGTCTTTCGTTTGACTCATCATTCAAGTAGTCTTGATACAATACAATTATGTATTAGGACAATGATACACTAAGTTCTATTGTATCTTCAATATATCCTTGCAATTCAAATAAATGTTACTACTCGGATTTTTGACCAATCATTTTCGTACCACTATTTTCATTAGAAACTATTGAATCTGAGCCTTCCTCATTTGATAATCAAGGTAAATTTTCTTTTGACAATAAATCCTATTATTTCTAAAAACCATTGAATTTCACTTTTGATTTCATAAAACTTAGTCACCTTGATGATTGTATCATTTCATCTCGTTCAGTTAACATTGATTTCTGAAACTAATTTTATTGAAACATTGAGCTTCAATTGTTATATGATATCTTTTTATTCATGTCTTAAGTCTACCCCAGATACCTTGATACTGTTTTTACTAACTAAAAGACCTGACATAAACCTCAAGGAGATATCATAGCTCAAATATCGAGGACGAGATTTAAAACAAGGTGGGGAGGATATAACAACCCTCGATCACCCCTAAACACTCCTAAATACACCCCGTATGCGATAAGAGGACCCAGATAACCTTACTTATTGAAATTATCAAATAAAACAAAGAAAACGGGCCGCGACCCAGTCAAGGGGTCGGTTCGCGGGGTGCGACCCCATGGTACTTGCTGATCACCTGTGTTGCCACGTGTCCTACACGCGTCGAGACTACCCCCGATGAGTTACCAACCCTACGGCCTATCCTAGTCCCTTGCGGGCCGCGAAGGAGTTCGACAAAGGCGTCGCGGGGCGCGAGCCGTCCCTGGTCAAGCTATAAAAAGGGATCGAAGCTGCATTGTTCATCGTTCAAATATCAATTCTTTTCTCTCAACTTTTGTTGGCCAAAGCTATAGCCTAATACCCCCCCTAATAAAGAAAGCTCTGCCTCATTGTAAGTATTATAACCCCCGATCACGTATTCATTACCCTGCTCGATTGATTTAGGACTCCATAACGCATGTCAAGGCTCTGCCTGACTCAGTCGTTGGAGTTCTGTCTCGTGTTACACCTGATTGATCTAGGACTCCGTAATGCATGTCAAGACTCTGCCTGACTCAGTAATTGGAGTTCTGTCTCGAGTTGTACGGTTAACGTGATTAGGGTTATCTTACTAACACGTGTGCATTGTTTAATTTTAATAAATAATAACCAGGAGAATCACCAGGAAGCTACAATAGTATTACCTAAATTAGCAAAGTGAGTACATTCTCTTTTTGTAAATCTTTTCTTGTTGTGAGTCAAAACCTTAAATGTTTTAAATTACACTTAACAGTAATTGAGTATTTGTAATTCTACAATTACTGCCGGTATGTTAGGGTTTTGTATACATTACTTGAAACTCGTTACTATTGGAATAGTAGCATGACCACAAGTCAGGATTGAAAGTACCAATGGGGTAACTGGATAGATATAAACAAATGTAATTGCGGACGCCCTCAATACTGTGAAGTTGTAAAACTGTTTTAATAAAACTGGGATGCACTCTCCAGTATTTCTTGCTGATAAAATCTTTCTAAAATGCGTTCCAGGTAACTTAGTGTGAAGCCAATAGAAGCCAGCTGGAGAGCACTGAAGGCTTAGAAAAGTGGCTATAAAAGTTACCTAAATAAAAAGGAGACTTTGGTTTCAATAATTAGGGTTTATCCATATAAATTATATTGTAAACAAAACATGGGTTTTATCCCACTTGTTTATTATAAAATATGGTGTTTTAAACTCTGATAAATATTTCCTATCTACGGTCCTAATGAAAGTTTTCCGCTGCATATTTAATAAACACTGATACCATCTGACTGGTTCGCGGCTCCCGCTCCCAGGGTGGAGTCGGGGGCTGTGACAGCTAGATCGGGTGATCGAGTTGTGCAATGATGAAATGGGCCTGGATCGGGTAATTTGGTTGTGCACTAGGAGGTGGGCTGCATCGTGGGAGCCTGGGGACGTGCGCCATCGGAGAACAAGTGGTGAGGGTGTGTAATCAGATGGTGGATGCTGTTGCCGGAGAAGAGGTTGTGAGGGTGTGCGATCGCCGACCTGGATGTTGTTGTGGAACGGGTGGAGCGATGGTGGTGGGACGACAGAGGGAGCCGATAAGGGTGGGAGCCGGTAAGGGTGGAATGGTAGTGGTGGGACAACGGTGCGATGATGTGGTGAGGGTTGATGAGAATTGGGGAAAAGGTTGAGGATGTAGAATGTTAAAATGAGAAATGTGGGGGGTATATAGTGTGATTAGCGTTTTGTTGAATGCGAAATGACCGATTTACCCCTGCTTCAGTGTTTACCATTACCCACATAACGGAATATTCTGTCGGCAAGATACCTCTGGGACTCAGACTGTAGTGAATTGCAAACCATAGGGATGCAAGTATCCATTTTTTGAAAATAGGGACTCAAATGGATTGTTATAACAAACCACAAAGACGCAAGTTGCACTTTACTCTAATAATAAATTTGTTACCATTAATATCATACGTACTTATGCATTTCACATGTTTGCTAATGATGTCAACTAGTTAAAAATACATAATGAGATGAAATATAACTAAATGAAGACACAAATTAGTTACTTTTGAATCGTTGTGATAATAATCTCTTGTATGTTTAACATCTATATTGTCACTATATAAGATATCGAATTATCAACAATATAATTTAGCTACAAATCATATTTATTTATAAATTTCATTCCTTTACAAACTCTTACATCTCGCCTATCTCAATCTCTATTTAATCAAAGGTCCTATAACTTATTCCCATCTCTTTCTTTAATTTACAAACACTCATATAAATACAGAGAATGAATAATGATATTTTAAATAGGTGAAATGAGAAGCGAGCCTCTAAATTTAATCCCCAATTTATGGAATGAGATAAAGTGTCGAATTATATGAAAACCCTAAAAAGATTAAAGAGTAAATTGCGGTTTTGGTCCATGTGGTTTAGTGGTTACTCCTATACTTAAATCCAAATGTCTTGCAATTTACTTATCAATGTTTCTATTTTATTGCCGTTAATTTTTAGTCATATGAGAGACATGTGCTTGATATTTTGGTAATTAATCGTCAAATGAAATAAAACACTAGACATTTATGGTAATTAACCTTCTCAAAATTTCGCCATCATCAAGATACAAGTTTGTGAGGATCCAATACAAGTTTTGAGAAGGTTACCTGTATCATCAGCTATATGTTAAAAGTGATTAATGGTTTAAATTAAATGATTTCATTTTTATAAATTAGTGGCAGTAAAATGATGATTTTATCTCATGAATGCAAAATGGTGTTAACCGATAATTGTGCTCCACAATTATTCGGTTGTTATTTTGTATATCTTTGTATTTGTTTGTATTATTCGTTTCCGTAAATATCTCGGTCCTGTGTATCTAAATATGTTTGTAATTATCTAATGAGAAAAGTCAAGGGATTATACTCCTTCACATGGTATCATCCTCCTAGGGTTTTGTTCTCGAACAATCCATTGTCTGCCATCCTTCACCTGGTTTCGATCAGGTCTTGTCTTTTTCTTTTTTTCCTTGCATTGGTTTTGTCCTCTGCCTTTTGTACTCTCAGTCAACATGACTGACAAATCCACTACCCTTATCACCACTGAAGCCGTTGCTGCCCTCAAACCCCTCCACCCAGTTTACACAGTATCAAATATTCAACACAAAGTTCATACTCTCGATGGCACCAAAGTGTCGTATTCCTTATGGGTGAAACTCTTTATCCTTCATGCTAAAGGATACAATGTGCTCTGTCACATCGACGGTACGCCGTCTCCGGCCAAAGAGTCCGCCGACTTTGCCACGTGGGAGAACGTAGACTCATTGTGTTGCAATGGATCTATGGCACTCTCTCGGACGACCTACTCGTTCGAGTTATGGCCGATGAGTCCACCGCCTTGGATGCTTGGAAACGGGTCAAACGCCTTTTTGTGAATAACAAAGGGCCCCGATCACAAGCAATCCAACATGAACTGGCCAACCTTACATTAGCCTCCATGCCGAGCCTTGACGAGTATTGCCAAAAAGTTCGTGACTTAACCGACCAACTTCATGCTCTCGATTTTCCGATGAACGATCAGCAGCGTGTGCTCCATCTAGTGAAAGGCCTTCCATCGGAATTTGACACCATTGCTTCTATCCTCAACAACTCCCTACCCTCATAGGAGGATGCCATTGATCAGCTCCTCTCTGAGGCCGGTCGCCTTAAAACCCGAGATGCCGTCACCAAAAACCCGGCTGTTGCGGCTGCCATACCATCCCCACACTCACATTCAAACTCCAACTCACACTCTCCAGCCAACAACCACTCACCGCCCCAAAACAACCCACCCACAGCCCAACGCCAGAATCGCCAATATCAAAACAGGCCCAACAACCGTTCCAACTACCGATCCAACAACTACAACAACCGTAATCCAGCCAACAACTCTAGCCGAAACCAACAACCATACCCGAACCAACACCCACAGCCACCATACTACCCGCCATTTTGGGCACCCCCATACTGGACACCCACCGTGCCCGTATCCCACTCAAGGCTGGGCCCAACCATGGAATCCTCAGGCCTCATCTCAGTCCCAAAATAATTGTGGCAACCGTCGGTCGGCTCAAGCTAACCTTGTCGAGGTAGACCCCCTCGAACCCACACAACTAGCTGAAGCAGTTCATGCTCTCTCCGTGGATTCAGGTGAAAACAATGACCGGTGGAATTTCGACACAGGTGCATCTTCTCATATTTCCTTAACTAAAAATAATATTGACACGTTTTCCACGTTTGCACCAATAGCGTCAATAATCGTTGGTAATGGCAATAAACTTCCAGTTATGTGCTCGGGTCACTCAACCCTCAACTTCGCCTCTAAACCTTTACATCTCAAAAACATTCTTTTCAATCCCAACATTGTCAAAAACCTCATATCTGTTCGACAATTTAATATTGACAATTACACTTCGATTGAATTTGACCCATATGGTTTTTCTGTGAAGGATTTCAAGGATGGCACGATCCTGAGTCGTCACAACAGCTCTAGTGACTTGTACCCGCTCACCCCACCAGCTTCCGCCACCGCCTGCTTTGCTACTACTCAAGACTCTCCTTTTTGGCATAAGCGACTCGGTCACCCGGGTCAACCTGTTATGGACTTTCTTCACTTGAACCATTTTATTTCTTGTAATAAACATAAGACTTTGTCTCTTTGTCATGCTTGTCAATTGTCGAAACATAAACGTTTGCCATTTACTGATTCTCGCACTTATTCTTTATGTCCTTTCTCTTTATTGCATTGTGATTTATGGACTTCTCCTCTATTAAGCCATGCAGGTTATAAATATTATTTGGTCATCATCGATGATTACACTCACTACACGTGGGTTTATCCTCTTCGGTTCAAATCCGAAACCTTTTTAAAAATAACCCATTTTCACCAATTTGTTACAACCCAATTCCGCCTTCCCATCCAAGCCATACAATGCGACATGGGCGGCGAATTCGATAACACAAACCTTCACAACTACACCTCCCAACATGGCATTCACCTACGGTTCTCGTGCCCTCACACTTCTCAACAAAATGGCAAAGCGGAGCGTATGATTCGTCGTTTGAACGAAATCATGTTTACCCTCCTCACTCACGCCTCTCTCCCCTCCAACTTTTGGGTCGAGGCTCTTCACACCGCTTCATACCTACACAACATCCTACCCACTAAATTACACCAAAACCGCACCCCGTTGTCCCTCTTATACCTCCATGAACCGTCCTACGACCATCTCCGTGTCTTCGGATGCATTTGTTACCCCAACACCTCAGCCACTCGCCCAAACAAGCTCACACACCGATCCATCGCATGCCTTTTTCTTGGATACCCAGCGAATTACCGCGGTTATCGGTGTCTTGATCTTACCACGGGAAAAACTATCTTTTCCTGTCACGTCACCTTTGACGAGACTATTTTTCCAACGGCCAACCAACACACCCCACCACCATCTCACGATTTTCTCGACCCCAACCCTCTGTTATTTGACCCAACCTTGTTCGCTACCTCTACACCCACATCATCGACTCAATCCAATTCACCTAACTCCCCTTACGGTCACCACACCAACCATACTTCGCCTCCTGTTCCATCGGCCCAAACTCCACCATCCTCACCTACCATACCCGCTAGCCCAATCCCGTCCCACCAAGCATCGCCAAGCCCATCTCCACATCACATCACATACCTGACCCACAACCCCCTCCTACTCACACCATGCAAACCAGATCACGTTCTGGTATTTTTAAACCCAAACATCCCTTTTCACTCAATACCCTCACCATGTCACCTCTACCCAAGTCCCATCTCACCGCCCTATCTGACCCAAACTGGAAGGTTGCCATGACCGATGAATATGAAGCTCTATTGGCTAACAACACGTGGGAACTTGTCCCTCGACCGCCAGATGCTCCGGTCATTCGATGCATGTGGCTCTTCAAGCATAAGTTTCATGCGGATGGTTCTTTGGAACGACACAAGGCTCAGTTGGTTGTTAATGGCAAAAGCCAAACCGTAGGTATTGACTGCGACGAAACCTTTAGCCCGGTGGTCAAACCCACCACTATTCGAACGGTTCTCAGTCTTGCTGTTTCGCGAGGTTGGTTGACACACCAACTTGATGTCAAAAACGCATTTTTACACGGGCACCTAAGGGAAACTGTCTACATGTTTCAACCACCCGGTTTTACCTCCTCCATACATCCCAAATATGTCTGCAAACTTAAGAAATCTTTATATGGTCTAAAACAAGCCCCCAGGGCCTGGTATCAACGTTTTGCAGGCTATTTACTTCGCTGTGGATTCAAGAGCAGTGTTTGTGATACATCACTCTTTATTTACCATCACCGGGGCCAGATCACTTATCTACTTTTATACGTTGATGATATCATTTTAACTGCCTCCAGTAATGACCTACTGCAACACATCATTAAGTCCTTCACTGCTGAATTCAAGATGACTGATCTAGGGACTCTACATCATTTCTTGGGCATTACAGTCACCAAACATGCGAACGAATTATTCTTGTCTCAGTCCACGTATGCAGCCGATATTTTGTCCCGTGCAAACATGTCAAACTGTAAACCGGCTACTACTCCTGTTGAAATTGGATCTAAGTTAAGTGCCGACACTGGTTCTCCATTCTCCGATGGTTCTTTATATCGAAGCCTGGCCGGTGCTCTTCAGTATCTTACTATCACCCGACCCGACTTTGCTTATGCTGTTCAGCAAGTCTGTTTATTCATGCATGCTCCCCGGGAACCACACTTCCAGTTTCTAAAACGGATCCTTCGCTACATAAAAGGCACCCTTGACCAAGGTTTACTACTTTCCCCATCCTCCTCCACCGACTTGACAGCATACTCTGATGCTGATTGGGGCGGGTGCCCCGACTCCAGACGGTCCACTTCTGGCTATTGCGTCTTCTTGGGATCCAACTTGATTTCCTGGTCATCTAAACGACAGTCTACTATCTCTAGGTCAAGTGCAGAAGCTGAATACCGTGGCGTGGCCAACACAGTTGCTGAACTTTGCTGGGTTCGCAACCTGTTACTTGAATTATCTGTCCCCGTTCGCCACGCGTCCATTATCTACTGCGATAACATCTCGGCTGTGTACCTCTCCGATAATCCGGTTCAGCATCAAAGGACTAAAAACATAGAACTGGACATTCACTTTGTACGCGAAAAGGTACGTCTTGGCGCTGTCAAAGTTCTTCACGTCCCTGCCGATTACCAATATGCAGACATCTTCACGAAAGGCCTACCGAAGCATCTTTTTCAACGATTTCGATCCAGTTTATGCCTTCGGCTTCCTCCGGCTCAAACTGCGGGGGCGTGTTAATCGATAATTGTGCTCCACAATTATTCGGTTGTTATTTTGTATATCTTTGTATTTGTTTGTATTATTCGTTTCCGTAAATATCTCTGTCCTGTGTATCTATATATGTTTGTAATTATCTAATGAGAAAAATCAAGGGATTATACTCCTTCACAAATGGTACTATGGACAATGTATATGCTTCTTAATTAAACATGTTTTTTTTTTCACCCATCAAATGTCTAATGCACTCGTATAAATATCTATATTTTGTCTTAGTACGTTTTTTTTAAGTTAATCAACATCAACATACAATACTACCCATAATATAATATGTTTTTTTTTTCTTTTAAGTTAATCAACGTACATTTTCTTCTTGTCATGCACTCGTATGTTATCTTTTTTTCTTTAAACTAATCAACATACAATATACTATAAGATCATCTTGATCAGTTTTTTTTATAACAATTTCATGTGTAAATTAAACTTTAGAAATACACGTTTAATATTTTCGAAACTTCTGTTATTGTTCATATTTATCAACTCAGGCTTTTTTTAACAAAAAGTATCTTATAAGTTATATTTCTTTTCATTTGATGATAAAATACGTTATCATAACCAAGAAACGTTTTATATTATTATTATTACTAGGTTAGAACCCCGTGTATTATACGTGTTGAATAAACATAATTTTATATATTAAATAGTAAAACAATATATATCTTTAAAAACCTTGTTTATTACTCGGGTTGAATAAATGTTATTTTATATACTAAATAATAAAAAAATTATATTTTTAAGAACCCTGTGTATTGTATGGGTCGAATAAGTGTAATTTTATATATTAAATAATAAAAAAGTTATATCTTTAAGAACCACACACATTGCATTGGTTGAATAAATGTAATTTTACACATTAAATAATAAAAAAAAGTTATATCTTTAAAAACCACGTGTATTGTATGGGTTGAATAAATGTAATTTTGTATGGTAAATAATTAAAAAAAAGTTATATATTATGAAAACACGTGAATTACACCGGTTGAATAAATCTAATTTTATATACGAAATAGTAAAAAAAAAGTTATATGATTGAAAAAAACTAACGGTTATACTGGATACACGATGAGCAGAGTTAGTGCAAAGATGATTTTTTAACAGAAAATACATTATTGAAGAAGCAAATTAGCAACCGTTTGAGTGATAAAATGCGAGTATCAATTCTGACAATTTGATTTATGAATTATGTAATAAAATTGATATAATAATTTTTTAGTAATGAAAATAAAATTATATTAATATAAAGTTTGATTTTTGTGATAAATAATTTGATTTACTTAAAAATATCTTAAATTAACATTTTTTTACTCATATTTAGCTTATCTTTTTAACCAAGCCAGTGTTTGTGTAATATCCATATAACATATCAAAATTTCAACTAATCAAATCTTCTAGTTATTTACTTCATTTTTAATTGCTGGCAACCTTCTAGTTATTTACTTATTTCTAAACTATAAATTATCAACAAATTTATGCTTTATGTTGTTGTAACATAGGCATTGAGAGTTTTTCAAAAAACTTTTGCATTTTTCGCTTTAAACCTAAAGATTTTAATCTCTTGTATTTAACTCCTTTGATTTTTTTACTTTTAACAAAAAAACTTTTCATCTTTTGCTATGTAACCCCAACACTTCTTTATTTTCAACTTTGGTCCCCCATACTTTTCATCTTTCGTAAGTTTTTCGATTTAAGTTTTGTAATAAATTTTTCAAGTCAACAGGCCATAATATGCGTGTAGGGTTCAATTTATATTCAAAACTAAAGAAGAGATACCATTTTAATATAAAATGTATTATTAAGCATCCTTTTTATATTTTTTTTTAAATGCAGAGTTTTAAATTTTGAAACACACTTGATATTGTTAGTGATTTCCATACTTTCGTAAGCCGATAAGCACCTATCTTATAATTGTTGCCAAAATAGATGACGGAAGAGCAAAAAGAATAAGTTTAATAAAATGGATAGGGGTAATATTGTTATTAATTAAAATCCATAAAATAATAATTATATTTTATTTAAAAACAATCCATAATATAATAATTATCTTTGTTTGAAACAAATTATATCCATAATAAGTTGGAGAAAGATGCGGGAAAACAAAAAATAGAGGGCTCCAATGAATGACACGTGTCCCCCATTTAGTTTCTTTTATTATATATATAGATTATTATTATTATTATTATTATTATTATTATTATTATTATTATTCATTTTTATTTCCAATTTTTATTTTTTGATTTTAAATTGGTTTATTAATGAAGAAAAAAAAGTTATAATCACAGTGCTTTGACGACCTGGATTTTTTTTCTCTAAATTTGTTTTGGACATCATCTGTATTTGTATTAATTTATTCTTTTAATTGTTTGTATATATCTAATGTTTTTATATTAAAATATATAGCAGTAAGTATAGTAATTAAAAATAGATAAAAGAAATTGGATAATAAAAGTAAATAAAGCTAATTACCGTTTTATTGCAGTTTTGATCCACCACATTATGACAAGGAATTAACTATAAGTTGGATGAAATTAGTTTGGTGGACCAAAACCGCAATAAAATAAAAACATTGGTATGTAAATTACAATGCATTTGAATTTTGTAAAATATAGCAATAATCACTAAACCAGAGAGACCAAAATAGCAATTTACTCTAGATTAAATTATAGGGATGAGGTTGACATGAGGAATGCGATCCATATGTTATGTTGATAAAATTCTTATATAAAATTACTTATATAAAATTCTTTAATTTATTAGGAATAGTCTAAAGGTGTTGGTGAGTTAGATAAGGTGTAGGACAAATGAAGGTCATGGGTTTAATTCTCACGGTATGCAATGCAAGTTTAGTTATTAAAAAAATATAAAATTCTTTAGAATAAAATAGTTAGTTGACCGTGAATAGTGGTTAGAAGATGTAACCGCTAAATTTAGATTTAAGATTCATTTGGTGTTTAAGTAATCACATGTTTAAGGAGAAGCTAAAATCATGGGATATCCTCGAAGTCTCACGTGACGTTGTTTCCACGAAACATGCGTATTTAATTTCATTTTCTTTAGGCGAGTAATTTCATGTCACGTGTTGTGTCGCTTCACCGGGGAAACACACATGTGACATGCAACGTATTACGCTGGTTATGTCCAATTGTCCATATTATACATACCCACCTTCTATATGTAGTTTTAATCTTATAAATAATTTTCTTTATATAATAGAAAATATACTTATTTGACAATCCCAACTCAACCTATTTCAAATAGCAAGTGAAATTCAAAGTTCGGGTCTTTTTGTTAGATATAAATATTAGTAGCTTAACAGGGGCGTAGCTAGGATCTTTTTCTACGGGTTTGAAAATTTTCTATGGTTCGATTTAAAAGATTCTACAGGTTTGATGGCGAAATTTCTACAGGCACGATGTCAAAATACACCTATATATTACACTAAAAAATATCTTTTGGTTTGGGTTTGGCGAAATCCGTACCCTTATATGTAGCTACACCCCTAAGTAGCTAGCTAATCCTTACTTCTCTAACTAATTGGAACATAAACAGATAAACTAAAAGATTTATAGTATACGAAGTTAGAAAAATTGTATGTCATGAAAAGTATATAATTAATAGTACTAGTAGTCTACTATGGATGAGATGCTTTTTATATTGTTGTTGGACAAAGATTAGTAAATAAATTAACTCACATATTTATATAAAAATCAAAATTTATAATTATTATTTGAATACCTTGAAGTGGTAAAACTTGCATTAGGGACAATTTTAATTAATTGTACCAGTTATTTTATAGTAAGGTTATAAATGTGAATATGTGTTGAGTAAAATCATTTATCACTATTTATTGTTTTATATTAACATAATATTGTATGTAATTCATAACATAATCTTGGGGCAATTTCATATATACCACTATAAATTTGCAAAATATCGTATATATCCTTGCAAAATTATAAATATCATATATACTCTTATAAAGTAGTTGAAATATCATACATACCCGATTGCTTAAAAACAGTTTACTAAATAATAATTTTAGCCTTATTTTTCTCGAACTTTAAGATCTCATATATGACCTTTTAACTTCAAATATTATATTTACTCATTTCTACTTAATTTATTTAGCTTGTATATTATATATGAAGAATACTATGGTTTATAAAAAAAAAATATATATATATATATATAAGAAAATGGGTAAAAAAAATTAAACTTAAAATGTCTTGTATAAAAATATGAAGTTAAAATATGAGCATATATGAAAACTTGAAGTTAAAGAAACAAGGGTAAAATGATTGTTTATTAGATTGTTTTTAATAAATTGGGTATATTTGATATTTTAATTATTTTGTAAGGGCATATATATATATATATAATTTTAGTTTTTTGTTGGATATATATGAAAATTTTCAAATTTGTAAGGGTATATACGAAATTAATACTAATCTTAAATACAAGCATTAGCCTAGTTAAACCTTATTTTAAACTGAGATTATTAAGTATATGAGGAACAAAATGGGCATGTTATGTTGAGTTGTGCGACAGTTAAAATAGGGTATTGTGAAATGAATAATTTAAGAAAAACATATTATTGGTTTGGGTGAGCGAGTTTACCCTCTATATTTCTTTTGTGTCAGCTAGTGAAGATAACACACATATTATTCGGTAAGATATTGGTAGCGACAACAACGAAGGTGGCGGTGCTGATGACGATGATGGTGATAGTGGTAGGGAAAGTGTTGATGCAGGTGGGGGTATGAAACGATCAAGAATGTGGCGGTGGTGATTGTAGCAGCCTGATGTTTTTTTTATGTATTATTTAACTTATTTATTATTAGAATAATAACAAAAGGCATTCATGATGATTTGGCATACCTTCAATTTATTGTTATAAAAGTAAATGTTTTAAAAACCGGTTTTTATATTTTACTGGGTTGGGCTCAGAAACGATTCAATTAGTGTATCGGGTGGTTTAACCAGATTGACTTGTCGATCCTATAATTCCATAAAAATACAACTTCAACTCAAAAAATAATCCAAAACTACATAATTCCATAATTAAAAATCAATTTTCCTACAAAGTTTAAAAAAAAAAAAAAAAAGTCTACCAAAGTTTATGGCATTGGAGGTTTAAATGCATCAAGTTCACGATCGCTTAAAAGACGAAATTCACTATCATCACCATCCCCGTGAACAAGATAATAACTATTTTCATTTCCTACAATATAAAATAAGAAGTTTTAGTTTCCAATAATCATAATTTACTAGAATTAAGTAAGATAAGTAACACATATAGCCAGTAACCTTGCGTTTGAACGTCGATAGTTGGTTGAAGATTTGTATAAATTTGAATTACGGAACTCCGATTGAACTTACATATTGGAACGATGGAACTTCAACTGAACAATGGAAACTAGAAAACCTTTTGCTATAATAAATTATAATGGGGAGTTTGGAGCTTAAAATTGAACATGGGTATAAACAAGTTCATCGGTATGAACCAGTAATATTGGATTTTCCGACGGTTCGAAAACTAAATCAGTACCCTCATTAGACTGGGCTTTATCGTACCAGTGGTGTCTTCGATAGCCGGTTCCACTGGTAATACCGGCCAGTTTGAACCCGTTTTTAAAACATTGATAAAAATTAAACTACAATGTCATAAAATGTAAAATTGAGGATAAAAAATGTAAGTATTAACTTTTGGTATCAACGGTTCGATTCCATGACATGTATAAGACTATTTATGTCCATTTAGCGACTTTAATTACGTGTAAACAAAGTATTGTTACGTAGCCATGTTTATAAAGAATAGCATAAAAATTTGAGTTTGTGTGGAACTTACAATCCTTAGAAACATAGTGAAGAAATTATGGAAAGCTAAATGTGAAACAAAGATTGAAGCTTAGTGTTAAATTAGAAATGTTTGATCTCTCCTTGGTAAGCTCCTACCTATTTAGACATCCTATGAAGCATGACTAAGCATTTTCTAGGAATGTTGTGCTTGTGCCCTAATTATCAAATAACACATCTCACGTGGGAAGCACAGTCGTGCCTTGATAAAGCATGGTCATGCTTAGCTATCGTACATGATAATTCTAACATCTCTGCTATCACACCCCAACTGATGGTGGAAACATCGAGACGAGACCTAACAGATTGCTTAAAGACTTCATAACACTAAATTGTGACAATAATTAAAAAAAATTTAAATTTCCATTTCATTTCATTTCATTTCATCAATTCAATGACACATTGTTTCAAAAGAAAATACAACATCTTGGAAGTGAACATAACTAAACATCGAAATAGATAAATAAAATTTGGGTGAGTTTCTAATTCCACCATAAGTAGTTTTCTTGTGGCATCATCATACATTTCTTGCAACATGTAATAAGTATCCGTCAACACAAATAATGTCGGTGAGCATACTAGTTTTGTCTAAGTAGCATATGAAAGATTGGTTCTCAAATCCACATGTTAAAGTATACTAATCATGTTACATACTAAGATACAAAACTAAACATCAATCCAACGTTTCCACTAGTGTAATCTTATCACCGAAGTGAATAAGACCATAAAGATTGAATACTTAAAAATGACCTAACAAATAGCGAGGTGTGCTAATCCTATAGCGCTATATATGTTAAGGGAGGCTTGCAAGGTTAATGATGTAATAGTAAGCATGCAATGTCAAACATTGATTCACAATAAGCATAATAATTAAGCATGTATACAGATTGGGTGTTTGTATAAGATTGTTTGTATGTGAATCAAGTATATTTACATGTTACAACCCAAGTAATGATTAAAATAGAAAATGGGTCAAGTATACTCACGGTTTGCGAAGATTTCCACAAAAAGCGAGTGTGCGGTTTTGGAGGATGGAATCACCAAGTTACCCTAAAAAGGATAAAGAAAGGTGTATGAGTTTGATGATTTGGAGATTGGGGTAATTGGGGCTTATAAGTATGAAATTATATAAAACATATATTGCTTAGAAACTTATTTGGACACTATTATGTGTAGTGTTTTTCATGGGTACTAAGTCACCCATTAAAAGTCCAAAGTAAGAAATCTAAGACCAAGATTGTTTTGGTAAAAAATCACACAAGGATAATGTAACCAAATCTGATTTTTGTGAGGTTGGATGCTTGGTTAAATGAACAAATGTATGAATAATAATTGAATGAAAATGGCACACAAGGATTTATACGAGGAAAAATCCCTTGATCAATGTATGATCTCCGGCATAAAAAACCTCGGATAGTGAAAACTATCAGTATCAACTATATTGAACAAACAAGGTTACAACTTTGGAAGTATTGAGCTTGTTACAATGAATTCTAGTATGTGTGTATTCGAGTGAGAGTAGTAGAAGGTGTTGTTCGATAACCAGAGTGCAAGTGCCTTCTAAAATTACCTTAATACCCCTATTAATCTTAGCTAAAAATATCCTTAACTAACTATCCGAAAATTCAGCCATCCACCCGCGATCACCACCAACGGTCTTCAGCTCATGCACGTGCCAAAATAAAGAGCATATTCCTCTTGAATCTCGGTTGGAATAAGTCCTCTTCTAAGTGCACCTGCAAAACAAAGCCAAAAGGTGATGGAAACAATTGTTAGTTTAAGAATACCAGTGAGGATCTTTGATCCTTAGTCTTCCTACACCATTTCCTGAGGATCCTTGATCCAGGCTAAACTGAGGATACGTGATCCATCAGCATCAAAATTCTATCCCTAACAATTGCCCCCAAACATGACTGGTTGGATTCTAATCGGATAACTCATGTTTCAATGAATTTTGGACTAGCCATTACTTGCAGATATAGCCGTTACAGGCTTGCGTCAGTGTCACATCACACCTGCAACAAATCATGATTATAAATAGGTTAGAGATAGGGATGAAAATTTTCATTTAAATTCAAGATCTCTCCCTTTAAATCCTCATTCGAAGATTCATCAGGTACATCTCTTCCTTTCTCTCTAAAATTCTCATTCTTGATCCTCTGTTCGTCCAAAAAATTCCATGGCCAAGATGATAACCCGATCCTCCCCAGCCAAGAATCCTGGAAACAACAGCCCTCCGAAGAGTCAGGGCCTCACCAAAAATCCTTCATTGGAGCTCTGCGGTTTCACTGATCCAGAGATTGATCAGTTGCGTCATTGCTTCCCTAATGGAATGATCTTCCGGCCTTTTGACTCTTCGATGAAGAGTGATTGTCAGTCAGATACTTGGGTCACCTTTCCTGCTGCTCCATTCCAGATAAGCTTTAACTATCCTTTCCCAGCGTTCACACAAAGTTTCTTTACTCTGACTGGCTTGTGCTACATTCAAGCCATGCCGATGTTGTGGAGAGTCCTCTTCACACTTGAGCAAATTATAGAGCATGAGGGCATAGACATAGGTCCTTCTGAACTTAGCCACATGTACAACCTGGTTAGCCATGGGTCTCATCGTTTCCTTTTCAAACATAAGCCACAAAAACCCCATCCACTCCTGAAAGTCACAAAGAACGACACTCATTGGAGAAATCAGTTCTTCTTTGTAAGGAGAGATTCCATTCCAAATGGAAACTTTCTTCCTAAAAAATGGAACACCCAGGGTAGGATATAGGATCCTTAGGCTAGGACCACGGAAAGATCTTTTCTTTATCATAGAGGATAACTGATGCTTATTTTTCTTGTCTGTGCAGCTATCACCTTGTCAAGCATACAGGATTCACCTGTCACAGCTGAAAGACTTAGTGCCTTCTGGAATCTCGATAGAGGATAACTGATGCTTATTTTTCTTGTCTGTGCAGCTATCACCTTGTCAAGCATACAGGATTCACCTGTCACAGCTGAAAGACTTAGTGCCTTCTGGAATCTCGATCCAGCTATCAGAACATTCCTGCCAAGGATAAAGGGTTCACAAGAAGTTTCTTCCACTTCCTACACCATGTCAAGTAAGTATCCGTTTGTGTAAATATGTAATTGAAAAATGAGTAATGAATCCTTATCTGTTTTTTTGTGTGTGTAGGCGCTGCAAAATCATCGAAGTCTGCCTCCAAGTTTGGTATAAGCAACATCCAGGATATTGTCTACCCCCAATCCATCAAGAAAGAGCTGGCTGCAAGCCAAAGCATCCCCGAGAGCAAAGGCATGAGCACCCAGGACAAAGGTGGGAACAAAGGAAGAAGCCCTCTGAGTCCTCCGATGGTCTTCCTCTGATCGAACAGCAACTCCATGAAGCAGTCTCTGAGGTAAGGATCACATATCCTGAAACTTGTATCCTATCCAAGGATAAATGATCATGAATGATGATTCCTTGTTTGCAGAAATTTGCTGAGATCCAGATCCTCCAAGGCCAACACTTGGCTGATGCTGAAGAGCGTATCCTTGATCTGCAGACCATTGCAGCTGCCAAAGACAAGAGGATTGCTCACCTGGAGAAGGAAAACAAGACGTTGTAAAAGAAGATCCTTCTTGCTGATATCACTGCTAACAAGGAGTAGTTGGAGATCATCAACGAAGCCAAGAACTCTACTTCCATTGTAACGTTGAAGATCGGTCTTCAGATGGCCAAGGAAGCTGTTGATCCTTCCTTTAACAGGGCTGAATGGGATGTGGCTGCTTGGAAGCATAGGCTGCATGAGCTTGGAGACGACGAGGATGCTGAGGAGGTGCTGACCATTGAGACTGGTAGAAGCGGTGGCAAGGATCCGGTGGATGCAGCTGAGGCTGGAGGCAGTGGTGAAGGTGGTGAAGCCAAGGTGGATGATGCGGCCAAGTCATAGGCTGTGACAAATGGGTGATGATGGATATTATAGATGAGGCCGGAGCCCATTTTTTTTAGGATTTGTGGTTTTTGGTTGATGGTGTTTTAATTCAGAACAATTATGGTCTGTATTTGAACAATAGTCTTTAGGGTTAAGGATCAGCGATCCTTTGGACATTAGGGGGTAGCAAAGGTGGATGGATCCTTCTGTTTGTGGAGGATGAAGCCTTTGATGCCCCTCGCCTTTATTTCCTGCACTTTTACGAACTGTTAATATGGACACCCTTTGCCAACCTAAGTGGACGGGCCACGTTTTGCTGGTAGAAACTTGGGTAGGAAATTTTGACAACCTTTAAAAGGGTTCTTAAATAAATAAAACTTAACCTTTTGACTATCTTTGGTGTTATTCTTAAGTGTTGTCATGTTTACATTTATTTGTCAAATTTATAGCATTTAATCTTTGAAGTTTACAAGTTATTAGAAAGAATACCAAGCATGTGTCAAAACCAATTTATGTCAAAAGATTGAAAACTGTATGAACAATGATCACATATCCAGTTGTCAAAGGATAAGGGTAACATCAATAAATCAGAGATAAAAGTAAAGGTAAGTGAAGGATCATACCAGTGAATCCAAGTTTGGATTCTATATCCTTAACACTTACAATTATGCTAATAAGACATAAGAATCAGTAGAAAGTTAGGATCCTGGATCCTTAGCTGCTTGGCTTTGGGAACCTGTAACAATACATAACTTGTGACAAAGCCATATATCACACAAAAGAATCATTAGTAACTGGGGACAAGCCCAACAAGCTGGGGACAAGCCCAATAAACTGGGGACAAGCCCAAATATACTTGTGTAAACTGGAGTATGGCCCAAACTGGCGACTATCCCAACGTAAGTGACATGAAAATGCCAAAACCTTAGCTAACGTGAAAATGTTAGAAACCTTAGGAACGGATGTATGGTACGTCTACCATTATACTTAGGATCCTAAATATAGCCAACAACAATGAAATTGTCAGCCCCTAAAGTGGGTACTTGTCCCATTGGCTCGAACTATACTTGGATAATCGTGCGCAACTGGCGAGGGTGTTGAAACCCGATTCGTAGAAGGCAATAGATACCTTAGACTGGGGACAAGCCCAAAAACTTTGGAGAGGTAGCCAACCCCTTGATCCTTTGTCAAAAAAGCATATAATTCTGCAAAACTTAAAACTTGATGAAAATGGATGTTATAAATCTAACACCCTCTCCTTATAACAAATTATTTTAAAGAACTTATGAAATAATAGGTAAATCATTACCAGAATGAGGATCATATATCCTCTGAGGATCCTTAGCATGAACTAAGTATCAGGATATTTAAGGATCCTCGATCCTTCTTACATGAAGTATTTCTTTAGATGGACAGCATTCCAAGCTCTTGGTAAGAGGTCACCATCCATTGTTAACAAACGATATGGCCCCTTTCCTGCCTCAGCTTCAATTAGATAGGGGCCTTCCCACTTTGGTGCTAGCTTGCCATCAGCAGGATTTGTGGTATTTTGGAATGCCTTCCTCAACACCATGTCACCAACTTGAAACTTCCTGATCCTGACATTGTTGTTGTAAGCCCCAGCCATTCTTTGTTGATAGCTAGCCAACCTTATCCTTGCCAAATCCCTGAGTTCTTCTATGGTATCCAGGTCTTGGGCCATGTTTTTAGCATTTCCTTCAGGATCACGGATGCTTGTTCTTGCAGTAGGGACTACCATCTCTGTAGGGATCACAGATTCAGCTCCAAAGACTAAAGGGAATAGAGTTTGACCAGTAGCATTCTTAGGAGTTGTTCTATCAGCCCATAATATATATGGTAGCTCTTCTGCCCATTTCCCTTTCTTGGATCCAAGCTTTTTCTTCAAGTTGTTGATGATGATCTTGTTGGATGATTCTGCCTGACCATTAGCTTGTGGGTGGACTGGTGTTGATGTTATCATCCTAATCCCCCAGCTGTCACAAAAGTTAGTAGTTCGACTCCCAATGAATTGGGATCCGTTGTCACAAAAAATTTCAGAAGGTATGCCAAATCTAGTAATGATATTTCTTTTTGATAAAGGATATAACTTCTTTCTCTCTAACTTGTGCAAAGACTTCAGCTTCTATCCACTTGGAGAAATAATCAGTCATGGCCAACATAAATACTTTTCCTCCTGGTGCCTTAGGAAGTTTGCCAACTATGTCCATTCCCCATCTCATGAATGGCCAAGAAGAGGATATATGATGCAGAAGCTCTGCTGGTTGGTGAAGGATATTACTATATCTCTGACAAGCATCGCACTTCTTTGCATATTCCACAGCATCCTTCTTCATTGTTGGCCAATAATATCCTGTTCTAAGGATCATTGAGAATAGTGCTCTGCCCCCAGTGTGGTTCCCACAATCTCCTTCATGAAAATCCTTTAATACTTTTTGAATCTCTGGATCCTCAATGCATCTTAAATATGGACCTGTAAGAGACCTTTTATATAAGATGTTGTTTAATAATGTAAATTGAGATACCTTAATCTTGAAGCCTCTAGGAATTTCTCCATCAGGTATTTCTCCATTTTGTATATATTTCAGAATTGGAAGGATCCAGGATCCTGAATTTGACTGTGCACCATCACTAGGTACAATTGCAGAATCCTCCACTATCTCCATGGCTACGTTATCCTCAATAGCGGGGGTTAAAACATGGATGATGGGTATCTTTACATCCTCTGGGATCTTCAATGATGTTCCAAGATTAGCTAGGGCATCAGCTTCTGCATTCTCTTCTCTGGGTACCTGTGTTAAACTAAAAGAAGCAAAAGAGTCTGCCAATTTCTTGACTATTTCTAAATACTTGGTTAGCCTTTCACCTTTGACAGCATAAGAACCATTATAGTGGTTAGTAATTAACAAAGAATCTACATGTACCTCAAGATACCTGATCCTCATATGCTTGGCTAATTGCAAACCTGCTATCAAGGCCTCATATTCAGCCTCATTATTGGTGGTTTGAAATTCACAAGCAATTGATTGGGGTATAATGTCCCCCTGTGGCGATTTTAGTAGTATGCCTAGTCCGGTTCCCTTGACATTTGAAGCTCCATCTGTGAAAAGTGTCCAAGGATCCTTGGTCTCTTCAAGTTGTTGAACTTCCAATTCAGCTTCCCTTTGTAGATCACTACTGAAATCAGCCACAAAGTCAGCTAAGGCTTGGGACTTGATGGCAGTCCTAGGCTCATACTTAATGTCATATGCACTAAGCTTGACTGCCCATTTTGCCATCCTTCTTGACATTTCAGGTTTCCTAAGAACATTCTTGATAGGAAAGTTAGTTTTAAGAACAATAGGATGAGTTTCAAAATAACGTCGGAGTTTAGTAGATGCCATGATTAAAGCAAGAATAAGTTTCTTTAAATGAGAATACCTAGATTCAGCATCAAGTAGACTTTTACTTACATAGTATACCGGATGTTGAGAGCCTTCATGATTCTTAACTAGGACCGCACTTGATGCCTTTGTGGAAACAGCCAGATATAAGGATAATGTTTCCCCATTTTCTGGTTTCATTAGAGCTGGAGCTGAGGATAGGTAATCTTTGATGGCTTTGAGGGCATTCTCATTATTATGGGTGGTTTTCTGAACTCATATCCTGACTTTATTATTTTCGATTATGACCAGGATACCGTATCAGGATATTGGTAACATCCTGATGCAGTATCCTGGCAGTTACTAATTATTCACGTGCAGGTTATGGCTGCAAGCTTGTAACGTTCATTTGGACTTGTTCTCCTGAAGACTCGCTCCAATCAGTTGGAGGAAAGACGTTGAAGCCGGAAGAAGGGGTCTCCAATGGTCAAGAGGGAATATTCGTAGTTCCCCAAGATTATAGGATAAGTTATTATTTCTGTTTACTATAAATAGGAATGTACGGATCGATAGAAACACACACAACTTCGCTTACTTTCTCACTCTCTTGGCAGCTACAATCACTCACAATCACATTCACCAACACTTACACTCCGAATTCATTGTAACACTTAGTTGATCCGTACAATATCCTGCACTGTATCCTGAATATTGAAGTAATAAGAATAACAAGGCAGCGACGATTGTCAGCTCCCGAGGTTTTGTGCCGGAGATCTAGACTGATCAAGGGCTTTCCTCGTATATCTCGTGTCAACCTTTACATTTTTTCTCCTTATTTGATTGTTGATATAGTTTGGTATCCTGAGCTATATCCTAAAAACGGTTTTTGTAAACTAACAAACCAACATATTTTCTACAAGTATTACCAGCACACTACCTCACAAAACTAATTTGATCACTAAATTGCTTCGGTAATTTTTGACCAAAACAATTCGGCGCCCACCGTGGGGCAAGTTGTGCTATTTCTACTAAAAGCTTTCTTAAAATCGCTACTTGGTTTTCTATTTTCAAAGTTTTTTGCACAACTATTTTCAATGGCCTCAAAATGAAACATGAGCTCTTCATCCATGTCTGCTACAACCTCTACCACAATTGTTTCGGTGCTTCCACCACCTCCACGGACGCAAGCTTCTTCGCAGCCTCAAGCTCCTCCAAGGAGGGTTGAGACTCACACATCTCGAGATATTGTTCTTGCTCAAAACGTCCATGGATCTGCTGCCTTAGGAAGAAATCCTATTATGGCTTCTAATGATGAAATTCTGACTTTGTTTGTTAGTATACAGGATCAGATGAAGCAACAGTAGGAGACCAATCAGATGTTAATAAGAGAAATACAACTCTTTAAGTCTAACTCTAATAGGACGGCTGAGTATACTGTCACTCCCTTGCAGCCTAGAGTCTTGAACTTCAGTTCGGCAATATACACTGAGGATAATCAGGGCAATGTTGTACCAAGCCACTCCCAGGGTCATACTCCTGAGATACCCTCGACAGTCAGGGTATCAACTGTAAGGGGCTCAGGATATGCTCCAGGATATCGCCAGAATCCTCAAACTAGTAACGTGTCTAATAATATCAATACTCCTGCTACCAATAATTTTGGATCTTTGCAGGATACAGGTGTGACGTTGGCACTCTCTAGGGAGCTTCAGAAGCTGAAGGATTTGATATCCAGTGTACCTGAGGTTGTTCAGCCCATTCTAGAAGTATCCCAGGATAGCCACAGGATATCCCGGTTTGCATATCCTATATGTGATGCTGAAATTCCAAAAAGATTTCAAACTCCCAATATGAAGCTTTATAACGGAACCACGGATCCCGAGGAGCATATTGCTCAATACAGCGAGAGTATGTAAATTAACACTATTCCTCCAGATCTCAAGGAAGCATGCCTCTGCAAGGGCTTTGGCTCTACTCTAACAGGATCAGCCTTAAAATGGCTCTTAAACGTTCCACCTCATTCAATTACATCATTTGCTCATTTGGTTAACTTGTTTAATAGTAAATTTTCTTGCAGTAGAAGTTTCGAGAAACTAACCGCTGATCTCTACAGGATAACTCAGGGTCCTCAAGAATCCTTAAGGGATTATGTGAACAAGTTTAGCAGGGAATCCTTGGATATCCCACACCTTGATGTGGCCACAGCTGTACAGGCATTCAAAATGGGGTTGCAAAAGGATTCCTAATTTTATCAGGATCTTGTGATGAATCCTTGCAGGAACCTGGATGAAGCT
Source organism: Helianthus tuberosus (assembly GCA_030545235.1). Classification (NCBI taxonomy): domain Eukaryota; kingdom Viridiplantae; phylum Streptophyta; class Magnoliopsida; order Asterales; family Asteraceae; genus Helianthus; species Helianthus tuberosus. Next base: position 106,818,204 of record CM060417.1, read on the forward strand.
CGAAACAGGGCTTTGAGATATATCAGACTTGAAGACGACAATAAAATGCAAGAGAGGATGAATTCATCCTCATCATACGAATCAACTAATAGGAAATCAGAATCCTCATACAAGCCATACCGCTCTAAGCCATATGGCAGGAATGACAGCAAGAAAGTGAATGTTGTTGAGGATGAGGATCCTGAAGAGTATCCTGAATTGTCAGAATATTGTTTTTCTGTTAATATACCCGAACTAATGTATGCTATGCAGGGTTTGGGAGATAAAGCAAGGTGGCCAAGAAAGAACCAACAAAAGGCCGATTGGAAGGATCAGTCCAAAGGGTGTGCTTTCTATGAGGATTTCGGACATTTGACAGAAAATTGCATAGCCTTGAGGAAGGAAATAAGCTATCTGCTAAGCAAGGGATACCTGAAGGATCTTTCGGGCAGAAAAAAGAATAAGGGTTAGGATACTGAGAAGGATCCTGAACGAGCAGCATCACCTCCTCCAAATGCCAAGATAATTAACTTTATTTCAGGAGGATCCGACATATGTGGAACCTCTGACTCTGCAGCAAAGAGACATGCCAAGGAGGCTAAGGTAGAACAAGGAGACAAACCGACCAGGATGACAACTCTTACAACTGATAAGGTGATAACGTTTGATAATGATGACCGGGATAGATTCCAGGATCCTCATCATGATGGCTTGGTAATCACGTTATGTATTACTAATCATTTTGTGCACATGATACTAGTGGACAACGACAGCTCTATAACATTATCCAGATGGAAACACTAAAGAGAATGAACATCCTCCAGATGGAGATCACTTCAAAATCCACTGTGCTTGTAGGGTTCATTGGAGAGGCAAAGAATATCGTGGGAGAAATAAAACTGCCAGTATATGTTGAGGGAGTAAATTCAATGCAACGATTCTGTGTCATGGATTCATTTTCCTGCTATAATATTATATTGGGCAGGCCATGGATCCATGATATGAAGGCTGTCCCATCAACCTATTATCAGTGTGTCAAGATCCCTACCCCTTAGGGGTAGTTAAAGTAGAAAGCGATCAACAGGAGGCAAAAGAATGTTATTCCTCCTCAATGAAGTCTTCAACAAAGTCCAAAGCAGGATAGCAATTAAAGATACGAGCCCAGGATATCGCGGAAGCCTCAGAACAGGATGTTAAGAAAGTTATCCTGGACCAGGATAATCTAGATATCTCGATGCTCGTAGGAGCTAATATCCCTTAGGATATTGAGAATCATCTAACTAATTTTTTGAGATGCAGGATGTCCACGTTTGCATGGAAGCATGAGGATATGACAGGTATTTCTAAAGATATTATAACTCATAAGCTTGAAATTGACAGGTCTTTCAAGCCCGTTCAGCAAAAGAGAAGGAAGTTTGTTCCTGAAAGAAATGCGATCATACAGGAAGAGGTTGAAAAATTGTTGAAGTCCAAGATGATTAGGGAAGTTAAATTCCCCAAATGGGTAGCAAACGTGGTTGTGGTTCAAAAGAAGAATGGGAAATGGAGAGTCTGTGTAGATTACACAGACCTGAATAAAGCATGTCCCAAAGACCCATTTCCTTTGCCTCATATAGATTCAATGGTGGATGCAACTGCCTGTCATGAAATGCTCACCTTTATGGATGCATCCTCAGGATTCCAGCAGATCCAAATGGAGCCATCCGATCAGGAGGATACAACTTTCATGACAACGACAGGTATTTATTGTTATACCGCCATGCCTTTTGGTTTGAAAACGCAGGTGCAACATACCAGAGATTGGTGAATATGATGTTTAAAGACAAGCTGGGGGACACAATGGAGGTGTATATTGATGACATGGTGGTAAAGTCCAAGAAGGCGGAGGATCATCTTCAGGATCTTGAATGTGCATTCAATATCTTGGACCAATATAACATGAAGCTGAATCCTGCTAAGTGCCATTTCGGAGTGGGGGCAGGAAAATTTCTAGGATATATGGTGACGAAGAGGGGAATAGAAGCAAGCCCAGAACAGATTAAAGCTATCCTGGATATCAAATCACCGTCCAACATGAAAGATGTGCAAAGATTAACAGGATGAGTAGTGGTATTGAACAGGTTTATATCAAGATCTTCAGAGAAATGCAAGGAATTCTATGATATCCTGAAGAGGAATAAGAAATTCGAGTGGGGAGAAAAACATGAAGCAGCCCTACAAGGATTGAAACAATATCTTTCAAGTGCACCTCTGTTGATGATGCCCGAGGATGGTGAACCTTTATCCCTGTATCTTGCAGTATCAGGGAATGCAGTAAGTGTTGTCCTGGTAAAGGATCATGAAGGTCAGCAGTATCATGTCTACTATGTTAGTAAAAGTTTATTAGATGCTGAAACTAGATATTCACACTTGGAAAAATTGATATTAGCCCTAGTTATGGCATCGACTAAGCTTAGACATTATTTTGAGACACATAGGATTCATGTTAAAGCTAATTATCCTGTTAAAATGTGCTTAGGAAACCTGAGATGTCGGGTAGGATGGCCAAATGGTCTTTAAAGTTAAGTGCATATGATCTAGTATATGAACCTAGAAATGATATAAAGTCTCAGGCTCTAGCAGACTTTGTGGCTGATTTTAGTAGTGACATTCAAAATGAAGTAGACCTAGAGGTACAACAACTAGGTGAAACTTCAGAATTCTAGACATTATATACTGATGGTGCATCCAATGTAAGAGGTGTAGGATTAGGTATACTACTAAAATTGCCACAGGGGGACATATTACCCCAGGCTATTCAATGTGAATTTCCTGTCACCAATAACGAAGCAGAATATGAAGCTCTAATTGCAGGATTAGAATTGGCTAGGAACATGAATATTAAATGTTTGAAAGTGTATGTTGATTCCTTATTGATCACTAACCACTTCAATGGATCCTATGCAGTTAAAGGTGAAAGATTAATTGAATATCTTGAAATTGTCAAAAAATTAGCAGGATATTTCGAAGTTTTTACACTTAAACAGGTACCAAGAGAGGATAATGCTGAGGCAGATGCTCTGCAAATTTGGGATCTACAATCAGGATACCGGAAGGAACTCAAATACCAATACTACATATTCTATACCCTACGATGGAACTCTTCAAGTCTCAGGATAAGGAAGTAGCATGTGTTAGGGATCCTGTTGATGAGTATCTTGAGGAGGATCCTAATTCCTGGACGACCCCAATCATGAAATATCTCAAAGAAGGACACATCCCAAAGGATGAGAATCCTAAGGCTTTCAGGATGAAGGTATCTCGTTTCACTATCATAAATAATGTTTTGTATAAGAAGTCTCTTGCAGGTCCATACCTTAGATGCTTGGAGGATCCCAAAACCAAGGAGGTACTTCAGGATATACATGAAGGAGACTGTGGCAACCATACTAGGGGCAGATCCTTATTCTCGAAGGTGTTAAGAACGGGATACTACTGGCCGACATGAGGAAGGATGATGCTGAATACGCCCAAATATGTGATGCATGTCAGAGGCACAGCAATATATTACATCAGCCTGCTGAGCCATTATATCCTATTGTTTCCCCTTGGCCATTCATGAAATGGGGTACGGATATAGTTGGAAAATTGCCAAAAGCTCCAGGAGGAAAGGTTCTTATGCTAGCAATGACATATTACTTCTCCAAGTGGGTCGAGGCTGAAGCCTTTGTTCAAGTTAGGGATCAGGAAGTGGTATCCTTCATCAAAAGGAATATCCTGACAAGGTTTGGGGTACCGGCTGAAATAATCTGTGATAATGGTTCTCAGTTCATTAGTAAAAGAACTACTGATTTTTGCAAAAGTTGGGGGATCAAGATGATCACATCAACTCCATTACATCCTCAAGCAAATGGACAGGCAGAATCCTCGAACAAGATAATTGTCAACAATTTGAAGAAAAGATTTGGTGCTAAAAAGGGAAGATGGGCAGAAGAATTACCCTTTGTCCTATGAGCTGATAGAAAAACGGTGAAGAATGCCATTGGACAAACCCCATTTTCCTTGGTGTTTGGGGCAGAAGCAGTGATCCCGACAGAGATGGTGATACCTACAGCAAGATCGAGCCTCCAGGATCCTGAGACGAATCCTAAAGCTTTATGTCAAGAATTGGATACTATTGACGAAACAAGGGATGCAGCAAAGCTAAGGATGGCAGCATATCAACAGAGGATATCCAGATCATATAACAAAGAATTTGAGGACTAGAAGATTTCAAGTTGGAGCTTGGGTGTTGAGAAAAGCTTTTCAAAATACGACCAACCCTGCCGATGGAAAATTAGCCCCAAAATGGGAAGGACCCTATGAAATTGAATCAGAGTCTGGGAAAGGAGCATACCAACTCAAGAATATGGAAGAGGATATGTTACCAAGATCCTGGAATGCTATATGTAACACCCCGTGTTTTCACAAGTCAAAGTCAAAGTCAAGGTCTGAGTCAACGACCGATTTCGCGCAACTTGACTTATAGAAATTTCTTTATTTAATTCGTATTATGTGGAGTAAGTGTTGTTCATGACAATAATCGATGTGTGTTAATCGTTATTCAATCGACCTATGACTGTGAACTATAGGAAGTAACAATGCGATAAAGTTAATCAACTAATAATCAAGCTATGTTAATCAAGTCGACATCAATTCGCAACTCGAGCTACGTACTTTTACTTGTTTATACGTGTGTGTGTGCCTTACGTGTTACATGTGCATGTTTATTTATGTTGTGTTGTGATAATCAAGCGAACTCAATCGAAACTCGAATGCAATCGAACTCGAACTCGAATCACGATCGAACAATGATAGATAGTGGAAAAGAGATTACGCTAGATACGAAGTAGTTGGGACTGAAAGTAATTTGATTAGGAAACCCTATCGAATCGAAGCGCTCGCAATCAAAATCGAAATATCAAAAATCATCGCGCGAAACACTCGAAAGGTGCGACTGATCGATCAGGCTCCCAGCCGATCGAACAGCCAGCCGAATGGACTGCTGTCCGATCGAGCTGCCTGGCCGATCGGCCAGCCCTTTCTTCTTTTGTCATCCTATAAATACCCCTGTCATTGTCATTCTTTCCACTTTTGGAAACCTCTGTTCGACCAGCACGCTCAGTTCAACCTTTTCTCAGATTTCTCTCGATTCCGGTAAGTTTTCGTCCTAAATCTTGTACTTTCTTGATCTATACATGCTCCTACACCTTTCTATCTTTCAAATCTTAACTTTTAACCGTGAAATCATCAAGAATCAAGTGTTCTAGGATGATGTCAGCATGAGTTCTTGAAGAACTTTATGTTTTGGCCTCAATCCACCAAGAACAACTTGGATCTAGCCGATTTCCACATAAACAAACAGAGATCTTTCATAAGATCTAAACATATACTCGGTGAAAAGGATTGGAAGATGGATTCCAATTTTCTTTCAACTCTTTTTCACTCAATAACTTCAAAACTTGTAGAAACGGACCCTGAGCCGGTTTACAAATAATTTCGGTGGTCGAACGGCTCAAGATCTGGATTCTATCCACGTGGTTAACCGACTTCGGGTTAAACGGTAAACTACGTTCCGAACAGTCCACCGACCGGATTTGGGTGATTCCTGTCCGACCCCAAGGACCAAGTAAGGACGAAAGATCTATGGTTTTACTCGCTGTCAAAATACCTCGATAAAACGACAAACAAACAAAAACAACCAAGTGATAGACGGAAAGGCTGATCAGGTCAGGATGCTAACCGATCGGACTGCTGTCCGAACGGACAGCCAGCCGATCGGATAGTCAGCCGATCGACTGGCCAGCCGATCGGCTAACACATGGTCCCACACAATCAACTTACTTTGAAGTCTAGTATTGAACGAGCTGTTGTTCGATCAAACTACTGTCCGATCGGATTACTCTTCAGATCATGAGATACTTTGCTTCAATACTTAATCGATTTTCAACATGTTCAATGCACTAGAAGTGCCACCCGATCGAACAGCCGTCCGATCAGGTGCACCCTGTTGTCCGATCGAACAGCAGTTGTGTTATTTGATCGATCAACTATCCGATCCACTGAACCATACTTTGCAATTCAAAAGTGGTTGACTATTGTTGACTTGCCGACGGATCGAACACCTGTCCGATCCAAAGACTAGACGTTGAATGCCTAACCGATCGAGTTGCCGGCCGATCAAATAACCGTCCGATCGACCGACCTGAAAGACAAAGGTACTTCAATGTTTTCAAATGCTACAACGAAAACTTCAAAATTCAAGCCATCATACACAAACACATCCTTCTCAAAGGAAGGAACAATCCACTCGAACAGCCATCCGATCAGCCTACCGACCGACCGGACAGCAGACCGAACGGGCTGTCAACCGAACGGTCAGCCGTCCGATTGAACTGCCGTCCGATCGACCAGCTGTCCGACTCACCTACACTTGTTTCCCGTTTTACGTTTCACTTATCGTTATGCTACCTAATCTATTCAGGCTAACCGTACTCGCTAAGCGCTCCCTTCAATCCATAAATCACTGTGAGTATACTCGATCCCTTTTTGCTTTAAGCACTTTTGGGTGTTACATACGTTACGAATATTCAAACTACAACGATCACACTACTCAAATACTATTTGAACGCTAACCGTTAATGCATGTTATACGTGGCTTATGAATGCTTGTTTGTTATGTTTACACATGGAATGCTGTCTACCTGCCTTAGCAACGATAGTACTATAGTTTGGACTCAGCACCCGTTCACACGGGGGTTGTTAAGGATCTTTTACTTGCATGGATTACGATGGTAATCATGTATTGCGAACTGCCTCGGGCAGTCAACCCGCAGTCATTGGTATCGATGGATCTGTGTCGATAACTAACGTGCTTCATTTCACTATGTGTACGTGCTGGTTATGCGTAAACGAATTCGAACTCTTTATGCTATTATCAAACTTGTATGCTCACCTTTACATTATATGTATTGACTTTATTTTAACGTATGTGACAGGTGCTTAGGACGCATATGTGGTAGGAATTTGAAGCTAGAATAAAGCTTTAGAGCCCAACAAATAGTTGTCTGTAGATAACGAATCAGGGGTCTCTAGAAGCAGATAAACAATTGCGGTCTATTTAAATCTGAGTTGTCGGAACAGAATATTTATCTTGATGTTTGTCTGTAATAATTATTTGACTGTTTGAGATACGGTATGGGACGTATTATTTAAATTAAATAGTTTTGATAATTGTTGTGGAAACTTCTGGACAATCTGTTTCGCTCAGTGCCATGCCCCGATGATTCCGCCATCGGTTGGGGTGTGACAGATTGGTATCAGAGCCATAACTATAGGGAATTAGGTAAGACTCGACCTAGTCCAGGTCGAAGTCTTAGATACCTAGACTATAGTTAAGCACCAACAGACTGACTCAAGTACGTCCAGTAGGAATCTTGTGCGTACTTATTCCTCGCTATCCTTGCTTATACTACACTATCACTGCACTCGAATTTTCAACTATGAGTGGGCAATAAAGTCGAGAATAGGTGTGAAAACCGCAAACTCTCGACTAAAGTCGCATAATCAACTCGCATTTTAACTACAAACGAGGAGAATTATACCAAACCAGGGGTGAAGCCCACATTTTGATGAATAATCTCCTCTATTTTATTAAAGCTCAGAAGCAAAAGCTGTTAAGTCAGGGGTGAAACCCGAACCTTGATAGCTATTCCTTACTCATTTTGGTCTTACAAAACTCTCACCAAAGTCTCGATGGACTCCAACGACCTGAAGTCACGATAGGACTAACGGGATGCGTGCCAAATGCCCAACAGAGTGTCACGCTTTGCACCACCTATAAGTGATGCAGAGATACCAAAGAGGTTTCAAACACCAAGTATGAAGCTCTATGATGGCACAACTGATCCAGAAGAGCATGTAGCTCAATACCGGGAGAGAATGGAGATCAATCCCATTCCTGAAAGGTTGAAAGAAGCATGTCTATGCAAGGGTTTCAGATCCACACTGACAGGATCAACTCTTAAATGGCTGCTAAGTCTTCCCCCTTACTCTATTACTTCATTTGCTAATCTAGTTAACTTGTTCAATAATCAGTTTTCATGTAGTAGAACATTTGAAAGGTTGACTAGTGACTTATATAGGATCACCCAAGGTCATAATGAATCACTAAGGGATTACATAACTAAATTCAGTAGAGAATCCTTAGAAATCCCTAACTTAGATATTGCTACTGCTGTTGAAGCTTTTAAAATGGGTTTACTTAAGGATTCTCAGTTCTATGATGATCTTGTTATGACACCTTGCAGGAACCTAGATGAAGTAAGGAACAGGGCCCTTAGATTCATCCGTTTAGAGGATGATAAAAGGATCTAGGAGAGATTGTCAGGATCCTCAAAGCAAAACAAATAAGGATCCTATTTCAAGAATAACTGATCCAAGCAATACTCCAAGCATGACAACCAGAATGTGCATGTTGTGGAACAGGCGGAAGATGATGAGGATTATCCTCCTATTTCTGAATATTGTTTTTCTGATGATAATAGTGAACTAATCCTTGCTATGCAGAATTTAGGTGACAAGGCTAGGTGGCAAAGGAAGAAAGACAAACCGCCTGCTACCAAAGACAAATCGAAATGGTGTGCTTACCATGAGGATTTTGGTCATCTCACAGATGAGTGCATAGCATTAAGGAAGGAGATAGGTTATCTTTTGAGCAAAGGATACTCGAAGGAATTTCTTGGAAGGAAAAGGTCAAGGATCCAGGATTCTGAGAAAGTTCCTGGAAAAGCTCTTCCTTCACCAGCTGATACTCAAATCATCCATTTCATCTCCGGAGGTTCTCAGCAGCTAAGAGACATGCAAAGGAAACAAAGATGGAGAATGTGGATAGACCTGTTAGAACTTCCATTCTTACCCAGCAAAAAGTCATATCCTTTGATGGGAATGACTGTGTGGACATACAGGATCCTCATCACGACGGTTTGGTTATTACATTATTTATATCTAACCATTTTGTTCACAGGATTCTCATTGATGGGAGAAGCTCAGTGAACATAATCCAGTTGGATATCCTCAAAAGAATGAACATCCTTGAATCTGATATTGTCCCAAGATCATCTGTCCTTGTGGGATTCAGTGGAGAGACAAAGATTACATTGGAGGACATCAAACTTCCTATCTATATAGAGGGAGTGAATTCAGTTCAAAAATTCTATGTTATTGATTGCTTATCTTGCTATAATGTTATCTTTGGCAGGCCATGGATACACGATATGAAGGCAGTCCCCCTCAACATATCATCAATTTGTCAAGCTACTAACTCTATGGGATGTGGTGAAGATAGAAAGTGATCAGCAGGAAGCAAAGAACTGTTACACTTCTTCAATGAAGCCAGCCTCTAAGGAGCAAGACGTCATGGAGGCAAGAGAGCAAGACGTCAAGGATATTCTGTTGAACTCAGAGGATCCTGAATCCAAAATTTTTATAGGATCCGGGATCCTAGACAGTATTGAGCAGGATTTAATATCCTTCTTGGAAAGAATAAAGTCTACCTTTGCTTGGAAACATGAAGACATTACAGGTATATCTAAGGATGTTATTACTCACAAACTTGGTATTGACAGGTCTTTCAAGCCAATACACCAAAAAAGGAGAAATTTTGCACTTGAAAGAAATGCCATTATCCAAGAAGAGGTAGACAAATTGCTCAAGGCAGGTAAGACAAAGTGAGGAAGAATAAGAAGTTTGAGTGGACTGATAAGCATGAAGCTGCAATCAAGGCTCTTAAGGATTATCTATCCTCAGCACCAGCCCTGATGTAACCAGAAAATGGAGAATCATTATCCTTATTGTTAGGGGTGGATTTCTAAATGATCAGTGATCCTTATTTACTGTTGGGTTTAGTGATCCTCAATTCTGTCTGAAGTAGTGATCCTCAGAAGTGTTGCAGGATCAGGATCATGGATCACTATAAGGATCCTTGTACTAACGATTGTCTACTTTGAATTCGTAATTGTTTTGCAGGAGTATCAACTTGGACTTGGTCTTGGCGATATTCCTGGAGAATATTCTAAGTCTATTCCGCACGTGCTTGGCAAGAAATGGACGTTATGGAGTCGTGGAGGACTTGCACCATTTGCGGAATGTTAGTTAGAGTAGATATTTTCTATTTTTAAAGGGGTAGCGAGCTAGTTAGGAAGCACTTGGCTATTTTTGGCTACACACACACTCATACAACTGCTCTCATCAGCTCTCGCTAACACATTTGGCGATTACACACATTTTCTACACAATACACTATAGTGATCCTTGTACTTAGCTCGCTATCATCCGAAGTTGTAATACATTTCTTGTTTAATTTGAGTTGGTGATCGGTAGTTTCCATCACCCGAGGTTTTTTATGCCGGAGATCATTCATTGATCAAGGGCTTTTTCCTCGTATAAATCTTCGTGTCACTTGTTCATTACACTTCATAGTGATCCTAATTGTTGTTCATCAATTCAAGCATCATACCTCACAACAGAAAGTTTGGTTACATTGTCATTGCTTGATTTTTGACCAAAACAGTTTGGCGCCCACTGTGGGGCAATTGGTGCTTCATTCCTAGAAAGATTCGTATTTTCGTGGTCATTTCGGTTCGCTACAACCAAACAGATGGCTTCCTCAGTGAAGAATACTTCAAGTTTGATGCCCTCATTCAGTTCTTCACAAGGCGTTCCTCCTTTGCCTCCACCACTTTCTGGATCCCAGAAGAATGCTGAGAATGCTGCGAAGAAACCAACCCCTATTTTCCAAAAACCACCTACTTCTTCTATTTCAACTAATCCTACTACTAATGATCTTTATGCTCTGATTTTGCAGATGAGGAATCATGCACAAGAGCAGGATAAAACCAACGAAAGGATCCTCCGGGAGATCGATGAAATCAAGAAACAGAAGAAATCAGTGGAGGATCACTCCCCTCTGATGCCAAGGTCGCTGAACTTCGACACTCCGGTCATAACTTCCCAACACTCAGCAGTTCCGAACGTGCAATACTTGGGTGAACTACCAGGAAGGCGTTATGGAACAAAAACAATGAGTCAGGCATTTGGCTCTTACTTCCAGCCTCAGAAATCCTATTCTCAACCATCAGGATCCTCCTCTCAGCATCAGGGATACTTAACGTCAGGAGGATATGTGGGAATGCATGCAGCACAAGGATCCTCCCAGGCCCAAGGATCCTCCCAGGTCCAAGGATCCTCCCAAGTACAAGGATCCTCCCAGGTCCAAGGATCCTCCCAGGTCCAAGGATCCTCCCAGGTCCCAGGATCCTCTTTGGTCCCAGGATCCCCTCTGGTCCCAGGATTCTCCCTTGTTCAAGGATCCTCCCTGGTCCCAGGATCCTTTCAGGTTCAAGGATCATCTCAATTCCAAGGATCCAACCTCCTTCAAAATCAAGGATCCTTGAGAAGTATGCAGCCTCGGAACTCGGACGTTCATCAAGGAGACTTCATACCAATGCAGACCATTGCCTCCTCTGGCCCTTCAATCATGCCAGAGTCTCGACAAGATGGATTCACATCCGTAATTCCAAACTCGAATCCTGTGGGAGGTAACACTTTTAATAATTCATATAACACTAACCATGGCTTTATGCAGGATACAGGTATCAATCAGGCCATGGCTAGGGAGCTACAGAAGCTTAAGGATATGATATCTAGTGTACCAAGAGTGGTTAAACCCATTCCTGAGATTGCGGATGGTAGCCATAGGATATCTCGTTTTGCACCACCTTTATGTGATGCTGAGATACCTAAAAGATTCCAGATACCATCAATGAAGCTATATGATGGTTCAACGGATCCAGAAGAGCATGTAGCTCAGTACAGGGAGAGGATGGAGATTAATCCAATTCCTGAAAGGTTGAAAGAAGCATGTCTATGCAAGGGATTTGGATCCACACTTACAGGATCTGCTCTTAAATGGCTGCTAAGTCTTCCCCCTTACTCTATTACTTCATTTACTAATTTAGTTAACTTGTTCAATAGTCAATTCTCTTGTAGTAGAAAGTTTGAACGATTAACTAGTGATTTATATAGGGTAACACAAGGTCAAAATGAATCACTTAGAGATTATATCACTAAGTTTAGTAAAGAATCCTTAGATATTCCTAATTTGGATATTGCTACGGCTGTAGAAGCCTTTAAAATGGGATTGTTTAGGGATTCATTATTCTATGATGATCTTGTTATGACACCTTGCAGGAATCTTGATGAAGTAAGGACTAGGGCCCTTAGGTTCATCCGCCTAGAGGATGACAAAAGGATCCAGGACAGATTGACAGGATCCTCAAAACAGGATAAACAAGGATCCTACTTCAGGAACAACAAATCCAAGTCCTACAACAGATCTGATAACCAGAATGTGCACGCAGTGGAACAAGAAGAGTGTTAGGGGAGGATTTTCTAACAATTAGTGATCCTTATTCGTTATCCTAATTAATGATCCTTACTTCTGTGACAGATAGTGATCCTCAGAAGAGCTTCAGGATCAGGATCATGGATCACTTTAAGGATCCTCATACTGATGATTGTTTGTTTGTGTTTTGTATTGCTTCGCAGGAGTAACAAGCTTGACTTGGTCTTGGCAACGTTACTATGGAATATTCCACGGGTATTTCGCACACGTTTGACTGGAAATGGACGTTGTGGAGAACGTGGGAGCTTGGCACAAAAGTCGGATAGTTTGTTATTGTAGCTAACTTCTATTTTTAAAGGGGTGACGAGCTAGAATTAGAACACTTAGCCATTTTCAGCTACACACACTCTCATACAATCGCATTCTTGAAGCTCTCGACGAACACTTATTAGTTTTCACTCACTTTTACACATCTCACAATAGTGATTCTTGTACCTAGCTCGTTACTATCCGAAGTTGTAAACATTTATTGATTTATTTGAGCTTGGTGATCGGTAGTTTCCATCACCCGGGGTTTTTTGTGCCGGAGATCAACTCTTGATCAAGGGCTTTTTCCCCGTATAAATCCTTGTGTCGTTTGTGCAATTTACCTTGAAGTGATCCTTATCATTGTTCTACATTTAAAGCATCATACCCCGTAACTAAGAGTTTGGTTGCATTATCCTCATTAGATTTTTTGACCAAAACAGTTTGGCGCCCACCGTGGGGCCATTGGTGCTTCATTCCTAAGAAGTTTTTCTGTTGGTGGTCGTTCCGGTTCATTGCATACAAATACATGGCTTCATCATTGAAGAATACCTCTACTGCAATGTCTGCGGTCAATTCATCTCAGGGCATTCCACCTTTGCCTCCACCACCTTCTGGACCTCAGAAAAATGCCGAGAAGAAACCAACTCCAATTTTCTCCAAACCTCCAACTTCTTCTGCTTCTTACACCCCCACTACTAGTGACATGTTTACTTTGATTTTGCAGATGAAGGATCATATACAGCAACAGGATAAGACCAATGAAAGAATTCTCAAAGAAATCGGAGATCTCAAGAAATAAAAGAAAACGGCAGAGGATCATTCCCCACTGGTGCCCAAATCTTTGAATTTTGATACTCCAGTGATTACTTCTCAGCCATCAGTGGTTCCAGATGTTCAATATGTGGGTGGACCAAAAGGAGTGCACTACAGAACAACAACAGATAATCAGGCATCGGGTTCCTATTTCCAGCCAGCAGGATCCTATCCTCAGTATATAGGATCCTTCATGAATTCAGGAGGTTACTCAGGAGCGCAGCAGATTCAAGGATTTTCCCTTGTTCCAGGATCATCCCAGGTTCAAGGATCCTCCTTTGTTCCAGGATCATCCCAGGTTCAAGGATCCTCCTTTGTTCCAGGATCATCCCAGGTTCAAGGATCTTCCTTTGTTCCAGGATCATCCCAGGTTCAAGGATCCTCTTTTGTTCCAGGATCATCCCAGGTTCAAGGATCCTCCCTTGTTCCAGGATCATCCCAGTTTCAGGGATCCTTCCAGATGCCAGGATCCTTGAGGAGTTTGCAAACAGGAAGTTCAGATGTCCATTAGGGAGATTTTATTCCAATGCAGACCAATGCTTCTACTGGTCCTTCGATCATTCCAGAGCCCCAACAATATGGATTAACATCCATTCTTCCTAATTTGAATCCAATGGGAGGTAACACTTTTAATAATTCCTATGCTACTAACCATGGCCTTATGCAGGATCCAGGTATCAATCATGCCATGGCCAGAGAATTGCAAAAGTTGAAGGATATGATATCAAGTGTTCCAGGAGTGGTCAAACCTATCCCAGAGATTGCAGATGGGAGCCACAGGATATCTCGTTTTGCACCACCGATCTGTGATGCTGAGATACCCAAGAGGTTCCATGTTCCAACTATCAAGCTGTATGATGGTTCGACGGATCCTGAAGAACACATAGCACAATACAGGGAGAGAATGGAGATCAATCCAATCCCAGAAAGGTTAAAGGAAGCATGCCTGTGCAAAGGATTCGGATCCACTCTTACTGGATCAGCTCTCAAATGGCTGCTAAGTCTTCCTCCTTACTCTATTACTTCATTTGCTAATCTAGTTAATTTGTTTAATAGCCAATTCTCATGCAGGAGGAAATTTGAACGATTAACTAGTGATCTATATAGGATAACCCAGGGTCATAATGAATCATTAAGGGATTACATTACCAAATTCAGTAAAGAATCCTTAGACATTCCCAACTTGGATATAGCCACGGCTGTTGAGGCCTTTAAAATGGGATTGCTTAGGGATTCGTCATTCTATGATGATCTTGTTATGACACCATGCAGGAACTTAGATGAGGTAAGAACCCGGGCACTTAGGTTCATTCAGCTAGAGGATGACAAGAGGATCCAGGAGAGGTTAGCAGGATCCTCAAAGCAAGATAAGCAAGGATCCTCATTCAGGAACAACAAGTTCAGATCCTACAACAGATCTGATAACCAGAACGTGCATGCTGTTGATCAAGAAGAGGATGATGAGGATTATCCTCCAATTTCTGAATATTGTTTTTCTGTTGATAACAATGAACTAATCCTTGCGATGCAGAATCTAGGTGATAAAGCTAGATGGCCAAGAAAAAATGATAGGCCAGCTGCAACTAAGGATAAATCAAAGTGGTGTGCATACCATGAAGATTTTGGGCATCTCACAGAAGAATGCATTGCACTGAGAAAGGAAATTGGATACCTGTTGAGCAAGGGGCATCTAAAAGAATTGTTGGGAAGAAAAAAGTCAAGGACTCAGGATCCTGAAAGGATCCCTGAGAAGGCTCCAGCCCCTCCAGCAGATGCACAAGTAATAAACTTTATTTCTGGAGGATCAGGCATTTGTGGCACATCCTTCTCAGCAGCTAAAAGGCATGCAAAGGAAACTAAAATGGATAAAGGAGAAAGACTACCTTTGCATGGAAACACGAAGACATAACTGGTATATCTAAAGATGTAATCACTCACAAACTTGGCATTGATAAGTCCTTCAAACCAATCCATCAAAGGAGAAGAAAGTTTGCACCGGAAAGAAATGCCATTATCCAAGAAGAGGTAGAGAAATTGCTCCGGGCAGGTATGATTAGAGAGGTCAAGTATCCAAGATGGTTGGCCAATGTGTGTTTGTTATTCAAAAGAAAAACGGAAAGTGGAGGGTATGTGTCGATTTTACCGATTTAAATAAGGCATGTCCCAAGGATCCTTTCCCATTACCCCACATTGACTCCATGGTGGATGCAACTGCGGGTCATGAACTGTTAACTTTTATGGATGCTTCATCTGGATTTCAACAAATCCAAATGGAACCATCCGATCAAGAGGATACAGCATTCAAGACTCCGACTGGTATATACTGCTATATTGCTATGCCGTTCGGACTAAGAAATGCAGGTGCAACATATCAAAGGCTGGTGAATATGATGTTCAAGGATCAGATTGGACAAACTATGGAGGTTTACATAGATGATATGGTGGTAAAATCCATAAAAGCTGAGGATCACCTAAGGGACTTGGAGGAAGCATTCGATATCCTTGACAAATATAACATGAAACTTAATCCTTCAAAATGTCACTTTGGTGTTAAAGCAGGTAAATTCTTAGGATATATGGTGACAAAGAGAGGCATTGAAGCTAGCCCAGAACAAATCAAAGCTATAGTGAACATCAAATCTCCGGCCAATGCTAAGGATGTTCAAAGACTAACAGGCAGGATAGCAGCTTTGAACAGATTCATATCCAAATCCTCAGAGAAGTCCAAAGAATTCTATGATATCCTAAGGAAGAACAAGAAATTTGAGTGGACGGAGAAGCATGAAAATGCCTTAAGAGCTCTCAAAGATTACCTATCCTCAGCCCCGGCCTTGATGAAACCAGAAAAAGGCGATGTGCTATCCTTATATCTTGCAGTATCCTCAAAAGCAGTAAGTGCGGTCCTTGTTAAGGATCACGAAGGTACACAACATCCTGTGTATTATGTAAGTAAAAGTTTACTTGATGCCGAATCCAGGTATTCACACCTTGAAAAGCTTATTCTTGCATTAATTATGGCATCCACTAAGTTGAGACATTATTTTGAAACTCATGTTATTGTTGTTAAAACTAATTTCCCAATTAAGAATGTCCTCAGGAAACCAGAGATGTCAGGAAGGATGGCTAAGTGGGCAGTGAAGCTAAGTGCATATGATATAAGATATGAGCCTAGGACAGCCATCAAATCCCAAGCATTAGCTGACTTTGTGGCTGATTTCAGTAGTGATTTACAAAAAGAAGCTGAGTTAGAAGTCCAGCAGCTAGAGGAGACCAAGGATCCTTGGATACTCTATACTGATGGATCCTCAAATGTCAAAGGCACAGGGCTTGGAATACTACTAAAATCGCCACAGGGGGACATAATACCCCACTCTATAGCTTGTGAGTTCCAAACCACTAACAATGAGGCTGAATATGAAGCCTTAATTGCTGGTTTGCAAATTGCAAAGCATATGGGGATCAGGTATCTTGAGGTACATGTAGATTCATTGTTAATTACAAACCACTTTAATGGATCCTATGCTGTTAAAGGTGAAAAGCTAACCAAATATTTAGAGATAGTAAAAAATTTGGCACTCTCTTTTGTTTCCTTTAGTTTGACACAGGTACCAAGGGAAGAAAATACAGAAGCTGATGCATTGGCTAACTTAGGATCATCTTTGAAGATCCCTGAGGATATCAAGATCCCTATTATCCAATTCCTGACCCCGGCTATCGAGGATCATGTGGCTATGGAGATAGGAAATGATTCTGCAATTATCCCTAGTGAGGATACTCAATCCCATTCAGGATCAGGATCATGGATCTCACCAATCATGAGATACTTACAACATGGAGAGATTCCTACAGGAGAAAACCCTAGGGCTTTCAAAATTAAGGTATCTCAATTCACAATTTTAAATAATATGTTGTATAGACGATCTCTTGCAGGACCATACTTGAGAAAAATTGAGGGTCCTGAAATCCAAGAAGTTTTAAAAGACTTCCATGAAGGAGATTGTGGAAACCACACTGGGGGCAGGGCATTATTCTCAAGGATCTTGAGGACAGGATACTACTGGCCAACCATGAAAAGAGATGCTGTGGAGTATGCTAAGAGATGTGATCCTTGTCAGAGACACAGCAATATCCTTCATCAACCAGCTGAATTATTGCATCCTATATCCTCCTCTTGGCCATTTATGAGATGGGGTATGGATATAGTTGGTAAGCTCCCTAAGGCACCTGGTGGAAAAGTATTCATGCTTGCTATGACTGATTACTTCTCCAAGTGGATAGAGGCTGAAGCTTTTGCCCAAGTCAGAGAAAAGGAAGTTATATCCTTCATTAAAAGAAATATTATAACTAGATTTGGAATTCCTTCTGAAATTATATGTGATAATGGTTCCCAATTTATTGGGGGCAGAACCACTAACTTTTGTGACAGTTGGGGGATTAAGATGATAACATCAACACCAGTCCACCCACAAGCTAATGGTCAAGCAGAATCATCCAACAAGATCATCATCAATAATTTGAAGAAGAAGCTTGGATCCAAGAAAGGGAAATGGGCAGAAGAACTACCTTATGTGCTTTGGGCTGATAGGACAACCCCTAAGAATGCTACTGGTCAAACGCCATTCTCTTTGGTATTTGGGGCAGAATCAGTGATCCCAACAGAAATGGTGGTTCAAACTACTAGAACAAGTACTCGTGATCCTAAAGAAAATGATGAGAACTTGGCTCAAGACCTGGATACTATTGAAGAAATCAGGGATATGGCTAGGATAAGGATGGCCAGTTATCAACAAAGAATGGCTGGTGTTTACAACAAAAATGTCAGGATCAGGAAGTTTCAAGTTGGAGATATGGTATTAAGGAAAGCATTTCAGAATACCACCAATCCTGCTGATGGAAAATTGGCTCCAAAATGGGAAGGCCCTTATTTGATTGAAGCTGAAGCAGGAAAGGGGGCATATAGATTGCTAACCATGGAAGGTGATTTGCTACCAAGAGCTTGGAATGCTGTCCACTTGAAGAAATATTTCATGTGAGCAGGATCCTCATAGCACAGATGATCCTTACGTTAGGGATATCCTTAAAGGATCCTTAAAGTATCGGTGATCCTTACTTTGGTAATATCCTAATCTTGAACTATTTCATTTCTTTATTTTCTCATATAAGGATAAGGGTCATGTATCCTTTATCCATCTCTCACGTGATTTTAAGTTTTGAAAGTTCAGGAATCCTTAGCAAAGTATTGGTTATCTGCAGAAGCAATCCGTCCTTTGGGTTTAACCCCAGTTATTTGGGCTTGACCCCAGTTCCGCTTGTAGCGCATGATGATCCTGGTATAGTTCAAGGCAGTGGGACCAGTACTCACTTTAGGGGCTGATAATTCCATTGTACTGGCTATACCTAGGATCCTACGTATAATGGTAGACGTACCATACATCCGTTCCTAAGGTTTCTAACGATTTCACGTTAGCTAAGGTTTTGACATTTTCGTGTCACTAAGTTTGGATCCTTGGGCCAGTTAGGGCCATACTCCAGTTTACATACGATCCTTGGGCTTGTCCCCAGTTATCCTTGGGCTTGTCCCCATTTATCCTTGGGCTTGTCCCCAGTTGCTAACTCTTATCTTATATTGGCTTAGTCCCAAGTTATGATCTATTTCAGGTCCTTGAAGATAAGCAACTTGGGATCCTTGATCCTTACTTCTCTCTAAGGTTTATCTTATAGTTATCCTTATTATGATTAGGGTCCTAACTTGGATCCTCAGGTATGATCCTTAACTATTTTTAATTCTATTCATTATTTATTTGAATAACCCTTAAAATTTGACAACTAGACTTGTGATCCTTAAAATATATTGCTTTTTGGGATTCTTTAACTATAGGATATTTGATCGTGGATCATGTCCTAAACATTTTCAATCTGACTTATTCAAAATTGTTTATTCAATAAATGTGCATCAAAACAAAGGAGAATTAAAGAAACAAAAGGATAACAACACAAGATAAGCGACAAAAGGTTAAGATTTTATTTATTAACAAAAGACTAACCCTTAAAAGGTTGTCAAAATTACCTACCCCGAGCATCTACCAGCAAAACGTGGCCCGTGCGCTGGGGTAGGTAAAGGGTGTCCATGATAATAAGTTCAAAAGTAGTGCAGGAATATAAAGGCGGCAGGATCACAATGGCTTCATCCCCCAAACAGAGGATCCCTCCACCATTTGCAATCCTGCCTATTGTCCAAAGGATCATACATGATCCTTAATCCTAAAAACTATTGTTCAGTACAAACCATCAAATTGTTCAAACAAAACAACCATCAAACTAAAAAAAAAATTGGGCTCCGGCTATGTCTAGAAGTTTCCATCATCGCCCAATCATGCATCCTAAACCTTCCCTGCATCACCACCTCCGGCTCCACTTGCTTCACCACCTTCACCCTTGCCTCCAGCCTCAATAGCCAAAACTTCCTCAGTCTCCTCATCATCTTCAAGATCAGCCAACCTTGCTTTCCAGCCCTCAACCTCCCAGCTGCTTTTGTCAAAGTTAGGATCTTGAGCTTCCTGGGCCATCTTCAGTTTTGTCTGATACATTGTGATGGCAGCAGAGACCTTTGCACCTTCTATGAGATCATGCTTTTCATAGTCAAGGTCAATCAGGAGTTTAGCCGTCTTAGTCTTGGCATCTTGGAGTTCCTTCTGAAGATCAACAATTTTGAGGTCCTTAAGCACTGCAACCTGTTGGAGGTCAGCAATCTTCTTGTCCTGCTCCTCGACGTTCCCCACATAGTCCTCAATCTCAGCGAATTTCTGCAAAAGAGATAAAAGATAAGGTCAGGACCAAGTGATCCTCAAATCAGCAGGATATGTCAGCAGGATATGCCAGCAGGATATACAGGCAGATACAGTGATCCTTACATCATTGAAGTACTCGAGGAATTGGTGACGGATCAGAGGCAGACCCTGCAAATCCTCAGCCTCGGAGGTCTTTCTCTTTTTGCCACCCCTTCCTTTAGTGGGTGCCTTGGGAATGGAGATGCTAGGACTAGTAGTGGACCTTTTCTTCCTGGGTCTAACAGAATCAAGGTCAGCCGTGTCGAATTGAGAAGCAGGCTTGGTGGATTTTCCAGCACCTACACAACCAAAACAAGATAAGTATCTTCACTTAAGTTATATTTCACTATTTATTTAAATTTTAAACAAAGATACTTACTTGACATCGTGACAGAGCCTGAGGATACCTCCTGAGAATCTTGGGTTGTTGTCTTGAAAGTTCTTGCTTCAGGATCAAGTTTCTTGAAAGCGATGAGTCTCTCTTTAGCAGCAGGAGACAATCTGAGGTGTGAGACGGTGATAGCTGCATAACAAGAAAGCAAAAATATAAGTGATCCTTACATCAAAAGAAAGTTTCTGGTGATCCTTCTCAGGATCCTCCACCCTACCATGGGTAGCCCATTTCTTGGGTAAATTCTTTCCATCCTCAATAGAATCTCTCTTGACGAAAAAGAAACGCCGCTTCCAATTAGCATCGTTCTTGGTGGCTTTGAAGATCGGGTGTTCCTCACCAGGCTTACGTTTAAACAAATAACGATGAGAACCAAAGGTAGTAAGATCATACAGCTCTCCCAGCTCTGACATTCCTAGGTCTATCCCTTCCTGCTCGATGATCCTTTCAAGGGTATACAAAACCCTCCAAATCATCGGCATGGCTTGGATATAAGAAATGCCGGTTAGGGAAAAGAAAGATTGGGTGAAGGCTGGAAAGGATATGTATAGCCTATGGTGAACGGAGTGACAGGAAAAGCAACCCACTTGTCGGAAATATGATCACTCAGGGCATTGGGATCAAAAGGTCTGAACTCGGTGTTCGCCGGGAAGCAGTGGCGGATCCTATCAATCTGTGCATCATTGAAACAGCAGCGTTCTTTTATGGAATCTTCGATGATCCCCTGGCTTTTCGGTGGGCTGTTTTTCGGGTGATCCTTAGCTGGGGAATTCCGGAGCAACATCTTTGATAGAATGGTGAAAAGAAACGGAAAACAGAGCAAGAGAAGGAAGAAGATGAAGAGAGAATACCTGTTTATCTTCGGAATGCAGTTATAAAGGGAGTCTCTCTGAAATTTTAAATGCATTCGATCCTATCTTTATCTCCTATTTATAATCATGATTGTGCAGGGTTGTCACTTCTGTGACGTCATGGTTGCAACGGATAGTTCTACAATAACGGCTATATTAACGATAGTTAGTTGCGGATAAGATCAGGAAAATATAATTCGCTTATTTAACATTTCACTCCTTATATTTTGGGGGAAATTGTTAGGGGAGGATTTTCTAACAATTAGTGATCCTTATTCGTTATCCTAATTAATGATCCTCACTTCTGTGACAGGTATTGATCCTTAGAAGAGCTTCAGGATCAGGATCATGGATCACTTTAAGGATCCTCATACTGACGATTGTTTGTTTGTGTTTTGTATTACTTCGCAGGAGTAACAAGCTTGACTTGGTCTTGGCAACGTTACTATGGAATATTCCACGGGTATTTCGCACACGTTTGACTGGAAATGGACGTTGTGGAGAACGTGGGAGCTTGGCACAAAAGTCGGATAGTTTGTTATTGTAGCTAACTTCTATTTTTAAAGGGGTGACGAGCTAGAATTAGAACACTTAGCCATTTTCAGCTACACACACTCTCATACAATCGCATTCTTGAAGCTCTCGACGAACACTTATTAGTTTTCACTCACTTTTACACATCTCACAATAGTGATTCTTGTACCTAGCTCATTACTATCCGAAGTTGTAAACATTTATTGATTTATTTGAGCTTGGTGATCGGTAGTTTCCATCACCCGGGGTTTTTTGTGCCGGAGATCAACTCTTGATCAAGGGCTTTTTCCCCGTATAAATCCTTGTGTCGTTTGTGCAATTTGCCTTGAAGTGATCCTTATCATTGTTCTACATTTAAAGCATCATACCCCGTAACTAAGAGTTTGGTTGCATTATCCTCATTAGATTTTTTGACCAAAACAAAGAGGATGATGAGGATTATCCTCCTATTTCTGAATATTGTTTTTCTGTTGATAACAATGAACTAATCCTTGCAATGCAGAATCTAGGTGAGAAAGCTAGGTGGCCAAGGAAAAGTGATAAACCAGCTACTACAAAGGATAAATCCAAGTGGTGTGCATATCATGAGGATTTTGGGCACCTCACTGAAGAGTGTATTGCACTTAGAAAGGAAATTGGTTACTTGTTGAGCAAGGGGCATTTAAAGGAACTCTTGGGATGAAAGAAGTCAAGGACCCAGGATCCTGAAAGGATCCCGGAAAGGGCTCCTGCTCCTCCAGCAGATGCACAAGTCATAAATTTCATATCCGGTGGATCAGACATCGGTGGTACATCCTTCTCAGCAGCAAAAAGACACGCTAAGGAAACCAAGATGGATAATGGAGACAGACCCGTCCGGACCTCCGTTGTCACCCAGGATAAAGTCATTACTTTTGATGAGGATGATCGTGTTGACATCCAGGATCCTCATCATGACGGTCTTGTAATTACATTGTTTATTTCTAACCACTTTGTTCACAGGATCCTTATAGATGGAGGAAGCTCTGTGAACATCATTCAGCTGGATGTTCTCAAGAAAATGAATATCCCAGAGTCTGATATTATCCCAAGATCCTCAGTACTTGTGGGATTCAGTGGGGAAACAAAGAATACATTGGGGGACATCAAACTCCCAATCTATATTGAAGGATTGCATTCTTATCAAAAGTTTTGTGTTATTGATTGCTTATCATGTTGTAATGTTATCCTTGGCAGGCCATGGATACATGATATGAAGGCAGTCCCATCCACCTATCATCAGTGTGTAAAGCTTCCAAGTCCATGGGGAGTGGTGAAAATTGAGAGTGATCAACAGGAGGCTAAGAATTGCTATACCTCATCAATGAAACCAGCCTCAAGACCAAGGGAGCAATAGCAATTAAAGTATCCTTCAAGAAATGTCTTGGAGGCAAGAGAACGGGATTTGAAAGAAATCCTCATGGATCCTGATGATCCTGAATCCAAGATCTTCTTAGGGTCAGGGATCCTTAGCGATATTAAACGGGAGCTAGTATCCTTTCTCAAAAGAAGGAAAACCACCTTTGCCTGGAAACATGAAGACATGACAGGTATATCTAAAGATATAATTACTCACAAACTCGGCATTGACAGGTCATTCAAGCCGATTCATCAAAAGAGGAGGAAGTTTGCACCTGAAAGAAATGCTATTATCCAGGAAGAGGTAGATAAGCTACTTCGAGCAGGTATGATTAGAGAGGTTAAGTATCTAAGATGGTTAGCCAATGTGGTTGTTGTTCAAAAGAAAAATGGAAAGTGGAGGGTATGTGTCGATTTTACAGATTTAAACAAGGCATGTCCCAAGGATCCTTTCCCATTACCCCACATTGACTCCATGGTGGATGCTACCGCGGGTCATGAGTTGTTAACTTTTATGGATGCTTTATCTGGATTTCAACAAATTCAGATGGAACCATCCGATCAAGAGGATACAGCCTTTATGACCCCAACTGGTATATACTGTTATATTGCTATGCCATTTGGATTAAGGAATGCAGGTGCTACTTATCAAAGGCTAGTCAATATGATGTTCAAGGAGCAAATTGGACACACTATGGAAGTCTATATTGATGACATGGTGGTTAAGTCCAAGAAAGCTGAGGATCATCTTAAACACTTGGAGGAAGCATTCAATATCCTTGATAAATATAATATGAAACTTAATCCTTCTAAGTGTCATTTTGGTATAAAGGCAGGTAAATTCTTAGGATATATGGTGACAAAGAGGGGCATTGAAGCAAGTCCAGAGCAAATTAAGGCTATTGTGAATATCAAATCTCCTGCCAATGCTAAGGATGTGCAAAGGTTGACTGGCAGGATCGCAGCCTTGAACAGATTCATATCCAAATCCTCAGAAAAGTGCAAGGAGTTCTATGACATCCTGAGGAAGAACAATAAATTTGAATGGACTGAGAAGCATGAAAGTGCCCTTAAAGCTCTTAAGGATTACCTATCCTCAGCCCCAGCCTTGATGAAACCAGAAAAGGGAGATGTGTTATCCTTATACTTGGCGGTATCCTCAAAAGCAGTAAGTGCGGTCCTTGTTAAGGATCACCAAGGTACACAACATCCTGTTTATTATGTAAGTAAGAGCTTACTTGATGCTGAATCCAGGTATTCACATTTAGAAAAACTTATCCTTGCATTAATTATGGCATCTACTAAATTAAGACATTATTTTGAGACTCATGCCATTATTGTTAAAACTAATTTCCCAATTAAGAATGTTCTCAGGAAACCTGAAATGTCAGGAAGGATGGCTAAGTGGGCAGTGAAGCTGAGTGCATATGATATAAGATATGAACCAAAGACTGCCATCAAATCCCAAGCCTTAGCTGACTTTGTGGCAGATTTTAGTAGTGATTTGCAAAAGGAGGCTGAACTAGAAGTCCAACAGCTTGAAGAAACCAAGGACCCTTGGATACTGTTCACTGATGGATCCTCCAATGTAAATGGAACAGCGCTTGGAATACTACTAAAATCGCCACAGGGGGACATAATACCCCACTCCATAGCTTGTGAATTTCAAACTACCAACAATGAGGCTGAATATGAAGCCTTGATAGCTGGTTTGCAAATTGCAAAGCATATGAGGATCAGGTATCTTTAGGTACATGTAGATTCTTTATTGATCACTAATCACTTTAATGGATCCTATGCTGTTAAAGGTGAAAAGCTAATCAAATATTTGGAGATAGTCAAAGAATTGACACTCTCTTTTGTATCCTTTAGTTTGACACGGGTACCAAGGGAAGAGAATGCAGAAGCTGATGCATTAGCCAATCTAGGATCATCTTTGAAGATTCCTGAGGATATCAAGATCCCTATTATCCATATCCTGACCCCTGCTATCAAGGATCATGTAGCTATGGAGATAGGAGAAGATTCTACAATCATCCCTAGTGATGATACCCAATCTCATTCAGGATCATGGATACTCCCAATCATGAGATACATACAACATGGAGAAATTCCTACAGGAGAAAACCCAAGGGCTTTCAAAATTAAGGTATCTCAATTTACAATATTAAATAATATGTTGTATAAACGATCTCTTGCAGGACCATATTTAAGATGCATTGAGGATCCTGAAATTCAAGAAGTCCTAAAGGATTTCCATGAAGGAGATTGTGGAAACCACACTGGGGGCAGGGCATTATTCTCAAGGATCTTGAGGACAGGATACTATTGGCCCACTATGAAGAATGTCACGGCCCCCGACCCGGTTTGACCCGTTTCAGGAGCTGCGGGACAGAAATCCCGTGGTATTTATTTAATTGAGTTTAACAGCGGAAGTTTATCATCAGGATCTTTTTAAAGCTAAAATTTTCCCGATTATTTTATTTCACAACTCGGGATAAAACCCCGGTAATTTACAATACTATGATTTCATGGAGAAATCTTTATTTTACAAAACATATTTCTTTATTTTATAATGAGCCACTTTCTTAAGTTTGCAGTGCTCCACAGCACCTTTCCTGAATCACAACAGATCACCTGAAACATGTTTGAAAAAGGTTTTGTCAGCGGAAAATACTGAGTGAATCATTCTATTTATTAAAACGACATCTTTGTTATAATTTACAGTATTAAGAAAAATTACAATGTTTCTGATATCAACCAACTACCCACAGTACTTTGTCACTCGACCCATTGGCCCATTCGTCCAATGGTGTCTGTGATTATGGTCATATCACCCCTTGGCTGCCCCAATGGTGAAGATTATCAAGTAATGTATACAAAACCCCACATACTGGCTGTAATTTGGTGATTACATAAACTTAATCACTGTAATTATAACTTTGAAATAAACATGCTTTTGTAAATAGATTTGATAAAAAGAGAATAACTCACATTGCAGATTTAACACGGACAGAATCTAGTCTACGGATTAGCCTTGTTAACCTAATTTAAATAACAATGCACACAAAACTAGGTTAGTAATCAATGCAGCATTTACGATAACTCACGAGATCAAACCCTCACAACGAATGACAAAGTGCGATACTTAAACATCCATCGAATTAACGACGAATGACAAAGCATAACCCTAATGTGGGCAGCACTTAAACATCCATTGGATATATTGATCGATCGGAAAATGAATCGTAATAGCGATCGAGTTATTACCCTGTTTTGCGGCAGCAATTAGTGATCGTGTGTGTTTTGATAGTGTTTCTGCTATAACTCAGCGTATACTTTGAATTTTTACGTCGTTCCAGCACCCAAATTCAAGTCCCAAACTCTACTATTTATACTGAAAATTTGACCCAGTGGCGTAGCGCGACTGGTTACCCCTATAGTCGTCGCGCTACGCGACTGCTAACCTAGTTTCATAGGGTAGCCCCGTGTGTGAGTAGGCTTGCTGAGTTGACTGTTTCGTGAAATTCGATTTCTACAGATAGTTATGTGGATAATCGTAACTAGGGTTTACCCCCCCCTGAGTTTTAGGGGCCCTGATCCTGATTCTGAAAATTCTGAAATTTTTAGGGTTTGTGCAGAATCACTTGGGTTTCTCAATTAGGGTTTCCTATTGGATAAAATAATAAAATAAATAGGACTTTTAATGAGAGTTGTTACAAAGAAGGATGCTGTGGAGTATGCCAAGAAGTGTGATCCTTGTCAGAGGCATCGTAATATCCTTCACCAACCAGCAGAGCTCTTGCATCCTATATCCTCTTCTTGGCCATTCATGAGATGGGGAGTGGATATAGTTGGAAAGCTTCCTAAGGCACCTGGTGGAAAAGTTTTCATGCTTGCTATGACTGATTACTTCTCTAAGTGGATAGAGGCTGAAGCCTTTGCTCAAGTCAGAGAAAAGGAAGTTATATCCTTTATTAAAAGAAACATTATTACTAGATTTGGTATCCCTTCTGAGATTATTTGTGATAATGGATCCCAATTTATTGGGAATAGAACCACTAACTTTTGTGACAGTTGGGGGATTAAGATGATAACATCAACACCAGTCCATCCACAAGCTAATGGTCAGGCAGAGTCATCCAACAAGATCATCATCAACAATTTGAAGAAGAAGCTTGGATCCAAGAAAGGAAAATGGGCAGAAGAACTACCTTATGTGCTTTGGGCTGATAGGACAACTCTCAAGAATGCTACAGGCCAAACTCCATTTTCTTTGGTATTTGGGGCAGAATCAGTGATCCCTACAGAGATGGTGGTTCCAACTGCAAGAACAAGCATTCGTGATCCTGAAGAAAATGCTGAAAACTTGATTCAAGACTTGGATACTATAGAAGAAATCAGGGATTTAGCAAGGATAAGGATGGCCAGTTATCAACAAAGGATGGCTGGAGCTTACAACAAAAATGTCAGGATCAGGAAATTCCAAGTTGGGGATATGGTATTAAGGAAAGCATTTCAAAACACCACCAATCCTGCTGATGGAAAGCTAGCACCAAAGTGGGAAGGCCCCTATTTGATTGAAGCTGAAGCATGAAAGGGGGCATATCGATTGCTAACAATGGAAGGTGATTTGCTACCAAGAGCTTGGAATGCTGTCCATTTGAAGAAATATTTCATGTGATCATGATCCGTGATCCTTACCAGACAAGTATCCTTGAAGGATCCCTACTGACAGATGATCCTCTTTCTGGTAACATTCCAATCTCAAACTATTTCATTCTTTTTATTCCCTTACAAGGATAAGGATCCTGCGTCCTTTATCCTCCTTTTACTTGATTCTGAGTTTTGAAGGTTCAGGTATCCTTAACTAAGGATTGAGTATCCACAGAAGTATCCAGTTATTTGGGCTTGACCCCAGTTATTTGGGCTAGTCCCCAGTTTGGGCCTGTCCCCAGTTTCGCCAGTAGCGCACGATGATCCTGGTATAGTTCATGGCAATGGGACCAGTACCCGCTTTAGGGGCTGACAATTTCATGGTATATTCAGGATCCTATGTATAATGGTAGACGTACCATACATCCGTTCCTAAGGTTTCTAACATTTTCACGTTAGCTAAGGTTTTGGCATTTTCATGTCACTAAGTTTGGATAGTCGCCAGTGAGGGCCATACTCCAGTTTACATACGATCCTTTGGGCTTGTCCCCAGTTATCCTTTGGGCTTGTCCCCAGTATATTGGGCTTGTCCCCTGAATTGTTGGGCTTGTCCCCAGTTACTAACATTCATCTTATATTGGCTCAGTCCCAAGTAATATCTTATTTCAGGTTTGTGAAGACAAATGACCAAGGATTCTTGATCCTTACTTTCAATTAAGGTTTGTATCTTGGGTTATCCTAATTTTAAGTGTTAAAGGATAGGATCCTAACTTGGATTCTCAAGTATGATCCTTAACTGTTTTGATTTTATTCATTATGTATTTAAGTGACACTTATCCTTTGACAACTGAACTTATGATCCTTAAACTATTTTTTTTATGTGATCATATCCTTAACTCTTAAGGGATATTTTTTAAATTTTTTCCTTACTTGATAAGTTTAAACAACATGAACATCACAATAGATTGAAAAATAAAATAACAATAAGGATATCAACACAGGATATAGCCAAAAAGTTAAAGTCATTTTATTCACAAAAGCTTAAACCCTTTTAAGGTTGTCAAAATTGCCAACCCACGTTTCTACCAGCAAAACGTGGCCCGTCCACATGGGTTGGCAAAGGGTGTCCATTGTTCATAGGTCTAACAAGTGCAGGAAATTAAAGACGGCAGGATCACAATGGCTTCATCCCCCAAACAGAGGATACCTCCACCATTTGTAATCCTACCTATTGTTCAAAGGATCATCCATGATCCTCAACCCTAATTACTATTGTTCAAGTACAGACCAACCATTGTTTATCAAAACATCATCAAAACAAAAAACCATAACCAAACTAAAAAATGGGCTCCGGCTACGTCTAGAAATGTCCTTCATCGCCCATTCAAGCAGCCTACACCTTCGCTGCATCATCATCCCCTCCAGCTCCAGTATCCTTTGCATGATCCTTGCCACTACCACTAGCCTCAATTGCCAGAACCTCATCAGCCTCATCCTCATCCTCCAATTCAGTCAGCCTAGCCTTCCAGCCTTCCACGTCCCAGCTGCTCCTATCAAAGGCAGGATCCTGAGCCTCTTGAGCCATCTGTAGCTTGGTCTTGTACATGGCAATGGCAGCGGAGACCTTGGCATCCTCTGTGATCTTGTGCTTTTCATAATCGAAGTTGATCAGAATAGCAGCTATCTGAGCTTTGGCATCAAGGAGATCCTTTTCAAGGGAAGCAATTTTGTGATCCTTGAGCACCGCAACCTTTTGGAGGTCAGAATGCTTCTCCTCAAGCTCCTCAACATTCCCAACGTAGTCCTCTATCTCAGCAAATTTCTACAAAGAAGACAATGCAAAGATTAGAATTAAGTGATCCTCAAGTGGATAGGGTAACTAAGCTGAGTCAGTGATCCTTACATCATTGAAGTACTCGAGGAATTGATGGCGGTCAGAGGCAGGCCTTGTAGGTTGTCAGCTTCGGAAGTCTTTCTCTTCTTTCCACCTCTTCCCTTTGAAGTGGTAGCTTTGGGGATTACAACGGAGGGGCTAGCAGTAGATTTTTTCTTGGATCGGACGGTGTCAAGCTCAGTGACACTAAATTTGGAAGCAGATCTTGATGACTTTCCAGCGCCTACACACCCAAAACAGATAAGTATCCTTATTCTATTTATATATAACTATTTATTTAAACATGTGAATATAAAAAGAACAGGATACTTACTTGACATGGTGACAGAGCCTGAGGATACCTCTTGAGAATCCCGGGTGTTTGTTTTGAATGATCTTGTGGCAGGATCAAGTTTTCTAAAAGCAGCAAGTCTCCCCTTGGTGGCAGCTGAAGGAATAATATGCGAGAATGTGATAGCTGTACAAAAGAAACAAAAGCATATTAGTAATCATTATCAGAAATGAGCTTACTTAGTGATCCTTCTAAGGATCCTCCTATCCTACCATGGGTGCTCCATTTCCTTGGCAGATCCTTTCCATCCGGGATAGAATCCCTTCTGATGAAGAAGAACCGCCGTTTCCAGTTGGTATCATTTTTAGTAGCTTTAAAGATGGGATGTTCTTCTCCGGGTTTACGCTTGAATAGATATCGGTGGGATCCAAATGTGGTAAGGTCATACATCTCGGCTAATTCTGACATTCCCAAGTCAATTCCTTCTTGCTCAATGATCCTTTCAAGGGTATACAAGACCCTCCAGATCATTGGCATAGCTTGAATATAGGAGAAGCCTGTGAGGGAGAAAAAGGATTGGGTGAATTCAGGGAAGGGATACGAATATCCTATTGTGAAAGGTGTGACTGGGAAAGCTACCCAAGTTTCAGAAACATAATCGCTTAAAACGGTGGGATCAAATGGCTTGATAACGGTATTCGCCGGAAAACAGTGGCGAATTCTGTCTATTTGCGGATCAGTGAAAGAGCATCTTTCTTTCACTGAATCCTTAATGATCCCCTGGCTCTTGAGAGGACTGTCCTTCTTATAATCCTTGGCTGGTGAGGATCTAAGCATCATCTTGATTTGAAGAAGGTGAAGAAAGATGAACAGAGGAAGAAAACGTAAAGGAAGAAAAGGAAAAGAGTTACCTGCTTGCTCGTCGGATGAGAATTTAAAGGGAGTTCTCTTGAACTTAAATATGAAATGATCCCTATCTCTAACTCCTATTTATAATGATGATTCTGCAGGATAGTCATCTCACTGACGTCATGATCGTAACGGCTAGTCCGACTCCAACGGCTAGTTATCTGATTAATTCGTTATGGATAAGAACAAAATATAACTCATTTATTTACATAATTACTCCTTATATTTTGGGGGCAATTGTTAGGGGTGGATTTCTAAATGATCAGTGATCCTTATTTACTGTTGGGTTTAGTGATCCTCAATTCTGTCTGAAGTAGTGATCCTCAGAAGTGTTGCAGGATCAGGATCATGGATCACTATAAGGATCCTTGTACTAACGATTGTCTACTTTGAATTCGTAATTGTTTTGCAGGAGTATCAACTTGGACTTGGTCTTGGCGATATTCCTGGAGAATATTCTAAGTCTATTCCGCACGTGCTTGGCAAGAAATGGACGTTATGGAGTCGTGGAGGACTTGCACCATTTGCGGAATGTTAGTTAGAGTAGATATTTTCTATTTTTAAAGGGGTAGCGAGCTAGTTAGGAAACACTTGGCTATTTTTGGCTACACACACACTCATACAACTGCTCTCATCAGCTCTCGCTAACACATTTGGCGATTACACACATTGTCTACACAATACACTATAGTGATCCTTGTACTTAGCTCGCTATCATCCGAAGTTGTAATACATTTCTTGTTTAATTTGAGTTGGTGATCGGTAGTTTTCATCACCCGAGGTTTTTTATGCCGGAGATCATTCATTGATCAAGGGCTTTTTCCTCGTATAAATCTTCGTGTCACTTGTTCATTACACTTCATAGTGATCCTAATTGTTGTTCATCAATTCAAGCATCATACCTCACAACAAAAAGTTTGGTTACATTGTCATTGCTTGATTTTTGACCAAAACACTTATACTTAGCTATTTCAGCTAAAGCAGTAAGTGCGATCCTAGTTAAGGATCATGAAGGCTCTCAACATCCGGTATACTATGTAAGTAAAATTCTACTTGATGTTGAGGCCAGGTATTCTCATTTAGAGAAATTAATTCTTGATTTAATTATGGCTTCCGCTAAACATAGACATTATTTCAAAACTCACACCATTATTGTGAAAACTAACCTTCCTATCAAGAATGTTCTCAGGAAACTTCAAATGTTAGGTAGAATGGCAAAGTGGGCAATCAAGCTTATTGCATATGACATTAAGTATGAACCCAGGACTGCCATCAAGTCCCAAGCTTTAGCTGACTTTGTGGCTGATGTCAGTAGTGATCACCAAAGGGAAGCTGAATTAGAAGTTCAACAACTTGAGAAGACCAAGGATCCTTGGACACTCTTCACGGATGGAGCTTCAAATGTTAAAGGAACTTGACAAGGCACACTACTAAAATCGCCACAGGGGGACATTATACCCCAATCCATTGCATGTGAATTCCAAACCACTAATAATGAGGCAGAGTATGAGGCCTTGATAGCAGGTTTGCAATTAGCTAAGAATATGAGGATCAGGTATCTTCAAGTATTCATAGATTCCCTATTAATTACTAATCATTATAACGGTTCTTATGCTGTCAAAGGTGAAAAGCTAATCAAGTACTTAGAAATAGTCAAGAAATTGGTAGATTCTTTTGCTTTTTTCAGTCTAACACAGGTACCCAGGGAAGAAAATGCAGAAGCTGATGCTTTAGCCAAACTTGGATCATCACTGAAGATTCCAGAGGATATTAAAATTCTCATTATCCACATCTTATTTCCTGCTATTGAGGATCACACAACTATGGAGATAGTGTAGGATTCAGCAATTGTACCTAGTGATGATGTGCAGTCAAATTCAGGATCCTGGATCCTTCCAATTCTGAACTATATCCAGAGTGGAGAAATTCCCACAGGAGAAAATCCTATAGCTTTCAAAGTCAAGGTATCTCAATTTACAATACTAAATAACATGTTATATAAACGATCTCTTGCAGGTCCATATTTAAGGTGCATCGAGGATCCAGAAATTCAAGAAGTTCTGAAGGATTTCCATGAAGGAGATTGTGGAAACCACACTGGGGGCAGAGCACTGTTCTCAAGGATCCTTGGAACAGGATATTATTGGCCTACCATGAAGAAGGATGTTATGGAATATGCAAAGAAGTGTGATGCTTGTTAAAGACACAGTAATATCCTACATCAACCAGCTGAGCCTCTGCATCCTATACCCTCTTCTTGGCCATTCATGAGATGGGGAATGTATATAGTTGGCAAGCTTCCTAAGGCACCAGGAGGAAAAGCATTTGCGATTCCAAACGAAATGCTGAAAGCCTGACTCAAGACTTGGATACCATAGAAGAATTCATGGATTTGGCAAGGATAAGATTGGCTAGCTATCAACAAAGAATAGCTGGAGCATACAACAAGAATGTCAGTGTCAGAAAGTTTCAAGTTAGTGACTTGGTATTAAGGAAAGCATTCCAAAATACCACAGATACCAAGTTAGCACCAAAATGGGAAGGCCCCTATCTAATTGAAGTTGAATCTGGAAAGGGGGCATATCGTTTGTTAACAATGGATGGTGACCTCTTACCAAGAGCTTGGAACGTTGTTCATCTAAAGAAGCACTTTATGTAAGAAGGATCAGGGATCCTCAGCGATGCCAGCATTTTGATTAAGGATCCGGGATCCTCAAAGGATATACGATTCTATCTTTGGTAACACATTACTTTCATTTTCATTCATTTTATACTTATTACTTATCATAAGTTAAAGATGTTAATCATTTAACATCTATTTTCATAAAGTTTAAGCTTTTGCAGAGTTGTTATCATTTTACAGAAGATCAAAGTGGTTTGCCAACTCCCCAAAGTTTATGGGCTTGTCCCCATTTTATTTGGGTTTGTCCCCAGTTTATTTGGGCT
Organism: Helianthus tuberosus; assembly: GCA_030545235.1. Lineage (NCBI taxonomy): Eukaryota > Viridiplantae > Streptophyta > Magnoliopsida > Asterales > Asteraceae > Helianthus > Helianthus tuberosus. The sequence goes on from CM060417.1 coordinate 106,852,382, forward strand.
TGTCCCCAGTTTTTGGGCTTGTCTCCAGTTTTTGGGCCTGTCCTCAGCTTCGCTAGTAGCGCACGATGATCCTGGTGCAGTTCAAGGCAATGGGACCAGTACCCGCTTTAGGGGCTGACAATTTCATTGTACTGGCTATATTCGGGATCCTACGTATAATGGTAGACGTACCATACATACGTTCCTAAGGTTTCTAACGTTTTCACGTTAGCTAAGGTTTTGGCATTTTCATGTCACTAAGTTTGGATAGTCGCCAGTAAGGGCCATACTCCAGTTTACACCCAGTTATTTGGGCTTGTCCCCAGTTTGTTGGACTTGTCCCCAGTTTATTTGGGCTTGTCCCCTGTTTGTTGGGCTTGTCCCCAGTTTATTTGGGCTTGTCCCCAGTTATTATGGGTTCATTCCCAATTATTTGGCTTGGTCCCAAGTTTATTTTTCTTACAGGATCTTGGAGCTTTAAAGTTATACGAGTTCTGACAATAAGGATCCTAGATCATCGAACTTTACTTTTCACAGTTTGTTTATTCAGTAATAATTTACAAGGATATAGAATCCTAACTTGGATTCTCTGGTATGTTATATTCTAACTTTTTCTAAGCTGCAAGTTGTCTCTTATCCTTTTTGGTTAAGGATCATTGATCCACATTTGTTCGAACACTTCAAGTTTTCTGTTAAAAGTTTAACATTATCATCAGATTTCCAATAACCTTCCAGTTGTTTGGCGATGATATCTTTGAAAATAGAAAGCATACATGAAAAATAAAGAGGGAAGAAACAACAGTTGTAGCTAAAAAAGTTTAATGTTATTACCCATTCATTATGTATCAAAATCATCTGGCCTGGATTTCATCAGTAAAACCGTGGACCATCCACCCAGGCCGGATAGGGCTATCTAACAGTTAAAGTGTCTATGCAGAAATTAAAGTGCAGGAAGGTTAATAGCGAACGCTGTAGAAGGATTCATCTTCCACAAACAGAAGGATCTTCTGGTCCGTAAAGGCGTTTGAGGAGTTATCTCTAACTCTATATTTTGCAATGATGATTATAGCAGGTCTTATCAATGACGACAGGCAGTGTAACAACTAGTTACCAGCAGCAACGGCTAGTCCGCTTCTAACGGAAATATGACAACTGTGAATCCTTATCACAACTTCCATATTGGGGGCAATTGTTAGGGCATGAATTTCATGCTAAGGATCATCTATCCTAAGACTGGACATGGATCACGGATCCTTAACGGATTATGCAGGGAGTCTGAGGATCTAGAGTCTGAGGATCCAGGATCCTTAACAGAACTTATGATTTCTAACAATTGTCACGTTTTTAATGTTTATATGCAGATAATGGACGTAGTGGACTCATTCTTAGCTGGAATTTCAGGGAATATTCGTTCTATATGCTGCATGTGCCAACGGTTATGGAGTAGACATGATCTTCCTTGAAAATAGGACTTTTTGTTAGCTTATTTATTGGAGGGGTTGATCAAGTGTTAGATTTATTCATTCACATTCACGAACACACACATTCCCTCTCGCAAATCAGAGCTCTCTACACTCTTAGTTATCAGTTGTAACACACTTGATCAACATCCAAGTTGTAATCTTTTTTATGCAATATAGTTGGTGATCGGTAGTTTCCATCACCCGAGGTTTTTTATGCCAGAGATCTTTTAAAGATCAAGGGCTTTTTCCTCGTATAAATCTCGGTGTTCATCGTTGATTTCATTCATACATTGTTCATACATTTGTCCATTTATTCAAGCATCACACCTCACAAAATCGGATTTGGTTGCATTATCCTTGTGTGATTTTTGACCAAAACAGGGGGGTTCCAGCCTTCAGGCCTTCGTTGTTCCGAACCCTTTTGGCGTCTGTCATAGGGATGAAAGCTTCCCCTTTTTCTAGCCGGACTATTGCCTCGCCAGCTTGAACCCCTTTTTCGTTGCTCTTTAATATCTATAGCCTCTTCTCCCCTTATATGGGCTTCAGCCCTTTCGAGAGCTTCTTCTAAGGTCTTAGGCAGGGATTTGTTGAAATCTCTTGTGAGATATTTGGATGTGATGGCATTCATAAAACCGACCACCCTCATTTTTTCGTCTGCCCCTACGTATGTGAGACCTTCTTTCTTGTACCTTTCTATAAACTCTCGGAGGCTCTCTTCATCCCTCTGTTTCATTTGAAAGATTACTGTAGCGTCCTTGACGTATCGTCTCTGTTGTGAGAAATTGGCTAGGAAACCTTTGCTCAGATCGTCGAAGCTCCGAACGCTTCTGGCTGGTAAATCGTTGAACCATATCCGGGCTGACCCAACGAGAGTTTGCATGAACATAAGGCAGCATTCAGCATTTTACCATTTCTCGATTCTGGCGGCACCAGTGAAGATCTGAAGGTGATCTTCCGGATCCTCAGTCCCATCATACGTCTTGATATGGGATGGCATATTGATCTTCGTTTGAAAATCATAATCGGCTATCTGCTGTGAGAAGCACGAGAGATTACTTGGCTTGTAAGGCTTGGCCAAATCTTCCTCAACCCTTACACCCATGTTGCTGTTGTTATTATTGTTCCCTTGAGTGGCCAACACCTGATTAATAAAGTGCTGCCATGGGAAGCTTGCCATCATCTGGGGCATAAGGTTGAAGCCTTGAAGGCTTCCAGGTGCAACTGGGCAACTAACTCCCAAAGGAGTGCTCATAATGGCACTTCGTGCCAAGGGGAGTACAGAGAAAGCTTGTTCTCATGCAGTTGTTGTTGAGGGTGGAAGGCTTGCTACTGGAGATTGTAGGATCTGGTCCAAAGTCAGCTCGTGTCCCAGTGGAGCACCGACTGCAGCTGGTTGGGAAGAAAAAGGAGGAAACGTTGTCGGATTTGGCCTCGTATATAGATATGGGTTAGGATTTGGAGGAGGATTGCTGGGAGCAGCCTCATCCCTGGATGTAGTAGGTTGTGAATTTGCAAAATGATGGATGGGGGGTCCAGGAGATAGAGTTGGTTCTAGTTCGTCATAGTCCAAACGAATCCTCACTCCCTTGTCTCTCTCTCTACTCACATATTGGTCGAGGAGAGACCTCAACTCCAGAAAATTGTTGGCGACCCTTTCAGGGGTAAGTTCAACATGTGAGGGGGTGCTAGAGACACCGACGTTAGGGGAAGGAACCTCTGATCTAGATGGAGTTGGAGTGTGGAAAGTGAGAAACTCGGGAGTGCTCCCCGGTGTCGAGAAAGACGATGGTATAGCCACATGAGCTTGGCTAGTGCTTGGGGTGGAGGTATTTGGAACCTGATTCACCTCTCCTGGAGATTCTCTTTCCGACATGGTAGTTTCAAGAGAATGAAGCTACACTACTAGGTCTTTTGAGGAAAATTAGTGGCGTAGCCCCACGATGGCGCCAACTTGTTGATGCAACAAATAATAGACCAGTGTTAGTAGCAAGGCTGGTTAGGCAAAAGGGTTGAAGGGTTCAATTTTGCCTAACGCAGGTCGTGGGGTCCCCCCACGTTTGCAAGACGTGGAGAGAGGTTCACTAGTTTGATTTTGTTGTTTGCTCGGGATCCTCCCCTGAAATGTATTCAGCCTCGGATGTGGGAGCAATAGGAATGTATGAATTGAATGTGATGGAGAGTGACTTGTATGAAACAAGTACTCAAGAACAATGACCAGAGATTCGCCTGGAATCAGAGCTCATTCAGAATGTTTTTCACACTTAATGAAGTCTTAGCTCAAAGAAGAAGTTGTTTGACTAGTGAACATGCTTGCAGTGGGGGACTTACCATTTTAGGGGTTAAAGCCTTTTGACCTGCGGATAAAAGGCTGTGCTCTGTGGACTCGTGTTACTTTTGCGGCTGGGGAAGTTGGTGAAGCAATCAGAGATGTGACTATTTACTGTTCACGTATTGTTTTATCTAAACTCCCGGATTTTTAACCTTTGAACCGTTTAACCCTTTAAGCTTTATTGTGTTTAAGTCGTTTTATTTGGTCTTGTGCTATCCCCGTCATCAGGTCGCTTGGAAGTGAAGAAGTACCAATCATATCTATTAACTAAAAATACAAATTAATTTATATTTATAATTACATGAAAATGAAATGTGGCATAAAGACTAATGGAAAACAAGATTATACAATTTCGACCTTAAAAATTGCAGTGGGTCCTACGTTCTTTATTGTTTGTGTCTTTGTTTCCCCACTTTAAATTGTTACTACCCTTCATTTTCATTTATTTCTGACTTTTCTAGAATTGTTTACAAACTATTCTCTTTCACCGAATAATAATACTCATTTTCTTATTTTAGTGTAGGTAAATAATAACTTCTAAATAGTTTATGAAGTTTTATTTTTCATTCTATTCTTTTTGTAAGCCAATGGGATAGATGTCCATTGGTAAATACAAATTTTTAAATATTTGGGTTTATAAAAGGAGATCTTGAGTTCAAGTCGCAAAGACATCAACGATCAAAAAATTTGCCGATCAAAAAACCCCTTTTGTGCTTGATCAGTAAGTTGCAATATATCTATCTTTTAAAAATGATGTGTAACTAAAAAATGGTCAAATATTACATAATAATATTCTATTTTTTTAACGGAAATACACTTAATATATATATATATATGTATATATAGCCAGCAAAAAAACTGAGATATACAAGACAACACAAACAAAACAAACGCAGCAAAGCGAACTACAATATGTCTAATACATCAAAATCTCTCCAATTTTTACATACCGGTGTCTTGAGTTTTGTCCGATTGAATACCCAAATAAAAGAGTCTTCCTTTAAGAGTTCTACCGTTTTTTGGGCCGGAATGAACTTGTCTTTAAACGTCTTCAAGTTTTAGCATACCAAATTATCAAACCCTTGCCGCCGTAACCGTGTACACAAGTCTTTTCCAAGTTTTTCCCCGGTGCACTCCGTAGTAGCCATAACAATATCCGTGAGCGAGTTGAAAGTTGTGGGGAATGAAATTTATAACCAAACCAAAATGTTCAACCAGACACATTTTGACCATAAACAATTTGCAAAAATATGGTCAGAGTCTTCATCACAAATGTCACTACTTGGGCATCGCGTGTTAAGTAGAACAACCGCCCTAAAATTTCAGGACCCATTTAGATATTGATAAACTATAAGTTAAACATAGGATAACACATGAGTAAAAGATGTAGATAGCCATTTCTAACTAGGGCTTAGTGATTAAACCAAACACTCCATATTTAGGTCATAGTATTACTATTGTGATGATGACTTTATGGTCATTGATATGTCTTTAGTCTTTATATATAGTTTATAAAGTTTACCTCTCCTGTGTTTATAATAAGAAAATATTCTTTGTCTTGAGCTAGATCTATCTACAAACCTATTTTTTATAATTAATATTTATATGTCTTGACCCAAAGTCATGATTCAGTTAACACTCTAAACAGTAATTACCACGAACAACATCAAATAATCAACTAGTTTTCTTTTCTTTTTTTTTTAAATATACCAAATAATATATGTATATATAACCTGTATCGATTCGGCCAAACTCTTGTCTTTAACCCATCAATATTTGAATAACTCAAAACATATTTCACACGCAACGAAAAATCACTAAAATATGTAAAAATATATATTTTATTTGTAAAAAATTGTGTAATATACCGACATTATGCTAAAACTTCTCCAATGTTTGTGGTATTCACAGAGTAAACTCTACAACTCCATACCCTAAAGCAATTGTCTTCCTCATATCCAACACACACACACATAATATATACACACACACACACACATATATATATATAGGGGAAAGTTCATTGGAGAACACTAAAAAAGTGGGGAACAGTGGGGAACCGACTCAAACGAACTCCGATTGGACTCATTCCAGCGGCGTTGGAACCGGCTCGTCGAACCCTAACTAAGATCTCTTAACCCTAAACCCTAAATCCTAACTCCTAAACTCTAAACCCTAAAGCTAAAAAATAAGGCTAGAACTTAAGTTAAACCGTAAAATCTAAACTATAAACCCTAAAAGCTAAACCCTAAAGCTAAAGCTAAACCCTAAACCATAAAGCTAAACCCTAAGGCTAAACCCTAAAGCTAAACCCTAAAAGCCAAACCCTAATATATTTAGGGTTTAGGGGTTATGATTTAGGGTTAAGAGATCCTAGTTAGGGTTCGACGAACCGGTTCCAACGCCGCTGGAATGAATCCAATCGGAGTTCGTTTGAGTCAGTTCCCCACTGTTCCCCACTTTTTTAGTGTTCCCCAATGAACCTCACACTATATATATATATATATATATATATATATATATATATTAAACTTGTTCTATATATAGAAGCACATTTTCTTTGAGACCTCTCCTACCTTGAAACATATCTATATATGCCATCTCATCCACACCAAATATAATCTAATCATAAAGATACGATCGCTTATACGATGTCAAGCAGAAGATCGAGGCAATCATCATCGGGGGCTAGGATCTCAGATGATCAAATCATACAGCTCATCTCCAAGCTACAACAACTTCTTCCCGGGACTCGTATACAAAGATCTAACAAGGTAATTAGATATATAGCTTGTTACAGCTTCATCATTTTGATTATGAATGAGATAGTACAGTAATATTGTTTAACTTATTTATTTTTAATGAATTTAGGCGTCGGCTTCGAAGGTGCTACAAGAGACTTGCACATATGTGAGAAGCTTGCATAGGGAGGTTGATGACCTTAGTGATCGACTTTCACAGTTATTATCCACCATTGATGCCGATAGCCCTGAAGCTTCTATTATTCGAAGTTTAATTATGTAGAATACTCAACTCTACATATAATTAAGTTATTTGTTAGCTTCTTGATTAAGCACAATTGTGGTACGTTAATCTCTAAATTAATCATATGTGTGTCTAGGGTTTAATCTAATTAATAACCCTAGTTACATGTAGTGTTACTATTTTAGATGTCAATAGTTTTGATGATGATGATGATGATAATAACAGCTACATCGGTAGTGTATTAAAAGTTTTCTCATAAGAATAATTGTTGCTACAAAGATTTGTATTCTAAATTTAGCTTTATATTTCTGATCAATTACCATTGTCTTGTAAAATTGGCAGATTTAAGTGAAATTATTTGTGCATGGCTAAACGTTACATTCGAGCTTTAATATGCTAATAATGGTACGATGTAATCTTAGTTAGTTTCATATTTTTCTACTCGTTAAAAAATCATGCTTTCATCTTCATAAGACACGTTATATTTTGGATTTCGCCTAAGGGACCTCTTTCATCAAAAGATTATACGTGCTTTGTTTGAAAAGATCACTAATTATGTAATAATCATAGTACCAATATGGAGCAATTAAGGGAAAAAAAAAAGGTTAGCAATAAGTGGGTCATAATTTATTCCAAACTTTGGAAAAAATGAAAAAAAAAAAATAGTGGAAATCGATGTGATTTGGAAAAAAAAAAAAAAAAAAACTAGTGAGAATGGTGAGAATCTACCAAAAGGAACTTCCTTTAAAAAATTACTGAACCCGTCACTGATTCCAAATGTATAAATTAATTACAAACGTCTTTTGTAAATATTAAAAATAAAATAAAATTGTTAATCAAAAGCGTAAGCTATGATCCTTATTTAACCAGATGGACCTCCACACAATCTGAGCTACTATTTATGGATATAGAATATGGATGAATAATGAATATAAACTAGGTTTTAATGCTGCGCGCCGCCTTGCGGCGCGACAAAACTAAGTCATTGTAAAACTATTTATTGCGACTAAATACTTGGTTGTTATTAAAGCTGTGCTATTTAGTGTCTTATTTTTAAGTTGACAAGTGGAGTTTTCATACAACAGAGCCGTTGGTAGCAAGCGAGTTAGTAACTCCTGGCGATGGCGACTATTGCGATGTCTAAGCATCCACTAACCCAACAAATAAGGAATAAGAATTGTATAAATACAATCAGAAAAACGTGTGAAAGAGGAGAAAAAGGAAGATGACGTGAAGTTATGTAAGCATAAAATGGAAAAAAAAAAAAAAAAAAAAGACCCCATGATTTGAACTTGAGTCTCTTTAAAACACATACAACCACAAAACCACTCCACCATGATGAACAATCTAAACAACTTTGAAGAAAATGGATATATATACACACTTAAAAAGGGTATAGGGGAAAAAAGTCAACAAAAACAATCAATAAGAAAAGTTTACTATTCATTATGATGTGACAGCTACTATTTATTAGCTTTGTTTTTTTAATATAATATAATATGAATATGAATGTTTGAAAGGTCATCACAAATCTAGCAGTTCAAAATTTATGCATGAAAGATCATTAACCAATGACATACAACAATTATTGATTTCATTAGTAACAGATTGAACGGTAATAATATTTACATAATCTCTTTTATATACTTTATACTTTGGTTCATTTGTATTTGTGACAAAGTAATTATTAATTTCATTAGTTTTCTTTGACAAAGACGTTGGCTTGATTGGATACATACAGTGGCGGATCTTGCTCGTTGAACGTGCCAGGGCCGATCAGTAGTTTTTTTAGTCCCTGAGTTTTATTCAAATTTGTCATTTTAGTCCCTGAGTTTTATTCAAATTTGCCATTTTAGTCCAAATAGTTTTTTTTTTCGCATCTGGGTCCCTGACTTTTCCCTTTTGTTGCCCTTTTGATCACATACCCTAACTCCATCCAAAAACCCTATTTTTAACCAGGGGTATTTTGGGGATTTTCATTTTAAATCTTTTCAATTGCCATTTTGATCCAATTATAAAAAATCCAAAAAATTCTAAAAAATAAAAAAAAAAAATCATAAAAATCAAAAAAATTCTAAAAAATCAAAAAATCAAAAAATTCTTAAAAATCAAAAAAATTCTAAAAAATCAAAAAATTTCTAAAAACTCCAAAAAATTCTAAAAAATCAAAAGAATTCTAAAAAATAAAAAATTTTAAAAAATCATAAAAATTCTAAAAAATCAGAAAAAAATCTAAAAACATTCTAAAATATAAAAAAAAATCTAAAAAAATCAAACAAAATATTTTAAAGTTTCAAATTCAAAAAATGACAATATATTCCTCGTCCAGACGAATATATTTTCAAGTTTTATCTATTTTGTTGAGTGAATGTCTGTTTTAGTAATTTTCTATCAATATATCTATTATATAATGGCTATTTTTTTTCTTCATATTTTGATTAAGTGAGGACGTGTCATCTTTATGATAAAGTGAATTATCACTAAAGTAAATTATGTAACATAATGTAATTATTAGAGTCACTCACTTTGGAGAAGTGGTAAGATGGTGAAACATGGTAGTTATAAAGTTTTATTTTCAGTCAGCATCTTACTGGACTTTGATTTTTATTGTCTTTTGTTTTAGTGGTTCTATCTCATTATGACCACTCATTCACTCAATAAAATAGATAAAACTTGAAAATATATTCGTCTGGAAGAGGAATATATCGTCATTTTTTGAATTTGAAACTTTAAAATATGTTTGTTTGAGTTTTTAGATTTTTTTTAGTTTTTAGAATTTTTTTTATTTTTTCGATTTTTTTTTATTTTTTAGATTTTTTTTATTTTTTAGAATTTTTTTGATTTTTTAGAATTTTTTTTTTATTTTTAGATTTTTTTTTATTTTTATGATTTTTTTTATTTTTTAGAATTTTTTTATTTTTTAGAATTTTTTTTGATTTTTTAGAATTGGATCAAAATGGCAATTGAAAAGATTTAAAATGAAAATCCCCAAAATACCCCTGGTTAAAAATGGGGTTTTTGGATAAAGTTAGGGTATGTGATCAAAATAGCAACAAAAGGGAAAAGTCAGGGACCTAGATGCGAAAAAAAACTATTTGGACTAAAATGACAAATTTGGACAAAACAACTAAAATGGCAATTAACTCTATTATAATGGACAACTATGGGGCATGGTTGAAGATTCTGGTGATTTGATTCAATTATATAGTATTTTAAATATTATATTATATTGATAACAATCAGAAAATGGGCTATAAGCATAACTAATATACATAAAGTTGTAACAACTTTTAATTATTTTACCAAAGTAAATTTCTTGAATAATCAGAAAATGGACATATAATTTTGTAAGCATAAAAATACATAAAGTTGTAACAACTTTTATTTTCCAAAAAAAATGAATTTTATTTATTGATGAATTATCATCATATGAAATTACAGTTGCAACTTAATTTATACAAACAAACAATGTTTGGTTTGGCCGTTTATTACCTAAAGAATATACAACACAAATGGAAAATTGGTTTCAATTTTCCTCCTAATGTTTGGATACCTTCTTTTGTTTATGTTTTGCTTAATAAAGGTAAATACGTAACGAATATATAGAGTTGAGTAAAACAAATGATGTTACTGTATTTGTTCTTTTTTACCAACTCTTAATTTCATTTTCGCTATCTTTATATAGCTAAAAATGCGAACATGGCATAAAAGTTAAATAATTATTAGTACGCCTAAACGTACTCTAAAAGTAATGTAACAGGTAACATGCCACCCTCACGTTTTTAGGTCGTGACTGGTACTATAAACATCTCATGACATGCTAGCTACATACATATCTTTTACCCTAGTATATGCATGTATGCATGCTGCTTTTTACAAAAAAAGATTCAAATTTAGATATTGTTTTGTTAAAAACTTGAATCAAGTTTAACATACTTGGTTCATGAAATTTCCTTATATAATTATAATTAACATTAACAATATTTATATAGTGTAATACATACTTATATAATAAATAGCATTGTATAATAATAATAATTAATATTAACAAAAAAATTATATATATATATATATATATATATATATATATAGGAAAAGTGTAAAATACAATATGGCTTAACGTACATCACGTACGACAACGTGCGTGATTATGTGTATAACGTGCGTGATTAATGTTTTCCAACATGCGTGATTTGGGTTTTTTTAGTTTATAACGTGCGTGATTTTCAAATGAACGTGCATAATTATCTGTCGTACGTGATGTATGTTAAGCCGTATTATACGTTAACTGACCTATATATATATATATATATATATATATATATATAGGGTAAGGTTCCAGCGTGAACAACCTCCCAAGAGTGAACTGCGTGAACAAATCTTGACCGCTGATTAATATGATCTTGATTATTTAAAGGGGTGGTATGATTGTAATTAATAGGTTAGATTTTATTGTTTTATTAAAATTAAAAGGGTAGAAGTGTAATTATTTTATTTTGCTTATTTAAAACTAGGAAAGAAAATTATTTCCAAAAATAAGAGAGTAAATCCCGTAAATATACCATGTATTAGACACATGTGTACTATCGTGTTGGAATGTATAGAACAGTAGAACACAGCAGTACACATGTGTACTACGGAGCTAAGACAACAATGTTGCGGGTCACATGTGTACTATACCATGTATTACACACATGTGTACTATCGTGTTGGAATGTATAAAACACAGCAGTACACATGTGTACTACGGAGCTAAGAGTTATACACAAAAAAATATGACTGAAAACCCTAGTTCAACCAAAAAAAGACTAAAACTATAATTCGAATCTTGCTACTATGACCAAAAACAATGACAATATTAAAATAAGTTAAGATTATCCTAACATATTTAAAATAAGTAATTGTATTGTAGATGTCGAAAATTTTGGTAACTGATGATGATTTAAATATGGTAGGATTTTGAAATTAATAAGACAATAATTTAAATTCAATATTTATATAAAGTTACAATCTTATCTTTGTTAAATGTATATGGAATCAATGGTTCAGATCAGTTCACGCGGTTCACTCTTGGAAATTTGTTCACGTTTGAACCTAATCCTATATATATATATATAGTATAATACATACTTATATAACAAATAGCATTGTATATAACTATAATAAACATGAAGTTATAAATATACTATGTAATATATAATATACAATTATAAATATATTAAAATAACTTGAAACACGAGTATGCATTACAATCCTATGTCTGAAACTCGAGATCTCAACTTTTGGATTTATACTTTGACAAATAGTCGAATTAAGTGAAAATACCAATTCAAGCAGCGCAAACTAAACACAAGCATCCATTACAATCCTATGTCTGAAACATAGACACAATCAAGCCTTGATAACACAAATAATCAAAAGAGATAACGAGGTGCCAGTACTTTCAAGCAGAGCCTCCATCCGCCAACAATGCCTTATAGCAACCGACTTTAGCCTAATGTGCATATTAAAGATCGACTATGTTAGGTGAGTTCTAGTTTAATAAAACCACTATAACTTTAGCAATACAAGATGATAAGCAGTTAAGGCACATTCGCATGCCATGTAACTGTACGCTACGTATAAACACAACACTTTATCATAAACTGTAATACTTTACAATGAACCATAACATGCACAGTATACTATACGTAGTTTTAAAACTACTTGACAAGCCACAAAGGCATTGGTTCTATACTTCGGCCCCATATATGCGACGACCCCATGGTAACCGCCTATATCGAGAATCATGCGTACTATATCACTTTAATACATTAGCACTTTGAACTATATTGTTACCTTAGTAAACGCTTTTATAATATTACACGTTCTTAGGCGTAAACTTTAATTTGGAAACTTTACCAAGTATGCACATCGTCCTAAAACAATAAAGTACGTTGGGTCCTAAAACAATAAAGTACGCTGGGGTCTAGAATTTCACATGTACGTATGGCTATGAATACATTGAACTGTACGGATAACGCTACCGAATCCCGATTAGTCAAGTTAAATTTGAACAAGGTTCATATGTGAAGAGGTCACTAAACTATAAGTGTGTATCATCTATCATGATAAGCGCATACATTGACCCTAGCCGTGCACTATCATGATAAGCGCATATTAATCACATATTTAAATGCTTTTAGTGAATTGTCTATTTTTCCCCTTTATCACATGAATGTTAAGAATATAGAAAATTCAATTTTTTTTATGTGTTTGTTAAAATGGTGATAAGAGTGAAAGTGTACTCTAGAAGATTTACTTGTAGCCCATGTATATCTAATTTCAACAAGTTTTAGTTTAAATGTGTTTAATGCTTCAATCACATATAAAGTAACATCGATTTATCTATTGCACATGGCCCAAATGTTTATATGAAAATCATAGAGTTTAGATTTATCTATTGCACATGGCCCAAATGTTATATAAGATCATAGAGTTTAGATCCGAAATCAATTGCACAACTTACATTCATTGCTTACGGAATGATTTTGTGAAAGTCTTAACAATAAATGTGTTTTGTCAAGTTGCATATTTTATACATGAGGCAAGTTGAGTTGTCTAAATTGTATGAACTCATAATCAATTCATATATGTTGGTTCATTATAATTTTGTAGGTTTATCGTGATAAGCAGGAGACCGTTGATTGGTTTTGGTATCATAGTCCCGTATCCGATCATAAAAGCATGTCTCGTACCCATATACCCATTTGGTACTCGTTACCTACCAAAGTTCATAGATTTCGCCTAAAGTGTCAGAATACGTGTTTATAGCATTACTTCATTGAATTTAATTTGTTATGATTCCCATTACCCGGAACTCGATCTTCCACTCATTAAAAAACCGCCTTCAAATATCAAACACCCAAGTGTACTTTTAAACCTTTTTATATTTTCAAGTTTCTTACTGCTTCAAACTACTATTTATTATATCTTTTAGATCATATAATATATCATTATATTGGGTTTCATTGTGCTAAACAAGTATGAGACTGGTTTCATCAACTGAACATACAACATAATATCATACTCGTCACAAACCAACATAAAAATTTATAATTAATCATATACCATTCTCGAATTATTATTTCGTTACCCACCCCAGATGTTTAGATTTATCTGTCATCCATATCCGAGACAAGAGTTAGTGATACATAAATATGTTGATTGTCTTATTGCTAAGCACAAACTTTATACTCACTCTCACATTGGGGGTCATGTTCTCTTGATTATCTAGACTGATATGTTTGCTCTCTTACACATGCCAAGTTGTGTAAGTTTTTTATTGTGTGTTATTATTGTAACGTGCATAAGGGGGTAGGGGCGTCCATTACTCACCACTCGCTCATCACTCACAACATCCAATCAATTTTCGCCATGTCATCGAGCATTATTCCATCACTAGTGATGGATTTTAGTGGAAATGCTCATCACTCACTACACACTATCAAAATCATTCAAAAAAACAAAACAAAATCGAATTCAATCAAGTTCTTCACGCGTGATAAAATTGACGTGTTATGAAATCAACGCGTTTTAAAATCAACCTGCGGCGGTGTTTTTTTGTCGATAACGCGTGGTGAGGGTTCACCACGGGGCGCCCCGACCCCCCTAATTATACTACATATACAAAAGTAAGTTGGGGGAATAGTGCCAGGCAGCTGCCCGGCACTCCCCCATTGGACCAACCTTTTTTTAGTTTAATTTTATTTCCAGTTTAAAATTACGTTTCGTCCTTCGTTTAAAAATACGTTTTTGCCCCCAGCTCAAAATAAATTTATAATTTTGCCCCTAGCTTAAAATTACGCTTTTGCCCTCGGTTCAAAAACTCATTTTTAATTTTGTTCTCGGTTTAAAATTACGGTCTCGCCCATCGTTTAAAATTACGATTTTGCCCCAGTTCAAAATAAAATTTTGGTTTCCCCTCTACCTGAAAATTACGATTCTGCCCTCAGCTCAAAATTACGTTTTCGCCCACAGTTCAAAATAAAATTATGATCCCCCCCCCCCCCACCCAAGCTCAAAATTATGATTTTTCTCACAATTTAAAATTATGATTTCGCCTCCAGCTAAAAATATAATTACGATTTTGCCCTCTATACAGACATACATGTTATGAGAAAGAAATATTCGGTTTATTGCCCCGCAACGCAGGCGGGGCAAAAACTAGTGGAAAACAAAGTTATAATTTGGAAAAAAAAAATGTTAAACTCACATTACTTTTTAGCAATAACATAATAATGTATAAGGCTAAAGGGTGTGGGGGTCATGATTGGGACACGATTCATCACCTAGGAACATGAATGGAAGACTACACCACCCCCTTGCTTGATCCACTATGGTTTGCATGGATTAAACCATGGCAACCATGGTCCTCCGTTCCATTTTTCAATAAATCATTTCTTTTTTCTTTGGACAAAGATAAATTAAAATAAATAAGGGGCTAGTGGTTTGGGTCATGACCACACTCTTAGAGTATTGGTTTTGAAGGTGGGTGATATGACACTAACATAGAGGGTCATGATGGTTATGAGGGTCATGACCACACCCTATAGCCTAATAGTTGGAAAATATAACAAAGGAAGTAAATTGTTCTAACTAGCATAAATCAATTTTTGGGTCAATTTCTTCCGGTGCATATGTCACTTTTTAGAAGGAGCTAATTTCATTAAAACAACTACAGGTAAGAAGCTAGCAAAAACAATCAAGATAGTCTATATCTCGTTATTGTTGAAGCAGATAGTCCACATTTGATTTCTTGGTATAATATTATCACTAGGTGTACACCCGTGTGAATACACGGGTTTGTTCTAATAACGATCGGAATCAAATACTAAAAAACATATTATAATACATCATTTAAATTGTTTGTGTTTAGTTACATTTCTTTATAAAACATTGTTAAAAACAATATGTGTTAGAACATAAATTTTTTATTACTGTGTTACGAAAAAATTATTAGATAAGGTTTGATATAGAAATAACCTAACTAATTGATAATATGTTGTCTAAAATTAAAGGATAACCTAATTTTATGTTGTCTAATAATAAAAAGATGACTTAATTTAAATAACCAAATGTCATTGAACAATTCAATAAAGCCCATATCTTTGATCCTATTAACATTAAGAGAAAAATGCAATTTGCATCCCTGTGGTTTGTGCGAACATGCAATACAATACAATACAATACAGAGACAAAACGTCATACCAACTTTAAATACATACAATACAGAAACAAAACGTCATATCAACTTCGTAGACTTGACGGAACATACAGACTCGATAACAAAAGACCGTAACATACAATACAGAGACAAAACGTCATACCACCACAAGCAATTGTAGATCTTTACTGACGGGTGCACTTCGGAATGTAGCAGATATGAATGAATATAACTCCAGTGTAGCTAATTACATATCTGCCACTGGGGTTATATTCATTCATATGAATGAATATAACCCCAGTGTAGCTCTTCGATTTTCCTTGAAATTCCAGAGCTCGCTAATTACATATCTGTCACTGGGGTTATATTCATTCATATGCAATTGATCGTTCTGATCAATTACTTCCTTATGTGCACCGCACCATCTTCTAGGAGGTTGTCAAGTGTTCTCGCCTTCGTAGTTGGTGTTTTGCGTATGTTTACATCTGCAGCCATTCTGTATCATCTCAGTTGCAGGCCATACCCTTTTCTATTCATCATCCGAAGGTGAAAATCAAAATCATATAAACAAACAACATGATATCAGCTTTTAAAACCCTAAGAAAAAAAAGGAATAAGTTAATCGATATTCAAATCCAACATGATTACAAAACACAACATCGTTATATCATGTATATGAACTTCCTTTCAGTTTAAGCTAGCTTCGAGTTTCTCAAATCTTTCAAAATTCAAGTCAAACTCAGAACTATTTCAACTTTGTGAAACGTACATCTTCAATAAAGTCACGACTAACAAAAACCGCGTAAATCAATACAAATCTAACATCAAATCATATACACAAATTCATAAACCCTAACGAACCTGTAAACAATATATCATCAACGTTCACACAAAAAAAAAACGAATCAAAAGAGTTGAGAATGAACCTATAAACCCTAATGTTTACATCTGCAGCCATTGATACTACTACGATAGCATAGAACAAAAACAAAACAAACAAACAGAACAAAGCAAAACAAAAACAAAACAAACCAACAGAACAAAACAGAACAAAAACATCACAAACAA
Source organism: Helianthus tuberosus (assembly GCA_030545235.1). NCBI lineage: Eukaryota > Viridiplantae > Streptophyta > Magnoliopsida > Asterales > Asteraceae > Helianthus > Helianthus tuberosus. The sequence continues at coordinate 106,869,411 of CM060417.1, forward strand.
ACCTGAAAAACTGAAACGAAAACGTAGACAAATCAACCCATTCACAAATATCTGATTATCATCATTATGCGGCACTCAGATTATCAAAGAACTGATTATCAAAAAACTGATTAGCAAAGAACTGATTGTCAAAAACTGATTCACAAATAACTGATTATCATCATGATACGGCATTCAGATTATCAAAAGCTGATTATCAAAAACTGAAACCAAAATACCCAAATCAACCCCCTGTTTTTCACAAAAACATTCACAAATAACTGATTATCATCATCATGCGGCATTCAGATTATCAAAAACTGGTTACCAAAGACATTATCAAAAACTGATTATCAAAAACTGAAACCAAAATATCCAAATCAACCCTCTGTTTTTTCATAAAAAAAACATTCACAAATAACCGATTATCATCATAATGTGGCATTCAGATTATCAAAAACTGATTACCAAAGACATTATCAAAAACTGATTATCAAAAACTGAAACCAAAATATCCAAATCAACCCACTGTTTTTTTCACAAAAACATTCACAAATAACTGATTATCATCATCATGCGGCATTCAGATTATCAAAAACTGAAACCAAAATACCCAAATCAACCCTCTGTTTTTTTACAAATAACTGATTCACAAATAACTGATTATCATCATCATGCGGCATTCAGATTATCAAAAACTGATTATCAAAAACTGAAACCAAAATACCCAAATCAACCCTCTGTTTTTTCACAAATAACTGATTATCATCAACATCATGCGGCATTCAGATTATCAAAGAACTGATTATCAAAAACTTATCACCAAAATACCCAAATCAACCCTCTGTTTTTCACAAAAACATCACAAATATCAAAAACATATATAGATAAGATAAAGATCCAAACTTCTGTTTTGAAGATGAAGATTGATGAAGATGGATGAAGATGAAGATGATGATGATGATGATCGTTGCTGGGAGTTGAGAGAGAGATTTCAAGATTTTTTGAGAAGTGTGATGATGATTATAAAAAGCAATTGTATACCTTTATTAATTTCAACCATAACCGACCAACAGTTGCTATTATGTGTAGATATTAAGGGATAAGGGTATTAAGGACATTTCACACATGTTACAACAGTCCCATATCTAGCTATCAAATTGCCATTTAATAGAACTATATGTCAAACCTACAACCTATTAGAAAGAACATTTAGCTATAAATTTTAATCTACAAATGTATTCATTTTGAACAAAAAAAACTGACATGTTCCCAAAAATTACGTGGCATATCTAGATATATAGATTTAATAATTATTATTTTATATATTATAATATAATTAAATTATTTTTCATAATAATTTTTTAAATAGTAGATATTATTATTTAAAAAATATATTTAATATATTAATTATAATTTATATAAACAGTGGGCTCATTTAACCCCGCGAGCCGGCTTGAGCTCGATAAGTGAACCACAGGCTCAAGCTCGTTTACTAAATGAGCTCCTTTTTAGGCTCGGGCTGAAGCTCGTTTAAGATTGCCTTGTTTCAGTCTTTTATTAACCAAGCTCTTGTTGCTCAGCTCGTTCACACCCTGTAAAATTTTTTCAGCCCCTTTGGCTCACTTTGGGTGTTCTCATTACCTCTCAATCTATACCCCTAAATATGTCACAGGCTTAAGGTTAGCAATATTATACCTCAAACAATGGATTGGAAGATGACCGTCGATCAACTACTTTTGGACATCTGACTTTAGATATTTTGGCAACTGGATTTTTCGAGGAAGAATGATCAGCCTCTGTTCCTGAAGTTTTGAGCTGCATAACAGCTTTTTGCGTACTCTGGGGCACCTGCAAGGTTGCAGCTCTTTTAACAGATCAAATTCATTAAAATGTTAATTACTATTAGTATCTACTTATCTAATAAATGGAGATTAAGGATTTTTTTTTTTATAAAACACCACTCCTACAATCATAGACAGTTATTTTAAAAACGGTGATGTCAATTCATGCAAAAATGATCTCATCTTTATATTTAAAATTAAAATTGTTAACCAATAAAAGGATTTTATATTTAACTTTAAAATTGTAATCTTTTTAATTGAACTTTTTTAAACAATAACCAAGACTAATGGATATTTCTGCAACAATATTCATTGGGCCAAGACTAATGGAAGTTGTTTTGTTTTTATTGAAACTGGTAAAAGTGAATATTCAATATTAAACCATAGTATTACAAAATTATGATTTTGAAAAATAATAAAAATTAAACATTACAATTAACACTTCCTAGAATACCTCATTCTCTCGCCTTCTTCCATGCAATTTCATTTTTTGTTTTAATTTGTAGATCAGCTAGCATATCACAGGTCTTCTGATCCTGTTTCAGCAAATTTGTAATAAACTCTTCTGCTTTTTCTTTAAACTTTGTTGGGGTAGAACAGGCAACTTCATCCAGCAGTGCAATGCTACTCCAGGTTTGCTTATAATATTTATCACTAACCATAGCAACTTTTTTGTTAAGTTCTTCAGCGTTTCTCTGTTCTTGGAGTGACCAGGTTGAAAATTCGATTTTAAGATCAGTAGTATCCTACCAGTGGTAGAAGGTTTTCCTTGCCATTTAGGAAGAATGTGAGTGTTTTTGGATGATTTGTTTTAGGATGAACGTTTTTTTTTTTAAATTGAAATGTTGATGTTTTGAAGTAAACTAATAATGATCCTTTATAATGTTTAAAATGTTTGATAGGATAAATGAAGAGACATCTCCTAATTATGATAACCTTTTTTTGAAGGTTTCAATTTTGTTCTTTGGTTTTCTACATATTTAATTTTACTTGTTTTCCCATGAAAACTCATTTTTCAAAGGTTTTGCATTAAAATGGTTGATAGGATAACTGAACAGGCATCTCCCATATACACGTTTTTGACTCTTAAATCATTAAATGTACATGGTTTTTAAGTATAAATGTTTATTTAATGATTGTCTTTAAAGCTGACCTTTGGCCTGTTACATATACTATATAATAGCATTGCCAATAAAAAGTTTTTTCATCAAAACAGATTCATTCAGTGAAACTGAAGAGCAACTATTATTGTTTTGCCTTAGTTCTTATAAATATATTAAAATGGAGTCATATACTTCTGCAAAATCTAACGATTTCAAGCAACGCTTTATTAAACAAATCGAAGACCAAGTTTTGGCTGATAGGTCTACTCTTCAAGAGTTGAAGAGGTGTTTTAACGGACTGGAAGTTGGTCTGCTGACAAGAGACCAGGTTTCGAGGGACTTGAGGGCGATGCCGACTACTTCCGTTCGTGACCTGTGTGTTGCGAGTAATATAGAATGTGGAGAAAGAGACCTGGAGTTCATGAGAAAGATCAATGAGATACATCGAGAGGTTCAGTGCTCCATGGAGTTGAAGTTAAAGTTTCTTGATTCTTGCTATTAGAGTTAGATGTGCCTGATTAGTTTTCTTTTTTATATGTAATTACTACTTTCTTAATACTTCATATTTTATAAGTATTAATTTTTTTTATCACAGTTTACTTTTACATCTTTTCGTGAGTTTGAAGATAAACAGACGGTGTTCCATTTTCGATAAATTAGAAAATATTTCATCTAAATTTTTTTTCTTAAGATTGTTGTTTGGTACCATGGATGATCTGTTTAATGTTTATTTACGTGCTGACTTTAACAATTTTGGAAGCGAAACAGTTTCAACAAACACGGGTAACTTTTTCCTTAATTTTAATTAAATTAAGATTGTTTGGTACTTGTAGATATTCTAGGGCTAAAGTCGAACGCTACATTAGGGGCAACAGTACTCAATATGGTAGTCTTACTGACTCAAGTGTAGTTGTTTGATCAATTGATTCTAATGTTTTATTAGCATTTTATTGATTCTTTGTTAGTTACAGTTGATGGTGATCATAGTATCTTACACATGGTTGTTGTGAGTCATCCACATATATATCAACATTTAATTTCTTAAATTCTTGCTTGTATGTATCTTGATTTACTTCAGTCGTTGACTTTGTCTACGACCCTCCTACTTCTGTTTCATTATACTGATTTTAGGTACAATTTTGGTCTTTAGAATTTTTTTTTTTTGGTTTTGTTTTCAATGCACAATTTTGGTTTTGTCATAGGTTCTTCAAACACACACCGACTTGGTCTCAGCTAACCAACTTTCTAAGGAAAAGGAAAGACTGAATTTGAAGTTTACAAACAACAAAGTAAAATGTACCAATTTCAATGCATGTAATAAAAATATAAAAGACTAAGCCCATGATCTAAGTGAAAACTGAATACCCTTTCCTTAAAAGAAGTAACTTGGAAAGATGTTATGAGATGCAGTTGATTTTACTGCAAGAAAAAGAGAAGAAATTACCTGAATACCCTTTCCGGAGAGAAACTGCTTAAAGTCTGCCATTTTTAGATCTCCGACAAGTACCGATTTGTGAGGAGGAGCTGTTGTTGAAAGGGGGAGTTTCAGACAACGTGCCGCTCTCTGTTTCCTCGATCTCAGAATCAATCCATGCTATTTCATAATCTCCAAGCTGTAGCGAAAACGGGTCAAAATGCATAATTTTTATCATCAGATATGATCACTAACACTATATTATTCTAATAAAGTAATAATAGCCTAACCTTCTTAAAAAGAACATTGCTCATCAGTTTCTCAGAGATTTGCACCTATTTCCACAACAACAACAAACCAATCAAATGTGGATTTGACGATAAATTGTGCAAAACAACATCCTATTAAACTTTTTATGTACCTTATATGCACATAAATCTGATGTGACATCAATTGTTTCTTCAATTTGAGGAGCATATACATGAGGACAGACATGTTTCAGACAATGTTGCTTCAGATGTTCAGTGGCCTCTACAGATCCATGCACCAGCACCTAATAACGAAGACTTTAATATCTTAACAGTTCAACAATAATTGCAGAAAATAATTTGCTAGAAAAAAAAAGAAGAAAATTCATACAAGTTTCAAGGGGGCAACATGAGAAAGAATTGATTTGATTGATCGACCATCAGACCGTCCTTCAAAACCCATGTAAACCAATGAGCATTTGACTTGGACCTCAGGCAGATCCGTCAATTGATCCGACGGTCCACCACTACCGTCTCGTGACGTCCTTCCTCAATATCAAAAACAAATCAAACACAGCAGACGCACTGCACCTTCAAAACTACAAATCTACTTAAAAAGCCATATGATTCAATAATATATACCATGACAGGTTATAGCCGACATTCATAGTTATAAAAGTATATTTTCAGAATTTGAAAGTTAAATTATAATTTAAACAAACAATTTCCCGGTTTATTGAATTTAATCAGTAAAAAACAATATTATAATCTATTTAAATGGTAAAACAAATTTCAGTAAAATTACTATCGTTGGACCAATTTAAAGTTGTATTACTATAACTGGTAATTATATTGGGAAGTGAGTAGTAACTAAAACAACTACCTCGTTTCCAATGTTGATAATCCAGATGAATTTTAGACAAGCCAACTTCTCATTTGTATTAAAAACTATAAAATATCACATCGGTCCGACCTATACAACAATATATAACACAAATCAAGAGAGTTTACAAAATGACAACATACCTCTTTTTTTCCTCTCATCGTCCTCTGAAGTATCATCTGAGTCATCATCTTTCTCGGCACATGTCACAAAACAAAAAATCAAACCGAAACTCGATCAAATTAGACCGGGCTAGGATTCGAAATCAATGGAAATTGACTGACATAATCAAACCTTTAATTGACCAAACTAAAACTTGTTTAACCCCAGTTCAAAACGTTCAAAATATTTGTAAAACTTATCAAAATCTCAGTCGAAACAATTCGTTTAACAACTATAGTTATATAAAACTGTTAATCAATTTCTACAGATAATACATATCATACAAAATATACAACCGAGCACAAATAGATCGAGTAATTTGAATGTATTGACTCAACTTCTTAATTAAACTCTTTAATAGAGGACTGAGTAGCATTAAGGTAAGCCTAATATATGCATATGAAAAAAGTAAATGAAATCCTAACAAACCAATGGCTGCCTTACAATCCCATCAAAATACAAACAACAAACTGAAAATAACATGTAACAGAATTAAATTAAAGTTATAAAATATAACTCAAGAGTAGCACTTTAAACGTAGTTAGGCAGCCTTTGTTTTAGACATTCACAGGTAAACAAAATAACTTAACATTAAGGGTAAATTACACTTTTTGTCCTTTATGTTTGTAGTGGGTTGCAATGGATGACCTTTAACTTTATTAATTACAGTCACAGTCCTTTATTTGCAAAACATGTTACACCTTAGGTCCTTTAACCATAACCTGGTTAAAACTTTCAGTTAAGTGAAGTCATCTACAACCCATGTGAGGGCAAAACAATCATTTAATAAAAAAAAGAATTTCAAAATTTAAAAATTATAAACCTAAGCAATCATCTTCATCCTCTCCCCGGTACTCTCTCTTTCTCTCTCTCTCTCCCCAATCCATAAGATCCACTAGAATAGATCTATCTGCACTGTTCTTGCCCCCCGTATGAAACAATAGAAAACAAACACTTCAAATTAGAATACGATATCTAATTCTAAAATGAAAGCTAAAATAAGTTCTGTAACCAGTTCATCCAGCAATTGACAGTCACAGTTATTCTGTTGCATATTATAAGTCATGAAGCATATTTAAACTATATGTGTGACCCTTTTTAAATGAGGTGATTAATGAACACCTTTAAGTTAAATTTTCTATCAAAATCAGAAGTCATGTTCTGCACAAATTCCATGATGTTATGACGTTTCACTCAAACGCCTAACTAAGAAGAAATTCCATGGTGATCTGCACATGTCACCACTCGACTACCGCCACCACCGTCCCCGTCCCCATCAACATCACCGTCTCCTTTACGCTTCACCAGTTGGGGCACCACCATGTCACACCCACCGCCCCTAACTCTTGACCACCGTCGTCGATCTACATCATTGGCCTCACCACAGCAGACCATACCCGCTTGAATCACCGTCATCGGTCTAAATCAACGCCACCCACATCAAACCCGCTTGAATTCCAACCTGATAACACTTATGCAGGGTCCGAATTGGAGGGATTTGTACTCCAAAAGCGCTGATTTATCAGAATCGTGATCTGTGGCGAAAGAGTGAATTTATGTTAGGATTATGATGAATTTTTTAAGGTTTAAGGGGTTAGGATGAAGAGGATTCATGATCTGGTTTTTTAAAAAGAGTGAATTTGGGGTTTGAGATGAAAATTAAGAGGTTAGGATGAGGATTCATGAACTAACTGGGTTTTCAAAAAAAAGTGAAATTGGGGAAAATGAATAATAGGACAGTTAGGTTAGCTGTGATTGTGGTTGTTGGGTGGTGAGTTTGGTCGGATGGTAGTAGTTGGGTGGTGGTGAAGAAAAGGTATAGAGAGATGGAGTTGCAAGATAAGAGGATGAGAGAGAACAGAAAGAGGATAAGGGTTTGTCACATGTGGTTGTGAAAATGAAATGAAAAAAAAGATATATTTTAAATATATAGTAAAATTACAAAACTACCCTCATGTGCAACATGTGCAAGGCACATGTTATACTTTAACTGAAAATTTTAACTAGGTTTAAACCAAAGGACGTAGTGTGTAATGGTTTTTTCAAATAAAGGACTGTGACTGTAATTATTAAAGTTAAAGGCTATCCATTGCAACACGCTATAAACATAAAGGACGAAAAGTGTAATTTATCCTAACATTAATTAAAAGGGTATTGTAAAAATAACAATGACAAACAACAAACTCAGATCTACTCATTCACCAATCAGCATACATAACCCCCCCCCCCTTTAATCAATTAGTCTTACATCAGATACAGTCAACCTACGCAAGAGACATGAATTAGTTTGAGCAAATAGAAAGGATCTTTAAATTACCTAAATACCTAATTTCATGACCTAAACTCTACGCAATTTTAATTATCAACAATTTTCATCAGCAATTTTAAAACAGAGATCTTGTACCTGATAGAAGACAGTTGACTGCAGAGCTCTATGAAAACACTACATGTAATGAAAAACCCCAAATTAGAACTCTAATTTCTAAAATACAGCAAATTACCACAAATATTAAAGCATTACATACCAAGATTTGGCCCTTTTGAGTACACTTGAGGAACATCCTCTTCTTCTAAACCTGGCAGCACACACCAAAACCTCACAAATCAACACCAGAAGTGTATTGAAGGTTGAAACCCTAACCTTTTGACTGATGAAATTGAATACCTCCAAAATCAGGGAAAAGACCCTTTTGACTGATGAAGTTTCACCAGCTTATCACTACTAAAGGTGTTTCTAAAAATGTAGTACCCCCTGTAAAGGAATTAAAACAGTCCGAAGCGTTTGTATTCACCGAATTTAGTAAGGATATTTCGCATCTGCAATGTTCTAACCAAATAGCTCCAAAATTAACATCTCTGCAACCTGACCACAATTTTCATTGCTCTTGTTTAAACCACATGAACATGTTCAATTAAGCAAATTCAGTCGATTCAACCGATTCTTCTCAAAATACAACGGATCTATTCAATATTTCAAACCTATAATAAAAAAATCAACAATTAGGTTAAAAATAAAGCTCAAATCCTTAACCTAAGTTGAATAAATACCTCAAAACATCAAAATAAGTGCAAACAAACTTACAAACACACTTAAATCAGCTAAATCTATTCAAAATTTCAAACCTATTTTGATAAATCAACTATTAGGTTAAAAATTAAAGCTCAAAACAGTTAGAATAAATACCTTAGGGTTTGTGGATCTACACATATATGAAACAAATTCAGCAGTTGAAGGTCACCACCATCGTCGCTTCTGTAACCCGAAACACCGCCATCATCCTCTTCGTTACCAAATCTATACATGTCAGACTTCATCTTCTTGTTGATCTCTGAATCATTAGACCGTTGATCTCTGAATTCATCTTCTTGTTCTCCGGATTAGGGTTCTTGATTGACGCCCCTTTCTTTTCCTATATTTGAGAGAGAGAGATGCAGGTTTGAAATTTCCTATATTTGAGAGAGAGAGATGCAGGTTTGAAATTAGAGCTTGAATTTTGAATATGAAGTCAGATTTGAAATTAGAGGTTGTATTTGAGAGAGAAAGGTGTTTAAATTTTGAAAATGGAGCCTAGAGGTTGTATTTGAGAGAGAGAGGTGTTTAAATTTTGAAAATGGAGCCAAAACTATATTTGAATTTTTTATAATAGATAGATTTATTTATATATTTATATTATCCGAATTACGACATCATTAGATCCTACGTGGCATGGCTAGATGGTTGACACGTAGGCATTTCTATGTCATCATCTAATCTCCCTTAATAGAGTATATAGATTATATCAATAAGAAGCTAGCAAAAACAACCAAGATAGTCTATATCTCGTTATTGTTAAAGCAGATAGTCCACATTTGATTTCTTGGTATACTATTATCATTATATCTAGGCCTAGGTTGAATTGTATATCCGTGAAACATGCAACTAGGAACATTTTTTTTTCATGACAAATTTGATTAGCCACATTAAAATACCAAAGTAGCAAATTACAAACAAGTGGCAGGTAAACGGGCAACAAGCTCCGCCGCAACCCCATTTTGAATTGCAAAACCAATCCTACCAAAGACGAAACGACCCTTAAAGGTTAAGAGATTACTATTCACAACCTGTTGGACCCTGTTTAGAAATTCCATAGCCTCTGGGGCTAGGGAACCAAATGTATCAAAAGCGAATGGGATAAACACATGTTGATTCTCTAAACAAGCCTTCTCGTGTTTAGCGACTTTGCTTGATTCCGCTTTCAACGCAGCTTGGCCAGCAGCAAACCCATTATCACTGAGCCCAACAAGAGGGGACACTCCTGTAAGGTCCACACAAGCGTGTTTTCCCCTGGCCCACCCAAACACAAGAATATCAGCTGGTCGAAGAGTAGACCTCCCATCGAGCAGATCCGTCAGAAAGTTCACCGGAGCCTCCTTTTTTACCGAAATCCCCGCCCGCTTTAAAACATCAAACAGAATATCCCTTACCAAATCATGTCTGTATTTAAAACCAGGCAACTCCTTACAATGAACCGCATGCTCGCCAAAAGTATCTAAACAAACCTTGCGGCAAACTGGGCAAGGCTCATCAACCGGAAACAGAGGGATCATTAGCCGGTACTTAAGAATTGCCCGGTATTCCACTACCGACATGTGTTGGCCTAGTCCTTCAATGGGGATGACTGTCAGGAAATCCTGAGCATGAGGAGCCTGGAGACAATCGAACACGGCTTTCTGACGAGGGGATAGACTAAACTTCTCTCCCAAACTTTGGACAGTTCTACTAAATAGGGCACTCGCCAAAGCATTCTGGGCTTTAGGAGAGGCGGTGTTGTCACGACCCCCGACCCCACCCTGAAATCGAGAGTCGCGAACCAGTTTAGTGGTACCGGTGGTTATTTTGAAAAGTAGTGCAGCGGGAATTTCATCAGGACCATGAGTTAGGAAAAATATCAGAGTTTAGAAAACACCGGATTTTATTTATTAAATAGATGGGATAAAACCATTTTTGAAAGGTAGCTTTAATACGGGATAAACCCAAATACATAAAACAACTTTTCTTAATTTAATTTAATTGATAAATTAAGCCACTTCTGTAAGCCTTTTGGTGTCGTATCCAACTCTTATTCCGATCTACTGTAATTACCTGAAACGCGTTTTAAAAACATTTGGTCAGCAGGAAATACTGGTGAGCTCATTCATTTTTGTACAAAATGACACTTTGTTATAAATTACAGCATAAGAGCGATTACAATGGCTACTATCTTATTTTTATCTGGCGTCGTGTCACACCCTGGTGACGATGGTCATACCACTATTGGGTCCTTTCACCCAAGTAGTGATGATTATCACTGTTAGGTTGATGAACCTAACCGTGAGAGATTAGTAATGTGCACAATACCCCACTTGCCAGTGATTCAAGATAACCAAGACTTAATCCCTGTAATTATAACTGGAAAATAATTTGTGGTATTGTAAAACAACTTTGATAAAAAGAGAATGACTCACATTATAAGCATGCAGTATTGATTTAACAAGCTTCTTGATTCTACTCCTTCTGATAATTAAGCATATACTTTATTGTTTTGAACCTTCTGATGATTAAGCGTCCATTTTGATTGTAAGAGTATGGTGTAGAGTTTCGAGTAGTTAAACATTTAGTTTAACATAGTGGAATACGTATTAGTGTAAAACCACATCAAACCTAACGATGGTCACGAGATCCGAACCTTAACGAAATTTACAAAGTATAGTCTTGTTTAGACAGCACTTTGGCATTCGTTTAACGAAATTCACAAAGTACAACACTTTGGCATCCGTTTAACGAAATTCACAAAGTACAACACTTTGGCATCCGTTTAACGAAATTCACAAAGTACAACACTTTGGCATCCGTTTAACGAAATTCACAAAGTAAAACACTTTGGCATCCATTTAACGAAATTCACAAAGTACAACACTTTGCCATTCGTTAGTTGGTTCCTGAATCGATCGGACAGAATATCGCATCGGTGATTATTGGTTAGAACACTAACGTATAGAGAGAAGAAGAAAAGAAATGAGCAAGGAAGAATGAAATCCTAGGCTCCTATTTATATGTAAGGCAGATTCCTTCCTTAGCTAGGAAGTTTCCTTAACCATTAAGTTTCCTTAACCATTAAGTTTCCTCAAATATTAAGTTTCCTTAACTATTAAGTTTCCTTAATTATTAAGTTTACTTATCCATTTAACTAAATAACTTACTTAGTTGTTTAATTAATCTCGCTTAGCTTAATTAATCTTGCTTAGCTTAATTAATCTCGCTTAGCTTAATTAATCTCGCTTAGCTTAATTAATCTCGCTTAACTGATTATTTAATCATACTTAACTTAATTAATCATACTTACCTTAATTAGCAGATTAATTAATCTACTCAGCTAGCTTAACTGCTAAATTTCCTTAACAACTAAGTGTACGTAATTAGTAAGTTTAATAAGTTTATTTAACTACTAAGTTTACTTAGCTATTAAGTTTACTTAGTTGCTAAGTATTCTAGCAGCTCCCTGATTACGAGTTCTAATTTCAAGATACAATGGAACTCGTATTAGTGTATTAACTTAATTCAACTTTAACGATAATCACGAGATCGAAACCCTCACAACGAATGACAAAGTATAGCCAAATATTGGTAGCACTTAAACATCCATTGGATCATTTTCAATAGATCGGATAGGGTATCGTACCAGTGATTAGAGTTATTACCCTAATAACGGGCTGAGTTTCGGGATTTAGAAGGTATAATCCCGAGCTACTATTTACTGTAATAAAAGCTGAAGGAAAGAAAAGAATTGAGCAGTTTGAAACGTAGCAGTGATCGAGTTAATACCCTGGATTCGTAGCAGCGTCTTGACACCGAAAAAACTCATTTTCAGCAGAATATGACCGTTTTGAGACTGAGATTTCGAACACAGAAGCAAGTCCCATGCACAGGCTACTTATAGCAACATTTTAGGTTTTACGCAGCCCGCGTAAACCTTAACATGAATCTTACGCGGTCCGCGAGGGCCATAAAGGCGGCAGTAGGGTTTGCTGAGTCATCGGTGGTCTTGACACGTGGACGACACGTGTCCCTTAAGCTTATCCGGAGATTTTCAAGTTGTCGCGGCCCGCGTAGCCTTACCTTATGGCTTACGCGGCCCGCGTGAAATCCAATTTTCTTGATTTCTTGATTTTTCATGATCATTAGGGTTTCAGGGGTTCGGGTTTTCACTTACGGGTTGATTTGGGACATTTTTGCAGGTCCTTACATCCTCCCCACCTTGTTTTAAATCTCATCCTCGAGATTTGGGCTACGATATCTCTTTTAGAGTTATGTCATGTCTTAGTCAATAAGAATAGTTTTAAGATGAATACGTGTTTTACAATAAATAGGGCTCAATGGTTCAACTGAATTAGTTCAAGAAGTTGATGTCAAATGAATGAGATGAAATGATATAGTTTCTAAGGTGATTAGGTTCAACTGAATGTTTACAAGTTGTGAATGATTTTTAGAAACAATAGAATTTGCTGTCAATAGAAAATTTACTTTGATTGTCAACTGAGGAAGACTCAGAATCAACAAGCTCGAATGAAATAGAAGTACGGAAATGATTTGTCAACTGAGAAAAATCAATGGGTTGACATTTATCGAATTACAAGGATACACCGATATATAACAGAGTTTAGTGTATCATTGTCTTAACACATAGTTGTATTAAGACCATTTTCAAGGATGAGTCAAGCGAAAGGTATATATAGATTAGCTCAAGCTACAAGTCTATACCGACGCCACAAGGTGTCGTAGTAATCGAAACAATAATAGCGGTGACTGGACGAGTTCACAGTGTTTTAAATCAAATGAAGTAAGTCCGAATGTTTGTTTCAAACAATTCTAGTAGGATTTCCAATTGAAAATGAAACAATTGAATAATGTTTTTCGATTGAAAAAAATCAAGAAATGCTCGATCGATGTTGTAGGAACTGTTAAGAGATACACTGAGATATGACATGAATTTGTGTATCATTATCTTAACACATGATTGTGTTAAGATTACTTGAATATGATAAATCAATAAAGCGGATTCAATATAAATAATTAAATAATTAAATCCGTATATGATGTGTGCAACGAGATTAACGCAAGCTTCAAATTTGTGAAAACGTCACCACAAGGTGATCGTGAATAAAGAAATGGTTCAACGAAGTCGAAGACCAAACAAGCATGTTATGGTTCAAGAGAATTGAAGTGCTTATTGGGATTATTTCGAAGATGATGGCTTCAATTCATTATATGGGACTTTGAATTGAATACGTAATGCGAGCAAGTTCAAACAATTGAACTTGGTTTAAACAAAATGAGTTCATGTATTAATAAGAAAGTTCTGACATGGTTACAACAAAAACCATGTATACCATTCAAAAGAAAATCGAGTTTTTTTTTCAAGAAATTCGTCGATTCGATATCAAAGAGTCATCGTTTTGCAAAAACGCGGTTTACAATGCAAAGATCAAGTATAGCGAAACGATATTTGAGTTTTGATAAAACAACAAATTGGAATGAAGCCCTCCAATGGTCTTCATAATTCAAACTAACCATATGCGCGACAAACAGTGCATGTGTAACGTGTGGATTTACCAAGAAATGAAACAACCAAATAAATATACGCGATTATGAAAGAAATCCTCATGATGACCATTAGGAGAGTAGAAATGTAAAAGTCTATTCACTATGTGCTGAGGTCTGAATTTTTAACAAAAGGAATTTAAGAATTTTATCTGGAAATTTTTGTGTGATAACCGGTGTTAAGTGACATTACTAGGGAATGTCGAATAAAATGAAATAGGGGGATTGTAAAGGTATGTGACTTCTTTTGCAGTGTCAAGAATTTATACTATGCACCGACTGTTGTGAAATCTTGTTCTATCGTACCTCAGCAAGATTCATGTCGTTTGTAGGATCACGTGGCCAAGTGCTGCTTTTTGATTAGTACTTCTTCCACTGACGGGATTCGCATTGGTGTCATCGTGCCCAATTATATTTTCCAAAGGTCTTGCCTTGAAAGTCGTGTGTGATATACTTCGACGTCTGTGGAAGTATAATTTAAGTTTCATGTGTTTTCTTGTGCACTAGCAAAACTTTACATGCTTCTTACTTGCGTTAATAGTCTATGGTAACGCATTGGAAATTCTTATACTTTTGATGGCGTCCCAACTTAAAAGGTTTCCATTGTTTATATTGTCGCACGAGTTACGAGGTAGACAATCAAACGAAATAATGTTTGATATCGGAATTATAGATATATGCAAGAGATTCCTGATAAAGAAATCTAGAATTATTATTGACACTTATGTTCGTGATTTATTTTAAATTGTCAATCGCTATGGCTTTTGGAATTCCTTATAGATATACATATCTATATAATCATACATACCATTCATATGGTCAATGTATTTAACAGATTCATATTTTCAAAAACAAGTCAGATATTAGGTCATGATACTATTTAGGGAAATCTTGTCACTTGTTTGACATATTATATACCCCGTCTTATCCGGTTCTTGCCGGAGAGGTAACCCCATTATATTCGGACAAGCTGGAGAGTCTGCTACACCATACCCAGTCTTGCCGGAGAAGAAATTTGTATTTCCCATAAATAGTATTTTTTTTCAAGATTTTAAAAGTGCCTCTTTTATTAAGGCTTTCATCTAGATTCAAGGAAATTTGTATTCCCATAACATATCTTATTCTAGACCAATTAGTTTCAATAAGCAAGAATTAACAGTAATTAAGTGTTATTGCTTATTTATCGTACTTTGCAATGTTCTAATCTTTATTCTTACGGCATACCAATATCTATCACATTATACTAATACAAGTAATTAGCTCATCTTGAAGCTCATATTAAGGCATCTTTACTAAGTTCAAGTCTAAATACTATCCTGAGTGCTACCAGAAAATATCAAGTTCCTAACTCTTTGTTTAAACTTACGTATTTTATTACAACACCTAATTGCTTAAACAAGTGGCTCTGATACCACTTCTGTCACGACCCCCGACCCCACCCTGAAATCAAGAGTCGCAAACCAGTTTAGTGGTATCGGTGGTTATTTTGAAAAGTAGTGCAGCGGGAATTTCAACAGGACCATGAGTTAGGAAAAATATCAGAGTTTAGAAAACACCGGATTTTATTTATTAAATAGATGGGATAAAACCATGTTTTGAAAGGTAGCTTTAATACGGGATAAACCCGAATACATAAAACAACTTTTCTTAATTTAATTGATAAATTAAGCCACTTCTGTAAGCCTTTTGGTGCCGTATCCAACTCTTATTCCGATCTATTGTAATTACCTGAAACGCGTTTTAAAAACATTTGGTCAGCAGGAAATACTGGTGAGTTCATTCATTTTTGTACAAAACGACACTTTGTTATAAATTACAGCATAAGAGCGATTACGATGGCTACTATCTTATTTTTATCTAGCGCCGTGTCACACCCTGGTGACGATGGTCATACCACTATTGGGTCCTTTCACCCAAGTAGTGATGATTATCACTGTTAGGTTGATGAACCTAACCGTGAGAGATTAGTAATGTGCACAATACCCCACTTGCCAGTGATTCAAGATAACCAAGACTTAATCCCTGTAATTATAACTGGAAAATAATTTGAGGTATTGTAAAACAACTTTGATAAAAATAGAATGACTCACATTATAAGCATGCAATATTGATTTAACAAGCTTCTTGATTCTACTCCTTCTGATAATTAAGCATATACTTTATTGTTTTGAACCTTCGGATGATTAAGCATCCATTTTGATTGTAAGAGTATGGTGTAGAGTTTCGAGTAGTTAAATATTTAGTTTAACAGAGTGGAATACATATTAGTGTAAAACCACATCAAACCTAACGATGGTCACGAGATCCGAACCCTAACGAAATTTACAAAGTATAGTCTTGTTTAGACAGCACTTTAGCATTCGTTTAACGAAATTCACAAAGTACAACACTTTGGCATCCGTTTAACGAAATTCACAAAGTACAACACTTTGGCATCCGTTTAACGAAATTCACAAAGTACAACACTTTGGCATTCGTTAGTTGGTTCCTGAATCGATCGGACAGAATATCGCATCGGTGATTATTGGTTAGAACACTAACGTATAGAGAGAAGAAGAAAAGAAATGAGCAAGGAAGAATGAAATCCTAGGCTCCTATTTATAGGTAAGACAGATTCCTTCCTTAGTTAGGAAGTTTCCTTAACTATTAAGTTTCCTTAACCATTAAGTTTCCTTAACCATTAAGTTTCCTTAACCATTAAGTTTCCTTAATTATTAAGTTTACTTATCCATTTAACTAAATAACTTACTTAGCTGTTTAATTAATCTCGCTTAGCTTAATTAATCTCGCTTAGCTTAATTAATCTCGCTTAGCTTAATTATTCTCGCTTAACTGATTAATTAATCATACTTAACTTAATTAATCATACTTAACTTAATTAGCAGATTAATTAATCTACTCAGCTAGCTTAACTGCTAAATTTCCTTAACAACTAAGTGTACGTAATTAGTAAGTTTAATAAGTTTATTTAACTACTAAGTTTACTTAACTATTAAGTTTACTTAGCTATTAAGTTTACTTAGTTGCTAAGTATTCTAGCAGCTCCCTGATTACGAGTTCTAATTTCAAGATACAATGGAACTCGTATTAGTGTATTAACTTAATTCAACTTTAACGATAATCACGAGATCGAAACCCTCACAACGAATGACAAAGTATAGCCAAATATTGGCAGCACTTAAACATCCATTGGATCAGTTTCAATCGATCGGATAGGGTATCGTACCAGTGATTAGAGTTATTACCCTAATAACGGGCAGAGTTTCGGGATTTAGAAGGTATAATCCCGAGCTACTGTTTACTATAATAAAAGCTGAAGGAAAGAAAAGAATTGAGCAGTTTGAAACGTAGCAGTGATCGAGTTAATACCCTGGATTTGTAGCAGCGTCTTGACACCGAAAAAACTCGTTTTCAGCAGAATATGACCGTTTTGAGACTGAGATTTCGAACACAGAAGCAAGTCCCATGCACACGCTACTTATAGCAACATTTTAGGTTTTACGCAGCCCGCGTAAACCTTAACATGAATCTTACGCGGCCCGCGAGGGCCATAAAGGCGGCAGTAGGGTTTGCTGAGTCATCGGTGGTCTTGACACGTGGACGACACGTGTCCCTTAAGCTTATCCAGAGATTTTCAAGTTGTCGCGGCCCGCGTAGCCTTACCTTATGGCTTACGCGGCCCGCGTGAAATCCAATTTTCTTGATTTCTTGATTTTTCATGCTCATTAGGATTTCAGGGGTTCGGGTTTTCACTTACGGGTTGATTTGGGACATTTTTGCAGGTCCTTACAGGGTCCTTATTATAGAAACCGCCAAGATCAAAATCCGGAAGGGACATATGCATGCAATCCAACGCACACACATAATCAGAATCTAACCCGACAATACCACATTCCCGAAGAATGTGGTCCTGCAAACTCCAAGATTGTGCCCTCGAGGCCACAAAAGCATACGTAGATACATCCTCAGCCGAACATAAACCCAAACCCCCAAAACAGGTCGGAAGGGATACAAGCCTCCATTGAAGATCCCCAAAAAATGGACCCCCCCAAACCAGAATATCCTCGATAGCTCTCCTAAGGCCTTTGTCAAAAAACGAAACAGCCTCCCCAACAAACGTCGGTTGGCACGTTCTGAGGCCGAACAACAACTTAGCAACACCCATGCAAGAGCGCAGTAAGAGGAGCTCGCATTGAGGGTCCCGTAGATGTGGAAGATAGCTCATTAGATCCACTGCACAAGATGCCCTTTTCACGGCCAACCTACTGATAAAACCCGCATCCCGACTAACAGCGCCCCCGAGGAGTTTGACACCCGACGCCGGCCTTCCAATCCCACTAGGAAACAAACCCTTTTGCGTCTTAACTCCATTGCACGATGGCCAAAAAACTTCTATTTTCTTGACGTTAAGTTGAAGCCCCAAACAAGGCCCCTTAGTCCTGATGATTTCTAAAGTTTTAGCCACCTCTTTAGCATCTCCTATAATCGTACCATCATCCAAGTACCAAGCATGGAAGAGTAACTTGCATCTATCTCGTATCTGATGAATGAGGGGATGCAAAACTAAGGCAAAGAGAAGAGGCCCTAAGGGGTCTCCCTGTTGAACCCCGGTGGTGGACCAAATATGATCGTCTCCGACATATAATCTAGCCGGCTGATGCGTGTGTGGTGTGATATATTTTTAAGTACATTTTAACCCCTTTTTACACGTTAGCCAAGTTTTAAATTTATAAAACACGATATTTTACTAACACCAAACACACATATGGGCAAGTGCACCCATCGTGAGCGTAGTATAGTGTTGGCAAGATACCGAGGTCGCCCAAGGACACAAGAGCTTTTAGTACCGGTTTATCCTCAACGTCTAATCAAATCAAAAGTTAGAAAAAGGTTTTTAAACTAGAAAAATAAAAACTAACTACAATGCTGAAAAATAAAATAAAATAAAAACAGATAGACAAGATGAATCACTTGGCTCCGACTCGTGTTTAGTGTAACCTTTGATTATTTCCGCACTTTTGCACTTTTTAAGAGATTATCTTAGTTATTGTAGTAGGCCCCTCTTTTGAAGGTGACGTTACCCTCAACCCAGTAGTTTGAGTCAGCAAGGATACAATCCTAAAGGGTCGGATTATTGAAAGATAATTAATTAAGTTATTAATGCATATTATGGTAGGCTCCTCTTTTGGAGGTGACGTTACCCTCGGCTAAGTAGTCTGAGTCAGCAGGGATACAGTCCTAAGTAGCCGGATTAAAGTATTAATAGTAGCTTACATATGAGGGGATCAAAGAGTTTGGACCCCCGCCATCCAATACCGGTGGGTATTGAAGGAGGTCCTACTAAATTTAACCCAGGTCCTTGCAGGATCTATACACTGAACAACGCAAGACTCTTACCAAACCGTTCCCTTAACCCCCGACCAGGTAGCCAACATATCCCCATATAGACCGTGGAGATATGAATGGTGAAAATCTTTTATTTTATATAGATAGTAAAATAATGCCAAGACACCATGGACAAACGATAAGGAAGAATCACCTTCAACATAAGAAACTAGTTATTAAAGTCATTAATTCATAACCAAGTAAAAAGTGCGAAAAGATTAAAAATAAAAAGTATTACACTAGACACTTGTCTTCACCAAGTGATGTAAGAGACTTAGGCAAACATGGCCTTTGATTGTCAAGAGCTCTTATGATCAATCTTGGATCCCGAGACGACTCACACACTCTATGATGGACAATGGATGATGGTGGTGGATGATGGTGTTGTGATGGTGGTGGGTGGTGGGTGAAGTGTGAGAGAGGTGATGTGCCAAGGGATGGTTTGCAAATGAGCCAAGCACCCCTATTTATAGCCTGAACAACAGCCTGGGCACGGCCCCGTGTCCATTGGGCATGGCCCCGTGTCCATCCTCCTTCTCTGTCTTCATTAATTGCAGTTTGTCTGCATTAGTTGACCACGCCCCCGTGTCCGCTGGGCACGACCCCATGTGCAGAAGCGTATCTGTACTATCAAGATTTGCCTGGATTCTGCGAATCTTATAGTTGACCACGGCCCCGTGGTGGGCGATAGAAGCTTCTACAGCTTTGTCTTTTCTGCAGATTCTTGGGCACGCCCCCGTGCTCACTGAGCACGGGGCGTGTTCAGCCTTCTGTTCTCTTGTTTTGCTTGGGAAGATGCTGTCGGGGAGGTCGGGCATGCCACGTTTGTTCCTTTTCTTGTATTTATGTTAGATTTAGCTGCCTTTTTGCTTCTTTTGTTCATTTGAGCTCATTTAATCCTGAAAATACAAAAGGAAGACAAAAACACACTTTTTCCAACATTAGTACTAAAAAAGGGTTAGTTTTATGCCACAATTGATGTAATTTATATGTTGCATTTTGTACACATCAAATACCCCCACACTTGAATCTTTGCTTGTCCTCAAGCAAAACTCTTTATAATGTGGCTTTACTCTCCCAAATGGAATGGGTAGAAGAGAAGGTTTTCGGGCTTGTCATAGAGTGTCAGGATTTCCAAGATTCTTTATTAAGTTTTATTTTTATTTATTTACAATCCTATTCGTCATGATTTATTGAAAACATTTCATAAGATAAATTACTTATTAGGGCATAACATGCCTTTTTTTTTTAAATTCCACTTATATACAAGTTCACATTCCTCACGGGGGATCACTCAACACTCGGCCGAAGATGTATTTTAGTGGATCACTCGAGAACGGTATGGAACTTACTCCTACCATAAGCTTGCCAAGCAATCAATCCTTCTCCTTTTTAACTATACACCTTTGTAAATATCAAGAGGACTTTTGGGGTGAAAGGGTTAGGCTTGGGTTAAAGGTAGGTGGTTGGGTTAGTGGTTAGTAAACAGGGCGAAAGGCGTAAAAAGCGTCGGTTTTCGTAAGACTTCTTATTTTTGAAATTTTTATTTTGATGAAGCCATTATTCAAACAAAGTTATTTTTGATAAACTTGTTTGTTTATTTCTCTTTTGCTTCATCATCATCATCATCATCAATTTTTTTTTTTTTTTTGAAAGTCATGAGAAAAACCGAGCTTGTCACTAAAACAAAAGGGTTAAAAAAAATAAAAAGGTTTTGGTGGGTGAAAGGGTGTTTGTTTTGGGTTATGAAATGAAAAGGTTTAGGCTCAAAGGGGTTAACTAGGGGGATTTTTTGGTAGGTGGTAAAAAAAATAATGGTGTAGAAACAAAAAGGGTTAGTCCTAATGTCTCCGTCATTTACTTACTCGGGTTTAAGTTGGTAAGGACCGGGAATGCATCGTCGTGGCAAGTTCTAGAGTCGTAAGAACCAAGCGGCTATTCACACAAGAAACGAAAAATGAGCATTTAATTTAAAGATATATATTTGTATGCTCAATAAAGCCTCAAAACTCACTTTTTGTGGGAATGGGTTTTTATGTGATCAAATATATATAATCAAATTTTAATTAAGCTTGTCATGCCGTTTCATAATTTTGTTATGTTGGTTCTTTTAATCACGACGCTATCGGTTGTAAATTTGTTAAAATATAACCTTTTTAGAACTTGAAATTCCCAAATTAAACCTAGACAAGTAAAAAAAATGAATTTTTTTTGAAAAAATTTGGGGTGATTAGCGGTTCCAATAGAGTTTTGTGTAAGGCTTGTTATTAGGACTTGCAAGATTCAAGGTTTTAGCATCCCCCCACACTTAAATTACACATTGTCCTCAATGTGTCCCAAAAATAAGTTTTTAGGTTGATTGAATGTGTAAAAAGGTGTGAAAAAGAAAAAAATTTATGTTACTGGGCGTCTGGACACGGCCCCGTGTTCAGATCGCCAGTAACAGAAGTTTGTAAAAAGAAACAGAAGCCTGGGCACGGGGGCGTGTTCAGTGAGCACGCCCCGTGTCCAGTTACCTGAACTGGGCATTTCCTGCAGATTGTGCAGCACGGGGCCGTGTTGGGCGGGCACGGCCCGTACTGAATTTGCTGTAATGAAGAAAAATTTGTCGGGTGGCCCAGTTTTCGTGCATGGGGTGCTGGTTCACGTTTCCCTTGTTATCCTTCACCATCCTGAGTGTGTTTTATTCCTGAAAATTAAAACTAAACTAGAAAACATAAAAATTAATATAAACTAAGCTAATGATAGTTCCGCGAAATGCCTCCGTGGTGTGCCACGTTTATAAGGGTCCTTGGCTAGACCCAAAGCCTGGTCATATGTTACCCAAGTGGGATGCCTTGCATCCCATGCTACACCGTCGGGGAGCGTAGCCACCACCTTGCACAAAGATGTCGTAAAAGCCTGGGAAAAGGCCATTCGACAACTATGAGGGATGCTCTTAACTGTTTTGATGGGAAGAGAGAAGACACGTTCAAGCAAACCCACGTCCACCCCCAAACCTCCAAAAGAAACAATCTCCTTTCCAACATGTGGCGCAGGAATCCCCACCATAACTCCTCCGCATTCCCCGTAACCAACTTGAACCGTGCCACCCCATCTGCATGGTGGCACCCCCGACTAAGAGCATGTAAACACATACACTCCCCACATAACCATTGGCCGGAGACCTTAAGAGCCTCACCAACTGAAACAAACAAATCTCAATCCGCAGATACGACATCCCGTATGGCCCACTTCTTGTCATCTGAAGACAAATGAAGCCGCTTGATATGGGCCACCAACCTCGGGTTCCCCTTAGCCCCTGCTTGTCCATCAGGGCAACAATGGAAGCTTTTAAAAAGGGCACAACCAGACACCCCTTGAGGAACCAACACCCCCCTCCTCGGATGGAGCCTCACAAACAGTCAAAGCCCTAGACAAAACCCCCACTCCAGACCCGGGTGTTAGTGCATTTATGTCTATCGCCTCCGTCATCTCAAATCGTAGCTGAAATAGTTTAATTCTAGGCTTTTATTGTAATATCTAGTTTAGAAAGGCAAGGTGGCATTATTGTAAATAAGGAGAACCTCCTTATATCCCTTGGCCTATAAATAGGAACCTAAGGTGTTAGGTTTAGGACTTTTGACACTTTTGCTACTTGGAGACCTCTAGATCTAGAGAGAGAAGCTAGAGAGAGAAAGTGCTCCATGTGATTCAGGTGCTTTGTATGATTTCAGATCTGTCAATAGAATCACTGATTATATTACGTTCTCGTGTGTTCAGTCATGTTCGTGTACGGATTCCGCACGTCACACGTTCGGTTCGCAATCGTTTCGGAATCAAAACCGGTCCTAACAAGTGGTATCAGAGCAGGAGCTCTATTGCACGGATCAAACGCATGAATTCGCACGGAAATTGATCAGATTCAGATCGAAATTTCACTCAGATTTGTCAAAATTCTTAACCTTTTCATTTCGTCACGTTTTTATCTGAAAAACGCAAAATTAAACAGGATTTTACGGATAAAAATTGCTAATTTTTGGATATGTTGTGCGAAAATACATGATCTAAAACCCTACAAAGTTTCACATCTTAATTCCTAGCCATTTGTGAGAAATTTGAATTTGTTTGGTTCGAAGTTTGTGAAATATGCTTACTGTTGCTGCTGTTATTGTTCTAGAAGGTACTCACCGGTCGGATAGCAATTCGACCGGATGACCATCCGACTCAACTTCCATCATATTCATTTCATTAATTGTTGACTATGTTGACTTTTGAAGTTCACCGGTCGGATAGCAATTCGACCGGATGACCATCCGACTCAATTACCACTCTTTCCAATTTATTAAAAGTGTTGACCTGTTGGCCCACTCAGTCGGACAGCAATTCGAGGCAAAGTATTCAATTGTTCATTAAATAGGGTTGACTTGTTTGACTGTTACTCGTTCGGATTCCTATCCGGTCGGATAGCAATCCGTGTCATAGCACATCACTTGTTCAAGTTACTTAGTCAACTGTGTCAGCATTTATTAAAATCATTAATTGCAATCGGTGATATTATATGTCAGCACATTCATCTGAAGCTATTGTGATTATCGGCCACTTTAATTGACAACATTAGTTTTTCACGAGAATCAAAGTTTGTGTATCGATTGCATGTGGATTGTCAGTTAGCATGAATCTATTGAAAAATAAAGTGTAAAGGTCCAATAGAATTAGAATTACATCAGTGTGCATGTGATAATATCTGATTCTGTACATGTGCTAATTGTCAGTCTGTAGTTCATCATAGTTGCATGTGATATTGTATTGAAAATCATATTACTTTTCTGTGTCACTCGGTCGGACAGCAATCCGAGCGAGTTGCCACCCTACTCACACATTGACTTTTGTTGACCTATCCGACCGGATTACCACTCGGTCGGACGGCAATCCGAGCGGCAGCAATCCGTGTCACTGCATTTGACTTTAGTTGACCTATCCGAGCGGACAGCAATCCGTGTCACTGCATTTGACTTTTATTGACCGTCACTCACTCGGATTACCATCCGGTCGGACGGTAATCCGAGTCACAACATCTCACCTAAGCGAATTATTTTGTCAACATATTCAGGCTTGTCAGTCAACAAAGTTACCGGCCCTCATTAATAACTACTTCAGATGTCACATGATGCACTACAATTGATAGTTCCTTGTAAATGGTGCAATCAGCATTGTCGGCAATTAAATATCATTTAACAATCAAGATTGCATGTGATGAGTTTGTATGAGATACTGATTATTGTCGGCCATTGTTTACATATTCAATATAGTGCATGAGAATTGATAAAGATATGTCAGCACATTAATAATTGAGATCCACGAGATGTTGTCGGCCACATGATATCTTGTTGCAAGTGAAAATTGATTGAAAGATAAAGTTCATCTTTGAAGTCAAAGTGATAAAGCTATCCGGTCAGACAACACACTCAATTTCAACATATTTGTCATTTAGTGCCATACATTGAGAAGTTATCCGGTCGGACAGCATCAACTCTATCCGGAATCTCCTTCTGCGAACTGACAGTGTTGTCACGTGATTATTATCACTGTTGACTTTTGTTGACTCACTCTTTCGAATACCCATCCGATTCAAGTTGTTTGATAATTTTTAGAACTGATCATTGTTGTTTGCGTGATTCAGGTTTCAAGGTGATTAAAAAGGTGCTGTGATTCGAAGTGATAAACAAGAAACGTCATGGCTGAAGAGTTCCACAACACGTTTTATAACGCTTTTACGTCTGAGTCTTCCGAAACATGAACTGTCACACCAAAAACCATAACAAAAGCAATCAATGAAAACATTAAACATGATAACTTCTACGGAACACATTCAAAACCACCAACGCTCGAAAGTATTGAAGACTACACTTGGTGGAAAGAACGTTTCATCAACTGGGCAAAAGCTTATGCGCATGAAAGTTGGTTCTGTCTGGAATTTGGTTATAATAGGCCGACCAATGATAAAGGAGAAGAAATCCCGTTCAAAAGTTTAAGCAAAAAGGACAAATCCAAATTCGCAGCTGAACAGAGAATGATTGCTTTAATCCAATCATCTATTAGAAATGACATGTTTGCTTTACTACAACATGACGGGTCATTAAAATCGGTTTGGGAAGCATTAAGAGTTAAAGCCGAAGGCGGCAAACAAATTAAAAAGAACAAAATTGCTTTACTAAAAAAGGAATTTGATTTGTTTGATAGTTTGAAAGGAGAGACAGTGAGGCAAATGATTGAACGTTTTTGTCATCTAAAAATTGAACTCGAAAGGTTTGAAATTGTGAAAACAAGGGAGGAGATAATTGATAATATCATAGAAGCGTTACCACGAGCTGATCAGTGGCAAACGTTTGTGTTTATCTTGAAAAATGATGCTTTATATGATTCAATTACTCTTGATGTATTGATTGAAAAAATTGAAAGTCATGAACTTGAATTGCAGAAACAAAGCAAGATGAGTGGTTCTTCGCATCAACAGAATGTCGGTCTTTACTACAAGGGCAATGCACCTTCGGTGAAAGTTGGTGAATCACCAAAGACCGGATTTAGCGTTGAAAAGACGAAAGAACCACAAAAAGGCTCATCAAGCTACAATCCGGGATATCATTCATCTTCTTCAAAAGCTAATCCCGAGGAATCAGAGGAGATACTGTGCAACATTGCTCTCAAATTGAAGAATTCTCCAGCTATGAGCATCAATTCTGCAAAACAGCAAATGAGCTTCCTTGCATCTGTTCTGGAATCATATGAAGGTCTAGTAGCTGGCAAAATTGGAAATTCTGAATTGACCAAAGAAGACTACGACCAGATTGATCCGGAAGAAATGGAACTCATAGACATTCGCTGGTGTTTGGCAAGTTGCATCCGCAGAGATCAGAGATACATGGAGATTACTGGGAAACAGAGCATCGGTGGACCATCCACTAAGCTGGGATTTGACAAATCCAAAGTGACCTGCTTCAAATGTAAGCAAAAAGGTCATTTCAAGAGAGAATGCAACAACTCTGCAGTTGATGGAAATGAACATCCTTTCAGAGATGATTATTACCGATAGGCGATCTACCACCGAAGCAAAGAAGAGCCAAAAATGATCGAAAATAATCCCAAAGAGAAGTCAAGAGCATATGCAGTAATCCATGATGATGAAGGGTATGATTGGAGTCAGATTCTTCCAGAAGAAGATCGTTTGGATAATCAAGTTACAGCTCATGGCAGAACTACATCAAAGAGCAAACATCATGTTTTTGTTGCTGAAATCAAAGAGAAAACCAGAGAAGAGATTCTGAGAGAGAAAACATACAGAGAAAGAAACATTGCTGGAAACAGAATTAATGAAATGCAAGAAGAGTATGAAAATGCTGTAAGCAATAAAAGATGGGATAAGAAGCGAGAATGCTATGTCAACAGAGAGGGTGAACCTGTTGTTCCCAAGAAAGACATAATCTTTGAAGATGTTCTTCTCATAATTCCTCAATCTGTTGAATATTATAAAAATGTTGGAAAAGACAAAAATTATGCAAAAAGGCTTGAAAAAGACATAAGACATGTCATGACATCTAGTTTGAGGAAAAGAGATAAAGAAAGATTGAAGAAAAATGTTGAGAACATGGTGAATGAGTTGAAGAAGGTTGCTGAGGAAGCAAAAGTTGAAGGTGTGAAAGTTGAAAATGAGAAGATTGCGGAGGATGAGAAGATTGAAGAAGTGGTTGAAGAAGCTGTTGCTGAAAAACAGCAGGTTGAAAAAGTTGTTATTGAAGAACAACAAGTTGAAGAAGCTGAGAAAAAGCTGGAAAGTTCGGTTGAAGTTAAAGTGGAAGTTACTGGTGATGTTGGTGTTGAAACTGTTGGTGAGAGGTAGCAAAAAGAAGTTGATCAGACAGAAACTGAAGCAAACACCGAGGTGCCAATCACTGAGGTAAATTCTGATTATGAAATCTTAAAAACTGTTGAACAGTGCAAGAAATGCATGGAAACGTGCAGTGCTTGTACTGCAAAAGACAAAAAGTTCAGAACAAGAGATCTTGAATTTACTAAAATCAAAGAAGTTTTCAAAGAAAAATGCAAAGAAATGCTAGAAAATGAAAAGGTTTTGAAAGATAATGATTAAAAGCTTTCAGAAAATTGTAAAAACTTAGAAAAAGAAAATGAAAATTTAAAAGAAAAGGTTTCAAAAATGACAGATGAATGTTTTCAAAAAGAGAATGCTTTTCAAGAGATGAAAAAGGAATATGATTCAATAAAATTGGCTTATCACATTACAAAAGAGTCATATGAAAATGTGAAAAGTCAAATGAAACTTGTTCAATCCAGATTGAAATACTGTTCTGAAACAACTGATACGCTTAAGCGACAGTATTCAATAAAGCAACAAGTTGTCAATTCTTACATTGAGGATGTTGCTAAGCTAAAGCGTCAGATAGCTGATTTAGAACAGGATAACAACAAGTTACATAGTTATCATGCATCATCATATGTGCTTGAAAGAATTTTCAATCTAAAACCGGATGGTAAAGATTCTGAGCAAAACAAGAAAGGTATTGGCTCAAAGTTTCATCAAGTTCCACCACCGGAAAAGTTCGCATTTTATGATGATGAGAAGGTCGAAAAAGCTTTCAACATGGTCGATCAATTGCCAGATAACTTTGACGTAACCTATTCCAAATCTGATGATTCAAGTGATTCAGAGGTGGTAGGTAAGGTCATTGAAAGTGTATTGAAAGAAGAGTCGGTTGAAAAAGGTAAATCTGAATCACAGGATGGAAATGAAGGTAGTTTTCATGAAGAATATCTGAAAAACTCAAAATCTGAGAAAAAATTGAATGATGATTCAAAAGTATTGGTTTATACCATGATTGGATCGGACAAATTATTCTTAGATGTTGTATTCCCGATTCAGAATGTGATTTCAGAAAAGATTGATAAAGTTTTCAAAATGGTTGAAATTGAAAAATCTGAAATTCCAAAGTTTGCTGAAAAGTGTCATAAAACTTTTTATAACAAACCTGGTTACAAAAAGAAAAACATGAAGGCTGGTTTGGGTTATAAAAAGAAACAAAATTGGAAAAGAAATGAAATGCCAAATTATCAAGCAAAAATGAATTTTGTTCATGGAACAAGTTCCGATGAAGAGAAAGAACTCAAATTTAGACGACAGTCTAATGAAGAGTTCTATGCTCAGAAAAAGCAACAACAACAGGTCAAAGATGTTTCAAAGAGAACATGTTTCAAATGTAATCAAACAGGACATCTTGGACGCAAGTGTCCAAATCTGAAACCTGTTGGTGTTGAAACGAAAAAGAAGTCTGATGTTGTGAATCAGAAGTCAACCAATATTGATTCAAAGCAAACTTGGAAGCCGAAAATATCAAAAGCTGACTCACAAAAAACCTGGAAATCAGAGACACCCAGACTTAGAACAACACAAAGTTGGAAAACAACAGTTGATACAACAAAACCAAATCAGTTTTGGAAACCAAAAGTTGTTGTTCAAAATCTAAATGTTCAAAAAGAGTCACATTTTTACAAACGAGGTACTCCTAAAGGTCAAACATGGTCTGTTAAGAAACAAATGACTTCGATAGATGATGCTAAAATTGAAAAAGTGTAAGGACTCTCAAAATTATCCTAAAAATACCCGTAAGTATAAACCCGGACCCCTGAAACCTAACCCTACAAGAAAAACCAAGAAATCAATAACTTAGGGTCTCAGGCGGGCCGCGTAAGGGACAAGGCACATCTTACGCGGGCCGCGTCAACATTGGGTTGACCGGATAAGCATAACCGTGCCACATGTCGACCATCTGGTACACCTACATATGACTAATCAAGGCTAGTCGTAGACTGGGCGGCCACGCGGGCCGCGTAAAGTTAAGCTGAAGTCTTACGCGGGCCGCGTAAGACCTCAAAATCAGCTATAAGACATTCATATCACTCTGAAGTCGAAAATAGCAATTATAATAACGAGGTGCTGCCACAGTACCGGGTATTAACTCAATCGCTGCTACGATTCATTGTCCGATCGATCAATATATCCAATGGATGTTTAAGTGCTGCCCACATTAGGGTTTATGCTTTGTCATTCGTCGTTAATTCGATGGATGTTTAAGTATCGCACTTTGTCATTCGTTGTGAGGTTTGATCTCGTGAGTTATCGTAAATGCTGTATTGATTACTAACCCAGAATTGTGTGCCTGTTATTAAATTTAGGTTAAAAGGCTAATCAGTAGGCTAAACTCTGCTCAAATTAAATCTGCAATGTGAGTCATTCTCTTTTTATCAACTATTTTACAATACCTCAAATTATTTTCAAAAGTTATAATTACAGGGACTAAGTCGTGGATATCTTGAATCACTGGCTAGTGGGGTATTGTGCACATTACTAACTTTCTCCCAGTTAGGTTCATTGACCTACTAGGGATAATCATCACTATTTAGGTTCATTGACCTAATAGTGGTATGACCATCGTCACCATTGTGACATGTCACCATTGTGACACGGCGCCAGATAAAAATAAGATAGAAGCCATTGTAATCGCTCTTATGCTGTAATTAATAACTATGCATCATTATGCAAAATAGAATGATTCACTCAGTATTTCCCGCTGACAAAACCTTTTTCAAACATGTTTCAGGTGACCTGTTATGAACCAGGAAAAGTGCCATATAGCACTACAAGCTTAAAGGAAGTGGCTCAGTATAAAATAAAGAAACATGTTTTGTAAAAATAAAAGATTTCTTCGTGAAACCAAACGATTGTAAATTACCGGGTTTTATCCCGAGTTGTGAAATAAAATAATAGGGAAATATTTTTGCATTTAAAAGATCCTGATGAAAACTTCCGCTGTTAAACTCAATTAAATAAATACCACGGGATTTCTGTCCCGCGGCTCCTGAAACGGGTCAAACCGGGTCAGGGGCCGTGACAAAAAGTCTTTGTACAAAATGACAAAGATTTTCCGAAGTTGAATGAAGCATATTGTGTTGAAATGCCTAAGGTCAAACAGACCTGGGCTAAATTGTTCAAGTAATTGAGTAATTTGAATGTGCAGGTGCTTCCGAAGAAAACTGTATGTCAAGAGGAGTGTCGGAGCAGCCTGGCACAAGAAGGGGAGGAGGCTGCTGAACCCTGTGTTGGTTGAAACATGGAGTTTTTTTTGTTTTTCTGTATATAAATAAACAATATTTCAAAAACCCTAAAAATTGAAAAATTTAAAAAAAAACAAAAATATGTTTTTGTTTTGTGAAAAACTTGAAAAATCAAAAATATGTTTGTTTTTAGATTTTGTCAAAAATTCAAAAATTTCAAAAATATGTTACTTGAATACGCCAAAACCCTCACGGCTGAACAAACATGATTAATTTCACAAGATTGAAAAACGGTTTTCAAACTGTAAAATATCAATGTGTTGTAAATCATGGGGGTACGTTATATTTTCTGCAAATCAGAGCATGAGAAGCAGAAAATGGATGGCGAGACAAAACTATCTACATCGGGTTGTCAAATTTTCTTTAAATGTTTTGAATTTTAGGGGGAGTAAGAAATTTTCAGAAAATCCAAAAACATTTGAAAATTTGAAAAAGCCAAAAACATGATAAAATTCAAAAATGAGTTTTTGTGTAAAAAGAGGATATGATAGTACATCAGTAGACAATCACAGTATGCTAAAGAAATGGAAAGAAAAATGTGATAAACGGTCTCACTGATGATATGCCAGTAGGTTTTTACACGCTTAGTAGATTGTTTTCGAGATATAAACCTAAATATCAATACCTTACTTATCTCGTGCGGAACATCGCTCGGATATATGGGTAACCCCCGAAATCTTGTTTGAAAGACCCCTCTTTCTGAGATACTAGGTCTTTATGCTTAGTAATATCTGGGGTATTATCCCGAGACTTCTGATTTTGCGGAAGCAATGGCCTAGTCCCCGTATAATACTTTTCGCTTGCTTGAAATATAGCACCACCCTCAGCATAAAAAAATGATGAAACATTGAAAAATGCTAATCATGTGCTGTTGAAGAAAAGATTCTCTAAAGGGAACACACCAAAAGTCGAAGCCATCATCTCTCTGATTTTGCGAAAGCAATAGCCTGAGCTCTCATGGCCCTCGCATTTAACCCTTTACAGATATCATCTAGGTATACTCACCTGTAAGACTGAATATTGGGATCTGGATACGGGAGTATATTCTGAGGTGGGACACGCGAATAAGTTTAAGTTCTTAAAACACTAATCCGTATCTCGAATCAATTGAACTTTGTGTGAAAATTTAAGTGGATCAGTATACTGACAATCTAAGTGAATCGTTTAGAACTTAAAGTGTTTAAAGCTCAACGGTACTAGTGATTTGTCATAAACTGATATGATCCTCTGACACGAACTCAAACAAAAATATTGTCTGTAAATATGTTTGTAAATATTTACTTACTTTCAGAAAATTACAAAAAGATTTTGATTTCACTTTATTTTCGACAACCGATGTCTGAGAGCTGAATTTCAAAATCTAAGTACGCTGATTGTGTTTCTGAAAATAAAACAAGTTCATTAAGTTGAAACTTGAATTTTTAAAAATCAAAAATAAAAAACAGTTTGTGAAATCTCCAAGGTCATTAATTTGGACTTGGATTATTAACTGTGAGGGATTTGGATGCTTATACTATTAAAATATGTAAAAGATCCAGTTTCCGATCCGGTCCGTTGAAAATGCCAAATCTTTGAAGATTGTTGATAGGGGAGAGAATCAAGTTTTCTGGGTATACTTATATTATTATATCTTAGAGCCAGGTTCTTGATTTAAAAGTGTTGGTAGAGCCAGGTTACGATTCCTGGACAATAAAAAATGCTTTCATTGTTGAAATGTTTTAGCTTATGCTGAGAGAGCCAGGGTTTTCAATCCTGGAAGTTCAAAACATTTTCACTTATAAAAGTTTGAGAATTGCAGATGTTGTACCAGACTACGATCCCGACAGCCGAGTCTAAGGGGGATTCTGAAGACGAGCTCAACGCAAGGGGAAGCGTGCAAGGAACCAGGTATCTTTCCCGGAAGAGCTTGTAACCGGAAAGCCAGGTGTCGATCCCAAAGCACGGAAGCTTGACGAAAGGGGGAGCCTGAAGAGTTTACCGGAAGGGGGAGCTGAAGCTGAAAACAGATCCACCGGGATTCTGTTCGAGCAAGAGGGAGTCTATGTTGCTGAAGACGTGTTAAAGCTTCAAGAAGACTCGGTGAGAGAGAGAAAGACCAGAAGCTACGAGTCTGACTAAATGTTTGAGATTGACTGCGGCAATATCCAAGGGGGAGTCTGTTAGTGCATTTATGTCTATCGCCTCCGTCATCTCAAATCGTAGCTGAAATAGTTTAATTCTAGGCTTTTATTGTAATATCTAGTTTAGAAAGGCAAGGTGGCATTATTGTAAATAAGGAGAACCTCCTTATATCCCTTGGCCTATAAATAGGAACCTAAGGTGTTAGGTTTAGGACTTTTGACACTTTTGCTACTTGGAGACCTCTAGATCTAGAGAGAGAAGCTAGAGAGAGAAAGTGCTCCACGTGATTCAGGTGCTTTGTACGATTTCAGATCTGTCAATAGAATCACTGATTATATTACGTTCTCGTGTGTTCGGTCACGTTCGTGTACGGATTCCGCACGTCACACGTTTGGTTCGCAATCGTTTCAGAATCAAAACCGGTCCTAACACCGGGCATCAACAATTCAAAATACAAACGAAGTTTAAGGAAAATTCACACTGAGCTTGGGAAATAAATGACAAAAAGTAATGGGTTAGCGGGGGCAACGACAAGTTGCCCCACCTCCCTTTGAGGCACACTACACTCAATCCATTGCGGGCATTCGAAACCTAAAACCCCAACTAGAAACTATTTGAAACAGCTGATCATTCAATCAGTTCTAGTAAACAACTGATATTCAGCCTCAAAACAAATGGTTTTTCTTCTCGACATTTCATCGAACACCTGGCGTGCAACTTTTAATAACTAGTTTCTCAATGAATTTCAAACCAATGAGAAGCGTAGTGTGGTGTAGAAGAAACAAGTGAAGGTGTAGTAATGAGCAGGAGAATGATTTTAAAGAATTACTAAATGAAGATGCTGGAAAATTAGGAGATGGAATCGAAAAATCTGTGATATGAACAGTTGGATACTGAAGAACAAGTAACCTGATTGAAATTGTGACGTGATGTTGTAGTGTAGTTGTTAGGTTGAATCCATAGATTGTAGAAGCAGTAGTTGAATATTATTTTTGCTTGTTTCCGGTGAGTCTATCTGCCTCATCTTTCTTTTCCATTAATGTTGATTTAATATGTTTATCTACCTGTTTTAAAGTGCACCGCCGAAGCTTTTTTTTCTTTTTTTTGAACGACCAACCAACCATTTTATTAGAAAGCTAGCAAGGAACTAGCAAGAAAGTACAGAAATACAAACCGAAACAAAACCAAACCAAAACAAACAAATCCGAAACCAAACCACCCGGACCTTAACCCATTTTCCGTGTATCAAACAAACACCAAGCGGCCCAAGACATGTCCGACATCTTCCCACGATTAGTGAGCCACAAATAGCTCATCACTTTAATCTCGTCCACAATTTTCCGCACCAGAACCTGTTTTTGATTAAAAAGAAAATCATTCCTCGCCCGCCAAATGCTCCAAAATGCCGTGAGAGTAACCCCATAAAAAGCCTTCCTCGCTCGATCCCCATTTTTGGTCGTATGGTGCAGCTTCAACAGATCCGTGACATGCAACGCGAAAACATTTGGCACATTACACCACGCAAATATGACCTGCCAAACATCAGAAATAATTGGACACCCGGTAAAAAAGGGATCAACCGACTCCACCGTTAACTCACACAGCTTACAAAGTTCCATCTCGAGCTGGATATTTCGCTTTGCCAAGGCTTCAGTTGTCGGAAGTCTATCTAAGAAAGCTCGCCAAGCGATAATGCCGACTTTCCTTGGAACCCAATTACACCATTCGTATGTAGTCACCGGTAGATTGTTTTGAGCTTCGAACAAGCATTGCCTCATGACTTTAACCGAAAAGCCAACCGATCCCCCAACCGACCAAGTCCATGTATAAGCACCAATAGATAACTCGACATCATACAGCAGCATGTTCAATCCAAGCGAAATGCGCAGAACCGGTTACAGACTTCACTCGATCAGCAATAGAACACTACCGTCGCTTCTCAAGAGCAAATAACAATGGGAACTTCAACATCAGGGGTTCATTAGTAATCCACCAATCGTGCCAAAAAAGAATACTCGAACCGCTTCGCAAATTACCTTTCAATATATTATGAGGGCCAATGTTCAACCTGTGAAGGATATTAGGAAATGAAGCAATCTACTTCCAAGAACCTCCAATTGTAATCTTCAACGGAATAACATTCCAACCACGACCACTACCATGTAACGCCCAAATTACTTGACGCCAAAGAGAAGTTTGGTTGGACTTGAACCGCCACCACCACTTGGATAATAATCCCAAGTTAGCATCTCTAGGAGACCCTAACCCGAGCCCCCCATATTTTTCCGAAACAACTACTTTTTCCCAAGCTACCCAACTCATCTTATCAACCTCATCAGTGCCACCCCAAAAAAATTTACGCCTTAGTTTCTCCAATGTATTAATCACTTGCATAGGAGCCCGGAATAATGAGAAAAAATAAAGTGGAAGCGAGCTCAAAACCAATTTCAATAGAGTAATACGGCCCCCATAAGATAAACTTTTAGCCTTCCAATTCGAAAAACGTTTTTGCACCTTTTCAATGACCGGCTCCCAGCTACGAACCAAGTTCATATTACATGCAATCAGTACACCCAAATGCGTGAAAGGAAAACGACCCGGTATACAATTTAAAACAAAAGCCATATCTGCGACTTCATTTTCTTCCACCTACACCCCATACAAACAACTTTTGTTGGGACTAATCTTCAAACCCGACAATAAGAAAAAACCCCGAAGCAGTCGTCTAAGGTTTAGCGCATTTAACATAGACCATTCACCACAAAAGACCACGTCATCCGCATAAATAAAATGAGAAATTAAAGGACCCGTACCTCCAACTCGAATACCATGAAAAAAACCCAAATGACACGCCCTTCTCATCATACGAGTCAATCCTTCCATGGCGAGGATAAACAGAAAAGGTGAGAGAGGGTCGCCTTGACGAAGGCCACGGCGACAAGAGAACTCATATGTAGGCGAACCATTAACTAGAACTGAAGCCCGGGAATTACGGATAATGGACATAATCCACCCCCGCCATTTTGTTGAAAAATTCATTTGACCCATTAAATCATCCAAATAATCCCAGCATAAAGAATCATAAGCTTTCGCTATATCAACTTTAAAGAACAACCCTGTCAAGCGTGCCTTTTTCAGCCATGCAATTGTCTCATTCAGAATCAATGGGCCATCAAGAATATTTCGATCAGCAGAAATGCCATTTGTTCCTCAAACACAAGATGATGCATCACACCCCTAAGACGGATAACCAAAACTTTAGATAAAACCTTATTCAGTATTCCCACAAGACTTATTGGGCGATAATCGGACAACGTCGCCTGATCCCGACCCTTTGGAATAAGGGCAATGAAAGCCAAGAATATGCATTCACTGAAACAACCATTCGAATGGAACTCCTCAAACAACCTCACAAAATCCTGTTTCAAAACCGGGCAGAATTTTTTAACAAAAGTAAAATTGAACCCGTCTGGTCCTGGCGCCTTATCCCTGTCATAATCCCAAACAACATTAGTAATTTCATCTATGGAAAAAGGAGCTTCCAATGCCTGCGCCTCCTCTTCTAACAAGCGCTTAACATCAGGACACATAAACGGCGGCCTTAAACGATCAGAAGCACTAAATTTTTCAGCAAAGAAGGAGGCGATTTTATCTTTAACCAGATTCGGTTCATTAATCCACTCGCCATCACAGCTAATACCATGAATTCTGTTATTTGCTGAATTAAGTCTAATAACACCATGATAATACTTTGAGTTCTCATCCCCGTCTAACGCCCATTTAGTCCAAGATTTTTGTTTGGCGTCTAAAGCTTTCAACCTTTCCTCTTCAAACAAAACTTTCCGAGCATTAGCACGCCTTACCAATTCATCATCAGACAAAAGCCGATTATTTGCTATGGATTCCAAATCATCAACAATCTTCCTACAATCCAAAAATTTAACATTCCTTTTCTTCCGTTCCGCATCAACCCACAACCGGATCCTACCCTTCAACCATTTCAATTTTGCAGCTAAAGCAATATCCGACAGCCTCGAACAAGCAAACCGCTCCGAAATAAAATTCACAAACTCCACAAAACCCGGTAGGTCCAACCAAGAATTATAAAAGCGAAACGGCACGTGGCCATAATCAGTACTCTTCAAAGCAAATAATAAAGTACAATGATCCGAGAGGGACCTAGAAAGAGATGTGACACTCGCATCTAGCCAAGTTGACATAAAATCTATGCATACTAAAATCCTGTCCAATTTACTCAGTTTATCCCCCTTCCCGGACATATACGTGAACTTATGTCCACACATATTATACTCGAAGAATTCAGCCTCTCTAATAAAACTATTAAAAACCATCGCCTGATGATGAGAAAATTCTGAATTTACCCTTTCATCAGCTGACCGAACCTCATTAAAATCGCCCATCATTATCCACAATCCTTGTAGCGACCTCCTATAAATCAACAGTTCATTCCAAAGCACACGACGACCAGCAGGATCATTAGGGGCATATATGTTAGCAATATTTACATGAACACATGAATGAACCAATAACCCGGAAATCACAAGAGCATGCTTCGACCTAATAATCCCTGACTTCCTAAAACACGCAGGATCCCACAAACAAATCAGCCCTCCCGCAGCCCCATCCTAATCAACATAATCAAATTAAAAACAGAATTACCCCACACTTTTGAAAGAATCCAAGAAGGAGGAGCCTAGATCTTTGACTCCTGTATTGCCAAAAAATCAACACCATGGGTCGATTTCAGACCACGAATCCAACCCGCCTTACCTCTACGATGAATCCCACGAATATTCAGTGACATACAATTCATTGACAATTAGATACACCCACTTCTGAAATCACT
The DNA here is from genome assembly GCA_030545235.1 of Helianthus tuberosus. Lineage (NCBI taxonomy): Eukaryota > Viridiplantae > Streptophyta > Magnoliopsida > Asterales > Asteraceae > Helianthus > Helianthus tuberosus. The sequence continues at coordinate 106,907,197 of CM060417.1, forward strand.
TCCTCAACAATCGAACCAGAAAAAAAATGAAGATTAACCCCAACGAGTTCACAGACACGAACCGTAGCATCAACCTTAGTGTTAATCTGAACAGCCTCCTCAATCACATCTGCAATAACCGTAGCCGCCACCTCCGAAGAATCCATACCCACCGGAACGGCCGACTTGTAACACCCCGTGTTTCGAAAGTCAAAGGAAGAAAAGATTGCTAATTGTGATGTGTCACTCCTTGCTCTACTCCTTTTTTGACTTCTTTGACTTGTAGATAATCTATTTATGTTATCGCATTAGTTGTATTATGTGGAGTACTTGTTAATAATCGAGGTTTAATCGCTAATTATCTTATATTAATCGCTAATCGACCTAATCGCAATCGCACTCGCAACTCGAATTATGCGTTTTGGATATTGTTTTACATGTGTGTGTTACTTATGTGTTAATTTTACATGTTTATTTATATTATGTTGTGGTAATCAATCGAAACGCAATCGCAACGCTATCGCAATCGAACTGAAAACACTAAACGCAAGTGTAATCATCCTAAGTAACTTGATGATTGTATGTTAGATATAGTAGTTGGGATTAATGTGTAATACTATCGTACCGCTCTCTCGAATCGCAACGCATTTCACGTGAAACGAAATGACAAAACTCATCACGCCGAACTCTAGGGTCGAGTGGCCAACCGACCGAGTGGCCATCCGATCGGATTGCCATCCGATCGTGTTGCCACCTGATCGGGCTGCCACCCGATCGGACTGCCACCCGATCGACCAGCCTATTCCCCAACTTTCCTTTTAAGAAACCCTATATATACCCCCAATTGTCACCTCCTTTGATTGTGACAGCTCCCTTGCTCGACTCAGCAGCACTCAAGCTCATTTCTCTCGATTTCTCTCAATTCTTGTAAGTTTTCAACCTAAATCTTGTACTTCTATGATCTACACACAATTCTTCATCATTCTCTCTTTCAAATCTCAACTTTTAACCGTGAAATCAGTGGATTTGAGGTGTTCTAGGATGATGTCATCTTGGTGTTCTTATGAACTTAATGTTTTGGCTTCAATCCACCAAGAACAACTTAGATCTGAACGATTTCCACATGAATGAACAAAGATCTTGTATAGATCTGAACATATTCATGGTAAAAAGGATTGAAAGATGGTTTTTCTAACTTTCTTTCAACTCTTTTAGACTCAGTGCACTTAAACCCGATAGAATCAGAGCTTGTTCTGATCTTCTACTCGTCCTTAGTGATGTATCAGTTTTAGATCTGAATTCTATCCGAGAGATAGTTGATTTTGGGTTTGAACATGAACAACCATCTTGAACCGTGTGCTGGTCGGACTAGGGTGATTCCTGTTCGGTCGGGTCACTTGGGTCGAGATGAGGTTTCTATTGTTTAGACAAGCTATCATGACGTCTTGTTCAACCTACAACACTTCAAACAAAACCAAGTGACAAGACGATCAGATTGTCGGGTCGGATTGCCGTTCTGATCGGATTGTCATCCGATCGACCGGCCATCCGATCGGGCTGCACATTGGTTCCACACTTAAACTTTTATTCAAACTATTCAAGGATCTGAACGTTGAATGGATTACCGCCCGATCGGATTGCCATCCGATCGAGTGACCGTCCGATCATGTGACGTTTGGGACCTTGACACTTAAACAATTTTCAACATGTTCAATACACATGGATTTCCACCTGATCGGATAGCCATCTGATCGAGTGACCGTCCTGCTGTGAACTTGTTCTCACACTGAGAAGCCTCGCCAATCGGATCACCACCCGATCGAACGACCGTTCGATCGACCGACCTGAAGGGTAGAGATACTTCTCTATTTTCAAAATGCTACAACGAAAACTTCAAAAGTCAAACCATAATACACAAACACATCCTCACCAAGCGAGGTGTCAATCCAATTGAATGGCCATCCGATCGGATGACCATCCGGACGGATTGCCACCCGATCGACTGGCCATCCGATCGGATTACCTTCTGATCCTTGGTGCACTTGTATCGTTTTACGCTCCGCTTACCGTTTGTGCTATCGCTGACTGTTCAGGCTAACTCTGCTCTAGCGCTCCCTTCAATCCACAAACTCTACCGCTGTGAGTATACTCGAACCCTTTTTGCTTTACGCACTTTTGGGTGTTACATACGTTACTTATTCTAAATCACATCAAACACACTGCGCAATACTTAAACGCTAACCGTTACTGCATGTATACGTGATTTGATGAATGCTTATTTGTTATGTTTACACATAGATTGTTGTCTACCTGCCTTAGCAATGATAATACTATAGTTTGGACTTAGCACCTGTTCACTCAGGGGTTGTTAAGGACAACTAATCACGTGGTTCACAGTGGTGAATATGTGTTACGAACTGCCTTGGGCAGTCAACCCGCAGTCATTGGTATCGATAGGATCATGTCGATAACTAACGTGCTTCACATCACACGTTGTACGTGCTGGTTATGCGTAATCGATTTTGAACACTATATGCTATTACTAAACTTGTATGCTCACCTTTACACTATGTGTATTGTCTATTATTTTAATGTATGTGGCAGGTGCATAAGATGCTAGGATGCCTTGTTTACTGTGTGATGAAATCGAGGCTAGGAAAGAGTCCTAGAAACAAATATATAAATTGTCTATTTTAAAATCTGAGTTGTCGGATCAGTACTTGTTTGTGAGACAAGTATTTGTAATAACTGTCTTATTTGGATATGTTATCGTATGGGACATGACGTTTTAAATATCTGGTAAATAATAGTTGTTATGGATACTCATGGGCAATCTGTTTCACTCAGTGCCACGCCCCGATGATTCCGCCATCGGTTGGGGCGTGACAGATTGGTATCAAAGCCATAACTATAGGGTATTAGGCAAGGCTCGACCTAGTCCGGGTCGAGGTCTTAGAAACGACCTAGTCTATAGTTAAGTACCAACAGACGGACTTGTGCATATTCTGTAGGGGTTTTGTGCAAGCTTACTTGTTATTCCTCGCTATTCTCGCTTACACTACACTATCACTGCACCCTGATTTTCGAAAAATGAACGAGTGATTGGGTCGAGATTAGGTGTGAAAGCCACAAACTCTCGACTAAGTCACTTGTTCGACCCATATTTTAACTATAAACAGGAGAATTTGCGTTGAATCAGGTGTGAAATCCATACTTTGACGCAAATTTCCTCCCCTATTTTATCAAAATAGGAACGAAGTTATTAAGTCAGGGGTGAAACTCGAACCTTGATGACTTGTTTCATGCTCTATTTTGCTTTAACAAGACTTCCACCAAAGCCTCGACGGACTCCAACGACTTGAAGTCACACTGTAACCGGAAGGATGCGTGTCATTCGCCCAAAATCGAGGCGAGAACACAGTCCAGAAAGCCGAAGTGTGCCCCAAAAGTCCTTGTGAATAGTCAAACCACTTTGGGTAGTCGACGTCTAATCAGCCACAGACAATCCGTTCTCGATTTTTATATGTTTGGATTCTAAGCTCGCAACTGCCGACTCTGATATTTGCCGATTTTTCATGAAATTTTACATGCTTTATGTGATTTTATCTGTTTTGTGCTTCGATTTTGGTGGATTATTCGCTTTTCACTCTTCGCTTCGATCGACACACACGAAACGCACTTCACATTTACATCAAAACGCTGACAAATCGCTGATATTTGTGGATGATCGTATACTATGACACACATTGTACTATACTACTCGCTGTGTACTCGCTAATCGAAATCGCTATTCTCGAACGCTCGCGGACTGTGAATGATAGGTTTCTGTGTTCTGACTGCCTCTTGTGCCTCTGTGCTTTACATGCTTATGTGCTTCTGTGCTTATGTGAATGTGTGATTATGTGCCTATGTAGTTAGATGTTACATGATTGTGTTCCTGAGCTTTAGTAATGTTAGGCGTGTGAGGTGAGATTCGATTATATTGTGTTTAAGTCCTGTGACGATGTCTGATGCAGACAATGTCGTCATCTGGATCCCGTCACTCGCGTGATGCACGCCGAAAACAGAAAGATAAACGCCTCGCCTCTATGATCACTAAACAAATGGCGAAGGTTGTTCCTCAGATCGTCAGTGAACTGTACGAGAATGTGAGCAAATCTTCTGAAGAGTCCAGGACTGAGACTCCTAAAGCTGCCTTTAGCTTCAAGCAGTTTAAAGCTTGCGGACCGAAAGAATTTACTGGCGAAGATGGTCCTACGGCCTTATTTCAATGGTTTAATTCGATCGAGGTCACCCTGCGCCAGAGTGGCTGTCCTGATGATCTCCGCACTCTCAACGCAACCGGCGTCTTTCAGTCCCGCGCTTTAGACTGGTGGACGGCCGAGAGAAACAAACGCGAAAATGATGCAGCTTACGATTTGACGTGGGATGAGTTGAAGAACGTCATGTTGGAAGAGTTCTGCCCTCCCCACGAGCGCCAAAAGTTGGAGGACGAATTCTGGCATATCAAGCAGAAGGATGGTGACAATGCTGCTTTAACTGCTCACTTCAAGCAGCTTAGCATAATCTGCCCTGATCAAGTCAAGACTTCTGATATGACAATCAAGAAGTATATCCGAGCTCTGTCGGATTGTGTCGCAGATTTTATGCAAGCTTCAAAGCCAGCAACAATCGAGGAAACTTACCTGCTTGCCGCTGAAATCAACGACAAGCGAGTCAAATCTGGAGTCTGGGATAAAGCTCCCAAGAATCTGCATGAAGCTACCACCGCACCAACCGCTGAAGTCACCGCTACTCCACAGTCTTCAAAGGCCTCTCGTTACAAGAGGAAGAACAACAGCAACTCCAGCAACAAGAACTGTGTTGTAACCACTGCTGCCCCACTCCAGGCTGTACCAACTCAGCAGTAGATGTAACACCGCCAAGTCGTGGCATCGGTAACCCAAGCACCACCGGCAAAGCGTGCTTATACTGGTCCTCACCCTGCCTGCCCAACTTGCACCTACCACCACCCAGTGGGACTCGCCCGTAGATTTTGTGTACATTGCAACATGTACGGTCACTTCACCACCAACTGCCGTACAGGTCCTCATCAAGCTCCAGCTCCAGCTACTGCTCAACAAGCTCTACTTCCTGCTCCTCAAGGCCAACAAGCAGCTCAGGCACCCGCGGTCAATGCTAGAGTCTGCTTTGCGTGTGGTGATCCCAACCACTTCGCAAACATGTGCCCCAATCGAGTGGTGAAGCAAGAGCTTCAACAGCAACAGCAGCAGCACCAGCCTCAGCAACAACAGCAATAAGCAGCTCGCGCCCGAACCTTCAACATTAATGTGCGCCAGGCTCAGGCTGACATCAATGTGGTCAATGGTACGTTCCTTGTGAATGGTATTTATGCTTCGTGTTTGTTTGATACTGGAGCCGATAACTGTTTTGTATCGTTTGAGTTCGAAAAGCTACTAAATCGTAAGCGCGCCCATCTCCCCTCGACGTTCGATGTTGAAGTTGCCACCGGAAGAACCGTTGCTGTCGATTCTGTTCTTCGTGATTGTACTCTCGAACTCAACAATCACATCTTTCCTATCGACCTTATACCGATGCAGCTCAGTAGTTTTGATGTCATAATAGGCATGGACTTTCTTCACAAAAACCATGCTGAAGTTGTTTGCTTCGATAAGATGATTCGATTCTCGCTCGCCAATGGTGATCAACTTTTTGTGTATGGTGAAACTCTCTCGAAAGATCTCAAACTCATGTCATGTATCCAGGCTAACAAGTATCTCCGCAAGGAATACAGAGCTTTCTTGGCTAATATTGTAGTAGCGGAGAAGGAAAAGAAAGGAAAGACAGAAGTGAAGGATGTTCCTGTTATTCGTGAATTCCCTAACGTTTTTCCTGATGATCTTCCCGGTCTACCACCCAGTCGTGATATCGACTTTCGTATCGACCTCATTCCTGGAGCAAATCCTGTTGCTAGAGCTCCTTATCGACTCGCTCCATCCGAAATGCGCGAACTATCGAGTCAGCTCCAGGAATTGCTTGAGAAATGCTTTATTCGCCCTAGCACCTCTCCTTGGGGCGCACCAGTCCTTTTCGTCAAAAAGAAGGATGGGTTGTTCCGGATGTGCATCGACTATCGGGAACTGAATAAGCTGACAATCAAGAATCGCTATCCTCTACCTCGCATCGATGATTTGTTTGACCAGTTACAAGGTGCTACGTGTTTCTCCAAGATTGATTTACGCTCGGGCTACCACCAGTTACGCATTCAAGAGGAGGATATACCCAAAACCGCTTTTTGCACTCGATACGGCCACTATGAGTTCGTTGTTATGCCTTTTGGTCTAACCAACGCACCCGCGGTTTTCATGGATCTGATGAATCGCGTGTGTATACCTTTTCTCGACCGCTTCGTCATCGTGTTCATCGATGATATCCTGATCTACTCCAAGTCGAAAATCGAACACGCGCAACATCTACGTTTGGTTCTCGAGCTACTCCAGGGGAATCGACTCTATGCCAAGTTCTCCAAGTGTGAATTCTGGCTGGAGGAGGTTCAATTCCTCGGTCACATTGTAAATAGTCAAGGTATTCACGTCGATCCCGCGAAGATTGAAGCTGTTAAGAGTTGGGTAACACCTAAGAACCCGTCTGAAGTCCGTTCTTTTCTCAGATTAGCGGGCTATTACCGCCGATTTATCGAAGGATTCTCAAAAATCGCTGTGCCGCTTACCTCTCTCACGCACAAAGACAAGCCTTTTGTTTGGGGAACTGGACAAGAGACTGCCTTTCAAACCCTCAAGCATATGCTTTGCAATGCTCCTGTTCTCACTCTACCCGACGGAAACGATGACTTTTTCGTCTATTGTGATGCCTCGAACCTTGTCCTTGGTTGTGTTCTCATGCAACGAGACAAGGTTATCGCTTATGCATCTTGTCAGCTCAAGATCCACGAGAAGAACTATACAACCCACTACCTCGAGCTAGGCGCAGTTGTTTTTGCGTTAAAGATTTGGCGACACTACCTTTATGGTACCAAGTGTACGATCTTCACCGATCATAGGAGCCTACAACATATCTTTGACCAGAAGGAGCTAAATATGCATCAACGCCGGTGGGTAGAACTTCTCAACGATTATGACTGTGAGATTCGTTACCATCCTGGCAAAGAAAATGTCGTTGCCGATGCCTTCAGCAGACGAAGCTACTTACACAGCGCCCGTAATATCCAAGCCCAATATGATCTCGAAACCCTTATCCACGAAGCTCAACATGCTTGTTTCACCAAACGCACCTTGAAGAAGGAAAGGATTATCAACGATGGAGCCCAGCTAGTGAATAAATCAAATGGGATATTCCATTATCTGGACCGAATCTGGATCCCTAAACGAACCGATTTGTGACAAATATTGATGGACGAAGCCCACAAATCCCGATATTCTATTCATCCCGGTGCCGACAAAATGTACCAAGACATGCGCTATAAGTACTGGTGGCCAGGCATGAAGAGGGATATCGCCCTCTACGTTTCGAAGTGCCTGACTTGCTCGAAAGTCAAGGCCGAGCATCAAAGACCCTCTGGCTTACTCGTTCAGCCCGAGATTCCTATATGGAAATGGGAGACTATAGCTATGGATTTTATAACGAAACTTCCGCGCACGCCATCAAGTCACGACAGCATCTGGGTTGTCGTTGACCGCTTGACCAAATCTGCTCATTTTCTGCCAATACAAGAAGACTATAAGGTAGAAAGATTAGCCCGAATCTACACCAATGAGATCATTTGTCGACATGGGACGCCTCGCGACATCATTTCTGACCGCGATGCTCGGTTTACCTCGCGTCTTTAGGAAACATTTCAATCTGCTCTCAGTACTACGCTTAATCTAAGTACCACTTTCCATCCCTAAACCGACGGTCAGACTGAAAGAACGATTCGTACCCTTGAAGACATGCTCTGTTCGTGTGTCATAGATTTCGGTGGTAATTGGGACGCATACTTACCTTTAGTCGAATTCTCGTACAATAACAGTTATCATTCCAGCATTCAAATGGCACCATTTGAGGCATTATATGGAAGAAGATGTCGATCGCCTATTGTATGGCACGAGATCGGGCACTCGCAATTAACCGGTCCTAAGCTATTGCAAGAAACGACTGACAAAATCCTCCAGATTCGAGACAATCTATTGAAAGCTCGGAGTCATCAGAAAATTTACGCCGATAGACGACGCAAGCCCCTTGAATTTGACGTTGGCGACCATGTACTCCTAAAGGTATCACCTTGGAAGGGTGTGGTCAGATTCAGCAAGAGAGGAAAGCTCGCGCCTCGATATGTGGGACCCTTAAAGATTCTGGAAAGGATCGGAAAAGTGACCTACAGACTCGAACTACCGGAGGAACTTAGCAACGTTCACCCGACTTTCCACGTTTTGAACCTCAGAAAGTGTCTGGCTGAGCATGATTTACACGTACCACTTGAGGATCTTCAAGTAAACGAAACACTACACTTCGTGGAAGAGCCTGTCGAAATCATGGACCGCCAAACCAAACAGCTCTGACGCTCGCGCATTCCCATTGTGAAAGTTCGGTGGGAAGGCAAACGAGGCGCAGAGTTCACTTCGGAACTCGAAAGCGACATGAAGGCGAAGTACCCACAGTTGTTTGTTACGGCTTCGGCCTAATTTCGGGACGAAATTCCCTTAAGTGGGGAGGGCTGTAACACCCCGTGTTTCGAAAGTCAAAGTCAAAGGAAGAAAAGATTGCTAATTGCGATCTGTCACTCCTTGCTCTACTCCTGTTTTGACTTCCTTGACTTGTAGATAATCTATTTATGTTATCGCATTAGTTGTATTATGTGGAGTACTTGTTAATAATCGAGGTTTAATCGCTAATTATCTTATATTAATCGCTAATCGACCTAATCAAAATCGCACTCGCAACTCGAATTATGCGTTTTTGATGTTGTTTTACATGTGTGTGTTACTTATGTGTTAATTTTGCATGTTTATTTATATTATGTTGTGGTAATCAATCGAAACGCAATCGCAACGCTATCACAATCGAACTGAAAACACTAAACGCAAGTGTAATCATCCTAAGTAACTTGATGATTGTATGTTAGATATAGTAGTTGGGATTAATGTGTAATACTATCGTACCGCTCTCTCGAATCGCAAAGCATTTCACGTGAAACGAAATGACAAAACTCATCACGCCGAACTCTAGGGTCGAGTGGCCGACCGAGTGGCCATCCGATTGGGTTGCCATCCGATCAGGTTGCCACCCGATCGGGCTGCCACCCGATCGGACTGCCACTCGATCGACCAGCCTATTGCCCAACTTTCTTTTTTAGGAAACCCTATAAATACCCCCAATTGTCACCTCCTTTGATGGTGACAGCTCCCTTGCTCGACTCAGCCGCACTCAAGCTCATTTCTCTCGATTTCTCTCAATTCTTGTAAGTTTTCAACCTAAATCTTTTACTTCTATGATCTACACACACTTCTTCATCATTCTCTCTTTCAAATCTCAACTTTTAACCGTGAAATAAGTGGATTTGAGGTGTTCTAGGATGATGTCATCATCGTGTTCTTATGAACTTCATGTTTTGGCTTCAATCCACCAAGAACAACTTAGATCTAAACGATTTCCACATGAATGAACAAAGATTTTGTATAGATCTGAACATATTCATGGTAAAAAGGATTGAAAGATGGTTTTTCTAACTTTCTTTCAACTCTTTTACACTCAGTGCACTTAAACCCGATGGAATCGGAGCTTGTTCAGATCTTCTACTCGTCCTTAGTGATGTATCAGTTCTAGATCTGAATTCTATCCGAGAGATAGTTGATTTCGGGTTTGAACATGAACAACCGTCTAGAACCGTGTGCTGGGCGGACTAGGGTGATTCTTGTTCGGTCGGGTCACTTGGGTCGAGATGAGGTTTCTATTGTTTAAACAAGCTATCATGACGTCTCGTTCAACCTACAAAACTTCAAACAAAACCAAGTGACAAGACGATCAGATCGTCAGGACGGATTTCCGTCCGATCGGATTGCCGTCCGATCGGATTGCCATCCGATCGGATTGTCATCCGATAGACCGGCCATCCGATCGGGTTGCAGATTGGTTCCACACTTAAACTTTTATTCAAACTATTCAAGGATCTGAACGTTGAACAGATTACCGCCCGATCGGATTGCCATCCGATCGAGTGACCGTTCGATCATGTGACGTTTGGGACCTTGACACTTAAACAATTTTCAACATGTTCAATACACATGGATTGCCACCCGATTGGATAGCCATCCGATCGAGTGACCGTCCTGCTGTGAACTTGTTCTCACACTGAGAAGCCTCACCAATCGGATCACTACCCGATCGAACGACCGTTCGATCGACCGACCTGAAGGGTAGAGATACTTCTCTATTTTCAAAATGCTACAATGAAAACTTCAAAAGTCAAACCATCATACACAAACACATCCTCACCAAGCGAGGTGTCAATCCAATCGGATGACCATCCGGATGGATTGCCACCCGATCGACTGGCCATCCGATCGGATTATCGTCCGATCCTTGGTGCACTTGTATCGTTTTATGCGCTGCTTATCGTTTATGCTATCTCTGACTGTTCAGGCTAACTCCGCTCTAGCGCTCCCTTCAATCCGCAAGCTCTACCGCTGTGAGTATACTCGAACCCTTTTTGCTTTACGCACTTTTGGGTGTTACATACGTTACTTATTCTAAATCACATCAAACACACTACGCAATACTTAAATGCTAACCGTTACTGCATGTATACGTGATTCGATGAATGCTTGTTTGTTATGTTTATACATAGATTGCTGTCTACCTGCCTTAGCAACGATAGTACTATAGTTTGGACTCAGCACCTGTTCACTCAGGGGTTGTTAAGGACAACTAATCACATGGTTCACAGTGGTGAATGTGTGTTACGAACTGCCGTGGGCAGTCAACCCGCAGTCATTGGTATCGATAGGATCATGTCGATAACTAACGTGCTTCACATCACACGTTGTACGTGCTGGTTATGCGTAATCGATTTCGAACTCTATATGCTATTACTAAACTTGTATGCTCACCTTTACACTATGTGTATTGACTGTTATTTTAACGTATGTGGCAGGTGCATAAGATGCTAGGACGCCTTGTTTGCTGTGTGATGAAATCGAGGCTAGGAAAGAGTCCTAGAAACAAATAAATAAATTGTCTATTTTGAAATCTGAGTTGTCGGATCAGTACTTGTTTGTGAGATAATTATTTGTAATAACTGTTTTATTTGGATATGTTATGGTATGGGACATGACGTTTTAAATATCTGGTAATTAATAGTTGTTATGGATACTCATGGACAATCTGTTTCGCTCAGTGCCGCGCCCCGATGATTCCGCCATCGGTTGGGGTGTGACACGACTCCTCCACCGGCTCAACGGGAATTGACTGACCAATAACATCGTCCACATCAACCCCATCCTCCACCACACAATTATTGAAATCCGGACATCTGTGAGAATTAATATCGGAAGCCGACTCCATCATTCGAGAAGAAAGCAAAGTATCTTCAGGTGAATTGTGAAAAATTAATTTCGACCTTTTTCTACTCTTGAAAACTTCCAAAGACTTCCCAATTTTAAAGCCCAAAGGCTCAGACAAAGAAGGCCCAAAAGGAGTCACATTTCCTTGTTGGCCCACTGAAGATTTCTTCTCACCCTGCGGGCCCAATGATGAATCTGCTCCATTCAGTTGGCCCATCAAAGAATCCATCCCACCATTTGAATTTTGAGCGCCTAAATCAGCCCTCACCAAATTAGGAAACTCATCAATGCCATGCAAGTTTCCCAACTCACCATCCGAAATCGAAGGCTGACTATCCGGCTGAATTGACTCTGTTGACTCCTGGTAAACCACAACAGCCGAAGCATCTTTGTCATCTTTGTCATCCACCAGAACTGACTCGAACTCCGGCACCGGGTCCCTAATTTCGCCTTCCTCCATATCGTCATCTTTGTCATCCACCGGAACCGACTCAAACTCCGGAATCCGTACAGAATTTTCTTCAACCACCCATACATTATAACCTTTACTCTTCCAGAAAACCGAAACTTCTTCGTCGATTTTTGATGAATTATTAGTAAGAACATGAGTAAACCCAATCGCATTATCAATCCCAAGCCTTACCGAACAGCCTTCCAATCTTGTCAAACACTGAGCCTTCCTGAACAAGCACCGGCAAACCAACAATTTTTAAGACCGCAATGCGTTCAAAGGGAATATGTTGACCCGACCATGGTGAGGCCGATACAAAAGTCTCCTTCCAAACATCCTTCTTATCATCCAAAAACACATGCATCTGTTCAGCATCCCGGAAAGTAACAGGAACAATCAAACCCCCAAGATAAGACACAGCAGCTTCATAGAAGCCAGCCAAGAACAACATCTTCTTAACCGTGCGTAAACTAGCAATACTATCCGATACTCCAACCACCGCCCTACCAACCGAATGCAACAGATACAAGGCACCCTCATCGTCTAAATGCAGGACCTTCCTAGAACCAGAAGCACCACCATATACCATTGACATGGCCGGAAAATCCTCCTCCATCACATACTTTTCCTTCGGAACCCATACCTTCTGCGCCACCCCAACATCTTCATACGGTATCTTCTTATGAAATCTATCAAACATTGCTAGGGAAACAGAGATCCTAGACTCCATAATAATAATGTCATTCAAACCTAGTAAAACCGCATAAGGATCCGAAAGCTTCTCGCATCTCACAAAGCCAAACACTCTACCCTTGATACTACGTCGACGAGGAACCCATGCATCCGTTACCTTAACAAAAGTCCGAAAAGCCTCATGAAGCTTCAAACCAGTTACTCTATCTGAAATATTTGTGATGTAAAAAGTTGTTCTGGAAGACGGGTTATCAGAATCACGAAAAGAATTGGAAGGCTGCCGGTGATCTCATTGTTCATTAAAATGTACGAGTTCATTAGAATTTTGGTTCCTAGAAGATCTCGTTGTTCATTAAAATGTACGGGTTCAAAGTAGCAAAAAGTAACAATAAAACATGGGGAGCAAACACAAGTTCTTATACATTTTTATTGATTCCATAAAAATATTATCCTGTAAAATTTAATTAGCAAAAACCGCTGGAGGGTGTGGGAGGGCTTTATCAGGACACGTCAGCGCCACCTAGGATCCACGTCAGCTAGGGGCTTTATAACGCCCTCTTTTAACTTGCAGGGTGTGGGATAAAGCCCCATATTAAACAAAATAAAAAAAGAGTAAATTACAAGTTTTGTCCTTTATGTTTACATCAAATTGCAGGCGCTGTCCTTTTGGCCAAAAGTTTACAGGCGGTGTCCTTAACCTTTCAAAATCTTGCACGTATTGTCCTTTAAGCCAAACCTAGTTAGAAATCTCAGTTAATTCTTGTCATGTGCATTGCACATGAGGGTAAAATGGTCTTTTTCCCTCTCAACCCTTTCTGTTCCACCATTTATAAGTTATAACCCTCATCAACCCTTTGGAACCACCACAACACAGATAAAAATAAAAACAAAGAAGATGATACCTCGGTGATAGCCGGAATCCAACCGGCCACCGGTACCTATCATCATCGACAAAAGCGATGATCTCGTTTCATCAAAACTTGTTAATTAACCAATTCCGATCAAAGAAAACAACAGATTTCGCAATCAAAATCATCACACAAAATAGTTGAGTAATTATTCTACGCAAGCAGCACATAAATTTGAAGATCTCGTTTCAAAACAACTAGGCATAATCGGTTAGTACCAAGAGATTATCGATTAGAGAGAACATTGAGTAATTTTGCTCGGATAACTGAAACCTAGAGGAAGAAATTAATTACCTTAGTGATGAATGTAAAGCAGAGAAAATGGATACCTGCAATGCCCTTTGGAAATTCATGCTGACACAATACTATTTGAAAAGTTTGTTAAAGTACAGTTGATTTATGAAAACCTTTATGACTATTAAATACAGATCTTCGCTCAAATCTCTACAACTCCATATTAACTTTATTAAAACAGAGTATATATTTAACTTATTACTAGTTAATCAACTATATTTATATGTATACAAAATTCATGAGTGAAGAACCTGATACCTTAAACAAATATATTGAACCAGTGGGTGAAGAAGAAACACTCAACCGTGTCATCTTCCCCAACAAAGTTTCAGTCGTCGGAGGTATACATTGATAAGTAAGTCCTATCAAATCTGACATGTGTGCGAGTGTAATATACGAAGGACAGAAACCAAGAGGGAAACAGAATTGTTACCTTCCACCGGTGCTCAAATGATGCCGACAGGGTTCACCAGAGTTTTTGTGGAACTTGAATTTGTAGAGATAGAAGAGGGTTGAGCGATTCTGATTAATCTATGGTTGTTTTTAAATTAGTTTTGGATTAGGATCAAATGGGGGAATAGAAAAGGTTGAGAGGTAAAAAGACCATTTTACCCTCATGTGCATTGCAAATGACAAGAATTAACTGAGATTTCTAACCAGGTTTGGCCAAAAGGACAAAACGTGCAAGATTTTGAAAGGTTAAGGACATCGCCCGTAAACTTTTGGCCAAAAGGAAAGTGCATGCAATTTTATGTAAACACAAAGGACAAAACTTGTAATTTACTCGAAAAAAAAAGAATTGATTGGATGAAATCAGGTGGGCCCCACTAGATCATGCCAATGGAGCTCATTACCATGGTGAAGCCGGGCCTATAGCGCCCTGTCGTAATCCGCTCGGTGTGTGTGTGGGGGGGGGGGGGGGTGGCGCTATAGCGGCTGAGTTGGCAGGGGTGGCGCCCCCACACCCTCCGGCCTAAGCTTAGTCGCTACAAATATACATTACAAAATTATGTGCTATTTCTCTAAATTTGTATAAAACATATGGAGTAAACTGCCATTTTGGGCCCTGAGGTTTGGTCACTTTTGTCACTTTAGTCCAAAACTCAAATCTTTTGCATCTGGGTCCCTGTGGTTTCAGTTTTATTGCCATTTTGGTCCAAAAGTGAAATCAGGTCATATTTATCTTATAAAATTATGCTATTTTGTCCTTTTCCTCAGGGCAAAATGGTTATTTTAATTTTTATTATAACACATTATTAATTAAAATAATTAAATTAAATAATCCCCATATAAAAGCAGCAAAGATTCATCTTCCCCAAACCCTAATCCATCATCTTCTCCAATCACTCCACAAAACAAGATTTAAGAAACAAAATTGATGTATAAAATCAAGCTACAAACGTCGTTTACAAGTAGAAGATCAGCAACTGATCTATAATCTATGATCATCTAAACAAGTGGAAGTTATACAATGATACAAAAACAGATCTACGGATCAAATCAAGTGGGTATAACCTCCACCTTTTTCGATGAAAACTTCAAAACAACAGTGTACAACACTAAAAGAAGCAAAATTGACTGAATAATCAGACAATAAACATATCTCCATACCCTATTTTTCAGTTTCTTAGCATCTTCTTCCTCTATCACCGGTGCTGGTTTTGTTGCAAATACATTCTTCTGGTCTACTGCAAGATTGATTAGATCCATGTGAGTTGTGACCCGTTTTTAGGCTTTGTATTGTTTTTGAAATTACTAGATATCCCAGCTCAGCTGTGGATCTTCGTGTCAAAAGCTCCTCATACTCCGTCTTTATTTTTGTAGAATTTAAGGTGGATTAAAGTTCAGAAATCTTGGTGTTCTTGAGCTCAAGTACGTTAAAAGCTTCCTCAAGCTTGCTGTGCAAATCAGCCTCATCGGTCTTACTGGATTTGAACACCGGTGGTTGAGAATGAACCCAGTCATCAGAGAATTAAATATCCTCTTTACCAACATATTTCTACTGAGATCCAACCGAGAAAGCATCTCGAGCCTTGAAACAGCTTGGTGGAGTGTTTGGAGAAGATGATGGATTAGGGCATGGGTTTGGGGAAGATGATGCTTTTATATGGGGATTATTTAATTTACTTATTTTAATTAATAATGTGTTATAATAAAAATTAAAATGACCACTTTGCCTCTGAGGAAAAGTACAAAATAGCATAATTTTATAAGACAAATATGACCTGATTTCACTTTTAGACCAAAATGGCAATAAAACTGAAACCACAGGGACCCAGATGCAAAAGGTTTGAGTTTTGGAATAAAGTGGCAAAAGTTACCAAACTTCAGGGACCAAAATGGTAGTTTACTCAAAAATATGGATCTAAACCTGATAAATAAGTAAGTTACGTCACGTGTCACAATTCTGTGAGCCCAAAAATCTTTTTACTGATTCTCTTGTTTTACTCTTTTGTATTTTATCTCTTAATTTAAAAAAAACTAGAGTATTTAACTTTTTGTAATTTCAGCCATTCTTAGTTATTTTATAAATCACAACGTACAAAAGGCCGAAGTTAGGGAAAAACTGCCACCAAAAGAGTAAATTGTCATTTTAGTCACTGCGATTTGTCCTAAATTGCTATTTTAGTCCAAATAATTTTTTTTTCTCCTCTGGGTCCCTGACTTTTCTCATTTGTTGTCATTTTGATCACTTTGTATAACTCCGTCTAAAAACCACAGTTTTAACCAGGGGTATTTTTAGCATTTTCATTATAAACTTTTCAAGTTGTCATTTTAGTCCAAACTTAACACAATATATACTCTCTCTATCATCTCTCATATCTTCTTTCTATCCTTTTGTGTCTAGAAAACCACCACAGCTCCTCCATAACATCCACCTTCACCGCTGCTTCACCGCCTGCCACCACCATCTTCCCCACCTCTCCTTCCCCATCGTTGGAAAATGAGAAACCTATCATATCAGAAAGCCTCCGGCGCCTCCCCCTTCTCCGCCGACGAACACCTCAGGTTGCCGCCCCCTTTTCCGCCCAAGAACAACTCCGGTCGCCGCTCACCACCATTGTCACAACCCCCGACCACACCCTGGACGGGAGCCATGAACAATCAAGTGGTACGGGTGGTTATTTCGAAAATATTGCAGCGGAAAATTTCATCAGGAACGTGAGTTAGAAAAAATATCAGAGTTTAGAAACACCGGATTTTTTATTTATTAAACAGATGGGAATAAAACCCATGTTTTACAAAGGTAGCTTTAATATGGGATAAACCCGAATACATAAAACAACGTTTATAAAATTAATTTAATTGATAAAATAAGCCACTTCTTTAAGCCTTTTGATGTTGTATCACAACTCTTATTCCGATCTATTATAATCACCTGAATCATGTTTAAAAACATTTTAGCAGCAGGAAATACTGGTGAGTTCATTCAGTTCTTGTAAAAGACACATTATTGTAATTACAACACTAAGAGTTTTTACTTTGGTTTATATCTTTCAATTACCCACAGTACTTGTCACTCGTCCATTTCGATGATTGTGGTCATATTACTATTGGCTAACCATTTGTCCAATAGTTAAGCTTATCAAGTAATGTACACATTACCCCACATATCGGCTGTAATATCAGAATACAAAGACTTAATCACTGTAAATACAACTAGAAAACATTTAGGGTTTTGAAAGCATTTTTAATAAAAGAGAATGACTCACCTTGTAGGTCTATAGTTCTTGATTTAACAGGCCTCCTGATTCTAAGCATCTACTTTTATAGTTCTGAATCTTCTGGTAATTAAGCATCTATTTTGATTGTAAGTTTATAGTTCGGAGTTTTCTAATAGTTAAACATTTAGTTTAATAGAGTAGAATACGTATTAACCAAATCAAACCTAACGATGGTCACGAGATCAGAACCATTACGTAAGTCAACAAAGTATAGCCTAATTCAGGCAGCACTTTGGCATTCGTTAGTTGGTTCCCTGATCGATCGGACAGAATATCGTATCGGTGATTATTGGTTAGAACACTAACGTATAGAGAGAAGAATAGAAGGAATGAGCAAGGAAGAATGAATCCTAAGCTTCCTATTTATAGGTAAGGAATATGCATTTCTTTTCTAGGAAGTTTCATATATACCTTCCCTAGATAAGCCTTCCCTAGATACTAGCTACTCATATACGCCTTCTCCAGTTGTTATCTACCCATATATACCTTCCCAAGTTGTCATCTACCCATATATACCTTTTCAGATGTTATGTTATTAATTTAACCATTTTGCTGTTTAAACTTAGTTGTTTAACTGATAATTTACTTTAATTGTTTAACTGATTAACTTACTTAGCTGTTAAGTTTCCTTTCCTGTTAAGTTTCCTTAGCTGTTAAGTTTTCTTAGTTATTAAGTTTTCTTACCTATGAAGTTTCCTTAACCGCTAAGTTATCTTAACTGCAAAGTTTTCTTAACCACTAAATTTTCTTAACCGTTAAGTTTTCTTAGCCACTAAGTTTTCTTAACCGTTAACTTTTCTGGTTTAGTAGCCCCCCTGGTTATAAGTTCTAATTTCTAGATACAAAGCAACTCGTATTATTGTATTAACCCAATTCAAACTTTAACGATAATCACGAGATCCAACCCACAACGTGATGACAAAGTATAGCCTTATACAGCAGCACTTAAACATCCGTTGGTTTGGTTTTAGATCGAATGGATAGGGTACCATACCAGTGATTCGAGCTAGCACGCTGATTACGGGCAGAGGTTTAGAAATTTGGTATAATAGCATTATTACACCAGTATATCGAGAGAGAGAAAGAAAAGAAATTGAGCAAGTTGGAATGCCTGCTTCTCGCTCAATTTATAGCTGAAATTGGAGTCTCTCGCGCCCCGCGACAGGCCAAGGCTGCCTTGTCGCAGCCCGCGAGGATGTCTAGCTAGGGCATATGTGGCATTACTCATGGGGTAGGTTTGACACGTGGGTGACACGTGGCGTACACGTGTCTCTGGCGCATTTCAGACCTCTCGCACCCCGCGGAGGACTCTTATGAGTTTGTCGCGGCCCGCGAGAAGCATAAAAATCTTTTCTTTTTGATTTTCGTGCTGGTTCTCGTTGTGCAAGTTTGGGGTTTCGATTATGAACTGTTGGGGGACCTTTTTGAGGGTTGTTACAATCATCATCTCCGCCCATTGAAGACTGTTGTATGATCTGCAATTTGTACACTCTTTTGGGTTTTTTTTAGATAGGTTTTTAGATTTGGGGGGTTTTTTGTTTCAGATTGAGGGTTTATGATCTCCAATTTTTATGGTGGTATGTGTATGTAAGTGATTAAGTGTGTGTATATAAGTGATTAGATTACCCACATATGGTGACCAAAACCACCATACTCTGTAATTAAAGTTTGAATGAGATTTTGAGATGATATATGGACTTTTAGGAATTTTTAGTAAATACATTTGTTGTTTTTGTATTTTAAGATAAAAGGAGTTGGATGAAAATGTAAAAAGAAAAGAAAAATGTAGAGTGACAAAAATGCCACTAAGTTAACGTTAGTTTTTTAACGAAGTTAGTGGGTTAGACCAAAATGATAAGAAATGGGAAAACTCAAGGACCTATAGGAGAGAAAAAAACTATTTGGAGTGGTAATTTAGGACAATACTCAGGTACTAAAATGACAATTTACTCCCACCAAAACTTACATTTTGATTGGGCCTAGACAATAGAGCTTGATATTGGACCCGACAATATAATCACTAATTTCCAGACTAGTATTGGGCTGTTGATTGGGCTGACAAAGTGCCGAATACGTCCAGACTCCAACTCTCTTTAAATCTGTTTATAATATACAACTTATACGGCTTATTAAGTTAAACCAGCTTAATTTTTAAGTTTAACCAGCTTAATTTAACAATATGACTATATGAGTGAATAGGTGATTTTGTATTATTAGAAAATAAGTCCAAATCTTAATGTATAATGTATAACACAGTAAGAAAAAAAATCCAAATCTTAATGTATAATGTATAACATCAATAAAAAAATATTACTTGTATGAAAATATAATCAAAAATCTATATATAATCCACTCATGTTTCTTAGGTAAAATCAAGGTTCTCAAAGGATTTGATAGTAAGAAAAAAAGTTATGCTGTTCAAAAAAGAAGTCGTTTAATATATTTTAATTAATTTTATTTTAATTTACTTTTGATTTTAATTTTAATTTAATTTTAGTTTTAGTTTTAGTTTTAATTTTAATTTTAATTTTAATCTTAATCTTAATCTTAATCTTAATCTTAATCTTAATTTAATTTAATTTAATTTAATTTTAATTTTAATTTTAATTTTAATTTTAATTTTAATTTTAATTTTAATTTTAATTTAACTAGTGCTATTAAATCCGTGCGTTGCGTCGGAAACTTTCACGCACGGTGGGTGGGTATTAGTTCGTACTACGTTTAACTACGGTACTGACACTTGTTATAGTAACCAATATAGAAAAAAAATCATGATATGACCAAAAATAGACCAACACATCGGGAACTTGGTCGGCATCGGTTTGTTTTGTTACACCACCTACACTCGTTACAGCAACCAATAAAGAAAAAAATATCTTGATATGACCAAAAAATACCGACACGTGATTTACATCGATAAAAAACCAAACCAAGTTATATAAGATATTTAAAAAAACCACATAACACATATATAAAACCACTAAATAACACATATAAAAAAACCTTTAAAACAAATATAATTATTATTCATTTATTTTCTCTATTAATAGTATACAAAGTATACAATTACTGTTCATTTACTTTCTCTATTAATAGTACTAGTTAAATTTCCGCCCGCGCGTTGCGGTGGGGACCCAATGACTGCAAAACGTGTGTCAGTAACGGCAAGCAGATACCGAATATCAAAACATAAATAAAAATGTCGTGAAAGGATAGTCAATCCGTCCTAAAAAACGATTTTAAATAACCTAATATATAATAATAGGACCCACACGTCATACACGTTGGAAATTCGGTTGTTTTCAGTTCAGTTATTACGGTGCTAACACGTTAAAATATGGATGAGCTCGGTACCGGTAACGGCACCAAAAGTACCGATCCGAAAAATCATCGAAATTAGGTACCGGCACCGAAAATGCTCGGTACAATACGGTATGATATTTGAAGGTAAAAATCAATAAATATAGGTATGGTGCTAGACCGGTGTCGAACCAAAAGTAACGATTCTGAAAACGTCAAAAGGTGGGTAATAAATTGGTATCGAAAATAATTTGGTATAGTAAATTTGGTACCGATACGATACCGGTTTGATTACAGGATTTGATACGATTTGCTCATCAATAATCTAAATATCCAAGTTAATTTTAGATGCTACAATTCATTACGTAAAAAGACAAAAAAATAAAGCAAAATAAGTTGTTTTGTATATAAAACCTCATTCAAACGAAATACAGTTTACTTACTGTGTGTATGAAAAGTAATCTAAACTCTGCAATTACTTGCATTGCTACGTTGCTACAGAATTTGATGAGCTCGGTACCAACCGGTACCGAAAATACCGTTACCGAAATCCCCAAAAGTGGGTACCGGTACCGAATATACCTGGTACGGTACGGCTTGATACGGTCGGTACTGGTACGGCACCGGTATTTGAGGGTAAAACCCGATGAATACCGGTGCTGAACGGATACCGAGAATACACTCAATTTGATAAATTTGATACCGGTACCCGATACTATTTATTCATTTCTATTTTTATTATTATTCATTCATTTCTCTTTTTAATATATAAATAAATTATTACTGTTCATTTACTTGGTTTTTTAATATATAGGTAAATTCTCTATTAATAGTATACAGTATACAATTTACTTTTATTTTATTTTATTTAACTTTAATTTTAATTTTATTTTACATATATACAAAAGTCATTTTATGAATAGTGAAGTATGACTGACTATCTTGTGTTGTGCTTGTGCATGACAACATAAAGTTACTACAAACTTTGAAACTAGTAATGTAAGTAAAATATCAAAATATTTGAAACCATCAGGTTATCAAATAATCACTTCATATTGTTTCTTTTATTTATTTTTTTATTAAATAAATTACTCTATACTTTTCAAAGCTTAGTTAGTTAAAGACTCATTGTCTACTTGATGGTGACGTGTCAAAATCTTTTTCATCTTTTAGTTAAACCAGGTTACATAGTCTGATAAACAACTTTATCACACCTAAAAGGGTGTTCACGGTTGGGTTTAGAACCGTGAAAACCACCCAAATCATTCATTGGTTTGGTTTCACGGTCGTTACTTTCGGTCAGTCGGTTTAAAAAATTTCAAAGCGTAAGGAATGGTTTGGTTTAGTTTATACAAAATACGACCATATAAACCAGACTGGGCCGTTTGATTATATTTTAATGATCTTAAGAATTTTGTATTATATATATTTGGTTACTTGTATTATTCTCGGTTCAAATAAAATTAGACTAAAAATTGAAGTAAACTATTTAATTGAGTTTACCAGAATAGTTGGAATGCCCGCGCGTTGCGGGTGTCCCAACTTATATCAGATTCAATTATAATGTTCATTTCAAATGTTGACGTTAAAGCATCCGGTGTGTTACTTAGACCAGCACCTGCATGCACCAGAGTCGGTGTCACAGCCGCTTGTTTCCTGACCTGCCGCCCTCGGACTAACGTTCGCACCCACACCACTCCTTTCAATGCTCTCAATGTGCATCTTGCCTATACCAAATTCAAATCATATCATAAACAAAATTGTATCTATTACAATAATATTGCGGCGGGGGAGAACAACACTGCTTTTGGTTATGATTATGGCTCAAAACCGAACTGAACCGAACAACTTGTGGACACCTTTCAAATTATTAAACCCAAGATAATGGACATTCGGAATTTTATTTAACTTGGTGATGTGGGATTGACAATTTATCTAACAATTTATGAGAAACGGTCAAGCACACTGAAGTCGACTTGCAAAACTTATAAATAAACTAAACATACAAATCACTTTCTTTGACAGAGAAACCTAAATTTGGCCACAAACAAAGTTTTAGATCTTGTTGCTGGGGGTTGACGCCAGTGGCGGATCCAGGAATTTTTTTCACTGGGTTCACTTTTTTAGATACTCCAATTTCATATGAGTGAACATAAAAAATTTCGGGTCGGTTCGACAGTTCGGATCGGGTAAGGTTCGTCACGTAATAAAAGTACGATACAATAATGAAAAGAAAATCGTCATTAGAAATTTAAAAACACATAATATAAAATACGATAGTCTTTACAAATAGAAAAAAACTACCTAAAGTTGTTGACTGTGGAGGCGATTTGTTTTGTTATAACCCTAAATGGTTTGGTTATTTTCTTTATAAATGGAGTATGTAGTTATGCATAGCTATAAGAAAAAAAAAATTGAACTACCAAAAACCATTTCAGCTGGTTTAACTAGTAATGGCTACCCAACCAACCCGACCAGTTTGGTTTGCCGTTTTATAAAACAGTTGTCAACGGATCGACCTAAAACTTTGTAAAAAATCGATCGACCATTACTCTTCTTGTATTTGCTTTGATGTCACTTCCATCCAAACTTCTTGCCAAACCAAAATCTGAAATTATTGGATTCATATCTTTATCCAATAATATCTTGCTAGCTTTTAAATCTCTATGAATAATTCTTAGCCTTGAGTCCTGGTGAAGATAGAGAAGCCCCCTTCCAATCCCAATTATAATGGTGTAGCGCTTTGACCAGCCCATTAACTTTCTTTTTCCTTCATCTATAAGTCACATTGATGAAAAGTGAATGGTATGTTAATATATTTGAACTTGTGTAAGAAAAACAAATACAAAAATCTAGAGCAAAATGTACCAAACTAGGGGAATACCCGCGCTTCGCAGCGGGTTGACAGAAATTCGGTATGTGTTGTTTCGGCTAATTACAATACTGGTATTCACTATATCAACCGAAAGAAACCCAAAAACATAAACTCAGTAGTGTGCCCAGAATAATATCGACACAAAGTTTTACATCGATTGAATTCTTAGAAAGGCCTACTAGTTCAGATTATATCGATACTAGTGTCGATATTGTTCGGTCGGAATTTGTGTTGTTTGTTAGGGTAACGAAACGGTACCGACACTCGAATAAACACGTTATTTTTATTACAACTCTATTGTCAACAAATTTTATACCGATCTAAAGATAGTCGTGATTCATTTTTTTACTATCTAAATAAAATCAAATTAAATAAATTAAAAACATATACTTTTTAGAGAGTATGAAGCGTTAAAAAAATTAAAGGGATTAAAATGTTAAAATTGTATTGAATAAAAAACAAATTATTTGATAATAATTATAACAATCTATAAATATAAATAATAATAAATATAAATAATATTGAAATAGCATATTATCATAAATTTAATATCATAGTAAAATAACAATTTAAAAAAATAATTTAAGATTATAGTAAAATAACAATCTAAAAAAATAATATTATGGAAAGCCCCCTTCAATTTGGTTACACAAAAAAGAGTCAAAAAGTAAACGTGAGTATTGAACTTCTTATCCACATATTAAGGCTAGAGGGTATGGTGATGGTCCTCCAAGGGAGGATGATCCGCCACGTAGGCGCCACGTCATAGTCCCCCCAAGGATGGTCCATCCCACAAAACTAGAGGGTATGGGAGGATGGTCCATCTCTATGCACTTTGTACAAGTAGTAATGCCTAATGTACAAATCA
Organism: Helianthus tuberosus; assembly: GCA_030545235.1. Lineage (NCBI taxonomy): Eukaryota > Viridiplantae > Streptophyta > Magnoliopsida > Asterales > Asteraceae > Helianthus > Helianthus tuberosus. The sequence goes on from CM060417.1 coordinate 106,931,848, forward strand.
AACACAAACACAAACAAAGGGGGCCCACCAGATTTGCTTCGTCGCCAACGTCCAGATGCTGCTGAGGACGGGACGGGAGGGGGGCGCCGTGGTGTGCCGACGTTGCCGGAGCTCGACGGGGTGGGGGGCGTTCCCCATACCCTACAGCCTAAGGTTAAATGTCAGAACCACTTGAACTACTTTATGTTTCCTTAATATTCTATATTTTATTTTATAGAGTAAACTGCCATTTTGGTCCCTGTGGTTTGGGTACTTTTGCCATTTTAGTCTAAATCTCAAACTTTTTACATCTGGGTCCCTGTAGTTTGCATTTTTTTGCCATTTTAGTCCAAAATCCAAAAGCCCTCTTTTTTTACTGTTGAAAACTGATTATTTTGTCCTTTAGTGCAGGGGCATTTTGGTCCATTTTAATTTATTATAACATTTCAATAATTAATAACATCATCTTCAAGAACATCATCAAACATCATCATCAAAACCCAGAAAATACAGAAAATCAAGAACATCATCTTCAAGAAAATCAAGAACCCAGAAAATCAAGAACATCATCTTCAAGACCATCATCAAAACCCAGACCTCGTTCATCTTCAAACATCATCATCAAAACCCAGAAAATCAAGAACATCATCAAAACCCAGAGATCGTTCATCTTCAAACATCATCATCAAAACCCATAAAATCAAGAACATCATCTTCAAGAACATCTAAAACCCAGAACCACCATCACCACACCGGCAGATCTGAACCACCATCTCTCACGGCGCACCACCACGCCAACATATCTGAAACAAACGGGTGCCCCCCCCCCCTCGTTGATTCGTCATAATAGGCACCATCATCCTCATCCCGTCAATTTTTACCGAAAAAAAAAGAAACCGTTCCAGTCGATTAACAGTTAAATAACAAAATATTAAAAAAAGATCTGGGAGTGGCTTACCGGTTTCTCGTCGGGAACAACGAACACCACCGCCGCCGTTCTTGGCGTTGTCGGAGACGGCACCTTCGTCTGCCGCCGCTGTCGTGCCCATCTCTCTCCTCCGATTACTCTCTCTCCTCTCTGTTTGCGTCGTCGCCGTACGCCACCACCGTGGCGGTGGCGGCCGGCCATTAAACTGCAAGAAACGGGGGGTGTTTGGCCGAGAATCATCACCGGCAGATGCTGTTTGTCGGAGAAAAATAGAGCGAGAGCAGGGGTGAGTGGTGTCGTCACTTACCGGCGAGGACAGGAGTATCGGTGTCCGATCGGACCTCCGGCTTCGGCTGCCGGAGCTGACATCGAAAGGGAGAGACCAAGGGGGTCTGGGTTTTTGACAAGTGAGGAAGATGATGAGGCTCAAGGTCTATGTTTTGTGTGGGTGGATCGAATGAGAGGAGAGAAGTTTATGTTTTTGAAGACATGAGAAGATGATGAAGAGGAGTTAGGTTTTAGAGAGAGTGAGAAGGTGTCAGGTGCTTATGTCTAAACATTTAAATGAATTTACAATAAATGAAATTTAAAAAATGGCCAAAATGCCCCTGCACTAAAGGACAAAATAATCAGTTTTCAACAGTCAAAATAGAGGGTTTTTGGATTTTGGACTAAAATGACAACAAAATGCAAACCACGGGGACCCAGATGTAAAAAGTTTGAGATTTGGACTAAAATTGCAAAAGTGCCCAAACCACAGGGACCAAAATGGCAGTTTACTCTATTTTATATTTATACAAAGTAAGCTGTGAAAAATAAAATAATAATAATAATAATTAAAATGCTAATGGATTAAATGTGGCACCCAAATATTGGCTCCATCATTCAAACTAACCAAGGTATGATGTTACTGTACATCTCCTTTAAAAATGTAAAATGTAAGGATATAGAATAGAATATAAAAGAATTCAAGCTTTTATTGGGCATGTACTCATAGATCAGCATTCTCTCGTCTTCATCAACGCAGCATCCTAAAGGTTTCACAAGATTTCGGTGCTAAAGTTTAGCGATACATTTAACCTCGTTTTGGAACTCGTCTTGTCCTTGTTTTGATTTTCTTGAGTGCTTTTTCACATCAATTTCTTTCCCATCCTCCAAGATTCCCATGAAATAAATATTTTTGCATACTTGAAAAATGTTAATTTGCATACTACAAATTCTGTACCCACAAAATGAAAATTAGCTTCGCGGGACGGTATATTTCCCAATAAATAAGTTACAGTTAAATGGTCAAGTAACATTTGACTTTACTTAATCAATTTCAGATCTGAAAGATGTATGTCTAATCTTGAAAAATATGTAGTGACCCATACATCAAAAACTCATACCATTTATTGTAAGATTGTAGTTTACATTTTAAAAAAGTATTAATTGTGCCTCATACGGGATTCAAACCCGGGTGTCTTGGGGAGAATAACGCAGACATAACCATTGGAGAACCAAGGTTTTTTTGTTTATGGGTTCCCTTTATATTTTACTTATGGGTTCCTTTTCAGTTTATTATATATATTTACACTAAAAATTAAAAACCGAATGGGTTCCTGAGAACCCGTACTTTCTTAATAGGTCCGCCCCTGGTTGACGCAGCCATTGTTGGATCAGATTGAATATAAAAAAAAAAGAATTAGGATTGTTCTTTGTAAGATAGCAAAGAATATCGAAGAAAAGATGATTTCTTTATTCAACCAACTACCCTCTTAAAACACACTTAAAAAGACTAAATGAATGTAAACCAACTTCTTTAAACGCCAACAAATATACATATTCAAAAAAACCAACGAGTTGCTGGGAAATTATAAAGAACAAAGTCTCCAAATATTATAGAGTACGTTCTTTGCAAGGAGCTAAAGGGACCGCATAATTCACCAGAGAACAACAGAAAGAACCAAACCAAAACAACAACCAAACTTAAACAAATGAATAGTCTCAACTAATAATATGAACTATAATTAAGGAGAATGAATCCAGGTATCCTAGGTGATGCGTGTTTTCCCCTTGTTGGCGGACCAAGCAAATTCTTGCATCTTGACCTCACTAACTATTTGTTCAGACGTGTGTCGTTCTTTGTAGAAGACCTAAGCGTTACCTTGAGTTCTTTGGTGGATTGAGACACGTAAACAGATGGTTGGCTAAAATATTTAGCCGATGAAACACCATCCGCTGTAACAGTGGTTTGCAACTTGTGTCTAAGATCATCTGAGGTGGCGAAAAGAACATGGTACTTTCCCAAGGCTTCTAGGATGATGATGAAGGTGGTTACCGATAGCTAGATCATTGGAAAGTGTCGCGAGCGGGCGCACCTCACAACAAAATGAATCATTATGTCTTTCCTTCAAATTAGATGTTTTTTATTTATTTGGAGGGGGCGTTTGTTAAACTAACTGTTATGGGCCATTTTCTGAACATATATCCTGACTAATATTCTGCTTTTGATTGTTTATTTGTGATCGGGATACCGGGTCAGGATATTGGTAACATCCTGGTGCGATGTCCTGGTATTAACTGAATTAACCACGTGCAGATTAGAAGGTGCGGGTCCCTAACGGTCAAGTGGACCTCTTCTCCTTAAGACTCGGGCAAACCAGTTATGTGAGAGACGTTGAACCCGGAAGAAGTGGACTACAACGTTCACTTGAGGAATATTTGAAGATTCCCGGTTTAATAGGGTAGTTAGTTGATTTCGTTTAACTACAAATAGATTGATTGGATCGGTTAAGTCACACACACTCTCTTTCGCACACTTTACTCTCTAGCTACTAGCAATCACTACACACAAACACTTGTACTCAAATTACATTGTAACACCTAGACGATCCGCATCATATCCTGCACTGTATCCTGATATTTGAAGCAATAGAAGAACAAGGCAGCTGCGATTGTCAGCTCCCAAGGTTTTGTGACGGCGATCTAGATTGATCAAGGGCTTTCCTCGTACATCTCGTGTCACCCTTTACATTTTTGCTCATTGTTTGATCATTGATACACAAACACTTGTACTCAAATTACATTGTAACACCTAGACGATCCGCATCATATCCTGCACTGTATCCTGATATTTAAAGCAATAGAAGAACAAGGCAGCTGCGATTGTCAGCTCCTGAGGTTTTGTGCCGGCGATCTAGATTGATCAAGGGCTTTCCTCGTACATCTCGTGTCACCCTTTACATTTTTGCTCATTGTTTGATCATTGATACAGCTCTATATCCTGAGCCGTATCCTGAAACTGTTTTTGCAAATAACTTGATTAACATATTTTCGACACACATTTCTAGCACACTACCTCACTTAACTAATTTGATCACTTAATTGCTTCGGTAATTTTTTACCAAAACAATTTGGCGCCCACCGTGGGCCAAGTGGTGCTACCTCTATTAAAAACTTTTGCAAAATCGTTACTTGGTTTTCTATTTTTGAAACTTTTTGCCACACTATTTTCAATGGCCTCAAGATCAAACATGAGCTCGTCCACCATGTCTGCTACGACCTCTGCAACAGTTGGTTCGGTGCTTCCACCACCTCCTCCGAGAATGCAAGCCTCTTCGCAAGGAACCGAGACTCATGTGGCTCGGGATGTTATCCCTGCTCGCAATGTCCAGGGATCCGGTCCTGTTTTAGCTTCTAACGAAGAGATTCTAAATTTGTTTGGTAGTGTACAGGAACAGATGAGACAGCAGCAGGAAACTAATCAGATGCTGATGAGAGAGATACAACTCTTGAAGTCTGGTCCGAGTCGGCCTGCTGAGAATACCGTCACCCCCTTGCAACCCAGGGCTTTGAACTTCAGTTCTGTAGTCTACACTGAGGATAACCGGGGGAATATTGTGCCTAGCCATTCCCAGAATCATACTCCTGAGATACCTTCTTCAGTAAGGGTATCAACTGTGAGAAGCTCAGGATATGCTTCAGGATATGGCCAGTACCCCCAAGCTGGTAATGTATCTAATGATAATAATACTCTTGCTACTAATGGTGTTGGATCTTTGCAGGATGCAGGTATGACATCAGCATTTTCCAGGGAGCTTCAAAAACTGAAGGACATGATAGCCAGTGTGTCTGGGGTGGTTCAGCCAATTCCTGAAGTATCCCAGGATAGCCACAGGATATCCCGGTTTGCATATCCTATTTGTGATGCTGAAATCCCAAAAAGATTTCAAACCCCCAACATGAAGCTCTATGACGGAACTACGGACCCTGAGGAGCATATTGCCTAGTATAGGGAAAGGATGGAAATCAACCCTATCCCTCCAGACCTCAAAGAAGCATGCTTGTGCAAGGGTTTCGGTTCTACCTTAACAAGATCAGCCCTAAAATGGCTGTTAAACGTTCCTCCTCACTCAATTACTTCTTTTGCTCATTTAGTTAATTTATTTAATAGTCAATTTTCTTGCAGCTGGAGTTTTGAGAAACTAACCAGTGATCTTTACAGGATAACTCAAGGGCCTCAGGAATCCTTGAGGGATTATGTGAACAAGTTTAGTCGGGAATCCTTAGATATCCCACATCTTGATGTTGCAACAGCTGTGCAAGCCTTCAAGATGGGGTTGCAAAAGGATTCTCAATTTTATCAGGATCTTGTAATGAATCCCTGCATAAATCTCGACGAAGCTCGTAACAGGGCTTTAAGATACATTCGGCTAGAGGATGATAAAAAGATGCAAGAGAGAATGAATTCGTCTACAACCTATGAGTCAACCAACAGGAAATCAGAATCCTCGTATAAACCATACCGTTCTAAACCGTATGGCAGAAATGATGGCAAAAAAGTGAATGTTGTTGAAGACGAGGATCCTGAGGAGTATCCTGAGTTGTCTGAATATTGTTTTTCTGTTAACATACCTGAACTAATGTATGCTATGCAGGGTTTAGGAGACAAAGCAAGGTGGCCCCGAAAGAATCAACAAAGGCTGATTGGAAGGACAAGTCCAAATGGTGTGCCTTCCATGAGGATTTCGGGCATATTACTGAAGATTGTATCGCTTTGAGAAAGGAAATAAGCTATCTCTTGAGTAAGGAATATTTGAAGGACCTCTTGGGAAGGAAGAAGAATAAGGGCCAGGATCCTGAGAAGGATCCTGAGCAGCGTCACCTCCTGCAGATGCAAAAATAATTAACTTCATTTCAGGAGGATCCGACATTTGCGGCACATCGTATTCTGCAGCAAAAAGACACGCGAAGGAAGCTAAGGCAGAGAGGGGAGATAAGCCAACGAGAGTGTCAACCCTCACGACTGACAAAGTCATCACCTTCGACAATGATGACAGGGATACTGTCCAGGATCCCCATCATGATGCTTTAGTAATAACCTTATATGTTGCTAACCATTTTGTACGCAGGATATTGGTGGATAATGGCAACTCAGTCAACAAAATTCAGCTGGAAACATTGAAGAGGATGAATGTATCCCCAATGGATATCACTTCAAAGTCCACTGTGCTCGTTGGTTTCAGCGGAGAAGCTAGGAATACCGTGGGAGAAATAAAGTTGCCCGTGTATATTCAAGGGGTTAACTCAATGCAGCGCTTTTGTGTCATGGACTCTCTATCCTGCTATAATATTATACTAGGTAGGCCTTGGATCCATGATATGAAAGTTGTTCCGTCAACCTACAATCAATGTATCAAGATCCCTTGTTAGTGCATGCGTTTGTCGACTTCGTCTTGTATCGAGTCTTGTTAGAATTGGCACTTTCAAAGGGTTTAGTTTGAAGGGTTTAGTTTGAAGGGTTCCGTTTGAAGAGTGTCATGCCACTTTCAAACGGAATAGCTCTTCTCTATAAATACCTCATGTGTCATTTCATTTGTAACTTTCCGGTCACAGCAATGAAGTGCTGCTGAAGTGTTGTCAGGTTGTACATTGTTATCAAATCAATCATACAACATTTAAAGTGTAAATCTAGCTGAATTGAACTCTACACGTCTGTTTCCGCCTTTCGTGTTGAGATAAACTCTTCTGATCGATTCGTTCGGGTCTGAAAACGATCCTGCAAGTGGTATCAGAGCTCAGGAGGAAGAGTTCATACCAATTCAGTTGTTTTTTTCTAACTTCTACACCTTCTTTTCAAAATTAAACAAGTTTCCACGGTTAAAAACTTCTGAGTTTCACATATCATATGCGAAATGTTGGTTTAACAAACCCTTAAAAGTTTCAGAACTAAAATCGATCATTTGCTTGACCAATTGGACCAAAATCTGAGCGAAAGTATGATGTCACCATGATTTCGTTTGAGAATCTCGTTTGAAAGCAGCTACATTCCGTTTGAAATCGGGTATCCCGTTTGAAATTGCATGGTGATTACGTTTGAAACATGTGTTCCGTTTGAAACATTGGGTTGATTCTGTTTGAGGAATGTATTCCGTTTGAAAATATTGTTTGAAAGCAGCCATCTCGTTTGAATTAGTTATCTCGTTTGAGGATTACGTTTGAAGCTAGCTGTCTCGTTTGAAATTGATGTTTCTGTTTGAAAGTGGTTCAGTAGTTCACATGATACTTGTCTTGATCTGATCAATTATCATAGCCCATTCACGTTTTGTCGGTTGTTTCATTCATCGGCCCAATATATTTTAAGGAGTGTCAGCCATGTTAGTCAAAGTTGCATGTGAGTTGGTCAGTTTGCATGTGATTGCTGATAAGCTCAAAGTCTCAGTTATATCATTTTGTCTATAGGTGGTCGGTCACTTACATCTTGGTCCAAGTGTTTAAACATCAGAATTGTCGGCAAGAGTTGTTCCAACCCATGTGATTCATAGTTGAGGCCCAATCAGATTTTATATTCATAAAGTTATCGAGCATTTCAAGTGTGTTTTTAATCTGATCCATATTAGAAGTCAGCCTAAGTAATATATTCTCGGCCCATGTGACTTGGATTAGTGAAATAAACAAAGTTAAGTTCGGCCCAGTTGAATCAATTATTTTTTCGGCACATTCAAATCAGATCACATGGTTGTTTGCAAAGTCATTTGAAAGGGTCAAGGTCATGTGGTTTAGCAAGGTCATTGGAAAAGGTCGTTTGATTTTGATCCAGGTCATAGCAGTCCGCACAGTTTGTCAATCTTCAGTCCGCACAAAATATTCATCAGTTTGAGTATTAGTTTGATTCAGTTAATTGATAAGTCTTTAAACTGATTGTGTTTTTTGTTTGTTTGTGTGTTTGTCAGTGATACAGGTGTTTTACAAGGTGAACCAGTTAGTTTAAAAGCTTGTTTGAGAAATTCTTTGATACCGAAACATGGATTCTGAATTCTACAACGCATTTGCTTCAACCCCGATTACTCCGACTACCATTGCTCAGAACATGAACTCAGAAAATGAGACTGGAACTACACAAAAACCCCCGAAACTTATGGGAATTGAAGAGTATCATGGATGGAAAAATTGTTTTGAGAATTGGGTTCAGGCAAACCATCTAAGAGCTTGGGAAAGTATTGAAACAGCATACATCAGACCACAGACTGCTATGAATGTTGATAAAATTATCTCAGAGTTTTCAGACCAAGAGAGATAGAGTTATAAAGGAGAGAAAATGATGATAAGTCTGTTGCAGCAAGCTATCAAAGAGGATATATTTGTTTTGCTCCAGCATGATGGAAATGCATATTCGATCTGGAAAGCTCTTGAGAAGAAATTTGAAGGAAGTACAGAGATGTTACAGAGTAAAGCAGCGTTACTAAAAAAGGAGTTTGAGTTGTTTACTAGCATGCCTGGTGAAACTACAAAGACTCTCATTGAGAGATACTGCCATCTTGTGCGCACCATGTCTCAGTTGAAGATTACTAAAACTCCAGCAGAATGGGTTGAAAAACTTGCTGATGCTTTACCACAAAAGGAATGGGGTACATATCTCATGATTCTGAAGAATTCTGGACAGTTTAGCAGATTGTCGATTGGTCAGTTTATTGAAAAACTGGAGGCACGGGATCTTGAACAGCAGAAAATTGCAAGAATGAACAGTTCAAGCCATCAACAAGACATCAAACTGTACTACAAGGGAAATGTTCAAACTGCTGAAGCAAGTCCAAAGATCCAAACTGCATTTAGTGCAGGAAATCAATCTGGAATAGGCATTCAAAGTTCAGTTAACACTAGTGGATTTTCAAGTGTTAATCCTCCAAGTGTTCAAAGTGCGAGTGTTGGTAATGGGCATATGATTCAGTGCAATGTGGCATTGCATCTTCAAAATGGTCAAAACTTTTCTGAAGAAGTTGTGAAAAATCATATGGGCCTATTGGTTACTGCTTTGGAATCTTATGAAGGTTTGATAGCCGGAAAGATTGGTAACCCAATGCTAACAAAGGAAGATTATGACCAAATAGATGCAGAAGAGTTGGAACTTATGGATATAAAATGGGCTTTGGCGAGTGTTCTAAGAAGAGCTGAAAAGTTTAAAATGATTACAGGACGAAATAACTTTTTGGATGCTCATCTTTCAGCTTTAGGTTTTGATAAATCTAAAGTTACTTGTTTTAAATGCAGGGAGAAAGGTCATTTCAAAAGAGAGTGCAAGAACTGTAGGATCGTGAAACGACCTAACGAGTCGATCAGAAGAGTGCTCAGACAGAATCAGAGGCGGAATTCATTGATTCGGTCTTCGTTTAGCTTGGATTCACTATTAATTGTCTCGTATATTGATTTCTGAACAATTTACAAGCTTGAGACACTTCGACAGCACCTCGGTGTCGGAAATCAGAAAGTTACAAATGATGACAGTTTGAAGCCTATTTATAGGGAGGACCCCTGACCGTTTGAAGATGGCATGACATGCTTCAAACGATCACCCCTTCAAACCGTGACCCTCTCAAACGGTTACATACTCAAACATGACCTCTTCAAATGGTCAACATACAATTCTATTTACATGTAATATAATTTGTCTTTTTGTGTAGATCTTTCATATGATGCAAGAGATGATGTCACTATTGTGATGTCATCTTTAAACATGATGACATCATGCTTGATCAACTTCGCAACGAACCCGAGACTTGACATAAGACGAAGACGACAGATGAATGCAACAACAGACTCCCCCTCAGATGTTGACGAGTCTTAAGTGTCGAGTCTTCGCATCCTCAGTCTTTATCAGTCTCTTTTCATTCTTAGCATATACCAGGATCTTCTCTTTGGCTCTAACCTCGTCAGACTCCCCCTCTCATCATGATGGGATCGCTGTCTGGAATTAGCTATCACCTTGAGATCAATCCCTGGCTTTATCTCTGATCAGCTCATTTCCTGCACACATTTTCTCATCACAACATAAGTTTTTACTTAAAACCATAAGAAAAACTTACTGGAAATAGTTATATCAAGTTCAAATTAATGACCTTGATTAACTAATCAAACTTTTCTTTTACAAAATCAGTTTCTTCTTTTAAACTCACACTCCCAAACCAGTTCATCATGTTCAGCACTTGAAATTTCGAAACTCAGCTCTTCAACATCTGTTGTCAAAAATCTTTTTGAATTTTCAAAATTTATGCTAAAACACTCCGAAAATCTTTTTGAATTTTAGAAATAAAAGAATGCAATAAAGAAATATTTACAAACAATATTTTTGTGAGCTTGCGTAAGAGGATCATATCAGTTTTTGAGACACATCACAAGCACCGTTAAGCTTTAAACATTTTAAGCTCTAAACGATTCACGTTGATTGATGATATTGTTGTCCACTTAAACTCAATCTAAAAACTTTCGAAATGCTTACCGATACGTTAAGGTATATTAATTTTGCACTAAGTTCTTATGGACCCCACAATCTCAGCATATCCCCTCATCATGCAATACACTGACTCAAGTAATGCCTTTAAACTTTTATCAACTGTGATTTGTGCGAAAACAAAGCAGAATGTTTAAACATTAACAATCAGGTCGATACTTCCGTATACGCAGAGAAAGTCCAATGTTTAAACAAAATAAGAAAAATAAAACAAGTTGAAGTTGCTTAGGCTTTAACCACCAGGTCGATACTTCCGTATACGCAGAGGAGGTCCAAAGCTTAAACGAAACACCAAAGAAAATAAAGCAGAACGTTTAGGCAACAACATCCAGGTCGATACTCACGTATACGCAGAGGATGTCCGATGCTTAAACAAAATAAAGAAATAAAACAAGTTTAAATCTTTGCAAAATAAAATGCACAATCAGAGCGACTTTTCAGCAAAGTTGTGAAAGTTCACAAACTTAACCAGTTTTATGTCTTTCGACAATCAGCGATTACTGAGTAGGCACACAATCAAGAAGGACAAAACTAAGTACTATGCTTTCGACCATGTTTCCCACTAGAACTAGGCTTTTTCATTTAAGTTTGTATCGTTATCGCAAATCTACTAATCTAGCTGAGCCTATCGTCACATCTTTAGTGAGATCGCTTATCACATTTTATCTCTCCATTTCTTTAGCATGCTGTGACAGTCCAACTGATCTACTATCATTTCCTCTTTTTGACAACAAAACTCATTTTTTGCATTTTTCAATGTTTTTGACATTTTCAAATTTTCTAATTTTTTTAAAATTTTTACTCCCCCTAAAATCAAAATATGTCTCAATTTTGATTTTCTGGGAAAATTTGAAAATAAGCTGTACAAGAAATGTGACAACATGATGAGAATTACTTCAATTCGCCATCCACTTGGCTTGAACAATCAGAATTCCCCTGACAACAAAACATTTTCCCATGGTGATTTCAAAACACTTAAGTTTATTTTAATCAAAATGGTTTTTCCGGAAAATTAGTTTTGTAAGTCATTTCTCAAACATGGGGTTTCATCACCTTGTTCTTTCAACCATTTGTAAAAACTAACATTTGTAAGATCAATTCACAAACATCACTTGTAGAAAATCAAGTACAATTTAATGTCCCTGATTTACCACTTTTAAACCGAAATATCACCGAAGTGAATTTCTCAAGAAATATGCCGATTCATGTTCCACGCTTACCAACCTGGGAACTCCGGCAAGTCAGGTTTTTCATTTAAACAGATTCACCCAAGCCTGACGGTCCTTGGGTGATTTTGAGTTCTTGTTCAACAATGGTGGAGAATTTGCATCATCCATTGTTAGACCAGAATTCTCAACTTTTACCTCAACACACGGCTCTTCTGGCTTTACCACACCAGATTCATTGCCTGATCGTGGCTTGTCTGACTTTAACAAGTCAGATTCATTGCCAACAACTGGCTCCTTTGTTTCCGGAGAGACAAATTCATCACCAGGAAGTGAATTCTCCACTTTATTTTTCTTCTTTTCTGTCCTCAGATTTGTATCTGATGAATTCGTTTTGCTAGATTTGTCGTTCTTTGGAGAGCAAAATGATTTATCAGAACTTTTATCTGTTTTACCAGTTGTATCCGAGGACAAAATTCTTTCGAGATACTCTCTCGCCTTCTTCCTCTTCTTCCTCAGTCTGTCTTTCTGGCCCTGTGAAAGCTTCACTTTCTTTTCTTGAACTTTAGGTTCTTGAACCTTCTGTTCTTTGGGCTTGACATTGACTGGTTTCTTCACCTGCTTCTGAGATTCAGCCCTCGATCTTTCATTCGATCTCCTTAGGCAATCTCTGGCAATGTGACCTTTGATATGGCAGTTATAGCATCTCCTCGTCTCATAACTCCAACTCTGGCAGTTAACAGCAATGTGTCCTTGATAACCGCATCTGTAACACACTCTGTTATCGTACCAATCACCATTTTTAGTCCAAACATTTAGATCAAAGCACTGTTTGGCTTGGTGATAATCTTTACTCCTCCTGAAAGCTGGATTTGGCCTTTGAGCTCTGTGGTCCGATCTGCACCACTCATTACCAACAATTTTTAAATTTTCATTTTTTACTTTTTGTAATTTTTGATTGCGATTGGATGATTGATCTGATGAACTTTTATTTTCTTTTTGAACATTTTTCAAAATTTTCTCTTTTTGTTTTTGTTCCACTTTCTTCTTCAAAGGTTTTTGTTTAGAACATTCTCCCTTTTCAGTTGATTGTGGAACAGTTTCTTGAAACTTTTCTTTTAACTTCAAAAATAAATTCTTTTTCTTCATTTTTTCATTTTCATCATCAGATTTCTCATCACAATCTCTAACTTTGACTTTGTCAAAGTTTGTGACATTGTCACTTATTGGAACTGAATTAATAGGTTTTGGACAAGGAATAGTTGAAGTATTCACAAACACCTTCAACTTTTCTTCCCATTCCTTGATTTTCTTTTGAGCACACTCTGCTTCCTTTTCAAGTCGAATAATCTTTTCAAGATGAGAATTGATTGCAATTTGTTTTTCAAGATTGTTTTTACCAAACAAATCTTTCTCATCTTCTAAAATTTTTATTTGACTTTGAAAATCTTTCTCAATTTTTACTTTTTCATTTTCAAAATCTTTTTCGTTTTCTTTCAAAATTTTGTTTTCTAATGTCAAACTGTCCAAATCATTTAACAGTTTGACATTTTCAGATTTCAATTTCTCATAATTTTCTTGTAAAACAAGAATCTGTTTATCATCAAGTTGCTTCTCATCTTTCAATTTCTTGATTTCCAATGTCAAACTTTCCGCATCTTTCAAGAGTTTGCCATTGTCAGCTTCAAGTTTATCACATTTAGAACACACTGATTCAGAACCAGATTCTTCTTTCACAGATTCTTCATTCTTTGGAATATCCTTTGTTTCCATCTTGTATGTTCCTGCACAAAAGAGTTTAACGAAATCAAAAGGATTCATACTTTCATCAATATAACATTTCCTTTTAATATCATATTTCAGAATACTCTTTGTTGCAAGACACACACGAATTCTTTTATCAATTTCAGTAATTACATCCAATTCCAATTTTTGTAAATTCTTTTCCATTTCGTTCAAAAATTCCTTCTTTTTCTTATATTCCTTACGAAACTCTGCATTAACCTCATTTAAGAACTGTTTTGGATAAAGTTCTTGAAAAAAATCTTTCCTTTTTAGCTCAACCAAGAATTCATCCCATTTAGCAGGTAATGCATTTGCCAATTTCGATATCTGTTCATCATTTGATATTCTAATATCATTTTTCCTCAAATTGTCTATTAAAATTTTAAACCGTATTTCCAACTCATCCAACGTTTCATCCTTTTGACACATGAAATGTTCAAAACTTTTAACCCAAATGTCCACACTTACATTTCTATAACTGCTATCCATAGTTCTCATATACCAACGATTTAAATTTTCAAGATAATCATTTTCTTTTTCATCAAACATCATTACCATATTTCAAACACAACTTGTTCAAACACCTTGTGCAAACTAGTAACACTTTCAAACAACTTGTTAACCTTCAAACAACCTAAATACCTCGTGTGAACTGTTTGTTCAAAATTTCAAACATACACCCATTTAGTAAATGTTTTAAAGTTCAATATCACGTGAAAAGATTAGAAAAAAAGCTGACAAATTCTTTTCACATTATCGATAAAAATCACATGCTTAGATTGTCGACAACTTTATCACTTTTCAATTCACATGCACTCTCGATATTATCACAAGCAATCTGCCAATATACCACTAAGCCAAACAATTTCAATTAAGACTTAAATCTGATTGGACCGCAAAAGTATATGGTAGACAACAACTTTAGCAATTGAAAAACGATTGGGCCGCAAGTCTTGATCAAAGTGATATACACATGCAGCAAGAAGCAAGTGGAGCAAAGAATCCTTTTGGAAAAGATGATTACTATAGAAAGTCTATATATCAACAAATCATTGTTCAACCACATCAACAAAAGGATTCACAAACAGCTCATGGAAAAATGATCGAAGATGCAAACAGGAAAGCTTACTATGGCATCATTGATCAAGATGACGAGAAAGTGGCTGAAGGTTTTAGCTGGGATAAGTACATTCCAGCTGATCCTAATGTTAAAGCTTTTATTGCTCAGATTGTTCAAAAGCCAGAGTTGATAAAGGAATGGATGGCTGTATTATCTGATGATGAAGAGAAAGATGAAGAATCTGTTTCATCTGAAAACAGTTCAATAGATAACAGTGATGATGAAGAGCTTGAACAGATAAACCTTGGAAAAACAGATTTATCTTCTAACAGATTTGAATTTTATTTTGCAGATAAATTGAAGAAACTCAAAGAGAGAAAAGCTGCAAAAGAATTGAAGGAAGTCAAAGTGATCGAGAAGATAGTGGAAGTGGAAAAGGTAGTTGAAGTTGAGAAGATTGTAGAGGTAGAAAAGATTGTTGAAGTCACAAAACCATGTCTTACATATTCAGTATCTTGCAAACAATGTGAGGAAAAAAAATGAGAGGTTTAGTGAATCAGAGAAGATGAAAGAAAAGTTGTTGTTTGATGTGAAAAATTTGAAAGAATCATACGATGTATTAAACAGAACAGTGAATAGTTTGCAGAAAACTAATTCAGAAAGAGAAGCTGCTTTGAAGATGTTGAATGCAACAATGATGTCGAAGCAGAAAGAGATAAATTTTTACATCGAAGAATGTGCTAAATGGAAGCAAGAGTTGGATGGTGAAAAAGTTGAAAATGAAAGAATCAGAAGATTACTAAGAAGTTATACAAGTTCTGATTACTTAATTGACCGAATTTATCCAACTGTTGCAGGTTTTGAAGTGTTTAAAGACGAACAGCCAAAGAAGAAAAAGGATACTGGTAAGAAACAAAGTGTTTGTTATAACAAGTGTCTGCCTCCAATTTGGGAAGGGTATTCGTCTAGAAAACCGAATGAGGAACAAGTAAAAAAGGCGGTCAATATAAAGTTAGAGTCCGAGTTAACCGATGTATTACCAGACAACATTGACATCACATTCACAGCGTCCGACACAGATCATGAGTCCGAATTAATTAAAAGAATGGTCGATCAGGTGTTGGATAAGGATGAGGAGTCAGAGTCAAAGTCCGAGTCCGAAAGTTCGTGTTTGTCAGTCGAGAGTTCGAGTTCGTCTGGAAAAAGTTCAAAATCGTCGGGAAAACGGGTTTATAGTAAAGACTTTTTGTTGTCAAAATCTAATTTGAATGACGAAACATTTGAAGTTGCCTATACTTTGAGTGATTCTGACAAATTATATTTTGATAAAGAGTTTCCAATAAGAAGTGTTCGTTTTGACATGATCAAAAAGGTTTTCAAAATGACAGAAATTAATATTTCTGAAATAAAAGATTTAAATCTTACTGGAAAACCTAAGAAATACACTTCAAGAGTTCAACAGCGTTTAAACAAGAAAAAGAATTACGGTTTCGGTTCTGGTTGTCAAAAGAAACCAAACCGTAATGGTAATTTCAAAAGAAAAGGTTTAGGTTTTATACCACCAGAAAATTATAAAAATGAGAAAATTTCTAAAAATACAAAATTTGTTTCAGGTCCGTCTGCTGAAGAAGAAAAGAAGAACTCATTTTGGAGACAAACAAATCAAGAATTTTTTGCTGAAAAGAAGATTGAAGCTCATCAGAGGAGAGAGACTAGAACCTGTTTTAGATGCAATGAAGTTGGTCACATTGCATGGAACTGTTCCAGAGCAACTAAAACAAAACAGGGAGTCTCAGAAAAACTGAAAGAAGTTGTTGTTGATAAAACCGAATCACCAACCGAGAAATTTAAAGTGTTTAAAACTTCTACATATGAAGTTGGTGAATGTTAAAAAAGGTTTTACAGAAGAAGTGTGAAGTTTAACAACCAAAAGTGGGTTGTTAAGAAATCAGATGCAAAATATGGTGATGAATCTGATTCCATAAAATCAGAGGAGCCACATGTTGTTAAAAAAAGTGAAAAATCAGTTCCTCAAATGGATGATGATAACTTTCCACCATTGAGAACTGAGAATTTTAAACGAAAATTTGGGAAAATTGAGATCACGAATCAATTTTATTCTAAAAAGGATGAATTTGATGTTGAGAAGGAGTTTAATGGAAATGTAAAGAATTTTTTTGGAAAGATGATCGATAGGAAGGTTAAAGGGGTAAAAGATTTTTATGCTACCAAGAAAGCTACATACACCCCGACTAAAGATGAATTGGTATCACCCAAGGCTGGTCAGGCTTGGGTGGGCATTTTCTTTGCTTGAAAAACCTGACTTGCCGGAGATCCCAAGTTTGTAATCGTGGATCAGGAATCGGCATCTTTCTTGATATTTGAGTTTGTGAATGAATCTTATAATAGTTAAATTTTTACAGGATAAGTGTGACTATGCTGGAGCTTCCAGGTTGGTAAGTGCGAAGCAGGAATCGGCATTTTGATTGTTAAAATGGTTTGTGTAGATGATTTATTCTCACATGTGATTAAATGTTTTGGATATACTTACAAGTGGTAAGAGGTTGATTCTGACAAAGTGATTACTCAAGGTCATTAGTTTGAACTTGATGTAATCCTCATACAAGTGATTGAATGGACAATATGATGAACCAAACCCCTAACCTACAAGTGGTAAAATTAACAAAAATTATTTTCCGGAAAAATCATTTTGATTAAAACAAACTTAAGTGTTTTGAAATCATAATGAGAAAATAGTTTTGTGAAAGAGGGAGTTCTGATTGTTTATGCCTAGTGGATGGCGAATTGATGCGATTTGATATCGGTTGTCAATTTTCTTGTATAGTTTGTTTTCAAATTTCCTTAAATGTGTTTGCATTTTAGGGGGAGTAAAAATTTCAGAAAATCCAAAAACATTTGAAAATTTGAAAAAGACAAAAACATGATAAAATCAAAAATGAGTTTTTGTGTCAAAGAAGAGGAAATGATAGTACATTAGTAGACAGTTACAGTATGCTAAAGAATTGTATTGTTTAAATAGTGTTAAACGGTCTCACTGATGATATGCCGATAGGTTTTTACACACTTAGTAAGCTTTTTCGGGATATAAACTTAAATTCAAACTTGCTTATTTCGTGGGGAACACTACTTGGATATATAGGTAACCCCTGAAATATCGTTTGAAAGGTCCCTCTTTCTGAGATACTAGGTCTTTATACTCAGTGATATCTGGGGTATTATCCCGGGACTTCTGCTGAATGGAAATTCTGACCTAGTCCCCGTATAATACTTTCTGCAAATGCTTTGAAATATATGCTCGACCTCAGCAAATTGATGAAACAATAAAATTGATAATCATTGCTGTTGAAGAAAAGATCCTCTAAAGGGGACACACCAAAAGTCGAAGCCGTCATCTCTCTGCGTATACGGAAGTATCAACCTGAGCTCTCACGGCCCTTGCAATTTAACCCCTTACATATATCATCTGTGGTATACTCACCTGTAAGACTGAATATTGGGATCTGGATACGGGAGTATATTTAAGAGGTGGGACACATGAATGAGTTTAAGTTCTTAAAACACCTAACTCATATCCTGAATCAGTTGAAATTTGTGTGAGAATTTAAGTGGATCAGTATATCGGCAATCTAAGTGAATTGTTTAATTCTTAATGTGTAACTAAGCTCAACGGTACTTGTGACTTGTCAAAAACTGATATGATACTCTTGCACAAACTCACAAAAAATAATGTCTGTAAATATTTCTTTATTACATTTCATTTCATTCAAAAATCCAAAAAGATTTTAGTGTGTTTTAGCATAATTTTTGAAAAATCCAAAATGATTTTCGACAACTGATGTTAGAGAGCTGATTTTCAAAATTCCAAGTGCTAGACATGATGAACAAATGGTTTGGGAGAATGTGTTTTGAAAAGAAAAATGATTAATTTTTGCAAATGGTTCATCAGAATTTATCATTGATAAATCATTCTGGTTTAATTTGAGAGAGAATCTGGATTGATAAATTTGTAAAATGTTAAATTTGTGAAATTTACTTCTGGGTTAAGAATGTGCAGGTGTAGCCAGGTTTAGATCTTGAACCTGAAGATAGAGTGCCAGGTTCCGATACCTGAGGACTATGTGATTTCAACAAGCTAGACTGCGATCCCAGCATAACGAAAGGGGGAGTCTGAAGACACCTGTGGAAAGAGCTAAGAGCTAGGTTGTAATTCTGGAAGAAAGAGAAGAAAGAGATAAAGTTTGAGGATGCTTACACGTTCAGACTGATAAAGACTGAAGACGTTGAAGACTCGACACTTTAAGACTCGTCAACATTCGAGGGGGAGTCTGTTAGTGCATGCGTCTGTCGACTTCGTCTTGTATCGAGTCTTGTTAGAATTGGCACTTTCAAAGGGTTTAGTTTGAAGGGTTTAGTTTGAAGGGTTCCGTTTGAAGAGTGTCATGCCACTTTCAAACGGAATAGCTCTTCTCTATAAATACCTCATGTGTCATTTCATTTGTAACTTTCTGGTCAGAGCAACGAAGTGCTGCCGAAGTGTTGTCAGGTTGTAAATTGTTATCAAATCAATCATACAACAGTTTAAAGTGTAAATCTAGCTGAATTGAACTCTACACGTCTGTTTCCGCCTTTCGTGTTGAGATAAGCTGTCACACCCTGGCTTTGCGGAAGCGTGGTTATTTTGGTGTGACTTCTTAATACCATAGCTTAACCATAACAAAGCTATATGAAATAAAACCATGCAAGATCATCCATTTAATTAAGTTTTAAAACCAAATACAACCACATTGTCTTAACGGAAACACATCCTAACGACATAAACATTGTTCAACAAACATAGCATAATGTAAAGATAGTTTAAGGACTGTGACTTGTCCAGGAAAGAGTCACATTCCCCAAACCCGGATGACCTCGTAACTAGTGCAGCGGGAAAACGTGTTATACCGCGCCAGATCCTTTAATTCCCTGAAATACATGTAAGTTGAAAAATCAACAATAATGTTGAGCGAGTTCATGTGTAAGTGAGTAAATAAACCTTTGTGAGTATAAAAATAGTCTTGGTATGTAGCAAATAAGGGAATTGAGATCACCAATGGTTTGCAAGGCCACTGATATATGTGAAGTGCAAGTAGGGAGACTCAAACCTAGCAGATTTCGCCACGGCATTAGTATGTGGACAAAGTCACCCCGAGGTCCGTTTCTAGTTTGGCCTGGGGCTGGGCTCGCTACACCCAGATAGATCTACCGCTCCTGTCCCTCGGTCCTGCCATGAGGACTAATGGCCTCATATTGCTCCTACCCACTCACATGATCTAAGTAGTAAACCTCCTTACGCTAACCATACCATGTATAAAGTACTTGTAATCAAAGTAACATGTATTTCACCCCCGCACTTAAGAAAACTGAAAACAGTTAGAGAAAAGGGGGACATGAACTCACAGTGGTGCGTCTCTACCAAGTATGCCTCCAAATCAATCTACTAGTTTTAAACACTATTTCACAAGTAAAATCGCTTTTACACAAGTTCATGATTCGTGTGTGGTAGAGTTTCATCCTTTAACCCTTGTTACTTCCAAAACAACCTTATGTCATGATCCAAGGTCATGTCCGAGCTACCACAACATAGATCGGGTCCAAATAATCACACAAATCAAATACTACATGATTTACACAACATATGAGCTTTTAACCAACATTTTTAGTGTTTTAAGTAGACTTTTATGCTTCATCTTGTATGATTACGAGTTTTAACCATTACAAATCGTATTAACCACTTCAAAATAGTTCGAGAAGGTGATTCAAGCAACTTACTACTAGCTCGAGGCTAGGGAAGAATCTAAGCGAAAAACGCGTGGATAAAAGCAGTGTAGTGAGGTCCTTCGCCTTCCGATTGCACCAAGGTTCCTTATACGCGATCCTTAACACTTGTATGAACTTGGAATTGCTTGAACTAAACTCGAAAATGGATGGATGTTGAGAGGGGTGTTCGGCCGTGAGTTCTTGAGAGAGAGAGAGAGTTGTTTTGTGGTGAAATGTGATGAATGATCCTGTGGGTTAATGAGTTTACTTATAGACAATTAGTGTGAGTATTAACCAAAGGTTCATATGTCTTCTTGATTTAAGACAAGTGAGATTATTATAATCTTGCAAGGACAAGGGGTGTCCCCCTCATGGGGACGGTTTGGTTAGGGGGGGGGGGGGGGCTAATCCGGTTCAAATCCAACTAAACACCAAGTATTAGTTAGTTAATTGTGAGGGTTAACCCGGTTACTAGTGTGTTGTGCTTATAGCGGGTGTTAGGGTAGTCAGGGACCCTAACTGGTTCAGAAAAGCATAAACAATGTTAATGGCAATATTTTCATGTTCCGGGTATAGTCCGGTTGTTCGGTTGGATAGAGATCCGTTAAAGTGCTTAACAAAGCTTTAAAGTGTCGTTATAATTATTTTTAGTGACACAACTCATTCCTCCAAAGTGTCAGGAATATTTTTCTCATGTTTTGGCACTTTATTAGTTAGCTAAAAGCTGAATTATTTATGTAAAGTGCTGAATTTTGTGCTTAGAGCACGTTTTAGGCACATCCAGTCATTGTAACTTATTCCTAGAGACGCAGTTCTACAACCCTTATATCCCTACACTCACCACTAGTGTAGCAAAATATTTCTGGCTCATACAGGCCTTAGAGGCAGTGTCTGCCTGATGCTGGCTTATCAGCATGTTCAATAGGTTATCCGTTTATAGTGCTACTGTGCTTTTTATGCATCATGTTTGTCACTAAGGTTCAACATGTAAATAATGTAGTGACGATAAGTAAAGTATGATGCAGGTATATGCATGTATCAGAAATCAAGTAGCAGTTCATCAGTAATTTCAAACAAGCACAGTAATTAAGCAGTAATTAATTATTAATTAAGTCGTACGGATACCTGGTTTAGTGAGGGTTGTCACATTCTCCCCCCGTTAGAAACATTTCGTCCCGAAATTTTAAGTTCTGCTTGTAGATGCAGGGTTCTTAGGAAATAAGTGGGGGTATTTCTCTTTCATCCGGTCCTCACGCTCCCAGGTGTATTCAGGACCATGTCTGGCATTCCAACGAACTTTGATGAGCTTGACACTGCTCCGGCGGGTCTTGTTTACTTTCCAATCCGTAACCTCAACCGGTTCTTCAACGAAGTGGAGTGTGTCGTCAACATGAATCTCGTCGATGGGAATGGCAATGGTATCTTGAGTTGGACTTTTCTTCAGGTTGGATACATGAAATGTATCGTGAACTGAATGGAGTTCAGCAGGTAAGTCCAGCTTGTATGCTACTAGCCCTATTCTTTCCAAAACTCTGAAAGGACCAATGTAGCGCGGATTTAACTTTCCACGCTTTCCGAATCGTGCCACACCCTTCCAGGGTGAAACTTTCAATAAGACCATTTCCCCAACTTGGAATTCCACATGTTTCCGGTTCGGATCCGCATAGGCCTTCTGTCTGTGGCGAGCTGTTTCGATGCGTTTTAGAATTTGTACGATCTTTTCTGTCGTCTCTTGGACGATTTCGGGACCAGCAAGCTGCCTATCACCTGCGTCAGCCCAATATAGAGGTGATCGGCACTTGCGTCCGTAAAGAGCTTCGAATGGCGCGACACCAATACTGGTGTGGTATCTGTTGTTGTATGAAAATTCGACCAAAGGCAAATGCTTATCCCAGCTACCGCCCAAATCCATAACACACGCTCTCAGCATGTCTTCCAAAGTCTGTATCGTTCGCTTGCTTTGCCCGTCGGTCTGCGGGTGAAATGCAGTGCTCAGATTCAATTGTGAGCCAAAGGCTTCTTGGAAGGATTGCCATATCCTTGACACAAACCTTCCGTCTCTATCAGAGATGATTGAGAGAGGTACTCCATGGCGCGTAACGATCTCTCTCATGTAAATTTCGGCCAACTTGCTCGTATTATCCTTCTCTCTGATAGGTAAAAAGTGTGCTGACTTCGTTAGGCGGTCAACTATCACCCAGATAGTGTCATGACCTCTTGGCGTTCTTGGCAACTTCGTAATAAAATCCATTGAGATTTGTTCCCATTTCCACTTGGGAATCTCAGGTTGCTGCAGAAGTCCTGAAGGCTTCTGGTATTCCGCTTTCACCTTAGCGCACGTTAGACATTTGCTCACATAAACAGCAACATCGCCTTTCATCCTGGGCCACCAATAATAATCTTTGAGATCCTGGTACATCTTATCCGCTCCAGGGTGGATAGAGTACCGCGACTTGTGAGCTTCATCGAAAATAACCTTCCTTAAACCACCAAACAGAGGAACCTAAATCCTTTTCTCAAAACATAACGTTCCTTCCTCGTTTGGCACCAAAAGCTTCTCCATCCCACGGAGATATTCTTCTTCAAGGTTTCCTTCCTTGAGAGCTTCTTTCTGCGCGGCGCGAATGCGCAAGGAAAGATCGGTTCGGATAATCATTTCTAAAGCCCTAACCCTTATGGGCTTGATCCTCTCCTTTCGACTTAGGGCATCGGCGACCACATTTGCCTTCCCTGGATGATACTTTATCTTGCAATCGTAATCATTTAACAACTCAACCCATCGTCTCTGTCTCATATTCAACTCCTTCTGATTGAATATGTGTTGTAGGCTCTTATGATCTATAAAAATTGTACACTTCGTACCATAAAGGTAGTGTCTCCAGATCTTTAATGCAAAAACCACTGCGCCAAGTTCCAAATCATGTGTGGTATAATTCTTTTCGTGCACTTTCAATTGACGTGATGCGTAAGCAATAACCTTTTGGCGTTGCATCAACACACAACCCAATCCTTGACGCGAAGCGTCACAGTATACCACAAAATCATCTGTACCTTCCGGTAGTGCTAAGATTGGCGCATGGCAGAGCTTATCCTTCAATATCTGGAACGCTTCTTCCTGTTTGATTCCCCAATCAAACTTCTTATCTTTCTGCGTGAGGAGCGTCAATGGTTGAGCGATTTTTGAAAAATCCTCAATGAATCTTCGATAGTAGCCAGCCAAACCCAAGAATTGTCGAATCTTGCTTGGCGTCGTTGGCGTTTCCCAATTCTTGATCGCTTCGATCTTGGTTGGATCCACATGGATTCCATTTCCATTAACCACGTGTCCAAGAAACTGGACTTCGCGTAGCCAAAACTCGCACTTAGAGAACTTGGCATACAATTGTTCCTTCTTCAGCAACTCCAAAATAGCTCTTAAATGTTGTTCGTGCTTAGCCTTTGTTCTTGAATAAATCAAGATGTCGTCGATAAACACAATCACAAACTTGTCCAAGTACGGCTTGCAAACTCTATTCATCAAGTCCATAAAGACTGCAGGTGCGTTTGTCAAACCAAACGGCATAACAAGGAACTCGTAGTGTCCATAACGAGTTCTGAAGGCTGTCTTCGGGATACTCTCCTCTTGTATTCTTAACTGATGGTATCCAGATCGCAAGTCGATCTTTGAGTAAAAGCTTGACCCTTGCAGTTGGTCAAACAGATCGTCAATTCTTGGCAGAGGATACCTATTCTTGATTGTCAGCTTGTTCAGCTCCCGGTAGTCGATGCACATACGAAAACTACCGTCCTTCTTCTTGACAAACAAAACTGGAGCTCCCCAAGGCGAGAAGCTTGGTCGGATAAATCCCTTGTCTAACAACTCTTGAAGTTGTGTCGACAGTTCCTGCATCTCAGACGGAGCAAGTCTGTAAGGTGCCTTAGCCACAGGTGCGGCGCCTGGAACTAAGTCAATGCGGAACTCTACTTGTCTCTGAGGTGGCAGTCCAGGTAAGTCCTCTGGGAAGACTTCTGGATATTCCCTCACGACAGGGATGTCTTCTATTCTCGGCTCAGCAGCCTTCTTATCCACAATGTGTGCCAGGAAGGCAAACCATCCCTTCTGCAAACACTTTCGCGCTTTCAGGCAGCTGATAATTCTTAACGGTGTATCACGCTTCTCCCCGTGAACCACAATTGTTTCGCCATCTCCGGTTGGGATACGAACGACCTTTTCGTGACAAACTATCTCAGCCTTGTTGCCTGATAACCAATCCATTCCTACCACCATGTCGAAGCTTCCCAACTGGACTGGTAGTAGATCCAAAGCAAACTCACGCTCTCCCAATTCGATCACACAGCTTCTGATAACTTCATTGGCTTCTACTAACTTCCCATTGGCCAATTCGATTGAGTACGGAATATTTAACTTATTAGCGGCTAAACCAAGCATATTCTTAAATTCTAACGATACGAAGCTATAATCGGTGCCAATATCAAATAAAACGGATGCGTAGCGTTGGTTTACAGAGAACGTACCAGTGACAACATTGGGATCCTGGCGCGCTTCCCTTGCTTCAATATGGAACACTCTTCCACGGGCTTGGTTCAACTCTGGGCAGTTCCTTTTAAAATGCCCAATATCACCGCAGTTAAAGCATCCAAGTCTTTGCCCGTTCCCACCTCCATTTCCAGCTTGGTTGTTGTTTTGGTTATGATTCACGGTGCCCGCTTGATTAGCATTGTTGCCTCGATTCCCATTTCCTCCATTGTTTACTTGTGGGCGATTTCCATTACCACCACGATTATTATTTCTATTTCCAAATCCTCCTTGGCCTCCCCGGCCAGCACTAGCCCAACAAGAATCCTTCAAGTGGCCCGGCTTTCCACATGCTTCGCATACTTTCACACTACAAAGGCCCGTATGGTGGCGTTGACAGGTATTACACTTGGGCTGGGTGCCCATGTATCCTTTTCCTTTCTTTCCACTACCAGCTGTAACCTGAGCTGGCGTGCCTGATCCTCCTTTCTTAACCACCACACTGGCGCCCTGCTTGAAGTTTTAGAACTTTCGTTTGTTACCTCCTGATGACTCGACGTGAGTCTCTTTCTTCTTGGGCTCAGCATCGTCAAACTTGTTCAGGCGAATAGCCTCCTCTGTGAGAGCCATGCTCAAATCGATTGCCTCAGTAATTGTCGCAGGCTTGGATGAGGTCACCATGCTTATGATTTGAGGAGCTAGTCCCCAAATGAAACGTTCAATCCGCTTGAACTCCGGAGTGACCATGTAGGGTACCACATGCGATAAGTCATGGAACCTTTGAACGTATTCTGCGATCTTTGGACCTTCCATTTTCAAATGCCAGAACTCGGTTTCCAATCTTTGGATTTCCGCGCGAGAGCAGTACTTTTTGCGCATAAGTTCCTTCAGTTCGGTCCAAGTTAGCGCGTAGGCAGCAGCTTCACCAAGTGTCTGTACTTGCAAATTCCACCAAGAGAGGGCTCCATCCAAGAATAGCCCTGAGATATAGGTGACTTGCTGATCTAGTGCGCATTTGCTCATGCGGAGAACAGATTCAGTTTTCTCAGCCCAACGAACAAAGGCGACAGCACCTCCTGTGCCATTAAAGTTGACCGGTTTGCAGTCTAGAAACTGCTTGTAGGTGCACCCTGCACATACATTGCAACACGTGAACAGCATTAGCATCTTTGCTATAGATATCCAATTAGGTCATGGTATGTCCAAATGTCTTAGTATTACCATGAGGTGGATTATTGTTGCCATTGTTGTTTGAGCTGCTTCCGCTGGGTCCTCCTTGCGAAGCGGCGTATTGTGCGATAGCAGCAGCGATGACTTGTTGGAGTTCTGCCTCATTGGTAGGCATGCGTGTCTCACGTCTCGGCGGCATCTTCTAAAAGATGGTTTACGTTGGTCAGGCCATAGTAAAGATCCCATGTTATAATACGTAAGTCAGGTCATAATGTAGCGTACGTATATAATGATAGTAATAGTACATAACATCTCATGTTATAATCATATCAATCACACAACATCCCATGTCACAAACATCAGCCACACAACATCCCATGTCATAGAATATAAATAATCAAATCAAGCATCAAGTATGATGAGAATACTGCGATTGCCATATATCGAGACCACATAGTAAGCGTACAAGTACATCACAGTGTCATACAACATCAGTCGACTAAGGGCTACATCACCCTAGTCCAAAAACTATATCAAGTACATGTCAACAAAAGTCAGAATCATAATGTAGTCTCCAAAAATGCTGTGCAGTCAAAAGCATTCGCCGTCTTCTCACCAATGTCTACCCATACGGTACTGAAGAGCTCTACACGGATGGCGGTGGAGGAGGGGGAAAGTGAGTGTAAAACAAACGATGCAACTGGAGCCAGTCCTCCTCCATGGCTCTCTGGGTACGCAACCAAGAAGCAACCTGCTGCTCAAGTGCCAAAAGGCGTGCAGCATAGTCTGGTGGTAAAGGTCGAGAGGGCTGCAAAGGAGAGTGGGTCTGACCCTGGCACTGACACGGCGGCGGCTGGGCTCTCTCAAGCTCCTGAATGCGCTGCGTGTGTGCCTCGTGCTGGGCGACAAAAGACATCAAAACGTCCTCAATAGTATACCCCATATGGAAAGAATGGTAGGGGTCGGTCGGTGGCATGGCAGAAGGTGACGCCCAGAGAAACGGCTCACTGGTGGGATTAAAAGGTGCCACATGAAATGGAGAAACAGGGGGAAAAGTAACAGGCGGTGGTATAGTAGGGATAGATACCGGTACATGTCCAAAAGGGTGAGCCGAAGAACCCTCTCCAGGTCGAGCTGGAGGTGTAAACCGAGGAAACGAAAAAGAGAAATCGACGTGACGTGCATCAGTGGTATGAGGAGGAATAGGTGGAACCTCATCATCAGCAGGAATCCACCCACACTGGGCGTGCTCATCTCGTGGGTCAATCTGTGCCTCAAAAAGTGCTCGATCAAACTGAACAGGCATAGGGTCGAGGTGAGGTGCAACAAGAGGGTCAACTGGTGCATCAGCAATAAGTGGGGGATCAACATGATCAGCAGCAATGACATGATCGCCCTCCAACAATGGAGCATCAACAGGGTGATCATCGATAGGTGGGTCAGCAACGACAGGCTCAATAATCATGCCAGCATGAGCAGGGTCATGCTCAAGCACTGGGTCAGGAGCAGGGTCTAGTGGCTGCTCGGGATCAATGAAGGCCATCTCAAAATCAAACTCAGGGTCGATGGGATCAACTGGGTTAAATGGGTCGACTGGATCCTCCATAGGCTGATCCATGGGTATAAACTCTATATCCTCATCTGGGTCGAATCCTGGGGGAAAGACAGGATCGGAATCCTCCAAATCATCGTGGTCAAAAGCAAAACTAGGAATAGGGGCAACAGAGGATGCCTGGTCGGGATCTGATCCAGGAGAAAAGTGCTGCGTACTCTGAGTATGTGAAGGTGCGGAGGCCACAGACTCGAAAGAGTCTGGGACCGGAGAGTGAGCAGGTGACTCCTCGGCGAGAGCATCTGCGATCATCAAAAGATCACCAGCAGCAAGAAGGGCCTAGCCCTGAACCTCATCCTCTAAGGGCTCGTCATCATACAGATCGACGTCGTCATCATCGTCGGCGTCGAGAAGCAAATCGTAAGCAGGATATGAAGCAAGTGGTATGGGAGCAGGGATCACCACTAACGGTAGGTCCCCGGCCAAAGGGCCATCAGCGAGCTCATCAGCACCATCAGGTAAAGCAAAGGGCTGAAAGTCATCCTCGTCTGTGCTAGTAACGTCGGATGTGTGGACCTCGCGCTCCGAAGACTCTAGGTCGTCTGATACTATAGGTCTAGGTCCTGTGGTGTCCGAGTCACCTGTGCCAGAGGTGTCCATGGTGTCTGTAACATAAACACAAACATGTATAAACAATCAATCATACAATCAATTAATCACATAAGTCACCAAGTAAGCATTCAAATAATTCTCCTAGTCCCACTAGCCTCCCAGCCTCTCAGACTGCTCTTCCTAGTCCCACTAGCCAATTCTCCTAGTCCCACTAGCCAATTCTCCTAGTCCCACTAGCCAATTCTCCTAGTCCCACTAGCCAACTACCTCGATCTCCCAGACCGAGCCTCGGCCTCCAAGACCGAGCCTCAGCCTCCAAGACTGAGCCTAAACAATAAATAAAATGTGCTCAACATTTGTAAAAAGTTTTGGATCTGGACTTAAGTGGTATGCAGTGTAAAAATGTTTTCGTGAGAGCCCTAGTGATCATAGTCTAGACTCGAGAAAGAATCCTAGTTCGCTATGATCAGAGCTCTGATACCAAGCTGTCACACCCTGGCTTTGCGGAAGCGTGGTTATTTTGGTGTGACTTCTTAATACCATAGCTTAACCATAACAAAGCTATATGAAATAAAACCATGCAAGATCATCCATTTAATTAAGTTTTAAAACCAAATACAACCACATTGTCTTAACGGAAACACATCCTAACGACATAAACATTGTTCAACAAACATAACATAATGTAAAGATAGTTTAAGGACTGTGACTTGTCCAGGAAAGAGTCACATTCCCCAAACCCGGATGACCTCGTAACTAGTGCAGCGGGAAAACGTGTTATACCGCGCCAGATCCTTTAATTCCCTGAAATACATGTAAGTTGAAAAATCAACAATAATGTTGAGCGAGTTCATGTGTAAGTGAGTAAATAAACCTTTGTGAGTATAAAAATAGTCTTGGTATGTAGCAAATAAGGGAATTGAGATCACCAATGGTTTGCAAGGCCACTGATATATGTGAAGTGCAAGTAGGGAGACTCAAACCTAGCAGATTTCGCCACGGCATTAGTATGTGGACAAAGTCACCCCGAGGTCCGTTTCTAGTTTGGCCTGGGGCTGGGCTCGCTACACCCAGATAGATCTACCGCTCCTGTCCCTCGGTCCTGCCATGAGGACTAATGGCCTCATATTGCTCCTACCCACTCACATGATCTAAGTAGTAAACCTCCTTACGCTAACCATACCATGTATAAAGTACTTGTAATCAAAGTAACATGTATTTCACCCCCGCACTTAAGAAAACTGAAAACAGTTAGAGAAAAGGGGGACATGAACTCACAGTGGTGCGTCTCTACCAAGTATGCCTCCAAATCAATCAGTTGTGTGACGACCTACACGTACTAATTCTATTAGACGGACGGCCGTGCCTTAGCTTTATGGTTTAAGTTTTCGGGAAATAGTTAGACAACTATTTCGTGCTTACATTTTGTATATACTTGGTAGTTATTTTCCTTCCCAAGGATGGGGGATTTAATACATGTGCGTTCGTAACATTCGAATTACACTATTAAGTCTCACTTAATATATTTTATTTCTAATTCCAAAATATAAATATTCTTCCCAAAAATATTATATTTTAATATATGTAATTTTCCCAAAATAATACTTAGTAATATTATTTTTACTCTAAAAATAATATTTACGTAGTTCACAAAATAATCATAAACATGTACACAAGTGATGTTGTGAAAAATATATTTACTAAATACATATATTTATCACGTTTTATTTTGTGAAATCCCACCTCCGGTATTTTGTAAATAAGTCGTGGCGAAACTTATGTTTTGAAAACAAGTCGAAAGATATTTCTAACACTTATAGTGAAAATATTTCTAAGTGTTAGGTTTTTGGAAAAATTTCGCCAGAGTTTCCTCTGTAACTGGAGGTGGCCACGCTTTCAAGCGTATCATTTTCTTTTGCAAATCAAACCAACAATTTTCTCAATCAACCATAAGCATTAATCAAACCATCAAACTAGTTAATAAACATGTAATTTGTAAGAATCTCATGAACTTGTAGTTTTCTAATATTATGAAGTAAATCCCATTACTTTTAGTGGATCTTTATATAAAGCAATACGATTTCGTAAAAGTCCCGTTTTTAAAGAAATTCCATCTTTACAACTTCTTGTCAGCTTTTACAAAAATAGTTATTTTGTCGAAACTTTGTGTTACACAAGTGTTTACACACTTGTGTGTTCTAAAAATCATTCTTGTTAGTGTAAGATCCGTCTTTAGTATATATGATTTCTTTGATACTTGGTTCTTTGAAAATACCGCTTGTAGATACGTAGATCTACTAGTTTTAAACACTATTTCACAAGTAAAATCGCTTTTACACAAGTTCATGATTCGTGTGTGGTAGAGTTTCATCCTTTAACCCTTGTTACTTCCAAAACAACCTTATGTCATGATCCAAGGTCATGTCCGAGCTACCACAACATAGATCGGGTCCAAATAATCACACAAATCAAATACTACATGATTTACACAACATATGAGCTTTTAACCAACATTTTTAGTGTTTTAAGTAGACTTTTATGCTTCATCTTGTATGATTACGAGTTTTAACCGTTACAAATCGTATTAACCACTTCAAAATAGTTCGAGAAGGTGATTCAAGCAACTTACTACTAGCTCGAGGCTAGGGAAGAATCTAAGCGAAAAACGCGTGGATAAAAGCAGTGTAGTGAGGTCCTTCGCCTTCCGATTGCACCAAGGTTCCTTATACGCGATCCTTAACACTTGTATGAACTTGGAATTGCTTGAACTAAACTCGAAAATGGATGGATGTTGAGAGGGGTGTTCGGCCGTGAGTTCTTGAGAGAGAGAGAGAGTTGTTTTGTGGTGAAATGTGATGAATGATCATGTGGGTTAATGAGTTTACTTATAGACAATTAGTGTGAGTATTAACCAAAGGTTCATATGTCTTCTTGATTTAAGAAAAGTGAGATTATTATAATCTTGCAAGGACAAGGGGTGTCCCCCTCATGGGGACGGTTTGGTTAAGGGGGGGGGGGGGGGGGGCTAATCCGGTTCAAATCCAACTAAACACCAAGTATTAGTTAGTTAATTGTGAGGGTTAACCCGGTTACTAGTGTGTTGTGCTTATAGCGGGTGTTAGGGTAGTCAGGGACCCTAACTGGTTCAGAAAAGCATAAACAATGTTAATGGCAATATTTTCATGTTCCGGGTATAGTCCGGTTGTTCGGTTGGATAGAGATCCGTTAAAGTGCTTAACAAAGCTTTAAAGTGTCGTTATAATTATTTTTAGTGACACAACTCATTCCTCCAAAGTGTCAGGAATATTTTTCTCATGTTTTGGCACTTTATTAGTTAGCTAAAAGCTGAATTATTTATGTAAAGTGCTGAATTTTGTGCTTAGAGCACGTTTTAGGCACATCCAGTCATTGTAACTTATTCCTAGAGACGCAGTTCTACAACCCTTATATCCCTACACTCACCACTAGTGTAGCAAAATATTTCTGGCTCATACAGGCCTTAGAGGCAGTGTCTGCCTGATGCTGGCTTATCAACATGTTCAATAGGTTATCCGTTTATAGTGCTACTGTGCTTTTTGTGCATCATGTTTGTCACTAAGGTTCAGCATGTAAATAATGTAGTGACGATAAGTAAAGTATGATGCAGGTATATGCATGTAT
The DNA here is from genome assembly GCA_030545235.1 of Helianthus tuberosus. Lineage (NCBI taxonomy): Eukaryota > Viridiplantae > Streptophyta > Magnoliopsida > Asterales > Asteraceae > Helianthus > Helianthus tuberosus. Next base: position 106,963,859 of record CM060417.1, read on the forward strand.
CAGAAATCAAGTAGCAGTTCATCAGTAATTTCAAACAAGCACAGTAATTAAGCAGTAATTAATTATTAATTAAGTCGTATGGATACCTGGTTTAGTGAGGGTTGTCACATAAACTCTTCTGATCGACTCGTTCGGGTCTGAAAATGATCCTACATCCCTACTCCTTGGGGAGTTGTCAAGGTGGAAAGTGATCAACAGGAAGCAAAGGAGTGTTATTCTTCTTCGATGAAATCCTCAACAAAGCCTAGTGCAGCATAGCAATTAAAGATTCGAGGCCAGGATATCATGGAGGCTTCAGAGCAGGATGTAAAGAAAGTGGTCCTGGATCAGAATAATCTGGATGTCTCGGTGCTTGTGGGAACCTGTAGGATCGTTTTGTGACCCAAACGAGTCGTTCAGAAGAGGTCTTCACCAATACAAGAGGCGGAAACAGATGTATCGGTGTTATTTCTGCTGATTTGCACGAGAAATCACTTTAAACTGTCTTTATATTGAAACCAGATCAATTACAAAGCTGTAGACACTTAGGCAGAGCTTCGCTACCGGAATCAGAATCGTTACAAATGTCAAGACACATCAGGTATTTATAGGCTAGCTGATTTCGTTTGAAACTGCCCAAGCGGAATCAGATTCCGCACGGAATCACTTCAAACGGAATTAGCATGTTGATTTCGTTTGAAATGACCATGTGTCATTTCAAGCGAAATTACTCATAAACACACATTCTTGTTTTTCATGCCCTGATCTATCTATTACAATACAAGACTCGATACAAGACGAAGTCGACAGACGGATGCACCAACAGACTCCCCCTCGGATGTTGACGAAGTCGTCGATGTCGAGTCTTCGGTTATCAAACCTTCAGCCTTTATCAGTCTTCTCGCTCTCTCAAAAAATTCTCAATTGTAAGCATCCTCAATCAATCTATTTCTCTTTCTTCCAGAATCTCAACCTTGCTCTATACTCCTCTTGATCATGGTCTCTTGATTCTTTTAAGATCATCAGCAGCTAACATCTTCAATTCCAGGATCAGAACTTGGCTCTCAGAATCGTAACTCTGGCTCTTATCCTGTTTCAGCATCAGCATCTTCAGACTCCCCCTTTCGATAAGCTGGGATCGTAGTCTGGAATTCACTGGTTCTAAGATCGTAACCTGGCTCAAATCCTGCTCCGGATTGAAACCTAGCTAACCTGCATAATCTCTACCACAAACATAAGTTTCACAAATTTAAGATTTTGATAAAAACATATCATTTGCAGGTATGTTTCAGAATGATTTATCATATAACAGCTTCTGATGATCACTTGAAAACAAACATTCTTCATTTTAAAAAACATTTCTCCCAAACCTTTTGTTCATCATGCTTAGCACTCGGAATTTTGAAAATCAGTTCTTCAACATCAGTTGACAAAAATCTTTTTGAATTTTTCAAAATTTTATGCTAAAACACACTAAAAATCTTTTTGGAATTTTTAATTTTAGAAAGAAATGCAGTAAAGAAATATTTACATACAATATTTTTGTGAGTTTGTGTAAGAGGATCATATCAGTTTATGAGACAAATCACCAACACCGTTAAGCTTTAAACATTTTAAGTTTTAAACGATTCATGTAGATTGTTAGTATACTGATCCACTTAAATTCTCACACAAATTTCAACTGTTTCGAGATATGAGATTAATGTTTTAGAGACTTAAACTTAATCGCGTGTCCCACCTCAGAATATACTCCCGTATCCAGATCCCAATATTCAGTCTTACAGGTAAGTATACCACAGATGATATCTATAAAGGGATAAAATGCGAGGGCCGTGAGAGCTCAGGCTATTGCTTCCGCAAAATCAGAGAGATGACGGCTTCGACTTTTGGTGTGTTCCCTTTAGAGAATCTTTTCTTCAACAGCACATGATTAGCATTTTTCAATGTTTCATCATTTTTTGTACTGAGGGCGATGCTATATTTCAAGCAAGCGGAAAGTATTATACGGGGACTAGGCCATTGCTTCCGCAAAATCAGAAGTCCCGGGATAATAGCCCAGATATCACTGAGTATAAAGACCTAGTATCTCAGAAAGAGGGACCTTTCAAACAAGATTTCGGGGGTTACCCATATATCCGAGAGATGTTCCCCACGATATAAGTAAGTTTGAAATTTAGGTTTATATCTCGACACAATCTACTAAATGTGCAAAAACCTACTGGCACATCATCAGTGAGACCGTTTATCACATTTTGACTTTCCAATTCTTTAGCATGCTGTGATCATCCACTGATGTACTATCATTTCCTCTTTTTACAACAAAACTCATTTTTGATTTTATCATGTTTTTGGCTTTTTCAAATTTTCAAATGTTTTTGGATTTTCTGAAATATCTTACTCCCCCTAAAATACAAAATCATTTAAAGGAAATTTGAAAACAAACTGTACAAATAAAGTGACAACTGATATCAAATCACTTCAATTCGCCATCCACTTTGCATAAACAATCAGAACTCCCACTCTCAACAAACTATTTTCCCATTTAGATTTCAAAACACTTAAGTTTGTTTAATCAGAATGGTTTTTTCCGGAAAATTAGTTTTGTTGAATTTACTACTTGTAAAATTGGGATTTATTCATCACTTTGTTTTTGAAACTTTTGAATAATAGTTAAATCAAGTTCAACTTAATGACCTTGACTAACCACTTGTAATATCACAACCCTTATTTCAACCAAATACCACTTGTAAGTAAAACCTCTTTTTCAACCACTTGTCGGTTTGTAAACCAACAATTACCACTTGTAGGTTGAAATCTCAAGATGCCGATTCCTACTCAACACATGCCGATTTATGCTCCGCGATAACCAACTTGGGAGCTCCGGCAAGTCAGGTTTTATCAGTTAGAGAGTTTCTCCCAAGCCTGACGGTCCTTGGGAGTTGCCGAGTTGTCAACACTCGGTTGCTTACCTGCCATCTTCTTCTCATAAAATTCTTTAACCCCCTTTACCTTCCCATCAATCATTTTACCAAAAATGTTTTGCACTGTGGGGTTAAAAACTTTTTCAACATCAAAAATTTTCTTTTCAGGAAAAAATTGATTTGAAATTTCAACTTTACCAATTTTAGATTTCAAATTTTCAGCCCGCAATGGTGGAAAATTTACATCATCCAAAGGCGGAAGTGACTTCTCCTCTTTCATAACAACTTTTGGCTCCTCTGATTTTGTGGAATCAGATTCATCACCAGAACTATCACTTGAATTCTTAACAACCCATTTTTGATTGTTAAGTTTCTCCTTTCTTTTGTAAACATCTTTCGAACATTCACCAACCTCAAAAGTTGAATTTTCAAAAACTTTAAATCTGTTTGTTGGTGGTTCGGTTTTCTCAACTATCTTTTCTTTCAGTTTACCAGAGACTCCCTGTTTTGTTTGTATTGCCTTTGGACAATTTCTGACAATGTGACCAACTGTTTTACATTGAAAACAGGTTCTCATCTCTATCTTCTTCTGAGCAACATTTTTCTTCATTTCTTCTTGCTTCTTGGCAAGGAATTCTTTGTTTGTCTGGTTTCTGAATACTTGCTCTTTTTCTTCTTCAGATGATTTTCCTGAAACAAACACAGTTTTTGATTTATAAGTTTTTTCATTTTTCTGATTTTTCGGTGGAATAAAACCAAGACCTTTCTTTTTGAAATTACCGTTATGGTTTGGTTTCTTTTGAAAGCCCGAACCAGAACTGTAACCTTTTTTCTTGTTTAAACGTTGTTGAACTCTTGAGGTGTAAGGTTTAGGTTTTCCAGAAAGATTTACATCTTTTATTTCAGAAATATTAATTTCTGTTAGTTTAAAAACCTTTTTGATCATTTCAGTTTTAACACCTCTTATTGGAAATACTTCATCAAAATATAATTTGTCAGAATCTTTCAAAGTATATGCTACTTTGATCAGTTCGTCATTCAAATTAGATTTTGATAACAAAAGTTCTTTATTATAAACCACTTTGTCCTTTTTGACTGTTGACTTTGACGTGTTTAACTCAGACTTTGACTCTGATTTGGACTCCTCCGTTTCATCCTTATCCAACACCTGATCGACTACTTTCTTTATTAACTCGGACTCATGATCAGTATCAGACGATGTGAACGTGACATCAATATTTTCTGGCAAGTTATCTGAAGACTCAGACTCCCACTATAAGTTTGTTGCCTTTTTTACTCTTTCTGAATTTGGATTTCGAGGTGAATATCCATTTTCGACCGGGGGTGGACATTTGTTATAGACAACACTTGGTTTCTTACCAGAAATCTTCACTTCATCATCTTCTCTTGTTTCTGAACTCTTCTCTTCAGAAATCTTTTCTTCTTTAAACGTGTTCAATCCTTCCACTATCGGATAAATCCTGTCAACCACAAAAGTAGAACATGAGTAACTTTTTAACAATCTATTTACTCTCTCAGTTTCAATTCTCTGTGTTTCTAGCTTCAATTCAAGTTCAGCACACTTCTCAGTGAAATAATTGACATCATTAAGCTGTCTCATGTATGCTCCTTTAAGTGTATTCATTGCTATAGCTTGTTCACTGCTTGTCTCGTTGTATTGATTCATAGCTTTGTTCAATGTAACACCCCAAAAACGGGTTTGGTAATTTAAACTCGGTTACTATTAAGAAACGGGTAAGGTACCGTAAATGATAAAAGTTAACCTGTAAATGAAGATTAACTAGGAATAATTAACCTAGTTGATTATTGGTATCGTTATTAGTAAACGAAGAGTTGTAGCCTTATTTAATTAAAACAAAACATGAGGGACCAAAGTGGGATAACTTGAAAGTTGTTTTATTAAATGAAAATAACAAACACACACACATACTTCGTGTGTGTTCTGTACGCGATCAGGGGAAGGCTCTAGAGAGCCAAACCCTAGTTCATCATATATCATCCAATTGAAGGATGAATCGAGGCTCAAATTCAAGAAGGAACATGAATTAACGATCACCCAAGCTAGGGGATCATAAGGTATGTTGAATTTTGATGTTTAATGAAGTTGAGAAATCTTGATGAACATCACAAGTAGTGATTTATGTATGAATCATAGAGGTTATGGCCAAATTGGCAATGTATGCTTGCATAGGAACTAACCCTAAGTGAAGATTTTGAGTAAATTGCTATAAATTGAGTGTTTTGATGAATTACTACACCTAGCTAAGTAGGTTTATGTTTAATCCATGAAAGGGTATGAAATTGATTGTGAATATGTGTAGTATGTGATGTGTACATGTATATAGATTGAGTATGGTATATAATTTGTATGATGATTACTTGTATTGATGAATGAAAGTGATAATTAGGAAGAAAAACATGAAATACTTGTACATCATGCTTAGAAAGTAGTACGTACATCAAGAGTTTGATGAAATGTCTAAAAGACAATAATGAGTGAAATTGTATGCAAGTAATGGGTAAACAGATATAGTTCATGTGAAGATTATGTAGGGATGATGTTGAGTATGCTTTATGCTTGTTTGAATGGATTAATGAAGGTCATATGTGAGATGTGAATTTGATATGGTTGTTCATATGTATAAGCATATATGCTAATAAGAATGTGAATGTAATGACATGAATGTATAGGAATCATGTCAAGATGGTTGAGAGCGTGGAAGGCTAACGGGCTAAGAAGACTCAAGTAAGCGAACGCAAATACGGGCGCGCAAGGTAAGTGAATCCCGGACTTACACTTTAGATGTAAAATGTATTGTAGTATGATGATTATTGTGAATCATGTGAGAAAGTATGAAACAATGGAAGTAATAAGGTAAGTTTACGGTAAATGAGTCGAAAGTGGTTAAGAAATAGTTCCTATTAAGTATAGGTAAGAAGGAAGCTTACATGATGGTATTATGCATAAAGATGAAATAAGTAGTTATACGCGTAGGTATGGGTTGATTGTAAGTAAGTAATTGGGACTCATAGGAGAGTATGACTATGAACACGTAAGTATGGAGAATTATGTGTATACGATTTACATGTATAGACGTGTGTGTTTAGGACTTGTAAGTAATATTGTGTAGAATGTAAATTGTAAGTACATGTACGGATAGAAAGGGTATGTATGCATGAATTGGAATTTAGTTATATGCACAAATGAATGAGACTTGTTATGCGTATACATGGATATGTTCGTATGAATGAAATCTAATGATGCTAACCGTTTTCCTATTGAGAATGAAATGGGGATGCAGGTATACTTGTGATGGAAGTTGAAGGTAGACACCGAAATCCAATGCGGGTGGTTTGAATGATTGGATGAATGGACTAACATAAGCGAAAGCATGATATGTTGACGCCTAATTATGCATGTTTAAATTATATGTATGATGACACCGGTTGCTAATGATGTGATTGTACGTGGTGTCTGCAGGTTGTACAGAACTGTGGATTCTCATCATGGAGTGTAAGCGGTTGAAGATAGAGTCAAGACATGGATTATACGTGTGGGTGCGTGGTCACGTAATTTAATATAAGTATGTCAGATTTTATAAATTTATAGAAAGCATTAATGTATTTAATGTAAAAGAGTGATTTAATGTATTTCTAAGTATGTTAGAATGAATATAATGAAAGAAAATTTTTAAGTTCGTATTTCCGCTGCGACTTTTGGTTAAAACGTGTTAGGGCGTTACATTCAAGACATCATATGATTCTTTCAACCTTTTTATGTTGTGTAGCAATTCATTGTTTTGCTTTATCAGAGAATCACAATTCATACACTTCTCAGAAACCTTGACTGAATTAGCATCTGTTTTAATTTCAAATGCTGGAACTTCTGTAACTTTTCTTATTTGAATTTCTTCTTCACCCTTTTTCTTTTTCTCAGCTTCAGCTTGTTTCATTTGCCTTTCTTCTTCATATCTCTTCTTTTTATCAGCTTCAGCTTGTAAATGTTTTCTGATTTTTTCTGCCCAATAGTCATCAGTATAATCATTAATAACCTGAGCAACAAAACCTTTAGCTTTTAAAATCTCTTTGTCAGGACAAAACTTATCCCAGCTAAAATTTTCCCAACTAAATCCTTCTGGTAATCTTTCATCATCTTGATTTATCAGACATGCTTTATTGTCAGCTGGAATATATTTATCCCAACTGAAATCTTTTGATGAACTTCCATCATTTTGATTGACCAGACACGCTTTCTTTGAATCTTCAATCACTTTTCTAGCATGAGCAGTTTGTGGTTGTTCTTGTTGATACGGCTGTTGAGCAACTTGATGATAAATCGCCTTTCGATAGTAGTCGTTGTTTCCAAAAGGATTTTGAGCTCCATTTGCTTCGCGATTTGTGCACTCTCTTTTGAAATATCCTTTTTCCCTGCAACGAAAACAAGTAACTTTAGATTTATCAAATCCTAAAGTTGAAACATTTGCATCACGGAAATCATCTCTTCCCGTAATTTGTTTAAATTTTTTAGCTCGTCTCAACACACTCGCCAAGCACCACTTTATATCCATCAACTCCATCTCCTCAGCATTAACTTGATCGTAATCCTCTTTTGTAAGCATTGGATTTCCGATCCTCCCTGCAACTAAACTACCATAAGATTCAAGCACAGTTACTAACAAAGACATATGGCTCTTAGCTACTTCCTCTGAATAATTTTGATCATTTTCCAGATTTAATGCAATGTTGCATTGAAGAACTTTTCCACTCTTTGTTGCTGTAAAATGTGGATCAAACGATGGAAATGAAGTAAATCTTGTTTTGCTGCTTGATCCCTGAGATGAACTTTCAGAAGAACTTTTTGCATTGAAAGCAATTTCAATCTTTGGTGAAATGTTTGTCTTCTCACTAACTCCACCTTTGTAATACAACCCAATGTCTTGTTCTCCATCATAGTTCTTCATCCTAGCAATTTTCCTTTGTTCCATCTCTTGAGCTTCAAGATGTTTAATAAACTCACTTAGCGTGATATTGTTAAAATCTGGTTTATTTTTCAACATCATCAAATACGTTCCCCAAATATCATGTGGCAACGCATCAGCTAGCTTCTCAATCAACTCATCTTTATCTTTGTTGATACCCAATCTGTTCATGTTTTTCACCAAGTTGCAATATCTTTCGATAATCTGCTTGGTGTTCTCCGTTCTCAAACCACAAAATAGATCAAATTCTTTTTTCAGAAGCGACTTTTTGTTCTTGAGCATATCATCACTTCCAAGAAACTTAGCTTCTAACTCTATCCAAATCGAATATGCACTTCCATTATGTTGAAGTAAGATCAAAATGTCTTCTTTAATCGCTTGCTGCAACAAACTAACCATAAATTTCTCATCTTTGTATTTCTTTTTCTCCTCAGCACTCAATTCTCTAATCGGTATTTTCACATCATTGTTTCTGAGTGGTCTAGCATATTGAACTTCAGTATGTTCCCATGCATCTAAGTGATATGCTTCAACCTAGTTACCAAAACGTTCAGCCCATCCACTAAAATCATCAATATCCAAAAGCTTAGGCGGTTTTTGTGTTGTTCCTGTCTCATTTTCAAGTAACGTACTCTGAGTAATTGTCATCGGACTAGCAAAGGCATTATAAAACTCATTCTCCATGATTTAGTTTTCAAAAGTTCACAAACTGTCAATTTCAAACGAAATACTCTTCTTACACGGAATTAACTTTCACACGGAATCAATTCTCCTTCAAACGGAATAAGCTTTCAAATGAAATCACTTTTTGGAGCGAAATACCCTTTCAAGCGGAATACCTGATTTCGTGTGAAATAACACCTTTTCAAACGGAATACCTGATTTCGTTTGAAATAACACCTTTTCAAACAGAATACCTTTTGAAGCGAAATCACAATCTAATTTCGTGTGAAATAAAGCACTGTTCAAGCGAAATTATATCAATCTTTCAAACGGAATCACGCTTTCGGACAGTTTTTTCAAAAATTGACCATGTTATACTTCGAATTAGAGTCTGATTCTTTCTAGGGTTTGTTAAAACACTGTTGCGCACAATATATTTAAAAATCAAGCCATTTTAACCGTGAGATTTTGTTTAATTGTGAAAAGAAGGTGTAGAAATCAGAAAATGCAGCTGAAATGGTAAGAACTCTTCCTCCTGTGCTCTGATACCACTTGTAGGATCGTTTTGTGACCCAAATGAGTCGTTCAAAAGAGGTCTTCACCAATACAAGAGGCGGAAACAGATGTATCGGTGTTATTTTAGCTGATTTGCATGAGAAATCACTTTAAACTGTCTTTGTATTGAAACCAGATCAATTACAAAGCTGTAGACACTTCGGCAGAGCTTCGCTACCGGAATCAGAATCGTTACAAATGTCAAGACACATCAGGTATTTATAGGCCAGCTGATTTCGTTTGAAACTGCCCAAGCGGAATCAGATTCCGCACGGAATCACTTCAAACGGAATTAGCATGTTGATTTCGTTTGAAATGACCATGTGTCATTTCAAGCGAAATTACTCATAAACACACATTCTCGTTTTTCGTGCCCTGATCTATCTATTACAATACAAGACTCGATACAAGACGAAGTCGACAGACGGATGCACCAACAGAACCAATATCCCTCCGGATATTGAAGATCAATTGACCAATTTTTTGAGATGCTGGATGTCAACATTTGCGTGGAAGCACGAGGATATGACAGGTATTTCTAAGGATATTATAACACATAAACTCGGTATTGACAGGTCATTCAAGCCTGTCCAACAAAAGAGAAGGAAGTTTGCTCCGGAGCGAAATATGATTATCCAAGAGGAAGTTGAAAGACTACTAAGGAGCAAGATGATTAGGGAAGTAAAGTTTCTTAAATGGCTAGCGAGTGTAGTTGTGGTATAAAAGAAAAACGGGAAATGGAGAGTTTGTGTAGATTACACAGACTTAAACAAAGCTTGTCCCAAAGACCCATTTCCGCTTCCTCACATTGACTCAATGGTGGATGCTACTGCCGGCCATGAGATGTTAACCTTCATGGATGCGTCTTCAGGATTCCAGCAGATCCAAATGGAACCTTCAGACCAGGAGGATACTGCCTTCATGACACCAACATGTATTTATTGCTACACTGCTATGCCTTTTGGTTTAAAAAATGCAGGTGCAACATATCAAAGATTGGTGAACATGATGTTCAAAGACAAACTGGGGGACACTATGGAGGTGTACATCGACGACATGGTAGTAAAATCTAAAAAGGCTGAGGATCACCTCCAGGATATTAAGGGAGCATTTGATATCCTGGATCAGTATAACATGAAGCTAAATCCTGCTAAGTGCCATTTCGGAGTGGGGGCAGGAAAGTTTCTAGGATATATGGTAACTAAAAGAGGGATAGAGGCAAGCCCGGGGCAGATTAAAGCTATCTTAGATATCAAATCACCTTCAAATATGAAGGATGTTCAACGGTTAACAGGACGAGTAGCAGCACTGAATAGATTTATTTCAAGATCCTCGGAAAAGTGCAAGGAATTTTATGATATCCTGAAGAAGAATAAGAAGTTTGAATGGGGAGCAACGCATGAAGCAGCCTTGCAGGATTTGAAGCAGTATCTTTCAACTGCACCCCTATTGATAAAGCCAGAGGATGGTGAACCATTATCCCTATATCTTGCGGTATCAGGGAATGCAGTAAGTGATGTCCTTGTAAAGGATCATGAAGGTCAGCAGTATCGTGTTTATTATGTTAGTAAAAGTTTATTAGATGCTGAAACTAGGTATTCTCACTTAGAGAAGCTGATATTAGCTCTAGTTATGGCATCAACAAAGCTTAGACATTATTTTGAAACACATAGGATTCATGTTAAAACCAACTATGCTGTAAAAAATGTGCTTAGGAAACCAGAGATGTCAGGTAGGATGGCTAAGTGGTCAGTAAAATTAAGTGCATATGATCTAGTGTATGAACCTAGAAATGCCATAAAGTCTCAGGCTTTAGCTGACTTTGTGACTGATTTCAGTAGTGATATCCAAAATGAAGTAGACTTAGAAGTACAACAGCTAGGAGAGAACTTAGAATCCTGGACCTTATATACTGATGGTGCATCTAATGTAAGAGGTGTAGGTTTGGGTATACTACTAAAATCGCCACAGGGGGACATATTACCCCAGGCTATTAGATGTGAGTTTCCTGCCACTAATAATGAAGCGGAATATGAAGCTTTAATTGTAGGATTAGAATTGGCTAAAAGTATGAATATCAAGAGTTTGCAAGTATATGTTGATTCTTTGTTAATTACTAATCATTTTAATGGAACCTATGCAGCTAAAGGTGAGAAGTTGATTGACTATCTCGAAATTCTCAAAAAAATTAGCAGGATATTTCGATAATTTTACACTTGAACAGGTACCAAGAGAGGATAATGTTGAAGCTGACGCCTTGGCAAATCTAGGATCATCAGTCAGGATACCGGAAGGAACCCAGATACTGATATTACATATCCTATATCCTGCAACGGATCCTCAGGATAAGGAAGTACTAAGTGTTCGGGATCCTGATGAATATCCTGAGATGGATCCTAAGTCTTGGATGGCTCCAATCGTAAGATATCTCAAGGAAGGACACGTCCCAGTGGATGAAAATCCTAAGGCCTTTAGAATGAAGGTATCACGATTCACTATTATAAATGATGTCTTGTATAAGAAATCTCTTGCAGGACCATATCTGAGGTGCTTAGAGGATCCCGAAACCAAGGAAGTGCTTCAAGATGTACACGAAGGGGATTGTGGTAACCATACTGGGGGCAAGTCATTGTTCTCAAAGGCATTAAGAACAGGATATTATTGGCAAACGATGAGAAAATATGTTGCGGAATATGCTCGAAGATGTGATGCATGTCAAAGACATAGTAATATATTACATCAGCTGGCTGAGCCACTTTATCCTATAGCCTCCCCTTGGCCATTCATGAAGTGGGGGGTGGACATAGTAGGAAAATTGTTAAAGGCTCCAAGAGGAAAGGTCTTCATGCTGGCAATGACCGATTATTTCTCTAAGTGGGTCGAAGTTGAAGCATTCGTTCAAGTTAGAGATCAGGAAGTGGTATCCTTCATAAAAAGGAATATCCTGACTAGGTTTGGAGTACCAGCTGAGATAATTTGTGACAATGGATCTGAATTTATAAGTTAAAGGACTACTGACTTTTGCAAGAGTTGGGGAATCAAAATGATTACATCCACACCGGTACATCCTCAAGCGAATGGACAAGCAGAATCCTCAAACAAGATAATTGTCAACAACCTGAAAAAGAGACTAGGGGCTAAAAAAGGAAGATGGGCAAAAGAACTACCCTTTGTTTTGTGGGCTGATAGGACGACGGTGAAAAGTGCAACTGGCCAAACCCCGTTTTCCTTGGTGTTTGGAGCAGAAGCGGTGATCCCGACAGAAATGGTAATACCTACAGCGAGATCCAACCTCCGGGATCCTGAGCAGAATCCTGAAGTCCTATGCCAGGAATTGGATACTATTGATGAAACGAGAGACACAGCAAGACTAAGGATGGCGGCGTATCAACAGAGGATATCTAAAGCATATAACAAGAATATATAAGGACTAGAAGGTTCCAGGTTGGAGATTGGGTATTGAGGAAGGCTTTTCAGAATACCACTAATCCTGCTGATGGAAAGTTGGCTCCAAAATGGGAAGGACCCTATGAGATTGAATCAGAATCAGGAAAAGGAGCATACCGACTCAAGAATATGGAGGGGGATATGCTATACATCTAAAGCTCCATTTCAAGTGAGTTTGGAATTTAAATTCTAACTCAGGATGGTATGGATTCTGTCTCTTTTGTTAAGTTTTTATATTATTTATTATTTTGAACCCATTACTGACTTAAGCATCGGAGGGGTGTTAGCCAGGCTAACACCCATCTTAGCTTACAGTTTTTTTGTAGTATATGCTTCGGGATATAGCTCCAGGATATACATTCAGGATACTTCAAAAGATTAGAGGATTGACCCCCTCTCTCACGTTTAAGGGATCCTGGTCCCTTCACAGGTTTAAAGGTATTCACCTTTCTCTCGAATTGGGTTTAAACACCCCGCCTGGAGCGCAAGTTATCCGGGAATAGTTCAAGGTGGCGGGACCAGTTCATGTAAAAGTGGCTGACAATTTCGTCACTGTTGGCTATATCCTGGATTCTCAAGGTATATGAGGATTGATCACCCTCTCTCACGGAAGGGTATTTTCATACTCTCTAAGGTTTAAAGGTTATCACCTTTCAAAGTCTTGGAGTTTATACACTCCCGCCTGCAGCGCAAGAAAATTTTGGATTTTCCCCAGGATACCTATGGGATTTTCCCCAAGATACTAAGGATTTTATCTCCAGTATGTTTTTGGGTTTTACCCCAGTAACACAAGAACTGTCCGAACAGTTAGAACTTGATTTCAAAAGTTAACTAAGTGTTTGAAGGCTTTATGCACAGGGGACATTCCTCCCAAGAAGGTTGTGTAAGGCTCGAAGAATCAAACTCAATGCACTAAGTATTTCCGACTGGGGACATCTTAGTTGAAGAAGTTGCAAAAGGATTGAAGTCCGATACTAGGGTTACACCCTATTCCAGGTATGATCTTTCCTTTGTAAGTGGTTTAAACTTTTAAAAACTATGTTTAAGGCTCGAATATCCTGATGAGAATATATCTTTAGGATATGTTTTCACAATGTGTTTTCGGGATACGTTTCAGAATATTTGATTAGGAGATAATACTTGGGTTGAAAATAAATACTCTGGTCAAACAAGTGTTATCAAAATGGATTTTGAAAAATAAACTATCTTTTATTCTTTAGAAACTTTTTCTAAATTGTTTGGATTATGAGAAGTTCTATTTGACAAAAGTCTTCATAGGATACCACTGAGTATATTGATCAGGATATTTTCAAAAAATAATTACACAAATTTTGCAAAGCTAAAATTTAAACTAAGTAATGCATGACAAAAAATTAAAAGGCAACAGCAAATAAGTCAAAAGATGGTTATATTATTAACATGTCAAAAGTTGTGCTTTTGGTTTCACCTCAAACCGAGGCCCATCCGCCGAAAGCACGATTAGTTTTTTACCATATTTACGCAACGGTTGAAGGTTTCATCTCAAAACGAGACCCATCCGCCTCCAACCGTTGCATCATCCAAAACAACTTATACTAACTGATGACCAAGGGCTTCATCCTGAAACCCAGGACCCATCCACCTTTGGTCATCATATTGTTCTAGTGTAGGAAATATAAATTGTTCAGCAGCAGAAAAAGTAAATTGTTTATACAGACCACAACCATGAGATTTAAAAAAGTGGGCTCCGGCCTTGGCACGTATATCCATCATTGCCCACTTCGCTGCCTCTAAGGGGCAGCTCCTTCTTCCATCATAACCTCATCAGCGACATTTCCTCCAGCATCACCTTCAGCATCACCTCCAGCATCGCCACCAGCATCCTTTGAAGCACCGGCATCATCTACCTTCTCGGTCGCCTTAGTGGGCTCCTCTGCAGCAGGCTTTGAAGGGGGCTCCACGGGATTACCACCAAGATCTTTCAGTTTCGTCTCCCAAGCCTTAACATTCCATGAAGGGCATTCAACACCCAAAGCCATGGCTTCGTATGCCATCTTCAGTCTGGCCTGGAGAAGGGAGATGATGTGACAACCCTCAAATTACATGTAACCGTACAATCTATTAATGTTAATTAAAGTGCTTGATGACTGTGCTGAATCATTTAACTGCTCTCTGATTACTGTGTTATACTTACATGTACTTGTTAACATACTAGTAGTATACAGAAAAGTTACTAAATAGTCCGGTATGCCTTCCTGAGTGTTAAAAATTAAAAACGTTGCAAAAATATATATATAGGACACTTTACAGATTAATTAAGCACTTTAACGGAACAACACCGAACCGAACAACCGGACTTTACCCGGAACACAAAAATATTGTCAAACACATTGTTTATACTTTTCTGAGCTAGTTAGGGTCCCCGAACACCTTAACACCCCTTATATTATTACACACACTTATACACTAACTAAATAACATTAGATCTTAACTAAATTCTAACCATGACATTACATCCTAACCCCATACCCCCCCCCCCTTGAATCGGTTGTATAATGTGGGGACACCCCCATGAGCTTTTCAATATTTTATTTAGAATGTTGGTGGATATAAGAACACTTTACATAATGGACAATCTAATGTTGGAAGACTTCTATATAAGAACTACTAGTCCATCATTCTCTCACCTCATTCACCATCAACAAACAACAACATCCTCCTCCTTCTCACCTTGAGTTCGGCAGCCACCATCAACCACCATACCACCACCATCAAGTTCTTGTTCAACCATTTTCCATACACTCAAAGGTGGTAAAGATCATACAAGTAAGCTTGGTGCACTCGGAAGCTCAAGGACCACTCTAGTTTTCTTTTATCCACCACTTTTACGCCTTGTTTCTCCCCTAGCCTTGTGCTAGTGGTAAGTGCTTCAAATCTTCATCTTGTTCATGTATTTGGTGGTTAATAGTTGATTAAATGGTTAAAACTTAAGAAACTCTAAAGAACTTACATTAAGTCTTGAACATAAAGGGTAAAGAGTGGATAAAGAAATATATGGTTAAATCATGTTGATCTTGTGTTGTTATGATTCTTGTTGATTACTTGATGATTTACTTGTTAATATTGATGTTTGATGTTGTTGTGATCACTAGACATGTTAACGGAATCAATCGAACACGAATTAGAAAGCTAAAGGCTGAAAAACAGAATCTGTCCATGCCTTTACAGCCAGCTTCAGTTGGCTGTAAACAGGTCATAACTCAACGAAAAACTGATATTTTGAGTCTATAATGTGTTATTATGAAATACGGTTCTAATGGCACCGGAATCATAATTTTTGGACTTCGTTTACTATTTTTAAAGTGTCGTTTCGTAACAGCAGCTAGAGCTGCATTTTTGCTGCTGAAGATATGCGTTCTGTTTTCTGTCATAACTTGAGTTCTGTGTAGGGTTAGATCATGAAATCTGTACTGTAGGTGACCACCGATGTATTTGTAATTCTCTCACTGGAATTTCATAAAACGGACTTACGATGAATTTTAAATAAATTCTTCCGTGGACTGCAGTCCGAAAAAGATAAATCTGAGTGCAGTCCGGGAAAATGATTTTTTTATAAAATATTGGTAATGAACTGGACCCCGATATTTTTATACAATAATAACTGGATCGTTTAAGACATTCTGTAAAAATTTGAGAATTTTTGGAATAAGTTAACTATTTTATTAAAATGTCCGAAAACAGCCCGGTTTTGAATATTTAAGCTGAAACGACATAAGTTGTAATTTGCGTGTCTAAATGTCGAGTATGCTATCTGTGAACGATCTAACATGTTATATGTGTTATGTGCATTATCGTATGTTTGTTTATGAGTGGGGAATGGATGGGAAGCTTATATGGGCATGAACCGTTAAAGTGACGCATGTTATGTGATAGATACGTGTAGGAACTTTGTGCTCTATTTGAAAACCACTAAATGGCTAACTGGTAAATTATACTAGGACGTGATTGACCGACCTTGACTGTTAGCTATTTTTGAGAGTCAAACCGAGCAACCGAAGTGAGTTCACACTCCTAAGGCATGGGATTCCCGGTAGGTTGGGAATGGGATTGAATAACTATTTATATTATCAACACTACTAGACTGTCTACTACTGTCCTCGGATTAAGAAGGGCACGTACGTAAAACCTACGTACACTCATACTTACTACTGTCCTCAGATTGAGAAGGGCACGTACGTAAAACCTACGTACACTCATACTTACTACTGTCCTCGGATTGAGAAGGGCACGTACGTAAAACCTACGTACACTCATACTTAACACTGTCCTCGGATTGGGAAGGACACTTATGGATACGTCTAGTCTAGTACATACAAAATGGGAAGCCCCTACTAAATATCGTAAAGGTTTGGGAATCAAGGATAATGGGTAATACATGGTTATGAAACGAACTTACGATTTCTGATACGAACTCATTAACTGAACAACCAACTGTGAACTCGCTCAACTTTGTTGTTGATTTATTGTTACATGCCTTGCAGGTCGATAGGTACTTATGGAGCTTGCGCGAGGAGGAGGTCGTTGTGGAATAGGGACTGTTATGTCCCGTGCCTAATAAATAAACTTTATGAACTAATGGAACTTATGTTTGGCCGTTAAACTTATGAACTATGAACTTATCTTTTGGTTTCACGTTTTATGCTTCCGCTGTTTAAATCTGATCTTGGTTAACTTAAAGTCGGTTTACTTTCTTTTGGTCACCAATCGTATTGGGGTTGGTTTTATTTACTTAATTGTGTCGTTCAATATGATTGGTGGCTCGATCCTGGTCATGTCACACCTCCAAGCGGTGACGCTCCGCATGGTGGATTTTGGGGGTGTGACAGATGATAACAGAATTCTTGAGGCTTTCCCGGTATGAAGCCATGTCCTGCTCATGTTGAACTTGGGATGCATTGGACTTGGCTTGAGCCTCGTGAGTGACCTTCTGGATGGCAGTTTGGTGCTCTTGGACCATTGCCTTGTATTTAGCCTCGTAATGCTCCGATTTAGCAGTAGCGATCGCTGCTTGGTCCGCAATAGTGGCTTCAGCCTTCTTCAGCTTGCTCTCTAACATGGTGTTCAGGCCACATGCGTCTTCATAGAGGAACACAAGGCGTTCGAGACCCTGCAAAATAAAGAAACAGGTATTGACTTTAATTAACTTTAATAACCAGCATATGTTGCAGGATATGGGTCAGGATACTAACCTGGTTGAGGAAGCCGGTCATGAATTTGTTGGACTCCGTACCCCCATGGTTTTCAAATCGGAATACATGGGGTGTAGCGGGAGGCTCTGTTTCCTTTCTCTTCTGGGAGCTTGAGGCCCGGGTCCTGGATGCTGGAGGAGCTTTGGGAACGGTAGTAGTCTTCGAACTGGTAGGCTTTGGAGTGACAGACGACTTCGAAATAGATTCTTGCTTGACAGGTGCGAGGCTAGAGTAACTGTCCAACTCGTCGAGTTGGAAGCCTTCAAGGTTGATAACCGGCACTGAACGAGGGAAGAAATATTTAGTTTGTAACACTTATACTTTATAATCATTATAATTATGTGCTTACCAGACATCTCTGAGCTTGATTTTTGACTTGAGTTTGTGAGAGACAGGGAGAAGGTTCTTTCACTAGCAGGAAGTCGGTAGATCTCTTTGATCCTGGGCTCTGATTATGCGCTTGGGGGTGCTAGATCTCTGAAATTCGCTGCACAAAATATCAAGATATCAGTCTAGGATATAGTTTAAGGATACATTCGGGGATATTCCTAAAACCCTAGATCCTACCCTTGGTTAACCATCTAACCGGCAGATCAAAACCCTTGTCAATAGAGTCTCTTTTTACGAAAAAGAATTTTCATTACCACTGATCTTCATTCTTGGTGGCCTTAAGGACTAAAGGGTTCTTGGAAGTGGAGAACAAAAAGAAGCGGCTGTTGCCATGGGATCTCAGTCGGTATGCTATGGGAAGGTCTTCAATGCATAAGTCAGGGCAATGACGAGACTTAATTTGGTTTAACACCATCAAAACTCGCCATACCATGGGCATAGTCTAGGCATAACTGAGGCCGGTAAGCTCAAAGAAACGAGAGATAAAGGGTAGAAATGGATACCGGAGTCCTAATGAAAAGGGATAGGCAAGGAAGCAGACCCATTCGTTTGACGACGCATCTGATCGGACTTCCCAATCAAAAGGGCGAATGACCACTCCGGCAGGAAAGGCACCGAAATCCTTCAAAGCGTCGATATCAGCATTGTTGAAAGAGCAGATCTCGTTTTGTGGTTCTCGTATAAGGTTTTGACTGATGAGGGTTGTGATTGGCTCGTTCGACCGGGATCTTGTTCGAGATGCCATAAAGGGTATCGACCGAGAAACAGGAAATCCAAATAAAAGAAAAACAGAGAAGATGAGAGAAATACCTGAGATTCGCTTGAGGAGTAATGATCATAATGCAAAGTATTTCGGCTAATTATAGGCTGAATGATAGGGGGTAAAGAGTAAATAACGCCTTGGAAGTTGCACATTGTCATTTCAAAGGTCTCGTCGTATTGATTGCCTCGATCCAGGCGATAAAGTTTAAAATATATCTGTTTGAATTCAGAATTCCAACAGGTATATTTTGGGGACAATTGTTATGGGCCATTTTCTGAACATATATCCTGACTAATATTCTGCTTTTGATTGTTTATTTGTGATCGGGATACCGGGTCAGGATATTGGTAACATCCTGGTGCGATGTCCTGGTATTAACTGAATTAACCACGTGCAGATTAGAAGGTGCGGGTCCCTAACGGTCAAGTGGACCTCTTCTCCTTAAGACTCGGGCAAACCAGTTATGTGAGAGACGTTGAACCTGGAAGAAGTGGACTACAACGTTCACTTGAGGAATATTCGAAGATTCCCGGTTTAATAGGGTAGTTAGTTGATTTCGTTTAACTATAAATAGATTGATCGGATCGGTTAAGTCACACACACTCTCTTTCGCACACTTTACTCTCTAGCTACTAGCAATCACTACACACAAACACTTGTACTCAAATTACATTGTAACACCTAGACGATCCGCATCATATCCTGCACTGTATCCTGATATTTGAAGCAATAGAAAAACAAGGCAGCTGCGATTATCAGCTCCCGAGGTTTTGTGCCGGCGATCTAGATTGATCAAGGGCTTTCCTCGTACATCTCGTGTCACCCTTTACATTTTTGCTCATTGTTTGATCATTGATACAGCTCTATATCCTGAGCCGTATCCTGAAACTGTTTTTGCAAATAACTTGATTAACATATTTTCGACACACATTTCTAGCACACTACCTCACTTAACTAATTTGATCACTTAATTGCTTCGGTAATTTTTGACCAAAACACTAACCCCATTTAATCAAGTGTTGGATCTTCGTATTCATGATTCTTAATGTGAAAGTGAAAGAACTCTTTTTGTTCAACCTCTAAACACTTGTTAATCAAATGCTATGTTCAGTTTTGTTTTTAACTTATACATAAACAATACTTTGTTAACTTCACATGTTAAATTATAATCTGATACTAAAGCATATGCTATTGATTTTTTTATATTGTTTGTGGAAAAACGTTAACTCCTGAAATAGAGGTCTATCGAATTTGTTTAGTCGATCCCAAACAGAATAAAACCATATTAAAACAAGCAAATCCAAAGTAATCTGTGGACTCCTGTTACAATGTCAATCATAAATTCTCTTTTCTAATTCCAGTTTTTATTATTCCAAATAATAAGGTTCGTAAAGAGTCTAAAAGATAGTTTTCTAACCTGTTTTGCAACTTAAAACAGATCACTATATCGACCGAGCGAAACATTCTTTCAAATAAAAAGGTTTGGTGTGTGGTGATGATGGCTTTCAAACCCGGTTCGATCAAACAACGACAGCGAAGGCGGCAGTGACGATGGCGGTTGTCAATATTTTCTGGTGGCGGTGTGATTTCTAGACAGTTTGTGAGAGAGAAAGAGTGCTGAAAAGTTTGCGAGAGAGACCATATGGTTTGGATCATTTTATAGTATAGAACATCAAAGCAGACAACCGTTTGAATTTCACACATGATTGTTAATTAAATTCCATCCATTAATAGATTAATTTTAATTTTTAAAATGAGTCTTGATTGTCAAACAATTTCATTTTTAGTTCGTTCAAACTTCATACCGGTTTTAAAAAACAACATTATGTCATAACTAATTTATTTATATATTGAAATATAAAATGTTTAAAGTACAAAAAGTAGAATAAAATTTAATAAACAAAGATAAGTGTTATGATATAGTTATGTAGACATAATCTGGTTCAGCCAGTTACCTGGTCATGTTCGTTTTCAAAATATAACATTTTTCATAGGTTCTTCGGTGTTCATCTGTCATGAGACTATTAAGGACTTAAGAACCCAAAAATATAATTTCAGTTTCAAGTTTAGAAATGATTCATATTCATATTATATTAATTTAGTAATATAGTAAGGCCTTTTGAGTTCTGTATACTAATAATTTAGAAATGATTCATATTCATATTATATTAATTTAGTAATATAGTAAGGCCTTTTGAGTTATGTATACTAATAACGAAGACTTTAAATTATTTATTAAGCTCATTAATTCAAGACTTTATACTCATCTTTTGAGTTCTGTATACTAATCACGAAGACTTTATATGATTTATTAAGCTCATTAATTCAAGACTTTATACTCATATTCAATAGTGCCAAAAAGACAAATTTTCCTTAAACAAAGGTGCCGAAATCCCTAAAATGCCCCTAAAGTTTCTTAAATTTTTGGACAATATGCAATTTTACCCCCTCTAAAATAGCTTAGTTATCTTGTACATGTTGCTTCAAAATGTGTAAACAATGTAAAATTACCATAAGGGTAGAAGACCTAGTTTACTTAATAAGGTAGTATAGATATAGATATAGCCTAATGTGAAATTCCTTAATTTCAGTCTTGAGTTATTATTTTTGTTTTTTGAATGACTAATATTACTCTCTCAAACTACTATATTTACAAATAAATCACCCTTGCTTGAGATTGAACCCAAGACCTTCCAGTAAGAGGCAAGAGCCTCTACCAAGTGAACTAGCCCCACTTGGCCGGTCTTGAGTTATTTGTATTTATGTTTGGTGTGTTTATTTGATCGATCTAGGGCATATGCCAACATCTTCAAGGTGAGTACGTGGTTAATCGTTATATAAATGACATATCATTTCTTCATTTTCTAATCCATAATATGTTGATCTTTATGTTTCTAGTGTTCTGTTAAGTCTTGATTTCGTCTAATTTTCGGTTAAGTTTTATCATCTACGTGATAATGGTAGTGAGCATGTTTATTAGCTTGATGTAATATTTGTTCTGTTAACTGTTAAGTTTTATGTCTCGGATTTTATGCATGTAATCTTGGTTCTGTTAACTACTGCTAAGTTTTATGTATGGGCTTTTATGCATTCAACATAGCCCAAACCTTTAGACCAAACCGTTTGTAACGCCAATTCAATTTTTGTCTTCGATAAATCATCAAAATCGAATCATGGACACCCCTAAAGACCTTAAACACACTAGTTCACTCTATAACTGGATAACACAAATCTTACGGCTCCATTACAAGATTATATATATGCATCAATGCATGGCCGGCTCAGGTCAAGGTGGGTGACAAGTGGACAACCTAATGCTCATATTCTTTGGGGCCCAAAATTTTAGATTTCTTTTTAATATACTTTTTTTTTAAATATAAGCCTATAAAATAAAATTCAAAATCCAATAATCTTTATAATCCATTATGATGTAACCTATTTAGTTTTGTTCCATTTAAACTCTATTTTTGTTTAACCCTACAAACCCTATGTAACACCATTGAAAAGTTTAAATTTTAAACACTAAACAACAAAATCCTTTTTTGGCAGTGACGACAAAGGTGAAAGGCTAAAGACCAATCGACGATTGAATTTTTAAAGGCACATTTCTTCTAGTCACACAGGGCCCTAAATTTTCAAGGACGATCCTATATATGTGTAAGACGTAAATTCAGTCTTATACACAAGAGAATATCACCTAATTTCATTAACATAAATATATAAGGAGCAGAGGCGTTCTTGAGGATTTAAGTACCTCAGTTGAGTCGAAAAAAGACCCTTTGGCCTAATAGATTATACAAATTCTATATTATTATTAACTAACAATTGACAATTACTCAATTTCTTTGTCGAACAATTAATAGTTACTCAGTTCAAATTTCTACGTCTAACAATCAACAAAATACCCATTTAGGGCCCAACATTCAACAACACACCCAATTTAGGGCTCAACATTCAATAAAACACCCAATTTAAGGAAGATTAACAACGATAAATTGTGTGAATCAAGAAAGTAGAAGCCTGTCGAACAACGAAACAACAACGTGGTTTTTATCTATTTTTAGATTTTTATATATTTTTACTTTTTTATTATTAATTAGATTAGATGTTTGGATAATGGATATAGATCAAAATAAGATTATTGGGCCAAATATATTATAAGATAGGGTTTTCAAGGTTTTTTTTAAGCTCAAGTGGGTTTCCTTTTTAGTCTTCCCACACACACGCGCGCGCGCACACATACACGCATATATATATAGGATAATGATCATTACAGAACACTAATATATATATATATATATATATATATATATATATATATATATATATATATATATTTCTAATAATTTAGGTCCCCGAAGATATTGGGCCTCGGCCAGGGGTGTGGCTTGCCCACCCCCAAGTCAACCCTGATAAGCAGACTATATTTAAAGGACTATTTAAAGTGTGTGTTTTTTTTAAACGGGTTTGATTGCTGATAAAAGCTGATTTTTGACAACGAACACTTTTTGTTTTTTTTTGTTTTTTTCATTAACCTAGTAACTTATAACTTTTTTAGACTTTACTTTTGGAGTTATGTGATACAACTAACTACCTTTCGGGTTTGGTTTTTGTCGACACAAATTATGAAAGATAGTTGATGCAAAGTGAGAGAGAGTAGGTACATATTCTAGCTCCTAATGTGTGTGTGTATTCTAAAGGTGTTTTCTACGCATTCGACTTATCCTAATGGCCTCATCCTTTGTGGTCACATAAAGTTACTACAACCAATCTTAAAGTTGGTATTTGAAAAGCCACATGTTTTGTTTATTGCGACTGCTACAATATTAAAAACGGTACTTTTGTTCGTGTGCTCGATTGATTGCGATTGCACATGGACCAATCCTTTTTTATCTTAGGACCATTATTACATACGGATCACTAGTAGGGGCCGGGCGTAAACGAGTCAATTGAAATTGAACCGAACTAGACTCGGGTTCAGTTTATTAAACTTAACAAAACTCAAAATTGACTGATAAATAATCTTATAGCAACGAGTTTGATTTGTGACCGGCTCATTTGTTACACATTTAAGAGTTAAATACCATTTTAGTCCATGTGGTTTAGGTTATTTTGACAGTATAGTCAAATGTTTCATTTTTCGCATGTGGGCACAAAAAGATTTCTTCGTTGCCATTTTAGTCCACTGGGTTAACTTTATTCATTTTTTCTGTTAACGAGATGCAATTCGGTCATTTTATATGTAATTCTGTTAACTAGAAAACCAATTTAGCCATATAAAATGACCGAATTGCCCTTCTCATTAACAGAAAAAATGGATGAAGTTAACCCAGTGGACTAAAATGGCAACGGTAAAACCTTTTTGGACCCACATGCGAAAAATGAAACCTTTGGACTAAACTGACAAAATCATCCAAACCACATGGACTAAAATTGCATTTAACTCTATATTTAATTATTAAATATATAGTTATTTTATATATAGCATAATATATATTATTATTTGATTATTTTTATCAACATGTTTTGCACACGTATATATTCATTATATTGTTAGGCTGGACGGTATCGTGGTGGTGACCCCTTCGGGGAGTTGTTTTCACCGAGCGGTGATCGGCTGTCGGTGAGCGGTAAGTCGGTGAGCGGGGATGGTTATTTCGGTGTATACTCACCGATGATGTTTGATGAAATAGGGATATGTTTTATTTATTTATAATTTCTAGAAATAAAAAATATATAACTCAAACACCCTAATAGTGTTTGAACCATAGCCAGTGATTGAGTGCAAAATGGGGAGTGGAATAGGGACTTGACATGACATGATATTATTGGCTAGAGAATAACTCAAACACCCTTAAGTGATTGAACGATACCCTCCACCCTTATATATTAAAGAGTATACTGCCATTTTAGTTCCTGATGTTTGTCACTTTAGTCCAAAACTCAAACCTTTTAAATCTGGGTTCCTGTGGTTTCACTTTTATTGTCACTTTGGTCCAAAAATGAAATCATTGATATTTGGCTAATAAAATCATGTTATTTTGTCATTTTCCTCAGGGGCAAAATGGTCAATATGGTAACAAAATACCCAACCTTATTTTTTTTGAAAAAAACAATTACGTTAAACTCGGCCATAGCAAGCTACAGCACCGTATCCTCCGGCAACCTAAACCGCCACAAATACAGCTTCATCTCACTAACCTCACCACAACCACCACCTCCCTATGTCGTTTTCACAACAACTTTCGTCATACCAGTACAGATCTTGATCATATGAGCAGCAATATCAGTTCCGATATCATCCTCTGTGACAGATCGTGGTGTTGTTGTTCGGTGGTGTTGTTGTGACCGATCTCTTCGATCTCCAATAGATCGACGACGATGTGGTTGAAGATGGGCTGGTAGTGGTGGTATTCTTGGGTTTTATGTAACACCCCGAAAATGGGTTTGGTGATCAAACCACATTAGCACTAAAAGACGGGTAAAGTACCGTTAGTGGTAAAATTTACCCGGTAAATATTAGGATTTAAATAATTAATCCTAATATTAAATAAAAAGTGAATAAAAGCTTTTAAGGTAATAAAATGGATAAAAGGCCCGAGTTAACGGGCCTAAAATAAACTTAGTCATAAATATTCCCGAACCCGCTAAGTTAACTATGAATATTAAACCTAGTTAATAAGTGGGAATATTATTGAAAATAATTATGTTGTGACCTAATTAATAACTAACCAAACACGAGGGACCAAAGCCGGGTAACTTGAAAAAGGAACTATAAACTTAAAAATAAAACACAACACACACACAAGAGTGTGTGTGCGTGCGTGAGAATGGCCAGGAGAAGCTCCTAGAGAGCTCAAACCCTAGAATCAACAAATTCACCAAATTGGAGCTCGAATCAAGATCCAAATCAATGCATGAACGCGTAGAAACGATCACCAAGTCAAGGGGATCGTAAGGTATGTTGAATTTCTAACATTCGTGAAGTTGTAAAAATTTGATAATCACCCTAATCGCGAATTAGGCATGAATTAGAGAAGCTATAGCTAGATTAGTGATGTATACTTGCTTAGGAACGAAACCCTAAGTGAAAATCATGCATATGATGCTATGACTTGAATAATTTGGTGATTACCTATATGTGTGTTAAATGGGTTTATTGACAATATGAAGAACACTCGGATTAGAGTGTTAATTTGATGAATATTGATTGTTATGAAATAAGTTCTTGATGTCGTTCATGAACACTAGACATAGAGGTTTGATTTTGATGTAAATCTTGGTGAAAATAATTAGTTATGAACTAGTTAGTAAATATGTGAAATTATGCACATTAGGTGTTTGTTAAAATGCCTAAATGAGAACTAAAGTATTGAATTTTAGAGTGAAAACGCATATTTGAATGATATGGCAATTACGCGTGATATGAAGTGATGAGAGTTCTAAATACTATGTTGATTTAGACTTAATGTAGTAAACATGTGATTGAAAGTAGTTAACTTTAGATAAGTTAAGTTAACTAATCATGAAGCCGAATAGTAGCTTCGGCATAGAAAATAAGTGAGGTGGAATAGTCGTGATTGTTAATGACTAATTTAATCGCCTTGTAAATGTTTGACAATAGTTTGACGCGTAACAAGCTAGGTGAAAGCTTGGAAGAGGGAGCGGGTCAAACGGAGCAAGTACGAAAAGAAAAGCGTGGCGTGGATGCGAGGTAAGTGTAATTTACACACTTATGTAGAATACTCGTTTATTCGATACGTTGTAAACGTGATAATGATAATATTGGAAATATGGAAATTTGTCAAGTGTCGACTAATGTAAATCAAGGATAAAAGGATACCCATGGTGTAAGCCGAAATGGGTTGAAATTGTAAGAAAAGAGTGTAAAAGAAAAAGGGTATGGTTATAAAATCCGGGATGGGATGGATGTATGAATTGGAAATCAAAAACGATGTTTTTGATTAAATAAATAATGTTGGGCATATAGTCAAAACGGGTTGAATGCTGGTGATAACACCATTTGACAATATCGACTAATGTGGTTGTCAAGTCTTATGTTAACAGGACCGATTAGCAAATCGGATAATTGCGTCACCATTGATGGTGTGATAATGAAAACAAGGTATAAATCGGGTCTACTTGTTGATCCGGGCCAGGTACGTGTAATTATGTTGTAGTTAAAAGTGCTATTTTGGTCGAATAATTTGAGAGAGAGTCCTTAGTCATAAAAGGACTAAAATCGACCAAAACGCCCTTGTAGGCTAAATGGAACAAACGATCCTTAAAGGTTGTTTGGAAACGAGTTTTACAATTAGATAATTACTTAGGAGTAGTATAGAAGTTGAAGGATGTAACACGTTAGTCAAATGGCTCTATTCGAGTCTTTGCCGTAAAATAACGATTTGAAGGGTAAATTTTGGTATATATAAATAACCACATTGAATCCACCACAAATATAGTTGTGGTGGAAGATCCTTTGATAAGAAATGTGGACATATGTATTTGGGAATGAATGAAAGCAATTGGTGCTTATAATATGCTTAAATACCTCAAACGGGTCAAAATAAGCATATGGGTGAAAATGGGTTAAAAAAGGTATATAATTCTATAATCGGAACCTAATATGTTAGACATCATTGAATTTAATAGGTTTGTGAGAAATAAGGGTCAAACAAACTTGTATGTTTGATAAAATCACAAACGGGTCAAATTTTGGTAAAAGAGTAATAAGCCGAAGACTTAAAAGTCTTAAATTTTATCAAGCCGGATGTCGGATTTTAACTCCATATGATGGAGAATCAAATTTCAAACATGTAGGAAGAAACGGTAGGTCAAACGGATAAGCGGTTTGAAAGATACGAAAGATTTCGTGTCAAATTACGGCAAAATGGAAAAGCTGGATGCAGGATCCACCGTAAATTACGGTGCCACCGTAATTTACGGTGGAGCTGATATGGTTACGGTGGTAACCTACTGTTGTACGGTAGAAGAATATGAACACAGGGGCCACCGTAACTTACGGTGCCACCGTAAGTTACGGTGGAGATCATTTTCAAGTTCTTGTTTTTCTTTTGAAAATCAATTGTTTCCCGGACTCGTTTAGACATGATTTAAACCCCGTAAGATTAAAGCATTTCATGTTTATGAAATGTAGGTACACTTTGGGATGCCGGAAGACGATCAAGCTCAACGAAGAACCGAACACGATATAGATACATGCTTCCGCACTTTGCCACGTTGTAAATTTTAAACAACGAATTCAACCACGTGATGTAGAATAACTTATGATTTGTAAAAGTTTTAATAAACCCGTATTTTTATAGTATGTGTAGTTCTAGCCACACATCAAATTGTGGTATTTTACATGTAAAATCGCTAAATCGAAAATAGGGTGTTACATTTTAGCAGCGGTTAGTAGGTGGCGGCGGTGATAGGGCGGGTGGTGGCGATGGTAGCAGGTGAGAAACAGAGATAGAATGAGAGAGAGGGGTGATATGGATCTGGAACAAAATAAAATAAAATAAATAATATATTGACCATTTTGTCCCTGAGGAAAAGAACAAAATAACATGATTTTATTAGCCAAATATCAGGTGATTTCAATTTGGATCAAAATGACAATAAAAGTGAAACCAAAGGGACCAAGATTTAAAATGATTGAGTTTTGAACTAAAGTAGAAAAAGTGACCAAACCAAGACTAAAATGACAATTTACTCTGTATTAAATTATATCAAAAAAGTAGTTTTATAATAATGTTTTGTTGACTGCCAAAAGAGATTTGTTGATTGGGTCTATTGACTATTGTCATGTCAGAATCGTTGGTTATCCAGAGGTTCTGGAATGATATTGCATTCGAGAACAATAACAAATCGTGAGAGTCCATCTTCGATTCCATTACAAAACTCTTTATTATTCTGTAATCGGTTTTTTATTATCATATCTAGTTTCTTGCTAGGCGGTGAGTTATAAAATTCAATCGTTCGTAAAAAAGGTTTAGCTTAATACGAACGTAATCAAGTTTATGTACGTGTTCAAGGTCGTATATTGAATGAGATTTAGTTTAGAATTGAGTTCGACTTAAAGCTCGTTTTAACTCAATACGATTTAAGCTTCAAACAAATAATAATAATAAGTTACTAATATTTAAGACGAATTTGATTTCAAACAAATCGAAATCAAAATAGCATACAGACGATTAAGAACAAACCCGTTGTACGAGACTCCCGTATACACAAAGTCTGGAAAATAATATCTACCCAGAACATTATAAAACTTTAATAACCACACCATTTACAATAAAAGAAAAAGAAAAATTTTGAAATTAATCACAACACATTGGACACCTTATGAGTCCGTTTTCGTTGCAGTCGGGGCATCTTTGAAACCCATAATCACTTTCTTCTTCGTCATCTTCACTTTCATCACAACCAACTTCGTAATAAATCTTACAACTACCTGAACACGTCTCGCACAGTAAAAATCTTTTATCACCACAAGCCTCACAACCACCAGTGTTGCCAACGCCGCGGTCTACCTGCATTTCGCAACATTCTAACACCTTATCTAGCTGAAATTCGTCATGAAATCGCCTTATCTCGTCAGCACCGCCTATGTATTTCCGCCCCACAAACACCTTTGGCAACCCCCCGATGCCGTATCGGTCACCCAATAACTCTTTAAGTTCCTCCTTGAAACCCGAATGCATCGATACATCGCGTTCATCCACTCGAACACCCGCATTCTTTAGAATGATTCTAACATGACAGCAATCCTCATATGTCTTTCTAATTCCCCTTAAACTTGTGTAGTACAAAACCAACTTTTCTTTGACACGTGATGTGACAGTTACTTTTTTCTCGTCAGACTGTTGTTTCTCGTCTATTAACGGCTTTACGTTAATCGTCTTTGGATCAAAATCATCCGACGCTACATCCGTGTCATTCGAGTTTGAATCGGGAATACAACTATTCATAGTGACTTTCATATCTTTTTCTTGTGATGGCAATGTGGATTGCTCGAGTGGAACTGGGTAGGGACCCGTGTTGAACGAGAGGCAACGGACATGATCCTTCGTCGACGGTGGACAAAACGGGCTTGAATCATCCAAACCCTCCATCAATTCCCACGCATTGATCGTCTCCGGCTCGCCTCGAGGGGTACCAATGGGCGTTTTCGGTACAGTTTTCGCTATCTTTTCGTCATTCGCCTTAGCCCAAGTCTTTTCTTCCACCACCCCAGTTCCAAAATCCCTGCTGTTCTTCTCCGAGACATTTCGTCGAAGCGGTTCTTCGCGTACCCGATCGGATTCAATCGGAGTATTAAACAGAAGGTAACCAAGGGTGGTTGAGGCCCGTGGTTCGACACGGTGTTTGCTGCCCTCTTCGCGTGGTGGAGAGCGGTCGGATTGCAACGAATAGCTCCGCCGCACTGGAGAACATCGAGCATTGCATCTCCGGCACACCGGTTGCTTCGACGGAGCACAACCCATCACACCACCACCACCACAACAACACAACAACAAATTTAAAGAATAAAGGATGCCCACAACCCCTTTATATCAATAAAACATTAAGCAAACATAATATCTATAATATGAGTATCCATGTGTAGGTGATTATGAAAAAGGGACATAATGAGCTGTACAAAAAGTAAAAAGAAATTGTAATAAAATTAAAAAAAAACTAGAATTGTAATTGATGGTTTACAGATTACAGATCATGCATTGAAGTGATCAATTGAAGCGTTAATAACAAAATGAGTGCAATTTTCAATAAGAGAGTAATAGAGAAAATCAGAGTATTAGTGTTTGTTAAATAGAAGTGTTTTATGGTTGGATTGTGAGGCAGCAAATGAAGATCTTTGTGAATATGTGATATGTAGTATGGTACTAAATTCACGGGTGTTCAATACATGTTTAGTTTATTTGTTTGGTACGTATTAAAAATTGTTTTTTGATCTTTAGATGGTAACATTTGCATGTTTCTCGGATATGTTGTATAGTTATGTTTGAACCACTTTACATCATCTCATGTCACTCACGTTGAAGACTTAAATAATATAATTTTTTTTGAACGGCAAATTTGGATCACTGACGGACCACTGGAGTATCATCGTGCCACGAGCGTAACCACCCGATCATATCTATCTCCACTAGACATAATACCTATACACCAATTCAGGAGGAAACACAATAAATATGTGAAAAACCCCATTGTGAGAATCGAACCCAGGACCTAGTGGTCTCAAAGTCTTATCTTACCCCAAGATCTCACTAGGCTATAAAGCCATGGACACTTAAATAATATAAATATAGGGCAATTAATGACAAAAATCTTATATTAGTTAAGAAACTTACGAACCCCAAATGAATGAACTTCCTTTTACCATGTGTTACACCTTTTTGTAGACGTGTTACGTGTCACAACCGGAGGCTGCCACGTGTTACGTAACAATTTTTACTTTTTCAGAAAAAAGCTGAAAGTATGCAAAAGTAGTTACACATAACACGTGTCAACCTTTGGTTGTTACACGAAACACAGTCTACAAAAAAGTGTAACACATGACAAAAGGAGATCCATTAATTTGGGTTCTTAATTTTTTTTTAACTAATATGAGTTTTCTTTCTATCATTCCCCTATAAATATATATGTTTATGTACTAAATATAGTTATGTGTTACGTTAAGTCATTAATATGGTAATAAGAATGAAATTTTAAAATGGTTAGGAGGGTAAAAAGACTCACTCTGAAACGAGAACTAAATCGGATACATGCCTAATTGGATGTCATGAACACATGCAACTACTATGTTAAATCATTCATGCTCTCACCTTTTAAAAAGTTTAGAACATCGCATAGAACACTTGCG
This sequence comes from Helianthus tuberosus, assembly GCA_030545235.1. Taxonomy (NCBI): domain Eukaryota; kingdom Viridiplantae; phylum Streptophyta; class Magnoliopsida; order Asterales; family Asteraceae; genus Helianthus; species Helianthus tuberosus. The sequence continues at coordinate 106,995,676 of CM060417.1, forward strand.
TGATTGATTCTACGGAACAAATACGAACAATGCATGATTTTGTGATTATCAACACCATCGATATGTTTAGATCACAAATATCAGTAAAAATCACCAATGCCTAATATTCTCTCTAATTGTGTTTAAATGGGTTATATACATTAGTGATATCCGATGTCTAAACCTTATGTCTTAAATAGAAAACTCATTTCATTTGGTGTCATTTTCAACTTAGATACGTGAAGAAAACATGCTACGCTAGTTAGTATTACAAACATATTAAATTTTATCAGCTAAGAGTACGGTTGCTAATGGTACGCATGTAAGAAATTGATATGATGTACAACATGATTATTAGCATGAATTGACTTGGATAAAGACCACATAATGATAATTGTTATTGGTCTAGGACATGACAATTAAGGTATGCTACTGCTACTGCTACTACTGTCCAAAAAGCTCGCGACTCGTTGCTCGCTCGAAGCTCGCTCGGATTTAGCTCGGAAAAAGCTCGCTCGATTTAGAAAGTGAGCCTAGCTCGGCTCGGCTCGTCTCGTGACGAGCCAAATTGGCTCGGTTTGGCTCGCTTAGTAGCTCGGCTCGGCTTAACTCGAATTATTTTACTTATAATATATTTAATTTTTATATACATATAATATATTACAAAAAAGTGATTATTATTTACATGTATTTAGGCTTGTAGTTTGATATCTATGATATATTTAAAGGTTTATTAACGTGCTAATAAACAAATATTGTATTTACTTGAAATATAAAACTTAATTTGTGTTGATGAACGTGATTTTGACTTGTAATGTATTAGGTTGAACTTATTTTGAATATATTCTTTTGAAGTATTGAATAATATTTTAGAATACTGAATTTCGAGAGCTATGTATTAATTTTTATTTTTAAAATCGAGTCAAACCAAACCGAGCCAACTCGGTTTAAAACCAAGCCGAGTCCGAGCTTAGATTTTCAGCTCGGTTTCAAATCCGAGCCGAGCCAGCTCGGTTTATAATCGAGCCGAGGCCGAGCTTGCCCTAGCTTGGCTCGGCTTGGCTCATGAACAACCCTAATTGTAATTGTTATTGTTGGGGTGAAACACAAAATCGCATGTGGGGGTGAAACACAAAATCGCATGTTGGGGGTGACTTTTGAAATCGCATGTTGGTTATTTTTTTAGAAATCGCATGTTTTTTTTTTTTTTTTTTTTACAAATCGCATGTTGATGAACTAAATCGCACGTTGAAACTACAATCGCGTATACAATGTATATTTTTTATACGTTAAATGTCCTCTGTATGTAAATGTAATGAGAGAAATGAGAGAAATACATGGATTAGATTTTGACTTTTTTGTGCTTTGTAAAAGTCATTTTCTTTAGGGGTGTTCAGAATTCGTTTCGAATTCGAAAAATTCGAAATTCGTTTAAATTCGATTCGATTATCAAGAATTCGTTTCGATTATAATAATTCGAATTCGAATTCGATTCAATTCGAGTTAAATAAATCGAATACGAATTGAATACGAATTTATAATTTTAAATTCGATTCGATTCGAAATTCGAATAAAAATTATACATTTTTATTTATTATTTTTATATATAATACATATATAACTTTTATTAGGCTATACAATAAATTATTTTCAAAATTTATTCCAAGTATTAAAATTATCCATTATCAAACTCACTACATGGCCCATAACTAAAACCTAAGTAACAAATATATTAATAGATTTCTAACCTAAATAGTTATTCCCAACTTCTTTTTTTGAATTTTAGACTTATAGTACTTTATTTGGAACTTTTTAATGTGATATCGTGCTTTATGGACTGCTTTAAAATTTATGTTTCATTTTGATAGTTATTTACATGTTTTTAAAGAATCTGAATCAAATCGAATTTATTCGAATTCGAATTCGAATTTTTACTCGAATACGAATCGAATACGAATTGGGTTTTTTTATTCGAATACGAATTCGAATCGAATTCGGTAAGTTTTAATCGAATTCGAATCGAATACGAATTCAAGGGAAAATAAAAATTATTCGAATAATTCGATTCGAATAATTCGAAAATTCGATATTCGATTCGATGAACACCCCTAATTTTCTTATCTTTTTTTTTCCATTTTTTTCATATGGGTATTCTTTTTTGGTTTATGTTTTTTGTTTTTTTTAAAGCTCGAACACATGATTTTGTTAACATGATTATATAAGATGGGTAAGGTTATTGTAGAAAAGGTTAAAAGTGTGAGAAATATTGTGGAGATGACATGTGTCCTCAATCTAAATTAATTTAAAAGGGTAAACAAGTAATTTTATCATTGATTCAATTAATTCAAAACTTTCCATAACCGTCACCTTATTTATAGGAACACAATTTTTTTTAAAAGATCTCTAAAAAAACACTACGAATAACACTTCAACCACCATTCAGCACGTATATAACACCATTCAATAAGTATATAACACCACTTTAAAGATCTCTATAAAAACACTACGAAGAACACTGCAAAATCACCATTCAGCACATATATAACACCATTCAATAAGTATATAACACTATTAAAAAAACTACCTCCATTTCCAGAATGTGTTCTTAGTATAATGTTCATAGTATGGTTGTTGTACATGGTGTTTTAAACCTACATGCATGGTGTTTTACAGCTGCATGCTAGTAGATGTTCCAGATTCCATATGTTAAAACACCATGGTGTTTTAAAACCTACATTCCAGTAGATAAAAAACACCACAATTTCCAGTATGTGTTTAAAACACCACACTTTGAATCACAATACAATTAAAACACCCTTGTATGAACATAGACAAAACATCATGGACTAAACATCTGATCGAAACATATTTTTTTCTCTATATAATATAGCAATATGGTACTCATATTAAAGATAAAAAAACGCTCGTTATTATGGTGTAATTTTTTTTTTTAAAAGTTACGTAAAAAAAGTTATTAACGCTTAAAAAAGACAGGGGGAAGTTGCATGTACATTAATATTAGTTTCGTAATTTAAAAATGTTAAATTTACCTAAATACCCTTATTCTAGAAAATTAATATGTTTAATAGTAAACATTATTTACAATTTTGCCATTATGATCTCAACCATTAGATTAAAGATCTAATGGTGTAAATTCTTTCTTAACTTTCTCACAAAAAACTCTTTTTTTACAGGAACATCTACCTATATAAGATTAAACCACATAATCATGTAAAACATATAATATAGAAAATTTAGAAAAGAAGAAGTTTAAGGAGTTATAGTCACTTTTACAACGTTGGACACTTTAGGGTTTTACGTGAGAGTGATAGCTATTGCGTCGTGTTTTTGATATCTGGAGTTACGATAGAATCCCTGATGCAATTGATACGTGCAATTCCGATTGCACAGTTAGCACCCATTGCAATGCACATCACTTTTCCACATTTCCATGCATTTCCCTTTTATTTAGCATTTTACTTTTAATTGTTTCAGCAGTTGTTATTAGTGGTTAGTTACTTAGTGGTCACTTAAGCCTATAAAATGCATGTCTTTGAATTGTAATGGAAGTATGAATGAAAAATGAATTGAGTCTATTATCTTGTCTCTAAAATTCTTCAAGTTCATATCTTATTTCTTGGACCATTTGATTAACGATTAGGTTCGTATCAACAATGCACACGGAGGAAAACTTAGTTTCTAAAAAAATGGCTAAAAATAACGTTGCCCTTAAGACAATATACGAAAAATGATTCTTAGTTTCTCACTACTTTTGTACTATGTTGTACGTCAAGGCTCACCCAAGGGCACGCCTAAGCCCACATTTTAGGCCAAGCGTTGCCTTCTTGCTTCGCTTCACAAGCCCAACTTTCAAGCCCTCAGGCTCATTTTTCAAGCTAAGTTCCGATGAAATTCTGGAAAAAAGTCGTCTGAATAGGTTTTAACATATCTAAAACAATTATGCCAACCCTAAACAAGCCTGGAATCAACCTAAAACAGCCTGAGTAGCCCTAAAGAAGCCTAAAAGATATCTAAACCTCTAAAAACTGCATTGTTCTACTATTCGACTCGCCAAAAATGTCATCGCTTTTTAATCACCTTGCACTAAGGCCCTAGGCTATGGTGGACCCATAATTTTTTATAGGGGGCAATCAGGGAGCTTGGGGGCAAATCGAGGGCTTAACCAAACTTTTAAGGGGCGATCGGGATTTTTGCGTAAACATAACACTATTTTTTTAGGGGGCAGCTGCCCCCACTTCCTTAAAGAGTAGGCCCGCCTCTGCAAGGCTCACCCTTTTCAGACCGTGGGGTATGGTGGGGCTTGGGTTGGGAGCATGAGTTGACACGTGGAGTTCGAGCCCTCCCACCGCCTAGTGACGTGTCCGTGGGGTATGGCGGGGCGTAGGTGCACCGCGTGGGTTGGCAGGTTATTAAAAAAAAGTATATATATATAAAAAATTTAAAACCCAAGGCGAATAGGAGGCTGCCACATCAAACCCAAGCCCGCCCCACGCCCGGCTTCAAACCCAAGCCCCAGGGGCCACGCCCCAACCCAAGCCCCAAGGGGTGGTGGCTTGGGCGTTTTCCCCCAACCCACGCCCCAACCTAAGCCCCATACCCCATAGTCTCACCTACCTTGCCCCTTTTGACGACCATGCTATGCTTGTGTATACGCACTACTACAAAAATGAAGTATTAGAAGGTGTTGAAGATTTATTTTATATGGGGTTAAAACAATAACACCGTCTTAAAATCAATACCCATATGACTATTGTTCAAAAGAACCCCGTCTAATGCTTAAACACCGTCTTATACTAATTTATGCAACCTTTAGATGGTGTTGTCTTGAACACCGTCTTATAAACATCATTTACTTTGATTAAAATATTCAAGAAAACAATAAACGTAGAAAAAAGGAACTTAAGAAATTTAGAAAACAATTAACATAAAGAAGAACTTAAGAAATACGCATAGGAGAAACCCTAACATAGTTACTGAAGAAACCATCGACCAAAGAAATGGATGGTGAACCGCCACATCTGGCAACGACAGGGTACCAGGCTTTCCGATCTCCGCAGCGGCAATCAACCAACTTCACAGCGGCAAACAACCACAGTTTCAGGCGGTTAGGGTTTCGGTTCGGTTGGACGGGGTACGAGGGTTTCCGGTAACCGTAGCGGCGAACAACCACAGTTTCAGGCCAGAATCAGCGATGGCCAAAATAAACATAGTGAACTGCAGATTCACCATTCACGCCTTTAGCAAAAATGATTTCAGAAAGTAACAGCTATTTGGAGGAGATGATGAACGAGGGAATGGTACGACTCTGTTATTCCTCCTATTTAAACTTAATTTACCAAATGGTAGTTTGGTTTTTTTGTTTCTCTCATGAACTTTAGATGTGTCACACCCCAACCGATGGCGGAATCATCGGGGCGCGGCACTAGGCGAATCAGAATGCTCAAGAGAATCCATAACAACTATGTTGCGATAATATTTAATACATTTGTTATCCCATACTAACAAATAATACAATCACATAAGTTATCACAGATTTATTGTCCTCTAGAACAATGCAAATCCGACAACCTAGATTTTTAGTTGAGTTTCTAGACCTCCTAGCTTGATTTGATATAGTCTGCGATCTAACCTGCAACATACGTTAAAATATTTGTCAATACAAAAGTATTGGCGAGTATACAGGTTTGATAAGGAGCATAATAGATAAAAGTGTAGCGAATTTCCATATGCATAAACGTAATACACGACATATATACTCACAAAACTGATACTACCAACTAAGTCCTCGATGCTCGAATGTACGATGGCATAACTAGACCCCGTCGGGCGCAATAGTACTATACTAGTCGTGGTGGGACGTCGCGAGTATAAGCCCTAGCACATATGCAACTAGCATCACGTATATCTATGCATAACAGTTATTCGTAAGTGATAATTCGATTGATTGAATATTTCGTTTGATAAGTTCGATTTGTTAGAAACGTATGTTACACCCAAAATTCGATTAAAAAGGGTTCAAGTATACTCACAGTGCGTATTTAGCGAGGATACAACTTGATTGAGTCGGTTGCGAGTACGTCTGTATTGATCCTTGAAGAAATAGAGTAAACGATGTACGGTTAAGCAAGATTGCCTTGAAAAGTTACTCATTAGGTCGAATGGTTCTCATCCGTACGGATTAACATGTTATCCGTCCGGATAACAGGTGATCCGTGCGGATGATGTGTGATCCGTGCGGATTGCATGGGTTTCATCCGGATGATGTGTTATTCGTTCGAACAAGTGTTGACTCATGCGGATTGTTATCCGTTCGAACAAGGGTGACTCGTACGGATGGTCATCCGTTCGAACAGGGCGACTCGTGCGGTCGACAGGTTATCCGTGCGGACTGACCTGTCATCCGTGCGGACTGGCATGTCATCCGTGCGGACAGGTGTCATCCGTGCGGACTGACATGTCATCCGTGCGGACTGACATGTCGTCCGTGCGGACAAGTGTCATCCGTGCGGACTTGCCATGTCTGTTTCGCACTCTGAACACTGTTTCCGAGTGTTTAACGGAAGGAATACGTTCGCTTTTTCTAGGGTAGTGTAATTTCGCACTAACACTTGAAATTTCATCAGTCCCGACCTGTTCTAACGGCCGGGAATCACCCCGTTCCATCAGATCTAGTCGTTCTTGATGGTTTTTCATGGTTAACCCGAAATCGCACAGATTTAGGTGAGATTTGCCATTAAAACATGTGGAAATCACCCGCATCTGAGTCGCTTATGGTGGGATGAGGTCACAACTGGAAGTTCATAAGAACCCTTGGTGACATCACCTCAAAAACGCCTCAAATCCGCAGATTTCATGGTTAGAAATTGAGTTTTGAAAGATAGAATGATGTAGAATCGAGTGTAGATTGTAGAAGTACAAGTTTTAGGTTGAAATCTTACCGGAATCGCGAGGAAATCGAGAGAAAAGGGTCTTGGAGCGTGTTTGGTCGAGTAGGAGCTGTCACATCACTGTTCAAGTGATGTGACATGGTATTTATAGGCAACAGAGAGGGGAAGGGAGTCTGGTCCGGATTGCCCATTCGCGCGGATGGCCCATCCGTGCGGATAGCCCATCCGTGCGGATTGCTATCCGTCCGGATGGCCCATCCGTCCGGATGACTATCCGTCCGGATGGCCACTCCAACGAGATGGTTTTCTCCGTTTTCGATCGTTTTGATGGATTTCGAAGTACGCGCTTTTCATAGTAAATTTATATTATTATTATAGATATATATATATATATATATATGTCTATATCACTAAGGGTCGTATTTACGTATTCATAATCCACAGTTTCGATAATTAACAATCGGTCTTCGGTTCGAGTATGCGATCATTAGCGACGTTTCACGGCCATCAATGGGGGTAGTATAGGTCCTTTCTTGATGTCATCGTGAACGTTATTTCGTGTAGTGCCACAAAGACTGACGGGGTACCGTTTACTCGTGTTGTCATCATCGTCATGACGACTGGAGCTACAACACTCACCCGAGAGTCCTTGTTAGCGTTAATTATTTACGTTCGACACATCACGGCCACTGAGGAGGGTAGAATAGGTCCTCACTCAATGCCTCCGTGAGTGTTAGTGTGATAATAGTGTAGTATAGTGATATTGTATCTCGAAAATGTGCGATTATCCTTCGATTATCGATGTATACGATATAGTTACATTATGATCCGAATCTCTGGTGCTAGACGTAACGAGTATATCGAGTAGTAACAACGCACAAAAGTGCGGGTTGTTACAGTCTCCCCTACTTTAGGAAATTTCGTCCCGAAATTAATCCAATAGGTAGACTTCTAAGAGTTGATTTTGTATGGATAGCGATACAGCGAGTGATTTGATCGTAAGTTGACAGCGAGAACGTTTTGAATAAGAGAGATCAATTGCGATAGCGAGAAGGCGACGTAAGACAGAAGTATTAATCCCACGAGTTGGCATTCCAAAGTACCTTGTCTTGTGTAGAATTCGTTAGTTCGATGCGATTGTAATTTGAAAGGTTTCTCATGACGTAGAGTTAACTGAGTCGATCGTTAACCAACGTTACAAGAAGCGTTTGTTTTGGATATTTAAAAAAAAGGATTCAGGATGAAAATCTTTGAAAATTTTCCTTTTATCGTGCGGTTAACAGAGTCGATGCTAACCGATGTTGCAAGGAAGTTTAAGTTTCTAACATTTTAAGGAATTCGAAGATGAAAACAAGGGTTACGAAAACTCTCCTATGACATGGGTTCCAGCTGAAATCGATGTTGAACCAACATGTCAAGAAAGTCTCGTTTTTTATCTTGAAAAAGGTTTTAAGGAAAAGTTTGGACTCATGAAGCTCCCTTTGAACATGGAGTTAAGCTGATTCGATGTTACCTCCACATTGTGAGGAATTTCACTGGTTCCATGGTTTTAATAAAAGTTTTATAAAAATCAGTTTTAACCTTTTGAAAAGGATGATTTAGCATCAAGCCCCACTTGGCACCTTCCCACGGAAGTTTGTTAATATGTTTAAAACACTTATATATAGGAAGTACCAGCGGCGTATCCACCATGTCTTGCCCATATTACTTCCATTTCGTGAGGCAGTGTCAGGTGTGCCGATATGACTCGGATAGAATTGTGTTTACTCGGCCCAATCGATAGAAAGTCGGACCGAGCATAAGATAGGATCGAATAGATTAGTCCAGCGAGTTGATAAGCGAGAAGCGAATAGCGTGTTTTCGATTAGATTCCACATTACACCCACATGGCACGTTTCCACCGGAGTTTGCTAACATGGCGAAACACCATGCTTAACCAGGTTAGCTTTGCCTCGTGAAGCGGTGTCATGTGTACTTAATACCATACAGACTGCAATGAACACCAATGAGTGATCAAGCGGTAGACTATACACGACAAGCGATAAGCGATTAGGTTATTAAGCGAATAACATAACACAACACTAGTAACGACGGCGACGATAAACGAATTACGATAAGCGGCAGTTGTTGCGTTACAGGCGATGGAAGTATGCGGTTCGAATTTGATTGATTAACACCACAGAGTTTAACTAACATTAGACCCCACATGGCCTTTTTCCACGAAAGGTCGCTGATATGACTAAAACACCCTGCTTCAACCATATGAGCTTCATCTCGTGAAGCAAGGTCATGTGTGCTAACTTCACACGAATATCACAGATAACGGTATAGCGATAGATTGATAAACAGCGGGCGATATAGATTCACATAATAAGCGATAGAGATTGCGAGATACACAAGGTAAGCGATTTCAACTAGTCGGGTTTGTTTTGAATAAGCTCAACGTTACGTTGCGACGCATCACGGTTATCGAGGAGGGTAGTATAGGTCCTCACCTGATAATATCGTGAGCGTTAATGTGCTTGATGAGATTGATCGCTATAGACTTACGACTAGTCTTGCGTTGATGCAATTGTCCTGCGAGGTAGACTCTCCAGAGCCCATCGATGAGGCGTTTGCATTGCGTTTGCAGACTTACGACAAGTCACGCGATGAAACGGTTTGTTACGCCTTGCGATTGAGTGTAGTGTGTTGAAAATAATCACAATAGTATAATAGGTCTAATAACGTTCAACTCCACGTGGCACCTTCTTCACGGAACTTCGGTAGTATGATAAAGCACACCTTGCCCGACCCCTACTACTTTCATCCCGTGTTTTGGTGTCACCTTTTGTCAAAATGCTATGGCACGTTTAGAATTCACTACGATCACCGTGCACTGACCCAAATAATCCCGTGTGCACCCGTGATTATTCGTTCCTTGCACGTTTATCGTACCTCGTTCTAAGAGTGTAGTGAGGGTAAAACACATTATTTCGTGATATAGTATATAGTATATAGTATGTGTGTGAATTTAGTCTAATGCGGCGACTAAAGTGGGATGGAGGAAACGAAATCGAGAGTTGTTGTTACACATAGTGGTAACTTCGAATAAGAGAGTAGGTTCAAAACTTAGAAATTAACGTCGAGAATCGTATCATTACAACTTTATCCTACGCTTGCTAGATGTCTGATGCTGAGGACTTTTGCTGGAGCTATTGTCGTTGTACTCAAGTTCACGGTTCGATGCGGCAGTTGTGGGTGAAGTGACCGTAACGGTTGCAGTTATTGCAATAGCGACAGTCAGCCCCAACTGGATGATGATAGGTACACGAGTAACACTGAGGATGAGCTCCAGTGTAGGCTCGTTTTGGAAACATCGGAACTGTTCGAAGAAGTTCCGGTTGCAGCAATTCGGTTGTTGATGAGCTCGGGCTTGAAGTCTTTCGCTTGCGGCTGGGTTTGTCGGTGTCTTGCGAAGAAGTGTCGTCGTTGGAGGATTCGTCTGAAGACTCACTTGCAGAGTCTTTGGCTGATTTGTCGGAAGATCCATCGGCAGATTTGTCAGAAGAATCGGCAGCAGATCCGTCCGAAGAATCGTTAACAGATTCGTCAGGAGAATCGTTAGCTGATCCATTAGAAGAATCGCCAGCAGATTTGTCAGAAGATTCGTCAACATGTTCGCCCGAAGGATTACTGGTGGTTGCTTGATGAGCTTGCTTGACAGGATTCTTGGAGAAAAACCCTTCCACGAGTCGTTTGTTGTTGATTTCTGCGGCTAAGCGATAGGCTTCTTCGATGGTAGCAGGTCTTGCAGCTTCAACAAAATCACCCACACACTCAGGCAAGCCACGAATGTACTTCGCGATGGCCTTTTCCGAAGTGTTGACCTGGCCTGGGCAGATTATGCTAAGCTGTTTAAACCTTGCGGTGTAGCCAGCATTGTCACCTTTTGCTTGCTTGATTTCCCAAAACTCGTTTTCTAGCTTCTGGATTTCGTGAGGGGGACAGTACTCTTTCTTCATGAGCTCTTTCAGCTCATTCCAAGAGAGAGCGTAAGCTGCGGAGATCCCACGTTTGTTACGTTCGGCGGTCCACCAGTCGAGTGCTCGTGATTGAAGCACTCCGGTAGCGCAAGTAGTACGGAAACTATCGGGACACCCACTTTGACGAAGGGTAACTTCGATAGAATCGAACCACTGGAGTAGTTGAGATACACCTCCTTCACCCGTGAACTCCATCGGGTCACAGGCTTTGAAGTGTTTGTAGAGAAAAGTAGATTGCGGCTCTCCTGTCTTAACGTCTTCCGAAGCTCGAGAGTGGCTGAGAGAGTGGACTCGAGCGGCAATTTGAGGAATAAGCTTACTCACTTCCTTAGTCACAAGTGATGCAATCCTCTTATCGGCACTTCGTTTGGCTCTTCTCCTGGCTACTCGTCTCGAGGTAGAGCTGTTGGAAGGCATCTAGACAGGAAGAGACTTGGAATGAGATTCGATCATAATGCTTTTTGAGTTTCGCGATGCGATTGAGCGCGTTCAAAACTTGATGCGATAGTATAGATAGTATAGTAGTAATACGAATCACATAGGAGCCATATAGGAGACACGAAATCCCTAAGTTCTCACACATTGACTTGTTTGTTTACACGTATATATATAGTTATATAGATGAAATTTGTAATCATATACGCACAAGTTGATGTAGAATATGCGGGGACGCGTTGAGGTGAGAAAATGATAGCGAAGGCGATAGGTTATGCATTAGTTTCGTTGCGAACATTCGGGTTTCGTTTTAGATTGCGATGGCTGTGCGATTTATGTGCGTTTATAAAGTAGGGAGTGAAAATCGTTAAATCGAGAAATCGATATCGCGTAAAGTTTCAAAACGTAAATAAGTTCTAGCCAGTGTAAAATTGGTTGTTCGTACGATAGAGTGCCTTGGGTGTTTAGGCGTCGACTGCCCAAGGTAACCCAACTATTTCTAACAAGCTCGTGCACGCGCGTTGACTTAGAAGACTCCATGCTTCCACTGGGATGCAGCTCATGGCATTCGTCTTCCTAGCCATCACGTGGCTCGAGTTATCATGATAGTCGAGTCCTTGGTGAGAGCTTTTGAAAACCAATTTAGAGAGTGGAACGTCTTATTTAAGGTATGGGTTTCACCCCTGACTTAACAGCTTCGTTCCTAATTGTGGTTACGCTCTTCGAATAAATTCATGAGTTCCACCAGATTTTGAAATGGAGACTTTCGTCGAGGTGTGGATGTCACTCCTAACTCGATGAAAGGTTCTCGTGCTAGAAAATGCGCTGAGTGAGCGATCTTATCGAGAGTTCTTGGTTTTCACACCTGATCTCGACTGGATCGCTCGGTTTCGTTATGCGAGTATTTTCGAAAACATGTGTATTGTGTCGGCCTTAGGAAAGGCTAAGTAGTATTTCAGCCTTAGGAAAGGCTTCTTCGTGTGAAGTTGTAGTGCGCGATGTTCACACGAAGTGTAGCTTTTAGCAACTTCGATCGAGAGTATCAAGTAGCCCATTACAAACCCCACCGGGTTTGTATGAGTCGGCCTGTTGGTACTTAGACTATAGACTAGGTCAATTTCTAAGACGTCGACCCGGACTAGGTCGAGTGTGGCCAATTCCCTATAGTTATGGCTCTGATACCAATCTGTCACACCCCAACCGATGGCGGAATCATCGGGGCGCGGCACTAGGCGAATCAGAATGCTCAAGAGAATCCATAACAACTATGTTGCGATAATATTTAATACATTTGTTATCCCATACTAACAAATAATACAATCACATAAGTTATCACAGATTTATTGTCCTCTCGAACAATGCAAATCCGACAACCTAGATTTTTAGTTGAGTTTCTAGACCTCCTAGCTTGATTTGATATAGTCTGCGATCTAACCTGCAACAAACGTTAAAATATTTGTCAATACAAAAGTATTGGCGAGTATACAGGTTTGATAAGGAGCATAATATATAAAAGTGTAGCGAATTTCCATATGCATAAACGTAATACACGACATATATACTCACAAAACTGATACTACCAACTAAGTCCTCGATGCTCGAATGTACGATGGCATAACTAGACCCCGTCGGGCGCAATAGTACTATACTAGTCGTGGTGGGACGTCGCGAGTATAAGCCCTAGCACATATGCAACTAGCATCACGTATATCTATGCATAACAGTTATTCGCAAGTGATAATTCGATTGATTGAATATTTCGTTTGATAAGTTCGATTTGTTAGAAACGTATGTTACACCCAAAATTCGATTAAAAAGGGTTCAAGTATACTCACAGTGCGTATTTAGCGAGGATACAACTTGATTGAGTCGGTTGCGAGTACGTCTGTATTGATCCTTGAAGAAATAGAGTAAACGATGTACGGTTAAGCAAGATTGCCTTGAAAAGTTACTCATTAGGTCGAATGGTTCTCATCCGTACGGATTAACATGTTATCCGTCCGGATGACAAGTTATCCGTCCGGATGACATGTTATCCGTCCGGATAACAGGTGATCCGTGCGGATGATGTGTGATCCGTGCGGATTGCATGGGTTTCATCCGGATGATGTGTTATTCGTTCGAACAAGTGTTGACTCATGCGGATTGTTATCCGTTCGAACAAGGGTGACTCGTACGGATGGTCATCCGTTCAAACAGGGCGACTCGTGCGGTCGACAGGTTATCCGTGCGGACTGACCTGTCATCCGTGCGGACTGGCATGTCATCCGTGCGGATAGCCCATCCGTGCGGATTGCTATCCGTCCGGATGGCCCATCCGTCCGGATGGCTATCCGTCCGGATGGCCACTCCAACGAGATGGTTTTCTCCGTTTTCGATCGTTTTGATGGATTTCGAAGTACGCGCTTTTCATAGTAAATTTATATTATTATATATATATATATATATGTCTATATCACTAAGGGTCGTATTTACGTATTCATAATCCACAGTTTCGATAATTAACAATCGGTCTTCGGTTCGAGTATGCGATCATTAGCGACGTTTCACGGCCATCAATGGGGGTAGTATAGGTCCTTTCTTGATGTCATCGTGAACGTTATTTCGTGTAGTGCCACAAAGACTGACGGGGTACCATTTACTCGTATTGTCATCATCGTCATGACGACTGGAGCTACAACACTCACCCGAGAGTCCTTGTTAGCGTTAATTGTTTACGTTCGACACATCACGGCCACTGAGGAGGGTAGAATAGGTCCTCACTCAATGCCTCCGAGAGTGTTAGTGTGATAATAGTGTAGTATAGTGATATTGTATCTCGAAAATGTGCGATTATCCTTCGATTATCGATGTATACGATATAGTTACATTATGATCCGAATCTCTGGTGCTAGGCGTAACGAGTATATCGAGTAGTAACAACGCACAAAAGTGCGGGTTGTTACAAGATGTAAGTATATAGTTATTGGTGTTGATTAATTCCATGAATTGCTGTCAATTTAGGTTCAGATAGCTTAATTTTTTGTTTACTTTAATGTCCGCCAAGTGTTTGTTGTTTTGCTTAACCCACAATTTGAAATTGTAGACTTAGATTACTAGATGGTTGTTTGACTTTTTTTGTTTCTTTCCTGAATTTTGTAATCTATGCTCTCACTCGCAGTGTTATTATGATATTTTGGAGGAGGAAAACTTTGCCGATTTGGGTTACTATGAGTAGTTTTATTCAAATGTGATTGGGTTGACATCAATAGGGGCTGCAAGATAGATATTGGGGTAACGTTGGTTTATTTTTTTGTTTGTTCATGTTTTAGTGCAGCAGTTGTTGGTTGTTTCTTTGCTATTAAGAGTGTGTTAAGGCCTCTACGTGCTCAAAACTAACCCCCCCCCCTTCACAGTTGCAATAATAATACTAGCATCAGCTATTTCATTAACCACATCAAGTGTTAATTCATGGAGAAAAACACGCTTCCATAGTGCCGACATATGATTTGAAATCTGTTGCTGGTAAGTGTCTCACTCTGGTTCAGTTAATTGTTGGGTTGGTTGTTAATAGGTTTTTGTATTATTGTTGGGCTTGAATACTGTTTAATATATTATCTAGTTTTAACTTTATAATAACCATCTTCTAGTAAATAACAAGGATATATCAACTGCAAAATACCAAATTGTGATGGAATTACAGTTTTGGGTCTTCTATGTAATTTGTAGGAGAACAACGTCACCACCAACGGGGCGTCTTCTTTTGTCACCCTTGTTTTTACAGGCTGTGAAGAAGGGAAATGCCAGTTTTGTTGGTCAAAATCCGTCTCAAGGCATTAACCAAATTTCTGTAAGAACAATATTGTATAAATTTTATTTTACATGCTTAGAACTTAAACTTATTTTACGTAAAGGGTCCAAAATAAGTGTTCATTAACTGAAGTGTTTAAATTGGTACTATTTTATAGGCACTCCGTTATTGTTATGCAACTTGTGGTAATTTTTAGCACCCTGAATGTGTAGGAAAGTTGCTCCAGGGGAATGATAAAGTAGAAAAAGTAGGTCTAAAAGAAAAGTTTGTTGTGCATATGTTCAGCGCACTGTTTCGTCTTTCCTTTTACATGACAGGTTCGAATGGCTGCTACCTTGGCTTCAGATTGTATTGTACCTTTGTTTGAATTAACAAATTATAAAATCTTGCTTCCTCTCATGGAAAATTTTCACCTAGAAAAGCATGTATTAATCATCAGTATCTTCTAATTTTTTTAAAAGTTTAGTTTCACATTGAGATTCTGGAATAATACTTTTTGTATTTAGTCTTGCAACTAGGGAGCTGATGGTTTAATAATATGTATGGTATCTATTGCAAACTAGTGTAATGAGGGTGAAGGACCTGACATAAGCAGTTTATCAAAAGTTATTCGGTTATTTTCAATATTGATGACGAAATTGACTATGTGACACAAAACGTACATTGAAGATTTGGGACTTTGCATAACGGGACTTGATGATAACCATGACGAGATTGATGAGGGCTTTATTTTTATACCCTTTTCAAGCAAAAGTCAGGATCTTTTTTAATAAAGCAATATTTTACACACACCCTTTTCACTTTGTTGCCGCTACACTTCTTATTTTGCTTCCACTCTCCATACTTGGCAGGTCGTTTGCGTCTATTCATCACCATTTCAAAAACCACACAGCCTGTGTTATCCCACTTGTATCTGATGATGAGATTCGGAAAGCTTACTATCCAGGTGCGTTCGTTTCTGTTATTAAAACCCCATCGCTTAATTTCAGTTTTTATTGTTTTCTTAAAATTTGCTGTCTGATTTAATATTGTTGATTGTTATAATCCTATGTCTATAGTTTCTACAATTTAATTTTGATGCATATCATTTGTTTGTTGTAGTTCCACTGAGAGACTATCTTAGTTTAAGTTGGTATGATATTGAAATTTGAAAGCACCTCGTGCCACTATTAGCCTGTGTGACCCTTTTCCTTTTAATTAGTTGACCCATTTTGGAGGATAAAGCTAAAAACATTGCCAATATTTTGGTGATTCTAGGTTACTTGCGTGGAGTAAAGGGTGGGGTCCATGGTTCTACTTTCTAGGGTACTTGTGGTGGGTAGGCGCCGCCAGTGTTTTGGTGGTTCTAGGGTATTGAATTGACATGGCAACGCGGGATTGAACAGGGTTAGGGTAGCATCCTTGGGTGCCCCTTCCACCCTTAGAGTAGAGGTCTCAGTGAAAAAGGGGAGTATATTAGAATTATCGGTGTAAAGTAAAGTAGGAGAAACAATTGTTGTTAAAAAAGATGTTAAGTTTAAAATGACAAGGTGGTTTGGGACTACCAAATTGAATCATTCACCAGCCTACCAATTGCAAATTTCTTCTATCTTCTATTTAAATCCCTAGTGTTTAAGTAGGGACTAGGGAATATGTTATTGCCTTAACTAAACCTAACTATAAGCAATTAGGTGTGTAGAGGAAAACCAGAAAATAATTCATTTTAACTAGAGAATTAAGCTAATGTACCACCCAATAACTATGTTTTTTGGGTTTATTAAGACTAGAACAAGAAACCTTATGGCCTTTTTACGTGTGTGTTCTTTCATGTTTTATATGATATAAATTTACTTGCTCAAGTATTAAATGAATCTTTGCATTTTTATTGAATTTTTTTTTATGTATTTTTCAGTATTGTATTTTCTAACGAATCAATAGTTAGAAAGTTGAATCAAATTCAACGGACTCCTAGATGAAGCTTAACAGAAAAGTAAAATAGTCGGGTTTGTTGTTAATAGGTTTTTGTATTATTGTTGGGCTTGAATATTGTTTAATATATTATCTAGTTTTAACTTTTTAATATGTTACAGTTTTGGGTCTTCTATGTAATTTGTAGGAGAACAACGGCACCACCAACCAGGCGTCTTCTTTTGTCACCCTTGTTTTTACAGGCTGTGAAGAAGGGCAACACCAGTTTTGTTGGTCAAAAACCGTCTACAGGAAGTGAAACTACCTCTGCTTGGCTAGAGGCATGAGACCTGTCTATTCTCATTGTTATGAAAGGGCATGTTGGTCGGTATATTATTCTGTAGGATGATACACAATTTTTTTTTGCTAGAGGATCAAATTAAAGATTAAATCAAAGGTGTCTTGGATCTTGCCATATTATTACGTTAAAGTACCCGGCCACCGGGCGGGTATTAAACTAATTTAATGTAGTTTGTTATGCATTCAACAAAGAATTGCAATTTGGCGCGTTTATTTCCGAATTGAATGTGTATTGGGTTGATTTGAAAATGTTCGATTGGTGTATATAAGCTTGATTTGTACAGGTTTGGTGTATATAAGCTTGATGTGCATTTCTAAAAATATTTTTACTATAATTTTTTTTTTCAGCAGATGCTTATAAGACGGTGTTAAAAAATATTTGTTTTAATAAATATGTGAAAATGTTTTGATATTAAAAGACGGTGTTCATCAAGTTTAAGCCGGTGTTCAAACTGAACACCGTGTGCTTTAAGACGGTGTTGAAAACACCGTCTTAAAACCCATATCACCCCGTCTAATGCTCTGTTTTTGTAGTAGTGACGTTTGTTAGAGGATTCAAATAACACGAATAAAATGACAATAAAGGAGTTATGTTCCCCCTTTGACTTATTATCTCTACTCTTAAATTTGTAATACTAAAAGAAGAAGACATGTTAAAAGAAATTACAATGAAAATGATAACAATGATTGTTTTTCTTGTATTTAGTAATTTTGGCAGCTTGTTTTGTTTTAAGCTTCGCCCATGGATCTTTGGGAGTACACAACAAGACTCTTTCGTGCCTTCTATATAATGTGCACACACCAACACTGTAACACCCCCAATTTAGGACTTCGATTTGCTTTCAACAAGCATTATACTCTTTGTAAGTAAACAGTGTTTACGACATGACGTTAGGGTATAAAATGAGCAGGATGGTAACGGGCATACTCAATTTGCGTCAAAACATGTATCTTTTTAATACAAGTCTAAATGAGCAGGGGCGGATCTACATGCTAAGCAACGGGTTCACACGAACTCATCGAGTTTCGAGATTTTAGTAGAAAACATATATTAAAAATCTGGGTGAACCCATAAATAATTTATGAGATGAACCCATAAACAAAGTTGAAGAGTGTTACGATGGCAAAGAAATTGTGTATTACTCAAGAGGTCCCTTGTTCGATTCTATTTGGTGTCATTTGTATGTTTTTTCTTCACCAAATTCACTATAACCAATCCCTTGAGCCTTACATAGTTATCTACTATGGGCTAGAGAGAGGTTCATCCATCATACTTGTCTCAAGTTCCTCATTCTAATCTACAATACTAAAATCATTCTAATATAATATACCACCAGATGAAGAGTGATTTAAACAAATTATTTCTTCATTTTGTTTCTTATGAATTACCTGGATTATGTAGATGTGATAGTTTATTTATGAATGGTTTAACTGGATAAGAACTAAAAATATTTCACATGCTTTATCCGAATGATTTTTTGAGTGCAAATGTGGTCTTGTGCACTTAGTTCAGTGTTTGTTTCTAAGTTTGCTTAATCTAAATGTGTTCACATTTGTGCTGTTGTTGTTCATGCTAGTAATAAAATTGTTTTGACATCATAATTAACATTTGGATAATTCATAACATAAGTTTTTTATTTTTTTTTACAAAAAAGTGTTTGCGGGTCAACTGGACCCGACCCGAACTGTCGAACCGACCCTAAAACTTTCATCTATGGTCCTATGAACTTGGAGCCTCTAAAAATAGTGAACCCAAAAAATTCCTGGATCTGCCACTGTAAATGAGGCTGGTTGAGTTGGAATATCCGAAAATTTCTAAATAGTTAATAGGTAAACTTCACGGTTTCAATAATATTAACATGTTTTAATACAGAGATTTAGAGGTTTTATATAAGATATAATTAAATCATTTGGCCAATCTAGCCGACCAGACTTGATCTAACTAAACCCATATTAACTTATGTTAAAATAACCAACAAACTCACTCGTCTAGGCGTTGTACTTATTAATGTATTTTATAACATTTATATCCCACTATATTATAAATAGTAAAATAGTGATTATAATCATTTGACTTCACTTCCAATGCAATAAAGGTTGACCTTTGTCGCTATCCTATGCTAAATCTCTCTTGCAATATCAAGAGATCGATAACTTATAGGGTTATTGTCACTTTAAAACTAATCTTATCTTGTACAATTATCGTGAGCTTCAAACAAGCAAGGCAGCGTATACATTGGGCCCGCTCGACTATATAAAAAAAGTTAAATTTTTAGGGCTCTTAATATTTTTTTAAAATTTGTCTACGTTTGATACGAATTCAATTCTTCTTCTATAAATTATAGAAGAAGAATTGAATTCTCTCAGCTCTAAAGTTCTCGAATGTTCTGTTAGAATCGTATAAATTTGTGTTTTTCCAAAATCGTATAAAAAAATGCGTGTTATCGTATTTCCACTTGTTAGAATCATAAACAAAAGTATATATATATGTAGGAATCCGTTCGTGTAAAATAAATAAAAATTCCTTTATTAACTTGAATTATAAGAATTAATCAGAAACAAAGTAAATAGAATACTTTTACAACTGAAAAAGAAATACAAGATCAGAAAAACAAGAACAGGCGAAACTGTTCTTGGCTGAGGATCGTGTTAGACACGGGTCCCTTAAAACAAATTTCGTGTCTCCCAGGAGAACACGTTTGTTTCCAGGATACAACAGCCGCAAGCAGTTGCACTGCCGGTCTTGACTCCAACCCGAAGGTATACCTTGAAGCTTGAAAGAAAATGAAGAATTCTGCAGTGGAGAAAAGAGATAGCTGGTAATATTCGGTGTACTTGATCTGGTGACAGGAGCCTCCTATTTATACACCAGGTTGAAGTCGAAACTGAAAAAACGAATTAAATGGAGAATTAAACTGCATTAGACGTCTTTAATGCACTTTAATTCGTCACTTAATTCTCAGTCAAACGCATTAACTTTGTCAGTTTCGAATGCTGAAACGTAACTGCCAGTGTAACAGCACTGGCATTAACTGCTGCTGGAAGCTACCACGCGCGCGCGCGCAAGTCACACTGGTGCGCGCGCGCCCAGGTCTGCACGATCCATACGCGGTGCGTCCGTTAGGCTCACTGCCATGCGCGCGTGCGCCATACTCACTCAGGTCCATGCGTGCCTGCGCGCGTGTGCCACGTCACCTGTGAGCCTCTACGAGCACGCCACTCAGTCGCGCCGTTTTGGCTCACTTTGGTGCGCCGCGCACGTCACATCAGGCCCATGCACCATGCGCCTCCATGCCATGTGTACTCGCGCGCGGACTGCCACGTCACGCGCCTCGAACCTTCACACCACTTGGTCCTTGCAGCCTCTGTGATCCACCACGCGCACGTGGTCAAAAATACAAAGGCGGCTCTCAAGCGGCTCGCGGCGATGCGAGTGTGCAAAGTGCGCCATCAAAGCGCCACATTGCGCCTCATCGCCCACGCCACGCGCGCGTGCGTGTGCGTGTGCGAGTGCGAGTTAGGGTGCTCCGCACCCTTCGCGAGTACACTAGTGAGTGCTTCCATGAAACAATAAGGATGGAGAGTTCCCACTTAAATACCCCTTTAAGTTTCAACTCTCATCCGATGTGGGACAAGTTGCCACTTTCCCACTTATTTCAGCATTCAAGTTTCAAACACCAAACTTTGAGCATCGATATCTCATTCATCTTAGCTCCGTTTTGGACGTGGTTTAGTTCGTTGCGAAGCCCTTCCGACATAGAACACAAACCCACAAATAAATATATAAAACCCGCTCATTTTATTCTATTTATTTCTAGTCCAAAATAGGAAAAAATCATTTTCCTATATTTGTGAAAAATGCTATTTTCACAAAATTTCCAACAATCCCCCACATGAATAGAAATCGATCTATCAAGTTTCAACGATACACGTTCAACAGTTGAGCATTGCAAGATAGGTAGGTGTAACCTTTGAACCTCCTTTTGTGAAGCATACTTAGCCTCCTAGGGTCTTGTAGACGCGGTGTCCTTGAACAATCCCCCATTTATGTAGGCGACAATATACATTCACACAATACTCTCCCTAGTCGAGTTAAGACCTCATGGTTGTGTCCGTTTATGGTCATGGAACACGTTCCTGGTTCTGCGAGAGCTCTAGGATTTGCGCCTCCCCACAAATCCATTCGAAGCGACCCCACTTCTCTCTAACATAGGTGATTCCTCTGAATCATTAAAAGCATCATGATTAATTTGGATTTCCTCAAAATCCTTAACCTCAACATGCTTAACCTTTCCTTCATGTCACTGATTGGAATGGACTAGGAAGTATACAACTCCCTTTATGAATTTTAGGGGCACCCCCCACAGTGACTCCCTTTGGGTTTATGATTAAGTTTGCCTATTGAACCTAGATCTTGGGATCTCCAGTCAACTAGGTTAGGTTTCCCTCATATTCCCTTCATCTATGGGCTTTAGTCCCATTCCTCTTGACAACCTATACACCTTATCTGTGCTTAAGCCTTTCGTTAACGGGTCCGCAATGTTCTCATTTGACCTCACATAGTCAACTGAGATAACACCCGTTGAGATAAGTTGTCGTACCGTGTTGTGTCTACGTCGAATGTGCCTAGATCTGCCATTGTACATCATGTTTTGTGCTCTAGCAAGAGCAGACTGATTGTCACAATGTATGCAGATCGCCGTCAACGGCTTTGGCCATCTTGGAATATCTTCCACAAATTGTCGTAGCCACTCCGCTTCTTCCCCGCTTTTATCTAAAGCGACGAATTCCGATTCCATCGTAGATCTAGCTATAACCGTTTGCTTGGAAGACTTCCAAGCTATAGCTGCGCCAGCAAGTGTAAACACATATCCACTTGTCGATCTATGATCTTTTATATCCGATATCCAGTTCGCATCAGTGAATCCTTCGATCACTGCTGGATCACGGGTATAATGCAATCCATAGTCTCGAGTGTATCTTATGTATCTAAGCACCCTCGTGATAGCTTTCCAATGATCCTCGCTCGGATTGCTGGTGTATCTACTTAGCCTGCTCACAGCGTACGCTAAGTCGGGTCTAGTACATGTCATTAGATACATGAGACTACCAATGATCCTTGAGTATTCTAACTGAGAAACACTCTCGCCTCTATTCTTCCTTAGGCGTTGGGTATTATCAATTGGAGATCGAGCTATACTCGTATCGTCCGAATTGAATTTCCCAAGGATCTTGTCCACGTAGTGAGATTGACTCAACACAAGACCATTTTGGGTTCTAGTGATTTTTACACCAAGAATCACATCCGCGAGACCCATGTCTTTCATGTCAAACCTTGCTTTCAACACGTCTTTCGTTGAGTTGATCATCTTATCATCACTCCCAATGATAAGCATATCATCTACATAAAGACATAGAATCACATAACCTCTTGGTGTGTCTTTAAAATAAACACACTTGTCGCACTCATTTATTTTGAAACCATTGTCAATCATGACATGATCAAACTTTTGGTGCCATTGTTTTGGAGCTTGCTTCAAGCCATACAAAGACTTGACCAATTTACATACTTTGCCCTTGTTTCTAGGGGCGGAAAAACCCTCAGGTTGTTCCATGTAAATTTCTTCTTCTAAATCGCCATTTAGAAAAGCGGTTTTTACATCCATTTGGTGAACTTCCAAATTTCTTAGAGCCGCAATTGCAAGAACCAATCGTATAGAGGTTATTCGCGTTACAGGCGAGTAAGTATCAAAGTAGTCTAGACCCTCCTTTTGTCTAAATCCTTTGATTACTAACCTTGCCTTGTATTTATCAATACTTCCATCGGCTTTCATCTTCCTTTTGAATATCCAACGATATCCAAGTGGTTTACAACCAGGTGGAAGATCTACTAACTCCCAAGTATGATTTTGCAATATAGAATCAATTTCATTCTTAATTGCTTCTTGCCATTGAGGTCCTTCCGCGGAGGTAACCGCTTCGCGGTAGGTATTGGGCTCACCCTCAACCATATAGCTCATGAAGTCTGGACCAAAAGATTTTTCAACCCTTTGTCGTTTACTTCGTCTAAGCTCACCCTCCTCGACCTCGGGGTGTTCATGTCTTTCATCTAATCGCGTAGATGAACTTGGTCCTGCTTCATCTAACCATGTAGACGAACTTGGACCTGCTTCATCAACCGCTCTTGATGAAGGCGCATGTGTTTGTCCTAACATAGGAAACACATTCTCAAAATATGAGACGACATTAGGATTTGCCTCTATGATAGTGTGTTTGTGTACATCGGGATTCTTGGACTCATGTACAAGAAAACGATGCGTACTACTTTGATGTGCATATCCAATGAAAATGCAATCAACAGTTTTGGGTCCTATCCTAAGAGCCTTAGGAGGTGGTACAATCACCTTAGCTAGGCACCCCCACACTTTCAAGTATTTGTACGAAGGCTTCCGTTTTCTCCATAACTCATATGGAGTTTCGTCCCTATTTTTCAAATGTATCTTGTTCAAAAGATAGTTTGCTGAGAGAATGGCATCCCCCCACATTTCTCAGTTCACTCCCGAGCTTATCAACATGGCGTTCATCATTTCTTTCAATGTGCGGTTCTTTCGTTCCGCAACGCCATTTGATTGTGGAGAATAAGGAGGTGTACACTCATGTACAATGCCACTTTTTGCGCATAAATCCGCAAAAGGTGCAACATATTCACCTCCTCGATCGCTTCTCAAAGCTTTTATCTTCTTTTTAAGTTGATTCTCAACTTCATTTTTTGTACAAGATAAACTTCTCTATTGCTTCGTCTTTACTCTTTAGTAAATACACGTAGCAATATTTCGTACAATCATCAATAAACGTGATGAAGTACTTATTTCCTCCACGCGTGGGAACCACTTTTAAATCACACACATCGGTATGAATTAAATCAAGGGGTTCGGTTATTCGTTCAACCGATTTAAACGATGATCTCGTAAGTTTGGATTCAACACATGTCTCGCATTTGTGATTGGACTCGATATGGAATGTTGGTATCAAGTTTAATTTAATTAAACGTCGTAATGAATTAAAATTTACATGTCCTAGTCTACCATGCCAAACATTAGAAGACTCAATCATGTAAGTAGAAGAAACATTTTCATTCATATTTTTGTTTTGGTTAACAACCAATACATTCATTTTGAACATTCCATTTAGGGCATAGCCCTTACCAACAAACATTCCACGTCTAGACAAGACAAAATTGTCCGATTCAAACACTAGACGAAATCCAAACTTGTTGAGCATCCATCCCGACACGAGATTCTTCCGTATCTCTGGAACATAAAGCACGTTTGTCAAGGTAAGCTCCTTGCCCGAAGTCATCTTCAAGACGACCGTGCCTTCCCCCTTGATGCTTGCGGTAGCTTTATTCCCCATATAAAGCTTTTCTTCACCCGACGCTTCCTTGAATGTAGAGAAAAGAGCCTTGTCTCCACAAACATGGCGGGTTGCACCCGTGTCAACGAACCATCCTTTTGGGTTTTCACCCATTGCGTTGACTTCTTCAATCATAGCCGCTTCCTCGGTTATCATTGCGATTAGAGGCATACCATCCTCATCAACCATGTGCGCATGCTCACGCTTAGGTTTATTGCATTGGTTAGCACGGTGCCCCGTCTCGTTACAATTGTAACAAGTACCTTGGAAAGGCGCAGCCTTCTTTTTCACAGCCCCCTTTTTAGGTCCAAGGTTGTTAACCTTTGCTTTCCCTTTGTTGTTGGTTTTACCCTTGCCCTTCTTGGCCTTTGAGGATTCCCCAATTTCCACCATATTTGCTTTAGCCGAAGTTGCAAAATGGTGCCTTTTTGGGCCACCCTGTTTTCTTCTTCTATACGAAGACGAAGAACAAGGTCCTCAACCGACATTTCCTTTCGCTTGTGTTTAAGATAATTCTTAAAATCCAACCAAGCAGGAGGTAATTTTTCGATCATGGCTGCCACTTGAAAAGTTTCGCTAAGTACCATTCCCTCAGCATGGATGTCATTTAGTATAATTTGCAACTCTTGGACTTGGTTCATAACAGACTTGTTATCAACCATTTTAAAGTCCAAGAAACGGGCGACAACAAATTTCTTTGTTCCCGCATCCTCCGTTTTGTACTTTTTCTCCAAAGACTCCCATAATTCTTTGGAAGTCTTGATACTATAGTACACATTATACAACGCATCCGAGAGACCGTTGAGTACGTAGCCTCGACATATAAAGTCCGAGTGCTTCCACGCCTCTACCGCGCTCAGAGCCTGAGCATTGGTCTCCCCTTCCGCAGGTTGGGGAGCGGTCTCCGTCAAGAACCTCGCAAGGTTCATGGTGGTCAAGTAGAAGAACATCTTCTGTTGCCACCGCTTGAAGTGGAGACCCGAGAACTTCTCGGGTCGTTCAGCATGATTCGCCACTGTGGACGCTCCCACAGTGTTGGCAGGGGTACCGACAACGACGTTGACGTTGGTATTTTCAGTCGACATTCTGAAAAATTCCACAAAACCAAGTTAATAAAATAATAAATGTGCTAATTTATTATTTATCCAAAGTAAAGAGTTTTTGAAACCACCGCGCAGCTTCTAAGTCCAACTTTGAAGACTACAACAGTAGGTTTTTAGAACTCAGCGACAGAAGGAGTAGAAACAGAGTTCTGTTTTGACAAAGTCGCTACTTTGAATCAAAACAGAGAAAAACCTTTTAAAACACAACCTGCTGTGAGGGAAAAAAAATCACAGCAGAGAAGTTTGTGATTCTACACGAACGGTGATTTAAAATTTGTTTTAAGATTGTAGGAATCCGTTCGTGTAAAATAAATAAAAATTCCTTTATTAACTTGAATTATAAGAATTAATCAGAAACAAAGTAAATACAATACTTTTACAACTGAAAAAGAAATACAAGATCAGAAAAACACGAACAGACGAAACTGTTCTTGGCTGAGGATCGTGTTAGACACGGGTCCCTTAAAACAAATTTCGTGTCTCCCAGGAGAACACGTTTGTTTCCAGGATACAACCGCCGCAAGCAGTTGCACTGCCGGTCTTGACTCCAACCCGAAGGTATACCTTGAAGCTTGAAAGAAAATGAAGAATTCTGCAGTGGAGAAAAGAGATAGCTGGTAATATTCGGTGTACTTGATCTGGTGACAGGAGCCTCCTATTTATACACCAGGTTGAAGTCGAAACTGAAAAAACGAATTAAATGGAGAATTAAACTGCATTAGACGTCTTTAATGCACTTTAATTCGTCACTTAATTCTCAGTCAAACGCATTAACTTTGTCAGTTTCGAATGCTGAAACGTAACTGCCAGTGTAACAGCACTGGCATTAACTGCTGCTGGAAGATACCACGCGCGCGCGCGCAAGTCACACTGGTGCGCGCGCGCCCAGGTCTGCACGATCCATGCGCGGTGCGTCCGTTAGGCTCACTGCCATGCGCGCGTGCGCCATACTCACTCAGGTCCATGCGTGCCTGCGCGCGTGTGCCACGTCACCTGTGAGCCTCTACGAGCACGCCACTCAGTCGCGCCGTTTTGGCTCACTTTGGTGCGCCGCGCACGTCACATCAGGCCCATGCACCATGCGCCTCCATGCCATGTGTACTCGCGCGCGGACTGCCACGTCACGCGCCTCGAACCTTCACACCACTTGGTCCTTGCAGCCTCTGTGATCCACCACGCGCACGTGGTCAAAAATACAAAGGCGGCTCTCAAGCGGCTCGCGGCGATGCGAGTGTGCAAAGTGCGCCATCAAAGCGCCACATTGCGCCTCATCGCCCACGCCACGCGCGCGTGTGCGAGTTAGGGTGCTCCGCACCCTTCGCGAGTACACTAGTGAGTGCTTCCATGAAACAATAAGGATGGAGAGTTCCCACTTAAATACCCCTTTAAGTTTCAACTCTCATCCGATGTGGGACAAGGTGCCACTTTCCCACTTATTTCAGCATTCAAGTTTCAAACACCAAACTTTGAGCATCGATATCTCATTCATCTTAGCTCCGTTTCGGACGTGGTTTAGTTCGTTGCGAAGCCCTTCCGACATAGAACACAAACCCACAAATATATATATAAAACCCGCTCATTTTATTCTATTTATTTCTAGTCCAAAATAGGAAAAAATCATTTTCCTATATTTGTGAAAAATGCTATTTTCACAAAATTTCCAACAATATACACTTTCTATGAAAAGAGTACAGATTTTAGAATTTCCTTTAGTCTGTAAAAAGTGTTAGAGCCAGCTCTCACCACACCCTATCTACTCTACCAAGTTGGTTAGTATTGCACTTGAAAGTTATTGTCTTTTGAGTTCTCTATTTTTTAAGGGTAAATTTGATCATTGACGGACCACTAAAGTATCATCGTACCACCAGTGAAACCATTCGATCATATCCGTCTTCGGTAGGCAATAATGCCTATACACCAATTTAGGAGGAAACCGAATAAATATAGATCCCCCCCCTCCCCCCCCCCCCTCTTGTGAATCGAACCTAGGACGACCTCCCCATAAGATGCCACTAGATAACTAAATGGGCCTTGGGATTAATCATAAATGCATCCTTTATTTCAAAAATTGATAGATAAAGCCATGGTCCATATATAAAGTGATTTTATATAGAAGACATCAAGGACGATAACTGATTATATTTACATCTCAATCTTTATATAGGAGACATCAAGAACGATAACTTATTATATTTACAT
Organism: Helianthus tuberosus; assembly: GCA_030545235.1. NCBI lineage: Eukaryota > Viridiplantae > Streptophyta > Magnoliopsida > Asterales > Asteraceae > Helianthus > Helianthus tuberosus. The sequence continues at coordinate 107,023,775 of CM060417.1, forward strand.
CTCAATCTTTATTCACATATAATTTTAATTCGTGTTATGACATAAGACTAAGGGAAAGAGAATCGGGGAAGCCCATGTGGCACCTTCTCCCCTAAGGGAACACCTCCCCTCCCTTCAAACACACACCCTCTCATCGATGAAAATTCCCCTATTCTCACCGAATCCATTTTGTTGACTTTGGAGATTTTGGAAGCTTTTAATTGGAGGGAAAAGAGGAACATCATCACGGGGATGAAGGGAAGGTGATAGAGGTGGAGCTGATGTGGATGTTAGGGCAGGGCTGGCATGTTATGCTTACCAATCTAGGCACGGGCCTAGGGTCATCAAAAATCAAGGGCCTCCAATTTTTAGTGAAGTTTTATATATTGTACTAGATTATGGTCCCGTGTATTACACGATTTTATATAACAGACTGTGTTTAGAATTATATTATAACTTACAGTATTTAAAAATTTACATGACATACAACAATAAAAAAAAAATGAAATTACAATTGCAATGTACAAATCTTTAAACACTTCTTTATACATGACATTTGTTTTTTTTTTTTTTTTAATTTGACCATCTTTACTTACATTATAGACAATGATCTATGGTAAGTGGTAACTATATGTATTTTTTAAATTATTTTGAAAATATTAGAGTTACCAAACATAGCAGTTTTATATTTGACGTGAAAGTTTTAAAACTCAAATTAAAAAAAAAATCTAAATTAGCGGGACTTTAATAGTGAGATTAAAATAGAAAATGTCCCGTTATAATAATTGTAATCGTTTATTAGAAGTATGATACTGTTTAAAAAAGGAACAACAATTATCATTATATAATATTGTTTAAATAAAAAATAACAATTATTATTATATACTTAATAATTTAATTGAATAACGTAAATAATACAAAATTTAATCTTTATTTAATCTAAGTGATCAAATAAAGTGACATTAAAATTTATATATATACCAAGGTCAAAACTTTTAAAAGATTTTTTAAATACAATTCATTTTCTAATCAATACGTGAAGAAATTAGAAATCTTATAGTTATCTTCAAAAAAAGTAAAACATTTTCCCTAATGTTAGTTTGGATAAACAGAATAAAAGATAAACTTTTAAGAATTGAGTATGTTTTTTTTTAAATTATTTTTTAAAAATTATAGTTTGAATGAGAGAATGCCATGTGGCATTCTTTGTAGTCTTTTATTATAATAGAGATATGTATAAGGCTCAAATAAAAAGAAAAAATAAACCATGTTTCTTTAATAAAGTTACACAGATAAAAATTGTTTAGGATAAAAGGCCCACATTCAAGACCCAGTTCCGAAATTAAACCACAGACATAACTGCAATCTGTAGCAACCATCTACCACTCGACCTCATCCGAATTCCGTGAATCAGCGCCAAAAATCCCTAAAATTGAGCCGCAGACATCGTTCCTACCTCCTATCGCAACCTGCTCTTTCGATTTTCCAGGTTACCGGCTATCACTAACGTAATCACTCATGGCGTTGGGTCTGTCAGGATTGGAGGAGAATTTATGGGCAAAACTAGGGCTAATTACTAAACGTAGGTAAACTTTAGCAGCTAAATTTTCTTTTAATCTCTATATGTTTTGCAAAAGGGCCTCCACTTCGTAGTCCGTTTAGGGTCTACAAAAACGTTGGAACGACCCTGTGTTGGGGGAAGGCTTCCCACACACCATAGCCTAAGACAACACGGAGTGGTGTGTGGTGTGGTGACATGGCAACACCTCCATGCTGGGAACACCGGGTGGCGTGGAGGTAGCATGGGCGGGGGTTTCTTCACCGGCGTGGAGATCAAATGGTATGGTGACGTGGCAGCTTTTCATTGGTGCCTTGGTGGGTGGGTTTTGGTGGGTTTTGATTGGTTCTTGTTTAATGTTTTATTTTATGAAAACGCCACTTTCACGCCCCTCTCACTCCGTGCTTTTTTTTATTTACCACGCCACCTTGTTGACGTGGCTACCACCTAACGACGCTTAGCGTCCCCTTTTAATGACCTCACACTCCGTATAGTCTAACTAACTTATTCGCATACGAATATATTCAATCTTAACCCTTATTAGAGCATTGACATCCCGTCTACCAAATTTCGTGAGAGGGTCCTCCATATTATAGATAGTGCTTATGAGGGGTTATGAGTGGAGGAGAGATAAAATGTTATTGTTTATCAGTAAATATGAAAAAATATTGTCCATCTCTATAAATTTTTTAATGTTTTTAGAAAGTGATTGTAAGTAAAGAAGAGAGAAAAAGTTATAATAAAATTATAAAAAAGTTTTATTTAATTGAAAAAGAGTGAGAAATATAGTAAGTTTTAGTGTAATTATAAAAATGAAGATGATAAATGAGACTAGTAAGTTTTAGTGTAATTATAAAAATGAAGATGATGAATGGGACATGAATGCTTTATTATCACTATTTTTTAACGAACTACCCAAATGTAAAATAACTTTCTCGAACATCAATAATTGTACGAAAGGCTTTTAACATGAGTTATCGGTTTAAGTACCACTTGCAACAAGTTGTAAAATTTAAGGATGCATGTGAAGTGAGAACTTTTAAGAAAAACATTAATAAGTATTGAATTTTGTCTTAGCTTTATGTTATAGTTGTAAACGAACTCTATGCTTATAGACATTGTCTTTAGAAATAAAATTAATGAGGTTCACTAAAAAGAACATGTAAAAGTTGTTGGAAATTCATGATGTATCTCTCTCAATATCATGAGGTTACTCATGGGTGTTCTTCGTGTATATTATTACACTTAAGTTATTAAACTAGGGTCCCCTCCCTTAGTTTTAAAGTCGTATCAAAAGAAAACCCCCAAACCATTTAATTGTAATACATGTAAGAGTTAAACTATCTTAACTAAACGCGTTTGATAGCAATTTAATCGGTTTAACGATCAGCTATGATCTAACTAAGACAGTTTGACCTTCTATACTGAAATCTCAAAGCACTCAGGTCTAAATTATTGATGCAAATAGGCACCCGTAAAATACACACGGGTGACTCTTAAGTGCATTAGGGGGTGGGTGTGGTCACTAGTGATAGAATTTCATCACTCACAATATCCAATCATTTTCCGCCATGTTAGCAACCATTTTTCCATCACTCACAACCTTTTTTAGTGGCGGTGGTCATCACTCACCACCACACCCAACAATTTCCCCCAACCAACAATTACCCTCACAAAAAAAACCATCACGCGGTTAAAAAAATAACGAAATGGGTTTACCGTGATACTATCACGCGTGATGTGAGGAGTAGCGGTGGGAATTTGTGATTTTCCACACGTTATATATGTATCACGCGTTAAATTAACGCTACGCCCCCTGTCCCCTTAGCATCACCCACAGTTGCAAGGTGTGCATGCAGGGCCGGCTCAACCATTTTGGTGGCCTAAGGCGAAGCAAAATCTGGTGGCCTTTTTCCCAAAAAAATGTATGTAATTGAAAGTTAAACTTGAAGGGCCCAAGTGTAATTATTTGAAAGATTGTGTTAAAATTTAAAAACATGAAAAAAAAATGTTGAACCAGGGATTCGAACCCGGGTATCACCAACATCCATACATACACAAAACCACTACACTACCAACCATCAATCTATTGATAATCCACACCCTAAATCTTTTATAAATGGACTGTGGTTTCATCAAATTGTGGAGGCCCTATAGTTTTGGTGGCCCAAGGCCCAAGCCTCATTTGGCTTACCCTTGGGCCGGCCCTGTGTGCATGCACACAATATCCATTGAGTATGCAAGTAATATCAAAGTAGACTCACGCTTATATACTTTAGTGAGGTTCTATCATCATCTTCCTATGCGACACAAGTACTCATTCGATTTCTCGAAGCTCTTTTTTTTTCGGTATCATAACATATTGCTCGTATTTTATTCCAACTAAGTGCACTTTACATCAATATCGCAGGTAAGCGAGCAACAAGCTGCGCCGCTACCCCTTTCTGAATAGCAAACCCTAGGCTATTAAAGACAAACCCCTGCCCCTCCTGTTGATGAGCAACTGCTGTGGACAACCTTTTGGGCCCTTGAAGAAACAAGGAACTAATTTAGGGGCTGATTAGTTTGGTTTATGTTTCTATCATAATGGTTAATCTTCTTATGACTTCTGAGCTTCCTAATGATCTTCTAATCCTGCAAAACAGAACACCGTTACTCGTTAAGAGGGGAATATGGGGGTTTCCCTCTTAACCGGGCTCCGGCTGAGAATAAGCGACTGCTTTGAGGAGATAATTGAGTATTAAGAGTGAAGAGTAGAGGGAATGGAATGTTTAACCTGTGGAGTGAGGTCTCTATTTATAGCTGGAGAGGTGTAAGAGGATGTGGGCTGATGGGCCTTGGGCCTGAAGGCGACAACATAGAGGATATGCTCCTTGTCTCGCTGGTGTCGACCGTTAGTGGCTTCTAGGAGTTCTCTGGAGTTGGCGCAATGTGATTGGAGCCACGTGTCACTGTTGTCGGCTTGGCCGCCCCTCTGCCATCAGCAGGTAAGTGGAGATCGTGGGGCAGTTGTCTCTGCCCTGTGATTGGTGCCATGTAGGCGTCCTTAAGTACTTTTTGTCTCCTGCATGTCAGACGATCGTGGAGCACGATTGAGCAGGGTCAGAAGGACGCTGATTGGCTCTTTTCTTCTGCCCCTCGTACCTTGTGTACTATCTGAAACAGCATTGCGCTGCTACCCTGCGCGATTCTTGCTGGGGGCGTGACTGTCTCGCGTAGGGTTGGATGACTGAAAACTCTTTCAGAATGCTAAGTAATGATCCTTCTTGTTTAGACCTCGCGCGAGCTAATTCCTTGGTGAAGTTTCCCGCGCGAGGATGAGATTGAAGATCTTTCTGAATTAGGAGTATGGTCCTGCGCGCGACCTGGTGGAAGGTCTGCGCGGCTTTTTGGGACCATACCCCTTCAAGTCCCCCCAGTCCAGTGCTGCACCGTGCGTGAAGTGCATGGTTGGAGCTCTGGACTTAGAAAAAAGTACTAATGATTGAGAATGGTTGCTTGATTTTGGTAGACGGCGCGCGTGTAATTATTTGTTGGTTACTACGGCGCGACTACCAGATTTGGCTCAAAGTGGTTCACTGCCTTTTGGTGTGGGCGCGCAGGGTTAATCAGTCAGTGGTGATGCTGCGCGGCCTTAGTAGCTTCTGCATGAAGTTTGTAGTAATCTTGGGCGGGAAAATCATCGAAATTTGAAATCTGACAAAGTTGGTGAGAAACGTCGTTGATGGTGACGTTTGAGTTGACCGCTTACACGGCTGTCATCAAGTTGTCTCTGACGGTTTGTCTTTCCATCAGGAGAGTGAGCTCCATGCGCGCGTGGTAACCGTCACTTCGGGATTCTCGCCTTACGTGTCGTCTTCTGATTGGTCACGTGCGCTGCGATTTCGGCACGTTTACCCATCGCATTAAATGCGATGGGTATATATATATATCCGATAAGGGGTGAAGGCAATTCACTTTTCCCACTTCTGCTGCCATATTTTCTCTCTTATCGTATACTCTTTGAATCTTCAAAATCTTGAAGAACACTAGCTGATCTTCAAGTATCTTGAGTAGATATTCAAACTTCCTGCTTTATCATCGATGGCTAAAGAACATCCGGAAGAGAATCCCGGTGAGGAAGGCCCAGTTCCCGTCCTTAGGTGGGACTTAGGGCTGTTCGAGCAAATCACAAGGAGTTTCCGGTTTCCACCGGAATGGGATGCCAGATATCCCGGTCAGAATCAGACGGCTGCCGATGCACCGCGGGGTTATATCACGTTATTTGAAGATTTCTTTCATCAGGACAACTTCCGGTTGCCGGCGACGAATTTTATGGCCCACATTCTTCAGTTTTATGGGTTCCATATTTCACAAATGAGCCCTCCTGGAATGGTCAGGGTTCGACATTTCGAGTTCCTTTGCCGATCTTATGATATTGAGCCGACTGTTGAAAGATTCAGAGCTTTTTACCAGTTGATCAGAAATATGGGATTCTACTCGTTTGCCAGTCGAGGGGCCACGAAGAAGATACTTCTGAATCCTCCTAAAAGTTTCCATGACTGGAAACAAAAATTCTTTTTTATTCGCGAGGAAGTGATACCGATTGCCATGACCTTCCGCGCATGGTCTGAACCGATCTTGAAGGAAGATTTGCCGATTCCCAAGAATGAGGCTTGGTATCAGAAGCTTACTGCCACCCCAAACCGAGTGTTTGGTGAGAACGTCTTGGTAGCGGCGCGGATGAGTGATCAGTGGCCGGCAGATAGCAAGGACGTTCCAATTTTAAAATTTGACGATAGAGGTTAGTTACTTCAATCCCTTTAATTTCTTGTTTTGTAGCCTGTGCTTAATTAGATGATTTCGCGTGTAGAGGTGCATCTGTGGCAAGCTGTCTTCCCCACCTTTGGTGGGTCTATGGGCGTGCGCCCGTTGAAGGCTGGAGAAGAATATTGGTATGACCAAATAAAGGGTCATTTTATGTACCCAGTTGCTGATGCTTTCGCCGATCCACCTACTGCAACCGAAGGTGCGCATATTCCTAATCCCCGACCCTTGCGAGCTGTGACCTCCGCTGGGAAAGAGATTCTTTATCTTTCCAGTGAGGAGTCTGTAGGGTCTTCGAACGGGGAGCTAAGCTCGTGGTCTAACATCTTTGCAGGTGTGTTGCGCCACTTGGGTATTGACCCAGAAGAAAAGAAGAAGAAACCTTCTAGGAAGAAGAAGGTGATCAACCTTGAACCTGAAGTGACTAGCAAGAAAAGTGGGAGTAGCCGCGTAGCTTCTGGTGTTGCTGACAAAGGTACTCTTTGCCTTCGTCAGAGTAACTTGGAAGATTACGTTATAATCAGTGACTCACTTGAAGGTTTGTCACATATAGGCGAGAAAAAGACTGGAGCTGGTGGCTCAAAAAGTTCAGGTAGCGCGGGTTCTTGCAACCCGGATCCTGGGGTGACTCCGTCCTCTGTTGCGCATGGTGAAGAGGAGGAAGAAGAAGAAGAGGAGGAGGAGGAGCCTGTTGCGGAATTGATCGTCAGGAAAAGGAGTAGGAGTGAGACCACAGCTGGTGTGTCTACTGCGCCGAAGGCTGGAGGAGTTCCGGTGCTCGGGAAACAGAGCAATTTGCGCTCTCTTTACAAATTCTCTCCTGGTTAGCTTTCCTTGGCTTCTTATTCTTTGTTGTTTTTTCCTTTTTAACACTCAGCTTCTGCAGATGCCAAAAAGAAGACCCCTGAGAAGGGTGTCGTGTTTACAGATCCCTTAGAGCCTGCGCCGAAGAAAATCAAGGTTACTGTCAAACCTTTTAAGACTGCTGGGGTAGAGTCTGAGAAGGATAAACAGGCTGCTGAGAAGGAGAAAGAGGTAGCTGTTGAGAAGAAAAAGAAGGCTGAGGAAGAAAAGAAGAAGGCTGAGGAAGATAAGAGGAAGGCTGAGGAGGAAAAGAGGAGGAAGGCTGAGCAAGAGAGGAAAGCTGAGGAGGCGAAAAGGAAGAAAACCTCTGATAAACCATCTGGTGATGAACCAAAGAGATCCGGGGTCATCCATATTGCGGGGCTTGACCAGCCTCATCATGAGAAGAGGAAGGAACCCGATGTGGATAAGCCTACCCACCCTGCGCAGCCTGATGCCCCCCATCGCCCCAAGGTAACTTCTACTGGGGGATCAGGCTCTGGTGTTCATCAAGACCAAACTGCTGCTGCAGGAGGCGCGAGTGCTGGTTTTGCTGCTGGCCAGGCTGGTGCGGGAAAACAAGGTGCAATGCCACACTCTCCAATAGGCCCCAGGGATACCTTGGGAGATATTTACTACAAGTCTTACACAGAGGAGAGCCGTGGTGATGCTCCGCACCAACCACCATGGGGTTTGAAACAAAAAGACACTTTCCTGGAGTTCGCTCCTTGCCGTGACTGGTTTCTGAACTCCATTCCTCCTGGTGAGGTTAACCGACAAAGGGCGCGAACCCACAACGGGTTGTATCACGCCTATGTTGTTGGTGAGGCCAACACCCGTGCTGCTAACCACCAAATTGTTCGGGAGTGGCGATCCATGGTTAGGGAGAGGGAGGAATGGGAGAAATACCGCGAGCGGCTATTAAGGCATGTCAAAGACTTTGAAAAGTTGAAAGCTGCCTTTGATGAGGAAAAGGCAAGATTCGAATCTGACAAGAAATCGGAGGAGTGGGGCCGTGAAGGCCTTAAGGGCAAACTTCGCGCTGCTGAAGACCTCTTAGCAAAGGAGAAAACTGAATGGAAGAAAATTTGCGCAAAAGACAACGAGCGCATGTACGCGGCTCAAGCTAAAATTACCGATCTTGAGAGTCAAGTTACGAAGTTGAAAGGGAAGGTTGAAGATGCGCAAGCTGCTAAGGTGCAAGCTGAGGTGCGTAAAGTGTTATCCTTTTTTGTTCGTGGTTCTTGCTTGTAGGATTATCAAAATCTTTTATCTTTTTCAGGATGAGCTTAAAGCGCAAGTATCCAGTAGGGATAAAGATCTTGCTGCCAAGGATGTTGAAATTGCAGAGTTGAAGCGTCGCCTGCGAGAGCAGGTTGACAAAAGTGAATCCTTGGAGATCGATCTCGAGGCCGAAAAGTCGAAAGCTGCCTCAGCTGAGGAAGCCAGGCGAAAGGCCGAAGAGGCGCGTGCCATAAGTTCGTCTGCCCTGAATGTGGAGCAAAATAACTATGCTGAGGTCCAGGGTATTGTTGACACGCTGTCCTCTGATGCCGAATGGTTGCGCGGCAGAGGAATAGTTCTGGTATTGTTGTCTTTTTACTTGGGTTTTATTTACTAAAGTCAGCTTCTCATTTGTTCGTTTTGGTGTAGATGGCCAACTCGATTTTGAATGCTGGAGAACTGGACGGGACTGTTGCTGCTCTCATAGATGCATCGCGCGCCGTCGGTCATCGTGGAGGTTATGTAGAATGTGCGCGGCAGGTTGAGGAGGTATTTGGGTAAGAGTTCGATACAAGTCACTGTTCAGTGACTAACAAAGCAAATGCGGAGTTGGCTCGTGCTGAAAATGCATACGACCACCTAGCGCTGCCCGTGATGGACTTGGTCGCAAAAGCTTTAGAGCATGATGACTGGTGCCATCGTCTTAAGGCTATTCTGGACCTACCAGAAATGGTTAATTTATCTGATGAGGAGCTAGCGGCGGGCAATGATGGCGATGGTGAAGGTGATGGTGATGGTGATAAGCATGACGATGATGATGCTGGCGGTGACGGCTTTGAATAGATAGTGTTTACAGGCTTTGTGCCTTGTAATTTTTATCTTTAGGTTTTGAATGTAACTTGGTTGTTTTGGATCGTATGAATGATCGTTGGTTTCTATGTAATCGTTGCGCGCTTGCGCTTATTAAATATGATGTTTATGTTTATTCTGTCTCGTTACAATTATTGCACTGTTGTTAGAAACTTTGGTTAAGTTAGTGCGAATAAACGTAAGTGTGGCTCTTGAGCGAGTATAGCTGCTCGGTCTCGCGCTATGTTCGCGGAGGACCTTGAAGGCATAACTCAAGAGCTCGTAATTCACTGAAGTGTTTTCATGCTAATCAAAAGTTTAACATGCATTTGTAACTCAAGAAGCATTATGATAAAAAAAAACATGTCGTATGCTTTCATTAATTGAGAAACAGGCGCTTAGGCCAATCATACATCGCAGATAAGTAACATAAGGGGCGTTTAGCCAACATAGGAAATTAAAAGGCGCATGGCCAGCATGAAAGAAATGGCGCATGGCCTAGAGTAGTTACATATAGCACTTGCGTAGTTGTTGCGCATTCCATGTGCGCGGGATGATGTGTCCATCCAGGGTGCGCAATTTGTATGCCCCCTTTGCTAGCACTTCATGTACCAAGTATGGGCCTTCCCATTTGGGTGCTAGTTTTCCTGGGCGTTCAGCGTTTGAAGCTTCGTTGTCTCGGAAGACGTATTCTCCTGGAGTGAAGGTACAAATGCGGACTCTCGCATTGTAGTACCTTTCCAGCTGTGTCTTGTATTTTGCTTCTTTAATACGCGTAATCTCGCGTCTTCTTCCAGTAAATCCAAATCGAGACGGCGCTCTGCTTCATTATCAACCGTGTTGACTGCTGTCAAGCGCGGTGAGGGGAGTCCAACTTCAGCCGGGATAACTGCCTCCGAGCCGTACACTAGGCTAAAAGGAGTTTCGCCAGTGCTTGTCTTCGACATGGTTCGGTGAGCCCACAGGATGCTTGGGAGCTCATCTACCCAGCCTCTTCTCTTTGTGCCCAGCCGGTATTTTATCCCCTCAACGATACTTTTGTTCACACTTTCAACCTGTCCGTTGCCTTGAGGATGTGCAACGGAAGAAAAAGTATGTTCGATTTTCATCTCTTTCATCCACTTCTGGAGGTCTTCAGAATCAAAATTAGTACCGTTGTCTATGAAGATTTTGAGTGGAAGACCAAATCTGCAAATGATGTGCTCCCAAATAAACTTGCGCACCATCATTGCAGTGGTTGAAGCGAGAGCCTTGGCCTCCACCCACTTAGTAAAATAATCAACGGCCACGATTATGAACTTCACGGCTCCCGGAGCATCAGGGAAAGGTCCCACCATATCAATTCCCCACTGTTGGAAAGGCTAAGCAGTGGATACAGGAATGAGATCGTTTTTTGGGCGCAGGGTTTTCGAGGAGTGTCTTTGGCATGAATCACATTTGCACAACTCCCTTAGAGCATCGACATGCATCACTGGCCAGTAATAACCAGCATTCATAATCTTCGCGACAACCATGCGCGGACCTGCATGGATGCCACAGATTCCTTCATGAATCTCTCTGATCAAGTAATTCGCGTCCTGGGGGTCCACACAGCCCAATAAGGGCCCCAAGAAGGACTTTCGGTATAGAATACCACCATTCGTCTCATAGTGCAGGGCCTTGTTTTGAATCTTCCTTGCCTCTGCTTTGCTCTCCGGGAGTATTCCTTCTTGCAGATATTGAATTATAGGGGTCATCCAAGATGGCTGCCCTATTTCAATCACATTTACCTGGCGCAGCAGGACTGATGGATTTTTGAGTACTTCAATCCTTACATCTTTCGCGAGATGTTGAAAGGAAGTTGAAGCAAGCTTGCTCAAGGCGTCTGTTGGTTTGTTTTCGGAACGATTGATGTGTACTACCTTGTATGACTTGAATTTCTGAAGCAATTCTTTCGCCTGATCCAAATATAAGGCCATAACTTCGCCCTTTGCATCATAGATTCCGTTGATTTGACTGGCGATCAAGAGTGAATCAACGTGTGCTTGCAGATTTTTAGCTCCCATTTTTATGGCGAGGCGTAAGCCTGCCAGAAATGCCTCGTACTCCGCCTCGTTGTTGGTATTCTTAAAATCCAACTTGATAGCGTAAGTAAATTCATGCTTTTCAGGGCTCACAAGGCGCAATCCGGCTACTGCGCCGTCTTCGTTTGAGGCACCATCAGTGTACAGCAACCACAACTCATTAGATGTATCTTTCACGGGAGTTTCGACAATCTCGCAATCTTTGATTTTTTTCCGCTGGGACTTATGTGATAAAGTCCACAAGGACTTGACCCTTGATGGCTGGGCGCGGCCTGTACAAAATGTTGTGGCCCCCCAGCTCGATCGCCCACTTTGCTAATCGCCCAGATGTTTCCGGCTTTTGCAATATAGTCCCAATGTGGAAATTGGTAAGTACGGTGATGACGTGGCCTGTGAAGTATCTGCGCAGCCTTCTGGAGGCATGTAGCAACGCCAGAACCAATTTTCCATCGTTGAATATCTCATTTCTGGATCTGTGAGCACTCTACTGATGTAGTATATTGGAGTCTGAACTCCGTTTCTTTCTACAAGCAATACCGACCCTACTGCCTTATCCGAAGAAGATAGGTACAGGATGAGTGGCTCCTTCTCTAGTGGCGTGGTCAGGGTAGGAAGCTCAATTAAGCACTCTTTCATTTGCTGAAATGCGACTTCTGCTTCGGGCATCCATTTGAATTCTTGCTTCTTCACGCAATTGCGTAGAGTGCTGATGAACGGATATGACTTCGCGGCATGATTTGACAGAAAACGGTTGAGTGCGGCTAGACGGCCGGCCAATTGCTGCATCTCTTTGATTGTTCGAGGTGACGGCATCCGCTCTATGGCTTGAACTTTTTCTGGATTCACCTTAAAGCCGCCATTTGTGACTATGAAGCCCAAGAATTTCCCTTCTTCCATACCAAAAGAACATTTGGCCGGATTCAATTTCATATTCACGCTTCGCAACGAGTTGAATGTTTTTTCGATGTCTTTCAACATTTGGTCCTCTTCGGGACTTTTGATCACCATATCGTCGATGTAAACCTCGATATGCTTCCCAATATCTCCAGCGAAGGTCTTATCCATCAGGCGTTGATATGTCGCGCCGACGTTTTTGAGGCCGAAAGGCATCTTTGTGTAACAGAAGATCCCTAGATCGGTTCGAAAAGCTGTCTTGTCTTCGTCTTCAAGCTTCATTTGAACCTGATGGTACCCTTTATAGCAATCGAAGAAGCATTTCCATCTGTATGGCGTGAGAGAGTCTATCTTTTTGTCGATTTCGGGCAAAGAGTAGCAATCTTTAGGGCATGCCTTGTTGAGATCTGTGTAATCGGCGCACATTCTCCATCCCCCATTAGACTTCTCCACCATCACGGGGTTCGCAAACCAACTTTGATAGCACACCTCCCTTAAGATTCCTGCTTTCAGTAGCTCACATACTTGCTCGTTCATTGCTTTGGTTTTATCCGCCCCTAAGCTGCGCCTTCTTTGGACTTTTGGTTCAATGGAGGGATAAGTGTTAAGACAGTGTTCAGTAATATCGCGCGGGACACCGGTCATGTCTGCCTGAGTCCAGGCGAAAATGTCCATGTTCCTGAACAGAAGTTGTTTGAGGTGCGTTCTGATGTTTGGTGAGATCTCATGGCCTATCGTCACCGTTTGCTCTGGGTACTTTCGGTTTAAAACCCACTTTTCTGGTTCGCTTGTTGAAACCTTCGCCGCTTTTGTTGGGCGCATCTCCTCCGTCGACATTACTTCTTTCTTGGCATAGATAATTGCCACCCCTGTCTCGGTTGGAAACCCTATCGCTGAGTGGGGCGTGGAAGTTACCATGTTCAGTTCGCCTTGGGTTTCTCTCCCAATCAACACATCATGCCTCGATTTGACAGGCATCACGATGAAGTTTACATTCGTTGTTCTTGAATGTTTCCCGTCAGAGAGCGTGACGGGAAAACTGATTTGGCCTAGCGGGAAGACCATTTCGTTGCAAAATCCTGACAGTGGATAATCAACTGGCTCAAGTCGCGCTTTATCTTCGTCATCAAACTGATTAAAGCATTGCTCATAGATGATATCAGCCGTACTTCCTAGGTCAATGAAGACATACTCCGTTTCATAATGGCCGATAATACCGGTAATGACGATGGGTCGAGTGGCGCGAGGGCCGCCGCACACTACCGGGAAAATGACCTGTTGCTCTTGCCACAAGGGTTCGTAAGGGCGCTTGCCTTTCTCCTTTGCGCTGTATCTTGGTCCATTGACCATATGGGTTTCTAGGCGTCGGACTTTCTTGTGATTCCCCTCATCATGGCGTTGCATCTGTCGAGTTTCTTTGCGCACGTTTTTCACCAGGTGGCTTAGCTTCCCGCTTTTTAGTGTTCTCTCAATCTCTTGACGTAAACTGATACAGTCATCCGTCAGGTGCCCTGTATCCTTATGGAAGTCGCAGTACAGGTTGGGGTCTTGCCCCTTCTTGTTTTTCATAGGCCTCGGAGCCTTGAAATCGTGATTCTCCATCATCAGCACCTCTTTTGTTTTTTTTATGAGCGGAGTCTAGTGCCTCTCGCGGTTATCATCCCTGACTGCTTTTCGGTATCCGATTCTATCAATCGTCTCCCGCGCATACTCTCTGTAGCGCGGCCTTTCTTCGTAACCCCTTGATTTTCCGGACTTCCAATCATGGCTTTTGCCTTTGTTGCGCTTGTCGAAGTCGCACGAGTTTTTCTTGGAAAAACGATCGTCGGTGTATGTGGTCTTGGCTCCAGCTAGCGATTCCTCTGTTTGTGCTACTATTTTTGCCGCTTCCATCAGCTTGCTCCACTCTTTGGGCATACCATCCTTTCCAGTGATGGTTCTGATGAGACTATCACATCGGATAGCTTTCTTGAAGTGAGCGCGCATGAGTTGTTCACTTACACCACCGATCTCTAGGCACTCCTTGTTAAAGCGAGTGATAAAGTCTTCTAGACCTTCATTTTCTCTGCGCCAGATATCCGTTACGTCAGACATGTCTCGTTGATAGCGCCTTTGCTGGCTGAAGTGGTCCAGAAACTTAGTTCTGAAATCGACCCACGAACTGATTTTTCCAGGCGGTAGGCTGTCGAACCACGCACGAGCAACCCCGGTGAACGTCTGGATAAACAAATGACACCACATTGGCATATTCCATCCTCCCATGCAACCAACACTTGTGAATACTCTGACATGATCGTCGGGATCAGTCAGCCCATTGAACTTTCCCACTGTGGGAGGCAACTTTTCTCTTGATAGCGGCACAAGAGCGATCTTCGGGATGAATTTCGAATGTTCTGCAGCTTCAGCTGGTCGGTAGGCGAGGCGGAAGTCGCGCTCTGCCTCTTCGGTGTACCCGACGTGTTGTCGTGGTCTGTAATTTTCATGGTTCCTTTGTAAACGATTGAAGACTGAAGATCCTTCATCGTCTTGCCAAGTTGGGTCGTTTGGATCTGTGTCATCCCAATCATTGTTCAAATTGCGCGGCCCGAGCCGGCTATGAACTGGACCCCTTTGGACGTGTGACGGATAGTCATAATAGCTTTCTGTTTCTCCCCTTGTATCGCGCGTGTCATGCACGCTTTGCCTTCTCGCAGGGGGAGGTCTGTTAGCTCTTCCTTGGATGTTTTGTTGTGGGGGTATCTGGCGCGCCCCTTGACTCTGTCCCTGAGGTGTAACCAAGGATGGTTCTGCTTTTAAGACTGCTTGCTGTGCGCTCAAAGATTGATATGCCGCATTAATGGTGGCAATCTGCTTGGCGTACCACGAGGCTACAGTCTCGCCCTCTGGTAGCCCTAATAGCGTCGAAATGTTCTGAGGTGGAGCTGGGTTTGAAGGTCCAGCGCCATTGTTTCCTGGGGTTACCGTCTGAGTGATGCGGGTGATGCTCCCGCGAGGTCCCCCAGTGTTGGTTACTTCGATTTCACCAATTTCTTCAATGTGTTGGGGCTGGACGTTTTGATTGCCCTCGCCCAACACCGCATTAGAGTTTGCTCCGAAGCCAAACTCGGGAATAATTCCTTGATCAGCCATGATCGAAGGAAAACACGTCGAAAACTCAGAAAAAGAAGATGGAAAATGACTTGTAGAAAACCGGTGGGCGCCAATGAAGAAACAAGGAACTAATTTAGGGGCTGATTAGTTTGGTTTATGTTTCTATCATAATGGTTAATCTTCTTATGACTTCTGAGCTTCCTAATGATCTTCTAATCCTACAAAACAGAACACCGTTACTCGTTAAGAGGGGAATATGGGGGTTTCCCTCTTAACCGGGCTCCGGCGTGAGAATAAGCGACTGCTTTGAGGAGATAATTGAGTATTAAGAGTGAAGAGTAGAGGGAATGGAATGTTTAACCTGTGGAGTGAGGTCTCTATTTATAGCCGGAGAGGTGTAAGAGGATGTGGGCTGATGGGCCTTGGGCCTGAAGGCGACAACATAGAGGATATGCTCCTTGTCTCGCTGGTGTCGACCGTTAGTGGCTTCTAGGAGTTCTCTGGAGTTGGCGCAATGTGATTGGAGCCACGTGTCACTGTTGTCGGCCTGGCCGCCCCTCTGCCATCAGCAGGTAAGTGGAGATCGTGGGGCAGTTGTCTCTGCCCTGTGATTGGTGCCATGTAGGCGTCCTTAAGTACTTTTTGTCTCCTGCATGTCAGATGATCGTGGAGCACGATTGAGCAGGGTCAGAAGGACGCTGATTGACTCTTTTCTTCTGCCCCTCGTACCTTGTGTACTATCTGAAACAGCATTGCGCTGCTACCCTGCGCGATTCTTGCTGGGGGCGTGACTGTCTCGCGCAGGGTTGGATGACTGAAAACTCTTTCAGAATGCTAAGTAATGATCCTTCTTGTTTAGACCTCGCGCGAGCTAATTCCTTGGTGAAGTTTCCCGCGCGAGGATGAGATTGAAGATCTTGCTGAATTAGGAGTATGGTCCTGCGCGCGACCTGGTGGAAGGTCTGCGCGGCTTTTTGGGACCATACCCCTTCAACCCTAGTCATTTTAAGTATCTATATCTCGTATTTTCGTTCATCTTGACACCTCTTAGCTCATTGTGAGACTCCCTTTAAGAAGATCGAAAACCCATTAAAAATCATTACATTAACAATTATTGGGATATGAAGGTGTGTTTTTTTGCATAATACAGTAACTTAAATTCAATTATCCGAATCAAGCACGGTAAGGGGACCCGGGGTGGAGGACATTTCCCCGTGATGGAACCATATAACGCTTGGAAGAATCCCAAACACCACCGCCATTCAGTTTTTCACCCGTAAATTTGATAACGCGTTAAGAATATCATGCGTGAAGAATGGAAGAATGTGAGGGAATGTGAGGGTTTATTGTTGGTTGTTGTGAGTGATCGGTATTTCCACTCAAATCTATCACCAGTGATGGAATAAAGCTCGATGACGTGACGGAACTTGATTGGAAGTTGTGAGTGAGTGATGAGTGATGACCACCCCTACCCCTAATAGTAATAATCAAAACACAATTGAAAGCAATTAGTCAACACAAGATTAAAGCTCCGTCTCAACGTGATAATCACAATACTTTTTGTTTCTAATATCTCTAGAACAACTGATATAGATCATGACAACGGTCGTGATCTACCTATTTATACAAGAGAATAAAGTACCGAAGACATCATCAAGCAATCGTCACTTAAACAATGATATTTAATAATCTAACTTACTGAAAAGATGCTCAATTGTTAACTAAAAACGGAAACTAAATAAATGGTTGACCTATGTATAAACTATTTTCTTAGATGCTAAAGGTGTGGGGTTATGGTTGGGACATGATTCGCCACGTAAGAATATTAATGGAAGGCTATACCACCCCCTTCCCTAATCCACAATGGTTTACATGGATTAAACCATGACAATCATGGTCCTCATTTTCATTTTTCAAGTAATCATTTTCTTTTTCTTTTTCTTTAGACAAAGATAAATTAAAATAAATAAGGGGATAGTGGTTTGGGCCATGACCACACCCTTAGGGTAGTAGTTTTTGATTGTGGATTAGAGGTGAGTGACATGACACTGACGTGAAGGGTCATGGACAGCTGATGTGCAAGTCGATGAGTTGTTTCTTCGATCAACATTTTTTCTTTAGTACTTCAGATCTTCATTTGCTTAGACTGTGGGGTATGGTGGGGCGGGGGTTTGGGGCATAGGTTGACACGTGGCTTGGGGGGGCTTCGCTGGGCTGACCCACATTGAAGACGGTATGGTGGGGCGGGGGGTTGGGGCGTGGGTTGGGTGGGCTTCGCTGGGCTGACCCAAACTGAATATTTGAATATTTTTTTAAAACAACAAATTTAATTTTTTTTAATATTTTTAAATAAAGAAAATTACATAAAAAAATTCCTAACGCTTATATTTGTTCTTTATCTCTTCTCTCATCTCCAAGATTAGTTGCAACTCGTCACCCTCTAGGTGATCAATAGGCTGGGATAGAAATTTCAAATCATCCCGTTTTTGTTTCAGGGCATCTCTAGCATATTTGCTCTTTCGAAGTTCGGCCCTTTGCTGTTGGAATACGTTGAATGTATCTAACTTGCATTCAATGTCATCCAACTGATCGTTGTATATTCCCCTACGCGAGCCCGAACTCCCAGCTGAAGGCGATGCCGTACCCGATCTTGATTTTTGAGCGCACCTTTTTGCGGCATCTCTTCCATATTCAGGCCGGTTTGGCGAATCATCCAAAAGGTCCTCAAACTCTTGATCTCGTGCATAAGATTGGGCTTGTGACGAGGCCCTTGACCTTTTGGAAGACGTGTTCGTTTTGCTACCACTGGGGATATTCGCCCACTTGGGATGAAACTTACAAATCTCCCAACAATGCATGAAACGGAAGTCGCTCCCCACATTTGTTTTGAATGTAACCAATGCATTTGTCACAATGTCGGCTTCGGTTTCACCACTTTTGGGGTTTTGCTTTGCTTTATTTAAAAAAAACACTAAATTTTGTAAGTTGGCCGCTTATCTCACTCCACTTCGAGGATAAGCTATCGTTTTCACGGTAAGCCTCCCTTCCCATTTCTTCATGGAATGCCTTACTAACCGCTTCCCAGAAATGAGTTCGATGTTGAGAATTTCCTATTTTAATAAAAACAAAATTTAATATATTACAAAGTTATATAAAAAATAACCATAAATATTAAAATAAGGGCTACAAAATATTTATGAATACCTAAAGTTGGATGTAGAGATTGTTGAAACCAAGCCCTCGCCAATGCAAGTTCTTCATTAACGACCCATTTTTGTTGTTTTCGTTTGACGGTTTCAAGTGCTTTCTCCGCCTCGGTTTTTTTCTTATGACTTCTCTTTTTGGGAACTATTGAGGCGGAAGGACTATCGTTGGGTGGTTGAGTTTCGGGGACGGTTTCGATTTGGGAAAGGTTGATGGAGGTTGGTGAAAGGTTGATGGGCGTTTGTTGAAACGGGCTAGGTATCGAATCGTCGGTGTGTGGGAAGTTAGTAAACACACGACCACCGATATACGATGCGTAACTAGCCATATCGGGCATATGGGAGTGTATTAAAAATGGACGAGGCATTGGACGATTGGGTGGTGGGCTAGGATTATTTTCTTGGAATGCAAACGGGTTGTTCGGGTCATAACCATGATTATGAGGATGCATTTTTCGTTTTGTAGAATGAGAATAGAGATGATTATAGAAATTGAAGATGATTATTGTGGTTGAATGTGGTAAAAATACGAATTGAAGTGTGATATTTATAGTGAAAAAATAAATTTTTTTTAACATAGCCGTTGGCCAACGGCTAGTTTGGTTTGGCCATTGAGAGCCCGCCATGTCACCTTGCTAGACCCGCCCCACGCCCGGCTTCAAACTCCCGCCCCTTGGGCCACGCCCCAACCCAAGCCCACCCGGGGTGGTGGCTTGGGCGTTTTCCCCCAACCCACGCCCCAACCCAAGCCCCATACCCCATAGTCTTAGCTTTTCAAATAAGTTATTTTGTCATCAGTCTCTTTGTTATTAAAGAGATCAGTATTTCTTGAATTGATTCAAATATTTATTTGTGAAGGACTGATCTTTATCATTGGTTTGGTTGGCTTCTTTTCAAGGTTCAACAACAATTACTAAAAATAATTATTTGCGTGGAAAATATCAGATCTTGAATTATTTTGTGAAAAACTGCAGTTACAATGGAAATACAACATGCCTTATATTGGCGATGGTGATACATGGAAAGGAGAAAATACATGATATGATTACGGAAAGTAAATAACAACTTTGATTATACAATAAATTTGAATTTTAAACTTGTGTTAATTTGGTATCCGTTATACGCTCCCGCAAGATGGAGGCTCCATTGGAGACTCCAATCTTGGAGCGGATATGTAGAAAGCGAGTTCGGCTTAGCGGCTTGGTTAACATGTCTGCAAGTTGGTCCTTAGAGTTGACATGTAGCACACTTGATAAACCGTAGAAACTTGTTCACAAACAAAATGGTAATCGAGCGCCACATGTTTCCTCCGAGAATGGTAGATCGGATTTGCACATAGGTAATTTGCACCCATGTTATCACAAAATAGTGTTGGCGGCTGGTCGATGTGGATCCTAAGTTTGGTTAGCAGGTTTTTTACCCACAAAATTTCGGCCGCTGCGTTGGCTAAGGCTTTGTACTCAGCTTCGGTTGAGGAACGAGAGACAGATTTCTGCCTACTTGATCACCATGATATAATATTTGAACCCAAGTATAATAGATATGCAGTAGTGGATCTACCCGAATCACTAATACCACCCCGGTCAGAGTCGGAGAAAGCGGAGAGTGTGAGAGGACATCGACGGTTAAAAAAGAGGCCATAATGCACGTTACCTTTTAGATAGCATAGGACATGCTTGAGAGCTTGCCAATGAGCTTTTTTCGGGGAGTGCATGAATTGGGATAGTTTGTTAATGGCAAAGGAGATATCGGGGCGGGTGAAGGCAAGGTATTGCAAAGAGCCTTCAAGTTGACGATAGGGAGTAGCATCAGCGGAAGGTGAAGGATCATTGGAAGAGAGAGGATCGGCAGAGCTAAGGGGTGTCGTGACATCCTTAGCTCCGTCCATGTGAAATTGTGTCAAGATGTCTTGAATATAACGATGCTGAGATAAGAAGAGACCCGAAACTGTGGGAATAACCTCAATACCAAGGAAGTGATGGAGATTTCCAAGGTCCTTGACAGAGAAGTTTTTGCCAATGGCGGTGATAAAGTGCTCAAGGAATGCATTGTTGTTACCGGTTAGAACGATATCATCGACATAAACCATGAAGTAACAAGTGACGTCATTGAGTTGATAGATAAACAAGGAAGGACCAGCTAGGGATTTTTGGAAACCAAAGTGGATAAGTAAGTTGGTGAGCTCGATATACCAAGCACGTGGTGCTTGTTTGAGCCCTTAAAGAGATTTTCGGAGCTTACAAACGTGATTAGGAAACTGTGGATGCACGAATCCCGGGGGTTGGTGCATGTAAACTTCCTCATGCAAAGTCCCGTGTAGAAAGACATTGTCGACGTCAAGTTGACACAAGGGCCAATCCCTTGAGAGAGCAATCGAGATGATGGTGCAAATGCTAACCGGCTTGGTTACTGGGCTGACGGTGTCAAAATAATCTTTTCCATATTGTTGATGGAAGCCTTTTGCAACGAGGCGAGCTTTATATTTAGACACCGAACCATCCGGGTTTTGTTTCACTCGAAAAACCCATTTGCAACCAATGGGTATATGAGATGATGGTGGAACAATATCCCATGTTTGGTTATGAAGTAAGGCATTGAATTCAGAGTCCATGGCTTTACGCCATTTCGGATCCTTTGATGCTTGAGCATGGGTTGTAGGTTCAATGGTGGTTGGTATAGGATGTAGAGTAGTGGAGTTGATGTAGGTAGAGTTGTAAAATTTCGGGTTGGGTTTGTGAGTTCTGGGCGGTTTTCATATCTGTTTGAGGAGACGGTGAAGCGATGTTGGAGGTGGCTGGGGAGTCAAGAGAGGATGAAGTGGAAGTTGAGGGTGACGGGTTTTATGGGCTGGATGAGTCAAAAGAAGAAGAGTCAGTATGGTTGGGTGCATTTGATGTGAATTGTTGTGTAGGAGATGTGGGAAGGTTTATTGGTTGCATGGTGTGCATGGGGGAAGGGAGGTGACGATTGGTGGAGTAGAAATTAATGGGCATGTGGGTGGTGTGGCAGTAGGAGAATTGAGATTGGAGTTGGGCATATTTTTTGTGGGTGGAATATTGAGGAATTCATCGGCTGAGATAATGGAGCCAGTGGGATCCATGGTTGATTTATAGGGGTAAATTCCATCAATAATTTTGACATGTCGCGAATGATAAAGGCGATGTGAGCGCGGATCGTAGCATTTATATGCTGATTTTGATGAGGAATAACCCAAGAAGATGCATTGTGTAGATCGAATGTGAAGTTTGGAGGTTGTGTAGGGGCGCTACCAAGGGTAACGCAAGCACCCGAATGGTTTTAACTTAGAGTACATAGGTGCGCGAACATACAATCATTCAAAGGGAGATTTTGATTCAAGAATTGGAGTCCGTAATCGATTTGTTAAATAGGCCGCTGTTTGAAACGCATGAGACCAAAAATGACTGGGTAGATTGGCATGATGAAGAAGAGAAAGACCGGTTTCGACAATGTGTTATTGGTTATAGTCATTGTGTTTAGTCTGTTATCCATTGTGTTTTAATTTGTTGTTCATTGTGTTTTTGTTTTGTCCATTGTGTTTTAATCTATTGTTCATTGTGTTTTAGTATGTTGTCCATTGTTGAAGGGGTATGGTCCCAGATCTCACACCAACATGGTCGCGAGTGACCATTACCCTTATCAAATACCCCCACCAGCAAGAACTTATCTGCGTCTGTGCGGGCACGCGCCAATGCAGCGGTCGAATCCAATCGGTCAAGTGATGAGAAGACTTACCTTGTGTACGAAAACGAGTATTGCACATAGCGATACGGCTTGGCACCACATCCTATGAACATTTTCGTCACGATAGGGATCTGGGTAACAACAGTTACCGGATGCGGCGATGCGGCCTGGCACCGCATCCCATACATGTCTTGGCCATACCAAGGACGCGGAGACGACTGTAGTTACCGCAGGTAACGATGCGGCCTAGCACTGCATCCTATCCACAGAGCAAGTGGGACTGACACCTTAACAGCAAGTGGCGCCAATGACAGTTGCCTGACAGCCCACACGTAAGCAACAGGCTGACAACAGCAGTGGGACGTGGCATCACCTCCGTGACCGACAAGCCTGACTCACCTGCAAGGGGCTGCGTGTTGTCTGTCTAGCCACTCAATTACCTTCCTTCACTCTTCGGCTATAAATACCCATCCTGGACCAGGTTTGAGGTATCGCTTATCTAACTCTCTCACTTATACTACTATCACACACTTTGCTCTCAAGTAAATTACTGATTCTCACGCCGGAGAGTGGTAAAAGTGAGCACCAGCCACCCCATCCTCCTTGTTACGAGTCACGGTGTGTTTCCCTTGTGCAGGAGACAGATCAGCGGACGATCCAGCCATCGATCCTTGGAAAGAAGAGATTAACCCTACTTGACGAGACCAGTGAATTAACCTCCCTTAGTTAACCACTGTTTCATCATTGGCGCCCACCGCTACTTTTAGCACTTTTTTCACATCTCTCTCTTTCCTGAAGATCATGACTGATCGTCAGAACGCTGTTACAGGGGAAAACCCCAACCCCGCAAACTTGGTACCTACGGGGAACACCACCCCAACACAACCAATCGGCCACATAGGCACATCCGCATAGGGGGCACTCCCCCAGTGTTCAACCCAGACTTTTAACAGTACGCTCCTGTACTGCCCCCAGGTATGGAACTCCATACCTGGTATTACCAACAACAGACTGCCCTCGCAGCAACCTACAATAAACTTGCGCAGAGGCGCAAACACCCGGAGGACCCACACCCGCACCATACACACCTGCGGCTCGTATCTTGCAATACGATGGTAGGGCACCCACCAACCCGGCTTCCCGGGATAGGCGCGAGGAACGCGGCTCCTCCTATTGTAGCGTTCATACGCTCAGAGAGGACGACTCCACATACGGGTCCCGCTCTAGAGGTCCAGTGCGTGATCACCTGGGCCCACATGGCGAAAATCGGCGACAGTCAGCAGCCCGCCCCAAATCCGGCATACATAGCCGTCTAGGGCCACACCCCCACAACGAGGGGTATGACCGCACCGACACAGACGACCATACATACTGCGGGGACTCTCACTCGGCTAATAGCCGATCAGGAGGGTACAATTAAATTCCTCCCACACAACCCTGCACTGTATATGATCGCGTTACAAAGCGCAATAAAGCCCAACCCTACAGGCCAAAGTCCGCGGCCGAAAACTGCAAATTCATACCAGAGATCGCCCAGGCCACACTCACCACAAACAAGCTCCCACTTACGGTGGGAAAATACAATGGTTCGTCGGACCCAAACGACCATATGAATATCTTTACCGGGGCTGGGTGCATGGGTCGTTGGGACGAAGCTAGTTGGTGCCATTTTTTCCCCCAGACCCTCACCGGAATAGCGAGGGTCTGGTTTGATTCTTTGCCAGTAGGATCACTGGTCTCATTTGAACAGTTGCAAGAAAAATTTCTTGCTTATTTTAGCCAACAACGACGTCACAAGCGTGATACCCTCGACGTCATGAACATCTGGCGCGGAGAAAACGAAAGTGTGGAGTCTTTCATTATCCGCTATAACAAAGAATGCCTTGAGATTGGCGGGGTAGCAGACCAAATGGCCAGCAATCATTTCATCCGAGCGGTCAACCACGATGAAATGATCATGACCATCTCGGGCAAGGAGGGCTTGCTAGAAAAATGGGACGACGTCATGGCGGCAGTCAAGACGTACGCCCATACCACGTGGTCCCTCAAACCGCATGCTGGCAATGCGTACCCCCAGGCGGAAGGTCAATCCTCCCGCCAAGACCCAAAGCGCAACAACAAACGCAAACAGGATACATGGAATCGGGGCAACGATTCCAAACCATATGTCCCGCGTGGTTATCAACCTGACGCACGAGCAACGATCAATGCCCAGCGTGAGCAGCAGGCATCCAAGAAGGAATCTTGGGACTGTAATTGGACTGAGATCAACAAGACGCCAAGAGACGTCCTCCTCACGGATGCACAGTTCTTGCGACCGGCCCACCTGTTATCAGCTGCGCAGAAACAAACTAAGCGCATTACCCCCCATGACGAGGGCACCACCACTGGCAAAAAAGGCCATGTATGTGGCCACCACCCACATGATCCATGGGGGCCGGGGAAGGCCGCGGAAGGCGGCAAGAAGAGGGGATGACGACTGGAAAGACGAACAATTCGTTTTCCTCAAAGTTTGAGGCGGACCACGCGACATGTGCGCCATCGTCATCACTGGCTACCTAGCTCATTACTGCATGGAGCGTCTGTTTATCGACCCAGGCAGTACCTCCGATATATTTATGAGCAATGCTTCAACCAATTCGATCAAGAGGATAAAGATCGATTACAGCCGGTGGACTACCCATTGGCCGGATTCGCGGGGAAACAGTGTTCCCCCTGGGCCAAATCACAATCCCCGTGCGCCTTACCAACGGTAAGCGCACGTGGATCGAGGAGGTAAACTTCATGGTTTACCACACACCTCCTGCTACGACGTACTTCTCGGGCGAGAATCTCAAGGCGATTTTTACTTTATCACGTCCGTCCCCCACTCTGCTATCGGTTTCCCAACCGAGTCAGGGGTCGCGATAATTTACGCCCGCAGAGAAGTAATGTCCACGGACGAACTACGTCCGGCCAAAACGGCAAGGCTGACCCCCAACACCGAACCCGAGAAATGGGTACTTAATGCAAGGTACCCTGAACAGACGGTGGCATTGGGTCACGCCTTGTCTAACAGCACGAGAGCGCGCATGAAGCAACTTCTCTTCAGAAATCAAGACTTCTTCGCATGGACACCCGCCGACATGATAGGTGTTCCACGTGAAGTCGTGCAACATTTCTTGAATACCCTACCGGGTATCAAGCCCATGATCCAAGACCAACGCCATCTCAGATCCGAAAAAAAAGAGGCGATGACTGAGCAGGTCAAAGAACTGCTCTCCGCAGGCATTCTGCGGGAAGTCAAATACCAGACTTGGTTGTCCAACCCAGTCATGGTAGAAAAACCATCTGGGGGCTGGCGCATGTGTGTCGACTACAAAGATCTTAACAAAGCTTGCCCCAAAGATTGTTACTCACTTCCGGAGATCGACGAGAAAGTTGACAATCTCGCCCCAAAGATTGTTACTCACTTCCTCGATTGTTACAAAGGCTATCACCAGGTACAGATGGCAATCGAGGATGAAGACAAAACGTCATTCCGCACTCCAACCGGAAATTACTGCTACACAAAAATGCCGTTTGGGTTGCGCAACACGGGCGCAACCTATCAAAAACTGATGAACGACACTTTTGGTGATCAAATCAGCAAAAGTGTCGAAATCTACATGGACGACTTAGTCGTCATGAGCATGGAGGAGGATACCATGCTCCAAGATATCGAAAGAACATTCCAAACTCTGCGGAGCGTTAACATGAAGCTCAACCCAGGGAAATGCTCATTTGGAATGGAAGAAGGAAAGTTTCTTGGATTCATCGTAACAAAAGATGGATTCAAGGTCAATCTGGAAAAGGTCCAGGCGATCGGGCGCATTCCATCTCCTTCCACAATAAGGAGATGCAACGACTAGCCGCGTTAAACATATTTTTAGCCAACCACGCTGTCACACCCCAACCGATGGCGGAATTATCGGGGCGCGGCACTAGGCGAATCAGATTGCTTAGGAGAATCCATAACAACTATTTTGCGACAATAATTAATGCGTTCATTATCCCATACTAACAAACAATTACAATCACATAAGTCGTCACAGATTTCTTATTCTCTCGAACAATACAAATCTGACAACCTAGATTTTAGTGAAGTTTCTAGACTTCCTAGCTTGATTGATGTAGTCTGCGTCTAACCTGCAACATACGTTAAAATAGAGTCAATACAAAAGTATTAGCGAGTATACAGGTTTGATATGTAATAGCATAATAGATTAAAAGTGCTGCGAATCTCCTACATACATAAACGAGATACACGACATACATACTCACAAAACTGATACTACCAGCTAAGTCCTCGATGCTCGAATACGCGATGGCAAACTAGACCCCGTCGGGCGCAATAGTACTATACTAGTCATGGTGGGATGTCGCGAGTATAAGTCCTAGCATATATGTAACTAGCATCACGTATAACTATGGACGTAAGTCATTCGCAAGTGATAAGTTGTTTAGGCATTTGATATAATTCGATTTGATAGCAACGTATGTTACACCCAAAAGTGCAAAAGCAAAAAGGGTTCAAGTATACTCACAGTGCGTATTGGGTAGGTTAACACAGCTTGGTTGGATTGACAGGAAAGTGTTTGAAAATACCCTGATTACAGACTGATTGCATGAGCGTTTGATAGCGCGTTTAAAGATAGCGTGATAAACAAGAAACGAATGATAATCCGATCGAATGCCGGCCCGTTTGGATGGGCTGCTATCCGATCGGATGGGCTGCCCGATCGGCTAGCCTGCCCGATCGGCTGGCCTGTCCGATCGGCTGGCCTGTCCGATCGGCTGGGCTGTCCAATCGGCTGGGCTGTCCGATCGGTTGGCCTGTCCAGCTGTATTCGACAAAGTTTGAAGGTTTTTCAGTGGTTTTGGTCGAGACGTTGTTGTGACGTGCTAAACAACTGAAATTCCATCAAGCCCGACTTGTTCTAACGGCCGGGAACCACCCCGTCCCATCAGATCTGGCCGTTCTTGACGGTTTTTCCATGTTTAACCCGAAATTGGTCGTCTCTTCGTTAGAAATCAGATCTTGGACCAACACGATACTAGAAATGAGTAGAAGGTCGGTATAAGCTCCGATTCTACCGGTCTTGAGTGCTTTGAGTGTAAAAGAGTTGAAAGAAAGTTGGAAAATCATCTCCCAACCTTCCAGTCATGATTATGTGTAGATCTGTGGAAAAATGTTGTTTATTCTTGTAGAATTCCTTTGGATCTGAGTTATTCTTGGTGGAATGAGGCCAACATTTGAAGTTCATAAGTACTTCGTGATGTAACGATAATGTATTGCGAAAATATGTGATTATCCTTCGAATAGCGATGTATGCGATATAGTTACATTATGATCCGAATCTCCGGTGCTAGGCGTAATGAGTGTAGCGAGTAGTAACAATGTACGAAAGTGCGGGTTATTACAGTCTCCCCTGCTTTAGGAAATTTAGTCCCGAAATTAATCCAACAGGTAGACTTTTGAGAGTTGATCCTGTATAAGTAGCGATACAACGAGTTAATTGACCGAGAGTTGACAAGCGAGAGCGTTTCGAGTAAGAGAGATCGATTGCGATAGCGAGAGGCGACGTAATGACAAAAGTAGCATCCCACGAGTTGGCGTTTCAAAAGTACCTCGAGTCACGAAGAATTTGTAAGTTCAATGCGATTGAAATTTTAAAGAACTTGAAAGGTTTCTCATAACGTAGGGTTAACTGAGTCGATTGTTAACCAACGTTGCAAGAAAATTTAGGTTTTAAACATTTTAAGGAATTCGAAAATGAAAACTGGGGTTACGGAAACTCTCCTATGACATGGGTTCAAGCTGAACTCAATGTCGAACCAATGTCTTAAGAAGGATTTCGTTTTGTTGTTGCAAAAGTTTTTAAAGAAAACTGGACTTATGAGACTTCCCTTGGGCATGGAGTTAAGCTGATTCGATGTTACCTCCACATTGTGAGGAAATTTCACTTGTCCAATGGTTTTAATAAAAATTTTATAAAAAATCAGTTTTTTTAACAGTTTGAAAAGTTAATTAACATCGAGCCCCACTTGGCACTTTCTCACGAAAGTTTGGTAATATGGTTAAAACACTTATATATAGGAAGTACCAGTGGCGTATCCACCATGTTTCTCCATATTACTTCCGTTTCGTGAGGCGGTGTCATGTGTGCCGATATGACACAGATAGAATTGCGCTACCTCGGTCCAATCGATAGGAAGTCGGACCGAGTTGAAGATAGAATCGAATAGGTTAAACAAGTGAGTTGAATTGCGAACGTAGCTATAACTGCGTGCACGAGTAGCCTGGTGACACGAAACATTGATGTGTCGTGTCTGGATAGGCGTCGAGCGATAAGCGATAAACGAATAGCGCAATTTCGATTAGATTCCACATTAAACCCACATGGCACGTTTCCACGAGAGTTTGCTAACATGGCAAACCACCACTTTCGACCAGGTTAGTTTTGTCCCGTGAAGCGATGTCATGCATACTAATACCACACAGACTGCGATGAATATCAAGCGATGAGCGACGAGCGATAAGCGGTACGCGATAAGCGAATAAGCGATACACGATAAGCGATACGCGAGTAATGCGATTCGATTTAGTCTTCATAGCTTTATAATTTAACCAACGTTAAGCCCCATATGGCTTCTGCCCACGAAAGTTTGCTAGTATGGCTTAATCACTTATACATATAGGAAGTACCAGCGATGTATTTACCATGTTCCAACCATACTAGATCTGTTTTGTGAATCGATGTCAGGTGTGCTCACGTAACACATGTAGCGATATGCGATAAGCGAATAGGCGATTAAGAGAATAACACAAACTCAACACAAGCGATGACGACGGCGATAAACGAATTGCGATAAGCGGTACGCGATAGCGACAACCGACGAGCGACAAGCGACGGTTGTTGCGTTGCAAGCGATGGGGATATGTGCGATTTGTGCGATTCAATTCAATTGATTAACACCACAGAGTTTAACTAACATTAGACCCCACATGGCCTTTTTCCATGAAAGCCTGCTGATATGACTAAAACACCTTGCTTTAACCATATGAGCTTCATCTCGTGAAGCGAGGTCATGTGTGCTAACTTAACACTAATATCACAGATGACGGTAGGCGATAGCGATGGTGATAGCGATGGTGATAGCGATAGAGTGACACACAGCAAGCGATATGGCGATTTGCATAATAAGCGATAGAGATTCGATAGAGATTGTGAGATACACATAATAGACAATAGCGATTGCGAGATAGATTTAAGCGATAATGCGAATGCGAGCGTGTTGACTTACGAAAAGCCTTGCGATGACACGCTTTGAGTTGCGATACAGACTTACGACCAGTCTTGCATTGATGCAATTGCCATGCGGGGTAGACTCTCCAGAGTCCATCGATGAGGCGATTGCACTGCGTTTGCAGACTTACGACAAGTCTTGCGATGATGCGATTTAGTTGTTACGCCTTGCGATTGAGTGCAATGTGTTGAAAATAATCACAATAGTATAATAGGTCTAGTAACGTTCAACTCCACATGGCACTTTCTTCACGAAACTTCGGTAGTATGATAAAGCACACCTTGCTTGACCCCTACTACTTACATATCGTGAATAGGTGTCACCCTTTGTCGACATGGTCAAGACGCTTATACATAGGAAGTACCAGCGGCATATCCACCACGCTCGACCATGCTTTTTAACGTTATGGCACTATTAGAATTCACTACGATCTCCGTGAACTGACCAAAATAATCCCGTGTGCACCCGTGACTACTCGTTCCTTGCACATTTATCGTACCTCATCCTAAGAGTGTAGTGTGGGTAAAACACATTATATCATGATATATATATAGTATGTGTGTGATTCTAGACTAAGTGCGACGACTAGAGAGTGAAAGCGAGAGTTAGCGTTACACATAATGGCAACATCGAGTAATAGAGTAGGTTCAATACTTAGAAATTAACGTCGAAAATCGTATCATTATAACATTATCCTATGCTTGCTAAATGCTTGGTGTTGAAGACTTTTGCTGGAGCTGTTGTTGTTGTACTCAAGTTCGCGGTTCGGTGCGGCAGTTGCGGGTGAAGTGACCGTAACGGTTGCAGTTATTGCAATATCGACAGTCAACCCCAATTGGATGATGATAGGTACACGAGTAACACTGGGGATGAGCTCCAGTGTAAGCTCGTTTTGGAAACACCGGAACTGCTTGAAGAGGCTTCGGTTGCAGCAGTTCAGTTATTGATGAGTTCGGGCTTGAAATCTTTCGTTTACGGCTAGGTTTGTCGGTGTCTTCCGATGAGATGTCATCGTTGGATGATTCATCTGAGGGCTCGCTTGCAGAATCTTCGGCTGAGTCGTCGGAAGAACCGTTAGTAGCTTTGTCAGAAGAATCGTTGGCGGATTCGTCAGAAGAATCATCGGCAGACTCTTCAGAAGAATCGACGACAGGATCGTCTGAAGAATGAATGACGATTTCTTGATAAGTTTGCTTGACAGGACTCTTGGAGAAAAACCCTTCCATGAGTCGTTTGTTGTTGATTTCTGCGGCTAAGCGGTATGTTTCTTCGATAGTAGCAAGTGTTGCAGCTTCGACAAAGTCGCCCACACACTCAGGCAAGCCGCGAATATACTTCACGATGGCTTTTCCTGAGGTGTCGACTTGACTTGGGCAAACAACGCCCAGCTGTTTGAACCTTGCAGTGTAGCCAGCGTTGTCACCTTCGTCCTGTTTGATTTTCCAAAATTCATCTTCCAACTTCTGAATCTCGTGGGGAGGGCAATACTCCTTCTTCATGAGCTCTTTCAGCTCATTCCAGGAAAGGGCATAAGCCGCGGAGATCCCACGTTTGTTGCGTTCGGCGGTCCACCAGTCGAGTGCTCGCGATTGAAATACTCCGGTAGCGCAAGTAGTACGAAAATCATCGGGACACCCACTCTGTCGAAGGGTGACTTCGATAGAATCGAACAACTGGAGTAGTTGAGAGACACCTCCTTCGCCTGTGAACTCCATCTGATCACAAGCTTTGAAGTGTTTGTAAAGAAAAGTAGATTGCGGCTCTTTTGTCTTAACGCCTTCCGAAGTTTGAGAGTTGACAAGAGAGTGCACTTGTGTGACAATCTGAGGAATGACTTTGACCACTTCCCTGGTCACAAGTGAAGCAATCCTCTTTTCGTCCCTTCGTTTGGCTCGCCTCTTTGCTGACATTCTCGAAGTAGAATTGTTGGAAGGTGTAACACCTCGAAAATTCACGTCCTATAATGTATTGACACGTGTCATAAGCTTGAACGTGTGAAAGTATACTCTAGAGGGACTAAAGTTGACAAACATGGAAAGTGTGTGAATTTAAGGGTTCAAAATGTCAACAGTGAATAAATATACTTTACAGTAACCCTACATGATGCTCATACCTTCAAACGAATAAATCATGGATCATACGAAGCTAAATATGAAAGAAAGTGAGAGATTACAAACTACAGGGGTTAAAGGTGTCAACATGTTTAAAGTATACCTCTGAGTGACCTTTTAGCAAACCCAAAGCTTTGTAACGATTAAATATGCTCACTAGAATACATGATAAAAATATCATCAAGTTTCGTTTAACGTATGAGAAAGTTATGATCAAATTCGTATACGGGGGGTTAAAAGCGTCAACGTTAAAAATTATGACTTTTCGGGTAATATCAATGTGGCCAAGGACTTAACAAAGAAGGTATAAGACTTGAGCCCTTATAAGTCAATTAGAGGGGCTCAAAATGCAAAGAATAAAGGTGGATTGACCTTTCGAAGGACCAAGAGCCAAGGATGCAAACTGAAAAGAATTTTTTTGCCCTGATGACTGGCTTACGGACCGTAAAGGTCCACCCTTACGGTCCGTAAGGGGTCCTCAGATACAGAAAATCGGGCAGTTGGCTGTTATGAGCTTGTAACCAACTTAGTTAGATATTTTCTCATTCATGGGCGACCCCTAACAGTTCCTAGGCCTTAGGGACACATGTAAATGTTCTGGGAACATTGCTAGCCTTGTGTGTCATGATCTAATGAGATCAAAATCACTATAAAAGGCCTTCATAGTTGCAACATTATTGTCACTCATTCCATCTGCTTTCTTGGAGCTTCCTGGAGCATAAGAGCAGACCCAAGCCATCTCTAATAGTGCATTAGACTTTGGTAAGTATGCTTAACCTTTCTTAGTTGAGTTTTTACTTAGTTTTAGCTTAAAAGTCAAACCGTCGTAATTGACGGTTGACTTAGCGATTAATCATTTATGGTCCCGTGATTAGTCGAATTGAAGGTAGTTATAAGTTGGTAATTATGTGGGCTTTAAACCCTTAAAAGGGCACCCACTGATTCCCATCCTAACTAGGACATTTGTCGGGGCAAAGTTGTCTAGAAAAAGTCAACAGAACTATAATTTGCAAATTAACATGTAATTAACAATGTAAAAGGTATGTAACCTATTTTATCACTCATATAACTTGTTAATAAGTATAAGAACTAGTCTAAGCTTGTTTGATCCGACAATTTTCTGTTTAGACCCGGTTCGGAACAGAAAGTCGCAAAACTTTGACTTTTGCTTTGACTTCAGTTCTGACCCGATTTAGTATGATTTGGAAATTCCTTAGAGCTTCCTTAGGACCAGGCTACATGTTAGCATAACCCTCTGTGGTTGGTTCATTGATTATCCGGATCGGTTACATGTTTCCGTTAATTGCTTAAATGTTGACCAATATGCCCTTTTGACCATAAAACGAGAATTTTGGATTTGTGAAAAGACAATAACCTTTGTTACTGATTTATAAACATGTCCCTAAAATTTTACATCAGTTGGAGGTCTAGATTAGGAGTTATGCTCATTAGCGTAATTATAACGCCTTTTAGTAATTAAAAGGCGCAATTAGCATAAAGCCTATCTAAACCCAATTTTTGACACCAAACCTTTTACCCACTGATGTAATATAATATTTTGGGATTTTTAAAGATTTTTAATTATTTTTAACCTGCTCATAACCTAAGGTTATGGCATTGATTCGGTAAATACCGATTATACCCTTTTCGGTCATAAAATGAGTTCTACATAATGTTTTGACACCAATCCAATTGCTACTGATTTTATATAATAAATAAAGTATTTTGAACTTTATAACCTGGTCAGAAAACTCAGATTTCCGGTATAACCCGGAAATCGCTTAAAATGGCTTTTTAAGCGTATTAAACGCATAGTTTGGGTTTGAAACCGTTTTGGCATATAAGACCTATTACCAACTGATATGACCTATTAAAATAATTTATTCTACTGATGTATTCGGACCCGAATCTCAGAATTTTAATTAACCTCTTTTATAATCTTTAAAATGACCAAAATACCCCTACGGGGCTTATTTTGAGATTAAACTCGTTTTGGGCATAATGGAAGATATCCTACTGATATCACAACATATTTAAGGCATATTAACTTAGGAAACCTGTATATGATTCATTTGGTTACTCGTTACGCACTTTTCGCGTTCGGATCGGCGTATGTAACTAGTTTGCATATATTAGCCGAAACGGGTCAAACCATATCATTTTTGTCTCAAAATCCAGAATGTGTTTAAGTTACCCATATTAAACAAGCATACAAGCTTGTCGGGTCAAACCACATTCTAAACCGGTCTTCGCCTTATCATGCGTTTGAACCGTATCTTTCTTTAAAACTAACCGGTCTAAGTTTAGGCTTAATTAAAGACCCGTTAGTATTCTAATCGGTTATTTATACCATCATTCCAGACTAGAGCCTTCCGGTAAATTGTACCTACGCTTACTTAAGTGAATACGACTGAGTTATTAAAATTCTTGCTATTTAAGACATGAGCTAGCTCAGGTAAATACTCTTAACTTATTTTCCCTATACGGGCTTGGGATACGGTATTATAATAATACCGCTTGGTCGGGTATTGAATGTTTAGTCGTATTGTGATTAAACTGTTGAGGTAACCCGCTTTAATCTGTATTGTTTGAAATAAAAGCCTTTAGGGGTTAATGACCATGTCCCGGATATCCTTGACATCATTGTATTATAAAATGGCCACGTCTTAAGCACGGGGTGTAGGCATACACCTGACAGTTGCTTAAGGGAAAACGGTATCTCACTCTCTTGTGGGCCTATACTTGTGGTGTGTCTGTTAATCTGACTCGGTTTCTACATCGGGCCCTGAACGTATAACGAACATGTAAATCTGTATACAAGATTATAAATATAATTGTCCCAAGTTATAAAGAGTTTGTGCCACGTGCATTCAAATCAATTTTATTAAACCTTTTCAAAATGAGTCGGTTGAGTGTATTTACCAGTGAAAACTGACGTATTTTCCAAAAGGGTTAAGTGACAGGTGCTGAACTTAATTGGCTGGAAGCTCAGGGCGTTTATAAGGAATCTTGCAAGTTCTAGGCGCCTAAAGTCTGTTGAACAATGTTTATGTTTTAAGATCCGCCTGTGGATCCTTTACTTTCCGTTGTAATACCTTGATATTACGTTATATTCGGATTGTAATATATTTATCTTTTGCTTCCGCTGTGCATTCATATATATTGTGTTGTTTGACTATGATGATATCAACTACGTCACGATACTCCCCTACCGGGCCCACCGGTAAAACGTGGAAATATCGGGGTGTGACAGAAGGCATCTAGACAGAAAGAGACTTGGAGTGAGATTCGATCATAATGATTTTGAGTTTTGCGATTGAGCGCGTTCAAAACTTGTTGCAGGTTGTATATTATTACGTATACACATAGGAGCCACACAAGTTTCCTAATTTCTCACACAAGTGTTTCGTTTGTATATATATATATACAGTTGTAGTTTGTATTTATACACATATACGTCGGTGTAGATTGCGCGAGGATGCGTTGAAGGAAGGAAGCGAGGGCGGAAAACTTAGCGTTATTTTTGTTGCGATCATTAGGTTTTCGTTTTAGATTGCGATGGCTGCGAGTTGTGCATTCGTAAAACAGGGAGCGAAAATTGATAAATCGAGAAACCGATAAAGCGTAAAGTTTAAATTGTAAACACCTAAGCGTAAATAGATTCCATATAGCGTAAAATCGGCGGGTGGATAGAGTGCCTCGGGTGTTTAGGCGTCGACTGCCCAAGGTAACCCAACTACACCCGACAAGTTCGTGCACGCGCGTTGCCCTAGAAGGCTTATGCTTCCACTGGGATGCAGCTCATGGCATTCGCCCTCCTAGTCATCGTGTGGCTCGAGTTATCGTGATAGTCGAGTCCTTGGTGAGAGCTTTTGAAAATCATTTTTTTTATAAAGAGCGGAACGGTTTATTAAGGTATGGGTTTCACCCCTGACTTAATAACTTCGCTCCTAACTGTGGTTGTGCTCTTCGAATGACTTCGGGAGTTCCACTAGATTTTGAAATGGAGGCTTTCGTTGAGATATGGACGTCACTCCTAGCTCAACGGAAAGTTCTCATGCTAGAAAAATGCGCTGAGTGAGCGATCTTGTCGAGAGTTCTTGGTTTTCACGCTTGATCTCGACTGGACCACTCGGTTGTGTTACGCGAATATTTTCGAAAACGTGTGTATTGTGTTAGCCTTAGGAAAGGCCAAGTATCATTCCAACCTTAGGAAAGGCTCTTCGCGTGAAGTTGTGGTATGCGGTGTTTACGCGAAGTAGTAGCTTTTAGCGAATTCGAACGAGAGTATTAAGTAGGCCCATACAAACCCCACCGGGTTCGCACGAAGTCAGCCCGTTGGTACTTAGACTATAGACTAGGTCATTGCTAAGACTTCAACCCAGACTAGGTCGAATGTCTTACCTAATTCCCTATAGTTATGGCTCTGATACCAATCTGTCACACCCCAACCAATGGCGGAATCATCGGGGCGCGGCACTAGGCGAATCAGATTGCTCAGGAGAATCCATAACAACTATTTTGCGACAATAATTAATGCGTTCATTATCCCGTACTAACAAACAATTACAATCACATAAGTCGTCACAGATTTCTTATTCTCTCGAACAATACAAATCCGACAACCTAGATTTTAGTGAAGTTTCTAGACTTCCTAGCTTGATTGATGTAGTCTGCGTCTAACCTGCAACATACATTAAAATAGAGTCAATACAAAAGTTTGGCGAGTATACAGGTTTGATATGTAATAGCATAATAGATTAAAAGTGCTGCGAATCTCCTACATACATAAACGAGATACACGACATACATACTCACAAAACTGATACTACCAGCTAAGTCCTCGATGCTCGAATACGCGATGGCAAACTAGACCCCGTATAAGTCCTAGCACATATGTAACTAGCATCACGTATAACTATGCACGTAAGTCATTCGCAAGTGATAAGTAGTTTAAGCATTTGATATAATTCGATTTGATAACAACGTATGTTACACCCAAAAGTGCAAAAGCAAAAAGGGTCCAAGTATACTCACAGTGCGTATTGGGTAGGCTAACACAGCTTGGTTGGATTGACGGGAAAGTGTTTGAGAATACCCTGATTACAGACTGATTGCATGAGCGTTTAATAGCGCGTTTAATGATAGTGTGATAAATAAGAAACGAATGATAATCCGATCGAATGCCGCCCGTTTTGATGGGCTGCTATCCGATCGGATGGGCTGCCCGATCGGCTAGCCTGCCCGATCGGCTGGCCTGCCCGATCGGTTAGCCTGTCCAATCGGCTTGCCTGTCCGATCGGCTGGCCCGTCCAGCTGTATTCGACAAAGTTTGAAGGTTTTTCAGTGGTTTTGGTCGAGACGTTGTTGTGACGTGCTAAACAACTGAAATTCCATCAAGCCCGACTTGTTCTAATGGCCGGGAATCACCCCGTCCCATCAGATCTGGCCGTTCTTGATGGTTTTTCCATGTTTAACCCGAAATTGGTCGTCTCTTCGTTAGAAATCAGATCTTGGACCAACACGATACTAGAAATGAGTAGAAGGTCGGTATAAGCTCCGATTCTACCGGTCTTGAGTGCTTTGAGTGTAAAAGAGTTGAAAGAAAGTTGGAAAATCATCTCCCAATCTTCCAGTCATGATTATGTGTAGATCTGTGGAAAAATGTTGTTTCTTCTTGTGGAATTCCTTTGGATCTGAGTTGTTCTTGGTGGAATGAGGCCAACATTTGAAGTTCATAAGTACTTCATGATGACATCACCCTAGAACATCTCAAATCCATCGATTTCACGGTTAAAAGTTGAGATTCAAAAGATAGAAAGGTGTAGAATCGAGTGTAGATCATAGAAGTACAAGAGTTGGGTTGAGATCTTACCGGAATCGCGAGAAATCGAGAGAAAAAGGGCCAAGAGCGTCCTGGTCGGTTGAGAGCTGTCACTTCACTGTTCAAGTGAAGTGGCACGGCTATTTATAGGTAAGAGATGAGGAAAGGGTGAGTTGATGGGGGTCAGAGGCCTGTCCGATCGGCTGACATGTCTGTCCGATCGGTTGGCATGTTTGTCCGATCGGCTGACATGTTTGTCCGATCGGTTGGCATGTTTGTCCGATCGGTTCGACATGTCTCGTCCGATCGGTTGGACATGTCTCGTCCGATCGGTTGGACACCTCTGGCAGGTTGTGTCTCAGCATTTGGATCTTGTGCGTTGCGCGTTGCGATGATTTTGTTACACTGTTTCGTATAGTTATATATGTATTTATTATAATTAATCACAAAAAGGTCGTATGTACGTATTCACATTTCTAAGTGTTCGTTTCGAGTGTGCGTTGTGTTATGACGCGTCACAGCCATCGCGGAGGGTAGAGTAGGTCCTTTCTCAACGTCATCGTGAGCGTTAGTATATGCGTTGTGCCACAATGACTGACGGGGTACTACCTGCTCGTATTGACATCGTCGTTACGACGGCTGGAGCTATAGCACTCACCCGAGAGTCTTTGTTAGCATTAGTTGTCTGCGTTTCGACGCATCATGGCCATCGAGGAAGGTAGAATAGGTCCTCACTCAATGTCATCGTGAGTGTTAGTGTTTGCGATGTGATGTAACGATAATGTATTGCGAAAATATGTGATTATCCTTCGAATAGCGATGTATGCGATATAGTTACATTTGATCCGAATCTCTGGTGCTAGGCGTAACTAGTGTAGCGAGTAGTAACAATGCACGAAAGTGCGGGTTGTTACACACGCAGCTAGGTCTTATCCCTTAGTCAGTACTCTGCGCAACTGCCTAAAGAAGGAACAGTTTCAATGGACCGCAGAGGTAGAGAACGCCTTCCGGGATATGAAAGAGTGTTTGATCCAACTCCCAACTCTCACTGCACCACGCAAAAAAGAACCACTCATCCTATACATGTCCGCCGCGGACAACACGGTGGCTGCGGTAGTAATAGTGGAACGAGAGGGAGTCCAAACACCAATTTATTATGTCAACAAAATGCTCAATGATCTAGAAACAAGATACTCCATCATGGAATAATTGGTACTCGCACTGGTCCATGCGTCCAGATGGCT
Organism: Helianthus tuberosus; assembly: GCA_030545235.1. Taxonomy (NCBI): domain Eukaryota; kingdom Viridiplantae; phylum Streptophyta; class Magnoliopsida; order Asterales; family Asteraceae; genus Helianthus; species Helianthus tuberosus. The sequence goes on from CM060417.1 coordinate 107,062,494, forward strand.
ACGCCGTTACTTCGCGGATCATATCATCACCGTGTTAACCAACTACAGGATCAGGGAAATCCTCTCCAAGCCTGAAATCTCTGGAAGACTGGCCAAATGGGCCATTGAACTCGGCGCACATACTTTGATTTATAAACCGCGCCCGGCAATCAAAGGTCAAGTTTTAGCTGACTTCGCCGCGGAAGTACTGCCGAACCGCATCCAAGAATGCGAAGATGAACAAAATCCTACACCCCACCATCCCCATCAGACATTTGGGCACTATACACTGATGGTGCGTCCAACGAAGACGGTGCAGGTGCAGATCTACGACTCGTCAGCCCTGATGGCCAAGAGCTTACTTATGCCATCCGCCTCGATTTCAAAAGTACAAATAACGAGGTAGAGTACGAGGCTTTACTAGCAGCGCTACGTTTGGCAGTCAAGCTCGGCGTCCAACATTTGGAAGCACACGTCGACTCATTACTAGTTGCGGGGCAAGTCCACGGCTACTACACCACGAAAGGGGATATCATGATCCTCTATCTCGAACAAGCCAAGCAACTGAAATCACGATTCACCTCCTTCAACATTCGACATATCAATAGGAGTGAAAACAAACCCGCGGATGCACTTTCAAAACTCGCATCCACCAGCTTCCAACATCTGGCAAAGGAAATACGTATTGAGATCCTGCAAAACCCCTCAGTACCCCTGCGCCAAGTTAAAGTCATCCAATACGGTACAACGTCCTAGATGACACCAATTATAGGATACCTACAATCAGGTATTACCCCCGAAAGTAAAGTAGAGGCACGCAAACTATAGTACAAGGCGTGTCACTATCAAATGGGGGATGGATCCTATACCGCAAATCATACCTAGGGCCACTATTACGATGCGTCGACCCTCAAGACGCCACGTATCTTGTCAGAGAGATACATGAAGGAATATGTGGCATACACGCAGGCCCGCGCATGGTAGTGGCCAAAATCATGAACGCTGGATATTACTTGTCTGGCATGCACCTGGATGCGGTTAAGATCTTGCGCAAGTGTTTCAATTGTCAACGACATGCACCAAAAACATTGCGCCCAAAGAACAACCTGATCCCTGTCACCACCGCATAGCCTTTCCAAAAATGGGCAATCGACGTGGTGGGACTGTAGGATCGGATTTCGACCCAAACGAGTCATTCGGAAGAGCTCAAATCCGTTTCAGAGGCAGAAACAGAGAAACGGATGTAAAAACAGCTTGATTCACACTTTAATCCTCTTGTATATTGATTTTACAAAGTTTACAATCAGAAGGAAAACCGGCAGCACCTCGGTATCACTTTCTGAAAACTGTTACAAATGAAATGACCACTACCCTATTTATACTAATTTGACTTTCGCTTGAAGACACACAATTTGTTTCAAGCGAAACCTACAAAATTACTTTCAAGCGAAACCTAACATTTAATTGGACCATTCAAGCGAAACCAAACAAAATACAAAATCTAATTTGTGTATGCATGTAATATTTCACGTGATGTAGCAATTGATGATGTCACCATTATGATGTCATCTTTAAACATGATGACATCATGCTTGATCAACTTCGCAACGAACTCGAGACTCGATATAAGACAAAGTCGACAGATGAATGCACTAACAGACTCCCCCTCAGATGTTGACGAGTCTTAAGTGTCGAGTCTTCTCAATCTTCAGTCTTTATCAGTCTTTGGGCTTCTTTCAGGATCTCTATCTGGCTCTATCCTATCTCCAATTCTCTTTTAGGATCTCTGGGATCGTAGTCTGACTTTCACAGGTTCAGTTATCGTAACCTGACTCACCTGCATATTCTCTACCCAAAACATAAGTTTCATAAAAGATAAGATATAACAAATTTAGAAACTTTGCTAATCACTTGAAGACACAACCCTGAATAGAAAGATTTATCATGTAAATTTCTGATGAACCACATGAATATATATCATTTTCATTTTACACATCTTCAAACACACTTTCCCAAACCTGTTCGTCATGTTCAGCACTCGGAATTTTGAAATTCAGCTTTTCAACATCAGTCGTCTAAAATCTTTTTGGATTTTTCAAAATTTATGCTAAAACACTCCGAAAATCTTTTTGGATTTTTTGTATAACCGAAATGAAATGCAGTAAAGAAATATTTACATACCACATTTTTGTGAGTTTGCGTAAGAGCATCATATCAGTTTATGAGACAAATCACCAACACCGTTAAGCTTTATACATTTTAAGTTCTAAACGATTCACTTAGATTGTCAGTATACTGATCCACTTAAATTCTCACACAAAGTTCAACTGTTTCGAGATACGAGATTAATGTCTTAAGTACTTAAACTTATTCGCGTGTCCCACCTCAGAATATACTCCCGTATCCAGATCCCAATATTCAGTCTTACAGGTGAGTATACCTAGATGATATCTGTAAGGGGTTAAATTGCGAAACCGTGAGAGCTCAGGTCAGAACTTCCGTTCAGCAGAGAGATGACGGCTCGACTTTTGGTGGGTCCCCTTTAGAGGATCTTTTTTACAACAGCATTAATTAGCAATTTTATTGTCTATTTTTGCTGAGGGCGGCACTATATTTCAAGCAAGCAGAAAGTATTCTCCGGGGACTAGGCCATTGCTTCCGCATTATCAGAAGTCCCGGGATAATACCCCAGATATCACTAAGCATAAAGACCTAATATCTCAGAAAGAGGGGTCCTTCAAACAAGATTTCGGGGGTTACCCATATATCCGAGAGATGTTACCCACGATATAAGCAAGTTTGAATTTAGGTTTATATCTCGTCACAATCTACTAAATGTGCAAAAACCTACTGACACATCATCAGTGAGACCGTTTATCACATTTTTCTTTCCAATTCTTTAGCATGCCGTGATCGTCCACTGATGTACTATCATTTCCTCTTTTTTCACAACAAAACTCATTTTTGATTTTATCATGTTTTTGTCTTTTTCAAATTTTCAGATGTTTTTGGATTTTCTGAAAAAAATTTACTCCCCCTAAAATGCAAACACATTTTAGGAAATTTGAAAACAAACTATACAAAAAAAAAAAAAACAACAACTGATATCGAATTACTTCACTTCGCCATCCTCTTGGCATAAACAATCAGAACTCCCCCTCACAACAAACTATTTTCCCATTGTGATTTCAAAACACTTAAGTTTGTTTTAATCAAATGGTTTTTCTGGAAAATTAGTTTTGTTGATTTTCAAACCATTTGTAGGTTAGGGGTTCATCACATTGTTCTCCAAAATATCAATTGTAAGTATGGTCCAATCAAGTTCAACTTAATGACCTTGATTATCCACTAGTCAATGAAAACCTCTTTCAATCACTTACAGGTTCACTCACCAACCATAACCACTTGTAAATCAACATATAACAATTTAAATATACCACCTGTACTTTACCAACTGTACCACTTGTAGGATCTTTTGCTAAGAAAGATGCCGATACCTGCTCCACTCTTACCAACCTGGGAGCTCCGGCAAGTCAGGATTTTTAGTTAGAAAATGTTGTCACCCAAGTCTGACCAGTCTTGGGTGATTCTACCTCATCATCACTCCATCCTGCTTTTCTTCTATAAAATTCTTTTGCACCTTTCACCTTCCTGTCAACCATCTTTCCAAAAATATGTTTAACATTTCCATTAAAAGCCTTCTCAACATCAAATTCTCCCTTATCAGCGAAGAATTGATTTGAGATCTCTACCTTTCCCACTTTCTTCATCAAATTTTCCTTTAACAATGGAGGAAAATCCTCATCGTTCACCTTTGGAACGGAATTCACAACTTTTTTCTCAACCAAAGACTCCTCTGATTTTATAGAATCAGATTCATTGTCAGAATTACCCTCAAAGTTAACCACCCACTTTTGCTTGTTCATATCACCTTTTCTTTTGTAAAACCGTTTTGAACTTTCATCTTCCTCAGAAGTAGAATTTTCAAACTTTTTAACATTTTTCACAGGTTGTTCTTTCTTATCAACACAAGTCTTTCTGAAAACAAGAAACTTCCTGTTTTTGGTAGTTGGTCTTGGGGCAATTCCAAGCTATGTGTCCAACTTCTTGGCATTTGAAACAGGTTCTTCTGTCAACTCTTTGAACAAACTTTCTCACATTCTTCTTCACTTCAGCAAGAAACTCTTGATTCGACTGCTTCCAGAACGGTTTCTTCTGTTCATCCTCTGAACTTCCTCCTGCAACAAATGTTGTTTTTGGTTTATAATATTTCTCATTTTTATAGTTTTCCGGGGGAATGAAACCTAATCCATTCTTTTTGTAATTACGGTTATAGTTCAGTTTCGTTCGATAACCAGAACCAGAACTGTAACTTTTTTTCTTGTTCAATCTCTGTTGAACTCTTGAAGTGTATTTTTTAGGTTTTTCAACAAGATTTAAATCTTTTATTTCAGAAATGTTAATTTCTGTTAGTTTGAAAACCTGTTTGATCATTTCAGTTTTTACACTTCTTATTGGAAATTCCTCATCAGAATATAATTTGTCTGAATCATTCAAAGTATAAACCACTTTGATTGGTCCATCATTCAAATTAGATTTTGATAGAAGGAATTCATTATCATAAACCCTTTTGACCGGCAAACTCGGACTCTTTTCTGATGAACTCGAACTTTCAGACTTAGACTCCGGTTTTGACTCCTCATCCATATCCAACACCTGATCGACAACTTTCTTTAATAACTCAGACTCATGATCAGTGTCAGACGCTGTGAATGTAACATCAATATTGTCTGGTAATTCATCAATGATTTCAGACTTTAACTTGATGTTGACTGCCTTTTTTAGACGCTCCTCGTTAGGATTCCTTGGAGAATAAGTTTCATGGATCGGGGGCGGACATCTGTTATACTTGACACTTGGTTTTTTGCCAGTATCAGTATCTTCAATCTTTTTATCCATGAATGCTTCCAGACCTGCAACAGTAGGATAAACACGATCAATCAAATAATCACAAGTAGTATAACTCAACAATAATCGTTTAATCCTTTCACTTTCGATCTTTTTAAGCTCCAACTCCTTCTTCAGATTAGCACAGTCTTCGATGCAATCATTTATGACGCTCTGCTTTGTCATTAATGTTGCGCTCATTTTTTCCATTGCTTTTTCAATTTCTGAATTCGTCTTTTTCAGACGATCAACTGTATTGTTCAGCACATCATAAGATTCCTTCACATACTTCACATCAGACAGTAAATCTTCTTTAATCTTCTCTAATTCAGCAATCTTCTTATCTTTCTCCTCACAAATTTTGCAAGATTTTGAACACTTCAAACATGGTTTTTCAACTTCAACCATTTTTTCAACTATCTTTTCAATCTCGACAATCTTTTCAACTTCAACAACTTTTTCTACCTCGACGAGTTTCTCTACTTCGACCAGTTTTTCAACTTCAACTATTTTTTCAACCTCAACAATCTTCTCCACTACTTTCTCCACTTCAACGATTTTCTCTATTACTTTCTCAGTTACTGGATCAACATTTGCTTCTCCAGCTTCTGTCTTTGTCTTTTCATCAGCTAGCCTTCTTGCTGCTTCCAGCTCTTTCCTCAATCTTGCCATCTTCTTCTGATACAGCATCTCCATTTTATCTGCAAAAAACAAATTAAAACTAGTAGGATCTATGCCTTTTCTAGCTTTGTTGAGATGTTCTTCCTCGTCATCGGTATCCACATCGCTTCCAAGATCTGAAAAAATCGGTATTCTTTTTGGTTTAGATTTGAATTCTTCTTCCATGTTTTGGTAAACTTTTTCACAATAACTAATTTTTCAAACTAGCTGAGTTTGAAACGAACTGATTTAATGCGAACTGGTTCACCTCGTGAAATATCTGTAATCACACAAACAATCAGTTTAAACGTACTGAATATGTAAAAGTGTGTGTTGAAGAAATCAAACTAAGACTCGTGTCGAAAATTCGCGGACTCGTTCCAATATTGTTGAAGCAAAGATCTCTGAATGAATAGACCAGAACAAATAATCCACGAGATATGGGCTTAGAATGAACAGGGCCTTCCTTAATGAACACACCGACAACTTTAAATTTCAACACAATATGATTGGGCCGCAACTATGAACACAATTGTTATCACTACTCAACTCCCATTGGACCACCCGAGTTAGTTGACTGATTCTTTAATCTCTCAATTGGGCCGTCCACTTTAATATTCACGTGCACATCATAACAATTTACGAGACTTGATTTTAATTCATGTGTCAACATAATCAATGCTGACAAACTGAACAAGAAACTTTCACATGCAATTCTTGGGCCACGAGTTCTTATGTATTCAATCAATGTAATATGGCCGACAATGTATATGAGTAGATCACATGCAAAGTCTGATGAACCGATACAACCTGACACAAATCACATGAAATACCAATGACCTGACATCCTCGTTTTTTGTTTCACACAACTCGATGCACCTTTCAAGCGGTCAAGCAATGTATTTTTTCAAGCGGTCAAGCAGTGTATTTTTCAAGCGACCAGGCAAATTTCAAGCGGACAAGCAGATGACATCAGCATATCGAACAAAAATTTCAAGCGAACACATGATTTTCACCAGTTTTAAGTCGATTTTAGTTATGAAACTTTCCAGGATTTGTTAAAACATGATTCCGCACATTATGTGAGAATTTGAGCCGATTTTAACCGTGAAAAATTTTAATTTTGTGAAAGAAGGTGTAGAAAACAGATTTTCAAGCTGAATATGGCAAGAACTCCTCGTCCTGAGCTCTGATACCACTTGTAGGATCGTTTTGTGACCCAAACGAGTCGTTCAGAAGAGATTTTATCAGTTTCAGATGCGGAAAATAAGAAACTGACTTTGAAACAGCTTGCTTATCACTTTAAACACTGGTTTGATTGATATAATAGCAACTACAATCAGTCTTCACACCGGCAGCACCTCGGTATGGAATCTCTAAAACTGTTCTCTCTAGTTACAAATGGTTTAGCTTGAAAGGTATTTATAGGTGAGGACCTTTAGCTTGAAAGTGTCACATGCCACTTTCAAGGGAAAGCCCCTTTCAAGGGAAAGCCACTTTCAAGGGAAACCAACCATGTTGGTTTAGCTTGAAACTATCACTTGCCACTTTCAAGGTAAAACCCTATTCAAGCTAAATTCCACAAATAAACCCTAAGACCTCCTATATTCTCGTACATAATGACACGATCTAACATTCTACGCACAAGACTTGATACAAGACGAAGTCGACAGATGAATGCACTAACAGGGACCTTTCCCAGACGCACCAGGCGCGGTGAAGTTTATCATAGTAGCCGTCGACTACTTCACCAAATGGATAGAATCAAAACCGTTAGCCTCTACAACCACTATGATAACAAGGAAGTTTGTCTGGGAACACATCATCTGCCGTTTCGGTTTACCAATGTGCATCGTAACCGATAATGGCACCAACTTTGCTGCCGATGATTTCTAAAACTGGTTGAAAGAACTAAACAATGAACACATCTTCTCCTCAGTGGCGCATCCGCAAGGTAATGGCCAAATTGAAAGCGTCAATAAAAGTTTAGTCGAAGGCATAAAGGCACGGTTAGGAACAGCCATACGCGGCTGGGTCGATGAACTCCCAAGTATCTTATGGGCACATAGGACTAACCCAAAGACAAGCCATGGCGAGACACCCTTCAGCCTGGTCTATGGCTCTGAGGCGGTAATCCTAGCCGAAATTGGTCTCCCTTCACCAAGAATGTTAGCGGTCAACAAAATTGACAACGGCGATGAGCGCAGGCTTGACTTAGACCCCTTGAAAGAAAGGCGTGAAAATGCAGCAATCAACGAGGCTAAGTATAAAACAAAACTTGAAAAATACTACAACGCGCGCGTCCGCGTCTGCACATTCAATCTCGGAGATTATGTCCTTCGCTACAATGAGGCTTCTAATGCAGAACGCCCAGGGAAACTTGCCCCTAAATGGGAAGGGCCCTATCTCATCCAAGAGGTTTTGGGCAAAGGCGCGTACAGACTACAAACATTAGAAGGAGACCCTATCGCAAGAACATGGAATGCACAACAGCTTCGACGCTGTTACATGTAAGCTACGTTTTACATTTTCTATGTAACCTACTGGCCCTCGGGCCATTTGTCAATAAATAAATGAACTTTACATGCGCGGCTCAAAGTGTATAAGTAAAGACTTATACACCTATGCGGTGCATAAGGAACTTTACACGGTTTCTTTAACATTTACATCCAAAAGAAAAACAAAAGAAGGCACGCAGGCCCAACCTAATCTGCCTTCGTACCGCTAGTGCCTGCATCATTCTTCGCACCACCAGCGCTTTCATCCTCCTCCGGTACATCAAACAACAGCCGCAAATGGTCCACATAATCTTCCGCCTCCAAACATTTCTCAATATCATCAAGGGCGGAAATGGACAAGTTGTTGTATGCATCCACCGCTGTGGCATAAGCAACTTCAGTATCTACACCACGGAACCCCGATCTTTCATCAGTAAATTTGCTATTAAAGAAGGGGTTCACATCGCTAACGCATTTGTTGTAACCAGCCTTGAACCCAGCCTGTCGTGCACGCTCATTCATCTCATCAACCGCAGTCGTGTTCTCAGGCACGTCAAGTATGGTTTCCACAATCTGAACACATAAGAATACCAAGATTATCAAAGGCAAACACAAAGATAACAAAGATACCAGATACTTACATGCGCGATACCGTGCTCATGCATCCAGGCACGATCCGCAGTAACTTGGTTCAAAGAGGTAGTCAACACATCTCTAACCTCTTCAGCTTGCCTTGCCCGCGCCTCAGCCTCAACAGCGCGGGCACTCACCTCCTCAAGGATTGTCACTAGGCTTTACACTTCTGCCTGTTAACAACAAGTATAGACAAATATAAGCAGACAATCTCTTACACTTACCAAAGAAGGAAACAACTTATGTGTAGTCATACTTTATACCTTGAGTTCCTCCACAGCTTTGTTTAGCTTGGTGCAGTCGGCATCCGCCTCTTCAAGCGCCTTGGCAGCACGCGCCTCTGCTTCCTTCAACGCGGTTGCACCACGCGTCTCCGCCTCTTTTGCAGCCGCTTCAGCCGCGGCCTTTTCCTTCATCAAAGCAATGTTCGCAGCCTTGAGATTGTTCAACTCCTGACGAACACGAAACAATTTTTCATTCTCTCTAGCACAAGCTTCCCTCCAACCCTTGCGCTCATCAGAAAGCAGTTTTGTATGAGAACGAACCTGTTTAAGGCTGGCGGATGCGGTCCAAGTCTTAGTCTGCTTCAACTTCTCAAAAGCAGCTTTATCTTTTTTCAACTGCACCCTCTCGAGCAGCCTTCACCATCGCCTCATCTTCATCCTGCAGCTGAATACTTTCCTCTTCTCTGCGGGCTAAGAAATTATAATCTTCCATAATCGCATTCGCGATTATGGAACTCCCAACAAGCATGGACGAAAGGTGATTTATCCGGTTTTGGCGAGGTAAGCCGCGGGCCCGAGCAGTCTCAAAAGGGGTACCCAAACCCCCCAGGATCTCCCTGCAAGCAGAGGGATCATTCGAAACATCATCCCCCTGCGTAACATTCCAAGGGGGGCGGTGGTAATCCAAGCCCTGCTCTTCTGCATAGGAGCGGTAGTAAAACTCCAATTCAGTCTCCCCAGGTTTATTGAAGGTTGATCTTCAACCCCTGTGCCCGCAGCAGTGGACCCAGAAGCTTTTTCAGGGGACTTTGGTTTCTCACCCCGATTGCCATCATCCTCCTGCGGGTCAATTAAGTTGTTGGAAGAATCCAACGTATCAACAATGGTTTCACCCGCGGTTTTCTTTAAAGTATCCTCCACATGAACAGACGGAGGAGTACCATCACCACCAACTACTTCAATAGAAGGGCTTCTTCCACCCTTCTTTTGGACTTCCACGTCCGCAACCTTTGGAGAAGAAGTAGGTGTGGCAAACAAGGGAAACGGTTCTTCCCGGGTTTCTACAAGAAAAAAAACATAACACATCTATCAGTTACAACTGCAACAACAACACTTGTATAGAATACTATCAACTTACCAGTTGTAACTGAAGGTTTTGGCTTCGAGACCGCGGTCGCCCAAGTTTTTCTCAACTTGGGAGCTTTCTCCCCACCAGCAACTGGGGCATCTCCTTTCCTTTTCTTATCATCAACGGGCTTGGTACCCGCTGTCGATCCACCCGCACCCGCAGCACCACCTGGAACACCCAAGCCCTCAAGGGTGTCAGACACTACTACGTAATCTTCATATTTGCGTAAACGAGTACGAGGGATACCTGCCACCTCTGGCACCAAAGGAGGAACAACAAGCGCCTCATGCGTCTTCTTCGGTTTACGCTGACGCTTATCACTAAACTTCAGCACAGTCTGTTTGGGAACACCCGTCGCAGTAGGGTCTCCCAAGGCCCCTAGATCTCCTGCGTATTTTCATCACAAAACACTCATCAAGGGCAAGTTGTTTAAAAACAATAAAGGAAGAGTAAATTACTATACCTTTGCCTTCCGACAGCACCGCATCCAATGCGGCCCGATCAAGCACCCGGAAATTATTAATAATGGTGCGGCCTCCTCTATCAACAAATCCACAAAGATTACTAACACAAATAGGAAAGCAAAATAAACCACACAAAGGAAGAGACACTTACCACCGCTCTTTTCCCGCACTACAGGCCTTGCTTTCCTTCTCAGCCTGCCAAGCATCATCCGCAGCACCCACAGCTGCCTGTTATCCAACTTGACCCAACCAATGATCCACAACCTTGGGAACCAATCCACCGTATCTGCTTTTGGGAGACTAATGTTCTCTGTTATGATCGTCCCCGTCACGTTCCTAAACTGCAACTTCGCAGTAATCATAGCAGCCTTAACATAGAAGAACTTTGTCTTCCATTTGGCCATACCCTTGGGTGGGTCCATCAACTTGGGAGCATGATCCTGTTGGCGGAAAGAAAAGAAACCCAGTGACCCACTCAACTGGTAAAACCACCGGAAATCTCCTACAATAAGCTCTATGCCCAAAGCACGAAATGTGTACTCAAAATTCTAAACCCGGATCATTCCCAATGGACTCAGTTGAACAATATGGAGTTTATAATACTCCAATATTTCAGCCACAAAAACAGTCAAAGGCAACCGGAGATTACAGTCTCCAAAAAAGTCAGCAAACATGGTGACATATCCCGCCTGAGCATCACCGGCGGTGTCACCTTCCTGGGGATACAAGCCCCATACTCTGGAGGCATTTGAGTGTTCGTCAACATCGTCTCAAACCCCGACTTCGTCCACCTCAAACCTGGCAAGTACTTGCCGGGAGCGTTAACTTCAGCCTCCTCCTCCTCCTCCTCCTCCTCCTCCTCCTCCGCCGCCACCGGCGACGGTTCAGGGTTTTCAACCGAAGTAGACAAAGGGTTGGAAGGTTCTGCCATTGGAAGGATAAACTAGCAGACGAGTACAAAGAACTCGAAAAACTCTCACTGGAAAATCAGACTTTTGATCGGAGAAGACAAAGGAAATGGATTTCTCTCAACGAAAAATTTTTGAAAATTCAAAAAGTGAGGGGAAACCCTAAACGGTTTCCCCTTTTATACTCATCGTAATTAATGCGATCATAGAAACCGAACATACGTGCTAATTTGGAGCCCATCATGCTTCGCCACATGTCCAACAACGGTTTCTATGACGGCTATCACGCGTTCGTGGCCGTCCACGCGCCTGACAGAAAGGACCTTTTACACTCCTGCTACAATGCATTTATTACCTAGGGCAGTGCAAGCATCCTTTCATTTCAGCACATGCCAGTTGAATTCCACCAACTTCCACCAACCCACACTTGCGGTCTACCATGTATACAATAAGCAAAAAGCGACGACAACTTCAACCAAAGCAGCATGCGGTTTCTCTGGTATTCCGCACCATAACCCATGCCGCATGTCGTTTTTTACATACCCCTCAAAAAAGAAAAAATATATATTTATACTCTATAAAGGGGGAGAACCAACACCTTCATATCTCCACTACCACACGTGGAATATGCGGAGATGACACACACGAGCCCGCACATGTGTGTCAGATACTCAGAACCAGCAATGTTCTTTGGATTGCGAAAACCGCACCGCAGGAACAACCAAGGCATCATGCCTTACAACTTCTCCAAGTTTCAAATCCCTGGTGTCCGGTTCACAACCACGGAGGGGAAACAAACAGCTTCTCCATAGGGAAAAGAGAAGCATGATGAGCGACCGCACATCAGCAACCCTACCTCCTGAACCTTCAAGAGCTACATCCAAGAGTAATGCCCTTTCAAAGCGAGTCTCCTGTTACAAACCGCAGACACTCATGAGTCGTTGCGCCCAAACGTAACCACACGAATGGTAGCTACTGAAGAGCCACGACTAATTCATCACATAGATGACCAAAGCTACTTCAAGGATAATTGTTTCCTAACTTCCGATGAAGGAAAGTGGCTACAGAACGAATGCGGACGAGTTTCACCCAGATTCCTAACTACCCGCGGTGATCTCATTGCGCAACAAGCCAAGCAATGGTGGTAACAAGTCTGCTTATGACTTTGTTTACCTACCAAAGGGCCACATAGAATAAACAATGGTGGGAACTAACATGCCTATGACCATGTTTATTTTCCCATAGTTCAACTGAACTATTCGTATTGTTCGACCAAACACGGCCAACAACGTTCAGGAACGAGGTAACCGCAAAGGACGTGCGGTTACTTGAGAGCTAAACTGGAAGAACACGAATACCCCACAGGATAGGGATCATCGTTTCATATCCAGTTAATAAACATAAAGCGCCAGCAAGGCACTTAACACAGTGCATCCGCAACCGCAAAGGTTACAGCTAGAGTTGCGGATACTGACGAGTCCATACTCATCTTCCGTCACCATCTCAAAGGTTGGTTCGGCACACCAACAGGTGGCGATCAGGTTTGATGACATCAGAAAAAGGTAGACCACACTACCGGATCAAAGTCATCGGCTGAGAATTCCGCATCAGACGGAAAATACTCACCGGTACGGAAGAGACGTCACACAACTCTACCGGATCTCCGATTTGATTTACTTGAAGCAGGAGCAACAAACCCTTCTCCACCCCAACTGACCTCATAGTCCAGTATTCCTCCCACATGCAACTTGCATGAGGAAACAACACTAGACTGGGGGGACTTGAAGGGGTATGGTCCCAGATCTCGCACCAACATGGTCGCGAGTGACCATTACCCTTATCAAATACCCCCACCAGCAAGAACTTATCTGCGTCCGTGCGGGCACGCGCGAACGCTGCGGTCGAATCCAATCGGTCAAGTGATGAGAAGACTTACCTTGTGTACGAAAGCAAGTATTGCACATAGCGATGCGGCTTGGCACCGCATCCTATGAACATTTTCGTCACGACAAGGGATCTGGGTAACAACAGCTACCGCATGCGATGCATGTCTTGGCCATACCTAGGACGCGGAGACGACTGTAGTTACCGCAGGTAGCGATGCGGCCTGGCACCGCATCCTATCCACAGAGCAAGTAGGACTGACACCTTAACAGCAAGTGGCGCCAATGACAATTGCCTGTTAGCCCACACGTAAGCAACAGGCTGACAACAGCAGTGGGACGTGGCATCACCTCCCTGACCGACAAGCCTGACACACCTGCAAGGGGCTGCGCGTTGTCAATCTAGTCACTCAATTACTCTCCTTCACTCTTCAGCTATAAATATCCATCCCGGACCAGGTTTGAGGTATCGCTTATCTAACTCTCTCACTCATACTACTATCACACACTTTGCTCTCAAGAAAATTATTGATTCTCACGTCGGAGAGTGGTAACAAGGAGCACCACCCACCCCATCCTCCTTGTTACGAGTCACGGTGTGTTTCCCTTGTGCAGGAGACAGATCAGCGGACGATCCAGCCATCGATCCTCGGAAAGAAGGGATTAACCCTACTTGACGAGACCAAAGAATTAACCTCCCTTGGTTAACCACTGTTTAATCAATTGTGCTTTTAGTCTGTTGTCCATTGTGTTTGATTTGTTGTCTATTGTGTCTTTTATCTGCTGTCACCAATTGTATTTTTTAGTCTACTTTCCATTGTGTTTTTACTTTGATACTCATTGTGTTTTACGTTATGTCCATTATATTTTAGTTTGTTTTCCATTGCATCTTTTATCGGTTGTTACTGATTGTGGTTTTTTGTATACTTTTCCATACTGTATTTTACATTATGTCTATTGTGTAATACGCAACTGGGTTTTCGATTTTTTTAATTTTTTTAAATATAACAATAGGGTACTCATATTAAAGATAAAAAACGCTTGATTTTATGGTATATATTTTTTACACCAAATGACGAATAAAAGAGTGACGGGCGTTTAAAAATGGGGGGGGGGGGGGATAGCATGTGACTTGCATGTGTTTTAATCTTGGACAAATATACATTTTTCACTTGATTTCTCTTTGGACACTTGTCACTTATAGTGGCTTCTTACCCTTCTTATTTTTAAACCACTTTATACTATAACTCAACCCATATATATATATATATATATATATATATATATATATAGGGTCAGGATTTAGAGAAAACGCTGGAAAGTGTGAGAACGGTGAGAACGCTTATGGATTTTCTGATCAAAACAATCTATGGACTAGATTGGTGCGGTGGCGTTTTCGTAAATAACACGAATTCTATCAAGTGGACGCGCTTCATTAAGGGTAAAAGGGTCTTTACACTTCTATACCAAAACACCAAACTAATGAATAAAACGCCATTACGGGCCAAAACACATCCCTATATAAACAAAACATCTCAGACATAAAAACACACCCCCCAGAACCTGAAACGCCATGTTTTCTACTATATACCATTCATATTACAAACGCCAAAATCCCCAAAACATCAAACACACCTACTCCAAACGCCATATTTTACTATATACCAATCATCTTAGAAAACGCCAAAACACTCAAACATCAAAAATTCCAAAAAATCGACGTTTCTTTCAGATACACTATTTTCTCAGTAAAACGCCAAAAATGGCAAATATCGTTTCTTGTATATTCAATATTGTTCGACGCCAAGTTTCAGAGAATGCATTCTTCCCTGAGGTGATGTGACTCAAACAACATTTTGCTGCATGAGATGGACAAATCATAAACAAAAAGATGTTGGTGTCAGACTTATGTCATTTTTTGTGTTTTGTTATTGATGAATATTATAATGGCATGGAGAGACGAATGACACTGATGATTGGTTTGAAGATACATATTCTAAAAAAAAAAAAAACTCATGCCATTTTGTCTTTCCAAACGGCCACAAAAACATAAGCATGACAAAGCCAAATCGCCAGTGAACATGTTTCAAAGAAGAAAGAGACTGATGACGAAGATTTGGAAGATGAATTGTTTCTATTTTAATTTTTTTTAATTTTCTTTTTCTGTTGTTTGTTATGTATTTATCAACTTAGAATAAAAAAATACATTATATTAATAAAACGACAAACAGTCATAATGCTTGTGAAACGCCATAATGCAGTAAAACGCCAAAAACTCCCAAACTATAATAAAAGTAATTTGGAGAAGTATTATTGAAAGCTAAAAATGAAAAAAAAAACGCCAAAAACTACTTAAAGCCATTAAAAACGCCAAACTTGGTAGATGAAAAGTCTATGACCCTAAAAACTCATAAAAAGCTGAACAAAAACAGTAAAAATACACACAGTAACTGAAAAGACGGCTACTTTATTAATATCATTTATTATAAATAAAATCCCGCCTAAACTACGCGCCAAAAACATCCTATAAGAGAGACGTCTCTGCACAATCAATTTATCAACAAACCAAAAACAACGCCATGTTTTCTAGAAACCATTCACTTTAAAACGCCAAAAAATAGTTAAAAAAGCCACAGATGCGGAACCTCGTTTCTTCTATATTAAGTATTGTTCTGAATGAAGTTTCACTGAATGGATTCTTCTCTGAGGTGGGTATCTCTATAACCTTTTGCTGAATGAGATGGACAAATATTCATGAAAAAGAGACTGATGACACTGATATGTCATCATGTTACTTTGTTCTTGATTGATATATTGATGGCATGAAGGGATCAATACATTCGAGCAGGCGTTGATCTTCAACATGTCACCAAACAAGTATATATCAAACCACAATAAATGATGCCACAAAAATAAGCATCTTTTAAAGACGGGCGTTATGTAGGAAAATAAGGATCTACATAAGGTATTCAAAAGAGGTTCAAAACGCCAAAAAGGTTAAAGTAGAAGAGGCTAATGACAGTGAAGATTTGGATGAGAAATTAGATTATACTTTTTATTTTTTTTTATTTTCTATTGTTTGTTATCTAATATCTACTAATAAAAAAAATTGAGTATAAAACGCCAAAAACTACAAACACCAAAGCGCCTGATAGTGTGAAAACTGTGAGAACGGATGCTAGCAAAGCACGATGTTGCTATATAAAACGCCAAAGAAAGTATTACTGGAAAAATAAACACTAATTGACAGATGAAATTGAACGAAACAGTAATTGCAAAACAATATTGCCAAACATTTATTATATTAAAAGCCACTACATGGAAAATTGAATTTATTTATCTTTTCAAAACGCCATAATTGTCTGTCACATTATAGGCCTGCATCCTACATGGCACAACATTTGATAGAAAAAAAAAATAAACATCAAGAAAATTACTGATGTTTTTTACATTATAGGCCTGCATCCTACTTGGCACAACAAATCAAAGCCATATTAGTTAAAACGCCAAAATATTTACTATGATCCTGATATAAAAACAATAAAACGATGCGTATTTGTTAAACGCCAAAAATGGAAAGGTGATGTGACACGCGTTTAAGAAAAAGAATATGAAAGGACAAAAATCCCCTCCGCCCTTCTCTAATTCGCGTGACACGTGTTGGGCCAGAATGCGTTCTCACCGTTCTCACACTTTTAAGGGTTTTCTCCTTATCCCGTTCCTATATATATATATATAGGGTAAGGTTCATTTGAGAACCACTCTTATTGCAAGAACCGCAAGAACCAATGTGAACACAAAAAAATACTTAAAAAAAATCCAAAAAACCCACAAAATTTTTTTCTTTTTAATATTTTTCTAATAAAAATCGCTATATTTTATTACAAAAAAAAACGTTTTTTTTTCAGAGTAACAGTTATGGATGCACATGTGCATATGTATCATTTCTTGGACAAATTCCATAATATATTACCAGTAGTAGAAAAATGAACTTTCATTTACACTACCATATGTAATACACTACTTTTTACATTACCAATATTAGAAATGCACATGTGCATATATATGTATCAACATGAAATAAGGTGTCTTGGTACAAAAAGTTTGTGATTTTAAATGATGAAGTAGGCCCATATACATGTGTTTTGGTTAGTTATATCTAGTGGTTGATGGGTTGATTATATTTGTCACTTTATAATGTAATATGTTGTTTAGATGGTATAAAGGGTGTTGATGTACATATAATAAAGTGAAATATTGGTAATAATATTGTATTATGGATGGTAAAAAGCAATGGTATTGTATTACGGATGGTAGGAGGTAATGGTAGTGTAGCATGGATGGTATGATAGATGAAAGTGAATGTGTATTCAAAGTGGTGTACTAAAACACGTTATAACATATTCATATATATATAAATGCACATGTGCATTTCTAGCGTTGTTAATGTTATAACGAGTTCATACATATAGATGCACATGTGCATTTCTATTATTGTTAATGTAAAAAGTAGTGTATTATGAATAGTAGTGTAAATTAAAGTCCAATTGTCTGATATTTGTAATGAATTACGGAATTTGTCAAAGAAACGATACAAATGCACATGTGCATGGATAACTGTTACTCGAAAAAAAAAAGTTGAAATTTTTTTTATTATTGACGAAATATAGCGATTTTTCCAAAAAATAGTAAAAAAAAAATTGGGTGTTTTTTAGATGTTTTAGGTATTTTTTGGTTGTGTTCACATTGGTTCTCGCGGTTCTCGCAATAAAGGGTGGTTCCTAATGGATCCTTCTCCTATATATATGTCGTTAATTCACGTACAAAGTGCCTTAAACGTACGAAAGCCATGAAAAAGCAAAAAAAAAAAAAAAACGCGGTGACATTTTCGTAATTATTTTCTCGTAAAGTGATCATAAAACTTACTCTAAAAATGATCTTGTAGAGTAATTTTGATCTAACCCTGGGCTTATAGCCCAGTGGTTATCGAGATGAGGAAAAGACTCCTGGCCGGATGGTCTCGAGTTCGATTCCTGATCCACCCGGGTTTTACCGGCTCTGCATTGTCGTGCCCTCGGGTGGGTGCAGGGTTGGGTTTTCCCCGGAACTGGTGGCATGGTGGGCTAGGGGCTTCGTGCGTGCAGGTTGGGCTGCCGCGGGCTACCTTTCGGCCAATGGATGCCGCGTACGGAGTACGCGACGATTCTTATGTTGGACGTTCAAAAAAGAGTAATTTTGATCTTGTATGGTAATTATCAAAATTACTCTACAAGTGTATCAAAATTACTCTGCATCAAAATTGCTCTACAAGTTTATCAAAATTACTCTGCAAGTTTATCAAACAGCATACAATTCAAAATTACTCTACAAAATCATTTGTAGAGTAATTATGATATCCTATAAAATTACCTTACAAGATCAAAATCACCATACAAGATCAGTTGTAGAGTAATTATGATACTTTACATAATTATTCTACAAGATTAAAATTACCCTACAAGAACATTTTACAAAATTACTCTACAAGATCAAAATTACTATACAAGATCATTTGTAGAGTAATTTTGATAATTACTCTGAGAGTAAATAATTACGAATATAAGACCGCGTTTTTTTTACATTTTCACCCTATTCGTACGTTTTGTATGATAAGGGTATTTGTATTTGATCTTTTTCTCTCTCTCTCTATATATATATGTGTGTGTGTGTGTGTGTGTGTGTAAGCTTGAGACTTTTAATTTAATTTAATTTAATTTAATTTTATTTTATTATTTGTCTTTAATATTAACTAGTGAAATTCCTTGCGCTGCGCGGCGGGGAATTCGAACATTATCGATTCGTTTTGTTTTTAACGGGATAAGTGTAACGCTCCGCTTTTTCATAACTTTCCTTAATTAGAAAGTTGTCTTGTAATTCTATTTTTGGAAACCTGTATTCTTTATAATCGTATTTCGTTTTGAAACCTTGTAATCCGATACACCGATCATAATGAAAGTCATATTTATATCAATTATGTTCCATTTATACTTGTTATGTTCAATTTATACTTGTAATCACATGCAACGAACCCTAATTTGAAACTATGTGACGATACGTGCAAATAACCGACTTTCAATGCGTTTACATGCAATACTTGTGATTAACCAACAATTAATGATTTCAATACTTATAATACATCATATTATACTTGTAACCACCTTCGACATATTAATTATACTTGCAATTATGTGTTATAGACCGTAAATCGCCTATACTTGCATTTTGTGGGATAACCGATAACTATGGGTTACAACCGGCGTCACCGATACTTGTTTTACATAATTTCACATACATGGACATACTTGACATCACTATTAAGTTTACGATAATTGTATGCTTGTTACATGCTTGAAACTACGCGAAAAGCACTCGAAAACACCCTAAAACTTAACTTTAGGGCCCTAATTTCATACTTATCAAACTTGAGGGACCATTTGTGACAAAAAGCCAAACCTCCCCTAAAACCCACGTTTTGAATCTGCAGTTTTGGCTCCAACCTCCACCTCCATTCTCTACCAATGGGCTTCTAAACCTCATTAAACACTCACCTAACCTCACTCAACTATAAAACCAAGCCTCCCAACACTCATTTTCATTTTTCCAACTCATTTACACTCTCAAAACACTCTAATCTCAGCTGAAAATGTAAGTTTTGGACACATTATTCTAAGTGCTAAATGAGCACTTTTCTTCACCTTTCTTCCATCTTTTTCACTTCTTCTTCCTCTACAAAGTGTGGAACACCTCTAGAATTGTTCTCACAAGGTTTTCCAAGGAAAACCAAGGTGAAACATGACCAAAATGAGGTCCAACTTTCTGTTTTGGAAGGAAAATTTATTAAATATACATGAACTTATATTTTCTTTATACATTCCTATGTCCTTATGCCACTAATCAAGACTATGATTATGTGTGCTTAAAAACAATGTTGTAACATACAAATCCAGAGGTTTTAAGCCTCAAAACTTTCTGTTTTAAAAGGGTTTTAACCCACAAGTGATGAACAATTCTTGAACTTGAATATGTGTGATTATTTGGATAGCTTGGGCTATCCTACTTACAAATCCACACATCACTTGATGTTTTCTTCTTAGTTAATTAGTTAGTTTATTTCAATTCTTTAATGTATGTTCATGACCATCCTTGTTGTCTTATGACAACTTGTGTATTGGTGACAACTAAAGAGGTTCCTAAATGGAAGATTCATCTTCCTACCTCATGCATGACTCGTATGAAAGACAAAGAGGTTCCTAAATGGAAGATTTATCTTCCTACCTCATGCTTGACTTATATGACATTCTTGTAGACTAGAACCTATAAATATATACTATAAAGATATATAATACTTATAATAACCAAACTTTTGATGATAACCTAATGGTTATTTGTCAAAATAGTAGGCTACACCACCTAAGAACATAACACTCGTCACGATTCTAATGGGTACTTTAACCCATGAAAACATTCAAACCCTATGGGTTTCATAGTTTCAAGAATGAGTATTATGAGCTAGATGGTTATTTTCTCATATATTTATTTTCCATGTACTTTTAAATTCCAAATTCCGACCTTAAGCATACCTTAAACTCCAATCCGTATACATACAATCCCCTAATTCCATTACTCGTCAACACTTGGATAATTGGAAAGCATATGCAATATTTGTGAGTATACTTGAACCCCCTTTTTGTTTACCACCTTTTGGGGTGTAACATGTTAAACTATAAACTTACACTTAAACTGTATTTCTAAATGCACAAACATTCCTTATACATGATGCATACTTGATTACTTGATACTTTAAACTTGGGGTTATACGTTTTGTGTTAGACTTATCATTAACTTCGTACGAGCCTATCCTTGACATATATAACGCTATAGGATTAACGCACCACCCGTATTCTTGAGGTTATGTTATGAGCTTATTGCGTTTCATCATTGGGTTAATTAGTCGAACACATACCGATTTTATTGTTTATCTTGTATCAATAGCTTGCCATGTGGAATTGTTTAAACTCATTTTCTTATGATACGTATGAAAACTTGTATACTCGCCTTTGCTTTTGCATTGAACGTTATTTTTAAACATGTTACAGGTTGAAGATGACGATGCTTTGAAACTGAAGTAGTAATGATGCATAGATACACATTTAGATGTCTTAGGTCTTAATATGTTGTACCAATTTCGTACTTGTTTGTTGTATTGCTTTCTTGTATTGAACATGTTGTATTTCAAAGTTCCATGTATTGTAACACTTTGTTATGAATGAAATCAAGTTATTTTTAAATCTATTGTCACAATTAGCATTATATGTGATGAGCAATCTTTCTTCGTCCCACTCCGATGATTTCGCCATCGGTTGGGGTGTGACAATAAGCACGATACCCGTTCAGTTTGTTATTTACCGGTGTTTTACCCGTAAATACCGGTACCATACCGGTTGGTTATAAAAATTACAAATTTAGAAGCAGAGAAAACAACGTAAAAGTGAAATAAGAAGGAATAAATCACGGAAAATATTATTAAGAATAATAGATACTCAAACTTTTATTTAGCAGCAGGTAATAAAAAAATTTCTTTCCCATGAAGGGCTTCGAACCCGAGACACTCACTATATTTGAATGTTCACACAACCAACTGAATTGCGAAAGTTTTTCTTAACAGTTTCGTGCAATAACAACTATAATATATACATAAAGCGGAAAAGGACAAAAAAAGAAATGACACAACAAAGCAAAGGAAAATGATGGAAAAATATAAATTTAAATTCAGGGCAAAATCGTAATTTGGCTGGAAGGAGAAAAACAAAACTAATTGCAAAACTGTAAATTTAAATGGGGCAAAATCGTAATTTTGAATTGAGGGCAAAATCGTAATTTTTAGTTGTAGGAAAAAGCATAATTTTATTTTGAACTGGGGGTAAAAACGTAATTTTGAACTGATGACAAAATCGTAAATTTAAAGAGGGAAAAAATCACAAATTGATTGGGCCAATGAGGGAGTTCCAGGCAATTTCCTCGCACTATGCCCCCATCTTGCGTCTGTACTTATACACTGGGGGCAAAATCGTAATTTGACTGGGAAAGCAAACAAAACCGATGACAAAAATGTAAATTTAAATTGAGGGCAAAATCGTAATTTACTAGTGAGAAAGAAAACAAAACTAATGACAAAACTGTAAATTTAAGCGGGGAAAAATCGTAAATTTGAACCGAGGGTAAAATTGTAATTTTCCACTAAGGACAAAAGCATAATTTTATTTTGAATTGAATGTAAAAACGTAATTTTAAACTGATGGCAAAATCATTATTTAAGGCGGGGAAAATACGTAATTTGACTGAGAAAGCAAACAAAACCGATGAAAAAAATGTAAATTTAAATTGAGGGCGGATCGTAATTTACCTGAGTGGAAGAAAACAAAACTCAAGGAGAAATTGTAACTTTAAACGAGGCAAAATCGTCATTTTAACCCGAGGGCAAAAGTGTAATTTTTCATTGAGAGCAAAAGTATAATTTTATTTGGAACTGGAGGTAAAAATGTCATTTTAAACTTATGGCAAAATCGTTATTTTAAAGCGGGACAAAATCATAAATTGGTTTGACCCAAAAAGACAGAAAACTCAAAAAGAAAAAAGAATATTGAAGCACTGTTCAGGGAAGTTCAAAATGTAATAGAGTTAATTATTTTAACCGGCCTTAACTTAAAGGGTATGCCGGGAATAATGCAATGTTGTAAGATTTAGATGGATGTTTGGTTTTGATTCATGTAAATTGGTTTGGATAACTGGGCGAGTATCATTTAAGACGAGACTATATCTGTTGATGCAACAAATACAAGACCAATGATAGTGATTAGTCTGGTTAGGCAAAAGGCTTGGAGGGTTCCGGTTTGCCTAATGCAGGTCATGGGGCCCCCCACACGTTTGCATGACGTGGAGAGAGGTTCACTTGTTCAAGATCTTCGGCTGAAAGGTGTTCAGCCTTGGATGCAAGAGCACCCAAATTGTGTGTGTGTTGAAGTGAAGAAGAGAGACTTGTATGAAACAAGTGCTCGAGAGACAAGAAGGGAGATCAGAGATCCCAAGAGATCTGAGCTGATCCGAAATGTTTGAAATGCACTTAATGAAGTGTCATTTATAGAGGAAAAGATTGGTCAAAGGGAAACCTTTGACTAGTGAACCCTACTTGCAGTGGAGGACTTACCCTTTTAGGGGTTGAAGCATTTGGACCTGCGGATAAAAGAGTATACCCTGAGCACACGTTTTGCTTTTGCGGCTGGGAGAGTTGTTCAAGTAATCAGTGTAGTGACTGATTACGGTACACGTGTTGTTTACCTTAGTTCTCGGGCTTTAAACCTTTGAACCTTTTAACCTTTCAAGCTATTACATACTCTTAGTCATTTTATTGAGACTTGAGCTACCCCCGTCATCAGCCCCCCAAGTCAGAGGTTTTTGGGTGTGAGCACAAATACTTCTGACTTTTTGTACATTTGTTTTGTTTTGCTTGAAGGTTTAAAGGCTTGAAGGCTTGAAAGCTTGAAGGGTTCACAGCGGTTGAGTTTTTTGGTTTTTGAATTTTGAAGAGACAGTTGATGTGACTAATGGCACTTTTTTATCAGGCGGCAGTTTAATAACCTGCCGTGTAATGATAACCTTCGTTTCTTTTATTTTATTTTCCATTTATCCCTTAGAATAAAAAACAACTTCTACACAATTTCTCTCAAGTTCACCCCTTTTTCTCCTTCCAGGTTAGTTTTGATTTCCATTTTTTCTGCTTACTTTCTTTTAGTATGGGTGCCCGTAAAGAACTAGCCAAATCGTTTTCTCGATTAACCCATGAAGAAGTAGAAGCCTTTTGTTTAGAATGGAGGATTGGGTTGAGGTTTAAACCGGTTGCACCGGGTTGTGATGTTTCAATCGATCGGTGTCCTGCTGGTTCCATTGCTCTATATTATCGTCATTTTGAATTTTCTAACCTCCGTCATCCTTTTTCAAACTTTGTGTTGAACATTCTGGAATATTACCGCGTTTCACTTGGCCAGATTCATCCTCAGGGTCTGGCTAGGGTTATGCATTTTGAAGTTTTGTGTCGGGCTTCCGGGTATGACCCAACCCTTTTGTCATTCCGTCGCTTTTTTCGATTGGCCAAGAATGGTGATTGGTTCACATTCGAGACATCCCAGGTTGACACCTCTTTGGTTTCGTCCATGGTTTCTATTCTTGGCGTTTGGAAAGACTGATTTTTCTGGGTTTCGGATGAGATTATCCCTTTTAAGATGGTTTGGAGACACCCGGATGCCGTTCTTAACGAACCTGAACCCTCTGCTCTTGAGATAAACACTCGCTTTCTTGAAACTCTTAGGGAGTGCCCTTCGAGGGTTCGTCCCTTTCCTGAGCCCTTACTAGTGCTGTTGGGCATTAGTAAGTTGTGGGACAAGCCTGATCGAGATCCAGTGCTTATGCGAGATGGGCAGGGTATGCATTTGTCATGTTGTGCTATTATGTTCCTATTTCCTGTTTGTTTACACCTTTTATTTGTTTTTGTTTTGTAGTTATGTCTGCCCTTGATTTTGTGAAGAGCGATGATACTTCTGATGTTGTGTTTAGGGATGCTGCGGCTACACCTGGTGAAGATGCAGTTGCTAGGGGATCTGAGCATAGGTTCGAAGGTTCCGGTTATGTGAGCGTTCCAAATGTTAAGGGTTTTACCAAGGTTTCGGCTTCCAAGGTTTCTACCCGTCGGTCAAACCGTCATTTGAAAGGTGCTGACCAACCTTCTGGTTCTGAGGCCATTGATATTAATGATGATATTGAGGTATCCGCGGAGCATGTTACTGAAGATGGTGTGGAGAATGGCAAGGAAAAATAGTTGGTGGTTTCTGGGAAGAAGAAAAAGTTGGTTAAGAAGGGTGCTGTACCTGCTATCCAGGGTTCATCAAGTAAAAGTGTTGAAGGCTTGGAGGAGCTGAAACTGAGGAGGTTTATGTTCCCGACTGGGGTGTGAAAGTTGGGGATAGTTTTAAGGATCCTGCCGTTTATGCAGATGTGTTGGCTCATTTCGCTCCCCCTGGTGTCCGAAATGCTATTTCTGAGATAGAGCCTGATCATTTTATTTCGAGGTTGATGTTGAGTTCTTGCAACCTTTCGGCCCTGTTGGTTGAGGGTGTTACCCGTTTTACGAAAGGTATGCAGGAGTATGAGGAAGCTACCAAGAAGAAGGATAAAATGAAGGCCTCCATGGCTGCGATGAAGAAGGAGGTTGAGGGGTTCTCGAAAAAGGAGGAAGCCTGGGTGAAGAAGGTTGGGGAGTTGACCAGGAGGCATGAGATTTAGATGAATGATCTCAAGTAAAGTTTTGAAGCAGACAAGTTGAAGTTGAAGGCTGACCGGGAAGCCTTAGATGTGCAAAAGAAAGCCTTTGATGAAGAGAAGGAAGGGTTGAAGGCTTCAATCGCTCAAGCTACTGGTGATAACCAGTGGCTCATTGAGCAAGGCTTTCACAAGGTTGTCACTTATCTCCATTCTAATGAATTCAACTCTGCTCTTGGAGAGGTCTACACCAAGCTGCTGAACTATAGGAAACATTTGGGTCTTGTTGCTGGTTTTAAACTTCACGAGTCTGGTCAGGCCCTAGAACAGTCTCCCATGTTTCGTCCTGATGCTTCCGGGGTTTTTAAGGAGTCTGTTCAGCAGATGGAGAGGTTGACTTACCCATATGTAAGTCAAGTTGCAACTTGTTTTGGTAAACCTCTTTCTGTCCTACAGGAGTTGAAATCGGCTGGGCTAAAGGAGAAGGTTTATGCTAAAGTTCTTGGCTCCCTGTCCAAGAAGCGTTCTCGTTCAGGAGATAGTGAGGAGACCTTTTCAGAAGATTTTGATGCTTTCAAGGAAACAAGCCTTGAAGGTTCAGCAGTTGGTGATGATGGTGGTTCGCATGCCAAGAAAGCGAAGAAGGCAAAAAAAAGGTAAGGGTAATGGTTCTGGGACTTCCAAGCCTCTTGCTGATGTTTGAACAATGCATTCGTAGCTTTCTTAGCACCTTAAAACAATTTCATGGTCTGTATTTCCTTTAAAACAATTTAGGTTTTGCAGAAACCCTTAAGGTTTCTGTCAATGGTTGTTAGCCTTAGTGGCTATTTGAACAATTTCCATGTTTAAAACCGTTAAGATTTGGTTATGACTTGTTTGAATATTTGGAAGCCTTTAAGACTTCTTATGTTATGCTATTAACTTTCTACTACTTGCCTTGTGTTGTGATTTTTTAAGTGTAGCTGTATATTTTTGTAAGGCAGCTTTGTTAGATACTTGTAGCTTGAAGCCTTCGGGGCTTCCAGTTGCTGCTTGTCCTTTATGACTTAGTGCTTTGCTTTGAATTTTTGATTTCGAGTTGTATAGAACCTTTTATTGTTGTGTTGTTGTTTTGCCCCTTCGATTGTTTTTTTGTTTATGGAATTGTCTTTGTTGGGTTTGTGTTGTCTTTATGTTTTTTATACCTTGAAGGGTTCAGTGCTGCAGTCACTTAGCCTTGGTATTTTTAACAAGAAGACATAGCACCTATCCTATCTATCACTTTCCTTGGTTTGATTTTGGTTCGTAAGCCTGTTGATAATGATTTGTTTTCTAGAAATTTTCTAAGGCTTAAGGAACATTTGGTGAAGGCTGCTCAGACCCGTCTATGAGATAAGTTTGTTTTTTTGATAATTTTATAAGTCTCATGGAGCTGTATTGATTTTGGAACTCACCCCTTATATAGGTTCGTTCAACCCTTGAACCTATTGAGCGATATGGCCTAGGAGCTCATCCCCTTACATGGCCCTTTCCATGAAGTTTTTTTGCTAGGTTCTCAACCTGATTTTAGGATAGAAAGACAAATTTGATAAAACATCATCATTCATTCAAGAGATATTGTTTTACAAAAAGGGAGCATGGGACGACTCTTGAAATACAAACTAAACTTTCTTGATCAAACATGGAACCTTTTAAGGGTCTTGCCATTCCAGTGTCTGGGAAGCTTTTTACCCTCCGTGTCAGCCAGTTTATAGGATCCACCTTTGTGGGCTTCAAGGATTGTGTATGGCCCTTCCCACTTTGGTCCAAGTTTTCCTTGGTTCTCTTTTTTGCTAGCCTCATTGTTTCAAAGTACTAGGTCTCCTGGCTTGAAGCGATCATGCTTGACTCTTGTGTTGTAATAAGCTTCCATTTTTTGTTTGTACTTGGCTTCTTGAATAGCAGCTTGGTCGCGTGTTTCTTCGAGGAGTTGCAAGTTCAACATGGTCTCTTTGTTGTTTGCCTCGGGATCCATGTTGAGTATTCTTTGGGTCACAACTCCGATTTCAGCTGGAATCACAACTTCTGATCTGAACACCAAGCTGTAAGGTGTTCTTTTGTGGCTTGTTTTTTCCGTTGTTCGTATAGCCCATAGAACGTTTGGCAACTCTTCGAGCCAATTGTTTTCATGCCTTCCCAATCGGGTCTTGATTCCTTCAACAATGCTCCGACTCATTCTTTCAACTTGGCCATTGGATTGTGGGTATGCAACTGAGCTGAATACCTGAGCTATTCTGAATTCCTTGCACCAAGTGCTAAAAGGCTTCTCAACAAATTGTTTCCCATTATCCGTGACCAACACTCCTGGCAGCCCGAAGCGACAAATGATGTTTTCCCAAACGAAGTCAATGACTTGTTTGCCTGTGATTTTTGCAAGTGGTTTAACTTCAGGCCACTTGGTAAAGTAATCTATGGCCACCAATAAAAATTTTACTCCACCCTTGGCTGGTGAGAATGGACCAACAATATCCATTCTCCATTTGTGAAATGGCCAGGCTGAAGATATCGGGACAAGATCATGTTTAGGGCTCTTGGGCACCGGTGCATGTATTTGACAAGCTTCACATTTTCTTAATTGTTCGGTGGTGTCTCGATGCATGGAAGGCCAAAAATACCTGAGATTCATTAGCTTAGCAACCACCGTCCTTGCTCCAAAATGAGCTCCACATATCTCCTCATGAACCTCTTTGACCAAGTACTGGCTTTGTTCCGGGCCAACACATCTCAGTAATGGTGCAAGGTAACCTTTTTTGTAGAGGATTTCACCATGCAACGCATACTGCCTAGATTTAATTCTAACCCTTTCAGCCTCTGTTTGGTCACCGGGTAACTCACCGTTTTTGAGGAATTTCTTGATAGGAGTCATCCAATTGGGGCCTTCTTCGGTGATTACATCTTGAACCTCCAATTCTTGAATCGAGGGAGTTTTCGACACCTCCACCAATACCTTTTTGGTAAGATGGGCAAAGGTAAGAGAGGCAAGTTTGCTCAAGGCATCGGCTCTCTTGTTTTGAGATCTTGGGACTTGTTTGATGGTACATGCTTGGAACGTGTTCATCAATTCTTTGGACTTTTCTTTATACCTCTTCATGTTGGGTTCTTTTGCAACATAATTGTCATTAACTTGGCTTGACACAAGCAACGAGTCTGTGAAGACCTGATGCTTTTGAACTTTCATTTCCTTGGCTATCCTCAAACCAGCTATCAATGCTTCGTATTTAACTTCATTGTTTGTGACCTGGAATTCAAGTCGAAGAGCGTATGTAAATTCTAGACCTTCGGGGTTGATTAAAATGAGCCCAGCTCCTGACCCTTCAACGCTTGAAGCTCCATCGGTAAAGAGCTTTCAGGCTTCAGGGTCAGAAGGTTCAGCAGTAGTTGTATTAACTTCCGTGAAGGCTTGCTTCGGGACTTCCACAATGAAGTCGGCCAAGACTTGGGCTTTGATAGCTTTTCTTGGAACATAGGTGATTTTGTGTTCACCTAGTTCCACAGCCCATTTGGCTAACCGTCCTGAATTTTCTGGTTTTTCAAGCACACTCTTGATGGGTTCGTCGGTGACCACTTGTATAGGGTGTGCTTGGAAATACCTTCGAAGCCTTCTAGCCATTTGGACTAGGGCTAGAGCAAGTTTTTCTAGATGAGGATTCTTGATCTCTGCCAGTTTTAAAGTTTTACTGAAGAAATAGACAGGTACCTGAACTTTGTCTCGTTCGATGGTTAAAACCGCGCTTCTTGCTTCTTCAGCAACCGAGAGGTAGACAGAGATCAGCTCTTCGGTTTCTGGGGCTACAATATCTGGAAGTAAAGCCAGGTGTTGCTATAAGGACTCTCAAAAACTGCCTTAAAAATACCCGTAAATTTAAACCCGGACCCCTGAAACCTTATACTACATTAAAAAGCAAGAAAAAAAAACAAAAACAAAATTCTAGGTTTCAGGCAGGCCGCGTAAAAGACAAGTTAGGTCTTACGCGGGCCGCGTCAAACTTGTGTTGACCGGATAAGTATTCGGATCCACGTATCGAACCACCTGGCTACTCTACTGATGACTTGTCAAAGCTAGTCGTAGACTGGGCGGCAACACGGGCCGCGTAAGGGTGAGCTAAGGATTTACGCGGGCCGCGTGAGGTCTAAATTTCAGCCATAAATAGCCCATCACTCGCACAATCCACTGGTGTCAAAATCTTTTCGTAAAAACGAATTGATAAAGCTCTGAACTCGAAAATACAACTTTAATTAATCGGGTGCTGCTCCGATACCGGGTATTAACTCAATCGCTGCTACGATTCATTATCCGATCGATCAATATATCCAATGGATGTTTAAGTGCTGCCCACATTAGGGTTATGCTTTGTCATTCGTCATTAATTCGATGGATGTTTAAGTATCGCACTTTGTCATTCGTTGTGAGGGTTTGATCTCGTGAGTTATCGTAAATGCTGTATTGATTACTAACCTAGTTTTGTGTGCATTGTTATTTAAATTAGGTTAACAAGGCTAATCTGTAAACTAGACTCTGTCTGTGTTAAAATCTGCAATGTGAGTCATTCTCTTTTTATCAAATCTATTTACAAAAGCATGTTTATTTTCAAGGTTATAATTACAGGGATTAAGTCTTTGTAATCACCGAATTACAGCCGGTATGTGGGTATTGTATACATTATTTTTTTCCCGCCACCATTGGACAACGAGTTAGCCAATGGGTGGTCTGACCACAGTCACAGAAATAAGTCGAGTGACAAATACTGTGGGTAGTTGGTTGATATAGAAACAATGTAATCACCCTTAATACTGTAAATTATAACAAACAGGTCTGTTTTATTAATTAGAATGATTCACCAGTATTTCCCGCTGACAAAACCTTTTTAAACATGTTTCAGGTGATCTGTTGTAATCCAGGGAAAGTGCCGGGAAGCACTGCAAGCTTAAGAAAGTGGCTCATTATAAAATAAAGAAATATGTTTTGTAAAATAAAGATTTCTCTGTGAAATCATAGCATTGTAAATTACCGGGGTTTTATCCCAAGTTGTGAAATAAAATAATCGGGAAAATTGTAGCTTTAAAAAGATCCTGATGATAAACTTCCACTGTTAAACTCAATTAAATAAATACCGCGGGATTTCTGTCCCGCGGCTCCTGAAACGGGTCAAACCGGGTCGGGGGCCGTGACAGAAAAAGGTGGTATCAGAGCCACTGAGTTAAGCTAATTAAGTATTTAGAAATACTTAATTTTCCTGATTACTATTATGTGATTATGTGTTTTATTAATTGACTATTTGTTAGTTACAGTATGGGTAAGCAAAAGCTTTCAAACATCTATCTTAAATTAGATAGGTCATCCAACGAGAAGGGAAGTTCATCCCAAACCAAATCCTCAAAACTCCTTGCAATTCCTGAAGAAGGAATATTTGTTCGAAAAGCCCAATACGAGAAACCACTTTCTCCGGATAAAAGAAGTTTGATTCTTAAGAAAAGTCAGGAGAAAATAAAGAAAGCCCGAGAAAAGAAAGTTAAAAAGGAAACCCAAGAATTAACCAGTAAATCACCTTGGGAAGACAAGTTAGACGAAAAATGGGCAGATCTTTATATGCTAGCCACTGTAGCAATAAATGCTAATCTCTAAAATATCATGACTCCGGACTAACAACCTTATCACTTACAAACCCGAAATATCATCTAGTAAATAAATAAAACTTAGTATGTTTAAATTGTCAATTTTCTTTTGTATAAATTAGTCACAGGGTATGCAATAAAATTTAAAGGTTATTTCTAAAATTTTGTTATAAATTTTAACTTAGCATTTTTGTGTATTTTACTTGTATATTAAACAGCATGAATGAGTTATCGGGAGCCCTAGAGAATCTCAACCTATACCCTGTAAACATAGAAGTTTCTAAAGAATTACTGGGTATTTTCCTGATGTGGAACAACCTGTAGAATTCAACGCTCCACCTCTGGAAAAGACAAAACCAAAGAAAAGAAGGAGATACGTATGGGGGAGTCGTGTACGTAGGAAAAAGCCAGCTAAGAGACTTCCTAAAATAAATAATCCCTTAGAAAAAGGAAAAGAAATTGAAACCAGGGAAAGTTATAAACAGAAGGAATTGGAGACTGAAGTCAAGGAAGATTCTAGGCAAATGGGAATACAGTTTGAGGAATATTCTAAGGAAATAGAAATAGAGGTTGGAAAAGGTTCTAGACCAACCCAGATGGAAATTGGAGAGAGCTCTAAACAAACCCAGGGAATGACATTTCAGGAGGAAATAGATTTTATATTGGCAAGCTGTGATACTGTTCAGCCGGTCAATAGAAATGTTTTTACTCAGCCTCTTGAATCTCAACTACCAATAAATTTGGAACCCGCAATCCCGGAACCAATAATCCACTCCCAACCTTTAGGAATGAATGAATGAATGGTGGACAAATGATTGGCAATTCCAAAACATTGTCAACGATCCTTATTCCTTTCTTCCACAATTCGATCCAGAACCTCTACCAAATCCACCGATGAGTAACGAGAATATGGCTGAACTTCGCCATTTTGGTGAAGAGCTGATGGATGCGGGAAATAGAATCCGGGAGATAGGGGGACAAATTGCCTGGAAATATGATGAAAGGGAGCTTCGTTTTTAAGAAAACAAGTGACGAAAGATAGGAGGTTTATGAAACTGTGGTTGTGTAATAGTAATATTAATGAAAACCAGTATGTGTAAAATAAATAATAAAACGGTTGTGTATAGAAGCATGATATAATCTATAAAATAAATGAAATTTTAGAAAATTTACAATTTTGTTTGTATATTCGTTTACGTGATTATGTGCAACTAATTGTGACATTGGATTATTTCTTTTATACTAATTATTTATCTATAAATTAATTATCAGATGGCAAACGTTGGTAATGAACCAGTAAATGAAGTAAATCAATCTGAGCAAATTCAGGAAGAACAATTGTTAAATAGGCAAGATATAGAGGATATCGTTGCACAAGGAATAGCCAATGCTATTCCAGCAATCATTGCTGCTGTTCAGAAACCTGTTAAACCTCAATCAATCATTCCTAGTAAACGTACTCAAGGCGACAACTTTAGTAATAGTATAAACGGAGGCGGAAATCATGTTAATAACAATAATGATCTGCAAGCCCCAATTTACAAGAAAATGAAAGCTGCAACACCTGGTTGCACTTACAAAGAATTCCTTGCCTGTAAACCAACTGAGTTTGCAGGTAACGAAGGGGCTATTGCAGCGTTACGTTGGTTAGAGAAAACTGAGGCAGTAATTGCTATAAGTAAATGTGTTGAGGAAGATCAAGTTATGTATGCTTCCAATCTTTTTAAAGAAGGGGCGTTAGAATGGTGGAACACAGTATTACAAGCTAAAAGAGGGATTGTGGTCTATGCCATGAACTGGGAAGAATTTAAGAATCTTGTAGAAAGAAAATTCTGTCCCGAGTATGAAAAAGATCAAATGGCAAATAAGTTCCTAAACCATCGGATGGTTAATGTGGATTGTCGAGGATATACTTCGACATTCTTCGAATATGCTAGAGTGGTACCAACGCTGGCTTCGCCAGAGCCGGTACTCATTTCTCGCTATGTTTGGGGATTAATTAGCGAAATACGCAACATTGTTAAGGCTGCGAGACCTCGCACTATTGACGATGCAGTGGAACTAGCCAACACCTTAACTGACGAACTGGTACGCACAAGAGATGAAAACAGGAAAAAGGAACTGGCTCAGAAAATTACCCAAGGATTTCGGGTGGGTAATAATAGCAACTTCAAAAGAAGAGGAACAGGGCAATCTTCAACTTTGCCATTTTATAGAAATTGCAAAAACAAACATTATGGAAGATGTAATGTAATCTGCAACTTTTGCAAAGCTATAGGACATCGTGAAGAAGACTGCAGGAAGAAAACCAGAATCTGCTATAACTGTGGAGAAATAGGACATTTTAAGCCAGAATGTCCTAAATTGGTCAAACCTGCAGACAACAAAACCAAGGCGACCGACGGAGCTACTAAGAAGAATGTCAGAGCATTCCAGCTGACCACTCAAGAAGCAGAACTCATTCCAGATGTAATAGCTGGTACGTTCTTAGTTCACAACGTGTACGCAAAAGTATTATTTGACTCTGGTGCAAACCAAAGTTTTATAAATACTTTATTCTGCCAAGCTCTTAAGTTACCATTAACCAACATTTGGCAGATTTTTACAGTCGAAACCGCAGATGGGAATTCAGTTAAAATAAATCAGGTTTTGCAAAAAGTAGAAATAGAACTTTCAGGTCATAAATTTTCTGCAAATTTGTTACCTATGAAATTAGCTGAATTCGATATTGTGTTAGGAATGGATTGGTTAATAGCCAACCATGCTCGAATTCTTTGTGAAAAAAATTCTATAGAAATACAGGCACCTACTAGAGAAGTAATCATGATTACAGGAGATAAACCGCGTAAACCCATGAAGTTCATATCAGTAATGAAAGTTGCTAGTTATGAACGAAAGCAAGGAATAGTATATATGATTTCAGTAATCATTAATACTAAGAACAAAGAACTTCAGGAAATTTCTGTAGTCTCAGAATACCCAGATATATTTCCAGAAGAGTTACCAGGATTACCACCAGATAGGGAAGTAGAATTTAGAATTCATCTAATTCCTGGAACTACACCGATAGCTAAGGCACCTTATCAGTTAGCTCCTACCGAAATGTTAGAACTAAAAACACAATTAGATGAATTACTAAGTAAAGGATTCATACAACCTAGTTCATCTCCTTGGGGAGCGCCAGTGTTGTTTGTAAAGAAGAAGGATGTTCGATGAGAATGTGTATTGATTATAGAGAATTGAATAAGGTTACAATTAAGAATCGATATCCATTACCTAGGATTGATGATCTATTCGATCAACTTCAAGGAGCTAGATATTTTTCTAAGATCGATTTATGCTCTGGATATCATCAATTGAAAGTACAAGAAGAAGACATACCTAAAACTGCTTTCAGGACTAGGTATGGTCATTACGAGTTTACAGTCATGCCCTTTGGGTTAACGAATGCTCCTGCTGCATTCATGGACATGATGAATAGAATCTGTAAACCATATTTGGATAAATTTGTAATTGTTTTTATAGACGATATACTTATTTATTCCAAAAGTCAGACAGAACATTGTGAGCATTTGCATGCACTCTTAACTTTGTTAAGAAAAGAAAAACTTTATGCCAAATTCTCGAAGTGTGAATTTTGGCTAAAGGAAGTGCAATTTTTAGGACACATGGTGAATCACGAAGGTATTCATGTAGATCCTGCTAAGATAGAGGCAATTACCAATTGGAAGGTTCCGCAAACCGCAATGGAAATTAGAAGTTTTATAGGTTTAGCTGGATATTATAGACGGTTTATTAAGGATTTTTCCATGATAGCTGTACCATTAACTAAGCTAACCTGTAAAGCCATTAAGTTTGAATGGGGACCTAAACAAGAAGAAGCCTTTAGAATATTGAAGCGGAAATTAACAAATGCTCCAATCTTAGCTTTGCCAGAAGGAACTGAAGATTTTGAAGTATATTGTGATGCTTCAAAACTAGGATTAGGATGTGTGCTAATGCAACGCAAGAAGGTAATTGCGTATGCTTCAAGGCAATTGAAAAAGCACGAAGAAAATTATACGACTCATGATTTAGAATTAGGATCCATAATTTTTGCCCTTAAGATTTGGAGACATTATCTGTATGGAAGTAAATTTACTATCTATACAGATCATAAGAGTTTAAGATATATATTTGGGCAAAAAGAGTTAAACATGAGGCAAAGGAGATGGATGGAAATTTTAAGTGATTACGACTGTGATATTCAGTATCACGAAGGAAAGGAAAATGTAGTTGCAGATGCCTTAAGTCGTAAGTATCATGAAAAACAACGACGAGTTCGTGTTCTTCCCTTAAATCTACAGATAGATTTAATGGAGCAAATAAAGAGTGTTCAGGAAACAGCAATCAAGGATGATGCTGAAGGAATGAAGGGAAGAATAAAAGAATTAGAGCAAGGAGCTGATGGAATTTGGAGATTCCACAAAAGCAGAATATGGGTACCTAAGCAGGGAGAATTAAGAAATAAGATTTTAGAAGAAGCCCATAAATCTAGGTATACCATACACCCTGGCAATAATAAGATGTACCAAGATTTAAGAAATAATTTCTGGTGGATAGGCATGAAGAAGGATATAGCTAGATATGTTTCTAAGTGTCTTACTTGTTCACAAGTTAAGGCAGAACACCAGAAACCTTCAGGTTTGCTACAACAACTGGAAATGCCTGTATGGAAATGGGAACTCATAACAATGGATTTTGTTACTAAGTTACCCAAAACCAGAAAAAGTAA
Source organism: Helianthus tuberosus (assembly GCA_030545235.1). NCBI lineage: Eukaryota > Viridiplantae > Streptophyta > Magnoliopsida > Asterales > Asteraceae > Helianthus > Helianthus tuberosus. Next base: position 107,098,572 of record CM060417.1, read on the forward strand.
TGATGCGATTTGGGTAATTGTGGATCGATTAACCAAATCAACTCACTTTCTACCTATGAAAGAAACCTTTAGCATGGAAAGGTTAGCCAAATTGTATGTAGATGAAGTCGTATCTCTACATGGAGTTCCACTCTCCATTGTATCAGATAGAGATAGTCGTTTCACTTCTCATTTTTGGAGAAGTTTCCAAGAAGCAATGGGAACTCGACTAAACCTAAGTACTGCATATCATCCTCAAACGGACGGGCAAAGTGAAAGAACGATCCAAACTCTAGAAGACATGCTTAGAGCATGTGTAATAGATTTTGGTGGGAATTGGGATGATCACTTACCATTAATTGAATTCTCCTATAACAATAGTTATCATTCAAGTATTGAAACTGCCCCATTTGAAGCACTGTATGAAAGAAAGTGCAGAACTCCAGTTTGTTGGGCAGAAATAGGAGAAAGTCAATTGTCAGGTCCTGAAATAGTGCAAGAGACGACCGACAAGATTACTCAAATCAAGGAAAGGCTAAAGACGGCCAGAGATCGCCAGAAGAATTATGCAGACAATAGATGCAAACCGTTAGAATTCCAAGTTAGAGACAGAGTATTGCTGAAAGTTTCTCCTTGGAAAGGAGTTGTTAGATTCGGTAAGAAAGGAAAGCTAAGTCCCAGATACGTGGGACCATTTCCAATAATCCAACGTATAGGACCAGTTGCTTATCGTTTACAACTACCAGAAGAGTTAGCTGGAGCACATGATTTATTTCATGTATCCAATCTCAAGAAATGTCTATCAGACGAATCTTTGGTAGTACCTCTTCAAGATATAGAGGTAAACGAAAAGCTAAAATTTGTTGAGAAACCTCTTCAAATAGAAGACAGAAAAGTGAAGTTCCTCAAGCACAAACGATTAGTATTGGTCAAAGTCAAGTGGGATTCAAAGAGAGGACCTGAATACACTTGGGAGCTGGAATCAGAAATGAAGCGAAAGTATCCCCAATTATTCCAGTGAATCTCGAGGACGAGATTCTAAATAAGGTGGGGAGAATGTAAGGACTCTCAAAAACTGCCTTAAAAATACCCGTAAATTTAAACCCGAACCCCTGAAACCTTATCCTACATTAAAAAGCAAGAAAAAAAAACAAAATTCTAGGTTTCAGGCTGGCCGCGTAAAAGACAAGTTAGGTCTTACGCGGGCCGCGTCAAACTTGTGTTGACCGGATAAGTATTCGGATCCACGTATCGAACCACCTGGCTACTCTACTGATGACTGGTCAAAGCTAGTCGTAGACTGGGCGGCAACGCGGGCCGCGTAAGGGTGAGCTAAGGATTTACGCGGGCCGCGTGAGGTCTAAATTTCAGCTATAAATAGCCCATCACTCGCACAATCCACTGGTGTCAAAATCTTTTCGTATAAACGAATTGATAAAGCTCTGAACTCGAAAATACAACTTTAATTAATCGGGTGCTGCTCCGATACCGGGTATTAACTCAATCGCTGCTACGATTCATTATCCGATCGATCAATATATCCAATGGATGTTTAAGTGCTGCCCACATTAGGGTTATGCTTTGTCATTCGTCGTTAATTCGATGGATGTTTAAGTATCGCACTTTGTCATTCGTTGTGAGGGTTTGATCTCGTGAGTTATCGTAAATGCTGTATTGATTACTAACCTAGTTTTGTGTGCATTGTTATTTAAATTAGGTTAACAAGGCTAATCTGTAAACTAGACTCTGTCCGTGTTAAAATCTGCAATGTGAGTCATTCTCTTTTTATCAAATCTATTTACAAAAGCATGTTTATTTTCAAGGTTATAATTACAGGGATTAAGTCTTTGTAATCACCGAATTACAGCCGGTATGTGGGTATTGTATACATTATTTTTTTCCCGCCACCATTGGACAACGAGTTAGCCAATGGGTGGTCTGACCACAGTCACAGAAATAAATCGAGTGACAAATACTGTGGGTAGTTGGTTGATATAGAAACAATGTAATCACCCTTAATACTGTAAATTATAACAAACAGGTCTGTTTTATTAAATAGAATGATTCACCAGTATTTCCCGCTGACAAAACCTTTTTCAAACATGTTTTAGGTGATCTGTTGTAATCCAGGAAAAGTGCTGGGAAGCACTGGAAGCTTAAGAAAGTGGCTCATTATAAAATAAAGAAATATGTTTTGTAAAATAAAGATTTCTCCATGAAATCATAGTATTGTAAATTACCGGGGTTTTATCCCAAGTTGTGAAATAAAATAATCGGGAAAATTGTAGCTTTAAAAAGATCCTGATGATAAACTTCCACTGTTAAACTCAATTAAATAAATACCACGGGATTTCTGTCCCGCGGCTCCTGAAACGGGTCAAACCGGGTTGGGGGCCGTGACAGTTGCTTCATCTGGTTGAAAGCTTCTTCTGCTTCTTCAGTTCACTTGAAATCTTTTTTGTCAGAACACCCTTTAAGCGTTTTAAAGAAGGGTAAAGATTTTTCAGCCAGTTTTGAGGTAAAACGCTTAAGAGCTGCAAGCTTTCCATTCAGACTTTCCACTTCCTTTTTGCTTCATGGGGGTTTGGTTTTAAGAACGGCTTTTACTTTGTTTGGGTTGGCCTTTATACTTTGTTTTCCCACAATATGCCCCAAAAATTTACCCTCTGCAAACCCAAACGAACATTTCTCAGGGTTGAGCTTCATGTTAACCTTTCTCATGTTTTGGAAAGTTTCTTGTATGTCGTCAAGCATTTGGTATTCCATTTTGATTTTGATTACCAAATCGTTGACATATGCTTCCATATTTCTGCCAATTTAACTAGCAAAAGCTTTGTCAACTAGGCGTTGGTAAGTCGCACCCGCATTCTTAAGGCCAAAAGGCATCTTTTGATAGCAAAAGATACCTTTATCCGTGTGAAAAGCGGTCTTCTCTTCATTCTCTTCTTTCATAAGGATCTGATGGTAACCCTTGTAGGCATCAAGGAAACACTTGAAAGGGTAACCAGAAAGGGAGTCAACCTTGAGATCGATCTCCGGCAAAGGGTAACAATCTTTTGTGCAAGCCTTGTTCAAGTCCTTGAAGTCAATGCACATTCTCCAAGAGTTTTCGAGCTTTCAAACCATGACTGGGTTTGCAACCCATGATTGATACTTAACCTCCCGGAGAATTCCAGCTAGGACAAGCTTTTCTACTTCTTGGCATGCTGCCAAGCTTCTTTCAGGGGCCAAACTTCGTTTCTTTTGGACAACAGCCTTGACATCAGGCGGTATCTTTAGCTCATGTTCAGCAATGCTTCGAGAGATCCCCGTTATGTCCTCTGGGCACCAAGCAAAGACATCGCTATAATGTACCAGCAGTTTTTCAAGGTATGAGAGGGTTTCTTGGGAAAGGCTTGTGCTAACCCTTATCCTTTGTTCAGGATATTTGGGGTTTATGATCAGCCCTTTGTCGTTTTCATTTTTTGAACTTTCCCCTTCAACCATATAGGCCTCTTGAGTGGGTTGAGTGGTTGCAATCCCTCTCTCGGTAGGGAACTTTACCGTGCCATAACCAACTGAAACAACCATATAGAATGCACATTGTCCTGGCCTTCCTTTGATGACATCATAGTTGGAAGGTATATTGATAACCACGAAAGTGGGAGGTTGAATTCTTTCCATCTTGCCTTCACTGAAGCAGACATCAAGGGTTAGTTGCCCTAAAGGCTTGAGGGGTATGTCAGCAATACCTTTTATAGAGGTTCCGGACGGTTGAAGCTTTGCATGTTCCTCATTGCTCAAATGATTAAATAACTTTTCAAACATGATTTCAGTAGCTGCACCAGTGCCTATGCAGGCTTTGCTTGTCTTCAGTGTACCCACAGTTGCTTCAACTACCAAGGGGTTTGAGAGTGGACCCTTCTCCGACGGTGGGAAGCAGACACACTGAAGCTCCCAAGCTTCCAACCGTTGCCGCTTGTGGAAACCTTTTCATCAAAATCCACCATGTTAACCTCCTTGCTTTTTCCTTCGGCTATCTTGTCCCTCACCCCTTTCACCAAGTGGGCTAGTTCCCCGGACTTGACAGTCTCCTCAATTCTCTTTTTGAGTTGAAAGCAATCGCTAGTATGGTGACCCCTTTCCTCATGAAATTCACAGAACTGGGTGGAATTCTCATTCCTTTTACTCCTGTGGGGTTTTTGTAAGAGCTGTAAAGTTTACGGTCTTCTCCCTGCTCGGAGGGTTCCGACTTCAGGCCTTCGTTGCTCTGAGCTCCTGGGGAGCCTGTCATAGGGATGAAAATCCCCTTTCTTTCTAGCGGGGCTGTTACCTCGCCAGCTAGATCCCCTTTTTCTTTGCTCCTTTATATCTACAGCCTCCTCTCCTCTAATGTGGGCTTCGGCCCTTTCGAGAGCTTCTTCCAAGGTCTTTGGTAGGGACTTGTTGAAATCCCTTGTAAGGTATTTGGAGGTAATGGCGTTCATGAAACCCGCCACTCTCATCTTTTCATCTGCCCCCACATACGTCAGACCCTCCTTTTTATACCTTTCTATGAACTCTCGAAGACTTTCGTCATCTCTTTGTTTTATCTGGAAAATCACCGTGGCATCTTTAACGTACTGCCTTTGTTGTGAGAAATTGGCCAGGAAACCTTTTCGTAGGTCGTCGAAGCTTCGAACGCTTCTTGCAGGTTATTGAACCATATTCTGGCTGAACCAATAAGGGTCTGCATGAACATGAGGCAGCACTCAGCGTTAGACCATTTCTCGATCCTAGCAGCACCAGTGAAGATCTGGAGGTGATCTTCTGGATCTTCAATTCCGTCATATGTCTTGATATGGGACGTCATAATCAGCGATTTGCTGGGAGAAGCATGACAGATTGCTTGGTTTGTACGGCTTGGTCAAATCCTCTTCCACCTTTGCACCCGTGTTGTTGTTGTTGTTCCCTTGGGTGGCCAGCACCTGATTAATAAAGTGTTGCCAAGGGAAGCTTGCCATGATCTGAGCCATCATTTGAGGCATAAGGTTGAAGCCTTGAAGGCTTCCGGGTACAGTTGTGCAGTTTATCCCTATGGGAGCGCTCATGACAGTACTTCGTGCCAAAGGGAGTAGAGACAGAGCTTGTTCCCATGTAGTTGTGGCCAGAGGTGGAAGGCTTGCAACTAGAGATTGTAGTAGTTGATCCAAAGTTAGCTCGTGACCCAATGGAGCAACGGTTGCAACTGGTTGGGAAGAAAATAGGGGAAAAGACGTTGGATCCGGCCTCGTGTATGTGTATGGACCAGGATTTGGAGGTGGATGGCTGGGACCAGCCTCATTCCTGGGCATGGTTGGTTGTGGGCTTGTAAAAGGAAGGGCCGGAGGTCCAGGGGATAACGATGGCTCTGGCACTTCATAATCCAGCCGAATCCTTACTCCCTTGTCTTTTTCCCTACTCATGTATTGGTTAAGGAGAGACCTTAACTCTAGAAAGTTATTAGTGACCCCTTCAGGGGTAAGGTCAATACGTGAGGGGGTGTTAGAGGCACCGACGTTAGGGGATGGAACCCCTGATCGAGACGGAGTCGGTGTTTAGAAAGTGAGGAACTCGGGGTATGTTGCTCCAGTAGGAGTGCTCCCCGGTGTTGAGAAGGAGGTTGGTATAGCCACATGAGTTTGGCTAGTGCTAGAGCCAGAGCCATCGTTATCCCGGAGATTCAGTTTCCGACATGCTGATTTTTAAGAGAATGGAGCTACACTACTGATCTTTTGAAGAAAATAAGCGGCGTAGCCCCACGGTGGGCGCCAACTTGTTGATGCAACAAATACATGACCAATGATAGTGATTAGTCTGGTTAGGCAAAAGGCTTGGAGGGTTCCGGTTTGCCTAACGCAGGTCGTGGGGTCCCCCCACGTTTGCAAGACGTGGAGATAGGTTCACTAGTTATGTTTGTTGTTTGTTCAAGATCTTCGGCTGAAAGGTGTTCAGCCTTGGATGCAAGAGCAATCAGATTGTGTGTGTGTGTTGAAGTGAAGAAGAGAGACTTGTATGAAACAAGTGCTCGAGAGACAAGAAGGGAGATCAGAGATCCCAAGAGATCTCAGCTGATCCGGAATGTTTGAAATGCACTTAATGAAGTGTCATTTATAGAGGAAAAGATTGCTCAAATGGGAAACCTTTGACTAGTGAACCCTGCTTGCAGTGGAGGACTTACCCTTTTAGGGGTTGAAGCATTTGGACCTGTGGATAAAAGAGTATACTCTGTTCACACGTTTTGCTTTTGCGGCTGGGAGAGTTGTTCAAGTAATCAGTGAAGTGACTGATTACTGTACACGTTCTGTTTACCTTAGTTCTCGGGCTTTAAACCTTTGAACCTTTTAAGCTTCAAGCTATTACATACTCTTAGTCATTTTATTGAGACTTGAGCTACCCCCGTCATCAATATCCATTCAAACCAAAAAAAAAAAAAAATTATCATGGTTCCATTACCCACCCGTAGTGTTTTGAGTTTTGGATTATCCTGTAAGTTTGGGGTTTTCTTTTCATCCATGGTGAAGAATTTTGTTTTTGATGTGCAAAATAACTAACTGTTATTTGATTCAAATCAACTTGGCACGGTCATGTTCTTAAGGCAACATTCAGATGGTTAATTAGGTGTGTGTCTCACAATCAAATCGATGGAGGTTTATATACTTGATTTTGATTCATGCAGGTTGTGGTGTATTTATTCTATAAAACCTAGGAATTGGTGTTATAAAATCATGGCACGGTCATGTTGTATCCGTAAAAAAAGGTAGACCATTAGTCATGAGGTTTCGTTTGTTGGTACTTTACGAACTTTAAGTCATGAGGCGGTGAACTTGAGGGATCAAATTTGACAAGCAGGTTAAATTGGTTAAGTTTCCTAATTATGTTATAATTATATTTTGTAATCTCTTGATCACCAAGTTAGGGTTAACCTATATAAACCGTGTTAGGCTTACACATTATTTAGAGTAAAGAGAAGAGAGAAACCGAGTTATGGTTTGAGAGTTATTGTAACAAAGTTCTTGGAGAGTTATTCCATTGACATTCATGTTCTTCGTTTGATTATCGATTGGCACTTGATCGTTGAATATATGGGTGTAATTAGTTTGAATCGAGTTGAAATATTGTCAAGCTCGATTGCAAATCTAAATTAAAACTCAATTCTAGAAACTTATAAGCTCGAGCTCTGGTTAGCAATCATTTTCAAACTCAAGGTGGATGAATTACTTAGACTTATAAATATCTAGAAAATGATAACCATATTAATCCACTTGATACATTCATTCTTGATTTGAATTGACTATATAGTACAAGTCGTTGTATCAATTTATATATACACAATAGCTAAAATGTAATATAACACATGATAATAATGTTTTCAAGCTTTTACGAGTCAAGCTTTTAGCATTCAATTACCCTAGAGCTTTGCTCAAGTCAATTTAATTTTCGAATAATTTTTTAGACGGAGTCGAGTAGCAAGCATCTTGTCTCAAATCAACTAAACCCCTTTCCAAATATGCTTGGTTGCTTGTTAACAGATTTTCATCGAGTATTAGATCAAGATTCGTGACTACCAATTGAAGATGGTTGTAAACTTCAACTGTTTTCGGGTGGACCACATTGGTTTAGAATTCTTATACATAGGCTAGAATAATGAAATATGCATAGACTACATGGGTCGTGTCCACCCTACCCCACAAAGTCTCAACCATAGCCAAGACTTTTCTATGGTGGGGTTCGGGACCGGTCTGTGTAGGATGGAGTGAAAGATCACTGGTTAGAGTTGAGAGGGAGGTGCTAGATACCCTACACTATATGATGTATTGTTTCATACTTGAATTCTTATAAATCTTTAAATTAAACATAAATGTTTTAAATGTTGTTCTTACACGTTTTACTTATCACCAGAACATCTTAAGCAATAAGACTAATTAACCAAGTAAAATAATGTTTCTTAAGATTGTTTAGGATTGCTTATGAAAACTCCTTATGACTTTTCAAAAAGTTAATAAATCACAATTGAGTGACTTTTTTTAAAACGCCTTATACTTTTCCCTCACATACACTTACAATACCAAATACCAAACACCATTTAACTGTTTAAAAAGTCAATAAGTTATAAGTTGGCTAAAATAAGCAACCCCAAACACCCAAGAAACAAGCACCGTATTAATTAAATAGCAAATGATTTACCAATATTGTGCGTCATCATAACAATTTTTATTGATTCTTAAACTCGAGGATCTTATTATCTTGCGCCTCTTACGAATTTATTGAAAACTTATATTATCATGTGATGATATTCTCCTATATATTGAAAACTAAACCAAATAAACAGTAACCTACAAATAGAATAAAATATTATATTCAGTTTTTTTATAGTTTTGTTATCTTAATATTATAATAATTGTTATCCGCATTACTTTTTAAGTTTGATAAGTTTGGTGTTAACTAGTAGTTGTATCGAAAATACCGGTTCGTTATCGGTATATGAAAGTAAAAACCAGCACCAGCCTGGTACATAAAACGCCAAAAGTCGGTACCAGATTGAGTTTGACAATCTTTTAGTTCGAGAAATTTGGTACTGCTACCCAGTACCATTTGCTCATCCCTGATCACGGGTACCGTACGAACACCAACGGTATCGTACAACTTTTTTTTAGTTTAAGGGGTAGGGATGAGCTCGGTGCCAACTGATACCGAATCGGTATTGGTACCGAAAATACCGGTTATGGTATCGGTATATGAAGGTAAAAACCGGTAGCGAACCGGTACTAGGAACGCCAAACGTCAGTACCGAACTGGTACTTAGGATCTTTCGGTTCAGGAAATTCGGTACCGATACCCATTATTATTTGCTCATCTCTGACTACGGGCTTCTACCGAACAACATCATTACCATACAACTTTTTTAGTTGATTTTCTTTCGGTTATTTTTTAGTGTTTTTTATACATTTTCTTTTTATTCTTCTCAGCGATTTCGTGTGCAACGCGCTCTTAGTGATTTCAAACATATATAAACACAGAGTAAATAACAAAAGAAGTTCGCCGCAACGCGGCGGTTTTTATAACTAGTTATAGTTATAACTTATGCAGTATGATAAAAATAAAATTGAAAATAGGCGTGTTGATCCCAAGCATGTTATCCATATATCTTGTCACCTTTACATATCATCATATCTAGTGTTGCTATCATCTTTTAATTGTTTTACTCATGTTTAATCCATTAACCTTTGGGTGTTGCTAAATGCACTCTCATTTTTTTTTAATTTTACTTGTTGCACTCCCCCCTGAAGTTTGTAAATAAATACAATCAACCCTTGTATTTTTTTTTTTTATGAAAAATTGTATTAGGAAATATCCCCCCAGTGTAAAATTCGTTTCAATGTTTTTTTTAAACTATGGCAATGTTTTGTTTTAATTGTTGGCTCGATGTAATTTTTTTTTTGTGTCAAGCGGTAGTTTTTCCATTGTTTTAGTTTTTTTTAATAAAAGTATGATAGTGTTTTGTTTTAATTGGTTGACCCGATGTAATTTTTTTTAGATCGTGTTATGAGTAGTATGTAAAAGTAACCGAAACACTAACGTACTGTTATGAGACAAAAATATTCTGCTTAATCCCCCCCCCCCCCCCCCCAAACGCGGGCGAGGCAAAAACTAGTTGTTTACAAAGTGAGGTAAATGAAATTTAGTTGTCAAGCACATCCTATTTTGACAAAGGAGGTATAAACAGTAAAAATAGAGGTGCATTTAATCACACCCTTTAACTTTTTTATGTTTAAGAAACTGTTAAAGAATCTAATTGATTATAGTGTACACACATATGTCGAACCCATTTTTGGTTAAAAACAAACTTCTTTTTGGAATGTCGGAATAACAAATTAAATTTACTTGTTTGCAATAGTAGAAAAACCACAAATAAACTAATCATATAATTAATGACCCTCGATTATGAATTAGCAGCCATGTTTAATTATATATGATTCCATTTTCATAGGCTAAAACCACTAATAAATTAATCACATAATTAATTAATTAAACAACATCCTTTGTTCCTCTTGTCTCCTACACCTTCACTTTTACTTAAACAAAACCATAAACTATTATACAGCCCACAACAATTTTGCATCACCGTTTGTTAGTGGTGGACTCATAAATTATTTTCTTACAAGGGGAAATCCGACAACTTAACCAAACTTTTAAGGAAGCGATCGAGATTTTTAAACTAAAAATTATACTAAATGTTTTTAGAGGGGGCGGCCGCCGCACATCAAAGTGTAGATCCGCCACTGCGGTTAGTTATTGTGAAAAAAAATCCATCAACTTAAAATGTGATAAACCGACTTTTTTTACAAAATACCAACTTTTGATATAACGAGAAATTCAACAAAATAACATATATATAATATGTATATGTATATATAGGTTGTAATTTGTATACATGCATATGTTGAAAACTATAGAGAGAGAGAAAGGAGATGCACATGGGAACACGATGGCATGTGAAGCCAGAGTACTATTTTATGGTATTTTGAAATTAGAATTTGCATGGAAGATGCTAAATCCTATTTCAATGTGTACCCCGCCAACCTTCCAACTAATGGGGTTGGGTCCATGTGAGTTGTGACAAGAGACTCTTTAATTTCTTTATCTTTTTTCTTAGTTTAACAAAATACACAACTAAAATGAGGTGGGTCATTCAGAAAATTAATTAATAACTTCTATTAATATTGTGGAAGCAACTAGAGAAGTCGATGGATATGCTGATATTTGGATCCACAAAATTTCTATTGAAGCGAATGTAAAACTATACTTTTATTATGACCCTTTGATTAAAAGTTTTTTAATTCCTCTATGTTTAACATAAAAAGTTTTGAAAACCCCATCTAATGAACATAAATAGGTGAAGCAATTTATTAAAGATTCCTTAATCGAGCATCGACTGTGCTTGTTCTTTTTCTATCGAATTTGAGACTTCGTGGTCTATTACTAACTAGTTAGGCATTATGGCATTATTTGTTCATACACTTTATGACTAGGAAAACATATTTTTGGCAGTAGTTGAATTATGCAGGATATCATGTAAGCGAAAAACGCCATTAGTATTGAATAATGCTTTGGATATATGGATGTCAATCTAATACATACAAGTGCAAGTTACATCTTATATGGAGTAAAGTAGAATGTGTTAAAGATAAGTAAATGTTCCAACATCCTTATCAATTTTAGGGTTTCTTTAACTTTTCTAAAATACTAGTTATTTAGCATTATTTATTAGATTGAAAAACTATCATATAAGATAATGACACTAGTGAACTTAACTTTAAATATTTATTTTTTTTATTATTATTATTATTGGTTTAAAAAATTAGCATCACATTGCAGGTGAATGTATAGAATCTTTAAGGAAATTGCAATAAAATCAAATATTAGAAAAGGCCACCCCCACCCCACCCCACTCCCACCTCTTATCTCTTTGTGGTTTAAAAAGAGATTATTGCTGTTTCTCTAGTGTCTTTGCCACCCTCATGCTTCTTTCTCCATCCAAGATCCAACACCATAAGAGCCAGATTAGCACTCACACACACATACAGCTATGTATTAAGTTGTATGATCAGAGCTTGTGACTTTGGCCTAACTTTACATATTAAAAAAAAAGGGTTTCTTTTTCACACTGACATGTCCTTCCTCCCACCTGAACCCATGTTTTTTGGCTATGAAGATGACCACCACCCTCCTCATGATTTACAAGGTCTCCCCTTATTCTCTCTCTGTTGTTTTCTTGATCATCAAGCATAATTAGGGTTTTATATATAGTTTAATGGGCAGGTCTTAATTAAATTTCCTAATTACTTGTATGCATAATTGTACACAGGTGTTCAAACACTCTTAATGAGGAGATCCATGTCATATTCCGGTATGGAGCGGTGTGAAGAAACGCGTGGTGCTGCAGCCGAAGATGATACGTCGGATGATGATGGATTGCAGCTGGGAGAAAAGAAGAGAAGGCTCAATTTGGAACAAGTGAAAGCTCTTGAAAAGAGCTTTGAGTTGGGAAACAAGCTTGAGCCTGAAAGGAAAACTCAACTGGCTCGCGCTCTCGGGTTGCAGCCGAGGCAAGTAGCCATATGGTTCCAGAACCGAAGGGCGCGATGGAAGACCAAACAATTGGAGAAAGATTATGATGTCTTAAAGAGACAATTTGAGTCTGTTAAGGCTGATAATGATGCTCTCAAAACCCTAAACAAGAAACTTCATGCAGAGGTATAATATTAATCTTGCTAATGAGATTAGCTTAATTTGATATTTTCTTTCAATAAAAATCAAATCATTTACGGGCGGAACCAAGGGTGGTCAAGAGGGTCCGCAGACCCCAATCACCAGAAATTGCAAGTTTATTTTTTCTTAGTTTCGCACTCCGCCACTTAAAATCATCATGCATACATATCATGTACTTATAATTTAGAGTTAAATGCCATTTTAATCCCTGTAGTTTGGGTTATTTTGCCAGTTTAGTCTAAAGGTTTGAAGCGTTGCCATTTTAGTCCACTAGGTTAACTCAGTCTATTTTTTATGTTAGCTAGAAGGGTAATTTGATCATTTTATATGGTTGAATTGCCCTTTTACTTAACAGAAATACATTTAAAATGACCGAAATGCCCTTCTAGTTAACAAAATAAAGGGATGGAGTTAACTCAGTGAACTAAAATGACAACGTTTAAAACTATTTAGACTAAAATGTCAACGTTTTAAAATTTTGGACTAAACTACCAAAATGATCCAAACCCCAGGGACTAAAATGGCATTTAACTCTATAATTTAAGATTCAATCATATAAACCTTCTAAATATCTCAAAGAACAAAACATTGTGACATGTTCACATTAATTGGTAATGTTGAAAACCACAATTTCTTAGAAAAAAATATTTTAAATTTCTTTCAAAAAATAAATCTTTATTTATGTGTAATTCAAGATTTGGATCATATCATTCAATTCTCAAGATTCCATTTTTCTTCTTCAGTTATTGGCTATAAAAGGTGGAGAAGCAAATGGGATTAGACCCATAAATCTAAACAAAGAAACAGAAGGATCATGGAGTAATGGAAGTGAAAACAGTTGTGATCACAACACAGTAACAGGCACTATGACACCATCAGAAGAGAGCCCAATATTTTACTCCCAAATTTCAAGCAACATCTACCCTACCATGTCATCTATGGGACCAAATTCAGGTCTAACACAACTTCTACAAAGCCCTTCGACAACGGATCTCCTCGGCCAGCGATTAAATCAAACAGTCGGCAACGAAGGATTCTGCAACATGTTTAACGGTATCGAAGATCAACCCGGTTATTGGCCATGGCCTGAGCAGCATCCTCAACATCTTCATTGAAGTTGAGTTTTTATCACAAAATTCCTTTTTTTTTTACTTTTCAAAGTTGATACAAGCACCCATTTTGCAATGTAATTGGTGTATGGAATTGGATTATATGCATTTTGTTTTAATTAATTACGAGATGGAAATGAAATTTGAAATACGCATCGATTTGTAGCGATAGTTTGAATTGTTGTAATATAGCATGGCAGCATGCTATGAGAATGAATTTAATTGGAGTACATAAAAATTATTGTATCTGAAGGAACTCATGTGACGTGTTTAATTGTTAATTATATATCCCAATTTAGTATATCTATTTATTCATAAAAAAAATCAAGATACAGCAAACAAAGGCACAAAAGAGCAAAAAGTCAGATTGTCTTTCTGAGTTCTTTAGAATTATTGAATTTTGCATATTGTAGTGGCCTTTTGTAACCAGAAATCTTTAGCCACTAATACATACTTATAGTTTGGAACACAACCTTGTAATACTAAGCATTTGAAACCAATATCTACCGAATAAGGATTGACAATGGAACAGATTTGTTATCCGATTGTAAAATCGTGTTTCATATCCGTCAATCATTCGGTAGACCCTCGTATATCAGGTTTGCCCATCAGCAATTTGTTATAATTCACCCGTTGTGATTCTCAAATATATTCCTTCCTGTTTTTAAATTTTATATAATTATCCCAAACCATGTTGCCCATCAGCAATTTGTTATAATTCACCCGTTGTGATTCTCAAATATATTCCTTCCTGTTTTTAAATTTTATATAATTATCCTAAACCATGAATTTAAATTTACGAGTATGGTTCGAGTAGTTAAACAGATATGCTTCGTTTGGATAAACGGATATGTTTGGTTTGGGTATCACATACCCATCTCTTACCCATAGAAAATTTTAAAATTAAACTCATACCTGAGTACCATTTAATTTTATTTTGATGTTCCTGAATGTTTTGGGTTCGTTTGCACGTCATCCCTACTACGGATAACATTGATGCGTTATGGGCGACCGAGTCACAGACATCGCATTACACTTGTATGTTTGTGACAACACTGTGCAGGCCCGGACGCCCGATCATGACGACAGATGAGCTCAAAGACGCATTATGTGGGCCCCTTAAAAATTGTTTTTCTTTAAGACCATCCGAAATGATTAGTGCCCCTCAATTTGCAATTTTATGTCATATTAGCATAATAACGTCTCTTTAAAAAATGTGTAATGGTTAATACCGCTTAATGCTCATTATCCATATTCTAAGAAAACTTAATGAATTTGTATATGTTTATAATAATCGAAACTTAAGCTTTAATAAATATAGAAACTTATTAAACTTTTATAAAAATAGGTTTTGTTAACTGAATTATACAAATAAAATTTAGAGTTAATTGCCAAAATCGTCCCTGAAGTTTGGCAGGTTTTTCATTTTCGTCCAAAATAACATTTTTGTACCAAATTGCCCCCAACGTTTGTAACTTTTTGCCATTTTCATCCAAACCACTAACTTAGTTTATTTTTTCTGTTAAATTGAGGATATTTGGATGAAACTAGCAAATATAAAACCGAAAGGACGATTTTGGCAATTTACTCAAACTCTTTTAAATTTCTTTTATTTAATTAATTTTGTTACGTATACAATAAAAAAGAATATACATGCAATTTTTATATGAAAAAAATAATAGCTTTGTCACATATTTTTTTATAAATTTTTATCCAACCACTAACTAAGTTAATTTTTCTATTAAGACAAATGATGTTTATAAACTAAGACAGAAATTAATTTCTAATTTTTTATATAGATCAGTTTTATAAAAATAAAATCTACTTAAACCTTATAAAACTAAAATGCTGGTGACCTTATTGAAAAAAGGTTAAATAAAAAAATCTTATCATATGTACCAAGTTTGTAATTAATTTTCTACTCTTTTAAATTCGCTCCTAAGGAAAAACAGAAGCCAGTCCCCCCCCCCCCCCCCCTATCAAACAACGTGTCGTTACCAAACCTTAAAATTACCCACCAAATTGTAATTATAATGCTATGAACCAAAAGTTTCTTTACTCAAGCCACTCAGAATAAGTATTAGTTAGTTACCCTCATAATCTTAATTAAATAAATATTTTATTTCTACCAACATATTTCCTAGTTGCTCAACACATTTAAAAAATATGTAACGTTTTACAATTTTTTTCTATCTCTACAACTGATAAATACTAAAAGTTGTAATCGATTGTTATGTATTGCACACCAATGACGTTTTCTTTTTATAAAACTGATTTATATAAAGAAGCTGTAAATTAATTTATGTCTTAATTTATAAAATTTAAAAAATCCTTCACCTTAAATTTAAGTTAGAGTAAATTACGTTTTTTACCCCTATGGTTATACCACTTTTACTATATTAGCCCAAAATAAGAATTTTTAACATATCTGCCCCCATAGTATCTATAAGTAACCATTTTGTCCCCCATGGTCTCTATAACTACCCATTTTGGCCCTCATGATCTCTAGACTTAGGGGCCAAAATGGTTAGTTATACAGACCATGGGGACAGATATGTTAAAAATTCTTATTTTGGGCTAATATAGTAAAAGTGATATAACCACAGGGGCCAAAAACGTAATTTACTCTTTAAGTTATATTTAACTTCTTTTTAACAAAATTTTAAAATCTCTATTCTCAATTTTAGATTTTCACCCAAATTATATAAAATCAAAATATATAATTATAAATTATACTTTTTATTATGTAATCTCTAAACATAATTTATTTATAGTAATAACTAATTTACTTCTGAAATTAAATAGATGTAAAAGGTGGGGTTATTATATAAAATGTAAGGATGCATGAAAGATAGTCGGATTGCTTGAAAAATTGGTAAATTACAAAAATCGTTCTTTGTATTAACGCTAAATTGCAAACTATATTCTTTACTTTCAAAAATTACAAAAAAACACACTTAATGTTTGTAAACCCTTGCACGTTACGTATTTAGACCCTAACTCAGTTAAATTTTAAGGTTAAATCTGACCAAGTGGACCCCATCTGAGGTAAAATTAGTCTTTTTACCCATTTACTTTAAGTATTATATATTATAAATTAGCAACCACTTTTGGCTGCTGCGTGTTGTATGCTATGCATAAAAGGTGTTTTATGCATATGAATGTTGTACATTGATATTTGGATAGGTTTTGTGATTCAGCTTCTTCTCTGTTTTGACACGTATCTTCTGTGCTGAGATCTCATAACCCACCTATATCGGAGAGAGAGAAGGTTAGAAAGAGAGAGAGATCGACCCGTTGGTCGGAAGTTCCGCCGCTCCGGCGACTGCAACCCTAAGCTGCCTCAACTTTGTCTCCGATCAACGAACAGTTGGGTAAATCTTTTGCAATCAACCGATACGAGGTATTCTTCTTACTTGAAACCCTAATCTTTTCGGTTCGTTTTTTTGTTTGCACCTGTAGGCTGTAGGATAGGTTAGGGTTTTCCCAATAATCGGATTGAAGCATGGTGTTGTGGTTGATTGATTAGTTTTACGATTACAGGTGTGTCCACAACTTTGATATAAAGTTTCCGGCGGACCACCGGCGGCCTATCCGACGAAAAAGCAGGTAAGGTCGCACCTTCGATTGTGTCAGATTTCCCTTAAATATGATAAACCCATGTCTTAACCGGTGAGCCCTAAATCTATCTCCTGAAATCGATAAACCAGAAATTGATAATAGGCTTTAATCTGTTTGATCTTTCTGGATTGCTAACCTAGTTGATAATAAGCTTTAAACCAGAAATTGATAAAGGCTTTAAACCAGAAATCGATAAACCAAATTGATAATTGGCTTTAAACTAGAAATTGATAATAGGCTTTAATCGATAAACTAGGTGAGCCTAAGATCCTTTTGTAAAATACTTAATAAGAAGGTATTTTTTATGATAGACTTTTTTATTTTTTATGGTTGAGTATTTTAACGAGAGAACTAACCTACCAGGCAACATTCCTCTTGATAGCTTTAATACTGCATTTAGTTCTACTGGTCTAAAAAATATAGATGTTATTGCCACTAAGACCTTTTGTATGGATGGTTATTTCATCCCACTTTTTAAAATTGAGCTCACAAAATTCACTTTAGTGTTGCAAGTGACATCACAAATTAGGGTAGTTTAGGATAGTTGAGGGTAAGTTTGAAGTCATCAAATATCATTGGTTCAATCTTGGGAGTTAGGACCGTGAAGGGTAGTGAAATGAGTGCTTTTCCAACCCTTAGATTTAATTGTCCGGGAGTTGATTTGTTGCACGTATTTATTTTCTTATAACCAATTAATATACAGAATTTGGATCTTCACAGGATTGATAGAATGACTTGCTGCTCATTTCAGTCACATGGTACTGTTTTAGATGTTTATGTTTGGTACAAGAGTATATGTGTGTGCGTTTGATGAGCTTTATTGGTTATATGTGTGATAAATCATCCCTGAAGCCAATGCCAGAGGTTTTTATGTAAACTGTGGAAGATAGAAAGCTTGAAGATATAAAAAAAAGTGAATATGGGCTTGAAGGCTACTTCAAATGTGAAGTAGGTTGTTCTTTTATTAGGTGGACAAGTATGTCTTATGCTGTTATGTTAAGTCAGTTTTTTTTTTTAACTATTTTGATCATGATTCACAATTTTTAATGTTGATCTGATCTTAATTAGTTCAACTTTGGATATCCCAAACTTTGCTTGTAGATATGGATACACATAATATGATTTACAAGATGATGATTTCGAAAGGAATTGTTTTGACTCAACAATATATGTAGGAATTGTTTTTTACTTCTATCTTCCTCATAATTTTGGAATTGTTTCATTAGTGTTTAAGACCCGGTAGTTGAGTCAAACGTAGAACGAAACCATTCAACCTTGATCGTACTTGGCGGAATGTAACAAACAATTTGCTTCTACTTTATGTGAAACCGAATGACGTCACAACGGAATGTAACAAACAATTTGCTTTTACTTTATGTGAAACCGAACGTCACAACGCGGCGGCCACTTCTTCTATTGTTCTTGACTTGTAAGCCCCCGGCCGCAACGCGGCGGGGGGTTGAACCTAGTTTTAATAAATAAACAATATCAAATTTTCTCTATCTCTCTCTTCCTTATCTCTTTCTCTCAACCATACCACCACTGCAGCTCCACTTGCGTGACAGCCACCACCACCACTACCAAACATAAATCGCATCTCACCTACAACTGTAACCAACCAACCCGACCCGACCTCCCCATACAATCTGGCTCACAATACACCCATTAAAACTCAATAATACCTATGTTTCTTCTTTATTCTGCAATCAGCAAGTGAAATTGGGGATGAATTAAAGTGTTTCAGTTAACAACAATTACCAAAAGCATTGGTCAACAATAATATATAAGTGTTTCAGATTTAGATTTTTATGTATGTATTTATAATTTTTAAATTTGATTTTGTTTATTTATTAAAATACTTGCAATAAATGGGTAGAAAGACTAATTTGCCCTCAGTTGCGGTCCATTTGGTTAGTTTTGTTAGGGTATCGGATCAGAGTCGGCTCGAGCGGAAGCGGAACAAACACAGACACACTAGCAGAAAATAAAGAACACGAGAATTTACGTGGTTCGGTCAAGGTGACCTACGTCCACGGGTTGCAACTAGGGTTTCACATTTATTATTGAGGTGATACCAATTACAAAGACCTATCAACTCTTTATAATACCCAAATTAGGGTTTACAACTTGTTGACCAAGAAAAGGTAAAATAGGAAACTGTATAAGGCTTAACAAATTTAGCGTATCTGCTCCATAAATAGCACATCCCACATATTAGAGCATCTGTTAGAGCATCTAATACTAGAGCATCTATTAGAGCACCTATGAAAAAGTAGCACATCAAACAATACAGCATATGCGGATGCTCTATTCCTGCATTCCTGCAAAGCCTACATATCTAACAATCTCCCACTTGGAGGCTTTGCATAAACCACAAAGTCTATCCAAGTAAACCCATCACCAGTTCAAGTCTTCCAAGCCTCCAGTTCCCAAGAACAAGCTAAGACTTCAGTCACACCCAAGCCACCTAGTTGCAACCACACCTCTCATCAAGTACCTGAGAGACCAGTTGAAGCTCCCACAAGCTCCAACCCAACAGACTTATCAGACCCATTCTCTATCTCAACCGGCTTGCACGATCCACCAGCTCCAGAGATACACCGAGAATTAATACTGTAAGAAATAACCCATAATGTGGCCTATGGATCATTTGAGCTATGTTTACCAACATGACATAACGGGTCCCTAACAATTACTTGATGGAAGTAATTGTGAACATTTACAAATTAAGGGACCATTATGACCATTATGATTTCTCTTAGATGCCTTTAATGAGAATGCCAAAGGAGTTTATGTAACTTATAAAATGGATGGACATCTTATTCATTCATGTAGAGAATAATACAACTCCTAAAAAAACACCAATCAAGTCTTCTTCCTTAGTCTCCATCAACCAAAGGCATCATAACGGAATCATGGCTTCATCATCATCTTCGGCTAAGATAAGCATTCCTACAAGTAAGTGCCTATACTTTTACGCTCAAGTTTATGTGTTGTCTTGATAAACATGATTAAGGTTCTATGTTTAGGACACATGTTTTAATGATATAATCAACATGTGGTATCAGAGCAAATATTGATTATATCATTTTGATCATATAAGTAGACTGGGTTTTTGATGAATAAGTTTTTCTGTTCGAATGAAAATTAGCGCCACTTCTATAAAACTGTTTTGATGATCGATGCAACTTTATGTAAAAGTTAATCTTGAAAAGATCAATCTATAATAACACTTAAATGGATTGCAAACCAGTTTTAATATAAACAAAATTGCTTTATTGGATATTGCATATGAATCGTTTTTTTTTTAATGTCCTCATAATATGCACATGTTCAATGGCACTGGAACTGGTGCTAAATTATTTCAAGAAATTAAATGAGGCATGATCACATAATGGATCTTATTTTGGCATTTTCTTGCTATTCATTTGTTGAAATTGATGCTAGATTATTTAGAGAATCCATATCTTTTTATATATATTATGGATGAATTAATAATGTGAATGATGTCATCCGTATGTTCTTGTATATTTAGATATCTATAGAATGTTTCTGCAAATCATTGGTCTAATTGAATTAGCCTGTGGAAATTAATTTTAGGGTAATATGTATCAGTTCCGTTTTCTTGAAGAATTGTTAATGGAATATTAATGTATTGCTTTTACTATGGATTATTAATCCATATTTTCAAATCCTTATTTATTGTTATGTTAATTTTTCATTTATGTCTTAAGTTTTGACATAAAAATTCAAACAGTAGTTTCAATAAATAATTAGATGATAAACCTAAAGGCAAATTGTCTAATGATATATATAATAATTATAAGCCTAATTACATAGATATATCATTTCTTGCCCAAAGGTGTTATGGTATATTTATGTGCTTTATTTTTACGTTCATCGTATATGAATTTTGGTTAAAGCCAAAGCGAAGCCAAAATTCATATGGGACATTAAGACAATCCATTTATAATATATGTTCATAATATGTGAATTTTGGTCAAAGCCAAAGCGAAGCCAAATTTCACATCGAACATTAAAATAGTCTCTATTATTTACGTACATTCACAATACATGAATTTTGGTCAAAGCGAAGCCAAAATTCATGTAAGACAATAAGTCAGTCTATTATGGTATGTTTATAATACATAAATTTTGGTCAAAGCCAAAGCGAAGCCAAAGTTTATGTAAAACATCAAGAAAACATTTTATTTATGTTCATAATGTCTGAATTTTGTTCAAAGCCAAAGCGAAGCCAAAATTCAGGTAGAATTTTAATTAATCTATTATTTTGGTGTTATAATAGATTTTAGAGTTAATTACTGTTTTCATCCCTGTGGTTTGTCAAAAATCACTATTTTAGTCCATTAGTTTAAAAATTACGATTTCAGTCCATGTGGTTTCGCTTTCGTAACCATTTCAGTCCACCTCCGTTAACCCCATCCATTTATTCTGTTAAGTACACATGAATTGACCATAATGCCCTTATTAATAAAAAACAAAAGATATCTAAATGAATTAATTATTGTTTTCGTCCCGGTGGTTTGTCAATAATCACTATTTTAGTCCATTAGTTTAAAAATTATGATTTCAGTCTCTGTGGTTTCACTTTCCTAACCATATCAGTCCAGTCTCCTAACAGCGTCTATTTTACCGTTAAGTTTTTAATGAAATACCTAAATTACTTAATTAAATATGGACTTATATGATTTTATTATTGGATTTATATGATTTTATTGTTGTATGACATATGGACTTAAATTAGATTGTAGGGTTCGACCCACTATGACTTAAGTAGAAGTAGAAGTCTGGCACTAATTTTTACATATATGGTTCCAAAATTTTAATTTTCGATTTTAAAATGAGAAAATGTCCAGGTAAGCATTATTTTTCAAAGTTATTATGTTAATTGATGCTGCTAGAAAGATATTAATTGGAGTGGGGTAATGGGTCACCGGACACTAAGAGGGTGGGGTTGTGATGTTAGAGAAGATGACTGGAAACTTTTGCCGGAAATGAGAGCGGGGATGGACTTTGGTGGGGTAGCTTGGGGGTGTGTTTTAACAAGTGGGTCCTAGAATACAATCTTTTAAATTTCCGTGGTTTTCTTATTTAATTAACACAAGGGTAATTTAGGTATTTCATTAAAAACTTAATTGTAAAATAGACGGTGTTAGGAGACTGGACTAAAATGGTTACGAAAGTGAAACCACAGGGACTGAAATAGTGATTTTTGACAAACCACAGAGACGAAAACAGTAATTAACTCAATTAGATATCTTTTTGTTTTTTATTAATAAGGGCATTATGGTCAATTCACTTGTACTTAACAGAATAAATGGATGGGGTTAACGGAGGTGGACTGAAATGGTTACGAAAGTGAAACCACAGGGACTGAAATCGCAATTTTTAAACTAATGGACTGAAATAGTGATTTTTGAGAAACCACAGGGGCGAAAATAGTAATTAACACTAGATTTTATCTTCAATGTACTTATCTTTGTCTGCCTTGCTTGATTACCCCTAAATAGATTACTCCAACTCTTCTGTTTGTATTGATCTAGCATCCACTTTTAGCCCTAGCCTTGGAATTGAATTATTGACTGGGGCAAACTTTGCCACATGGAGGGATACGGTTAAACTTACTCTTGGTATGGTGGATCTTGATTATGCCTTGAGGCATGACCCTCCTGCTGCTCTGACTGTTGAAAGCACTACAGATCAGAAAATAGAGCATGAAAAGTGGGAAAGGTCTAACAGAATGTCTCTTATGGTTATCAAGAATTCCATCTCAAGTGCCATTAGGGGAGCTATACTTGATTCAGAGAATGCTAAAGAATATTTGAATTCAGTTGAGGAGCAATTCAAAGGATCATCTAAAGCACATGCAAGTTCTCTAATTTTGAAGATGCTTACCACAAAATATGAAGGGACTAGTGGTGTGCGTGAGCACATAATGATGATGAGCGACATAGCCCATAAATTAAAGGGATTAGACATGGAAATAAGCGACGGTTTTCTAGTGCACTTCATCATGACTTCTCTTCCTGCACGTTTTAATGCTTTTAAAATCAACTGTAACACTCAGAAAGACAAGTGGTCAATGAGTGAGTTGATAGCAATGTGTGTGCAGGAGGAGGAACGTTTGAAACTAGAACAACCACAAGTTGCTTATATCGCTACCACTAAGTCAGTGAAAAGGAAGGGAAATTTTAAAGGGGAAAGTTCCAAAGTCCAGAAAGCGAATTCAAATACTGTTTCCAGCCCTAATGTCTCCAAGGGACAGTCTCGTTGCAAGTTCTGCCATAACAAAGGGCACTTGCAATGAGATTGTTCAAAATTCAAGGAATGGTTGGCTAAGAAAGGGATTCCTTACAATCCAGAGGCTGGAAAGAAACCAAAGAACACTTAGAATGGGATGAGGGGAAGAACTTGAAGTTGAGGCCATACGAACCATGCAACTTATTATGAAAATTGGTCATTGTATTAAACTTTATGATACATTATATGTACCAAAAATTACTCGGAATTTAGTATCAGTATCAAAGTTAGACAATGATGGTTTTGAAGTTTTACATGGGTATGGAAAGGCCACTATTAGTTTAAAATCCCAAGTTCTTGGTTGTGGTTATCTGGATGGAAATCTCTATAAGTTAGAACTAGATGATAGCTTTTCGAAATCTTTGTTGTCATATAACGTAAATGAGAAAATCAACAAACAAAAACGAAAACGAAAACATGACTTGGAAACATCATCTAAATTGTGGCATCAACGGTTAGGCCACATCTCATGAGACAGAATGTTAAGACTCGTGAAGGATGGTGAATTACCAGATCTTGATTTTAGCGATTTTGGAACATGTGTTGAATGCATTAAAGGGAAAAAGACAAATAAAAATAAAAAGGGTGCCACAGGGAGTTCTGGATTACTAGAACTCATACACACTGATATTTGTGGACCTTTTCCACCTGGCATTACTGGCCATACGTCTTTTATTACTTTCATAGATGATTATTCTCGGTACATGTACCTGTATTTGATTAAAGTAAAATCTGAGTCACTTGAAATGTTTAAAACTTTTAAGGCTGAAGTTGAAAACCAACTTAGCCGTAAGATAAAGGTAGTGAGATCAGATAGAGGAGGTGAGTATTATGGTCGACATACAGACATTGGTCAAGCTCCCGGTCCTTTCTTTAATTTTTGTAAGGAATACAGGATAGTGAACTAATTTACCATGCCGGGTACACCTTAGCAGAATGGTGTTGCTGAGAGAAGAAATAGAACCCTTATGGACATGATAAGAAGTATGTTAGCAAACTCGAATTTGCCTAATTTTTTATGGACTGAGGCCTTAAAGACGGCCGTTCATATACTAAATAGGGTTCCTTCTAAATCTGTCCCAAAAACTCCTTATGAAATTTGGACAGGAAAGAAACCAAGCTTAGAGTATATGAAAGTATAGGGTTGTCCTGCCGAAGCTACACTTTATGATCCTTTGAAAAAGAAAATTGACATGAGGACAGTCAGTTGCTACTTCATAGGATATCCCGAACGTTCAAAGGGATATAGATTTTACTGCCCTTCACACGTTACTCGTATTGTGGAAAGTCGAATTGTTGATTTTATAGAGGACTTTAAGGTCAGTGGGAGCAGTGAAAGTGGAGTCTTTGATTTCCAAGAAGTGCAAGAGGAGGAGGGATGGGCTTTTCAAATTTAACTCCTATTACACCTCTTGTACATAACACTGCACCACCCCATGTTTCCACTGAAATTAATGCTCCTAACGTCCCTAATAAAGAAGGCACATCAAATTCACAAGAGCATAACCAAATCCCTAAACCAGTTAATGAACTTGTTGAACCTGAAAATCAGCTTAGGAGGTCATCAAAGCCAAGAAGGCCCACTAACTTTGATGATTATGTAACCTACCTTAATGAAGCTGATTTGGATTTAGGAAAGTATAATAATCCAACCTCTTACAGTGAAGCCATTGGTAGTGATAAATCTTCTGAGTGGAATAAAGCTATGATTGATGAGCTTGATTCCATGAAAAAGAATGGCGTTTGGGAATTGGTTGAATTGCCCAAGGGGGTAAAACCCGTAGGATGTAAATGGGTATTCAAAACCAAATTAGACCCGAATGGAAATGTCGAACATTACAAAGCACGATTGGTTGCTAAAGGCTATACTCAAAAAGAGGGAATTGATTGTCAAGAAACCTTCTCACCTGTCTCACGAAAGGATTCTTTGAGAATCGTTATGGCATTGGTAGCTCATTTTGATTTGGAGTTACATCAGATGGATGTCAAAACTGCTTTCCTTAATGGTGACTTACATGAAGACGTGTTTATGACTCAACCTGAAGGCTTTAAACCTAAAGGTCAGGAACACTTAGTCTGTAAGTTACAGAAATCCATATATGGGTTAAAACAGGCATCACGTTAGTGGTACTTAAAATTTGATGAGATTATGAAAAAACAAGGCTTTATCAAGAATCAAGTGGATCAATGCACCTACCTCAAAATGAGTGGGAGCAACTTTGCTATACTTGTCCTTTATGTGGATGATATCCTTTTGGCAAGTAATAGTTTAGATTTGTTGCACGAGTCAAAGCGATTACTTTCGCGAAATTTTGACATGAAGGATCTCGGAGAAGCCTCTTACGTAATAGGCATCGAAATACACTGAGATCGTACTAATGGGATATTAGGTCTATCCCATAAGGCTTATATTGATCGTGTTCTTACACGTTATAACATGCAACAATGCTCTCCATCAGTGGCTCCAGTAGTTAAGGGATATGTTTTCGGCTCTTTTCAGTGTCCAAAAATAGAGGTTGAAAAGGAGCAAATGAGATTGATACCTTATGCTTCAGTAGTAGGAAGTTTGATGTATGCTCAAGTCTGTACTCGTCCCGATATTGCATATATTGCTGGAATGCTAGGCCGATATCAATCTAATCCCGGCCTAAATCATTGGAAAGCAGCAAAGAAAGTGTTGCGATATCTACAAGGAATGAAAGACTATAAATTGACATATAGAAGAACTGACAACTTGGAAGTAGTAGGCTATTCCGATTCTAACTTTTCTAAATGCAAAGATGATAAGAAATCGACTTCGGGGTACATCTTTATGCTTGCAGGCGGACCAATTTCATGGAGGAGTCATAAGCAACAGTTAACTCAACCTCAACGATGATGGCAGAATATGTTGCAGTGTACAATGCAACATGCCATGGGATGTTGTTAAGAAATCTCATCACTGGACTCAAAGTTGTTAACTCCATATCATGACCATTGAAGATTTACTGTGACAACTCAGCTGCTGTTAGTTTCTTGAATAGTAATAGTTCGAGCGGAGCTGGTTTATATCTCGATACAAAGTTTTTGTTCGTTCGAGAACGCGTAGAGGAAAATAATCTTTGTATCGAGTACATAAGCACTAAAGATATGCTAGCGGATCTGATGACTAAAGGTCTACCACCCAGAACTTTTCAAGATCTTGTAATGAGAATGGGTTTTAGTAAAGACCTTGTATGAAAGCATACACTGTATATGAATGACTATTATTTCCTTGAATGTTTTATTTTGTCTATACTAATGTTTGTGCGCACCTTATGATTTATAGACAAAACTTATGTAAGGTAATTACTTACCCTAAGGATTTTATTTCTGTCATTTTTGGTTTTATGATTTAGTGTTTTATATTGAGACTTTAGTATGACTGTTAGGGGTCTCGAATTGAGTTCAATTCGAATGACTGTAACTATCTGCTATAGTTTTAACATGAAACTAGATGAGTGTTTTAAACTTGGCAAAAATTACTTAATACTCATCATAAATGATCACTCGGCCAAGTGGGAGAATGTAAGAAATAACCCATAATGTGGCCTATGGATCATTTGAGCTATGTTTACCAACATGACATAACGGGTCCCTAACAATTACTTGATGGAAGTAATTGTGAACATTTACAAATTAAGGGACCATTATGACCATTATGATTTCCCTTAGATGCCTTTAATGAGAATGCTAAAGGAGTTTATGTAACTTATAAAATAGATGGTCATCTTATTCATTCATGTAGAGAATAATACAACTCCTAAAAAACACCAATCAAGTCTTCTCCCTTAGTCTCCATCAACCAAAAGGCATCATAACGGAATCATGGCTTCATCATCATCTTAGGCTAAGGTAAGCTGTAACGCCCCAAAACCCGAATGTTTATATTTGTCGTATGTTCCTATAGGACATGCCATGAAATAAATAACTAGGCTATTTAACCTAGTTAAGGGTATGGTCAAAAGTATTAAATGAAGAAAGTTGTGCCAATTATATTTAAGTGGTGAACACGAGGGGCTAAATTGTAAACATGAGAAACTCATGTTTTATAAAACAAAAACATAACACACAACACACACACATCATGTGTGTGTGCGTGGAATGCTCTGGAGAAGAACAAAGGGGTGTAAACCCTAGTTCTTAAAGAAGCTCCAAATTGAAGGTTGAATCGAGGCTCAAATCTATTAAGGAACATGAATTAGTGATCACCTAGACAAGGGGATCGTGAGGTATGTCTTGAAACTTAGATTGATGAACTTGTATGAAGTGGGTTATGTTCCAATCCGCGAATTGGTATGAAATTGATCATGTATATGTGTTATAATCATCATATAGAACATGGATTATGCATGGTTTGGATTAATTTGATGTTTAGAGGTTAAACCACTTGGTATGGGGAGGAGGATGACTTGAATGATCACCCATGTCCAATTCTTAATTAATATTGATGTATCATGATACGTATGATGGATTCTTGTTAAAGGAATCGAAATAAATGTGATGCTAATATGTTTGATGCTTAGGTATGAATGATTCATGTTGATTAGAAGGAGGATTTGATGAATTATGTATGAGAGTAGAAGTATATGCATGAATTGATTGTACACTGTGCTTAGGAAGTTGTATGCACACTAAGTGTAGGATGAAATGTATATAGAACCGTCCGTATAGCCTATTATGAGGATACGAATACATAAGAATAAGTCGAAAGTTCATAGGATGAATTGTTGACTTTTGAAAGTCAACTACGCATAAGGAACATGATTTGAGTGTTGTCGTAAGGGTATGATTATAGGAAGTCGTATGGTACATGTTATAATGATACGTGTTTAATGCGATGACATGATGAATTACATAAGTTAGTAAGGATACGAATTTGGTTATATGTCTTATGCTTGTTAAAAGTGACCGATGAATGTCAAATGTGAAATATGCGATTTATATGATCGTTAACATGTATAATCGTGTATGCTAACAAGAATGTAATTTCGATGACATGAAAGTATAGGAATCATGTCGAGACGGAATCAAGCACAGAAGGTTAACGGGTCAAGAAGAAGCAAGGAAGCAGATACGAGCATGGTCGCATAAGGTAAGTGATTTCCGGAATCACTTTTTAGTTGTTTAAGTAAGGTAGCGTTATAGATAATTAAGCATGATGTCTGACGTTAAGTATGGTTTTGGTGGGATGAAATCTATTATTTTCGCTAAGTAGACCGAACGGGTCAAAAATGAAGTTTTGTAGTTATAACGGAATAAAGTGTATGAAATGGCTACGGTATTATAACTGGGTAACGATTAGAATGGCACACACGTACGCTAACCGAGAAATGGTGACGCGGATTAATCAATAAAAGACTCGGTAGTAAGTTAGGATTAATGGGTAACCAAGTTCGTGAGTGGAACATGGATTAACTAAGTTGATTGCGTAAAATTGAATAAATGAATGAGTTTAACGCATACCGGGTATCGGGTGCGTAAACCCCAAGTACGAAACTCCGGATAATGTAAAAGTATTATGGTTATAAGGTTCATGTAAGTTTTGGGTTAAAAGGAATGAGATGTTTGATGAAAACATGAACGAGTCAAATAATCGTAAATGAATAATAAGCCGATAGCGCGAAAGTAAAGAATTTCCTTAATCCGGATATGGGATTTTAAGTTCACATGATAGAATGTCAAATTACGATCATGTAGGAAGAAACAGGAGGTTAAACGAGTAAACGGTTCAAAAGTTATGCGCGTTTTAGTGCGTACGGATGACGAAACAAACCTACAGAAAAAGGCAAAATCTAGAAGGCGTCACCGACGGCCTTAGGGGCGTCCCCGATGGGGTCTAGAAAGTCAGTTTTCTTCCGACGCGCTATTTACCTGTCTACGCGATGTTTTAGCGACACGATAAACCAAGGGCCGTCGCCGACGGCCTTAGGGGCATCGCCGACGCCCTCCCCATGTCCCAAAAGCTGAAAATTGTTATCTAAGTTGATTTGTGGGTCGTGGGCTTCGGTATGTTAACCGTGGACTACGGCGGGCCTCCCAAACATGATTCTGATTGTTCCTTTGATGATTATTGTGACATCTGTGCCTCCACGGTCGTCGAACAAATACCAAATCAATGAAATGTTGTGTTTCATACTTGGGATTTGTATAAATATATGTATCGTTTGCACATATCAACTCTTGTTCGATTTCGGCCTCTAAATCGCTTTCTGGAAAGTTATACGCGCACTAATGCGTAAATATAACCAGTTTAATGCAAAAAACACTCCGGAATAGTGACATTGGCTTAACATACCTTACATAACCTTTACATAACTTAGAAATAAGTTTTGGAGGGTTTGGTGTGGCGAAATCAAGTTTATTCGCTTACAGGGACTAATTTCGACAAACTACGAAAGTATGCTGATTTTTACTGTAACGAACATTCCGGAACATGACCATAAGTTAAACATACCATAAATAACCTTTACATAGCATAGAAATAGGCTTTGAGGGGTTCGGTGTGCTAAAATAAACTTTTTGGTCATTCAGGGACTAAAAGCGTCAAAAAGTGCATAAGTTTGCATTTTCGCGCATATCTTACGTTCTGAATACATCCGGACATCCAAAACTGTATGTAATCATTAAAATATTTTATTTTAGTGATTGGCATGATAAAATTCCATTCGTCGCGTAATTTGGATCGTTTTTCGAATTCGTTCGTGTTTCGTCGTAATTAACCGAACAACGCAACCGTATGACCAAACGAACAGACATCCGAGATATTTTTGAGCATGTTTTGAGTTCCCTATACTTTAACTTCATTTTAGAGCCTTGAAATGAGGTTAACGGGGCTTAAACGTGTCAAAAATGAGCCGAAATGCAAGATTCTGAAGTTCAGGGACCAAAATTGTAATTCTGCCATAGTTATCTTAGGAAGGGACCAAAATGAAAAATCTAAATTCCATCTTGTTCCAGCTGTTCCCCTCATTTGCACATGGTTTTAATGAAACTATGGGCTCCCATGGTTTCACAAAACCATGGGCACATGTGTACGAATGAGATCGAAGCTCGTTTTACGATGAACGATCCTAACGGTTCTAGATTTCCTATATATACTCACCTCCTTTCACTTGCAAAACCCACAATGATCTGATTTTGGCTCTCTAAGTTGAAGTTTATGCTTCATACCTGAGAGTAAATCGGATCAAAGCTTCCTGGGACCTTTTGTAAGTATTCTTTCGTTCTTTTATCGCTTTTCGAGTCAGAAAGTCAAACTGCGTTTGACTTTCTGCATTGACCAGTTTATGGTCAATGCGAAGTTCATTTGAACTTCATAACGTGAGCGTAATCACGATGGTTATAGTCCCTAGTGACTATACCTACTGATTACCACGTTATCTAGGTGTAGTGACGAGTCGTAGTTTCGGCCAAAATGCGCATTCTTGCGTGTTTTGTAACCAAACTACTTATAGGTATCAAAACCGTTTGTTTTGATACCAAATCTATTTTCTAAATTCGTTAAACATGTTTTAACATGTTTAACTCGTCACTTTTTAGATTAGTGCTTGTGTAGAGTCGTAAGTCAAGCGGACTAAACACCCGCTTAGACTTTCGAACTCGACCCATTTGGTCGATCTTTAGGATCCGACCAAACATGTTTAGTGACCATGGTTGCATAGGGAATAACCTTCCGAGGTTATACCTTATGGTCACTTAGGTTTAATTAGTTGTATGATAGGTAGTTTATATGCCTTAGGTAAATGACCAAAATACCCTTTTCATGCATAATTGGTAATTAAGCATATGTAACACAAACTTTTGTCACTTAATTGATTATGCAACATATTTAATCATGTTTAGGCATATAATACTTGTCATAGGACTAGTTAGACGTCTCGAACGCGCTTTTGCGCGAACGACACGTTAAAGTAGCGTAAGCTACCTTAATGGGTCACAATGGGTCGAAAGCACTTAGGTTAGGTTTCGATTTAGGATGTCGACTTTGTTAAACCATGTCATATGAGTTCCAATACTCATTTGGTTTACAAAACCTCATCCTATCCGATCTTCCGACTTAGGTCCGATTTAATTATATAGTTATTAGGTTGCCGATTGATTCTGTGCTCCCTCTAGCTTTGCTTGGTTGTTGTTCAAGACCTCTAAGCATTCTCAGGTGAGTACATAGTTCCCCTATTTTACTTTTTTCAATTGTTTTGGGGTGATTCATATGTGCTAAATGTTTTCTAGGTTTTAACGATGGTTTTCAAAACGATTTTCGATATTATAACAATGGTTTCAAAAACGATTATAATGGTTTATACAAAATTTATAACGATTTTGATATAGTAAACAAACTTGTTGGTTGTATTTACATAACGAATAATATCCATTAGTTTTGGCCGAACCGACCAGTATTAGGTTATGGTACCATAGGATCTGACAAATCCCGTTATTAGACTGCACCCATGGTTATGTGTGGGTTAGGTGGGTAACGACTGAATCTGTGATTGTTAATTTACCCTTTGGTGGTTTATTAATGCGAGAAGCGATAGGCGAGATAGTCGAGTCACGAAGGTTTGGATGTTATTAGTGAGACAATCAAAAGTAGTTTTCACGATTTAAAACGAGAATGATTTAAACGACTAAAGCGATTTTTAACGAATTAAATGATTTGGGTAAACGATTGGTTTTCAGTTAGTGTTTAGATAACGGGACGGGTGTAATGTGATGAAAGCATGGTGGATACGCCGCTGGTACTTCCTATATATAAGTGTTTTCATCATATTACATACCGTGGCGTTATTTAGTTCACTTGGGTAAACGATTTTGAAACGAAGTCACACAAACGAGGTTTTCGAAATAATATAAACCATACGAGTTTTATTAACGAGATTTATTAACGAGTTTTATTAACAAGTTTTATTAACGAGTTTTATTAACGAGATTTATTAACAAGTTTTTACGAGATGTTTTACAATTTGATTTTATTAAATAAATGTTTTGGGTTAAGAATCATGGCTATGAGATTTTATAAACTATAACCAACTTGATTTGAGTTGGTTAATTATGTCGCAATACAATACTTTTCAAAACAAGTTTTTTTTTTATTATTAAGTATTGCAACATGTAAACTAGCCATGAATCCGACACTCTCAAAAACCTATGTACTCGCCAGCATTTCTTTGCTGACTTTGTTTTCACATATGTTTCAGGTGTTGATAAATGATGTTGATTGCTAGGATGCATGCTCACATAGGACTGGACGAGGCCTTAGTGACTTAATAACAATGATAGACTATGTTTAAATTGTTTATTTAGATTTCCAGACGATGTAAATATTTAATGTTTAATAAAACGAAACTTCAAATTTCCGTGTGTTTTGAAACAATGATTCTGTTACAACACTCCCCGACGATTCCACCGCGATTTGTTGTTTTACGCGGTCGGGGTGTGACAGAAAAGTTGGTATCAGAGCTCATGGTTATAGGGAATTAGGTTATTAGTAATGCTTTGACCTAGTCTATAACCTTCCTAGGACCCTAACGCCAGTTTACTTGCGTTTAGCCATAAAACAATACCGTCACCTATCCTTAGGCGACAACCACAACAAGAGCACAAATTTTGAATCTGCTTTGAAAACCAATCATCTGTTCTAGGATGATTTATTGTAAGGTTTTGAACCCTTTAAGTTTTCAAAATCTCATCAAGTTTGGGTCTTATAATTTGAACACGTGCAAACCGGAAGGGTGAATGCCTGTACTCTGAGTTTTCTGTCTAAGGCTAGAGTGTTCGTACAAATCCGCAGTATCGGACCAGTCACTCTTACCTGGGAACTCTTGGGGTGAGTGTTCACTTATAGGCGAGCATGTCTTCAGCGATACATTAATATGACCCGTTTACTTGCATTAATCACCGTCTCATTTGTTTGCCTTAGGTAACAAACAAATGATCGCAATTTCTATGCGTTGTCATTCTGTTTTAATTATCCGATAACATTTCATTTGTGTTCTCCTATGTCTTTCATTTCCTCTAGAATGTCTCTTCATCGCAACGACACTCAAATGTCCGAGCAAACTGCCAAATTTGCCCAGCGAATAGGCGAAGTAATCCTGAAGACTGTGGATTTAGGTATCGCCATGTCTCGTCTCAATAATGAAGCCACCTAAGAAGCATCGAAAGAAGCAGAAGCCGAGCCTTCAAAAAAGTCAAAGAAGCGTAAAGCTCCAAAGGGTCCCGTAGCCGTTACACCAAATCAAGCAAAACCTAGCCAGGTGGCAGCACCACCAGCCAAGAAGCCGTACTTAGGAACTGCTCCTCTGTGCAATCAGTGTAACCTCCACCACTATGCCAGTGTCAAATGTCAGAAATGTTTCAACTGTGGACTCATTGGTCATTTGGCACGAGACTGTCATTCAGTCACTGTGCTAAACAAAGCTTTTCAGAACCCCGTTCAATTTCAAGCAGATCCAGCACAGGCTCGTTTTCCTCCTGGTACTTCCTACACCTATGGCGAGACGGGTTATGTCAGGGACAGATACCCAAAGATTTTCAATGCAAATCCGACCCACGGATGAGCATTTGGCCGATTAGAAGAAGCTGCTGCTTTGAATAATCCGAATCTTATGTTTATGTTTCTAGTGTTTTCCTTTGAACTCGGAAACAATCGATTTTGTTTATAAATAAATCTTTATTTGCAATTCTGATGTACAAATATAGTTGCATGTGTGTATGGCATACCCTATGATACCTACACCAAAAGAACCGTATTTGTAGTTCTCTCGTTCATTTGATCGCTCATGAATTCCTCAAAAATTCTAAGTGCTCGCTTCATTCTAAGAAACGAAGTGACAATTTGAGTAATCACTTTAATTCCTTGGTTAGATAACAAAGGAAACCCTTATCTGTCAGAGTTGCTCTTGGTAAACCTCTTGTACTCAATTCTGTTACTTGCGACTGTCAATTTAACTTTGATAATCACTTTTTTTTTCCTATTAACCTCACGCCGATGCAACTTGGGAGTTTCGACATTATCATAGGGATGGATTGGTTAGCTAAACATCATGCTGAGGTGATTTGTTTCGATAAGATAGTTCGCATTCCTCTTTCATCTGGCGATGTTCTGGAAGTTCATGGCAAGAAACCTTCTGGTTGATTGAAGCTCATGTCGTGTACGAAGGCCCAAAGTTATTTACAAAAAGGATATGTTGCTTTTCTGGCACATGTCACCGAGGAGAAAGGCAAGAGCAAGAGTATTCAGGATATTCCAATTGTTCGGGATTATCCAGAGGTGTTTCCTGATGAACTGCCTGGTTTGCCTCCAGTTAGTCAAGTTGAGTTTCATATTGACCTTGTACCCAATGCCAACCCAATTGCGAAAGCACCTTATCGTCTTGCACCGTCTGAGATGCAAGAATTATCGAAACAGCTTCAAGAGTTATCTGATAAAGGATTCATCCGATCAAATTATTCACCTTAGGGGAGCTCCTGTCCTCTTTGTGAAGAAGAAATATGGATCTTTTCGAATGTGTATCGATTATCGTAAGCTTAATAAGCTTACCATCAAGAATCGATATCCCCTACCTCGAATCGATGATCTCTTTGATCAGCTGCAAGGTGCTACCTGTTTTTCCGAGATCGATCTGCGTTCTGGGTATCACCAACTTCGTGTTCTCGAAGGAGATATTCCCAAAACTGCCTTTCGCACAAGATATGGGCATTACGAGTTCACTGTCATGCCTTTTGGTTTGACGAATGCCCCAGCTATCTTCATGGACTTAATGAATAGGGTCTGTAAACCTTATTTAGACAAGTTCATCATTGTGTTCATCGACGATATTCTCATTTATTCAAAGTCTCGAGCCGATCACGAGCAACACCTTCGTTTGACATTGGAACTCCTAAAGAAGGAACAAACTTTTCGCTAAATTCTCCAAGTGAGAATTTTGGCTTAAAGAAGTTCAGTTTTTGGGTCATGTAGTCAACAAGCAGGGTGTTCATGTGGATCCATCCAAATTGCTGCAATTAAGGAGTGGAATACACCAACGACACCTACAGAAATTCGTTCTTTTCTTGGTCTCGCTGGTTATTATCGTCGTTTTATTTCAAACTTCTCGAAGATCGCGGTGCCACACACTGCTTTGACTCAGAAGAATAAGCCTTTGGAGTGGGGATATAAGCAAGAAGAAGCGTTCCAAACGCTGAAACGGAAGGTATGTGATGCTCCTGTTTTGTCCTTGCCCAATGGAAACGATGATTTCGTTGTCTTTTATGAAGCGTCGAATCTAAGCCTTGGTTATGTTCTTATGCAATGAGGTAAAGTCATAGCATATACGTCAAGACAGTTGAAAGTTCACGAAAAGAACTACACAACTCATGATCTTGAGTTAGGTGTTGTGGCATTTGCTCTCAAAATCTGGAGACACTACCTCTATGGAACGAAGTGTGTGGTTTTCACAAGACCACAAAAGTCTCCAGCTCATTCTTAATCAAAAGGAGCTGAACATGAGGCAACGACAATGGGTTGAACTCTTGAACGATTACGATTGCGCGGTTCGCTACCTTCCTGGTAAGGCGAATATCGTAGCCGATGCGCTTAGTCGAAAGGAACGAGTCAAGCTTCATTATGTTCAAACTCTGTCTGATATTCAAATCCTTTGTCATTCAAGCACAACGATCTTGTGTAAACGAAGGCTTATTGAAATATGAGCTACCACTTCAACTCGAGCTTAAACTCGAAATGAAAGGGGCGATGGGTTGCTCAATTTTAAGAATCCTTGTGGATGATTATCGCCCAAATCGGAGCCCTGATTGGATTCCTTGTACACCTTAATATGTACATTACAACTCAATAAGGATAAACCGAATTCCTATTAAGATCTTCCTATCTTCATAGTTAGATTCTTGAAAATATTTAAAGTGCCAAATGAAATCCACGAATTGGATTCCTGGTATTATTTAAATACCCGTGTCCAAAGATAACAAATTAAAGGTCAAGATAAACAATTATGCGATTATGTGATTATGTTCTCCTTTATGTTTTTGTGTGATCCGATTTTCGTTATCCAAATCCTCATAGAATCTTCCATATCTTCATATGAGTGATTCATAGTAGGATATTCAAAAGGTACTACCCTAAATCCTTAATGGGCTTCTACGTGGTAGTTAAGACCCTTGGAATATATAGTACCATTCCATGATTCGAAGGAGACCCCTTGAGTGGTCTAGTTAAAAGATTGATTCAGAATCTGGTTAAGAATGGCATGTGATGATATAGCTGAAAGGACCCTATGGTGGTCCAGTTACACTCATCACAGGTTCGTTCATTTGGTTTTCCCCTACACATTATCAAATGCACTGTGTGGACTATGCAAGGAATTACGTAATTATCGACGCGTACGTAATTATGAAATTCAGTGCACAGGAACCCCAGTAAGGTTTATCATGTGTAAGAACCGATAGTGACAACAATAACGAAACGTGAACAATGTAATGGAGGTAAGGTGGACGCACCAATGGCGCTTCATATACTTGTATATAGGTGTCCCTCTTACATTGCAAGCATGATGTTATTTAAAGTTACTAGAAGTTCAGAACTCTAACCAGTGTTGTTTTACCTTTTCGACTTCGTGTTTCAAGCTCTCACAAGTTTCCTCTAAATAAATTTCGGGACGAAATTTCCTGAAGTAGGGGAGACTGTGACATCTGTGCCTCCACGGCCATCGAACAAATACCAAATCAATGAAATGTTGTGTTTCATACTTGGTATTTGTATAAATATGTGTATCGTTTGCACATATCAACTCTTGTTCGATTTCGGGCTCTAAATCGCTTTCTGGAAGGTTATACGCGCACTAATGCGTAAATATAACCAGTATAATGCAACAAACACTCCAGAACAGTGACATAGGCTTAACATACCTTAAATAACCTTTACATAACTTCGAAATAAGTTTTGGAGGGTTTGGTGTGGCGAAATCAAGTTTATTCACTTACAGGGACTAATTTCGACAAAGTGCGAAAGTATGCTGATTTGTACTGTAACGAACATTCTGGAACATGACCATAAGTTAAACATACCCTAACTATCCTTTACATAGCTTAGAAATAGGCTTTGAGGGGTTAGGTGTGCTAAAATAAACTTTTTGGTCATTAAGGGACTAAAAGCGTCAAAAAGCGCATAAGTTTGCATTTCCGCGCATATCTTACGTTCTGAATACATCCGGACATCCAAAAATTAATGAAATCATTAAAATATTTTATTTTAGTGCTTGGCATGATAAAATTCCATTCGTAGCGTAATTTGGATCGTTTTTCGCATTCGTTCGTACGACCAAACGAACCAACATCCGAGATATTTTTGAGCATGTTTTGAGTTCCCTATACTTTAAATTCATTTTAGAGCCTTGAAATGAGGTTAACAGGGCTTAAACGTGTCAAAAATGAGCCGAAATGCAAGATTCTGAAGTTCAGGGACCAAAATTGTCATTCTGCCATAGTTATCTTAGGAAGGGACCAAAATGAAAAATCTAAATTCCAGGTTGTTCCAGCTGTTCCCCTCATTTGCACATGGTTTTAATGAAACTATGGGCTCCCATGGTTTCACAAAACCATGGCCACATGTGTACGGATGAGATCGAAGCTCGTTTTACGATGAATGATCCTAACGGTTCTAGATTTCCAATATATACCCACCTCCTTTCACTTGCAAAACCCACAATGATCTGATTTTGGCTCTCTAAGTTGAAGTTTATGCTTCATACCTGAGAGTAAATCGGATCAAAGCTTGCTGGGACCTTTTGTAAGTATTCTTTCGTTCTTTTATCGCTTTTCGAGTCTGAAAGTCAAACTGCGTTTGACTTTCTGCATTGACCAGTTTATGGTCAATGCGAAGTTCATTTGAACTTCATAACGTGAGCATAATCACGATGGTTATAGTCCCTAGTGACTATACCTACTGATTACCACGTTATCTAGGTGTAGTGACGAGTCGTAGTTTCGGCCAAAATGCGCATTCTTGCGTGTTTTGTAACCAAACTACTTATAGGTATCAAAACCGTTTGTTTTGATACCAAATCTATTTTCTAAATTTGTTAAACATGTTTTAACATGTTTAACTCATCACTTTTTAGATTAGTGCTTGTGTAGAGTCGTAAGTCATGCGGACTAAACACCCGCTTAGACTTTCGAACTCGACCCGTTTGGTCGATCATTAGGATCCGACCAAACATTTTGAGTGACCATGGTTGCATAGGGAATATCCTTCTGAGGTTATACCTTATGGTCACTTAGGTTTAATTAGTTGTATGATAGGTAGTTTATATGCCTTAGGTAAATGACCAAAATACCCTTTTCATGCATAATTGGTAATTAAGCATATGTAACACAAACTTTTGTCACTTAATTGATTATGCAACATATTTAATCATGTTTAGGCATATAATACTTGTCATAGGACTAGTTAGACGTCTCGAACGCGCTTTTGCGCGAACGACACGTTAAAGTAGCGTAAGCTACCTTAATGGGTCACAATGGGTCGAAAGCACTTAGGTTAGGTTTCGATTTAGGATGTAGACTTTGTTAAACCATGTCATTGAGTTCCAATACTCATTTGGTTTACAAAACCTCATCCTATCCGATCTTCCGACTTAGGTCCGGTTTAATTATATAGTTATTAGGTTGCCGATTGATTCCGTGCTCCCTCTAGCTTTGCTTGGTTGTTGTTCAAGACCTCTAAGCATTCTCAGGTGAGTACATAGTTCCCCTATTTTACTGTTTTCAATTGTTTTGGGGTGATTCAAATGTGTTAAATGTTTTCGAGGTTTTAACGATGGTTTTCAAAACGATTTTCGATATTATAACAATGGTTTCAAAAACGATTAAAATGGTTTATATAAAATTTATAACGATTTTGATATAGTAAACAAACTTGTTGGTTGTATTTACATAACGAATAATATCCATTAGTTTTGGCCGAACCGACCAGTATTAGGTTATGGTACCATAGGATCTGACAAATCCCGTTATCAGACTGCACCCATGGTTATGTGCGGGTTAGGGGGGTAACGACTAAATCTGTGATTGTTAATTTACCCCTTGGTGGTTTATTAAAACGAGAAGCCATAGGCGAGATAGTCGACTCACGAAGGTTTGGATGTTATTAGCGAGACAATCAAAAGTAGTTTTCGCGATTTAAAACGAGAATGATTTAAACGACTAAAGCAATTTTTAACGAATTAAACGATTTGGCTAAACGATTGGTTTTCGGTTAGTGTTTAGATAACGGGACGGGTGTAATGTGATGAAAGCATGGTGGATACGCCGCTGGTACTTCCTATATATAAGTGTTTTCATCATATTACATACTGTCACGGCCCCAGCCCCGGTTTGACCCGGTCCGGAGCCGCGGGACAGGAACCCGTGGTATCTATGATGCGTCAGCGGAAGATTTTAACAGGATCTTTTTAAAACTCGAAAATGCCCGATTATTTTATTTCATAATTCGGGATAAACCCCGTAATTTACAATAGAGGAATTTAATTAGGAAATTCCCTGATTTTAT
Organism: Helianthus tuberosus; assembly: GCA_030545235.1. Classification (NCBI taxonomy): domain Eukaryota; kingdom Viridiplantae; phylum Streptophyta; class Magnoliopsida; order Asterales; family Asteraceae; genus Helianthus; species Helianthus tuberosus. The sequence continues at coordinate 107,138,433 of CM060417.1, forward strand.
TAAAACATGTTTATTCATTTTTAACTGAGCCACCTCTTCAAGCTTGTTAGTGCTCCGTAGCACGTTTTCCTTGATTTACATCAGGTCGCCTGAAACATGTTTTAAAAATATTTTATCAGCGGGGAAAATGCTAGCGAGTCATTCAAGTATGTAAAATGACACATTAGTTATCAATTATAGCAAAAGAGCGATTACAATGGCTTCTATCTTATTTTTATCTGGCGTCGTGTCACCTGGTGACGATGGTCATACCACTATTGGGTCTTTCCCCAAGTAGTGACGTTTATCACTGTTAGGATTTATTAGCCTAACCCGTGAGAAATTAGTAATGTGCACAATACCCCACTAGCCAGTGATTAAGATAACCACGACTTACACCCGGTAATTATAACATTTGAAAATGGAGTATTGTAAAATATTTTTGATAAAAGGAGAATGACTCACATTGCAGATTTAGTGGGCAGAGTTTAGCCTACTGATTAGCCTTGTCACCTAATTTAATAACATGCACACAAACTAGGTCAGTAACTAATACAGCATTTACGATAACTCACGAGATTAAACCCTCACAACGAATGACAAAGCGCGATACTTAAACATCCATCGAATTTACGACGAATGACAAAGCATAACCCTAGTGTGGGCAGCACTTAAACATCCATTGGATAGTTTCAATCGATCGGACATTGAATCGTAGTAGCGATCGAGTTATTACCCTGTTATTGCGGCAGCGTTTCATGATTGTGTGTGTTTTGTAGTAAACAGATGATAACTCAATGTACGAAATGACTTTTTACGTCGAACCAACGCAGAAATCTAAGTGCCACAGTCTACTATTTATACTGAAAAACCGGCCCCCTCGCGTGGCGCGAGGGGCCGTCGCGTGGCGCGAGGGGTACCACCCTATCATAGGGTAGCCCCGTGTGTCCCTAGCTCAGGTGAGTCGACAGTTTGATCAAATTCGTTTTACACGTAAAACTGTCTTGATAATACCGAATAGGAAATGACCCCCCCCCCCTGAGTTTTAGGGGCCCTGATCCTGTTTCCGATTATTCTGAAAATTTTAGGGTTTATGCAGGATCACTTGGGGGTCTCAATTAGGGTTTCCTATTGGACAAAATAAGTTAAGAATTATTACTTTTAAATGAGAGTTGTTACATCCTCCCCACCTTATTAAAATCTCGTCCTCGAGATTTACTGGAATAAGTGAGGATATTTTCGCTTCATTTCCGATTCCAACTCCCAAGTGTACTCGGGTCCTCTTCTTGAATCCCACTTGACTTTGACAAGTACTAACCGTTTGCGTTTGAGAAACTTAACTTTTCTGTCTTCTACCTGAAGAGGTTTCTCAACAAATTTTAACTTTTCATTTAACTCTATATCTTGAAGAGGTACAACTAAAGATTCGTCAGATAGACATTTCTTGAGGTTGGATACATGAAATACGTCATGTACCCCAGTCAACTCTTCTGGTAGTTGTAAGCGATAGGCAACTGGTCCTATACGTTGGATTACTGGGAATGGTCCTACGTACCTTGGACTCCGCTTTCCTTTCTTACCGAACCGAACTACTCCTTTCCAAGGAGATACTTTTAAGAGAAACTTGTCTCCGATTTGGAATTCTAACGGCTTGCGTCGATTATCTGCATAACTTTTCTGGCGATCTCGATCAGTCCTTAGTCTTTCCTTGATTTGAGTAATCTTGTCGGTAGTTTCTTGTACTATTTCAGGACCTGATAATTGATTTTCTCCTATTTCTGCCCAACAGACTAGAGTTCTACACTTACGTCCGTATAGTACTTCGAATGGGGCAGCTTCGATGCTTGAATGATAACTATTGTTATAGGAGAATTCAATTAAGGGTAAATGATTATCCCAGTTTCCACCAAAATCTATCACACATGCCCTAAGCATGTCTTCCAGTGTTTGGATTGTCCTTTCACTTTGTCCGTCAGTTTGAGGATGATATGCAGTACTTAGATTTAGTCGGGTTCCCATTGCTTCTTGGAAACTTTTCCAAAAATGGGAAGTAAAACGACTATCCCTGTCCGATACAATGGAGAGTGGGACTCCATGTAAGGATACTACTTCATCTACATACAACTTTGCCAACCTTTCCATGCTAAAGGTTTCTTTCATGGGTAGAAAATGAGCTGATTTGGTTAATCGATCCACAATTACCCAAATCGTATCATTACCTTTTCTGGTTTTGGGCAACTTAGTAACAAAATCCATTGTTATGAGTTCCCATTTCCAAACAGGCATTTCTAATTGTTGGAGTAGACCTGAAGGTTTCTGGTGTTCTGCCTTAACTTGTGAACAAGTAAGACATTTAGAAACATACCTAGCTATGTCCTTTTTCATTCCTATCCACCAGAAATTATTTCTTAAATCTTGGTACATCTTATTGTTTCCAGGATGCATGGTATACCTAGATTTATGAGCTTCCTCTAAGATCTTATTCCTTAATTCTCCCTGTTTTGGTACCCAAATTCGTTTCTTATGGAATCTCCAAATTCCATCACTTCCTTGCTCTAATTTATTTATTCGTCCTTTCATTCCTTTAGCAACATCCTGGATTGCTGTTTCCTGAACATCCTTTAATTGTTCCGTTAAATCTAACTGTAGATTTAATCTAAGAGCACGAACTCGCTTTTGCTTTTCATGATACTTACGACTTAAAGCATCTGCAACTACGTTTGCTTTTCCTTCGTGATACTGAATATCACAGTCATAGTCACTTAGGATTTCCATCCATCTCCTTTGCCTCATATTCAATTCTTTTTGCCCAAATATGTATCTTAAACTCTTATGATCTGTATAGACAGTAAATTTACTTCCATACAGATAATGTCTCCAAATCTTAAGGGCAAAAATTATGGCTCCTAACTCTAAGTCATGAGTTGTGTAGTTTTCTTCGTGCTTTTTCAATTGCCTTGATGTATACGCAATTACCTTCTTGCGTTGCATAAGCACACATCCTAACCCTAGCTTTGAAGCATCACAATATACTTCAAAATCTTCTGTTCCTTCAGGTAAAGCTAGAATTGGAGCATTGGTTAATTTCTGTTTTAAGATCTTAAAAGCTTTTTCTTGTTTAGGTCTCCATTCAAACTTAACTGCTTTAAAGGTTAGCTTAGTTAATGGTATAGCTATTTTGGAAAAATCCTTAATAAACCGTCTATAATATCCAGCTAAACCTATAAAACTTCTAATTTCCATTGCTGACTGCGGAACCTTCCATTTGGTGATCGCTTCTATCTTAGCAGGATCTACGTGAATACCTTCGTGATTCACCATGTGTCCTAAAAATTGCACTTCCTGTAGCCAAAATTCACACTTCGAGAATTTGGCGTAAAGCTTCTCTTTTCTTAAGAGAGTTAAGAGTGCATGTAGGTGCTGACAGTGTTCATCCTGACTTTTGGAATAAATAAGTATATCGTCGATGAAGACAATTACAAATTGATCGAAGTACGGTTTACAGATTCTATTCATCATGTCCATAAATGCTGCAGGATCATTTGTTAACCCAAAGGGCATGACTGTAAACTCATAATGACCATACCTAGTCCTGAAAGCAGTTTTAGGTATGTCTTCTTCTTGTACCTTCAATTGATGATATCCGGAGCGTAAATCTATCTTAGAAAAATATCTAGCTCCCTGAAGTTGATCGAAAAGATCATCAATCCTAGGTAATGGGTATCGATTCTTAATTGTAACCTTATTTAATTCTCTATAATCGATACACATTCGCATCGAACCATCTTTCTTCTTTACAAACAACACTGGCGCTCCCCACAAGGATGAGCTAGGTTGTATAAATCCTTTGCTCAGTAATTCATCTAATTGCTTTTTCAATTCTAACATTTCGGTGGGTGCTAACCGATAGGGTGCTTTGGCTATTGGTGTAGTTCCAGGAATTAGATGAATTCTAAATTCTACCTCACTATCTGGTGGTAATCCAGGTAGTTCTTCTGGGAATACCTCTGGGTATTCTGAAACTACTGGAATTTCCTTGAGTTCCTTACCCTTAGTGTTAATGATTACTGAAATCATATACACTATTTCTTGTTTTCTTGAGTAACTGGCCAATTTCATTATTGAAATGAATTTTAGTGGCTTCTATGGCTTATCTCCTATAATCACCACTAATTCTCCTGTGGGTGTATGTATTTCTATGGAATTCTTATCACAAAGAATTCGAGCATGGTTGGCTATTAACCAATCCATTCCTAACACCACATCGAATCCGGCTAAATTCATAGGTAACAGGTTGGCAGAGAATTTATGACCTAAAAGTTCTATCTTTCCTTCTCGCACAACCTTATCTATTTTGACAGAATTCCCATCTGCCGTTTCGACTGTAAAAATCTGCCTAAGTTTGGTTAAGGGTAAATTAAGTGCTTGGCAGAATGAAGTATTTATAAAACTTTGGTTTGCACCAGAGTCAAATAATACTTTTGCATAAACGTCGTGAACTAGGAACGTACCAGCTATCACATCTGGGATTAGCTCTGCTTCCTGAGTGGTCAGTTGGAAGGCTCTTACGTTCTTCTTGGTAGTTCCTTCTGCAGGTTTGGATTTGTTATCAGCTGGTTTAACAAATTTTGGGCAGTCTGGCCTAATATGTCCAGCTTCTCCACAGTTGTAGCAGACTGTGGATTTCTTCTTCCTGCAGTCTTCTTCTTGGTGCCCCGGGATTTTGCAGAAATTGCAATACCCTTTGCATCTTCCAAAATGCTTCCTTTTGCAGGAATTACAAAATGGAACAGTGGAAGATTGCCCAGTTCCCCTTCTCATGAAATTATTACGGTTACCCATATGGAATCCATGGGTAATCTTTTGGGCCACTTCCTTCTTTCTATTTTCTTCTTGCGTCCGTACCAGTTCATCAGTCAACGTATTGGCTAAATCCACCGCGTCATCAATCGTGCGGGGTTTCGCGGCCTTGACGATATTACGAATCTTGCCAATCAATCCCCAAATGTAGCGGGAAATAAGTACCGGTTCCGGCGAAGCCAGGGTTGGTACTACTCTAGCATACTCGAAGAATGTCGAAGTATACCCTCTACATTCAACACATATCATCCGATGATTCAGAAACTTATTCGTCATTTGTTCCTTTTCGTACTCGGGACAAAATTTTCTTTCTACAAGACTTTTTAAATTCTTCCCAATTCATAGCATATGCCACACTCCTTCCTTTAGCTTGTAGAACCGTATTCCACCATTCTAGCGCCCCTTCTTTAAAAAGATGCGATGCGTACATAACCTTATCGTCCTCTGCACATTTACTTATCATAATTACTGCCTCAGTTTTCTCTAACCAACGTAGTGCTGCAGTTGCCCCTTCGTTACCTGCAAACTCAGCCGGTTTACAGGCAAGAAACTCCTTGTAAGTGCAACCAGGTGTTACAGCTTTCATTTTATTAAGGAGTGGAGCTGGCATTCCATCGTGGTTGTTATTAGTATGGTTGCCGCCTCCGTTTACACTATTACTGAAATTATCGTCGTTTGTTCGTTTACTAGGAATAATTTGTTGAGGTGCAATTGGATTTTGAGCAGCAGCAAGGATGGCTGGAATAGCATTGGCTATTCCCTGAGCAACGATATTCTCGATATCTTGCCTATTCAGAAATTGATCGTCGTTGATATGCTCAGATTGATTCACTTCATTAACAGGTTCATTACCAGCGTTTGCCATCTGGTAATTAATTTATATAAGTGATTAGCATAAATTAATTAATGCTAAATATAACAAAATAATTGCACATAATCATGTCAACACGTATAGTCAAAATTGTTGATTCTCAACTTCCATTTTTATATATTATATAATGCATCCGTACACACTGTTATCTTACAAAAGTTTTATTTTAGTTATTTTACAGACTTATATTTTTATTATTATTTTTATTATACAAACACAGTTTCACAACCACATTCCCTAGTCCACTAGCCTTTTAGAAACGATGTTCCCTTTCATCGTACTTCCAGGAGATTTGTTCCCCTATCTCCCGAATCTTATTCCCTACATCCATCAGTTCTTCGCCAAAATGGCGAAGTTCAGCTAAGTTTTCATTACTCATTGGTGGGTTTGGTGCAGGTTCTGGGTCAAACTGAGGGAAAAAGGTATAAGGATTATTTAGGAGGTTTTGGAACTGCCAGTCGTTGGTCCACCATTCGTCCATTTCTCCTAGAGGTTGGGTGTGGATCAAAGGTTCTGGGATGGATGGTTCCATGTTTATTGGAAGTTGGGTTTCAGCAGGATAAGGAAAAAGGTTTGTATTGATAGGCCTCAGGATATCACAGCTTGCCAGGATGTGATCCAGTTCCTCCTGCAATGGTAATTCCTCAGCTTGCCTAGAACTTTCCCCAATTTCCATCCCTACTTGCCTAGAATTTTCCTCAATCTCAATCCCTTTCCCTTTATCCATGGGATTCTCTATCTTGGGAATTCTCCTAGTTGCTGGTTTCCTTCTGCGTACACGCCTCCAGCCCACAAATCTTCTTCTTTTCTTAGCTTTTGATTTCTCCGGAGGTGGAGCTTGAAATTCAATAGGTTCTTCCACATCGGCCAAGTAACCAGTAAAATCTCTGGAAACTTCTATTTTCACAGGATAGAGATTAAGATTCTCTAGAGCTTCAGATAATTCATTCACGCTGTTTAGCATTTATGAAAAACACACAAAATTCTAGGTTAAAATTTGGTAAATCACAGAATCAAAAATTTAATATTAATTACAACTATCTAATAAACCATTTTATTGAAACAAAATATTTATTTTTAGTACAACTAAACTTTGAAATATACTAGCGATTACTTATTATTTTAAAGTTTCTGGCTTATAGATAATATGGGTGCTAATATTGAGTCGGGGTGTTGGTAGTCTAAAGGTTAACATTTTCTGCTACAGTTGCTAACATATAAAGATTTGCCCATTTTTTATCTAATTTATCTTCCCATGGTGGGTTGTTGTCTATTTCCTGGGTTTCCTGTGACTTCTTCATTTTCTCTTGACTTTTTCTAATAATCCAGCTTCTTTTATTAGGCGAAAGTGGTTCCTCATAATGTGCCATACGAACAAATATTCCTTCCCCAGTATCTGCTGAGTATCTGGAGGAATTTGATTGGGATGTAGTTCCCTTATATTTCGGTGAACTATCTAATTTATGATAGATGTCCGGAATTCTTTGCTTACCCATACTGTAAATTAACAAATAATCAAAATAAAATCACATAATCACAGAATGGCAATTTGGAAAATTAAGTATTTTTAAATACTTAATTGGCTTAAATCAGTGGCTCTTTCAATATGGCTCTGATACCACCTTTTCCTGTCACGGCCCCAGCCCCGGTTTGACCCGGTCCGGAGCCGCGGGACAGGAACCCGTGGTATCTATGATGCGTCAGCGGAAGATTTTAACAGGATCTTTTAAAAACTCGAAAATGCCCGATTATTTTATTTCATAATTCGGGATAAACCCCGTAATTTACAATAGAGGAATTTAACTAGGAAATTCCCTGATTTTATTAAAACATGTTTATTCATTTTTAACTGAGCCACCTCTTCAAGCTTGTTAGTGCTCTGTAGCACGTTTTCCTTGATTTACAGCAGGTCGCCTGAAACATGTTTTAAAAATATTTTATCAGCGGGGAAAATGCTGGCGAGTCATTCAAGTATGTAAAATGACACATTAGTTATCAATTACAGCATAAGAGCGATTACAATGGCTTCTATCTTATTTTTATCTGGCGCCGTGTCACCTGGTGGCGATGGTCATACCACTATTGGGTCTTTCCCCAAGTAGTGACGTTTATCACTGTTAGGATTTATTAGCCTAACCCGTGAGAAATTAGTAATGTGCACAATACCCCACTAGCCAGTGATTAAGATAACCACGACTTACTCCCGGTAATTATAACATTTGAAAATGGAGTATTGTAAAATATTTTTGATAAAAAGAGAATGACTCACATTGCAGATTTGATGGGCAGAGTTTAGCCTACTGATTAGCCTTGTCACCTAATTTAATAACATGCACACAAACTAGGTCAGTAACTAATACAACATTTACGATAACTCACGAGATTAAACCCTCACAACGAATGACAAAGCGCGATACTTAAACATCCATCGAATTTACGACGAATGACAAAGCATAACCCTAGTGTGGGCAGCACTTAAACATCCATTGGATAGTTTCAATCGATCGGACATTGAATCGTAGTAGCGATCGAGTTATTACCCTGTTATTGCGGCAGCGTTTCGTGATTGTGTGTGTTTTGTAGTAAACAGATGATAACTCAGTGTACGAAATGACTTTTTACGTCAAACCAACGCAGAAATCTAAGTGCCACAGTCTACTATTTATACTGAAAAACCGGCCCCCTCGCGTGGTGCGAGGGGCCGTCGCGTGGCGTGAGGGGTACCACCCTATCATAGGGTAGCCCCGTGTGTCCCTAGCTCAGGTGAGTCGACGGTTTGATCAAATTCGTTTTACACGTAAAACTATCTTGATAATACCGAATAGGAAATGCCCCCCTGAGTTTTAGGGGCCCTGATCCTGTTTCCGATTATTCTGAAAATTTTAGGGTTTACGCAGGATCACTTGGGGGGTCTCAATTAGGTTTTCATATTGGACAAAATAAGTTAAGAATTATTACTTTTAAATGAGAGTTGTTACACATACCGTGGCGTTATTTAGTTCACTTGGGTAAACGATTTTGAAACGATGTCTCACAAACGAGGTTTTCGAAATAATATAAACCATACGAGTTTTATTAACGAGATTTATTAACAAGTTTTATTAACAAGTTTTATTAACGAGTTTTATTAACGAGATTTATTAACAAGTTTTTACGAGATGTTTTACAATTTGATTTTATTAAATAAATGTTTTGGGTTAAGAATCATGGCTACGAGATTTTATAAACTATAACCAACTTGATTTGAGTTGGTTAATTATGTCGCAATACAATACTTTTCAAAACAAGTTTTTTTTTTATTATTAAGTATTGCAACATGTAAACTAGCCATGAATCCGACACTCTCAAAAACCTATGTACTCGCCAGCATTTCTTTGCTGACTTTGTTTTCACATATGTTTCAGGTGTTGTTAAATGATGTTGATTGCTAGGATGCATGCTCACATAGGACTGGACGAGGCCTTAGTGACTTAATAACAATGATAGACTATGTTTAAATTGTTTATTTAGATTTCCAGACAATGTAAATATTTAATGTTTAATAAAACGAAACTTCAAATTTCCGTGTGTTTTTAAACAATGATTCTGTTACAACACTCCCCGACTATTCCGCCGCGATTTGTTGTTTTACGTGGTCGGGGTGTGACAATTATGGGTTATAAATCTACGTCTAAGACCCACGTAATTAATGTATGATTATGTAAGAGGTATGTGAGAGCTTGTATGTGTATATATGGGTATGTACATCTGTAGATGTGTATATATATGTATGTATGAAGGTATGTCTGAGTGTATGTATGTACGTGAAGATATGGGGAGGTATGTATGTATGTGGATGTCTACGTATGTAAGCATAAAGGTATGTATGAGTATATAAGGGTTAGGTAAGATCTTGAATGTGTAAATATGGGTATGTACGTATGTAGATGTGTATTTATGTATATATAAAGGTACGTATGTGAGTATGCATGTATGTAGAGACGTAGGGACGTATGTACGTATGTAGATGCGTGTTTACGTATATATGAAGATACGTATGTATGTATGCGTGTACGTAGAGATGTATGAATGCATGTAAGTATGTAGATGTGTATGTATGAATGTAAGTGTGTATGTATGCATGATTTCGATACGTTGAGGATTAACGTTATTAATAGTGTGCTTGGAGAATGAACATTAATGCAGGTACTTTATTGAAGACTCACAAGGGAATGGATATGTGGATGTAATGCTTAAAGATAGATATATAATTGAATGGGAAGTGTACATATATGAATCTTGTATATATATAATGTATGCTAATGTTATGAATGAATGCGGTGAGTGCTGGTTGTACAAATCACAGACGATTATCACGATGAATAGAGATCGAAGATCGGGTCACAAGATAGATTGTATGGGAATAATTGATTATGTACCTTAGCAAACAGAAGTTATGCTTATGTTTCGTAAAAGAGTTATTTTAAAAAGGACTTTCAAGTAAGCTAAGACGTTTGTAATGAAAGAAATGGCACAAATTTCCGCTGCGACTTTTGTCAAATACATTTTAGGGTCTTACAAGTTGGTATCAGAGCCCTGGTTTGAGGGAAATCAAGTACGATAAGGTAAGTACTTGAACTCAGACCTATGTGCTCCTATGATAAGAAACCTGTACAATCTAAGACTTGGTCAAGATCCCAAAGGTAAAAGCGAATGTAAGTAAGCACTTAAGTATGCATATGAAGAAGCTAACGGTACGTTATGTGCAAGGTAAGCATAAGTGTTTGAAGAGGATGCCCGTGATTGCAGTTTAGGATGAGTACAAAGGCAGACAAAGATGCAAATAGACAAATGGACCCAGGTATACAATGTTAATATGTATGGGTACCAGTGTTAAAAGAAAAAGTAAGAAATCTCCTTGAGAGGGTAAATACTAAACGAAAAATAACGATGTTGCCTCGGTAAAGTTTTAAGGATGTTGCACGAGACTGAAAACTTTTTTTTCGGACATAAGGTGATGATTACATGAAGGCACGAAACTAGTATGTGGATTACGCACCTGGCTAGTACGCAAGAAGCATATGACGTTCGTGAGGCCGTGGTAATTATCGCAGGTATGTCCGGGAGAATTGGGTAGCAGGTGAGGCGTGCGGGTAAAATGAGTAGTAAGACTCTCAGGAAATTGAGAGTATTATACAAGAATGAAAAAAAAAAGAAATGATAAGGATGAATGATGTTGTATCCGTAAGTAAGTACGGATCTGTCACACACCCAAAATACCACATGCGAAAACCCCCGCGAGGCGTGTGACGTACCGGGATCTAGCCACCAATCACATTGAACTCATAGGTATATTTAAATAAAACTTTCATTCATTAACATTAGTGTTACAACGTTACAAATAATTCACAGTATACAGCGGAAGCATAATTCATTCGTTAGGTGTTTATAAACCACAAGTAAAAATCATTAGTCTCGTGTTGCGATTCCATGTATCTCAACCCACGACCACTCCAGCCACCCAGACAGCAAGTTCCAAACAATATACACCTAAAAGCCTGCAAGGCATGTAACAACGAATCAACAATAAAGTTGAGCGAGTTCACAGTTGGTTGTCCATTTTAAAGTTGTTCCAAAAACCATATGTTCTTTTGAAAACCATGTGTTAACCAATTCCTTGTTTCCCAAACCATAACCAGTAGGGGCTACCCCATGTGAACCACTAGAACGTTACCATATCGACAACTGACTGAGAAAGTTGTGCCCTACGTCAATGTCTATCATCATTGACTAAGTGCCCAGATCCATTAGTACACGCCCGTCCTCCCGGCACGGTGTGAGGCTTGTCAACCCTAATAGCGCTATTAACTAATGACCCGCTCGCCATTGGCCCGGCGATTAAGTCGATATAAAAATGAGGGACTTAATGATAGAGTTTTGTCTAGTAAGTTATATGTTGTCGTCGTTCCCAACTGAGGACGGAGGTACGTAATCTACCCAGGGAGAATACGTTGATTAAATGTTGTCATCCTTCTCAACGAGGATGGAGGTACATATTCTGTTAAAGGTGAATATGTAGGTTTCGTTTTAGTTTCTTAACCCATTCCCAAACCACCGGGAATCCCATGCCTTATAGAAAAGTGTGAACTCACCTTGGTTTGCTCGGTATGACTAGTTACTTTGTTTACGTTTACAGATGGTCAACCAAATCCTAGCATAGTTACCAATGGTAATCAGATTATATGCACATAATTCATGTATTCCACATTCACATTACACAAACAGCGGACACATAACCAGCAGTTAAATATCATGCACGTTGTAATACATGTTCATGTTCTCAATAATGGTTACCAATATCAATCAGTTTCACAAGTTACAATCCTTAAGTACACATTGCACACGTAGCAATAAATATAGCACGTATTATCACACAACACATTGATCCATAATATTTATCGTATAGTCACATAGTAGGTGTATGGAATTCAGGTACAAGTAAATTAGGTAACAATACACGTACACTAGCATGTTGCTCCCAAACATGTATCATGACAGTCAACGCATAAACGCGTATTCAAGACCCAGCAGTGTACTCGTTCAAGTGTGCGCTCCCACCTAGAGTCCGTTAAGAATGTGTGAGTCCAATGCTAGTGTGCGAGTTTACATAAGTGTGGCCCACAACAGGAGTGTGCAACCCACTCTTGTCTGAACTACCGAAAGGAGTGTGCGGCCCACTATGGGCCTGTGGTCCAGTAACGATGTGCGGCCCAAAACATATCATCCATCACTAAAACAATAAGATAACATGCAACCAGTTATGTTTTCACTATAAATTATGGCAATCGGTTTCCCAATTTACTTTGCTCAATCCATTCAAAGAGTTTCCACCTATCATCAATTCTATCAAATCAGGCATTCCATTAATTTATTTCTCACGATTCCTATGAACCCTACTTAACATTCACTTGTTACCCAATAGTTAACATGAGATTAATTACATCACATAATATTTATCACCTAATCATTAACCATCACATAGCTTGTGATCATGCAACCAACCATACGCATTCCACTGAATCGAATAGTAACTTATCTCAGAATCATTCAACATAGATTAACTAGTTTATTCAAGAATCTGGTTTTCGTGTATACATCTAGATCCCTTATCATCATACTTATCTAGTAATCAAGTTCACATAAACAATTACAATCTAGCACGTAGTTCACGAAACATAAAACACAATCATGATCAAAACAAGTGGCCGATACATTTATTACTCTTCTCATGCAATTGTGAATTAGTGGATCTTGACAATTCATAATAAACCAATCTAATTGGACCTTCACTTTAGTCACATGCAAACTGACAACCTATATCTCTATTGGATTATCATGCAAAGTTACCAAGACACAGAGTACATGCAGGTCAAGATCATCATAATATTCTATCATCACTCAAACATAAACAGATCACCATTTTTCCATCATCATTCATGATCTTGTAACCCTAGTTTGTTAGTTAATTACCATAATAAAATTCTTATCATACACTCCAATTTGATTTAACCCAACATGTTGCCTCTCGAAACCACAGATCATGATACTAGCATGCATTAATAACAAAAATCAAGAATCATAACATGATATCGTGCAACGCACATGGCAGCAAAACTCACAATTCAACACATTTGAAATCTAAACCAATCACAAGTAAGCTTACTAACCGAGATGTGGAGATTCAAAGCTAAGGGATTGATCAAAAAGATGAGGATGTCCCGGGTGTGTGTGCAGCCGCCGAATTCGAAGGAGGAGCAAGAGAGAGATTAGGGTTTGGTGTTGAATTTTATGTTTAATCACTAGGAGGGTCTACACACAAGGCATGTGTATGTATGCGGTGTAAAAGAGGGTCGGGACCCTATTTGGGTTACATGTGGGCCGAGAACGGATTGGGCAAAGGTGTGTGGCCCAAGGGTTTTTACACTACGAGGTTTACACATACGTATACGATTTGCATAACGTATCACATAAACTTGCAACCACTCATTTATAATCACACATAGTCATTATAACGTACCCGCCAGTTACATCTAACATAATACATAAAAGGAAACATAACGAAGAAAGGCTCTCGAAATCACGGGTTGTCACATCATCCCCAACTTGAAAGAAATTTCATCCCGAAATTTGATAAGTAGTCTCAGAGGAGTGAAGTGGTATCAAGATAGGTAAGTCAGGATGACTGTGGGTTTTCCTCAGGTGCCACATCATCCCCAACTTGAAAGAGAATTTCGTCCCGAAATTCACCAATGATATCAGAAGTTGTTACAACCGTTTGAACATCTGAAGATACTAGAGCTTACTCTGATCATCGTGTTCCCACGTGAACTCCGGTCCACGTCTTGAGTTCCAACGAACTCTCACGATTGAAATTCGACTACGCTAATGAACCTTGACTTCCTTGTCCATGTTTCCGACATATTCCTTGACAACTGAAACTTGTCTAGTAACGGTATCACAAGTGTTTTATCGGACACACATTGCCTCAGCTTCGAGACATAAATGGCCTTGTGTACGTCACCCAATTAGTCGGGTAACCCTAGTTTGTAGGCGACGTGACCTATTCTTTCCAGAATTCTGGATAACTCAACATAACTTAAATCAAGCTTGCCATGCTTCTCAAGCGTACCACACCCTCCCAGGGTGTGACTTTCAACATGATACGTTCGCCGTTATCGAACTCCCAGTGTTTCCTAAGCTTACCAACTTTCCTGACGGTCACTCGTCGCCGCCAAACGATTTCCGATCCAAGCAATCTTCCCAAGAGTTTCGAGTACAAGTCCTGGACCTGTGATTAGGTTGTCATCCGCCTTAGTCCAACAAGGAGATTGGCATTATCGTCCATGCAATGCCTCAAAGAAAGCTGTCTAAATACTAGAATGGTAATCGCTGCAGTAGAACTTAACCATAGTAAGTGTCCTTTCAAATTCTCACTAAAGCCAATCCACACACATGCTCGCAGCATGTCTTCGAGTGTCACGACGGTTCGTTTATTCTGACCATTTGTCCAATGGCGATAAGCAATGCTCATGTCTAGACGTGAGCTAAGGGTGTTGCGTATTGCCTGTCATAAATCAGATATAGATCAAAATCAGAGGTTTCAGGAGTTGGCACCTCATGCCTAAAACTGCCTCTCTCAGAGGAATGTTCACAAGCTGTGAAGACTCGTTAGTTTCCTTGATTGCAGGAGGGTGTGCCGGTTACGTGAGACAGTCAACGATCACCCAAGTGATAGTGTTTCCGTTTCAAGTTGTAAGTAGACTAGCGACGAAATCCATAACAGTCTGCTCTCATCTTCCATATGGGTGTTGCTGGTTGCTGATACTCCACCTTGACTTTACCATAAGTCAAACGTCATACACATACATTGCTAGGTGGGTCTTCATGCCCGATCATCAGCACAAAATTCATAGATCCTACTATCTCTCATCAAAATCCAGACGACTAGAATATCGAAGCCGGTGTGCTTTGCTCAATACAAGTTTCCTAAAGTTGCCGCATAATGCGATCCACTCTCGTTCCTGGGGGTAGCGAATATCATCCGCCCTGCCAGAGGTTGCTTCCTGTAACAACTCTCATCAAAAGTCATATTTATTATTTTAATTGTCCAATAGGAAACCCTAATTGAGACACCCAAGTGATTCTGCACAAACCCTAAAATTTTCAGAACAATCGGAATCAGGATCAGGGCCCCTAAAACTCAGGGGGGGTAAACCCTAGTTACGATTATCTAAATAAAACGCTGTCAAATTCGAATTTTACGAAGTTGTCAACTCAGCTAGGCTAGTCCCAGACGTGGCTACCCTATAGTGATTAGGTGTCCCTTACGGACCGTAAGGGATGATGCTTACGGTCCGTAAGCATGGTCAATTTTTGGGTATAAATAGCAGGCATTGGCAATCGAAGTTTGGCACTTGAACGACGTAAATTCTCATTACGTAGACTGAGATATCGTAGAATTACAATCAAAACACACACGGATCACTAATTGCTGCCGCAAAATAGGGTAATAACTCGATCGCTGCTACGATTCAATGTCCGATTGATCAAAATATCCAATGGATGTTTAAGTGCTGCCCACATTAGGGTTATGCTTTGTCATTCGTCGGTAATTCGATGGATGTTTAAGTATCGCACTTTGTCATTCGTTGTGAGGGTTTGATCTCGTGAGTTATCGTAAATGCTGTATTGATTACTAACCCAGTTTTGTGTGCATTATTATTAATTTAGGTTAAAAGGCTAATCAGTAGGCTAGGCTCTGCTCAAATTAAATCTGCAATGTGAGTCATTCTCTTTTTATCAAATTACTTTCAAAAAGCATGTTTATTTTCAAAGTTATAATTACAGGGATTAAGTCTTTGTAATCACCAAATTACAGCCGGTATGTGGGGTTTTGTATACATAACTTGATAATCGTCACCATTAGGGCAGCCAATGGGGGATATGACCATAGTCACAGATCCGGTCTAGTGACAAATACCGTGGGTAGTTGGTTTGATATTAGAAACATTGTAATCGCTCTTAATATTGTAAATTATAACAAACGAGTCGTTTTAGTAAATAGAATGATTCACTCAGTATTTCCCGCTGACAAAACCTTTTTCAAACATGTTTCAGGTGATCTGTTGTGATCCAGGAAAAGTGCCGCGAAGCACTACAAGCTTAAGGAAGTGGCTCAATATAAAATAAAGAAACATGTTTTGTAAAATAAAAGATTTCTTCGTGAAATCTCAAGATTGTAAATTACCGGGTTTTATCCCGAGTTATGAAATAAAATAATCGGGAAATTGCAGTTTTTAAAAGATCCTGAAGAAAACTTCCGCTGTTAAATAAATACCACGGGATTTCTGTCCCGCGGCTCCTGAAACGGGTCAAACCGGGTCGGGGGCCGTGATAGAAAAAGGTGGTATCAGAGCCACTGATTTAAGCCAATTAAGTATTTAGCAAATACTTAATTTTTATTAATTGCTATTTTGTGATTATATGTTTTATTATCTGACTAATTGTGTACAGTATGGGCAGATCTTTATATGCTAGCCACTGTAGCAGTAAATACAAATCTTTAAATAATCTGACTCAAAGTTTTAGCACCCGGATTACCTACAGTCTAGAAATCTTACCCAGTAAATAAATAAATAAACCTTAGTGTGTTTTAATTTTCAGTTATTTTGGTAGTTACCCAGTATGAAACAATAATTAAAAGTTTTTCTATAAAATTTTGTTATGATTTTTAACTTAGTAATTGTGGGTATTTTGTATAACAGCATGAGTGACTTGTCTGACGCCCTTCAGAATTTAAATCTCTATCCAGTAAGAATAGAGGTTTCCAGAGATTTCAATAGGTATATACCAGACATAGAAGAACCTATAGAATTCAACGCTTCACCTCTCGAGAAACCCAAGCCTAAGAAAATGGAAATTTGGGGAAAGCTCTAGACAAATTGAGGGGTTACCATCTCAGGAAGAACTAGATTTTATATTGGCAAGCTATAATACTATTAAGCCTTTTAATGAAAATGTTTTTATTCATCCTATTGAAACCCAACTTCCAATGAACTTAGACCCAGCTATTCCAAACCCTTCAATCCACTCGCAACCTTTAGGAATAGACGAATGGTTGACTAATGAAATACAGTTCCAAAACAATCCCTATAAGCTTTTTCCTCAGTTCGATCCAGAACCTTTACCAAATCCACCAATGAGTAACGAGAATATGGCTGAACTCCGCCATTTTGGCGAAGAACTAATGGATGCTGGGAATAGGATCCAAGAGATTGGGGGACAGATCTCCTGGAAATACGATGAGAGGGAACGCCGTTACTAGAATACCAACTGACAAAAGGACAATGGGTTGTGAGACTGTGGTTGTAAATTAGCAATAATAATATAATCATGTGAAATAACCTAAAATAAAACTTTGTAATATAATGGTGTGTATTGATGCATACTATTAAATATAAATGGAAATCGAGAAATCGATAGTTTTGGCTATATTGGTGTTATGAACTCTGTATAATTGTTTTGTGTAATTGTTATTTATTTGATACTAATAAATTATATATATTAATTATCAGATGGAAAACATTAATAACGAACCAGTAAATGAGGTTAATCAATCCGAACAACAACCGGGGGATCAATATATGACTAGGCAAGATATAGAAAATATCGTTGCTCAAGGGATAGCTAATGCTATTCCCGCAATAGTCGCTGCTGTCCAGAAACCTGTTGAACCGCAACAAATCGTTCCTAGCAAACGTATTTCTGAAGATAACTTCAGTAATAGCGTAAACGGAGGCAATGATCATGTTAATCATGATAATGAACCACGGCAAGGTCCGCTCCCTAGGAAAATGAAAGCCGCAACACCTGGTTGCACTTTCAAAGAATTTCTTGCCTGTAAACCCACTGAATTTGCGGGCAATGAAGGAGCAACTGCATCACTGCGTTGGTTAGAGAAAACCGAGGCAGTAATTACAATAAGTAAATGTGACAAAGACGATCAGGTCATGTACGCGTCAAACCTTTTCAAAGAAGGGGCGCTAGAATGGTGGAACACGGTGCTACAGGCTAAAGGAAGAAATAGGGCTTATGCCATGAAATGGGAAGAATTTAAGAGTCTTGTAGAAAGAAAATTATGTCCTGAATATGAAAAAGATCAAATGGCAAATAAGTTTTTAAACCATAGAATGATGGGTGTAGACTGTCACGGTTATACTTCGACATTCTTTGAATATGCTAGAGTGGTACAAACACTGGCTTCGCCAGAACCGGTACTCATTTCTCGTTACATTTGGGGTTTGATTAGTGAAATCCGCAATATCGTTAAAGCTGCGAGACCTCGCACTATTGATGATGCGGTAGAATTAGCTAACACCCTAACTGACGAACTGGTACGCACACAAGATGAAAACAGAAAGAAGGAACTAGCTCAGAAAATTACCCAAGGATTTCGTACGGGTAATAATAACAGCTTCAAGAGAAGAGGAACAGGGCAATCTCCAACTCCGTCATTCTGCAGGAAATGTAAAAAGAAACATTATGGAAGATGCGATATCACCTGTAATTTTTGCAAAACTATAGGACATCGTGAAGAAAACTGCAGGAAGAAATCCACAATTTGTTACAATTGTGGAGAAGCAGGGCATTTCAAAACAGAATGTCCTAAATTAGTCAAACCAGCAGATCACAAAGCCAAGACAGCTGACGGAGCTACCAAGAAGAATGTCAGAGCATTCCAGCTGACCACTCAAGAAGCAGAACTCATTCCAGATGTAATAGCTGGTACGTTCCTAGTTCACAACATTTACGCCAAAGTATTATTTGACTCTGGTGCAAACCAAAGTTTTATCAATACTCCATTCTGCCAAGCTCTTAATATACCCTTAACCAACATTAGGCAGATTTTTACAGTCGAAACGGCTGATGGGAATTCAGTTAAAATAGATAAGGTTTTGCAAAATATAGAAATAGGACTTTTAGGTCATAAATTTTCTGCAAACCTGTTACCTATGAAATTAGCCGAATTCGATGTTGTTTTAGGAATGGATTGGTTAGTAGCCAACCATGCTCGAATTCTCTGTGATAAGAACTCAATAGAAATTCAGGCACCCACCGGAGAAGTAATTGTGATTACAGGAGATAAACCACGTAAGCCTATGAAGTTCATATCAGTAATGAAAGTTGCTAATTATGAACGGAAACAAGGAATAGTATATATGATTTCGGTAATCATTAGCACTAAGGGTAAAGAACTTAAGGAAATTCCTGTAGTCTCAGAATACCCAGATGTATTCCCAGAAGAGTTACCAGGGTTACCACCAAATAGGGAGGTAGAATTTAGGATTCATCTAATTCCAGGAACTATACCGATAACCAAGGCACCTTATCGATTAGCTCCCACAGAAATGTTAGAACTGAAAAAGCAATTAGATGAATTACTAAGTAAAGGTTTCATACAACCTAGTTCATCCCCTTGGGGAGCACCAGTATTGTTTGTTAAGAAAAAGGATGGTTCGATGAGAATGTGTATTGATTATAGAGAATTGAATAAGGTTACAATTAAGAATCGATACCCATTACCTAGGATTGATGATCTTTTCGATCAACTTCAAGGAGCTAGATATTTTTCTAAGATAGATTTACGTTCCGGATATCATCAATTGAAGGTACAAGAAGAAGACATACCTAAAACTGCTTTCAGGACTAGCTAGGTATGGTCATTACGAGTTTACAGTCATGCCCTTTGGGTTAACGAATGCTCCGGCTGCATTCATGGACATGATGAATAGAATCTGTAAACCGTATTTGGATAAATTTGTAATTGTCTTCATAGATGATATACTTATTTATTCAAAAAGTCAGGACGAACATTGTCAGCACTTGCATGCACTCTTAACTTTGTTAAGAAAAGAAAAGCTTTATGCCAAATTCTCGAAGTGTGAATTTTGGTTGCAAGAAGTGCAATTCTTAGGACACATGGTGAATCACGAAGGTATTCATGTAGATCCTGCTAAGATAGAGGCGATTACCAATTGGAAAGTTCCACAAACTGCAATGGAAATTAGAAGTTTTATAGGTTTAGCTGGATATTATAGACGGTTTATTAAGGATTTTTCCAAGATAGTTGTACCATTAACTAAGCTAACCTGTAAAGCAATTAAGTTTGAATGGGGACCTAAACAAGAAGAAGCCTTTAGAATATTGAAACAGAAATTAACAAAAGCTCCAATCTTAGCCTCACCAGAAGGAACTGAAGATTTTGAAGTATACTGTGATGCTTCAAAACTAGGATTTGGATGTGTGCTAATGCAACGCAAGAAGGTAATTGCGTATGCTTCAAGACAATTGAAAAAGTACGAAGAAAACTATACGACTCATGATTTAGAATTAGGAGCCGTAATTTTTGCCCTGAAAATCTGGAGACATTATCTGTACGGAAGTAAGTTTACTGTCTATACAGATCATAAGAGTTTAAGATATATATTTGGGCAAAAAGAATTAAACATGAGGCAAAGGAGATGGATGGAAATCTTAAGTGATTACGGCTGTGATATTCAGTATCACGAGGGAAAGGCAAATGTAATTGCAGATGCCTTAAGTCGTAAGTATCATGAAAAACAACGACGAGTTCGTGCTCTTAGGTTAAATCTACAATTAGATTTAATGGAACAATTGAAAAATGTTCAAGCTACAGCAATCAAGGATGATGCTGAAGGAATGAAGGGACGAATAAAAGAATTAGAGCAAGAAGCTGATGGAATTTGGAGATTTCACAAAAGCAGAATTTGGGTACCTAAGCAAGGAGAATTAAGAAATAAGATTTTAGAAGAAGCCCATAAATCTAGATATACCATGCACCCAGGAAATAATAAGATGTACCAAGATTTAAGAAATAATTTCTGGTGGATAGGCATGAAAAAGGATATAGCTAGATATGTTTCTAAGTGTCTTACTTGTTCACAAGTTAAGGCAGAACACCAGAAACCTTCAGGTCTACTACAACAACTGGAAATGCCTGTATGGAAATGGGAACTTATAACAATGGATTTTGTTACTAAGTTACCCAAAACCAGAAAAGGTAATGATGCGATTTGGGTAATTGTGGATCAATTAACCAAATCTGCTCACTTTCTGCCTATGAAAGAAATCTTTAGCATGGAAAGATTGGCAAAGTTGTATGTAGATGAAGTCCTATCTCTACATGGAGTTCCACTCTCCATTGTATCAGATAGGGATAGTCGTTTCACTTCTCATTTCTGGAAAAGTTTCCAAGAAGCAATGGGAACTCGACTAAACCTAAGCACGGCATATCATCCACAAACAGACGGGCAAAGTGAAAGGACGATCCAAACTCTAGAAGACATGCTCCGAGCATGTGTAATAGATTTTGGTGGAAATTGGGACGATCACTTACCTCTGATCGAATTCTCCTATAACAATAGTTATCATTCAAGTATTGAAACTGCCCCATTTGAAGCACTGTATGGAAGAAAGTGCAGAACTCCAGTTTGTTGGGCAGAAATAGGAGAAAGTTAATTGTCAGGTCCTGAAATAGTGCAAGAGACGACTGATAAGATTACTCAAATCAAGGAAAGGCTGAAGACTGCTCGAGATCGCCAGAAGAGTTATGCAGACAATAGATGCAAGCCGTTAGAATTCCAAGTTTGAGAAAGCGTACTGTTGAAAGTTTCCCTTGGAAAGGAGTTGTTAGATTCGGTAAGAAAGGAAAGCTAAGTCCAAGATACGTAGGACCATTTCCAGTGATCCAACGTATAGGACCAGTTGCTTATCGTTTACAACTACCAGGGGAGTTAACTGGAGTACATGATGTATTTCATGTATCCAATCTCAAGAAATGTCTATCAGACGAATCCTTAGTAGTACCTCTTCAAGATATAGAGGTAAACGAAAAGTTAAAATTTGTTGAGAAACCTCTTCAGATAGAAGACAGAAAAGTGAAGTTTCTCAAGCACAAACGACTAGTGCTAGTTAAAGTCAAGTGGGATTCAAAGAGAGGACCCGAATACACTTGGGAACTGGAATCAGAAATGAAGCGAAAGTATCCTTAATTATTCCAGTAAATCTCGAGGACGAGATTTTTATTAAGGTGGGGAGAATGTTACAACTCTCATCAAAAGTCATATTTATTATTTTAATTGTCCAATAAGAAACCCTAATTGAGACACCCAAGTGATTCTGCACAAACCCTAAAATTTTCAGAACAATCGGAATCAGGATCAGGGCCCCTAAAACTCAGGGGGGTAAACCCTAGTTACGATTAGCTAAATAAAACGCTGTCAAATTCGAATTTTACGAAGTTGTCAACTCAGCTAGGCTAGTCCCAGACGTGGCTACCCTATAGTGATTAGGTGTCCCTTACGGACCGTAAGGGATGATGCTTACGGTCCGTAAGCATGGTCAATTTTTGGGTATAAATAGCAGGCATTGGCAATCGAAGTTTGGCACTTGAACGACGTAAATTCTCATTACGTATACTGAGATATCGTAGAATTACTATCAAAACACACACGGATCACTAATTGCTGCCGCAAAACAGGGTAATAACTCGATCGCTGCTACGATTCAATGTCCGATTGATCAAAATATCCAATGGATGTTTAAGTGCTGCCCACATTAGGGTTATGCTTTGTCATTCGTCGTTAATTCGATGGATGTTTAAGTATCGCACTTTCTCATTCGTTGTGAGGGTTTGATCTCGTGAGTTATCGTAAATGCTGTATTGATTACTAACCCAGTTTTGTGTGCATTATTATTAATTTAGGTTAAAAGGCTAATCAGTAGGCTAGGCTCTGCTCAAATTAAATCTGCAATGTGAGTCATTCTCTTTTTATCAAATTACTTTCAAAAAGCATGTTTATTTTCAAAGTTATAATTACAGGGATTAAGTCTTTGTAATCACCAAATTACAGCCGGTATGTGGGGTTTTGTATACATAACTTGATAATCGTCACCATTGGGGCAGCCAATGGGGGATATGACCATAGTCACAGATCCGGTCGAGTGACAAATACCGTGGGTAGTTGGTTTGATATCAGAAACATTGTAATCACTCTTAATACTGTAAATTATAACAAACGAGTCGTTTTAGTAAATAGAATGATTCACTCAGTATTTCCCGCTGACAAAACCTTTTTCAAACATGTTTCAGGTGATCTGTTGTGATCCAGGAAAAGTGCCGCGAAGCACTACAAGCTTAAGGAAGTGGCTCAGTATAAAATAAAGAAACATGTTTTGTAAAATAAAAGATTTCTTCGTGAAATCTCAAGATTGTAAATTACCGGGTTTTATCCCGAGTTATGAAATAAAATAATCGGGAAATTGTAGTTTTTAAAAGATCCTGAAGAAAACTTCCGCTGTTAAATAAATACCACGGGATTTCTGTCCCGCGGCTCCTGAAACGGGTCAAACCGGGTCGGGGGCCGTGACTCTTCCCATGCCCTGCATGGGTTCAACTCGAAGATCCTCTTCTTTCTGTTCTCCAGTTTGAACAGAGCGAGTCTGATCAGGTAAGTTAGAGTCGATAGTGAGCTGCAAAGCTCGTGTACATTCAAGTTTCCCCATCATAATCATCCAAAAGTTCCATCCAGCGATGCCATTAACTGATTTAGCTCTTCCGAAACAAAGGTACACAGGAGGCCCCTGTGATCGGTCTAAATAGTGCATTTGGTACCGTCCAAGTAATGCCTCCAACTTAAATCCAAGGCCCATGGTTTCCACCGCAGGTTGTGTGTTGTGCAGTCCCTCGTTGTAACTCCATTACGTACTCCATCACTCTCTTGTGTTGCATCGGTGTGTAACTGGGACTCTGATTCGAACCATCATGGTATACCACTAGATCGTCCGTACTCTTAGGTAAAGACGATGCTCCGTGCATTGCAGAGTTAGGATTTGAAAGATGAAAAGACGTCCTCCTGTTTTGTCTTCCACGAACACAACACCCTGCTGTGCTAAAGAGATTTAGGCTGCATGATCTTCGAAAATCCTGTGATGAATCTGTGATAGTGTCTAGTGAGGCCAAGAAATTGTTGTATCCTTGGAGGGATCTTTGGTGTCGATCAGTTTCTAACAAAATGGATCTTAGCGAGATTCACGTGTATTCCCACTTCGTTGTTTTTATGACCAAAATGTACCTCTCGGATCCAGAAGTTACCTATTAACAAGACTTCACGCGGTGTGACTCCTCCCTCAGGAGCTCTATAATAGGATACATATGCCGCCCATGTTGTTCCTTCCTCCTGGTAATGATTCAAAACATCATCAATAAACACGGTCGATTCTTGTGGTCCATAAAGCTGCTGGTGTGTTGATCAACTCAATGATCTTGGTGTACAAAGTCGAAATGGCCGCATTGCGTTTGATATGTCGTTCTAAGAGCATTCTCCCCTTGGACTTCCATCTGATGGTAGTTCGTTCGTTAGTCAATCCTCAAATGGAAGCTTGTCCCTCGCAACTGGTGTACAGGTTTTCAATACATGGTCGAGGCAAGCGGTTCTTAACCGTTACCTTGTTAGGTTCTCAATAATCAGTACACATATCCAACGATACAACCTATCTTCCTGGATATAACTGGGGCTCCCCAAAGCAAAAACTAGGTCCGACAAAGCTCCTGTCCAACAGTCCCTGTTGTTGGTTTGACAACTCTCGCAACCCTCCTGGTGCAAGACGGTAAGAAATACAAAGAATCAGGGCTGCCTTTGGCGTGAGATCAAACTGAGAGTCTGTCTAATAGTTGTGGAAGTAAACCTGATAGTTCCTCCCGTAGCATGCTGAGTGGAATCACGAGCAATTGGTGGATCCTTGATCCTCTTTTCTTAGTCCAAACTGAGAGTCTGTCTAATATAAGGTTTCGTTTCATTTGACTTGCCCTTAGTTGATTCCACAACAGGTTCGGTTTCAAGAAGCATCAGGGTTAAGCAGAACAGTGACGAAGTGATTAGTCACCAAGAACATGTAGGCCACCATGTTGTTATAATCCTGGCGTCGCCCACGCCAATCCTAAATGTCCCTCCATGAGCATCATTTCCCGTGTTGTTGTACTCGTTGCGAGGATTTCCAGTACGGCCATCGATCCCTTGGTTGTTGTCGTTGGATTTAACAACGGCCACTCCATGTCGTAGGCACCTTCATTTAATGGAACAATTGAAACAATGTTCAAGCTACAGCAATCAAGGATGATGCTGAAGGAATGAAGGGACGAATAAAAGAATTAGAGCAAGAAGCTGATGGAATTTGGAGATTTCACAAAAGCAGAATTTGGGTACCTAAGCAAGGAGAATTAAGAAATAAGATTTTAGAAGAAGCCCATAAATCTAGATATACCATGCACCCAGGAAATAATAAGATGTACCAAGATTTAAGAAATAATTTCTGGTGGATAGGCATGAAAAAGGATATAGCTAGATATGTTTCTAAGTGTCTTACTTGTTCACAAGTTAAGGCAGAACACCAGAAACCTTCAGGTCTACTACAACAACTGGAAATGCCTGTATGGAAATGGGAACTTATAACAATGGATTTTGTTACTAAGTTACCCAAAACCAGAAAAGGTAATGATGCGATTTGGGTAATTGTGGATCAATTAACCAAATCTGCTCACTTTCTGCCTATGAAAGAAATCTTTAGCATGGAAAGATTGGCAAAGTTGTATGTAGATGAAGTCCTATCTCTACATGGAGTTCCACTCTCCATTGTATCAGATAGGGATAGTCGTTTCACTTCTCATTTCTGGAAAAGTTTCCAAGAAGCAATGGGAACTCGACTAAACCTAAGCACGGCATATCATCCACAAACAGACGGGCAAAGTGAAAGGACGATCCAAACTCTAGAAGACATGCTCCGAGCATGTGTAATAGATTTTGGTGGAAATTGGGACGATCACTTACCTCTGATCGAATTCTCCTATAACAATAGTTATCATTCAAGTATTGAAACTGCCCCATTTGAAGCACTGTATGGAAGAAAGTGCAGAACTCCAGTTTGTTGGGCAGAAATAGGAGAAAGTCAATTGTCAGGTCCTGAAATAGTGCAAGAGACGACTGATAAGATTACTCAAATCAAGGAAAGGCTGAAGACTGCTCGAGATCGCCAGAAGAGTTATGCAGACAATAGATGCAAGCCGTTAGAATTCCAAGTTTGAGAAAGCGTACTGTTGAAAGTTTCCCTTGGAAAGGAGTTGTTAGATTCGGTAAGAAAGGAAAGCTAAGTCCAAGATACGTAGGACCATTTCCAGTGATCCAACGTATAGGACCAGTTGCTTATCGTTTACAACTACCAGGGGAGTTAGCTGGAGTACATGATGTATTTCATGTATCCAATCTCAAGAAATGTCTATCAGACGAATCCTTAGTAGTACCTCTTCAAGATATAGAGGTAAACGAAAAGTTAAAATTTGTTGAGAAACCTCTTCAGATAGAAGACAGAAAAGTGAAGTTTCTCAAGCACAAACGACTAGTGCTAGTTAAAGTCAAGTGGGATTCAAAGAGAGGACCCGAATACACTTGGGAACTGGAATCAGAAATGAAGCGAAAGTATCCTTAATTATTCCAGTAAATCTCGAGGACGAGATTTTTATTAAGGTGGGGAGAATGTTACAACTCTCATCAAAAGTCATATTTATTATTTTAATTGTCCAATAAGAAACCCTAATTGAGAC
Source organism: Helianthus tuberosus (assembly GCA_030545235.1). Taxonomy (NCBI): domain Eukaryota; kingdom Viridiplantae; phylum Streptophyta; class Magnoliopsida; order Asterales; family Asteraceae; genus Helianthus; species Helianthus tuberosus. The sequence goes on from CM060417.1 coordinate 107,165,357, forward strand.
ACCCAAGTGATTCTGCACAAACCCTAAAATTTTCAGAACAATCGGAATCAGGATCAGGGCCCCTAAAACTCAGGGGGGGTAAACCCTAGTTACGATTAGCTAAATAAAACGCTGTCAAATTCGAATTTTACGAAGTTGTCAACTCAGCTAGGCTAGTCCCAGACGTGGCTACCCTATAGTGATTAGGTGTCCCTTACGGACCGTAAGGGATGATGCTTACGGTCCGTAAGCATGGTCAATTTTTGGGTATAAATAGCAGGCATTGGCAATCGAAGTTTGGCACTTGAACGACGTAAATTCTCATTACGTATACTGAGATATCGTAGAATTACTATCAAAACACACACGGATCACTAATTGCTGCCGCAAAACAGGGTAATAACTCGATCGCTGCTACGATTCAATGTCCGATTGATCAAAATATCCAATGGATGTTTAAGTGCTGCCCACATTAGGGTTATGCTTTGTCATTCGTCGTTAATTCGATGGATGTTTAAGTATCGCACTTTCTCATTCGTTGTGAGGGTTTGATCTCGTGAGTTATCGTAAATGCTGTATTGATTACTAACCCAGTTTTGTGTGCATTATTATTAATTTAGGTTAAAAGGCTAATCAGTAGGCTAGGCTCTGCTCAAATTAAATCTGCAATGTGAGTCATTCTCTTTTTATCAAATTACTTTCAAAAAGCATGTTTATTTTCAAAGTTATAATTACAGGGATTAAGTCTTTGTAATCACCAAATTACAGCCGGTATGTGGGGTTTTGTATACATAACTTGATAATCGTCACCATTGGGGCAGCCAATGGGGGATATGACCATAGTCACAGATCCGGTCGAGTGACAAATACCGTGGGTAGTTGGTTTGATATCAGAAACATTGTAATCACTCTTAATACTGTAAATTATAACAAACGAGTCGTTTTAGTAAATAGAATGATTCACTCAGTATTTCCCGCTGACAAAACCTTTTTCAAACATGTTTCAGGTGATCTGTTGTGATCCAGGAAAAGTGCCGCGAAGCACTACAAGCTTAAGGAAGTGGCTCAGTATAAAATAAAGAAACATGTTTTGTAAAATAAAAGATTTCTTCGTGAAATCTCAAGATTGTAAATTACCGGGTTTTATCCCGAGTTATGAAATAAAATAATCGGGAAATTGTAGTTTTTAAAAGATCCTGAAGAAAACTTCCGCTGTTAAATAAATACCACGGGATTTCTGTCCCGCGGCTCCTGAAACGGGTCAAACCGGGTCGGGGGCCGTGACTCTTCCCATGCCCTGCATGGGTTCAACTCGAAGATCCTCTTCTTTCTGTTCTCCAGTTTGAACAGAGCGAGTCTGATCAGGTAAGTTAGAGTCGATAGTGAGCTGCAAAGCTCGTGTACATTCAAGTTTCCCCATCATAATCATCCAAAAGTTCCATCCAGCGATGCCATTAACTGATTTAGCTCTTCTGAAACAAAGGTACACAGGAGGCCCCTGTGATCGGTCTAAATAGTGCATTTGGTACCGTCCAAGTAATGCCTCCAACTTAAATCCAAGGCCCATGGTTTCCACCGCAGGTTGTGTGTTGTGCAGTCCCTCGTTGTAACTCCATTACGTACTCCATCACTCTCTTGTGTTGCATCGGTGTGTAACTGGGACTCTGATTCGAACCATCATGGTATACCACTAGATCGTCCGTACTCTTAGGTAAAGACGATGCTCCGTGCATTGCAGAGTTAGGATTTGAAAGATGAAAAGACGTCCTCCTGTTTTGTCTTCCACGAACACAACACCCTGCTGTGCTAAAGAGATTTAGGCTGCATGATCTTCGAAAATCCTGTGATGAATCTGTGATAGTGTCTAGTGAGGCCAAGAAATTGTTGTATCCTTGGAGGGATCTTTGGTGTCGATCAGTTTCTAACAAAATGGATCTTAGCGAGATTCACGTGTATTCCCACTTCGTTGTTTTTATGACCAAAATGTACCTCTCGGATCCAGAAGTTACCTATTAACAAGACTTCACGCGGTGTGACTCCTCCCTCAGGAGCTCTATAATAGGATACATATGCCGCCCATGTTGTTCCTTCCTCCTGGTAATGATTCAAAACATCATCAATAAACACGGTCGATTCTTGTGGTCCATAAAGCTGCTGGTGTGTTGATCAACTCAATGATCTTGGTGTACAAAGTCGAAATGGCCGCATTGCGTTTGATATGTCGTTCTAAGAGCATTCTCCCCTTGGACTTCCATCTGATGGTAGTTCGTTCGTTAGTCAATCCTCAAATGGAAGCTTGTCCCTCGCAACTGGTGTACAGGTTTTCAATACATGGTCGAGGCAAGCGGTTCTTAACCGTTACCTTGTTAGGTTCTCAATAATCAGTACACATATCCAACGATACAACCTATCTTCCTGGATATAACTGGGGCTCCCCAAAGCAAAAACTAGGTCCGACAAAGCTCCTGTCCAACAGTCCCTGTTGTTGGTTTGACAACTCTCGCAACCCTCCTGGTGCAAGACGGTAAGAAATACAAAGAATCAGGGCTGCCTTTGGCGTGAGATCAAACTGAGAGTCTGTCTAATAGTTGTGGAAGTAAACCTGATAGTTCCTCCCGTAGCATGCTGAGTGGAATCACGAGCAATTGGTGGATCCTTGATCCTCTTTTCTTAGTCCAAACTGAGAGTCTGTCTAATATAAGGTTTCGTTTCATTTGACTTGCCCTTAGTTGATTCCACAACAGGTTCGGTTTCAAGAAGCATCAGGGTTAAGCAGAACAGTGACGAAGTGATTAGTCACCAAGAACATGTAGGCCACCATGTTGTTATAATCCTGGCGTCGCCCACGCCAATCCTAAATGTCCCTCCATGAGCATCATTTCCCGTGTTGTTGTACTCGTTGCGAGGATTTCCAGTACGGCCATCGATCCCTTGGTTGTTGTCGTTGGATTTAACAACGGCCACTCCATGTCGTAGGCACCTTCATTTTCCATACTGTTGGTTATCATTACAAATACTTTGATGTTGCCGTGACTGTTGCCTCTAATGTTGTTGTTTGAAAAGGAGCTCTATGATCTTTTACCGAAAGGGTCCACCTCTTCACATTCCATGGTACGTGCTAAGGCACTACTTACTGTGCTGGGAGTTTTACATTTCATTCTACAGTCAGTTGTCATTGCTTATGTCTTGATTGGTTCGTAAAGGTTGACTCCCATCAGTCGCTGACTAGGGTTGGAGATTCGATTGCAGTCACTTTGCTGGTGTTCGTTGCCGGTGATTAGGGTTGTCCAATTACTGAGGTCGGTAAAATACTACGCTCACCCTTTGGTCCATCGATCTAGCAAGTCGATTGAGTAATACACGGTATGCTGCGAGAGTGTTGCAGAAGTGATCACACTTCGGAGTCTAAGACGTCAATACATAGAGTTCCATCAAACGAAGAGAAGCGAGAAAGGTATAAACCAACTCAAGGACGTTCGTGCAAGCACCTAACATTCTACACAGTTCACTAGGCATTCAGATGGGTGTTCAGGTAATACTCGATAGCATTGAGATTCGAAAGGATCCAGAGATGAATGAAAAGTTCACGTTCGAGTAGGGGACAATCACTGCTATGAACCCTATAGGTTTGTTATGTTTTACATCGATCAAATAATGGAACGGAACCCCTTTTCCACTTGTTAAGGCTCACTGGGACTCGCATGCACCCCACCTTATTATTATGTGTGCACCCACAATAATATTTCGATTTGCATGCTCATCTCAGTTCCTCCTAACTCATGTCAAATGGTTCCTCAAACTCAGATGCCAAACGGAGGTCGTCAAAGTAATAAGATAACAAGAATCCAAGGGCTATGGCATACTATCAACGCATCATAAGGTAAGCAAGCAATCCATGCCATCATGCTATAGTGACGTGTGTGTGTTCGTATGTTTCGTCATATATAAATATGAACTAGTCACGCAATGTATGCAACAAGTAAGAAGGACGAACCTTGCAATCTGGAACTTAGTGTCATGGTCGTATTCACGTTTTCAGAACTGTTTGGTTATAGTCTGGTTTAGAAAAACGTTTTTTCCCTTTTTAAAACCAAGTTCACGATAACCAATGGCTCTGATACCAATCTGTCACACCCCCAAAATACCACATGCGGAAACCCCCACGAGGCGTGTGACATACCGGGATCTAGCCACCAATCACATTGAACTCATATGTATATTTAAATAAAACTTTCATTCATTAACATTAGTGTTACAACGTTACAAATAATTCACAGTATACATCGGAAGCATAATTCATTCGTTAGGTGTTTATAAACCACAAGTAAAAATCATTAGTCTCGTGTTGCGATTCCATGTATCTCAACCCATGACCACTCCAGCCTCCCAGACAGCAAGTTCCAAACAATATGCACCTAAAAGCCTACAAGGCATGTAATAACGAATCAACAATAAAGTTGAGCGAGTTCACAGTTGGTTGTCCATTTTAAAGTTGTTCCAAAAACCATATGTTCTTTTGAAAACCATGTGTTAACCAATTCCTTGTTTCCCAAACCATAACCAGTAGGGGCTACCCCATGTGAACCACTAGACCGTTACCATATCGACAACTGACTGAGAAAGTTGTGCCCTACGTCAATGTTTATCATAATTGACTAAGTGCCCAGATCCATTAGTACACGCCCGTCCTCCCGCTCGCCATTGGCCCGACGATTAAGTCGATATAAAAATGAGGGACTTAATGATAGAGTTTTGTCTAGTAAGTTATATGTTGTCGTCCTTCCCAACTGAGGACGGAGGTACGTAATCTACCCAAGGAGAATACGTAGATTAAATGTTGTCATCCTTCTCAACGAGGATGGAGGTACATATTCTGTTAAAGTTGAATATGTAGGTTTTGTTTTAGTTTCTTAACCCATTCCCAAACCACCGGGAATCCCATGCCTTATAGAAAAGTGTGAAATCACCTTGGTTTGCTCGGTATGACTAGTTACTTTGTTTACGTTTACAGATGGTCAACCAAATCCTAGCATAGTTACCAATGGTAATCAGATTATATGCACATAATTCATGTATTCCACATTCACATTACACAAACAGTGGACACATAACCAACAGTTAAATCTCATGCATGTTGTAATACATGTTCATGTTCTCAATAATGGTTACCAATATCAATCAGTTTCACAAGTTACAATCCTTAAGTACACATTGCACACGTAGCAATAAATATAGCACGTATTATCACACAACACATTGATCCATAATATTTATCGTATAGTCACATAGTAGGTGTATGGAATTCAGGTACAAGTAAATTAGGTAACAATACACGTACACTAGCATATTGCTCCCAAACATGTATCATGACAGTCAACGCATAAACGCGTATTCAAGACCCAGCAGTGCACTCGTTTAAGTGTGCAGTCCCACCTAGAGTCCGTTAAGAATGTGTGAGTCCAATGCTAGTGTGAGAGTTTACATAAGTGCGGCCCACAACAGGAGTGTGCAACCCACTCTTGTCTGAACTACCGAAAGGGGTGTGCGGCCCACTATGGGCCTGTGGTCCAGTAACGATGTGCGGCCCAAAACATATCATCCATCACTAAAACAATAAGATAACATGCAACCAGTTATGTTTTCACTATAAATTATGGCAATCGGTTTCCCAATTTACTTTGCTCAATCCATTCAAAGAGTTTCCACCTATCATCAATTCTATCAAATCAGGCATTCCATTAATTTATTTCTCACGATTCCTATGAACCCTACTTAACATTCACTTGTTACCTAATAGTTAACATGAGATTAATTACATCACATAATATTTATCACCTAATCATTAACCATCACATAGCTTGTGATCATGCAACCAACCATACGCATTCCACTGAATCGAATAGCAACTTATGTCAGAATCATTCAACATAGGTTAACTAGTTTATTCAAGAATCTGGTTTTCGTGTATACATCTAGATCCCTTATCATCATACTTATCTAGTAATCAAGTTCACATAAACAATTACAATCTAGCACGTAGTTCACGAAACACAAAACACAATCATGATCAAAACAAGTGGCCGACACATTTATTACTCTTCTCATGCAATTGTGAATTAGTGGATCTTGACAATTCATAATAAACCAATCTAATTGGACCTTCACTTTAGTCACATGCAAACTGACAACCTATATCTCTATTGGATTATCATGCAAAGTTACCAAGACATAGAGTACATGCAGGTCAAGATCATCATAATATTCTATTATCACTCAAACATAAACAGATCACCATTTTTCCATCGTCATTCATGATCTTGTAACCCTAGTTTGTTAGTTAATTACCATAATAAAATTCTTATCATACACTCCAATTTGATTTAACCCAACATGTTGCCTCTCGAAACCACAGATCATGATACTAGCATGCATTAATAACAAAAATCAAGAATCATAACATGATATCATGCAACACACATGGTAGCAAAACTCACAAGTCAACACATTTGAAATCTAAACCAATCACAAGTAAGCTTACTAACCGAGATGTGGAGATTCAAAGCTAAGGGATTGATCAAAAAGATGAGGATGTCCCGGGTGTGTGTGCAGCCGCCGAATTCGAAGGAGGAGCAAGAGAGAGATTAGGGTTTGGGGTTGAATTTTATGTTTAATCATTAGGAGGGTCTACACACAAGGCATGTGTATGTATGCGGTGTAAAAGAGGGTCGGGACCCTATTTGGGTTACATGTGGGCCGAGAACGGATTGGGCAAAGGTGTATGGCCCAAGGGTTTTTACACTACGAGGTTTACACATAATTTGCATAACGTATCACATAAACTTGCAACCACTCATTTATAATCACACATAGTCATTATAACGTACCCGCCAGTTACATCTAACATAATACATAAAAGGAAACGTAACGAAGAAAGGCTCTCGAAATCACGGGTTGTCACAGGATCGGCAAGGTATGAATGACGTGTTTGAAATCCGCAAGACGGGTTCAACACATGTAAGGAATGAAAGATATGAATGGAATGTTTGAATCCGCGAGACGGATTCAAGGAATGAAAGGCATGAATGGAATGTTTGAATCTGCAAGACGGATTCAAGGAATGAAAAGCAGGAATGATATGTTTGAATCTGCGAGACGGATTCAAATCATAGAAGGAAGAAAATGTATGAATGGTAGGTTAGAAACCGCTAGACGGATTCAAAATATAGAAGTAATAAAAGGTATGGATGTTACATTTGAATCCGCGGGACGGATTTAAAACATATAAAGGATAAAATTTACCCACATCAGAATTGTGTCAATAGTTGACCGTAGTTATGTCAAACGAGTCCTATGAGTAAATGTAAAGTAAATGAACAAAAGAATAATCGTAATGGGCATGCAAACCTAAGTTTTAAAATGAAAGAAAGAAGTATTGAACCGTTATGTGTTAGATGTGTTAGTAATCGACTCGTAGGAGTCATAATGTAGGGCGGGCTACGACCCGGAAAATAATTTAAGTATGAATAAGAAGGGTAAGCTTGGTCATGAGTACCGAAATAATGTAATGATTGTCTTTGCAAGTAAGCATGAATGGAAAGAAGTACGAACGTGTACCTCGATGCATCTATGATAAGTAAGAAATGTCAGTCGGACTTGAAAAGTCAAACCGCAATGGTTGACGAAATAAGTAACCAGAGTAAAAGAATTGTATGTAAGGAATGAAGTATGGAATATGTTATAGCATGTACGTAGGAAGTTGTAGAAGAATTATGGGTGAGTAATCACCTAGTAAAATAAATGTTTGAATGAAATGTGCACGAGCGGAAGCTCATTACAAGGATGAATGAAACATGGCCGGGTACGGTTAGTACTCGTGAAGAGGCGGATCGATCTGGTTTACGGATCGTTGAGTTATGAAATGAAACCGAGGTCAGTAAAATGTTCAACTTATGCTGAATAGGTACGAATTAGAAGATTGGAAAGCGACCTATGAAGTGAAGGATAGGATAGGTATGGTATGGCATGTGATGTTTGACTTTTAACAGTCAACATAAGAAGAAAAGGGTAAATCCCAAAAGTTTTGAGTGAAAATTTCAGGTAATGATTAAACTCTCGTATGATGAACTGGCATGATACACTTACTTATGTAAATTAAATAATGCATGAAGTGAGAGTAATTGTAAGGTGAAATGAAAAAGATGGTTTGAAAGTAACGTAAAGGTATGCATGGTACAAGTAACTGTAGAAAACGTAGAATGATGTACGACTTTGGAGTCAAGCAAGTATGTGAGACTATGAAATAGTAACTTTGTTGCGATAACAAAACAAGAATTTGACGTTATACAGTGTATGTACGGAAAGTAATCTTAAGAGATGAGATGAGGGTATTAGACCAACAATAAACGGTTCATACGAACGTACGCATCAATACAAGTTTGAAGAAGTATGTATATTGACATGTTATGAACGGGTCAAGGAAATGAGGATGTTATGTGAAAGCATGGTATGGAAAGTATGAACTTGTTAAAAAGAAGTCACAAGCATTTCCGGGTTGGAGAAAACTTTTCGGAGGGATCGATTTACTAGAACTAATCTAGTAAAGATAAGAAAGGTTTCGTAGACGAAACCTCATTTAAGGGGGGTAGACTTGTAACGCCCCAAAACCCGAATATTTATATTTGCCGTATGTTCCTATAGGACATGTCATGAAATAAATAACTAGGCTATTTAACCTAGTTAAGGGTATGGTCAAAAGTATTAAATGACGAAAGTTGTGCCAATTATATTTAAGTGGCGAACACGAGGGGCTAAATTGTAAACATGAGAAACTCATGTTTTATAAAACAAAAACATAACACACAACACACACACATCATGTGTGTGTGCGTGGAATGCTTTAGAGAAGAACAAAGGGGTGTAAACCCTAGTTCTTAAAGAAGCTCCAAATTGAAGGTTGAATCGAGGCTCAAATCTATTAAGGAACATGAATTAGTGATCACCTAGACAAAGGGATCGTGAGGTATGTCTTGAAACTTAGATTGATGAACTTGTATGAAGTGGGTTATGTTCCAATCCGCGAATTGGTATGAAATTGATCATGTATATGTGTTATAATCATCATATAGAAGATGGATTATGCATGGTTTGGATTAATTTGATGTTTAGAGGTGAAACCCACTTGGTATGGGGAGGAGGATGACTTGAATGATCACCCATGTCCAATTCTTGATTAATATTGATGTATCATGATACGTATGATGGATTCTAGTTAAAGGAATCGAAATAAATGTGATGCTAATATGTTTGATGTTTAGGTATGACTCATGTTGATTAGAAGGAGGATTTGATGAATTATGTATGAGACTAGAAGTATATGCATGAATTGATTGTACACTGTGCTTAGGAAGTTGTATGCACACTAAGTGTAGGATGAAATGTATATAGAACCGTCCGTATAGCCTATTATGATGATACGAATACATAAGAATAAGCCGAAAGTTCATAGGATGAATTGTTGACTTTTGAAAATCAACTACGCATAAGGAACATGATTTGAGTGTTGTCGTAAGGGTATGATTATAGGAAGTCGTATGGTACATGTTATATTGATACGTGTTTAATGCGATGACATGATGAATTACATAAGTTAGTAAGGATACGAATTTGGTTATATGTCTTATGCTTGTTAAAAGTGACCGATGAAGGTCAAATGTGAAATATGCGTTTATATGATCGTTAACATGTATAATCGTGTATGCTAACAAGAATGTAATTTCGATGACATGAAAGTATAGGAATCATGTCAAGACGGAATCAAGCACGGAAGGTTAACGGGTCAAGAAGAAGCAAGGAAGCGGATACGAGCATGGTCGCATAAGGTAAGTGATTTCCGGAATCACTTTTTAGTTGTTTAAGTAAGGTAGCGTTATAGATAATTAAGCATGATGTCTGACGTTAAGTATGGTTTTGGTGGGATGAAATCTATTATTTTCGCAAAGTAGATCGAAAGGGTCAAAAATGAAGTTTTGTAGTTATAACGGAATAAAGTGTATGAAATGGCTACGGTATTATAACCGGGTAATGATTAGAATGGCACACACGTACGCTAACCGAGAAATGGTGACGCAGATTAATCAATAAAAGACTCGGTAGTAAGTTAGGATTAATGGGTAACCAAGTTCGTGATTGGAACTTGGATTAACTAAGTTGATTGCGTAAAATTGAATAAATGAATGAGTTTAACGCATACCGGGTATCGGGTGCGTAAACCCCAAGTACGAAACTCCAGATAATGTAAAAGTATTATGGTTATAAGGTTCATGTAAGTTTTGGGCTAAAACGAATGAGATGTTTGATGAAAACATGAACGGGTCGAATAATCGTAAATGAATAATAAGCCGATAGCACGTAAGTTAAGAATTTCCTTAATCCGGATATGGGATTTCAAGTTCACATGATAGAATGTCAAATTACGATCATGTAGGAAGAAACGGGAGGTTAAACGGGTAAACGGTTCAAAAGTTATGCGCGTTTTAGTGCGTACGGACGACGAAACGAACCTGTAGAAAAAGGCAAAATCTAGAGGGCGTCGCCGACGGGGTCTAGAAAGTCAGTTTTCTTCCGATGCACTATTTACCTGTCTACGCGATGTTTTAGCGACGCGATAAACCAAGGGCCGTCGCCGACGGCCTTAGGGGCGTCGCCGACGCCTTCCCCATGTCCCAAAAGCTGAAAATTGTTATCTAAGTTGATTTATGGGTCGTGGGCTTCGGTATGTTAACCGTGGACTACGGCGGGCCTCCCAAACATGATTCTGATCATTCCTTTGATGATTATGGGTTATAAATCTACGTCTAAGACCCACGTAATTAATGTATGATTATGTAAGAGGTATGTGAGAGCTTGTATGTGTATATATGGATATGTACATCTGTAGATGTGTATATATATATGTATGTATGAAGGTACGTCTAAGTGTATGTGTGTACGTGAAGATATGGGGAGGTATGTATGTATGTGGATGTCTACATATGTAAGCATAAAGGTATGTATGAGTATATAAGGGTTAGGTAAGATCTTGAATGTGTAAATATGGGTATGTACGTATGTAGATGTGTATTTATGTATATATAAAGGTACGTATGTGAGTATGCATGTATGTAGAGACGTAGGGATGTATGTACATATGTAGATGCGTGTTTACGTATATATGAAGATACGTATTGATGTATGCGTGTATGTAGAGATGTATGAATGCATGTAAGTATGTAGATGTGTATGTATGAATGTAAGTGTGTATGTATGCATGATTTCAATACGTTGAGGATTAACGTTATTAATAGTGTGCCTGGAGAATGAACATTAATACAGGTACTTTATTGAAGACTCACCAGGGAATGGATATGTGGATGTAATGCTTAAAGATAGATATATAATTGAATGGGAAGTGTACATATATGAATCTTGTATATATATAATGTGTGCTAATGTTATGAATTAATGTGGTGAGTGCAGGTTGTACAAATCAAGGACGATTATCATGACGAATAGAGATCGAAGACCGGGTCACAAGATAGATTGTACGGGAATAATTGATTATGTACCTTTGCAAACAGAAGTTATGCTTATGTTTCGTAAAAAGAGTTATTTTAAAAAGGACTTTCAAGTAAGCTAAGACGTTTGTAATGAAAGAAATTTTATGGCACGAATTTCTGCTGCGACTTTTGTCAAATACGTGTTAGGGTCTTACATAAGCATTCCTACAAGTAAGTGTCTATACTTTTACGCTCAAGTTTATGTGTTGTCTTGATAAACATGATTAAGGTTCTATGTTTAGGACACATGTTTTAATGATATAATCAACAAATACCACTCTCCACATTTTGCAAACTATTTCCAGGAGAGCTTTTTTATTCAGTCGGAATCTTCGTCTTCAAAACCCAACGGTTCTTTGTGATTGTACCCGGAACATGACCCGTGCTCCCACTATCACCAAATCCCCTAACTAGCTTAAACTTAGACCCCCGACCACATTCAACTGACATCCCAAAGCACCAGGATTCAAGTTCGCAAATTGAACCCTCTTCCGCTTACTAGATTCAGTGAACCAGACTTTATGTTGTACAGGGACGGCTACTCCCTCAGCAGGTATCTCAACTAGATACAACGATCCTCGTCTCCTCCCACAGGCAACAACAGGATTTCCATCAGTCACCTTCCACTTCCCACCACCAAACTTAACATCTAGTCCATGTTTATCCAGTTGACTAACAGAAATAAGTTTCTTCGTTAAACCTGGAATTACCCTGACGTTCTTTAAGTTCCATGTAGTGCCCAGTGGAGTCTTCAGATTGACATCTCCCATACCCGTAACATTAAGAACATGACCGTTAGCTAATCGTACCTTTCCAAAGTCTCCTTTTTTCAGATTCACCATCGTCTCCCCATTGTGCATGGCGTGAAACGAAGAACCATAATCCATAGCCCAAGAATCTATAGACTCTTCACAGCAAACCAGTACGTCACCGTCAAATTCATCTGACACAACACTATTTACATGCTGGCTACCATCCTCTTTCTTAGGATCAAGACACTCGTTTTTAACATGCCCCTTTTCACCACAGCTCCAGCACCTCACATTCTTCCCAGCTTTAGACAAGCTTTTCCCACGACTCCCACTGCTTTTGTTATTATCTTTTCCCCTACTAACACTGAGCATACCAGAAGTAGATCTTCCACTAGTGTTCTTCCGGCGAACGTCTTCACCCAAAACACTATCCGGACCCGGTCAAACTTCAAATTTCCAGTTCCAACAGTTTCAGTGACCGTTGTCACAAATCCTGACCAGCTATCCGGTAAGGAAGATAACAAAACCACAGCCTGAGTGTCATCATCCAACTTCATGCCCACAGTTGCTAACCTGGACAAAATTGAATTGACCTCGTTAATGTGATCAGCAACTGAACTGCCCTCATTCATCCTCATATTAAACAGTTCCCTCATCAAGAATACCCTATTACCGGCAGACGGCTTCTCATACATATTTGACAGAGCTGCTAACATGTCACGAGCAGTTGTTTCTTTCATGATATTAAATGCAACACTCCTCGTCAAAGCCAATGTAATTTTAACTCTTGCCTTTTTGTCCTTTGAGTTCCAAATTGCTTCGGCAGCTTTATCCATTCCAGCAGGTTTTTCTTCCAGTACCACATCCAAATCTCATTCACCAAGCAACGCCTCTATTTACATTCTCCACCATGCAAAATCAGTACCGTTGAACTTCTCGATTCGGAACTTCCCGTCTTCAGCCATAGCAAACGCGAAAACCAGAAAAAACCACAACAAGGAACCAAGCAACCGAAACCCGAGCAACTTTCAATAAACCAGAAACCCAAAGTACCCAAACCAGCGACTTCTCTTGCAAACCCGAGCATAAAATCAGCGAATAACCAGGGTTCAAGAACCGAAACCCTAGTCGCCAAACACCCCAAAACCACCAGATCTGCAACAGCAAACCCTACGGCGCAAACCCTAGACCTTACGAGCCGTAACCAGAGAATAGGTACGGGCCGTAAACAAGTCAGCGGCGACGACAGCAACAGTAAATCAAGATCTCTCGTCCAGCTCTCTCCCTCTCTTGTGATAACCGTGTGAACCGTGTGTTTAATTGAACCTATGGCTCTGATACCACTTGTTAGGGTATTGGATCAGAGTAGGCTCGAGCGGAAGCGAAACAAACACACACACACTAGCAGAAAATAAAGAACACGAGAATTTACGTGGTTTGGTCAAGGTGACCTACGTCCATGGGTTGCAACTACGGTTTCACATTTATTACTAAGGTGATACCAATTACAAAGACCTATCAACTATTTATAATACCCAAATTAGGGTTTACAACTTGTTGACCAAGAAAAGGTAAAATAGGAAACTGTATAAGGCTTAACAAATTTAGCGTATCTGCTCCATAAATAGCGCATCCCACATATTAGAGCATCTGTTAGAGCATCTATTAGAGCATCTATGAAAAAGTAGCGCATCAAACAATAGAGCATATGCAGATGCTCTATTCCTGCATTCCTGCAAAGCCTACATATCTAACAAGTTTCAACCATGAAAACTGAGTTATGGTTAAAGGACGTAACGTGCAAGGGTTTGCAAACATCGAGTATGTTTTTTTGTACTTTTTAAAGGTAAAAGATATAGTTTGCAATCTATTATCAACATAAAAGACATTTTTTTTTGTAATTTACTCTTGGAAAAAAGATCTATATTTAGGTGAAGGATAAAGGTGTTGCTAACGTGTTAACATTGGTGCAGAGTTACCCAAAAAAATAACCTTGTAAATTACCAAAAAAAAGAGAGATTATCACACAAACCTAAGTAGATATGATATAAGCAAGCCAATTTCCTTCTCTGTTAACAAAAAAACAATTCCCTAGACCTTAGTAGAAGATAGATAATAATTTGTAATAGCATAGAGTGGTCAAGACGTGGAACATCTGAGTTAAAAACCACCTCGGAGTAACCTTTACTTCTAATATGATTCTTAGCACAAAAGATAACTTTGTATGCAACCTTTAGTAGAAAGCTCACAACTCTAACGATTATCAATAAAAATAAATTGAGCAATACTAGTATCAAAATGGAATTGACATTTGATGCATCTAAAGTGAGAGGTGTGGTAGCTCCATTATTAGTATGCCTTTCATATAGGCTTGTATCAAGAAGTGGCATGTTGGTAAATGCCTAAAGAAGAGACGCCATACCAGCGATTGTTAGTGAACCCATGCGCATGGGTAAGTCACAACACCTGTGGTTTAGAACATTGTAGGTCAAATAAATGAACCCATAATACAAGGAGTGAATGTGCGGGATCATGTGTGTTGCTTGCAAGGCTGCCAAGTATTCAGATCTACGTCCATGATGATTTTTGCAATACTGGAAGCGCTCTGATTAGCATTCGCGTAGCGTGAACTAGTAGCTGCTAAGATTAATGTTGGGGTTGAGGAGTAACCAATGTGGGGTGGTTGATGGTTACAAAGTTTGGAGAGTTGATGTTATTAAAGAAGTAGAGCGTGAGTCAGCATTTCAAATTTTATTATTAGGCTAGATAGCACAAGCATATATGTTAGCTCTAAATAGGTTTTCAATATCAACCTAAATAGCACTTTGTGATAACATTTTTCTACAAAGCCAAATTGAGGATATTCTACTTTAGTTTTCCATTATCACATTTTGATAAGGCCATCTAACCGTTCCATTTAGGATCCTCTAAATCTTTAGCTCTCCTTAAACCATCAATGTGATTTAGCACACCAAAATTGATACGATGGTTTTGTAACAACCGCCAAAAATGGATCTTAGAAAAACCGACCCATTTTGAAAATCGGATCCGACCTGTAATAAATAACAATGTGAAATTTTAATATTGTCGTGACTTAATTTAACATAACTATTCAGGATTAAGATATTAACCTTATAAATAATGTCAAATAGTTTCGTTGATAGAAAAAAATTAAAAAATAAAATAAAATATAGCTAAGTTAGTATACAAAACAACACCTGATATCATCAAACGACATTGGGTATTATCAAACAACACAACACAGTCCAAATGATATTATCCTAATCGATAACCCCACCCCCAAACTACAACACTTTACGACATCTACCTCAAAATCAAACGACACCACCTGTTGTTTCTTCCTTTTCTCCCCGACCGAATCTGCAAACGGGTTTTAGACTTGACCTGGCTACCGATTTGCTTATACACGATTCCACGACTTCTGGATGGTTCCCAAATAACTTGCCATTATAGAGAAACTTAATTCTCATCATAAAAGTGTCCATTACACCTCATAATAACTCGAATTTAATCTCAAATTAAATCACCACAAAAGTGATTAAAGAACATGAATGGGTTGTTATCAAATCATAGAAATTAGTCCATAAAACCTATTACATTAGATTTATAGCCTCTATTTACGAAAATCCTCACTCTCAAATTCCTGTAAACAATCTCTAATTCTTGCGGATTCAAGTGAAGGATAAAACTAAGGCTCGAAACTTCTCTCTTTGATATCTCCTTCAATTCAAGGCCAAATCAGGTGATTCTTGGGTCTATTATGTTTAGTTTTTCATGCTCTACAAAACCCTTTTATCCATTTCTGAGATAGAAGGGCAAACAAATCCGAATTTAAACTATTGCGATTCTAGGGTTCTTGAACACTTGAATTTGGGGTTTTTCAATTTAAAATTGTGTTTTGATAAAATTGGACATCCTAAACTGATTTTGAATATGTTAGTATAGATTATGGAATTTTTGAGAATTATTGAACTTTGTTTGGATTTATTTGACCATTTACATTGTTATACTATTAGTTTAGCAATTCAAGCAAAAATACAAGATAATCAAAGTAATCATATCCACATCTTGTAATCTGAATTTTTCCAATAGATAACCTGGATGTGGAATTTTTGTAACAATTGTCATGTTTAATTTGGTAATAGTTAATATTAGATAAAGTAGGGGTGAGCATACAACCGAATTAACCGAACCGTAACCGAAATAACTGAAAAAACCAAACCGAAATAACCGATAACCGAAATAACCGAAGGGTTGGTTATTTATATTTTTAATAACCGATTTTTGCGGTTCGGTTATGGTTATTCTTATTTTCATAACCGCAAATAACCGAACCGAATATTTTAAACATAGCCAAATCCGTAGCACCGTAGGTCATTAAGTTTGTATTTAAATGCTTAACCATGGCCTAATCTATATGTATCTTTGGTGAAGTATTTGAATGTTTTAACTTTTAACCATGACCCAACCTTATTGGCCCATTACATTTTACACTAACCATGACCCACACATTTAAAGTCCAACATTAGAAACAATGAAAATAACCGACTTATAACCGAACCGAAACCGCATTAACCGCAATAACCGATTAACCGAAACCGCATTAACCGAAACCGAACGGTTATGATTTTTTGATAACCGCAATATGTGGTTATGGTTTCGGTTATAGGTAATAACCGAACCGAACCGCACCATGCTCACCCCTAAGATAAAGTAAGTAATTTGTAAACTAGTTATATTATTTTTATAAATATGAAATTCGTATTTATTATTTTTCTTAAGAATAAGTTGTAGTTTTCATCTCTGAGGTTTAAGGTTTCATCTACCTTTAATACTCTTGGTGTCTAACGTTTCAAAATTTAACATGTTTCGTCCTTAGACATAACACCCGTTAACTTCTCTATTAATTAACCCCCAAGTGCCCATCATGTGAGTGTTAAAATTCGTCCTTTTAACTTTGACATCAGTCTTCTTTGTCTTCTTAGCCCAACATTTCAACCTCCACCCCCATCATCATCAACCACCTAAGCAATAACAACCCTCCACCATCTGGTCGTTTTTCAATAAACACATTTCTCGATTCATCTTTATCCCCTTTAACCTAAATCATTTTGATGAACAACAAACGCTAGACCTTTGATTAGGGATGGCAAAAATACCCGAGTCCGACAGGTATACCCGATACCCGACACAAATGGGACGGGTATACCCGATACGTATTGGACCGGGTATGAGATTAGTTTTAAAAATTTTCGCGGGTATAGGTCGGGTATGGGATTAGGTGATACCTGGCCCGATTACCCGAAACCACATACCCGTTTACCTGATCATATACCCGATTTTTTTAATTTATATTTTTATTT
The DNA here is from genome assembly GCA_030545235.1 of Helianthus tuberosus. Taxonomy (NCBI): domain Eukaryota; kingdom Viridiplantae; phylum Streptophyta; class Magnoliopsida; order Asterales; family Asteraceae; genus Helianthus; species Helianthus tuberosus. The sequence continues at coordinate 107,183,066 of CM060417.1, forward strand.
TTATTAACCTTTGTCTATTAGTGATTTATTTTAGTATGTTCATAATGTGAAAAATTAAATTTTCTTTTAGTATATATATTTGATAATACTATTTATATTTATACTAGGTTAGAACCCCGTGTATTACACGGGTTGAATAAATGTAATTTTATATACTAAATTAAAATAGTTATTCTTTGAAAATCCCGTTTATTATACGAGTTGAACAAATGTAATTTTATATATTAAATAATAAAAAATTATATCTCTAAGAACCCCATGTATTGTACTGAATAAATGTAATTTTATATACCAAATAATAAAAATTCGTGTATTGTACGGATTGAATAAATCTAATTATATATACTAAATAAATATATATATATATATATATATCTTTATAAACACTGTGTATTACACGAGTTAAATAAATGTAATTTTGTAACCTTGTATACCGCAAGCGGGGCGAATATATACTAAATAATAAAAAAAAATTATATATTTAAGAACACCATGTATTACACGGGTTAAATAAATGTAATTTTGTATAGGAAATAATATGCTATTGGATTCGTTTAAAAAATCATAAATTTGGTTCGGTTTAATTCGAATCAAATCACAAACTTGGTTAAGTTTAATTCGAATTTATTAGAACCTCGATTTGAAAAATCAAAAACATAATTATATTATTAGCTTCTCTTCCTAATTAGTGTTTTTTTAAAGTTTGATCTAATGTCTAATAAGTTATTTTGTATATTTTGTTTGCACTTTAAATTTTTTATATGAGCGTATTATTGTTTTTTTAAGTTTAAGATTATTGTTTTGTGTTATTATTTAAAAAATATTTTTAATTTATAACTTAAATGTGAAGATAATATATTATTAGAAAAAAATAGAATGATTCTATCCGACGTTCAAAGTAAGATAAGATTTAATATTAATTGATTATTTATTATTTAAGTTAATTAATTGATATAAGATAAATATGAAAAGGCAGGAAATTACAAATGTAGACGCCTTCAATGAATGGCACGTGTCACTTATTGGTTTCTTTTATTATAGTAGATAGATTAAATTAAATAATATTTAATAGGAGAGTTATCTATAATTAATTAAAAGAGATTAAATTAAAAGAATAATTATCTATAAGAGATAGCCTAATATGATGACAAGTGTCCCTAAAGTGGTTTCTTTTATTATATAGTATAGATGTTGTGAAGTATATATATATATGTGTGTATAAGTATTATAAAGTTATTATTAATTTATGATATAACTTATATGTATGTGATGTACATTTTTTGTTTATAATTGTTGTTGTATAAATAAAATTAGAGTTAAATGTCATTTTAGTCCTTGTGGTTTGGGTAATTTTGTCAGTTTAATCCAAAGGTTTCACTTTTCGCATGTGGGTCCAAAAAGGTTTCACCGTTGCCATTTTAATCCACTGGGTTAACTTCATCCATTATTTCTGTTAACGAGAAGGGCAATTCAATCATTTTATATGGCCGAATTGTCCTTCTAGTTAACAGAATTACATATAAAATGACCGAATTGCCCTTCTCGTTAACAGAAAAAATGGTTAAAGTTAACCTAGTGGACTAAAATGGCAACGGTGAAACCTTTTTGGACCCACTGGTAAAAAATGAAACCTTTAGACTAAACTGGCGAAATGGCCCAAACCACAAGGACTAATATGACATTTAACTCATAAAATTATATAATAATTATAATCGCAAAGAAATGTATTTGTAAATCACAACATATATCTTTTAACAAACTAATTTTTTTTTTTTTTTTAATAATTTCATTAAAATCCCAAGTAACAAATTACAAACAAGTGGTAGGTAAACGGGCAACAAGCTGCGCCGCAACCCCCTTTTGAATTGCAAAACCAATCCTACGAAAGACGAAACGACCCTTAGAGTTTGAGAGATTACTGTTCACAACCCGTTGGACCCTGTTTAGGAATTTCACGGCCTCTGGGGCTAGGGAACCAAACGGGTATACAAACTAATGGATATACCCGATACCGACAAATACCCAACGGGTATTGGACCGGGTATGGGATACGATTTTACGACCGGGTATGGATATCGGATTACCAATACCCGACCCAAACCCAACCCAACCCAACCCATTATCATTCCTACCTTTGATTTGGTTTTAAGGTTGAACATGGGTGTTAATTTTGAAATGACAAATTTACCCCTCACGTTATGGGCACGTGGGGGATAATTAATAGTGAAGTTAGAGGGTGTTATGTCTAGGGACGAGACATGTCTAAGTCTTGAAACTTCATATATCAAGAGTGTTAAAAGATGAATGAAACTTGATGTTTATACCAACTTTAGCAAAGAAAGTTACAGTTCACTCTTTTGTTAATTATTTACTTTTATAATATTTGGGAGGTTACACTTTTTTTATTGTCTCCTGAAATGTATCTAAAACTTTATTGAAGTTTTATATATTCATTTGAGATCACTAAACCCATACGTATTGTAATTTCTGTATATATACATGAACCCTAAAAACTAATATACATATTAGGCCTATAGGGGAAGGTTCAAATGAAAACCACTAGTTAACTCAAAAACTAACTAAAAAAGCCTAAAAACATACCAATTTTTTTTTTTTTTTTGCATACCAATTTTCGTCATTTTTTATATATAAAAAAATTTTCAAAAAAAAAAAAAAAAATTGTAGTGCACATGTGTATGAAGAATAAGAGGAGAGCAAAGCGCCAATGGCGCGTGAAGCGCATGCGGAACGGGCACGGAGAAAAGGAAGTTTGGAGGAGAAGCAGCCGAGCTCATTCCCTTCGCTTCCTGGGCCCAAAGCAGTGCAGTCTTTCCTGGCCAAATAAAGGATTTGGGGCTTCTTGCTACGCTACTTCACTAGAAAATCCTTTTTTTAGTCATATATATAAAGAGAAAGATAGATCCATCTATCCTATCCGATTTCTATTTTGATATCGAAAAAAGAATCTATTTCATTCAACGTTTGATTCAAAGAACTGTGCTTAGCCCTCCCCCGCTCATGAAAGGGCTCTACTGCAATGGATGGCAGAGGGTCCGTAGTACTCGAAGCACTGGAGTGATCCAGTAGCCGGGAAGGGGCCTAGAAGTGTCTACTACTACACCACACTACACTTGGCTCTACACATTTACAGAGCTAACCGTGTACTACAAAAAAAAATTTATTTTTTTTTCATATAAAAATCAAGCGATTTTTATAAAAAAAAAATTGGTGTGTTTTTAAGGCTTTTTTTAGTTAGTTTTCGAGTTTTCACGTTAAAAGTGGTTTTCATTTGAACCTTCCCCTAGGCCTATAAAATGTCTGTCTTTATAACAATTTTTCTTTTATACGGTCTATTTGTCAAATTATTTTTCTACTTTCAAAACAAATTGTAAATATAACGTACAACAATCTTCTTATATTAAGCTTTCAATCTAGCGCAATATAGTTTCCAATTAGATATGATGTTATCTAGTTTTTAAGCATGGTTCAACCACCAAACGGGCACGAAGAAATTGATAATAAAGGAACACAAAGTGGACAATATATATTTTAGAAGACTCTAAATAAACACCAAATCTAACTCTTAGGAATTTATTTTTTAGGGTATGGTCTCGTCAAGAATGGTAAACCTTTTGATTCTCCTCAGTGAGAATTTGAGAACGATCTGCAAAACAAAAACACTGAGACTCGTTACAAGGAGGAGATGTTGGGGGGTTCTACTTGTGACCACTCTTCGTCGTGAGAATAAGTATCGTTTAAGAAGAATAAACAAGTGTGTGTTTAGAGTGAGAGAGCTAATCCTTAAACCTGTGGTTGAAGGCTGGTATGTATAGCCGAAGAGTGTGGAGAAGGAGATGGACTGATGGGCCTTGGGTCGAACGTCTCCAGCAATGAATATCCTGTTTGTCTCCTCTGACACAACTGTTAGTGTTTGCTGAGGATAGAGACGTTGGCGCACAGTAATTGGAGCCACGTGGTCTGGCGATTATCTTTGTTGTCAAGTCTGTCATCAGATGTGGGTGGAGATCGTGGAGCAGCAAACGGCGCAACTTGATTGGTTCCACGTCACTATCCTTTTGTACCTCGTCTCCTGCACGACTGGCCATCGTAGGAGTTTTCTGGACAGGGCCTGGCGAATGGTGATTGGCTACAGCCCATGCCATTTGTACTATTGTACTTGCCTTAGTTGTCGTTGAGCTACATGCGCCGTTCTAAGCCAGCACGCATGCTCTTGTTGAGGCTAAGTGTGATTTTATTAAATCTGAGTACGGCCCTTTGCGTGTATATCTTAGAATGGCTTGCGCAAAATTTGGGACTATACCCCTTCAGACTCTTAACCCTAAACTACTTCTATTAACCACCTTTACATGCATGTTCCATGGTTTAAACACATTACATCTTGAATAAGAAAGGTACCGCCTAGATGTCACTTGGGGACAAGTGGATAATGTCTGCAAAGACAAAAAAATTATTTGTAATAGACTACAATATATTTAGAATGTAACTATTGTTTTGTTATTTGTTTTAAAAAGGTTTCTACATATTCACACATTCTCATGCCTATTTGCACATCTTTTTATATGACGTGTATAGGCTTATACGCGTCATATAGCCTTTTCCAATTTCCAAGAAATACATGATTGTGTCATATAATGTCTGGCGGCTTCGATACTTCTCGTATAGGTCTACAGGGGGCGTATAGTCATGCCTCGTATAGGTGTAGTATCGTATCGTATCGTATAGGTGCAGTATAGTATGGCATGGCATGGCATAGTATAGTATAGTATGGTATGGTATGGTATCGTATCGCATGGTATAGTATAGTATCGTATAGTATAGAATAGCATAGCATAGCATAGCATTGTATAGTATCCTATCGTGTCGTATTGTATCATTTTGTATCGTATCGTATCACATTGTATAGGTGTATTATAAGTCCCGTATTGGCCTCGTATAAGCCTATAGGTGTAGTATTGTATCGTATAGTGTATATAGGCCTCGTATAGGCCTATAAGTGTAGTATCATATTATATAGTATCGTGTCATATAGTGTGATATAAGTCTCGTATACGCCTCGTATGTCACACCCCAACCGATGGCGGAAACATCGGGGTGAGGCACTGAGCGAAACAGATTGTCCAAGGGAATCCATAACACTGTTAGTGACAATATATTTAACGTCATGTCCCATACCATAACATATAAAGCATAAATAGTTATTACAGATATTGTTCTCAAAGACAAAAATTGTTCCGACAACTCATAAATTATTCGTGGGTTTCTAGACCACCTAATCTTGATTCATCACAAAAGTCCAGCAATCCTAGCATCCTAAACACCTGTCACATACGTTAAAATAGGTCAATACACATAGTGTAAAGGTGAGCATACAAGTTTTAATAGTGTAATAGTAGCGAAAGCGAGTTACGCATAACCATCATGTAACACGTAGAAATGTGAAGCAAGTAAGCTACCGACAATGAAATATGCACAGACATGACTGCGAGTTGTAGAATGCGCAACACATGTCACCATTGTGACATGTGAAGAAATACCCTTAACAACCCCCGTCCACAACAAGTGTTGAGTCCAAACTATAGTACTATCGTTGCTAAGGTGTCAGACAACAATCACTGTGTAAAGGTAACATACAATCATTCATCGAATAACATGTATGACATGCAGAGCGGTTAGCGTATAAAAGTAGTTGTGTTGTGTGTCGATGTGATTTGATATAAGAAACGTATGTAACACCAAAAAGTGCATTAAGCAAAAAAGGGATCGAGTATACTCACAGATTGTGTTTAGTAAATAAACACAAGCTTGGATTGAAGGAGCGCTTGAGAGATTAGCCTGATCACAGTACGACAGTATAAGCGTTGAACAGTGCGTAAAACAGCGTGTCGGTGAGATGAGCGAATGAAGGATGGTTCGATCGGATGGCCATCCGGACGGATGACCGTTCGGTCGGATGGTCATTCGATTGAGAGAGGTGTGTTTGTGGAATGTTGAACTTTTGAAGTTTTCGTTGTAGTATAATTAAAGTCATTCGATCGGATGGTCATCCGGACGGATGACCGTTCGATCGGATGGCTGTTCGTTTGAAACTGATAATCTTTGAAAATTGTAAAAGTTTAAGTGTTGAACCTTGGAAAAAGGGGCTGTCACCTGACCGGATAGTCGTTCGATCGGATGGTGGTCCGATCGGACGACAATTCGATCAAGCAACTGTTTGTTTGAAAATTATAAAATCAGTTAAGTTTTCAGAAAGTCTGCGGTTTAACAGAGACGCCATGACGGCGTGTTAAACAATGGAAACCACATCAAGTCCAACCCATCCGAACGGATGGGAATCACCCCGTTCGATCCGAACGAGCTGTCCTTGACAGAGTCTCATATTCAACTTGTGGATCGGTCGTCCCTTTGATAGAATCCATGCTCAGATCGGTTCTCCACTGGAGAATGAGTAGAGAACTCGAACGAGTCCGGATTCTAACGGTTTTGAATGAAAAGTGTAAAAGAGTTGAAAGAAGCTTAAATCAGTTTGAAAATGTTTAGATTTAGGTGAAATCAGTGTTTAAACATTGTAGAAATCCCTTAGATCTGAATTATTCTTGATGAGATGAGGTCACCCTTCATTGCTCATAAGAACTCCATGATGACGTCACCCTAGAACAACCCAAATTCAGTGATTTCATGGTGAAAAGTTGTGATTTGATGGAGGAGATGATGAGAAAGTGTGTAGTGATGATGAAAGTACAAGATTTAGAGTGAAAACTTACAAGAATCGTGAGAAATCAAGAGAAAATAGCCTGAGAGTGCGTGGGTCGGAGGGAGCTGTCACATCAAGTGAACAGTTGATGTGACTGATGAGTGTTTATAGTGGGAGAGGAGAAAAGGCGGTGCAGAGTAGATGGGTTGGACAGCTATTCGATCGGATGGCCATCGGATCGGAAGGTCATCCGGTCGGATAACCATTCGATCGAACGGTCGTTTGATCGGACGGCTCGTGCGGGTTAGTTTCCGACTTTCGTTTCGTGCGTTGAACGTTGCGTTGCGTTTAAGCGAGTTGCGAGTAAGCGATGCGATAGTTTTAAACAATAGTTACACAAATAACATAACTAACACATAACATCATACAAGTACGTAAGTTTGCGTTTAGCGTTTGCGATTAGATTGCTATGCGATAGAGTTCTGATTACGTTTGCGAATAACACCTTTAACCATAACATCAACACACACAAGTAAGCACATAATAACACACACACATAACAATACCGTTAATTGCGTTTCGAGTTGCGATGAGATAGCGTTAAGTAGATTAGCGTTTAATTGCGTTTATCGCGTTGTTACTTCACATAATACAAATCGTAAACGAAAATAACGTAAACCAAAGTATCGATTATCGAGGTTCGAGAGTACAAGCAATCATTAAGTCAGAAATGATAGATCTGAATAGCAATCTTTTCTTCCTTTGACTTAGACTTTGACTTGTACTTTGACTTTAAAAGTCGGGTTGTTACATCCTATAGACCTATAGGTGTAGTATCATATCGTATAGTGTAGTATAAGTCTCGTATAGGCCTAAAGGTGTAGTATATTATAGGTATAGTCTAGTATACTATAGTTTACGCATAGTATAGGTCCCGTATAGGCCTCGTAAGCGACCGATCCCGATACTACACTACACTATGCTATGCTATGCTATGCTATGATATGCTATGCTATGCTATGCTATGCTAAGTTATGCTATACAATACTACACTTATAGGCCTATAAGAGGCCCATACGGGACTTATATTACAATATATGATACGATACAAACCTATAGGCTTATACGAGGCCAATACGGGACCTATACTACACCATACTATACTACCCCTATACTACACCTTAAGTCTACACGATACTATATGATACTATACCTATATGCCTATACCATACTTAAACTATATGATATGATACGATATTATACAATACTACCCCTGTAGGCCTATACGAGGCATATGCAGGCCCTATGCTACATTATACGCTACGATACTACACCTATAGCCTTATACGAGGCTAATACGAGACCTATACTACACCTATACAATATGGTACTATACTATAAATACTATACTACACCTACAAGCTCATACAAGACATATACTACACTATACGATACGATACTACACTTATAAGTCTATACGAGGCCTATACTACACTATACGATACTGTACGATACTTAACAATGTTTTTATTTTTTTTAATAATGTTTTTTTTTATAAAAATGTGCTAAAATGATCAATATTGTATAAAAATGTATGTAAAAAAAAACATTTTGTGCGCCCCATATAGGCCTATACAGGGAATATAGGGGACATGGGCCTTATACGAGGGGTTCTATATGCCCCGTATAGGCCTGACCTATACACGGTGTATAGTACAACTGTTAGACCAGAACTCACACCAGTTAGGCCAATACGGGGAATACAGAGGGTGTGGCCTTATACGAGATCTATATGAAGGTTCATATACGTCACTTATAAGCCTATACACAATGTATAAAACAACTGTTACACTAGAACTGACATCAGTTAGAGTCTCTAATTTTGAGTCACCCCTAAACGCCACGTATAGGGTAAGGGTATCCAAATAAGCTGATGGAGGTGTGTGAATAGATTTACCCTTTAAAAAGTATCTTTTTGAGTAAACTTCCATTTTGCTCCCTATGGTTTGGTCGTTTTAACGGTTTTGCCCCAATCATTTAAAACGATCATTTTCCTCCAATAGTTTACTATGTTTTTCCCATTTTGCTCCCTGCCTCCAACTCCATCTAAATTGTTTGTTAACTGAAAGATATTTTGGTAACTTGCCACATAAAAGTAAGGATATTTTGGTAATTTTACCTATAAAGATATTTTTAATTTATATATAATAAATGCATACAATATATACCACAACACATACTTACATACTACACTTTCTCATCTCTCACCCTCAACCATCAATATCCGACGACGCCGCCACCACCATCCGCCGCCGCCACCACTACCTGCTACCACCACAACTCTTTCTCTCTCTCTCTCTCTCTCTCGTAACTTCTCTCTACATCTTCCACCACCACCACTCTCTTCCTCTCTCTCTCTCTCTCTCTCTCTCTCTCTCCTTCTCACCGTTTTTCTCTTTCACTACACTTGCCACTACCACCAACACTCCCTGGATAAACTATACGGCAGCCGAATGTTTCAAATCTGGTCGCCAAAGGTTTCAGATTTGGCTGTCGGAACGGTTTTCTCTAATCTAGGGGTTTGCTCAGATCTGATGAAGATGATGCTAATGGTGGTTGCGATTTAAACAAAGAGAGGGAGATAGGCGGTGGTTTGATATTGATGGCGGTTGCTGCTGGTTAGTGTTGGCGACGACGGTAGTTGGTGGTTAGTGGTTGGTGGTTGGTGTTGGAGACGGTTGTGGTGGTTATCAGTGCAGGAGAGCAGATTTGGTTTTGATGACTGTTTAGAACTACGATGAGATTCTTGCACAATCGAAAGTCGCCAGGAGAGCAGCAGGAGGTGGTGGTGCACATGCGGCTCCCTCTGGATTCAAGCAAAATGAAGGCGGTTCTCTGGTGGATGTTGTTGAACTCTGTTGCAGTTGTACCCCAGATTGGGTCTACTTTTAGCTTGTATTTGTAATGGTAGTATTGTACACGGTTATACACAGAAGAATTGGTTTTCTGTTGACGAATTTGATAGTCTGAAACTCAAAAGCTATACATGTGTTTTTTATAGTTAGTTTTGAACAAGGATTAATTCCAAACACTCAGTAAACCAGGTCGGTTTTTTATGGTGGTGATTGTTTGGATCTGAAATCCAGGGATGATGATGGAGGATGGTGATGGCGGGCCGGTGGTGGTTGCTGGATGGTGGGGTGGTGGTGGTGTGGCAGTGCCCGGCCGGTGATGTTGGTTGATGGTGGTCATATCTAGTAGAGAGAAGTAAAGAAAGAGTTGTAGAGAGAGGGACGTGTTTTAATTATGTAGAGAGAAGTAGAGAGAGATAGGTTTTATATATCTAATTTAATATCAATAAATAAAAAGATAAAACATATTTAAGGAATTCTAGAAATAGCCCTATCTTTAATTGTATGATTTAACTCAGTTAAGACCATAAAGTAAAATGAGAAAAACATAATAAACTATTAGAAAAAAATGACTATCTTTAAAGAAATAAAACAAAACCATTAAAATGTGGTATGAAACAAAACCGTTAAAATGATTAAACCAGATGGTTAATTTTCAAAACAATATATTTATTGGGGGAACAAAGGTAGGGGACTAGGGGCATATCTGTTCGAGAAAAGCCGAAAAGGAAAGGAAAAAGGTGAAAAAGAATCGAAGCACATTCTCCAAGAGAGAATCCTGCCAAACACATTAAACCATCATCTTTTTTATTAATTACTAAAATTAGAAAATGCATCGTTTATACAAAAAAGAACACATTTGGTTTGGTTTCTACTTATTTAAAAGGTTCCGGTTATATAAAATTATAATATTTGTTTAAATGTATTTGCTGTACAAGTTTATTTGACAGGGGCATATGCCTATTAAAGGAGATGTTCCAACCTCAATCTTGGACAAAGATTAATAATTTAGAGTTATTAGTCTAATAGGGTAAAGGAAAATGTCATCATTCAAAAAACAAAAAAAACAACGGTAGATGTTATAAAATTGAACCATTAATATAGTTGTATTAATCTTAGTTTGTACTCATTAAAAAATGGGTAACACATTAACTCGTCATTTAAACAAGTCAAACAGGTTGATAGGTTGTAAAGAACCTATAAACGGTTTGACATGTTGTAAAGTCATAAACATGTTAAGGAGTCATAAACGGTTTAGCCAGTTGAACACATCAATTATATATAGCTTCTAAATTTGTACTTTAGTTTTAAACAGGTTAATCTGTTTAAGATTAGTAAAACTTAATCACAACTTGTAAGAAAAATCAACCTAATATACGATCTGATTATTCTAAATTAGTACTTTAGTTTTAAACAAGTAATCTGTTTAAGATTAGTAAAACTTAATCACAACTTGTAAGAAAAATCAACCTAGAATACGATCTGATATCAAACATTACTGAACCACTTAAAACTAGTATTATTATGTTTTCTTACCATGTTAAGAATTAACTCCCCCATTACAAACTCAATTTTCCTCTTACCCAACTCGTGAATTTGCTATACTTAATACAATCTCCGTTTTTAAACATCTTGCAGATGCTTTATTATATATAAATGAAAGAATACTTACGTTTGTAGATATCTTATGTATTTAAATAGACCTGTCCCTCCTTTCCTTCTACGCCAAGCCCATACTAAGACTATGGGGTATGGGGCGGGGTTGGGGCGTGGGTTGGATACAAACGCCCAAGTCACCACCCCGGGTGGGCTTGGGTTTCGGCGTGGCCCCTTGGGCGGGGGTTTCAGCCCGGGCGTTGGGATGGCCGGCTCTCATTAGCTGGTGTCACACCCCCAAAATCCACACGCGGAGTATCACCGCATGGAGGCGTGACTGACCAGGATCAAGCCACCAATCATACTGAACATAGTACGTAAATAAAAATAAAACCCAACACAATATAATTGGTGTCCAAACAAAACATAGTTTAAGTTGTAAGCGGAAGCATAATGTTTAAAAACCAAAGTATAAGTTCAAATATATCAAATGTTTATCATGGCATAAGACTATCCATGTCCCACAACGACCACGCCTCCTCGTGCAAGCTCCATAAGTACCTAACGACCTGCAAGGCATGTAACAACGAGTCAACAACAAAGTTGAGCGAGTTCACAGTTGGTGTTCATTGTTAAGTTGTTTCAAAAACCAGGAATTCATTTGTAAGTTGTAAGTTAATCAGTTTACCCTGTTTCCCAAACATATCCATAGTTGGTGGGGGCTTCCCCATGTTAACCACTAGACCTGTTTACCATATCGACCACTGACTAAAGTAAGTTGGTGCCCTGACGTCAATGTCTATCACCATTGACTAGTGCCCAGATCCATTAGTTCACGCCCGTCCTCTGCGGCACGGTGTGAGGCTTGTCAAACCTAAATAGCGCTATCTAACTAATGACCCGCTCGCCATTGGCTCGGCGATTAAGTCGATATAAAAATGAGGGACTTCATGATAGAGTTTTTGGTCTAGCATCAGTGTTGTCACCCTTCAATAAAGAGGGTGTGTACGTAATCCCCAAACCAGGAGACTACGCACGTTCCGATTAAGTTCTTAGTACGTGTTGTCACCCTTCAATAAAGAGGGTGTGTACGTGTTCCAAACCAGGAGATCACGCAGTTTCAGTTCAAATCATTTACCCATTCCCAACCCCTGGGAATCCCATGCCTTGTAGAAAGTGTGAACTCACCTTTGGTTGCTCGGTTGAACTCTTAAAATAGCTAACGGTCAGGGTTGGTCAATCACGTCCTAATATGATTACAATTTAGTTTGTTAATGGTTTTAAATAAAACACAAAGTTCCTACACGTATTTGTCAAGTAGTGCACACGCATCAATCAAGTAACAGTTTATACCAAGCATACACGTATTTCACATTTATCACGCAGTCCATAAGCAGTGTACAAGAAATAGCCATCATGTATTTTGTATCGTTATGTGTAGCATCATTTATACATACACCGACAGCCTAGTACATAAATCTCATTCAATGATTTACACATAAATAATACATGTTTCCATCCAAAATCCCCATACCATGCGTTCTTCAACTACACACAAACATATATAACATATATGTAACATACGTATACATCACTTACATCCCATCGCATGCCTCGTCCACATTCACGTACATACATGCACTAAACCACTTACATTGCATAACTTATTTATATGCAACAATTTATAATGTTCCCTTTACAAATATACCCTAAGTTTGTAATTAACAATTCATACATATACACTTATTAAACCCACCCAATGATTATGCCATACATGCACCTGAACCCGTATTGCCCGCAAGTAACAGTCACCACCACTCACCACAAATCGGATTCACAAGAAAACACACTTTAGCCAATACCATTGAACAAAATAATACACAAGTTTCAAGCTGCACGTAAAGATAATATATATACTTTATAGTTTCCATACCAAATCACATGCACACACTCACAACCTTGTAAATCAGAAATCAACACGCATGATCGTATACGAGTTCGCGCTCTTGACCTGGAGTCTAACCGGAAGTCGTTCCCCCCCTACATATAGACACTTACATATTTATGTAAGCACATGTTACACGGATCCGGTTACGGGTTTTTATGGCTTTAAACTGGAGTCGAACCGGAACGCTTCTTCCTACAATTTATTTATAAAAGTTTTCGATGTTCTTAAACTATCCGCGAACAACCGAACACGTTACACATAACATCACATACACAATCTCATAACTTTACATGTCTACCCAGACATGCCGGTCCGTATTTGCGTTCATATTATAAAGTCGAAGTCGAACCGAAACTATTATTCATACATACTCCCTACGTTCATTCAGATATAATGTATGATATATATATTCACATCCATGGTTATGTATACATATTCCACACAAGTTTACTTTCATGTCTACACGTTCATGCCTACTGATGCTCCTAAACCTACACCCCTTTCAGATGGCTTTCCTGTGAACTATTATCATATCCAATACACATATGCATGTATGTTCGCTATATCAACACACTTATATCTAAGCACAGTTTCCGTATATACATATACACATATTCACTGATCATGGCACATAAACATTCACAGGTTTATACATGTTCGCATCTAATGTTTTCGACAAACTTTCATGCGCGATATATACACAACATCATACTTCATAGTTTACACACTTATATACCATCGTACAGGTTATAGATCATCAACATGTGCAATAAAATCACCTATCATTGACACTTACAGGTACATATCGAACAACAGGAACAAAACGACATCGAACCGAAACCGAAGTAACACGTTGCTAAAACAAAGCTACGAGGTGAACGAGACTTACCGATAGCGGTGGTGTTCTTGAGAGGATAACTATTCGTCGAATGCTGCACGATGTAGGAGAGGAGGGAGGTGGTTGTTCGATCGCCGTAGGGTTTCAGCGAGAGAGGGATGAGGGACGATATATGGGGGTTATTATTTATTAGGTTAGATATGATTATTAATATATATGCGTATCTATTATTATTATTATTATTATTATTATTATTTACAACCAAGTAATATAGTTAAGGAGGGAAAATAATCTAGTTAAGCATCAACTCAAATAATTTATACATGTTAAATCAACTTACGGTTCGGGCCTCATAAGTGTAGGGTTAGGCGAGTTATGCCATGATTCAAACGGTTCGGGTCGGTTCAATCAAATAAACTAAGTTATAAACACATAACATAAACACATAACGAGAACTGAATCGGGAAAGATGCCTGATTTTCCGGGATGTCACATTATCCCCAAGTTAAAAGAAATTTCGTCCCGAAATTTAGCACGTAGTTACTGAGGAAGCTAGATGGGTTGCGTGGTTTCCTGGTTTTCCTCGGGTGTCACATCATACCCCCGTTGGTTTGGAATTTCGTCCCGAAATTCCGCAGTAGCTTCAGCCTCAGTAGTGGTTGCACTTTTCTCAAACAATTGGGGATTCTTGTGTTTCATTTGGTCTTCTCGTTCCCAGGTGAACTCTGGGCCACGACGGGAGTTCCAGCGAACTCGAACAAGAGGTATTCTGGTATGCTTGAGAATCTTAACATCTCGGTCTGTAATCTCTACAGGTTCCTCGACGAATCGAAACTGATCATCGATAGTGAGTTCCTTGAGAGGAACTATGAGGGTCTCATCAGACAGACACTTCTTCAGATTTGACACAGGGAATACGTTGTGAACTCCGCTGAGTTCTTCAGGTATGTTCAGTTTAAAGTTGTTTTCAAAAACCATAAGTTCATTCGAAAACCAGTAGTTAGATAGTTCCTTGGGTCGTGCGAATGAATCCAACTTACGTCTGTGTAGTTGTGAGGTTCCAAAGGAAAAATGCGAAAACGTGTTCAAGGGAGTATGATCGTATCAACAATACACTGCCACCCTCAAGGTTTCGAGGAGTGATCACCAATGATCGAAAGTCGAGCCTTCCACTTTCTTTAAGCTAGAGCGTGTTCGTTTCAGTATCTCAGCATGGAGTAGTGAGAACGTAAGGTCACTATGGTAAGAGAGCGATGGTTTGGTCTAAGCCAATGGTAGAAATTGGACATATCATTAATCAATATTCACGTGTTGGTGCAAGACCTAGTGCAAAGATTCCGCATATGAAAAAAACACTATCATGACATTAGAGTACGTCTCTTGTAGTGTAAGGTGGGTCAGGTAAACATATAAATTATCGTGTTTTCCGGTAGGTTGAGTGATCCACAACTCTGTCCCCAATTGTCCTGAAGACTATTTCACCAGTAATGGCTTCCATTCGCTAAGTTGGGTATACGTGAGGGCTAATCAAGTAGAATAAGAATAAACCATCCAACAGGGTAATAAGGTAGTCTTGTGATCGTTGAAAATCATGGTATGGTTGTTGGCATTTCGTTAAATCAGTTGCCAATCGAAGAAACGGGGAATTAATGAGGTTCATACGAAGAATCGAGCGAAAACAGGGGTCCATGGATGCACGAGGAAGAGCTAGCACTTGTAACGAGCGTCGTGGACGCGATGAAGGGCCGCCAACCCGGTGAGATCCGTTACTGGCCGAAAGCTTTCGCTAGCTACCGGCACAACGTAGGGAACGACCGGCACAATCTAAACGCGTGCCAACACAAGTGGCGCGAACTACGACCGAGCTCGACCGTTTTAAAGTCTACTACGACAGCGTCCCGGGCGGTGATATAAGTCACGAAGACCGGGTGGCGGTGGCCAACATCGAGTTCCGGTGCAAGGAGCGGAGGCCGTTTGACAAGCTCGCCCTGTTCGAAATCTACCTAACGCTTTAGGGGGGTTTTTTTTGGAAATTTTAATAATAATTTTAGGTTTTTTTGTAATTTTTAGAAAATTTAATAATAATTTTAAGCTTTTTTATTTTAATTTTGTGTGTATTTTTATAATAATTTTAGGCTTTTTTCAAAATTTTTTATAATAATTGACACGTGGCCAACCCACGCGGGCTAGCCACGCCCCGCCATACCGGCCCAACATGCAAGTGACCAGCGGTGCCCCTCGGAGTCCACGTGTCAACCCATACCCCAAACCCCCGCCCCACCATACCCCACGGTCTAATTATTATTCCATATATAAATTAGCAATTTTTTTGTGCGTTAGGAGTTGTCCCCCAAGCTTGAGGAGTTTTTCAAAAAAAAAAAAAAAAAAAAACTATGATATTTCACTTTCATCCTAGAAGTTTTATCTTTTACATTTTAACCCATTTGAAATTTTTACTTTTAACTCAAAGTTTTTCATCTTTTGTAAATTAACACAATACTTTATTATTTACAACTTTGGTCCCCCATACCTTTTTATCTTTTGCGAGTTAACATGTTGTAGCGTGCATGTGAAGTTCAACGTTTTTTGCTCTATTTTTTTTCATATTTGACAGACCCCTCGCAACGCGTCCATTATTTCCCTTTTAAAAAGTTCGCCGCAACGGGCGGGTCCTAGATCGACTAAGTTATTATTTTCTACGTTTTACGTTTCTGGTTAATTTCTTCGCATTAACACACTGTAACGGGTGTGCGTGATTCAACGATTTTAGTCTGATTTTCGTTTAGTGTAATTTTTACCATTTTATCTATTTTATTTTTACGATGTTGAGAGTCGATGTGGTTGTGACATTGGTGCTACTTGGCACGGTTTTACGAACATTTTTAACCTATTAAATTTTTTACTAATATTTTGTTTCGGTTTACCACTATACTTCCTTTACTTAAAAACTATTTTTACGTGCATCTTTTATGTACGGGTATGTATAAATATGATTTGTTCTACATCCCGACGTAAATTTTTTTTATAGACGAGTCAGGTCAAATATAATACGTTTTCGTTTAAAGAAACCATTTTTGCGTGCATATTTTTATGTACGTTTTCGTATAAATTCAAGTTGTTCTACGTTTCGACGTAAACTTTTTTAGGAAATGATTCATGTCAAATATAATATGTTTTCGTGTTTATTTTATGTATGTTTCATAAAGTTTGTTTCAAATCGAGTGAATTCAAATTATGGTTTCTTTTTCTCCCATTTTTTCGAAAGCTCTAATTAATCCCTTTCGATTACATGTGCATATTTTTCTTCATACCCGTTACGTTTTCTATGTAGTTGGGTCACATATAATACGTTATGATTATTCGATATGAATTTGATTTACTTTACGTTTGATCCAATCACAATGCTTATACAGGTTACATTGAGTTCAATTGGATACGTCGAAATGTGTGTTTTCATATGGTTAATCAGTGTTGTAAAAGTCGCTAGGTGGTCCTTAGTCGGCCGACTGGGGAGTTGGGAGTAATCGGAGTACTCGGAGAGTACTCGGGGAGTACGCGGACATGGTAACTATAAAGAAAATTAATTGTTATATATTATATATATGTTAAAATAAACATAATTCATGTCAACTGAGTATAATTTAAAATGAAACATGTTTAAAGTTCAAATATTCTGAATACAAGTCCGACTAGTCTGAGTACAAGATCGAGTAGTCCGAGTACAAGGTCGAGTAGTCCGAGTAGGCCGATGTTGACCGATTTTGACTAATTAAAAGTCAACAAACCACGTTGACCGCCTAGAGCGACTAGGCCGACTTTTTCCGACTACGTCCGACTAGGCGCCGACTAGGCCGACTAGGCGCCGAGTTTGACCGAGTTTGACCGAGGCCGACTAATTGAGTCCGCCTAGGAGGAAGTCGCCTCGGAGGGGTTCCGAGGACCGAGTACTTGTAACACCCCGAAATCGGGGTTGGTAATTAAACCATGTTAATAATAATGAACGGGTAAAATACCGTAGGTGGTTAAGTAAACCCGGTGAATATTAGAATTTAAATAAAAAAAATATAATATTCATTAACAGGATGAAAAATATTTTGAGAAAACAAAGTATATAAAGGGCCCGAGTTAACGAGACTTAAAATAAAACAGAGTATGTACAAGATAAAATAACTAGGAATAAATAACCTAGTTAGTCACAAGTCTTGTAGTAATAAAGAAATTGGTTAAAACACACTATATGCAACTTGGGGAAAGTTGAGGGGCCAAATATGAAGAACTGAAAACTAGTTTTAATTAAATAAAATCCTACACCAAAACACACACACTAAGTGTGTGTTCTGGTCGATACAATCACAGGAGCCAAGGGGCTCTCCTACTCAAACCCTAACAAGCACCAAAATCAACAAATTGAAGGGGCAAATCAAGTCCAAATCAAAATCTAAGTTCAAATTAGTGATCACCTCCATGAAGGGATCATAAGGTATGCCAATTTTCGTTATTTAGTTCCATCTTGAATTCTTGGTGAACATAGAAAATCGAGAATTTGGCTTGCATGATTGATGCTTGGATGAAATTAGGATAAAATCATGTCTAGGAGTAAACCCTAGTCAATAGTTTGTTGAATTAATGTTATAATTGTGAAATTCATAGTCACCCATCTAAGTGTTAAATGGGTGTTGTAGAATGATGAAGAACACTAGAAATTTGATTATAAATTGAGTGTTATTTATTTACATAAGGTGAATCTAGATGTTATTATGCATACTAGATATATTAAACTTGCAAAGATTGTTTAATCTTGGCTAAATAGTTAGTCATGAAACTTGATTTTTTATTTAGTGAAATTATGCCCACTAGATGTTTGTTAAAATGCCCGAATAAATGTTGACATAATGAAATTATGAAAGAAACGCGTAATTGGCTAACTTGACTAACTACGTGTAATACGAAATAATATGGGTTCTAAACGTGATGTTGATTGAACTTTATTGTGCGTATAATATGATTGAAGTTAGTTGACTATCGAAATTCAAATTAACCAACGTTGAAGTCGAATAGTAGTTTCGACATAGAATTCGTAAGACGGAATAGTCGTATGCGATAATGACTAAACTAACCGTCTTACGAATTATGATGATAGTTGACGCTCGACAAGCTAGGTGGAAGCTTGGGGAAAGAAACGGGTTAAATGGAACAAGTACGCCGAAAAAGAGCATAGCCGGATGCAAGGTAAGTGAAACTTACACCTTTTTGTAGAATACATATCTATTATATAAGTTATAAATACAATGGAGATAATATTCGAAATATGGTTTCTGACACGAAATGATTTGGGTCGGAATCAGAAACAAATGTTAGAAACCATAGTAATGGTAAAACGGGGTGGAACGGTAAATTACTCAAGAAAAGAATAAGATAAAATGAGTTTTCGAACGGCTACATTATAAGTAAGCCAAAACTAGTAAAAAGAGTAAAAAGGGATCAAATGGTAATATTGATACCATTTGACAATTAACGACTAATAAGTGTATGTCGAGTCTCATGCTCGCAGGATGAATGGCTCGTGAATTAGCGAAGCTATGAAATAGCAAATAAGTCAAGACAAGGTATTAAAATGGGTCAATATGTTGATCCGAGCCAGGTACGCATAATTATGTTGTAGTTAAAAGTGCTATTTTGGTCGAATAATTGGTGAGAGTCCTTCGTCGTAAAAGAAGGACCAAAATCGACCAAAACGCCCTTGTAGGCTAAATTGAACAAACAACCCTTAAAGGTTGTTTGGAAATGAATTTCATGATTAGATAAATACTTAGAATAAGTATAGAAGTTGAAAGATGTAATATGTTAGTCAAATGGCTCTATTTGAGTTTTGCCGTAAAATAATAATCCGAGGGGTAAAACTCGGAACATATAGATATCCACATTAAATCCAACGCACATATAGTTGTGGTGGAAGATTACTTGATAAGAAATGTAGGAATAAGATACTAGAAATGAATGAAAGCGATTTCAAGCTTCAAAGTGCTTAAATACCCTTAACGGGTCAAAATAAGCATACGAGCGTAAACGGGTTTAAACTGTGTAATAAACCTGTGATTAGAACCCTAAATGGTAGATAACATTAATTTGAAGAAGTGTATGTGATATAAGGATCAAACAAATACGTTTGTTTGATAAAATGCATAAACGGGCTAAAATTCGGTAAAAAGGTAACGAGTCGAAGGCTTAGAAGTCTCAAAATTTATTATGTTGGATGTTGGATTTTAACTCCATATGATGGAGAATTAAATTACGGACGCGTAGGAAAAAGAATCGCGTAAAACGGATCAATAACGAAAAAGTTATGGCCATTTCCGTAAAATCTAGTGTTGCTGGAAAATGCAGGTCCCAGATCCAGACCTGCTGGAAAATGGTCTCCCTCGCGTGGCGCGAGGGAGCAACTGGGTGCCTTCGCGTGGCGCGAAAGAGCACTGTTTTAGCGAAAAAAAATTATTTTAATCAGTTTCGCTTCCCGGACTCGTTTAGATACGTTATAAGTTACGTATGACTAATCTAACTCATGTTTTATGAGTTTCAGGTATAATTTTCGCACCGGAGGACGATCAAGCACAACGAAGAACCGAACACGATCAAGAAATAAGCTTCCGCACTATGTATCGTTGTTATGTTAAATGACGAACTCACACATGTTATGTTGTATAGTTTTAATTCTGTAAATAAAGTTTAATGAAACCCGTATTTTCAATGTATTTGAAATTCTAATTACCCGTTTATTTTCGTAAATTATACGAAAATCGTTAAATAATAATAAGGGTGTTACAAGTTGGTAATCAGAGCTCATGGTTAAAGAATAAAGTGTGTTCGGTTCGAGGCTTGATCGCAAATCCGGTAAGTACGTGTATTTTAATGGTTTAGCATGTTAAAGTGTTGTAAACAACACATAGGGTTATCGTGTAACATACGATACCTCAATTAAATAATAGATATAGTTAACAAACTTACGTGCGTTAACACGTATAGTAGAAAAGCCTTGTATGATACGGGCATTTAGTAAAGTTGACATTACTAACTTTTATGAATGTTTTAATTGGAGGAAACTCGCATTTGAAGATGACGAGGGTTGAATAAATTACGGATGTGATAGAAGAATGGTCCGAAGTATGAAAAGAGGACCATGCTCACCAAGGATCAAATTGCGTAACAATCGCGAATAAAAGTAAAGTCAAGGAAAGCCCGTCGGGGCAAGCATTACCAGGTGCACGTTTTAAAATTCAATCGTATAAGTAGTAATATGCAACAAACACGTAAGTAATGACAGTTGCATATATATGATAGAACTTGGAAAACCTAATTTCCAAGAGAAACTTAATAGAAAATGTGTTACTCACGATGATGAATAACAAATAAATAATAGGATTAGTTTATATGGAAACTTGGACGAGGGGTAATTATCCAAGTGGAAAACTCTCAATATAATGCTATCAAGAAAAGTAGCGATCACATTAACGAATGTGATTATATAATAGTTCGATAGAGAGGAAAACATTTTTATGTTCGAATGTAAAACTAGTAAAACTAGTGATTGTTGTTTAGCGATTAAATAAAGTTTTACTTAATGAAATCAGTGATATGAAATAAATAGAGGCATTACTTACATAGGGCATGATGTGAAAACTATGAAAAGGTCATGTGTGTCATGTGTCAATCGCTTACTCTGGCCAAGTAAGTAGTGGCATATGATACCATGAACTTCTTGTAGCAGACACATTTACGTCCGATGTAGTAAGGGCGGGGTGAATGGGACGAATTAAAAAGGTACCCAAATGAATCAAACAAGTAAGATGTTTGATAGTAAACGTAAACGCAAGTCGGATGACGGGAGCGTATTACGTTAGAATAACGAGCCCGAGAGAAGGGACAAGGATTAAAGTAAATAAAAATACAGACCGACTAATAGGAATGCTAAAGTATAAGGATAAAAGTTTGACTGTCACAAGTGATGAAATTCACACGGACAAGTCAAACGAATTAAATAAAGAATAAAAGACTTAACTGAATAAAAGCAATGGATTTCGCTAAGACGACCAAATAAAATTAAAACAAAGTTTTAATAGATACCGGGACGGTTGCTTTGGAAGCGACTTCGACAAAATACCCGATAGATGGGTATGATTTTGAAAGTAGGCGTAAACCAAGAAATGGGAACGCGAATTAGAAAGTCAAAAGACTCGGATTATGAGTCATGACTAAAAGACGATGAGAATTTGCAAATAGAAATTTTGATAACTACGTTCAACTATTTTAAAGTTGAACGGGTCGAATAAAGAATGAAGTTTGACGTTCACAAGTGATGAAATTTCAAACGAACAAGTCGAACGAGTTAAATAAAGAATAACGTTTGCTAACGTGAGTAAGCGCGAACCGAATAAATAAAAGCGCGAAATACTAAGATAAAAGAACCCGAGTAATGGGTTGTAAATAAATGTAGGAATAAACCGGATAACAATAAGCGGAAAACAAACCGACGTGTAAATGACGTAAGAAGTCATAGAGTCGGAGGATTAGATTAAAAAGGAAGCGGATGTAGCCTTAGACTACGGTCAAGGTCCATAGAGTTCAAGAACGAAAACGAATGATCTCTAACCATAACAAGGGATGCCTTGAAGCTATATAAGTATATATATACATTCGAATACGAATACGAATAAAAGATGATCTACGGGATCATCATAACCTACTGGATTAAACGTAGTGTTAAGGTCTACGGGACCAAGAAGACCCTTGGGTCATAAGTAGAAAGAAACGAACTGCTAACATCTCACCTTAAAAAGGTGAAAAAATCTAAAGAAATAGCCTACGAGGCTAAGTGAAAGAACCTGCGGGTCCATAGCGTAACACGAGGGAACTGATTATGATTCCCCGTCTAAAACAAGAACGGAAAAAGAATAAATTGTGGGTTGTCAATTTCCTTGACATGAGTAATTGACATAGTCAAAGAGAAAAGCGTTAAACTAAAATTTAGTACTAGTAAGAAATAACGCTTTAACAAATAAAATAATATAAGATCTTGACACTGACAGGTGCAAGGCGATACATTCGAGAGAAATATTTACGGTGATGGAAAGTCGAGATAAACTTAAACGTGTCATGACACGTTCACGCTCAAGAAAAGTTAATATAGAATGTGACCACGTTGTAACGTGAGTCACAGGATAAGAGATCATAAATTTAGATAAGCCTCGGGAAGGCAAGGTGAATATATACCCGAGTATGTGGTATAAGGTAATCGGTGTGATGTGCGTGAAGTGTGTTATGGTTTTAATGTTTATTTTAAGCCATTTTACACTTTCTTTAGCCAAGTTTTAAATTTATAAAACACGATATTTACTAACACTAAACACACATATGGGCAAGTGCACCCATCGTGGGCGTAGTATAGTGTTGGTAAGATACCGAGGTCGTCCAAGGACACAAGAGCTTTTAGTACCGGTTTATCCTCAACGTCTAATCAAATCAAAAATTTAGAAAAAGTGTTTTAAACTAAGAAAATAAAAACTAACTAAAATGCTGAAAAATAAAAATAAAAGAAAAACAGATAGACAAGATGAATCACTTGGCTTCGACTCGTGTTTAGTGTAACCTTTGATTATTTCCGCACTTTTGCACTATTTAAGAGATTATCTTCGTTATTGTAGTAGGCCCCTCTTTTGGAGATGGCGTTACCCTCAACCCAGTAGTTTGAGTCAGCAAGGATACAATCCTAAAGGGTCGGATTATTGAAAGATAATTAATTAAGTTATTAATGAATATTGTGGTAGGCCCCTCTTTTGAAGGTGACGTTACCCTCGGCTAAGTAGTCTGAGTCAGGAGGGATACAGTCCTAAGTAGCCGGGTTAAAGTATTAATAGTAGTTTAACTTATGAGGGGATCAAAGAGTTTGGACCCCCGCCATCCAATACCGTTAAGTATTGAAGGAGCTCCTACTAAATTTGACCCAGGTCCTTTGCAGGATCTATACACTGAACAATGGCAAGACTCTTACCAAACCGTTCCCTTAACCCCCGACCAGGTAGCCAACATACCTCCATATAGACCGTGGAGATATGAATGGTGAAAATCTTTTATTTTATATAGACAGTAAAATAATGCCAAGACACCACGGACAAACGATAAGGAAGAATCACCTTCAACATAAGAAACTAGTTATTAAAGTCATTAATACATAACCAATTAAAAAGTGCGAAAAGATTAAAAATAAAAAGTATTACACTAGACACTTTTTCTTCACCAAGTGATGTAAGAGACTTAGGCAAACATGGCCTTGATTGTCAAGAACTCTTACGATCAATCTTGGATCCCGAGACGACTCACACACTCTATGATGGACAATGGATGATGGTGGTGGATGATGGTGTTATGGTGGTGGTGGGTGGTGGGTGAAGTGTGAGAGAGGTGGTGTGCCAAGGGATGGTTTGAGCTTGAGCCAAGCACTCCTATTTATAGGCTGAACAGAAGCTCGGGCACGGCCCCGTGTCCAGTGGGCACGGCCCCGTGTCCACATCCTTCTCTGTCTTCATTAATTGCTCTTGTCTTTATTAGTTGACCACGGCCCCGTGTCCGCTGGGCACGACCCCGTGTGCAGAAGCATATCTGTACTATCAAGATTTGCCTGGATTCTGCGAGCCTTATAGTTGACCACGACCCCGTGTCTGCTGAGCACGGCCCCGTGGTGGGCGATGGAAGCTTCTACAACTTTGTCTTTTATGCTGACACTTGGGCACGCCCCCGTGCTCACTGAGCACGGGGCGTGTTCAGCCTTCTGTTCTCTTGTTTTGCTTGGGAAGATGCTTTCGGGGAGGTCGGGCATGCCACGCTTGTTCCTTTTCTTGTATTTATGTTAGATTTAGCTGCCTTTTTGCTTCTTTTGTTAATTTGAGCTCATTTAATCCTGAAAATACAAAAGGAAGACAAAAACACACTTTTTCCAACATTAGTACTAAAAAAGGGGTTAGTTTTATGCCACAATTGATGTAATTTATATGTTGCTTTTTGCACACATCAAATACCCCCACACTTGAATCTTTGCTTATCCTCAAGCAAAACTCTTTATAATGTGGCTTTACACTCCCAAATGGAATTGGTAGAAAAGAAGGTTTTTGGGCTTGTCATAGAGTGTCGGGATTTCCAAGATTCTTTATTACGTTTTATTTTTATTTATTTACAATCCTATTCGTCATGATTTATTTAAAACTTTTCATAAGATAAATTACTTATTAGGGCATAACATGCCTCTTTAAAATTCTATTTATATACAAGTTCACATACCTCACGGGGGATCACTCAACACTCGGCTGAAGATGTATTTTAGTGAATCACTCGAGAGCGGCATGGAACTTACTCCTACCATAGGCTTGCCAAGCAATCAATCCTCCTCCTTTTTAACTATATACCTTTGTAAATATCAAGAGGACTTTTGGGTGAAGGGTTAGGCTTGGGTTAAATGTAGGTGGTTGGGTTAGTGGTTAGTAGAAAAGGGCGAAAAAGCGTAAAAAGCATCGGGTTTTTTTTTTTTTGAAAGACTTTTTATTTTTACAATTTTTATTTTGATGAAGCTATTATTCAAACAAAGTTATTTTTGATGAACTTGTTTGTTTATTTCTTTTGCTTCATCAACCAAACAAAAAAAATAATTTTTTTTTTCAAAGTCAAACGAAAAACCGAGCTTGTTACTAAAACAAAGGGTTAAAAATAAAAAGGTTTTGGTGGGTGAAAGGGTGTTTGGTTTGGGTTAAGAAATGAAAAGGTTTAGGCTCAAAGGGGTTAACTAGGGGGGTTTTGGGTAGGTGGTAAAAAAAAGAAAAATAATGGTGTAGAAATAAAAAGGGTTAGTCCTAATGCCTCCATCATTTACTTACTCGGGTTTAAGTTGGCAAGGACCGGGAATGTATCGTCGTGGCAAGTTCTAGAGTTGTAAGAACCAAGCGGCTATTCACACAAGAAACGAAAAATGAGCATTTAATTAAAAGATATGTATTTGTATGCTCAATAAAGGCTCAAAACTCACTTTTGTGGGAATGGGTTTTTATGTGATCAAGTATATATAATTAAATTTTAACTAAGCTTGTCATGCCTTTTCATAATTTTCTTATGTTGGTTCTTTTTATCACGACGCTATCGGTTGTAAAATTGTAAAAATATAACTTTTTTAGAATTTTGAAATTCCCAAGTTAAACCTAGACAAGTAAAAAAAAAAGAAAATTTTTGAAAAAATTTGGGGTGATTAGCGGTTCCAATAGAGTTTTGTGTAAGGCTTGTTATTAGGACTTGCAAGATTCAAGGTTTTAGCATCCCCCCCCCCCCCACTTAAATTACACATTGTCCTCAATGTGTCCCAAAAATAAATTTTTAGGTTGATTAAATGTGTACAAAGGTGTGAAAAAGCAAAAATTTGTGTTACTGGGCGCTGGACACGGCCCCGTGTTGTCCGGGCACGGCCCCGTGTTCAAGTGCCAGTAACAAAAATTAAACAAAAGAAACAGAAGCCTGGACACGGGGGCGTGTTGGGTGAACACGGCCCGTGTCCAGTTACCTGAACTGGGTCATTTCTGCAGACTGTGCAGCACGGGGCCGTGTTGGGCGGACACGGCCCGTGCTGAGCTTACTGTTAATGAAGAAAATTTGTCGGATGGCCCTGTTTTCCTGCATGGGGTGCTGGTTCAAGTTTCCCTTGTTATCCTTTGCCATCCTGAGTGTATTTTATTCGTGAAAATTAAAACTAATTAGAAAGCATAAAGATTAATCTAAACTAAACTAAGGATAGTTCCGCGGAATGCCTCCGTGGTGCGCCACGTTTATAAGGGTCCTTGGCTAGACCCAAAGCCTGGTCATATGTTACTCAAGTGGGATGTTTTGCATCCCATGCTACACCGTCGGAGAGCGTCATCCAAGCTTGAGTCTATGACCTTCATGTAGTTGACCGGGTCTTCGTCTTCTACTCTCTTCCCACATCCAAACTTCACTTCCTTGTCCCCAAACTTCAATGTTAGTGTTCCGTCATTCATATCCACCACTGCTTGGGCGGTGACTAGAAATGGCCTCCCGAGGATGAGAGGGACATCGGCGTCTTCCTCCATGTCTAGGATGACAAAGTCGGTCGGGAAAACGAAATTGTCAACTTTGACCAATAGATTTTCAGCGACACCTTGTGGAAATTTGACGGATCAGTCGGCGAGTTGTATGCTCATCTTTGTAGGGCTCGTTGTTCCTAGGCCGAGTCGGTTGAACATTGATGTGGGCATGAGGTTAATGCTAGCCTCAAGATCGGCTAATGCATTACGAATGGGGGATTCCCCAATTGAGCAAGGAATTGTGAAGCTTCCGAGATCAATTTTCTTTTGTGGGAGTTTGTTGAGTACTAAGGCGGAGCATTCTTTGCCTAAGTTAACTAATTGCAATGATTCAATTTTCCTTTTGTGAGTGAGGAAGTCCCTCATAAATTTTGCATATTTAGGCATTTGGGTTAGGACCTCGATAAAAGGAATATTAACATGCAATTGTTTTAGTAAATTTTCGAACTTTGCGAATCGCTCATCGGTCTTTTGATGATTTAACCGACCGGGGTATGGAACCGAAGGAGTCTTGGTGGGCTCTTGATTTGGTGGAGAAGCCTTTTCTGGTTGGGGCGCGGGTGAAGTCGTGGGTTGGCTGGATTGGCTTCTTTCAACTGTCGGTAATGGAGCCTCCTCGGGACCCACGGTTTGGTTTCTCAATGTGATGAGATGTACTTGCGCTTTTGGGTTGGTTTCGGTATTGCTTGGTAACGCGCCTTGTGGTCTCTCGGAGAAATTTTGAGCTACTTGATTTAATTGTTTTTCAATGTTTTGAATGCTAGCTTGTTGATTTCTAAAATTCGATTCCAATTGCTGAAATCGATCCGAGTTTTTCTTTTCGGTGTCGGAGATGAGGCGAGATAAAGTATCTTCAAGCCTTTCTCGTCCACCTTGTTGTTGAGAAAAAATTTGTGGTTGTTGAAAGTTAGTTCGTTGGTTTTGTTGGTTACTACTATTGCCGGGATCTCTCCAACCAAGGTTAGGGTGGTTACGCCATCCTTGGTTGTAGGTACCCGTTGGTGGACCTGACGGCCTAGGTCTATAATCAAGGTAGTTTACCATTTCTGTTTCATCATCTACTTCTTTCATACAACTCCAATTTTCATGTGGTCCACCACACCCCTCACAAGCCATAACCGAGGCCGTTTTTGCCATTTCTAACTTTTTGATTTTTGAAGAAAGGGCCTTGATTTGGGCTTGTAAAGAAGTGCTTTCATCAACCTTATGGGCGCCCGGGGCAATAGATTTATTACCTCGGGGAGTGTGCCATTGAAAATTGGTTTGAGCAATTTCTTCAATTTAATTGTATATTTCATTTGGGCGACGATTACCTAGAAGTCCCCCGGAGCTAGAATCAAGTGTTTGTCTTGTGTGTGGCAACAACCCATTGTAGAAAGTGGATACTTGTTGCCATACCGCAAGACCGTGATGAGGACACTTTCTTAGTAGCTCCTTGAACCTTTCCCAAGTTTCATATAAGGATTCCCCATCCTCTTGTGAATATGTGTTAATTTCAGTCATTAATTTAGCCGTTTTAGCAGGAGGGAAATACTTATATAGAAACTTTTGGGCTAGTTCATCCCAGGTGTTTACCGAGCCAACTGGGTGGGTGTTGAGCCAAGCCTTAGCTCGGTCTTTAAGTGAAAATGGAAACATTCGAAGGCGGATGGCGTCGTTTGATGCTCCATTGATCCGAAAGGTATCACATATTTCTAAGAAATTAGTAATATGTAGATGGGGATCCTCGTCCGCAAGCCCATGAAAGGTTGCGGAGTTTTGAAGCATTTGTATCAAATGCGGTCGAAGTTCGAAGTTATTGGCTTCTACATTCGGTGCATTGATAGCGGCGCCGAGATTACCTACAGTGGGTCGTAGGTAATCCATGAGGGTACGTTGGTCCGCCATTGGAAGTGGTTCCCCCGAAACTTTCTCTTGGTTTTTAGCTTTAAGTCTTTTTCTGAGAAAGCGTTCGGGTTCTTCTAGAGGTTCTTTTATGTCTCTACTAGAACTGGAGCTCATACACTACGTAGGAAGTCCAAATGTGGCGTCTAGGTTCCAAGTCCTGCAATAAAAACAGAAAAGAATGTTGGTCAGAAGGTTCACCACGGCCCCGTGTTCAGTGAACACGGCCCGTGGTCGGATATACAGTGATTGTTTTCCGGATCCCCGTTACTGGGAGTTGGACACGGCCCCGTGTTGCACCGACAAGGCCCCGTGCTCAGCTCTCTGTAACTCGGAAAATAAAAAATGCCAGTAATAACACTGGGCACGGCCCGTGTCCGACCAGGCACGGCCCGTGCTGAGCTCTGCAGAAGCTGAAAAACTAAGAAAAATCTTTAAAAAAAAATAGAAAAATAAGAAAAAAAGATTAGGCCGTTGATTCCTAACTTTCTTAAAATCCTTGTGTCCCCGGCAACGGCGCCAAAAACTTGATGTGCGTGAAGTGTGTTATGGTTTTAATGTTTATTTTAAGCCCTTTTACACTTTCTTTAGCCAAGTTTTAAATTTATAAAACGATATTTACTAACACTAAACACACATATGGGCAAGTGCACCCATCGTGGGCGTAGTATAGTGTTGGTAAGATACCGAGGTCGTCCAAGGACACAAGAGCTTTTAGTACCGGTTTATCCTCAACGTCTAATCAAATCAAAAATTTAGAAAAAAGTGTTTTAAACTAAGAAAATAAAAACTAACTAAAATGCTGAAAAATAAAAATAAAAGAAAAACAGATAGACAAGATAAATCACTTGGCTCCGACTTGTGTTTAGTGTAACCTTTGATTATTTCCGCACTTTTGCACTATTTAAGAGATTATCTTAGTTATTGTAGTAGGCCCCTCTTTTGGAGGTGACGTTACCCTCAACCCAGGAGTTTGAGTCAGCAAGGATACAATCCTAAAGGGTCGGATTATTGAAAGATAATTAATTAAGTTATTAATGCATATTGTGGTAGGCCCCTCTTTTGAAGGTGACGTTACCCTCGGCTAAGTAGTCTGAGTCAGCAGGGATACAGTCCTAAGTAGCCGGGTTAAAGTATTAATAGTAGTTTAACTTATGAGGGGATCAAAGAGTTTGGACCACCGCCATCCAATACCGTTAAGTATTGAAGGAGGTCCTACTAAATTTGACCCAGGTCCTTTGCAGGATCTATACACTGAACAATGGCAAGACTCTTACCAAACCGTTCCCTTAACCCCCGACCAGGTAGCCAACATACCTCCATATAGACCGTGGAGATATGAATGGTGAAAATCTTTTATTTTATATAGACAGTAAAATAATGCCAAGACGCCACGGACAAACGATAAGGAAGAATCACCTTCAACATAAGAAACTAGTTATTAAAGTCATTAATACGTAACCAATTAAAAAGTGCGAAAAGATTAAAAATAAAAAGTATTACACTAGACACTTTGTCTTCACCAAGTGATGTAAGAGACTTAGGCAAACATGGCCTTGATTGTCAAGAACTCTTACGATCAATCTTGGATCCCGAGACGACTCACACACTCTATGATGGACAATGGATGATGGTGGTGGATGATGGTGTTATGGTGGTGGTGGGTGGTGGGTGAAGTGTGAGAGAGGTGGTGTGCCAAGGGATGGTTTGAGCTTGAGCCAAGCACTCCTATTTATAGGCTGAACAGAAGCTCGGGCACGGCCCCGTGTCCACATCCTTCTCTGTCTTCATTAATTGCTCTTGTCTTTATTAGTTGACCACGGCCCCGTGTCCGCTGGGCACGACCCCGTGTGCAGAAGCATATCTGTACTATCAAGATTTGCCTGGATTCTGCGAGTCTTATAGTTGACCACGACCCCGTGTCTGCTGAGCACGGCCCCGTGGTGGGCGATGGAAGCTTCTACAACTTTGTCTTTTATGCTGACACTTGGGCACGCCCCCGTGCTCACTGAGCACGGGGCGTGTTCAGCCTTCTGTTCTCTTGTTTTGCTTGGGAAGATGCTTTCGGGGAGGTCGGGCATGCCACGCTTGTTCCTTTTCTTGTATTTATGTTAGATTTAGCTGCCTTTTTACTTCTTTTGTTAATTTGAGCTCATTTAATCCTGAAAATACAAAAGGAAGACAAAAACACACTTTTTCCAACATTAGTACTAAAAATGGTTAGTTTTATGCCACAATTGATGTAATTTATATGTTGCTTTTTGCACACATCAGGTGACTAACAAGTCTAACCGCCAAAATAAACAATTGATAAAGATAAAAGATACCAGTTGAAAGTTACGGCCCACGAGGCCTTATACCCGAAATGCGCATACGCTTAAAGGCCAAAAACACATTACCACCCTTTTTGGTAAGATTATTATAGGCAAGCAATGCTCGAGAGATCACCGAAACTAAGGTTTAGATAATCTGAACCAATAAAGTACGTGAGAAAGGTTTCGGGGACGAAACCTCTTTAAGGGGGGTAGACTTGTAACACCCAGAAATCGGGGTTGGTAATTAAACCATGTTAATAATAATGAACGGGTAAAATACCGTAGGTGGTTAAGTAAACCCGGTGAATATTAGGATTTAAATAAAAAAAAATCTAATATTCATTAAAAGGATGAAAAATACTTTGAGAAAACAAAGTATATAAAGGGCCCGAGTTAACGAGACTTAAAATAAAACGGAGTATGTACAAGATAAAATAACTAGGAATAAATAACCTAGTTAGTCACAAGTCTTGTAGTAATAAAGAAATTGGTTAAAACACACTATATGCAACTTGGGGAAAGTTGAGGGGCCAAATATGAAGAACTGAAAACTAGTTTTAATTAAATAAATTCCTACACCAAAACACACACACTAAGTGTGTGTTCTGGTCGATACAATCACAGGAGCCAAGGGGCTCTCCTACTCAAACCCTAACAAGCACCAAAATCAACAAATTGAAGGGGCAAATCAAGTCCAAATCAAAATCTAAGTTCAAATTAGTGATCACCTCCATGAAGGGATTATAAGGTATGCCAATTTTCGTTATTTAGTTCCATCTTGAATTCTTGGTGAACATAGAAAATCGAGAATTTGGCTTGCATGATTGATGCTTGGATGAAATTAGGATGAAATCATGTCTAGGAGTAAACCCTAGTCAATAGTTTGTTGAATTAATGTTATAATTGTGAAATTCATAGTCACCCATCTAAGTGTTAAATGGGTGTTGTAGAATGATGAAGAACACTAGAAATTTGATTATAAATTGAGTGTTATTTATTTACATAAGGTGAATCTAGAAGTTATTATGCATACTAGATATATTAAACTTGCAAAGATTGTTTAATCTTGGCTAAATAGTTAGTCATGAAACTTGATTTTTGATTTAGTGAAATTATGCCCACTAGGTGTTTGTTAAAATGCCCGAATGAATATTGACATAATGAAATTATGAAAGAAACGCGTAATTGGCTAACTTGACTAACTACGTGTAATACGGAATAATATGGGTTCTAAACGTGATGTTGATTGAACTTTATTGTGTGTGCAATATGATTGAAGTTAGTTGACTATCGAAAGTCAAATTAACCAACGTTGAAGTCGAATAGTAGTTTCGACATAGAATTCGTAAGACGGAATAGTCGTATGCGATAATGACTAAACTAACCGTCTTACGAATTATGATGATAGTTGACGCTCGACAAGCTAGGTGGAAGCTTGGGGAAAGAAACGGGTTAAATGGAACAAGTACGCCGAAAAAGAGCATAGCCGGATGCAAGGTAAGTGAAACTTACACCTTTTTGTAGAATACATATCTATTCTATAAGTTATAAATACAATGGAGATAATATTCGAAATATGGTTTCCGACACGAAATGATTTGGGTCGGAATCAGAAACAAATGTTAGAAACCATAGTAATGGTAAAACGGGGTGGAACGGTAAATTAGTCAAGAAAAGAATAAGATAAAATGAGTTTTCGAACGGCTACTTTATAAGTAAGCCAAACCTAGTAAAAAGAGTAAAAAGGGATCAAATGGTAATATTGATACCATTTGACAATTAACGACTAATAAGTGTATGTCGAGTCTCATGCTCGCAGGTTGAACGGCTCGTGAATTAGCGAAGCTATGAAATAGCAAATAAGTCAAGACAAGGTATTAAAACGGGTCAATATGTTGATCTGAGCCAGATACGCATAATTATGTTGTAGTTAAAAGTGCTATTTTGGTCGAATAATTGGTGAGAGTCCTTCGTCGTAAAAGAAGGACCAAAATCGACCAAAATGCCCTTGTATGCTAAATTGAACAAACAACCCTTAAAGGTTGTTTGGAAACGAATTTCATGATTAGATAAATATTTAGAATGAGTATAGAAGTTGAAAGATGTAATATGTTAGTCAAATGGCTCTATTTGAGTTTTGCCGTAAAATAATAATTCGAGGGGTAAAACTCGGAACATATAGATATCCACATTAAATCCAACGCACATATAGTTGTGGTGGAAGATTACTTGATAAGAAATGTAGGAATAAGATACTAGAAATGAATGAAAGCGATTTCAAGCTTCAAAGTGCTTAAATACCCTTAACGGGTCAAAATAAGCATACGAGTGTAAACGGGTTTAAATTGTGAAATAAACCTGTGATTAGAACCCTAAATGGTAGATAACATTAATTTGAAGAAGTGTATGTGATATAAGGATCAAACAAATACGTTTGTTTGATAAAATGCATAAACGGATTAAAATTCGGTAAAAAGGTAACGAGTCGAAGGCTTAGAAGTCTCAAAATTTATTATGTTGGATGTTGGATTTTAACTCCATATGATGGAGAATTAAATTACGGACGCGTAGGAAAAAGAATCGCGTAAAACGGATCAATAACGAAAAAGTTATGGCCATTTCCGTAAAATCTAGTGTTGCTGAAAAATGCAGGTCCCAGATCCAGACCTGCTGGAAAACGGTCTCCCTCGCGTGGCGTGAGGGAGCAACTGGGTGCCTTCACGTGGCGCGAAAGAGCACTGTTTTAGCGAAAAAAATTTATTTTAATCAGTTTCGCTTCCCGGACTCGTTTAGATACGTTCTAAGTAACGTATGACTAATCTAACTCATGTTTTATGAGTTTCAGGTATAATTTTAGCACCGGAGGACGATCAAGCACAACGAAGAACCGAACACGATCAAGAAATAAGCTTCCGCACTATGTATCGTTGTTATGTTAAATGAGAACTCACACATGTTATGTTGTATAATTTTAATTCTGTAAATAAAGTTTAATGAAACCCGTATTTTCAATGTATTTGAAATTCTAATTACCCGTTTATTTTCGTAAATTATACGAAAATCGTTAAATAATAATAAGGGTGTTACAGTACTCGCCGAGTACTCGGCCTTGGAATCCGACTTTTACAACACTGTGGTTAATGCATCATATAACGTTTGGACTAATCCATTCAATGTTTACGATGTACCCGCGCTGCAACACGGGCGGGTCTTATCCCTAGTTTTATTAAATACATAACACAATATCCAACTTATCAGTGTTACTACCTTAATTAAAATCATGGGTATAAGACTAAGCGTTGTCCGTTAACTAAGAGCCCTTTAACGAGCCACGTTGGATCGTTAACGGCCGGCACACCGCAACAGCTCGTTAACAGCGATCTCGTGAACGTGTTGGCGGTGATGGAAGAAAGGAGGTGAACGTTGGGGTGGGCCCCATGTGTTACCTTCATTTTCTTATTATTATTATTATTATTATTATTATTATTATTATTGGTTTATTTAGTGGTATTGGGTGTTAGTTAACCCACAACATAAGCTAATGAACAAGTTGTGATGTAACAATAGGTTAACGGAGATTTAGTTAACCCGTAACATTTGATATGAAACTTGGAGAAAGGAATCTTTATGATGTGTTATGTTCTTTACTTTTTTTAAGGTGTGAATTATTCGTGAATATCGGGAGGTCTAGCATACGTTGTCTTAATCGGGTTCGCGTTAGAGAGCCCCCTCGTACAATAGATCCCCAATTTAAACCCCTAAATGAGAAATCCCTACCACACTGACTCGAACTTGAGATCTGAAGAGGAAAACTCACCTGAGCACATCATAGGTGAAATCTTTATAATGTGTTAGGTTCTTTACTAGATGGCTTGTGTGTTATTTTGTCATACCATGATCCTAAGCCTAGGTTCTAATACACGTGAAAGTTTAACAATATGAATATCAACCAGACCAACAATAAAACTAATCTTTAGATTTTTTTTTTTTTGTCTATAATTCAGAATAACTTTGTTATAATTTTCTATAAACAACTATTAGTTGTTGCTTATACATCTTATTAAATTAAAAAAAATGTTGTAATTGTAATTATATTTGACCAAAGATATTATTATAGAAATCATTAATTAAAAAATAGCTTAAACCTAGCTAAGTAAAAAAAAATATTTTCCTCAAGTTATATAAATGGATTTATAGGCGTGTACGAACGCCGGTATGTATGCGTTCGTTCATTTAATTTTAATCGAACATGAACATTTAAACAAACGAATTTTCTTATTTATGTTCGTTCGTTAACATTCTAAATGAACACTACACAAACATATACGAACACAAATGAATAAACCCAAACGAACAAAAAATATAGACACACATATCGAAGTATTGTATTAATATTTAAGTGAACAAAAACAAACATAAATGGACATCCACGAACGGAAACAAATGCAACATGTGTTCATGTTCGTTCGTTTAATTAAATGAACAAAAAGTTTTGTACATCTTCCTTCATTTATTAAAAAAATGAACTTCCTGCCTAATAGTTCACGAATGGTTCACTGAACGTTCAGTTCATTTGCACACTTTGATTCATCAATTAAAATTAGCTTTAACCACCCACTTTCAAAGCCCATGGTTAACCGAATCATGTTTTCTGATAATCGAATTTACCAAACCGTTTATATTTGAACATATTGAAACACTGGTTATAGGTTTGGTTTTATCCCAAAATTAAACTAATCCATCTCACCTCTAGAACCATCTCTAAATAGTTTCGATTATGTGGCATCTAGGGGACCCGGGCCATTACCTGATTTGGCCTCGGATAGGTGCTACCCTAGCGGGTACACCGTCGTCGGTCCAGCGAGTAGTGACAGGCGGGTATGGTTTGGGAGTGGTAGAACCCGAAGGCAGGAAAGGAAGGTGAATGCTTTCAACGGCCTTTTGACTGTTTGAGTTTTAAAAAAATCAATTAAATAAATTAAAACTTTTACCATTTAACCTTCCCTATTTAAACCAATTCAATTCACATTCTACACCATTTCAAAAGCTCTAACATTTCACAACTTCTATTTCACTACATCCATTTTTTATCAAATGTGATCAACATGGGGCTGGATATCTGGCGGAACCTTCACACCATCGACAATTAACACGTCGTCGTGTAAACCCTCAAACTTCAAACCAAACTACTTCAAACCTATCGCCTTCAAACCGACGACGATCAACCCGTCATGGAAACCCGAAACTTTCAAACCCACCATCTTCGAACCCACCACCTTCAAACCCACCACCTTCAAACCCACCTTCTCTAGTTTTTGAAATCTACCGTCAACGACATCCTAACGATTCGACTGTGGAATGTTGAACTAGGTCTATGATTATACCTTTAGTCAACTACAATTAGTTGGAATAAGAATTGGGGATGGGTCACATCCTGCAATGGCAAACACTCCTACACCAACAAACCCCAATTTGACACAAGAAGTCCCAACTGTCACACCCCAATCGATGGTGGAAACATCGGAGCGAGACGAAACGAGATTGCTTGAGACTTCATAACATACTAATAGTGACAATAATTTATATAACGATATTTCAATTCATTTCTAATTCAAAGGTACGACGTTTGAAAGGAAATTACAACTTGTTCATAACATAATCAAACAAAAAGGATATATAAAACATAGAAATTAAGTGCGTTTCTAAGTCCATCCTAATATATTTTTTGAACGTCTCATCATTAATTTCCTGCAATATATATTAGAGTAACGGTCAACACATAAAGCATTGGTAATCAAACAAGTTTGTCTACTAGCATACGTATAGAAATTTGACTCAATCCAAACATGGCATAAAATGTATACTAAGGCATAAGATACATAAACTAGCATGCAACATAAAGATGTCAAACCAATTGTGTCCATATTACGTAATCTTGTCACCGAAGCGCACAAGACTGTTTGATTGAATAACTTAACATAGACCCTTCCTAAGGGCGGTGTGCTACTCCTATAGCGCTATACATGTTAAGGTTGGCTCATGAATTTAATGACAAATAATGTGCAAGAATAGCTTCTAGCATGTAGGTATCCTAAAGTATAAAACGTTAGCATGTATAAATGGATTGGTTGATTGAATCATATGATTGATTGTCTAAGTGTGAGTTTGATAATTTATATATATTGCACCCAAAGTGTATTAAAATAAACGGGGTCATGTATACTCACACTTTACGTAGAAGTTCCACGTAAGTGAGTTGATGTGTTTGAGAGTTTTGGAATGCCAGGTTAGCCTTCAAGGATAAACAAGGCATGTAAATATGACGGATTGGATCAGGAATTCGTATGCGGAATTTTAACTTAGTATGAAATTACATAAAAGTTATCTTGTTAAAATACCCAAATTGTACACCATGTTTATGTGTTTTTCATGGGCATTATTTCTCCCGTTGGAAGTCCAAGTATGAGGAATTTTAATCCAAGATAATGTTCACCATAATACATCACATTCAACCATGAGTTTGGTTGGTGTTATGATTCGGTTTCGGATATATATTATAGCTATATAGTATATATAATCATCATATGTATCATAGAGTACCATGTAATGGTCATGCAAAGAGGTAGGATGAATTTCGTCCATTTAACCTCATTATATGGATTCACTAAAGCACAAAATCATCAATTCAATTGATGATTTTGGTTGGTCAAAAATATGAACAAAATAAAATTTTCTAATTCACCAAGACAACAAGTGAGTGAACTAGACGAATGCATTTCAAACATGGATAATGTTTGAAGACTTGGTGTAGTTTGTTCACTTTGTTTTCTTGAAAGTTGTTTGGTGACTTAGCGAATGGACTACTTAATTTGCTAAGTAACAAGTGAGGTGGTGGAATCCAAGTTGGAGACCAAGGTTTTCTTTGTTCACACCTAACCAAAACACAAGTCTTTCAACATTGGAGGTTGTAGGCTTGGTTGGTTGCAACACTTTGTAGGTCACTTGGGACCTTTTAGGGCAGCAAGTAACTGAGGTTGTGAACTTCTAATCATCTGGAAATTAACCATAACACAAGCCCCACAACATGAGTTTAGTTGGGAACAAGGATGGTGCAAGATTTCCACAAGATCAACAAATAACAAAAACAAGTTGTAAAAGTTTTTTAAATCAGAAAGTAAATCTGAATTTGGACTTCAAGTTTGGTGATGTACCACCTTGTTACACCTTGGTGAACATTGGGTAACATACTTAGAGGTTATCCAAGTAGTTTTATACAAGAAAACAAGAAGAAAATTGAGGGGGAGGTGCTCAAAACTCATTGTTTTGAGACTTGGTATAATCTGCCTAACTTGAAGATCTTGAGAAGATTAGGAGGATTAGAGAGTGGATTTGAGGTGTGTAAAGGGTGGAGGAGTTGTGGAGAAGGCTTATTTATAAGTGATAATTTAGGGTTTAGGTTTAACTGAAGTTAGGTGGGAGATAGAATGAGAAAAAAGGGAGAAATTCGGACCAAATCGCGAGCTGGTGGGCACTCTACCGGCCCAGACTTGCTAGCGTACCATAAGGCTATGGCCTTGCAGTTTGTAAGGCCTTCCAGTTTGTTTATTTTCTTTGTTTTTGGTCCTTGATGCTTGGTTCTATGTTCATGTATGTCATTTCTTCAATGTGTTAAGTGTTTTAAGGCATTTTAAGGCATGTATAAGCAAATGTATAGTATGAAATGTGTGTGAATAATATTCCGAGAATAAAATGAATATAATGCATGATTCGTTTCGTATATAAAACTCACATTTGAGATTGATTAAGTATCATGTATGTATGAATAAACAAGTATGATTAAAAATGCATTTCCATTATGATCAAAGTCTCGAGATTACAAGGATTGAAATAAAATACGAATACAAGCTTGCTAAAATAGAAAGTATGAAAATACAGAAAGTTACACCAACGTGGACCGAAGGATACGAAACTAACCCCGGGCGAAATACATACTAAGGTCGGATGAGGAAATGCGTTGTCCAACACTTGAAAGCCCACCTTATTGAAGTCGAGACGTGAGGTAGGACTGGCGTGATAGTAATTGTTTCATCTTGCCGTCCAATTCCTTCTTGGGTGATTATATGTAATTGTGTGTTTAAATAATTAAAATTTAATTTATCTACTTTTTGTGTTTTAATATTTAATTATTTATGTAATCAAATGCATTTATAAGGGTTATGATAGTTTAGACAAGTATCCTTGGAGTTAGACCATCACCAATGCAAGGTGCAAAATGCATTTATAAACGTGCCCAGTCAATTGTCATATCATATTTTCACTGGTGCACAAAAAATACTCATTTTCTATCCAACCCTACCAACATCTTTACCAATACTTATATGTTGGGTTATATAAGATTTGTTGATGATTAAAGCTACAACCCAAAGGATCCATCATCCTTGCCTGAAATAAGTTAGAATACAATTTTCAAGTCCAACAGTTTCTCTCCCCTTGAAAGCTTCGCAAAATAGTTGCCCGAACCCCTGTTACATTAAACTACTGCCTTCAAATAATATAGAGAACAAGTGCTGATCATAAAAGAGCTAGTCAACAAGTCAACAGTCAAGTTAACCAAAGTCAAAGGCTAAAGACCCAAAGACCATCAACAAGTCAAAGCGAGAAGTTCTGGATTTCTAGAAGAGCTGGGTTACACCCAGTTGTTCTGGGAAATCCAGTAGTTCACTATATTTCTCTGAAGATCCATCAGTTCAATGAAACAATGTAACAATCCAGCAATTTAACAACTGCTGGCAGTTATATCATTTAGGGGGTGTTTTTTATTTTTGAAAAACACTTCTGGACCTCTTATGTCTGCTCCACGCAGACTACGCACAGACGTTTGAGTCTGCAGTGTGTTTGATTTTTGGAAGTGATTTTATTAAAAAAAAAAAAAAGGTCTTCTAGACCTCTTCTCCAAGCAGACCTGGACTCCCCTCTTCAAACCTCTTCTCCTCCTCTTCCCCCCCCCCCCCCACTCTTCACATCATGTTCCTCCTCCCAGCCCAGCAGACACCACATCTCCTCTCCGCCACCACCACATCTCCCCTCCGCCACCACCACATCTCTGATTGAGCCACCGATAACCACTGCTGCGTCCACCTCACACAACAACCACCTTCGATTGAGCCCCCAGCCGCAGTTAGAAACTCCGATTGAGCCCCCAACCATCGTTAGAAACTCTGATTGAGCCCCCAGCCGTCTGTTAGAAACTCCGACGTTATATGTGAATTTATCTTTTTCATGAGTTTTTGTTCGTTTTTGAACAATTAGGATGCTCAATCAATTCTGCATATTACATCCTCTAGGATTTCTGTGGGATGAATGTTGCTTTTGGAGATGTTGTTTGATATGAATTTAACTATTTGATATGAACTTTAACTGTTTCATGAGTTTTTTGTTCATTTTTTAACGATTAGGCTTCTCAATTTTGCATATTACATCCTCTAGGGTTTCTGTGGGATGATTGTTGCTATTGGTAATACAGTTCGATATCGAACTTAATTTTTCATGATATCTTTGTTTATCTTTTAAGAATTTATCTTAGCAAGTTGTACATATTACATCGTCTAGGGTTCCTGTGATACTTTTGATGAACTTATAACATATTCATGATTGACTATTTGACTTGCTGACCAATTTGTCATACTTGGTTGGTGCAGGGTGGGGAAGACATATCTGATGAATCAGTATCCATATTCCTTTGTGACTTGAACTAGTAATGTGTAAGATCCTAACTAACAAAAATTCTTCAAGTGACTGAAAAATTGGAACATAGAAATTATTATTTGGTGTTTATTAGCATAAACTCTGTTAACTATTTAAAGATTTTTTGTCAGTTGGGATATGTTTGCCCTTTATTTGGTCTGTATTACTTATTAGCATAAACTTCTTGTTAAATTTGAACCATAGTAGAGAAAAGGCGTAGATTTAAAAGTAGGATTAGTGCTTTTTGTGAGCAAGTCGTTCTAAAAAAATTGAAAATTTGATAGCATTCAGGCGCTATGGCATGATTGAGTATTTGAGTATAACTCTTTGAACATTAAGTACTTACATCCCTACCAAAACTAATGGGATTTATGAGAAGTAAATCTACTTTCGTGGAAGGTTCTTGTTTGTCCTTTATATCTGTCGTTAGATATGTCAACAAGAAGTTTAGCCCTCAATACAAGGCAACAATAGGAGCTGATTTCTTGACAAAGGAAGTTCAGCCTGATGATAGGCTCTTCACTCTGCAGGTTAGTAGTTATGTCTCGTTGATGAGTGATAAACTTTTTGAAGTTTGTTTTTTTACTTTTGACGTAACTTGGACACTTCTGTAACAGACCAGTAAGATCCACAATTAAAAATCTATGATCATGACTCATTTTGTTATGTTTACTTTTTGTATATGTTCAGGTGGTTTATGATGTGACGGACCAAGAGAGCTTTAATAACGTTAAGCAGTGGCAAGTGCACGTTGATGCTGATGAAGATGAAGTTGAAGCACATGGTACTGCATCGGATCGGGAATATATGACTCAGTTACGAGATGAGATTGCTGAGATGTTAATGCAAAGCATGGAATAAATGATTTAAAAAGATGTTATTGTCTTTTTATAAATATTATTTCAGTATTGTATAACTATTATTTATGTTTGAATGTTGAAAAGCTCTTTCAAGTTAAATAAAATTAGTTTATTTATATTTCAATTTATTTCAGTAGCTTGCAGAAGTTAAAAAACAAACAGTCTTCTTCTTGCAGACTGCAGAGGTTTGGTACACCTCTTCAGCTACATTCAGCTACAGATGTCTGCAGATGTGGTCCGCAGACTACCGACGTTTTACCTCTGAAAAAACAAACAGCACCTTAATGAAGCTATTGAAGGTCGCTTTCATGATGACGTCACCAGCAGTTCACACATCCTATATATAGTTTTGAGTGTCTTTGTAATTAGTTAACACTAAAAGCCGAGTGCATAAAAACTTAGTGAGAGTGTGATCACCTATTGATGGGGAGTATTGTGTACTTATTAAGTGTATTACATCTATTGATTTATATAATGAATCATTTGTAATCATTCCATGTTCATCTGTGAATTTGTTTGATGTGTTTAGCTAAGACTATTTAATTGAATTTCCCAATTTGATTAACTGTTTTACAAGAAAAACATACACAACACACACTCAGATCCAACATTAAATTTCCACGTCATTATAACACCTCGTAAAAATCGTGTCCAATAATATAAAGACACGTGTCCTAAACCCTAAACGTGTAACGGATTTATTCCGAAGGACTAAACTTGACAATCGTTGAAAATACGTATGCGGAGGGACTAAAGGTGTCAACATGCTAATTTATGCCTCTGAGTGACCTTTTACCAAACCCGAGACTTTATAATGTTGAAACAAGCTCTCGGAAATGATTAATGATAATTATAAAAGTTGAAGGACTAAAGGTGTAAGATTTCAAAGATTCTAGTCTCCTGAGCAATCGCTTACGGACCGCAAGGTCCCAGGCATACGGTCCGTAAGGACTGTACCTGGGCGATTCAAATTCAAATCGGTTACGGACCGTAAGGGGTCAGGCTTACGGTCCGTAAAGCCTGTATCTGGGCAGAAAAATTTGGACAGCTGCAGGTTTTCGCCACAAACTGACTTATACTCATACAACTCGATACCAGGAGCTCTTTAGTGGTTTTTAAAACCACCAGGGACACCTGTGATGATCTCTGGACATCCCATAACACCTGGCTTGATCCTTGATCACTTCTTTCAACAATAAATAGGACTTCAAGTGTTCCATTTTCTTTGCTCATCTCAAAAATCATTCTTCTCACTCTATTCTAAGGTTCCTGATCACAAAGGAAGCTCTCTCTAGTTTAAAGATTCAAGCTAGGAACCCTTTGTAAGTGTCCTTAGCCACTTTAGTTCAGTTTTTATAGGTTTAAAGTCCGAAAGTCAAAGTTGTTGTAAAATGACTTTGACCTTCGGTTAAAACCTAAATGGTCCATCCATTGTTCGAGGCGAATGTGGCTATGTGACCATAATTAGGTAGGTGTTAATCCCTCAAAAGGGCACCTCCTAATTTTCTCGTTTGCTTAGTTAATTGTCGGGTCAAAGTATTTAATCAAAAAGTCAAACGGGTCAGATTTGTAAATAATAATCAAAACTAATAATGCAGAGGTTATAAATCATATTTTGTCACTTAAACAACTTGGTAAATATTATTAGAACATGTTTTAACATGTTCAACCCGACAATTCTGAGTTCACGCTCGGTTGGTAACCGAAAGTCGCAAAAGCTTGACTTTTGCTTTGACTTTCAGTTCTGACCCGATTAAGCTTAATTCCTTCATGTTTTAAGCTTTCATTATGACCATTTAATATTGTAGTATAACCCTCTGAGGTTATATTACCTGGTCATTAAGTATTTTGAATTATATACATGTTTATGTTATTATGCTTATAGTTGACCATTATGTCCTTATGATCTAAAAATAGGATTTTTGAACAAATGGTCATGCAAATAACTTAGGTACTGATTTATAAACATGTCTAAATTATTTTGACATTATATTCTGGTCTCAAATTGATGTTATGCAGAATATCGTAAATTTAGCTTTTATAAAGTCTAAATTACCCTTTTATGCATAAATCTTGTTTAAACATAAATTTTGACACAAAACTCATTACCTACTGTTATGATATCATTTTTAGAAATTTTTGGAATGTTGGGTCAGATTACATACTGACCTTAATATGGAGTTCTTGTATAAATCCTATAATTGACGAAAATGCCCTTTTTGTAAATAAAATGAGTTTTACAAATAATAAACATGCCAAACTTTTTGCTACTGATCTAATATGAAAAATAAAATATTTTGACCATCCAAGGCTGGTCAAAATCTCAGAATCACATAAACTTTGCAAATATCGTCAATTATCGGTTTTTACGCTAAATAGGTGCATAGTATGGTTTAAAACCATATTTAGCACCCAAGACTTGTTACCTACTGAATTTATAAATAATTTTTAATATTTTTACAATAGGTATAAGTTATGAACTCAGACTTCCAATTATGTCCTTAAAAACATATGTGAAATGACCAAAATACCCTTTCGGGGCATAGTTTGGCCATAAATGGTAAACCACAAATATGTATGATATCCTACTGATATAACATCATAAAATAAATATTTTTACAGAATGATTTTGACCAGAACATCAGTTTACCTATAAACCTCTTTTATAAATCCTAAAATGACCAAAACGCCCTTATAAGGCTTAATTCGGTTTTAAATACTTTTTGGGCATATATGTTGACTTCCTACTGATGTCTTAACATATTTTAAGCATAATAATATATGGGACTTGTATATGGTTCATTCGGTTAACCGTTATGAATTTATGTGTTCGGTTCGGTTTATGTAACCAGTTTACATGAATTAACCGAAACGGGTTTAACCTTGTCATCTAAACTTCAAAATCCAGAATGTGTTTAGTTTACCCATATTATACAAGTATTCAAAATTGTCGGGTCTAAATCACATTCCATTCCGGTCTCCGCTTAATCTAGTATTTCGAACCGTAAAGTATCTTTAAAACTAACCGGT
The DNA here is from genome assembly GCA_030545235.1 of Helianthus tuberosus. Lineage (NCBI taxonomy): Eukaryota > Viridiplantae > Streptophyta > Magnoliopsida > Asterales > Asteraceae > Helianthus > Helianthus tuberosus. The sequence continues at coordinate 107,228,032 of CM060417.1, forward strand.
CTAAGTCTTTGACTTAAATAAGACCCGTTAGTATCCTAATAGGTTAATAAACCTTTCATACATATTAAGTAGCTTCGGTAGAAGATATTTGCATAAGGTCTTAGGAATTATACGGCTGAGTAGCATCCTTGCACAACTAGCTCAGGTAAATACTTTTAACTTATTTTCCCTATACGGGCTTGGGATACGGTAAATTATTACCGCTTGGTCGGGTATGGGATTATTTAGTCGGATTGTGATTTAATAAATCCGCATAACCCGTTTTAATCTGTATTGTTTGATAACATAAACATTGGGGGTTAACGACCGTGTCTTGGATATCCTCGGCTCATTTAAGTTATTAATGGCCATGACCTATGCACGGGGTGTAGGCATACACCTGACAGATGCAAAATGCTAAATATTAAATAACCCACATGTTGGGGATAACTCCTTTGTGGGTTTTATAAGTGGTGAGTCGGTTAATCATGACCGGCTTCCAAACCGGCCCCAATTGTATGACAAACATGTAAATCTGTATATAAGATTTTAATAAAGATTGTCCCAAGTTATAAAAGGTTTTGTGCCTTGTGCGCCTAAATCAATTTTCATAAACTCTTTTCAAAATGAGTCAGTTAATTGTATTTACCAGTGAAAACTGACGTATTTTTCAAAGACTAAGTGACAGGTACCTCTCGAAACTAGGCTGGAGTTACTTGGTGTCAATTAAGAGGATCTTGCAAATCCTTAGATGCCTGAAGTCTGTTAAACTCAGTTTTATGTATTTGTTTTATGGTCCGCCTGTGGATCTCTATTACAATCAGTCTGTATATTCTTTTGTTCTGAACTTTCGGACACTATGGTTTGTAATAGTAATTAAACTTTCTCAAGCCTTCCGCTGTGCTATAATTGTGTTTAATTGTCAATGATGATATCAACTACGTCACGATACTCCCCACCGGGCCCACCAGAAATATGTGAAAATATCGGGGTGTGACAGTCATCCCCACTTTTACATTTATTTTTAATAATCAATTTTTTTACCATTAATAATTCTTTTATTTTTGTATTATTTATAACGAAAATTCTAAAAACTAAACATTAAACGTCTAAATATGACGTGCATTGAGGGTGTATGGTTTTTTTGATATATTTTTAAGCACTTTTACTCGTTTACTAAGCTTTAAATTTATAAAACACGATATAACACTTTCACTCTCTACAACACGCTAGGGCAAGTGCACTCATCGTTGGCGTAGTATAGTGATAGTAAGACACCGAGGTCGTCCAAGGACACAAGAGCTTTTAATACCGGAATATCATCCGCGTCTAATCTAACCAATTTTGAGAAAAGATTTTTAATAAACTAAAGTAATAAGAGAAATAAATAGACACGACATAATCACTTGGTTCCAGCTTATCTTTTATGTATTATTTGATGATTTCCGTACTTTGGTTTTTTTAAGAGATTATCTTAGTTATAGTGGCATGTCCCTCTTTTGGAGGCAACGCTACCCTCTGCCATATTGGTCTGAGTCAGCAGGGATACAGTCCCGCAAGGCCGGAATATTGAAAGATAATTAAGTAAGTTGTTAATGCAAAATGTGGCATGTCTCTCTTTTGGAAGCAACGCTACCCTCGGCCATATTGGTCTGAGTCAGCAGGGATACAGTCCCGCAAGGCTGGTTTAAAGTTTTAATAGTAGTTTATTTATAAGGGATTCAAGCCGTTCTTACTTCACCCGATTTGATGTTATCTGTCTCAAAGGAAGTCCTAATAAGCTTGAATCAAGTCCTCGCATGATCTATACACTAAACAAGGCAAGAACTTTACCCAAACCACCCTTCTAACCCCATTCCAGGCAGTTAACGTGCTTTATATAGACCGTAAAGACACGAATGAGTGAATCAACAAACTATGAAGAGATGGTAGAATAAAGTTCACTTTCAATATAAAAAACTAGATATTAAAGTCATTAATACAAACCTAATTAAAAAGTTAACCAAAGCTTGGAAATCAAAAGTAATACATAAAAGATTGTCTTTACCAAGTGATGTAAAAGATTAGCCGATCATGGCCTTCGTTTGACAAAAACTCTTACGATCAATCTTGGATCCCGAGACTACTATACACTCTAAAGATGGATGATGGATGAATGTGGTGGATGATGGTGGTGGAGTGGTGGTAGGTGTAAGATAAGTGGTTTGCCAAGGGATGGATTGCAATTGAATCAAGCACCCCTATTTTTAGTTGGAAACATACGGTTTACACGGTCCTGTGCCCGGTGGGCATGGCCTCTTGCCTTCTTCTTCTCTTTCTTCATTTAATAAGTTGTGTCAACGGCATGACCCCGTAACCCTTGTACTTGTTGTACTATCCAAGATTTGCATATCTGGGAGTTGACCACGGCCCGTGTCCATGGGACATGGCCCCGTGTCTCTTGTCTGCTTCTGTTTGTCTTCTTCTTTCTGGATTCTTAAATGGGGCACGACCCCGTGCTTGTCTTCTGATTTGTTGTTTTAGTCTTTGGGGTGAAGCTCGGAGGGTCAGTATGATGTATCAACTTCCCTTCTTTTGTATTTATGCTGGTTTTTGCCGTTAATTTGTTCCTTTTGTATATTTAAGCTCTTTTAATCCTGAAAATCAAAAGTATACAAAGAAACACACTTTTTCCAACATTAGTACTAAAAAGAGTTAATTTTATACTTTATTTGATATAATTTATATGTTGCATTTGGTGCATATCAAAATATGAACAATAAAATATATGCATGTTGAACTTTTTTCATATTTTTTTAAGTAAAAGTAGCATTAATAAATTTATTTGTTATATAAAGAGTGAACTGCAAGTTTTGTCCTTTATCTTTATACCCATTTTCAGGCCGTGTCGTAGTCTTTAAAATTGATGAGTATTGTACTTAATTTTTTAAAATCCTGACAGTATGTCCTTTAACCCTAACTTAGTTAGATTTTTCTATTAAAGCTGGTCATGTGACTTGCACTGTTGAGAATTATGGGTCGCATCTAAAGGCTCCTTCATACGATGAGCTTCGTGTACCATTATTAAAAAAAATGAGGTAAAATTATGGAGGGTTGGGTTGAAGGTCATAGAGTAGAGTGGACAAAGTATGGCTGTCTAGTAATGTCTAATGGATGGACATATAGGATACAAAGAACGTTAATTAACTTTGTTGAAAATAGTTCTAAAGGAAGAATATTTTTGGAGTCTGTAGATGCTTCATCGTATCGTATATGAAGACTGGTGGAAAGGTTTTTGAGTTGTTTGATGGCTTTGTGGATAAAATTGGTGAACAAAATGTTGTGCGGGTTGTGACTGACAATGGGAGCAACTTTAAGTTAGGTGCTTAGTTTAATTTTTCATGTTTTCTATATTTCATGATTCATCAACTTTAAGGTAGCAACCTGTTTTAGACATATCATAACAGTTTCTATTCTTGTTTACTTGTAGCTAAAATGTTAATGGAAAAGTGGAAAATCTGTTTTGGGCATCTTGTGAAGCACACTACTTGGATCTAAAGCTAGAAGATATCAGCAAGATTACTGAGGTGAAAAACAATTGAAAAGGCTATGTTCCTTGTTGGTTATATTTTATAACCGTACTAATGTGTTAAACATGATGAAGGAATTCACAAAAAAAAAAACAATGAGCTAACAAATTGTAGAGTAACAAGGTTTGCAACCATGTCTCCTATGTTACAAAGCTTGCAAAAACAAAAAGTATGTACTGAGAAATATGTTTGCAAGGGAACAATGGATAAAAAGTAAGTGGGCTTAAGATCGTAAAGGAGTAAGAGCGAATGGCATTGTTTTTACCCCTAGTTTCTGGAACAATGTCCTTTTCACCTTGAAAATCATGGTCCTCTTATTCGAGAGACTGGACTCGTCGACAGTGAGAAAAAAACCCGCGATCGGTTATTTGTACGAAGGTTTGGAAATAGCTAAAACCTTAATTGCACCAGCTTTGGGTGGAGAAGATAACAGGGATTACATTGTTGTATCCGAAATTACGGATAAAAGATGGAACTGCTGACTTCACCATTCTTTGCACGTAGTTGGTTACTATTTTAACCCATAGTTTTATTGCTACAACGAGGAGGTTGAGAATGACAGAGAAATGTCCCTTGGATTGCATGATTACATTAACAGGCTTAACAAGGACAAGCAAGATAAGATCAATGCTGAGTTGAGTGAGTGGGTGTACCAGGCGGGGTTTTTTTTTGTTTAGAAACTGCGAAGCGACAACATGGTAAAATAGAACCTGGTAAGTTATTATAGTTTTTATTTATTTATTTTATTTTTAAATGTATAATATGTATTGAATTTGATTATATGTAAAGCTCAATGGTAGAAGTTGTATGGGAAAGGCACTTCAAATTTGCAACAACTAGCTATTAAGGTGTTAAGTTAAACATGCAGTTCATCCGAGTGTGCACGAAACTGGAGCGACTTTGGGCATGTAAACAGTCCAATCTTTAAAATTTATTTATGAAATTTGATTGATCTTAACTTGTATCTAATATTTATACAATTCTTTACCAGGTCCATTCAAAGAAGAGGGATCGTCTAGAACACACGGAATTGCATGATCTTGTGTATGCTAAATACAACAAGATGCTAAAGAATAGACACGATGTGGATGTGGCCTATGACCCCAAATCATTGAATGAAATAGATGATAGCATTGACTGGTTGACTGGGAAGATTGGTGAAGATAGAGTTTTTGATGATGATGATGATGATGATGATGGAAATTTGATATGGGATGTTGTAGGAGCAGCAAGCAGAGCAAGGGAGCGTATATATCAAACAAGATCTTCACAGCCATCTAATTCAAGGACATTAATTAATGAAGACTCTGAGGAAGACCAAGTAGATGTATCTGTAAAAGATCATGCAATTCATGTCGATGACGGCTCCGATGATTTTGATAATTGATAAACTTTTGGGTTTGAAGTTTTACAATTTTTTCAATTTTTAAACTCTTTTTGTTTTCAAGTCTGAACAATTTGCTATTAGGATATTTGGTAATTTAAAATGATTGTGGTACATTGTTATAAAGATTATGGTATTGGAATTTTTTGGTATTTGACGAAAGTGTTATTTTCAATACATAATATTACTTTTTATGTTTTAACTTATTTGTGTTTTTTTTTCTCAGGCCGCGTTTTTTTTGTACTTCCCACATAGGCCCTAGGCGGAGCCTAAGCGCCTTGAGTGCACCTCATGCCTTTGTTAACTATGATGAAGACTTACCACTTATGTGAAGCTCCAACTCATACTTTATCGAAAATTAAAATTTTCAAAATCCCTCCCTTTGTTTGTCATAAACATTTGAACTTTAACTGGGTTTAGAAAATGATTAGTAATTAACCTCTGAAAATCACTTTGGGTTATGAAAATCTGATTTTTTAGGTCAATTTATATTACTAAAAACTTATTAAGAATCTCTCATAATTCCCAACATATATATGTCTTCAGTTTTCAGTTTAGCTTTTGATCCTTGTATGTTGCTGTGGGTTCTTCACTTGTAGACTTGATCACACCATTGTTGTTACTAGTTGCCTTTGATCTTAGCATTTTGATGATATATTATGCACATCTGTAATCAACAACCTAATAACACAAGTTACTAAGTTCAATCATTATCAAAGGATCCTTAGGTGTATGATTAGCACAAAACCCTTGTAACTCCAACACACCTCTTGCTAAATATATCGCAACTGGGAGACACAAATACACAACAGCTTTTGGTGTGCTCCGCATATTTAAACACATTAAAAACCATACACATGTGGAAAACCATTTCACATTGTGTGAGCTTACACGTAGAATTTTGGACGAGCAGACACGGGCCTATGCAAACCTCTTCGGGCACATTTAATTTCGAGACCACCAATTACTTACTCACCAACTAACAAAGAAGTTAGTTTTATACTTATGAAAACAAGGAGGTTTGTGGAGACGCAAATAGCAAGAGTACCTGAGGCATCAAATAGAATATTCATTTGAAAACAAATGACGTTTGGTTACAGTAACTTTTTCCTACGAATTATCAACTGAACACATGTCGCAAAATAACTCTTGTTACATACAAATGTCTGAAAAACCCAGGGGGAACTTTATCCAAAATCTACCCTGTAAAATTAACGGCATAATACTAAGAGAAATTTCGTTGAAAAATGATTCCAACCAAGAAAATGCCAGAGTAAGAAAATTTAATGATGGATTAATCAATCAGCAAGTGGTTATCATCAACGATAAAATAGTTTGCCTAAAAGTAGTGGTGTTCAATAGTTGAATCAGGCTCAAAAAGCTCATCCAAGTTAGTATAACAATAACTGCAGTCATTATCAAAACTTAGGCAAACTTAAATTTTTAAATTTCGTCCAGGATAGTAAGCTTCAATCATTAGGGCGGAGGGTATGATTCAAACACTTTAGGGTGTTTGAGTCATTGTCCAGCGAATAATATTATGCCATGTCAAGTCCAAATTTCACTCCCCATCTTGCACTCAATCACTAGCAGTGATTCAAACACCTAGAGAGTGGTAAAAAATTTAAAAAAAACTTATGATTGGTTGAAAGAGGTTGGGACCCACCATTAAACCCCCCTCCCTCTTCCTTCCCTCATCTTCCCGCATCAGTGACTATACACCGAAAACCCAACTCCCTGATCACCGAAAAGGGGGCGGCACCAATTCACCGTTCGGTGAAACAAACTCCCCGAGGGAGTCACCGATATCATACCGACCCCCTTAGGGTGGAAGGAGTGCTCCCCAAATGGGAGAGTGGTAAACTTTTCCACTAGTCAATAATCTCATGCCATGTCAACTCCCATTTCACTCCTCATTTTGTACTAAATCACTAGGAGTGCTCAAACACATGGAGAGTAGTAAACAATTTAAAAAAAATAAAAAATAAGAAAAAATGTGTGATGGGTTGAAAGGGGTTGGGGTCCACCATTAACCCCCTCTCTGTCCTCTCTCTCTTCTCTTCCCGCATTCGGTGAATACTCACCACATCCCCCACTCCCCACTCCCCGCTCACCGATTTAAGGGTGGCGGCCCCTCATCGTGTGGCAACATTGGGTCACCGAAGGTGCCCTTCCACCCTTAGGGCGGTCGGTGTGAACGCGGGGACTCACTCGGTGAGTTCATTTCACCGAACGGTGAATCGCCGCCGGCCTCAAAGTGGTGATCGATGAGTGTGTTAATCGGTGTATAGTCACCGCATGGAAAGCAGGAATAATACCGTTGAAAACTAGCCGTTATTTAAAAAAAATCAACTTTTTTTATAAAAACAACACCATTCAACACCATTTTTCACCATTCTCTTCTCCATCCTTCACTTCTACCATTTTTCTCTTCTCCAACTATTTTCTAAAAAAATCACTTCTTCCATTTTTCACTTTTATTTTCTAAAAATGAATGATATACCACCGCTATTCTTTCCAATTGATATTAGTGAAGACGACGATTCTTCCTCAAGCGATAGTAGTTTAATTTTTTTTCCAAAATCTTATTAACGAAGCCACCGAACTGGAAGACACGGGTACTTCTAGAAAAAGGAAATCTGTCTGTCGAGATCGAGAGAAATGTCACGAAAACCTTATAAGAGATTATTTTGTCGAGGAGCCCGTATTCAACGAAGAGGTTTTTCGTCATAGGTTTCGAATGTCGAAAAGGTTGTTTTTAAAAATTGTGAGTGACGTGCAAGCGAATAACTCTTGGTTTCAAGAGACCCGGGATGGGGCTTTGAAGAATAGTTTTACACCGATGCAAAAAGTTACGTCGGCGATTAAGCAACTTGCAACCGGTAACCCTCCAGACGAGTACGATGAGTATTTAAATATGTCCGAAAGGACTTCCCAAGAATGTCTAGAGAATTTTTGCGAAACGGTATGTGATTTATACGCTTCCGAGTTTTTACGTAGACCTACTAGCCACGACGTTGCGCTCTTGTACCAAGCTCAGGAGGAGAAACATCACCTTCCTGGGATGTTGGGTAGTCTTGATTGTACACATTTTGTTTGGAAAATGTGTCCAACGGAGTTGCGAGGTTAATAAATGAGGGGGATCACAGTTACCCGACCGTTATGCTCGAAGCGGTGGCCTCTCAAGATTTGTGGATTTGGCATGCTTTTTGTGGTCCGGCAGGTTCACAAAATGACATCAACGTGCTCCAACAATCTTCGTTATTTCTTACTCAATGAAATGGAACGGCACCAAAATGCCCATTTTACGTGAACAATCACTTGTACAAGCGTGGATACTATCTTACCGATGGAATCTACCCTACTTGGTCCGTGTTTATGAAATCATTTCTGTATCCTCACATTGTGAAAGAAAAGAAGTTCAAGAGGCAACTCGAGTGTAACACCCCGAAAATATAAAACTTTATAATAGAATTATAAAGCGTTAAATAAACAAGAACAAACTAACTAGGAATAGATAACCCAGTTAGATATGGGTCTTATGATACCAAATAAATGGATGGAAACTCCTAAATAATAAATAAAACAATAGTTGAGGGACCTAAGTTGTAAAGTTGGAAACTTGAATGATTAAACAAAAATAAACCACACCAAACAAACACTTAGGTGTGTCTGGTCGATCAAGAACGCAGGGGGCGAACAAGAGCTCCTCACCAAACCCTAGCTCTCACTAAATTGATCAAATTGAAGGTCTTAATCAAGTCCAAATCGATTTTCAAGCACAAATTCGTGATCACCTCGTTGAAGGGATCATAAGGTATTCCAAATTAGGTTGTTTTGATTCAACTCAAATTCCTAGTATATGATGAAATCAAAATTAAAGCTTGATTATGTAATGTCTAGATGAAACTTGTAATGAAAACAAGTATAAGGCTGAATCCTAGTTGATAATTTGCAGCAATCTTGCTTAGAACTATGAAATTTGTGATAACCCACTTATAAGTTAAATGGGTTTTACTAAGTAGATGAACACAAGCATTATGATTGTCAAAATTTGTGTTACTTGATTTCTCTATGATAATCTTGATGATTGTATGCATGTTGGATATGGAGAAATCGAAAAATGTGATTGAAATTGGTAAAAATAACAAGTCATGAACTTGATTCTAGCTATGTAAAAATTAGACCCGATAGGTGTTCGTTAAAAATGCCTAAGTGAGGATTAAAAATGTTAAAAATCGGATAAAAACGCATGCTCGAATTTTATAGCGAATTATGCGTTAAAGATTATGAAAAGGGTTCTAAATTGGTTGTGAATTGAACTCTTTAGGCAAAGAATCCGGATCGTCGAGTGGACAAGTCGGAGGAGATACGCGCTTGAAGGGGGTGCTCTAAAACATTATGCATAAATGTTTGGTATTAGTGTACAAATGGTGTCATAGTGTAATATACGCGTTTGGTGTGTCATTGAAGTGGCGAAGCTCACTCGACAATCAAACGGGTCAAAATAATGGTTGGTGTTGGGATTGAACCCTATCAAAGGAACAGATAATTAAAGCCAAAACTGGATCAGAGCAGTGGATCCAGAATAAGCAGATGTTATGCATACAAGTCTCTCCCCTTGAAAGTGGTTTCAACATCTGCTGACCTCCTATCTACTGATCGTACAAACTGCTGACCTACAAACTGCTGATCAAGTAAAAGCCTGATGGAAGACTAAAGCTCTGCTGTTCAATCTACTGCCTTGAGTCAAGCACTGTTGATCATGACAAGTACTGCTGTGTTCACATCAGTGGAAGGATGCAGCAGTAGTTTAGATGTCTTAATGTAATGAAATGTAATAACAGTAGTTAGCATAGCAGAGGTTGTATAGATCAGAGGTTAGAGTTTGTTAGGAGGTTGGATGTCACTTTCATGGTGACGTCAGCTTAGATGCTTCAGTGGTTTGCTCGTGCCTATAAATAGAACAGTGCTCTGTACTGTTCTATTAGCTCTTTGCAAAATCTTCTTCCTGCACGAACAAACACTGTGAGCTCAGGCTGAGGGGGAGGTTGTATTCATACATTGCATTGTAATCGTTATTGAAATAAATTCAATCTTTCGGTTCTTTGTGGAAAATGTTTGATTAAAGCAATTCTCTCGTTTGATTGTGTGCAAAGTTTGTTTCCATCTTAATTCCGCTGCACAACTCATCCATCTTCATCTTAATTCAAACGTAAAACACAATCAAAACCAAACTCAGGTCCTAACAATTGGTATCAGAGCTTGGACAGTCAAACTTGATTTAACAATCATTTTGACGTAAATAGTTCAGCTCATAAAAGTTGATACTGATAGTTTGTTCGTTTTTTGTTGAAAAACAGAGCAAGGTTTAATCGCCATTAAAGTTGATTAATCAGTGCCTGTAAAACAACCAGGATGACGTCACAATCACAAGATGATAAGAATAACATTGGCTCGCTTTTCAAACCACCTATGCTTAAACGTAATGAATACAACATCTGGGAGAGAAGGATGGGTCACATCCTTGCTCAACAGAACACTGGATGTTGGAGGTCTGTTGTTTTTGGTCCCCATGTTCCTATGGTGTCAAGTGCTGAGGATGCAAAGAAGTTTGTTCCTAAACCAACTGAAAACTATACTGAAACTGATTTTCAAAAGTTTGAACTCGATGCCAAAGCATTTAGCATCATAGCATCTGCGTTACCCAATGAGATCTATGCTGGACTGTTACACTGTAACAGTGCCAAAGAGCTATGGGATGCACTGAAGGAACAGTTTGGGGGAACAGAAGAAGTCATTGAAAACAATAGGGAAATTCTGAATCAGCAATATGAAACATTTTGTCACATCAAGGGTGAATCACTGACTCAGCAATTTGAGCGATTCAGTTGTCTCATTAGTGAACTAAGGCTTGTTAAAGTAACATTTCCAAATTCAACTCAAAATAGCAGGTTCCTTAGGTCACTACCAGAAAAATGGGATACCATAGCTTTTGTCACTAGAAACTCTGCTGAGTTCAAGGATCTGACCCTGACCCAACTTCATGGTAGACTCCTGACCTATGAAAGGGAGTTGAACCAGAAAAAGAAGTTGCAAGAGTCTAGCAAAGTTGCTGATGATTATTCATTCGGTAGCACAGCTCTTTTCAGTCAGGAAGAATCTGGTAGCAGTAGTAAGGATCAGGGTTATGATCACTTCATTGATATAACTGCTGGTGGAAATTTTAACAACCCTGATCCTCACTCTGCAAATTATGCTTTTACTGCTAATTGTGAAAACCAGATGTCAAATAATTTGTGCTTTGAACTCAATGATTTGCAACACTTTGATCCCACTGACTTAGAAGAGATGGACACTTTGCATCAATTGGCTTTGCTTAGTGTAAGAACAAGCAAATTCTACAAAAGAACAGGGAGAAAATTCCCAGGGTTACATGGGAATTTAAGGGTGGGGTTGGATAAATCGAAAATTAAGTGCTACAAGTGCAATAGGCTAAGGCACTTTGCTAGGGAATGCAGAAGTCAAAACACTGGTCCAATAATCACTCATCCCAGCTCAAACCCTAGACCACAAAATCAAAGCACTGTGCATTATACCCAACATACCCCTGCAGCCCATGTTAACACTGCTCACTATGTTGCTACCCCTGTGCCTGTGCATTATGTCTAAACCACTATTCCACAAATTCAGTATGTTCAAACCCCTGTCCCTCAGGCACAAGTGCAACCTGTTGCACCTCAAACAGCTGCTCCAACAGTGGTACAACCAGATCAGCAAAGCTTCTTCACTCAAGGCTTTGTTGACTGGAGCAGCATGCCTGATGAGCTTGGTAATGAAAATTTTGCACTCTATGCTTTTAATGAACCTTCTAATGATGAATTCTGTTTGATGGAATTAGAGTCAATACCAGAGGGGGTAGAAACTGAAGGTGAACAGCTAAGTGCTGAAACAGTGGGTGAGGAGACTGAAGCAGTGGTTACTGCAGTTGCTGGTGAACTGCTGCTGGGAGAAAATTCAGAAACCCTAATTGAACCACTGACAGACCCCTGGTCCAAAGAAGACAAGGAAGAAGAGGAAAAAAAAAGAGCAGGTGAGGAAGAAGCAAGAGAGCTGATGATGAAGAAAATCATCAATGTGATTGTGCCATGATGGCTGCTGCCAAGGTATCACCTCAAGTTCTTGAAAAACTGTGTTCAGACAAGTGCATTATTGCATTTGCTAACATCAAAGAGGTAAATGAAAACCTTAGGGATAAAATCTTAACTGATGAAGTCAAATTTGAAAAGTCATTAAAAGAGCTTAGAAACAAATTGACTGAAAAGGATAAAGAGATCAGCAGTCTCAAAGAAGAGCAAAGCATAACCAAAACTCAACTCCAAACTATGGTAGAAAAATACCAAGTTTGCAAAAAGGAGTTAGAGTCCACCCAAATCACATGTGAAAAATGGGAGGAATCCTGCAAAGGATATGAGGTAATGCTTGAAAAACAGATTAAAAGCAATGTGAAATTTGGTGTTGGTTATAGAAAACATGATGATGAAAACACTGCTTTTGAAAAATCTGTTCAAACCACTGATGTAACCACTGAGTTCATCCCCACAAACAAGAATGGCCAAGAAGTGAAAATCACTGATAAACTTGGTAACAAAATCACACTTGACAGACCAGTGGGATCCTCTACTTTTGAGGAAATTGAGAAATACCAATTTAAACCCACATGGTCTGATGAGTGTGACATTCTTGAAAATTTTAAACCCATGGATTTCACAACCACTGATGGTGTTAAAGCTCCAAAAGCAAAAGTCATTCCTCTCAAGGACATCCCAACAGAGGTTAAAAACTCTGTTGCAAAGGAGTCTGAAAAGAGAAAGAAGAGAGAAAAGATCAATAACTTGTTTTGTGAATTTTGTGAAAAAAGGAATCATCTAACAAAAGATTGTTTCCATTTAAAAGCATATGATTTGAATAAAACAAGTGTCATTGTTCCTGCTGAAAGCTGCACCATCTGTGGTAAAACAAACCACAAAACTCAAGCATGTGTGTATCTCAAAAACTTTGATGTGAAAAAGAATGAGTACACTGCTAAAACATCCTTGAGTCCATCAACATCATCTGTCAAGTTCACCAAAAATCAACCACTGTTTGTGCCAGTCCAAACAGCTGTCACAAAACAGCTGAATCAAACAACTGTCCAAAGAGATGTTCAAGTGACTAATGCACCCCCTGCCAACCAATTCAGAAAAGGCAAGGGACAATCATCTTACCAAAGGATTCCACACGTTTATGAGACCTACAAAAGGCCCTCTAAACCTAGAGTGAATAGGCATCCTTTTGGGTATCAACAGGTGATTGGTCAAAACCCACAACAGTGGTTAGAAAGAAACAGTCCTAAAACTGTCCAAACCCCTGACCTAACCATTGTCCATCAATCTGCATCCATCCCAGACACTGTTGAGACCCCATCCAAATCCTTATTGGCTTTGGAAACCCTAATGAACTAATCCTTTTACTTCATGTGCAGGGAGCTTCTGCATGCTTAGATAGCCTTTGGTATGTAGATAGTGGAGGCTCCAGGCACATGACAGGATGTAAAGCCCTACTCAAAGATTTCAAAATCCATGGAGGGGGTGATATATCCTTTGGGAATAATAGTAAAGGGAAAGTTCTGGGGTCTGGTACAGTACAGTCTGGAAATGTAAAATTTGAAAATGTCAATCTGATAGACAATCTGAAATTCAACCTCCTAAGTGTTTCACAAATGTGTGATAAGGGGTATGGGTCATTCTTCACAAAGGAGTGTTGTAGGATTGTTGGACCAGAAATGGTTGAAAAGATTGAAGCAATAATAAAAACTGGAAAAACAAAACTTGTTGCTCAAAGAAGTGGCAATGTTTATGTTGTTGATATGTCAAAAGAGTGTCCCAGAGCTGATGCCTGTCTGTTCTCAGCTGCCTCTAACAAAGAGACAGAACTTTGGCACAGGAGACTAGGGCATACAAATCTCAAGACAATCACTGAAATTTCAAAAAAATGGCCTTGTAAGAGGCTTGCCACAAAAATTGTTTTCATGTCCTGAGCATTGTGTTTCCTGTTTAAAAGGAAAACAACATAAAAGCTCCTTTAAGTCCATTGAAGAGTCCAAAACAACCCAGTGTTTGCAAATGCTGCACATGGATTTGTTTGGCCCAGTTCAAGTCATGAGTCTCAAAAAGAAGAGATATTGTTTGGTTATTATTGATGACTTCTCTAGGTTTACATGGACTTTCTTTTTACACTCAAAAGATGAGACTGCAGGCATTTTGCAAGACTTTGTGACACAAGTTGAAAAGCAATTTGACCTTCCAGTAAAAGTCTTCAGGAGTGACAATGGCACAGAATTCAAAAATAAGGAGTTGGATGCCTTCTGTGTGAAGAAAGGGATTGTAAGGCAGTACAGCATCCCTAGAACACCAGAACAAAATGGGGTAGTTGAGAGAAAGAATAGGACACTGATTGAAGCTGCTAGGACCATGCTTGCTGACTCAGGTTTACCTTTGACTTTTTGGGCAGAGGCAGTAAACACTGCCTGCTATGTCCAAAACAGAGTTTTAATAAACCCCAGGCACAAAAAGACTGCCTATGAAATTCTGTATAAAATCAAACCACTGATCTCATATTTCAAGGTATTTGGCTGCCCATGTTTTATTTTGAATTTAGAAGATTCCATCTCAAAATTTGCAGCCAAAGTTGATTGTGGTTATCATCTGGGATACTCAACCACTGCCAAGGCCTACAAAGTGTTTAATACACGGACCAAAGCAGTGGAGGAGACCTTAAATGTAAAGTTCAATGAACTTTCATCAATGAAAATCCCAGCAAATCCTGCTGATTTGTTTGATCTTGATAAATTCACTTTTGAAAATACTGCTGTCAAGACTAACAGTGCAGGACCATCAGAGAATTCATCACCAGACTATGGGTATGAGATTATCATTCCTCGATAAAAGTCCGTTTCAATGGGTAAAGCATCAGTTGTGCAAAACAGCTGTCAAAGCTCAACCACTGCTACATCAACAGTTATTGACCAAAGTAGCCCCTTAACCACTGCTTCCACATCTTCAAACACTGCTGACAAAAGTCCCCAAACAGTGGATAAAAGTCAGCATGTCTCCACACCATTACCTCCTATTCCACCACCTTTTGAAGCCACTGCTGGATCATCAAAGTCACCAGCAGTGGTTAGCTCAGATGATACACATTTGCAGCCTTCACCAACAAATGCCATCATACCATACCAAGGAGATCTAATCTTCTTGAGATCTCATCCACCTGATCAAATCATTGGCAATATCAATGAAGGGGTGCTCACAAGAAGCCAAACCCAAAACATTTGTCTTTTTGCTGGTTTTCTATCACTCCATCAGCCAGTCAAGTACTAAGAGGCACTGAAAGACAACAGCTGAGTAGAAGCCATGTAAGAAGAGCTCCAACAGTTTAAAAGACAACAAGTATGGGAGCTTGTACCACTGCCAAAAGATGTAAGTCCCATCGGCACAAAGTGGGTCTTCAAAAACAAAACTGATGAAAGGGGCATTGTTGTCAAGAATAAAGCCAGGCTTGTGGTTCAAGGTTACAGACAGGAAGAGGGGATTGATTATGATGAAACATCCGCCCCTGTAGCAAGATTGGAAGCTATAAGATTGTTCCTGGCCTTTGCTGTCAACCACAACATGAAGGTGTTCCAAATGGATATCAAAAGTGCTTTCCTCTATGGTACAATTCAAGAAGAGGTGTATGTCTGTCAACCTCCAGGTTTTGAGGATCCATTTTATCCAGATCATGTCTACAGGCTAAACAAAGCCTTGTATGGCCTGAAACAAGCACCAAGAGCCTGGTATGAAACTCTTTCCACCTTTCTACTCTCAAATGGTTTCAAAAGAGGTACCATTGATAAAACACTGTTTCTAAAATGGAGAGGGAAGGATTTAATGATTGTCCAAATTTATGTGGCTGACATTATTTTTGGAAGCACATGTAATAAAATGTGTGAAGAGTTTAGGGAACTCATGACAGTTGAGTTTGAAATGAGTGCAATGGGTGAGCTGCAATGCTTTCTTGGTCTCCAAGTTTAGCAAATGCAAAATGGAACTTTCATTCATCAAAGCAAATATGCTAAAGAACTTTTAAATAAATTTGATATGAATGATTGTAAACCATGCAGCACACCCATGGCAACAAATAAGCTTGTCATGTCTGATGAAAAGGATGAGCTGATTGACTAAACACTTTATAGAAGCATGATTGGGTCTTTACTGTACCTAACTGCATCTAGAACAGACATCATGTTTGCAACATGTGTCTGTGCAAGAAGTTAATCAGCTCCCAGAAAATCAAACCTCATTGCTGTAAAAAGGATCTTCAGATACATAAAAGGTGCTCCCACACTTGGTATCTGGTATCCAGCTAATGGGAATATCAAGCTTTCAGGCTTTTCAGACGGTGACTTTGCTGGATGTAACACCACAAGGAAGTCCACTTCAGGAGGGTGCCAGTTTCTAGGTGATTGCTTGGTCTCTTGGCAAAGCAAAAAGCAAGCAGCTGTTTCAACATCCACTGCTGAAGCTGAATACATTGCTGCTGCAAGCTGTACAGCCCAACTCCTGTGGCTTCAAAATCAGTTGCTGGATTTTGGAATCACTGCCTTAAAGACACCACTCATGTTGGATAGCCAGGCAGCAGAAAATATCATCAAAAATCCAGTTTCCCATTCAACCACCAAACACATCGACATCAGACATCACTTTGTGAGGGATTGCTATGAAAAAGGTTTGATTTCTCTGCATCATGTTCCAACTAAAGACCAGCTGGCAGATGTGCTCACAAAAGCATTAGATATATCCACCTTTGAAAGCTTGGTCTCTAGGATTGGCATGCTAAACATGGAATAACAAGCAAAATCTTGTTTTTCTATGAATAAAAGCATTAAAATGTTTTTAGAAAATCAAAAATCCATCCTTAAAAATAGCTAAAAATGAAGTTTTCATTAAAATCCTTAAAAGTCTGCCATTAACCACTGATTGTTCAAAAGTCTGCTCTACTTCAAAGTCTGTCCACTACTGAAAGTCAACCCCTGTTCTCTCATTTTCTTAATAAGCACTGATGCTCAAAATTAGTGTTTTATCCACTGATGTACTATCCACTGATAGTGAAAATCATCCACTGCTTCCATTTGTTACCGTTGTAACCACTGCTTTTCATCAGTAACTTTCATAAAAGTACTGTCCTTCATTTCATTAGGGGTTGGCATGTGGGCCGTACATAGTGATCAGTCCTTTTGTAACCGCTGCCACGTCAGCATTCGCTTTTTCTCCATAAAACCTCTTTCAAAACCCCAAACAGGGTTTTACTGTCGAATTGAATTCATAAAAATTCTCTTCTCAAAGCAGTTTTTTTCTCAAATTCCCTCAAAATATTCTTCGATCATCATCTCCAAAATGACAAAATCGAAGTCATCTGCAAAACCCACTTCCAAATCATCTTCAAAAGATGCCTCTCAAAAGGCAAAACCCACTGAAATTCCACACAAACCGTCTCACAACCTTCTGGGTCTTCTCACAAAACCCGGCACCACTGATATTTTCGACTCCATCATTGATATCATGTCTGCATCAAAGTATAAAACTTTGTTAACAGCAGATGCACCAATTTACTTGGCGACCCAAAGAGAGTTGTGGAAGAATGTAACCCTTGACAAACAAGGTGAAACTGTCATAGCCATTAACTCTTCTCTAAAGGGTAAAGCTGTCAAAATTACACCACAATCCATCTCGGAGGTCTTTCAACTCGATGATCAGGAAGGTAAAACTTCTTTTCCCAAAAACGAGTTAAAAAATGATTTTCTGGAAAGAGGGTATAATGCAGAAGTAAAAAAGGACACCTTACAAAAAGGTTTCTTCCCTTCTGCAACAAGATTTTTATTTCATACCCTCCTAATGTGTGTTTCAAACAAAACCACTGCTTTCAATGAAATACCATTAAAAATTCAAAACCTGGGATTTGCTATTCTTCAAGGAGAAAATTTCAATTATTCTCTGGAAATTTTTAATGATTTGGTTAAAAATGTTGAAACAAAGGCATTCTTACTGTTTCCAAGATTTCTAAGTTATTATTTTGAAAAGAAACTTGGTAAGACTGATGCTTCTGTAATAAAACAAGGTGAATCTCTTCAAATGCACGGCTTAACTGCTGAAACTTTTACAAGAATGTCAACACCTTGCAAAACACAAGCAGAGGTGCCTGAGCAGAATTTAGCAGCTACCACTGCTCCTCAGGTATCTGCTGCTGAGCCCACTACTCAAGGTGATCAAAGTAGCAAAACAACTGCTTTGAAACCCACACCTTTAATCACCAAAAAGCCAAACAAAAAGAAAACTCAAAAACCCCCCCAACCTATCAAAAAGGCAACTCTGGAGGATGAGATACCAGAGCAACTGCCAGTGACAAAATAAAAGTCACAAGAAACCACTGCTGCTTATTCCTCACAGCAGTTGGTACAAATATATCAACCCATAACTGAAACTCCTCCTGCTTCTTCTCAAAAAGAACAAGTTGTACATATAGGGACACCACAATATAATGCTCTGGAATCACTTGCTTCCATCATCCACAGCCCAATGCCCGGGGCAAATTCTCTTTCTACACCAAACCTCACATCCACAATTCCCCCACCAACTAAACTTTTGTTGGATGCAATTGATTTGAACCAGGCACAAACCAGTCCTTCTCAATCACCTATCAATGAGAACATGCCTCAACAAATGATTGGGTGATGCGTGTGAAGTGTATATATAAGTTTAAGTATATTTTAAGCCCTTTTACACTTTTTTAGCCAAGTTTTAAATTTATAAAACACGATATTTACTAACACTAAACACACATATGGGCAAGTGCACCCATCGTGAGCGTAGTATAGTGTTGGTAAGATACCGAGGTCGTCCAAGGACACAAGAGCTTTTAGTACCGGTTTATCCTCAACGTCTAATCAAATCAAAAAGTTTAGAAAAAGGTTTTAAACTAGAAAAAATAAAAACTAACTAAAATGCTGAAAATAAAAATAAAAATAAAAACAGATAAACAAGATGAATCACTTGGTTCCGACTCGTGTTTAGTGTAACCTTTGATTATTTCCGCACTTTTGCACTATTTTAAGAGATTGTCTTAGTTATTGTAGTAGGCCCCTCTTTTGAAGGTGACGTTACCCTCAACCCAGTAGTTTGAGTCAGCAAGGATACAATCCTAAAGGGTCGGATTATTGAAAGATAATTAATTAAGTTATTAATGCAAATTATGGTAGGCCCCTCTTTTGAAGGTGACGTTACCCTCGGTTAAGTAGTCTGAGTCAGCAAGGATACAGTCCTAAGTAGCCGGGTTATAGTATTAATAGTAGTTTAACTTATGAGGGGATCAAAGAGTTTGGACCCCCGCCATCCAATACCGTTAAGTATTGAAGGAGGTCCTACTAAATTTGACCCAGGTCCCTTGCAGGATCTCTAAACGCTGAACAACGGCAAGACTCTTACCAAACCGTTCCCTTAACCCCCGACCAGGTAGCCAACATACCTCCATTTAGACCGTGGAGATATGAATGGTGAAAATCTTTTATTTTATATAGACAGTAAAATAATGCCAAGACACCACGGACAAACGATAAGGAAGAATCACCTTCAACATAAGAAACTAGTTATTAAAGTCATTAATACAAAACCAAGTAAAAAGTGTGAAAAGATTAGAAATAAAAAGTATTACACTAGACACTTTGTCTTCACCAAGTGATGTAAGAGACTTAGGCAAACATGGCATTAATTGTCAAGAACTCTTACGATCAATCTTGGATCCCGAGACGACTCACACACTCTATGATGGACAATGGATGATGGTGGTGGATGATGGTGTTATGGTGGTGGTGGGTGGTGGGTGAAGTGTGAGAGAGGTGGTGTGCCAAGGGATGGTTTGAGCTTGAGCCAAGCACTCCTATTTATAGGCTGAACAGAAGCTCGGGCACGGCCCCGTGTCCACATCCTTCTCTTTCTTCATTTATTGCAGTTTGTCTGTATTAGTTGACCACGCCCCCGTGTCCGCTGAGCACGACCACGTGTGCAGAAGCATATCTGTACTATGAAGATTTGCCTGGATTCTGCGAATATTATAGTTGACCACGGCCCCGTGCCCGCTGAGCACGGCCCCGTGGTGGGCAATAGAAGCTTCTACCACTTTGTCTTTTCTGCTGACACTTGGGCACGCCCCCGTGCTGGCTGAGGACGGGGCGTGTTCAGTCTTCTGTCTTCTTGTTTTGCTTGGGAAGATGATGTCGTGGGGTCGGGCATGTCACGTTTGTTCCCTTTCTTTGTATTTATGTAAGATTTGGTTGTATATTTGTTCCTTTTGTTCAATTAAGCTCATTTGGTCCTGAAAATACAAAAGGAAGACAAAAGCACACTTTTTCCAACATTAGTACTAAAAAGGGGTTAGTTTTATGCCTCATTTGATGTAATTTATATGTTGCATTTTACACACATCAAATACCCCCACACTTGAATCTTTGCTTGTCCTCAAGCAAAACTCTTTATAATATGGCTTACACGCCCAAATGGAATGGGTAGAAGAGAAGTTTTGGGCTTGTCTAGCGTGTCGGGAATCCAAGATTCTTTATTAGGCTTTATTTTTATGTTATTTACAATCCTATTCGTTATGATTTATTTTGAACTTTTTATAAGAGAAATTATTTATTTGGGCATAACATGCCTTTTTAAAATTCTATTTATATACAAGTTCACATACCTCATGGGGGATCACTCAACACTCGGCCGAAGATGTATTTTTGTGAAACACTCGAGAGCCGCATGGAACTTACTCCTACCATAAGCTTGCCAAGCAATCAATCCTCCTCCTTTTTAACTATATACCTTTGTAAATATCAAGAGGACTTTTGGGTGAAGGGTTAGGCTTGGGTTAAAGGTAGGTGGTTGGGTTAGTGGTTAGTAGAAAAGGGCGAAAAAGCGTAAAAAGCGTCGGTTTTCGTAAAACACTTTTTTTTATTCTAATGAAGCATTTTTCAAACAAGGTTTCTTTTGATGAGCTTGTTTGTTTATTGCTAACTTCATCCTCTTTTTTTTTTTTTTTTTTTTTGTGTGTGTCACAAGAAAACCGAGCTTTGTTACTAAAATAAAGGGTTTAAAATGAAAAGGTTTTGGTGGGTAAAGGGTGCTTGTTTTGGGGAAAGAAACGAAAAGGTTTAGGCTCAAAGGGGTTAACTAGGGGGATTTTGGGTAGGTGGTAAAAAAAATAATGGTGTTGAAAGAAAAAAGGTTAGTCCTAATGCCTCCGTCATTTACTTACTTGAGTTTAAGTTGGTAAGGACCGGGAATGTATTGTCATGGCAAGTTCTAGAGTCGTAAGAACCAAGCGGCTATTCACACAAGAAACGAAAAATGAGCATTTAGTTTAAAGATATGTATTTGTATGCTCAATAAAGGCTCAAAACTCACTTTTTGTGGGAATGGGTTTTTTTTTATGTGATCAAGTATATATAATCAAATTTTAACTAGATTTGTCATGCATTTTCATAATTTTCTTATGTTGGTTCTTTTTATCACGACGCTATCGGTTGTAAATTTGTAAAAATATAACCTTTTTAAACTTGTAATTCCCAATTTAAACCAAGACAAGTAAAAAAATGAAATTTTTTTGAAAAAAATTTGGGGTGATTAGCGGTTCCAATAGAGTTTTGTGTAAGGCTTGTATTTAGGACTTGCAAAATTCAAGGTTTTAGCATCCCCCCACACTTAAATTACACATTGTCCTCAATGTGTCCCAAAAATAAGTTTTTCGGTTGATTAAAATGTGTAAAAGTGGGTTAAAAACAAGATTTTATGGTACTGGGTAGCTGAACACGGGGTGGTGTTGGCTGAGCACGGCCCAGTGTCCAGACTGCCAGTTCCAAAAGTAAACAGAAAGCTAGGCACGGGGGCGTGTTCAGTGAGCACGGCCCCGTGTCCAGGTACCTGAACTGGGCATTTTCTACAGAACCTCGGGCACGGGGGCGTGTTGGGTTGAGCACGGCCCCGTGCTGAACTTGCTGTAATGAAGAAAAATCATTGGGAGGCTCTGTTTTTGTGCATGGGGTGTGGGTTCAAGTTTCCCTTAGTAACCTCCATCATCCCAAGTGTGTTTTATTCCTGAAAATTAAAACTAAACTAGAAAACATAAAAGTTAATCGAAACTAAAACTACGGATAGTTCCGCGGAATGCCTCCGTGGTGCGCCACGTTTATAAGGGTCCTTGGCTAGACCCTCCTTATCGGGTGGTTCCGGCTCATCTTCAATTAGGGGGTCGTCATTGCCGATTGGATATTTCATTGATCGTTCAAGATCGACACACCTTTTGAAGGCCCCTAATTGAATAGGTAGATTGTTGAACTTCCAGTTTTTCAAAGCTTCGTGAGTTTTTACAAATGGTCGTCCCAACACTAGAGGAGCGTCATCGAGGATGACAAAGTCGGTGGGGACTACCATTTGATTTGTTTGAACCAAGACATCCTCAACTACACCGATTGATTTTATTACCTTCCGATTGGATAAGAAAATGGGTATTTGAAGTGGAGAAAAATCACTAATACTTAATTTTTCGAAAATGTAGTTAGGCATTATGTTAACACAAAGATCTTTATCGATTGTGACATTACTAATAAATGAATTTTGAAAGAAACATGGAACCGGTGTAATGTTAATTTCAAATGGGTCTTCTTTTATTAGCGAGGTTTGATCATTAGTTTCGTCAATTTTAGTGTTAGTGTTTAACGCTTTTAAAAACTTAGCATGAGTTGGAACTAAACAATGATTTTCAAAAGAAGGTGACAAGAGATTAATTTCTTCAAAATTAGACTCTTCTTGAATTTTAACGTTGTCGGACTCACCTTTTTCGTTGTTTAACTCATGTGTCGGTTTTTCACTTATTTGTTCTTCCATTTTTACACTTTCGGTTATCTCTTCTTTATTTAATTCTTCTCTTGCGCGGGACTCCTCTTCCCTTGCGCGAGATTCTTTTATATAGCGATTGATAACTCTAAGGTGTTCTAATATCCTATCGGTCACTTCGGTTATAGAAAAAGGATCGGGATTTTCAAAGCTTGAATCCGGTTGTTCGATCCTTTGTTCCTCATAATACCCATATGAAGTAGATGGTTCACACCATTGTTCTTCATTGTAAGCGTATGATGGATAAGGGTCGTAATTTTGTTCTTCATAATACTCATATGAGGTGGGTTGTTCACGCCATGGTTCCTCATAGTAAGCATACGAAGGTGGTGGCTCATATCTTGGTTCTTCAAAGTATGAGTAAGAAGGCTCATACCTTGGATCATCAAAATATGAGTATGAGGGAGGAGGTTCATACCTTTGGTCTTCATAGGATGTGTATGAAGTTGATGGCTCGTACCTGGGCTCCTCATAGTAGGTATATGAAGTGGATGGTTGATATGAGTTACAATATTGAACCGAGTGTGGATTACTACAATTAGTGCAATAGTTACTCCTATAATCATCCTCCTCCTCATAGGTGTAGTTGTAACCTCCTGAGTATTGATCCATAAGAATCACTCAGCAGACCACAACCAAGTCTCGAGATCAGAAAACAAAAATAAAAACGGAAACAGAGGCTGGACACGGCCCCGTGTTCAGTGGACACGGCCCCGTGTTCAGTGGACACGGCCCCGTGTACAGAATCTGTATCTGGGCGTTTTAATTAAATTTACTGATTTCATTGAGCACGGGGCGTGTTCAATGAGCACGGCCCGTGTTCAAGCTACTGTATCTGGGTGTTTATGAAAAATATGCAGCACGGCCCCGTGTCCAGTGAGCACGGCCCGTGTTCAGGTTACTGTAAATGCAAAACTAAACTAAAATGCAGAAAAATGTGTGCGCGTTTTAAAAAGGTTTTGAAAAACTGATTAGGCCGCCGATTTTAAGCTTTCTTAAAATCCTTGTGTCCCCGGCAACGGCGCCAAAAACTTGATGCGTGTGAAGTGTATATATAAGTTTAAGTATATTTTAAGCCCTTTTACACTTTTTTTAGCCAAGTTTTAAATTTATAAAACACGATATTTACTAACACTAAACACACATATGGGCAAGTGCACCCATCGTGAGCGTAGTATAGTGTTGGTAAGATACCGAGGTCGTCCAAGGACACAAGAGCTTTTAGTACCGGTTTATCCTCAACATCTAATCAAATCAAAAAGTTTAGAAAAATGTTTTAAACTAGAAAAAATAAAAACTAACTAAAATCCTGAAAATAAAAATAAAAACAGATAGACAAGATGAATCACTTGGTTCCGACTCGTGTTTAGTGTAACCTTTGATTATTTCCGCACTTTTGCACTATTTTAAGAGATTATCTTAGTTATTGTAGTAGGCCCCTCTTTTGAAGGTGACGTTACCCTCAACCCAGTAGTTTGAGTCAGCAAGGATACAATCCTAAAGGGTCGGATTATTGAAAGATAATTAATTAAGTTATTAATGCAAATTATGGTAGGCCCCTCTTTTGAAGGTGACGTTACCCTCGGCTAAGTAGTCTGAGTCAGCAAGGATACAGTCCTAAGTAGCCGGGTTATAGTATTAATAGTAGTTTAACTTATGAGGGGATCAAAGAGTTTGGACCCCCGCCATCCAATACCGTTAAGTATTGAAGGAGGTCCTACTAAATTTGACCCAGGTCCCTTGCAGGATCTCTAAACGCTGAACAACGGCAAGACTCTTACCAAACCGTTCCCTTAACCCCCAACCAGGTAGCCAACATACCTCCATATAGACCGTGGAGATATGAATGGTGAAAATCTTTTATTTTATATAGACAGTAAAATAATGCCAAGACACCACGGACAAACGATAAGGAAGAATCACCTTCAACATAAGAAACTAGTTATTAAAGTCATTAATACAAAACCAAGTAAAAAGTGCGAAAGGATTAGAAATAAAAAGTATTACACTAGACACTTTGTCTTCACCAAGTGATGTAAGAGACTTAGGCAAACATGGCCTTGATTGTCAAGAACTCTTACGATCAATCTTAGATCCCGAGACGAATCACACACTCTATGATGGACAATGGATGATGGTGGTGGATGATGGTGTTATGGTGGTGGTGGGTGGTGGGTGAAGTGTGAGAGAGGTGGTGTGCCAAGGGATGGTTTGAGCTTGAGCCAAGCACTCCTATTTATAGGCTGAATAGAAGCTCGGGCACGGCCCCGTGTCCACATCCTTCTCTTTCTTCATTTATTGCAGCTTGTCTGTATTAGTTGACCACGCCCCCGTGTCCGCTGAGCACGACCCCGTGTGCAGAAGCATATCTGTACTATGAAGATTTGCCTGGATTCTGCGAATCTTATAGTTGACCACGGCCCCGTGCCCGCTGAGCACGGCCCCGTGGTGGGCAATAGAAGCTTCTACCACTTGGTCTTTTCTACTGACACTTGGGCACGCCCCCGTGCTGGCTGAGCACGGGGCGTGTTCAATCTTCTGTCTTCTTGTTTTGCTTGGGAAGATGCTGTCGTGGGGTAGGGCATGTCACGTTTGTTCCCTTTCTTTGTATTTATGTAAGATTTGGCTGTATATTTGTTCCTTTTGTTCAATTAAGCTCATTTGGTCCTGAAAATACCAAAGGAAGACAAAAGCACACTTTTTCCAACATTAGTACTAAAAAGGGGTTAGTTTTATGCCTCATTTGATGTAATTTATATGTTGCATTTTACACACATCACTGGGTCTGATGTATCAATCTTTGCTAACCCACCAACACAACCTGAGGAGGTTACACCCCTTGAGTTACAAGTAACTCTTGGTGGTAATCCAAGTGAAGCAGCCACTACAAGTTCTGAACCCACTGGTTTGCATTTGGACAGTGGTTACATCAATAAGACTTCCTTGGAGGCAATTCCTTCCATAACACCTCTGATATTGCCAGTGGATTTGTTTTGACCACTGGCAATATCAAAAGTATGTCAAGTGTTGAAGGAAGAAGACCCCAGTACCAAGAAAAAGGGGCATCAGTGGTTAATGTTTGGAGTACACTCCCTACCTCAACCACTGATAAAACCACTGCTAGTGGGAAATCAGATGATCCCATTAAATTGGGTGATGGTTTAAAATATCTGGATTTGACGGTACGAGTTGACAAACTGGATACAGCTGTTGCAGATATCAAAGACATGCTACAGCAGTTGTTGAAAGTACAAAAGATGCAATCCACTGTTGTTCCACCTCAAGCACCTGCTCCACCACAAGCACCTGCTGCAAATGAGCTCTGGAATCTATTTTAACCTTTTCTCCAAAAACAAAAACAAATGGCTGATTAGCAACATGCAATACATGTACAAGAGCTGAGAAACACCATGGAGTCTAGGTTCAAAAACACACATGCAGACATCAAGGCTCTCAAGGCCCACATATTGAAAACCACTGGCACTGCTCCTCCAACTGTTCTCTTTATTGATCAATTACCCCCAGGTAATGCCAAAAAGGGGGAGAAAATTCAGGAGTGGAAAAAGAAGGGAATAGATGATGGTCTTTACATTGAACCAGAAAGGGATGCTATGACCAGAAAAATTCCTTTGCCAGATGGTAGCAAAAAGGTTGATGTTACCCAAAATGCACTTGATGAAGCTATAGCAAGTGTAAAAAGGGACAGAGAGGCAAAGGATATGTCAAGGTGGAATGAGGAGAAAAGAGCTTACATGGAGCTGTATGCGCAGGGTTGTTCTAAGTCAAATGATGTTAAAAATCCTGTGCCAAAAAGAAATCTCACTAGAAAAGTGAGGGAACCCAAGTCCACACCATCCAGACTCACTAAGCATACTCCAAAACCACCATCCAAAAGCCCCCAACATCAAACCACCACCCAAACAGTTGTTGTAACTCCTGCTGTATCAACATCTGATGGTACTCCAGTTGTTTCAACATCTGCTATCACTTCAACACACACCACTTCAACACACACCACAACCACTGCCTTACCACCACCACCATCACCACCAAAAACAACCTCACCACCATCTCCTCCTGCCAAAAAGCAGAAGACAGCAGATGTTACAACATAAAGCAGAAGACAGCAGATGTTACAACATCTGTTGTAATGACAACAGTGGTTGAAACACCAGTTGTTTCAACAGCTGTTAGTCAATCACAAATCACTGCCACTCAAATCACCACCACTGATCCACCCAAAACATCATCTGCCTCTCCTACAATAAAAAGGAGAAGGATTTTCATACCAGATGATGATTCACCATCACCACCACCAACATCTTCAAAATCTCTATCACTTGTTACAATACCAAAGCCGGTTCCTCTCTCATCAGCTCCAGTACAACAATCAATCCCTGTCATTACTCCTGCAGGTGTCCAATTTCCTCTAAAACTTGAAGCAGTTAGAGAAGAGATCAAATCCTTCTACTATGAGGATGACCCTGCTAAAAGGAAGTTGCCATCAGTTAAAGGATATCCAAGACCAAACAATATTGAAGAATATTTGAAAGTCAAAGCTAAACAAGCAGAGGATATCTCAAAAAGAAATGCACAAGGAAAATCTGATAGAGAAATTCAGCAGAATTACCAATTCTTGCTCACACAAGTCAGATCCTTAGAGCAATTTGCAAAAAATGTATGTCAACAGATCTCAGAGAGAGCAGATGAAACTTTGAGAAAAGACTACATTGAAAGCATCATGGCAACCAAGAAGTACAAGGGAGAAAAGCATATGTACAAGGAGTGGACCATTCCTGAGCTTGAACAAGAAGCAGCCAGGATTCAAGAAATGATAAAGAATAAGGTCAAACATACTCCTCCAGATTGGGCAAAGTTCAAAAAGAATGTACCTGATAAAAAGGTAGAGCTGAGGAGAATGAAAGAGGAATTAGCTGCTGCTGATTATGGGTCTTTGAATCAAGTATTGAGATGGAAAGAAGATAGAGTCAGGGCTACCTACAAAAGCTTGGAGAAATTAAGAAAGACAGATCCTACTGCTCCACAAAAGCCTGACTATCCTGAAGCAGAGGTTTCAAAGAGACCATCAAAGCTGCAAATCAGGAGAGCTACTGCTCCAGCTGGTGCAGCTATCTACAAAAGAAAGCAACAAAAACAGCTGGTTACTGAAACAGTGGCAGAATTAATGGCAGGAGATGAGTTTGTAAAAGAAGGCATTAAGCAGATGATAGCTGATACTCTTGGCCTGAATCAACCTGCAAGTACTGCTCAGACAGTCATCAATAGGCCGGCATCTCCTAACACCTCATCCAATAAAAATCTCCCAAGAAACCCACCAGGCTCAAAAGTACTAAAGTGGGAAACTGATAAACAGACCCATGTACTGACTATGTTCAGGTCTAGTGGAGAAGTGAAGAAAATATCAAGGGAACAAGCACTTGGCCTAAGTCTTAAAGATATGCAGGATCTCCTTGATCTTCCACTTAGTAGGGATGAATATGACACAGATGCCCTAGACTTTGAGTTACAACTTAAAGGTCAGATAAGGGAACTGTTGATGAGGCAATAAAGTTCCACAATAATGAAGGGTTTTGGCATTATCTGTTCCAGGGGGAGATTATTGGGATTGAACCCTATCAAAGGAACAGATAATTAAAGCCAAAACTGGATCAGAGTAGTGGATCCAGAATAAGCAGATGTTATGCATACAAGTCTCTCCCCTTGAAAGTGGTTTCAACATCTGCTGACCTCCTATCTACTGATCGTACAAACTGCTGACCTACAAACTGCTGATCAAGTAAAAGCCTGACGGAAGACTAAAGCTCTGTTGTTCAATCTACTGCCTTGAGTCAAGCACTGCTGATCATGACAAGTACTGTTGGGTTCACATCAGTGGAAGGATGCAGCAGTAGTTTAGATGTCTTAATGTAATGAAATGTAATAACAGTAGTTAGCATAGCAGAGGTTGTATAGATCAGAGGTTAGAGTTTGTTAGGAGGTTAGATGTCACTTTCATGGTGACGTCAGCTTAGATGCTTCAGTGGTTTGCTCGTGCCTATAAATAGAACAGTGCTCTGTACTGTTCTATTAGCTCTTTGCAAAATCTTCTTCCTGCACGAACAAACACTGTGAGCTCAGGCTGAGGGGGAGGTTGTATTCATATATTGCATTGTAATCGTTATTGAAATAAATTCAATCTTTCGGTTCTTTGTGGAAAATGTTTGATTAAAGCAATTCTCTTGTTTGATTGTGAGCAAAGTTTGTTTCCATCTTAATTCCGCTGCACAACTCATCCATCTTCATCTTAATTCAAACGTAAAACACAATCAAAACCAAACTCAGATCCTAACAGTTGGAAATGGTTTGGCTTGTCATCAAGTGATGGTTTTCACTCGACAACCAAACGGGTCAAAATTATGTTTTTAAAATGATCATGTGTGTAGAGACTCGAAAGTCTCCTATTGCGTAGTGTTGGATAGTAATACGTCAATGAATTGGTTATGCTAATTTAAGTTTACGAATCCGAGATATCGAGTCAAATGATAGAAATCAATTGTAAGTGTTGCTTGAAGCGGTATGCTTGAATTTTGAGAAATAAGCATGAAATTCTAATGTGATCGTAAAGCCATGGAATAGCGCGGATACGCCAAGATTTACAAGCCCGGGGATTTGGGTAATTATGTCTAGTAAGTTTTAGAACTGAAAATTGGTATTATGCACATATAGCTAATGCGTTGAACAATTGAAACAAGGATTTTGTGAACCATTCGTTCATAAATCGGGTTTCGTTGTGTGAAATTTACATGGTTGGATCCGTAATTTTATTACGGACTCATAGGAAAAAGAATCGACTAAAACGGACAAACGAGTAAAAAGTTATGTTAGTTTAAAGTTAGACTTTTTACAATTTTCGGAGCTGGGCAAATATGCATGTCCAGAAACTGGACCTGCTGGAAAACGCACTCCCCCGCGCCACGCGACGGGGCAACTCAATTCTGGTGCGACACGCGGGGCCGCCCACGGCATGCGAAGGTGATTCTTGGGTCTGGCGCGACAGACCAAGAATCAAGATTTTTATTTTGCTGTTATGTGTATGCTATTGGGGCTTGTTTATGCTTATTAATACGTTGTCAAAACTAACATTTGATGCGGTTTTGACCTTAGGTAATGCTCATTTCATCCTGGATGCCAATCAAGCAAAGATTCAAGAACCGAACACCAAATTTTGTGGCTTCCGCGTTAAATTAGACATGTTTGGACAATGATGTTTTATAAATGTTTCTAGATGTTGAATGTTTTAAACAAGTTAGCTGGTTATGTTAATACTCTATGATGTTGTACAACTTAACTATAAACCAAGGTTTTGGTAGAAATGCATTTTGTTTTTGAAAAGTGATTATTTTTCATATAAAATAATAATTAAGTAAGACGAGTGTTACAACGAGGCGGCAAGAAAAGACGTGGAACGGGCTTTTGGTGTTTTAAAGGCAAAATGGGGTGTACTTAATCGGCCGATGCGTGCTATGAGTGTTAAAAAAATTAGGAGTGTCGTATATGCGTGCATTATTATTCATAATATGATTCTAAAAGACGACGGAAACGCGAATGCACCGGTACATATTCGGGATCCTCCAGTCGAGCCCGTTTTCGAAGACACTGCTTATAACGAGCTCATTGATGAAGATACGCATTATAGACTAAACTATGATCTTGTGGAGCATCTTGGAGAACAAGATTTAGCCCACCTTTTGGCGGATTCCGACGACGAATAGTTAAAGTTAGGTTTTTTTTAATTTATTTTTAGATTTTATTATCATGTTATTTATTTTAATTATGTAATGTGTTTTTCTTAATTAAAAGTACTTTTATTTAGTTTAATATATGTTTTATTTATTTATGCATAATTTATAATTTCTAGAAATAATAAATATATAAATCAAACACCCTGCAGTGTTTGAATCATTGCCAGTGATTGAGTGCAAAATGGGGAGTGAAATGGGGAGTTGACATGGCATAATATTATTCGCTGGACAATGACTCAAACACCCTAAAGTGTTTGAATCATACCCTCCACCCTTAGATCCATAACAAGAAATTAAAATCATGGATGTAAGACTATGGGGTATGGGGCGGGGGTTGGGTACAAATGCCCAAGTCACCACCCCGGGTGGGCTTGGGTTTCGCCGTGGCCCCTTTGGCGGGGGTTTCAGCCGGGCGTTGGGCGGGGCTACGAACCTGACATGGCGGGATCTCATTGGCCAACAAAAGTAGCCGTTGGGCATTAATTTTATAAAAAAAAAAAAAAAACCTTTTTCCTATATAAATACCCTACCATATTTAACATTTTTCTCACACAATATCAAACACGTAAAACACAATCTTGCCATGAGTTCTTCAAGTTCAAGTGAATCGTCATCATCATCTGACGATGGTGCGGAAATATTTCTACAAACGATCGCGATGGTGGTGAAAGCTATCGTGGAAGACGATGAGGAAGAGACTTCGAAACCTAAACGGATGAGGTACATCGCTCGTGAACGGCACATCGCTAACAATTTGTTGGTAAGCGATTATTTCTCAGTCGAACCTAAGTATGATGAAAAATTGTTTAGGCGTCGTTTCCGTATGAGTAGAAACTTATTTTTAAGGATATCTAGGGATCTTGAGGAGAAGTATGTTTTTTTTCCAACAAAAACCGGATGTAACCGGACAATTAGGATTTAGTGCGTGGAAAAAGGTCATGACTGCACTTAGACAGTTAGCGTACGACAATAGTTCGGACATTATGGATGACTATTTAAAAATGTTTGCACGTGTAGCTAGAGAAAGTCTTCACAACTTTTGTTCGTGTATTTTAGAACTTTATAAGAAAAGATATTTGAGAAAGCCGTCGTTCGGTGACATGCAACAAATATTGGAACATCACGCCGATTATCATGGGCTACCCGGGATGCTAGGTAATTTAGATTGTATGAAATGGCCTTGGGAACTTTGTCCAACCGCATGGCAAGGCGCTCACACGAGTAGATATCACGGGATGCCAGCCATCATGCTTGAAGCGGTTGCGTCCCAAGATCTTTGGATATAGCATGCGTTCTTCGGTATGCCAGGTTCACATAACGATATTACCATCATAAACCACTCGCCCCTTTTCAATGATCGGGTAAATGGTATAGGACCCAAAGGAAGTTTCTTTGTAAACGGGGTTGAGTACGTGTATGGGTACTACCTAGTTAATGGGATTTACCCGGAGTGGGGGGTTTTCGTAAAATCGTTCACAAGACACGGTACCATAGATCCAAAGAGATTAAAGTTTAACAGGGTCCAAATGGCTGCACGTAAAGACATCGAGCGAGCGTTCGGTGTTTTGAAGAAAAGGTGGCGAATATTGGCAATGCCTTGTCGACTATGGGACAAGGATCAGATTGGAAACGTGATGTACGCATGTATCATTCTTCACAACATGATTTTGGAGGATGAATGTAGAGCGGTCGTTACCTACTATGATGATGATGACCCCCAACCAGATAACGTAACAGTTACAGACGAAGATAAATCATCAAATGAATTTTTGATCAAGTCTAGGGATATACATCACAACCTTCGATCTGATTTGGTGGATCATGTTTCAACGATTCCTGGGTTCGAAACCGACGAAGACGACGAAGAATGATTGTTTTTATTTTGATACTATGTTTTTTGTAATTATTATTTATGTTTATGTAGTTTTTAATGGTTTATATATATAGGAGAAGGTTCATTTGAGAAGAAATTTAATGTGAGAAGAAAAAGAAGAAAGGACATATTAGTAAAATACTATTTTTTATAACTCATATCATTAATTTTTCTCTCTTTAATTAATTACTCAACTAATCATTAATTATTCTACATATAATCTACAAAACCTACACATATCAAAATTTTCCTACATATACCCTACACATTATAGAATTTTATCCTACACAGCCAAAATTTATCCTACACACCTCAGAATATATCCTACACAACTCGTAATTTATCCTACACAACTAGTAATTTATTCTACACTTTAAATTAAGTTGTTTTTTTAATTTGGAAAAAGTATATATTTTGAAAAAGGAGTTACAAATTTAATTTAGTTAGTTATTAAAGGGGAAGAATACAAATTAATGATTTATGTAGGTTTACCAATATACCCTTATATTAAAATAAAATGCAAATATTAAATGAAGTAAAATGAAGTATTGGTTGAAACTTCTTCTTTTTTCTTCTTACAAAAAAATTCTTCTCATTTGAACCCTCCACTATATATATATATATAGGGGACCGCTAAAATGAGAACCACCTCGAGTTGTAAGAACCGTGAGAACTACACCGTACGGGGCGAGGTGGACCAAATTTTTTTTTCATAAACGTAGATGCGTGTATTATAAACACATTTGTAAAGAAAAATTCAAAAAAAAAATGTCGTGTGTGTAGTTTTGAGCACCACGGGTACCGTAAATCTTACCGGAAAATTTACGGTACCCGTAAACACAAACTTGTGGTGCTCAAAACTACCGGAAAATTTACGGTACCCGTAAACACAAACTTGTGGTGCTCAAAACTACACACACGACATTTTTTTTTTTTAATATTTTTTTTACAAATGTGTTTATAATACACGCATCTACGTTTATGAAAAAAAAAATTTGGTCCACCTCGCCCCGGATCAAAAAGTTCTCACGGTTCTTACAACTCGAGGTGGTTCTTATTTTAGCGCAATTATATATATATATAGGGTGGGGTTCGGCTACAAAGTCATTTTTTCCTACAAAGTGTACAAAGTCATAAAACTCCACAATTTCAGCGATAAAACACATTCAAAACCCACTATAAAAGAGTGAAGATCACTAAAACACAATATCCAAACCCTAACAGTCCATAAAAACTTCAAACACACTATCGTAGAACTATGAATATAAAACACAACATGATATTCAACATAAAACACACTAATGTTAGTTATTCGATAATCAAAGTCTTATCAGCCAAAACACAACACAAAACCCACAAATATGACGTTTTAGTAATCTTCACTTTGTTATTTATGGGTTTTGAGTGTGTTTTATGGTTGACATTATGGTGTTTTATGACTTTTTATACTTTGTAGAAAAAAATGGACTTTGTAGCCAACTCTCACCATATATATATATATATATATATATATATATATATATATATATATATATATATATATATATATATATATATATAGAGAGAGAGAGAGAGAGAGAGAGAAAGAGAAAGTGTACTGTACAATATCCCTTAACGTACATTACGTACAATATAGTGAAATCGCATATTATAAAATAGCATGGATGAAATCGCATGTTTGTTTTTTGTAACAATTTCGCATGTGATAATTTTGATGAAATCGCATGTTGGTTTTTTGTAACAATTTTGCATGTGGTAATTTTGATGAAATCGCATGTTAAAAAACCAAAACGCGAAATTGTTACAAAAAACCAACATGCGATTTCAATGTGGGATGAAGATCTAACGGCTGAGATGATCGCGTACTTAATGTACGATAAGGGCATTTGTACGTTAACCTAACCCTATATATATACAAGCCACATCATTTTATATATTAAAAAAATGATGTGGCTTGGCCACGCCACCTCAGCCACGCCCACCATACCCCTATGAACTTGGGTTTAGGTATTGAGTGCCCCGTAATTCACGTGTCAACCCATGCCCCAAATCCCCACCCACCATACCCCACGGTCTAATGATTAAAACCTTTTTATTAATCATGTTACTATAAGTGATCAACCCAAAACAATAGAGTATTATAACCTTTTTGGCAAATATATGTTTCTGTAATCAACAAATACTATTATACCTCAATAACTTATAAAATTAAATTAACTGTTCATGTAACTGTACTATTGTCTATTCCTGTAATTTTCTTGAACATCTCTTTCCTCCTTGTCCACATTATCCACTCCTTCAATCTCCCCTGCCTTTCATGCCAAACGCACGTTTCCCCTCTCTCTGTCTCTCTCTCTCTCTCTCTCTCACACACACACACACACACAAATTCTCATCTTGATAACTCTCCTGTCGTCTCATCTTTTTCTTGAAAAAAGTTATTAAAAAACACATGTAGTAGTTAATACTCTTTACTCACTCAACATCTACTTATATGTAAGTAATCTTTGATTCTGTCTCTATCAACAAAATACTACATTTTTAATTTCATCACTGTCAACTGTTCACTCCTCACTTTCTTGATTCTTTAGGTTTCTTGAAATCTTTTTATTCAAATTTCACCCCCACCATAGCTTTTGCATGTCCTTTTGTCATCTGGGTCATACCCTTTTGACCCTTTTTTGTTTCAATTCAAGTTTTCAATCCATTTTCTCTTGTGGGTATCACTTGTTTTGTCCATCTGCTTATGGGTTTTGAAAAAAGTTCAGTTCTTGATAGTGAAACGTATGTTCAGTTACATTTGGGTCTTTTTCAAGAAATCTGGTTTTGTGAGTCTGTTTGGAGGGTAATTTAGGGTTTTTCTTGTGGAGAAAAATGGGTATTGATTCTGAACAAATGGGGACTTTGAATGTAGATAAAATGCACAAGAAAGATGATGAGATTGAGGTGAAAGGATGTTGGGTTAAGTTTAGATTCTTTGGAAAGTGTATATCCACAAGGTCTAAAGTGGAGACTTCTATTTGTGGTATGAACCCTAAATTTATTAACTTTGTGTTTGTTTTAGTTCTTGCATTCATGTTGTTGCTGTTGTGTTCTTATTGTGTTGATTATGTGTTCAAATTGTTTTTGTTATGCATATTGGAATGTATTTTAGGTGTAGTTTGTTTTGATTATATGCCATTTGTGTATATCAGTTGTATCTTGGATTTAATGGTTTTGATTTGTGTGAATGTTGTTATTTTGATGACTGTGTTCAGATTACAACATATTTTAGCTGCAATTTCTTGTATTCAATGGTTTCCATGTTGAAAATAATTTGTTCATCTTAGAATGGTTAATTTGAGGGGAGTTTGGATGTGCATTTATGCAGATTCTTAATATGATTTATTCTTGTTGTATATGGTTAAAATAATCATTATCGAAAGTAGGTAACACATTGCTGCAAAAGAAAGAAGATTGTAGATATGAATGTGAAATTACCAAACTATCTCCTACTTTGAGAACATGATTATCCGATTTTGATTTTCAAATCGCCAAACATACATCGAAACAAGTCTTTATATAGTAAGATTTACCGTTTGATCCTCTTGCATAACAAGTGAAATTTCAATAACCGGATAGAAAAACAAAAGAGAAAACAAGTTACTTGACGTAACGAACAAATGGTAACGGCAAGCATGGGATATGTGATTGTTCTATATTCCACAATTAGAAACGTTTATCTTTTATTCGATAGGCAATCCGGCATAAAGGGAAAAAAGTATATTTTAATCGTATATTGACTACAATCAATAATGACTGATTATGACCCATGATTTTGTGTATATTAGACCAGCCCGTTGTTCCAACCGCTTCATCTGCAACCACAAGCAACGGGGGAAGCACCCCATCTACACCAAATGTAACAGATGAGCTAAAAATAGCTTCTCAGCTTCGAAAGTTCAACTTCAATGAACTTAAATTGGCAACAAGGAGTTTTAGACCCGAGAGTCTACTCGGTGAGGGTGGCTTTGGTCGTGTTTTCAAAGGATGGATCAATGAGAACGGGACCGCACCCGTGAAACCAGGCACGGGTCTATCGGTTGCAGTCAAGACTCTTAATCATGATGGGGTTCAGGGTCACAAAGAATGGCTTGTATGTCCCGTTTTATGTTTTATCGTTTTGTAAATTGTTTTTTTTTTTTTTTTTTTTTTTTTTGTTTGGGTGTGTTTACGTTTTGATGGGGTTCTTGATGTTGGCATTGTGCAGGCGGAAGTTAATTTTCTTGGTGATCTCTCGCATCCTAATTTGGTTAAATTGATAGGTTATTGCATTGAGGATAACCAAAGGTTGCTCGTGTATGAGTTTATGCCTCGTGGAAGCCTTGAAAATCATCTTTTCAGACGTACGTTGATCTTTTATAAATCCGATATCCTTAACATTGTGTTATTTATATGAAAAAAGGTTGATTCGGGTTGTAGTTTATTAATAATGAGTGAAACGGGTAAAATAGAAGTGGGTCAAACGGGTCAAAGCTGTCTAAAGGGCATTCAAATGTTTAAACCTCGTAAATCTTTTTTACAGGGTCGTTGCCGCTACCGTGGGCCAAGAGAATGAAAATTGCTCTAGGTGCTGCAAAGGGTCTTGCTTTTCTTCACGAGGAAGCTGAAAGACCCGTCATTTATCGAGATTTTAAGACTTCAAATGTTTTACTAGATGCGGTTCGTGACTTTCAACTTTTATGTTCATAATATGTGTCTGTATCATCAATGTATCTTAATATGATTCTTTTTTCAGGATTACAACGCGAAGCTTTCTGATTTTGGACTCGCTAAAGATGGCCCGGAAGGCGATGATACTCATGTATCTACTCGGGTCATGGGAACTTATGGATATGCTGCACCAGAATATGTGATGACAGGTTTAACCAATTCATTTGACCCGTTTAACCGATTCTTGTTTTAACCCATCTTAATTTTAACATGATCCAATGACTACCAGGACACTTGACATCAAAGAGTGACGTTTACAGTTTTGGAGTGGTTTTACTCGAGATGATAACGGGCCGGAGATCAATGGACAAAAACCGACCCAACGGGGAGCATAATCTAGTAGAATGGGCAAGACCGTATCTCGGTGAGCGACGGCGGTTGTACCAAATAATAGACCCGTTACTTGAAGGTCGATTCTCAGTAAGAGGCGCACAAAAGGCTGCTCAATTGGCTACCCTATGCCTTAACCGTGACCCGAAAGCCAGACCTCTAATGAGTGACGTTTACGAAGTCTTGAAACCGCTCATGGACCTGAATGACATGGCTTGTTCCTCGCCTTATTTTCAGGCATTACACTTGCAGCAGGCTGAACGAGCTAGCCCGAACCATGGCAGTAGAAATGGTACGGGGTTGAAAGGCCCGCCGATGAGGAGCTTGTCAGTATCAAGGTGTCCGAATGGGTCTCCTTATCATAATGATCAACCGTTTCGGTCTCCACGACCAGTCAGATAACTAGAGTTGAGAAGGGGTGTGAGTTTATGGTGTAGTAGTTTGGTAATATTTCAGCTTCTAGATGACCCATGAATGACTTGTGAAATTTCATCATTTTGTTCTTAATGATGGTCGTTTCATATTTCTAAAAGAAAATTTTAAATCAAATTTCGTCAGTTTGGTATTGATTGTTGTTCTTAATAATTCACAATACCATGAGAAAAGGATAAGGAAACGCTTAATTTTAAGGCCATTCTTAGGCCAGTCATAAGGCCCTTTTGGGGGCGTTATGCGACATGTGGCATGCCACGTCATAACGGGGCTTTATGGGGCGTTATGCAAGTTGAGGCCGTAGTCATAAAGCCCCTTTGTGATCATTACTCAATTATTTTAATTTTCATTTTTTTAATCAATTTCTAAGTTTTATAAAATTAAAAATCATTGCATTAAATAAAAAACAATACATTAAAATAAAAATAAAAAACGTTAAAGAAAAAAAAACGTTACACCTAAAAAAATAAATTTATTCTTCGTCTTCATTGTCGTTCTCTCCTTCTTCCTCTTCGTTTTCTCTAGCATCCAAACCTACGTCTTCAAAGTTCCCGTCTTCGAATTCCTCAACCTCTTCTTCCTCGGAATCTTCTTCGTCGTCACTGTTGTATCGCATTGGGCGAATCGCCCAAGCATGCTCAACCAAATCCGCCTTCAACGTGTTATGTATTTCCTTAGATCGCAATAATTGAGCATTTGCGAGTCTCACTTCCATTGTTGCTTGGGTTCCTTCGACTAAATCTTCCGGAATATAGTTTTGGCATATCGCTCTTCCATCATCCTCAATGATCATATTATGCAAAATGATGCAAGCATACATGGTCATTCGTATTCTATCCTAATGCCATATGCGACAAAGATTTCTGATAAAATGTCATCGTTGCTGTAGAACCCCAAAACACCTCTCGATATCCTTTCTCGAAGACTCTTGTAATTTTTTAAAATACTTTCTTTTCTCATCGAACGTTTCAGAAAACGTTTTAACAATAATCGAATACTCCGGGTATATACCATCGCCCAAATAGTAGCCATGCTCGTAGTCGTTCCCGTTCGCATGAAAACCGGCCTTTGGTATAGTTCCAGAAATGTAGCTCTCTAATAATGGTGAAGCCTCTAACGTATTAATATCGTTAAAACACCCGGCTAGGCGGCTACACCAAAGAAGGCCGACCAAACCCAAAGGTCGTATGACGCAACAGCTTGTAATACCAAAGTTGGCCCTTTTTGATCACCCCGTGTATGTTGACCTCGCCATGCGGCAGGACAATTATACCAACGCCATTCACGACAATCCAAGCTACCAATCATGCCGGGTATTCCATGCTTTTCTAGATGCACCTCATATATTTGTTGAAGGTCGTTCCAAGTGGGATTTCTCAAATAATGTTTTCCATATAACTGGCATATACCTAAAATATAATTTAATATATAAAAGTTTTACTAGTAAGCTACTTAAAAAAATAAATATATAAAAGTAAATAAATAAAAGTCAATAAAAAATACCATAGCAAAAATGTTCCAAGCAATCTCGGATTGTTTTCTCCGCCATCTTCAAGTACTCGTCGTTGATGTCGTACGTGTTTCCGTATGCTAATATGCGTAAGGCGGATGTGACCTTTTGAATTGAGGTGAAGCCTAAATATCCTTGCGCGTCCATTCTTTGCTTAAAGAAATCATACTTATTTTCCAAATCATTATTAATGCGCAAAAATAACCTTTGGCTCATCCGAAAACGCCGTCTAAAACATTGGGTCCGTGAACCGGCGTCGCATCAAAATAGTCTTTCATCAACCGCTCGTTCGCGGCTTCACGATCTCGCAAGATATAGGTACCCCGCAAGATGGGTCGTGGAGGGGGAGTAGGCCGAACGTGCTCAAATGCTTGTATCACAAAAGTACATGCACTCGTAACCGCTTCTTCCTCCTCCGCGTCTTCTTCGGTAAATATCAGTGAAGGAGTCTTCCGACGGGGAACCAATTTTTTTTAATAGGGTGGGAGTAGCTTCAATACTTTTAAAAAAATATATAGAGAAGGAGAGAATAGTTGAGTATGAATTATAAAAAAAAATGGAGGAGTTGGGAGTTATTTATAGAGTGAAATTAAAAAAATTGAATTTTTTTTTAAGATTATGACCGCTGTTAACGGTCAAATTTTCAAAAAACCACAAAATAATGCCGCTATATACTATATATCTCGCCCCCCCCCCCCCAAATTGCATTCATACCGCCCCTCGTGGCGGTGTTCTATGTCGTTTTCAGGCGCTATGTGGGGGCATAGCGCCCCACTACGTTTTGTCTTAGTCATAAAGCCCCTTTGTGGGCGTTATGCGACACGTGTCGTGTCACGTCACACTGGGGCGTTATGCCACTTGAGGCAGTAGTCATAAAGCCCCTACCTCATCATTACTCAATTAATTAATTTTCAATATTTATAATTAATTTCTAACTTTTTAAAATTAAAAACCATTCCATTAAATAAAAAAACATTACAATAAAATAAAAAAAAGACATTAAAATAAAATAAAAAAACATTACACTAAAAAAACAAAACATTTATTCTTCGTCTTCATCGTCGTTCTCTCCTTCTTCCTCTTCGTTTTCTCCAGCATCCAAACCTTCGTCAAAAAGTTCCCAGCTTCAAATTCCTCAACTTCTTCTTCATCGGAATCTTCTTCGTCGTCACCATTGTGTCGCATTAATTTTCATTATTAATGCGCAAAAATAACATTTGGCTCATCCGAAACCGTCGTCTAAAAACATTGGGTCCGTGAACCGGTGTGGGATCAAAATAGTCTTTCATCAAACGCTCGTTCGCGGCTTCACGATCTCGCAAGATATAGGTGCGCCTCAAAATGGGGCGTGGAGGAGTAGGCCGAACGTGCTCCATTGCTTGTATCACGAGAGTACATACACTCGTAACCGCTTCTTCCTCCTCCGCGATTTCTTCGGGTGAAAATAATCTTCGGTAAATATCGGTGAACGAATCTTCCGATGGGGAACCCATTTTTTTTAGAATAGGGTGGGAGTAGTTTCTATACTTTTATAAAAAAAAATATAGAGAAGAATGGAATGAGATGTGATGAATTGTAAAAAAATGGTGATGTGGGATGTATTTATAGATTGAAAATTGATTTTTTTTTTAAATCTGACCGTTCAACGGTCTAATTTTGAAAACCAAAGCCCCATAGCGCCGCGAAGGAGATAGGGCCACCCGCCAAACAAAGCCCCATAGAGCCGCCCGTCGTGGTGTTCGAGGCGTTATGAGTCGATATCCTT
The DNA here is from genome assembly GCA_030545235.1 of Helianthus tuberosus. Taxonomy (NCBI): domain Eukaryota; kingdom Viridiplantae; phylum Streptophyta; class Magnoliopsida; order Asterales; family Asteraceae; genus Helianthus; species Helianthus tuberosus. The sequence goes on from CM060417.1 coordinate 107,269,442, forward strand.
CAAAAATTTGCACAAATTGCGCCCCACTACAGGGGACCGAACATGGTATGTGTTGCGGCTAAGTAAAATTTCATTTGGCTTTTATATAAAATGAATAAAATACATTATATTATACATATATTAAAAACAAAACTGAATGAACAGTAGTATGGTTATTTTAGGGATTTACCATCAGATACTTGGGATTTTCAACAGCTTCTACCGCGCTTTGAATAGAGTATCAACACACAATTTAGGGTTCTAGAGAGAGGAGTAAGAGCATTCTCATCCAAACCATCAAAATATGTGAGGGGTAGTTTTTATATTATAAAGGGTATAAAAAATGATTGTGAGTGGAGGAGAGAGAAAATATTACTGTTCATCTGTATATTTGGGGGGACACTGTTCACCTAGTATAATTTTTTTAATATATATTGAAAGTGGTTTTGAGTGAAGGAGAGAGAAAAATGTAATGATAATATTATTTAATTGAAAAGGAGAGAGAAAAAATATTTGTTTTTAGTGAAAATATATTGATATAGGAGTTGTTTTTTAGTGGAATGTATGTATAATTTGATGGATTGGATGAGAATGAGACAGATTAGAGAGGGGAGCGGAGCGACGATGATGGAGGAACTGGTCGTCGTCTTAGTTTATTTAAAAAAATTAAAAACAAAAGAGACGTAATTGTAGAGGGTATTTTTATTATCTTCAATTGGGTTTTTTACGTTTTTTCTTTCTAAAAGTAATAGTAGCTTAGTCATTTTACATAAAATTACTTAAAAACTTGATCATAGCATACGGAATCCGTACCAAAAATTTTACGAAAAAACATGTGTCATTATTTAAGATTTAAGGATGAATGATGCATTTTTAAATACACATGATCATCAATAACACCATACAGGAGATGAGGGTGGTCCTGACTACTTTAGAACTAGAGATGGGCATAATACCCGGTTCTAAACCCGACCCGGTAGAACCTACCTGGAACCGGTTCCAGTTCCTACCCGCTGTATATAAGAACCGGGTCCGGGTTCAAAATACCCGTTGGTTCTTACCCGGTTCCACATTTTATAAAAAAAATAGGGTCGTACCCGGTTCCTACCCGGAATCGGTTCCTCCGTATACAAAACAATACCCGGTGCATTAAATTCTTACCTTTTTTTATTTTATTACCGTTGGAATCGATTCCTAGCCGTTGGAATCGATTCCTAGCCGTTGCCCATTTAATGTATATTACCGTTGGAACCAATTACAGCATGTATAAATACTAATCAGAATCGATTCCACACACCACATTGATCTACTTCTTGATTATTATTCTACTTCTTTATTCATTTGATAATATGGCAACCAAGAATTCCAAAACCACCAACTCTCCATCCGTCAACAAGGCTCCTCAATCGGCTCCATATGTCGTTGGGACACTCACACATAATCGGAATCAAGATGTATGGTGCAATTGGGATTTGGTAGAAATGAGTGACGGCTGGAAAAAGGCTCAATGCAAACATTGTGGAGCTTTGTTAAGCAAGACTCCAATTCAACTTTGACGAAACATATAAAGAACAAATATTGCAAGGCTTTGAAAGATGTTACACCCGGTCAAGTGCAACTCTCAAAGGATGGTTCAATATTTCGTTACGATCACATGATAGCTCGGGATATGATGGCTAAGTTGGTGATTCAACAATCATTGCCGTTTGGACACTATGAATTTAAAAATTTCGGGTGTTTATTACCCTACTAGTTCTCTTGTTCTTTCGGAGTTGTATATGATCACTAGGAATTTTAAAAATTTTGAAAATTCTAGTGACATGTTGAGAAACATGATGAAACCGATGATTGAAAAGTTTAAAAAATATTTTTTGGATCTACCACCCGTTTTTCTATGTGCTGCCACTTTAAATCCAATTTTACATGTGCCGGGTGTTGAAGCTTTGATTGAAGAAATATACGACAAGTTGGATATGCATGAGGAGGATCCAAGGTTAAAAGAAAAAATCAAAAAGAATTTTAACACTAATTTATCAAAACTTTATGATCATTATTTACAAAAATATGGGGAAAATAATGCTAGTAATGTGTTTGAGTCTCGATCATCGGCCACTAGTCGAACGACTACAACGACTACTGATGGAGACCCACTCATAACGATGTTGAATGTCGTTAGAGATTAAACGGCTAAACAACAAAGAGGTAACGCCCCATCAAGTGAACTTGGTAGATATAAAGAAACATGTTATTCGCGTACTATGACCGCCGAGGAATATAAAAAGTTTGATCTTTTGTCATGGTGGAAATCAAAAGAATCGGAATTCCCGATTCTAGCCACCATGGCTCGTGATATACTAACGGTCCAAGCTTCCACCGTAGCTTCGGAAAGTGCGTTTTCTCTTAGTGGCATGGTATTGTCCATACGAAGAACAAGACTAACACCGGAATCAATAGAGATGGCAATTTGCCTAAAGGATCATTTGGATGCCGTGGACCGTATTCAAGATAAGACAAGTCCAGAAGACGAAGTGGAATTAGAGAACAAGATAGTTGATGAAGAGGAGGATGAAGAAGTACAAACTAATGATTCGGAAGACGATTGTACCGAAGTGGCACCTCCAAAGCGAGCCGCAAGTTAAATGGACGCATCCACGACATCAACAAGTAAACGGTCGAAGAAATAAACCGGCTTCAATATGTTTGTATTTTCTTTAATATGTTTGTATGTTTTTTGATCAATATAAGGATTTTTTTTAAGAACAGGTTACCAGTATCATTTCAGCGATTTTTTAGACATACCCGGTGGAACCGGTTCTTCAGAGAGCCCGGTTCCAACCCTACCCGGGATCGATTACTATCGGTTCCAGTATTCAAGCTCTAAACCCGGTTAGGAACTGGACCCGGTTCCTACAAGAACCGGTTCCCCTACACTATAACAAGAACCGGTTCCGGGTACAAAAAAAAATACCCGATATGCCCATCTCTATTTAGAACTATCAAAACCTAGAAGGGTCCTAGAATTTAACCACCTCATAGTCATGCTAAGGGAGACTTAAAATGCATTCATCACAAAACCATATGTAGGGACTCTTTTTAAGTGCTGAACCAGTACCATGTTTGGTTGTACCTCTAAATCAGTGTAGACAATGACTTTTTTACCCCTACTCATTATACTTTGAAATGAAATTTCTTGAATCTGCAGAGAAAATAAAACAAACTTGACCGGGGCTCATACATACACAAGCATAAATACTCATTGGTATTACGGTTGGTACTCATAAAACCAAAGATCACAAAAGACATAGGGTTTATGGGAAAGATCAAAATTTATCAGAAAAAGAACTAATGGGTTAAGGATTTCTGTCAAAGCCATTTTCAAGTATCATTTCCAAACACAACCAATCTCACATTCAAACCTTTCAGAACACGTCATCGCCCATGGTGACGGCCGGTGGGAGTCGGATTTGAAGTGGTGACGACCTATTAGGGCGGGAAACACGCCGCCGTCGATGGTGACGGCCGGTGGCAGTCGGCTTTGCAGTGGTGACAGCCGATTAGTGTTGGAAACACGTCGCAGTCGATGGTGACAGCCGTTGTGTTTTGAGAGAAAGTGTGGTTGAGTTAGTAGGGAAAGGGGTAAACTTGTCTTGCTTTTTCATACAGATACCTTTTAGATCTGAACCATTAAGAGCCTAAATGAACCATTAAGAGGTATCATTTTATTGAACCAAACACCTTTGCCTCTGATCGATTAAGAGGTCGCCTTTTAATGGAATCATTAAGAGGCTACCAAACAGCCCCATAGTCTCATTGGAACTATAAACACTTATTACCTCATTCAACCTTCAGGGAAAAAAAAGAAGATCAAGACAATATATTACAAGAAATCATTATGTACATGAAAAAAGTCGTACTGCAAACAAGCAACCAAACACAAATGAAATATAAGAAGTTAAGAATCCCTACAAATGAAACTTCAATAGCATGACCTGCAAATGAACATTTGTTACCATTATTACTGTTGTTTCTTGAACATGCATATGGCCCCAGCAGTTTCGGATATTAGTCAGCAGTCCAGCTCTGCTCAACAATCTCACGCACTTTCCTGTTGTACTCGCGCTTATTCTCACTAAACATACGTGCTGCTTCAGAGTTGGCTGGTGAATTTGGGTTCGGGTCACACAGCAATGACTACAATGGGAAGGTATGTTACTAGACGACAATGATAGAAAGATGAAAAGTCTTATGATAATATTCACATTTCACAATGCTAATAGGATATTTGAACAAGTGTGCAGATATACAATATTTTAAAGATAGTAAGTCATGTTACAACATTAAAGCTAGCTCACCTGAATTGATGTTAAGATAGCGGCAACATCATAAATTGGACTCCACTGGTTTTGGAGAATGTCTAAGCATATGCTCCCATCTGCATAAACTGGTCAACAGAAAAAAGGTTACAAGAAGAATAGAGTAACCATCGCCTACACCAAGAAAATGAATTGAACAACAAAATGCAAAAATTGGTTGTTGTGTAAGCATCAAGATTTAGTTGTGAGTTGGCAACTTAAAACCCGTCTAGCATCACAATGATACACAACTTTTTCAAAGCGATCGTCACTTTCCCGTGTATAATGGCTCATTTATACAACTCTTATGGGACTTAGCAGATGCTGAACTATACAAGCCCTACACAAGTTCTCAATGCTCCACCCAAAGGGCTAATAGACAAAAACAAACGTCACGACACACACACACACATGCATGCATAAACTAAAATGATAAAGTCTTGTTGTAATGAAAACTTACTATTTGGATGAAACATTCTAGAAATAAATCGAACTGTCGGTGGCTTGTTTGGATAATCTTCTGAGAACTGCAGCGTCAACTTGAATGTACCTGAGAAAGCCCGTTGTATGAGAATTCAGTCATACAATATATTGACCATGTACAGTTATATTGAAACTTTCAGAAACGCAAAAATGGTTAACATGGAAACAATGGCAGTAACATACTTTGTTACGATAAATAATGGCAGTAACATAATGTCTATACTTTATACAATAAATAAGCTAATCAAATGATGAACAAAAATGTATACGCAAATAATCTTGAGAATCAAACTCATAACGACCTTGTGACTATTGATTTGTAATTCTTGTTACTTTGACTAGTGTTGTCCTACATGTAAATAAACGTGCTTTATAAACACGAGGGATCACTAAACCCTTTCAATGCTCTTGAATTCTCAAGATTACTTGCATATTCATTTATAGTGAAGCTTTCAGAAAAGCAAAAATAGCGAACAATGCAACAAGAACAGCAACGTAATTTGTTACCTCAAAACTTCATTAACATTTACGGAGACCAGTAGCAATGTTTATACCATGAATACACCAATCAAACAATGAACAAAAATGCATATGCAAGTAAGCATGAGAATCAAATCCACGGCAACTTTACGATTTGTAATTCTTATAACTCCGACTAGTGTTCCAAAAGTGATACACGTAAAAGGTACGTGCTTTAGCAACACAAGGGATCACTAATCCGTTTCAACGCCCTTCAATTCATTTAGTAATAACAAAATAATAAGTTTTAACTGTGTAGCAACCAAAAACAAAATAAAAGCTCCTTTCTTTTCTACAAAAAACCTTAAACAAAAGTTCAGTACCATATTTCACTATCCACAGATACACACATATATATCGTATACAATAAGATAAGAAAGCAATTCACTAACCTCCATCCCAAGGAGTGTCATCCGGACTGCAACGATAACATATAACAGAACTAATCAATATACAACTCATATAATTCCATACAACTAGATACGTAAACAACCAACAACTAAGGTATCCATGTACCCGAATATAACCGCATTCCAAAGCATAATATTATTATCATAAGGAGCACCACTGATTCCAGCAGGAGGATCCTGCTGCAACCTCTTGAAATCCCTCATTAACCTCTTCCTCGCAGACGTCGACATCTTCTTCGCCGCCTAATTACAAATATTATCAAACACAAATACACAATAATTCACTATAACATTCAATCTACCAATCATCTATCATTCTATCTATAGCTCATCAAAGTGCCTTTCACAAACATCTTGTCTATTAACCCTAGATCTATAACAAAAACTAAATCTCATAATTGAAGAACATAAAAATAACAACAATTGGATAATATATTGTTTCTAGGGTTCCGCTAAATAATGAATAATAATTGGATAGGGTTGAGAAATTTTGTTGCCTGTGTAATTGAAGTGAATCTGAAGATGATCAGGTGACGGTGACGGTGACGGTGGTAGGACGGTGGCAGGGGGGCAGAATGCGGAAGTGTAGAAGTGAAGAGGAGAGGAGGAAGGTTCGAAATGGCGTAACATGTGAGCCACTTGATTGTTATATCCTACTTCAGTTATGTTTTGGTTTTAAACCAGAATAGGTATTTCAGTAGAAGTTGTACTTGATGCATGCAAACATGTACGTTAGTCTGGATTTAGCCAAGAGCGGTTTCAACTTATGATTTTGCGTGTGGAAGCCATGACAACCGAAGATATTTTTTCTTTAACTATGAATTTCTTTAGTTATGTTACTTGTTAAGTTTGACCATCAACCCTAATGATGCATGACAATCGAAGATATAAACAAACACAATCGAAGATATAAACAAACATAATTTTCAATCCTCTATAAATGAGTGAATTGTAACTTTTTACCCTCTGTATCAAATTTTAGGTGGTGTAATTTGCTTTTAAAACTGACAAGATTTGTACTTCATGTTTATTAATCTTGTACTAGGTATAGCACCCGTGTAACCACACGGGTAGATTTAGTAATGATCGAAATCAAATACTAAAAAACAGATTATAATATATCATTTAAATTTTGGTCTTTATTTCTATATCTTTATAAAGTAATGTTGAAGACAGTATGTGTGACCACACTGGTGGTTTTAATAACCATCGAAATAGATTATAATACATCATTTAAATTGGGGTTAATGGATTTAAACACCCCCAACTATGGCCATTTGGCCGCTGGCACTCTCAACTTTCACTTTGGCTCAGACCACTCTCAACTTAACACTTGGGTTGCTGTATCACCCCGTCGTTAAATAAACACTAACTGGGTTAGTTCTTTTTGCTGACGTGGCCATTTTATCCAACGTGGCAAGATGACGTGGCAAGTTAGTATGTGAGATAAAAAGTTTAAGCTTCATATTGAAACAAGCACTAAACTATAGGGGCCTGTTTTACAAAATCCTTTACTTCACCACAAATACCTAAACCCTATTTCACTTATTCAGCAGCCGCAAACCTTTTCTTCTTCGTTCTATATCTCTCGCCGGAAACATCAAATCAGGCAGATCTGTTCTAAATCTCTCGCTGGAAACACACCAAATCAGGCATCACATCGGCGGCTTGAATCTGTTCTAAATCTTCACCACAACGAGATAAGTAAACGTTTGCAGACAAATCAGGGCATTCACATGGGCATTCATGTTTGAATCTGTTCTAAATCAACGTTTGGATTGTTCTAAATCTATTCAGGGCATAGAATCTGTAGCGGGTCAACTCACCGGAAATTTCAGCGTTCACCGGGAAAAACCAAATTAGGACAACTCAAATCAGGACAAATCAAGCATGTTGGTTGTCTCTAAGTTTCTCGAGTGTTCACCCCATGACTGATTACGATGCTCGGATTCGAATCCGTACAGAAATTAATATCATCGCCTTCTCATTTTCATATTTCACCATCGAAATAATTGTATACACACATATATGATATATCTGTACTGCTTATTGGCATTCTTTATGTAAAGGGTTGTTGATTTTCAGGGAAAATGGGGATTGATTGAATCATGGGCTCAACATCATCAGATCAGATCAGATCTGATCCAAAGATGATGTCGCATGAGAGGGGCAACTACCCTATAAAAACACCCCGTCTCTCTTGCCGGAGCCTTATTTATCCGAGCATCTTCTTCTTCAGATCCCCGTTTTTTATTTACTGGTCTTTTGTGTAAGACCAGCCGTATGTGTGTATGTATTGAGGTGGATTCATGTGGCAGATTGTGTGTGTATTTACCGAGTTGGATTCATGGCGGAATGAATTTGCAGAATGTGAAGGGGATGATAGAATGTATATTTACTGAGTTGGATTCAATGGTATTTCCATGGTGGAATTAATTTGCAGAATGTGAAGGGGATGATAGAAAATTAGAAGAAATATGTTTGTTGAATATGTTTGGATGATTCTTCATTTGGGGTTTTAAAGATGATGATGAATCAGGGAACTTACACGTCATACATGCCACATTAGATAACTTACACATCATACATGCCACATCATATTAAAATGACACGTAGGCTAATTTTCCTAACTAGGTTAGTGTTTATTTAACGAGGGGGTACCATGACAAACAATGTGTTAAGTTGAGAGTGGTCTGAGCCAAAGTGAAAGTTGAGAGTGCCAGCGGCCAAATGGCCATAGTTGGGGGTGTTTAAATCCATTAACCCTTTAAATTGTTTGTATTTAGTTCATGTTTGATATAGAAATTAGAGTAAAATGCAATTTGCATCCCTGTGGTATGAGCCAAACATCAACCTGAGCCCCTAAATTCATTTTTTTGTTTTTGAGCCCCTGATCTTATGAATTCATAACAATTTGAGTCTCTGCCGTCAGTGTTCCGTCAGTTTTACCGTTTGACTGTTGTGAAAAGTCCATAATACTCCCCACCCTTAATATCTACACTTAATATCAGACTACCAGTTTCATAATCATCATCAACAGCTCTCCCAACTCCCAATATCTCTCCCAACTCCCAAGATCATCATCATCATCTTGATCAAACAGATCAACAGATCATCTTCATCATCTTCATCGAACATCTTCATCATCGAACATATCAGGTTCATCTTCATCCTCATATTGATTTTTGGTTTGATTCGATGATTTGAATGTGTTTATATTGTGAAAAAACAGAGAGTTGATTCTGGGTTTGATTTTGGGTTCCATTCGATGATTTTGGGTTGATTTTGGGTTCCATTCGATGATTTTGGGTTGATTTTGAAAAAAACAGAGGGTTGATTTTGGGTTTGATTTTGGGTTCCATTCGATGATTTTGGGTTGATTTTGAAAAAAACATAGGGTTGATTTTGGGTTTGATTTTGTGTTCCATTCGCTGATTTTGGGTTTGATTTTAGGTTCCATTCGATGATTTTGGGTTGATTTTGAAAAAACTGAGGGTTGATTATGTTCATGATTTTGGGTTCCATTCGATGATTTTGGGTTTGATTTTGGGTTCCATTCGATGATTTTGGGTTGATTTTGAAAAAACAGAGGGTTGATTTTGTTCAAAATGCATCAAAACAGAGGTTTTGAATGTGTTTTGGTTTTGATTTTTGTGGGTTTAGGGTTTAGGGTATCAAAACAGAAGTTTTGAATGTGTTCCTGTTTTGATTATTGTGGGTTTAGGGTTTAGGGTATCAAAACAGAGGTTTTGAATGTGTTCCTGTTTTGATTCTTGTGGGTTTAGGGTTTAGGGTATCAAAACAGAGGTTTTGAATGTGTTTTGGGTTTGATTCAATGATTTGAATGTGTGATTTGAATGTGTTCCTCATTTTGATTTTTGGTTTTGATGATAACAGTTATTTGGTTTTGGTTTGATTCGATGATAACAGTTATTTGGTTTTGGTTTGATTCGATGTACAGAATGGCTGCGGATGTAAAGATACGCAAAACACCAACTACGAAAGCGAGAACACTTGACAACCTCCTAGAAGATGCGGTGCATATAAGGAAGTGATTGATATGAATGAATACAACCCCAGTGGAGCTCTTCGATTTTCCTTGAAATTCCAGAGCTCGCTAATTACATATCTACCACTTGGGTTATATTCATTCATATGAATGAATATAACCCAAGTGGCAGATATGTAATTACCTACACTGAGGTTATATTCATTCATATCTGCTACATTCCGAAGTGCACCCGTAAGTAAGGATCCACAATTGCTTGTGGTGGTATGACGTTTTGTCTCTGTATTGTATGTGCAAAAACTTGGATTTCTTACAGTTACATCGCTTGCAAGCCTCCGCCCAGGGGCGGACCTACGTTACGAGGAACGGGGTCCCCGGGCCCCAATCTTTTTTTAAAAAGTAGTAGAAACGGTATATAAAATTGTCTATGGACCCCATAAAATAATTTAGTTGGACCCCATAACAATGAAAGTGAGCCTAGTGCAGTGGTAAAACCCCTTGTTTACACATAAAAGGTCATGGGTTCGATACCTGTTTCTTTGTTTTTTTGTGTTTTTTTTTTGGACCCCATTGTCCAAAAATCCTGGGTCTGCCACTGCCTCCGCCTCTCCAGCATTTTCCGCTATACGCTTATAAGATTCAACCAAAAAGTTAATCACCATTACGCTTAGCATATTGAAACACTATATTGGATGAATCCAATAACGTTGTCATCAATTCTAACTTCACCTGTATTGTATGTTACAGTCTTTTGTTATTGAGTCTGCAAGTTCCGTCAAGTCTACGAAGTTGGTATGACGTTGTCTCTGTATTGTATGTATTAAAAGTTTACATTTAATATACAATCAGGCTTTAATAATTTGTTACAATTTGTTATAAAAAAATATTAACAATGCCAATACAACTTTCATGAACAACTCTCCTTAAATATCAGGTTATGTGAATGATATGAGAGAACCAACTGGATCAACTTTTTCTGTAATCAGCAACTCTTCCGGAAGATGTCCTCCTTTCATCAATTACAATAGATAAATCAACATTCAATGAATGATTAATAGTTATAAGAAAACTTTATACAGCATACAGTTTGTAATATTTGTTAATGGGCTGCTCTCAATGTTATGATTTGACGATTCAAGTTGTGTGATCATTGAAGATACAAACAATGATAGATTGGTGAATTATACTTAGTGTTGTTAAAACATTGTTTTGAAAACACTTTTGGCTTAAAACATTGGTTTCAAAAACTGTCCTTAAATCAACAGTAGTTTCAAACAGTGTTAACCCAAAAGTGGTTTCAAAACATATCATTAAGGATTACACTATTTTAACCGAACAGTGGTTTCAAACACTGCTAACCTTAACCACTGATTCTATACAATATAAATGACAAACTAAACTACTGCTTCTTCCTTCCATTGTTGCATGTCAATTTATGAAATGTTTGACACTCAGTGGTTTCTTCAAAGTTGTTATACACAAGCAGCACTTAATGGAGCAGTTGTAGTATACAAATAGTGGATGAGGGCCATCAGATGTTATAACCATTTTCAAGGGGAAAGTCTAATGCAAACAGTTGTTTATGATGAATAGCAGTGGACAGTATTTAGAAAACAGATGTTTGAGCACAACAGTAGTTAGGGGTAAGGAAATGATAATGATTTGAAAGACTATTAAATCAGCAACTTAATGGACAGCAGTTGTAGTATACAAACAATGGATGAGGGCCATCAGATGTTATAACCACTTTCAAGGGGAAGGTGTAATGCAAACAGCTGCTTATGATGAATCTGCTGATGTGGATCACTGTTATTTGGCCCAAAGAAATAACGACTTTGAAGGCGAAAGTCTATTTCAATGGTTAATAATAAAATTATGCTATTGAAAAATAAGATGGTGGTACCTCTTCAAGGGCAAATACACCCCAAATAGAACAAAAAAACACAAACAAACTACACAGAAGCCTATACAAAGTCCAACTTTTACAAAATTATGCTAGCAATAAACACTTCTTCATTCGATATTAAATAGTATTACAAAATTCTGAGTTTGAAAAATATTAAAAACTAAACATTACAATTAACACTTCCTAGGATATCTATTTCTCTCACCTTCTTCCATGCAATTTCATTTTTTGTTTTAATTTGCAGATCTGCTAGCATATCACAGGTCTTCTGATCTTGTTTCAGCAGATGTGTCAAAAACTCTTCGGCTTTTTCTTTAAACTCTGATGGAGGAGAAGAGACAACTTCATCCAGCAATGCAATGCTACTCCACGTCTGCTTATAATATTTATCACTTACCAACGCAACTTTTTTGTTGACTTCTTCAGATTTTCTCTGTTCATGGAGTGACCATCTTGAATATTCAATTTTAAGATCGGTATTATCCGACCAGTGGTAGAAGGTTTTGCTTGCCATTTAGAAAGAGTGTGGGTGGTTTTGGACGTTTTGTTTTAGGATGAAGGGTTTTTTAAAAATGAAGTCTTGATGTTTTCAAGTAGAGCAATCATGATCCTTTATAGTGTTTGAAATATTTGATAGGATAAATGAAGAGACGTCTGCTAATAAAGATCATTTTTCAAAGGTTTTACATTAAAATGTTTGATAAGGTAAATGAAGAGACATGTTGGCTATATACACGTTTTTCATTATTAAATCATTACATATATCAGGTTTTTAAATATAAATTTTTATTTAATGGTTGCATTTAAACCTGACCTTTGGGCTGATAGATATCCTATATAATATCATTGCAAATTCAAACATTGTTTCATCATAACCAGATTCATTCAGTGAAATAGAAGATCAACTCTTATTGTTTTGCCTTAGCTGTTATAAATACATTAAAATGGAGTCACATACTGATGCACAATCTGAGGATTTCAAGCAACGCTTTATTAAAGAAATCGAAGAGCAAGTTTTTGCTGATAGGAGTACTCTTCAAGAGTTGAAGAGATGTTTTGACGGACTGCAACTTGGTCTGCTGACAAGAGACCAAGTTTCAAGAGACCTGAGGGCGATGCCGACTACTTCCGTTCGTGACCTGTGTGTTGCGAATAATATAGAGTGTGGAGACAGAGACCTGGACTTCATGAGAAAGATCAATGACATACATCGAGAAGTGCAGTGCTCCATGGAGTTGAAGTTAAAATTTCTTCATTCTTGCTATTAGACTTTAAGTGTCTGATTACTTTTCTTTTTTTTTTTATGTAATTGTAACTTTTTTTAATATTTATACTATAAACGATTTAATTTTTTTATGACACTTTATTTTTGCTTCTATTTCATTATAATTTTAGGTATGGTTTTCGGCTGACCAATTTTTTTGGTTTTAGTTTTAAATACTGAATTTTTGATGTGTTATAGGTTCTTCACTCGGAAACAAATTTTTTTTTGGTTTTGTTTTAAATGATACAAGTAAAACTCTAAAGCAGGTATGATATGAAACATATTTTTCTGGATTGTTAAACAGCAGGTAACGCTAAATCAGTGTAGTGAAAATGAAAAGGAAATAATACCTGATGAATGAACCGGACGATCCGATTATAAACCACTGATCACCCTAAAAATAAACCACATACCAACAAACAATCACAAAACAAAACAAAACAAAACAAAACAAAACAAAACAAAACAAAACAAAACAAATTCAAGAATCAACTCTGTAAATATAATCATGTAGTATGGATTTTACCTACCTAAACAATGTATCATAAAATGCCATAAGACCATTTTATCGAAAAGAATAACTATAAGTCATTGATATAATAAAAATGTCACCAGAAATAATTAATGAAAATGTAAATTACAATACCTGTTGATGGTGATTTATGAAACATCTTCAAGAATGTCATCCTTAACAAAATACATTTTAGAGGCAAATTGTCAAGTATATGTCAGCAGTTTTTACATTCCACTGCTTCATTCGAAGCAGGGCTTTGGTCTTTAGCAGCATTTGACTGAGGGCAGTAGATTAAATAGCAGCACTTTGTCTTCAGCAGTTGTTGTACACAAGCAGTACTTAATGGACAGCAGTTGTAGTATACAAACAGTGGATGAGGGCATCAGATGTTATAACCACTTTCAAGGGGAAAGTCTAATGCAAACAGCTGCTTATGATGAATAGCAGTGGACAGTATTTAGAAAACAGATGTTTGAGCACAAAAGTAGTTAGGGGTAAGGAAATGATAATGATTTGAAAGACAATTAAATCAGCAACTGTTAGTGCAACAGTGAATAAGCTTTTGACAAATGTTTTGAGCATCTGCTGTTCTGAAGAAAGGAATGATTTTGTCTTGCGTAACCACAATATCATGTCCAACATCTGTTGATGGTGATTTATGAAATATCTGCAAGAATGCCATCCTTAACAAAATACATTTTAGACACAAATTGTCAATCTTTATATGTCAGCAGTTTTTACATTCCACTGCTTCATTCCAAGCAGGGCTTTGGTCTTTAGCAGCACTTATCTTAGGGCAGTAGATTAAATAGCAGCACTTGGTTTGGTGCAGTTGTTGTACACAAGCAGTACTTAATGGACAGCAGTTGTAGTATACAAACAGTGGATGAGGGCCATCAGGTGTTATAACCACTTTCAAGGGGAAGGTGTAATGCAAACACCTGCTTATGATGAATCCACTGATGTGAACCAGTCTTATTTGGCCCAAAATAACGACTTTGAAGGGGAAAGTCTATTTCAATGGTTAATAATAATATTATGATATTGAAAAATAAGATGGTAGTACCTCTTCTTCTAATTTGAAAACATGAATATTGAAATGCTAATGCAATTGTTCTTTTGCATAATTAATGTATAACTGCTAAATTAGCCATAACAAAAGACCAAATACACCACAAATAAGTGTTGTTTTGCATCATCATACGGCACTCTCAGATCGTTTTGATCAAATACCGTCAGTAAAGATCCACAATTGAAGTTAAAGTTTCATGATTCTTGTTATTAGAGTTAGACGTGTCTGATTAGATTTCTTTTTTGTATGTAATTGCTACTTTCTTAATACTTCATATTTTAATCGTATTAATTTGTCAACAGTTTTTACATTCCACTGCTTCATTCCAAGCAGGGCTTTGGTCTTTAGTATCACTTGAGTTAGGACAGTAGATTAAGTAGCAGCACCTTGTCTTCAGCAGTTGTTGTACACAAGCAGTACTTAATGGACAGTAGTTGTAGTATACAAACAATAGATGAGGGCCATCAGATGTTATAACCACTTTCAAGGGGGTAGTCTAATGCAAACAGCTGCTTATGATGAATCCACTGATGTGAACCAGTTTTGCCTCTTATTATCTGTTCTTCTGATAGGGTTCAATCCCAACAAAAGAGGCGTTTACAAAAGAGGCGCAACAAATTCAGATTATAATATATCATTTAAATTGTGGTCTTTAGTTCTATATCTTTATAGAATAATGTTAAATACAGTATGTATTAGTATTATAATAACCATAATGATAAAAGTTTTTGTATATGTAAATATGTAAACAATCATGTGAACAAATATTTGATGAATTGACATTCGCATAAACTTTCATTAAAAGCAGTCTTATTTGGCCTAAACAAAACTTGTTCTTAGTTAAGTGTTACAAAAGGATTTTCTTTAGTAGATAAGATCAAAATACATCTAACATTCTATAAAAACGTCCTTAACAACACTATCTCGATGGTTAATAAAAATATTATGATATTCAAAAATAAGATGGTGGTACCTCTTCTTCTAATTTGAAAACTTTAATATTGAAATGCTGATGCAATTGTTCTTTTGCATAATTAATATAAAACTGCTATATTAGCCATAACATAAGAGCAAATACACCCCAAATAGAACAAAAGCAACAAACAAACTACAGAGAAGCCTATACAAAATCAAAGTTTTAAAAAATTGTTCCAGCTATCTAAGGTGAGATCCGCAATTTTTCTCCTTTTAACCATCCACCGGTATGATTTCATTCTGCCTTTATACTTGCCAGGAGATGTGTTGATGTATCCATATACTTTAGTTCAAAACCCCTCTCGTCTCGGTTCTTCCAACAAAGATCTAAAAACATTTCATAAATTCAACCAATTTCACTACATACAAATAGAAAAAAACGTAAATGGAAAGAACTACATTGATATGAAACCACCAAATCACAAAACCACTTTATTACCCTTCGCTTACACACTTTCAACACACCCAAACACTTTCAAGACACATCCAAACAGTGGTTTCAACCATTGTTTTAACCCAACAATGGTTTCAAACCTCCATTTTAACCGAACAGCAGTTTGAAGCAGTGGTTTGAACAAATATTATTTCAATTTTTAAACTCAACTAAAACAAATTAATAACGTTAAAAATTACGATCATTAATATACCTTCATGATGATAGCATAGGCATGATTTTTCTTTGCGTTGTGGAATTCATCAAATATTAACACCTTGATAATATCCAACGTTAAGAATCTATGTCTCAATGCATTCCTTAAAATGTCAGGGGTCATGACCAATAGCTGTAAGAATGATGTATAACATATACGTGTGTTCAGTTTAAATTGAAAAAATAAAAACTACATGATACAACAAAAGTAAAGAGTAATACAATAAAAGTTTATTACTCAAGACTGCATTTGTCTGCCTCAGGGGTACTTTACGTATTTGATCATTAGTCAAAATTCTGATGAGATTGTATGCGGTCAACAAAAAAGTCAAATGTTGACTTGTCATACCTGATTCTGATCTCATTGTTTCTTCAAATCAGCAGCATTCTGATGTGATTGTATTTGATCACCTTAGATAGCTGGAACAATTTTGTAAAACTTGGATTTTGTATAGGCTTCTCTGTAGTTTGTTTGTTGTTTTTGTTCTATTTGGGGTGTATTTGCTTTTATGTTATGGCTAATATAGCAGTTATCAGATAGAAGCATTAGCTTAGGCAATTAAAGAGAACACTATAGTGTTCTTGAACATGTTTCTTCCAATCAGCAGCATTCCAAAAATCAACACCTTTTTCACCCCAATACTCCTCCACTTTCAAATCAAGGTGCTTTCTCACATACTCCGCTTGCTAATAAGACAGACAAAGCTTCCATTAGTATGCTTTAACCACATGTTGAAAAGATGTTCAAGAAACAACTAAGTCAACCGACATACCTGTTTGACCAATACAACATGCGGTACCAACTACCAAGAACACAGCAATACACAGGAAGGGTTTTTTCAGCAGATAAGCATAGTGACGTAAAAGCATAATCGCGATCAACATCTTAGGCAATTAAGGAGAACACTATAGTGTTCTTGGAGACGGGATCAGGCAAGACGTTGATCGCGATTATGTTTTTACGTCACTATGCTTGTCTGCTGAAAAATCCCTTCCCGTGTATTGCTGTGTTCTTGGTAGTTGGTACCGCATGTTGTATTGGTCAAACAGGTATGTCGGTTGACTTAGTTGTTTCTTGAACATGTTTTCAACATGTGGTTAAAGCATACTAATGGAAGCTTTGTCTGTCTTATTAGCAAGCAGAGTATGTGAGAAAGCACCTTGAATTGAAAGTGGAGGAGTATTGGGTTGAAAAAGGTGTTGATTTTTGGAATGCTGCAAATTTGAAGAAACATGTTCAAGACCACTATAGTATTCTCCTTAATTGCCTAAGCTAATGCTTCTATCTGATAACTGCTATATTAGCCATAACATAAGAGCAAATACACCCCAAATAGAACAAAAACCACAAACAAACTACAGAGAAGCCTATACAAAATCCAAGTTTTACAAAATTGTTCCAGCTATCTAAGGTGAGATCCGCAATTTTTCTCCTTTTAACCATCCACCGCTATGATTTCATTCTGTCTTTATACTTTCCAGGAGATGTGTTGATGTATCCATATACTTTACTTCAAAAACCCTCTCATCTCGGTTCTTCCAATAAAGCTCTAAAAACATTTCATAAATTTAGCCAATTTCACTACATACAAATAGAAAAAAACGTAAATGGAAAGAACTGCATTGATATGAAACCACCAAATCACAAAACCACTTTATTACCCTTCGCTTCCACACTTTCAACACATCCAAACACTTTAAACACACATCCAAACAGTGGTTTCAACCACTGTTTTAACCTAACAATGGTTTCAAACCTCCGTTTTAACGGAATTGTAGTTTCAAACATTGGTTTGAACAAAACAGTGGTTTCAACCACCGTTTTAACCCCAACAGTGGTTTCAACCACCGTTTTAACCCAACACTGGTTTCAACCACCGTTTTAACCCAACAGTGGTTTCAACCACTATTTTCTACACAAAACACTGTTTAACCCAGCACTCGTTTGAAACATCTGTTTTATATTCTAACATCTGTTAACAACAAACAGAGGTTTCAAACCTAAAACAGACCTTTGCCAAATACATGTGATTTCAACCACCGTTTTAACCCAACACTAATGAAATTGACACACATCCAAACAGTGGTTTCAACCACTGTTTTAACCCAACAATGGTTTCAAACCTCCGTTTTAGCGGAACTGTAGTTTCAAACATTGGTTTGAACAAAACAGTGGTTTCAACCACCGTTTTAACCCCAACAGTGGTTTCAACCACCGTTTTAACCCAACACTGGTTTCAACCACCGTTTTAACCCAACACTGGTTTCAACCACTATTTTCTACACAAAACACTGTTTAACCCAGCAGTCGTTTGAAACATCTGTTTTATATTCTAACATCTGTTAACAACAAACAGAGGTTTCAAACCTAAAACAGACCTTTGCCAAATACATGTGACGATTGCATAAGTGATGATTGCATAAGGATCCAACATTCCATTCAGATTAGCACCAATAACATTCTTCGCTGCTAACAGTTCCATTGAGATTAACATAAGGATCCAACATTCCATTCGATTCGATTACACCAAAACTCGTCCGATGAAACAGGTGCCCACTTCTTCCATCCATCTCTACACAAAATTCAATCCCTAAACTAAATAATAGAAATGAAGATGTTATCATCCCATGAAATTAATTTGAACCAAAAATATGTGAGAGCACATACCTTAATTAAAACTTTTGGTTTACATTAATAAACTTAATTAAAAATCAAAATCCGTTCAATCAGTCGATTATTAGGCACAAATTATCACAAGTTCAAATCATAAACATAAAGCACAATCGGTTTAACAATTGTGAATACAATAAATAATTTTATTTCAAGCCGTAAACCTTTGCAAAACTCACCTACATCAACAACTACTGCTGCTACTGCTGAATCAACAACTGCTGCTGCTGAACCTCACAAATTCAATCTTCATATTCCTCAACCTCACAAATTCAATCATTTTGGTTTAACAATGGTCAATACAATAAATAATGTAATTTCATTCAGTCGATTATTAACTGAACCTCACAAATTCAATCTTCATATTCATGCATCAACAACTACTGCTGCTGCTGCTGAATCAACAACTGCTGCTGCTGAACCTCACAAATTCAATCTTCATATTCCTGAACCTCACAAATTCAATCATTTTGGTTTAACAATGGTCAATACAATAAATAATATAATTTCATTCAGTCGATTATTAACTGAACCTCACAAATTCAATCTTCATATTCATGCATCAACAACTACTGCTGCTGAATTTGCCGTTGATCCGGCTGCAACACAACTGGAGCTAGAAACCCAACTCTCTCTTTCTTCTCTATTCATGGTGAAGTTGCAAAACATTTATATTTTCAGAGTGGTCACGCTCAGATTAGGAGGTCGGTGACATTGTCGAGGGTTGTCAGGAAATGCTATCACTTTGCATTTCCTGACAACCTCGACAACGTCACCGACCCCTCTAAGTTTTCCACCAAATTACTCTCACTGGTTGTCATCAATTCTAACTTCACCTTTATAAGCAAGAACATATCTTCCTTTATAACCACTAATAACTAATAACTCTTAAGTTGATCTATATATATCTATACCTATACTATCTATATATACCTGAAACTCTTTCTTCTTCTACCACAGAGACATAGTGATGACACGGAAATCCCCATTACCTAAATTAACAATCAACTTGTTACTCACAACCATAGTAATTAGTAATTTCAATAAAAAACTCGTTCATCAACATTTGTAAGATCAGGGTATTCATATTTTTTAACTCTATATATAAGATTATACTACACAAATATCAGCTCATAAAACTCTGCCAAACATAAATGCTTTTTAACCTAGTGAAATTAGCTCATAATACTCTGCCAAACATAAATGCTTTTTATCCCCTAGGTTATTAATGATATCTGTTTGTAAAGATGATGAATAAACAGTACATGAGGGTCAAGATTCGGTGTAATATTCAACTACCTGTGCCCTGATGACTCTAAAAACCCTAATATTGTTCCAGTAAATAAAAACTAAGAAATCGAAAGAAAAGGCAAGAAAACCAAGATTGAATGTTACCAAAGAGATGGAATTGTACCTTTGTGATGAAGATTTCGTAAGGCTGAAGGACGGCAGAGAGAATTAGGGCAGAAGATTTCGATATGAAGAAGAAACTGAGATAATTCCAGATTCTTGCCAAAGAAGAAAGAGTATTGGCTTTAAAAGACTGTGAACCGAATGATTTATCTTTCAAAAGACTGTGAATTTTAGAGAGAGAGAGTTGAGAGAGAAATTGATTAGAGAGGGTAATTGATTGAAGAAGATGATATGTTATATATCTGGAGCCATAATTTTGAATTTTGAATTTGGAGCCATAATTTTGCATTTTGAATCATCAGTGGTTGATTTTGAATCATCAGTTCGTGACTTTTGGAGTTGGCCACTGGTTTGGATGATCATCAGTGTTTACCCTTTTACCCATTTAGATACTGATTATATATTTTAGATAGATTATTAATTAATAGATATGATTACTTCTTACAGTGCATTAATTGCTAATTTCTTCTCCCCATGCAATTTCAAACTTCCCTCCTAAAGAAATCTCTTATTTACTAATAATAAAATCTGATTATATATGTGAGAAAGATTTATACATATCTAAATATTGAAAAACGAATTATGACATCAGCAACTCCATGTGGCATAGCTTAGAAGTTGACAAGTAAGCAGATTTACATCAGCTCATAATCTCTTATTATAGATAGTATAGATGTTACATTCTTTGGCTATAACCTAGTTCAATTTTTCGTTAAATCAAGTCACACAAGGATGGTGTAGTCTTTTTAACCCATATATATACACACACAAGATTTGTACTTTATGTTTATAAATCTTGCACGTTACGTTCTTTGGCTCAAACCTAGTTTAGCCTTATATATATATATATATATAGGGTAAGGTTCATGCGAGAACCACCTTTATTGCGAGAACCGCGAGAACCAATGTGAACACAACCTAAAATAGCTAAAAAAAACCTAACCCCCACTCCCCCCCCCCCCCCCCCCTCAAAAAAAAAAAAACCTAAACCCCCCCCCCCCCCCCTAAAAAAAAAACCTAACCCCCCCCCAAGCTAAAATACTAAAAACTAAACCCTAAAAAAACCTTAAAAAATCTAAAAAAAATGTAAAAAAACAATTTTTTTAATATTTTTTATGTTAAAATCGCTACTTTTAGTAGCAAAAAAAAAAAATTTTTTTTGGCTACTAAAAGTAGCGATTTTTTTTATAAAAAATATTTAAAAAAAAAATTTTGTGTGTTTTTTAGCTATTTTTAGGCATTTTTGGTTGTGTTCACATTGGTTCTCGCGGTTCTCGCAATAAAGGGTGGTTCCTAACGGATCTTTGTCCTATATATATATATATATATATAAAGTATAAAATACAAGAGTGGTTATCGTGTGAAGCGTACGCGAGTAGGAGATTGCGCCGCGTGTCATTTCTTATTTTTTATAACATGCGTGATTATGAATATAATATGCGTAATTTTAAGGTTTGAATCAACCTATTCGTAATTTTGAGTTTAACATGCGTAATTTTCATGTTTGATGGCATGCGAATTTTGTTTTTTTTATAACGCAGTAATTACGCATTATAACGTGCATGTAATTAACAAAACTCAACCAATAATCACCAATTTCAATCATCCCCAACACAATGAGATCCACTCACAAATCATCTAACAAAATCCCAACCCACGTCAGTCTCATATATCACAAATCCTCATCGTACAGGATTCAACCAAAGCCACAAAATTTGACCTAGATACCTAATATGATAAATTAATGAATTATTGTATCTATCAAATAGTACTATCAAATTAAATTGATCACTGTCTATATGGTTTACCTTCATGCTAGTGCTTCTGATCTTATCGTCTGGATTGCGTTGACCTTGTTTGACTGTCGTCGGAGTTCGACTAATCGGATCAAGTAACCATCAGAACTAGTTTATTCGGTTAAACTAGAGGTGCCCAAAAAACTCATATTCGGAACTGGACCCGAAAAAAAACCCTGAAACCAGTTATTTTTGTACGTGGGTATTTTATACCCGTAACCGAACCCGACCCCACTCGTAGGATGTTGACAGGGTATACATTTTGAGATCAATACTCGTACTCGATTTATATCCGGAACCGGTCATACCCTATACCCAAACCCGATTATAACCTATACACAATACCATTTTTTAATACCTGAATTTTTAAAGTATATTTTTGTGTTTACTTTATAACTTTTATATTTAAGTTTTTTAAAATGCATATTATAAAGCAAATAAGTTGTACTTGAGTTAATTTGTGTTATTGTAATTTATTTTAATTATTTTTACAAATTACAAATCAAATTTAAATTATAAAGGAATTTATTTTTGCGTAAAATAATAACAATAAACTTAATTTTTAAAACCTGCTATTAATACCCGAACCCGATCATATCCTACCTAGATACATAAGGTATGATTTTTCTCCTCAATACCCGTACCCGAACCCTACCTGATCTTTCTCACTACCCGATGTTTCAATACCCAATCATACCCGAAACCCGTTCCATACCCAAAACCAATCATTAAAAAACCCCGATTTGTCACCTCTAGGTGTTCAAAACCAAATAACCCTTTACCCCAATTAATTCTGTCTAACACAATAAAGTCCAAGCCCAAATTTTTATTATATGTCTAAGCCCAATTTTCACCCTATATAATATAACCTCATTATCAACGCCACCTTTCTAAATTACTCCACCTTTCTAAATTACTCCACCCAACCCCCCAAATCGATTCGAACAATAAAACAAGAACCCTAATTCGATCCTCAACAATCAAACAATGTCAAATCGTGAAGAAAACCCATCACTAGGCTACCAAACCCGTAAAGAAACCAATGTCAAACTCCCTAAACCGACTCGTGTCAACAACAAAACCCCCGCCCCAATCCAAACAACCGCCGAACAGATTCTCCGCGAGGCCCGGGAGGGTCAAGAGCCCGAAACCCACCACCCGAAACAGAAAATAACGGACCCAACAGAGCTTGCACACTACCAGCTGCGAAAACGAAAGGAATTTGAGGAGTTGGTTAGGAGAGCTCGATGGAACAAGAGTGTGTGGGTTAAGTATGCGAGATGGGAGGAGTCGCAGGAGGATTTTAAGCGGGCGAGATCGGTTTGGGAGCGGGCGATTGATGTGGATTACAGGGATCATAGAATGTGGTATATGTACGTATGCATGGAGATGAAGAATAAGTTTGTTAATCATGCGAGGAATGTGTGGGATCGGGCGGTTACGTTGTTGCCGAGGGTGGATCAGTTGTGGTATAAGTATGTTCATATGGAGGAGATGCTGGGGAATGTGGCAGGTATGGTAAACAGTTTATTTATTTATTTTTATTATTATTTTGATTGGTTTTGTTGTATGAGATTATTGTTATGCTTTTACTAAAAGAATTTGGAAGTATATAACAAGTTGAAGAATTTTTTTTTCTGAAATAGGTGGTTTAGAAGAGAATAAAGTAATTTTTCGGATAATTTATCTTTTTGCTGGAACTCGAATTCGATTTGTATTCGATTAAAGACCGGTGAATTCGATTCGAATTTGTATTCGAATTAATACGCCAATTTGAATTCTATTCTATTCGTATTCGAATCGAATTCGGATAAATTCGTTTTGACTCAAATTCATTTACAATATGAAAATTCGTTATGGGCTATTTGGGCTTGGTAATGAGCTATTTTAGGACTTAGATAAAATTTATAGATTAATTTATATTATAGCTCAAATTAAAGTTATACTTGTATATTATATATAAATATAGTAAACTAATATCTATAACTTGAATTCGAATTTCGAATCGAGTTTAAAATTATAAATTCGTATTCGATTCACTACACTCGAATTCGAATTCTTGATAATCAAATCGAGTCGAATTACGAATTTTTCGAATCCGAATCGAATTCTGAACAGCCTTACATCGAGTAGATTATAATCTTATGCACATAATCCATATTTATACACATCTGTTACTTTTTGCTGGTGCCAGACAAATATTTGAAAGGTGGATGAGTTGGGAGCCTGACCAACAAGCATGGAATTCCTATATAGAATTTGAGTTAAGATACAACGAGATTGAGCGAGCGAGAGCTATCTATGAACGACTCGTCCCATGCAGACCTAAAGCTGAAATGAAAATCGAGGAGATCAGTAAAGGTTATGAAAGGGCGGATGATAGAGAAGGCATCGAAGACGCAATAGTTGGGAAAAGAAGGTTTCAGTATGAGGAATAAGTTAGAACAAATCCTCGAAATTATGACACATGGTTTGACTATATTAGACTCGAGGAGAGTGTGGGGAACAAACCCAGGATTCGAGAGGTTTACGAGAGAGCGATTGCTAACGTTCCTCCGGCTGATGAGAAACGTTACTGGCAAAGATACATTTATTTGTGGATTAGTTACGCTCTGTATGAAGAGCTCGACGCACAAGATGTTTCTAGAACGAGGGATGTGTATCGCGAGTGTTTAAAATTGATTCCGCACAAGAAATTCTCGTTTGCGAAGATTTGGTTATTGGCTGCTCAGTTTGAAATCAGACAGTTAAACCTCTCGGGTGCACGTTCGATTCTTGGTAATGCAATTGGAATTGCTCCTAAAGATAAGGTATAGTATATTAGTATGAGATTTTTCTTTACTTATTCATGTTGACTTTTTTTCTGCATGTTGTTGGTTTGACTTTGTTTTAAATAATTTAACATACAGATTTTTAACAAGTACATCGAGATTGAGCTGCAGCTTGGTAACATAGATCGTTGTCGGAAGCTATATGAAAAATATCTGGAGTGGTCACCTGAAAATTGCTATGCTTGGAAATACGTCGAGTTGGAAAGATCTTTGGGTGAAACAGAGCGGGCTCGGGCCCTTTTTGAGCTTGCAATTGCGCAAACTGCGCTGGTGCGTGTTATGCTGCCCAAGAAACCGAAAAAGAGAAGACAGATTGAAGATTATCTGTTCCCGGAGGAATCACAAGCATCAAATTTGAAGATTTTGGAGCAAGCGTACAAATGGAAAAGGCAAAAGGTGGTTTTAGATGATGATGTTGATTAGTCGGCTTTTTACTGTTTCATTATGCATTTTAGACACAGTCATGTGCGACTACGTGGGATGTTATGATCCCTGCAACGTATTGTAGATAGCATACTGACTCTTGAATATTATGGGACAAGACTCGTTTATCTGTTAGACATTAAGGCACGACACTATTTTGAATATTATGGCATAACGTCTTGACTTAGGATCAAGAATTCTCGAAATCCTCCTAGTGATTTTGTTAACGATGTTGATGAAATTTGGATCAAAATGAAGATAACGGAGATGAATTGTATTTATCTTGGACGAAATTTTGTTTGACCCATTGTTCCTGTTCGACCCATTTGACTTGTAATATATTTATTTGGCATACTTAATGATGCAATGGTGTGGTCTGGTCAGAAAAAAATTGTTGCAGCTTCAAATGTTTAGTTTGTGAATGGTATAATTTTTTCTTTCCAGAAGTTGACATTGTTATTGGTTTCAGAAGTTGGATACATCTTATAAAATTTTCTCATTGTATCTTTGATAATTTTAGCTAAGATACATGTTTCTTAGATGAAGTTTGTTGACATGAATCAAAATGACCATTTTTAAAAACCAAAATGATCAATAACCTGAAGTTGGCCATACGAACAAACTTGTGTTCAAATTAAAAATCATACAATTCGGTTGGATTTGTACTATTATTTTTTTCATAAAGTTTATATAATTATATAAACAATTGTTATATTCATATATACACACGCTATATTCATAGTGGGTGGGGGTTGGGTCTAATTAACTGGAAAAGTCATTGGAGTCGAATATTTGAGACTTGCCAAAAGCGGATTTGGTGTTAGTTAAGCCGTTCAAAAAAATTCAAAATGAAACACTAGAAAAAGTTAAAAAGACATCTGCACAAAAAAATTTCTTTCCTTTTAAATTATGATTCCTATCATATAAATGGGATCCCTAGGGTTCATTGTTAGTTAGTTGATTGTCTATGACTATTGTTTATAAACTTTTAAGGTTTTTTAAACTTTTGAAACCTTTGAGTGTTTTTGCCAGTTGATTGCTATTAAAACTGCGTCGGTTAGTATTAGAGAGCTATCGGTTTATCAAATGGCTTTACGTGAAGATGAGTGTTTTCTTGTTCGAAAAGTCGCCGACCAAGGCATCAACAATAACATTGGTGATTCACATGCCCTTAAAGATCAAATCTATCATAACCGTAGATTCGTCGGACGAGCAACGAGATCGCGAACCATGACCCATGGGATTTTGAGATCAAACGACTCAAGCGACGAGTCCGAGATCTCAAGTTGCAACAAGAGATTAAACAGCTCCAACAAAGGATCTGACACCTCGAGTTGCAACAAGATATGTGCCAGACGGAAACCGAGTCGAGGCACCGTCGTCGGGGACGAAGGTGGCAACAGAGAGCAGCAGCTAGGGATGAGCATTTGGTACTAGGTACCGGTACCGAATTTCCTGTACCGAATTTGAGCTCTAGCCAAAAAATGTGTAACTATCAAAAGGGTATGTAATCCAATGATACGAAGGTGGTGAAAGTGTCCCTTTGCAATTAACATTTTGGACAAATAATGTAAATTAAGTTGAAGAACTTAACTCAAGCCCAACACTAGGTCTAGAAGTGAACTGGATCACAAAGCCCAACAGGAAGTCCCTGTGTAAACAAGACACGTAGGCAACCATTACCTGAATTTTGATTTGATCCAAAAACTCCCCTGTTACAACAATATCCACCCCTTTCAATTCGATCTCGTGATCTCCATTGTTAGGGCTTCTTCTCCAATTCAATTCAATTCAGTCGAGCAAGATGTACGGATTCGAAGCTATGACCTTCAACATTCACGGAGGATACCTGGAAGCAATCGTTAGGGGCCACAGATCTGGCTTGTTGACCGCTGCTGATTACAACAATCTCTGCCAGTGTGAAACTCTCGATGACATCAAGATGCATCTAACTGCAACCGAATACGGTCCCTATCTTCAAAACGGTATCGTTTCATCACTTTATTTCTTTTCTGATTTATCAGTTGTTTCAAATTAGGGCAATAAATAAATATTAATTTAAAGTTGTTTGTTATTTAATTTGATCAGATCATTGTTTATTTTGATGATAATATGATTGGATAGGGAGATTAGTTTGTGAGAAGGAGTAAGATTAGATATTTAGATCAGTGTTTTTAGTAAGTGTTTGGACTAGTTTAAGTGTTTTGCTATAAGGAAACTGGTAGCGGTTGATTTACCGATGATTTCGTGTTGGTACTGGAGTAATCTAGATGTTTATTCACTATGATATGCTCTCTCTCTCTCTCTCTCTCTTAGAAATGAATCATTTTTTTTGCGTCGTTTAAGGATCTTTTTGCCGTTTTGATATTTAAATCACCCCACGTCACTTATGATAAGTATTTTCTTCACCAAACTGAAACGTCTCCTGTTGTGTCGTTATATTAGATTTTACTAAATGAGTTGTGGTGTGTTAGATGTTATTGGAAATGTGTCTTGGGCAGCTCTTGTTTGGTTTTGATTGACAAAGGTAAAAGAAAATTTAGGAATTGGTTTTATTGAAATGTACAAGAATGGAATATGTTTTATCGAATCAGTTTGTTTAAAGTAAACGAAGAATATTTGGCACCGTGGTTTAGGGATATTAACTCAAAATGGGATCACTCATTTTACCAAGATGAAAGGAGCATCGCTGATCATATGTTTTTGTTTAGTTTATGTTCTTTGCATAGATGTCTAGATTTTCATCATTTTAGGATGAGAGGTCATAAGTTGTCTTTGTTGATCATGTTTGTGCTATTTTTGTTTTGTTTTGCAGAGCCTTCACCATTGCATACCACTACAATTGTGGAGAAATGCACCCTTAAGTTGGTTGATGAGTATAAGCACATGTTATGCCAAGCCACCGAGCCGATGTCAACCTTCTTAGAGTATATCACGTACGTCGTTTATTCTACTCTTCTTAACATGCATTCTCTTTTAACTACTACATGCATGCAGATTATTTTATTCTAAAGATACTCATTTGTAGATATGGTCACATGATTGATAATGTTGTCCTGATTGTTACCGGAACTTTGCATGAGCGAGACGTTCAAGAACTATTAGAGAAATGCCACCCGCTGGGAATGTTTGACAGGTATGTTCTCTTTTCAGAACATATTCCGATTGTCGCTACAAATGCTGATATGCTATTATTTATCTGTTTGTTTCTTCAGTATTGCCACCCTGGCAGTTGCTCAGAACATGCGCGAGCTTTATAGACTCGTGCTTGTGGATACACCACTTGCTCCATACTTCTCTGAGTGCATCACATCTGAGGTATATGCTTGTTTTGTAATTAGTCGATTGTGAAGCATAGCAAGTAGCAATGAATTTTCTATTTTGCTTTCTCTTTTAATGTTAGTTTTAGAGGTGGCAATATTGACCATAGTTACAGTGAATAGCGTAGCGTATAGGTCGAAGGTCGCTACAGGGTATGTAGCAATAAATAGCGAGATTTCTGTTTTTTTTTTAATATAAATAGCGATTAAATAAGCTATAAAATAGCTGGATTTAAGATTTTTGTTAAATATACATGTAAAATAGCGTATATACCAGGGTAATTTGATATGATATACATATAATTTTTTTTCTAGTGTATCGCTATATAAAATAGCGCCCGCTATTTATCGTTATTCGCTATGTAGCATATAGGTACCTTATCGCTATTTGTCGCTATTCGCCATTAACAACTATGATATTGACCCATTTACTTAAATGGGTGGAATTGGGTTATGCTTTATCTCAAATGGGTCAAATGGATAATAAAAATGTTCAGCTTAGAATGAAACTGGTCGAAAGTCACCCTAAGTGTATTTTTTTATGCATTTTTGGAGAAGAAATATATATTGTGATATATCTTTTTGTAATCATATATATATCACACAAGTTATTAATGGAAAATGTTAAAAATTCGGATAAAGTTTCGGGTCAAATCAGCACAGCCCAGCCCGAAACTATTTTTCCTAGTTATTGAACCTACCTGGTATACATCTCTACTAGTTTCTTCTACCCTTGTTCTTTGTCATCAGATGGGTAGAATACGCTTTTTTTAAGAGATGGTCAACTTTGTTGTCTATGCATTTAACTTTTAGATTACAATTTTCATGTTCCGTAAAACAAAACATATTAAGCGTAGTTACTGCCTGACCTGGTGTTATTTCCACAAACAAGATCTTGATGATCGGAAAGTTTGGTTATTGTCTGTTGTTTTTTTTCTTTTGAAACAAATTGGTATTACTATGTGCAGGATTTGGATGATATGAACATTGAGATAATGAGAAATACTCTTTACAAGGCATATCTTGAGGACTTCTACCAGTTTTGCCAGGTAAGCATTAGTTCGTTATTTTGGAATCTGCGCGTATTTTTCCTTAATTTATCTTCTAACATTAATCTCTAAATAGAAACTAGGCGGCGCGACTGCTGAGATTATGTCGGATCTTCTAGCATTTGAGGCCGACAGGAGAGCTGTGAATATCACCTGCAGTTATCTGTAAATTTGTTCTTTTAGGAGGCTTCTTTATACAGTAAAGATGACAATTTCTATGAATCGGCCGATTTAATATGTCAAATCATTGAAACTGTTTGAAAGTTGTCCAATGTTTTCAATGCATAAAACATATTACGATAGAATTTTGTGTAATAGTTTTATTTTGTCGTGTGGTTTGTATATGCAGCATTGGAACGGAGCTTACTCGAGATGACCGCAGGAAACTGTATTCGAGTTTTGGTTTACTGTAAGTTTTTTTTGTTATATATATATTTTAATTTTATTTCGAACGGCATTTACTGTAAGTGACTAGAACCCATGCAGTTAATATTGGTGATATATTGGTTATCGGTCCCAAATGTAAAATATCGGTGTCAAATATCGGTCAAAATATTGGTACCGATATTATCGGCTATATTGACTGATATTTGACCGATATATCACTAATTTTCCCGATATCAGTACCTTTCTTCTTAGTTCTACCATTCGTCTTTCTTCTTATTGCTGCTATTAGTGTTTTAAGTCTTAATTGTTAATTTTTAGTGTTGAATGTTGGTGTTTTTAAGTCTTAATCATACTTGCTACAATTGTTAGTGTTTTGCATGTTGCAAAAGGTTAATTCGTTAATGGTAGGAGAGTATACTGAATTGTTAGTGTTAAATTACTATATATATTGCTATATATATTAATTTTGCATGATGCTAAAATTACCGATATCCCACCGCAATAACCTATATCTCAAATATTGGTCCTTGACCGATATTCAAAGTTTTACCGCATTACCTGCATAGAACATTGCATGGATGTACTAATTGGAGATTTTTCTGTTCATTTATATTTACATTTTTTTTCGTTTTCCTTTTGGCTTGAAATAGTTACCCGTATGGCCACGAGGAACTTGCTGTTTGTGAAGACATAGATCAGGTATATATGTTTATCCATGAAAGCATCATATCAAAATTTGGAGTTTTTTACACACACTCTCCCTCCCATGAGGGTTAAAATGGTAACTTACTAGTTTCACCGAGTTATACGCATCTTAAATCGCCACTTGTAGGTTCGTGGTGTGATGGAGAAATACCCTCCTTACCAGCCAATATTCTCCAAGTTATCCTACGGAGAGAGCCAGATGCTCGATAAGGCATTTTATGAAGAGGAAGTGAAACGTCTCTGCCTATCTTTTGAGCAGCAGGTTTGTCGCAAATCGTGTCGTCTATTAAATTATGTTCTCGAAACTACTGTATTTCTAAACTTCCCAAATTACTGTTTGGTCTCTTTAAAAAACATGCAGTTCCACTATGGTGTGTTCTTTGCATACATGCGACTGAAGGAGCAGGAGATCAGGAACTTGATGTGGATATCAGAATGCGTGGCCCAGAACCAGAAATCCCGCGTTCACGACAGTGTCGTGTTCATATTTTAGCCGGAAACCGTCTCAACGTTTATGTATATTCATTTGTTTGCTGCTATTCAATTGTCTTG
Source organism: Helianthus tuberosus (assembly GCA_030545235.1). NCBI lineage: Eukaryota > Viridiplantae > Streptophyta > Magnoliopsida > Asterales > Asteraceae > Helianthus > Helianthus tuberosus. The sequence goes on from CM060417.1 coordinate 107,300,721, forward strand.
TCCTTCTGGAGCGGGTGCAGATTTTCACAAAATAAGGTTATTGTGTATGTTATATACTTTTGTTATCTAAATAAGATATTGGAATTTTATCGCACCCTTTGGTATGTAATTTGAAGTTGTTCGTTCTTCAAGTGGTTACCGCTACGACCAAAAGAGGCTATGTTTGGGACACTGTAAACTGCGAGAGATAGAAATGAAAAGACGTTGGAAGATATATAATCACAGAAATGTACAAATTTGAATGACTGTTCTTAGTTGATTCCTAAACAGCAAAAGGGAAACAAAACATTTAACAAGGTAATCCTACTTTGCACCCGAGTGCTGCACCGGCAAAGTTGGTGAGCTCGTGTACCCGATGGGCCGGTTCGGGTCTCAACAACGGGTAACCCTTGTATTGCTTTGCCCAGTGAGGGTTCCCTGAATTAACAAAGAATGCTCCATTCAGCATCAGATCTCCCTCTGATCTCCATGTCCACTTACACCATTCTGATTTCTCAGCTTGGTTTCTGTGAGTCACCTCCTTGGCGGCACCGTGTTCGGCTTTGTAACGGTTCCCCTGGCTGATAATGGTGGCACCTTTTGCACCTCCGATCGCATAGCACTTCCACATTGTGTAGTCGTTGTTGACGACATGAACGAATCCCCACCGCACGGCTGGTAACCGTTGCGTAAGTCCTTTTCCGAAGTGGTTGTAAGCGACTGTGATTCGCATATTTTCATCCGGTTTCTCATCACTTGCACCGAATAGCAAAGCCTGAAATTCAAAATGTAATTTAGTATTGTGAAACAATGAGAATTAGGGTTTTGAATTCGGGGAAATTGTTTGTCGACATACCTTATCGTGTCTGACAAAATGATTATTAGAAATGGTTATGTCGGTGGAACGGGCGACAATGTCGATTAGGCCATCAAATGAGCCAGCGAATGAGCAATGATCGATCCATACGTCAGATGATCTGAATATGCAAATGGCGTCTCCATCACTTGCTCCTCTAATTCCGATATGATGAGGGGAGGATCTAATCATGCCACCCTTAGCTACCGAGATATCATACATATGGATGTTGAAGATTATGACGTTTCGAATGTTTTGTAACATAAACCCAGCACCACCCGCGATGTGGATATGAAACCCACGACCGTCTATGGTCTTGTGGCTAGTGAAAAGGAGCTCGCGTTGGAGCTTGATGTTCATGTGGCAGGAGAAAATGATCCAAAGTGGTTGAGGTTGGAGGACCGCGTGGCGCAGGGTGCCCGGAGCAGGGTTGATCACATCATTGTCGGATGGATTGGTAACGACGTAGATTTTACCACCTTTCCCACCAACGGTGTTGTGACCGAAGCCTTGACAACATCCAGCTATCTTCTGGCGGTTGTCTGCCCATTTGGGGTCGCATCGCCAGCATTTGTCGATCAAGTTATGGGCTTTGCACGGTCCGTCATGTTTCTTATGCCTGATCAGCTCCCTCCGGTTGCTTATGGTTTCACTACAAATCACAAATCAATGCACACCCACACATCAACATATCATATCGACACAAATGTATCTAAGAAAGTGTAACTCTAAGCACTCACTTGAACGGGCTAGATTCGGCCATGACTATTATCATAGAAACGATACATACGACCAGCACCAAACGGAATTTAACCGCCTTCATCTTTAACTAACGATAAATATTAAGAAAAACCCAATAAACAACTGGATTAGCTAGTCTGGTCGCGGTTGGAGTCAGATCTTGATTTCAAGACCGGACTTTATTAAACCGCGCTAGCGAATCCTATACTTTGTTGTTTAAAAAAAAAGTTTTGATGATGGAAGGGAGCTCGATCATATGAAGAGATGTGGCTAATTTATGTACGACATCCAAAAACATTGTTCATGTGAAATTCCGAAATAATGTGCGTGAATGGGGTGAGAAAATGTAGGTAATCCTCTTGTATATTTTTGTATTCTTAAATTAGATAACAATACTCAATAAGTAAAATATATGTCAACTAATATATAATGTTATGCACATGTTTTCCTTGTAAAAATGTACGACAACCGTATCTTTCAGTCAACGAAACTTCATTGGTCCACTTGTCAAAAAACACGAGTGGACCGCAGAAGCGAAATGTGAAACTTTAAGAGCGAGCGTGTTATTACGCTGAAGAAAGATCAAGTTTAAACCGAAGGGTTTATCCTTGTGGGAATGGTCTCGTCAAGATGGGTTAATCCTTTAATATTTCCTCGGTAGTGATCGGAGTATGATCTGCAAAACAAAACACCGTGAGACTCGTTACAAGGAGGGGTGGGGGGTTCTCCTTATAACCGGCGTGAGAATAAGTATCATTTAAGAAGAGTAATCAAGTGTGTATTAAAAGTGAGAGAGCCGCAGGCCGTTTTGAACACAAACATGTTGACGTTTTGAAGACCAAGAGACAAGAGACGAGATTATCTTTAGTTCTCATTATTTCGGTTAGTGATTGGACCATCAACAACTGTAGACTTCTTTGTAAAAGACTTTTTGATTCGATTTCTTCACAAGGGGTAAGAACCCATATTCAGTCTTAGCATTATGTTTTTTTGGTGAATTTTATGTGTCCTTGCAAGTGAAAGAACAAGTATTGGTTCTACTCACGAAAATTCTATCTCAATATCTACAAAAATCTTATGGAATGTTACATCTTTCCTCCCATATACGGTTTTTTAATCTCCAGACAGAAAAATTAGGGGTGTGCATGTATCGATTTGAGTCCGTTATGGACTCAAACCAAACATAAAAACCAAAAATTCAGTTTTTGGGCTGGTGAAAAACTGTTTGGTTTTGGATTTTTTTCAATTTTCGGTTTTCACGATGGTTCAGACCAATTTCGATTTCATTTTTTTGGCTATGCCAATTGCCATATGCGCTTGAAAGTTTTTGAGGCTAATTGTTTTTGTTAGATGATGATTAACTAGTTTTTTTTTGAAGTGGCGCGTTGCGCCGAAACTGAGCAAATGATAATGTAAACCAAATGTGATTTGAAAATAAAACATGTTGTTTAGAAAGACAAACCATTAGAACGATTTAGTTTATCATCGTACCGTCCGTTTTATGATAACAAATAAATACCTTATTTTGAGTACAAATTCGCTTTTAACAAAACTTATAATGGAATGTCGGGGAAAAATCAAGCACAACTACGTACCTAGGTTTTTTTTTAAGTTATAAACGTAAATTATTAAAGAAGTATCAAATTAATCAATAAATTAATATATGTTCTAAAAAAAGAAAAAAAGAATTATTAAAAAAATTATAAAGGAAATATATGATTTTAAAAAAGGAAAAAAAAATTTAAAATATTTTATTAAAAGTAAATATAATATGATAATAAACTATTATAACGATAATATATTAAATAAAATAATAATAAAAAACTATATGTTATTATAAAAATAAAATTACTATTCATCGTTCTTTATCAACAATATATATAATATAATATATAATTGATTATTACTAGTTTGCACCATCATTATTTTATGCTGCATTATTTGTTAAATTCTTAAAATTGCTTAAATTAAATATAAAAGGTATAATCCATAAATTCAAGAGAAAAATGTCCGGATAGTTCCTGTGGTTTGCCCATTTTTCACCTTTAGTCCCTAACTTTTTAAAATTACAGCTATAGTCCTCAACTTTTGCAATTTCGTTCCCTGATAGTCCCAGGCTCAGATGAGGGTTCGTTTTTTGTGTTAAATAAATGTGAAATGACCAACATACCCTTTCTAATAAAAATATTGTTAATTATCTATTTAATTAATTAATTATATAATATTTGAAAAGAAGTGGGACCCATCCCATCTCTCTTTTCCTCAACTCCCACCTCTCCCCCAGCACATTCCACCTTCACACTACCAAGCTGCCACCACATTCATATGCCATTGCTGGTAAACACACCATTATAACACCTCCACCCCGCCGCCGCCACCTCAACCCGCCATTGCCTGAGAAAATAAAACAAAGTAAGAGAAAATAGCGACCACCCATTACTCTGTTTCTGACGTTTAGAAGTCTGCCTCCCCTATTCTGTGAAGAAGGCTGCTCCAAGCTGATAAAATAGAAATTCCATTATGCTAATATAAGACATCTTAGCTTTAATTTAAATAATGCAACACTTAATAATACACAATTATGAAAGAAACCACATTTTTTAATCAACAATAACACAATTACTTCCTTTAAAGTCAAATCTTGAGTGATAACATTAGAAAAAACTGATATGGAAACAGCCATGTTAGATTATTCATTAGCCCAGGATTTAACCCAATGGCCTTATGGATTAGTTTAAGAATGGGTAATCTGACTTGAGAAAAAAGAAAAAAATAAGTGAATACCTCGCCGTTATGATCCATGGCGGGGGAAGTTGAGGGAAAACAGATGCGTTTGGGAACTGTGATAAGGTTGAGATCCAATTGGTATTATCTAATAGTTTGGAATGAGAGTTGTGGAGATTATTATTAGGGTTAGAAGAAGAGCGACGAGAAGGATGATGTATCTTATTGGGGAAAGGTGGAGATGGTGGTGGTGGTGGTAAGAGTGGGGAAGATGAAGTGAGTGGGGTAGGTTGTGTGTCCCACACAAATTATTTAATATTAATTATATTTCTTCTTAACTTTTAGGTATTAGTTTAACAGTAAGGGCATTTTGGTCATTTCACATTCACTTAACATTAAAAACTAACTCCCATCTGCGCTAGGGACTATCCGGGAACGAAATTGCAAAAGTTGAGGACTATAGCTGTAATTTTAGAAAGTTAGGGACTAAATGTGAAAAATGGGCAAACCACAGGGACTATCCGGACATTTTTCTCTAAATTCAATAACAAAACATTAAAAAAAAATAATGGTTTTATTGTTTATTTGATTCGTTTAGTTTTTTTGGTTATCAGATATAAAAAACGAACCATTGATTTTATGTAAGTGAACCATAAACTGTTATCTATACTATATTATAATGCAGGAGGGAATGATTTCCAAAAGTTAAGAACTTCTTCCCCTCTTATTTATAAATAAACCCCTAAAATGAGGGTAAAGTGGTCTTTTAAACCATAATTATTTTTTAGTCCCTCAATCTATTACATTTAAATCATTGAGGATAAATTAGTCTTTCAATCACTAAATTTACGTACAATAAGTTATTTGTTACATTTTCCCTTCCCAACAAAATTATCTATATTTATGGGAGTTTTAAAAAAATACACATTTTAATGCATGAGTTACAACTCATAAACTGCACACCTTCTTTTGATAACCATAGCGCTAAACTACAGATTCATTCAAATTTCGAACCTAGAAACCTTTCTCTCTCCGCCTCTCTTTTCTCTCTACCTGAAACTCAGATCTAATCCGGAACACATAATCAACCACATACAAGAATCAATTTCTCTGTGAGTTTTGATTTTCTCTTTGTAACCTTTCTCTCCCCGCCTCCCTTCTCAATCTGGAATCACAAATAATACAACTCTGTCATCTAGAATCACGATTTTCTTCCATGTTGAACTCCAGTATGGAATCAGCAACGTTCATCAGACCATCGACTATCTGTGAGTGTGTACAACTTTCTTCCTGGAGGTTGTGATGGTTTTAGGCACAAGTTTCAGGTATTTTCTCAACCCTTCGTCTTTTTGTTCAGCCACCATGATCTATTTGCATAAAGTACACACATTTATTGGATCCATGCTTTCTTTATCTGAATCAAAAGTTTTCGGGATCAAAAAATCATCTGGTGGAAGCGGAATCTCTGAGGTTTCTTCTTGATTGATTCTGAATATGCTATTTTGTTTTGTTAACAATATGCAAAACTGTTCTGAATTTCATTTTTATGTTTCTATCACCTTGATCTCGGTCAAAAGATGGTGCAGATGCTTATAATCTTGTTTGGATTATTTGTTTCAGAGTGATATTAGTTGATTGCTATCACAACTGCAGGAGTTGCAGAAAAGGAGTGTAGAACTAGATGAAGAGAAGAAAAGGCTGAGCTCAGAGGTTAAGAACTTTTTGATACACTCATGTTGTTCAATCCACCTTATTAGTTTGTGATTGGTGAAGTTAATATAGCTTGTGATCTTTTTTGTGATTCAGCTTCATTCTAATAGAGTGGAGGATGCCATGCTTTATAAATGGGTGAATGACCTGGTATGTACCACCTGGTCTCTTGTTGGATCATACAGTTGATTATTATCTTGTTAAAAATATGAAAGTTGAATGTGAACGCTGTAATATGGAAGTGCAAAACTTCCTCCTATTCATATCTTTAACTAAATATTGATTTTGTCGTTGAATGTAGCCTTATGTGTTTTGACTTTTGATTCAATTTGGCGTCGAGTGTCAAGCTAAGCAGGCTAGCACTACTAACGATGAATATACTTTTGCTTGAGGTAAGTTTTCGGTTCTAAACCCTAATTTATCCGTACACAATTAATGCTTCATTTTCATTTTTTGTCGTTGTGTTAGTTTGAATATATGTTGTGATTGTAAAAGTTGCGATGCTATCGGTTCATTTCACTCTGCAAGATCTGTTTACACTTTCCGCTATATTTCTTGCCTGTTAGTGGCTATGTTTTTTTTTTCTTAATTAGACCAATTTTATGACTGATCATTAATTGTTTTCTCAGATCGTGTTATTATATCGTTTGTAGTACGCTGGATCTCATGTTAAAGTTCATATATCCTATCTTGTTGCATTTTTAAGCCGGCAAAGGAAACACTTTTATTCAAACAAAAAGCTTCACTCCTAGCAAGCAGTTAAGAGGAGCAGGTGCATCACAACTCAAAGAGACCAATTCAAACAAGAAACCAAACAACTTGAATGCACTTAGCCAAAATCCAGACCAGAAAAAATGTTTGAGTCTTCCGGTGCGAGGCTGCTTCTGCGGCGTCTCTTCACCATCCACCAAAAGGATGTGACCTTAATATCCTCCAAAAGCGAGTGAGCCGAGTTGTGTTTCTTGTTAAAAACTTTTTTGTTGCGGTTGGACCAGATTATCCAAAGCGTTAGCAGGAATATCGCGTAGACGACCCGTTTTCTTCCTACTTCCCAGCTCCACTGCAATGATCAAGTGTCGCACCGAACCAAACGTACTCGGGACCGACACCTGCATCTATCCACACACTAACCGTTACAACGACTTGTCAAAGGTGCATTGACTAGCAAATGGTATGTTGTTTCATTATGGGTACCACATTCCCGACACCTGCATCTATCCACACACTAAGCGGGTCAGATCGTGCATGTTGCGTAATTGGTGATATATAAATACGGGTCTTAACGGTTAGTTACCTACACGCCAACACTTTTGTTGCCTTTATTTTAATTATGAGTGATATTTTACTGGGTACGTTTGCTTGTTTGAATAACTAATATTTTTAAGTAGCGGGTGGATTGCTAAGCCCTTTTGACCAGTGTTATTTTTAAATAGATTTTTAATTTATACCGGGTCAACCTGTTTGAGATTAAACAAAACCTTAATTGTCTTGTTTTTAGGTAAATGAGTCAAATTCTTTATTTTAATATTGGTTAAAGATAAATTATTTAGGGATACTAAGTTAATATTGTTATACGTAGAAATGTTTTCAAGTTACAAAAACAAATGTTAATATTTATGCTCAAAATCGTCAACCAAACTTTGTTGTTTTAAGAAATCAAAATAAGAGTGTTCTTTTAAACTGGTTTTCCAAGCACAAGTGTAATTTTTCAGTTTTAAGATCAAATTATGGTGTCCGATTGGTTATAATTACCATTGAGGAAATTGCTTAAGAAACAAACAAGGTCGAAACACAATGATAATGTAATTTAAAAACGACGATATTGTAGTGTTTTATGACGTTTAAACGAGATGGAAATTAAAACTGTGTAAAATGTTGTCCCCGCCGCATCGCGCGGGCACCCTACTAGTTTCCATAATATACAAAAAGGAACCATTGATTTTTTGTATCCAGTCCTCATTGTCCTCTCACTTTTACCTCAACTACCCTAAAAAACACACAAAAATATGTAAAATTTCATTTAAATTAAAAATGACAAAATTCAAATAGGAAAAAACAACAAAATAAGAAAAATATTATATATAAAAAAATACATGAATAAACTGTATCCTCGGGTGGAATGAATAAACCTAGCTAATCGTTTGAGAAATTTTGTATCTTGTAGTATAAAAATAAAAAAAATTCGGTAAATTGAGTAGAAAGATTTATATGTAAGAGAAATGGTAGCAGAATATTGTAGTATAAAAATAAAAAAATTTCGGTAAATTGAGTAGAAAGATTTATATGTAAGAGAAATGGTAGCAAAATATGAGTGTGGAAAATTAAAATGAATTCATATGTATTAATAGGGGTTTAATTTTTTTTTCCCACCTCATACGGTCATATTTGTCTCTCCCAAGAGTCACTTTTCACTTCCCTAATCGAAAACTACTACCCATTTTGACTATTTGTTTTGGTGTAACACATAAAAAACGGACTTGATAATTAAATCAAATTAACCGGGGATGAGCGGGTAATATACCGTTAGTGATAAAAGTTAACCCGATAAACATTAGGATTTAACTAAATAAAATGCTGAATAAAAGATAAATAAATGTTTTTTAGTAAAAGAAGTTTATAAAAGGCCCGGGTATCAGTACTTAAAATAAAAACGGGTTATAACCTACCCGAACTTACTAAATTAACTAGGAATGTTTAACCTAGTTAACAAGAGATAATATTTGTGGAATATGTTACAAACCCAAACCTTAGGGGCTGAAATGGTACTTGTTTGAGAGTTGTATGTATAAAAACAAAGAGTAAAATGCACGGATAGCCCTTGTGGTTTGTCAAAGTAACACCTATAGTCCCCAACTTTTCAAAATTACACTCGTGCTCCCTGTGGTTTAACAAGTTGTTACTCGGATAGTCCTTAGAGTGAATGACCGTTAGTTATCTCAGTTAAGTGGGTTTGAAATGACATAATTACCCTTGCTAAAAGAAAAACAATTAAAAATATCTGAATTAACTTATTATTATTATTATTATTATTATTATTATTATTATTATTATTATTATTATTATTATTATTATTATTATTATTATTATTATAGTGTAAGCCCCACCCCTGTTTCGTCACCTCCGACCACCATTTGTCGACAACCACCACCGGACCATCACCATCACAACATGAACCACCACCACCTGGTGCACCAACATCACACCATGAACCAAAACAAAACCTGCAACAATCTCAAAGCAAATTGCAATCACCAATCATCTTCTTTCTGACTGAATCTCTTCATAAAAAATAATCATATCCAAACCTGATTTTAAACAATCTTTGTCCAACTTTTTAGTTCTCTTCTCGGATGAAACCCGCAACTAATCCCATCGGCAGAATCTCTTCATAAAAAATAATCAGATCCAAACCTGATTTTAAACAATCTTTGTCCAACTTTTTAGTTCTCTTCTCGGATGAAACCCGCAACTAATCCCATCGTCTCTGGTGTGTAATTTTGCTTCCGATAGTGAAGACGGTGATGCACGGTGGTGGTGGACGATAAAAATTAAATGGCAGCTGAGTCAATTTATTAAACATGAAGGAGGAACAAAGATATTCTTGTATAAAGCTTTCGTAAAAAGGTTTTAGAATCAAGCATTTCGCACACACATACATAGCAGTAACTCATCAACCACCATTGATAAAAATCTGCACCTTCTCTCTCTGAGGTAACTTACTCTTTGATCTTTTCTTCGATAACTTGTTGTAGAATCGTTATTCTCACGTTGCTCAGTAATGAATTTCTGTTTCGTCAGATGAAGTATTAGGGTTTATGTACAAAATACTCCCAAATTGTTAATGAAATTAGCATTTTTTACTCCGAAATCGTAGAACGACGATAATTCAATGGAATTCAATGGTGGTGGTGGTCGGAGGGAGTTGTGTCACACCCTGGCTTTGCGGAAGCGTGGTTAATTGTGGTGTGACTTCTTAATACCATAGCTTAATCATACCAAAGCTATATGAGTTAATAACATGCAAGATCATCCATTAAGTTTTGAAAACCAAACACAATACCATTGTTTTAACGTACCCTGACAAACATAATCTTGTTCAACAAACTTTACAAACTGAAACATAACATAGACATGGTTTAAGGATTGTGTCTTGTCCAGGAAAGAGACACATCCCCTAAACCCCGGATGACCTTGGAAACAGGTGCAGCGGAAAACATGCCATACCGTGCCAGATCTCGTTAATTTCCTGAAATACATGTAAGTTGAAAAATCAACAATAATGTTGAGCGAGTTCATGTGCAAGTGAGTAAGTAAAACACTTGTAAGTATAAAAGTTTCCTGGTATGTAGCAGTGTAAGAGGACTTGTGATCACCAATGGTTTGCAAGGCCATTAGCATGTTGTGAAATGCAAGTAGGAAGACACAACCCTAGCCGATTTTTGCGTTGGGCAACCAAGTCACTCCAGGTCCGTTCTGTTGGTCCTCAGAGAGGTCCGTTCTGTTGGGCCTAGAGCTGGGCTCGCTACACCCAGATAGATCTACCGCTTAAGTCCCTCGGTGTTCTAACTACCCATTCACATGATCTAAAACCTCCTTACGTTAATCATACCATGTATAAAGTACTTGTAAACAAAGTAACATGTATTTCACCCCCGCAGTTAAGAAAACTGAAAACAGTTAGAGAAAAGGGGGACATGAACTCACAGTGAATGCGCGTCTCTACCAAGTGTCTCCAATACAGTAAGCTGTGCAACGACCTACAAATGCTAATGCTATTAGACGGACGGCCGTGCCTTAGCTTTATAGTTCAAGTCTTTGGGAAATAGTTAGACAACTATTTCGTGTTTATGTTCTGTATATACTTGGTAGTTATACTCCTTCCCAAGGATGGGGGATACAATACATGTGCATAAGTTACGTTTTAATAATCGAGTGGTAATATAATTACCGGTGTAACTTATATGTTAATGTGGAAGCGTTCGTAAAGTTTTGGAATCATTAACGCTTGTAAATATTATTTTTACTCTAAAATAATATTTATGTATTTTCACAAAATAATCATAAACAGTGTTGTGACAATATATTTATCACGTTAACTTTTGTGAAAATCCCACCTCCGAATATTTAGTAAATAATGTCTTGGCGAAATTTATGTTTCGAAAACATGTCGAAAATAATTCTAACACTTGTTGTGTAAATAATTCTAAGTGTTAGGTTTTTAGAAAAATTTCGCCAGAGTTTCCTCTGTAACTGGAGGTGGCCACGCTTTCAAGCGTATCATTTTCTTTTAACAAATCAATTCAACAACTTCTTTATTCAATCAAACAATTTCCGACACATCAAACTAGTCGACAAGTATGTAAATTGTATAATCGCATGAACTTGTAGTTTTTCCGCATCTATAATGTAAATCCCATTATATTTTGTAGATCTTTACATAAAGTAACTTTAATCTTGTAAAAACCTTGTCGTTGGAGAAATCCGTCTTTACAACTTCTAGTAACCAGTGACAAATCTAGTTCTTTGTCGGATCTTTTCATTTCACAAGTGTTTATACACTTGTGGTTTATAAAATCATGTTTGTTAGTGTAAAATCCATCTTTGTAATACCTGATTTCTTTAACGTGTGGTTCTTTGAAAATACCACTTGCAGATACGTAGATCCGCTAGTTTTAAACACTATTGTACAAGTTAAATCACTTTTACACAAGTAAAATATTTTTACACAAGTTCATGTCTCATGTGTGGTAGAGTTTCACCTTTTAACCCTTGTACCCTCCAGAACAAGCTTATGTTAAGATCAACGATCTTACCAAACCGGGTTAAATGGTGATCCGAGCTACCACAATCATAGATCGGGTCTAGATATTCACAACTTTCAAGTACTACAACTTTTACACAAGTTAGATGCTATTAACCACCATTTCCATACTTTTTACTAGACTTTTATGCTTCAAAACGTATGTTATCGATATTTCACCGACAATATTCCTTTTAACCACCTTAGATAGGTTTAAAAACGAGTTTTAAGTGTTATACCTCTAGCTCTAAGCTAGGGAAGATTCTTGGTGGAAAATGGGTGGATAAAAGCTAACGGAAGTGGTCCTTCGCGCTCCGAGTGCACCAAAGCTCCTAGTACTCGACCTTTGTTGTTTGTATGGCTTTGGATTGGCTTGAACAAGAACCGAAAATGGGTGTATGGGGGCTGGGGTGTTCGGCCGAGACCTCAAGAGCAAGAGAGAGAGTTGAGTTTGTTGGTGTTGTGAAGTGAATGAACTCTCATGTGTTTAAGTGTTTACTTATAGGCAATTTAGATGTTATTATCCCATGGTCACAATGTCCCCTAGATTTTAAACACAATCTTAATAAAATAATCAACTAGTACTTGTGTGTTTCCCCTAGTTAGGCCGATCTCATTAGGGGGGTGGGGGTTAGTTCGATTTTAACTAGTTTAGTTAGGAAGAAGATTAGGTTAAATAGGTTAGTTTAGTGTTTAACCTCGTTAGTAATATATAGCGTGTTATGACGGGTGTTAGGGTAATCAGGGACCCTAACTGGCTCAGAAAAATATAAATAGTGAAAATAGTAATATTTTCATGTTCCGGGTAAAGTCCGGTTGTTCGGTTGGATAGTAATCCGTTAAAGCGTTACAAGAGCTTTAAAGTGTCGTTATTGTTGCTTTTAGTGACACAATTCAATTCCAACACTTTAGAAAGTGTCTAGTGATATTTTCCCCATATTTTGGCACTTTACTAGTCAGCTAGAAGCTGGATTATTTATTAAAGTGCTGTGTTTTGTACTTAAAGTACGTTTTAGGCACATCCGTTCACTGTAATTATCCCTAGAGACGCGGTTCTATAATACTTGTATCCCTACACTCACTGCTAGTGTAGTAACTTTCTCAGGCTCTTACAGGCCTTAGAGGCAGTGTCTGCCTGATGCTGGTTATATCAGCATGTTCACTGTGTATCCGTTTATTGTGCTACTGTGCGTTTAGTGCATCAAGTTTGTCACGAAGGTGCTATAAGCAGAATATAGTGTGACAGCAAGTAAAGTATGATGCAAGTAAGTACATGTATCAGTATATTAGTAGCAGTTCATCAGCTAGTTCAATGGTGCACAGTAATTAAGCAGTAATTAATCAGTAATTAAGTCGTACGGATACCTGGTTTAGTGAGGGTTGTCACATTCTCCCCCCGTTAAATAAATTTCGTCCCGAAATTTTAGTTCTGCTACTAGATGCAGAGTTCTTAGGAAAAAGGTGGGGGTATTTCTCTTTCATCCGGTCCTCACGTTCCTAGGTGTATTCAGGACCATGTCTGGCATTCCAACGAACCTTGACGAGTTTGACACTGCTCCGGCGGGTCTTGTTAACTTTCCAATCCGTGACCTCAACAGGTTCTTCAACGAAGTGGAGCGTGTCGTCAACGTGAAACTCGTCGGTAGGAATGGCAACGGTAACTTGAGTTGGGCTTTTCTTTAGATTGGATACATGAAATGTATCATGAACACCATTTAGTTCAGCAGGTAGGTCCAACTTGTATGCTACTTGTCCTATTTTGTCCAAAATTCTGAAAGGACCGATGTAGCGCGGATTTAACTTCCCACGCTTCTCGCAGCGTGCCACCCCCTTCCAGGGTGAAACTTTCAATAATACCATTTCTCCAACTTGGAAATCCACATGTTTCCGGTTTGGATCCGCATAGGCCTTTGTCTGTGGCGAGCTGCTTCGATGCGTTTCAGAATTTGCGCGATCTTGTCTGTCGTCTCTTGGACGATTTCGGGACCAGCAAGCTGCCTATCACCTGCGTCAGACCAATATAGTGGTGATCGGCACTTGCGTCCGTATAGGGCTTCAAATGGCGCGACACCAATACTGGTGTGGTAGCTGTTGTTGTATGAAAATTCGACCAAAGGTAAGTGTTTATCCCAGCTACCGCCCAAATCCATAACACATGCCCTCAGCATGTCTTCCAAAGTCTGTATCGTTCGCTCGCTCTGGCCATCACTTTGCGGATGAAACGCAGTGCTCAGATTCAATTGTGAGCCAAAGGCTTCTTGGAAGGATTGCCATATCCTTGACACAAACCTTCCGTCTCTATCAGAGATGATCGAGAGAGGTACTCCATGACGTGCTACGATCTCTCTCATGTAAATTTTCGCAAGTTTACTAGTGCTGTCTTTCTCCTTGATTGGTAGAAAGTGTGCGGACTTTGTTAGGCGGTCAACTATTACCCAAATCATATCATGGCCTCTTGGCGTTCTTGGCAATTTTGTAACAAAATCCATTGAGATTTGTTCCCATTTCCACTTGGGAATCTCAGGTTGTTGCAGAAGTCCCGAAGGCTTCTGGTATTCCGCCTTGACCTTAGCGCACGTTAAACATTTGCTCACGTAAACAGCAACATCGCCTTTCATCCTAGGCCACCAATAATAATTTTTGAGATCCTGGTACATCTTATCCGCTCCAGGATGGATAGAGTACCGCGATTTGTGAGCTTCGTCAAAAATAACCTTCCTTAAATCACCAAACAGAGGAACCTAAATCCTTTTCTCAAAACATAACGTTCCTTCCTCGTTCGGTACCAAAAGCCTCTCCATCCCACGGAGATATTCTTCTTCAAGATTCCTTTCCTTGAGAGCTTCCTTTTGTGCAGCACGAATGCGCAAGGAAAGATCGGTTCGTAATCATTTCCAAAGCTCTAACCCTTATGGGCTTGATTCTTTCTTTACGACTTAGGGCATCGGCGACTACATTCGCCTTCCCTGGATGATATTTTATCTCGCAGTCGTAATCGTTCAACAGTTCAACCCATCATCTTTGCCTCATATTCAACTCCTTCTGGTTGAATATGTGTTGTAGGCTCTTGTGATCTGTGAAGATTGTACACTTCGTACCATAAAGGTAGTGTCTCCAGATCTTTAGTGCAAACACCACTGCGCCGAGCTCCAAATCGTGTGTGGTATAGTTCTTCTCGTGCACTTTCAACTGACGCGATGCGTAAGCAATAACCTTTTGGCGTTGCATCAACACACAACCCAATCCTTGACGCGATGCGTCGCAGTATACCACAAAATCGTCAGTACCTTCCGGTAGAGCTAAGATTGGCGCATTGCAGAGCTTATCTTTCAATACTTGAAACGCTTCTTCCTGTTTGATTTCCCAATCAAACTTCTTATCTTTCTGGGTGAGGAGCGTCAATGGTTGAGCGATTTTCGAAAAAAATCCTCGATGAACCTTCGATAGTAGCCAGCCAAACCCAAGAATTGTCGAATCTCGGTTGGCGTTGTAGGCGTTTCCCAATTCTTGATTGCCTCGATCTTTGTGGGATCAACATGGATTCCATTTCCATTAACCACATGTCCAAGAAACTGGACTTCGCGTAGCCAAAACTCGCACTTAGAGAACTTGGCATACAACTGTTCCTTCTTTAGCAGCTCCAAAATAGCTCTTAGATGCTGTTCGTGCTCAGCCTTTGTCCTTGAATAAATCAAGATGTCGTCGATAAACACAATCACGAACTTGTCCAAGTATGGCTTGCAAACCCTATTCATCAAGTCCATAAACACTGCAGGTGCGTTTGTCAAACCAAACGGCATAACCAGGAACTCGTAGTGCCCATAACGAGTCCTGAAGGCTGTCTTCGGGATACTTTCCTCCTGTATCCTTAATTGATGGTATCCAGATCGAAGATCGATCTTAGAGTAAAAGCTTGAACCTTGAAGTTGATCGAACAGATCATCAATTCTTGGCAGGGGATACCTGTTCTTGATTGTCAGCTTGTTTAATTCTCTGTAGTCAATACACATACGGAAACTACCGTCCTTCTTCTTGACAAACAAGACCGGAGCTCCCCAAGGCGAGAAGCTTGGTCTGATAAAACCCTTGTCTAACAACCCTTGAAGTTGTGTCGACAATTCCTGCATCTCAGACGGAGCAAGTCTATAAGGTGCCTTAGCTACAGGCGCGGCGCCTGGAACTAAGTCGATGTGAAACCCCACTTGCCTCTGAGGTGGCAGTCCAGGCAAGTCTTCTGGGAAGACTTCTGGATACTCCCTCACGACAGGGATGTCTTCGGTTCTTGGCTCAGCAGCCTTCTTATCCACAATGTGTGCCAGAAAAGCAACACATCCTTTCTGTAAACACTTCCTTGCTTTCAAGCAGCTGATAATCCTTAGCGGTGTGTCACGCTTCTCTCCGTGAACCACAACTGTCTCACCATCATCGGTTGGGATACGAACAACTTTCTCGTGACATACTATCTCAGCCTTGTTTCCGGATAACCAATCCATTCCTACCACCACGTCGAAGCTTCCCAATTGGACTGGTAGTAGGTCTAAAGTAAACTCACGTTCTCCCAATCCTATCACACAGCCTCTGATAACTTCGTTGGCTTCTACTAACTTTCCATTGGCCAATTCGATCGAGTAGAGAATATTTAACTTATTAGCGGCTAACCCAAGCATATTCTTAAATTCTAACGATACGAAGCTATGATCGGCACCAGTATTAAACAAAATAGATGCAAAAGTTTTGGTTGTTAGAGAACGTACCAGAAACCACACCTGGATCCTGGCATGCCTCACAAGCTCCGATGTTGGATTTTCTCTCACGGTCTTGTTTCAACTTCAGGCATTCCCTCTTAAAATGTCCAACTTCCCTACAATGGAAGCATCCTATCATTCGGCCATTTCCTTTCCCATTTCCACCTAGAGCGTTGTTACTGTTTTCTTCTTGTATGGGACTCTTCATCCCACAACCTTCCTTGTTGTGTCCTTTCCTCCCGTACCTAGGCTTCTGACGTCCACAATCATGGTGATACTTGCACCCAGCGCATCTTGGTTTAGTTTCTAAGTACATCTTATCATTGGCCTGTTTGTTGTTAGGGCAATCTTTCTTGAAATGCCCTTTGTCCCCGCAGTCAAAGCAACCTCGAATAGATCTTTGTTCATCGTTATTCATTTGGGTATCTTCGGTAAGCTTCCTTTTGTTCTTTCCAGACGACTCTACCTGAGTTTTCTTGTCAGGGTTTGCAAGTTTTTCTAGTCTAATTGCTTCCGTAACGAGTGCCAAACCCATCTTACTTGCAGCAATGGTTGTTGGTGGCGTAGATGCTGTCATCAAGCTCAAGACTTGAGGCGCCAGTTCCCAAATGAATTGTTCCAATTTCTTCAGTTCTGGTTTACCAGGTATGGAACAATTTGTGACAGATCATGAAGTCGTTGCACGTACTCCAACACCTTCGGACCTTCCATCATTAGGCTCCGAAATTCATCTTCCCACTTCTGGGTTTCCGTGTGGGGGCAATACTTCTTATGCATCATTCCTTTCAACTCATCCCAAGTTAACGCGTATGCTGAAGTTAGGCCCATTATTCGAACCTGAAGATTCCACCATAATCGAGCTCCATCTTGAAACAACTCAGAAACGTATGGGACCTGTTGTTCTGGCGTACAGCCACTCATTCGAAAGATGGATTCCATACTTTCAATCCATTTTACAAAAGTTATGGCACCCCCAGTGCCGTCGAACTTCGGAGGCTTGTAGTTGAGGAAGTGCCAGTAGGAACAACCGTTATTTTCTGAGGTACCTTTGATTGGTTCGGAGCGTAGGGCCTCGTGCTGTGCTATAGCTGCAGCAATTATCTCTTTAAGTTCTGCCTCAGAGGTGGGCATGCGCATTTCGCGTCTTGGCGGCATCTTCTAAAAGATGTTTCACATAGGTTAGGTCATAGCAAGTGAAGTGTACGTATGCATTCAACAATACCAACACATAACATCTCATGCTATCAACAAATCAATCACATAACCTCTTATGTTATAAATAATAGATTGAACATCGCATGTGATGAGAATACTGCGATTGTATTGCCACAATTCGAGACCACAATGTAAAGCTTACAAGTACCACTATATCATACTACATCAATGACTTTGTAGGGGATGACCCTAGACAAGTCGTGCGATCGCTGGACATGTTCAGGAGTCTCTGGTTCGTCCATTCTCAAATTCCAGGACTCCACGTCAAGTTTCTGAATTTCAGTCCTAAAACAACATTTCTTCTTAATCGTTTCCTTGAGCTCGTCCCAGCTCAGTGTATAAGCAGCGTCTGTGCCAAGGGTTTGAACCTAGAGGTTCCATTAAGAGGGTGTGCCATCTAGAAACATCCTCGAGATATAGGTAACGCTCTGTTGGGGCGAACAGTTACTCGTTCTTAGAATGGAGTTGGTCTCTTCGGACCAACGAACAAATGCATTGGTGCCTCCTGTTCTGTCAAAGTTTAAAGGCTTGCAGTTCAGGAACTGTTTATAGGTGCAGCCAGTTGGAGAGTTATCTCCAGTAATGCCATCGTTGTACTTAGAGTGGAGGGCTTCATGTCGTGCATTTATCTGTGAGATGCGTTCTTGCAGCTCGGCTTCTGTCCTTGGTAACGTACTGGTGTTTGTGTCACGTCTGGGTGACATTCCCTTATGACGAAATAGTGTGAAGCGGGTTGGACAACGTTCCAATTTTCTATGAGGTATATATAGCAACATAAGCCATCATGTAATCACCCAATTTCACACGCACATATACTCACTGTATGAGTGGGGAAGTAAATTTCTGAGCCTTCACATAGGCTTGCCAATTTGGCTTGTTGCTTGTAATAGAATGAACTCGAGGCTACATCGCCTTGGTCATTCGTGTTTAGGTTATTTCCTGCTGCATGGGTTATCATTAGCTTGACCCGCAGAGTCCACCAGGATTCCTGTGCACTACAAGTCGTTATTACGTGGGCCCCCGTAATAATAAATTGTCTTGCACAGTTACCCCAAATTTTCTCTCGTCCAAGCACATGATCAATCAAGGAGCAACAGCAGGTGCATCGGCATGAACAGGGTCATGCTCCAATGCAGGGTCAGGAGCAACGCCTGGCTCAGGGGCCACGGCTAGCTCCGAATCAAAAACTCTATCTCGAAATCAGCTGGATCAACAAACACAGGGGTCGACAGGGGCTACAGGATCCCCCAAGGGCTGGTCTAAGTGCATGAACTCAATGTCATGGTCTGGATCGACACCAGGTGGAAAAAAAAAACAGAATTGTCCTCATTATCGCGATCAAACTCTAAGCTGTGTGCGGGAACTGGTGCAGCTGATGATGCCATCTCAGGGTCGGCGTCGTGTGAGTAGTGCTGCATTCCCTGTATGTGCGAAGATGCGGGTGTCAGAAACTCAAATGAGTCTGGGATAGGGGAATGGTCATGAGTTTCCCCTATAGGAGCGTCCGCATGCGGTAGTCTAATACCAGCAGTAATAAGGCCCTGCCCTCGAATGGGTCCTCCTCCAGTAGATCGTTATCGTCTTCAGAGGCCACGTTGGGAGGGCGTATCATCAACAGGATAAGCGGCAAGGGGGGCAAATTCCCAACAAGATGGCCATCAGTAGGCTCTGCTATGACTTTAGGCAGCGCACAAGGGCTGAAAGTCGTCATTGTCCGTGCCGGTAGTATCGGAAATGTACACCTCGTGCTTCAATGAAACTATGTCATCTGGTACTATGGCCATGGGATTCGTAGTGTCCATCTTTCTAGTACTTGATGAAAGCATAACGTTTGTAACACAAACACATATACGTATAATAATCAATCATATAATCAGTTAATCACATAGTCACCAAGTAAGGTATCACGTAATTCTCCTAGTCTTACTAGCCAATTTCATCCAGGCTATAAGACTGCTCTATCCTTCACCTTGACCACTTAGATCGCTCCTCGGTCTCCTTGACCGAGCCTACTCTTCCTAGCCTTGCTAGCCCACTACCTCGGTCACCTAGACCAAGCCACGATCCTCTAGATCGAACCTATAATAAACCAACGTGCTCAACTACCTCGATCACTTCGATCCTCCAGACCGATCCTCAGCCCTCCAAGCTGAGCCTATAATAATAAAATGTGCTCAACATTTGTTTGTAAAAAGTTTTGGATCTGGACTTAAGTGGTATGTAGAAAAATGTTTTCGTGAGAGCCCTAGTGATCATAGTCTAGACTCGAGAAAGAATCCTAGTTCGCTATGATCAGAGCTCTGATACCAAGCTGTCACACCCTGGCTTTGCGGAAGCGTGGTTAATTGTGGTGTGACTTCTTAATACCATAGCTTAATCATACCAAAGCTATATGAGTTAATAACATGCAAGATCATCCATTAAGTTTTGAAAACCAAACACAATACCATTGTTTTAACGTACCCTGACAAACATAATCTTGTTCAACAAACTTTACAAACTGAAACATAACATAGACATGGTTTAAGGATTGTGTCTTGTCCAGGAAAGAGACACATCCCCTAAACCCCGGATGACCTTGGAAACAGGTGCAGCGGAAAACATGCCATACCGTGCCAGATCTCGTTAATTTCCTGAAATACATGTAAGTTGAAAAATCAACAATAATGTTGAGCGAGTTCATGTGCAAGTGAGTAAGTAAAACACTTGTAAGTATAAAAGTTTCCTGGTATGTAGCAGTGTAAGAGGACTTGTGATCACCAATGGTTTGCAAGGCCATTAGCATGTTGTGAAATGCAAGTAGGAAGACACAACCCTAGCCGATTTTTGCGTTGGGCAACCAAGTCACTCCAGGTCCGTTCTGTTGGTCCTCAGAGAGGTCCGTTCTGTTGGGCCTAGAGCTGGGCTCGCTACACCCAGATAGATCTACCGCTTAAGTCCCTCGGTGTTCTAACTACCCATTCACATGATCTAAAACCTCCTTACGTTAATCATACCATGTATAAAGTACTTGTAAACAAAGTAACATGTATTTCACCCCCGCAGTTAAGAAAACTGAAAACAGTTAGAGAAAAGGGGGACATGAACTCACAGTGAATGCGCGTCTCTACCAAGTGTCTCCAATACAGTAAGCTGTGCAACGACCTACAAATGCTAATGCTATTAGACGGACGGCCGTGCCTTAGCTTTATAGTTCAAGTCTTTGGGAAATAGTTAGACAACTATTTCGTGTTTATGTTCTGTATATACTTGGTAGTTATACTCCTTCCCAAGGATGGGGGATACAATACATGTGCATAAGTTACGTTTTAATAATCGAGTGGTAATATAATTACCGGTGTAACTTATATGTTAATGTGGAAGCGTTCGTAAAGTTTTGGAATCATTAACGCTTGTAAATATTATTTTTACTCTAAAATAATATTTATGTATTTTCACAAAATAATCATAAACAGTGTTGTGACAATATATTTATCACGTTAACTTTTGTGAAAATCCCACCTCCGAATATTTAGTAAATAATGTCTTGGCGAAATTTATGTTTCGAAAACATGTCGAAAATAATTCTAACACTTGTTGTGTAAATAATTCTAAGTGTTAGGTTTTTAGAAAAATTTCGCCAGAGTTTCCTCTGTAACTGGAGGTGGCCACGCTTTCAAGCGTATCATTTTCTTTTAACAAATCAATTCAACAACTTCTTTATTCAATCAAACAATTTCCGACACATCAAACTAGTCGACAAGTATGTAAATTGTATAATCGCATGAACTTGTAGTTTTTCCGCATCTATAATGTAAATCCCATTATATTTTGTAGATCTTTACATAAAGTAACTTTAATCTTGTAAAAACCTTGTCGTTGGAGAAATCCGTCTTTACAACTTCTAGTAACCAGTGACAAATCTAGTTCTTTGTCGGATCTTTTCATTTCACAAGTGTTTATACACTTGTGGTTTATAAAATCATGTTTGTTAGTGTAAAATCCATCTTTGTAATACCTGATTTCTTTAACGTGTGGTTCTTTGAAAATACCACTTGCAGATACGTAGATCCGCTAGTTTTAAACACTATTGTACAAGTTAAATCACTTTTACACAAGTAAAATATTTTTACACAAGTTCATGTCTCATGTGTGGTAGAGTTTCACCTTTTAACCCTTGTACCCTCCAGAACAAGCTTATGTTAAGATCAACGATCTTACCAAACCGGGTTAAATGGTGATCCGAGCTACCACAATCATAGATCGGGTCTAGATATTCACAACTTTCAAGTACTACAACTTTTACACAAGTTAGATGCTATTAACCACCATTTTCATACTTTTTACTAGACTTTTATGCTTCAAAACGTATGTTATCGATATTTCACCGACAATATTCCTTTTAACCACCTTAGATAGGTTTAAAAACAAGTTTTAAGTGTTATACCTCTAGCTCTAAGCTAGGGAAGATTCTTGGTGGAAAATGGGTGGATAAAAGCTAACGGAAGTGGTCCTTCGCGCTCCGAGTGCACCAAAGCTCCTAGTACTCGACCTTTGTTGTTTGTATGGCTTTGGATTGGCTTGAACAAGAACCGAAAGTGGGTGTATGGGGGCTGGGGTGTTCGGCCGAGACCTCAAGAGCAAGAGAGAGAGTTGAGTTTGTTGGTGTTGTGAAGTGAATGAACTCTCATGTGTTTAAGTGTTTACTTATAGGCAATTTAGATGTTATTATCCCATGGTCACAATGTCCCCTAGATTTTAAACACAATCTTAATAAAATAATCAACTAGTACTTGTGTGTTTCCCCTAGTTAGGCCGATCTCATTAGGGGGGTGGGGGTTAGTTCGATTTTAACTAGTTTAGTTAGGAAGAAGATTAGGTTAAATAGGTTAGTTTAGTGTTTAACCTCGTTAGTAATATATAGCGTGTTATGACGGGTGTTAGGGTAATCAGGGACCCTAACTGGCTCAGAAAAATATAAATAGTGAAAATAGTAATATTTTCATGTTCCGGGTAAAGTCCGGTTGTTCGGTTGGATAGTAATCCGTTAAAGCGTTACAAGAGCTTTAAAGTGTCGTTATTGTTGCTTTTAGTGACACAATTCAATTCCAACACTTTAGAAAGTGTCTAGTGATATTTTCCCCATATTTTGGCACTTTACTAGTCAGCTAGAAGCTGGATTATTTATTAAAGTGCTGTGTTTTGTACTTAAAGTACGTTTTAGGCACATCCGTTCACTGTAATTATCCCTAGAGACGCGGTTCTATAATACTTGTATCCCTACACTCACTGCTAGTGTAGTAACTTTCTCAGGCTCTTACAGGCCTTAGAGGCAGTGTCTGCCTGATGCTGGTTATATCAGCATGTTCACTGTGTATCCGTTTATTGTGCTACTGTGCGTTTAGTGCATCAAGTTTGTCACGAAGGTGCTATAAGCAGAATATAGTGTGACAGCAAGTAAAGTATGATGCAAGTAAGTACATGTATCAGTATATTAGTAGCAGTTCATCAGCTAGTTCAATGTTGCACAGTAATTAAGCAGTAATTAATCAGTAATTAAGTCGTACGGATACCTGGTTTAGTGAGGGTTGTCACAAGTTGGGGGTTAGATTGCAGGTTGGGGCTTCAGGTGGTGGTTTTTGGGTTGTCGGGTCGATTTGGGGGAAGATGATGGCGGCTGGGGTTAGTTGTATCTGTTGGTTGTTAGAGTAGATGGTGGATCTGAGGTGAACGGTGAGTGGATAGTAGTGGGTTCTGGAGGTTGCAGGTGGATGGAGAATAAGGGTAGGGTAGGGTGGGGTGGGGGTGGTTTTATATACTTAAAATAAAAAAATTGAGCTCCACTTATAACTCTTTTAATTTAAATGTTTTCTCTTTTAGCAAGGGTAATTATGTCATTTCACACCCACTTAACTGAGATAACTAACGGTCATCCACTCTAGGGACTATCCGAGTAACAACTTGTTAAACCACAGGGAGCACGAGTGTAATTTTGAAAAGTTGAGGACTATAGGTGTTACTTTGACAAACCACAGGGACTATCCGTGCAGTTTACTCAAAAACAAAAATAAAATCAAAACACACACATAGTGTGTGTGTGTGTGAACGTGATGGAGAGAAAGAGAGAGGATTCTCCTCTTTTCAACCTTAAATCATAAACTTCAACAAATTGAAGATTGAAATTGAAGCTAAATCCTTGCATGATCAAGGGTTTTTAATCATCCAAACCTACAAATCACAAGCTACGTGATGATTTTATGCATGAGGAGTTCTTATGTTAAGTGGGTTTTTGTGATATGATAAAATTGGTGTTGTTTTGTTGTTTATAATCATCATACTTGTTAGAATATGTGAAATACTTAGACCATTTAGAGATTTAAGTATATACCCATACATTTCATAAAGTGGGTTTTTGTGATATGATGAAATTGGTGTTGTTTTGATGTTCATGATCATCATACTTACTTGTATGTGAGAGTTACTTGAACATATTAAGAGTTTGATTTAAGTGTTCATACATGCCATGAAATTTGTTTTTGACATGAAGATGAACTTATAATTAATTGGTAAAAATGATGGATTAGAGTATAATAGTTGAAAGTTCATATTAGCTTGATGTTAATAAGTGCATAAACTTGTAGAATTCAAAGAAACATGGTGATTTTGTATGGCAAGTTAGCTAATATGATAGCCTAAAAATGATGCCTACCAAGTATATGATAATGTCACACCCTGTCTTTTGCGGAAGCTTATGTGTGTGACTTAATCAGTTTTCATTGCATTCGATCATAACAAACAACTACATGATTAAAATAAACGATGTTCATCCATACACAAGTTCGAAATATTACAAAACATAAGTTGTTTAAGTTTCCAACCAACACAAATATTAAGTTAAGATACAAACCAACATAAGTTTTAAAGTTCCATCAAAGGACTTGTTTTTAACAAAAGATAAGTTTCATGAGGCTTTGCATTCTATATCTCATCTAAGATGAGATATATAAACCAAACCCTCCAAAATGCAGATGACATCGAGACTTGAAAACCCAAAAACTTGTAGACCACGCTGCACCAAGATCCATTTATCTTCCTGAAATACATGTAAGTTGAAAAATCAACAAAAGTTGAGCGAGTTCATGTGTTTTATGTATATGCGCATCAAATGAATATCGAAAACATTTGAAAGTTTAGTTGTAAGTAGGTATGTAAAGCGTCTATGAACATGTTGATCATTAATGTTTTACAAGGGCATTAATATATGTGACAACATAGGAAGTACTCAACTCGAGTAGACGATTTTTAGTGTCGATTCACCTCGACTGGGACACAACAGCACTCTAAGTGGTCACCCATGGACCGTGAGTGGGGCTCGCCCGTACCCATTAGATCTAACTTGTGTTCCGTGGTCCTTAAAAGGATTAATGGCACTTCAGTTAAAGCCTATGCTCACATGATCTGATAGTTCATTCCTTAGCTAAAACATACCCAAGTTGACATGTATTTCCCCCCGAAAGTTGTAAACCGAAAACGTTAAAAGAAAAGGGGGACATGAACTCACAGGTTTGCGTCCGTAGTCGTGTGCACTCAAAGCTGATATCCGCGAGTCGTGTCACTACCTACACATGTGCTATGTTTTATTAGGCACCTCGATCTTGTAACGACTCTTACTCTTAATTATCTATTAGGACTTGTTTTGGAATGTTGTATACTTTGAGTTACAGTTTCAGCGTATGATGTATATATAATTTTTATAATTATATATAATCTCAAATGTAGTACATTAGTTAAAATAATTATATTTTAACTTATGTTATCTTCATGCAAATATCCGGGGGTTTTGTTAAAAATAATATATTTTTAACTTGTTCTGTCGTACGGTTCTCATATACGCATGTTTGCAATTTCCATAACCAACATACCATTTATTGAGTATTATACATTTGTACGTATTCCCAAGTATATGTATACTTGTATGAGGGTATTTTACCAAGTGTTGGTAGTGTATGTTGGTATGTATTTGTACGTATAGGAATACGTATTTTCTTGTATTTATTAAGTATTTCATACTTAATATATATATAATTTTTCCGGAATATTGTTTCCACTAAAAATCAATATACTTGTATTCTTAAAATATATTTTAAGATAATTCTATAGAAAAGTATCCACATTTTGACTTGGTAGAATATTTATATATATTCTCATGTATCTTAAAAATATTTTATTTTTAAGATTAAGTTAGAAAAATATAATTTTAGTTTCCACTAAAATAATATATTTTTAAAGTGTTTATGAAAATATATATTTTCTTGTACTCAAAATAATATATTTTCAAGTTGACAAAATATGATGTATTTTTATGATAATTGTAAAAATTCATACTTTATCGTTTGTTCGGTTTAAGAAATACCGTCTACCAAGTTTGGCATAATACGAACTAAATTTCCGGAATTTATATAATTTGTCCAATGTATCCACTGTCCGAATTATCAAATATTTGTGTGCAAGTTATATATTTATTTTCTTGTAATTTTTGTATTTTTCAATTACAATTTTTGGTATTTTTGTGTGGTATATTATTTTTCAAGTTCCTAATTTTTAGTATAACTAATACAAATAATATACACATAGCACATAATTTGTGTGATTTCTAAATATATATTTTCCTAAATATATACTTAGTCATTTTTATTTTTGAAAATCAACCTCCATTACTTGTAATTTTTATAACAAAAAATATGGCAAATTTTTATACTTAAAAATCATGTTTCAAGATTACTTGTAAACACTTGTTAAAACATATTTTTCTAAGTGTTAAATTTTTACAAAAAATTTGCCATAGTTTACTTTGAAAAATGGAGGTTTCCATGCTTTAAGCATATCATTTTCTTTTTCAGAAATCACCAACAATCATCAACAACAATACTACAACTTACCATATTCCATAAAATACATTTCTTCATGAAGTCATGAACTTGAATTTTTATAAAATCTTGTAGTATTTTAACATGGTGATTAACATGATCCTTTAACACTAAAAACATGATTTTTATTCCATAAAAAACATTTTTTTTATAAAAATCTCATCTTTACAACTTATAACTCATTTTTTCAAAAATTCATCTTCTTGAATTTTTCATGTCTTAAACACTTCGAGTGTTTCATTCTTACACATAAAACAAGTTCACTTTCTTTCAAAACTCAAAACCACTTTCTTTCAAAACTCAAAACCATGTTCATCATAAGTAAACTTTGTTTTCTTGGAAACTTTAATGTTTCAAATCCTTCACTTTTAAGATCTACAACTTGTAGGAACCATTTTTATCACAAAATCAAGCTTACTTTACAAGTTCATACTTCACATAATGTAAGTTCTACACGGATCTTTCAGGATCCAACATCATACTTGCTGGATCATATTTTAAATCATCATCTAGCAAGCACTTATGTGGTGTTTAACACCATACACACAAGAAATCATCAAACAAGTTCAACACATACCATAAACAACTTATATTCTTATGCTTCTTAGTTTGGTTCTTATGTTCATCTTCTTGTTTATGTAAGATCTTTAGACTTTTAGTCATACATGACCTTTAACTACTAAAACAAGATGTAAAAATATGATCAAGAAGCACTTACAACTAGCTCAAGGCTAGGGTAGAACAAGGAGATGAAAATGAAGAAAAGATGGTGGATAAAAGCTCCTATGTGAGGTCCTTCAAGATCCAATGCTTGCAACCTTCTTGAATCACCTTAATGCACCTTAGGATGAGCTTGAAATGTTTAGAAATTGAGTGAAGATGAGGAGTGGGGGTGGTGGTGCTCTCGACCGAACAAGGAGAGAAGAGAGGGAGAGTGAGTTGTGGTGTGAAGTGTTTTGTTGATAATGATGATGATTTAAGATAATGATAAGGTTTATTACCCTTTGTATCATAATTTCCCTCCATAACATTACCCCATGGATAAATAGGAAGCATCTTTGACCAACTTAGATATTTGTCAACCATTAGAGGGGGTGGGGTCCATTGTGGACGGTTAGGAGATGGGGGGGGGGTGTTGTTTTTGTTAAAAATTTGTTAAGTGTATATTATGTGAAGTAACGTTAGTTAGTTTAGGATATTATGTGGGTTAGTGATTCTTATGTGTCGGAAAGTGTTTGATGTCGTAAACTAGCATTATGATGCCAAAAAATTGTTAACTAGTTCATAGGATGCTTCTAATTGTGGTCGGGTGTTCGTTTGGTTATCAGATCGCTTAAAAAGTTAACATTAGTAACTTGTATGTTATATTGTGTAACCATGAGATGTTAATGTTTTCAACACCTTTTAAGTTATTCTGAGTGTTCTGGCATTATTTCAGATTACTACATAAGCTGAAAAATGCTGTTTTGTGCTAGTTTCTAGTGTTCACTTGTCACTCGGAATGCAATTTCACAAACTCTTGTTTTCTCACATAAAGTTCTATTATATCATGCTTTCTGGGACTCAATCTGTGTCCTAAACATACTGTTTGTCTGAGTACTGAACTCCTGTCCGTACTACTAGTTTATCTGATAAGTGTGCTAGTTATGTCTGTGCACTGTTTAAACTGTTTCAAGTGTCATTCAATAATAGTAAGTAGCATGCATCATGAAATGTTTTTGTGAGTTCTTTGAAAGTAATACATGAAGTCATACATATCATAAGTTCAGAATGCACAACTGATGTGCGTGCGGTGTTTTATATTTTTATGTATATTTTTAGCTCTTTTTACACTTTCGTCAAGTTTTAAATTTATAAAACATGATATTTTACTAACACTGAACACACATATGGGCAAGTGCACCCATCGTGACCGTAGTATAGCGTTGGTAAGATACTGAGGTCGTCCAAGGACACAAGAGCTTTTAGTACCGGTTTATCCTCAACGTCTAATCAAATCAAAATTTTAGAAAAAGATTTCAACATGAAAATAAAAACTAAAAATGCTGAAAAATAAAAATAAAACAGATAGACAAGATGAATCACTTGGATCCGACTCGCCTTTAGTGTAACCTTTGATTATTTCCGCACAGTTGCACTTTTTAAGAGATTATCTTAGTTATAGTAGTAGGCCCCTCTTTTGAAGGTGACGTTACCCTCAACCCAGTAGTTTGAGTCAGCAAGGATACAATCCTAAAGGGTTGGATTATTGAAAGATAATTAATTAAGTTATTAATGCGTAATGTGGTAGGCCCCTCTTTTGAAGGTGACGTTACCCTCGGCTAAGTAGTTTGAGTCAGTAGGGATACAATCCTAAGTAGCCGGGTTAATGTTTTAATAGTAGTTTACATATGAGGGGATCAAGAAATTCGAACCCCCGCCATCCAATACCAGTGGGTATTGAAGGAGGTCCTACTAAGCTTGACCCAGGTCCTTGCAGGATCTATACACTGAACAAGGCAAGACGCTTACCAAACCATTCCCTTAACCCCTGACCAGGTAGCCAACATATCTCCATATAGACCGTGGAGATATGAATGGTGTAAATCTTTTATTTTATATAGACAGTAAAATAATGCCAAGACACCACGGACAAATGATAAGGAAGTTTCACCTTCAACATAAGAAACTAGTTATTAAAGTCATTAATACATAACCAAATAAAAAGTGCGAAAAGATTAAAAATAAAAAAGTATTACACTAAATGTTTGTCTTCATCAAGTGATGTAAGAGACTTAGGCAAACATGGCCTTTGATTGTCAACAACTCTTACGATCAATCTTGGGTCCCGAGACTACTACACACACTCTATGATGGATGATGGTGGTGGATGTGGGTTGTGATGGTGGTGGTGGGTGGGTGAAGTGTGAGAGAAGTGGTTTGCCAAGGGATGCCTTTGAAGTGAACCAAGCACCCCCTATCTATAGCCTGCACAGAAGCCCGGACACGGCCCCGTGTCCATCCATCTTCTCTTTCTTCATTAAATGCAGTTTGTCTGCATTAGTTGACCACGCCCCCGTGTCTGCTGGGCACGGCCCCGTGTGCAGAAGCGTATCTGTACTATCAAGATTTGCTTGGATTCTGCGAATCTTAGCGTTGACCACGGCCCCATGTTCACTGGGCACGCCCCTGTGTTGGGAAATAGAAGCTTCTACAACTTTGTCTTTTCTGCAGACACTTAGGCACGCCCCCGTGTTCAATGAGCATGGGGCGTGTTCAGCCTTCTTGTGACAACTGTGTTCTATAATCGATGTACAATGTAAAACAATGATGATTATTAATAAAACAATGTGCTTTGGTGTTATTATATGTGTTTTGATGTTTTTATGTGTGTATTTGTCAGTGTTGTAAAAGTCGCTAGGCGGTCTCTAGTCGGCCGACTGGGGAGTTGGGAGTAATGGGAGTACTCGGGGAGTACGCGGACATGGTAACTATAAAGAAAATTAATTGTTATATATTATACATATGTTAAAATAAGCATAATTCATGTCAACTGGGTATAATTTAAAATGAAACATGATTAAAGTTCAAATATTATGAATACAAGTCCGAGTACAAGGCCGAGTAGTCCGAGTACAAGGCCGAGTAGGCCGATTTTGACTGATTTTGACTAACTAAAAGTCAACAAACCACGTTGACCGCCTAGACCGACTAGGCCGACTCTTTCCGACTACGTCCGACTAGGCGTCGACTAGGCCGACTAGGCGCCGAGTTTGACCGAGTTTGACC
Source organism: Helianthus tuberosus (assembly GCA_030545235.1). Lineage (NCBI taxonomy): Eukaryota > Viridiplantae > Streptophyta > Magnoliopsida > Asterales > Asteraceae > Helianthus > Helianthus tuberosus. The sequence goes on from CM060417.1 coordinate 107,331,165, forward strand.
GAGGCCGACTAATTGAGTCCGCCTAGGAGGAAGTCGCCTCGGAGGCGTTCCGAGGACCGAGTACTCGCTGTGTACTCGGCCTTGGAATCTGACTTTTACAACACTGGTATTTGTGTTTGGTGATTTTTCAATTCGATTCGATTCCGATTTCAAGCTTTAAATCGCTTTCTGGAAGGTTATACGCGCACTGATGCGTAAATATAACCAGTTTAATGTAACGAACACTCCAGAATAGTGAAATAGGCTTAACATACCTTAAATAACCTCCACATAACTTAGAAATAAGTTTTGGATGGTTTGGTGTGTTGAAATCAAGTTTGTTCGATCGCATGGACTATTTGTGTCAAACTGCGAAACTATACTGATTTGTATAGTAACGAACATTCCGGAACTTGATAATAAGTTAAACATACCCTAAATATCCATTACATAGCTTAGAAATATGCTTTGAGGGGTTCGGTATGCTAAAATAAACTTTATTGATCAATAGGGACTAAAAGCGTCAAAAAGTGCATAAGTTTGCATTTTCGCGCATATCTTACGTTCTGAATATATCCGGACATCCAAAATTTTATGTAAGCATTAAAATATTTTATTTTAGTGTTTGGCATAAGAAAATTCCATTCGTCGCTTGATTTGGATCATTTTTGCGTTCGTTACGACTTTCGTCGTAATTAAGCTAATAACGCAGCCGTACGACCAAACGAGCCGACATCCGAGATATTTTTGAGCATGTTTTGAGTTCCCTATACTTTAACTTCATTTTAGAGCTTTGAAATGAGGTTAACGGGGCTTAAACGTGCCAAAAATGAGCCGTAATGCAAGATTCTGAAGTGCAGGGACCAAATTGCAAATTCTGGAAACTCAGCCCACACGGGCCGCGTAAGACTTGCTTGCCTTTTATGCGGGCTGCCTGAGACACCCAGATCAGCAAAACTTTTTTTCCAGCTGTTAACAGCTGTTTCACCTGATTATTCCACTTGCAAATGGTTTTTACAAGACCATGGGCTCATTCTAGGGGCTCTAATGGTATTGGAAAACAATGGCCCCAAGTGGAGGGCCTAGATCGAAGCTCGTTTCCCGATAAACGATCCTAACGGCTCTTGTTTTCCTATAAATAGCCCACCCCATTCACTTGCAAAACCCACATTGTTTTCCTATAAATAGCCCACCTCTAAGTTGGAGTTAACACTTCATACCCAAGGGTAAATCGGATCAAAGCTTGTGGGGACCCTTTGTAAGTATTCCTTCGTTCTTTTTATTCGTTTTTATCGTAAAAGTCAAACTGCGTTTGACTTTCTGCATTAACCAGTTTATGGTCAATGCGAAGTTCATTTGAACTTCATAACGTGAGCGTAATCACGATGGTTATAGTCCCTAGTGACTATACCTACTGATTACCACGTTATCTAGGCTCAGTGACGAGTCGTAGTTTTCGGCCAAAATGCGTTTTCTCGCATATTTTGTAACCAAACTACTTTTAGGTATCAAAACCGTTTGTTTTGATACCAAAACCTGTTTTCTAACTTAACTAAACATGTTTTAGCATGTTTAGCTCGTCACTTTTTAGTTTAGTGCTTGTATAGAGTTGTAAGTCAAGCGGACTAAACACCCGTTTAGACTTTCGAACACGACCCGTTTGGTCGATCATTAGGATCCGACCAAACATGTTGCATAGGGAATAACCTTCCGAGGTTATACCTTATGGTCACCTAGTTTAAGTAGTTGTATGATAGGTAGTTTATATGCCTTAGGTAAATGACCAAAATGCCCTTTTCATGCATAATTGGTAATTAAGCATATGTAACCTAAATTTTTGTCACGTAACTGATTATGTAACATATTTAAACATGTTTTGGCATATAATACTTGTCATAGGACTAGTTAGACGTCTCGAACGCACATTTGCGTGCACTTAGGTTAGGTGGGTCGAAAGCACTTAGGTTAGGGTCCGATTTAGGATGCAGGCTTTGTTAAGCCATATCACATGAGTTCCAACACTCATTTGGTTTACAAGACCTCATTCTGTCCGATCTTCCGATTTAGGCGTCTATTGTTTGATATAGTGATTCGACTACTAGGTGCTGCTTGATTTCTCTGGTTTACTTGAGTTTGTTGAAGTTCTATTGATTGAGGATACTTTGCACTATAAGTGAGTACATAGTTCCCGTATTTTACTGTTTTCAATTGTTTTGGGGTGATTCATATGTACAAAAATGATTTAAAGGTTTAAACGATGATTTCAAAAACGATTAAAACAATTTATACTAAACTAATAACGATTTCAATAATGTGAACAAACTTGTTGGTTGTAGTTACATAATGAATGACATTCATTAATTTTGGCCGAACCGACCAGTATTAGGTTATGGTACCATAGGATCTGACAAATCCCGTTATTGTACTACACCCATGGTTATGTGTGGGTGTTGTGGGTAACGACTGAATCTGTGATTGTTAACTTACCCTTTGGTAGTTTGTTAATGCGAGAAGCGAGAAACGAGGTAGTCGAGTCACAAAGGTTTGAATGTTATTAGCGAGACGACCATAAATAGTTTTCACAATTAAAACGAGGATGACTTAAACTATTTAAACGAGTTAACGATTTGGAAACGATTGGGATAAACGATTGGTTTTTGGTTAAGTGTTTAGATAACGGGATGGGTGTAATATGGTGAAAGCATGGTAGATACGCCGCTGGTACTTCTTATATATAAGTGTTTTCAACATATTACATACCATGGCGTTGTTTAGTTCACTTGGGTAAACGATTTTGAAACGATGGCACACAACGATGTTTTCTAAAAGATATGAACCATACGAGTTTTATTAACGAGTTTTTACGAGATCTTTTACAAATTGGTTTTCTAAAACAAATGTTTTTGGGTTAAGAATCATGGCTACTAGATTTTATGAACTATAACCAACTTGATTTGAGTTGGTTAGCTATGTTGCAATACACTTTTCAAAACGAGGTTTGTATTTTGACTCTTGTAGTCTAATAAAGTACTGCAACATGTAAACGAAGCCATGATTCCGATACTCTTATAAAACCTATGTACTCGCCAGCATTTCTTTGCTGACTTTGTTTTTACATATGTTTCAGGTGTTGTTTCTTGATTGATTTCTAGGATGCATGCGTCACATAGGATCTGGACGAGGCCTTAGTGACATACTAATAATGATAGACGATATGTACTTGGTTGTTGTGTGTTAAGACAATGTAAATGTTTAATATTATCAATAAAACGAAACTCTTTTTGTTTCCATGGTTATGAAATGATAATTCTGTTACAACACTCCCCGACGTTTCCGCCACGATTTGTTGTTTTGCGTGGTCGGGGTGTGACACTTCCGTTCTCTTGTTTTTGCTTGGGGAGATGCTGTCGAGGGGTCGGGCATGCCACGTTTATTCCTTTTCTCGTTTTATTGTTAGATTTAGCTGCATTTTTGCTTCTTTTGTTCATTTAAGCTCTTTTATCCCTGAAAAGACAAAAGGAAGACAAAAGCACACTTTTTCCAACATTAGTACTAAAAAAGGGTTAGTTTCATGTCGTATTTGATGTAATTTATATGTTGCATTTTGCACACATCAAATACCCCCACACTTGAATCTTTGCTTGTCCTCAAGCAAAACTCTTTATAATGTGGCTTACACGCCCAAATGGAATGGGTAGAAGAGAAGGTTTTGGGCTTGTCTTGAGTGTCGGGGTTCCAAGATTTTTTTTAGGTTTTATTTTTATGTTATTTACAATCCTATTCGTTTTGATTTATTTGGAACATTTACATAAGAGAAATTACTTATTTGAGCATAACATGCCTCTTTAAAATTCCATTTATATACAAGTTCACATAACTCACGGGAGATCACTCAACACTCGGCCGAAGATGTATTTTTGTGAAACACTCGAGACCGGCATGGAACTTACTTCTACCATATGCTTGCCAAGCAATCAATCCTCCTCCTTTTTAACTATATACCTTTGTAAATATCAAGTGGACTTTTTGGGGAAGGGTTAGGCTTAGATTAAAGGTAGGTGGTTGGGTTAGTGGTTAGTAGAAAAGGGCGAAAGGCGTAAAAAGCGTCGGTTTTCGTAAGACTTTTTATTTTTATGACTTTTTTATTCTAATGAAGCAATTCTTCAAACAAAGTTCTTTTTGATGAACTTGTTTGTTTATTTCTTGACTTCATCATTTCATTTATTTATTTTTTTTGATAAGGAACGTCACATGAAAAACCGAGCTTTTTACTAAAATAAAGGGTTTAAAATGAAAAAGGGTTTTGGTGGGTAAAGGGTGTTTGTTTTGTGGGTTTAGAAATGAAAAGGTTTAGGCTCAAAGGGGTTAACTAGGGGGATTTTGGGTAGGTTGTAAAAAAAAAAGAAAAATAATGGTGTTGAAAGAAAAGGGTTTAGTCCTAATGCCTCCATCATTTATTTACTTGGGTTTAAGTTGGTAAGGACCGGGAATGTATCGTCATGGCAAGTTCTAGAGTCGTAAGAAACCAAGTGGCTATTCACACAAGAAACGAAAAATGAGCATTTAGTTTAAAGGTGTGTATTTGTATGCTTAATAAAGGCTCAAAACTCACTTTTTGTGGGAATGTGTTTTTATGTGATCAAGTATATATAATCAAATTTTAACTAGATTTGTCATGCCGTTTCATAATTTTCTTATGTTGGTCCTTTTTATCACGACGCTATCGGTTGTAAATTTGTAAAAATATAACCTTTTTAGAACTTGTAATTCCCCAAATTAAACCAAGACAAGTAAACAAAATGCAAAGTTTTTTTTTTAAAAAAATTGGGGTGTTTAGCGGTTCCAATAGAGTTTTGTGTAAGGCTTGTAACTAGGACTTGCAAAATTCAAGGTTTTAGCATCCCCCCACACTTAAATTACACATTGTCCTCAATGTGTCCCAAAAATAAGTTTTTAGGTTGATTGAATGTGTAAAAGGTGTGTTAAAAAACAAAATTTAATGTTACTGGGTAGCTGGACACGGGCCCGTGGTGTCCGGGCACAGCCCCGTGTTCAGGTTGCCAGTAACAAAAATCATTAGAAAGTAACAGAAGGCTGGGCACGGGGGCGTGTTCAGCAACACGCCCCATGTCCAGTTACCTGAACTGGGCGATTTTCTGCAGACCTTTTAGCACGGGGCCATGTTGGCTGGGCACGGCCCGTGCTGAACTTGCTGTAATGAAAAAAAATTGTCGGGAGGCTCTGTTTTTGTGCATGGGGTGTTGGTTCAAGTTTTCCTTAGTATCCTTCACCATCCCGAGTGTGTTTTACCCATTACAACATCATCCAAACACCAATTTAATTAAAACCATTATTCCATTAAAAATAACACATTACATAGGGTCCTAGAAAAATAAAAACAAAGCAGAAAAATAAAAACTAAAAAGTCCTAAAATAGGTCAAGTGATAATCATCCTAAGGAGTTCTACTCTTACAATAGGAATCAAAATCCCGGAAATTGCATTCTGGTATTTAAAGGCTTCGTAGAACTCCGAACCGATGGGTGTCCCCTAGACGTTGTTAAAGCCATTCTTCTATCTCTCTTGGGAGGAAGAAGGCGGGCTCATTTTCCTCAACATATTGTGGAGGGTGAGTGACACCAACCGGAACCCCTTGTAATATGTCTCGAGGGGGCTCCGCGTGTATGGTGTACCACTCGGCCGGTATGATGACTTCCGGTACCACATTCCATGCCCTTTGGGTGATGATTGGTACCAAAGGAGGAGAATTGAGAATGTTCAACCTTTGGTGCAAAAGGTTGACCTCTCGAAGACATCCTTCTTGTCCCACCGTTAAGTGATTGATATGGTCGACCAATGCTTCTTCTACTCCCGTCATCTCATCAATGGCCTCTCTTAAAGCGTAAACGTAGTTTACAAGAGAGTCTTCTACCGTTGATGACCTTCTCCCTTTTCGGTTGTTCCTGGAGTGCGATGAAGATGGTCCGCTAGTTCTGCTCGCCATTCTGAGAAAACAGACCGAAAAGAGTTCAATTTTATTGGAACAGTACCTCAGACACGGCCCCGTGCTCAATGAGCATGGCCCCGTGTTCACCTGTCTGCGGATTTTTAGAACAAGGAATCTTGGAGTTTCAAATTATTTTTCTGATTTTTAAAGCATTTTTAAACAGAAATAACTTAAAACAATGTTGCAGAACTTATTTTTAGCAAGATTCCTTAAATAAAAATCTAACAAACATCATGATAAAGCTTGGAACCATGGTGATTTCAAGCTCTCATGGAGGTGTTGAAGGAAAAATTGAAGAAGAAGGTAATGGACAAAAGTAGAAAAGACAAGATGGTTGTTGGAAACCTTCTTTAGAATATACCTAGGATGGTGTGTGTGAAGATCCCACCAGATCTTTGTCTTTGGAGTGGTCCAAATGTGCAAGAATCTTGCTGCCTTTATATAAAACGACAGCACGCTGCACACGGCCCCGTATCGGCTGGACACGGCCCCGTGTGCAGACAAAATCCTGACACATTTTGTCCGTATTCTGACCAAAGGTCAGACGGGAATCTTTTGGTGGACACGGGGGCGTGCTGACCTGCACACGACCCCGTGCCTAGAGGCGGTTTATGAAGTTTCATCCATTTTTAAGGAATTTGTCCGGATCGGGTGGTTCCTTACTGGACGAAACAACACCGAAGTGCCTGAGATACCTTAGTTGCTCTAGATTTAAACAAGAACGCAAGAGGTTATCGGTAAGGGTGATTCCTATGCTAAATGTAGGTGGACAAGTCCAACCCTTTCCCGGGCTCTCGTTAAAGAAGGTGTATGTCGAATCGCTCAGGTCTATGTATGCATCGAAGGAAGTCGATGGGGAGTCCTTCACGGCACAATCGACACAGGGACGACTATCGTTCAAGTCTTCGCAAGAGTTAGAGGTGATATCGGGAACAACGAAGTTGTTTTTATCCGAATGCGATCTCAATAATTCTTCTTGGGTATCGTCTTGAGGTGAATTAATGATATCCATCTCAAGTTCTTTTACCCAATTAAGAATTAGATCTTCCATTTGAAATAATTCATCAAGAAGCATTTCTCCTAGAAGGGTCGATTGAGAGCATTCGAGGGAAAGATATGGATTATTTTTACTTTCGCCCCAATTAAGGCTATAAGAAAACATTGGGTCTATATAGTGGGGCTTGTAATTTAAAAAATAACATTTTAAATCTTCATGATTTCCGCCACATATTTGACACCACGTACCAAAAGAGGGCCGGAAGTAAAAATTATTAGTATCACTCATGGTTGTGTCAGAAATTACCAACCGTCGGGATCTTACGGTTCTGTTTGCAGTATCTGATGCTTGGGCACGGGGCGTGTTGATTGGTTATCAGATCGCTTAAAAAGTTAACATTAGTAACTTGTATGTTATATTGTGTAACCATGAGATGTTAATGTTTTCAACACCTTTTAATTCATTCTGAGTGTTCTGGCATTATTTCAGATTACTACATAAGCGGAAAAATGTTGTTTTGTGCTAGTTTCTAGTGTTCACTTGTCACTCGGAATGCAGTTTCACAAACTCTTGTTTTCTCGCATAAAGTTCTATTATATCATGGTTTCTGGGACTCAATCTGTGTCCTAAACATATTGTCTGTGTGAGTACTGAACTCATGTCCGTACTACTAGTTTATCTGATAAGTGTGCTAGTTATGTCTGTGCACTGTTTAAACTGTTTCAAGTGGCATTCAATAATAGTAAGTAGCATGCATCATGAAATGTTTTTGTGAGTTATTTGAAAGTAAAACATGAAGTCATACATATCATAAGTTCAGAATGCACAACTGATGTGCGTGCGGTGTTTTATAATTTTATGTATATTTTTAGTCCTTTTTACACTTTAGTCAAGTTTTAAATTTATAAAACACGATATTTTACTAACACTGAACACACATATGGGCAAGTGCACCCATCGTGAGTGTAGTATAGCGTTGGTAAGATACCGAGGTCGTCCAAGGACACAAGAGCTTTTAGTACCGGTTTATCCTCAACGTCTAATCAAATCAAAATTTTAGAAAAAGATTTAAACATGAAAATAAAAAGTAAAAATGCTGAAAAATAAAAATAAAAATAAAACAGATAGACAAGATGAATCACTTGGATCCGACTCGCCTTTAGTGTAACCTTTGATTATTTCCGCACATTTGCACTTTTTAAGAGATTATCTTAGTTATAGTAGTAGGCCCCTCTTTTGAAGGTGACGTTACCCTCAACCCAGTAGTTTGAGTCAGCAAGGATACAATCCTAAAGGGTTGGATTATTGAAAGATAATTAATTAAGTTATTAATGCGTAATGTGGTAGGCCCCTCTTTTGAAGGTGACGTTACCCTCGGCTAAGTAGTTTGAGTCAGCAGGGATACAATCCTAAGTAGCCGGGTTAATGTTCTAATAGTAGTTTACATATGAGGGGATCAAGAAATTCGAACCCCCGCCATCCAATACCAGTGGGTATTGAAGGAGGTCCTACTAAGCTTGACCCAGGTCCTTGCTGGATCTATACACTGAACAAGGAAAGACGCTTACCAAACCATTCCCTTAACCCTCGACCAAGTAGCCAACATATCTCCATATAGACCGTAGAGATATGAATGGTGTAAATCTTTTATTTTATATAGACAGTAAAATAATGCCAAGACACCACGGACAAATGATAAGGAACTTTCACCTTCAACATAAGAAACTAATTATTAAAGTCATTAATACATAACCAAATAAAAAGTGCGAAAAGATTAAAAATAAAAAGTATTACACTAAATGCTTGTCTTCACCAAGTGATGTAAGAGACTTAGGCAAACATGGTCTTTGATTGTCAAGAACTCTTACGATCAATCTTGGATCCTGAGACTACTACACACATTCTATGATGGATTATGGTGGTGGATGCGGGTTGTGACGGTGGTGGTGGGTGGGTGAAGTGTGAGAGAGGTGCTTTGCCAAGGGATGCCTTTGAAGTGAACCAAGCACCCCTATTTATAGCCTGCACAGAAGCCCGGACACGGCCCCGTGTCCATCCATCTTCTCTTTCTTCATTAAATGCAGTTTGTCTGCAGTAGTTGACCATGCCACCGTCTCTGCTGGGCACGGCCCCGTGTGCAGAAGCGTATCTGTACTATCAAGATTTTCTTGGATTCTGCGAATCTTAGCGTTGACCACGGTCCCGTGTCCGCTGGGCACGCCCCCATGTTGGGAAATAGAACTTCTACAACTTTGTTTTTTCTGCAGACACTTGGGCACGCCCCCATGTTCAATGAGCACGGGGCGTGTTCAGCCTTCTGTTCTCTTGTTTTTGTTTGGAGAGATGCTGTCGAGGGGTCGGGCATGCCACATTTATTCCTTTTCTCGTATTATTGTTAGATTTAGCTGCATTTTTGCTTCTTTTGTTCATTTAAGCTCTTTTATCCCTGAAAATACAAAAGGAAGACAAAAGCACACTTTTTACAACATTAGGACTAAAAAAGGGTTAGTTTCATGCCGTATTTGATGTAATTTATATGTTGCATTTTGCACACATCAACAACCATATAATACAAATTACTGTTCACATTGTACGGAATTACACGAAAAGTGCCAGTTGTCACAGATAAAATGGCTAAATGAGTTTTATTGAACTTGTTAATGCATATATATGTCAATTGCCAGTTTGACTTTTAAAAGTCAGACTGACCTATAAAAAGGATTGGATAAGGAAAATGTTATAGAGGTCCATAAGATGGATGATCATGGTATACGATGACTAATGTAAACATCTTGTGGATATTGTATTATAGTTTGACTCTTGAAAAGCTAGGTGGAAGCTTGGAAAGGAATGGGTCAAACGAGTCAAAAGCGCGAGAAAGCATTAACGGACGCATGGTAAGTAAAGCTTACACCTCTTAAATAGAACCTCTACTTATGTAGTTGGTTAAGAACAAAATTATCAAAGGATCAGATGAATTTTTGAAATAAGATGTTCTGAAGTGAACCGATACGGGTCGAACAAATAAAATGGTAAGAAACCATATTTTGGTGGTAAACAATGAGTTTTGAAAAGGATACTCTATGGTGTAAGCCATAACGGGTAAAAAGAGCATTATGGTAATTTGATCACGTGTTGACAATAAACAAAGAGTTTCAAAAAGAATACTTTATAGCGTAAGCCATAACAAGTCAAACGAGTAAAGTAAAGAATTTTGGAAACACGACCATATGGTGTAAACCATAAGGGGTCAAAGGAGTAAAATAATGAATTTTGAAAATGTGACCATATGGTGTAAACCATAACGGGTTAAACGAGTAAAATAATGAATTTTGAAAACGTGACCATATGGTGTAAACCATAACGGGTCAAATGAGTAAGATGGTAAGTAAATAACTTTTTTGCAATAAACAATGCTTGGTTATATCAAAATGCAAAAGGGTAAGTGATGCGTAGTCGAGTGTTATATATATTAGGTGTATATTTTAAGCCCCTTTAACACTTTTTAGTCAAGTTTTAAATTTATAAAACACGATATTTACTAACACTAGACACACATATGGGCAAGTACACCCATCGTGAGCGTAGTATAGTGTTGGTAAGATACCGAGGTCGTCCAAGGACACAAGAGCTTTTAGTACCGGTTTATCCTCAACGTCTAATCAAATCAAAAAGTTTAGAAAAATGTTTTAGCTAAGAAAAATAAAAACTAACTAAAATGCTGAAAAATAAAAATAAAAAGAAAAACAGATAGACAAGATGAATCACTTGGTTCCGACTCGTATCTAGTGTAACCTTTGATTATTTCCGCACTTTTGCACTATTTTAAGAGATTATCTTAGTTATTGTAGTAGGCCCCTATTTTGAAGGTGACGTTACCCTCACCCCAGTAGTTTGAGTCAGCAAGGATACAATCCTAAAAGGGTGGATTATTGGAAGATAATTAATTAAGTTATTAATGCAAATTATGGTAGGCCCCTCTTTTGGAGGTGACGTTACCCTCGACTAAGTAGTCTGAGTCAGCAGGGATACAGTCCTAAATAGCCGGGTTATAGTATTAATAGTAGTTAACTTATGAGGGGATCAAAGAGTTTGGACCCCCGCCATCCAATACCGTTAAGTATTGAAGGAGGTCCTACTAAATATTGACCCAGGTCCATTGCAGGACCTCTAAATGCTGAACAATGGCAAGACCTTTACCAAACCGTTCCCTTAACCCCCGACCAGGTAGCCAACATACCTCCATATAGACCGTGGAGATATAAATGGTGAAAATCTTTTATTTTATATAGACAGTAAAATAATGCCAAGACACCACGGATAAACGAAAAGGAAAGATCACCTTCAACATAAGAAACTAGTTATTAAAGTCATTAATACAAAAGCAAGTAAAAAGTGCGAAAAGATTAGAAATAAAAAGTATTACACTAGACACTTTGTCTTCACCAAGTGATGTAAGAGACTTAGGCAAACATGGCCTTGATTGTCAAGAACTCTTACGATCAATCTTGGATCCCGAGACGACTCACACACTCTACGATGGACAATGGATGATGGTGTTATGGTGGTGGTGGGTGGTGGGTGAAGTGTGAGAGAGGTGGTGTGCCAAGGGATGGTTTGAGCTTGAGCCAAGCACTTCTATTTATAGGCTGAACAGAAGCTCAGGCACGGCCCCGTGTCCACATCCTTCTCTTTCTTCATTTAATGCAGTTTTGTCTTTTTAGTTGACCACGCCCCCGTGTCCGCTGAGCACGACCCCGTGGTGCAGAAGAATCTTTGTACTATGCAGATTTGCTGGATTATGCGAATCTTATAGTTGACCACGGCCCCGTGTCCGCTGAGCACGGCCCCGTGGTGGGCAATAGAAGCTTCTACCACTTTGTCTTTTCTGCTGACACTTGGGCACGCCCCCGTGCTGGCTGAGCACGGGGCGTGTTCAGTCTTCTGTTGCCTTGTTTTGCTTGGGAAGATGCTGTCGCGGGGTCGGGCATGTCACGTCTTGTTCCTTTTCTTGTATTTATGTTAGATTTTGATGTCTTTTTGCTTCTTTTGTGAATTTGAGCTCATTTAATCATGAAAATACAAAAGGAAGACAAAAGCACACTTTTTCCAACATTAGTACTAAAAAAGGGTTAGTTTTATGCCACAATTGATGAAATTTATATGTTGCATTTTGCGCACATCAAATACCCCCACACTTGAATCTTTGCTTGTCCTCAAACAAAACTCTTTATAATGTGGCTATTACACTCCCAAATGGAATGGGTAGAGAAGAAGGTTTTTGGGCTTGTCATAGAGTGTCGGAATTTCCAAGATTCTTTATTTAATTTTATTTTTATTTATTTACAATCCTATTCGTCATGATTTATTTAAAACTTTTCACAAGATAAATTACTTATTAGGGCATAACATGCCTCTTTAAAATTCTATTTATATACAAGTTCACATACCTCACGGGGATCACTCAACACTCGGCCGAAAATGTATTTTTGTGGATCACTCGAGAGCGGCATGGAACTTACTTCTACCATAGGCTTGCCAAGCAATCAATCCTCCTCCTTTTTAACTTATATACCTTTGTAAATATCAAGAGGACTTTTTGGGTGAAGGGTTAGGCTTGGGTTAAAGGTAGGTGGTTGGGTTAGTGGTTAGTGGTTAGTAGAAAAATGCGAAAAGCGTAACAAGCGTCGGTTTTCGTAAGACTTTTTATTTTTGTAACTTTTATTTTGATGAAGCTATTATTCAAACAAAGTTATTTTTGATGAACTTGTTTGTTTATTTTCTTTTGCTTCATCATCAACACAATTTTTTTTTTTTTTTTTGAAAAGTCATACGAGAAACCGAGCTAGTTACTAAAACAAGGGGTTAAAAATAAAAAGGTTTTGGTGGGTAAAAGGGTGTTTGGTTTGGGTTATGAAATGAAAAGGTTTAGGCTCAAAGGGGCTAACTTGGGGGATTTTGGGTAAGTGGTAAAAAAAAGAAAAATAATGGTGTAGAAATAAAAAGAGTTAGTCCTAATGCCTCCATCATTTACTTACTCGGGTTTAAGTTGGTAAGGACCGGGAATGTATCGTCATGGCAAGTTCTAGAGTCGTAAGAACCAAGCGGCTATTCACACAAGAAACGAAAAATGAGCATTTAGTTTAAAGATATGTAATTGTATGCTCAATAAAGGCTCAAAACTCACTTTTGTGGGAATGGGTTTTTATGTGATCAAGTATATATAATCAAATTTTAACTAAGCTTGTCATGCCTTTTCATAATTTTCTTATGTTGGTTCTTTTTATCACGACGCTATCGGTTGTAAATTCGTAAAAATATAACCTTTTTAGAACTTGAAATTCCCGAGTTAAACCTAGACAAGTAAAAAAAATGAAAAATTTTTGAAAAAATTTGGGGTGATTAGCGGTTCCAATAGAGTTTTGTGTAAGGCTTGTATTTAGGACTTGCAAGATTCAAGGTTTTAGCATCCCCCCCCCCCCCCCACACTTAAATTACACATTGTCCTCAATGTGTCCCAAAAATAAGTTTTTAGGTTGATTGAATGTGTAAAAGGTGTGAAAAAGCAAAAATTTTGTGTTACTAGGCGCTGAACACGGCCCCGTGTTGTCCGGGCACGGCCCCGTGTTCAAGTGCCAGTAACAAAATTAAATCAAGAGAAACAGAAGCCTGGACACGGGGGCGTGTTGGGTGAACACGGCCCGTGTCCAGTTACCTGAACTGGGTCTTTTTCTGTAGGCTGTGCAGCACGGGGCCGTGTTGGGTGGACACGGCCCGTGCCGAACTTACTGTAAACGAAGAAATTATCGGACGGTCCTGTTTTTCCTGCATGGAGTGCTGGTTCAAGTTTCCCTTGTATCCTTTGTCATCTCAAGTGTGTTTTATTCATGTCAACACCACCCAAACACCAAATTAACTAAAAACCATCATTCATTACTTCATAGAGAGTTACATACTAGTCCTAAAAATTAAAATACTAGATAGTTAGGTCAAAGAAACACAAGAAATCCAAACCAAGAAGTTCTAGCCTTATTCTAATAGCAAAATTTCCGAAAAGGTAAATCTTCCGGTTAAATGTGGCTTAACAAACTTTTTTTCTCCGGGTATGGGTTCCTCACACGTCGGCGAGCCACTCTTCGATCTCCCTAGGGAGAAGAAAAACGGGCTCATGAGCATCGGGTGGAGGAGGTGCAACTTCCACCGGGATTTCTTGGAGTTCTTCAAGAGGAGGTTCCTCCGGAATGTCGTCCCAACCGGTAGGATTTTGGATTCCAAGTGCTAGGTTCCAATCCTTTTGAGGGAGGATTGGTTCCATGGGAGGTGTCACAAGAATGTTAAACCTCTGGTGCAAGAGGTTTATTTCTTGAAAACTGTTTTCCAACCCCACCGAGAGATAGTTTATACGGTCTATGAGGACCTCCTCCACCGAAGTCATCTCGTCAAGGGCTTCACGTAGCGCCATTACGTATCTTACGAGAGTTGTTTCAATCGATGGCCTCCTTTCCCGTCGACTGTTCCTTGAGTGCGCAGAAGAGGTTCCACTGTTTTGGCTAGACATTCTACGAAAACATACCAAAAATAGTGTGTTTTAATGAAACAGTACCACGGACACGGCCCCGTGCTCAATGAGCACGACCCCGTGTTCAATGAGCACGGCCCCGTGTTCAACTTTCTGCAGATTTTTAGAACAAGGAATCTTGGGGTTTCAAATTATTTTCTTAACTATCTAAGCTTTTCTGAGCAGAAATAACTTAAAACAGTGTTGTGTAACTTATTTTTAGCAAGATTCCTTGAACAAAAACATCAACAATTATCACAATGAAGCTTGAAATCAAGCTTCAATGGAGGTGTTGTTGCAAGAAAGGTGAAGAAGAAGGCAATGGATAAAAGAGGAAAGGACAAGTTGTTTGTTGGAACCTTCTTTTAGAACTTACCAAAGATGGTAGGTCAGAAAATCCCTTCAAATCTCTGTCCCTGGATGGTCCAAATGTGTAGGATTCTTGGCTGCATTTATAGAAAACGACAGCGTGCTGGACACGGCCCCGTGTCGGATGGACACGGCCCCGTGTGCAGGTAAGATCCTGACACATTTTGTCCGTATTCTGACAAAAGTCAGAAAGGAATCTTTTGGTGGACACGGGGGCGTGTTGACCTGGGCACGGCCCCGTGTCGGAAGGCTGTTTTATGAAGTTTGTCTATTTTCAAGGAACTTTTTCCGGTTCGGGCGGTTCCTTACTGGATGGAACAACCCCAAAGTGCCTAAGATACCTTAATTGATCTAGACTAAGACGAGAACACAAGAGGTTGTCGGTGAGGGTGATTCCTATGCTATATGTAGGTGGACAAGTCCAACCCTTTTCTGGGCTCTCGTTAAATACGGTGTATGTCGAATCGCTCAGGTCTATGTATGCATCAAACGAAGTTGATGGGGAGTCCTTCACGGCACAATCGACACAGGGACGACTATCGCTCAAGTCCTCACTAGAGTTAGGAGTATCGTTGGAAACAATGAAGTTGTTTGAATGCGGTTCCAACACTTCTTCTTGGCTTTTGTCTTGGAAAAGATTTTTGAAATCTTTCCTAAGTTCTTTTAACCAATCAATAATTAGATCTTCTAGTTGAAATAATTCATCGAGAAGCATTTCTCCTAGAAAATCCGGTTGGGAGCATTCGAGGGAGAGATAGGGATTATTTTTACTTTCGCCCCTTTTAAGGATACTAGGAAATGATGGGTCTATATAGTGGGGTTTATAGGTTAGAAAATAACATTCTAATTCCCTATGGTTACCACCACATAATTGACACCACATAGTACCATAAGAGTGCCAAAAATAAAAAGTATCAGTATCACTCATGTTTGTGTCAGAAATTACCAACCGTCGGGATCTTACGGTTCTGTTTTCAGTAACTGAAACTTGGGCACGGGGGCGTGTTGAGTGGGCACGGCCCGTGTTCAGCTTACTGTCTGACTTAAAACAGGATTGCCAGTTCCAATGATTGGGCACGGGGCGTGTTCAGCGGGCACGGCCCGTGCTGAGTTCTGCAGAAGCTGAAAAAACTAAGAAAAATCCTAAAAAAAATGAAAAATAGGAAAAACGATTAGGCCGTTGATTCCTAACTTTCTTAAAATCCTTGTGTCCCCGGCAACGGCGCCAAAAACTTGATGCGTAGTCGAGTGTTATATATATTAGGTGTATATTTTAAGCCCCTTTAACACTTTTTAGTCAAGTTTTAAATTTATAAAACATGATATTTACTAACACTAGACACACATATGGGCAAGTGCACCCATCGTGAGCGTAGTATAGTGTTGGTAGGATACCGGGGTCGTCCAAGGACACAAGAGCTTTTAGTACCGGTTTATCCTCAACGTCTAATCAAATCAAAAAGTTTAGAAAAATGTTTTAACTAAGAAAAATAAAAACTAACTAAAATGCTGAAAAATAAAAATAAAAAGAAAAACAGATAGACAAGATGAATCACTTGGTTCCGACTCGTATCTAGTGTAACCTTTGATTATTTCCGCACTTTTGCACTATTTTAAGAGATTATCTTAGTTATTGTAGTAGGCCCCTCTTTTGAAGGTGACGTTACCCTCACCCCAGTAGTTTGAGTCAGCAAGGATACAATCCTAAAAGGGTGGATTATTGGAAGATAATTAATTAAGTTATTAATGCAAATTATGGTAGGCCCCTCTTTTGGAGGTGACGTTACCCTCGACTAAGTAGTCTGAGTCAGCAGGGATACAGTCCTAAATAGCCGGGTTATAGTATTAATAGTAGTTAACTTATGAGGGGATCAAAGAGTTTGGACCCCCGCCATCCAATACCGTTAAGTATTGAAGGAGGTCCTACTAAATATTGACCCAGGTCCATTGCAGGACCTCTAAACGCTGAACAATGGCAAGACCTTTACCAAACCGTTCCCTTAACCCCCGACCAGGTAGCCAACATACCTCCATATAGACCGTGGAGATATGAATGGTGAAAATATTTTATTTTATATAGACAGTAAAATATGCCAAGACACCACTGACAAACGAAAAGGAAAGATCACCTTCAACATAAGAAACTAGTTATTAAAGTCATTAATACAAAACCAAGTAAAAAGTGCGAAAAGATTAGAAATAAAAAGTATTACACTAGACACTTTGTCTTCACCAAGTGATGTAAGAGACTTAGGCAAACATGGCCTTGATTGTCAAGAACTCTTACGATCAATCTTGGATCCCGAGACGACTCACACACTCTACGATGGACAATGGATGATGGTGGTGGATGATGGTGTTATGGTGGTGGTGGGTGGTGGGTGAAGTGTGAGAGAGGTGGTGTGCCAAGGGATGGTTTGAGCTTGAGCCAAGCACTTCTATTTATAGGCTGAACAGAAGCTCGGGCACGGCCCCGTGTCCAGTGGGCACGGCCCCGTGTCCACATCCTTCTCTTTCTTCATTTAATGCAGTTTTGTCTTTTTAGTTGACCACGCCCCCCGTGTCCGCTGAGCACGACCCCGTGGTGCAGAAGAATCTTTGTACTATGCAGATTTGCTGGATTGTGCGAATCTTATAGTTGACCATGGCCCCGTGTCCGCTGAGCATGGCCCCGTGGTGGGCAATAGAAGCTTCTACCACTTTGTCTTTTCTGCTGACACTTGGGCACGCCCCCGTGCTGGCTGAGCACGGGGCGTGTTCAGTCTTCTATTGCCTTGTTTTGCTTGGGAAGATGCTGTCGTGGGGTCGGGCATGTCACGTCTTGTTCCTTTTCTTGTATTTATGTTAGATTTTGATGTCTTTTTGCTTCTTTTGTGAATTTGAGCTCATTTAATCCTGAAAATACAAAAGGAAGACAAAAGCACACTTTTTCCAACATTAGTACTAAAAAAGGGTTAGTTTTATGCCACAATTGATGAAATTTATATGTTGCATTTTGCACACATCAGTAAGCCAAGAAACGGGTAAAAAGGTCATCTGGGCCAAACTGGTCAAATGGTGAGGTTATCACCATTTGAAAACGATATCTAATGCTTAGTTGTTGAGTTTCGTGCTTGTTTTGGTCAAAAATTACCGAAGCAATTAAGTGATCAAATTAGTTAAGTGAGGTAGTGTGTTGAGAATGTGTGTTGAAAAATATGTTGGGTTGTTAGTTTGCAAAAACAATTTCAGGATATAGCTTAGGATATTGAGCTATATCTATGATCAAACAGTGAGCAAAAATGTAACGGGTGACACGAGATATACGAGGAAAGCCCTTGATCAATTTAGATCGCCGGCACAAAACCTCGGGAGCTAACAATCGCAGCTGCCTTGTTCTTCTTATTGCTTCAAATATCAGGATACAGTGCAGGATATGATGCGGATCAACTAAGTGTTACAATGTAATTTGAATACAAGTGTTAGTGCGTTGTGAGTGTTTGCAACTAGAGAGAAAGAGTGTGCGAAAGATTGTGTGCCTTAATCGGATCCGATCAATCCCTTTTATAGTAAAAGAAACTAACTAACTATGCTATTATTCTGGGATTCAGTGAATATTCCATACGTGAACGTTGCAGTCTACATCTTCCGGCTTCAATGTCTATAACCCAACTGATTTGCCTGAGTCTTGAAGAGAAGAAGTCCAGCTGAACGTTAGAGACTTGCAGTCCTTAATCTGCACGTGGTTAATTAATTACAACCAGGATATCAGAATGTTACCAATATCCTGATTCAGCATCCTGGTCACAAACAAACAAAGTCAGAATATCAGTCAGGATATATGAGCAGAAAATCACCCATAACAATTGTCTCCAAAATATATCTGTTGGTATACCAATTCCAACGGATATATTTTAAATCTTATCCCTCAAATCGAGGTTATTAAATTGAAACGACGGTCAAGATAGCACTATGTAACTTTCAACGCGGTTTTCACTCGATGGATATCTATTACGCCCCTATATCTTCTCTCTTTTTGTTTGAAAACTAAATATCATCAACAGAGTCTCCAGGTAATTACTCATTCTTACTTCATTCCCTGTTAATTTCTTTATTCTACTTCCAATGGCTACTAGAACCTACTCTCAAACCGGTGAATCGTCGGAGATCTTCGTCCAGCAAAACCTTCTCAAAAATTTAGAGAAGGAGATCTGTGCCTTTGATAACGCAGACATCACAGCGTTGAGAGCCTCCGACGCTTTCCCCGTTGGCATGGTTATTAGGACATTTGACCGATCAATTCGATTGGATGTTTCTTCTGCCGATTGGGTCTGTTTTCCAGCATACCCTTTCTCGCTAGGTCTTCGGTATCCCTTTCCTGAATTCATGATGCAGTTTTTCCGAACCACTAGTATTTCCTTTGCCCAAACAATGCCCATGGTTTGGAGAGTACTAATCGTACTCAACCAAATCAAAAACCTTCACTGTCCTGACCTTTGCATCAAGGATATCCCGATCGCCTACCGCCTCCGATCACACGGTTCCAGTCGGTTCTTACTCTTTTCAACTTCCAGCAAAACCCCTCATTCTTAAAGCCACCAAGAATGAGGAAGGATGGCAACGTAAATTCTTCTTCGTTAAGCGAGACTCCATCTATGAGGGTGCTAGCCTTCCGGTGGAGTGGTTAACCACCGGTAGGGTTCACGATTTCGAGAATATCCCCAAATACTTCCAGGCCTATATCTTGTACTAATACTTTTTTATTTGGCCTTTATGCAGTGAACTTTAAAGAAGTAGCCCCTCCTACTGCAGAATCTGCAAAAAGAATCAAAGCAATTTACTAGTTACCAGAAGGTGATAGGAGCTTTTCCGCACACCTCCCAAGTTCTAGTCAATATTCATCGTCCGATATGTCTGGTAAGAGTTATCCTGCAAATAACTAATTAATATAATATAGTGAAATAGCGGTAAAGATTTAAGACTTCTCTTTTATGCAGCACCAGCAAAAATCCCAGAAGTTTTCTACCTCGAGGAGTTGGACAGTTACTCCGATCCTATCCAGGTCAAGAAAGAACCAAGTCCCAAAACCGTTACTTCGTCCAAGCCTACTAGCTCCAAAGCCATCATCATTCCCAAACCTTCACCAGCCACCAAGCCTCGGACTTCTAGTTCTCGTAAAAGGAAAGAGACTGATTCACCTGCCACCTCCGATACGTTCCCCTATGAGAATCATGGGTTTATTGAGGCAAGCGGGTTCATGACTTCCTTTCTTAACCAGGTATAAATCCTTATTCCATATCCTGCACATATACGTCAAACCAATATCCTGGTTATCATAATACCTGTGTCTTTGGGTGTAGGGCCTCGAACGTCTGGTTCATTTGTACGAAGAATCCTGTGGGCTCAACAAGATGCTCGAGTCCAAGTTGAAGAAATCCGAGGTTACCATTTCCGACCAAGGTATGATTGCTGCTGCCAAATCTCGGCACTACGAAGACAAGTTCAAGGCCATGACCCAGGAGCATCAGGCTGCTCTCAAAAAAGCCACTCATGAAGCCCAAGCCCATCTGGACGCTGCCCACACCCAACATGAACGGGATATGGTTACCTACCAGGAAGGCCTCAAAAGCTCCGTTGTCATCTCTCTTCTTCAGGCTAGGCTAAAAATGGCTTACGAAGCCAAGGCCCTGGGCTTCGAATGCCCTTCTTGGAACGTTGATACCTGGGAGGCGAAGCTAAGGGGTCTTGGCGGTAATTCTGTGGAGCATCCCGCTAAATCTGTGGCTGAGGGGTCTTCAAAAGTGATTGAAAAGCTAACTGGTGCTGATGGTGAAGCTGAGAAGGAGGTTCAAGCAAATCCTGAAGCGGATGCTGGTGAAGATACGATGAATGAAGAAGGCGTTGCCCCTTAAAAGCAACGAAGCGGCTAGTGATGGATGCTCATGCCTGAGCCCATTTCTCTTAAATTTGATGGTTGTGTTTGTTTGAACAATTTTATTTCTTGTCCTTTAAACAATTTTCTTTTCTAGTATCGTTTGTTTTTGAGAATACAATATCCTTTAGACTTACCTGCTATGCATTGCTTTAGTTAATATTATTTTTTGAAAATATCCTGATCAGTATACTTGGCGATATCCTACACAGACTTTCGTCTTAATAGGGTTTTTCAAAATTCAAACAATTCAGATAAAGTTTTTTAAAGAAAAAAGGACAGCTTATTTTACATTTTATAATGTTTGTTTCGACTACACTGGTCTAACTAAAACACAGTTTTAGTTTTTAACCCAAGTATTATATCCCAAATATTCCAACCAAATATCCTGAAACATATTCCGAAAATACATTTTGAGAATATATCCTAAGAATATATCCTAATCAGGATATTTAAGCCATTTTCAAACATAGTTTCAAAAGTTCAAATGATTTATATAAGGTCTACAAAGGAAAGATCATACCAGGAATAGAGTGTAACCCTATTTTTGAGCTTCAATCCTTTTGCAATTTTTTTTTCTCACTAATATGTCCCCAGTCTGAGATACTTAGTGCACTCGGTCCAAGTTTAATCCTTTGAGCTTTACACAACCGCCTCAGTAGAAATGTCCCCTGTGCATAATGTCTTTGAACACTTAGAAATTTTCTGCACTTCAGTTCCAACTGTTTGAACAGTTCTTGTGTTACAGGGGGTAAACCCAAAAATGTACTGGAGATAAATCCTTAGTATCCTGGTGATAAACCCATAAGTATTCTGGGGAAAATCCCAAATTTTCATGCGCTACAGGCGGGAGCGTATAAACTCCAAGACTTAGAAAGGTGAAAACCTTTAAACCTTAGAGAGTATGAAAATACCCTTTCGCGAGAGAGGGTGATCAATCCTCATATACCTTTAGGATCCAGGATATAGCCAACAATAACGAAATTGTCAGCCACTTTTACATGGACTGGTCCCACTATCTTGAACTATCCCTGGATCACTTGCGCTCCAGGCGGGGTGTTTAAACCCAATTCGAGAGAAAGGTGAATACCTTTAAACCTGCGAAGGGATCAGGATCCCTTAAACATGAGAGAGGGGGCCAATCCTCTAATCTTTCGAAGTATCCCGAGTGTATATCCTGGAGCTATATCCCGAAGCATATACTGCAAAACAACCGTAAACTAATGTGGGTGTTAGCCTGGCTAACACCCCTCCGATGCTTAAGTCAGTAATAGGTTCAAAAGAACAAATAATATCAAACATATTAAAAGAGATAGAATCCGTACCATTCTGAGTTAGAAATTAAATTCCAAACTCACTTGAAATAGAGCTTTAGATGTATAGCATTCCAGGATCTTGGTAGTATATCCCCCTCCATATTCTTAAGTCGATATGCTCCTTTTCCTGATTCTGATTCGATTTCATAGGGTCCTTCCCACTTTGGAGCCAACTTTCCATCAGCATGATTAATAGTATTCTGAAAAGCCTTTCTCAATACCCAATCTCCAACCTGGAACCTTCTAGTCCTTATATTCTTGTTATATGCTTTGGATATCCTCTGTTAATATGCTGCTATCCTTAGCTTTGTTGCATCTCTTGTCTCATCAATAGTATCCAATTCTTGGCATAGGGCTTCAGGATTCTTCTAAGGATCCCAGAGATTGGATCTTGCCGTAGGTACCACTATTTCTGTTGGGATCACCGCTTCTGCTCCAAACACCAAGGAAAATGGGGTTTGACCAGTTGCACTTTTCACCGTCGTTCTATCAGCCCATAAAACAAAGGGTAATTCTTCCGCCCATTTTCCCTTCTTAGCTCCAAGCCTTTTCTTCAAATTGTTGACAATTATCTTGTTTGAGGATTCTGCTTGTCCATGTGACAACTGGCCCAAACCGGTAATTTCCGTACACATTAATTATCGCTTAATGACTGCAATTATGAGTTTAAGTGTCAGCAATGTCTGAACACATGATTAAACAAGTGAATTCATGCATGTTGTATACTACAAAATATTGCTTTATGCATAAACGAGAGCGTTGCGTCAGAATAATAGTAAACTCACCGGTAAGACACAATGTGTCAACAGAACTGCAGAAAGCAGTCACACAATAAAATTGGAACCTAGGTGTAGGTCCGACGACAAGAATGCATTAAAACCCAAGAGTACATACAAGGGTTAATATATATGCAATACGAAAGCAAAAATAAGCACTAAAAAGCACCCGAAACGCACTTTAAGTGCAGAATTTATAAAATTCAGCAATAAATCAGCATTAGACATATAAATATTATGCAGAAATGTCGTTTTATTATCCAGGATATTTCCCTAAGTGTTGGGAATTGAAAGAGTACAAGAAAGGTACTTAAACGACACTAAAAAGTGCAATTTAGCACTTTAACGAATCGGTATGTAACCGAACAACCGGACTATACCCGGAACATGAAAATATTGTTAATAACAATATTTATATTTTTCTGAGCCAGTTAGGGTCCCTGATTACCCTAACACCCGCCATAACGCGTAACATACAAGTAACGGGGTAAGACACTTAACTTAACTAATTACTCCCTAACCATTTAGTTAAAATCGAACCAAGGGACCCCCCCCCCCCCCAACCGAATTCGGTCCCTTAGGGGACATACTTGTACCTCATGGATTTGCTAAATCTTGGATGTTAAATATCTAGGGGGCATGTTATCCAATGGTTAAACATGTTTAAGATTGCCTATAAGTTCTAGTCATTACACATAATCATCATCACTTTCATCACACAACAACCACAAAACTCTCTCTTTCCCTCTATACTAACTCACGGCCAAACACCCACACCCATCCATCAATTTTTCGAGTTTGATCATCATCATTCCAAGCACACACAAGTGTTAAGGGTCACGTATTAGGAGTCTTGGAGCAAACGGAAGGCGAAGGACCTCTCTACTTTGCTTTTATCCACCTCTTTTGCGCATAGATTCTTCCCTAGCCTCGAGCTAGAGGTATAATGCTTAAAACTCGTTTTTGAACTAGTCTAAAGTGGTTAAAAGGATTTTTACCGGTTAAATCTCGTTAAAATGCAAGATGATGCACAAAAGTTTACTAAAAACACTTAAAATGGTGGTTAATAGCTTATAAGTTGTGTAAAAGTTGTAGTATTTGAAATATATGGTTATTTAGACCCGATCTATGTTGTGGTAGCTCGGATCACCATTTAACCCGGTTTGGTAAGATCAAGGATCTTAACATAAGCTTGTTTTGGATAATACAAGGGTTAAAAGGTGAAACTCTACCACACATGAAACATGAACTTGTGTAAAAATGTTTTATTTGTGTAAAAGTGTTTTAACTTGTACAACGGTGTTTAAAACTAGCCGATCTATGTATCTACAAGTGGTATTTTCAAAAGACCAAGCATCAAAAGAAATCACATGTTCTAAACCGGATCTTACACTAACAAAAGTGGTTTTTGTGAACAAACAAGTGTGTGGACACTTGTGTAACAAAGGTTTTAACAAAGAAATAATTTTCGTAAAAACCGACTAGAAGTCGTGAAACTTCATATTCGTTAAAAATAAAGTTTTTAAGAAATTAAACTTATTTTTAACGATAACAAGACTTACTAAAAGTGCTAGTAAGTTACTATACATTTTTGTAAATATTCAAGTTCATAAAATGGAGAAACTAGTGATTATTGCTGATGAGTATTATTGATAATTGTTGTTGATGATTGATAATGATTTAAAAGAAAATAAACACACGTTTTGAAAACGTGGGAAACCTCCATTTTTAGGGGAAACTCTGTCAAAATTTTTATAAATTTTGACACTTAGAAAAAATATAAGTTTTTGAGAAACTTATTCCCTAAAAATGTATTTAAAAGTATTACCAAGGTTTCCCTAATTTTTGGTGATGAGAAATGGTGATTTTTCAAGAATAAAAATGGATATTAAGTATATATTTTTGAAAGAAAAATATATATTATTTGATCACCAACTTTTGTTCTAAGTGTATATAGTATGTGTTATGCGTGCTAGTGTATTAAGACTTAAAAATACACTAATTACTCATGAGGAGTAGAAATATAAAAATACACATACAACATACAAAATACATAATTCGAGTGCAAAGTGCAAAACACAAAAGACTTATATTTATTTTTAGAGAAAATAATATAAGTAAGATACGTAGTTAAAAATATAAGAATATTTTTAACACAAGAATATACACAAAAGAGAGTGACTGTACTTGTGCGACGCAAGTCTAGTGACTAACATTAAGAAAACGCGTATAGGTTACGACGTTAATTAAGCAAATCCGGTGGAGTTTACGACGCTAGGAACGCAAAGTTGTGAGTTCATGCTCCCCCTTTTCTCTTGAACTGTTTTCAATTTTTACAACTTCGGGGGTGAAATACATGTACAAATGTACAAAATTTATAATTGGTATGATATAAATACAAGAAGTACACTTGGTGAGAACGAGAACCAAGTGTGACGAAATATAAGAATACAAGAAGTACACTTGGTGAGAACGAGAACCAAGTGTGATGAAATATAAGAATATGAGAAGCGCACTTGGTGAGAACGAGAACCAAGTATGAGGCGCTATGAGAAATTACAACAAGAAACGCGCTTGGTGAGAACGAGAACCAAGTAGGATGCGTTATGAGAAATAGTGTCACGAATAGGGTTCAGAAGCACCATTAATCGTGTACATACTTAGACCGCAGAACAAAAGGTTAGATCTAACGGGTGCCTGGCAGCCACACTCCCGGTCGGGGCGAGAACCGAGGAGTGCTTTTGTGTCTCAGAATATACCAATTAAATGCCTTAGGTTTGGTGACTTCCTATGTCGTGCCACATGTTAATGGCTTTGCAACCCATTAACAATCTGATATTTACAGAAATACTGTATTTACATAAAATTCATACCATACTAAAATTGATATATAACTTGAAGTACGTGGGGTACTCAAGAAGATTGAATTATACTTGAAGTACGTGGGGTACTCAAAAAATGAGAATTATACTTGAGTACGTGGGGTACTCAAGAAGAAATTGAATTATACATGTGTATGTGGTGTACGCATGAAACTGAATTTATATATGAAAACTTGATTTACTCACAAACTATGTTTTCATACAAAGTATACAAACATGAAATACAAAACTGCATGAATTCACACCAACTTTATGTTGACGTTTTTTCCAAAAACTCACATGTATTTCAGGTAACTAGGATGGATGTGCGCGTGGTCTTGCTTATGCTCGTGGATGTCGCTTGTGTTTAACTTTAAATAAAGTTGTAAACTTTTAAGACAATGTTTTAAGCTGTCTAGCGATGTAAACGCTAAACTTATGTTTTCAAATCATGGTATTTGATGTTATTTTTACGAGCATGTAGCATGTTTACTCTTCGTATGCAATGAGAACCTTTCATGATCACACCTCGTGCTTCCGCCGTAGAAAGGGGTGTGACAGATTGGTATCAGAGCTGCGATTGTAGTGAACCAGGATTCCTTCTCGAGTCTAGTCTACAATCTCTAGGATCCATTCACGAAAACAATTTTTAAAGAGTTTTCATTGCATAAAACGTCCCGCGACATCCCCTACCTGAAACTGTCTACATGAGTCTAGAAAAGACACTACGAGACTTAGAGTGCACTTGAGTAGCACTAGTCTGTAACTGAGAAATTACTTGCAATTATGTGTGATAATTAGCATGTACTAGAAGTAGAATGTCACAAGTATATGTGACTTTACCTGAAAGCAATGGCCTACCTGAAGGAAGAAATACGAGGATGAAACAAACTGTGCGGACTGTGCAAGGAGTTACGTAATTATGGATGCATACATAATTATGGAATTCAGTGCACAGAAACCACAGCAAGTCTTGTCACGTATAGATTCCCTCAGAGCAAGCCTACTAAGTACTCTGCTAGAGTAATAATTGTTTGATGTCACTCATGTGGTATATATACCTGTGAATATATATGATACTACTATCTAGTGTGACGATATCAAACAAATGTCTAACCCTGTTGTGTTATGTTCTGTCAGAACATGGCACCCAGGAAAACTGTGAATGCTCGCAATGACGATCAACCTCCTCCTCCCCCACTGCCAAGAACTGCTGAAGAGCTGAACGCTCTACTGGAGGAAAGGATCTCCGCTGCTATCGCCCAGTACGAGGCGAACCGAACTCAAGACAGTGGAGGACCAAGCAACGCTAGGCGTAATGGGAATGGAGATTCGTCTGGAGGCAATGCAGCTCAAGGTAACCTTGAGACACTGTACTAAGCATGAGGAAATTTATGAACGGTCTTTGTTTCATTATTTCTTCGATTGCTCACATGTGAATTGGTTGAATCAATTCCAGGCTGCACTTTCAAGCAGTTCCTCGACTGCAAGCCAATGAACTATGATGGCACAGGAGGTGCAGTAGCATTTGTGCGCTGGACGGAGAAGACTGAAGCTACTATCTGCATGAGCAAGTGTACCGCGGATCAACAAGTCACCTTTGCTACTGGGTTATTTGTCGATGAAGCCCTGACTTGGTGGAACCTGCAAGCCCAAACTTTGGGTGATGATGCTGCGTATGGCCTAACTTGGGATGAACTGAAGGAAAGAATGAGAGAGAAGTACTGCTCTCGTGCTGAACCCCAAAGGCTGGAAACAGAGTTCTGGCACTTGACTATGGAAGGTGCTGACATCAATGGTTACACTCGAAGGTTCCACGATCTGTCTAGAGTGCTTCCCTACATGGTGACTCCTGAATTTAAGCGTGTGGAACGCTACATTTGGGGACTGGCCTCAGAGTTTCGTGGCATGGTGACGTCGGCTAAACCACAAACAATCACCGAGGCTGTAACTCTGGCTGTCAGCCTTACTGAAGATTGTGTTCGTATGAAGAAGCTATCACTGAACCCAACAGAGAAGACCGAGACACAGGCTGAGTCATCCGGCGACAAAAAGAGAAAGCATACAAGTTTGAACCAAGCAACTCGCAACAACAAGGGTTTCAGCAAGAAGCGTGACACTAATCCGCCTCAGGAAGCGAAAACCCATGCAACCAAAGCATACCAAGGCTCCATGCCTAGATGCCAAAAATGTAGGTATCATCATGATGGAGCTTGTCGCATTCCAAGGTGCGACAAATGTGGTAAATTGGGTCATCAAACAGAAGACTGTTGGGGAAAAGGAAAGAACCGAAATGGGAACGGTGCTGGTAACAAGAATGGCAACGGGAAAGGGCAAGGATGCTTCAAGTGTGGAAGCAATGATCATTTCATGAAGAATTGCCCAGAGAGAAACAACGCTCCGGCTCGAGCATTTGTGATTGGAGCAAGAGACGCACGCGAGGACCCTAACGTGGTCACCGGTACGTTTCTCATTAACAATCACTTTGCATCCATATTATTCGACACTGGCGCCGATTATAGCTTCATGTCTGTGGAATTTAAACGCATACTCGGAATAGAACCTAGTAGATTAGAAATTCCTTACTCCATAGAACTAGCCAATGGTAAACTTGTTGAATCGGGCGAAGTCGTTAGAGGCTGCACACTAGAACTTGGTGAACGAAGATTTAGCATCGACCTCCTACCTATTCAATTGGGTAGCTTCGATGTAGTAGTCGGGATGGACTGGTTGTCCAAGAACAAAGCTGAAGTTATTTGCCATGAGAAAATCATTCGCATCCCTTTAGCGAATGGTGAAACTCTCATCGTGCATGGAGAAAAACGAGACGCGCCTCTTCGAATCATCAGTTGTATGAAGGCACAGAAGTGCCTAAGGAAAGGATGTGTTGCTTTCCTAGCACACGTTATAAACAAGAAGGCTGAGGAGCCGAAACTCGAAGACATTCCTGTGGTGAAGGAATTTCCTGATGTGTTCCCTGAAGATCTGCCAGGGCTACCTCCGCAACGACAAGTCAAATTCCGTATAGACTTTGTTCCAGGAGCTGCTCCTGTAGCCAAGGCACCCTATCGACTTGCACCATCCGAAATGCAAGAATTATCTACACAACTCCAGGAGTTGTTGGATAAAGGATTCATAAGGCCAAGCTTCTCACCCTGGGGAGCTCCAGTATTGTTCGTGAAGAAGAAGGATGGATCACTACGGATGTGTATCGATTACAGGGAACTGAACAAGCTCACGATCAAGAATCGGTATCCGCTACCGAGGATTGATGACTTGTTTGATCAACTGCAAGGATCAAGCTACTATTCCAAGATCGACCTTCGATCTGGATACCATCAGCTGAGAATCCAAGATGAAAGCGTGCCAAAGACTGCATTCAGAACGCGATATGGGCACTACGAATTTCTTGTGATGCCATTTGGGTTGACGAATGCACCAGCGGTCTTTATGGATCTAATGAACCGCGTATGCAAACCATATCTCGATAAATTCGTGATTGTATTTATCGATGATATCCTGATTTACTCGCGAACGAAAGAAGAGCACGAGCAACATCTCAGAACCATCTTGGAACTACTGAAGAAAGAGAAGCTTTATGCAAAGTTCTCGAAGTGCGAATTCTGGATTCGCGAAGTACAATTTCTTGGTCACGTGGTGAATGAGAAGGGCATTCATGTAGACCCGTCCAAGATAGAAGCGATAAAGAATTGGGAAGCTCCCAAGACCCCAACTGAAGTTCGACAATTTTTGGGCTTAGCGGGCTATTATCGGCGATTCATCGAGAATTTCTCAAAGATAGCTCAACCGTTAACGACCCTTACCCAGAAAGACAAGAAGTACGACTGGGGTCATAAACAGGAAGAAGCCTTCCAGTTACTTAAGAACAAGCTATGCGATGCGTCGATACTATCATTACCCGAAGGCACTGAAGACTTCGTGGTATACTGCGACGCCTCACGACAAGGCTTGGGTTGCGTGCTCATGCAACGCCAAAAAGTCATCGCTTACGCTTCAAGACAACTGAAGGTTCACGAGAGAAATTATACCACTCACGACCTGGAGCTGGGTGCAGTGGTATTCACCTTGAAGATTTGGCGACATTATTTATATGGTACTCGATGTACAATCTTCACAGATCACAAAAGCTTGCAACACATATTTGATCAGAAGGAATTGAATATGCGCCAGCGACGTTGGGTCGAGCTGCTGAATGATTATGACTGTGAGATTAAGTACCATCCTGGAAAGGCGAACGTTGTAGCAGACGCGTTGAGCCGAAAAGAAAGGGTTAAGACCCTAAGGGTTCGAGCACTGGAAATGACGATTCGAACGAACCTCACTGCACGCATTCGTGATGCACAACAAGAAGCTCTTAAAGAAGAGAACCGTAAAGCTGAATACCTACGGGGTATGCGGAAATACATGGTGCCAAACGAAGAGGGAGCCTTATACTTTAAGAAGCGTATTTGGGTTCCACTCTATGGTGGCATACGAGAAGTCATCCTTAATGAAGCCCACAAATCGAGATATTCGATCCATCCAGGATCGGACAAAATGTATCAAGACTTGAAGGAGTACTATTGGTGGCCGAGACTCAAAAGCGACGTTGCTGTCTATGTTGGAAAATGCCTAACCTGTGCTAAGGTTAAGGCCGAATATCAGAAACCGTCCGGCCTACTACAACAACCAGAGATTCCCGTGTGGAAGTGGGAACAAATCCCGATGGACTTCATAACGAAGTTACCCAGGACCCCGAGAGGGCACGATATGATATGGGTAATCGTTGATCGATTGACGAAGTCTGCGCATTTCCTACCAATCCGAGAGAAGGATAGCACTAGAAAGCTGGCAGAGATATACTTAAGAGAAATTGTGGCACGTCATGGAGTGCCAATTTCAATCATTTCAGACAGAGATGGACGCTTTGTCTCAAGAATCTGGCAATCATTTCAGGAAGCCTTTGGATCTCAGTTGGACCTGAGCACGGCATTCCACCCGCAAACAGACGGCCAGAGCGAACGGACTATACAAACGTTAGAAGATATGCTTCGCGCATGTGTCATGGATCTAGGCGGCAGCTGGGATACTCATCTACCTCTAGTTGAGTTTTCCTACAATAACAGTTATCATACGAGCATAAAAGCCGCGCCGTTCGAAGCTCTGTATGGCCGCAAATGCCGATCGCCCTTATGTTGGGCAGACGCTGGAGATAAGCGTATGGTTGGTCCTGAACTTGTACAAGAGACCACCGACAAGATTGCGCAGATCCGAGAGCGCATTAAGGCGGCTCGAGAGCGACAAAAGAGCTACGCTGATCCAAATAGAAAATCGGTAGATTTCAAGGTGGGAGACAAAGTGTTGTTAAAAGTCTCACCATGGAAGGGCGTAGTCAGGTTTGGAAAGCGTGGAAAGCTGAATCCACGATACATAGGACCATTCAGAATTTTGAAGAGAATTGGTACCGTGGCATACAAGTTGGAGTTACCGGAAGAACTTAATGGAGTACATGATACGTTTCATGTATCCAACCTGAAGAAGAGTCCAACGCAAGAAAACGTGATCATCCCGATGGATGAAGTGCATATTGATGAAGCCCTCCGATTTACAGAGCAACCCGTTGAGGTTACTGACTGGAAAGTCAACAAGACCAGGAGGAGCAGTGTGAAGCTTGTCAAAGTACGTTGGAGCTCTAAGCACGGACCCGAGTACACATGGGAACGTGAAGACCAGTTCAAGAAAAAGTATCCCCACCTATTCAAGAAGACTCCAGCGAGAGTGAGTTCAGTCTGAATTTCGGGACGAAATTCTTTTAACGGGGGGAGACTGTGACAACTGGCCCAAACCGGTAATTTCCGTACACATTAATTATCGCTTAATGACTGCAATTATGAGTTTAAGTGTCAGCAATGTCTGAACACATGATTAAACAAGTGAATTCATGCATGTTGTATACTACAAAATATTGCTTTATGCATAAACGAGAGCGTTGCGTCAGAATAATAGTAAACTCACCGGTAAGACACAATGTGTCAACAGAACTGCAGAAAGCAGTCACACAATAAAATTGGAACCTAGGTGTAGGTCCGACGACAAGAATGCATTAAAACCCAAGAGTACATACAAGGGTTAATATATATGCAATACGAAAGCAAAAATAAGCACTAAAAAGCACCCGAAACGCACTTTAAGTGCAGAATTTATAAAATTCAGCAATAAATCAGCATTAGACATATAAATATTATGCAGAAATGTCGTTTTATTATCCAGGATATTTCCCTAAGTGTTGGGAATTGAAAGAGTACAAGAAAGGTACTTAAACGACACTAAAAAGTGCAATTTAGCACTTTAACGAATCGGTATGTAACCGAACAACCGGACTATACCCGGAACATGAAAATATTGTTAATAACAATATTTATATTTTTCTGAGCCAGTTAGGGTCCCTGATTACCCTAACACCCGCCATAACGCGTAACATACAAGTAACGGGGTAAGACACTTAACTTAACTAATTACTCCCTAACCATTTAGTTAAAATCGAACCAAGGGACCCCCCCCCCCCCAACCGAATTCGGTCCCTTAGGGGACATACTTGTACCTCATGGATTTGCTAAATCTTGGATGTTAAATATCTAGGGGGCATGTTATCCAATGGTTAAACATGTTTAAGATTGCCTATAAGTTCTAGTCATTACACATAATCATCATCACTTTCATCACACAACAACCACAAAACTCTCTCTTTCCCTCTATACTAACTCACGGCCAAACACCCACACCCATCCATCAATTTTTCGAGTTTGATCATCATCATTCCAAGCACACACAAGTGTTAAGGGTCACGTATTAGGAGTCTTGGAGCAAACGGAAGGCGAAGGACCTCTCTACTTTGCTTTTATCCACCTCTTTTGCGCATAGATTCTTCCCTAGCCTCGAGCTAGAGGTATAATGCTTAAAACTCGTTTTTGAACTAGTCTAAAGTGGTTAAAAGGATTTTTACCGGTTAAATCTCGTTAAAATGCAAGATGATGCACAAAAGTTTACTAAAAACACTTAAAATGGTGGTTAATAGCTTATAAGTTGTGTAAAAGTTGTAGTATTTGAAATATATGGTTATTTAGACCCGATCTATGTTGTGGTAGCTCGGATCACCGTTTAACCCGGTTTGGTAAGATCAAGGATCTTAACATAAGCTTGTTTTGGATAATACAAGGGTTAAAAGGTGAAACTCTACCACACATGAAACATGAACTTGTGTAAAAATGTTTTATTTGTGTAAAAGTGTTTTAACTTGTACAACGGTGTTTAAAACTAGCCGATCTATGTATCTACAAGTGGTATTTTCAAAAGACCAAGCATCAAAAGAAATCACATGTTCTAAACCGGATCTTACACTAACAAAAGTGGTTTTTGTGAACAAACAAGTGTGTGGACACTTGTGTAACAAAGGTTTTAACAAAGAAATAATTTTCGTAAAAACCGACTAGAAGTCGTGAAACTTCATATTCGTTAAAAATAAAGTTTTTAAGAAATTAAACTTATTTTTAACGATAACAAGACTTACTAAAAGTGCTAGTAAGTTACTATACATTTTTGTAAATATTCAAGTTCATAAAATGGAGAAACTAGTGATTATTGCTGATGAGTATTGTTGATAATTGTTGTTGATGATTGATAATGATTTAAAAGAAAATAAACACACGTTTTGAAAACGTGGGAAACCTCCATTTTTAGGGGAAACTCTGTCAAAATTTTTATAAATTTTGACACTTAGAAAAAATATAAGTTTTTGAGAAACTTATTCCCTAAAAATGTATTTAAAAGTATTACCAAGGTTTCCCTAATTTTTGGTGATGAGAAATGGTGATTTTTCAAGAATAAAAATGGATATTAAGTATATATTTTTGAAAGAAAAATATATATTATTTGATCACCAACTTTTGTGCTAAGTGTATATAGTATGTGTTATGCGTGCTAGTGTATTAAGACTTAAAAATACACTAATTACTCATGAGGAGTAGAAATATAAAAATACACATACAACATACAAAATACATAATTCGGGTGCAAAGTGCAAAACACAAAAGACTTATATTTATTTTTAGAGAAAATAATATAAGTAAGATACGTAGTTAAAAATATAAGAATATTTTTAACACAAGAATATACACAAAAGAGAGTGACTGTACTTGTGCGACGCAAGTCTAGTGACTAACATTAAGAAAACGCGTATAGGTTACGACGTTAATTAAGCAAATCCGGTGGAGTTTACGACGCTAGGAACGCAAAGTTGTGAGTTCATGCTCCCCCTTTTCTCTTGAACTGTTTTCAGTTTTTACAACTTCGGGGGTGAAATACATGTACAAATGTACAAAATTTATAATTGGTATGATATAAATACAAGAAGTACACTTGGTGAGAACGAGAACCAAGTGTGACGAAATATAAGAATACAAGAAGTACACTTGGTGAGAACGAGAACCAAGTGTGATGAAATATAAGAATATGAGAAGCGCACTTGGTGACAACGAGAACCAAGTATGAGGCGCTATGAGAAATTATAACAAGAAACGCGCTTGGTGAGAACGAGAACCAAGTAGGATGCGTTATGAGAAATAGTGTCACGAATAGGGTTCAGAAGCACCATTAATCGTGTACATACTTAGACCGCAGAACAAAAGGTTAGATCTAACGGGTGCCTGGCAGCCACACTCCCGGTCGGGGCGAGAACCGAGGAGTGCTTTTGTGTCTCAGAATATACCAATTAAATGCCTTAGGTTTGGTGACTTCCTATGTCGTGCCACATGTTAATGGCTTTGCAACCCATTAACAATCTGATATTTACAGAAATACTGTATTTACATAAAATTCATACCATACTAAAATTGATATATAACTTGAAGTACGTGGGGTACTCAAGAAGATTGAATTATACTTGAAGTACGTGGGGTACTCAAAAAAATGAGAATTATACTTGAGTACGTGGGGTACTCAAGAAGAAATTGAATTATACATGTGTATGTGGTGTACGCATGAAACTGAATTTATATATGAAAACTTGATTTACTCACAAACTATGTTTTCATACAAAGTATACAAACATGAAATACAAAACTGCATGAATTCACACCAACTTTATGTTGACGTTTTTTCCAAAAACTCACATGTATTTCAGGTAACTAGGATGGATGTGCGCGTGGTCTTGCTTATGCTCGTGGATGTCGCTTGTGTTTAACTTTAAATAAAGTTGTAAACTTTTAAGACAATGTTTTAAGCTGTCTAGCGATGTAAACACTAAACTTATGTTTTCAAATCATGGTATTTGATGTTATTTTTACGAGCATGTAGCATGTTTACTCTTCGTATGCAATGAGAACCTTTCATGATCACACCTCGTGCTTCCGCCGTAGAAAGGGGTGTGACAGTCCATTTGCTTGAGGATGTACCGGTGTGGATGTGATCATTTTGATTCCCCAACTCTTGCAAAAGTCAGTAGTCCTCTTACTTATAAACTGAGAACCATTGTCACAAATTATCTCAGCTGGTACTCCAAACCTAGTCAGTATATTCCTTTTTATGAAGGATACTACTTCTTGGTCTCTAACTTGAACAAATGCTTCAGCTTCAACCCACTTAGAGAAATAATCAGTCATTGCCAGCATGAAGACTTTTCCTCCTGGAGCCTTTGGCAATTTTCTACTATATCCATTCCCCAATTCATGAATGGCCAAGGGGAAGCGATAGGATAAAGTGGCTCAGCAGGTTGATGTAATATATTACTGTGTCTTTGACACGCATCACATCTTCGAGCATATTCTGCAGCATCTTTTCTCATCGTTGGCCAATAGTATTCTGTTCTTAATACCTTTGAGAATAACGACCTGCCCCCAGTATGACTACCACAATCCCCTTTGTGTATATCCTGAAGCACTTCTTTAGTTTCGGGATCCTCCAATATAACACCCTTCTAATTATACTTGATTTTAGTAATAAATTATACCATTTCAAATAAGATATTGCTTAAGTAACATAACTTTCATTGAGGAAGTACATATGTAGCATCAACCTTAGTCAACTAACGACTAAGATAAAACGTTTCAAAAGTTGTTTAGAAATTGTTTACAACCCATACACAAAGTCTATCAAAGATTTAAAACATTGCGGAAGCTTCAAAATGAGTATTCGGTTCTTCGACATTAGCTTGATCGCCATCCGGATAGTTCCCACTTTCACCTAAGGTCAAAACCATCCAAAACGTTAGTTTTGACAACAATTTGTATAATACAAAAAAGTACTAGAATCAAAACATGAGAAAACAAACAATTTTTCAGAAGTTACCCTGCCGCGTGTCGCGGCAGGATTTGTTTAACGCGTCGCGTGGCGCGGCGGCTCCCGCGAGTCGCGGAGGATCATGATGATCCTGTCGCGTGGCGCGGCGCGGCAGGAACGGTTTTCCAGCAGGTGATGTTTTTGAGCTGCATTTTTCTGCCAGCTCCGGAAATTCAAGTTTTAACTTCATTTGGCCATAACTTTTGACTCGTAAGTCCGTTTTAGGTGATTCTTTTTCCTATACATCTGTAAATTCATTACCGACATAACTAATAAAATTTTGATACCGAAAATTTAACTTACGGACCGAACGACTAAATGTCACTATGCATTTATTCGACCCATTATAACTCTACTTATTTTACTACCATTTGACTAGTAAGCCTAATGCGCTTGTTACCCAATTTCCGGGCTTATGATTACCGGCACTTCATTACCAACACTATGGCTTTGTGCTCTTGTGATCATTTTCGCCATCTCTATCTACTTACAATATTATTACTACCATGTATCATTATTTGACCCGTTTGGTTCATCTACGGAAATCCTCCATTTTGATGACTACCAAACGACTACAACCCAATTCTTAACCTACGAATTAAGTAACGAACAAAGTCGCTACAATCAACACAACTTATAATCAACAACGCATAGTTTAACAATAATTCATCAAATGTAACGGGTCAAGTTACATACCTTAGTGCACGCCCTTCAACCGCAAATCACCACCGGCTTGTCCACTTGACGTTCCGGTATCCTTCCCTATAGAGTTCATTTATGATATGTTTAGAACTCTCTTTTAAATCATAATTCGCATAATACACCGAAATACTATAATTATGCGTTTAAACTTGGAATTTCAGTTTTAAGCCTTCTTAGAGGCTTTTCAACAAACACTTCAAGGGCAGATTTTTACATGATTAAACATCAAATCCCTAGTTTATTACTTAGCCCTAATTTCACATCAATCAGCCATTTTACATGATTGTTAGCTTCTAAATTTCTGGAATCACTTCAAAATTGTCAAATTTCACTAGAACAACACCCAATATCCTAGTGTTCATCAATTTACACATAACCCGTTAATCACCTACAATGGTGTTCATAATCTTCACTAAAATTTAACATGATTTCAACTTGTATTTGCCTAGGGTTTGTCCCTAGACACTATAGTTGTTCCTAGATCATTATAAGACACACATGCAACTAAAAATCCAGATTTTCCCAATTACATGAGAAATTCAAGTTGAGGGTTTTCATGAAATTTTACATACCTTGTAATCCTCTTGTGATGAGGATCAGTAATCTATGCTTTAATTTCGATTTCAACTTGGATTAAGCCTTCAATTTGCAAGTTTAGTGAAGTTTTAGGGTTTTGGAAGAGTGGGGATCGCCCCCTGCTGTGCTTGTACGACCAGACACCTCCTTTTGGGGGTGTTTGGTTTGTTTTATTTACTTAATTAAAATTAAGTTTCAATGTTTACAACTTAAGCCCCTCCACTTTGATCAACATTTAATTTAGTTGCATTTAACCCTACTATAAGTTATTTCTAGACTTTTAACTAACTAGGTTAAAATCCCTAGTTAGTAAATTCTCATTTATTTATACTTTATAATTCTAATATAAAGTTTTATATTTTCGGGGTGTTACAAGTCCACCCCCCTTAAAAAGGGTTTCGTCCCCGAAACCGAAGTACGTACCAAATAATGTAGGGTGGAGACGTCGCTTCTCCTCTTCGGACTCCCACGTAGTGTCCGAACCTTTCCTATGCTCCCATTTGATTTTGACTTGGTCGATATGTCTATTTCGTAAGTGTTTGACCTTTCGATCTAAAATCTCCACCGGTCTCACAGCATAATTCAGACTATTATCCACTTCGATATCATCGTAATGGATGTAGGCTGTTTCGTCCGCTACGCACTTTCGTAATTGTGACACGTGAAACGTGCCATGAATCCCACTTAGTTCCTCCTGTAGCTCAAGGCGGTAAGCTACCTTGCCAACCCTCGGGCTTAGCTTTCCCCTTTTTCTGAATCTAATAACGCCCTTCCATGGGGAAACCTTTAGCATGACCATGTCGCCAACCTGGAATTCGATTGGCCTATTCCTTTTATCAGCATACGCCTTTTGCCTGTCTTGATCCGCTTTCAAGTGTGCCCGAACTATATCGATCTTTTCATTCGTGGCTCGTACTATATCTTGGTGGGCGAGTTCACGTGGACCCACTTCACCCCAATATACCGGGGTTCGACACTTCCTACCATAAAGCATTTCGTACGGTGCCATCTTAATACTAGATTGGTAGCTGTTATTATACGAAAACTCGACTAACGGTAGGTGAACATCCCAACTTCCTCCAAAGTCGATTATACATGCCCGTAGCATGTTCCCCAATGTTTGTATCGTTCTTTCACTCTGTCCATCTGTTTGAGGATGGTACGCAGTGCTAATGAACAATTTGGTTCCCATTTGCTCTTGGAAATCTCGCCAGAAATTTGAAGTAAACCGGGTATCCATATCAGACACGATGGATACAGGCACCCCATGACGTGCTATTATTTCATTAGTGTAAACTTCTGACATCTTTTCTGACGTATAAGTCTCACGGATCGGAATGAAGTGAGCACTTTTCGTCAATCTATCCACCACTACCCATATGGCTTCGAAACCACGATTTGTCTTAGGCAACTTGGTTAATAGATCCATTGTAATATGTTCCCATTTCCAAACCAGAATTTCTAACGGTTGGAGTTTGCCGTATGGTTTCTGGTGCTCCGCCTTGACTTGTAAACATGTCAAGCATTTTTCCACATACTTCGCCACATCCCTCTTCATTCCAGGCCACCAATAATTTTGTTTTAGATCATTGTACATCTTGGTCGCCCCCGGATGAATTGAATATCGGGATTTATGAGCTTCATTAAGTAGAAGCGCCTTCACCCCACAAGTATGTGGGACCCATATCCTTCCGGATCGAGTCTTCAACCCGTTATTCCCATCCGACAAATCTTTCAACTGACCGATTATTCTTTCTTTCTTCCAATTCTCTTCTTTCATTGCTTCTAATTGCGCCTCTCGAATACGTTCAAGTATACCCGAGGTCACCACGAGTTGCATCGATCTTACTCGTATTGGGACATACTCCGCTTTCCTGCTCAGAGCATCCGCCACCACATTAGCCTTTCCGGGGTGATAATGTATTTCACAATCGAAGTCTTTCACCGTTTCTAGCCATCGCCTTTGTCGCATATTTAACTCCTTCTGATCGAAGAAGTATTTCAAGCTCTTGTGATCGGTGAATATGGTGCACTTTACCCCATATAAGTAGTGCCTCCATATTTTTAAGGCAAATACCACCGCAGCCAACTCAAGATCATGCGTGGGATATTTCTTCTCGTGTATCTTCAATTGCCTCAAGGCATAAGCTATAACCTTGCCCCGTTGCATTAAAATGCACCCGAGCCCCGACAGTGAAGCATCCGAATAAACCACCATGTCTTCGACTCCGTCCGGCAATGTCAGTACCGGAGCTTGAGTTAACTTTTCTTTTAGCGTTTGAAACGCTCTTTCTTGATCGACACCCCAAATGAACTTTTCTTTCTTTTGGGTTAGCTTTGTTAGCGGTGACGCAATCTTAGAGAAATCTTGAATGAATCTCCTGTAGTATCCCGCAAGCCCCAAAAAGCTTCTAATTTCCAAAGGGTTCTTCGGGGGATTCTATTTTGACACAGCATCGATCTTGGACGGATCCACCAATACTCCGTCGGCACTTATGACGTGGCCAAGAAATTGTACCTCTCGTAACCAAAAGGCACACTTAGAGAATTTCGCATACAGCCTTTCTCGTCTAAGTGTCTCTAACACTTCTTGTAAGTGGTGTGCGTGTTCAGCTTCACTTTTCGAATACACCAAGATATCATCGATAAACACGATGACCGACTTATCCAACATTGGCTTGCAAACCCGGTTCATGAGGTCCATGAAAGCCGCGGGTGCATTTGTTAGCCCAAATGACATCACGAGGAATTCGTAATGTCCGTATCTCGTGCGGAAAGCCGTCTTCGGCACATCTTCTTCCTTGACCTTTAGTTGGTGATACCCATATCTAAGGTCAATTTTTGAAAACCAGTTCGCACCTTGCAATTGGTCAAATAAATCATCTATTCTCGGAAGCGGGTATCGGTTCTTTACCGTGAGTTTGTTTAACTCCCGGTAATCGATACACATGTGCATGCTTCCGTCCTTCTTTCTCACGAACAATACCGGTGCGCCCCAAGGAGACACACTCGGCCTTATGAACCCCTTGTCAAGCAGGTCTTGAATTTGGGACATCAACTCTTGTAATTCCGACGGTGCGAGTCGGTACGGGGCTTTTGCTACGGGTTTTGCGCCCGGAATCAATTCGATCCCGAACTCTACTTCCCGTTCAGGCGGTATCCCCGGTAAATCTTCCGGAAACACATCTTCATAATCTCGTACTACCGGTACATCTTCAATCTTCCGTGATTCTTTCTCGGGCTCATTTGCATATATCATGAATGCCTTGCATCCTCGCTTCATAAGCTTGTGAGCTTTCAACATTGAGCACACTATGGGGTTACCTCCTTTTTCGCCATAAATGGTGACGTGTTTCCCGCTCGGAGATGTTAGTTTTATCTCTTTACGAAAACACACGACCTTTGCATAGTGCTGGGCTAGCCAATCCATCCCAACGACTACTTGAAATTCCCCCATTGACATCGGGATTAGGTC
The DNA here is from genome assembly GCA_030545235.1 of Helianthus tuberosus. Taxonomy (NCBI): domain Eukaryota; kingdom Viridiplantae; phylum Streptophyta; class Magnoliopsida; order Asterales; family Asteraceae; genus Helianthus; species Helianthus tuberosus. The sequence goes on from CM060417.1 coordinate 107,372,023, forward strand.
TATCAAGTATTCCTCATCGTCGATGCTTAATTTGCAGCCTCGACAAACATCACAAACTATAAAACTTTTGTTGTCCCCTATTTCAACTTCTAAGGGCACAGGTAATTTCGTCAATACAAATGAAGGATGTCGAATAAATCCATGTGAAATGAAGGATTTATTCGCACCCGTATCAAACAATACACGTGCTGGAATTGAGTTAATTGTGAATATACCTGAAACCACATCGGGTTCTGTCTTCGCTTCAGCCGCGGTAAGTTGGAAGGACCTAGCCTTCGCTTTGGGAGCTTCTGTTGGAGATTCTTTAACATCTCTCTTTCCAACTAAGTCCGGACATTCGGACTTTTTGTGGCCGGGTTGATAACATTTGTAGCAAACAGAGACCTTTCCCGGGCATAGCGAGGCCGTGTGCCCCGTCTTATTACATATGGGGCATGGCTTGTCTTTGAACCGACATTCTCCTTTGTGTCCCTTCCCGCACACTTTACAACTTGGCGACCCACCTTTAGCGTCCACCTTCTTTCCCGATTCTCCAGTTCGGGCTTTCTTTGTAGGGCTTGGATTCACATCATGTGCCCTTCGCTCACCCCTTTCGACTTGTTTCTTCAACTCGATTTCCCATTCCCGAGCAACGTTAATGATTTCGGTAAGGGTCTCGTATTTTGAAGGAGTCATAAACTCCCTATATTCAGCGCTCAACATATTGTAGTAGTAGTATATTTTCTGTTCTTCGTTCGTCACCAATTCACTACTAAACTTCATCTTATCCATAAACATCGCCGTGATCTTGTCTATGGTTTCACCCTTATGCCTAACTTGCATGAACTCTTCCTTGATTTTGTTAATGACCGCTTTGGGACTATGATGTTTAAGAAATGGTGTCTTAAACTCTTCCCATGTCATGGTCCTTGCCGCTTCGGCCCCTATTTCATTCTTTTTGTTATCCCACCAATCCTTGGCTTGTCCTCTTAACTGACCCGTTCCGTAAGCAACGAAGTCGCTTTCGTTGCAATGGGTCCTTTCAAACACCCCTTCAATGTCGCCCAACCATCTTTGGCAAATTATCGGGTCGACTTCCCCGTCATAGATTGGCGGTTTACACGCCATGAATTCCTTATATGAGCATCCTTTACGTTCTCCAGTTTTGTCTTTCATAAGGTTGACCGTATCCTCCAACCTTTTAACTCGTTCTTCTACGAGTGACAACACCGTACCTTGAATCTTGTCTATAAACCCGGATAGACTGCTTTCAATTGCCTTTCCTACTTCCTCGGCAATTATTTCTTTCATTTGTTCGGTGCTTGTCGGCACCGGATCATTATTGCTCCCTTTCGACATCTTGAAACTGAAATGTTTACATCAAACGTTAAACATTCCATTCATGACATTGCTTTGTTTGTTTCGGTTTAGCCAAGTTCTTAACTTGCTTTAACCGTTCACATTTAATGCACTTTCCGGGTTTGAGTGTGTTAACACACTCTTCCCATGCATCTCAATTTATTTCTCATACTTACATAAGATATAATCTACTAACATAAATAAGTTAATTCTTACCGGGCGATCAATCAAGCTTGAACCGAACACTTTGTTGACAACCTTAAGCTCTGATTACCAACTTATAACACCCTTCTAATTATACTTGATTTTAGTAATAGATTATACCATTTCAAATAAGATATTGCTTAAGTAACATAACTTTCATTGAGGAAGTACATATGTAGCATCAACCTTAGTCAACTAACGACTAAGATAAAACGTTTCAAAAGTTGTTTAGAAATTGTTTACAACCCATACACAAAGTCTATCAAAGATTTAAAACATTGTGGAAGCTTCAAAATGAGTGTTCGGTTCTTCGACATTAGCTTGATCGCCATCCGGATAGTTCCCACTTTCACCTAAGGTCAAAACCATCCAAAACGTTAGTTTTGACAACAATTTGTATAATACAAACAAGTACTAGAATCAAAACATGAGAAAACAAACAATTTTTCAGAAGTTACCCTGCCGCGTGTCGCGGCAGGATTTGTTTAACGCGTCGCGTGGCGCGGCGGCTCCCGCGAGTCGCGGAGGATCATGATGATCCTGTCGCGTGGCGCGGCAGGAACGGTTTTCCAGCAGGTGATGTTTTTGAGCTGCATTTTTCTGCCAGCTCCGGAAATTCAAGTTTTAACTTCATTTGGCCATAACTTTTGACTCGTAAGTCCGTTTTAGGTGATTCTTTTTCCTATACATCTGTAAATTCATTACCGACATAACTAATAAAATTTTGATACCAAAAATTTAACTTACAGACCGAACGACTAAATGTCACTATGCATTTATTCGACCCATTATAACTCTACTTATTTTACTACCATTTGACTAGTAAGCCTAATGCGCTTGTTACCCAATTTCCGGGCTTATGATTACCGGCACTTCATTACCAACACTATGGCTTCGTGCTCTTGTGATCATTTTCACCATCTCTATCTACTTACAATATTATTACTACCATGTATCATTATTTGACCCGTTTGGTTCATCTACGGAAATCCTCCATTTTGATGACTACCAAACGACTACAACCCAATTCTTAACCTACGAATTAAGTAACGAACAAAGTCGCTACAATCAACACAACTTATAATCAACAACGCATAGTTTAACAATAATTCATCAAATGTAACGGGTCAAGTTACATACCTTAGTGCACGCCCTTCAACCGCAAATCACCACCGGCTTGTCCACTTGACGTTCCGGTATCCTTCCCTATAGAGTTCATTTATGATATGTTTAGAACTCTCTTTTAAATCATAATTCGCATAATACACCGAAATACTATAATTATGCGTTTAAACTTGGAATTTCAGTTTTAAGCCTTCTTAGAGGCTTTTCAACAAACACTTCAAGGGCAGATTTTTACATGATTAAACATCAAATCCCTAGTTTATTACTTAGCCCTAATTTCACATCAATCAGCCATTTTACATGATTGTTAGCTTCTAAATTTCTGGAATCACTTCAAAATTGTCAAATTTCACTAGAACAACACCCAATATCCTAGTGTTCATCAATTTACACATAACCCGTTAATCACCTACAATGGTGTTCATAATCTTCACTAAAATTTAACATGATTTCAACTTGTATTTGCCTAGGGTTTGTCCCTAGACACTATAGTTGTTCCTAGATCATCATAAGACACACATGCAACTAAAAATTCAGATTTTCCCAATTACATGAGAAATTCAAGTTGAGGGTTTTCATGAAATTTTACATACCTTGTAATCCTCTTGTGACGAGGATCAGTAATCTATGCTTTAATTTCGATTTCAACTTGGATTAAGCCTTCAATTTGCAAGTTTAGTGAAGTTTTAGGGTTTTGGAAGAGTGGGGATCGCCCCCTGCTGTGCTTGTACGACCAGACACCTCCTTTTGGGGGTGTTTGGTTTGTTTTATTTACTTAATTAAAATTAAGTTTCAATGTTTACAACTTAAGCCCCTCCACTTTGATCAACATTTAATTTAGTTGCATTTAACCCTACTATAAGTTATTTCTAGACTTTTAACTAACTAGGTTAAAATCCCTAGTTAGTAAATTCTCGTTTATTTATACTTTATAATTCTAATATAAAGTTTTATATTTTCGGGGTGTTACATCCAAGCACCTCAGATATGGTCCTGCAAGGGATTTCTTATACAAAACATTATTTATAATAGTGAATCGTGATACCTTCATTCTAAAGGCCTTAGGATTTTCTTCCTTTGGGATGTGTCCTTCCTTGAGATATCTCCTGATTGGAGCCATCCAGGACTTTGGATTCTCCTCGGGATACTCATCATCAGGATCCTGAACACTTACTACTTCCTTATCCTGAGGATCCGTCGCAGGATACAAGATATGTAATATTAGTATTTGGGTTCCCTCTGGTATCTTGACTGATGATCCTAGATTCGCCAAGGCATCAGCTTCAGCATTATCCTCTCTCGGTACCTGTTCAAGTGTAAAAACATCGAAATATCCTGCTAATTTTTTGGGAATATCGAGATACTCGATTAACTTCTCACCTTTAACTGCATAGGTCCCATTAAAATGATTAGTAATTAACGAGGAATCAACAAATACTTGTAAACCCTTGATATTCATGCTCTTAGCCAATTCTAATCCTGCAAGTAAAGCTTCATATTCTGCTTCATTATTAGTGGCAGGAAACTCACATCTAATAGCCTGGGGTAATATGTCCCCCTGTGGTGATTTTAGTAGTATACCCAAACCTACACCTCTTACATTGGATGCACCATCAGTATATAATGTCCAGGATTCTAAGGTTTCTCCTAGTTGTTGTACTTCTAGATCTACTTCATTTTGAATGTCACTACTGAAATCAACCACAAAGTCAGCTAAGGCCTGAGACTTTATGGCATTTCTAGGCTCATATATTAAATCATAGGCACTTAATTTTACTGACCACTTAGCCATCCTGCCTGACATCTCGGGTTTCCTAAGCACATTTTTAACAGGATAGTTGGTTTTAACATGAATCCTATGTGTTTCAAAATAATGTCTAAGTTTCGTTGATGCCATAACTAGGGCTAATATTAATTTCTCTAAATGAGAATATCTAGTTTCAGCATCTAATAAACTTTTACTAACATAATAAACAGGATACTGCTGACCTTCATGATACTTTACAAGGACAACACTTACTGCATTCCCTGATACTGCAAGATAGAGGGATAATGGTTCACCATCCTCAGGCTTCATCAATAGAGGCACAGTTGAAAGATACTGCTTCAAATCCTGCAAGGCCACTTCATGCTTCTCTCCCCATTCGAATTTCTTATTCTTCTTCAGGATATCATAAAATTCCTTGCATTTTTCCGAGGATCTTGAGATAAATCTGTTTAATGCTGCAACTCGCCCTGTTAATCGTTGGACATCTTTCATATTTGAAGGTGATTTGATATCCAGGATAGCTTTAATCTGCTCCGAGCTTGCCTCTATCCCCCTTTTCGTCACCATGTATCCTAGAAACATTCCTGCTCCTACTCCGAAATGGCATTTAACAGGATTTAATTTCATGTTGTACTGGTCCAGGATATCAAATGCTCCCTTAATATCCTGGAGATGATCCTCGACCTTCTTGGATTTTACTACCATATCATCGATGTACACCTCCATGGTGTCCCCCAGTTTGTCTTTAAACATCATGTTCACCAATCTCTGGTATGTTGCACCTGCATTTTTCAAACCAAAAGGCATAGCAGTATAACAATAAATACCTGTTGGTGTCATGAAAGTTGTATCCTCCTGATCCGAGGGTTCCATTTGGATCTGTTGGAATCCTGAGGAGGCATCCATGAAGGTTAGCATCTCATGACCAGCTGTAGCATCCACCATTGAATCGATATGAGGTAGAGGAAACGGGTCTTTGGGACAAGCTTTGTTCAAGTCTGTGTAATCTACACAGACTCTCCATTTCCCGTTTTTCTTTTGCACCACAACTACATTTGCCAGCCATTTAGGAAACTTCACTTCCCTAATCATCTTACTCTTTAATAATCTTTCAACTTCATCCTGAATGATAGCGTTCCGTTCTGGAGCAAATTTTCTTCGTTTCTGCTGGACAGGCTTGAAAGACCTATCAATTCCGAGCTTGTGAGTTATAATATCCTTGGAAATTCCTGTCATATCCTCGTGTTCCACGCGAATATTGACATCCTGCATTTCAAAAAGTTAGTCAATTGGTTTTCAATATCCCGAGGGATATTGGTTACTACGAGCACCGAGATATCCGGATTATCCTGATCCAGGATAACTTTCTTTACATCATGTTCTTGTTCTGAAGCCTCCATGATATCCTGGCCTCGCATCTTTAATTGCTATGCTGCACTAGGCTTTGTTGAGGATTTCATCGAAGAAGAATAACACTTCTTTGCTTCCTGTTGATCACTTTCCACCTTGACAACTCCCCAAGGAGTAGGGATCTTGATGCATTGATGGTAGGTTGATGGAACAGCTTTCATATCATGGATCCAAGGCCTACCTAATATTATATTATAGCAGGATAAAGAGTCCATGACACAAAAGCGCTGCATTGAGTTGGCCCCTTCAACATACACGGGAAACTTTATCTCTCCTACGGTATTCCTGGCTTCTCCACTGAAACCAACGAGCACAATGGACTTCGAAGTAATATCCATCGGGGATACGTTCATCCTCTTCAACGTTTCCAGCTGAATTATGTTGAGGGAGCTGCCATTATCCACTAATATCCTGCGCACAAAATGGTTAGCAACATATAAGGTTATTACTAAAGCATCATGATGAGGATCCTGGACAGTATCCCTGTCATCGTTATCGAACGTGATCACTTTGTCAGTCGTGAGGGTTGACATCCTAGTTGGCTTATCCCCCCTCCCTGTTTTGGCTTCCTTTGCGTGCCGTTTCGCCACAGAATATGATGTGCCGCATATGTCGGATCCTCCTGAAATAAAGTTAATTATTTTGGCATCCGTAGGAGGTGATGCAGCTCGTTCAGGATCCTTTTCAGGATCCTGACTTTTATTCTTCTTTCTTCCCAGGAGATCCTTCAGATATCCCTTGCTCAAAAGATAGCTTATTTCTTTCCTTAGAGCAATGCAATCCTCAGTAACATGTCCGAAATCCTCGTGGAAGGCACACCATTTGGACTTATCCTTCCAATCAGCTTTTTGTTGATTCTTTCGGGGCCATCTTGCTTTATCTCCTAAACCCTGCATAGCATACATCAATTCAGGTATGTTAATAGAAAAACAATATTCAGACAATTCAGGATACTCCTCAAGATCGTCGTCTTCAATAGCATTCACTTTTTTGCTATCATTTCTGCCATATGGCTTTGAGCGATATGGTTTATACGAGGATTCTGATTTCCTGTTGGTTGACTCATAGGTTGTGGATGAATTCATCCTCTCTTGCATCTTTTTGTCATCCTCCAGCCGAATATATCTTAAAGCCATGTTCCGAGCTTCATCCAGATTCCTGCAGGGATTCATTACAAGATCCTGGTAAAATTGAGAGTCTTTTTGCAACCCCATCTTGAAAGCCTACACAGCTGTTGCAACATCAAGATGTGGGATATCTAAGGATTCCCGGCTAAACTTGTTCACATAATCTCTCAAGGATTCCTGAGGTCCTTGAGTTATCCTGTAGAGATCACTGGTTAGTTTTTCAAAACTCCGACTGCAAGAAAACTGACTATTAAATAAATTAACTAAATGAGCAAATGAAGTAATTGAGTGAGGAGGAACGTTTAAGAGCCATTTTAAGGCTGATCCTGTTAAGGTAGAACCAAAGCCCTTGCAGAGGCATGCTTCCTTGAGATCCGGAGGGATAGGGTTAATTTCCATCCTTTCCCTATACTGAGCAATATGCTCTTCAGGATCTGTAGTTCCGTCATAGAGCTTCATGTTGGGGGTTTGAAATCTTTTTGGGATTTCAGCATTACAGATGGGATACGCGAACCGTGATATCCTGTGGCTGTCTTGGGATACTTCTGGAATTGGTTGGACCACGCCAGGTACACTGGATATCATGTCCTTCAATTTTTGAAGCTCCCTGGAAAATGCTGATGTCATACCTGCATCCTGCAAAGATCCAACGCCATTAGTAGCAAGAGTATTATTATTATTAGATACATTACCAGTCTGAGGATTCTGGCCATATCCTGAAGCATATCCAGAGCTTCTCACAGTTGACACTCTGACTGAAGAGGGTATCTCAGGAGTATGATTCTGGGAATGGCTAGGCACAATATTCCCCCGGTTATCCTTAGTATAGACTGCAGAACTGAAGTTCAAAGCCCTGGGTTGCAAGGGAGTGACGGTATCTTCAGAAGGCCTGCTTGAGCTGGATTTCAAGAGTTGTATCTCTCTCATCAGCGTCTGATTAGTTTCCTGCTGCTGCCTCATCTATTCCTGTACACTACCAAACAAATTTAGAATTTCTTCATTAGAAGCCAAAACAGAACCAGATCCCTGGATATTGCGAGCGGGGATAACGTCCCGAGCCACATGAATTTCAGTTCCTAGTGAAAAGGCTTGCTTTCTCGGAGGAGGTGGTGGAAGCACCGAACCAATTGTTGTAGAGGTTGTAGCAGACATGGTGGAAGAGCTCATGTTTGATCTCGAGGCCATTGAAAATAGTGTGGCAAAAAGTTTTGAAAATAAAAAACCAAGTAACGATTTTGCAAAAACTTTTAGTAGAAGTAGCACCACTTGCCCCACGGTGGGCGCCAAATTGTTTTGGTCAAAAATTACCGATGCAATTAAGTGATCAAATTAGTTAAGTGAGGTAGTGTGCTGAGAATGTGTGTTGAAAAATATGTTGGCTTGTTAGTTTGGGAAAACAATTTCAGGATATAGCTCAAGATATTGAGCTATATCTATGATCAAACAGTGAGCAAAAAGGTAAAGGGTGACACGAGATATACGAGGAAAGCCCTTGATCAATCTAGATCGCCGGCACAAAACCTCGGGAGCTGACAATCGCAGCTGCCTTGTTCTTCTTATTGCTTCAAATATCAGGATACAGTGCAGGATATGATGCGGATCAACTAAGTGTTACAATGTAATTTGAATACAAGTGTTAGTGCGTTGTGAGTGTTTGCAACTAGAGAGAAAGAGTGTGCGAAAGATTGTGTGCCTTAATCTGATCCGATCAATCCTTTTTATAGTAAAAGAAACTAACTAACTATCCTATTATTCCGGGATTCAGCGAATATTCCATACGTGAACGTTGCTGTCCACGTCTTCCGGCTTCAACGTCTATAACCCAACTGATTTGCCCGAGTCTTGAGGAGAAGAAGTCCAGCTGAACGTTAGAGACTTGCAGTTAGAGGTGTACAAAAAAACCGGTTTTAGAACCGAAACCGGAAAAAAAACCGAAACCGGTTTTTTTTTAACCGGTTTTTTTATAACCGGTCCGGTTTTATAACCGAACCGCCGGTTGGTGACCGGTTACTATTATTTATCCCAAAAACCGGTTACTAACCGAAACCGGTTTTAAGAAAACCGGTTTTTTTGAAATAAACCGGTTAAAAACCGGTCCCAACCGATTACACCGGTTAGTGTTTTGGACTTGAAAAACCGGTTAGTAACCGAAACCGGTTATTAAAAAAACCGGTTTTTGTTTTGAACGAAAAAAACTGGTCCGGTTAATAACCGTAACCGGTTTTCAAAAAAAACCGATTTGTACACCTCTACTTGCAGTCCTTAATCTGCACGTGGTTAATTAATTACTACTAGGATATCAGAATGTTACCAATATCCTGATTCAGCATCCTGGTCACAAACAAACAAATTCAGAATATCAGTCAGGATATATGAGCAGAAAATGACCCATAACAGTGCTTAGAGGTAAGCATAACTTATGTGCATGTATTTCCATGAACTAGAAAATAGAATCGCAAGGTATTGCTAACGGGTCATTGCTTTGACCCGCGCCAGGTGTGTGTAATGGGTCAAACTCTTGGTGAAGGATTATGATCCGACTAGTGTTGGTTGAGTCAAGGGTGGACTAGACTACCTCAAGTGAGGTATATCTAGTATTTTGGTAAAACGACCATTTGAGCCGAGGACATGCCTATGACGTGGAAATATGACTAAATAAGTTTTATAACATTAAGCGATTGAAAACTTTTATGTTCTTAGGGACATAATAAATTTAAGTGAAATGACGAGTTAAAAGTGCCCGCTAGTGTTAATCTAAACCTTCAAAGGTCTTCCGGTTGTAAAAAGGGCTAACATTGACTATAATGCCCACAAATGATAAATCGGGCAAACTACCTTTAAGGGTTGATTAAAAATGAGCTTTATAATTGGGCAGACCATTCCGGTAACGTCAAAGTGGGAGGCGTAAGCTTTTTCACTTAATGCCTCCTAACGGGTCAGTTTGGGTAAAACGCTATACCGGAAGAAATTTAATGAAAAATTAAGGTTTGTCTAATGTAACCAACCACAATCGAGTTGTGGTTGATGGAAATAATTTGAACGTTGGTAAGAAAGTAGGAGGCATGATTTAGAATGCGAAATGCCTCCTAACGGGTCGGTTGAGTAAATAACTACGAACCAAACGAATGATTTAAAAAGCTAAGGGATCCGGGTTTGGGTCATGGGTTTGAACCTATAATTATGGGAAAAAAGCTATAAACCCTTCATGAGAGAATACGGATGTATTGAGTTAAAGGGGCTTAAATTCCGTTTTTATACCTAAAATACGAGTTTCCATCTGTAGCCGTCGTAGGCTTACGGCGCGGAAGTAGCCCTACGACCATCCTGATCTCGCACTACGGCCCAAAACACCCTTACGGCGCCTGGACACTGTATTACGACAGTGGCTTACGGCAACAAGATTCGTTTTCTTTATTGTTCTAAACACGTTGATCGTTAAACTTAAACACCAATTATTTTTAGTGTTTATGATAGGCTTTCGCAAGGAGGGAACCTGACGGACGACCAAGCACGTGAACAACCGAACACTACTAAACCATAATCTATTCAGAGACGATTCACAGGATAGTTGAAGCATGATCATGCATGGCAAAGCTTTCGGGTATAAAAGCTTCAATATTGTAAAATGTAGATCAAGTGTAATAATTCATTTTGTCGGTTCGTTTGGGTTATCGGTTAACCCAGGCGAGTAAGTTATTTGTTTAAAAAATATGGGACCAAATCACCCTTTTATTAAAATATAATTTAAAAACGGGTGTTACATTTGAGTACCCTATGACCGCCAGCAATGCACCCGCAAAGATACCCTACCCGCAAGCCACTACCCTGAGACACCCCTGCCACCCTAACACTAACTCAAACCAACAATAACATCTTCACCTTTAATCACGCCCAATCTTTCGTTTGTTTTCTCTAATTTCAAGTCCTGAACACAAGCCCGAAAACTTCTTCTTATGAAATATTTTTTGAAAGAAATTTGTTTTATATTTCCATATAAAAGATTTAATTTTAGAAAAAAAAAAAAGGTCTTAGATAGTGTTTGTTATGCAGGAATGAGAGGCGGAATGGAATGAGTCATTATTGGAGAATGAAGAAAAGAGTGTTTGGTTGATCAAGGGAATGTAATCACCCATTCCATAAGACATTCCATTCCCTCAAAATCATTCCAGCCACCCCTATGTTTTTTTTTCATCCCATCCCCTATTACACCTTTCATTAACAACACCACAACCCACCACATTCGCCACCACTCACTACCACTACCACCACCACCGACGCCTATCGTCGCCGCCACCCACCCGCCACCGCCGCCACCAACAACCACCACCACCGTCACCAACCATCGCCGCCATCAACCACCGCCGCCAACAACCACTGTCGTCGCCAACGCCGCTCGCCGCCACCAACCACTACCAACGTCGCCGCCACCACCAACCACCATCGACGGCCGTCGCCGCCACCCCTGTCACCGCCACCCATCATCGTCGCCGCCGCCACCGATCGATGCCTCCACCCACAATCACTACCACCGACCACCACCACTCACCGTTGATTTTATTCCTTAATTTTCTTGCCTTCCAAACAATTCCCGATAATAATTCATTCCATTCTCACATGGTAACCAAACGAGACATGGAATGGTAATGATCCATTGCATTCCCTCGTCCATTCCATTACCCCATACCAAACAGACCCTTAAAGTATTTGAATATGTTTTTTTTATAAAATATCCATTTTTTTCTATTACCTCTTAATTTTATCAACTCTTATCATTTTCTCTGTCTTTAATCACATATGTTTTTATAGTAGTCTTTAGGGCTGTAAACGAACCGAACGTTCAGCGACCAGTTCGTGAACCGTTCGGCGGGAAGTTTGTTTATGTTCGTTCGTTTAATAAATGAACGAACATGAACAAGAAATTTCGTTCGATTAGTTAAATGAACGAACATGAACAGAGGTCTCGTTCGTTCGATTGTGTTCGTGAACGTTCGGTAAGGTGTTCGTGAACGTGTTCGTGAACATTCGTTGATTTGCGTTCGTTTATATCCGTATGTTTGTGTTTTAATTGAAGATCTTTGTACTTTCTTATATTTTATTTGTACTTTTTATATTATTAAACTTTTATTTATTTTATTTTCCTAACAATTAAACTAGGAAACCCACTTTCACCTTGTTTATGCATCATTTCCCTTTCATTTCTCATTATTTACATCCACGAATACGATCGACATCCGTTCCACAATAAGGGATTCAAGTTCGAGAGCTACTCTCTGGGCCATCTATCTTTATCCTTCGTCGCGTTCGCCAAATTTATTTGTGTTCGTGAACCGTTCGCGAACACGTTCATTTCCTTAATGAACGAACACGAACATAAAATCTCGTTCGGTAAGTGTTCATGAACCGTTCGTGAGCACACTTATTTCCTTAACGAACGAACACGAACAAGGCCTTGTTCGTGTTCGTCCGGTTCGTTTACAGCCCTAGTAGTCTTTTACTCTTTGTGATTGATCTTAATTCGATGCTTGTGTTTATGCTTATCTTAATCTTTGATTCTTCAAATAGCAATTGATCTTTAGCTTTTCATAACTGTATTTTTTTTTAGTTCTTCAAATTAAACTTTGTAATAATGCCTTGAAGAGTAGAAAATAGAAATTTAATTTACATTGGCTTCAAATAATCAACTAAAAAGGGTTATTGGATTTTAATAATCCTAAGTTTCACCTATTGGCCGATAATAATCCCAACTTTAAAAATTCCCTCCAATAATCCCAACTTGTAAAAGTTTGGCCGCCATTGATCCTTTTCAAACATATAAGAATTTCGTCTCCTCAATAGATTCAATTACACATAGAGACTCCTTAATTGATTTAAGTGCACCTATTTTAGGAAATGATCAATGGCGGCCAAACTTTTACAACTTGGGATTATTGGAGAGAATTTTTAAAGTTGGGATTATTATCAGTCAACATGTGAAACTTGGGATTATTAAAATCCAATAACCCAACTAAAAATAATTTAAGGTACTAAACTATAAGAAAATGACAATATAAGATACATCTTTTTAATCAGTTCAATATAAAGGAATTAAGTTTAGTATAAGTAAAGTTAAATAATCATAGATTTAATTATGTGATTAGTTAATAGTAATAAAATAAAAGTTGATGTAAGTAGATAATGCGGATAGCATTATCTTATCTTTCTATGACGTGTTATGGTGGAAAATGCACGTGTTTTGTTTCTTGTTCGTATAAAAATCCATTGGAATTTTTTTCATCTCGTTGATTCTCCAATTGTGGTATGATTTTGTTTATTAAAATATTATATATACACCAAATTATATTATTGAGGGATTGTAAATAGTTTGCTTCTATTCTGATAATTGTTGTACAACTTTTGAATTGGTTCGTTTGTGATCATTATGAGTTCTTATGGAAGAGTTCGGTTCGGATTGTCTTTTAGTTAGCGGTTCAGTCCATTGGTTGGTTTGTGATCATTGCGAGTTCTTATGGAATGGAAGAATTTGGTTCGGTTTGTCTTTTAGTTAGCGGTTCAGACCATTTTTTTAAACCGGTTGCTTCACATTGTAAACACGACTAACTGGAACAAATGATTTGCTTTCTTAATCAAACTATCTTATTTTTACATTGAATTTATTAATGATCTAGAAGTCTAGAACCGTAAATAACCCTATTATATATAACGTACTAAACAAACAACAATTCTTCATTTTTTTTTTTTTTTGTTACTTCAAACTTAAAATACCATTAAATTTCTTATACATTTTCAGATTAGGGGAGTGAATGAGGAATTAATCTTGAAACTAAATAAAAGCTAGAGTATGTATTGATTAGATTTTAAGATTAGGGGAGTGAATACAAAATTAATCTTGAAATTAAATAAAAGTTAGAGTACGTATTCATTAATTTAAATAATCTTGAAATTAAATAAAAGTTAGAGATATTAAGTCATATTTTAGGAATCAATTGTTTTCTTTGAAAACAAGTTCGAGCAATCTTATAATAAATAAGATTATTTTGCAATGATTTTAATTTTACTCTTGTTTGATTTGAATATAAGAATAGATTTACGGGTTGTCCCTCATATCTTTGTGTTTATCCATTTGCAATGGCGCAGGTTAGAAGGGGCGGGGGCGCCCAACCCCCGAACTTTTCGCTCAATAGTGTAATATATGTGGTTTTCGTATAGAAATTTTTGGGTATATGCGTTTTCGACCCCCTGGTTCTATAGAAACTTTTGAGTATATACGTTTTCAACCACCCATCAGAAATCTCAAGCTTCGTCAGTGTCCATCTGTTTGATTTAGTTGTTTAACCATCCGGGCCAACGCATATCGGTAATTATTAAGTCGACAAATTATAAATAGCCACATGTTTTTGTTTTTTCTTGTCACCTACAAGAAACTAGAACTAATGACACGCGTTTTGCGGCGGGACCGTTAAACAAAAAAAAAGTAAAAGCAAAAGTGTTGAAGGCGTGTTACTCGTAAAAATTAGATCGAAACTTAAAACATAAAAAAGAATAACTAAGTCGGCTTAGCACTCACAAGTTGTGAAGGTACCGTTAAACCACAAAAAAAATAGACATAAAAACGTTGAACCACACACAGGTGTTGCAGCGTATTTACTCGCAAGACTTAGACGGAAAAATGACAAATTTATAAAAAATGAAAAGTATAAAGGACCAAAGTTGAAAGTGGAAAATTATCCGGGTTAGAGTGAAAACTAAAGGGGTTTTAAACTAAAACTAAAAGATCAAACTAAATGGTTTAAAATTAAAAAAAAAAAAAAAAAGAAATAGCATGGATATAAGAAATGCATGTGTATAAGATTTGATGTATAGTTGGATATGTAGCAAGAAAATGATGCATTATGAACTTGTAAATCAAGCTTAATTGATTGTAAAAAATTGAATAGTACTTTTACCTCACAAACCAAATTTGATGATGGGTAATTTGATGATTAATATAGGGTAAATATAGCTAATGACATCTAGCTCAAATGGTAGGAGGACTTGAGTTCTTCTTTGAAGACTCAAGTTCAATTCTCATTTGGTGCAAAAAAGGAGTGAGACACTGGTGGGCAGTGATAGGAGACCCAGGGAAACTTGGGTTCGATCCTTGTGCCAAACGGGTTTTATCGGTAATTTACCGTCGTGCCAGAGCCGTCTCCGAGAATGATAAAAAAAATTTGGGCCTCGTGCGAGACAAAAAATTTGGGCCCCCTCCCTATAATTGGTATTGATCGAATTTGGTTTCGTTCGATGTCATACGATACAGACACTCAATGTCGTGCCAGAGCCGTCTCCGAGAATGATAAAAAAAATTTGGGCCTCGTGCGAGACAAAAAATTTGGGCCCCCTCCCTATAATTGGTATTGATCGAATTTGGTTTCGTTCGATGTCATACGATACAGACACTCAATATAAATAATAAATTTTATGTCCAAGAAGTTTTTATAAACATAAGTAAAATGTAATATACTAAAGTCGTAGTGCTACATTACCTCATATAACATTATTATATTTTACTCATACATTTTATAATAAGTCATTATATTTTACTCTTACATTTTATAATAAAAGTCACTTTTTTTTTTTTTTTTCAGATACTTCAAATTTTCATTCCAATCATTAGGGCAAATTACATAAGGATAGCAGGTAGACGAGCAACAAACTGCGCCGCCATCCCTTTCTGAATAGAAAACCCTAATCTACTAAAAACAAAGCCTCGCCCCTGGGGGGTCGAAAAGTTGCTGTGGACGACACGCTGGACTCTAGACAAGAACCGAACTGCCTCTGGCGCCAAGGAGCCGAAAATGATAGATATAAAGATATATGAGAAATTTGCATCATCTTTTTTTTTATATAATTTTGATTTATTATCAAATGTAAATATTGATATTGCTTTTGCAAGATTTGACAAAGTTGTATACACAGTATTAGTGTGGAATTAATAGAAAAGCACAAAAAAAAAACGTTGAAAAGGGAGGGATCGAACTTGTATCCATACTTTCATTGTTTCAATAGTGAACCAATACACCAAAGGGCCATCTTTTAATTGTCTAAGAAATAAATCCATTTGAGATTTAAAACTCTGAAAAGCTGAATAAAAAAAGCAGACACCAGAATCGAACTGGAGACTTCGAAGATAAAGTATAACGCGTTTCACCAACTGAGCTAGAGTAGTTTACGATTAGAAATGTTTACAGCATTTATAATATATAAAATTTTTTATAAACTTTTCGGGCCCTTTAACAGTTCGGGCCTCGAGCCGTCGCCCAGTTTGGCCGGCCCAATAGCCGGCTCTGCGTCGTGCCTACGGGCGGGTGGGTTACCGGGTTTTCCCCGGAATTGGTGGTGGACCACTAGGGTTACTCTCGGAGTACTCTGTTTGTCCAGTGGGTGCCCCAAGAATGCTCGGGATTGATTTGTTGGCCGTTAAAAAAATATAGGGTAAGTAGAGATGGCCCCCACATAACCAAAACTTTCTTTTTGGAGGTTAAAGTGAGACAAAAGTCGGCAATAAAGAGGGTGGCTATCACTTCTAGAATGAAAAGGAAAAGCTTAAAGCTTATGTATGAGGTGTCAAAATCTTTCCACGACATCCATATCCTCCAACAATAACGCTTCATATGTTGTGTTCACATATTTTTTGTACTATTTATCTTGTTTTATTTCATTTCCACGTTTTATGTGATTTGAAACTAGATATCGACACTTGATTATTGGATAGGCGGGATATATCAAACGGTTACGTAATTGTTTATTAATGTATTTAAACGTTATAATCAGTATTTGCGTGTTTGATAATATGTTATTGTTAAAAAAACGTTATTTTTGTATCAGAACGTACTTTGATTAGAATAGAAGTTCTGCAAACTACCACGTTGTTTTCTTCTATTTCTCTATTTGCGTATTGTTTTCGATTGCTCATTTCCACACTTAGATTGTTCATTTCCGTTTTCAAGAAGCATCATGTCACTGATTTTTGTCTCTTTCGCTTATTTCTTCTTCACTTTTCATATGTGCATGTATTATTACACAACTTGGAGAACTTCTAGATTAGAGTGCTATGTTTAAAGGGGTATTGGATTTTAATAATCCCAAGTTTCACTAATTGGCCGGTAATAATCCCAACTTCAAAAATTGCCTACAACAGTCCCAACTTGTAAGATTTTGGCCACAAATGATCCTTGTCTAACTGGATTATAACCTTGTTGGGCTGGTGACCTGCAACTTATTCCGGCGACCCGTTTTACCCCTGAAACCACCAAACGAGACCACCACCAATCATCTCCGACCTCCTGTAATCTTCTCCGCTTCTCAAAATTTTAAAATTTCCACCATCTATGCAACTCCGGTGACCTGCAACTTATTCCGACGACCTTCTTTACCCCTGAAACCACCAAAGGAGACCACCACTTGTCATCTCCAACCTCTAGTGACCTTCTCCGCCGCTCAAAACTTCAAAAAACTAACTGGGTTATAACCCAGTTAGATAAGGATCATTGGTGGCCAAAATCTTACAAGTTGGGACTGTTGTAGGCAATTTTTGAAGTTGGGATTATTACCGGCCAATTAGTGAAACTTAGGATTATTAAAATCGAATACCCCATGTTTAAAAGGATACTTCTGGTAACCATCAATTGGGTGTTTGATAATTGGTAATTTTGAAACCTAATTTAATACTAATTCAATGTAACCATGATTAGTGGTTGTTGGTGATGTTAAAACTTTAGTTTTTAATCTTAAAAAGTTGATTACTAATTGTAATCCTTAGAAAAGTTAGTGGATGAATCGTTTGAAAATAGTGAAAAGGGAGAGGCCGATTGGAAATACGAGCAAAGAGCATTCACATTCTATCCCCATTTTCAACTAGAAAATTTAACTAAAATTTACATTCTTTTAACTTTGTTTCTCACTTTATAAAAGACTCCCACATCTCATTTCCAATATTTTTCTCTATTCAATTAAATAATAATTTTTTATCCTTCTTTTTATTATTTTTGTCTTCTTTCTACCCACGTGGAGGCCGGAGGGGGAGCCTTGCAGGCAAGAGATCTAGGGTAGTAACCCTAATTAGCTACACTGCCGCCACCCCCTCGGGTACATGGGCGAGTTGGGTTTGAGGGTAAAGTAACCCCAAGAAAGTTTATGAAAACCATGTGTGTAGTTGGTGGATAAAGTAAATTAGTGGGACCCTTGGTTCTATGGTAGTAGAAAGGAGTGTTGCTAGTAATTTAATGATGTTAGGATAGTTTAGGATAAAAATGATGTGGCGATGCAAGATTAGAGGAGGATAGGGTACATGAAAGGGTTTGGGAGATTGGTTTGTTTTCCCATAAAAATATGGGAGATTATATGGAAAGGGTATGTGGGATGTAGAGGTGTTTTGAATTTTTTTTTTTTTTTTTTTTGGTCATTTTTTTAAATTTAAGAATGGGGGGATGAGATAAGGAATGAGATGTGAATCCTTTAAGGCACATAATTAACGGAGTTTGTTATACCTGGTCAATGGAGAGAGAAGAGTATTGTCACGTAGGCGTCATATAAGAAGAATTAACACTAACTCACGAGTAGTGAGTGGTTGGTGGTTTCTTATACAAATAATTTTCATGAGAGAAATTGCTAACATGTCCCTAGGGTTTGGTAAAAAATGTTACTTTAATCCAAATAGTTTTTTTCCTCATCTGGGTCCATGAGATTTTCAATTTTTTGTCATTTTCGTCAGATACCCTAACTTCGTCCAAATATCTCAGTTAAGTCAAGGGTATTTTTGTCACTTTACATTTATCTTTGGTTTTTGTCATTTTTCATCTAAACCCTTTTAATTAAAAATATAAAACAAATTATTAATATATATATATATATATATATATATATTAGGATAAATTTATTATAGTATAACATATATACGCACTCTCATCTTCATCCACCCTTTTCACCATCATCTGAGAACAAAGTTTCACGACCATCGACCACCACCATCTCATACCTCCACCGTTAACAACCATCTGATATCACCACCATTCACCAACATCTTAAACAACCACCGTTCACCACCATTGTTTGGAAAAACTAAAATCAAACCCAAAATGAAACCATATCATAATCAGACCCAAAACCAAACCACCGCTGCTCTTGTAAGCCCTATTTAGAGAAACCCTAATATGTGCGTTTACCATCGTGATCACCAACATTAGCCACCACCCCCATCATCTCCACCAACCGCCACTACCACCACCAACAAACCCAACAACAACAAGAATCAAGCAATTTATGACCGAAAGAGAGTCAAGGGTTTCTAGTCTGTCATTACTAGATTTGTTTGTCGGAACTAACTAGAACAAGCACATCCACAGTCGCTAAAAACAACCACCATTGGAACCCTAAGGGGCTGTTTGGCAACATCTGAATTAATAAGTGCTGAATGAATAAGAGGTCTGAATGGGTAAGAGGCTCTGAACCAGTAAGTGCTGAACCAGTAAAGTGCTGTTTGGTTGTACATCTGAATGACTGTGTAAAATGACATTTTTACCCCTTTTAATTAAAAAACCATTTTATAAACAAAATTAAAAAAACCATTTTATGACCCAACTTTCGGTCCTGTCTGTCGGTTGAAAACATTCTTTTTAGATTGTGAGCCTTATGACCATTTCTTCATTTTTTTTTTTTTTTTGAACGGCCAACTAACAATTTTTATTGATATTCATAGATAACCACTGTTATCTATATCCAGGTCCATACACCAAAACAACAAACATCAAGAGAAAATTACACACCAAGGCCAAAAACATTAAAATCATTCCAGCAATCCCAAGATAACTCCGATGCTTTAGCTCGATGTTTTACCCACAAGAACCCCAAGACTTTTGCTTCTTCAATAACTCTTACCGGTGAGGACTTCCTTCGTTCGAATACCCAGTCGTTTCTAGCCCGCCATATACACCATACCGTTGTTTGAAAAATGGCGTAAATCAGCTGTTTCCACATTTTCGACCCTCTCAAATTCACGTGATATCTAGCCAGATCTTCCAGCCCAAAGAAATAAATGGATGGTAGTTTACACCACCTGGAAATACCCTCCCAGACCTTTTGTGCGTACCGACACGAGCAGAAAATATGTTCCGTTGTCTCCTCCACCAGTTGGCAAAATTCACAAAGCGTTGTTGCCACATTTACCCCTCTTCTAACCAAGGACACCCTAGTTGGCAATCTGTCCAAATTCAGTCTCCACATAAGAAAGTTTACCTTTAGCGGAGTCCAACGGTTCCATGAAAATGGAATGACTGGACTAGACTGTTGATTCAGTGCGATTAGCGCCCTCAACCTACTGACAGAGAACATCCCATCAACTACCAATGACCATTTCCACTTATCCTCAGCATCGGTGGTGCATACCGAGAGTATCAGCCCCATCATATGATCGAATTCAGCATGTTCCAGATCTGAGTGAAACTGTCGAACCCACTGAAATGAGAAACCGGACGCTCCTATCACCCGATCCGAAACTACCGCTCTTTTATTCGCTTCGATAGCAAACAGCCCAGGAAACTTAGACGCTAATGGTTCATCCGAAGCCCAGCAATCCTGCCAAAACGAGATTCCATGCCCACACCCCACTATCCCACGAAAGGACTTTTGAAAATCGATACCCAAATCCGCCATGTCACTAGCCACTTTGAATATTTGTTTCCAGGGCCCGGCTGCTGAAACTTTTGCCGGAATTGCATTCCACGCCCTCGGGTTATTATGTATGCTCCATATGACCCCTTTCCATAATGCATTTGACTCCGACTTAAACCGCCACCACCATTTAGCTAACATCGCAATATTTACATCTCTAAGCAAGCCAAAACCTAACCCTCCCCCTTCCTTAGATGAAACTGTTTTCTGCCACGCCACCCATGTCATCTTTTGATTTTCTTCATCACCACCCCAAAGAAAATCTCTACGCATCCCTTCCAGAGCTTTCAACACGCATGCCGGAGCCCTATATAGGGAAAAGAAATAAGTAGGAAGTGAGTTTAAGACCGATTTTATCAGTGTAATTCTTCCCCCATACGATAATGTTTTGGCTTTCCACATAGATAATCTCTTCTTGAACGTCTCCATCACCGGCTTCCAATGCTTGCTCAAGTTCATGTTTGCCCCCACATAAAGTCCCAAATACTTAAAAGGGAAATCCCCACTTCTACAATGTAAGATATCCGCAACCGATTGAATATTTGTGTCATCCACCCCCACGCCAAACACTCTACTTTTCGCTAAGTTAACTTTTAACCCCGATGCAAGGTAGAAACACCTCATAATTATCCCCACACTTCTCGCGTTTTCCTCAGACCACTCACCTAGGAAGACCACATCATCAGCAAAGAGAAAATGTGAAAGTGACGGCCCATTTCTCGGCAAGGAGATGCCTTTAAATAGACCCACCTCACATGCCTCTTTCATAACCCCTGACAGTGCCTCCATAGCGATGATAAACAAGAAAGGAGATAATGGATCCCCTTGTCTCAAACCCCTAGAGCAAGCGAATTCAAGAGTTGGTGATCCATTGACAAGAACTGACGCCCGAGCCTTTGATACAATAGCCATAACCCATCTCCTCCACAAGACCGGAAAATTCATCTGGGCCATAATGGAATCTAGAAAACCCCAATTTAGTGTATCATACGCTTTCTCAATGTCTATCTTAAAAATCATACCGGGTCTTTTAACTTTTTTCAACCAAGCAATAACCTCATTTAACATGAGAGGCCCATCCAAAATGCTTCTACCCGAAATGAACGCAGTTTGTTCCTCAGATATAAGCTTATGAATGACCGTTTTCAGCCTATTAAACATTACCTTTGAGACCACCTTATTAATGCACCCAACCAGACTGATCGGTCTAAAGTCCCCCAACCCAATTGGATCATTCACCTTCGGAATGAGTGCTATAAACGAAGATGAGCACCCATGATTTATAGCTCCCGTATGATAAAATTCCGCAAACAAGTTCATGAAATCCATTTGAAGCCCATTCCAACATCTTTTAAGGAACGGGAAATTAAACCCATCCGGTCCCGGCGCCTTGTCACCATCACACTCCCATACTGCACTTTTTATTTCCATGAGAGAAAACGGGGCAATCAACGCTACCGCCTCGTGTTGATTAAGACTCGATAAATTAGGACAAACCAATCGCGGTCGGACCATGTCCTTTTCCTTGAATCTATCACCAAAATAGGAGAACACATAGTCTTTTACAGTAGGTGGATTTGTCACCCACTCCCCATTTATTTGGATGCCATTAATCCTGTTGTTTGAGATGTTTGCTTTTACAATACTATGGTAAAATTTTGAATTTTCGTCACCATCAACTGCCCACTTTACTCTAGCCTTTTGTTTGAGATCCATAGTCTTTGCCAGATCTATCTCAGCAATATAACTTCTACAGGCAGCCCTAGCCTCCAGTTCTTGTTCCGTTAAGTCTCTTTCCTCAGCTAGTGTTTCAAGCGAATTAAGTTGGTCCAGCCTTGCCTTATACTCCCCATCCCTAGTTGCCAGGAACTCCAATATCCAGTCTTTAATTCTATATTTCAGCCATTTCAGCTTAGTTGCCAGACACACATCCGCAGGCCCCACAAACCTGAAAGAGCTACACAGGTGGTTTACATGTTCTAGAAAACCCGGAACTTCCAGCCACGAATTATAAACCCGAAACGGGATCGGACCAAAATCTGATGCTAACGTGGATAGTAGGATAGGGCAGTGATCTGAGACAACTTTATCTTCACCTCCACCTCCACCTCTAGACATCTTTATCTTCAATCTTCGCACCGGAGGACGCCCAAAAGGCATCCGTACATGTTCAAGAAGTTATATCTGCACGCCAGAAAGAGGTTCAACAGTTGCAAGCCTTTCTCAATGATAACACCAGTCTTGTTAATCTTGTTAAGAAGCTTCCAGATCAACTCCACCATGATATAATGGCAAGAATCTGCTATACCCACAATTGTTTTGTCGTTTCATTTCAAGCTTTGTTTATTTATGTTTTTGTTGTGTTGTGTTGTGTTGTGCATGGTTGTCAGGGCGGCGGGAGGCGGAGGTGGTGAGGAGATGGAGGAGGAAGGCGGCGGGAGGCGGAGGTGGTGAGGAGAGGGAGGAGGCGGCGGGAGTGTGGAGGTGGTGAGGAGAGGGAGGAGGACGGCGGCGGGAGGCAGAAACCGTTCAGACCAAACCCACCGAATACAACTCTAGTCTCTTTAGCTTGGGGATCGGGTGAATCTTGGGGATCTGTGGAGGCTTTAATGTATGAAAAGTGGAAGAATAAGAGGAGGATATAGAGGAGGGAATACTTGCCTGTGGAAGCCATAGAGAAGAGAAGACAGAGGATGAAGGAGGTTGGAGTGATTGAATCTAGAAGATTGAAGAGAAGGAGTGAAGAGAAGGGTATTTGGAGGAAAGTTTGGCGGTCAGACTTGGTCAGACTTGTATCAATGTATGACTGGGTCAGAGTTTAATAAGAGGATGGGTATGTTTTAAGAGGGATAAAACAAACACACTTAACATCTGACTCGGTCAGACATAGGCTATTAAGAGGTTAATAATATGCAAACAAACAGCCCCTAAGTCTATTGCAGGAAACAAGATACCACCGTCGCCGGTGGCGGCGGAACCCTAGCCGTCTATGTTTCACCGAATCTGTCCATTGAATCGGTTGCAACCTACAAGTATCAAAACCGTATCAAAGCCAATCGGAGGTGGAGGTGGGTGACGATGTTGGTGGTGTGTGGCGTAGTGACCAGACTGTGGTGGAAAGGGAATCTGGGGTTGGCGGTTTGCGTGCGTGTATAAGTGATAGCTTTGTATGTGTATATATATATATATGTTTTATTTATAATAAAATAATAATTATTATTATAATTATGATTATAATTAAATGATTGAAAGAAAAAAATTATAAATGTGAGAACGGTTTTGGATGAAAACAACAAAAACAAACGATAATTGTAAAGTAGGGATGAGATCGGTACCATACTAATACCGATACCATATTTACTGAAACCGTAATTGAGGAAAATTGGAAACCGAATACCGGACTGAATATATCGGTTTGGTACTGGTTTTTCTGTATTTGACCGCACTGGTTCCGCTTTGATGTTTTCTATTGTTGTATATAAAAAAATATCATGTCTAACACATCCATTCATCCATCCATCCTACAAAGGCAATTAGTCAACCATACAAACAAAAAAAAGAATTTATCATATCTTTAGTTCATATCTCTTTTTTCTAACATATATAAAAGCCAATTATTCATTATCTATACAAAAGAGTTGAATACCCAGATCAATTTGGTTACAATAATATAAATTCTAGTATAACACAAATCAATAGCAAATATAATATAGTTTATTTTCTATAGTCAGTACATAGGATTTCCTTTTTTAAGTATCATTACTAGTATAATGATTTATTAGATATCCATTTCTTTTGTATCGAACATTTCTTATCTATCTATATTTTTTCTCAATACAGTATTAGATAATATTAAACTATCATGACTTAATGTTAAAACATATGTTAACGTACATATATGCTTCAACTATATTTAATAGTCTAGTGCTAACTTTCATATAGACATAAACAAAAACATCAAAATTGCCTAACTATTCTTTCCCCTAACTACAAGTCTACAATAATGTAAATTCAAGTATCATCATAACAATAGCAAATAATATAGTTTATCTTGGTGACTGGTACTATTAATCGGGGTGTCGGGTCTTCTTTTATTACGTTGGTTCCTAAGGTTAATGATCCAGCTCATCTTGATGACTATCGTCCAATTAATCTTATTGGGGTTATTAGTAAGGTTATTTCTAAAACTCTTGCTAATAGACTCAAGACGGTTATGTGGAAAATTACTTCTGAAACTCAATCAGCATTTCTTTCGGGAAGGTATATCCTTGACGATCCCTTAATCATTAATGAAATTTTATCTTGGGCGAATAGGACAGGAAAGGATTTATTTCTTTTCAAAATTGATTTCGAAAAGGCTTATCATAATGTTCATTGGGAGTTCTTGTTATCGGTGATGCGCCAAATGAAGTTTCCTGATATGTGGTGTAGGTGGATTAGAGGAATATTATCGTCGGCCCGTTCTTCTATTCTGGTTAATGGCTCCCCTACGTTTGAGTTTAATTGTGAGAAATGTCAAGGGGGCCAGATCTCACCTTTTCTTTTTATTATTGTGATGGAGGCGTTGTCTTGCATGATTCGCAAGGCATGCGATAGTGGTGTTTTTGATGGGGTTCGTCTTCCTAACGGGGGCCCGACCATTTGCCATCTGTTGTATGCAGACGATGCGATGGTGATGGGTGAATGGTCCCAATTTAAATTTTCGGCTCTGAAGAGGATTTTGCGCATCTTCCACTTATGCTCTAGTCTCAGGATTAATATACAAAAATCAAGCTTATTTGGGGTATGCAAAAACATGGAAGAGGTGGGTTCAAAGGAGTGTGGGTTGGGATGTAGTTCGGGCGCAATTCCATTCAAGTATTTGGGTATTTTAGTCGGTGCTAATATGAGTCGAATTGGCAATTGGGAATTGGTGGTTGATGTGTTCAAGAAAAGATTGTCGAGGTGGAAGTCTAATGTTTTATCTATGGGAGGAAGGGTGATTCTTATTAAGGCGGTTCTAGAGAGTCTCCCGACATATTACTTTTCATTGTATAAAGTTCCGTTAGCCGTTATTAATAAGCTTGAAGCGATTGTCAAGCGATTTTTATGGGGTGGGAATGATGAACGAAATAAAGTACATTGGGTTGCTTGGGATAAGGTTACGAAATCTAAGAGAGATGGGGGTTTGGGTCTTAGTAGATTAAAGGAGACCAACAATGCGTTAGCATTAAAATGGTTATGGAGATATCGGTTAGAGCATGATGCGCTTTGGAGGAAGGTTATTGACGCGGTGCATGGATCGACTAGAAGATGGGAAACGTTTCCGTGTAATAAACGCTTCTCTGGTACATGGAGTAAATTGGTGACCTTTGGTTCTCGGTTGAAGGTTCAAGGTATTAGTTTTGTGAATATGATTCGTGTGGTTGTGGGTAATGGTAATGAGGTGAAGTTTTGGATTGACCCGTGGCTAACAAGTGAATCGTTAAAGACAATGTACCCGGATTTGTTTCGTCTTGAGGTTAATAAATGGTGCTCGGTGGCGAATAGGGTTCTTATGGGAAGTAATGGTCCTATCATCGCTTGGGAATGGAAGACATATCCTTCCTCAACTGTTGAAGTTAATAACCTCATTGAGGTTCACAGGAAGCTTGCGACCGTTTGCTTACAACGAAAAGAAGACAACTGGGTTTGGAACCAAGGGGACAATGTCGACTTCTCGGTTAAGTAGACAAGGAAATGGTTAAGAAACAATGAATTGACGGACGATAGTATTGGTTTTTCTTGGTGTAAATGGTTACCTAATAAATGTAACATTTTCATGTGGAGGGCTAACATGGATAGTATCCCAACTCAGAGTGCGCTTCGAAAGAGGAATATTTGTGTGGGAGATGGTTTATGTCCTCTTTGTGGTGACGCGGAAGAGACCTCAGACCATTTATTTTCGGCTTGTCGCATGGCGTGTGGAGTTTGGATGGGCATATCAACTTGGTGTAAGATCTCACCTTTCTTTGTGTTTTCAACTAATGAAATCCTTCAATTAGTTAATTATTTGGGTGGTTCGGATACTTTTAAAGAGGCGCTATATGGTGTTCTTATCTTAGCTTGTTGGCGAATTTGGATAGCTAGGAATGAGAAGGCTTTCTCAGGCTCCAATACGGAAGTGGTTCAAATTGTTTCGGATGTAAAATCTTTGGGTTTTCTTTGGTATAGGAGTAGAAGTAGGAAGGGTAACGTAGCTTGGAAGAATTGGTGTAAATTTTCTTTTCCTGTGATGTAACTTTTGTTTTGGCGGGTCATCTCTAGCTTGGAGATGTCCGTCTTGTTTGTTGGTTGAATGAAGTTTGCCTTTCAAAAAAATAATAATAATAATAATAATATAGTTTATAATACCTTGAAGAAGATGGCTTGATTGATCGGAGATTATAGATTAAAATATGGTACTAGATTATAGATAACATGGAAATATAAATTAATTATATAGTTGCAAAAAAAAAAAACTGCGTGGAATTCCTTAGGAAAAATTCGGTACTAATACCGCTTTTTACCAAAAAAATACCGACACCGAAATTTAAAGAATCTAATACCGGTACCATTTATGATTATTCGGTACGGTATTAGTATGACACCGGTATTTCAGTAAAAAAAATCTCATCCCTATTGTAAAGTGACCAAAATACCCCTCAGCTTAACGGGGAGGCTGGGGTAGGGGGGGGGGGGGGAGTGGATGGAGTTAGGGCAGATGATGAAAATAGGAGAAATGGAAACCTCAAAGACCCAAATGAGGAAAAAAAACATTTGAACTTAAATGACATATCTGACCAAACATTAGGAACTAAAATGGCAATTTACACTTTTCATAATTTTAAAACAAGTATTTACTAAATAAAACGTATAAAGATAATATTAAATGAGTGGTGATGATATTAATTTTCGATTCAAGCACGTGTCAAAAGTGTAAAAACCATTCATGAGACAAAAATTGTATAACTCAATTTCACTAAAATTTATAGGGCTTTTCTAATGGCACACCCCCTGTCTATCTACACACCTTTTCAATTCAATACGCATCGTATAGGCCTATACGATGCGTATTGAATTAAAGTAAAAAAACATGACAGACTGACAGGTGCAGGTTATGTCTGGCGGCGGGCCTGATACCCATCGTATAGGCCTATACGATGCGTATCAGGCCGCAGTTTTTTTGAATTTATTTTTTGTTGTGTTGTGTCGAATGCGAACCGGAGAAATGAAAGGGATTTCGAGCAGTTGGTCGATGATATGATTGATAAAAGAAGCGCTTTTATCATGTGTCATATTAGATGTTTTATGGTGAGATTTTTTAAGTTTGCACAGTGAGAGAAAAGACCAGCACCTCTGTCAGTATTGTCCTTTAAATTCGCATAAACATATATTCGTTTCATAACCTCCTCCTATAAATCAACCACAACTCACCCGATACGTCTTCTTTGGATCACACATGATAAAAGCGCTTCTTTAGACACTCTGGGATTATGTTCTGTTTCTTCAAGATTTACGTCTGATGTCCAAGTTTGATCATATTTGACTTCATCGGCGGCAGTCCAATGACTTTCTTGAGTTACATATCCGATAATAGGGCCCACGGATCTTATGCCCTGTAAGGACCTTCAAAATTGTCCCAAAAAGACCCGTAAGTAAAAACCCAGACCCCTGAAACCCTAATCCATATAAAAAATCAAGAAAATCAGATTTTTGATCTTCAGGTGGGCCGCGTAAAGGATAGGCTGGACTTCACGCGGGCCGCGTCAACTCTAAGTTTGACCGGATAAGCGTCCAGATCCACGTATCACACACGTGGCATGCCTACCGATGACACGCTAGCCCTAATCTACGACTAGGTGCCCTCGCGGGCCGCGTAAAGGTTAAGAATGGGCTTACGCGGGCCGCGTAAGACCCATTTTTCAGCTATAAATAGGATGGATCATGGGCAGTTCACAGGTGTCGAAACCAAATCTCAAAAACGAAGTTTGGCTGCTCAAATTGAAATTTACTTTTATAATAGCGAGGTGCTGCTACGATACAGGGTATTAACTAGATCGCTGCTACGATTTAATGTCCGATCGATTGAAAACTATCCAATGGATGTTTAAGTGCTGCCCACATTAGGGCCATACTTTGTCATTCGTTGTGAGGGTTTTAATCTCGTGAGTTATCGTAAATGCTGTATTAGTTACCAACCTAGTTCGTGTGCATTGTTATTTAAATTAGGTTACAAGGCTAATCAGTAGGCTAAACTCTGCCCGTATAAATCTACAATGTGAGTCATTCTCTTTTATCAAAAGTATTTTACAATACTCCATTATTTTCAAAGGTTATAATTACAGGGATTAAGTCGTGGTTATCTTGAATCACTGGCAAGTGGGGTATTGTGCACATTACTAATTTCTCACAGTTAGGCTAATAAATCCTAACCGTGATAATCATCACTACTTGGGGAAAGACCCAATAGTGGTATGACCATCGTCACCAGGTGACACAGCGCCAGATAAAAATAAGATAGAAGCCATTGTAATCGCTCTTATGCTGTAATTTATAACTATGTGTCATTTTATCAAATTGAGTGACTCGCCAGTATTTCCCCGCTGATAAAATATTTTTAAAACATGTTTCAGGCGACCTGCTGTAAATCAAGGAAAACGTGCTACGGAGCACTAACAAGCTTGAAGAGGTGGCTCAGTTAAAATGAATAAACATGTTTTATAAATCAGGGAATTTACTTGTGAAATTCCTCTATTGTAAATTACGGGGTTTATCCCGAATTATGAAATAAACTAATCGGGCATTTTCAAGTTTAAAGAGATCCTGATAAATCTTCCGCTGTCGCATCAATTAATAAATACCACGGGTTCCTGTCCCGCGGCTCCTGACCGGGTCAAACCGGGGCTGGGGCCGTGACAGGAAAAGGTGGTATCAGAGCCACTGATTTAAGCCTATTAAGTATTTAAAATACTTAATTTTCCTGATTATCGTCTTGTGAATATGTGTTTTATTAACTGACTACTTGTTAGTTACAGTATGGGTAAGCAAAAGCTTTCGGACATCTATCGTCAATTAGATAGTACACCAAAAGATAAGGGAATCTCATCCCAATCAAATTCCTCAAGATACTCAGTAGATACTGAGGAGGGAATATTTGTTCGTAAGGCACAGTTTGAGAAACCACTTACCCCTAATAAAAGAAGTTGGATTATTAGAAAAAGTCAAGAGAAAATCAAGAAGTCACAACCAAAAGAAGGAATAATTAATAAGGAAGCCCAGGAAATAGGCAGTAACCCACCATGGGAAGATGAATTAGACGAACAATGGGCAAATCTCTATATGTTAGCCACTATAGCAGTAAATGCTAACTTATAGTTAAATCACCAAACCAGTACCAGCACCTATGACACATACGAGCCAGAAACTTTAATATAATAAATAACCACTAGTATATTTTGAATTTTAGTTGTACTACAAATAAATATTTTGTTTCAATAAAATAATTTATTAGATATTTATAAATAATATTAAATCTTCCGATTTCCATTCTGTGATTCTGTGAAAATTCAATTTACAAAATTTTAACCTAGAATTTTTGTGTTTCTTCATATCTGCTAAACAACATGAATGAATTGTCTGAAGCTCTTGAGAATCTCAATCTCTATCCTGTTAACGTGGAAGTTTCCAAAGACTTTATCGGTTATTGTGCCGACTTAGAAGAACCTATGGAATTTCAAACCCAGCCACCTAAAAAACCCAAACCCAAGAAAAGAAGAAGAATTGTGGGCTGGAGGCGTGTGCGTAGGAGAAAACCAACGACACGGAAAGTTGTAAAGAATGAGGATCCCAAAGGTAAAGGCAAGGAAATAGAGATTGGGGAAAGTTCCAGGCAAGATCAGGAAATGCCACCCTGGAAAGAGTTGGATCATAAACTAGCACTTAATGACCTCATCGGACCTATCGGTGAAAACCTCTTTAATTACCCAACGGAAGCGCAACTTCCAATTGACCTAGAGCCTGAAATCCCAGATCCTATTATCCACACCCAACCTCTACCAGCAGAGTTAGAAGAATGGTGGACCACCGACTGGTAGTTTCAAAATATCCTAAATATACCTTTTTCCCTCAGTTTGACCCAGAACCTCCACTACACCCACCTATGAGCATGGAAAATTTGGCTGAACTCCGTCATTACGGCAAGGAGCTGATTGATGCAGGGAATCGAATTAGGGAAGTAGGGGAAAGAATATCTTGGAAATACGACGAAAGGGAACGTCGTTTCTAAGATGCCAGCTGACGAGGATGGTGTGACCATGGTAGTGTGGTTGTAGGAATATGTGTTTAATAATAAAATAAGAATAAAATATAATATAATTATGTGAAATAACTAAAAAATAAAACTTTGTAAGATAATCAGTTGTACGGATGCCTATTATATATATAAAATATCGAACGTCGAAAGACCGACAATTTTGGCTATACTTGTTAACGTGATTATGTGCAATTATTTTGTTATGTTTGGTTATTAATTATTTTATACTAATTACTTATATAAATTAATTACCAGATGGCACACGCTGGTAATGAACCCGATAATGAAGTTAATCAATCTGAGCATAACAATGAAGATCAATTTCTGAATAGGCAAGATATCGAGAATATCGTTGCTCAAGGAATAGCCAATGCTATTCCAGCAATACTTGCTGCTGCTCGAAATCCCGTTGAACCTCAACAAATTATACCTAGCAAACGTACTCATGAAGACACTTTCAGTAATAGTGTAAACGGAGGCGGCAACCATACTAATAACAACAACGATGGAATGCAAGCCCCGCTCCTTAAGAAAATGAAAGCCGCAACACCTGGTTGTACTTACAAGGAATTTCTTGCCTGTAAACCAGCTGAATTTGCAGGCAATGAAGGAGCGACTGCGACTGCGGCGCTGCGTTGGTTGGAGAAAACCGAAGCAGTAATTATGATAAGTAAATGTGTCGAGGAAGACAAGGTCATGTATGCGTCGCATCTTTTTAAAGAAGGGGCGCTAGAATGGTGGAATACGGTACTTCAAGCTAAAAGAAGAAATATGGCCTATGCCATGAGTTGGGAAGAAATTAAGCAGCTAGTGGAAAGAAAATTCTATCCTGAGTATGAAAAGGAACAAATGACAAATAAGTTCCTGAACCACCGGATGGTGGATGTA
The DNA here is from genome assembly GCA_030545235.1 of Helianthus tuberosus. Classification (NCBI taxonomy): domain Eukaryota; kingdom Viridiplantae; phylum Streptophyta; class Magnoliopsida; order Asterales; family Asteraceae; genus Helianthus; species Helianthus tuberosus. Next base: position 107,403,899 of record CM060417.1, read on the forward strand.
GACTGTCGAGGGTATACTTCGACATTCTTCGAGTATCCAAGAGTGGTACCAACCCTGGCTTCACCAGAACTGATACTTATTTCCCGCTATATTTGGGGATTGATTGACGAAATCCGTGATATCGTTAAAGCTGCGAGACCACGCACTATTGACGATGCTGTGGAATTAGCTAACACCTTAACTGACGGACTGGTACGTACGCGAGAGGAAACCCGGAAAAAGGAAGTGGCCCAAAAGATTACCCAGGGATTCCGTATGGGTAATCGTAGTAATTTCAAGAGAAAGGGAACCGGGCAATCTTCCACTGTTCCATTTTGCAATACCTGTAAAAGAAACCTTTTGGAAGATGCAAAGTGTATTGCAATTTCTGCAAAATTCTGGGGCATCAAGAAGAAGATTGCAGGAAGAAGAAAGCAACAGTTTGCTACAACTGTGGAGAAGCTGGACATTTTAGGCCAGACTGCCCGAAATTGGTCAAACCAGCTGACAACAAAACCAAACCTGCAGAAGGAGCTACCAAAAGAAACGCCAGAGCCTTCCAGTTAACTACCCAGGAAGCAGAGCTAATCCCTGACGTGATAGCTGGTACGTTCCTAGGTCACGACGTTTATGCAAAAGTATTATTTGACTCTGGTGCAAACCAAAGTTTTATAAATACTTCATTTTGCCAAGCTCTTAATCTACCCTTAACCAACCTTAGGCAAATTTTTACGGTAGAAACAGTAGATGGAAATTCTGTTAACATAGATAAGATTTTGCGGGAAGGAAAGATAGAACTTGTAGGCCATAAATTCTCTGCAAACCTGTTACCTATGAATTTAGCCGGATTCGATATTGTGTTAGGAATGGATTGGTTAGTAGCCAACCATGCTCGAATTCTTTGTGATAAGAATTCCATAGAAATTCATACACCCACAGGAGAATTAGTGGTGATTACAGGAGATAAGCCACGTAAGCCAATGAAGTTCATTTCAGTAATGAAAGTTGCTAGTTATGAACGAAAGCAAGGAATAGTGTATATGATTTCAGTAATCATTAACACTAAGGGTAAGGAACTCAAAGAGATTCCAGTAGTATCAGAATACCCAGAAGTATTCCCAGAAGAACTACATGCATTACCACCTGATAGGGAAGTAGAATTTAGAATTCATCTAATTCCTGGAATTACACCGATAGCTAAGGCACCTTATCGATTAGCACCCACCGAAATGCTAGAATTGAAAAAGCAATTAGATGAATTGTTAAGCAAAGGATTCATACAACCTAGTTCATCCCCGTGGGGAGCGCCAGTGTTGTTTGTAAAGAAGAAAGATGGGTCGATGCGAATGTGTATCGATTACAGGGAATTTAATAAAGTTACAATTAAGAATCGATACCCATTACCTAGAATTGATGATCTCTTTGATCAATTGCAAGGAGCTAGATACTTTTCTAAGATAGATTTACGCTCCGGATATCATCAATTAAAAGTACAAGAAGAAGACATACCTAAAACTGCTTTCAGAACTAGGTATGGTCATTACGAGTTTACAGTCATGCCCTTCGGGTTAACAAATGCTCCTGCAGTATTTATGGACATGATTAATAGAATCTGTAAACCGTATTTGGATAAATTTGTAATTGTCTTCATCGACGATATACTTATTTATTCCAAAAGTCAGGAGGAGCATTGTGAGCACCTGCATGCACTCTTAACTTTGTTAAGAAAAGAGAAACTTTATGCCAAATTCTCGAAGTGTGAATTTTGGCTACAAAAAGTGCAATTTTTAGGTCACATGGTGAATCATGAAGGCATTCACGTAGATCCTGCTAAGATAGAAGCGATCACTAAATGGAAGGTTCCGCAATCAGCTATGGAAATTAGAAGTTTCATAGGTTTAGCCGGATACTATAGACGGTTTATTAAGGATTTTTCCAAGATAGCTGTACCATTAACTAAGCTAACCTGTAAAGCAGTTAAGTTTGAATGGGGACCCAGGCAAGAAGAGGCCTTTAGAATCTTAAAACAGAAATTAACAAATGCTCCAATTCTTGCCTTACCAGAAGGAACAGAAGATTTTGAAGTCTACTGTGATGCTTCTAAGCTAGGATTAGGATGTGTGTTAATGCAACGCAAGAAGGTAATTGCGTATGCATCAAGGCAATTGAAAAAGCACGAAGAAAACTATACGACTCATGACTTAGAATTAGGAGCCATAATTTTTGCCCTTAAGATTTGGAGACACTATTTGTATGGAAGTAAGTTTACTGTCTATACAGATCATAAGAGCTTAAGATACATATTTGGGCAAAAAGAATTAAATATGAGACAAAGGAGATGGATGGAAATTCTAAGTGACTACGACTGTGATATTCAATATCGCGATGGAAAAGCAAACGTAGTTGCTGATGCCTTAAGTCGTAAGTATCATGAGAAACAACGACGAGTTCGTGCTCTTAGATTAAATCTACACTTAGATTTAATGGAACAACTGAAAAACATTCAAGAAACAGCAATCAAGGATGATGCTGAAGGGATGAAAGGACGAGTAAAGGAATTAGAGCAAGGGTGTGATGGAATTTGGAGATTCCATGAAAGAAGGATTTGGGTACCTAAGCAAGGAGAGTTAAGAAATAAGATCTTAGATGAAGCCCATAAATCTAGGTATACCATGCACCCTGGTAACAATAAGATGTACCAAGATTTAAGAAATAACTTCTGGTGGATAGGAATGAAAAAGGACATAGGTAGATATGTTTCTAAATGTCTTACTTGTTCACAAGTTAAGGCAGAACACTAGAAACCTTCAGGATTACTCCAACAATTAGAAATGCCAGTATGGAAATGGGAACTTATAACTATGGACTTTGTTACTAAGTTGCCCAAAACCAGAAAAGGTAATGATGCGATTTGGGTAATTGTGGATCGATTAACCAAATTAGCTCATTTCCTACCCATGAAAGAAACTTTTAGCATGGAAAGGTTAGCAAAGCTATATGTAGATGAAGTAGTATCCTTACATGGAGTCCCACTCTCCATTGTATTGGATAGGGATAGTCGTTTCACTTCCCACTTCTGGACAAGTTTCCAGGAAGCAATGGGAACCCGACTAAATTTAAGTACTGCATACCATCCTCAGACGGACGGACAAAGTGAAAGGACAATCCAAACCCTGGAGGACATGCTTAGGGCATGTGTGATAGATTTTGGTGGAAACTGGGATGACCACCTACCCTTAATTGAATTCTCCTATAACAATAGTTATCATTCAAGCATCGAAGCTGCCCCGTTCGAAGCACTATACGGAAGTAAATGCCAAACTCCAGTCTGCTGGGCAGAAATAGGAGAAAGTCAATTATCAGGTCCTGAAATAGTGCAAGAAACTACCGATAAGATTACTCAAATCAAGGAAAGACTGAAAACGGCTCGAGATCGCCAGAAGAGTTATGCCGATAATCGACGCAAGCCACTAGAATTTCAAGTTGGAGACAAGGTACTCTTGAAAGTTTCTCCTTGGAAAGGAGTAGTTCGGTTCGGTAAGAAAGGGAAGTTAAGTCCAAGGTACGTAGGACCATTCCCAGTAATACAGCGAATAGGACCAGTTGCTTATCACTTACAACTACCAGAGGAGCTAGCTGGAGTACATGACGTATTTCATTTATCCAACCTCAAGAAATGTGTCGCAACCCCCGATCCCTTATCTGTCCCGGGAACGGGCGGACGCGAACTCAGAGTTTTGGTGGTATCAGTTTACGTTAATTTGGCAACGGAAATTACATCAGGACCTTAGTTAGGAAATGTTTATCAGAGTAAAACCACCATATTTAATATTAATAACCACCTGGGTAAAACCCAGGTTTCTTATTACAATACATTTATAGGGATAAACCCTATTTTATTGAATTTAAAACATCGTTTATTAGGTAACTTTTATAGCCACATTTTTCCCAAGCCTTCAGTGCTCTCCAGCTGGCTTTTTACTAATTGGCTGTCACATTGTGTTACATGAAACGCGTTTTAAAAACATTTGTCAGTGGGAAATACTGGTGAGTGAATCCCAGTTTAATCAAGAAACATTTTATCAATTAAAACAGTATTGAGAGCGATCACATTGTTTATTTCTACACAATTACTCATTCAGTAATGTCAATCCTGACTTGTGGGTTATATTTACACATTGGCTAACTCGTTGTCCAATGGTAACGTACTGTCATCCCCGACTTACTACACGCAGTAGTAAATTTTGTATACAAAACCCCAACATACCGGCAGTAATTGAAGAACTACAAAGACTCAATCACCGCTTAATCACATTGTAAAACAATTAAGGTTTTGTAAAATATTACAAAAAGTTTAACAGAAATTGGATAAACTCACATTGCTATCTTAGACTTCGCGTAAGGGTTTCCTGGGAATAATCTATAATTTATACAAATGTACATAGGTTAGTATCATAACCCTTTCAAAATATTAATGATACCCCCCCCCCCCGAGACGGTATTCCAACAACTACGTCGGGCAGAACCACGACAGTTGTTACGAAACCCTAAATCAATCGGGCATCGTATCTGCTACGAAACTGGGGTTATAATACTTACAACGGAGCAGAACCTTGCTAATTAGGGGGTATAATACCCGTGTATTATAAGCCTATTATCAGAATTTGGGATTGAGAATCGAAGAATGAACGAATTGAAATGAAATCTGATGCGTTCTATTTATACTTGCTGAACTAGACTCTCACGCGGCCCGCGTGAAAGATAAGGGTCGCTTACGCGGCCCGCGTACTAGCCCGGGTAGGGTTTAGGTGATCCGGGTCATCGCCTAGACTTGACACGATGTCGACACGTGTCGGCCTCTGGTGTTGCCGTGTTATCGATCTCTCGCGGCCCGCGTTAGATTGAGATGGGGTTTACGCGGCCCGCTTGGACTTAAGAAATCAACGAAATCAGTTTATCACCTTCATACTACCCGCGTAAGGGTTGGGGTGGGTCTACGCGGCCCGCCTCAACTTAGATTTTAAATTTTTATATATTTTAAATACTAGTTTATATATATTTCATGCTCGGTTTTCTTATACGGGGTGTATATGAAGACATATTGAGATATTTTAAAATATACTAGAGTGTCGGAAATATTCGAGAGTGTCGGTTTAACTGAGGGTTGTTACAAAATGTCTATCTGATGAATCTCTGGTAGTACCTCTTCAAGATGTAGAGATAAATGAAAAGTTAAAATTTGTTGAAAAGCCACTGCAAATAGAAGACAGAAAGATTAAGTTTCTCAAGCACAAACGACTAGTGCTAGTCAAAGTCAAGCGGAATTCAAAAAGAGGACCCGAGTACACTTGGGAGCTGGAATCGGAGATGAAGTGAAAGTATCCTCACTTATTTCAGTAAATCTCGAGGACGAGATTTTAAATAAGGTGGGGAGGATGTAAGAACCTTCAAAATTGTCCCAAAAAGACCCGTAAGTAAAAACCCGGACCCCTGAAACCCTAATCCATATAAAAAATCAAGAAAATCAGATTTTTGATCTTCAGGCGGGCCGCGTAAAGGATAGGCTGGACTTCACGAGGGCCGCGTCAACTCTAAGTTTGACCGGATAAGCGTCCAGATCCACGTATCACACACGTGGCATGCCTACCGATGACACGCTAGCCCTAATCTACGACTAGGTGCCCTCGCGGGCCGCGTAAAGGTTAAGAATGCGCTTACGCGAGCCGCGTAAGACCCATTTTTCAGCTATAAATAGGATGGATCATGGGCAGTTCACTGGTGTCGAAACCAAATCTCAAAAACGAAGTTTGGCTGCTCAAATTGAAATTTACTTTTATAATAGCGAGGTGCTGCTACGATACAGGGTATTAACTCGATCGCTGTTACGATTTAATGTCCGATCGATTGAAAACTATCCAATGGATGTTTAAGTGCTGCCCACATTAGGGCCATTCTTTGTCATTAGTCGTGAATTCGACGGATGTTTAAGTATAGCACTTTGTCATTCGTTGTGAGGGTTTTAATCTCGTGAGTTATCGTAAATGCTGTATTAGTTACTGACCTAGTTCGTGTGCATTGTTATTTAAATTAGGTTACAAAGCTAATCAGTAGGCTAAACTCTGCCCGTATAAATCTGCAATGTGAGTCATTCTCTTTTATCAAAAGTATTTTACAATACTCCATTATTTTCAAAGGTTATAATTACAGGGATTAAGTCGTGGTTATCTTGAATCACTGGCAAGTGGGGTATTGTGCACATTACTAATTTCTCACAATTAGGCTAATAAATCCTAACCGTGATAATCATCACTACTTGGGGAAAGACCCAATAGTGGTATGACCATCGTCACCAGGTGACACGGTGCCAGATAAAAATAAGATAGAAGCCATTGTAATCGCTCTTATGCTGTAATTTATAACTATGTGTCATTTTATCAAATTGAGTGACTCGCCAGTATTTCCCCGCTGATAAAATATTTTTAAAACATGTTTCAGGTGACCTGCTGTAAATCAAGGAAAACGTGCTACGGAGCACTAACAAGCTTGAAGAGGTGGCTCAGTTAAAATGAATAAACTTGTTTTATAAATCAGGGAATTTACTTGTGAAATTCCTCTATTGTAAATTACGGGGTTTATCCCGAATTATGAAATAAAATAATCGGGCATTTTCAAGTTTAAAGAGATCCTGATAAATCTTCCGCTGTCACATCAATTAATAAATACCACGGGTTCCTGTCCCGCGGCTCTTGACCGGGTCAAACCGGGGCTGGGGCCGTGACATGCCCACCCGAGACCGACCTCTGAATCATCATAGAAGACGTGTCGGGTTCTTCTGCTAGTGGCCGGGCTTCAAATGCTCACATAGGGTGATAAACAACGCTGATATCATCATTGAAGCATTGGGATTCAAGGGTTTATGAGTCAAAGTTAACATTCAGATTCAGATTCAGAAAGCAGATGATTTTGTACTTGGTTTATTCTCTTTTAATCTATTAGAACGATCATTGTTTTGTCACGTACATGTGTTTAATTCCCAACATCCTTGTAGTGTTTAGAATGTTTGAAGGAAATGTTAATTCAATACCACCGGTTTATAACTTTATGCTTGCATCCACCACAGTGAATATTAACTTTGTTGGAATCTACGAAGAAACTGTTCGATTTCACGGTGAGTGGAGAAATTAGTGACGGAGAAACTGTTTGTATTTGTGGATTTCGGTTGGTTCAGAAACTTAACAAGAGAAGCAACTAAAAAAGCGGTGAACGGTATTTAACGTACACACCGCATTCGAAGATCCCTGATTGAGAGAAACTTCTTCGAGCTAACCGCCGATATCTCATTCTTCTGTTGTTCAGTACTTCCGAGATGATTCAAGTTATTTCAAGTATTTCTGTTGATTCAGTACTTCAACATATTTTAGTTGGTTTCGAATATACCCAAAGAGATATGAACCAACCGAAATCCACTTCCGAGATGATTCAAGTGAGTCCTATGAAGCAAGTGTCGGTTGGTTCAGAAACTTAACAGGAGAAGCAGCTAAACAAGCGGTGAACGGTATTTAACGTACACACCGCGTTCGAAGATCCTTGCATTAGACACGATTTGTTGTAATTTATGGATCAACAGAAATAACTGAAATAGTTCTCTTTAATCTATTAGAACGATCCTTGTGTTTTGAGAACCTGATTCTGTTGTTCAGTACCAACAGAATGCATACACAAATAGTTCTAGTGGACGAAGCAAATGAAACCGGAGCTGTTATCTTGGTTGTTCAGTACTTTCGTGTGCTAAATACAAAGCCGATTTCAACTTCCATTGATCAAATAATAAAAACCCTAAGAATGCATACATAAATAGTTCTAGTGGACGAAGCAATGAGACCGCCTTGTTAACAAAAGTATATTGTTCCAAGATCAATTCCAAAGATTATTGATGGTAACAAGAGTATTGAGGTGGGTTCAAACTTCCAAGATCAAATTCCAAGATATCAGCGTTCTTTAATCTATTAGAACGATCCTTGTTTTGAGAACCTAATACTGTTATTACATCCGAGACGATTCAAGTGAGTCCTATGAAGCAAGTGTCGGTCTATTCAATTGAGAGGAATCATTGCATTACATATCCGTTGAAAACAAGTGGTTGTAATGATGGAACCCTTGATTTGAAAAAACATTTTTGAGAAATTTATAGTTCAATACGCATCGTATAGGCCTATACGATGCGTATTAATCGATGATTTTACTGAAATACCCCTGGTTTTCTGATAAATTCAGGGGTATTTTTTAGAAAATTCAAAGTTTAATACGAATCGTATAGGCCTATACGATTCGTATTAAGCTGATATACGATACAACATAGGCCTATACGATCGTATATCGCATTATTTCAAATTTAGTGTTATCATGTTTCCCTCGGTTCGATGCGTATACGTCTCGTTTTTTGCCGAACTTTCGCATATTTTGTCATTTTATTACGTATACCTTCAACATAAGTCGTTTCGGTGCCGTTCGGTTGCGTGCGAATATCTTATTCTATGATTACGTACAGTTATGTTTGAAATCCACTTGAACTCCATAGTGCCGTATTATATGTATACGTGTGTGGAAATATCGTTAGTCGCGTACTTTGACGTATTTTTGCGTATTTTGACGTATTCTAATATATTGTTGCGTATTTAATAGTATTTTTGACGTATTTTAGCGTATTTTAACGTATTTTAGGGTATTTTAGCGTATTTTAACGTATTGTAACGTATTTTAGCGTATTTTAACGTATTGTAACGTATTTTAGCGTATTTTAACGTATTCCTGGTCAAATCACACACTATAAAGTTTAAACTTATCGCGTGTTGCAGTTTGGAAAGATGACCGAATAGAGATCTGAATAACAAACTGTGGAGAACTTGTTTGCGTTATCCGTCAACAAAAGATAAAAATACTCTAAAATTAACAAGGCGGTCTCTTTGTTGCGTACTGATTACTGAAAAGATTTGTTGAGATCGAACAAAAGAGTAAAAAAGATGAATTGAGGCGTACACAGCGAGAATGTTCTCGAAATTGAAGGAAAAGGAAAAATGGTTGCTGATGTTTTTCACTATCAGGTTTTTGTTGGTTTGTTTGAGAACCTGATTCCAATGTCCTACTACTACAATCCTTCCTACATTATTGAAAATTACTATATCTCCCCCACCAGATACATCAATTTGTCACTTTCAAAATTCAAATCAAACGTTCATGTATCACAAGGAATGACCAATCTAAGGCAGAGAACCTGATTCAGATACACAAATTCGATTTCAACAAATCTTTCAAGGTCTTAAGTGATGGACAATTGGTTAAAAGATGTAGAAGAGTTTGTGTAGAGATCTTTACAGTATGGTTTCTTGACAAATGAAGTATTAAAAGATGTTAGTTTCTTGACAGTATGGTTTCTCGAAAAATGAAGTATTATCTGACAAAACCCAAAACAATTGTAATCTTCCCAGTAATCATCCATAACAAGGGTGAGCTCGTGTATTGGACCCTGGCGTAGCAACAAAACTTGGTGTAAATCATTCATGTCCATGTTTTTCCTTGTACTTGCTACGTCAGATGTTAGCTCGGAAGTTCTATTACACAACATAAACCGAAGGCTTGTCCTTGAGTCACATATCCGACAATAGGGCCCACGAATCTTATGCCCACCCCTAGACCGACCTCTGGATCACACATGATAAAAGCGCTTCTTTAGACAATCTGGGATTATGTTCTGTTCCTTTAAGATTTACGTCTGATGTCAAAGTTTGATCACATTTTAATTCATCGGCGGCAGTCCAATGACTTTCTTGAGTCACATATCCGACAATAGGGCCCACGGATCTTATGCCCACCCGAGACCGACCTCTGAATCATCATAGGAGACGTGTCGGGTTCTTCTGCTAGTGGTCGGGCTGCCAATGCTCACACAGGGTGATAAACAACGCTGATATCATCATAGAAGCGTTGGGATTCAAGGGTTTATGAGTCAAAGTTAACATTTAGATTCAGATTCATCAAGCACATGATTTTGTACTTCGTTTATTCTCTTTAATCTATTAGAACGATCCTTGTTTTGTCACGTACATGCGTTTAATTCCCAACATCTTTGTAGTGTTTAGAATGTTTGAAGGAAATGTTGGTTCATGTCACGGTCCCCGACCCGGTTTGACCCGTTTCAGGAGCCGCGGGACAGAAAATCCCGTGGTATTTATTTAATTGAGTTAACAGCGGAAGATTTTAACAGGATCTTTTTAAAACTGCAATTTCCCGATTATTTTATTTCACAACTCGGGATAAACCCCGGTAATTTATAATCATATAATTTCACGGAGAAATCTTTATTTTTCCAAAACAAGTTTCTTTATTTTATACTGAGCCACTTCCTTAAGCTTGTAGTGCTTCGCGGCACTTTTCCTGGATCACAACAGATCACCTGAAACATGTTTGAAAAAGGTTTTGTCAGCGGAAAATACTGGTGAATCATTCTTTTTACTAAAACGACACGTTTGTTATAATTTACAGTATTAAGAGCGATTACAATGTTTCCATATATCAACCAACTACCCACATTATTTGTCACTCGAACATCCATCGGTAACCTCAGAGTCCAATGGTGTCTGTGACTATGGTCATATCACCCCTTGGCTAACTCGCTGTCCAATGGTGACGGTTATCAAGTAATGTATACAAAACCCCACATACCGGCTGTAATTTGGTGACTACAAAGACTTAATCCCTGTAATTATAACTTTGAAAATAAACATGCTTTTGTAAATAAATTTGATAAAAAGAGAATGACTCACATTGCAGATTTATTTGAGCAGAGCCTAGCCTACTGATTAGCATTTTAACCTAAATTTAATAACATGCACACGAACTCGGTTAGTAACTAATACAGCATTTACGACAACTCACGAGATTAATCCTTCACAACGAATGACAAAGTGCGATACTTAAACATCCATCGTATTCACGACGAATGACAAAGCATAAACCCTAATGTGGGCAGCACTTAAACATCCATTGGATAGTTTAATCGATCGGACATTGAATCGTAGCAGCGATCGAGTTAATACCCGGTATCGGAGTAGCACCTCGCTAATATTGAAAGTATTTTCGACTTCAGAGTATTAAAACTTCGTTTTTGAAAGTTTGTTTCGACACCATCAGACTGTGCATGCAACAAGCTATTTATAGCTGATTTTTAGCTCTGTCGCGGCCCGCGTAAACCACCCCATATATCTTACGCGGCCCGCGTGGCCTCCTAGTCTACGAGTAGGGTTGATTGGTCACCAGTAGGTGTGACACGTAGGCTACACGTGGATCCGGAACACTTATCCGGTCAAACATGAGTTGACGCGGCCCGCGTAAGACATGTCTTGTCTTTTACGCGGCCCGCCTGGAAACCAGAAATTTGTTTTCTCTTGATTTTTAATATGGTTTTGGGTTTCAGGGGTCCGGGTTTGAACTTACGGGTATTTTTATGAAAATTTTGAGAGTCCTTACAGTTCAATACCACCGGTTTCTAACTTTATGCTTGCATCCACCACAGTGAATATTAACTTGTGTTGGAATCTATGAAGAAACTGTTCGATTTCACGGTGAGTGGAGAAATTAGCGACGGAGAAACTGTTTGTATTTGTGGATTTCGGTTCGTTCAGAAACTTAACAAGAGAAGCAACTAAAAAAGCGGTGAACGGTATTTAACGTACACACCGCATTCGAAGATCCTTGCATCTCAAGATGAAAACCACAACCGTTTTTTACTACGGAAACGGTGGCTCTGGGAAATACAAACCTGACACGAACCACAATGGACTCAGACTCATACTACCCTTGTCGTTCCGTATTTTCTCCTTTTCTAATTCTCGAATAATCTCGTAACGTATGACACATGATAAAAGGGGATGTCTAATGGAACACCTAATTGAGAGAAACTCCTTCGAGCTAACCGCCGATATCTCATCCTTCTGTTGTTCAGTACTTCCGAGACGATTCAAGTTATTTCTGTTGATTCAGTACTTCAACGTATTTTAGTTGGTTTCGAATATACCCAAAGAGATCTGAACCAACCGAAATCCACTTCCGAGTCGATTCAAGTGAGTCCTATGAAGCAAGTGTCGGTCTATTCAATTGAGAGAAAACATTGCATGCCTTGAACGAGTCTAGAACACTCGTAATCCTCAACCGGCTTTGAAACCGGGTATTCTCAAATAATGTTTCCTAGATGTTTGAAGACCAACAAATGTCAAAAGTGCTGCTTCTTCGTTTGCATGACGGAAAGCTACCGCGTGACAGGAAGCTACCTTGCAAAAATTAAAAAATTAAATCGACACCCACAATACGCATTGTATAGGCCTATACGATGTTTATTACTTTTTTGGCGGGGGGACAATGGCAGCCTTTGGAAGACATAGAAGTTTGAACCCACCTCAATACGCATCGTATAGGCCTATACGATGCGTATTGAGGGTGTCGATTTAACCCCCAAGGTGTGCCAATAATACGACCCAAATTTATATCGGAATGTTCAATGAAAAAGAGCAAAATCGTGTATAACGTTTTACTTTTAAAGTGAATACAAATTATTTGAGATAAATAAAATTGAACTATAAATTTAACTAGTAATGAGACCCGCGCGCGTTGCAGCGCGGGTACATCGCAAACACATATGGATTAGTCAAAGCGTTATGTGGTGCGTTAACCATTTGAAAACACGTTTTTAGATGTATATGATTGAACTCAGTGTAACATGTGTATAAGCATTGCGATTAGATCAAAACGTAAAGTAAATCGAATTTATATAAAGAAAAATTCTAACTAACCGACAGCGGATACAACTGAGAAAAGGCCAATTTCAAACATGCAACCAACCGGATGACCGTTGAAACCTGCAAACATCATTTGACAAAGGAACAAACAAAAAAGAGAGAAGATAAGTAACATAGATTACGTAAAAATGAAATCAGCATAAAGAAAAATAGAGATGCATTACCATGAAACAACTAAAAGAACCAACAAAGGAGATGTCTAAAACAAAAACAACCGGTGAAGAAAAGAGGCAATGTATATTACATCAGAAAAGAGGTGTAAGGGCAAAATAAAAAAAAGGAGGGATGGAACAGAGAAAAGGCACCGACATTTAGGTTTAATACAAACTTGTTTTTTAGGCGCCGCGCCTTGCGGCGACACCATATACGGCGTCGAAACATAGACCAACTCAAAACATACATAAAATAAACGCATGCCGTGGCATCGTACGCAGCGATATAAAGTATAGACTACAATCGACCCGTGTGGTATTTAGTATTTTAGGATGTTTTGCTTGCACATAATTCACAGCTAACATCCTTGCTTCTGATTCAAATCCGCAATTCCTCATCAAACTCTCATGTTGATGACCTAATAAGTAATAACGCTTCCATTCAAACTGTCCTAGTGATGACAAAATAAGTAATAACGCTTCCATCAGATTTCATATTCGATCAATCTGTAGCTTTTTCATAAAGAAAAATATAAATGACATACCAAATATATAAGCAAAATTTACTTACTACTCTAGGATTATACAGGATATATACATATTCAAATGAGGTGTTTTGGCTTATTATTAAAAATGCTTATGTGTTTGATGCCTTTAACAATAAGTAAAATCTAACTGCTCATTCATGATAGCTTATTTCAAAGTTCATACACAATTAATGAGATCAGCAGTTATGATAAGCAATACTAATCACCCCACAAAACAGTTTATCGCAGTTTCAAAAAACAATAATTAATATACGTGTGCATTTGATAATGTGATGAAATTGTTAAGGTTATTGTTTTTTTAGCTCGATCCTAGATTCTATCAGCCTTTTAAGGATAATGTTTATTAGTTATTAGTCTAAGTTATTAGCTTCACATAATTAGACATAATTACCAACTAATCCTCAATAGTCAATACATCCGAAATAAGATCGATCCATGCCTGCAAAGCTGCAATTATCAATTTCATACTTTCAATATATTAAGTCTTCCAATATGTAGAATTGTTAAAAAAGTAAAACAACTGTTAGAAACTTAGAATTCAACCAACACAATTATTTACAGCCTTCTACTCTTTTAATCCATTGAATTATCTTTTAGTGTTTACGGTCAATCAATCCTTCATACTTTCAATATATTAAGTCTTAATCTGAGCAATGTTGAATCAAGTATTATATTATAATATCAAGTATAAACCTAACAGTTCTTCATTTTTCCAGTCTTAATCATGTGTTAAGAATGCCTAATGGCTTAGTGAAGTGACTGCTTAAAGTTTAAGAAGACTATTCATCCTACACTACGGATAGAGCACTTATCACCGAGCACAGGTACCGTACCGTACCAAACCAATACCGACCGAACAAAATCGGTACCGGTATTATTTTTAAAGTATCCTGTTTCACTACAGTCTTAGTATTTTTGCACTACCGGTGCCGGTAACTCCTACTTTTTCTGGTACCAGTGCTTTTCGGTTTTGCTATCTGTACTTTGTACTTTTCGGTACCGGTTCCGAACAGATCTCATCCATGTCCTATACAGTTATAATTTATTTCAAACACATCATAACTATAATTGTGTAATTGTGTAGATCATAATGACGATATCTATCCGCATTGGCAGAATTTTGATAATCTGATAGCATCACTATATTTTCATTTCATGAATAAAACTGCTATGTATAGAATAATCATTAATCAATAAAAGTCCAAAACTTATCCAAAACAAAAGAAAACAAAAATCGCGAGTTCGTCGAATCATAATCGAAAACCTAATCAACTAATTTCAAAATTCTCGCTACAAACTAACGGAATTCAAACTGTAAAAGCAAATCATCTGAATCATAAATGATAACATAGAGAATATAATATAAATATAAATATATAATATAGAAATTGTGGAAGTGTTTGACCTCCCGAGGATACCGTTGACCATGACGACGAGATGATCGGCGGTGAAAACGTCCGATTGAGTGCAACTGAAAACGTTTACTCCTCCGGCGACCGGCTCCGACGAACAAACGGCACCATTTTGATTTCAGTAGCGTGAAGTGTAAGTTTGAATGTGAGTTATGAGAGATATTGATGTGTTTAATTTGTAGAGTAGAGGTTAAGGGGGGAAGATGAATACGTGGCGACGAGTGCACGATTGTAACCGTCTTTCAGTTTACACTCCACCGCTTCCCGGATGGTTTTGAAGGGTTGAAGTGTTGACTTGTGTTGTGGGAAAATACACCGACATATGCAGAAAAAACGGAGACAAAAACGGAGAGGCTGGTCGGTGGCCGAAGCCACCGACTTTGTGCTTTAAGTATATAGGGTAATATTAAAATAAAATATTTGAAAAAACGAATACAATAGGTGTTTGTATTTCATTGGTTGGCCTTTTTTTACATATGATGCCTCATGTTTGTTAGTAGGCTCATACTCTCACCTGGAATTCTGTAATGACAGGTCATATGCAAGGCTAGCTGAAAGAGGCCTAGAGCACCTGCATATGGGTGTTATTATGATAAGGCTACAAACCCTGCACCGAATAAGAGCCGCTCGCACAACACTAAGATTGTGGGGTATGGGGCGGGGTTGGGGCGTGGGTTGACTGAAAACGCTCAAGCCACCACCCCGGGTGGGCTTGGGTTTGGGCGTGGCCCAAGGGGCGGGAGTTTAAGGCCGGGCGTGGGGCGGGTCTATCAATATGACATGGCGAGCTGTCAATGGCCAAACCAAACTAGCCGTTGGCCAACGGCTATGTGTAAAAAAAATTTATTTTTTCACTATAAAACTCACACTTCTATTCCTTTTTTTACCACATCCAACCACAATACACTCCACATCTTCTATAATCATTTCCATTCTCATTCTACAATACGAAAAATGCATCCTCATAATCGTGGTTTTGACCCGAACAACCCGTGGGCATTCCAAGAAAATCCTAGCCCACCACCCAATCATCCAATGGCTCCTCCATTTTTAATACACTCCACTATGCCCGATGTGGTGGGTTACACATCGTATCTCTCGAATCGTTTGTATACTAACTTCCAACACACCGACGATTCTATACCTAGCCCAATTCCACAAACGCCCATCAACCTTTCACCAACCTCCATCAACTTTTCCCAAACCGAAACCGTCCTCGAAACTCAACTCCCCAACGATGGTCCTTCCGCATCCAAACCCATCAAAAAGAGAAGTCACAAGATAAAAACCGAGGCCGAGAAAGCACTTGAAACCGCCAAACGAAAACAACAAAGATGGGTCGTTAATGAAGAACTTGCATTGGCGAGGGCTTGGCTTCAACAATCTCAACATCCAACTTTAGGTATTTTTAAATATTTTATAGCCCTTAATATTTATGGTTTTTTTTTATATAACTTTGTAATATATTAAATTTTGTTTTGATTAAAATAGGAAATTCTCAACATAGAAGCCATTTGTGGGAAGCGATTAGTAAAGCATTCCATGAAGAAATGGAAAGGGAGGTTTATCGTGAAAACGATAGCTTATCCTCGAAGTGGACCGAGATAAGCGGGCAACTTACCAAATTTAGTGTTTTTTTAAATAAAGCAAAGCAAAACCAAAAAAGTGGTGAAACCGAAGCCGACTTTGTGACAAATGCATTGGTTACATTCAAAACAAATGTGGGGAGCGACTTCCGTTTCATACATTGTTGAGAGATTTGTAAGTTCCATCCCAAGTGGGCGAATATCCCCAGTGGTAGCGAAACTAACACGTCTTCCAAAAGGTCAAGGACACCCTCGTCCCAAGCCCAATCGGATGCACGAGATCAAGAGTTGGAGGACTTTTTGGATGATTCGCCAAACCGGCCTGAATACGGAAGAGATGCCGCAAAAAGGCGCGCTCAAAAATCAAGATCGGGTACGGCATCGCCTTCAGTTGGGAGTTCGGGCTCGCGTAGGGGAGTATACAGCGATCAGTTGGATGACATTGCATGCAAGTTAGATACATTCAACGTATTCCAACAACAAATGGCCGAAATTCGGAAGAGCAAAGAAGCTAGGGATGCCCTGAAACAAAGACGAGATGATATGAAATTTCTAGCCCAGTCCATTGATCACCTATCAGGTGAAGAGTTGGAACTAATGTTGGAGACGAGAGAAAAGATAAAGAAAAAATATAAGCACTAGGAATTTTTTATGTAATTTTCTTTATTTAAAAATCATTAAAAATTTTAAATTTGTTGTTTTAAAAAATATTAAAATAGCCGTTTGGGCTGGCCACGCCCCAAACCCCCGTCCCACCATACCGTCTTCAATGTGGGTCAGCCCAGTAAAACCCACCCAAGCCACGTGTCGGGCCACGCCCCAAACCCCTGCCCCACCATACCCACGGTCTAAGCATGGGCAGCCTAGTGTTCACGTGAGCATGAGTTAACATGACATGCTCCGTCTCTCGGCTCACAAGCATACACTTTAAAGAGCAAAATCACGTAATTATATTTGAGCTAACAATTATTAAAATAATCGTTTGGACTTCAAAAAATCAATTTGTAGTGAATTTTTGATCAAATACAGAAGTAGATTCATCTAACTACTACAAAAGCTAAGCTTTGTTCTCGACAGCGTAACACCTTCCCCTTCTCCTCGGCAACATCATTTGTACCGCTGAACACCACCGTCTCTATCTCAAGTTTCGACATTAAGAACAACATCAAAGAAGAAAAGGTCTAGCTATTCACAATTTCCTAGTCCAAAACCGTGACGTTTCTAGCTATTCACAAGTTCCTAGTCCAAAACCGTGACGTTTCTCTTTTTAGGTCGACGTCTTAACCATGGAATTGGTTTAACTGCTGTAGCATTTGCGTTATTAGCCAAAATCACACAAATAACTTCAGAATCGTACCAATGACGGGATCTCCGTTCGCGCAACATCTTTAAAAGGTGTTTTAAATGTGTTATACTTTGTAATTTTTTTGAAGGGTCAACGAATCCTTCAAATGGGCTACTGGCGAAATTCAGCACATCGGGATACACTCATCTTCCGAACCGGGAAAAACCCTCACCTAGGGTCGAAGCCCGTGAACACTCGCCTGAAAGCACGATAGTGCAAAAACTAAATGCTGGCGACAAAAATTGAACCTGGGACCAAGTAATCATTTGTGATGACCAAATGATTATATGTTCTTTGATGGGTCAAATCACTATTTAATGTTCGATCAAAATAGCTATTCACGTACTTTACATGATTAAATCGGCTGATTCTATACACACCCCCCTCCCTCCTGATTATACCCCCCCTTGTGAGAGGAAAACTGCCGGTCCCACGCGGGCCTCACCTGTAAGTATGTGAGAGGAGGGGGTGTAAAAAGTAACTAGGGGTGTAGAAAGTAGCACCCATATGTTCTTGTTTTTTTGGTTTTTTTATAGAAAGAAACAACTTAACTCAAAAATAAAAAAAATAAAAAAATAGAATGACCATAGAAACCAACACATTAATAGTTCATTTCCTTCATCAAATTACACATCTAAGAGTGTTATTTGTGTTCTACTAACTACAATGGGAAAATCATGCCAACATCAAGATTTCTTGCATCTATGGCAATTAATTTGCCCATCACTACTCTATCCACACCCCCACTTGCTCCTTGACCCATAACAAAACTGTACCCATTTTGCCCTTCAACTTGTCACCCATTTCAACTTGATAATATGTTCTAAATGGGCCCAAATTCCTTCACATCTTCTATGGCAATATGTACCTTGCCCATAAGCCATTGTACAACTACAAACGAAACTTAAAAGAGTTTTCACATCTGAAAGGGCTTTGGTGTGTACATAAACATGTCCTGTAACGGGGACAGTTGAAAGTCGTTATAGTATTGCGATTGAGGGGTAAAACCGTCATCTTGAAACGGGTCCATGTAACTAAACCCAACATTTTCTTTCGGGTCACTTTGGACCTCTCTTTCATGTTCAGGACTTGAGTCCGTATGTAACGTCGGAACTGATTCCGACGTATCGAAATGAAACACGTCATTCATGACGTGATGTGGTACTGACGCAGGTGGATGTACCGCGGGCGCAGGGGCATATTGGGTAATCTTGGGTTTCGTTTCAACCTCCATTTCTGATGATTGATTATCATTGACATAGTGCTTCTCTAGGGTCCCTTTCTTGTTGTATATTCGACATAATACCCAATCATCTAACTGCAAAATACAAATCAAATTAAGTAGTTAATATCTTTTTCATTGTTTCAAAAGCATTGTTAATGAATTATTAAATTAATAGTTTAGTGCTATTTGGATCACTATAAAAGATTTATAGTGGTGGTTAAGTGTTGTATTTCACACAACAAATCAAATCTTTTGATGTTTTTATCCTAAAAAATCTAGAAATTGATGTTATAAAAAAACTTTTATAGTGTAAAATTAATGTATTTATCCTAAAAAATCTAGAAATTAATATTAAAAAAAAACTTTTATAGTGTACAATTCTAAAAAATCTAGAAATTGATGTTAAGAAAAAATTTTAAGTTTAAAAAAAGGTTTTTGAGAGGGTGTCTTAGCGGGAGCAAACGATAAGGTTTGCTTCCGTCACACCCTCTCCAAACTTTACCAATAACTCTATTAAGAGTAGAACTATACCCTAAGATTGTTGTTCCGCTTGCCGGCGGATCGATCAACATTAGCAAGACGATACTCATGCATTATCCAATTCGTTTTCACCCCTCTCGGAGCTTTTCCGGCGTAGAACACAAGCGCCTTCTTAATCCCAACTGGCTTCGGTTTCCCAATCGGTTTATCCGCTCCTGTGGCCTTCCAATAACCAGTTCCAGCCGCTCTATTCGGCCGTGATCCATTCGGGTACTTCCTATCTCTCGGCGAGAAGAAGTACCACTCCTTTTCTCCATACAAAGCCATTTCTGTTCAAATCCATCCACATAACAAAGTCAAAAAACCGGTATTATTCATAAACCAAAAAAAAAAAAGTTCGGGTAAAATCAGCTACACTAAGTGAGTTTTAGTTTAAATCAGGTAACTATTAACTTTAGCAAATAACACTTAATAAACACTTGTTTTATAAAGACATTAACGGCTAATTTTTTCCCTTAAATACGAACATTGATCTCACACAAGAGATAATTTCTCTTGGCCACCAGGCTATAACATAAGTTAATAAACACTTGTTTTTATCTCCTAGAATAAATGAATTTGATTAAAAGGTGTGAAGACACAATATAAATAAAAGTGAGATTTTACTATATATGTTTATTTCTTTTTTAAATTGAGGAAAATCGTAAAAGGTGTAAAGACACGATATAAATAAAAGTGAGATTTTACTAGGTATGTTTATTTCTCAAACGAAGGAAACTCAAAATTACCAGGAAGCTGCCAGGGATCGAACTTATAAAGATCAATCTCAGCAATAATCGGGACCGAAATCGGCTGAGACGCGCATTTCCGACACAAATAATGCATAACTAACTCATCATCCGTCGGGTGAAACCTAAACCCGGGTGGCAACTCCAAATTATCACAAGTCATTCCACAAAACCAACAACTTGTTCCTTATAATAATATCAAAGGAAAAGATTATTAATGTAAAGTTGTTGTATGTTATCCAAAATGTTTTCAGCAGAGTGAGGTTTAGAGCAAGGTATAGAGATATATATAAAGGTATAATGAACACGTGGAAGATTGCATCTGGAACATGAAAACGTGGCTTCGATGAACGAGCAGGAGAGAGAAATTGCTTGGATAAGAAGGCTTGGTTCTAGGTTGTTCTTCTTGAGGGTGGTTTTGTATATGTATATGTATATGTTGTGTGAAATTATAATAGTAAGGTGTAGTGGGCTAATGAGGAGGTGACGCGTGTCAGTGGGGCCCAGGAGAGGGAGGGGTGATGGTGTCACTGCGTGCGCCATGTTGTTTGGACGGATACTGTGGATAGGTGCTGCTTTGACTCGTGTCTGGGTTCGTCATCGAACGAGGTGGATACATTCTCCATCAATCATTTGTATGTTTAAAAGGTCGGAGTTTAATATATTATCAGGCTACAGTAAATTAGTCATAGAAAAAGAAATTTGAAACAGTTTATTTTTATAGGTATATATATATTTTTAACGGTGAATTTTATGTATAAGGTTATTACTCTCTCTAAATCCAAGAGCCCCATAGTGTCTCACTTAAACCAGACTATGTTGTCTTAACCGGGCTCATGCCGGCTTCAAAGTTTGGTTTTTTTGGGTGTTCACACAGGAAACCATACCACCGGCTGTCACTTGACAGTTATTGTGCCACCACAAGAGTAGAAATCTCTGGTGTAACACACGGTAGGACGAAAACACGGTTGGGCTCGGGAATCGAATTGACAATCTCACACAAGGCCTAGTCCAAATATTTCATTGCCTAAATTCACCCCAATATGACACAAGTAGAAATTGAACTTAAGTCTCTATTGGAAAACCTAAACCTTCTATCACTAGGCCATAAGTGGGGGGATTTTTATACGTATACTGAGATAGTCATTAGAGCAGTTATTTTCTTGTTTGTTATATATTTATAACAATCCATACTGATGTTATAAAACAAGATGGCAATATGGGCTCGGCAAACCCGTGCCGACGCCCGAGGCCCAAAATTTCAAAAGACCCGAAAAGACTTTATAAGCTTGTATATATTTATGAAATTATATATTTAATATATTTATCCGTTTACTATGTAAAAAAACATTAGTGGAGTAGTGGCAAAAACCATCTCAAAATAATCTACAGGTCTCAAGTTTGAGTCTTTGCTCCATCACTAAGTTTTTACTTTTTGTAATTCATTTAATTTTGGGCCCAATTCTTTTCGTCGCACAAGGCCTAAATTTTTTCAAAAGTTTTCAGGGACGGCTCTGTTTGGTCATATATATGATCGCTACTCGCTTGTTGTTAGCGAAAAATTTCTTTGATGAAGAAGGTATTTAATCGCGACTAACTGGAGTAGACACCTCGTATTTGTTAGGATTTAATATATTTTTTTTCTTAATGTGTTGTTCTTTATGTGAAAATTTTTTTTTATTTAAATTGCATATAAGTGAGTGTAAAGATATAGATCAAATGATTTACATGTAAATTAAAAATATCTTTCGATTAACTAAATAATGGAAGCAAAAGTTAGGCGAATATAAAAGGTAGAACACATTTGTTTGCTAAACACGTGCAATGTTTTTCGGGTTGGAATGGACCGGTAAGACTGGGACTGGGGAACAAAGTTGGTCCGGTTAAGCACTTGTAAGATGTTAGGCGTTAGTCGATTGAATCTGTAACCTAGTTTAGTGAGTTGGTTAAATTATGCTTGTTTTTTTGAAGGGGGGTTTTGGTGGTCCATCGAGTCGGTGAGATGGGTTCAACGTACAAGTCGGCAGATAGGACCTAAAGTTAACTAAAATTAATTATTATTGTGACATTGTGAAATTTTAACCCATGACCATTTGGTAGTTATTATATCAAATCAATTGGAGGACTGAACCATGACCCAAACCGAAACCAAAACTGTTCAATAAACCGATAAAAATTGAAGCGTCTAAAACGCCAACCGGTTTTCACTTTTCATTAACTAACCCGAACCGCTTGAAGTTTAAACCCAATTTCTACCCCTCTTAGGCTCTTAGGGTGTTAGGAGTGGTTAAACACTTGAGAGTGGCGAACTAAAAAATCAACCAATGAGAGTGCGCCACGTCAATTAGTGAAAAGTGTTTAAACATTGCTGAAAAGTGTTGGCAATAGTTTAGACACTTGCTGAAGTGGTAAACTTAAAAAAAAAAAAGGAAAAGGTTGTGTAATTGGTTGAGAGATTGTATGGACCCCACCCCACCACACACACACCCTCCTCTCACCGAATCGTCCACCCACCACCGATTTGGTAAAGTTTGAGTGGTAAACCATTGTTGGTGGTGGTGTTTACCGAGTGGCAAAGGCTTTTGCCGACCTTTGCCGACTCGCACTCCTAACACCCATACCTCTTACTAGAATACCATATTCTATTTCTAAATAACTTCACCTAAAGTCCTTCCCTAGCTACCCAACCTAGAGTCAATCAATAACTACTATTTCCTACATGTACATTTATCAAATGTGGGAATAGTGTCAGGCAGCTGCCTGGCACTCCTCTATTGGACCAACAAGTTTACTGTTTTATATTCATTTTAAAATTACGTTTTTGCTCCTGTTTAAAATTACCGTTTTGCCCCCAGTTCAAAATAAAATTACGCTTTTGTCCCCATCTCAAAATTACGATTTTGCCCTCAATTCAAAATTACTATTTTGCCTGGCACTCCTCCAGTGGACCAACCAGTTTATTATTTTATATCCATTTTAAAATTACGTTTTTGCCCCTCTTTGAAAATACGATTTTGCCTCAGCTCAAAATAAAATTACGCTTTTGTCCCCAGATCAAAATTTCGATTTTTTCCTCGCTTCAAAATAAAATTGTGGTTTTGCCCTCAGCTCAAAATTACCTTTTCGCCCCCAATTCAAAATAAAATTATGTTTTTCCCCAGCTAAAATTACGATTTTGCCCTCTTTTCAAAAATGTGATTTTTCCCCGTTTAAAAAATTATGATTTCGCCATCAGTTCAAAATTACGTTTTTTCCCCCGTTCAAAATAAATTTATACTTTTGCCCCCAACTCAAAATTACGATTTTGTCCTCGGTTCAAAATAAAATTGTGGTTTTGCCTCTAGCTTAAAATTACGATTGTGCCCTTAGTTCAAATTTTTATTACGCTGTTACCCTAAGTTAAAAATTACGAATTTGCCCCTGTGAAAATTTACAATTTTGCCCCCAGTTCAAATTTACAGTACTGCCATCACTTTAGCTTTTGACAAATTACGATTTTACCCAGTCAAAAAATACAACATTCCCTCAGTTAAAAATTACAATGTTGCCATTGTTTTAGTTTTTTTAATCAAAACTATAAAAGTGTTTTGTTTTAATTGGTTGACTCGATTTAATTGTTTTTCGTGTCAATGAACTGCCTAACACTCGCTCATTATTCGGCCATCGCCCCGCAACGCGGGCGGGGCATCAACTAGTTATACATATATACACTTTTACATGAACAGTAACTTGCATTTGACTTTTTTTTTTTTTTCCATTTTTTTTATTTTTTTATACTCTAGTCTTTTAACTTTTGATATTGACACCTATAATTCCTTAACTTTTTAAAGACTTTGTAATTAAGTTTTATGTGTTTATTTTTATGTACGTGTTGATATAAATTCAAGTTGATTTACGTTTCGACGTAATTTTTTCCTGGAAATGAGTTTGGTCAAATATAATATGTTCTTATGCTTATTACTATGTACGTTTTCAGTTGATCTACGTTTTGACGTAAATTTTATTTTTTTCCGAGAAATGAGTTTGGTCATATATAATACGTTTTCGTGCTTATTTTTATGAACGTTTTCAGTTGATCTAAGCTTTGACATAAATTTTGTTCGGAATGTCAAATATAATACGTTTTTATTAGACGATATAAATTCAAGTTACTTTACGTTTCGACATCGCCTCAACGCATCCTACCTGTTTTAGCTTAAAACACTATTTTTTGTGTGCTAATTTTTATGTACCTATCGGTATAAATTCAATTTGGTTTACGTTTCGACGTAAATTTTCTTCGGTAATATGTTAGCTCAAATATAGTGCGTTTTCGTGCTCATTTTTATGTACTTTTTTAGTTAGTATACGTTTTGACGTAAATTACAATTAGCAAGTTATGTGAATAGTGCTTTCATCCTATTTGTTTTTTTTTTGTTTCTTTCTTAAGTTTTTTTCTCGACTTTATTATTTTTATTTTTTTACTTTTCGACTTGTTTAATGTTTTAGTTTTTTGATTCCTTTAACATTAAAATTATATTTAAGATAACATTTACATTTCATCTAATTTTCTGGACTTTATTATTTTTATTTTTTTTACTTTTCTATTTGTTTAATGTTTTAGTTTTCGATTCCTTTAACATTAAAATTATATTTAAGATAGCATTTACATTTCAGTTACAATTAATTTGAAATCAGTCCGTCTCACTGTCTAATTTAAATTTATTTTAACGATTCTTTGTCGATGTAAAACATGTGTCGATATTCTTTTAAGCATATCTCTTTCGGTTGCAATACTAAACCAAAATAGACATCGACCGAAATCCTGTAGCGTAACGTGGGTAATCTTACTAGTTATATATATATATATATTAGTGGTGAGGCTTGATAAATAGTTTTAGTTTTGTCCTTTGACTTGTACGCCGATGGGTTGAACTTCTCAACGATTACGACTGTGAGATCCGTTACCATCCAGACAAATCAAACGTCGTTGCCGATGCTCTCAGTCGACGAAGCTATTTGCATAGCGTTCGTAATACTCAAGCCCAGCACAATCTCGAAGCTCTTATCCGTGATGCCCAACATGCTTGTTTTACCGAACGCACTTTGAAGAAAGAAAGGATCATCAATAACGGCGAACAACTGGTGGATAAATCGAATGGTATATTCCACTATCTAGACCGAATTTGGATTCCCAAGCATACCAACTTTCGACAAATTCTGCTAGACGAAGCCCACAAATCACGGTATTCCATTCATCCCGGTGCTGACAAGATGTACCAGGACATGCGCTACAAGTACTGGTGGCCGGGCATTGAGAAAGATATCACTATCTATGTTTCGAAATGCCTGACCTGCTCCAAAGTCAAGGCTGAGCATCAACGCCCCTCTGGCTTACTCGTACAACCCGAGATCCCGATGTGGAAATGAGAGAGCATAGCTATGGACTTCATAACGAAACTCCCTCGCACGCCATCAGGTCACGATAGCATCTGGGTTATCGTTGACCGCTTGACCAAATCCGCTCACTTTCTATCGATACGGGAAGATTATAAGGTAGAACGATTAGCTCGAATCTATACCGACGAAGTTATTTGTAGACACGTATAACAACCCTCCTAAATATTTTCGACACCCTAATATATTTTAAAAAATATTCTAATACGTCCTAATACCTTTATTTTTATTAAAATTAATTAAAAACAAGATTTAGTGGTCTCTCGCGGGGCGCGTAGCCCTTGGCTACCTTCTACGCGGGGCGCGACCGCCAAGTCACCAGGCGAACCCCAAGGCCGCCACGTGTCCCAGTCGTGTCGTGCCTAGTGGTCGACTCAGCAACCCTAGGGCCTACCCTAGGGAGCCTCTCAGGCCGCGAAGGCCCTGGCCAAGTTCTACGCGGGGCGCGACAAAGCCCGGATCAGACCCTATATATAGAAGACATCGGCTGTTCAGTCGAATTCGTCCCAAATCTCTTTCTCTCTCAAAATTTCTGCATAGTAGGCATAATCTCCGGGTATAATACCCCTTTAATTAACGAAGTTCTGCCTCGTTTTAAGTATTATAACCCTGGTTACATATTAGATATGCTGCCCGATTGATCCAGAGTTTCGTAACGGCTGTCGTGGTTCTACCCGACGTAGTCGTTGGAATGCCGTCTCGGGGAGGGTATTCCTAATATAAATATTGGGTTATTATACTAACATATGTGCATTTTTGTAATTAATAGATAATCACCAGAAAATCCTTATAGGAAACCCTAACATAGCAATGTGAGTAATCTCCTTTTTGTAAACTGTTTTTACAAAACCTCATATGATTAACATTATATTAAACAGTGATTGAGTATTTGTATTCTACAATTATCATCGGTATGTTGGGGTTTTGTATACAAAATTTGTTACTACCTTGCGAGGAGTAACATGACCACAAGTCGGGTTGACAGTACCGTGGGTGGTAATTAAAGTAGATGGAAACAAATGTAATTGCGCGACCGCCCTCAATACTGTACAATGGTTTTACTTAACTTGATTAAACTGGGATTCACTCACCAGTATTTCCCACTGACAAAATGTTTTTAAACGCGTTTCAAGTAACAAAATGTGAAAGCCAAATAGAAGCCAGCTGGACAGCACTGAAGGCTTGGAAAAGTGGCTATAAAGTTACCTAAAATAAAGAGATGTTTTATTTAAAATAAAATAGGGTTTATCCCTATAAAAATGTGTGTACTTGAAACTTGGGATTTTCTCATGTATTTAATATATTAAAAACGTGGTATTTTACTCTGATAAAATATTTCATAACTACGATCCTGATGTAATTTCCGCTGCCAAAATGATAACACCTGGATACCACCGAAACTGGCCGCGGCCGCCCTTTCCCGGGTTATTAGGGGACGGGGGTTGCGACAGAAGGTGGTGTCAGAGCTAAGCCACTGATTCAGCCACAGAAGTGTTCTGCTGACACCAAATTGTTATGTGTTAGGAAACTAATTACGGAAATACGTGCATATCTGTATTTTATTGTTGTGTGTTATTTGACTATTTGTTAGTTTACAGTATGAGCGATCAAGGACCCTCCGACGCCTACCGTCAGTTGTCCGGCTCACCTAGAAGCGAAGGCACCTCTTCACAGCCTGCCCTCTCAGGGTACTCAGCTGACAATGAAGAAGGGATATTCGTGTTTAAGGCTCAGTCTGAAGAGCCATTCCCTCCTAAAAAGAGAGGATGGTTCAGTAGGGGAACACATGAGCGTAGGAAGAGAATGAAAAAGTTACAACAGCAGCGAGTTCTAGCAACCGCTAAGAGAGAAACCGATGCCCATACCCAAGACATGCTTAATAGGAGTTTGGCAAACTTCTATATTTTAGCAACCACAGCTGCCGACCCAAACCTGGAGCAACTCATAGCACCGCAACCATTACCCTTGTTTCCCACCCAGCCAATGGAAATTGAAAACAACCTAGAAAACCAAATCCAAATGCATGATTTTAACCCAGAGGAGATACCTAGGGTACCAGAACCCAATCCCTTAGATCCAGACTACGACCCGTGGTTTGATGATCATAGGGATTATGTGCAACGCTACCACCTAACAGACGAACCCATGCCAAACGTAGCAGCTTACCCAGGTCTGGACCCTCTAGATCCCTACTATGATAATGATGAATACATTAGGGAAATCCTAAAGAATCCATACCCCCAGGAAGAACCTATGCCACACTACCCAGAGCCAGTACCAGCACTGCACCCCTAATGAGTGTAAAGAATGTGCAAGAACTCCGAACCTTCGGTGAGGAGATTTTAGAAAATAGCGAGAGGATGAGACAGGTTGGAGAACGACTCGTCTGGAAGTACGACGAGCGTAATATGGAGTTCTGGATGAACCCATATCAGTGATGGTGATAATAATATTAATAATATATATATATATATATATATAATATGTGTGTATGAAATATATATATATATATATATATATCGTAGTATAGACCACTTTGTGGTTAGTGATGCATAATAGTATTGTAATTTTAAATTTCAGTTTGTATTAGATGTATAATATATAAGAAAGAGTAAGTTGCATGTTCGACGCTTTTGATCAATATGCGTGTTATGTGAATGTTTGCCTTAAATATTATTTTGTGATATTAATAATTGGCAAATGTTTAAAATTCAGATGGACAACGAAGTGAACCCGGAAAACCAGAATAACGATGACCAGAGTAACAATAACCCGGATAACGAAAACCCGAACAACAACAATAATGGAAACCAAGTGGATAATAGTGCCATCCAACACATAGTGGCACAAGGGATAATAGATGCAATGCCATATATTATCAAAACGGTTAAGGAAGCAGATAATAAAAGTAAACGTGATAGTAAACGACCCACTGAACCTTAATATAGCATAAACAATGGACCCATACTTCAAATTCCCATTCCCAAAAGAAGAAGAACCATGTCTTATGGTTGTTCTTATAAAGGATTCTGGTCTTGAACCAATGGAATTCTCGGGCAATGAAGGGGCCGTTGCATCTCTACGCTGGATAGAAAAGACTGAGGCTGTCTTAAAAATAAGCAAATGTGCGGAAGAGGATAAGATAATGTTTGCTTCCAATCTGTTTAAAAATTCAGCTTTAGAATGGTGGAACACTATCCTCCAGTCTTGGGGAAGTGATAGAATTTACAATATAGAATGGGAGGAATTTAAGAATATGGTGGAAAAGAAAATTCTACCCTCCCAATGAAAAAGAACAGATAGCAAATAAGTTCCTAAACCTTAGGATGACTGGAGTGGATAGTAAGGGGTACACTACGTTATTCTTTGAATATGCTAGAATAGTGCCAACCCTAGCATCACCCGAACCAGTTTTAATCTCCCGTTACATCTGGGGATTAATCAGTGAAATTAGACATGTAGTCAAGGCAGCTAGACCTCAAACCATAGAAGAAGCTATAGAACTAGCAAACACCTTGACTGATGAATTAGTGCGTACACGAGAAGAGGATCAGAGGAGAAACCTAGCTCAGAGGCTTACCCAAGAATTTCGTTATATAAATTCCAACCGTGGGAAAAATGTAGGTTCTTCCTCTACACCATACTGCAAGGCTTGCAAGACAAAGCATTCAGGAAAATGCTCCACTTACTGCAATTTCTGCAAGATACCAGGACACAAGGAAGAAGATTGCAGGAAGAAACCTAATAATGGAATGCGCTTCAACTATGGAGAAAAAGGTCACATCAAGCCGAACTGTCCAAAACTAGCTCCAGCTCCGAACACCAAGAATACTAAAAATGTTAGGGCATTTGTTCTGACTGCAGAAGAAGCAAAGATGATCCCGGATGTGATCACTGGTACGTTTTTAGTTAATGATATTTTTGCTAAGGTATTATTTGACTCTGGTGCAAACCAAAGTTTTATTAATACTCCATTTTGCAAACTTCTCAATCATCCATTAACTAAACTCCCACAATAATGTCTAGTAGAGACAGCAAATGGAGAAACCATTAAGATTTCTGAAATCTTGCAGGGAGCAAGAATAGAATTTCTAAATCAAAAATTTATTACAAACCTTTACCCAATGAATCTGGCAGGATTTGATGTTGTATTAGGAATGGATTGGTTAATAGCCAATAAAGCCAGCATTCTATGTGATCAAAAGTTAATCCAAGTAAATTCACCAAAAGGTGAAAAGATCACAATTAAAGGAGATAAGCCGTCTAGATTCACGAAATTCATCTCTGTGATGAAAACAACAAGTTATATAAGAAAAGGATCATTAGTGTATTTGATTTCCATAATCACTAACACTAAAGGAAAAGAATTAAAGGATATTCCAGTAGTATCCCAATTTTCAGAGGTATTCCCAGAAGAATTACCAGGGCAACCTCCAAACAGAAAAGTTGAATTCAGAATCCATTTGATACCTGGAACAGCACCAATTGCTAAAGCACCTTACCGTTTGGCACCCGCAGAAATGCAGGAACTGAAGAAACAATTAGACGAATTGTTGAAGAAAGGATTCATACAACCAAGCTCATCGCCATGGGGAGCACCGATCTTATTCGTTAAAAAGAAGGACGGATCAATGCGTATGTGCATTGACTACCGTGAATTAAACAAGGTCACAATTAAAAATCGATAGCCGTTACCAGGAATCGATGATCTGTTCGACCAGCTGCAAGGAGCACGATTTTTATCTAAAATCGACTTACGATCATGATATCATCAATTAAAGGTACAGGAAGAGGATATTCCTAAGACCACTTTCAGAACAAGGTATGGCTATTATGAATTTACTGTCATGCCATTTGGTTTAACCAATGCCCCAGCTGCATTTATGGACATGATGAACCGAATATGTAAGCCATATTTGGATAAATTCATAATTGTCTTTATAGATGATATTCTTATTTATTCTAAAAGTAAAGAGGAACATGCAGCGCATCTGCACACACTTCTAAGTTTATTGAGAAAAGAAAGGTTTTATGCTAAGTTTTCGAAGTGTGAGTTTTGGTTAGAACAGGTACAATTTCTTGGACATTTAGTCAATCATGAAGGAATTCATGTAGATCCCACCAAGATCGAGGCAATCACCAAATGGAAAACCCCTGAGTCACCAACCGAGATTAGAAGTTTCTTAGGATTGGCTGGTTATTATAGAAGGTTTATTCGAGATTTTTCTAGAATAGCCATTCCCTTAACTAAGTTAACATGTAAATCCGTTAAGTTTGAATGGGGACCAAAACAAGAAGAAGCCTTTAGAATTCTTAAGCAAAGACTAACCAATGCACCCATACTAGCGTTACCAGAAGGAACTAAAGACTTTATAGTCTATTGTGATGCTTCTAAGTTAGGTTATGGATGTGTGTTAATGCAACGCCAAAAGGTTATAGCATATGCATCTAGACAACTTAAGAATCATGAAGAGAATTATTCAACCCATGATCTAGAACTAGGAGCTATAATTTTTTCCCTTAAGATTTGGAGACATTACCTATATGGTAGTAAGTTTACCATTTTCACTGACCATAAGAGTTTAAGGTATGTTTTCGGGCAAAAGGAGTTGAATATGAGACAAAGACGCTGGATGGAGATACTTAGTGATTATGATTGCAATATCCAATACCAATCAGGAAAGGCAAATGTAGTAGCTGATGCTTTAAGTCGAAAGTATCACGAAAAACCAAAAAGAGTACGTTCACTTAAACTAAATCTGCAAGTAGATTTAAATGAACAAATTAGAAAGGCACAAGAATCAGTAATCAAGGATGATACTGAGAAGTTGAAAGGAATGATTAAGGAATTAGAACAAGGAGCAGATGGAATTTGGAGATTCCGTAAGAAAAGAATGTGGATACCTAAATTAGGAAACCTACGCCACCGTATATTAGAAGAAGCTCATAAGTCTAAGTATACGATGCATCCTGGAAGTGATAAGATGTATCAGGACTTAAGAAAGAATTTTTGGTGGATAGGAATGAAAAAGGATAAGCAGCATATGTTGCAAAATGTTTAACCTGTTCACAAGTCAAAGGTGAACACCAGAAACCCTCAGGTTTGTTGCAACAATTAGAAATGCCAATTTGGAAATGGGAATTGATAACAATGGATTTTGTTACTAAATTACCCAAAACAAGAAAAGGTAATGATACAATCTGGGTGATTGTAGACAGACTAACCAAGTCAGCTCATTTCCTACCAATGAAGGAAACTTTTAGTATGGAACAATTAGCTAAATTATATGTAAATGAAATAGTTTCATTACATGAAATTCCTCTATCAATTGTTTCTGACAGAGATAGTCATTTTACCTCTCATTTTTGGACAAGTTTCCAAAAAGCAATGGGAACCAAGTTGAATCTAAGCACCGCTTACCATCTTCAAACGGACGGACAAAGCGAAAGGACAATTCAGACAATGGAGGACATGCTTAGAGCTTGTGTAATTGATTTCGGAGGTAATTGGGATGATCACTTACCATTGATAGAATTTTCTTATAATAACAGTTATCACACAAGTATCAATGCTGCACCATTCGAATCACTTTATGGACGAAAGTGCCGAACTCAAGTCTGTTGGGCAGAAATTGGAGAAAAACAACTATCTGGACCTGAGATATTACAAGAAACAACCGACAAGATTATTCAAGTAAAAAATCGATTGAAAGCAGCACGTGATCGACAAAAGAGTTATGCTGATAACAGACGAAAGCCATTGGAATTTCAGGTAGGAGACAAAGTGTTATTGAAAGTCTCTCCTTGGAAAGGAGTGGTGAGATTCATCAAAAGGGGAAAGCTAAGCCCCAGGTATGTTGGACCTTTTGAAATTATTAGAAGGATAGGACTTGTAGCCTATCAGCTACAACTGCCAGAGGAAATGGCAGGAATACATGATGTATTTCATGTATCAGATCTTAAGAAATGCTTAGATGATGAATCACTGGTAGTACCTCTTAAGGATATAGAGGTAAATGAACAACTAAAATTTGTAGAAAGACCTCTACAGATTGAAGACAGAAAAGTCAAGAACCTCAAACACAAGAGATTAGTTCTGGTCAAAGTGAACTGGGACTCCAAAAGAGGACCAGAATACACATGGGAGCTTGAATCAGAAATGCAAAGGAAATACCCGCACTTGTTCCAGTAGATCTCGAGGACGAGCTCTAAAATAAGGTGGGGAGGATATAACAACCCTCTTAAATATTTTTGATACCCTAATATATTTTAAAAAATATTCTAATATGTCCTAAAATACACCCCGTATACAAAAACGGGCCCCGAATACCTTTATTTTTATTAAAATTAATTAAAAACAAGATTTAGTGGTCTCTCGCGGGGCGCGTAGCCCTTGGCTACCTTCTACGCGGGCCGCGACTGCCAAGACACCAGGCGAACCCCAAGGCCGCCACGTGTCCCAGTCGTGTCGTGCCTAGTGGTCGTCTCAGCAACCCTAGGGCCTACCCTAGGGAGCCTCGCTGGCAGCGAAGGCCCTGGCCGAGTTCTACACGGGGCGCGACAAAGCCCAGATCAGACCCTATATATAGAAGACATCGACTGTTCAGTCGAATTCGTCCCAAATCTCTCTCTCTCAAAATTTCTGCATAGTAGGCATAATCTCCGGGTATAATACCCCCTTAATTAACGAAGTTCTGCCCCGTTGTAAGTATTATAACCCCGGTTACGTATTAGATACGCTGCCCGATTGATCCAGGGTTCCGTAACGGCTGTCTTGGTTCTACCCGACGTAGTCGTTGGAATGCCGTCTCGGGGAGGGTATTCCTAGTATAAATATTGGGTTATTATACTAACATATGTGCATTTGTGTAATTAATAGATAATCACCAGGAAATCCTTAAAGGAAACCCTAACACAGCAATGTGAGTAATCTCCTTTTTGTAAACTGTTTTTACAAAACCTCATATGATTAACATTATATTAAACAGTGATTGAGTATTTGTATTCTACAATTATCGTCGATATGTTGGGGTTTTGTATACAAAATTTGTTACTACCTTGCGAGGAGTAACATGACCACAAGTCGGGTTGACAGTACCGTGGGTGGTAATTAAAGTAGATGGAAACAAATGTAATTGCGCGACCGCCCTCAATACTGTACACTGGTTTTACTTAACTTGATTAAACTGGGATTCACTCACCAGTATTTCCCACTGACAAAATGTTTTTAAACGCGTTTCAGGTAACAAAATGTGAAAGCCAAATAGAAGCCAGCTAAACAGCACTGAAGGCTTGGAAAAGTGGCTATAAAGTTACCTAAAATAAAGAAATGTTTTATTTAAAATAAAATAGGGTTTATCCCTATAAAAATGTGTGTACTTGAAACTTGGGATTTTCCCATGTGTTTAATATATTAAAAACGTGGTATTTTACTCTGATAAAATATTTCCTAACTACGATCCTGATGTAATTTCCGCTGCCAAAATGATAAACACCTGGATACCACCGAAACGGGTCGCGGCCGCCCTTTCCCGGGTTATTAGGGGACGGGGGTTGCGACAACACGAGACACCTCGTGATATCATCTCTGACCGCGATGGTCGATTCACCTCGCGTCTTTGGGAAATGTTTCAATCTGCTCTCGGTACTACTCTCAATCTTAGTACTGCATTCCATCCCCAGACCGACGGTCAGACTGAACGCACGATTCGTACCCTCGAAGACTTGCTTCGCTCGTGTGTTATAGATTTCGGTGGTAATTGGGATTCATATTTACCTTTAGTAGAATTCTCGTACAATAACAGTTATCACTCTAGCATCCAAATGGCACCATTTGAGGCATTATACGGAAGAAAATGACGATCGCCTATTGTATGG
Organism: Helianthus tuberosus; assembly: GCA_030545235.1. Lineage (NCBI taxonomy): Eukaryota > Viridiplantae > Streptophyta > Magnoliopsida > Asterales > Asteraceae > Helianthus > Helianthus tuberosus. The sequence continues at coordinate 107,438,575 of CM060417.1, forward strand.
CACGAGATCGGGGATGCGCAAATTACCGGTCCTGAGTTACTGCAAGAAACGACTGACAAAATCCTCCAAATTCGAGACAACCTACTGAAAGCTCGGAGTCATCAAAAAAGTTACGCCGATAGACGACGCAAGCCCCTTGAATTTGACGTTGGCGATCACGTACTCCTAAAGGTTGCACCTTGGAAGGGGGTGATCAGATTCGACAAGAAAGGAAAGCTTGCGCCTCGTTATGTTGGACCCTTTAAAATTCTGGAAAGGATTGGCAAAGTGGCCTATAGACTCGAACTACCGGAGGAACTTAGTAATGTCCACCCGACTTTCCACGTTTCGAACCTCAAAAAGTGTCTAGTCGACCAGGAATTACATGTCCCTCTTGAGGATCTACAAGTGGATGAAACATTACACTTCGTGGAGAAGCCCGTCGAGATCATGGGCCGAGAAACCAAGGTACTCCGACGCTCACGCATTCCCATTGTGAAGGTTCGCTGGGAAGGCAAACGCGGCGCCGAGTTCACCTCAGAACTCGAAAGTGACATGAAGGCAAAGTATCCGCAACTGTTTGTTAAGCCTGCTTCTTAAATTTCGGAACGAAATTTCCCAAAGTAGGGGAGGCTGTAACAACCCGACTTTTGGAAGTCAAAGTACAAGTCAAAGTCAAAGTCAAAGGAAGAAAAGATTGCTAATTGTGATATGTCATTCCTTGCTTAACTAATGATTGTACTTCTCGACTTGTAATCGATACCCCATTTTAATTTGCTTTAGTTGTATTATGTGGAGTACTTGTTAATAAATCGCTATTTAATCGCAGTTTAATCGCTAATTGACTTATCGCTAATCGCATCATAACTCGAATTATAAGTTATGGATATTGTCTTACGTATGTGTGCTACTATGTGTTACTTGTGCATGTTATGTTTATGTTGAGGTGTTTAAACGCAAACGCAATCGCAACTCTATCACAACATAATCTCATCGCAAACTCGGGATTCAAGGATTATATTTATGGAATTTAGTAGTTAGGTTATTTGTGTAACTAATGGGTAATACCATCGCATCGCTTACTCGAAACGCATCGTAACACTCAACGCACGAAATGAAAACACGAAAACCAACTCGCCACAGCCCTTCGATCGAATGTTCATCCGTACGGATGACCATCCGATCGGATGGCCATCCGATATGGTTGCCATCCGATCCGCACACCTGCACCTACTTTCCTCTTTTGGAATCCTATAAATAGCACCTGTCACATCACAAACAGTGATGTGACAGCTCTGGTGTGACTCTTCAACTTCTCAGGCCTTTCTCCTTTGATTTCTCGCGATTCTTGTAAGTTTCTTCCTCAAATCTTGTACATCTATCACCTACACACACTTCTTCATCATTTTCACCTTTGAATATCCACTTTTAACCATGAAATCTGCCCGATTCGAGGTGTTCTAGGGTGATGTCATCATGGGATTCTTATGAACTTCGAGATTTGGCCTCATTCCACCAAGAACAACTAAGATCTAAAGGATTTCAACATGATTCAACACTATTTTTGCATAAATCTAAACATTTTCAAGATTAGAAGGATTGAAAGATTGTTTTATAACTTTCTTTCAACTCTTTTACACTCTTTAGCTCAAAACCGATAGAATCAGGACTCGTTCGGGCCTTATACTCGCTCTATAGTGAAGGGTTGGACTGAGAATGGTTTTCATCGGAAGAGACAACCGATTCCGGGTTGAACATGAACAACCGTCAAGGACAGTTAACGGGTCAGAATGGGGTGATTCCCGTCCGATCGGATAGCTTGAACTTGAGGGATTTTTCCGTTGTTTAACACGTTGTCATACCGTCTCGATCAAAACGCAAACTTTTTCAAATCAACAAAATATTCAAGTTCTCAAAACGATCAGGTCGTGGGACGGATCGCCGTTCGATCGGATTGCCATCCGATCGAACGACAATCCGATCAGATTGTGTCACACCCTGACTTTTGCAGATTTTGTCTCCGGCAATAAGACATAGTCACCACATGGTCCATCCTATGGGCTCATGGGTGGGGCTCGCTACACCCAGATAGATCTATCAGTCATGTCCCTCGGTCCTACAATGAGGATTAATGGTCTTAAGTGTTATACCCACCACTCACATGATCTAGCAGTACGTTTCCTTAGCTAACCATACCACATATAAACGTTTGTAAACAGTTTGTAACATGTACTTCACCCCCGAAGTTATAAAACTGAAAACAGTTAAGAGAAAGAGGGACATGAACTCACAGCTTTGCGTTCTTCGAAACCAACTGTAACTCAAAGCTTCTCCCGGTGTACACGACTACCTACAACGTACTATGATCTATTAGACGAGCGGGTCGTGCCTTGACTTAGTATTAATTAGTGTCTTTGAGTTACGTTTCATTGTGTCTTCATTATTATTCCAAATTATATAATTATTTGTTAAAATAATAAATATTTTAACTTAAATTATATTTATTAAATTTTGGAATAATTGTTAAAATAATATATTTTAACTTGTTACCTTTCAAGTATTTAAACATGTATATCCTTCCCAAGGATGGGCGTATTCGTATTCTTATACTTGTATATTTTTGCCATGTATTGGTGTCGTATTCCAGTGTGTATTTATACGTACGAGAATACGTATGTTCTATTGTGTTTATTAAGTATTTTATACTTAACTTTTCCGGAATAATATTTCTAGTAAAAATACATCAATATATATTTCCAAAATATATATTTTAAGAAATATTACTTAGAAAAATTATTTATAATTTACCTTTGGCAAAAATATTTGTATTTCCATATAAGTTCCAAAAATAATATATTTTCAGGTCTAACTTGGAAAATATATATAAACTTATTTTTCACTCAAAAATAATATACTTCATGTTTGTTTGAGAAAATATATATTTCCTCCAAAAATAATATATCTTCTATTAATTCCAAGAAAATATATTTTTATTCACCAAAAATAATATATTTTCTTCTTGTAAAAAATATGATATAAACTTATAATAATTGTGAAAATCACATTTTAATTCACTTGGTGTCCAAAATATTTGTTTCCAAAACATACTTATGAATAAATTTCCGGAATATTTTGTAAGTTATGTTCATTTGTTCGATTTCTCTAATATTGTGGGTATTCTTTGTATATTTATTCCTTGGAATTTTGGAAATATTTTGGATTGTAATTTCTTGGTATTTTGATGAGTTATATTATTTCAAGTCCTAAAATAATATAACTAATACACATAATATACAAATAATCACACGCATGGTTTCTTCTAAATATATATTTCCTAAATACATATTTAGTCACTTTTATTTATAAAAACCAACCTCCAATATTTGTAATTTTTGTAACAAAATTTATGGCAAACTTTATGTGAAAATCCATGGTTTGAAATTATTCTTGTAAATATTTGTTTAGAAATATTTTTCCAAGTGTTTAATTTTTAGAAAATTTTTGCCATAGTTACCCCTAAAAATGGAGGTTTTCATACCTTGAAGGTATATCATTTTCTTTTGTAAATCAACACAATCAATCAACAATCAACAATCTATACTTACCAATTTTGCCAAAAACAAGCATAAACTATCACTTCATGAACTTGAAAATTTATAAAAATGTGTAGTAACTTACTAGTGTATTTAGTAAGTCTTGTTACCCTTTAAAGTGTGGTTAATTATTTAAAAACATCATTTTTAGAGAAGTTAGTTCTTCACAACTTATAATCATATCTTCTAAAAATGTTTCGTCATGGATTTTTCTTGTCACATATGTGCTTCTACACTCTATTAACCACAAAAAATGAGGGTTATTTATTTAAGAACCAAGATTAAGTAAAACTTGTATTTTTAACTTGGTTTCTTGAAAAATCATCTTTGAAATTTTAGATCTACAAGACTTACATCTCATTTTAATCATCACTTTACTAGAAAACAATATATTCTTTCAAGTTCATGTTTTTCATGAGGATGATCTATGAATCTCTAACACTTTCATCCTCTCATCTTGCTAGATTATGTTTTTAATCATGATCTAGCAAGATCATACGATGATCTACATCATTTTCATAAGTAAACAACAATCAACAAGTATAACAACACATAAACAACATGATTTCTTCATGATTTAAGCTTATGTTCATGTTCCATTCTCTTGATTCTTAGTGTTCTTCAAACTTAACATTATGTATCATTCTTTAACCACTTAAATAAGATGTAAAACGAAGAGATTAGTGTTCTTACTACTAGCTCAAGGCTAGGAATGATCAAGAGAAGAAAAGAGGTGGATAATAGCAAATGGTGGAGGTTCTGCAACTTCCGAAAGCTCCTAGCTTCTTTATGCACCTTCTAACACCTTTGTATATGCTTGGAATGTATGGAAGTTGAATGAATGAAGGTGGTGTGTTAGGCGGTTGTTCTCGGCCGTGAACAAGCAAGAGAGGAAGAGAGAAAGTGTGTGTCTTGGTGTGTGAAAGTTATGAGAGGTTATGTTCACAAGGTTATACTTATAACCATTTCATGGGTTTAACTCTTGGTTTTAATGGTGGGGCCACATGTATGGGCCGTCCACTAGGTTGGGGGGGGGGGGTATAGGCTAGCTTGTAACCATATAATTAGATTATGATTAGATTTCAAGTATTAGTTAGGTATTTTAGTTACTAGGTGTTATATTGTGTGTTATGATGTTCGGGGACCATAACTAGCTTGGTAATGTTAAAAAAAATGCTTCTAGTGAAAATTTGGTGTGTCGGGTAGTGTCCGGTTGTTCGGTTTGTTACCGGTTCGTTAAGGTGCTAAACTATGCAGTTTAGTGTGCTTTATGTTACCTTTTGTGGCATTTTCGATTCCCGACACTTAGGAAAGCATTCATGACCATTTAACCATATTTATGCATGTTATTAAAGTGTTCAAATGCTGATTTTGCTGAGTTTCTGCAGAATTCTTCAGTTTATGTAAGTTTTAGGCACTTTCTAGCACTTAAACTATCTCTAGGAAGGCAGTTTTGTGATCCTTACTTTACTACACACTATACTAGTGTTACTCTTGGTTTCTGGCCCATTTTGTACCTCAATACCATATCTGTCTAAGTTCTGAACTCTGTCAGCATTTTTCTGATTTGTCTGATAACTGTGCTGCCGGCGTTTCGTGCATCATTCGAATCAACAAAGTTTGCATGCAGTAACGATATGTCATTTGCAATACATGATGCACATGTATGTATATGGTAAGCAATTCAAGTAATTAATTGTATTTCAGCACAGTCATTAAGCATTAATCATTATTTAATAATTGTACGGATACATTCAAATTTGACAGTTGTCACATTCTCCCTCTGTTAAGAAAATTTCGTCCTCGAAATTTGATCTACATTAACTCCTTAGGGTTACCTTTTGCGTGTATGGACAGGAATAACACCAAAGTGAATAACCACGAAACCGAATAAAAACTTATTCGAATCAGGTGAATCCAAGGACACATTACAACATTAAGAACCCAATGGTTAAAAGGTGTGTGTTTTCAGGATTTGATGTCGAAGTACAGACTGATTAACTAGTGCGACTTAGTTACCAAGGGTTCAACATAATATGGGTTTTGATCAATAGAACTTCGAACGATTGTTCACAATATGCAAATGAGTTTTCAGAAACAATAGCATCTGCTAGATGAACTCAAAATCAACAACTCAAATATGGTAGTAACATGAAAATGATCTGTCAACTTTCGAACAAATACATGAATAAAATAGTGTGTTGACATCATTGAATTGTGAGAATACACCGGAATGAATTTCAACCGAATCCGGTGTATTATTGTCTTGATTCGTAGTTGCATTAAGAGTGTTTAAATGACGAGTCAAACGAAGGGTATATGTAGTCTCGTATGAAACGGTTGTCCGTGATTAGCACAAGCTACAAGGTTGTACCGACACCACGAGGTGTCGTAATGACATAATCCAATAATAGCGGTGACCGAACAAGTTCACCGTGTTTGAAATCAAATGAAAGTGTAATGAAGCAAACCTGAAAATTTGATTCAAACGGCATCGTAGGATTTTTCAATTGAATATAGAATATCAAAGAACTACTGTTTCCGATTCGAAGATGAAAAAGCAATAAATACCACAAGGCATTCGATCAATAATGAAAGAACCGTTAAGAGGTACCTTGGAATATGAAATGAATTTATGTACCATTGTCTTAACACACGATTGTGTTAAGACTGCTTTAATCATGATAAAACAGAATGGATTTAGGGCTAGTCAATAAATAAACAATTAAATCCGTGTATAAAATGCGTAACCGAGATTAATGCAAGCTTCAATTTAGTGAAAACATCACTACAAGGTGTCGAACCAAAAAACGATTTAATGGAGCCGTAGACCAAACAAGTCTACTGCGACTAGGAACAAATGAAACGCTTGCAAAATTGAATTTGAATATGATGCTCTCAATACATCATATGGTGTCTTGAATTGAATATGCGAAATGGATAAGTTCAAGCAATTGAACTTGGTCTTAGCGCTATCTGACAATAAACGTATGTATCGACAAGGGGATTTCGGCATGGTTACAATGATAAACCATGTATGTAACTGAAAAGAAATGAAATTTCCAGAAAGTGTGTTGGCTAGATAACAAAGGTGCCAACGAGTTTAATAATGCAGGTTATTTGAATCACAAATCAACAATTAGATGTAGCAAAATAATTATTTGAACTTTGATGAAGCGCTTATTCAAAACGAAACCACATGCGTAACAAACGATGCATGCGTAACATATGAAATGACCAAGAAATGAAGCAAATGGGTGTTCGCTATGGTGAAGAAAATTGACGTGATGCAACTACCATTAAGAGGAGTAGAGAGGTAAAAATATACTTGCTAGATGCAAAAGTGGGAATCTCAATAAAAGAAATTCGAGTACTTTACCCGTTCAGTTAAATAAAGTAGCTTGCATGACAAAATAATAGTGTTTGCCCGAGTTAATAGACGTGGTTCTTATGTGGTGACCTTTAATGGATCTCGACATAAGTTCCCAAAGGCCTTAAGAGCCTGATTCCTAAACCCTCAAAGTTTTGTATTCTGTGTGTAACTACTTTGTGTACCGTGCAGAAAACACAATATTGGTGTACGTTTAAAACAAATTGTTGACTCACTGTTCCTCGGTATACTTTCTTCCTGAATCCGCAGCTGGCGATAACATGATCGAAGATCGATCTTGGAATAGTAGTTGGATCCTTGCAGTTGGTCGAATAAATCATCAATCCTCGGCAAAGGATACCGATTCTTGATGGTTAAGTTGTTCAGCTCCCGGTAGTTAATACACATTCGAAAAACCACCGCCCGTCTTCTTGACGAACAGAACTGGAGCTCCCAAGGGCGAGAAGCTTGGTCTTAAAAATTCCTTATCTAGCAACTCCTGAAGCTGCGTTATCAACTCTTGCATCTCTGAAGGCGCAAGTTGATAAGGTGTCTTAGCTACAGGTGCGGCGCCTGGAACCTAGTCAATGTGGAACTCGACTTGTCGTTGAGGAGGTAATCCTGACAAGCCTTCGGGGAGGACCTCAGGATATTCCCTTACCACAGGGATATCTTCGAGCTTAGGTTCTTCGGCTTCTTTGTCCACGACATGAGCCAAGAAGGCAATACACCTTTTACGCAAAAACTTCCGTGCCTTCAAACAACTAATGATCCGTAGAGGCGTATCCTGCTTCTCTCCATGAATCACGATCGTCTCTTCACTCGCCATCGGGCTGCGAAAAAATCTTCTGATGGCAAACAATCTCTGCACGATTACTCGACAGCCAATCCATCCAAACCACGACGTCGAAGCTTCCCAGCTCAACTGGCAGAAGATCTATCGGAAACTCACGCTCTCCAAGCTCTATAACACAGCCTCTAATTACTTCGTTGGCTTCCACTAGCTTCCCATTAGCTAGTTCTATCGAATACGGGATATCTAACTTACTTGCTACTAAACCAAGTATACTCTTAAACTCTAGAGATGCGAAGCTAAAATTGGCAATAGTATCAAGCAGCACAGATGCATAACGTTGACTAATATGGGACGTACCGATGACCATGTTCGTATCCTGGCGTGCTTCCCTAGCTCCGCTGTTGAGCTTTCATCCACTTGCCTGAATGTTTTTAGGGAAATATTTTCTGAAATGCCTTTTGTCTCCACAGCTAAAACAACCTTGACCACGTCTTTGATCGCCACCATTTCTGCCTTGATAGTCGTTGTTTCTTCCGTGATTCCCGCTACCATCTTGACCTCCACTTCCACCTTCAGTACCTTGCCTACACGTCTCCTTGACATGCCCCACCTTGCCACAGTTTTCAAATTTTCCATATTTACATCGCCCGACATGATAACGTCGACAATTGTCGCACTTAGGTAGGATACCCATGTACTCTTTTCCCTTTTTGGCATTGTTGTTGTTTTTCACCTGAGTACCCTTTTTGAATTTGTGAACTTCCTCTTGTTATCTCCAGATGGCTCCACATGAGTCTCCTTTCTCCTCCAGGATTGAAAATTTTCCCAGTCTAACCGCTTCTTCAGTGAGCGCCACACTCAAGTCGATAGCATCGGTAATTATTGGGGGCTTCGATGTTGTCACCATGCTCAGAATCTGAGGTGCCAATCCCCAGATGAAATGTTCGATCCTCTTAAACTCTGGTTCCACCAGATATGGAACAACTCGCGATAAATCATGAAATCTCTACAGATACTCAGCTATCTTTGAACCTTCCATCTTCAAGTTCCAGAATTCAGTTTCCAACTTCTGGATTTCCGCCCTGGAGCAATACTTCTTACGCATCAGCTCTTTCAGTTCATCCCACGTCAAAGCATACTCAGCAGCCTCGCCCAATGTCTGAACCTGAAGATTCCACCATGACAGAGCCCCATCTAGAAACAGTCCAGATATGTACGTGACTTGTTACTCCGGAGTACATTTGCTCAATCGCAAAACAGAATCCGTTTTCTCAACCCAACGAACAAAAGCTACGGCACCCCTAGTGCCGTCGATGTCCAGGGGCTTGCAGCCCAAGAACTGCTTGTAGGTGCAGCCTGCGACATAAGCAACATCATTCACATAAGGCATTAGCAAAGCACACTTGGAAATGTCCAAACGTTTTGTAATGTGTCTTAAGTGACTAAACATTACCGTTGGGTGGGTTATTTCCTGACGTACCTCCACTGCGTTCGGAGCGAAGGGCCTCGTGCTGTGCGATGGCCTGTGAGATGCGCTCTTGTAATTCCACCTGTGTCATCGGCAGAGGGTTGTTGGTATCAGTGTTCCTTCGAGGCAACATCTTCTAAGAAGAAGATTGGATAGGTCATGTCTTATTAAGGACATAAGCACATAAGCATCTACTTAACGAATAAGACCTAGGAGGTGTGTATACATATGTATATAAGCAATCGTCATAGCAAGCAATCATATAACATCACAATTATAGCACAAACATGTAGATGGGAACATGTTTAATGAGAACATAACAAGCAAGCACGTTGTTGATTTACATGTTTAATGAGAACATGATGATTGGGCTTTCATTAATCATCGACCACAAAGTATTGTTACATGTTTTACAAAGTGTATCATATCAAAAAGAACACAGTCTCACACTACCCTTGTCTAACAAGTCTACCATTCTACAAAAGTCTTGCAATCAAAAGGTGATCTCCAAAAGGATTCACAAGCTCAGCTCAATGGTGGTGCTCTCATCACAGGTAATGCATCTACATAAGACCAAAAACCTACTGTACTGATGGCGGAGATGGAGAAGGGAAGAAAAGCAAACTGCGAACATGTGCGAGCTCCTCCTCGAGCTCGTGTACACGGCGAAGTAAGTAACTGATCTGCTGCTCGATAGTAAGGAACCTAGCATCAAAACTGAGACAGGATGGAGGGCGTGATGTCAGCTCAAGCTCCAAAACTCTACGACTCAAAACCTCAAACTATAGTTGAAGTGACAGGAGCAACTCATCCCGTGTGTAGCCTCCATGATGTGAAGAATGATAGGGGTCTGAAATCGGCATAGTGTATGGTATGGACCATCGGAATGGCTTGTCCAACTGTGAAGAAGTGAAGGGAGCAAACGGTGCAGACTAAGGGATCTGTGGAAAAGCTGCTGAAACAAGGGGATCGTCACGCGGTTGCTGACCTGGAGTACCTTGCCCTGGACGGGATGTAAGGATGTCCTGAAGGAAAACAATCGGCAAATCAGTGCGATGGACATCAGACTCTATAGGAGGGAGAGGATCATCATCAGCAGGTGCAGGTAGGGGAAATAAATGGCTCGGCAAAAGGAAGATTAATGGGTGCAGGTACTGGGTCAGGTATAAGGGGTGCAATGTCTGGTAAACCAAAAAGGAACATGGTCCTGCTCAAGTATCGGCTCAAGATCAATAGGTGCAACGTCAGGCTGACCAACAGGATCAAGATCTAGCTCAGGATCAAGCTCTGGGTCACGTGGAGGTGTGGGATCTCGAGCAGGTGATAGTGCGGCAGACATAGCGATATCGTCGTCTGAGTCAGTAGCAAAAAGCTGCAATCCGGCCGTCTGTATAGCTGAAGATGTCACAGACTCAAAAGAGTCTGAAACAAAGTACAAACTAGTATTAGAGGATAGCTCAATAACGGGAATCTCAAGAAGTGGAATAGCAAAAACGTCCTCATCTATCCCTCCATCATCATAGGCATCATCAGGAGGACCATCAACAAACAGGTCAACGCCATCATCAAACAGATCATCAAGAGGCCAATCCTCAGGAGGGATGACCACGAGAGGAACGAGAGCGAGGATCGGTGCCACAATGTGCTCGCCATCAGGGTAACCAATGAGGAGGTGATCATGGACTGGAACAGGAATGACAAAAGGATCCTCGTCAGGGAAGCCATCAGCAATAGGTAAATTACTGCTAAAATCTGGTAGCACGAACAACTGGAAGTCGTCCTCATCCTCGGACAGCATGTCAGGATCATTCTCAGTGTCTGACGTACATATCTCTAGCGCGGGCATAATCTCGTCGTCTGATGCGACTGCCTTTGGGTCGTGGGCATCCGACAACCCACTCTCTGAAGATAACATGGGTGCCTGCAACGTCGTAATCCTAACATCTATACATATAGTAACCATTATCACTCAGTATATGCATACAAAGGCAATTTATCATGTAATCAGGTATTCACATTATCTTTCATGAAACCTTTCTATCCTTCCTAGTCTCCCAGACTAAACCACCTAGTCTCCCAGACTAAACCAACTAGTCTCCAAGACTAAACCAACTAGTCTCCCAGACTAAACCACACATGTAAACCTTGCAATTGTGTTTCTTGTCTTTCCTTTTGTAAAAATGTTTGTTTCTCTGGATCTGGGCATTACGTGTACATGCAATGAAAACATGTTGTAAAAATATTTTCGTGAGAGAGCCCTAATGATTGCAGTCTAGACTCGAGAAGGAATCCTAGTTCGCTACAATCGAAGCTCTGATACCAAACTGTCACACCCTGACTTTTGCAAAAGAGTGATTTGGTGTGACTTGCTTAATATCATTGCATTCAACCATAACAAACAACCATATGATAAAACCAAGATGTTCATCCATAGATAGTTTTCAAAATAATACAACCGTCATTGTTTAACGTCAAACTAAGACTTCAAGTTTAGATCACATGACAACCAAAGCTTAAAGATCCATACTGGATTTCACAAAAGACACTAATAAAAGTGAGCCTTTGAACCATGTATTCTATCAAGGATAAAACACATGATCCAACCCTTCGGTACTGGATGACATCTTTTATTAAAAACACAACTTGAAATCTTGAACGCCCGCCAGATCCATAACCAATTTCCTGAAATACATGTAGTTTGAAAACATCAACAAAAGTTGAGCGAGTTCATGTGTTCAGGAAGGCTCAAACCTAGCAGATTTTGTCTCCGGCAATAAGACATAGTCACCACATGGTCCATCCTATGGGCTCATGGGTGGGGCTCGCTACACCCAGATAGATCTATCACTCATGTCCCTCGGTCCTACAATGAGGATTAATGGTCTTAAGCGTTATACCCACCACTCACACGATCTAGCAGTACCTTTCCTTAGCTAACCATACCACATATAAACGTTTGTAAACAGTTTGTAACATGTACTTCACCCCCGAAGTTATAAAACTGAAAACAGTTAAGAGAAAGGGGGACATGAACTCACAGCTTTGCGTTCTTCGAAACCAACTGTAACTCAAAGCTTCTCCCGGTGTACACGACTACCTACAACGTAGTATGATCTATTAGACGAGCGGGTCGTGCCGTGACTTAGTATTAATTAGTGTCTTTGAGTTACGTTTCATTGTGTCTTCATTATAATTCCAAGTTATATAATTATTTGTTAAAATAATAAATATTCTACCTTAAATTATATTTATTAAATTTTGAAATAATTGTTAAAATAATATATTTTAACTTGTTACCTTTCAAGTATTTAAACATGTATATCCTTCCCAAGGATGGGCGTATTTGTATTCGTATTCTTATACTTGTATATTTTTGCCATGTATTGGTGTCGTATTCCGGTGTGTATTTATACGTACGAGAATACGTATTTTCTATTGTGTTTATTAAGTATTTTATACTTAACTTTTCCGAAATAATATTTCTAGTAAAAATACATCAACATATATTTCCAAAATATATATTTTAAGAAATATTACTTAGAAAAATTATTTATAATTTACCTTTGGCAAAAATATTTGTATTTCCATATAAGTTCCAAAAATAATATATTTTCAGGTCTAACTTTGAAAATATATATAAACTTATTTTTCACTCAAAAATAATATACTTCATGTTTGTTTGAGAAAATATATATTTCCTCCAAAAATAATATATCTTCTATTAATTCCAAGAAAATATATTTTTATTCACCCAAAATAAAATATTTTCTTCTTGTAAAAAATATGATATAAACTTGTAATAATTGTGAAAATCACATTTTCATTCACTTGGTGTCCAAAATATTTGTTTCCAAAACATACTTATGAATAAATTTCCGGAATATTTTGTAAGTTATATTCCTTTGTTCGGTTTCTCCAATATTGTGGGTATTCTTTGTATATTTGTTCCTTAGAGTTTTGCTAATATTTTGGATTGTAATTTCTTGGTATTTTGATGAGTTATATTATTTCAAGTCCTAAAATAATATAACTAATACACATAATATACAAATAATCACACGCATGGTTTCTTCTAAATATATATTTCCTAAATACATATTTAGTCACTTTTATTTATAAAAACCAACCTCCAATATTTGTAATTTTTGAAATAAAATTTATGGCAAACTTTATGTGAAAATCCATGGTTTGAAATATTCTTGTAAATATTTGTTTAGAAATATTTTTCCAAGTGTTTAATTTTTAGAAAAATTTTGCCATAGTTACCCCTAAAAATGGAGGTTTCCATACCTTGAAGGTTTATCATTTTCTTTTGTAAATCAACATAATCAATCAACAATAAACAATCTATACTTACCAATTTTGCCAAAAACAAGCATAAACTACCACTTCATGAACTTGAAATTTATAAAAATGTGTAGTAACTTACTAGTGTATTTAGTAAGTCTTGTTACCCTTTAAAGTGTGGTTGATTATTTAAAAACATCATCTTTAGAGAAGTTAGTTCTTCACAACTTATAATCATATTTTCTAAAAATGTTTCTTCATGGATTTTTCTTGTCACATATGTGCTTCTACACTTTATTAACCACCAAAAATGAGGGTTATTTATTTAAGAACCAAGATTAAGTAAAACTTGTATTTTTAACTTGGTTTCTTGAAAAATCATCTTTGAAATTTTAGATCTACAAGACTTACATCTCATTTTAATCATCATTTTACTAGAAAACAATATACTCTTTCAAGTTCATGTTTTTCATGAGGATGATCTATGAATCTCTAACACTTTCATCCTCTCATCTTGCTAGATTATGTTTTTAATCATGATCTAGCAAGATCATATGATGATCTACATCATTTTCAAAAGTAAACAACAATCAACAAGTATAACAACACATAAACAACATGATTTCTTTATGATTTAAGCTTATGTTCATGTTCCATTCTCTTGATTCTTAGTGTTCTTCAAACTTAACATTATGTATCATTCTTTAACCACTTAAATAAGATGTAAAATGAAGAGATTAGTGTTCTTACTACTAGCTCAAGGCTAGGGATGATCAAGAGAAGAAAAGAGGTGGATAAAAGCAAATGGTGGAGGTTCTGCAACTTCCGAAAGCTCCTAGCTTCTTTATGCACCTTCTAATACCTTTGTATATGCTTGGAATGTATGGAAGTTGAATGAATGAAGGTGGTGTGTGTGTTTGTGTGGGGGGGGGGGGGGTTGTTCTCGGCTGTGAACAAGCAAGAGAGGAAGAGAGAAAGTGTGAGTGTTGGTGTGTGAAAGTTATGAGAGGTTATGTTCACAAGGTTATACTTATAACCATTTCATGGGTTTAACTCTTGGTTTTAATGTTCTTAAAGGGCCAACAAGATCTACTATTAAATTGAAACAAATCACAAGTGGGGCCACATGTATGGGCCGTCCACTAGGTTGGAGGGGGGGTGGGTATAGGCTAGCTTGTAACCATATAATTAGATTATGGTTAGATTTCAAGTATTAGTTAGGTATTTTAGTTACTAGGTGTTATATTGTGTGTTATGATGTTCTGGGACCATAACTAGCTTGGTAATGTTAAAACAATGCTTCTAGTGAAAATTTGGTATGTCGGGTAGTGTCCGGTTGTTCGGTTGGTTATCGGTTCGTTAAGGTGCTAAACTATGCAGTTTAGTGTGCTTTATGTCACCTTTTGTGGCAGTTTCGATTCCCGACACTTAGGAAAGCATTCAGGACCATTTAACCATATTTTTGTATGTTATTAAAGTGTTCAAATGCTGATTTTGCTTATTTTCTACAGAATTCTGCAGTTTATGTAAGTTTTAGGCACTTTCCGGCACTTAAACTACCTCTAGGAAGGCAGTTTTGTGATCCTTACTTTACTACACACTATACTAGTGTTACTCTTGGTTTCTAGCCCATTCTGTACCTCAATACCATATTTGTCTAAGTTCTGAACTCTGTCAACATTTTTCTGATTTGTCTGATAACTGTGCTGCCGGTGTTTCGTGCATCATTCGAATCAACAAAGTTTGCATGCAGTAATGATATGTCATTTGCAATATATGATGCACATGTATGTATATGGTAATAATCAGGAAGCAATTCAAGTAATTAATTGTATTTCAGCACAGTCATTAAGCATTAATCATTATTTAATAATTGTACGGATACATGCAAATTTGACAGTTGTCACAGATTGCACTTGATCTTCAACACTTGAACTTTTCACATTTTCAAAACATTATCAAAACCAGCGAATGGCCATCCGATCGGATGACCATCCGGTCGAATGACCATTCTGCTGTGAACTTGTTCTCTGAAATGTCTCACTTGGACGGATCGCTATCCGACCGAACGGCCATCCGACCAGAAGACCGTTCGATCGAATGACCTGAAAGGTAGAGATACTTCTCTAATTTTTAAATGCTACAACGAAAACTTCAAAGCCATCATACACAAACACATCCATCCCAAACGAGAGGCGAATCGACTGAATGGCCATCTGACCGGATGACCATCCGATCGGATTGCCATCCGTTCGGATGCCCCTTCGACACCTAGTCACTTCGCACCATTTAATGCGCCCTTATCGCTTACGCTATCGTTCTGTTCAGGCTAATCATTCCCTCAGCGCTCCCTTCAATCCAAGAGAGTGTTTAATTACTAAACACAATCTGTGAGTATACTCGATCCCTTTTTGCTTTAAACACTTTTGGGTGTTACATACGTTATCTATATCAAATCACATCGATCACACAATGCAAACACTTTTATATGCTAACCGTTACCGCATGTTATACGTGTTACTCGATGAATGCTTGTATGTTATGTTTACACAATGATTGTTGCCTGACACCTTAGAAACGATAGTGCTATATGTGTTGCGCGTTCTACAACTCGCAGTCACCTTTGTTCATATTTCATTGCCGATAACCTACTTGCTTCACATTTTACATGTTACATGCGGGTTATGCGTAAACTCGCTTTCGCTACTATTATACTATTAAACTTGTATGCTCACCTTTACACTATGTGTATTGACCTCTATTTTAACGTATGTGACAGGTGTTTAGGATGCTTGTGCTTTGCTTGATTTTGTGGGAATCAAGTTAGAATGGAGTCTAGAAACAAACAATTTAAATCTGAGTTGTCGGAACAGCCTTTTATTTGTCTGTGAGATATTTGGTCTGTAATAACTGTTTACTTTGGTATGTTATGGTATGGGATATAATATTAAATATCTGGTAATTTATGTCACACCCCCAAAATCCACACGCGGAGTACCACCGCTTGGAGGCGTGACTGACCAGGATCAAGCCACCAATCATATTGAACATATAAGTAAATAGTAAATGTCATTCATCAATACGATAGGTGTTTTCAAAACCAAACATAAACAAGTGTGTAGCGGAAGCAATAATGTAAAAACCCAACATAAGTATTAAGTTGAAATGTCATAAAAGAGTTTATCATAACATCCACAATCCGTGCCCACAACGACCGCGCCTCCCGTGCAAGCTCCATGGGTACCTATGGTCCTGCAAGGCATGTAACAGAGAGTCAATAACTAGTTGAGCGAGTTCACAGTAAGTAAGGTCGTTGCATAACTACGCGTTATTAACTAAGCCGTTTTGTATGTTCAATTGGTGGAGGCTTCCCATGTTGTATATATACTAGACTAGTTGTAACCATACTTGTTCTTCTTAACCCGAGAACAGGAGTACGTACGAGGTTTACGTAGGTTTTACGTAAGTGCCCTTCTTAACCCGAAGACAGTGGTACGCGTGAGGTTTACGTAGGTTTTACGTAAAGTGTCCCTCGAAACCCGAGGACAGTAGCAAGCATAAGTATACGTAGGTTTTACGTAAGTGTCCCTCGAACCCTGAGGACAGTAGCAAGCACAAGTATACGTAGGTTTTACGTAAGTGTCCCTCGAACCCTGAGGACAGTAGTAAGCACAAGTATACGTAGGTTTTACGTAAGTGTCCCTCGAACCCTGAGGACGATGGTAAGTAGTCTAGTGTTTTACGTAGGTTTTACGTAAGTCTATCATATCAATCAATACCATTCCCAACCCACCGGGAATCCCATGCCTTGGTAAGAGTGTGAACTCACCTTGGTTTGCTCGGTATGCTTAACTATGTGCTCACAAGTAATCAGTCAAGTCCGAATATTCTTTATTGCTAGACACAAGAGACAAACTTGAAGGGAAAAGAAATCAGAATCTCAAATGGTAAGGCTGCCGTCGACTTCAAGGAATGGAAGAGAGTGTTTAGGGTTTGCCAGTTATCGAATTCGTGTGCACATATTAAACAGATCCTATATTCAATCACTACTGGGCCGAAGCCCATGAGTTGTTTTCGATATTTAACAGTGGACGAAAACACTTAAAGTGTTTTCATCATGGGTGTTTTCGTGGGTGGGGTTTTCGGCTAGAAGTGTTAGATAAAGTCCCATGTTTTAAATAATTAAGCAATCCAAATATGTATAACATACGCACACATATAATACATATCACAAATAACATTTATACTACACCTCAAATAATTGTTAAACACGCCTAGCAAATACGTACGAAGTTAAATCGATAGAGACCTTGAAAACTCGGGTTGTCACATTATCCCCAATTTGAAAGAAATTTCGTCCCGAAATTTAGCACGTGGTTACTGAGGAAGCTATTTGTGTTGTGTTGTTTACTGGTTTTCCTGGAGTGTCACATCCTCCCCCCGTTGATCTGGAATTTCGTCCCGAAATTCCGTGGTAGCTTCAGCCTCAGTAGTGGTTGCACTGTTTCCGAATAACTGGGGATACTTGAGTTTCATTTGATCTTCTCGTTCCCAGGTGAATTCTGGGCCACGACGGGAGTTCCAACGAACTCGAACAAAAGGTATTCTAGTGTGCTTGAGGACCTTAACATCCCGGTCCGTGATTTCAACTGGTTCCTCGACGAATCGCAACTGATCGTCGATAGTGAGCTCCTTCAAAGGAACTATGAGGGTCTCATCTGACAGACACTTCTTCAGATTCGACACGTGAAAGACGTTGTGAACTGCACTGAGTTCAACTGGTAAGTTCAGTTTGTAGGCCACTTTGCCTATTTTCTCAATGATCTCGAATGGTCCAACATATCGCGGATTGAGCTTGCCTCGTTTGCCAAAACGAACCACACCCTTCCAGGGTGAAACTTTGAGTAGCACTCGATCCCCAACCTGGAACTCGAGTGGTTTCCTATCTTTATCGGTGTATGCTTTCTGACGGTCACGAGCTGCCGCCATGCGTTGTCGTATCTGAGCAATCTTTTCTGCAGTATCAACTACGAGTTCTGGACCTGTGATCTGATAATCACTCACCTCTGCCCAACAGAGAGGTGATCGGCATTTACGCCCGTACAATGCCTCGAATGGAGAGGCTTGAATGCTGGTGTGGTAACTATTGTTATACGAGAACTCCACCAATGGGAGATGTTTTTCCCAGCCGTTGCCGAAATCGATTACACACGCACGAAGCATGTCTTCTAAAGTTTGGATAGTGCGCTCAGACTGCCCATCCGTCTGAGGGTGATAAGCTGTGCTCATGTCTAAACGAGAACCAAAAGATTTGTGCATTGCTTGCCACAGTTCTGAAGTAAAACGTGCATCACGATCAGAGATAATGGAGGTTGGCACTCCGTGCCTCGAAACCACTTCTTTTAAGTAGATGTCTGCTAAGGTAGAGAACTTGTCTGTTTCCTTAATAGCCAGGAAGTGTGCAGACTTTGTGAGTCGATCCACGATCACCCAAATAGTATCATTCCCACGTTGGGATCTAGGCAGG
Source organism: Helianthus tuberosus (assembly GCA_030545235.1). Taxonomy (NCBI): domain Eukaryota; kingdom Viridiplantae; phylum Streptophyta; class Magnoliopsida; order Asterales; family Asteraceae; genus Helianthus; species Helianthus tuberosus. The sequence goes on from CM060417.1 coordinate 107,457,595, forward strand.
CCAGTAACAAAATCCATGGAAATTTGCTCCCATTTCCATTGTGGTATCTCTGGTTGTTGGAGTAGGCCTGATGGTTTCTGATATTCAATCTTGACTCTCGCACAAGTCAAGCACTTGCTAACGTAAGTTGCTATATGAGATTTCATGCTAGGCCACCAGTATGTAGTTTTCAAGTCGTGGTACATCTTATCTGAACCAGGATGTACTGCGTAGCGAGACTTATGAGCTTCATCCATTACAAGCTTGCGTAAGTTACCATAGAGTGGGAGCCAGATGCGTCCTGTTACATAGTAGGCGCAGTCTGCCTTTTGTTCTAACCGTTGTCTTGAGCCGCGTAGAGCTTCAACCCTGACGTTTTCTGGTTTCAATGCTTCTACCTGAGCATCTCGTATCTGTGCAGGAAGACCAGACTGAATAGTGAGTTGCAACGCTCATACACGCCTAGGTGTAGTATCCTTTCGACTAAGGGCGTCGGCCACCACATTGGCTTTGCCCGGATGGTACTTTATAGTACATTCGTAATCGTTCAGTAATTCGACCCAGCAACGTTGTCGCATGTTCAACTCTTTCTGCTTGAAGATATGCTCGAGACTCCTGTGATCGGTGTAGATGGTGCACTTGGTGCCATACAGGTAATGTCGCCATATCTTGAGCGCAAAAACAACAGCTCCCAACTCTAAATCATGTGTAGTGTAATTCCGTTCGTGGATCTTAAGTTGGCGCGAAGCATAAGCAATGACTTTATCCCGTTGCATCAACACACACCCAAGACCCTGAATAGATGCGTCACAGTAGACTACAAAATCGTCCGTGCCTTCAGGCAATGAGAGGATAGGTGCGCTACAAAGTCTATCCTTTAAGTGTTGAAACGTTGTTTCCTGTGTATTACCCCAACGGTAAGCAACACCTTTCTGTGTCAGTAGTGTAAGAGGCTGTGCAATCTTTGAGAAGTCTTTGATGAACCGTCTGTAATAACCCGCCAAACCCAAGAATTGGCGTATTTCGGTTGGTGTGCGAGGTGCAGGCCAGTTCTTGATCGAATCTACCTTGGATGGATCAACATGAATCCCATCCTTGTTTACCACGTGGCCTAGGAAGTGGACTTCACGAAGCCAGAAGTCGCATTTTGAAAACTTGGCGTACAGCTGTTCCGTTCGAAGGAGTTCCAAAATAAGTCGTAAATGCTGCTCGTGTTCCTCCTGACTCTTCGAATAGATCAGGATGTCGTCTATGAAAACAATAACAAACTTGTCAAGATAAGGTTTGCACACCCTGTTCATAAGATCCATGAAAACCGCAGGCGCGTTCGTTAACCCGAATGGCATGACCAAAAACTCGTAATGGCCGTAGCGAGTTCTGAATGCTGTTTTGGAGACGTCCTCATCCCGGACTCTCAGTTGGTGATACCCTGACCTCAGGTCAATCTTCGAGTAATAGCTCGACCCTTGCAACTGGTCGAATAAGTCATCGATACGTGGAAGAGGATAGCGATTCTTCACGGTCACCTTGTTCAGTTCGCGGTAATCCATGCACATGCGGAAGGTACCGTCCTTCTTCTTCACAAATAATACTGGAGCTCCCCAGGGCGAAGAGCTAGGACGTATGAAACCCTTTTCCAAGAGTTCTTGCAATTGCTTGGACAGTTCTTCCAATTCAGTTGGAGCTAAGCGATAAGGTGCTCGAGCTATGGGTGCTGCTCCTGGAGCTAGCTTGATCTGAAATTCGACCTGGCGATGAGGCGGTAGCCCATGTAACTCTTCAGGAAACACTTGAGGAAAGTCACGTACAACTGGAATATCCTCTAACTTCCTCTCTTTGCATAGGATCTCTGCTTGTTGTTGGGATAACCAATCCATACCAATGACGATGTCAAAACTACCCAAGACTATAGGAATGAGGTTGATGGAGAATGTCTGACCAGCTAAGACGAGGTTACAACCCTTGACTACTAGAAGATTGCTGACCAGGGCTCTGATAGTCATCGATCTTTCGCTGCTGTGCCTGGAACTGAACCGTAGTCGAACCCTTGCTGGAGGTTCAATCCCATTTTATTTTGTTATCACTGGGAGTAACAGGAGTAGTAGTAGTAGCACCGATACGCTTAGGCAGCCTGTTCTGTTCCACTGCCTGGTCTGTGAGACGATGAGCAAGACGAGTAACATCCTGGATAGTAGCAAGGTTGGCAGAAGCCACATGACTTTGAATCTCTGGTACCAAGACTTTGAGGTACAGCTCAATGCGTTTGATGGGAGGATCCACCATAGTTGGACATAACACTGCCAGTTCGTTGGATTGTTTCGTGTATGCTTCTAACTCTGACCCCGTCATCTTCAGGTTAAAGAACTCCACTTCCAGCTTGTGGATGTCATCACGACTATAGTATTCACGTTTGATCAGTTCCTTAAAATCATTCCATGGGGTGGCATTGGCAGCCGCCAGCCCCAACATCTGAACTTGCGCGTTCCACCAAGTTAGCGCAGTGCCTTCGAGAGTACCAGTGGCGTACTTCACCCTACGAGCCTCAGGGCATTCACACATCTCGAAGACCGATTCGAGCTTCTCGAACCAGTGGAGGAGTCCAACGGCCCCATCAGTGCCACTGAAAGTAGTAGGACGACAGTCCATGAAAGTTTGGAACGTGCACACAGGTGGCTGAGCGTGTTGACCTGTCGTGTGCGTAAGAGTAAACATACTTGAGCACGAGTGTTGGTTTACGAGAGTAGGATCTAAAGATCCTAGAGTAAGTGGTGATGGCAAGTTACACCTCCTGCCTGGGCAGCTGCGAGTGCTGTAGTAACTTGTTCAGTGATCGAAGCCGCCAACTGGGCTTGAGTTAGGTTAACGCGTCCACTCATGATCTTGATATCAAAGAGAACATGAGTAAGAGAGGTTCGCGGAAGTGCGATGACAGAAAAGAGTAAGCACACATGTGTTTCAATCAACAGTTGTTACGTTTATCTAAGCATACCATGAGCAAAGTTCTATGTAATCTAGCAAGTAGGCAATGTAAACATGAATAGTTGTACCTAGAGTGTTGAGTCTTGCACGTGGAGCGAAGCGTCGTTGTGGATCGTTGAGCACTGTTCAGGTTATAGTCTGGTTTTAACAAAAACTTTTTCCCTTATTAAAACCGAGTTCTCTATAACCAATGGCTCTGATACCAATCTGTCACACCCCCAAAATCCACACGCGGAGTTCCACCGCTTGGAGGCGTGACTGACCAGGATCAAGCCACCAATCATATTGAACATATAAGTAAATAGTAAATGTCATTCATCAATACGATAGGTGTTTTCAAAACCAAACATAAACAAGTGTGTAGCGGAAGCAATAATGTAAAAACCCAACATAAGTATTAAGTTGAAATGTCATAAAAGAGTTTATCATAACATCCACAATCCGTGCCCACAACGACCGCGCCTCCCGTGCAAGCTCCATGGGTACCTATAGTCCTGCAAGGCATGTAACAGAGAGTCAATAACTAGTTGAGCGAGTTCACAGTAAGTAAGGTCGTTGCATAACTACGCGTTATTAACTAAGCCGTTTTGTATGTTCAATTGGTGGGGGCTTCCCATGTTGTATATATACTAGACTAGTTGTAACCATACTTGTTCTTCTTAACCCAAGAACAGGAGTACGTACGAGGTTTACGTAGGTTTTACGTAAGTGCCCTTCTTAACCCGAAGACAGTGGTACGCGTGAGGTTTACGTAGGTTTTACGTAAAGTGTCCCTCGAAACCCGAGGACAGTAGCAAGCATAAGTATACGTAGGTTTTACGTAAGTGTCCCTCGAACCCTGAGGACAGTAGCAAGCACAAGTATACGTAGGTTTTACGTAAGTGTCCCTCGAACCCTGAGGACAGTAGCAAGCACAAGTATACGTAGGTTTTACGTAAGTGTCCCTCGAACCCTGAGGACAGTAGTAAGCACAAGTATACGTAGGTTTTACGTAAGTGTCCCTCGAACCCTGAGGACGATGGTAAGTAGTCTAGTGTTTTACGTAGGTTTTACGTAAGTCTATCATATCAATCAATACCATTCCCAACCCACCGGGAATCCCATGCCTTGGTAAGAGTGTGAACTCACCTTGGTTTGCTCGGTATGCTTAACTATGTGCTCACAAGTAATCAGTCAAGTCCGAATATTCTTTATTGCTAGACACAAGAGACAAACTTGAAGGGAAAAGAAATCAGAATCTCAAATGGTAAGGCTGCCGTCGACTTCAAGGAATGGAAGAGAGTGTTTAGGGTTTGCCAGTTATCGAATTCGTGTGCACATATTAAACAGATCCTATATTCAATCAATACTGGGCCGAAGCCCATGAGTTGTTTTCGATATTTAACAGTGGACGAAAACACTTAAAGTGTTTTCATCATGGGTGTTTTCGTGGGTGGGGTTTTCGGCAAGAAGTGTTAGATAAAGTCCCATGTTTTAAATAATTATACAATCCAAATATGTATAACATACGCACACATATAATACATATCACAAATAACATTTATACTACACCTCAAATAATTGTTAAACACGCCTAGCAAATACGTACGAAGTTAAATCGATAGAGACCTTGAAAACTCGGGTTGTCACAATTTAGTTGTTATGGATTTCTCCTGGACAATCTTTTTCGCTTCCGCCATCGGTTGGGGTGTGACAGATTGGTATCAGAGCCATAACTATAGGGAATTAGGCAAGACTCGACCTAGTCCAGGTCGATGTCTTAGAAACGACCTAGTCTATAGTCTAAGTACCAACAGCCTGACTTGTGCATACCCGGTAGGGGTTTTGCACGAGCTTACTTGATATTCTCACTCGAACTCGCTCTACACTACACTCTTGTGCGAACGTCGCATACTACAGTTCCGCGCAAGATCAGCCTTTCCTTAGGCTGCCTACACACACAAACGGATGATTTGGTTGAGATTATGTGTGAAAACCGAAAACTCTAGACCAAATCACTCGTTTTACTCGCACATTTTATTATAAACAAGAGAATTTGCGTTGAATCAGGAGTGAAATCCATACTTCGACGCAATTCTCCTTATCTATCTCGTGATTCTATCACACAAACCGGAATGGAGTCATTAAGTCAGGGGTGAAACCCGAACCTTGATGACTAGTTCCACTCTCTGTTTTGGTTTTTACAAAACTCTCACCAAAGTCTCGATGGATTCCAACGACTCGAGTTGCGTGAATAATCGAAAGGATGTGTGCCATTCACCGCATGTCGGTGATAGAGCACAGTTTGTTAGGCCAAAGCGCGTGCTTGACATCCTTGAGAATAGTCGAACCACTTTGGGTAGTCGAAGTCTATCAAGCCGAGACAATCTCTCTTCGATTTATGTGTTTCGATTCTGGAATTCGCCAACGCTGACCCTGTGATTTATCAATTTTATGAGAATTTTATGTGATTTTATATGTTTATGTGTTTCGATTTTTGGTGATTCACTCGCTTTTCGCTGTTCGATGTTCGCTTTGATCAACACACACAACTCACACTGCACATTTACCTCCAAACGCTAACAAATCACACGCTATACTACTCGCTATGCTATTCTATGTGTACTCAATACTCGCTATTCGCACTTGCAATACTCGATCGCTTTACGCTGCTGCGAAAAATAGGTGAATACGTGCAACATATGTAGGTCAATACGTGCAAAATATAGTGTGTCCTCATATGTTTCGGTGCTCTACGTGCTTATGTGTTACGGTGCTCTACGTGCTTATGTGTTTCTGTGCTTACGTGGAATACGTGCTTATGTGTTTCTATACTCATGTGATTCTATGAATTATGTGCCTATGTGATTTTGTGCCTTGATGTGTTCCTGCGCTTTATAAAGTAGATTTTGGTGAGATCGCTAGACTATACTAGGGTTAATCGAAATTGTGTTTGAGTCCTATGATGATGTCTGTTTGCAGACAATGTCGTCATTTGGATCACACACTGTCGCTCCGCTCATCGCAATCATGAGGACAAACTCATCGCTGCACTAGTCGCCAAGCAAATGGTGAAAGTCATTCCGCAAATTGTTAGTGAATTGAATGAAAACGCTAGCAAGTCCTCAGAAGAATCCAGGACTGATTCTCCTAAAGCAACTTTTAGCTTCAAGCAGTTCAAAGCGTGTGGTTCGAAAGAATTTACCGGAGAAGACGGGCCTACGGCCATGTTTCAATGTTTGATTCGATCGAAGTCACCCTGCGCCAGAGTGGCTTTCCGGAAAACCTTCACACTGTTAACGCCACCGGCGTCTTCCAATCCCGGGCTCTGGATTGGTGGACTGCCGAGAGAAACAAACGAGGGAATGATGCAGCTTATGGACTGATGTGGGATGAGTTGAAGGACATCATGATGCGATAGTTCTGCCCTCCCCATGAACTCCAAAAGCTGGAGGACGAGTTCTGGCATATCAAACAGGATGGCGGTGATAACGCTGGTTTGGTTTAAGTGCTCGCTTCAAGCTTCTGAGTAATCTGCCCAGGTTAAGTTACTACCCCCGAGATAAGCATCAAGAAGTACATCCGTGCTCTGCCGGATTGTGTCGCTGACTTTGTGCAAGCTGCGAAGACGACAACTATCTAGGAAACCTACCTGCTCGCTGCTGAGATCAACGACAAGCGAGTATGGGCTGGTTACTTTGATAAAGCCTCCAAGAATCTGCATCAAGTCACCAATGCTCCCACCGCTGAAACCGCCGCATCGCAATCTTCAAAGCCCTCCCGCCGCAAGAGAAAGAACAACAGCTCCAACAACAAGAACTGTGCAGTTACTGCTGCTCCACTCCAAGCCGTGCCTGCCGAACCGCAACCTCAAAACCGCCAAGTAGCGGCTCCTGTGGCCAATGCACCGCCAACCAAGCGTGCATACACTGGACCACACCCGCGCTGCCTTACTTGTACCTATCATCACCCGGTTGGAATCGCATGCCGGTTTTGTGTTCACTGCAACTTGTACGGCCATTTCACCGCTAACTGCCATACCGGTCCTCGCCAAGCCCCAGTTCAAGCTCCTGCTCTACCAGCTCCACAAGGATAGCAAGCCACTCCTGCTCATGCAAGAGCTTGCTTTGCGTGTGGTGATCCCAACCACTTCCTAAACGTCTGCCCAAACAAAGTGGTGAAGCAAGAGCCACAGCAGCAGCAACAGCCAGCTCAGCAAGCAGCCCGCGGGCGAGTCTTCAATATCAACGCCCGTCGGGCTCAGGCAGAAAACAACGTGGTTAATGGTATGTTTCTCGTAAATGGTATATATGCTTCGTGTTTATTTGATACTGGAGCCGATAACTGTTTTGTATCATTCGAATTCTAAAGGATCCTAAACCGTAAACGCGTTAATCTCCCATCAACATTCGACGTAGAAGTTGCCACCGGAAGAACCGTCACTGTTAGTTCCGTTCTATGTGACTGTACTCTTAATCTCAATGGTCACATTTTCCCAATCAACCTTATCCTGATGCAACTCGGTAGCTTTGACGTTATAGTAGGTATGGATTTCCTTCGGGAGAACCATGCTGAAATTGTTTGCTTCGATAAAATGATTTGTTTCTCTCTCGCGAACGGTGATCAACTGTGTGTTTATGGCAAAGTCGCTTCGAAGAAGTTACCACTCATGTCGTGTGTCCAAGCTGGCAAGTATATCCGCAAGGAATACCAAGATTTCTTGGCACATATCGTAGTAGCGGAGGAAAAGGAAGTTAAGGCAATAGACAAGGTGTTTGTGGTTCATGATTTTCCTCGTGTATTCCCTGACGATTTTCCTGATTTACCTCCCACTCGTGATATCAATTTCCAAATCAACCTTATTACTGGAGCAAATCTTGTTGCTAGAGCGCCTTATCGTCTCGCTCCTTTTGAAATACGCGAACTCTCGAGTCAGCTCCAGGAACTACTTGATAAAGGCTTTATTCGCCCTAGCACCTCTCCTTGGGGCGCGCCTGTCCTTTTCGTCAAAAAGAAGGACGGATCGTTCCGGATGTGCATCGACTACAGGGAATTGAATAAGCTGACTATCAAGAATCGCTATCCCTTGCCTCGAATCGATGATTTGTTTGATCAGCTACAAGGTGCTACGTGTTTCTCGAAGATCGATCTACGCTTAGGCTATCACCAGTCACGAATTCAGGAGGAAGATATAACTAAAACCGCTTTTCGAACCCGATACGGTCACTACGAGTTTGTTGTTATGCCTTTTGGTTTGACTAACGCTCCCGCAATCATTATGGATCTAATGAATCGCGTGTGTAAACCCTTTCTCAACCGCTTCATCATCGTGTTCATCGATGATATCCTGATCTATTCCAAGTCAAAAACCGAACACGCACAACATCTACGTTTGGTTCTTGAATTACTCCAGGGAAACCGTCTCTATGCCAAGTTCTCCAAGTGTGAATTCTGGCTTGAGGAGGTTGAATTCCTCGGTCACATCGTCAATAGTCAAGGAATTCATGTCGATCCTGCGAAGATCGAAGCTGTTAAGAGTTAGGTTACACCAAAGAACCCGTCCGAAGTTCGTTCTTTTCTCGGATTGGCGGGTTACTATCGCCGATTCATCGCTGATTTCTCGAAGATCGCTGTACCGCTTACCTCGCTTACGCACATGGACAAACCTTTTGTTTGGGGAACCGAACAAGAGGGGGCCTTTCAAACGCTCAAACTTATGCTTTACAACGCTCTCGTGCTCTCACTACCCGACGGAAACGACGATTTCGTAGTCTACTGCGATGCCTCCAACCTCGGTCTCGGTTGTGTTCTCATGCAACGGGACAAGGTTATCGCGTACTCCTCTCGACAGCTTAAGATCCACGAGAAGAACTATACAACCCACGATCTCGAACTTGGTGCGGTTGTTTTTGCGTTGAAGATTTGGCGACTCTACCTTTACGGTACCAAGTGTACGGTCTTCACCGACCACAAGAGCCTACAACACATCTTTAACCAGAAAGAGATGAATATGCACCAACGCCGATGGGTTGAACTTCTCAACGATTACGACTATGAGATCCGTTACCATCCCCGTAAAGCAAACGTCGTTGCTGATGCTCTCAGTCGACGAAGCTATTTGCATAGCGTTCGTAATACTCAAGCCCAGCACAATCTCGAAGCTCTTATCTGTGACGCCCAACATGCTTTTTTACCGAACGCACTTTGAATAAAGAAAGGATCATCAATAGCGGCGAACAACTAGTGAATAAATCGAATGGTATATTCCACTATCTAGACCGAATTTGGATTCCCAAGCGTACCAACTTGCGACAAATTGTGCTAGACGAAGCCCACAAATCGCGGTATTCCATTCATCCCAGTGCTGACAAGATGTACCAGGATATGCGCAACAAGTACCGGTGGCCGGGCATGAAGAAGGATATCGCTATCTATGTTTCGAAATGCCTGACTTGCGCCAAAGTCAAGGCTGAGCATCAACGCCCTTCTGGCTAACTCGTACAACCCGAGATCCCGATGTGGAAATGGGAGAGTATAGCTATGGACTTCATAACGAAACCCGCGCACGCCATCAGGTCACGACAACATCTGGGTTATCGTTGACCGCTTAACCAAATCCGCTCACTTTCACTGATACGGGAAGACTATAAAGGTAGAACGATTAGCTCGAATCTATACCGATGAAGTTATTTGTCGACATGGGACACCTCGTGATATCATCTTTGACCGCGATGGTCGATTCACTTCGCGTCTTTGGGAAGCGTTTCAATCTGCTCTCGGTACTACTCTCAATCTTAGTACTGCATTCCATCCCCAGACCGACGGTCAGACTGAACGTACGATTCGTACCCTCGAAAACATGCTTCGCTCGTGTGTTATAGATTTCGGTGGTAATTGGGATTCACATTTACCTTTAGTTGAATTCTCGTACAATAACAGTTATCACTCTTGCATCCAAATGGCACCATTTGAGGCATTATACGGAAGAACATGTCGATCGCCTATTGTATGGCACGAGATCGGGGATGCGCAAATTATTGGTCCTGAGTTACTACAAGAAACGACTAACAAAATCCTCCAAATTCGAGACAACCTACTGAAAGCTTGGAGTCGTCAGAAAAGTTACGCCGATAGACGACGTAAGCCCCTTGAATTTGACATTGGCGATCACGTACTCCTAAAGGTTGCACCTTGGAAGGGGGTGATCAGATTCGGTAAGAAAGGAAAGCTCGCGCCTCGTTATGTTGGACCCTTTAAAATTCTGGAAAGGATTGGCAAAGTGGCCTACAGATTCGAACTACCGGAGGAACTTTGTAATGTCCACCCGACTTTCCACCTTTCGAACCTCAAAAAGTGTCTAGCCGACCAGGAATTACATGTCCCTCTTGAGGATCTACAAGTGGACGAAACATTACACTTTGTGGAGAAGCCTGTCGAGATCATGGGCCGAGAAACCAAGGTACTCCGACACTCATGCATTCCCATTGTGAAGGTTCGCTGGGAAGGCAAACGCGGCGCCGAGTTCACCTGGGAACTCGAAAGTGACATGAAGGCGAAATATCCGCAACTGTTTGTTACGCCTGCTTCTTAAATTTCGGAACGAAATTTCCTAAAGTAGGGGAGGCTGTAACAACCCGACTTTTGGAAGTCAAAGTACAAGTCAAAGTCAAAGGAAGAAAAGATTACTAATTGTGATATGTCATTCCTTGCTTAACTAATGATTGTACTTCTCGACTTGTAATCGATACCCTATTTTAATTTGATTTAGTTGTACTATGTGGAGTACTTGTTAATAAATCGCTATTTAATCACAGTTTAATAGCTAATCGACTTATCGCTAATCGCATCGCTATCGCATCGTAACTCGAATTATAAGTTATGGATATTGTCTTACGTGTGTGTGCTATTATGTGTTACTTGTGCATGTTATGTTTATGTTGAGGTGTTTAATCGCAAACGAAATCGCAACTCTGTCGCAACACAATCTCATCGCAAACTCGAGATTCAAGGATTATATTTATGGAATTTAGTAGTTAGGTTATTTGTGTAACTAATGGGTAATACTATCGCATCGCTTACTCGAAACGCATCGCAGCGCTCAACGCACGAAATGAAAACACGAAACTCGCGGCAGCCCTTCGATCGAATGGTCATCCGTACGGATGACCATCTGATCGGATGGCCACCTGATTGGGTTGCCATCCGATCCGCACACCTGCACCTACTTTCCTCTTTTGGAATCCTATAAATAGCACCTGTCACATCACAAACAGTGATGTGGCAGCTCTGGTGTGACTCTTCAACTTCTCAGGCCTTTTTCCTTTGATTTCTCGCGATTCTTGTAAGTTTCTTCCTCAAATCTTGTACATATATCACCTACACACACTTCTTCATCATTTTCACCTTTGAATCTCCACTTTTAACCATGAAATCTGCCCGATTTGAGGTGTTCTAGGGTGATGTTATCATGGGGTTCTTATGAACTTCGAGATTTGGCCTCATTCCACCAAGAACAACTCAGATCTAAAGGATTTCAACATGATTCAACACTATTTTCGCATAAATCTAAACATTTTCAAGATTAGAAGGATTGAAAGATTGTTTTATAACTTTCGTTCAACTCTTTTACACTCTTTAGCTCAAAAACGATAGAATCAGGACTCGTTCTGGCCTTCTACTCGATCTATAGTGAAGGGTTGGACTGAGAATGGTTTTCATCGGAAGAGACAACCGATTCCGGGTTGAACATGAACAACCGTCAAGGACAGTTAACGAGTCAGAATGGGGTGATTCCCGTCCGATCGGATAGCTTGAACTTGAGGAATTTTTCTGTTGTTTAACACGTTTTCATACCGTCTCGATCAAACTGAAAACTTTTTCAAACTTAACAAAATATTCAAGTTCTCAAAACGATCAGGTCGTGGGACGGATTATCGTCCAATCGGATTCAAGTTCTCAAAATGATCAGGTCGTGGGACGGATTGCCGTCCGATCGGATTGCCATCCGATCGAACGACAATCCTATCAGATTGCACTTGATCTTCAACACTTGAACTTTTCACATTTTCAAAACATCATCAAAACCAGCGAATGGCCATCCGATCGGATGACCATTCGGTCGAATGACCATTCTGCTGTGAACTTGTTCTCTGAAATGTCTCACTTGGACGGATCGCCATCCGACCGAATGGCCGTCCTACCCGACGACTGTTCGATCGAACGACCTGAAAGGTAGAGATACTTCTATAATTTTTAAATGCTACAACGAAAACTTCAAAGCCATCATACACAAACACATCCATCCCAAACGAGAGGCAAATCGACCGAATGGACATCCGACCGGATTGCCATCCGTTCGGATGCCCCATCGACACCCAGTCACTTCGCACCATTTAACGCGCCGCTTATCGCTTACGCTATCGTTCTGTTCAGGCTAATCATTCCCTCAGCGCTCCCTTCAATCCAAGAGAGTGTTTAATTACTAAACACAATCTGTGAGTATACTCTATCCCTTTTTGCTTTAAGCACTTTAGGGTGTTACGTACGTTATCTATATCAAATCACATCGATCACACAATGCAAACACTTTTATACGCTAACCGTGACCGCATGTTATACGTGTTACTCGATGAATGCTTGTATGTTATGTTTACACAGTGATTGGTGCCTGACACCTTAGCAACTATAGTCCTATAGTTTGGACTCTGCACTTGCGTGAACAGGGGTTGTTAAGGGCTTTTCTCACATGTCACGGTGGTGATATGTGTTGCGCATTCTACAACTCTTACTCACGTCTGTGCATATTTCATTGTCGATAACCTACTTGCTTCACATTATACATGTTACATGCGGGTTATGCGTAAACTCGCTTTCGCTACTATTATACTATTAAACTTGTATGCTCACCTTTACACTATGTGTATTGACCTCTATTTTAACGAATGTGACAGGTGTTTAGGATGCTTGTGCTTTGCTTGATTTTGTGGGAATCAAGTTAGGATGGAGTCTAGAAACAAACAATTTAAATCTGAGTTGTCGAAACAGCCTTTTATTTGTCTATGAGATATTTGGTCTGTAATAATTGTTTACTTTGGTATGTTATGGTATGGGACATAATATTAAATATCTGGTAATTTAGTTGTTATGGATTTCTCCTGGACAATCTGTTTCGTTCAGTGCCACGCCCCGATGTTTCCTCCATCGGTTGGGGTGTGACAAGAGAGGGGTCTATACACAGTGAATTGATCACACCCAGAAAAACAAACGCCATATCCTCTAAAAACCACTCACTTTAAAACGCCAAAAATGTTAGTTAAAATAACCACAGATGGCAAAGCTTTCACTGAATTGATTCCTCTTCTGAAGGGGTTATCTCAATAATCTTTTGCTGAATGAGATGGACAAATAATCAAGAAAAAGAGACTGATGACAGTGATATGCCATCATGTGAGCTTTGTTCGTGATGAATATCGGCATGGAATAAAGGGATCAACACAAGTGTAAAATGCTATTTTGGACTCCATTATTACAAATAGCATCAAGCAAGAGTTGATCTTCAATGACATGCCACCAAACAAGAATATTACACCAAAACACAGGATGCCACTAAGCAGCTTCGTGTGAAAAAGACGGGGTTTATGTAGGAAAGTTGGCATCTAGCTAAGGTATTCAAAAGGTTGAAAACGCCAAAACAAATTCAAGAAGAAGGGGCTGATGACAGTGAAGATTCGGAAGAGAAATTAGATTACCACTTTTAATTTTTTTTCTTTTTCATTTTATATTGCTTTTTTATCAAGTTATCTGTTGTTTGGTTATCTAATTCTCCACAAATAAAATACATTATGATATAAAACGCCAAAAACTACAAACACCAAAATGCTAGTAGTATGAAAACTGTGAGAACGGGTGTTGGCAAAGCACCTTGTCAAATGTATTAAACGCCAAAAAGTTCACTAAACGCCATAAAAAACATTTGGTCTTATTATAATCTTATGAAAATATTAATGACTCGTAGTAAATTATTATACAACGCCACAAAACGTCAAAAAAATGACCAGAAAACGCTATAACGCCAAAAAATTATCTATGTGACACAAAACAATTAATTCAACGCCAAAAAGTTTAATAAATACAATTAACGCCAAAATAATCTTAGACGCCAGAAAATGTTATGGCGCGTTGGGAAAATAAAAGAAGATTGAAAAGACAAAAAAAACCCTCACCCCCTGATCATATCCCGCGCCATGTGTTTGGCCAGAATGCGTTCTCACCGTTCTCAAACTTTTGGGCGTTTTCTCCTAATCCCATTTATATATATATATAGTTAATGAAGGAACATGAGTAGTAATTGTAATGATTCGCATTTCCGAACTTTCCTTATTTAGAAACTAAAGCAAAATTGACCCACATAACTCTTCCATGCGAACTAACCCCTTCGCACGGATGGCCCGTTCGTGCGAAGTGACCCTTCCCTTCGTGCGAATCACTCCATTCGCACGGACCAACCCTATCCACACCAGCACTGATCCGCACCTATAAATAGGTGTCCTACCTCATTCTAAACACTTTCCAAACGCTCAAATTCTCCCTAAACCCTCTGAACTTACACATTTCGGACAGAACATTTCAAGTAGATCTAAGTAAGTTCTAGCTCACTTCCTTAATCATTTCTTCTACTTTTCTTCAAATCTTATTACTTGGTAAACTTTAGGATGGTTTTCACAGGTTTGCCTTGGCAACCTAATGTGAAACCTCACCAATTTGAGACCCAAACGAAGACTTTAAATTCTGTTTTACTAAAATTCTTGCACACTTCCTTTCTGATCTAGAACTTGGTGAAATCATGTACCCACCGAGCTCACAACTAAGTGCATAGCTGTGGGTTCGTGTTAAGATTGATTTCCACCAAGAAACGAATCTGTTTGTACGAATCAGGACCCACTCGCACGAACCAGTCCCTTCGTTCAGACTGACTCACTCGTGCAAACTGATTCCATTCGCATAAACAGACACTGTTTTACCTTAAGTTCATGCATAATTCCGAGTGTTGAAACCATCCAGGATTCACCATCTTCAATATGGATGAACCTGTGTTTTAGTGAAAGTGTGAACCATGGGAGCTTTTGGCTTTCCAAACTAGTTCCACTACCTCACTTGTGTACCTTGTAAATGAACACCCAAGTGGTTTCCTAGCATCGAAGTAAGTTAACCCCGCCTCGCCTCCTGTAATAACCCTCCCGAGTGTTGAGACCATCCAGGATTCACCATCTTCAATATGGATGAACCTGTGTTTTTGTGAAATTGTAAACCGTGGGAGCCTTGGCTTTCCAAACTAGTTCCACTACCTCACTTGTGTACTTTGTAAATGAACACCCAAGTGGTTTCCTGGCATCAAAGTAAGTTAACCCCGCCTCGCCTCTTGTAACAACCCTTCCGAGTGTTGAAACCATCCAGGATTCACCATCTTCAATATGGATGAACCCGTGTTTTGGTGAAATTGTGAACCGTGGGAGCCTTGGCTTTCCAAACTAGTTCCACTACCTCACTTATGTACCTTATAAATGAACACCCAAGTGGTGAACAAAACCAGAAGTGCGTGCGACGAAACTTATATACCCAACTTAGCAGTGAATTTCTCTGGTGCACCAGAAACAATTAACTGCCTCACGTGGGCTCGGGTTTTCGGAGCTGTATTCGTGTCGACAGGACATGCGGGCACGCACGAGTTCAATCAAATTCCAGTTCCGAAACACAATTTTTTGCACCCCTCCCCCCTGCGCGCGCGCGAGTTGGACCTGTGGTAAAACATGTCATAAAGTTACAATGGTTTGGTCAAGGTTTTACCTTATAATAAATAACCCTTCCCTTTGTTCTCACACCAATGTGGGACAAAGTGTTTTACCACTTGAGACTTTCATTCACACTCACTCAAAACTTTCAACACCACTTGCATTCTATCTAGTCAACTTCAGGTCAAACTTGTGGACACATTAGCTTGACAGGTTCTTGGGTTGTCATGTACACTTTTGTAATTTTATTAGACAAACATGTTTTATGTCATAACTTAGACTAATCATCTCAAAATGTAAAGGTTAAAAGATAAATTAAAGTCAGATTTAATGGTCCAAACACAACTCTTTTATACATATTAGAATTTTGTGTTCTGCACTTGTAATTTTGTAATGTCAATATACAAATAAACAAACGTACTTAATACAATATCAGTTATAACATAGCTATTTGTAAGGTTTGAAAATGGTGTGATAGAGTAAATCTTACCTATACATCACCTCTATACCAGGGTTTAGAGACGTTTGCGCTTAATTATATACAAAATAATAAAATAAAGAAAATTCAAGTTAAATTACTCATTTTAACTCATGAATACATGCGTCATGATGTTAGCTCATGCGTATTACATGATTTTCAAGCTCGTACAAGGATTTGAGTTCATGTAAAAGTTTTAAGGTTGTATCGAATTTTATCCATCCACCACGAAAACTACGTTTTTATATTATCCATATATTCCACAACATTAAACAAATAACAAAAATTCTATCCGATTAAGATGCTATAAAGACGCTTATGATGCTAAAGAATATGCCATTTCTTAAAGTGCAAATCTGAAGTGATTTTTCTGATTGTCCTTGTATATATATAAAGAGTTAATTACGGTTTTCGTCCATGTGGTTTGTCAAAAATCACTATTTCAGTCCATTAGTTTAAAAATTGCGATTTCAGTCCCTGTGGTTTCACTTTCGTAACCATTTCAGTCCACCTCCGTTAACTCCATCCATTTATTCTGTTAAGTACACGTGAATTGACCATAATGCCCTTATTAATAAAAAAACAAAAAGATATCTAAACGAGTTAATTACTGTTTTCATCGCTGTTGTTTGTCAAAAATCACTATTTCAGTCCATTAGTTTAAAAATTGCGATTTCAGTCCCTGTGGTTTCACTTTCGTAACCATTTCAGTCCAGTATCCTAACACCGTCTATTTTACCGTTAAGTTTTTAATGAAATACCTAAATTACCCTTGTGTTAATTAAATATGGACTTATATGATTTTATTATTGGATTTATATGATTTTATTGTTGTATGACATATGGACTTAAATTGGATTGTAGGGTTCGACCCACCATGGCTTCAATATAAGTAGAAGTCTGGCACTACTTTTACATATATGGTTCCGGAATTTCAATTTTGGTTTTTAGAATGAGAAAATGTCCAGGTAAGCATTATTTTTCAAAGTTGGTATGTTAATTGATGCTGCTAGGAAGATATTAATTGGGGTGGGCTAATGCGTCACCGGACATTAAGAGGGTGTGGTTGTGATGCCGGAGAAGATGACCGAAAACTTTTGCCGGAAATGAGAGCAGGGATGGAGTGGGGTGGGGTAGCGTGGGGTTTTGTTTTAACAAGTGGGTCCTAGAATACACTCTTTTAAATTTCCATGGTTTTTTTTATTTAATTAACACAAGGGTAATTTAGATATTTCATTAAAAACTTAACGGTAAAATAGACGGTGTTAGGAGACTGGACTGAAATGGTTACGAAAGTGAAACCACAGGGACTGAAATAGTGATTTTTGACAAACCACAGGGACGAAAACAGTAATTAACTCATTTAGATATCTTTTTGTTTTTTATTAATAAGGACATTATGGTCAATTCACGTGTACTTAACAGAATAAATGGATGGAGTTAACGGAGGTGGACTAAAATGGTTACGAAAGTGAAACCACAGGGACTGAAATCGCAATTTTTAAACTAATGGACTGAAATCGTGATTTTTGACAAACAACAGGGACGAAAACAGTAATTAACTCATATATAAAACTCAAGAAAAAGGTTGCTTTGGTATTTTTGCATGTAGAAATATATTTAAAAGATATAACATTTTGTTAATCTATAAAAATATTTGTATAATTATAGTTTGTTAGATTAATTTAAATAAATATTACAGAATTGATTTTTTTTTACAAAAGTTATTTCATTAAATTAGTTTCGATTAAATCAAGATAAATAGAAAATCTATATATCTATTTTTAATAAAGTAGAAACTAAACCAATTATAGGTGCTACTTGGATCTATCCTTATACTATACGGTGCGAAAGGGCTTGAAAATGGGGTGTTATTCAACACATAGATGACGCGTAAGCACGTGCCAGAAAGGTGGCGTTGTACCAAAAAACGCGGGGTGGATGGGGCGTGGAATGGTGGCGTGGGGGGACACATAGCATACACTTTTTATAATTACTAGATTGTTGCCACAGGCCACGCGTTGCGGCGGCAACACCTTAATTGTTTATAGCTTGCAACACGTTATATGATGCGTCAACCATACGAAAACACGTGTTTCGACGTATTTGATCTAAAGCATTGTGGTTACAAAAGAAGCGGAATTGAACCCAAGTCGGTTCATTTAGTGAGGCTTCTACCTAACCACTACACAACCCTTACATTTGCATAAAGACTTAGCGCCATCAAAAAGTACGATAACTCGAATTTATACCGTGGAATTAAAACATATTACATTTCACCTGACTCGTTTCTGAATGTATGCTAAATAAGCATGAAAACATATTATAATTGAACAGACTCGTTTTCAAAAAAAAATTATGTCAATACGTGAATTTATATCTTTAACGTTGAAACGTGAATTTATACTGACACGTACATGAATTTAAACTGATACATAAATAGAAATAATCACGTGATAAAATAGTTCCTTTTTTTAATTTCAATTTAAAGAATAGAATACTGAGGGTAAAATTAAAAAATTAGAAGTTAAGAAACGAAAATAATAATTTATAAAGTTTTTAGAAAGTTTTGTAAAGTTTAAGGTTTATTTTTGTCGATTAAGAAA
Organism: Helianthus tuberosus; assembly: GCA_030545235.1. Classification (NCBI taxonomy): domain Eukaryota; kingdom Viridiplantae; phylum Streptophyta; class Magnoliopsida; order Asterales; family Asteraceae; genus Helianthus; species Helianthus tuberosus. Next base: position 107,476,404 of record CM060417.1, read on the forward strand.
GGTTAGGATGCTTTTGTGTTATTTGTCATTTTTTTTGTTTCTAAAATGAAATTGTGTTTCTAAAATGAAATTTTTGCCAATTTTTTTTGTCTATTTCTAAAATGAAATTGTCAATATTCTGTCATGTTAACAAAAGGCAAATGAAAGGTCGGCTACACCACCGACCTTTAATTTTTAGATTATACTAGGTTTATACCCCGCGCGCGCGTTGCGGCGCGCTACGTAGCGTTGGTTCAAGATCGCATTCTTGGCTTTCTTCATCTAAAGTGGATCGAGCGAAACCAAAATAAAAAAATTTGCAGCCTGTTCTGGTGAAGATTCACAGTTCACCTCTTCATCACCGAACTCTTCTTTTGCGGCATATCTCCCTGAAACAGAAACCTGTAGAACTTGCTAGACGCAAAGGCGCGCTTACCGCTTACAGTAATTAAGTAGTTCAAATGTTCAAACTTTCAACCAATTACGCAGTATCACAGTTATTCAGCGTTTCAAACTTGTATGAAGATGCACTAACTACTAAAACGCAAATACCCAGAATGAGAAACTTCATAAACTGAATTGAAACGTATGTTCCAAGGAGTCTAAGGTTCCAAATAACCAACGATCATCATTTTCAATCAGACATCTTCACATACATAGCACGTGCCCTAAACCGGCAAAAATCGTAAAATCTCACGAAAACAAATGTGTCCTTACAGTAATTCGGTTGTTCAAATGTTCAATACTTGAACCAATTGCACAGTAATTCGGTTGTTCAAACTTCATAAACTGAATTGAAACCTATGTTCCAAGGAGTCTAAGGTTCCAAATAACCAACGATCATCATTTTCAATCAGACATCTTCACATACATAGCACGTGGCGTAAACCGGCTAAAACCGTAAAATCTCACCAAAACACAAAACTATGGGACTAATTAGATGCAAATGTGTCCTTACAGTAATTCGGTTGTTCAAATGTTCAATACTTGAACCAATTGCGCAGTATCACACTTATTTAAACAGTTCAAACTCCTAATAAGATGCACTACCTACTAACATCTAATTGCACATAACGAATCAAAAATCGGTCCAATAAACAGCTTCAAAAGGTATTTTGGCATCAGATCAGAGTAGATATGCATAGATTCAGTGAAGTTAGGTTAGATGCGATACCTTGTATTGTGAATTGAGATGCGATACCTTGTACTGTTGACTTGTTGACCCGCTGCGAAACCCGAACCACGTCTGACCCGAGTAGAACCTGAACCGAACCAAACTGAGTTGAACCATGTGGCCTGAATCTAAGCCGGACTTGACTGAACGGAACGTATCTGAGATGGAGTGGCCTGTTAGCACAGCCACCACCACTGCCCTGTCGCCATTGTCGCCGGCGACTCTCCGCCGTCACCGGACTCCACCCAGTCATCGGCAACCACCACAATTAGCAAAAACCCCAAAAATCAGTTTTATGTAAAACAAACAAAACTTCCCGAGGCTTAAATATAAACGACACTTACCGTATACATCACGGCTTCCGGAGTTCCGAGGCACCACCGTCGCCGTCAACCATAACCAGCGTCAACATCATCATCTTCGATCATGTTCATAGCGAAACATCATCTTCAGCCGTCATCATCAGAGAAGCAAGGAGGGTGTCGGAGAGTGGTTGTGGTTGTCGAAAATGATGACGGAGCTGGCCGGAACCTCGATCTCCGGTCGTCAGAGCGGCGTGAAAGTCGACAATTAACAGACGAAACCAACAATAGCAAACCTTAATAACCTAATTACATAAAAAGGTTGATTCAAACAACAATCAACCAAAAAAAAAGATCGAAACGTACCTCAATCGTTGGGAAAACTCTGACTAAACCCTAGCCACCGATCTGGGGCACCGGAGCCACCACTGAATCGTGACAAAGACGATGAAAGATGACGATCGATGAACACCTTCATCATCGGTCACCAGATCCTGATCCTTCATGCGCTCTCTCTCCGCGGTGGTTTTCTGAAGTGTGTGTATATAATGAAGGGTGAGGCGGTGTAAAAGGTGAGGAAAAGACAAAGGTCCACCGACCTTTGTCTTTAAGATTATATAAATAAATTTTAATTTAAAAAACAAAGAAAATCAATAAAAAAAACCCCACCACCTAATGAGAAGCCTCTACGGATTTCTAAAAGGGTGTTGGTGGAAAAGTTATTTACCAAAATGGGTGATTTGAAAAATAATTACCAAAATAGGTGTTTTTTATATTTCATTATTTTTAACTAATCTGTTATAATTCTTCTATTTTTATTTAATCAACCTATCACATTTATATTCTTTTCTTCAATCTAACTAACTATATAGATTTATTAACTAAGTTATTAATTATTTTTTTTCTTTTTTATAATGAAACCCATGTTAAAACAAATTGAGATCGTTAAATTCATTTTATTTTTTAAATGCTAATACGTTTCATCTACTTTTTTAATTTAATTTTTTTGAGGATGATTTTTTATTTACTATTGTCTGTGTAGCTGATTACCGATTCAAATGAAAACCCATAATATAGTGTTTCCAAAAGTTACATAAATTTTATTAACAACCAGTGGGTAATATATTTATGTAGATTAATTGGTTCGTAATTTCATTGGCCAGCTTGATACTTTTTATGATTTGTTATTATCAACTTATTTATTTATAGTCATGAAAAACATTTATTTCATTTCGTTAATTTAAACATGAACACAAGTCTCGTTTACGAAAAAGAAAACCATGTTGGTGTTCGGTTTGTTCGATTAAAGTTAAATAAATGAACATGAACATGAACATGCTACTTTTGTGATCATTTACATCTCTAAAATTATAGGAGTAAACTTTATATTAGAATGATATAGCTTACATAATTGTAAAAGGAAGTAAAAGAAAAAAACGTTAAGAAAAAGAATTATATTTTGGGTAGTTAAAAAGTAAATAATTAAGAAATAACACTCATTTTAATATTTTTTTTTTAAAATCACCCATTTGGTAAATATTTTTTCCACCCTCACCAATTTGGGAAAAAAGCCATTGCAAAAAAACCAATTTTGATAATTATTTTTCAAATCACCCATTTTGGTAAATAACTTTTCCACCAACACCCATTTTAGGAAAAAAAAAACTCCGATTTTTCATGGATATCGGATGCAACTCATGAATACGGTATATGTAAGATGTTTTAACATATCTATAAATTATGTAAGATACTAAGGGAGTGTTTGTTGTTGCGTTTTCAAAATAGATTATGCGTTTTCAAAACTGCGTTTTGAAAAAGCATGTAGGTACATGCTTCTCCAAAACTGCGTTTTGGAGGCAGATAATCACTTTTTCATCCAAACACTTTTTTAGATTATTTATGTTTTACAAACGCATTAATCAAATAATCACTTCAAAACGTAATCCCAAACACCCTCTAAGGGGGGTAGGGGTGGTTATCACTTGCAAAAATTTCATCACTCACAACATCCAATCAAGTTTCGTCATGTCATCAACCATTATTCCATCACTCACAACCTTTTTTAGTGGAAATGGTCATCACTTGTACAAATTCCATCACTCACAACTTTTTTTTATTTTTTATTTTTTTAAATTATAAATTAACAATAACACACTAAAATTATAAATTATAAACTACAAATTTCATTTAAATTAAAACATATTAGTTCAATATTTTAGACTACAATTTAAAAAAAAACATACATAAAAAAACTCCACTCGTTCAAATTAGGAAATTCCAAACCTAAAGAACCTACTAGTTCGATTAAATCGTATCTCAACTGAAAGTGAGTTTCTTCATCACGCAACTGTTGTTGGATATTTTCGGGAACGTGAACTTGTGTAGGAGGATCCGGCACCCAATCTGGAGATATTGCACGTCTGTCTTGTTTGATTAACATATTGTACAATATGATACATGCATATACTATGCTATTTATCGATTTCTTGTTCATCGCACGAACCGGTCGGCTTAGAATGCCCAATCTACCCTTTAAAACCCCAAAAGCTCTCTCAACATCTGTTCTTGCCGATTCTTGCAATTTTTTGAACTCCTTTTCTTTAGCCTCGACGGGAAACGAATGAGCTTTCACAAAAACAGACCATGATGGGTAGATACCATCCACAAGAAGAAAGTCCCGTCTGTAATATCGTCCATTAACATAGAATGGAAAGAAGGGTGCGGTACCATCCGTTACGATTTGGAACAACGGCGACGTGTGTAAAACATTGATGTCGTTTTTTGAATCTGGGACACGAAAATATGAATGCCAAAACCATAAATCATTCGACGCCACCGCTTCAAGTATGATGGTTGGTCTTTTGACGTCACCCCTAACATACGCCACTCGCAACTCTCTTGGACAATTTCTCCACTCGATATGTGTACAATCGATGCTACCGAGCATCCCAGGAAAATGCCATCTAGCCTCATGTGCGGTTTAAATACGTGAGATGCCGTGTCTCGTCGGTTTACGTAAAAACTCTTTACCATACAATTTAATGACCGCGTTACAAAAAAATTGCAGACATTCACGCGAAGTTCTGTCTGACATAGCTAGGTATTCATCAAATTGATCGGGAGGGTTACCCGTTGCTAGTTGACAAATGACGGACGTGCATTTTTGTATCAGCGTGAAACTTGGTTTGCCCCTCGCGTCGTAACTTTATTGAAACCATGCTTCAATTGCTTCAATGTCTCCAACAATCTTTAAAAATAATTCCTTTGGTAAACGAAACCGATCTCTAAACGTTTCGGCATTGTAGACCGGATTCTCCACAAACTAATCGTTCATTAACACTTGGTTGGCATGCACCCGATCACGATCCACTATTTTTTTCTTTGGGCGGTTCAAACTTCCTTCCAGATCGTTGTACACCGACACAAAATATTTAACCGTCTCATTGTCGGAAGACGATTGGGTATCGCTATCGCAGTCCATCGGAAATGTCGAATCCGTAGGAAAATTCATTTGTGAAATGGTATAAAAATTGTAGAATATGTGACATATGTTTGTGTTTTGGTATGGGTGAAATGGTAAAAAATTGTAAAGTATATATAGATTGTTTATGGGTTTTTTTTTAATTAAATTAACGGTACAAAAAACGGTCAAGAGGTGCAACGTTCCATTTTTGAATTGTTCAACGCGTCAACTTTATGACGCGATTCAAATTCAACGCGTGAAGTTTTGTGACCGGCGGTGGTGTTTTGTAAAGTTTCACCCATGAAACTTCTTTATAACGTGCACTTTTGCAACCACCCCGGGTCCCCTAAGATGTTTTAACATATCTATAAATTATGTAAGATGTTTTAACATATCTATGAAATTATTGATATATTGTTTAATAAGTGAAAATTCTCTAATATGTAATGACGTGGTTGCAATATATTCATTCACATAATATATTGTTTAATAAGTGAAAATTCTCTATATGTAATGACGTGGTTGCAATATATTCATTCACATAATAATCAATTGGGATTATCAAAAACATGTGGCGATGACGTAACTACATACCAAATTTTGAAGTTTTAAGTATTAACCCACACGCACATTAACAACGACAAACTCCGTTAATTTGTCATTTACTTATTATTTTATTGTTTTACAGAAATTATTTGTTTTTTGTATTTTTATTTAATATTTTAGAAGTCAATAATTCGTTTTCAGAGTGTGACTATGAGTGAGACCAATTGTTTAGGTTTATCATATATTATTTTTCAGTAGCATTCACCAAACACATGCGATGGCGATGACGATGTCGCTGTTTGACCGTCTGCCATCGTTTATTTGAAACCGGTTTTGTGATTTGTAATTATTTTATTATAAGTTAAATAGCAGTCTCCAGTATTGTACCTGTTTTTAATTCCATACTAATACAGATTTATATCCTATTGACATTTTGGGAGTGGGATAAAGCTTTGAGACCAATAGGTCCTGTGTTCGATTCCCACAAGGGGGGTTTTCCCATATTTATTGGGTTTCCTCCTGAATTGGTGTATAGGCATTATGCCTAGTGGAGATGGATATGATCGGGTGGTTCCGCTGGTGGCACGATGATACTCCAGTAGTCCGTCAGTGATCCAAATTTGCCGTTCAAAAAAAAAAAAAAAATACAGATTTATTGTTTTATATAGATTATATATTGTTTTATAGTCATTAATGCTACAGAGATAAACACCAAACAAAATAGGACAAAATCATTTATCATATATAACCAACCTAAATGATTTTGTTAGGATTTTTAATTGATATTCAAGGAAAATGAGTTTTCTTGACTGATGGATGGATGATGATTAATTATCTTTATTATTTCTCCTCCATATATAATAGAAACAATCCTATACATAAGGAAAGAATAATTCCATACAAAAATAATATCTACTAAGATAATTGATTTACATAATTCACGCTAGTACACCCTCGCAGTCGAAGCAGGAGGAGGCCGAACGTTTAGACTGGAGCGAAAGTCACCAAATAGAATCCATAGGAGCCCTTTTGTGAAGATGTCAGCAACCTGATAGCTCGATGGAACGTGGAGAACACAGACACAACCACGTTGCACTTGTTCTCGAACAAAGTGGATGTCCAACTCAATGTGTTTTGTGCATTGATGTTGGACCACTTTTCTAGATTAATAAATAGCACTCACGTTATCATCGTAGACAGTGGCGAAGCTTGAAATTTTTTACCGGGGGGGGGGGGGTCGAAAACGTATATACCCAAAAATTTCTATAGAACCGGGGGGTCGAAAACATATATACCCAAAAATTTCTATACGAAAACTACATATATAACACTACTGGCCGAAAAGTTCGGGGGGTCAGGCCTTCAAAGCATTGCCCCTGATCATAGACAAGGGTGGCCTTTGAAAGAGGACAATGAAGCTTAAGCAAAAGATTTATGAGCTAGCATATCTATGTGTCACACCCCGATATTTCCACATATTACCAGTGGGCCCGGTGAGGAGTATCGTGACGTAGTTGATATCATCATAGACAATTAACACAATATTATAGCACAGCGGAAGGCTTGGTAGATAATTACTATTACAAACCATAATGTCCGAGAGTTCGAAATAAAGAATATACAGACTGGTTGTAATAGAGATCCACAGGCGGATCATAAAAACAAATACAAGAAACTGAAATAAACAGACTTCAGGCATCTAAGGATTTGCAAGATCCTCTTAATTGACACCAAGTAGCTCCAGCCTAATTTCGAGAGTTACCTGTCACTTAGTCTTTTGAAAATACGTCAGTTTTCACTGGTAAATACAATTAACTGACTCTTTTGAAAACATTTAAGAAAATTGATTTAAGCGCACAAGGCACAAATCATTTATAACTTGGGACAATCTTTAATAAAATCTTGTATATAGATTTACATGTTTGTCATACAATTGGGGCCAGTTTGGAAGGCGGTCATGATTAACCGACTCACCACTTATAAAACCCACAAATGAGTTATCCCCAACATGTGGGTTATTTAATATTTAGCATTTGCATCTGTCAGGTGTATGCCTACACCCCGTGCATAGGTCGTGGCCATTATTAACTTTAATGAGCCGAGGATATCCAGGACACGGTCGTTAACCCCCAATGTTTATGTTATCAAACAATACAAATTAAAATGGGTTATGCAGATTTATTAAATCACAATCCGATTAAATGATCTCATACCCGACCAAGCGGTAATAATTTACCGTATCCCAAGCCCGTATAGGGAAAATAAGTTAAAAGTATTTATCTGAGCTAGTTGTGCAAAGATGCTACTCAGCCGTATAATTCCTAAGACCTTATGCAAATATCTTCTACCGAAGCTACTTAATCTGTATGGAAGGTTTATTAACCTATTAGGATATTAACGGGTCTTTATTTAAGTCAAAGACTTAGACCAGTTAGTTTGAAATATACTTTACGGTTCAAAACGCTAGATTAAGCGGAGACCGGAATAGAATGTGATTTAGACTCGACAAGTTTGAATACTTGTATAATATGGGTAAACTAAACACATTCTGGATTTTGAAGTTTAAATGACAAAGTTAAACCCGTTTCGGCTAATTAATGCAAACTAGTTACATAAACCGAACCGAACGCATAAATGCATAATGGGCAACCGAATGAACCATATAGAAGTCCCATATGTTATTATGCTTTAAATATATTAATACATCAGTATGATGTTAACTTATATGCCCAACAAGTATTTAAAACCAAATTAAGTCTCGTAAGGGCATTTTGGTCATTTTAAGGTTTATACAAGAGGTTTTAAGGTAAACTGATGTTCTGGTCTAAAACATTCTGTAAAAATATTATTTTATGATGTTATATCAGTAGGATATCATACATATGTGTGGTTTACCATTTATGGCCAAATTATGCCCCGGAGGGGTATTTTGGTCATTTCACATATGCTTTTAAGGACATAATTGGAAGTCAGAGTTCATGACTTATACCTACTGTAAAAATATTAAAATTTATTTATAAATTCAGTCGGTAATAAGTCTTGGGTGCTAAATATGGTTTTAAACCATACTATGCACTTAATTAGCGTAAAAGTCGATAATTGACGATATTTGCGATATTTATATGATTCTGAGATTTTGAACAGCCTTGGATGTTTAAAATATTTTATTTTTCATATTAAATCAGTAGAAAAAGGTTTGGCATATTAATCATATGTAAATCACATTTTATTAGCAAGAAGGGCATTATCGTCAATTATGGAATTTATACAAGAACTCCAAGTTATGGTCAGTATATAATCTGACCCAATATTCCAAAAATTCCTAAAAATGATATCATAATAGTAGGTAATGAGTTTTATGTCAAAATCTATGTTTAATCATGTTTTATGCATAAAAGCGTAATTTAGTCTTTATAAAAGCTAATTTTACGATATCTTGCATAACATCATTTTGAGACCAGAAAATAATGTCAAAATAATTCAGACATGTTTATATATCAGTAACAAAGTTATTTGTATGACCATATATTCAAAAATCTCAATTTTTGACTATAAGGGCATAATGGTCAACTAAAAGCTTAATAACAGAAACTTGCATATAATTCAGAATATAAAGTGACCAGGTAATACAACCTTAGAGGGTTATACTACAACATTATATGGTCCTAATGGAAGCTTAAAACATAAAATATTTAAGCTTAATCGGGTCAGAACTGAAAGTCAAAGCAAAAGTCAAGCTTTTGCGACTTTCGGTTGCGAACCGACTCTAAACTCAGAATTGTCGGGTTGAACATGCTTAGACATGTTCTAATAATATTTACCAAGTTATTTAAGTGATAAAACATGATCCATAACTTCTACATTATCAGTTTTATTTATTATTTGAAAATCTGACTAGTTTGACTTTTTGACTAGTTACTTTGACCAGACAATTAACTAAGTAAACGTGATAATTAGGGTGCGCCCTTAGGGATTAACACACCTCTAATTACGATCACGTAGCCATATTCACCTCGAACAATGGCTGGACCGTTTAGGTCTAAACCGAAACTCAAAGCGTTATTATGACAACTTTGACTTTTGGCTTTTAAACACATAAAAGCTAAACTAGAGTGGCTAAGGACACTTACAACAGGTCCTTGCACGAAAATTGAACTAAGGTGGGCTCCCTCTTGATCAGGAATCCCAAAGAAAAGCTCAAGAATGCTCAAGCAAGGTGAGAGAAGCGAATATTTTGAATGTGCAAGGAATGTGGCTGCCCCAAAGGGCCTATTTATAGTGCATGGAGTTCACTCTAGATCATTACATGTGTTTAGGGAGGTTGTAGGATGGCTCCAGGTGTCCAGAGTGGTATTAAAAACCATCAACAAGCCACAGAATTCGAATTAGCTTGGTTTGGAGCTCAAGGAAGATGACAACCTACAGATGCCATGCATATTCTGTTGAAACAGAGTCGTCGCATCGCGCGACGACATATGAGGGACGTGGTTGCGCAGCCAAACAAGTTTTAAACTTGTCATATTTAGTCCCTGCACTTTTATAAGCTTAATAACTTTCATTTTAGGACATTTAACCCTTGTAGTTAGTTTGTAGATGATCTAGGGAGTATAACCAAACACTGTTAGTTCATACGTCTGTAGCTTCCGTCAGCATGTAGTCATATTTTGTATGTTTGTGTACTTTGTGAACAATTATGTTATGTATGTATATTAGATACAACGACAACTCAGGAAATGGGGCTGGATTGTAAAGTGTTGACTTTTGTTGACCAGTGTCAACCGATCGGATGGGCAATCCAAACGGACAGCACTGTCAACCGTTCGGTCAGCAGCCATGACATCCGATCGGACAACACTCATCCGTTTGGATAGCAGTGTCGTCCGTACGGTCAGCACTAACCATGCTCCTGAGTTGCCTATAAATACCCGGTCAGGGTATGTCATTTAGGACTTTTGACTCTAGAGAGAACTCTATCAAGTCTGACTTCTACAGGCGCTTTTGTACTTTCATAACAGTTGAATAGAAAGATCAGACGGTGTTTAAGCATTGAATACTTTGTCGTACATCTGTGATTTGATCAAATGGATTCCGCACATTAGTCAAAGTCGATTCATCTAAGTTCCTGACGAACAGATCCTATACGAGGGACCAACAAGTGGTATCAGAGCATCCAGGGAGCTGAATCGAGATCTACGACAACGAATTCACCGGAATTCAAGCTTTTTCTTGCCGATCAGAGTCAAATTTCACCGGAAATTTGACATATTCTCTTACTTTCTACTCTATTCTTACTGAATTTTTCTTCTTTATACACAAAAGTCAGAAAAACATAAATTTGGACGTGAATCTACGGTTAAAATTTGATAAAACTGATACAAATCGATTCGTAATCAATCAAAGCATAATCCTTCAAGATTTCATAACAAAATTCCTTCAAAATCTAGATCAAAATCATCAAAAACTATGAAGAACTGTTCTTACATGCTGATGTCATCCATCCATTTGAACAGCTGTATGAACGATTTGAATAAGATTGTTCTGTGAAACCGTGTTGCTGACATCATCAGTGCTACCCGGTCGAACAACAGGTCGATCAGACAACATTGTTGTTATTGTATTTGGTGCTTACATCATCCTACCACTCGATCGGACAGTCATCCGATCGGTGTAAGGTTGAAAGGTCAAAAGTTTGTTTGCTATTCGTTCGAACAACCACTCGTTCGAACAGTCACTCGTTCGGACAACCATTCATTTGCAACCACTTGATACCTGATTGTGACACTCGTTCAGACAGCCATCCGATTCAAGTGCACAAGTGTGAAAAACTTTTGAAAATCTCAAAAATTTGTCTAAGTGTTTGTAAATTGTTTCAGGTACTCTAAAAATGGGGGACGATTTTCTCAATCCTTTCAGTGACATATTTGCTTACACCAGCAACACAGGAGATGCCACTACAAGCAACACAAACAACACTGCTCCTAACCCGAACCCAAAGAAAGCCATTGCCGACTCATTGAGCGTGGATAACGCGTATGGCACATACAACAAACCGCCCAAGCTAATGGCTATCGAGGAATACAGTAGGTGGGCAACTAGGTTCAAGGACTGGCTAAAGGCGTTCGCCTACCAGAGTTGGAAATGCTTGAAGAACGGGTTTGACATTGGAAGAAGTGACTATGAGAACTTAATCGAAAATGAACAAGAAAGTTTCATCGCTGAGCAAAAATGTATCGCATTGCTACATCAATCAGTAAGGGATGATATCATATCTCTAATCTATTACAAAAATTCCAAAGATTTATGGGAAAAATTAGAGAAAAAGTGTGTGGGTGGAGAAGAAATTGTTAGAAACAAGAAAAAATTGTTGAAAAAGGAATTTGATTTGTTTGGATGTATGAAAAATGAATCGGTTTCAAAGATGATAGAAAGATTTTGTAATTTGAAGATCGAGCTGACTAGACACGGGTTTACGTCTACAGAGGAAGAATTGGTTGATAAGCTGATGGATTCACTGCCTGATGAAAAGGATTGGATGTACTTTGCTCTATTGTTGAAAAATGCTGTGGAGAAGAAGAGTCTGACAGTTGATTTCCTGATAGAGAGACTTGAAAGCCACGAGCTGGAGATCAGGAAAACGAATAAAGTCAACAGTACTCAGTATCAGCAGAACGTTGATTTGTATTATCGAGGAAGTATGATTCCAAAAACGGTATCACCAAAGACTGCGTTCTCAGCAGAAAATTCAAGTGTGCAAAATCAAGAGAATCAAAACAGAAGTCCTGCTCCAAGCAGCGGATATCATGGAGGATCGTCTTCATCGACTCCAAGTCAACAACAACAATCTGTTCCGAAAAACATTTTCCAGTGCAACATTGCTGTAAATCTCAACAACGCACAAAATTTCAGCGAAGAAGCAGCCAAACAGCAGATGGTATTTCTGGCATCCATCTTGGAGTCTTACGAAAGTCTCGTAGCAGGAAAAATCAGAAACACTAACCTCACCAAGGAAGACTATGATCAAATTGACCCCGAAGAAATGGAGTTAATTGACATTAGATGGTGTATGGCGAGTGCGGTTAGAAGGGCTCAGAGGTTCATGGAGATAACAGGCAGACACTCCATTGGTGGACCTTCAACGAAATTAGGATTTGATAAATCGAAGGTTACATGTTTTAAGTGCAAGCAAAAGGGGCACTTTAAACGAGAATGTCGAAATGCAGCTGCTGATGAAACGGCCAATCCATTCCGTGAGGACTATTATAAAAGGGCTATCTATCATCAAAACAAAGCAGAATCTCCCAGAATGAAGCAGTTAGAAGATGCTCCCAAAGAAAAGTCGAGAGCATTAGCCGTTATCCATGATGATGAGGGATATGACTGGAGTGATGTGCTACCAGAAGAAGATGCTGTGGGTTTTGCCTTCATAGCAAAAATTGTTCCTTTCAAAGATAACCGAAATGAAGAAGAGAAATATCGTTCTAGGAAGATGTTAGCCCAAAACACGAAAGATAAAATTTATCGAACATGGAAAGAGGCAAAGAGTGCAAAAAGATGGGATGCTACTTGGGAATGTTATTTGGATCCTAAAGGGAACATAGTTGATGAACCGTCATCAATCAGTGTTGAAACCCTCATAGAATAAATAGCAGAAGAAGAAGAAGAAGAAAGACAGAGAATGTGGGCAAGAGAAGCTGAAGAAAAAGAGAAAGAAAAGGAGTTACAGTCGAAAAAGGTCGATGATGGGATAATTGACACGACCAAAGAGATGACTGCAGAAAATCTAAAGAAAATGGCAGACAAAGTACTCGCAGCAAAAGAGTTAGAGGTAGATTCTAAATCTGGAACTGAGTCAAAGAGCAAGGTCAGTTCTAATGATTCAACAAATGGGTCAGGCAAGACTGATAAAGCCAAAATTGAAAGCGACTGCAAAAATTGCATGAAAAACTGCAAAGTTTGTAGTACACATGCATATCTCAGTGGTAAGAAGACTGAAGAACTGACTGATAGAGTTAGAGAAGTTGAAAATCAAATCTTGAGTCGTGATAAATTGGTAAAAGCTTCAAATGATCGAATCAAAGAATTAACTGATAAACTTGAAAAAGATAAAATTGAAGTAGAACAAGTTAGGAAAGAAAATGAAAAGTTAATTCATGAAAATCGACAACTTTTTGAAAATCATGAGAAGTTAAAAAGAACGATTAAAGATTCTGATGAGAGAAACAGTAAAACAAGCAAAGAAAATTTTCAATTGTTAGGAGTCCTTCAGTCGAAAGAAAAGCAAATCAACCAACAGTTGGATGAGATTGCTAATCTAAAGCTTCAATTTCAGGAAGCTAAGATTGAAAATGAACGCATCAATCTGAAACTCAACAGTTACAACTCCGCAAGTTTTGTTCTTCAACACATAGTTCCCAAACCCATTGGGAAGAACAAAGCTGGCGAAGATGTATATTCTGATGGAACTGGGGTTGGGTATCATCAAGTTCCACCGCCAGTGTTGAATAATTTTTCAAAGAAAAAATTTGGGTTGGTTAACAATGATGAATCAAATGAAATCAAACTTCCAGAAACAATTGATATCACATTCACTTCATCATCTGATGAAGACAGTTTTCAGTCTGAAGTTGTTAAAAATATAGTTGAAAATGTTTTGAAATCTGACAGTGATTCAACTGAGGACGAAGAATGCTTTTTGAATAATTACATTTCGAAATCAATATCCAAACACAACTTAAGTGAAAAACCTACTCTTGTGATGTACAAGATGTCGGGTTCGAAAAAGTTGTATTCGGATCTTGAGTTCCCATTAGAGAATGTGAATGTCGACAAATTGAAAAATGTTTTTAAATTGGTTGAGATTGATGTTTGTGAAATCGAAGGTTTGAAACGTTCCGAAAGACAACTGAACTTTGAAAAAGATAAATCTTACTACAAAAAACCTGTTGTACGGCCACGTTTTTCTAACAACAACCAAAACAAATGGTCGGGTGGTTATCAAGGTGGTAAGAATAATCAAAGAAGGAACTTTCAAAACAAGAAATTTGTTGAGAAAAGGGTGTTTGTGAAAAGCTCGAGTTCACACTCCGAGCAAGAATCTGAGATTTTTTCGAAAACCAATGAAGAATTCTTTGAGAAGAAAGCCTCGCAGTCTCAGACCGAAGGCACAAGTAGGGTAGTTGACACCCGAATATGCTTCAAATGCAATCAAGTTGGACACATTGCACGAAAGTGCACCAACTCGAATCCTAAGTCTGTGGTTGTCGAGAATCCGAAAAGAAAAGACGATGTAAAGGGAAAAGCTCCAATGTTTGTTGAGAAAAAGTTTTTAAAGAAGGAGAATGCCAAAGTTAAAACTGAATCTGTAAAAGAGTCAGTTAAGAAAACAGAACCCGTAAAGAAGATGGTAACTAAAAATGACAAATTTTACAAGCGGGTTGCGTCATCTCAACAAGCATGGAAGCCAAAATCTGTTGAAAAGAAAGCAAGTTCTCCAAAACCAAAGGTTTCAGAGTCTGCAAAACAATCATCTTCTACCACACCGGTAAAGATGAATGTTCCTTTGGATTACTATGAGAAACTTGAGAAACAAACTTCTACCCCACCAGGGAAGAAGTATGTTCCGAAGAAAGACCAACCATCTGGTCAACCTCAAAAAGACGAATTTTTCTTATACAAAGAGGTTGAGGTTGGAACTGAAGAAAGTTTAAAGATGAATGACAAAAATTTCCCGCCATTGTACACCAAAACCACAATTTTAAACTTCAAGCTACCTGAGTTGAAAGAGGCTTAGGTTGCTTCAAAATCTCACTAAATACTTTTGAAATGTGCAGGAGCTTCCGAGATCCATCTCACGTTGGATAATGGACAGTGGAGCTTCTCGGCACATGACAGGGAAGAAAACCCTACTGTATGATGTTCGAGGGTTTAGTGGAGGATATGTGGGATTTGCAGGCAATCAAGGTGGTCGTATAATTGGTGACGAAACTTTATCAAATGGAATTGTCACATTTGAAAGAGTGAATTATATCGCCGAACTGGAAAACAATCTTCTGAGCATCTCTCAGATTTGTGATCGTATGTATTCGACGCACTTCACAAACAAAGAATGTTTGATATTGAAGCTGTGGTTTGTTGTCCCCGAAGAGTGGGTCATCATGAGAGCACCAAGAGTCGATGATTTGTACGTGTTGGACATGAGTGTAGCAACTACTACCACGGTTCAGGCTCACTGCTTCATGTCAAGAGCTACGGAAAAGGAGTCACAATTATGGCATCGTAAAATGGGCCACATTCATCTGCGAAAAATGAACTACCTGGTACACAACGACTTAGTAAATGGAGTTCATCTGAAAGGATTTCATCTTGAGGGGGAGTGCATTAGTTGCATCAAAGGTAAACAGCGAAAGAAATCACACCCTGGAAAGAAGATGAATTCAGTCTCGAGGCCGTTAGAGAGACTTCGCATGGATCTCTTTGGTCCAGTGAATGTTAAAAGCATAACTGGTGATCTCTACTGCTTAGTTGTCACAGACGACTATTTGAGATTTTCGTGGGTAACGTTTCTGAAGACAAAAGATGAAACATTTGGGAGTTTGATAACAATGTTCAGAAAGATTGAAAACTTGTACCAAACTCGTATTAGAAGAATAAGAAGTGACAACGATACAGAGTTTAAGAACAACAAAATGGAAGTATATTGTGATGAAAGAGGTATACTGCAAGAATTCAGCGCGCCATACACTCCGCAGCAAAATGGAGTAGCAGAAAGAAAGAATAGGACGTTGATTGAAACGGCCATGACGATGCTTGCTGATTCAAAACTACCTGCCAATTTTTGGACAGAAGCAGTGTCAGCCGCTTGCTATACACTCAACCGGGTTCTTACGGTGAAGAAGTTCAACAAGACATGTTTCGAGCTCATTAACCTCCGCAAACCTAACCTGAAGAATTTGGAACCGTTCGGGTCTCCCTGCACAGTTCTAGAACCTTTTGGTAAATTTGGTCCAAAGAGCATTGAAGGTATATTTGTGGGATATGCAAGCCCATTGAAAAGAGTCTTTGTTCCAAGTTTGAAGCGGATCATCGAAGCACATAATGTTGAGTGTCAAGGTTATACGATGCCACCTCTGAAACCCGCTGACTCATGGTGCTTCAATTACGATACTCTGTGGGATTCATTCGACATTGAGGAAGAACCAGAGTTCTATGACGAGTTAGATATTCTAAGAGAATATGAAGCATCACAAGAAAGATTCCCAGCAGAACCTTATAGTAGTCAACGACAAGCTTCGAACGATGATGAAGCAGGTCCAAGCAATGCTGGAGAGAATGATGATGTTATGCAAACTCCGACATCTTCAGAAAGTGAACAAGCTCCTATCAATCAGACGGGAATCAATGATAATTCAGAATCTGATGAAAGGCCAACATTCGATCGTGGTGATTCAGAGTCTGAGGGGGAGCAAATCCAGTCTCAAGATCAGACGTTTCTTGTCAGTGAACAAGTTGCAAACTAGAACATTACGAATTTGGAAAGTGAAGTAGATGTTCCAGGTGAGGTGATGCCAAGAACTCTTTCATACCATCTAGAAGAGTTAATCATTGGAGAGTTGCAATCAGGCATCCGCACCAGAAGGCTTTACTTGTTTTTATTCTACAGTTGCTCCTTTACAAACAGAGTTTTCACTTAGTTGTTTCATTTCGCAGATTGAGCCGCGAACGTATAAGGAAGCGCTAACTGAAGATTCATGGGTTAACGCTATGCAAGAGCAGCTAAGTCAGTTTGAGAAGTTGGGTGTCTGGAAACTGGTGGATTTGCCTGATGGTCATAGGAAGATTAACACCAAGTGGGTGTTTAAGTGCAAGAGGGATGATCGAGGGGTTATTATTCGCAACAAAGCTCGACTCATTGTCCAAGGTTTCAGTCAGCAGGAGGGTATAGTTTCACTGAAGTGTATGCTTCGGTTGCTAGACTTGAAGCAATCAGAATCTTCCTAGCATTTGCATCTTGGAAAGGATTTAAAGTTTTTCAGCTAGATGTGAAGTCGGCATTTCTCTATGGCAAGGTGAAAGAGGAGGTTTATGTCGGACAGCCACCGGGCTTCACCGACCCAATCCACAAAGATAAAGTTTATCTCTTGGATAAGGCGTTTTATGGCTTACATCAGGCCACGAGAGCCTGGTATGAGACCCCGTCTCAACATCTGTTAGCCAACAACTTCATCCGAGGAAAGGTAGACGCCACTCTGTTCACAAAAGAAGTCAACGACCATCTTCTGATAGTCTAAATTTATGTGGATGACATATTTTCGGATCAACAAATGAATAACTCTACAAATATTTTGAAAAAGTTATGAAGCAGAAGTTTGAAATGTCATCAATGGGTGAGATGAAGTTCTTCTTGGGGCTTCAGGTTGATCAACTACCCGAGGGAACGTTCATACATCAGACGAAGTATGTTCATGATGTTCTGGAGAAATTCGGGATGTCAGGAATGTCACCAATGTCCACCCCGTTAGCGACGAACCATGGGATAAACCCTGATCTCACCGGAGATAAAGTGGATGAAACGTTGTATCGCTCCATGATCGGATCGCTGATGTATTTGACAGCTTCAAGACCCGATATCATGTATCCAACCTGCCTCGCAGCACGATTTCAGTCAAGCCCCAGAGCTTCGCATATGGTAATTGTGAAAAGGATATTACGCTACCTGAAAGGAACTCCATCACTAGGGTTGTGGTATCCAAAAGAAGGCAATTTCACGCTTGAGGGATATTCTGATTCCGATTTCGGATGTTGCAGAGTGAACGCTAAATCAACAACAGCGGGATGCCAGTTTTTCGGACCATGATTGGTCACCTGGCAATGTAAGAAGCAGACCTCTGTCGCTTTATCCACATGTGAAGCTGAATATGTATCTGCTAGCAGCTGCTGCTCTCAGAGCTTGTGGATCCAGCAACAGATGCGAGACTACGGTTTGAAATTTCTTAACTCCCCTATCTTTGTTGATAATGAGGCAGCTATAAACATAACAAAAAATCATGTTCGTCATGCTAAAACAAAACACATTGAAATTCATCATCACTTCATCCGAGACTGTTTCGAGAAGAAGTTGATACGAATAGAAAAAATCCACACCGATGAACAAAAAGCTGACTTACATACCAAAGCATTTGACAAAACTCGTTTTCAATATCTTTTGAAACTTAATGGTATGAAGTTACTATCGGTTGCGACGGGGATTCTTGGCGTAGATGAAGGTACCACTGTAGATGATGTTGAAAAGCAATCTGCAATGGTGTGTTGATTTTTTACTTGTTTTGGTATTTAGGGGGAGATAGGTTATATTTTCAGAAAATCCAAAAACAATAAAAAAACAAAAAAAGAGCTTGTGTAAAAAGGGAAAATGATAGTACATCAGCTAGACAGTTGCAGTATGCTAAAGAAATGTAAAGTTTTAAAGCATTAAGCAGTCTCGCTGATGATATGCCGGTAGGTTTTTATACATTTAGTAAGTTTGTTCGGGATATAAACCTAATTCACAACTTGCTTGTACGTGGGGAACATCTCTCGGATATATAGGTAACCCCTGAAATCCTGTTTGAAAGGCTCTATTTCTGACATACTAGGTCTTTGTACGTGATGATATCTGGGGTATTATACCAGGACTTCTGATTTTGCGGGAGCAATAGCCTAGTCCTCGTATAATACTCTACACTGCTTTATTCTTAAAGCCCCCCCCCCCCTCAGCATAAAAAATGATGAAACATTGAAAAATGCTAATCATGTGCTGTTGTAAAAGAAGTTCCCCAAAGGGGACCCACCTAAAGTCGAGCCATCATCTCTCTGATTTTGCGGAAGCAATAGCCTGAGCTCTCATGGCCTCGCATTTAACACCTTACAGATATCATTAGTGTGCACTCACCTGTAAGACTGAATATAGTAGTCTGGATACGGGAGTATATTCTGAGGTGGTACACGCGTAAAAGTTAAGATCTTAAAACACTAAATTCGTATCCTGAACAGATTGAAATTTGTGTGAGAACTTAAGTGGATCAGTATATCGGCAATCTAAGCGAATTGTTTAATTCTGAGTATGAAATCAAAGCTTAACGGTACTTGTAGCTTGTCGGTAGCTGATATGATTCCCTAACACGCTCACCAAAAATATGTTTGTAAATAGTTTACATTTACCGCATTTTATTTCTGTTTAACATTCAAAACCCAAAAAGATTTCATAGCTTTCTAGTCTAGAAACTTTCGTAAATCCAAAAAGATTTTACATTTCTGTTTTGTTTTATCGATAAACCAAAGCGGAAAGCTGATCTTCAGACTCACAGTTTGAGCCAGATGCAGGAAGTTTCTGAGATGGACAGATGAGTTGGGAGCTTATCATGTTAAACCTGATAAAACGAAAAGTCAAAGCAAGTTCATTAAGTTGAAACTTGTAATTTTCAGAAAAATGTTTGAAAAAGTTTGAACAAAACGTCAGTGTGGTTAGCTTCGGGTCAACCAAGGTCATTAAGTTGGACTTGGTTGGCAAATTAAGTACCCAGGGTCATTAACTTGGACCTGGATACTTAAGTGGATTATTAAACAACAAAAGAAGTCAAAAAGTCAATAGGTCAAAATGTCAAGTTTATGAAAATCAAAGAGGTGAACTTGGCTCAGGCGGCACTTCGTATGAACAACTGTTCGATCAGACAGCAATCTGATTCAAGACACAACTATATATAGAGGGTCAAAGGTTCAGTCAACACTTTCACTCGTTCGAATGACCGACCTCTATTCTCTCTCAAATTTTTCATCTGATCATTGATTCACTTAATTCTCTTTGCACAAATACATTAGATCGTTGGTTTGCTCATCGTTCATAATGGCAAAGGTATGTTTTTCATCCTCAAATCTGTTAAAATCTTGATGATTATTGACCGTTCCTGTGTGATGTCACTATTCGGAGCCTTAAATGGTAGATTTAGGAAGATTTAGAATGTTTTGATGAAGTTTGAACATGAGGTTATGATCGCAATGCTCAGATCTACAGATTTACCAGACCAATTTATGTTATAACATGCTTTAATGTGCAGATCTAAGGTTTGAACGATACACTAGTCGGCTAGGTTTTAGAGAAATTAAACATAGAATAGGCCGAGTTAGAACACAATGAACATAGGGTTTTGATCACGATGAGATTCTCTACATAGATCTATGATCAATTTGATGATTTGTCTAAGAAAATTTTCATATTCATGAATGATTCTTTGAGCGAGGTGCTAACCGAATGGACAGCAGTCCGAACGGACAACCACCAGATTCTATACATGTTATTGTTGAGAATTTTTTTAAAGAGTTGGTGCCTAGGAATCTGTGCCTTAAGTGTTTAAATTGTTTGATTCTTTGACAGTTTGTTTCATTTCATTTTGTCACTATTCATCACATGTCATGAATAGGGTGGCTAACCGTTCGGACAGCATTGCTAACCGTTCGGACAACATTGCAATCCGTTCGGACAGCCCTGCAATCCGTTCGGACAGCCATCTTATCCACAACACTTTGTTGAAATTTATGCCTCCTTGATAAATTGGCAATCCGTGCGGACTGCATTGTCATCCGTTCGGACTGCCTTCTTATCATCTGTGCAAAATGTCAATCCGTTCGGACAGCTTGTGCAATCCGAACGGACAGCCACTACAAGACAAAATTTTTAAACTGTTTCATGTATGACAAAAGCCTTGTGGCAACCCGTTCGGACATCAATCCGATCGGGTAAGTCATCTGATTCAAAACACAATCTCATCTAGTCAACTGGTCAAAGGGAATTCTTGTGCATGTCACATGAATCGATTGGCAACTCGGACGGATAGCAATCCGATCGAGCGGTCATCCTTTTCATTTGTTGTTGACCACTTTGACTTTATTCATCACACAAGGTAGGCCATCCGATCGGACATCAATGTCATCCGATCGGACAGCCATCCGATCCATCAGTACTATCACACTGAGAGTATCCCAAGTGTTAGAAAAATTTTTGAATTCTTCAAAATTTTTCATCATCTCTCTTTATGTCCCGAACCTTGTGCATAATGATTTAAAATGAATATTTTGGCTGGGAAAAGGAAAAGACTGGGACAAGGGTCATAATGTCTATTGCTTGCTAGACACAACGAATACAGAGAATACTGTGGTTGAAGAGATAGCTAAATTTCTAAGAGAGAGCAGAATTGGGAAAGCTTTAACTGACAAAACCGTCGTGTATGAATCCCATGTAAGAACTTTTTGGAACTCAGCAAGGTACGAAGAATCTGATAAGTCAATCTATTCTGCTGTATGGAAGAAGGATGAGAAAGGAAAAGATATAGATTTGGAGATGAAATTTAATATTGGTGATCTGAGAAGAGTCCTAGACTTAGGAGACAGTGATAATGATCCGACCATCATTCCCAAACGTCTAGCCAAAGGAATATGGTGCAGAATAGGATTTACTGGCAATATCAATGGAAGGATGCTAAAAACAAATTTTTCCAGTGCTTACAGGTTCATGATGCCCTGTGTGGTACACTCTTTATCTCATAGGAAAGGAGCATATGATGAGACATCCGATTACATCATGAACATAGTCACTAGTTTGGTGCTGAACAGGCCTTACAATATTTCACAAGTAATTTTTGAATATATGAAAGAAAATATCAAAGCTGGAAGTGAAAAATATATCATGTATCCACGATTCATCATGATGATGATTAATGATCAATTCAAGGATATTCCGAAAAATAGAAATGATATTATGGATCTGAGGAATATGACAACTGATACAATAACAAGAGTGACCAAAGGAGATGATGAAAGAGTTAAGGGAATGATATGTAAAATCAGCAGGCCAGCATATGTTGCTCCAGAAAATGATAAAAGGAGACATGACAATAGTGATTCTGATAACGAGGATGAGAAGATGAGTTTGTTTGTTGAAAAGTAAACCAGATGGTGGTTTGAGAGAGATGGAAAGATAAAGAGAACGCCGAAGACATCCCCTGCAGTTTCTATTCCGAAGATTATAGTAAAGGGTATAGTGCAAGGGGGAGTCATAAGGTAGTTAGATCTTTAATCTGTTAAAAGTTTCTAATGAATTTGTCAATTTTTGTTTTGCAGGGCCTTCTGTAGAGCCACAACAAAGATTGGTGGATGAAACAGTGATAGATCCTTCAAGCATTCCACAAGATGCAATTGATCTGACAAAGGTTACATTGGAACAATTCATTCAGCTCAATGAAGCTGCAGGTGCTGCTCAGAAAGATCAAAGTTCTAGTGTTCAAGTTGAAAGTGCCAAAGCCTCTAAGCCTGAAGGTGTGGTTCAGGATGATTCAAGTGAAGATGATTCTGAGGCTACTGAGTCAGAGTCAGAGCTCGACTCAACAACACTTGGTAGAGGTAAAGCACAGCTGAAGAAAAAGCCTACAAAGAAGCAGAAATCATCGGATGAAGAAGACTCTACCTATATACCTGATGAGCCAAAGAAACAAAGGGTGAAGTGTAAAGCTGTTCATGCCGGAGTAATTCCGAGGAGAGTACGTGCAAAGAAATCTGGTGCTGAATTGTCAAAAGACAAAGATGGAAAGAAAGAAAAGCATGTGGAAAAGTCAAAGGTTCAAGAAGCAGAAAAAGCTCAGAGTGTTGAGACTCCAAAGGAACCAGAGGTGCAGGGTGTTGAAGTACCTAAGGTTGTGGTTCAAAAGAAGACAGGTGATGATAATTATGTAGAAATCACAGGTTATAAAGCTGCTACACCTCCACCACCACCACAAGATAAACCTGAATCCTCTCAACCTAAGAATACAACTTTTGAAAATATATTTGGAGGGCTTCCACCTGCAACTGGAGTATATAGCGAAGGTATTCCAGATGATGATTATGACATGTTCAACAATGAAGCTGTGAAAGAATTGTTAAAGAAAGTTGCTGATCTTGAAAAAGCTAAAGCTAAAGCTGAAGCAGAGCGTGATGTTTTTAAAAGGCAGATTGAACAGCTAATGAAAGCACATGATGAAGCTAGAATGGTTTTGATAGATCAAGAAGAAACGATAAAGAAAATGAAAGATGATGTTCATGATAACTCTCAAATGTTCGAACTTCTGACAGCAGAAATTGCTACATTGAATGTGAAGATAAAGAATCTGCAAGATGTAAATCAAACTCTGAACCAGCTTCTTAGTGAAATGAGTGAAGCTTCATCAAACGAAATGAAGGTAATGAAGTTAGAAATGGAAGCAATGAAAGCCGATAAAGTGATGAAAGACAATCAGCTAAACATGCTCTATGCTGTCATGGAAAGCCATCTAAAGATTGATATTCTGTTTTTAATGGGATTAAGGTTAAAAGAGCTGAGGAAAGGAGAATCGAAAGAGAAAGGCGACTGGCTGAAGAAGCTACACTGAGAAGGAAAAGTGTTATTGAGGAAACTCAAGAAGCTGGTGGTTCTTCTAGCCAAATGGATGTGGAAATGACTGAAGCTGAAGCAGATCCTCTGGGATTCATGCTAGTTGGTGAGTCTTCTGAATCATTTGATCTTTATGAATTTATTCACCGAGTTGGTGTTATTCAAAAGAAAAGAAAGGCGAAAGAAGTGTTAATGCTGAAATGGAAAGACGAGGAAGAAGTAGAGGAAGAGACTCCAAACTTTGTTCTTATTGGTAAACCATTCACAGTACATTATAGCCTTAAGGAGATTGTTCGCAGAGTAAAGAGTGATTCTGATTTGGAAATTATTGATGATGAAGATGAAGAAGAAAAAGAAAATGATGAGTCTGATAAGGAAGATAAGAAAGATGATAAAGATGATAATGATGACAAGAAGAATGATGATGATGATCAAGGTGCATCGGGATTGCTGGTTGAGAATCCTAATATTGAACAGAAAATTGAAGAGTTTCTGAATGATCAGATCAACGAACAAGAAGATGATGATCAGCAAGAAGCCTCCACATCTGGAAAACAGCACGTTGATCAGGTATTCCTCACAAACCCTACTGTGATTTATCTGAATGCTCAATATGAGGGAGAGATACAGATTCAGAGATCAAGGGCAGAAATGTTAGAAGAACTGGGTTTGAATGATGGAAAATTTAAATTCGATATTGAAGATGAGATACCTCAGTCATCTGAAGATGTATTTGAGCCTAGGTATGCTCATGAAGCTAATCACTACAATGATGTTATTATTGAAGATGCTTCAGATTCATCCGATGAAGAAACTGATTTTCACTATTCTGGAGTTGATGAGACATTTCCTTCTTTTGCGGAAATGTTCAAGGATCAAAATGAAAATGAAATAAGAAGAAAGATTGTGGAAAAAGTTTCAAGTGAAGGTGTTCCAGAAACTATCCCAAGAGAGAGATTAGCTGAAGAAAGGAAAAAGTGGTTCAAAGTAATGCCCAAAGAGAGGAAGACTCTTAGAGCACTTCAGTTCTTCACTCACAACAAAGACATATCATGGGGTGACATCTTATCGTGGGGTTATCTGGAAGATCTACAGGTCTACGCCATCAGACGGGAACAGGGGGTAGAGTATTTTGAGTTCCTGTCAGACATCAAAACCCTCCCGTGGTGGGATGTAGATGAGTTGGTGAAGACAAAGAACATTAAGCAGTTCTATTATGGACTGGAGGTGAAAGTACATGATCAACATTTGTGGGATTACATAAAGTAGCAGGCCAAGGTTGGATATCCTGACTGGGAGCCTCAAAGACCAAAGCAAATTGTCATAATGTTGGAGAACGGAGAGAAAGATATAACGTTAGATATCAAGCCTCCCAGCTGTTTGAAGAATATGCCTCTCAGAGCTATTGAGCAAGATTTTCATGATCTATTCGAAGGATGGCTGTACAATGAAACAACAACTGAGGCAGTAATCTCTCTGTACGACAAGTCCACTGGTATGTCGCGAAGAATCTGTAATCTGGATCCGATGTGGCTTGTTAATTGTTCGAAGAAAGATATCGACTGCTTGTTCTACAACAAGATTGTATATGAGAAGAGAGACAAGGAACAAGCGTTGCAGTATCAAACGATCGTGGATGTGTATTTTGCTCAAGACATCAACTCAGGAAGATATTGGAAGATGAAATGGAGAGATCTTGAGATTGATGAGTTCCTGAAAAAGTACAAACGAGAACAAAGATCAAAGGCTATTTCTGAAAGGGCAGCTGAGCTTGGGAAACGCAAATTGGGAAAGTCGATACCAACAGATCAAACGCCAATCAAGAAAGAGGAAAACAAGATTCCTAAATGGGATCGGAAGCATGATGGTGATCCGGTATACAGAACATGGTGGATCGAAGAAGGAAGGCATATAAGGCGAAGAATGTTAGAGGAAAAGGCTGAAAAGAGAAGACAGAGAGCGCAAGAACGAAGGCGCAACAGGAAGAACTGAAGACTATGCTGGAAGGAACTAGAGCTACATCCGAGGGGGAGTCTGTTAGTTCATACGTCTGTAGCTTCCGTCAGCATGTAGTCATATTTTGTATGTTTGTGTACTTTGTGAACAATTATGTTATGTATGTATATTAGATACAACGACAACTCAGGAAATGGGACTGGATTGTAAAGTGTTGACTTTTGTTGACCAGTGTCAACCGATCGAATGGGCAATCCGAATGGACAGCACTGTCAACCGTTCGGTCAGCAGCCATGCCATCCGATCGGACAGCACTCATCCGTTCGGATAGCAGTGTCGTCCGTACGGTCAGCACTAACCATGCTCCCGAGTTGCCTATAAATACCCGGTCAGGGTATGTCATTTAGGATTTTTGACTCTAGAGAGAACTCTGTCAAGTCTGACTTCTACAGGCGCTTTTGTACTTTCATAACAGTTGAATAGAAAGATCAGACGGTGTTTAAGCGTTGAATACTTTGTCGTACATCTGTGATTTGATCAAATGGATTCCGCACATTAGTCAAAGTCGATTCATCTAAGTTCCTAACGAACAGATCCTATACGAGGGACCAACAAACACCATTAGGTCCGGTTTCATTAAACAATCACCGAAAACACTAGTTTCTGCTCGTTGACGCTTTTAACCCTTATTCTTGGAAATTTGCGTAAATAACACATAACGATATTGAAACTTCGTGAATTTGTTATCACATATTCTTGAGAGTATAGTCGAACATTACGAAGTCTCGGGTTCGTTAAAAGGTCACTCAGAGGTAAGAATTAACATGTTGACGCATTTAACCCCTGCATCTTGTAAACTTTTGTTTACTTTCACAAATGGCTTCATACGTCCGACAATTTACTCGTTTAAGAATATATTCATCGTGCGTGGTCAATCAGAGGTACAAGTTTTGCAAGTTAACACTTTTAGTCCCTTCGCATACGTATTTTCATCGTTTAACAACTTTAGTCCTTGTAATTCAATCTTTCATATGATTAGGGTTTAGGACACGTGTCTTCACATAATTGGACATGTTTTTACGAGGTGTTACACTATGCAACGACATTAGCTACACCCTGATATTCTGCTTCAGCACTCCAGTGAGAGACTGTTGGTTGGCGTTTGGAGCACCATGATAGAAGTTTGTCACCAATATAAACACAATAGCTAGAGGTGGACCAAAAAGTGTTAGGGCATCCTGCCAAGTTGGCATCGGTGTAGGCTACTAAGGATATGTGTGAATTGGGACTCAAATGATCACCTAACTCAGAAGTTCCTATAAGTAGTGGATGATTCGCTTGAGGGCATGCCAGTGTTCTGCTCTGTTGTGGGAGAGTGCATATGTATACAAATTTATTGCAAAACATATTTGATATCAGGACGTGTAAAGGCGGGATACTGAAGACCATTAGCGATACTGCGATACAGTGTCGGGTTGGAAAAGAGGGAACCAGGCGAGGTAGCAAGCTTGGAGGTGCTGTCAACCAGTTAGCAAGAGTCCATGACAACTCGATGGATAATGTCTCTAGTGTATGCCTGTTGAGAAAGAAACATATGATCATCGGTACACGTGACAGAGATGCCTATGAAATGAGTCAATGGTCCCAAATATTTCATTCCAAACTCCCTAGCAAGAATAGACAGAAGTAGCTGACGCAAATCATCGGATGAGGTCGTCAAAATAATGTCATCAACATAAATTAGTAAATAAGCCATGTAACGACCATGCCAATATATAAATAAGGAATAGTCAGATTTACTCTGTATGAAGCCCTGTAATAAAATAAAATCAGTAAAATGTTGACACGACGCCCGTGGTGCTTGCTTAAGACCATACAACGACTTTTTAAGTCGACAAACGTGATTTGGAAAATCCTGATGTGGAAACCCCATTGGTTGATACATGTAGACCATTTCTTCAAAATTTTCTCGAAGAAATACGTTAGTGACGTCGAATAGACCAAGATCGAGGCAGGGCTAATGATAAGACAAGTCTAATAGTTTCCGATTTGACAACTGGGCTAAAAGTTTCACGGCAAGCGATCCCAACCTGTAGGCTCCTACCATCACATACTAAGTGAGCCTTATACTGCTCGTGTCACACCCCAACCAATGGCAGAAATATCGGAGTGAGATGAAAACGAGATTGCTCGAGACTTCATAACATGCTACTTGTGACAATATTTAAATAATTCGAATTTCATTTCATGATAACGGAAAAATACATTGTTTGGAAACAAATTTCAACAACATAGCAATTAAACAACAATACATAATTTAAACTATAGTGTGTTTCTAGTCCATCCTACTAGATTTCTTTTCAATGCATCATCATCAAGCTCTTGCAATATATATTAAAGTAACTTGTAAACGCAAAATGCATTAGTGAGCATACAAGTTTAGTGTACTAACACATGCATAAAAAGAATTTAACGAGATCCACATGGCGAAAACGTATACTAAGGCATAAACACAACAAAAAACTAGCATGCATCACATACTTGTTAACCCAAAGATTCCACTAGCGTAATATAACAACTCTCCTAAAATATTTCCGACACCCCTAATATATTTAGAACGCTTCAATATGTCTTAAAATACACCCCGAATACGTATAAAGGCCCTAAATACCTTTAATTTTATTTAATTTAAATAAAAACAAAATCCTGGTGTCGCTCGCGGGCTGCGAAGGCTTAGCCTTCGGCTTACGCGGGGCGCGACAACCTGGCTACTAGGGGTGTAACCGAGCCGAGCCCGAGCCCGACTAGGTTCGAGCTCGGCTTGTGATGTATTCATGAAGCTCGAGCTCGAGCTCGGCTCGGTTCGAGCCTGCTAATTTGAGCTCGAACTCGGCTCGCGAGTAAAATATAAAGCTCGAGCTCGGCTCGTTTTGGCTCGAGGTCGTTTCAGTAACCCTTAAAAGAGCCAAAGCTCGGCTCGAGCTCGGCTCGTCAATGTTATTTTATTTAAAATCTATTTAAATTGGTAGAATTGCATATAAAGAAAAAACCAACATACAAAGCATACAAAGATAAATAAAAAACGACACCATATTAAAATTGATTACGAGACAAAAGATAAAATAATGTCAACCACATAAAGCTACGAGAGTACGAGACCAAGTATTCCTTAACAAAAAAAATCCAATGTTAATAAACAAAACTTCTCGTCTTCTCAAATATCCCCAAAAGTTTATGGCTTTTATATATTACCTGAAACATCAAATAAGTACTTGTTAATAACAAGAAACAATCTGGTAAAAAATAAGTGTAAACATTGAAAATCAAGATGATCAAAGTGATGCAAACGATCTCATAAATGTGTACCTTCGCTTTAGTTTTGTTTCCGACTAGGTAGTAAAACCTCAAAGGGTGTCTCCTCCTTCTACAAAAACAAACTCAACATCTGAAAACAATGAAATGACAAATTTTAATAATCTTTCAGGTTTTAAAAATGTACCTTGATCTTCTTCTTTACTCCATAAAGTTGTCTAATCCAGTCCCCTCCACAAATTAGCATTTCTACAGTGTTAGGCACCAATGTAGATCGATATGAATCAATAACCCTTCCACAGCACTAAAAGTCGATTCAGATGCAACCGTAGAAATTGGAACTGCGAGTATATCCATTGCCATCTTTGATAAAACGCGATACTTGAGCTTGTGAGTGTTCCACCATTCTAATATATTGAAATTCAATCCCCCATGGCCTTGAAGTACCCCTTCTTCCAATTACATTTCTAGTTCAGATTTAACTGGTCTATCAAAATCTGCATCTTTAAGATATTCATCAAATGCATCCCATCCCATCCCGATCCAATTGATTCTTCATTAGCTTTTGAACTACCGTTCCCTCTAGAAGATCCACTTTTATTGGTTGCATTTTCCTTCATTAAGGCATCATGATTCTCCAAATACTCTTCATACATAAGTTCAAGTGCCTTTGACACATCTTCAATATTTTTTGAAGCTTCATCTGGTGAGTATATTTTCTCATAGCAGAAATTTACTACCCGCTTTTTTAATCTTGGATCTAGCACTCCGGCTATGGCCATCAATAAGTGGCACTCTCCCCAATACTTATCAAACTTTTCCTTCATTTTATTGGTCATATCTCGAATAAAACTACTTTCAGATAATACACCCTTATCCAATGTTTCTTTGACCTTATACACTTCTATAAGATACAAATTCGTAGCTGGATAATCACTACCTGATATGACATTTGTGCACGCCTTAAAAACCTGAAGAACTTCACAAACTCTCTCCACATTTTCCCAATCTTGCTCGGTGGGTAAGTGTTTGAAATGTGGGTCATAATCTACATACCTAAGAAAACAACAACGAACCAACAACAAATGTAAGCTAAGATACTGTTTTGGTCAAAAATTACCAAAGCAATTAAGTGATCAAATTAGTCAAGTGAGGTAGTGTGCTAAAAACGTGTGTTGAAAATATGCTAGTTAAGTTGTTTACAAAAACAGGTTCAGGATATAGCTCAGGATATTGAGCTATATCTATGATCAAACAATGAGAAAAAATGTAAAGGGTGACACGAGATATACGAGGAAAGCCCTTGATCAATCTAGATCGCCGGCATAAAACCTCGGGAGCTGACAATCGCAGCTGCCTTGTTCTTCTTATTACTTCAAATATCAGGATACAGTGCAGGATATGATGCGGATCAACAAAGTGTTACAATGCAATTTGAGTACAAGTGTTAGTGTGTTGTGAGTGTTTGCAAGTAGAGAGAAAGAGTGTGCGAAAGCATGTGTCCCTAATCTGATCCGATCAATCCCCTTTTATAGTAAAAAGAAAGCAACTAACTATCCTACTATTCCGGGATCCGGCGAATATTCCATAAGTAGACGTTGTAGTCCTTGTCTTCCGGCTTCAACGTCTATAACCCAACTGATTTGCCCGAGTCTTGAGGAGAAGAAGTCCACTTGAACGTTGGAGACTTGCACCTTCTAATCTGCACGTGGTTAAATTAGTTACTACCAGGATATCGTATCAAGATGTTACCAATATCCTGATCCGGTATCCTGATCACAAATAAATAATAAAAGCCAGAATATTAGTCAGGATATATGTTCAGAAAATGACCCATAACATTTGTCCCCAAAATATATCTGTTGGTATACCAATTCCAACGGATATATTTTATATCTTATCCCTCGAATCGAGGTTAATAAATTGGAACGACGGTCAAGATAGCACTATGCAACTCCCTACGCGGTTTTCACTCGATGGATATCTACTAAGCCCCTATATCTTCTCTCTTTTTGTTTGAAAACCAAATATCATCAACAGAGTCTCCAGGTAATTACTCATCCCTTCCTCATTTCCTGTTAATCTCTTTACTTTACTTCCAATGGCCACTAGAACCTTCTCTCAAACCGGTGAATCGTCGGAGACCTTCGTCCAGTAAAACCTTCTCAAAAATCCCGAGAAGGAGATATGTGCATTTGATAACGCAGACATTGCAGCGTTGAGAGCCTCCGGCGGTTTCCCCGATGGCACGATTATTAGACCATTTGATCGATCAATTCGATCAGATGTTTCTTCTGCCGATTGGGTCTGTTTTCCGGCATACCCTTTCTCGCTAGGTCTTCGGTATCCATTTCCTGAATTCATGATGCAATTCTTCCGAACCACTGGTATTTCCTTTGCCCAAACAATGCCTATGGTTTGGAGAGTACTGATTGTGCTCAACCAAATCAAAAATCCTCATTATCCTGACCTCTGCTTCGAGGATATCCTGATTGCTTACCGCCTCCGATCACACGGTTCCAGTCGGTTTTTGCTCTTTTCAACTTCCAGCAAACCCCTCATTCTTAAAGCCACCAAGAACGAGGATGGATGGCAACGTAAATTCTTCTTCGTCAAGCGAGGCTCCATCTATGAGGGTGCTAGCCTTCCGGTGGAGTGGTTAACCACCGGTAGGGTTTAGGGTTTCAAGAATATCCCTATATTTTTCCAGGCCTTTATCATGTGCTAATATTTTCTTCTTTGGCCTTTATGCAGTGAACTTTAAAGAAGTAGCCCCTCCTACTGCGGAATCTGAAAAAAGAATCAAAGCCATTTACCAGTTACCAGAAGGTGACAAGAGTTTTTCCACACACCTCCCAAGTTCCAGTCAATATTCATCATCTGATATGTCTGGTAAAAGTCATTTCGTAAATAATTGATTAACGTAATATAATGAAAGAGTAATAAGGATTTAGAATTTCCCCTTTATGCAGCACCAGCCAAGATCCCAGAAGTTTTCGACCTTGAGGAGCTGGATAGTTACTCCGACCACGTCCAGGTCAAGAAGGAGCCCAGTCCCAAGGCTACGGCCTCATCCAAGCCCAGCAGCTCCAAAG
Organism: Helianthus tuberosus; assembly: GCA_030545235.1. Lineage (NCBI taxonomy): Eukaryota > Viridiplantae > Streptophyta > Magnoliopsida > Asterales > Asteraceae > Helianthus > Helianthus tuberosus. Next base: position 107,508,664 of record CM060417.1, read on the forward strand.
CCATCATCATACCCAAGCCTTCACCAGCCACGAAGCCCCAGAGTTCAAGTTCTCGCAAAAGGAAAGAGACTGATTCACCTACCATCTCCGATACATTCCCCTATGAGAATCATGGGTTCATTGAGGAAAGCGGGTTCATGACTTCCTTTCTTAACCAGGTATAAATTCCTATTCCACATCCTGCACATATACGTCAAACCAATATCCTGGTTATCATAATACCTGTGTATTTGGGTGTAGGGCCTTGAATGTCTGGTTCATTTGTATCAAGAATCCTGTGGGCTCAACAAGATGCTCGAGTCCAAGTTGAAGAAAGCTGAGGTTACCATTTCCGACCAAGGTATGATCGCTGTTTCCAAAACTCGACACTACGAAGACAAGCTCAAGACCATGATTCAGGAGCATCAGGCCGCTCTCAAAAAAGCCACTCATGAAGCCCAAGCCCATCTAGACGCTGCACACGTCCAACATGAGCAGGATATGGCCACTTACCGGGAAGGCCTCAAAAGCTCCGTTGTCATCTCCGTCTTGTAGGCTCGGCTAAAAATGGCTTACGAAGCCAAAGCCCTGGGCATGGAATGTCCTTCTTGGAACGTCGACGCCTGGGAGGCCAAACTAAAAACTCTTGGAGGTAATCCCGTGGAGCATCCCGTCAAATCTGCGACTGCATGGTCTTCAAAAGCGATGGAAAAACTAACGGGTGCTGGCGACGAGGCTGAGAAGGAGGTTCAAGCTAATCCTGAAGCGGATGCTGGTGAAGACGCGATGAACGAAGAAGGCGTTGCCCCCTAAAACTCGTTTCTTTTAAATTTGATGGTTATGTTTGTTTGAACAATTTTATTTCTTGTCCTTCGAACAATTTCTTTTCCTGCAATTAAAACGATTTGATAACCAAAGGTGGATGGGTCCTAGGTTTTAGGATGAAGCCTTTGGTTATCAACTAGTATCGCTTATTTTAGATAATACCACCTCCTTTTAACTTATTTGCTGTTGCCTTTTAATTTTTTGTTATGCATTGCTTAGTTTAGATTTTAACTTTCCAAAATTAGTGCCATTACTTTTTGAAAATATCCTGATCGGTATATTCAGCGATATCCTACAAAGACTTTCATCTAACAGGGTTTTCAAAATTAAAACAATTCAGATAAAGCTTTTAAAGAAAAAAGGGACAGTTCATTTTTCAAAATTCGTTTGGATAATACCTGTTTGACCCGAGCATTAGTTTCTAACCCAAGTATTATATCTCAAATATTCCAACCAAATATCCTGAAACATATTCCGAAAACAGATTTCGAGAATATATCCTAAGTATATACCTTAATCAGGATATTTAAACCTTTTCCAAACATAGTTTCAAATGTTCAAATGACTTAAGTAAGGTTCACAAAGGAAAGATCATACCAGGAATAGAGTGTAACCCTATTGTCGAACTTCAATCCTTTTGCAACTTCTTCCACTAAGATGTCCCCAGTCCGAGATACTTAGTACACTAGGTCCAAATTTGATCTTTCGAGCTCTACACAATCGCCTCAGAAGGAATGTCCCCTGTGCATGAAGTCTTTGAATACTTAGAAAATTTTTGAATATCAGTTCCAATTGTTCGAACAGTTCTTGTGCTACAGGGGTAAAACCCAAAAATATACTGGAGATAAATCCTTAGTATCCTGGGGAAAATCCCATATTTTCATGCGCTACAGGCGGGAGTGTATAAACTCCAATACTTAGAAAGGTGATAACCTTTAAATCTTAGAGAGTATGAAAATACCCTTCCGTGAGAGAGGGTGATCAATCCTCATATACCTTTAGGATCCAGGATATAGCCAACAATAACGAAATTGTCAGCCACTTTTACATGGACTGGTCCCACTATCTTGAACTATCCCTGGATAACTTGCGCTCCAGGCGGGGTGTTTAAACCCAATTCAAGAGAAAGGTGAATACCTTTAAACCTGTGAAGGGATCAGGATCCCTTAAACGTGAGAGAGGGGGCCAATCCTCTAATCTTTTGAAGTATTCCGAATGTGTATCCTGAAGCTATATCCCGAAGCATATACTGCAAAACAACTGTAAACTAAGGTGGGTGTTAGCCTGGCTAACACCCCTCCGATGCTTAAGTCAGTAATGGGTTCAAAATAATAAATAATATTAAAACATATTAAAAGAGATAGAATCCATACTGTTTTGGTCAAAAATCAGGCTAAGATAATGTAACCAAATCTTTGTTGTGAGGAATGATGCTTGAATCAATGAACAATGTTAAGGATAACTCAGAAATATGATGAACAAGTGACACAAGGATTTATACGAGGAAAAAACCCTTGATCAAGAGTTGATCTCCGGCATAAAAAACCTCGGGTGATGGAAACTACCGATCACCAACTAATATTAAACAAAAGAAGTTTACAACTCGGGATGATAACAAGCGTGTTACAAGGATCACTAGTGTGCAATGTGCAAAAAATGTATGAAATCGCCAAGTAGTGTTCGAGAGCTGATTGAGAGCTGTTACGAGAGTGTGTGAATGCCAAAATTAGCTAAGTGTTCTCACTCAAGCTTGTTATCCCCATTTTAAATTAGAAATAACTAAACTAACTATCCGCAATTTGTGCAAGCTCCCCACGATCTCCATAACGTTCACAATGGTCAAGCACGTGCGGAATATTGAGAGAATATGCTCCAGGAATTTCGGTGAGACTTGGTCCATGCCTTTGTTCCTGCAAAACAAGCTTACGTACAAAGTAGACAATTGTTAGTATAAGGATAACAATAAGGATCCTGAATCCTGATCCTGCAACACCTACTGAGGATCCTTAATTCAAACAGAATTGAGGATCCATGATCCTGGCAGCACTTGAAGATCCGTGATCCTTAGGATTGTAAAATCCTCCCCTAACAATTGCCCCCAAAATATAAGGAGTAAAGTGTAAATTAGCGAGTTATATTTTCTTGATCTCATCTGCAACAAACTAACGGATATATAGCCGTTAGGATCTAACTACCCATTGCAGATCTTACGTCACTGAAGCGACATCCCTGCAAAACCATCATTATAAATTCAAGTTAGAGATAAGGTTCCGGAAGCATTTAAATTCGTGCGTTTCACCCTTTAAATCTTCATTCGAAGATCAAGCATGTACTTCTCTTTCTCCTTTTCTCTTCACATTCTTGCTCTGTTCCTTCTTTCTCTTAATCTCTGAATCACAATGAAGTTATGGTCATCCCCTGCTAAGGATCATCAGAAAGACAGTCCTTTGAAGAGCCAAGGGATCATCAAAGATTCTCCGAAGGAACGTTGCTGCTTCACTGATCCTGAGATCGACAGGATTCGTCATTGCTTTCCGGAGAATGCCGTCTTCAAGCCTTTTGACCCTACCGCCTTGAGCGATTTCGTTTCTGAAACTTGGGTTGCCTTTCCAGTCACCCCATTCCTAATAGGATACTCCTACCCTTTTCCTGATTTTACCCAGTCTTTCTTTTCCCTTACCGGCATATCCTATGTCCAGGCCATGCCAATGATGTGGAGGGTTTTGTATACCCTAGAAAGGATCATTGAGCAGGAGGATATAAAGTTAGGAATGTCTGAGCTTGCTGAACTGTACAACCTTGTGAGCCATGGTTCACATCGCTTTCTATTCAAACACAAACCCGACGAAGAACACCCGATCCTGAAGACCACCAAAAACGACACTAAGTGGAAGAAACGATTCTTCTTCGTTAGGAGGGATTCTTTCCCGGATGGGAAGGATCTCCCTAGAAAATGGGCCACTTATGGTAGGATAGAGGATCCTTATAGAAGGATCATAGGATAACCCTGTTTCTACTAAGGATCACTAACCCCTTTTCTTTTTTTTGTTTTGCAGCTATCTCTGTCTCTCATATCATTCCATCACCTGCTACCAAAGAGAGGATCAACGCTTTTTGGAATCTTGATCCTGCAGTAAGGTCATTTCAAGCAAGTACCAAGGATTCTCAAGAAGTATCCTCAGGCTCAGTTACAATGTCAAGTAAGTATCCATGTCTGTATGTAACTAAATGTTTAAATAAGAATGAAACAAGAATACTTATCTGTTACTTTGGATTGACAGGCGCTGGAAAATCTTCAAGGTCTGCCACCCGCTTTAGTGTCAGTGATCTTAACGTTGTGGCTCCTCGCTCCGGAAGAAAGAAAACTGCCTCAAGCTCGAGTGCCATAGTTCCCAAGCCTGTCACCTCCAAAGGGGGAAAGAAGAGGAAGGCCTCTGAGGCTGACAATCTTGAAGGCTTGCCTCTTATCCGCCACCAGTTCCAAGAATACTTTGCTGATGTAAGGATCACTGATTCTGCTTGATTATCCTGCCCACTTGAGGATCACGGGTCCTGAACTTTACCTTGTTTTTTGCAGAAATTCGCCGAGGTTGAAATGCTCTTTGATGCATACGTTGAGGAAGCTGATCAGAAGCATGTGGAGTTCCAGAAGATCTTCTTGGCCAAGGATCAAACCATCTCTCGCCTCGAAAAGGATCTCTCTCCGGCAAAGCAGCAGGTGGTCATGGCCCAAATAAATGCTGATCATGAGAAGCACGACCTGCTGGAGGATGCTAAAGTCTCTGCTGCCATCACCATGTACAAGGTCAAGCTGCAAATGGCCCAGGAGGCTGAGGATCCTGATTTCGACAGGACCACTTGGGACAAAGAGGGCTGGAAAGCGAAGCTGGCTGAGCTGGACGATGAGGAGGAGGCTACCGAGGTCTTGGCGATTGAGGCAAGCGGCAGCGGGAAGGATCAGGCTGGTGGTGATGATGCTGTGGTGATGCAGCCAAGGTGTGAGCTGCAGAAATGGGCGATGATGGACATTTCTAGACTCAGCCGGAGCCCATTTTTTAGGATTTGGAAGTTTTTTGGTTGTGATGTTTTGAAACAATGTTGGGTTGTAATTTGAACAATAGTTTTTAGGATTATGGATCAAGGATCCTTAGACAATAGGTAGGATAATAGGTGGTGGAGGGATACTCTGTTTGGGGGATGAAACCACTTGTTATCCTGCCATCTTTTATTTCCTGCACTTTTAAGACCTGTTAACAATGGACACCCTTTGACAACCCAAGTGGACGGGCCACGTATTGCTGGTAGAAACTTGGGTTGGCAATTTTGACAACCTTAAAAGGGTTTAACTTTTGTGAATAAATAAAACTTTAACTTTTTGGCTATTTCCCATGTTGTTATCCTTGTGAATACTTTATTGTAGTTATCCACTTTCTCTGAACTTGTAAGTAAAGAATAAAGGTTTAATAAATTGTTAGGGGAGGATTTTCTAACAATTAGTGATCCTTATTCGTTATCCTAATTAATGATCCTTACTTCTGTAACAGATAGTGATCCTCAGAAGAGCTTCAGGATCAGGATCATGGATCACTTTAAGGATCCTCAGACTAACGATTGTTTGTTTGTGTTTTGTATTACTTCGCAGGAGTAACAAGCTTGACTTGGTCTTAGCAACGGTACTAAGGAATATTCCACGGGCATTTCGCATACGTTTGACTGGAAATGGACGTTGTGGAGAACGTGGGAGCTTGGCACAAAAGTCGGATAGTTAGTTATTGTAGTTAACTTCTATTTTTAAAGGGGTGACGAGCTAGAATTAGAACACTTAGCCACTTTCAGCTACACACACTCTCATATAACCGCACTCTTGAAGCTCTCGACGAACACATATTAGTTCTCACTCACTTTTACACATTTCACGATAGTGATCCTTGTACCTAGCTCGTTACTATCCGAAGTTGTAAACATTTATTGATTTATTTGAGCTTGGTGATCGGTAGTTTCCATCACCCGGGGTTTTTTGTGCCGGAGATCAACTCTTGATCAAGGGCTTTTTCCCCGTACAAATCCTTGTGTCATTTGTGCAATTTACATTGAAGTGATCCTTGTCATTGTTCTACATTTTAAGCATCATACCCCGTAACAGAGAGTTTGGTTGCATTATCCTCAACAGATTTTTTGACCAAAACAGTTTGGCGCCCACCGTGGGGCAATTGGTGCTTCATCCTTAGAAAAATTCGTATTTCTGTGCTCATTTCAGTTCACTACAACCAAGCAGATGGCTTCCTCAGCGAAGAATGCTTCAAATTTGATGCCCTCATTCATTTCTTCACAAGGCGTTCCCCCTTTGCCTCCACTACCTTCTGGATCCCAGAAGAATGCTGAGAATGCTGCGAAGAAACCAACTCCCATTTTCTCAAAACCTCCAACTTCTTCTGCTTCTTACACTCCCACTACTAGTGACATGTTTACTTTGATTTTGCAGAAGAAGGATCAGATACGGCAACAGGATAAGACCAATGAAAGGATTCTCAAAGAAATCGGAGATCTCAAGAAACAAAAGAAAACGGCAGAGGATCATTCCCCACTGGTGCCAAAATCTTTGAATTTTGATACTCCGGTGATTACTTCTCAGCCATCAGTGGTTCCAGATGTTCAATATGTGGGTGGACCAAAAGGAGTGCACTACGGAACAACAACAGTGACCCAGGCATCGGGTTCCTATTTCCAGCCAGCGGTATCCTATCCTCAGCATATGGGATCCCTCACGAATTCAGGAGGATATTCAGGAGCGCAGCAGATTCAAGGATCTTCCTTTGTTCCAGGATCATCCCAGGTTCAAGGGTCCTCCTTTGTTCCAGGATCATCCCAGGTTCAAGGATCCTCCTTTGTTCCAGGATCATCCCAGGTTCAAGGATCCTCCTTTGTTCCAGGATCATCCCAGGTTCAAGGATCCTCCTTTGTTCCAGGGATCCTTCCAGATGCCAGGATCCTTGAGGAGTTTGCAAACAGGAAGTTCAGATGTCCATCAGGGAGATTTTATTCCAATGCAGACCAATTCTTCTACTGGTCCCTCGATCATTCCAGAGCCCCAACAATATGGATTAACATCCATTCTTCCTAATTTGAATCCGATGGGAGGTAACACTTTTAATAATTCTTATACTACTAACCATGGTCTTATACAGGATCCAGGTATCAATCATGCCATGGCCAGAGAATTGCAAAAGCTAAAGGATATGATATCAAGTGTTCCAGGAGTGGTCAAACCTATCCCAGAGATTGCAGATGGGAGCCACAAGATATCTCGTTTTGCACCACCAATCTGTGATGCTGAGATACCCAAGAGGTTCCATGTGCCAACAATGAAGCTGTATGATGGTTCGACGGATCCTGAAGAACATATAGCACAATACAGGGAGAGGATGGAGATCAATCCAATCCCAGAAAGGTTAAAGGAAGCATGCCTGTGCAAGGGATTCGGATCCACTCTTACTGGATCAGCTCTCAAATGGCTGCTAAGTCTTCCCCCCTACTCTATTACCTCATTTGCTAATCTAGTTAACCTGTTTAATAATCAGTTTTCTTGTAGTAGAAAATTTGAACGATTAACTAGTGATCTATATAGGATAACCCAGGGTCATAATGAATCATTAAGGGATTACATTACCAAATTCAGTAAAGAATCCTTAGACATCCCCAACTTAGATATAGCCACGGCTGTTGAGGCCTTTAAAATGGGATTACTTAGGGATTCGTCGTTCTATGATGATCTTGTTATGACACCATGCAGGAACTTAGATGAGGTAAGAACACGAGCACTTAGGTTCATTCGGCTAGAGGATGACAAGAGGATCCAGGAGAGGTTAGCAGGAACCTCAAAGCAGGATAAGCAAGGATCCTCATTCAGGAACAGCAAGTTCAGATCCTATAACAGATCTGATAACCTGAACGTGCATTCTGTTGATCAAGAAGAGGATGATGAGGATTATCCTCCAATTTCTGAATATTGTTTTTCTGTTGATAACAATGAACTAATCCTTGCGATGCAGAACCTAGGTGATAAAGCTAGATGGCCCAGAAAAAATGATAGGCCAGCTGCAACTAAGGATAAATCAAAGTGGTGTGCATACCATGAAGATTTTGGGCATCTCACAGAAGAATGCATTGCACTAAGAAAGGAAATTGGATACTTGTTGAGCAAGGGGCATCTAAAAGATTTGTTGGGAAGAAAAAAGTCAAGGACTCAGGATCCTGAAAGGATCCCTGAGAAGGCTCCAGCCCCTCCAGCAGATGCACAAGTAATAAACTTTATTTCTGGAGGATCAGACATTTGTGGCACATCCTTCTCAGCAGCTAAAAGGCATGCAAAGGAAACTAAAATGGATAATGGAGAAAGACCTGTTCGAACATCAAGTGTCTCCGAAGGAAAAGTCATAACCTTTGATGAGGATGATCGTGTTGATATCCAGGATCCTCATCACGATGGCTTAGTTATTACTCTTTTCATTTCTAACCATTTTGTCCGCAGGATCCTTATAGACGGAGGAAGTTCAGTGAACATTATCCAGCTTGATGTTCTAAAGAAGATGGGTATTCCTGAATCAGATATCATACCAACATCCTCCGTGCTCGTGGGATTTAGTGGCGAAACTAAGAATACCCTGGGGGACATTAAACTCCCAATATACATCGAAGGCCTACACTCATATCAAAAATTTTGTGTTATTGACTGTTTATCTTGTTGTAATGTTATCCTTGGCAGGCCCTGGATACACGATATGAAGGCAGTCCCATCTACCTACCATCAATGTGTGAAGCTCCCTAGTCCTTGGGGAATAGTAAAGATTGATAGTGATCAGCAGGAGGCCAAGAATTGCTATACTTCATCGATGAAACCAGCCTCGAAGTCAAGGGAGCAATAGCAATCAAAGTATCCTCCAAGGGATGTCTTGGAGGCAAGAGAGCAGGATGTGGTAGAAGTCCTCATGGATCCTGATGATCCTGAATCCAAAATTTATATCGGATCAGGGATCCTTGGCAATATGAAGGAAGACCTTATATCCTTCCTCAAAAGGAGAAAGACTACCTTTGCATGGAAACACGAAGACATGACTGGTATATCTAAAGATGTAATCACTCACAAACTTGGCATTGATAGGTCCTTCAAACCAATCCATCAAAGGAGAAGAAAGTTTGCACCGGAAAGGAATGCCATTATCCAAGAAGAGGTAGTGAAATTGCTCCGGGCAGGTATGATTAGAGAGGTCAAGTATCCAAGATGGTTGGCCAATGTGGTTGTTGTTCAAAAGAAAAACGGAAAGTGGAGGGTATGTGTCGATTTTACCGATTTAAATAAGGCATGTCCCAAGGATCCTTTCCCATTACCCCACATTGACTCCATGGTGGATGCAACTGCGGGTCATGAACTGTTAACTTTTATGGATGCTTCATCTGGATTTCAACAAATCCAAATGGAACCATCCGACCAAGAGGATACAGCCTTCATGACTCCAACTGGTATATACTGCTATATTGCTATGCCGTTCGGATTAAGAAATGCAGGTGCAACATATCAAAGGCTGGTGAATATGATGTTCAAGGATCAGATTGGACAAACTATGGAGGTTTACATAGATGATATGGTGGTAAAATCCATAAAAGCTGAGGATCACCTAAGGGACTTGGAGGAAGCATTCGATATCCTTGACAAATATAACATGAAACTTAATCCTTCAAAATGTCACTTTGGTGTTAAAGCAGGTAAATTCTTAGGATATATGGTGACAAAGAGAGGCATTGAAGCTAGCCCGGAACAAATCAAAGCAATAGTGAACATCAAATCTCCGGCCAATGCTAAGGATGTTCAAAGGCTAACAGGCAGGATAGCAGCTTTGAACAGATTTATATCCAAATCCTCAGAGAAGTGCAAAGAATTCTATGATATCCTAAGGAAGAACAAGAAATTTGAGTGGACTGAGAAGCATAAAAATGCTTTAAGAGCCCTCAAAGATTACCTATCCTCAGCCCCGGCCTTGATGAAACCAGAAAAAGGCGATGTGCTATCCTTGTATCTTGCAGTATCCTCAAAAGCAGTAAGTGCGGTCCTTGTTAAGGATCATGAAGGTACTCAACATCCTGTCTATTATGTAAGTAAAAGTTTACTTGATGCCGAATCCAGGTATTCACACCTTGAAAAGCTTATTCTTGCATTAATTATGGCATCTACTAAGTTGAGACATTATTTTGAAACTCATGTTATTGTTGTTAAAACTAATTTTCCAATTAAGAATGTCCTAAGGAAACCAGAGATGTCAGGAAGGATGGCTAAGTGGGCAGTGAAGCTAAGTGCATACGATATAAGATATGAGCCTAGGACAGCCATCAAATCCCAAGCATTAGCTGACTTTGTGGCTGATTTCAGTAGTGATTTACAAAAAGAAGCTGAGTTAGAAGTCCAGCAGCTAGAGGAGACCAAGGATCCTTGGATACTCTATACTGATGGATCCTCAAATGTCAAAGGCACAGGGCTTGGAATACTACTAAAATCGCCACAGGGGGACATAATACCCCACTCTATAGCTTGTGAGTTCCAAACCACTAACAATGAGGCTGAATATGAAGCCTTAATTGCTGGTTTGCAAATTGCAAAGCATATGGGGATCAGGTATCTTGAGGTACATGTAGATTCATTGTTAATTACAAACCACTTTAATGGATCCTATGCTGTTAAAGGTGAAAAGCTAACCAAATATTTAGAGATAGTAAAAAATTTGGCACTCTCTTTTGTTTCCTTTAGTTTGACGCAGGTACCAAGGGAAGAAAATACAGAAGCTGATGCATTGGCTAACTTAGGATCATCCTTGAAGATTCCTGAGGATATCAAGATCCCTATTATCCATATCCTGACCCCGGCTATCGAGGATCATGTGGCTATGGAGATAGGAAATGATTCTGCAATTATCCCTAGTAAGGGTACTCAATCCCATTCAGGATCAGGATCATGGATCTCACCAATCATGATATACTTACAACATGGAGAGATTCCTACAGGAGAAAACCCTAGGGCTTTCAAAATTAAGGTATCTCAATTCACAATTTTAAATAATATGTTGTATAGACGATCTCTTGCAGGACCATACTTGAGATGCATTGAGGATCCTGAAATCCAAGAAGTTTTAAAAGACTTCCATGAAGGAGATTATGGAAACCACACTGGGGGCAGGGCATTATTCTCAAGGATCCTGAGGACAGGATACTTCTGGCCAACCATGAAAAGAGATGCTGTGGAGTATGCTAAGAGATGTGATCCTTGTCAGAGACACAGCAATATCCTTCATCAACCAGCTGAATTATTGCATCCTATATCCTCCTCTTGGCCATTTATGAGATGGGGTATGGATATAGTTGGTAAGCTCCCTAAGGCACCTGGTGGAAAAGTATTCATGCTTGCTATGACTGATTACTTCTCCAAGTGGATAGAGGCTGAAGCTTTTGCCCAAGTCAGAGAAAAGGAAGTTATATCCTTCATTAAAAGAAATATTATAACTAGATTTGGAATTCCTTCTGAAATTATATGTGATAATGGTTCCCAATTTATTGGGGGCAGAACCACTAACTTTTGTGACAGTTGGGGGATTAAGATGATAACATCAACACCAGTCCACCCACAAGCTAATGGTCAAGCAGAATCATCCAACAAGATCATCATCAATAATTTGAAGAAGAAGCTTGGATCCAAGAAAGGGAAATGGGCAGAAGAACTACCCTATGTGCTTTGGGCTGATAGGACAACCCCTAAGAATGCTACTGGTCAAACGCCATTCTCTTTGGTATTTGGGGCAGAATCAGTGATCCCAACAGAAATGGTGGTTCCAACTGCTAGAACAAGTACTCGTGATCCTGAGGAGAATGATGAGAACTTGGCTCAAGACCTGGATACTATTGAAGAAATCAGGGATCTTGCTAGGATAAGGATGGCCAGTTATCAACAAAGAATGGCTGGTGCCTACAACAAAAATGTCAGGATCAGGAAGTTTCAAGTTGGAGATATGGTATTGAGGAAGGCATTTCAGAATACCACCAATCCTGCTGATGGAAAATTGGCTCCAAAATGGGAAGGCCCTTATTTGATTGAAGCTGAAGCAGGAAAGGGGGCATATAGATTGCTAACCATGGAAGGTGATTTGCTACCAAGAGCTTGGAATGCTGTCCACTTGAAGAAATATTTCATGTGACCAGGATCCTCATGGCGCAGATGATCCTTATGATAGGGATATCCTTAAAGGATCCTTAAAGTATCGGTGATCCTTACTTTGGTAATATCCTAATCTTAGACTATTTCATTTCTTTATTTTCTCATATAAGGATAAGGATCATGTGTCCTTTATCCATCCCTCACGTGATTTTAAGTTTTGAAAGTTCAGGTATCCTTTTCATAACATTGGTTATCTGCAGAAGCAATCCGTTCCTTGGGTTTAACCCCAGTTATTTCGGCTTGACCCCAGTTCCGCCTGTAGCGCATGATGATCCTGGTATAGTTCAAGGCAGTGGGACCAGTACTCATTTTAGGGGCTGATAATTCCATTGTACTGGCTATGCCTAGGATCCTACGTATAATGGTAGACGTACCATACATTCGTTCCTAAGGTTTCTAACGTTTTCACGTTAGCTAAGGTTTTGGCATTTTCATCTCACTAAGTTTGGATAGTTGCCAGTTAGGGCCATACTCCAGTTTACATACAATCCTTGGGCTTGTCCCCAGTTATCCTTGGGCTTGTCCCCAGTTATCCTTGGGCTTGTCCCCAGTTGCTAACTCTTATCTTATATTGGCTTAGTCCCAAGTTATGATCTATTTCAGGTCGTTGAAGACAAGCAACTAGGGATCCTTGATCCTTACTTCTCTCTAAGGTTTATCTTATAGTTATCCTTATTATGGTTAGGATTCTAACTTGGACCCTCAGGTATGATCCTTAACTATTTTTAATCCTATTCATTATTTATTTGAATAACCCTTAAAAAATTTGACAACTAGACTTGTGATCCTTAAAACATATTGCTTTTTGGGATTTTTTTAACTATAGGATATTTGATCATGGATCATGTCCTAAATATTTTCAATCTGACTTATTCAAGATTGTTTATTCAATAAATATGCATCAAAACAAAGGAAAATTAAAGAAACAAAAGGATAACAACACAAGATAAGCGACAAAAGGTTAAGATTTTATTTATTAACAAAGGATTAACCCTTAAAAGGTTGTCAAAATTACCTACCCCGAGCATCTACCAGCAAAACGTGGCCCGTCCGCTGGGGTAGGTAAAGGGTGTCCATGATAATAAGTTCAAAAGTAGTGCAGGAATATAAAGGCGGCAGGATCACAATGGCTTCATCCCCCAAACAGAGAATCCCTCCACCATATGCAATCCTGCCTATTGACCAAAGGATCATACATGATCCTTAATCCTAAAAACTATTGTTCAGTACAAACCATTAAATTGTTCAACATCACAACCACAAAAAACTACTACCAAATTTAAAAATTGGGCTCCGGCTGCGTCTAGGAATGTCCATCATCGCCCAATTGTGCAGCCTACACCTTTGCTGCATCCTCTTCCCCTCCAGCTGCGGTATCCTTCACCAGATCCTTCCCACTACCTCCAGCCTCGATCGCCAAAACCTCCTCAGCCTCCTCATCATCCTCAAGATCGGCCAACCTTGCTTTCCAGCCCTCAACATCCCAGCTGCTTCTATCGAAGTTAGGATCTTGAGCTTCTTGGGCCATCTTTAATTTTGTCTGATACATTGTGATGGCAGCAGAGACCTTAGCATTATCTATGAGATCATGCTTCTCATAGTCAAGGTCAATCAGAAGTTTAGCCGTCTTAGTCTTGGCATCTTGGAGTTCCTTCTGAAGGTCAGCGATTGCAAGGTCCTTAAGCGCTGCAACCTATTGGAGGTCAGCAATCTTCTTGTCCTGCTCCTCGACGTTCCCCACATAGTCCTCAATCTCAGCAAATTTCTGCAAAGAAAAGGACAAAGCAGTTCAAGATCAGGTGATCCTCATACGAGTAGGATACCTAGGCAGAATTGGTGATCCTTACATCATTGAAGTATTCAAGGAACTGGTGGCGGATTAGTGGTAGGCCTTGGAGGTCCTCAGTGTCAGAAGTTTTCCTCTTCTTGCCACCCTTTCCTTTAGTGGGTGCCTTGGGAATGGAGATGCTAGGACTGGTAGTGGCCCTCTTCTTCCTGGATCGAACAACATCAAGGTCAGCCGTATTGAACTGGGATACAGGCTTGGCAGATTTTCCGGCACCTACACAATCAAAGCAAGATAAGTGTCCTAATCTTATTTCAATTTAATTATTTATTTTAACATTCAAACTATAAATCAAGCAGGATACTTACTTGACATGGTGATGGAACCTGAGGATACTTCTTGTGAGTCTTGGGTGTCTATCTTAAATGTCCTTATTTCAGGATCAAGCTTCCAAAAAGCAGCAAGCCTATCCTTGGTTGCGGGTGTTGTGATGATGTGTGAAACAGAAATAGCTGCATAACACAAGACAAAAAGGGGTTAGTGATCCTTATACAAAAACAAGACTACCTGGTGATCCTTCTCAGGATCCTCTGGCCTACCATGGGTGGACCATGTCCTTGGTAGATCCTTTCCGTTTAGAATGGTATCCCTCCTGACAAAGAAGAAGCGACGTTTCCAATTTGTGTCGTTCTTGGTGACTTTAAGAAGGGGGTGTTCTCCGCCGGGTTTTCGTTTGAACAAATAACGATGAGAACCAAAGGTAGTAAGATCATACAATTGTGTCAGCTCTGACATTCCTAAATCAATGCCCTCTTGCTCGATGATCCTCTCTAGGGTATACAAAACCCTCCAAATCATCGGCATGGCTTGGATATAAGAAATGCCGGTAAGGGAAAAGAAGGATTGTGTAAATTCTGGGAAAGGATAGGTGTACCCTATGGCAAATGGAGTAACTGGAAAGGCAACCCATGTTTCTGAAACATAGTCGCTCAGAATAGTAGGATCGAAGGGTTTGAAAAAGGCACTCGCCGGAAAGCAGTGACGAATTTTGTCTATCTGAGCATCGTTAAAACAACACCTCTCATGTATCGAGTCTTTGATGATCCCTTGACTCTTCAAGGGACTATCCTTCTGGTGATCCTTGGCGGGGGAGGACCGGAGCATCATTCTTGAAGTGATGATAGAAAGAAAGAAAAACAAAGTAAGAGAAGGGGAAATAAGAGAAGAGATACCTGATAGATCTTCGGCCAAGAATTTAAAGGGAGTTTCTTTGAATTTAAATGCAATCGATCCTATCTCTATCTCCTATTTATAATCATGATTGTGCAGGATTGTCACTTCTGTGACGTCATGGTTGCAACGGATAGTTCAACAATAACGGCTATATTTATGATAGTTAGTTGCGGATAAGATCAAGAAAACATAACTCGCTCATTTTACATATCTCTCCTTATATTTTGGGGGCAATTGTTAGGGGAGGATTTTCTAACAATTAGTGATCCTTATTCGTTATCCTAATTAATGATCCTTACTTCTGTAACAGATAGTGATCCTCAGAAGAGCTTCAGGATCAGGATCATGGATCACTTTAAGGATCCTCAGACTAACGATTGTTTGTTTGTGTTTTGTATTACTTCGCAGGAGTAACAAGCTTGACTTGGTCTTAGCAACGGTACTAAGGAATATTCCACGGGCATTTTGCACACGTTTGACTGGAAATGGACGTTGTGGAGAACGTGGGAGCTTGGCACAAAAGTCGGATAGTTAGTTATTGTAGTTAACTTCTATTTTTAAAGGGGTGACGAGCTAGAATTAGAACACTTAGCCACTTTCAGCTACACACACTCTCATATAACCGCACTCTTGAAGCTCTCGACGAACACATATTAGTTCTCACTCACTTTTACACATTTCACGATAGTGATCCTTGTACCTAGCTCGTTACTATCCGAAGTTGTAAACATTTATTGATTTATTTGAGCTTGGTGATCGGTAGTTTCCATCACCCGGGGTTTTTTGTGCCGGAGATCAACTCTTGATCAAGGGCTTTTTCCCCGTACAAATCCTTGTGTCATTTGTGCAATTTACATTGAAGTGATCCTTGTCATTGTTCTACATTTTAAGCATCATACCCCGTAACAGAGAGTTTGGTTGCATTATCCTCAACAGATTTTTTGACCAAAACATAAATCATGTTTAAAAGTTTTAGGATATGATCAAGGATCAAATATCCTATGGTCGGTAAATTCAGAAAAGTTATGCAATTTAAGGATCGTTAGTTCTGTTGTCAAGGGATAAGGGTCACTTATATAAATAACGAATAAAATAAAAGTGATCAAGGATCATACCTGAGAATCCAAGTTAGGATCCTAACCCTTTAACATTTATAATCAGGATAACCAAAAGACAAACCTTAGTAGAAGGTAAGGATCAAGGATCCTTAGCTGTTTAACTTCAAAAACCTGAAACAGAGCATAACTTGGGACTAAGCCAATATAAGAGAAGAGTTAGTGACTGGGGACAAGCCCAACAATTCTGGGGACTAGCCCAATATACTGGGGACAAGCCCAAAGGATAACTGGGGACAAGCCCAAAGGATCTTGTGTAAACTGGAGTATGGCCCTCACTGGCGACTATCCAAACTTAGTGACATGAAAATACCAAAACCTTAGCTAACGTGAAAACGTTAGAAACCTTAGGAACGGATGTATGGTACGTCTACCATTATACGTAGGATCCCGGATACAGCCAGTACAATGAAATTGTCAGCCCCTAAAGCGAGTACTGGTCCCATTGCCAAGAACTGTACCAGGATCATCGTGCGCTACTGGCGATACTGGGGACAGGCCCAAAAACTGGGGACTAGCCCAAATAACTAGGGTCAAGCCCAAATAACTGGGGTCAAGCCCAAATAATTGGAGACTTCTGTGGATACTCAATCCTTAGCTAAGGATATATGAACCTTCTGCAAAACCCAGAATGAAGTGAAAGAAGGATAAAGGATCCAGGATCCTTATCCTTGTATATAGGATAATTAAAGAATGAAATAGTTTGAGATTAGATCATTACCAAAATGAGGATCCTCTGTCTTGTAAGGATCCTTCAAGGATACTAGTTAGCTAAGGATCATGGATCCTTATTACATGAAGTATTTCTTCAAGTGGACAGCATTCCAAGCTCTTGGTAGCAAATCACCTTCCATTGTTAGTAATCGATATGCCCCCTTACCTGCTTCAGCTTCAATCAAATAGGGGCTTGATGTCGGGTTAAAATACGCATCGTTTATATTAATTAGTGTCGTTAGTTAGTTAGTTAAATATATTTAGTCGTAATGTTTTTATACTTATAATGTGTTATTATTGTTTTTGTGCCTAAACAGGTTTTAACCGTAGGTTACAGTTGAAAAAAATACTAATAGGCATCAGTGGATGGGCAAGGGATTTATTATATTCTTAAAAGATCACACAAAAGCCATCAAATCATCCATCATAATAAATCACACGCATACATATGAGAATGTACACTTTTGGTGGCCATTAAATGAGATATACATAATTATCACATGAAGTGACTATTGGCACAAAACAAAAAGGAGCTGACATCTTTTGGGCCGCTGACATATGAATTTAGGAGGCTGCTGTTGGATTTTTTTTGGAGGCAGACATAGTGGGCCGATCTAGGGGACATTTGGGTGTGTTTAAAATTTTATGAGGACCACATCATCAAGGGGGATTCGATCACAGCCGTCACATTACGAAGCATAAGAACGAATTCAGAATCTTTTTCAACTTGGAAGTTACTTTTGAATGTCCAACCAATTCAGGATGACAACTGAAGCGGTTACGGCAATCATGAGCGGCTAGGCTCTCTCGTGGCTTCCTCCGGGCGGACGGTTCAGTTAGGTTTTTACTTTATTCAGTTTATACTCAGGTTTGGATGTATTTTTGACTTTGACAACGTTGTATGAATACATTGATGTGTTGGTTTATTTGAACTATTTGCATGTGTTTTGAGTTCTTGCTTTACAACTTGTTCGGTTGATGACAAAACTAGTAACTTGTTGGGTGATATAGAGTAGGTTGACTCACACTAGTAAATAGGGTTAATCGAATTATAAAAGATCTGATGACAAAGACCTATTTTCGATTACCATATTAAATTAACCAACTTTCCAACATCATGTCTATGTGATGGCCAATTAACTGAGTAGACTGAGTTTTGTGAAACCTAGAACCTGAAGTTTGGAGGAAGTCACGTTTTATAAATCTGATACCTTTTCTTGTAGTTAGTTTTTTTTAGTTTCTTTCAAATTAATCAAAACCCCAAATTCTAGATTAGTAGTAGTTAATTAAATAATTTAGCAAAACACTAACCACATATTTCCCGTGGATACGATACCCTACTTACGCTATCTACTTAGTTTAATTAGGTTTTTGCATGACCCTTACGACAGTCATCAAAATGGCGCCGCTGCCGGGGAATTAGTGCGCTTAGTGTTAGTTCGTTAGTTGTTCTTGCTTTAAAAAAAAAAACCTAAAAATAGTTTTCTTTTTATTTTTTTAGTTCGATATTACGCTCGGGTGTTTTGTTTGTGCTTGTACAGGTCTTTGAATCATGGATCGAACTTATCAGCACGAGTTTAATGAATTTGAGGGTGTTGATTTCTCACAACATAACCGACCAATGCATCAGCAAATGAACTTTCCAAACAGACAATCACCGACTCAAAACCGATATGCTAGATATGATATAGAAGAAGTGAACGGGTATTATGACCAATTTGGATGTGAAGAATATAATGATTTTGTGCCTCCACCGCAGCGGTTTATTCAAAATGGTCAGAATCGGGTCAATTTGAGTCAGCAAAGGTTTAATAGTGCTCAACAGAATAGTTATGGAAGATCGAGTGGTCCAGATGAAGGTTCGAAGGATGAGATTATGGAACTGTTGAAACAGATAAAGCAAGGATTCTGCAATTATTCGAGCTATCAAGGAGATCAAGATAACTATGACAACAATTGGCAGACTCAAGAGAATGAGCAAGCGGGTCAGCATGTGTCGGATGATAACTCCATCAATGAAAAGTTTGACATGATCATGGAGTTTTTGAAAGATATTCAGAAAAGCAACGAGGTTCGAGATCGGGAGGTCAAGGCATTGTCACAACAGGTTGGACAATTAGCCGAAGAAGTGGCTATCATCAGAAGAAATCAAGATCAGCTTCTTAGTGATTTTCAGGAAAATACATCTCACAATTCTTCTCACACAAGTGTTCACATAGATGAGGTAAGTACTCCTTCTCTTTCTAAAAATTCTACTGTTGAAACTCAGTCACCACAACATGTTGAGGGGATGGTAGAGGATGTGACTGAGTCTGAGGACGAGAGTGAACGTGGTCAGGAAATTGAAAGTTTTATAAAATCTAAACATGGTTTAAATAAAACGTTTTCTGATACTGACAATGGGAATGTAAAGGTTCCATTCCCTATGGCCTTACTTGCACCCAAAAATTTAAGTAAACGGAAATCATCTAAGGGTGAAAGTTGGAAAGTTTTGAAAAGGTAAAAATAAATAAACCATTGCTTGAACAAATTAAAGAAAGTCTTGATCACGTTGAATTTTTTGAAGAGTTGAGTACCCGAAAACGGCGTCACTTGTTGCCTAAAAAACTTTATACAGTTCATGTGAACGCCGTTTTGATGGGTACCCTTCCCCCGAAACTCCAAGATCCAGGAGCACCTATTATTTCAATACAAATAGGTGATTTTAAATTGGATAGGGCTTTGTTGGATCTTGGAGCATGTGTAAGTATATTACCGGGGAGTTTATATGATCAGTATGATTTTGGGCCATTGCAAGAAGTTGAAACCATAGTGGTGTTGGCTGATCAAACTCCTACGTGTCCTCGGGGGATTGTAAAAAATGTGATTGTGAAAGTTGGGGAGTTTTATTATCCTGTCGATTTCTTGGTACTTGACTGTGTTAAAAATAACCAACCAACTGTTATATTGGGTAGACCGTTCCTAGCTACTGCTCATGCTGTTATTCATTGTATTGAGGGAACGGTCAGGTTTAGGTTTGGGGATCAAAAGTAGATTTTAAAAGTATTTTCAAACTCAACCAAACTTGTTGCTAACAAGTGTGAACCTTCTGAAAAGAAGAGTTTGTGGAAGAGAAAGAATGTTTTATGATTGACAGGTTGGTAGAGGTTAAGAAAAAGAAGAAGAAATCGAGGAGGAGTAGAAGAAAGAAAAGGAAAGAGGCACAGAAGATGGATGGAGAAGAAGAAAAGTGTGAGTTGAATAGTTGTTGGTTGTTGAACAAGCTAGATGGTGTTTCGAAGTTGTGGATGAATAGATTGATGAAAATGAGAGATTGCAAACACCCTACACGCCCACCATGATTTGATAGGTATGATCTGGCTGAAGATCTAAAACTTAGCGCTTCTTGGGAGCCAACCCAGGTTTTGTTTTTATTTCATTTGTTTTTGTGTTTTTGTGTATGAACCGGACAAGTGTGGGGAAATCTGGGGAGGTTTGGTTGCTCGTCGAACTTGTTTTCGCTTGTTTATCTTCGTTACTAACCCGTTTAACCTGTTTGGGAGCTTGTGAGATTTATGTTGCAGGTTTCGATCATTTTTGTCCATACTCAATCTCCATTTGGACGAAAGTGATTCAAACGATTTCAAGACAAGCATCACATGTTGAAGCAGCCGCGAATGAAATGCTATAAGGTTGCTGTGGAACAAGGCTCAGAAGATTCATCCACATCAAATCAGGGGAGTCTGTTCCATTAATCTCTGTATTTTATTTATGTTTCTGATTGTGATTCCATTGCAAAGAATTTTTTCGGGACGAAAAAAGATAAGTGTGGGGATGTGATGTCGGGTTAAAATACGCATCGTTTATATTAATTAGTGTCGTTAGTTAGTTGGTTAAATATATTTAGTCGTAATGTTTTTATACTTATAATGTGTTATTATTGTTTTTGTGCCTAAACAGGTTTTAACCGTAGGTTACAGTTGAAAAAATACTAATAGGCATCAGTGGATGGGCAAGGGATTTATTATATTCTTAAAAGATCACACAAAAGCCATCAAATCATCCATCATAATAAATCACACGCATACATATGAGAATGTACACTTTTGGTGGCCATTAAATGAGATATACATAATTATCACATGAAGTGACTATTGGCACAAAACAAAAAGGAGCTCACATCTTTTGGGCCACTGACATATGAATTTAGGAGGCTGCTGTTGGATTTTTTTTGGAGGCAGACATAGTGGGCCGACCTAGGGGACATTTGGGTGTGTTTAAAATTTTATGAGGACCACATCATCAAGGGGGATTCGATCACAGCCGTCACATTACGAAGCATAAGAACGAATTCAGAATATTTTTCAACTTGGAAGTTACTTTTGAATGTCCAACCAATTCGGGATGACAACTGAAGCGGTTACGGCAATCATGAGCGGCTAGGCTCTCTCGTGGCTTCCTCCGGGCGGACGGTTCAGTTAGGTTTTTACTTTATTCAGTTTATACTCAGGTTTGGATGTATTTTTTACTTTGACAACGTTGTATGAATACATTGATGTGTTGGTTTATTTGAACTATTTGCATGTGTTTTGAGTTCTTGCTTTACAACTTGTTCGGTTGATGACAAAACTAGTAACTTGTTGGGTGACATAGAGTAGGTTGACTCACACTAGTAAATAGGGTTAATCGAATTATAAAAGATCTGATGACAAAGACCTATTTTTTATTACCATATTAAATTAACCAACTTTCCAACATCATGTCTATGTGATGGCCAATTAACTGAGTAGACTGAGTTTTGTGAAACCTAGAACCTGAAGTTTGGAGGAAGTTACGTTTTATAAATCTGATACCCTTTCTTGTAGTTAGTTTTTTTTTAGTTTCTTTCAAATTAATCAAAACCCCAAATTCTAGATTAGTAGTAGTTAATTAAATAATTTAGCTAAACACTAACCACATATTTCTCGTGGATACGATACCCTACTTACGCTATCTACTTAGTTTAATTAGGTTTTTGCATGACCCTTACGACAGTCATCAGGGCCTTCCCACTTTGGTGCCAACTTCCCATCAGCAGGATTGGTGGTGTTCTGAAATGCTTTCCTTAATACCATATCACCAACTTGGAATTTCCTGATCCTGACATTTTTGTTGTAGGCTCCAGCCATCCTTTGTTGATAACTGGCCATCCTTATCCTTGCCAAATCCCTGAGTTCTTCTATAGTATCCAAGTCTTGAACCAAGTTTTCGGCATTTCCTTCAGGATCACGGATGCTTGTTCTTGCAGTAGGAACCACCATCTCTGTAGGGATCACTGATTCTGCTCCAAATACCAAAGAGAATGGAGTTTGGCCAGTAGCATTCTTGGGAGTTGTCCTATCAGCCCATAATACATAAGGTAGTTCTTCTGCCCATTTTCCTTTCTTGGATCGAAGCTTCTTCTTCAAATTGTTGATGATGATCTTGTTGGATGATTCTGCCTGACCATTAGCTTGTGGGTGGACTGGTGTTGATGTTATCATCTTAATCCCCCAGCTGTCACAAAAGTTAGTAGTTCTACTCCCAATAAATTAGGATCCATTATCATAAATAATTTCAGAAGGAATACCAAATCTAGTAATAATGTTTCTCTTAATAAAGGATATCACTTCCTTTTCTCTGACTTGAGCAAAGGCTTCAGCCTCTATCCAGTTGGAGAAGTAATCAGTCATAGCAAGCATGAATACTTTTCCACCAGGTGCCTTAGGAAGCTTACCAACTATATCCATTCCCCATCTCATAAATGGCCAAGAAGAGGATATAGGATGCAAAAGCTCTACTGGTTGGTGAAGGATATTACTATGTCTCTAACAAGGATCACACTTCTTGGCATATTCCACAGCATCCTTCTTCATAGTAGGACAATAGTATCCTGTCCTCGGGATCCTTGAGAATAATGCCCTGCCCCCAGTGTGGTTTCCACAATCTCCTTCATGGAAATCCTTTAGGACTTCTTGGATTTCATGATCCTCAATGCACCTTAGATATGGACCTGCAAGGGATCGTTTATATAATATGTTATTCAATATTGTGAATTGAGATACCTTGGTTTTGAAAGCCTTGGGGTTTTCTCCTGTAGGAATCTCTTCATGTTGGATATATCTTTTGATTGGAAGGATCCATGATCCTGGATGAGATTGTGTATCATCACTAGGGATGATTGCAGAATCCTCTCCTATCTCCATGGCTACATGATCCTCAATGGCGGGGGTTAGGATATGGATAATAGGGATCCTGATATCCTCTGGAATTTTCAAGGATGACCCTAGATTGGCCAATGCGTCAGCTTCTGCATTCTCTTCTCTGGGTACCTGTGTCAAACTAAAGGAAACAAAAGAGAGTGCCAATTCTTTGACTATCTCTAAATATTTGATTAGCTTTTCACCTTTAACAGCATAG
Organism: Helianthus tuberosus; assembly: GCA_030545235.1. Lineage (NCBI taxonomy): Eukaryota > Viridiplantae > Streptophyta > Magnoliopsida > Asterales > Asteraceae > Helianthus > Helianthus tuberosus. The sequence goes on from CM060417.1 coordinate 107,531,987, forward strand.
GATCCATTAAAGTGATTAGTAATTAACAATGAATCTACATGTACCTCAAGATACCTGATCCTCATATGCTTAGCAATTTGCAAACCAGCTATCAAGGCTTCATACTCAGCCTCATTGTTAGTAGTTTGAAACTCACAAGCTATGGAGTGGGGTATTATGTCCCCCTGTGGCGATTTTAGTAGTATTCCAAGTCCTGTTCCTTTGATATTAGAAGCTCCATCAGTAAAGAGTATCCAAGGATCCTTAGTTTCTTCTAGCTGTTGGACTTCTAATTCAGCTTCCTTTTGCAAGTCACTACTGAAATCTGCCACAAAGTCAGCTAAGGCTTGGGATTTAATGGCAGTCCTTGGTTCATATCTTATATCATAAGCACTAAGCTTCACTGCCAACTTAGCCATCCTTCCTGACATTTCAGGTTTCCTGAGAACATTCTTAATTGGAAAATTAGTCTTAACAATAATGGCATGAGTTTCAAAATAATGCCTTAATTTAGTAGATGCCATAATTAATGCAAGGATAAGTTTTTCTAAATGTGAATACCTGGATTCAGCATCAAGCAAACTCTTACTTACATAATAAACAGGATGTTGTGTACCTTCGTGATCCTTAACAAGGACCGCACTTACTACTTTAGAGGATACCGCCAAATACAAGGATAATACTGTTAGGGGTGGATTTCTAAATGATCAGTGATCCTTAATTGCTGTTGGGTCTAGTGATCCTCACTTCTGTTTGAATTGAGTGATCCTCAGAAGTGTTTCAGGATTAGGATCATGGATCACTATAAGGATCCTTGTACTAACGATTGTCTACTTTGAATTCGAAACTGTTTTGCAGGAGTATGAGCTTGGACTTGGTCTTGGCGATATTCCTGGAGAATATTCTATGTTTATTCCGCACGTGCTTGGCTGAAAATGGACGTTATGGAGTCGTGGAAGACTTGCACCATTTGCGGAATGTTAGTTAGTGTAGATATTTTCCATTTTTAAAGGGGTAGCGAGCTAATTAGAAAACACTTGGCTATTTTTGGCTACACACACACTCTTACAACTGCTCTCACCAGCTCTCGTTAACTCACTTGGCGATTACACATTTTTATACACAATACACTATAGTGATCCTTGTACTTAGCTCGCTATCATCCGAAGTTGTATTACATTTCTTGTTTAATTTGAGTTGGTGATCGGTAGTTTCCATCATCCGAGGTTTTTTATGCCGGAGATCATTCATTGATCAAGGTTTTTTTCCTCGTATAAATCTTTGTGTCACTTGTTCATTACATTTCAGAGTGATCCTTAGTGTTGTTCATTGATTCAAGCATCATACCTCACAACAGAAAGTTTGGTTACATTGTCATTGCTTGATTTTTGACCAAAACAGTTTGGCGCCCACTGTGGGGCAATTGGTGCTTCATTCCTAGAAAGATTCATATTTTCGTGGTCATTTCGGTTCGCTACAACCAAACAGATGGCTTCCTCAGCGAAGAATACTTCAAGTTTGATGCCCTCATTCAGTTCTTCACAAGGCGTTCCTCCTTTGCCTCCACCACCTTCTGGATCCCAGAAGAATGCTGAGAATGCTGCGAAGAAACAAACCCCCATTTTTCAAAAACCACCAACTTCTTCTGTTTCAACTAATCCAACTACTAATGATCTTTATGCTCTGATTTTGCAGATGAGGATTCATGCACAAGAGCAGGATAAAACCAACGAAAGGATCCTCCGGGAGATCGATGAAATCAAGAAACAGAAGAAATCAGTGGAGGATCACTCCCCTATGATGCCAAGGTCGCTGAACTTCGACACTCCGGTCATAACTTCCTAACACTCAGCAGTTCCGGACGTGCAATACTTGGGTGAATTACCAGGAAGGCGTTATGGAACAACAACTATGAGTCAGGCATTTGGCTCTTACTTCCAGCCTCAGGGATCCTCTTCTCAACCATCAGGATCCTCCTCTCAGCATCAGGGATACTTCACGTCAGGAGGATATTTGGGAATGCATGCAGTACAAGGATCCTCCTAGGTCCAAGGATCCTCCCAGGTACAAGGATCCTCCCAGGTCCAAGGATCCTCCCAGGTACAAGGATCCTGCCTTGCCCCAGGATCCTCTCTGGTCCCATGATCCTCTCTGGTCCCAGGATCCTCTCTGGTCCCAGGATTCTCCCTTGTCCCAGGATCCTCTCTGGTTCCAGGATCCTTTCAGGTTCAAGGATCATCTCAACTCCAAGGATCCAACGTCCTTCAGGATCAAGGACTCTTGAGAAGTATGCAGCCTCAGAACTCGGACGTTCATCAAGGAGACTTCATACCAATGCAGACCATTGCTCCCTCTGCTCCTTCAATCATGCCAGAGTCTCATCAATATGGATTCACATCCGCAATTCCAAACATGAATCCTCCGGGAGGTAACATTTTTAATAATTCATATAACACTAACCATGGCTTTATGCAGGATACAGGTATCAATCAGGCCATGGTTAGGGAGCTACAGAAGCTTAAGGATATGATATCCAGTGTTCCAAGAGTGGTTAAACCCATTCCTGAAATTGCGGATGGTAGCCATAGGATATCTCGTTTTGCACCACCTTTATGTGATGCTGAGATACCTAAAAGGTTCCAGATACCATCAATGAAGCTGTATGATGGTTCAACGGATCCAGAAGAGCATGTAGCTCAGTACAGGGAGAGGATGGAGATCAATCCAATTCCTGAAAGGTTGATAGAAGCATGTCTATGCAAGGGATTTGGATCCACACTTACAGGATCTGCTCTTAAATGGCTGCTAAGTCTTCCCCCCTATTCTATTACTTCATTTGCTAATTTAGTTAACTTGTTTAATAGTCAATTCTCTTGTAGTAGAAAGTTTGAACGGTTAACTAGTGACTTATATAGGGTAACACAAGGTCAGAATGAATCACTTAGAGATTATATCACTAAATTTAGTAAAGAATCCTTAGATATTCCTAACCTGGATATTGCTACGGCTGTAGAAGCCTTTAAAATGGGATTACTTAGGGATTCGTTATTCTATGATGATCTTGTTATGACACCTTGCAGGAATCTTGATGAAGTAAGGACTAGGGCCCTTAGGTTCATCCGTCTAGAGGATGACAAAAGGATCCAGGATAGATTGACAGGATCCTCAAAACAGGATAAGCAAGGATCTTACTTCAGGAACAACAAATCCAAGTCCTACTACAAATCTGACAACCAGAATGTTTATGCAGTGGAACAAGAAGAGGATGATGAGGATTATCCTCCTATTTCTGAATACTGTTTTTCTGTTGATAACAATGAACTAATCCTTGCAATGCAGAATCTAGGTGAGAAAGCTAGGTGGCCAAGGAAAAGTGATAAACCAGCTGCTACAAAGGATAAGTCCAAGTGGTGTGCATATCATGAGGATTTCGGGCATCTCACTGAAGAGTGCATTGCACTTAGAAAGGAAATTGGTTACTTGTTGAGCAAGGGGCATTTGAAAGAGCTTTTGGGACGAAAGAAGTCAAGGGTCTAGGATCCTGAAAGGATCCCGGAAAGGGCTCCTGCTCCTCCAGCAGATGCACAAGTCATAAATTTCATATCCGGTGGATCAGACATCTGTGGTACATCCTTTTCGGCAGCAAAAAGACATGCTAAGGAAACCAAGATGGACAATGGAGACAGACCTGTCCGGACCACTGTTGTTACCCAGGATAAAGTCATAACTTTTGATGAGGATGATCGTGTTGACATCCAGGATCCTCATCATGATGGTCTTGTAATTACATTGTTTATTTCTAACCACTTTGTTCGCAGGATCCTTATAGATGGAGGAAGCTCTGTGAACATCATTCAGCTTGATGTTCTCAAGAAGATGGATATCCCAGAGTCTGATATCATCCCAAGATCCTCAGTACTTGTGGGATTCAGTGGGGAAACAAAGAATACATTGGGGGACATCAAACTCCCAATCTATATTGAAGGATTGCATTCTTATCAAAAGTTTTGTGTTATAGATTGTTTATCATGTTGTAATGTTATCCTTGGCAGGCCATGGATACATGACATGAAGGCAGTCCCATCCACTTATCATCAATGTGTAAAGCTTCCAAGTCCTTGGGGAGTGGTGAAAATTGAGAGTGATCAACAGGAGGCTAAAAACTGCTATACCTCATCAATGAAGCCGGCCTCAAGACCAAGGGAGCAATAGCAATTAAAGTATCCTTCAAGCGATGTCTTGGAGGCAAGAGAACAGGATTTGAAAGAAATCCTCATGGATCCTGATGATCCTGAATCCAAGATCTTCATAGGATCAGGGATCCTTAGCAACATCGAACAGGAGCTAGTATCCTTCCTTAGGAGAAGGAAATCCACCTTTGCCTGGAAACATGAAGACATGACAGGTATATCTAAGGATATAATTACTCATAAACTTGGCATTGACAGGTCATTCAAACCTATCCATCAAAAGAGGAGGAAGTTTGCACCTGAGAGGAATGCTATTATCCAGGAGGAGGTAGATAAGCTACTTTGGGCAGGTATGATCAGAGAGGTTAAGTATCCAAGATGGTTAGCCAATGTGGTCGTTGTCCAAAAGAAAAATGGAAAGTGGAGGGTATGTGTCGATTTTACTGATTTAAACAAGGCATGTCCCAAGGATCCTTTCCCATTACCCCACATTGACTCCATGGTGGATGCTACCGCGGGTCATGAGCTGTTAACTTTTATGGATGCTTCATCTGGATTTCAACAAATTCAGATGGAACCATCTGATCAAGAGGATACAGCCTTTATGACCCCAACTGGTATATACTGTTATATTGCTATGCCATTTGGACTAAGAAATGCAGGTGCTACTTATCAAAGGCTAGTTAATATGATGTTCAAGGAACAAATTGGACACACTATGGAAGTCTATATAGACGACATGGTGGTTAAGTCCAAGAAAGCTGAGGATCACCTTAAAGACTTGGAGGAAGCATTCAATATCCTTGATAAATTTAACATGAAACTAAATCCTTCCAAGTGTCATTTTGGTGTTAAGGCAGGTAAATTCTTAGGCTATATGGTGACAAAGAGGGGCATTGAAGCAAGTCCAGAGCAAATCAAGGCTATTGTGAATATCAAATCTCCTGCCAATGCTAAGGATGTACAGAGATTGACAGGCAGGATCGCAGCCTTGAACAGATTCATATCCAAATCCTCAGAAAAGTGCAAGGAATTCTATGACATCCTGAGGAAGAACAAGAAATTTGAATGGACTGAGAAGCATGAAAGTGCCCTTAAAGCTCTTAAGGATTACCTATCCTCAGCCCTAGCTTTGATGAAACCAGAAAAGGGAGATGTGTTATCCTTATACTTGGCGGTATCCTCAAAAGCAGTAAGTGCGGTCCTTGTTAAGGATCACCAAGGTACACAACATCCTGTTTACTATGTAAGTAAGAGTTTACTTGATGCTGAATCCAGGTATTCACACTTAGAAAAACTTATCCTTGCATTAATTATGGCATCTACTAAGTTGAGACATTATTTTTAAACTCATGCCATTATTGTTAAGACTAATTTTCCAATTAAGAATGTTCTCAGGAAACCTGAAATGTCAGGAAGGATGGCTAAGTGGGCAGTGAAGCTAAGTGCATATGATATAAGATATGAACCAAGGACTGCCATCAAATCCCAAGCCTTAGCTGACTTTGTGGCAGATTTTAGTAGTGATTTGCAAAAGGAAGCTGAGTTAGAAGTCCAACAACTTGAAGAGACTAAGGATCCTTGGATACTCTTCACTGATGAAGCCTCTAATGTGAAAGGAACAGGGCTTGGAATACTACTAAAATCGCCACAGGGGGACATAATACCCCACTCCATAGCTTGTGAATTTCAAACTACCAACAATGAGGCTGAGTATGAAGCCTTGATAGCTGGTTTGCAAATTGCTAAGCATATGAGGATCAGGTATCTTGAGGTACATGTAGATCCTTTACTGATCACTAATCACTTTAATGGATCCTATGCTGTTAAAGGTGAAAAGCTAATCAAATATTTGGAGATAGTCAAAGAATTGGCACTCTCTTTTGTATCCTTTAGTTTGACACAGGTACCAAGGGAAGAGAATGCAGACTCTGATGTATTAGCCAATATAGGATCATCTTTGAAGATTCCTGAGGATATCAAGATCCCTATTATCCATATCCTGACCTCTGCTATCGAGGATCATGTGGCTATGGAGATAGGAGAAGATCCTGCAATCATCCCTAGTGATGATACTCAATCTCATTCAGGATCATGGATCCTCCCAATCATGAGATACATACAACATGGAGAAATTCCTACAGAAGAAAACCCAAGGGCTTTCAAAACTAAGGTATCTCAATTTACAATATTAAATAATATGTTGTATAAACGATCTCTTGCAGGACCATATCTAAGGTGCATTGAGGATCCTGAAATCCAAGAAGTCCTAAAGGATTTCCATGAAGGAGATTGTGGAAACCACACTGGGGGCAGGGCATTATTCTCAAGGATCCTGAGGACAGGATACTATTGGCCCACTATGAAGAAGGATGCTGTAGAGTATGCCAAGAAGTGTGATCCTTGTCAGAGGCATAGTAATATCCTTCATCAACCAGCAGAGCTCTTGCATCCTATATCTTCTTCCTGGCCATTCATGAGATGGGGAATGGATATAGTTGGAAAGCTTCCTAAGGCACCTGGTGGAAAAGTATTCATGCTTGTTATGACTGATTACTTCTCTAAGTGGATAGAGGCTGAAGCCTTTGCTCAAGTCAGAGAAAAGGAAGTTATATCCTTTATTAAAAGAAACATTAACTTCTGAGATTATTTGTGATAATGGATCCCAATTTATTGGGAATAGAACCACTAACTTTTGTGACAGCTGCGGGATTAAGATGATAACATCAACACCAGTCCACCCACAAGCTAATGGTCAGGCAGAATCATCCAACAAGATCATCATCAACAATTTGAAGAAGAAGCTTGGATCCAAGAAAGGAAAATGGGCAGAAGAACTACCTTATGTGCTTTGGGCTGATAGGACGACTCCCAAGAATGCTACTGGCCAAACTCCATTTTCTTTGGTGTTTGGGGCAGAATCAGTGATCCCTACAGAGATGGTGGTTCCAACTGCAAGAACAAGCATTCGTGATCCTGAAGAAAATGCTGAAAACTTGATTCAAGACTTGGATACTATAGAAGAAATCAGGGATTTAGCAAGGATAAGGATGGCCAGTTATCAACAAAGGATGGCTGGAGCTTACAACAAAAATGTCAGGATCAGGAAATTCCAAGTTGGGGATATGGTATTAAGGAAAGCATTTCAAAATACCACCAATCCTGCTGATGGAAAGCTAGCACCAAAGTGGGAAGGCCCCTATTTGATTGAAGCTGAAGCAGGAAAGGGGGCATATCGATTGCTAACAATGGAAGGTGATTTGCTACCAAGAGCTTGGAATGCTGTCCATTTGAAGAAATATTTCATGTGATCATGATCCGTGATCCTTACCAGACAAGTATCCTTGAAGGATCCTCACTGACAGATGATCCTCTTTCTGGTAACATTCCAATCTCAAACTATTTCATTCTTTTATTCTCTTACAAGGATAAGGATCCTGCATCCTTTATCCTCCTTTCACTTGATTCTGAGTTTTGAAGGTTCAGGTATCCTTAACTAAAGATTGAGTATCCACAGAAGTATCCAGTTATTTGGGCTTGACCCCAGTTATTTGGGCTAGTCCCCAGTTTGGGCCTGTCCCCAGTTTCGCCAGTAGCGCACGATGATCCTGGTATAGTTCATGTCAATGGGACCAGTACTCGCTTTAGGGGCTGACAATTTCATTGTACTGGCTATATTCAGGATCCTACGTATAATGGTAGACGTACCATACATCCGTTCCTAAGGTTTCTAACGTTTTCACGTTAGCTAAGGTTTTGGCATTTTCATGTCACTAAGTTTGGATAGTCGCCAGTGAGGGCCACACTCCAGTTTACACACGATCTTTGGGCTTGTCCCCAGTTATCCTTTGGACTTGTCCCCAGTTATCCTTTGGGCTTGTCCCCAGTTATCCTTTGGGCTTGTCCCCAGTATATTGGGCTTGTCCCCAAAATTGTTGGGCTTGTCCCCAGTTACTAACTTTCATTTTATATTGACTTAGTCCCAAGTTATATCTTATTTCAGGTTTGTGAAGATAAATGACCAAGGATTCTTGATCCTTACTTTCAACTAAGGTTTGTATTTTGGTTATCCTGATTATAAGTATTAAAGGTTAGGATCCTAACTTGGATTCTCAGGTATGATCCTTAACTATTTTGATTTTATTCATCATTTATGTGATTGACCCTTATCCTTTGACAACTGAACTTATGATCCTTAAACTATGTTACTTTTCAGAACTTATCAATTATGGGTTATGTGATCCTTGATCATATCCTAAACTTTTTGGGACATTTCTTAAACTTTTTCTTTACTTGATAAGTTTAAACAAAATGAACATCACAACAATTGGAAAGTAAAGTATTAACAATGATATCAACACAGGATAAGCCAAAAAGTTAGAGTTATTTTATTCATAAAAGATCAAACCCTTCTAAGTTGTCAAAATTACCTACCCCGAGCATCTACCAGCAATACGTGGCCCGTCCGCTGGGGTAGGTAAAGGGTGTCCATTGTTCATATGTCTAACAAATGCAGGAAATTAAAGACGGAAGGATAACCAGTGGCTTCATCCCCCAAACAGAGGATCCATCCACCACCCATTATCCTACCTATTGTTCAAAGGATCATCCATGATCCTCAACCCTAATTACTATTGTTTAAGTACAGACCAACCATTGTTCATCAAAACATCATCAAAACAAAAACCATAACCAAACTAAAAAAAATGGGCTCCGACTACGTCTAGAAATGTCCTTCATCGCCCATTCAAGCAGCCTACACCTTCGCTGCATCATCATCCCCTCCAGCTCCAGTATCCTTCGCATGACCCTTGCCACTGCCACTAGCTTCAATTGCCAGAACCTCATCAGCCTCATCCTTATCCTCCAACTCAGTCAGCCTGGCCTTCCAGCCTTCCACGTCCCAGCTGCTCCTATCAAAGGCAGGATCCTGAGCTTCTTGAGCCATCTGTAGCTTGGTCTTGTACATGGCAATGGCAGCGGAGACCTTAGCATCCTGTGTGATCTCGTGCTTCTCATAGTCAGCATTGATTTGGGTTGCAACTATCTGAGCTTTGGCATCATTGAGATCCTTCTCGAGGGAAGCAATCTTGTGATCCTTGAGCACCGCCACCTTTTGGAGATCGGAGTGTTTCTCCTCAAGCTCTTCAACATTCCCCACATAGTCCTCTATCTCAGCAAATTTCTACAAAGAAGACAATGTAAAGATTAGAGTCAGGTGATCCTCAAGTGGATAGGATAACTAAACAGAATCAGTGATCCTTACATTATTAAAGTACTCGAGGAATTGGTGACGGATCAGGGGCAGGCCTTGTAGGTTGTCAGCTTCGGAAGTCTTCCTTTTCTTTCCACCTCTTCCCTTCGAAGCGGTTGCCTTGGGGATAACGATGGAAGGGCTAGCAGCAGATTTTTTCTTGGAGGATCGAACAGTGTCAAGCTCAGTGACGCTGAATTTGGAGGCAGATCTTGATGACTTTCCAGTGCCTACACACCCAAAACAGATAAGTATCCTTATCTTATTTCTGTTTAATTATTTATTTAAACATTTGAATATAAAAAGAACAGGATACTTACTTGACATAGTGACAGAGCCTGAGGATACCTCTTGAGAATCCTGGGTATTTGTTTTGAATGATCTTGTGGCAGGATCAAGTTTACTAAAAGCAGCAAGTCTCCCCTTGGTGGCAGCTGAAGGAATAATATGCGAGAATGTGATAGCTGTACAAAAGAAACAGAAGCATATTAGTAATCATCATCAGAAATGAGCCTACTTAGTGATCCTTCTAAGGATCCTCTACCCTACCATGGGTGCTCCACTTCCTTGGCAGATCCTTTCCATCCGGGATAGAATCCCTTCTGACGAAGAAGAATCTCCGTTTCCAGTTGGTATCATTTTTAGTGGCTTTAAAGATGGGATGTTCTTCACCGGGTTTACGTTTGAATAGATATCGGTGGGATCCAAAGGTTGTGAGATCATACATCTCAGCTAATTCTGACATTCCCAAGTCAATTCCTTCTTGCTCAATGATCCTTTCAAGGGTATATAAGACCCACCAGATCATTGGCATAGCTTGAATATAGGAGATGCCGGTGAGGGAGAAAAAGGATTGGGTGAATTCAGGGAAAGGATACGAATATCCTATTGTGAAAGGTGTGACTGGAAAAGCTACCCAAGTTTCAGAAACATGATCGCTTAAAACGGTGGGATCAAACGGTTTGAAAATGGTGTTCGCCGGAAAGCAGTATCGGATCCTGTCTATTTGTGGATCAGAGAAACAGCATATTTCTTTCACCGAATCTTCAATGATTCCCTGGCTCTTGAGAGGACTATCCTTCTTGTGATCCTTGGCTGGTGAGGATCTTAGCATCATCTTGAAGAAGGTGAAGAAAGAAGGAGCAGAGAAAGAAAACGTAAAGAAGGAAGAGGAAGAGAAATACCTGCTTGATCGTCGGATATGAATTTAAAGGGAGTTACTCTTGAATTTAAATACAGATTGATCCCTATCTCTAACTCCTATTTATAATGATGATTTTGCAGGATAGTCACCTCAGTGACGTCATGTTCGTAACGGCTAGTCCGTCTCCAACGGCTAGTTACTCGTTAATTTGTTACGGATAAGAACAAAATACAACTCGTTTATTTACATAATTACTCCTTATATTTTGGGGGCAATTGTTAGGGGTGGATTTCTAAATGATCAGTGATCCTTAATTGCTGTTGGGTCTAGTGATCCTCACTTCTGTTTGAATTGAGTGATCCTCAGAAGTGTTTTAGGATCAGGATCATGGATCACTATAAGGATCCTTGTACTAACGATTGTCTACTTTGAATTCGAAACTATTTTGCAGGAGTATGAGCTTGGACTTGGTCTTGGCGATGTTCCTGGAGAATATTCTATGTTTATTCCGCACGTGCTTGGCTGAAAATGGACGTTATGGAGTCGTGGAAGACTTGCACCATTTGCGGAATGTTAGTTAGTGTAGATATTTTCCATTTTTAAAGGGGTAGCGAGCTAATTAGAAAACACTTGGCTATTTTTGGCTACACACACACTCTTACAACTGCTCTCACCAGCTCTCGTTAACTCACTTGGCGATTACACATTTTTATACACAATACACTATAGTGATCCTTGTACTTAGCTCGCTATCATCCGAAGTTGTATTACATTTCTTGTTTAATTTGAGTTGGTGATCGGTAGTTTCCATCACCCGAGGTTTTTTATGCCGGATATCATTCATTGATCAAGGGCTTTTTCCTCGTATAAATCTTTATGTCACTTGTTCATTACATTTCAGAGTGATCCTTAGTGTTGTTCATTGATTCAAGCATCATACCTCACAACAGAAAGTTTGGTTACATTGTCATTGCTTGATTTTTGACCAAAACAAATACATCCCCTTTTTCTGGTTTCATCAAGGCAGGGGCTGAGGATAGGTAATCCTTAAGAGCTTTGAGAGCATTTTCATGCTTTTCAGTCCACTCAAATTTCTTGTTCTTCCTCAAAATGTCATAGAATTCCTTACATTTTTCTGAGGATTTGGATATGAATCTGTTCAAGGCTGCGATCCTGCCTGTCAATCTTTGCACATCCTTGGCATTGGCAGGAAATTTGATATTCACAATAGCCTTAATTTGTTCTGGACTTGCTTCAATGCCTCTTTTTGTCACCATATAGCCTAGGAATTTACCTGCTTTAACACCAAAGTGACACTTGGAAGGATTTAGTTTCATATTAAATTTATCAAGGATATTGAATGCTTCCTCCAAGTCTCTAAGGTGATCCTCAGCTTTCTTGGACTTCACCACCATGTCATCTATGTAGACTTCCATAGTGTGTCCAATTTGTTCCTTGAACATCATATTGACTAGCCTTTGATAAGTAGCACCTGCATTCCTTAGTCCAAATGGCATAGCAATATAACAATATATACCAGTTGGGGTCATAAAGGCTGTATCCTCTTGATCAGATGGTTCCATTTGAATTTGTTGAAATCGAGATGAAGCATCCATAAAAGTCAACAACTCATGACTCGCGGTAGCATCCACCATGGAGTCAATGTGGGGTAATGGGAAAGGATCCTTGGGACATGCCTTGTTTAAATCAGTAAAATCGACACATACCCTCCACTTTCCATTTTTCTTTTGAACAACAACCACATTGGCTAACCACCTTGGATACTTAACATGTCTAATCATACCTGCCCGAAGTAGTTTATCTACCTCTTCCTGAATAATGGCATTCCTTTCAGGTGCAAACTTCCTCCTCTTCTGATTTATAGGCTTGAATGACCTGTCAATGCCAAGCTTAAGAGTAATTATATCTTTAGATATACCTGTAATGTCCTCATGCTTCCAGGCAAAGGTAGTTTTCCTCCTCTTAAGGAAGGATACTAGTTCTGGTTCAATGTTGCTGAGGATCCCTGATCCTATGAAGATTATAGATTCAGGATCATGAGGATCCATAAGGATTTCTTTCACATCCTGTTCTCGTGCCTCCAAGACATCTCTTGAAGGATGCTTTAATTGCTAATGCTCCCTTGGTCTTGAGGTCGGCTTCATTGATGAGGTGTAACAATTCTTAGCTTCTTGTTGATCACTCTCAATTTTCACCACTCCCCATGGACTAGGAAGCTTTACACATTGATGATAGGTAGATGGGACTGCCTTCATGTCATGTATCCACGGCCTGCCAAGGATAACATTACAACAAGATAAGCAATCTATAACACAAATTTTTTTATAAGAATGAAGTCCTTCAATATAGATGGGGAGTTTGATGTCCCCCAATGTATTCTTGGTCTCTCCGCTGAATCCCACAAGAACTGAAGATCTTGGGACAATGTCTGATTCAGGAATGTTCATCTTCTTGAGGACATCAAGCTGAATGATGTTTACTGAGCTTCTTCCATCTATCAGGATCCTGCGAACAAAATGGTTAGAAATAAATAGAGTAATAACAAGACCATCATGATGAGGATCCTGAACATCAATACGATCGTCCTCGTCAAAAGTTATAATTTTATCCTTGGTAACAGTGGAGGTCCGAATGGGTCTATCCCCATTATCCATCTTGGTTTCCTTGGCATGTCTTTTGGCTGCTGAAAAGGAAGTACCACATATGTCTGATCCACCGGATATAAAGTTTATAACTTGTGCATCTGCTAGAGGAGCAGGAGCCTTTTCTGGGATCCTTTCAGGATCCTGGATCCTTGACTTCTTTCTTCCCAAGAGCTCCTTCAAGTGCCCCTTGCTTAACAAGTAACCAATTTCTTTTCTAAGTGCAATATACTCTTCAGTGAGATGCCCGAAATCCTCATGATATGCACACCATTTGGATTTGTCTTTTGTAGCAGCTGGTTTATCACTCTTCCTTGGCCACCTAGCTTTCTCACCCAAATTCTGCATTGCAAGAATTAGTTCATTGTTATCAACAGAAAAACAGTTTTCATAAATTGGAGGATAATCCTCATCATCCTCTTCTTGTTCTACTGCATGCGCATTCTGGTTATCAGACTTGTTGTAGGACTTGAACTTGTTATTCTTGAAGTAGGATCCTTGCTTTTCCTGTTTTGAGGATCCTGCCAATCTCTCCTGGATCCTTTTGTCATCCTCTAGACGGATGAACCTAAGGGCCCTGGTTCTTACTTCATCAAGATTCCTGCATGGGGTCATAACAAGATCATCATAGAATAATGAATCCCTAAGCAAACCATTTTAAAGGCCTCTACAGCCGTAGCTATATCCAGCTTGGGGATATCTAAGGATTCTTTACTAAACTTAGTGATATAATCTCTAAGTGATTCATTTTGACCTTGTGTTACCCTATATAGATCACTAGTTAAACGTTCAAATTTTCTGCTACATGAGAATTGGCTATTAAACAGATTAACTAGATTAGCAAATGAAGTAATAGAGTAAGGGGGAAGACTTAGCAGCCATTTAAGAGCTGATCCTGTGAGTGTGGATCCGAAACCCTTGCATAGACATGCTTCTTTTAACCTCTCTGGGATGGGGTTGATCTCCATCCTCTCTCTATATTGAGCTACATGTTCCTCTGGATCCGTTGAACCATCATACAGCTTCATAGTTGGTATTTGGAACCTTTTGGGTATCTCAGCATCACAAATGGGAGGTGCAAAACGAGATATCCTATGGCTTCCATCTGCAATTTTAGGAATGGGCTTAACCACTCCTGGAACGCTGGATATCATATCCTTCAGCTTCTGTAATTCCCTAGCCATAGCTTGATTGATACATGTATCCTGCATAGAGCCATGGTTAGTGTTATAAGAATTATTGAAAGTATTACCTCCCATAGGATTTGGGTTAGGAACTGCAAATGTGAATCCATATTGACGGGATTCTGGTATGATTGAAGGACTAGAAGAGGCAATAGTCTGCATTGGAATGAAGTCTCCTTGATGAACATCTGTGCTTGGGGGTTGTATACTTCTTAAGAATCCTTGATCCTGAAAGATGTTGGATCCTTGAACCTGAGAGGATCCCTGAGGCTAAGAGGATCCTTGAACTTGAAAGGATCCCTGAGACTGAGAGGATCCTTGAACCTGAGAGGATCCTTAAACCATGGAGGATCCTTGGACCCTAGAGGATCCTTGAACCTGAGAGGATCCTTGGACTGTGTGCATTCCCAAATATCCTCCTGAGCTGACGAAGGATCCTTAGTGCTGAAAAGAGGATCCCGAAGGCTGGAAACAGGATCCTTGAGGCTGGAAGTGAGACCCAAAAGCCTGACTTATAGTTGTTGCTCCATAACGCCTTCCCAATGGTTCAGTTTGGTACTGGATGTCTAAGGCTGCAGATTGCTGGGCAGTTATAGCTGGAGTGTCGAAATCCAGTGACCTTGGTATCAGAGGAGAGTGATCCTCCCCCGATCTCTTCTGTTTCTTGATGTCACCGATTTCCCGGAGGATCCTTTCGTTGGTTTTGTCCTGCTCTTGTATGTGATCCCTCATCTGCAAAATCAGAGTAAAAAGATCATTAGTAGTAGGATTTGAAGAAACAGAAGAAGTTGGTGGTTTTGGAAAAATTGGGCTTTGTCTCTTTGCAGCATTCTCAGCATTCTTCTGGGATCCAGAAGGTGGTGGAGGCAAAGGAGGAACGCCCTGTGAAGAACTCATTACCGGCATTGAACTTGAAGTGTTCTTTGCTGAAGAAGCGATCTGCTTGGTTGTAATGAACCGGAATAATCACAAAAACAAGAGTTTCTTAGGAATGAAGCACCAATTGCCCAACGGTGGGCGCCAAACTGTTTTGGTCAAAAATCAGGCTAAGATAATGTAACCAAATCTTTGTTGTCAGGAATGATGCTTGAATCAATGAACAATGTTAAGGATAACTCAGAAATATGATGAACAAGTGACACAAGGATTTATACAAGGAAAAAGCCCTTGATCAAGAGTTGATCTCCGGCATAAAAAACCTCGGGTGATGGAAACTACCGATCACCAACTAATATTAAACAAAAGAAGTTTACAACTTGGGATGATAACAAGCTTGTTACAAGGATCACTAGTGTGCAATGTGCAAAAAATGTATGAAATCGCCAAGTAGTGTTCGAGAGCTGATTGAGAGCTGTTACGAGAGTGTGTGAATGCCAAAATTAGCTAAGTGTTCTCACTCAAGCTTGTTATCCCCATTTTAAATTAGAAATAACTAAACTAACTAACTATCCGCAATTTGTGCACGCTCCCCACAATCTCCATAACGTTCACAATGGTCAAGCACGTGTGGAATATTGAGGGAATATGCTCTAGGAATTTCGGTGAGACTTGGTCCATGCCTTTGCTCCTGCAAAACAAGCTTACGTACAAAGTAGACAATTGTTAGTATAAGGATAACAATAAGGATCCTGAATCCTGATCCTGCAACACCTACTGAGGATCCTTAATTCAAACAGAATTGAGGATCCATGATCCTGGCAGCACTTGAAGATCCGTGATCCTTAGGATTGTAAAATCCTCCCCTAACACATACCATCCTGAGTTAGAATTTAAATTCCAAACTCACTTGAAATAGAGCTTTAGATGTATAGCATTCCGGGATCTTGGTAGCATATCCCCCTCCATATTCTTGAGTCGGTATGCTCCTTTTCCTGATTCTGATTCAATCTCATAGGGTCCTTCCCATTTCGGAGCCAACTTTCCATCAGCAGGATTAGTAGTATTCTGAAAAGCTTTTCTTAACACCCAATCTCCAACTTGGAACCTTCTAGTCCTTATATTCTTGTTATATGCTCTGGATATCCTCTGTTGATACGCCGCCATCCTTAGTTTTGCTGCATTTCTTGTCTCATCAACAGTATCCAAGTCCTGGCATAGGGCTTCAGGATTCTGCTCAGGATCCCGGAGGTTGGATCTTGCCGTAGGTATTACCATTTCTGTCAGGATCACCGCTTCTGCTCCAAACACCAAGGAAAATGGGGTTTGGCCAGTTGCAGATTTCACCGTCGTTCTATCAGCCCATAAAACATAGGGTAATTCTTCTACCCATTTTTCCTTCTTAGCTCCAAGCCTTTTCTTCAAATTGTTGACAATTATCTTGTTTGAGGATTCTGCTTGTCCATTTGCTTGAGGATGTACCGGTGTGGATGTGATCATTTTGATTCCCCAACTCTTGCAAAAGTCAGTAGTCCTCTTACTTATAAACTGAGATCCATTGTCACAAATTATCTCAGCTGGTACTCCAAACCTAGTCAGGATATTCCTTTTTATGAAGGATACTACTTCTTGATCTCTGACTTGAACAAATGCTTCAGCTTCGACCCACTTAGAGAAATAATCAGTCATTGCCAACATGAAGACTTTACCTCCTGGAGCCTTTGGCAATTTTCCTACTATATCCATTCCCTACTTCATGAATGGCCAAGGGGAAGCAATAGGATAAAGTGGTTCAGCAGGTTGATGTAATATATTACTGTGTCTTTGACACGCATCACATCTTCGAGCATATTCTGCAGCATCCTTTCTCATCGTCGGCCAACAGTATCCCGTTCTTAATACCTTTGAGAATAATGACCTGCCCCCAGTATGGTTACCACAATCCCCTTCGTGTATATCCTGAAGCACTTCTTTAGTTTCGGGATCCTCCAAGCACCTCAGATATGGTCCTGCAAGAGATTTCTTATACAAGATATTATTTATAATAGCGAATCGTGATACCTTCATTCTAAAGGCCTTAGGATTTTCTTCCTTTGGGATGTATTCTTCCTTGAGATATCTTTTGATTGGAGCCGTCCAGGACTTAGGATCCTCCTCAGGATACTCATCATCAGGATTCTGAACACTTACTACTTCCTTATCCTGAGGATCCGTCGTAGGATATAGGATATGTAATATTGGTATTCGGGTCCCTTCCGGTATCCTGACTGATGATCCAAGATTTGCCAAGGCATCAGCTTCAGCATTATCCTCTCTTGGTACCTGTTCAAGTGTAAAAATATCGAAATATTCTGCTAATTTTTTGAAAATATCGAGATACTCGATTAACTTCTCACCTTTAACTGCATAGGTCCCATTAAAATGATTAGTAATTAACAAAGAATCAACAAATACTTGTAAACTCTTGATATTCATGCTCTTAGCCAATTCTAATCCTGCAATTAAAGCTTCATATTCTGTTTCATTATTAGTGGCAGGAAACTCACATCTAATAGCCTGGGGTAATATGTCCCCCTGTGGCGATTTTAGTAGTATACCCAAACCTACACCTCTTATATTAGACGCACCATCAGTATATAATGTCCAGGATTCTAAGTTTTCTCCTAGCTGTTGTACTTCTAGGTCTACTTCACTTTGAATATCACTACTGAAATCAGCCACAAAGTCAGCTAAAGCCTGAGACTTTATGGCATTTCTAAGTTCATACACTAGATCATATGCACTTAATTTCACTAACCACTTAGCCATCCTACCTGACATCTCTGGTTTCCTAAGCACATTTTTTACGGGATAGTTGGTTTTATGTAGGTCCCCTATTCGTGTATGGATCTTTCACAGAATTATCTTTCCAATCAAGAGTGCGGAATCCTCTTGATCAGAATATAGCAGAAAACGTGTAGGAAACAGAAACAGTAATTCACTTTCAAACCGGGTTTCTATTGATTATCGATTACAAGAATTACAATCAATCAAACCCTAACCAATACCAATTTCGTCCAAGCCTTAAAGTCTCTCACGAAATTGCTCTCACACACTGTTTTGGCTGATTAACCTAAACCCTAAAGCCTAACCTTGTTTATATAACACAAGGTTGCAACATTAGGCTGGGTTTGCTACATGGGCTAGGCCCATTTCGTCCCCCATCACCCAATGTGGGTTTTGTTTAGCCCAAACTCTATTAACTCACTAATACAAAGCTAAACCCGCTAACCGTTTATCGTTTAACTAATTACAAGATATCCAAAGACCAAATCTAAGCTGTTGTCACAAACATGCACCAACAAACTCCCCATTGACAATAGCTTCATAAAATAACTTTGTCTTCAGTCATCTTGCAATCTTCATGTAATCTAGCACTGTCTTTGGTCTTTGGATAGCTTCAGCTTCAACAGCTTCTGTCAGCAACAGACTCCCCCTAAGCCGATGCATCCAATCACCAAATCTTCAAAAACTTTTAGCGTTTGAGTAAACTCCAGTTCAGCATTTGAATAGCAATCTTCAAACTCTTCAATCTTGTCTGCAATATAGAAAGGAGGTTCTACCATGCATCCAATCAAACTCTCATCTTCACAGCAACTCATCACTTTAACTTCTCAGCAACACACTCAGCAACATACTGCTTCAATCTGTATACTATAATACAAACATCTCGAGAAACCATAAGAATTTTTCAACAAAGTTAAATAAATTATTATTTTTCAAGAGATAGTTAAACTGTATCACAGATTAAGCATTTTCAACTTATCACCAACACGCAAAACCTTTTAATCACACACCCTAGAACCCGCATGATTTAAAATTTTGAACTCACTTTCCAACACCGTCTCCCCCTATCAGTAACAATTCCTCCAAGAATAACAGTTTTCCGTACGTTAAGAATTTTAAACAGAAAAAAAAACACTATTTTGGGATTTTTATATTTTCTGAAAGCAAGTAAATAACAAAAACAATAAACACTCTATTTTTGTGAGAATCACTGGTAAGAAGATCATATCAGCAAAATCAAACTGTTTCACACAATTAGATAATTCTTTATTTAATTTTTCGTGAAAAGCAGTCCAAGACGATTACCAGTATGTTTGTCCACTTAAACAAAATGCATGAACATTTCAAGTACCATTACCGTATGACACGTTAAGGTAATTTTAATTACTGATATACTAGTGTGTCCCACTTCAGGATATACCCCCGCGATCAAGGTATACACAAAGATTCATCGTAGTAGGTGAGTATACTGAATTCATCCGTTTTATTTTTCAACGTTTAGATAATTGGTGAACAGGTCAGTACTTCCATACAGCAAAGAGACCAAAATATCTAACGAGGGCTAAGACAAATACCATTTTTGGTACGATTTGTGCTTTTTGCACTTTTTGAATGACTCTCTTTGAGAGCTTCTTCATTTTCAAGGTTTTGGCATTTTTAGCTCTTTTAAGATATCCTGGGTGTGTCTAGGTCAGCATATATCTGGATGCAGCAGAAGGACACCCCTGATATCCCCAGATGAAATAACAGTATAAAGACCCAAAACTTCAGATTTTGGCAATCTATCAACGCAAGATTTAAGGTCATTAAACCATACACCACTGATGTGTTCCCCACTCATACACAGTTCATTTAGGTTTATATCACATTGGTAAGTTGATTATTTCATGCTTTTTGCCTACTGGTACATCATATGATGAAGCTGCTATCACACTTAAGCAATTTAATTCATTTTCAGTGTGACAGTCTAACTTGCTGATGTACTATCATTTCTCCTTTTTCACACAGTGATAACTCATTTTTAATTTTCTATTTTTTTATATGTTTTTGATTTTTCAATGTTTTTGTATTTTTTTTTATTTTTAAGAAAAACAGTAAACTATTTACAAAATTCTTATGAAAAACCAGTTATTCAGGATTCCTCATCCCGTTGAGTTCGACTAAATGTTCAAAGCGAGCCCTGTCAAAAGCTTTAGTATAAAGATCTGCCAGGTTATCTAGTGTGTCGACTCGATGTAATTCAATTAATCTCTTTTCAGCACAATCCCGTATAAAATGATGACGTATGTCAATATGTTTTGTGCGACTGTGTTTCACGGGATTATTAGTTATAGAAATTGTGGCATTATTGTCTATCATAATAGGAGTACGAGTGAAATCCAAACCGTAATCGCACATTTGCTGTTGTATCCAGAGAACCTGAGAGCAGCAGCTACCCGCAGCAATATATTCAGCTTCACACGTAGATGTAGACACACAAGATTGCTTCTTGCATTGCCAAGACACAATCCTACCTCCTAAGAACTGACAACCACCAGTTGTAGACTTTCTGTTCGACTTACATCCTCCAAAGTCTGAGTCAGTGTAAGCAACAAAATTCATATCACTATCAGCTGGATACCACAACCCAAGTTTAGGTTTCCCCTTCAAGTAACGAAGAATACGCTTCACTGCTTTCATGTGTGACTCTTTCGGATTAGCCTGATATCTGGAACACAAGCATACTGCAAACATAATGTCAGGTCGTGAAGCAGTCAAGTACATTAGAGAACCAATCATTGCCCTGTATTGAGTAGGATCAACGTCTTCAGTACTTTCATGATCTGGGCCAAGATTGTGATTTTCACAAATGGGTGTGTTGAAAGTAGAGCAATCATTCATTTTGAACCGACTCAAAATGTCATACACACACTTTGTTTGATGAATAAACATCCCATCCTCCTTCTGTTCAACTTGTAATCCCAGAAAGTAAGATAGCTCACCCATAGCGCTCATTTCAAACTTGCTCTTCATCACCTGCTCGAACTCTTTACACATGTTTTCATCTGATGACCCAAAGATGATGTCATCCACGTACACCTGTACTAGCAGAAAATCTTCCTTCTTCCTCTTGATAAACAGTGTACTGTCAATCTGACCTCTTTCAAAACCATTCTTGATCAGATGTGTAGACAGTGTCTCGTACCACGCCCTGGGAGCTTGATGTAATCCATACAAAGCCTTATCAAGTTTGTACACTCGATCTGGATAATCTGGATCAACGAACCCATCTGGTTGTGAGACATACACCACTTCTTGGACTTTCCCGTAAAGAAACGCACTCTTCACGTCTAGTTGGTAAACTTTGAAGCCCTTGAATGTTGCGAAAGCTAGAAACAACCGAATTGCCTCCAACCTTGCCACTGGTGCAAACACTTCATTGTAATCTATTCCTTCCTGCTGATTGAAACCTTTGACAACCAATCGAGCCTTGTTTCGCGTCACTATCCCTCTGTCATCCTTCTTGCACTTAAACACCCACTTAGTGCCTATCTCTCTTTCACCTTTAGGAAGGTCAACCAACTCCCAAACCTTCAACTTAGCAAACTGGGCCAATTCCTCTTGCATAGCTTCAACCCATGAATTGTCTTTCAGAGCCATATAAATGTTCTTTGGCTCCTCTTGGGAAATAAAGCAACTATACAAGCACTCGTTCACAATCCCAGTCTTCTCAATCGACACAAATAAACCAGAATTCGCTACTATGCTCCTTCTTGTCTGAACACCTGCATTAGGATCTCCAAGTATCATGTCAACTGGATGATCTCTATTTGCTCGTGTAGTAGCAATAGTATCAACTTCAAGATATCACCCAGGTTTGATCCAACCTCCCCCTGAACATTCTGATTTGCAAACGGATTAATGAAATCCTCCCCCTCAATGGGTTCAGAGTCACTATCGCTTGAATCAGGATCAGCAGCACCTTGGGAAGTTTCCGCAGCATCTGTCATATCAACATTTGATCTAGGCATAAACTCGCCTTCATCGTCTCCACCAATCATTGTTTGAATCAACTGAGATTCATCTGCATCAGAAAACTCAGGAATATTAAATGATTTAAAAGTGCTTTCATAATCATATAATATAGCAGGTCCACTCGTTGATTGTTGAGGTTTGTATGAAGTAATTTCAACATTAAAGACAACCTCAATTTTACCAGTTTTTAGATTAAAAACCCTTTTATTCGGTGTGCCAGGCACATAGCCTAGAAAGTAGCTATCGTCAGCCACCTCACCGAATTTTTGTTTATCTTTATTTCGCACAATGGTGCAGGGTAATCCAAATGGTTCAAAGCCTTCTAAGTTTGGTTTCTTGTTAAACATCAATTCATGACAAGTTTTATTAAAACGTTTAACAGTCAAAACTTTGTTTAGGACGTAGCAAGCTGTATTCACAGCTTCTCCCCATAAAAGAACTGGTAGCTTTAAATCTGAAAGCATCGTCCTAGCGGCTTCAATCAACGTCCTGTTTTTTCTCTCAGCAACTCCATTTTGTTGAGGTGTATAAGGAGCAGAATACTGATGTTCAATTCCCTTTCGAAGACAGTAGAGATCCAGAATTCGATTCTTAAACTCCGTGCCATTATCACTCCTTATCCTCTTGATTCTTGCATCATGGACGTTTTCCAATTTTGTAAAAAGATCTATCAACATCTCTGCCGCCTCATCTTTTGTACCTAAAAAGAAAACCCATGAATAACGTGAGTAATCATCAGTGACAACTAAACAATAGTACTTTCCACCTATGCTCCTTACGTTCACTGGACCGAATAAATCCATGTGAAGTAATTCATAAGGGGCATCTATGGAATTTACTGTTTTAGACTTATGAGGTTTCTTGTGTTGTTTTCCCTTTTGACATGGAAGACATTTATCTTCCACTTGAAACCTCTGCATTGGAACCCCTTTCACTAGCTCATTTTTAACAAGGTAATTCATTTTTCGATAGTGAATATGGGCCATGCGTCTATGCCACAACATCGATTCAGCTTCAGATGCTTTTGATAGTAAACACGCCACCACAGCAGTTGGATCCTTAGCACCCATATCCATGACATAAGTGTCATTTCTCCTTGGCGCTCGCATCACTATCCAATCGTCCGGAATCTTCAAACCTGGTTTCAACACTAATGCTTCATTCTTGGTAAAATGGACCGAGTGACCCTTGTCGCAGACTTGTGACACGCTCATCAGATTGTGTTTAAGCTGCTCCACATAGTTCACTTTGTCCAGTGTGATCTTCCCATTGGTCACTTTTCCTCGTCCTGTAATTCTACCACCTTTAGCACCCGCAAAGTTCACCTTTCCACCATCATAATCTTCAAATTCAGTCAACAATCTCGCATCCCCCGTCATGTGCCTGGAGCAGCCACTATCAACATACCATAAGTTGATAATCCTCCTTAGCAGCTCCTGCACACACCAACCAAAAATTAGTTAGATTGGGGGACCCAAGCCTTAATGGTCTTGGGTCGTCCAAATTCACCAACCACTGGAACATCCATCCAATATCCATTACTCCTAACTGGAGTCTTGGATCTCAGACCTGTTGATGGAATTTGATTTTGATTTCCACTAGGTCTTTGGTCCTGAGGGTTCCTATATGTATTTGGACTATTTGACCTTTGGAAATTTTGATTTGGGTACCTTGAATTTTGATTCCAAGAAGCATTATTGTTGTAATTTCTAAAGCCATTGTTATAAAAAGTTCGACCACCATCATTTTGGTATCGATTTTGATATTGACCTTGACTTCTGAAATTATTAGCATTATAATTGTTCATTCTTGGTGAACTGCTTCTAGGTCTTTCAAATCTGCCTGGTGGAGATCTAGGCTGAAATCTTGGTTGATTTCTTTGAAAACGTGGAACTTGTGGAGTTCCTGTTCCAGCCTTATCTTCACCAACAGCAACATTCTCTGGTTGCTTAACAGCAGATTTCTTTAGAGAATTCGCAACTTTCTCCTCATTATCACCTTTCTTCTCAGGTGATTTCTCTTTCTTTCTCTCACTCACTTGTGCTTCACTCTTTTTGTTAGGACAGCAGCAAGCTACATGTCCCTTGGTGTGACATTTGAAGCACGATCTCTTTTTCGAAGACTTCTTCTCTGAAGCCTTTGAACTAGATTCGGGATTTGATGATGATGCATTAGAAGGATTTTCTTCAGTTTGCTTAATTTCAGATTTTTCAATGTTCTTGTTTTTAGCAAACTCTACATTTGATTCATTTTCAATTACAGCAGTTTCATTTTTCATGTCACTTCCTTGAACAAAATTAACACTTTTAACAAAAGTTGGATTTTTATTCTTAGGATGTGATGTGTTCTTTTTCAAAACAGGTTTGCTGTTATTATCCTTCTTAGCATCAGCACTCTCAAAAACATTTCCTTGACGTGAAGTGGAACTACTTGGTGATGTTGACCCAAAGTCCATGAGATCATCTTCATCAGGCAAGAAAGAATAGTCATGACTAACAGGAGGTGGAACTTCATTGAAACCATGAAATCCCACACTGGTTTTGTCATTACTTTTCTTCAAGCCACCCATCATATGTTTCATAACAAAAGTAGAGTCCCTGAATTGACCTAATTTCTTTTCAATTTCAACAATTTTGAGTTGTGCATCTGACAGCTCTTTGCATTTTTCAGAAATCTCTTTTGTTTTCTCAGCCATCATTTCATGAGCTAAGTCTATGACTTGAAGTTTTTCATTTAATTTGCAGGTTACAGCTTCAATTTTACTTTCATAACCTTTTATCTTCTTCAAGTATGATGATTCATTTCTTTTAGCAAAAAAGTTTGCTTCTTTTATGTTAGACATCTCGCTCACCAGACTTTGGTTTTGTGTTGACAACCTGTCAACCTCACCCTGTAGTTCACGACATTTTAAACACACAGAATTTGACTTTACCTCTCCTGTTTGTTTATCAAGGTTAGCCATTAGAGCCGCAAGTTGAGCTTCCATTCTTTTATACTTAGCATCCTTTTCTTCAGCTTCCCGTTCCTGGTCAGACTTTTTCTTTTCCTCTTCAGCAACTGTTGTCTGATCAACCTTCTTTTCTTCAGCTTTATTCTCTATCTTCACCTCGGCCTCAGCATCGAGTTTTGCTTCAGCATCTCCCACAGTAGCTTTATCATCATCAATAGGCGTTATCTCTGCCATGAATGCCTGAGTGGCATTCTCATTATCCTCTAGATGAATACTCCAATCATAAGAACCTTCTCGTGTCGTAGAGATCAAAGCCTTTGAGCTAGAATTGTTTGATGCATTCCTGTTGTTTGAACTCTGACTCAAAGTCTCTTGCTTTTGTTTTTGACACTCCCTAGCGAAATGCCCATAACTTTGACAGTTAAAGCACCTCACTTTGGTCTTGTCAAAACCAACAGTCTTTCCTATAAACTTCCTTCCCGTTCGGTTCATGAATCTCTTCACTCTTCTAGTAATCATGGCCATTTGCCACTGCAAATCCATATCTTCAAGATCATCAGGGTCAATCTGATCATAATCTTCATCCAAAGTAGCAGGATCAGATATCTTCCTCTGAATGTAGTTTTCATACGAAGCAACAAATGAAGCAAGTAGAGCAAGATGCTCTTCAGCAGACTTCACACTCATTGGCATTGACTTAACACCACTACTCTGCTTAGAAGCAGCTACAAAACACACATCACCATCTTCATTCACTGTGACCTGCTCATTCTCACATGAAAGAAAAGCAGTAGCAGAGTCGCTAGAAGCGTTGTGAGATGAAGAAGATGCAAGCCCATTGTAAATCGTTGGATCTTGAACCTGATCATATCCAGTGTCTTTCTTTTTCATACTGAGCTCATAAGCTCTCAGCTTTCCTACTACTTCTTCCAGCTCCTTTGTCTCATAATCTGCTTCACCCTTGATCATGAGAGTGTAGATATCCCACTTGGTAGGTAAGGCATCGAGCAGCTTGTCATTCTTTTCTACATCAGTATAGCAATCAATCTTATAGTTTTCCATTTCTGACATCAGATGATAGTAACGAGTGATGATGTCCTCAAGTGACTCATGCTTCATGTGCTTGAAAATAGCAAACTGCTTCTTCAGTAGATCAATCTTGTTTTTCTTAACATCTGCATTTCCTGCATATTGTTTTTCTAATGCATCCCACATATCTTTTGAATTTGTGTACTTTGTGAATGTATGCTTGATGCTATCAGGTAACGACATTTTAATAGCAGCCAATGCTCTCTTTTCAGCCTCATACATCTTTTTATCATTCTCTTCCATGTTCACATAGGCTGTTCTGCGTGGTCTGCCTTCAAAGTCGTGAGTAGGGTTTGTGTACCCATCTTCAATACATATCCACATGCGCATGTCTTGATATTCAATGAAGGATTGGAAACGATCCTTCCATGTCAAATAATTTTCCACCTTCATCATCTTAGGTGGTTTGTTGGTAGTGCCAACCTCATGCTCCATTCTCAAAAGCTCATTCAAACTAGACATGTTCGACATTTTAAACGTTGCAGACTAATAAAACCGTACAAAATATCTCCGAAAACAGTGGTTACCAAATTACACCGTTAGAATCGTCTCGAAAAGACGAATCCAATGATATCTAATGTCGAAAACCGAATTCAGGATTTTCCAGAGTCTGAAATTCCACCCCTTAAATATGCTGTTAAATTCGCTGGTTTTGCTGTTAATTTCGCTGGTCTATTATGCTGGGTCAATTTCGCTGGTTAACAACTAAATTCGCTGGTCAGTTACTTGTTCAAGTTCGCTGGTCAAAGTTCGCGATTACGACGACCTATAAAGTCGCCGAAACACCGTAATAATTTCGCTGAGGAAAATTATACGGTTACCAAAGTCGCCTTTGGATTTAAGATCGCCGAGTCAAACAATTTCGCTGGTTACCGAGATATCAAGCCTCAAATTCGCTGATCAGTTTGCGAATTTGTTAAAATCGCCCAGTAACTTTGGAAACTCAATCTGTTCGAAATTCTTGATGATTTTCTGGATTCTGCTAACACAAATCTGCAAAATCAGAAAACCTAATCAGCACAATAATTTCAAAAATTATGAGGAACAGATGGAAAACCACGAAGAACACGAAGAACAATCTTCGAATCTTCAAGTCTTTCAGCAAAAATTCTTCAAAACAATCAATCAAACAGTCTCAAAAACCTGCAAAACAGCAAATAAACAAACCAAAAGATCAAAACAGCCAACAAAATTCGAAAATTTTATCAAACCAACAGAAAAATTCGAAAATTTTAAAACCCTAATTTTCAAAAAGTTTCGAAAACTCCCTGTTTCTGCCAAGCACAATTCTGAACCGAGCCTTCAAGAGCCTAATGCTCTGATACCAATTGTAGGTCCCCTATTCGTGTATGGATCTTTCACAGAATTGTCTTTCCAATCAAGAGTGCGGAATCCTCTTGATCAGAATATAGCAGAAAACGTGTAGGAAACAGAAACAGTAATTCACTTTCAAACCGGGTTTCTATTGATTATCGATTACAAGAATTACAATCAATCAAACCCTAACCAATACCAATTTCGTCCAAGCCTTAAAGTCTCTCACGAAATTGCTCTCACACACTGTTTTGGCTTATTAACTGTAACACCTCGAAAATTCACGTCCTATAAGGTGTTGACACGTGTCATAAGTTTGAACGTGTGTAAGAATGTTCTTGAAGGACTAAAGTTGACAAACTATGAAACTATGTAAATATAAGGGTTCAAAGTGTCAAAATGAATAAATATACTTTACAATAACCCTATATGATGTTTATAACCTTAAACGAATGGATCATGGATCATACGAAGCGAATTGTGAAAGAAAGTGAGAGATTACAAACTACAGGGGTTAAATGTGTCAATATGTTAAGTTATACCTCTAAGTGACCTTTTAGCAAACCCGAAGCCTTGTAACGATTAATTATACTCACTAGAATGTACCATAAAAATTTCACTAAGTTTCGTTACCGTATGAGAAAGTTGTGATAAAATTCGTGTGTGAGGGTTAGAAGCGTCAACGTTGAAATTTAGGGTTTTTCGGATAAACCCGAAGGGGCCAAGGACTTTACAAAGTGGGTATAAATCCTAAAGCCCCTATGTAACAATTATAAAGTCTTAACCTGCAAGAAAACAAGTGAAAATGACGTTTCGGGGGACCGGGGACCAAAATGCAATAAAAAGAAACATGTTTACCTGATCCGGATGGCCCAGGTGGCCCGCATCAGGATTACCAAAACTTCAGGCGGGCCGCGTCCGACCTGCAGATACAGAAAAATAGGCAGCAGCCTGTTTTGTGCAATTGTAACCCAACAAGCCGGTTTTTCTCACTTGTAAACGACCCCTAGGCACCCCCTAAGTACTAGGAGCAGATGTTGATCAGTTGTGGTCACTTGTAGACCTTGTTGTCAACTTCCTATGGTGATTAAAGCTATTAGATAAGGCCTTCAATGTTCATACATTCTTGTTTTCATTTCTGAGCATTTGAGGAGCACAAGAACTGATCACAAGCTTTCCTAAACATCCATTAATCACGTGTAAGTATGTCTAACCCTTCTAATTTGAGTTATGCTTAGTTTATAGCTTAGAAGTCAAACCGTCGTAATTACGGTTTGACTTAGTGATAAATCAGAAATGGTCTAGAGATTTTTCGAAACGAAAGTTGTTATAAGTTGGTAATCATATGAACAATTAACCCTTAAAAGGGCACCCATTGATTCAAATCCTAAATATGTCTTTTGTCGAGTCAAACTTCTTCCGAAAAAGTCAACATAACCATTAAACATGTAATTAGCGTTACAGAGGGCGTGTAATCTATTTTAACATTCATATAACCTGAAAATAAGTATTATAACATGTCTAAACTTGTTTGGTTCGACAACTTTCTGTTTTGAACCGATTCGGAGCCGAAAGTCGCGTAGTTTGACTTTCTGCTTTGACTTTGATTCTGACCCGGTTTAGATAGTTTTAGACATGCCTTAAAGTTCCATTAGGACCTAGTTACATGTTGGTATAACCCTCTGCGTTTATGCCACATAAATCCTTAATTGTCCGATGTTTCCGTTAATCGCCTAAATATTGACCGTAATGCCCTTATGATCATAAAACGAGATTTTTGGAGATATGAAAGTAAAATAATCTTAATTACTGATTATTAGACATGTCTGTAAATTTTCACATCAAGCGGAGGTCCAGATTGGGAGTTATGCTTAATGACGTAATTATAGCGATTCTTAGTAATTAAATGACGTCATTAGCGTAACGCCTATCTAAAACCCATTTTTGACATCAAACCATTTACCCACTGATGTTAAATAATATTTTGAGATTTTTAAAGATTTTTAATTATTTTAAACTGATCATAAGCTTGGATTAGCGCCTTAATTCGGTAAATACCGAATATGCCCTTTTTGGCCATAAAATGAGTTTTACAAATCCTTTTAACGCCAATCCAATTACTACTGATTTAAAATAATAAATGGAGTGTTTTGAGCCTGCTTATTTGATCAGAAAACTCAGAATCGTATTTTAACCTGTACGTCGCTTAAAACGGCTTTATACGCGTATTATACGCGTAGTTTGACTTTAAAACCATTTTAATTCATAAGACTTAACCTCAAATGTTATAACCTGTTAAAATAAAGTATTTTTCTGATTTATTCAGACCCGGATCACAGAAGTTGAATTAATCCCTTTTATAATCTTTAAAATGACCAAAATACCCCTACGGGGCATATTTATGGATTAAACTCGTTTTGGGCATTATGGAAGGTATCCTACTGATATCACAACATATTTAAGGCATGTTAACTTAGGAAACCTGTTTAGGACTCTTATGGTTACCCGTTACGCTTCATACGCGTTCGGTTCGGTTTATGTAACTAGTTTACATAAATTAGCCGAAACGGGTCAAACCTTATCGGTTTTATCTCAAAATCCAGAATGTGTATTATATACCCATATTAAGCAAGTCTTCAAACTTGTCGGGTCTAAAACACATTCTATCCGGTCTTCGCTTAATCGTGCGTACGAACCGTATCTTTAAAACTAACCGGTCTAAGCTTAAGCTTAACTAAAGACCTGTTAGGATCCTAATAGGTTATTATAAACCTTCGTTCCAGGATAGGAGACCCGGTAAAAGATACTTGCACTCGCTGATTTTGAAATATACTTGCTCAGGTAAATACTTTTAACTTATTTTCCCTATACGGGCTTGGGGTACGGTATATAAAATACCGCTTGGTCGGGGCATTGAATCTTTAATTGAATGATGATTAAAGTATTGAGATGTCTCGTTTAACTTGTTTTGTTTGCTTTAAGCCTTTGGGGGGTTAATGACCATGTCCCGGATATCCCTGGCATCATTTTACGAAATGGCCACGACCTTAGCACACAGGTGTAGGCGTACACCTGTCAGTGTCTCATAAATAAAGTGGTGTGTCCATTGATCTTTAACCCGGCTCGATCCGGGCTACTGAACGCATAAGGAACATGTAAATCCTTACAAGTATTATATTCAAATAATTATCCCAAGTTATAAAATATTATTTGTGCCTTGTGCCTTAAATCCATTTTCTTAAACTCTTTTCCAAATGAGTCGGTTGATTGTATTTACCAGTGTAAACTGACGTATTTTTCCTAAAAAGGTTAAGTGCAGGTACTACGCGAAATAGGCTGGTTTGTCTCCTAGCATCCACAATAAGTCTCGCCAGCTTGGATGTCATAAACTGTTGAACATTTGTTTCCTTTTTATTTTGATCTACCTGTGGATTTATATTCGACTATTTGTGATACTTAATATTACAATATCGTTTGGTTGAATTAAATCTATACTTTGCTTCCGCTGTGCATTTAAATATTGTGTTGTTTGACTATTATGTTGCCAACCACGTCACGATACTCCCCTACCGGGCCCACCGGTAACACGTGGAAATTCGGGGTGTGACATTAACCTAAACCCTAAAGCCTAACCTTGTTTATATAACACAAGGTTGCAACATTAGGCTGGGTTTGCTACATGGGCTAGGCCCATTTCGTCCCCCATCACCCAATGTGGGTTTTGTTTAGCCCAAACTCTATTAACTCACTAATACAAAGCTAAACCCGCTAACCGTTTATCGTTTAACTAATTACAAGATATCCAAAGACCAAATCTAAGTTGTTGTCACAAACATGCATCAACATTTTAACATGAATCCTATGTGTTTCAAAATAATGTCTAAGTTTTGTTGACGCCATAACTAGGGCTAATATCAATTTCTCTAAATGAGAATACCTAGTTTCAGCATCTAATAAACTTTTACTAACATAATAAACAGGATACTGCTGACCTTCATGATCCTTTACAAGGACAGCACTTACTGCATTCCCCGATACTGCAAGATACAGGGATAATGGTTCACCATCCTCAGGCTTCATCAATAGAGGTGCGGTTGAAAGATACTGCTTCAAATTCTGTAAGGCTGCTTCACGCTTTACTCCCCATTCGAACTTCTTATTCTTCTTCAGGATATCATAAAATTCCTTGCATTTTTCTGAGGATCTTGAGATAAATCTATTCAATGCTGCTACTCATCCTGTCAGTCTTTGAACATCTTTCATGTTAGAAGGTGATTTGATATACAAGATGGCTTTGATCTGTTCTGGGCTTGCTTCTATCCCTCTTTTAGTCACCATATATCCTAGAAACTTTCCTGCCCCTACTCTGAAATGGCACTTAGCAGGATTTAGCTTCATGTTATACTGATCCAAGATATCAAATGCTCCCTTAATATCCTGGAGGCGATCCTCGGCCTTTTTAGATTTTACTACCATGTCGTCGATGTACACCTCCATAGTGTCCCCCAGCTTATCTTTGAACATCATGTTCACCAATCTTTGATACGTTGCACCTGCATTTTTCAAACCAAAGGGCATAGCAGTGTAACAATAAATACCTGTTGGTGTCATGAAGGCAATATCCTCCTGGTCTGAAGGTTCCATTTGGATCTGCTGGAATCTTGAGGATGCATCCATGAAGGTTAACATCTCATGGCCGGCAGTAGCATCCACCATTGAGTCAATATGAGGAAGAGGAAATGGGTATTTGGGACAAGCTTTGTTCAAGTCTGTGTAATCTACACAAACTCTCCATTTCCCATTTTTCTTCTACACCACCACTACATTTGCTAGCCATTTTGGAAACTTGACTTTTCTGATCATTTTGGATTTCAATAACCTCTCTACTTCTTTTTGAATAATCATATTTCGCTCCGAAGCAAATTTCCTTCTCTTTTGTTGGACAGGCTTGAACGACCTGTCAATACCGAGCTTATGTGTTATAATATCCTTGGATATTCCTGTCATATCCTCGTGTTTCCACGCGAATGTTGACATCCTGCATTTCAAAAAGTTAATCAATTGATCTTCAATATCCTTAGGGATATTGGTTCCTACGAGCACCGAGATATCCGGATTATCCTGATCCAGGATAATTTTCTTCACATCCTGTTCTGAAGCCTCCATGATATCCTGGCCTCGCATCTTTAATTGCTATGCTGCACTAGGTTTTGTTGAGGGTTTCATTGAAGAAGAATAACACTCCTTCGCCTCCTGTTGATCACTTTCCACCTTGACAACTCCCCAAGGGGTAGGGATCTTGATGCATTGAAGGTAGGTTGACGGAACAACTTTCATATCATGGATCCAAGGCCTGCCTAATATAATATTATAGCAGGATAAAGAGTCCATGACACAAAAGCGCTGCATTGAGTTGACCCCTTGAATATACACGGGTAACTTTATCTCTCCTACGGTATTCCTAGCTTCTCCACTGAAACCAACGAGCACAGTGGACTTCGAAGTAATATCCATCGGGGATACATTCATCCTCTTCAACGTTTCCTACTGAATTATGTTGACTTAGCTGCCATTATCCACTAATATCCTACGCACAAAATGGTTAGCAACATATAACGTTATAACTAAAGCATCATGGTGAGGATCCTGGACAGTATCCCTGTCATCATTATCGAACGTGATCACTTTGTCAGTCGTGAGGGTTGATATCCTGGTTGGCTTATCCCCCCTCTCTGCTTTGGCTTCTTTCGCGTGTCTGTTCGCCGCAGAATATGATGTGCCGCAGATGTCGGATCCTCCTGAAATAAAGTTAATTATTTTTGCATCCGCAGGAGGTGATGCTGCCCGTTCAGGATCCTTCTCAGGATCCTGACCCTTATTCTTATTTCTTCCCAAGAGGTCCTTCAGATATCCCTTGCTTAAGAGATAGCTTATTTCTTTCCTTAAAGCGATGCAATCCTCGGTAATATGTCCGAAGTCCTCATGGAAAGCACACCATTTGGACTTGTCCTTCCAATCAGCCTTTTGTTGATTTTTCCGGGGCCATCTTGCTTTGTCTCCTAAACCCTGCATAGCATACATTAGTTCAGGTATATTAACGGAAAAACAATATTCAGACAACTCAGGATACTCCTCAGGATCCTCATCTTCAACATCATTCACTTTCTTGCTGTCATTTCTACCATATGGCTTTGAGCGATATGGTTTATACGAGGATTCTGATTTCCTATTGTTCGGCTCGTAGGTTGTGGACGAATTCATCCTCTCTTGCATCTTTTTGTCATCCTCCAGCCAAATGTATCTTAAAGCCCTGTTACGAGCTTCGTCCAGATTCCTGCAGGGATTCATTACAAGATCCTGATAAAATTGAGAATCATATTGCAACCCCATCTTGAAGGCTTGCACAGCTGTTGCAACATCAAGATGCGGGATATCCAAAGATTCCCGACTAAACTTGTTCACATAATCCCTCAAGGATTCCTGAGGTCCTTGAGTTATCCTGTAAAGATCACTGGTTAGTTTCTCAAAACTCCGGCTGCAAGAAAATTGACTATTAAATAAATTAACTAAATGAGCAAATGAAGTAATTGAGTGAGGAGGAACATTTAATAGCCATTTTAAGGCTGATCCTGTTAAGGTAGAACCAAAACCCTTACACAGGCATGCTTCTTTGAGATCTGGAGGGATAGGGTTGATTTCCATCCTTTCCCTATACTGGGCAATATGCTCCTCAGGATCCGTAGTTCCATCATAGAGTTTCATGTTGGGGGTTTGAAATCTTTTCGGGATTTCAGTATCACAAATAGGATATGCAAACCGTGATATCCTGTGCCTGTCCTGGGATACTTCTGGAATTGGCTGGACCACCCCAGGCACACTGGATATCATGTCTTTCATTTTTTGAAGCTCTCTGGAAAATGCTGATGTCATACCTGCATCCTGCAAAGATCCAACACCATTAGTAGCAAGAGTAATATATTTTTTAGATACATTACCAGTCTGGGGATTCTGGCCATATCCTGAAGCATATCCTGAGCTTCTCACAGTTGATACTCTTACTGAAGAGGGTATCTCAGGGGTATGATTCTGGGAATGGCTAGGCACAATATTCCCCCGGTTATCCTCAGTATAAACTGCAGAACTGAAGTTCAAAGCCCTGGGTTGCAAGGGAGTGACAGTATCTTCAGCAGGCCTACTTGGGCCGGATTTTAAGAGTTGTATCTCTTTCATCAACATTTGATTAGTTTCCTGCTGCTGCCTCATCTGTTCCTGTACACTACCAAACAAATTTAGAATTTCTTCGTTAGAAGCCAAAACAGGAGCAGATCCCTGGATATTGCGAGCGGGGATAACATCCCGAGCCACATGACTTTCAGTTCCCTGTGAAGAGGCTTGCATTCTCGGAGGAGGTGGTGGAAGCACCAAGCCAATTGTTGCAGAGGTTGTAGCAGACACGGTGGAAGAGCTCATGTTTGATCTCGAGGCCATTGAAAATAATGTAGCAAAAAGTTTTGAAAATAGAAAACCAAGTAACGATTTTGCAAAAACTTTTAGTAGAAGTAGCACCACTTGCCCCAAGGTGGGCGCCAAATTGTTTTGGTCAAAAATTACCGAAGCAATTAAGTGATCAAATTAGTCAAGTGAGGTAGTGTGCTAAAAATGTGTGTTGAAAATATGCTAGTTAAGTTGTTTACAAAAACAGGTTCAGGATATTGAGCTATATCTATGATCAAACAATGAGAAAAAATGTAAAGGGTGACACGAGATATACGAGGAAAGCCCTTGATCAATCTAGATCGCCGACATAAAACCTCGGGAGCTAACAATCGCAGCTGCCTTGTTCTTCTTATTGCTTCAAATATCAGGATACAGTGCAGGATATGATGCGGATCAACTAAGTGTTACAAGGCAATTTGAGTACAAGTGTTAGTGTGTTGTGAGCGTTTATAAGTAGAGAGAAAGAGTGTGCGAAAGCATGTGTCCCTAATCTGATCCGATCAATCCCCTTTTATAGTAAAAAGAAAGCAACTAACTATCCTACTATTCCAGGATCCGGCGAATATTCCATAAGTAGACGTTGTAGTCCACGTCTTCCGGCTTCAACGTCTATAACCCAACTGATTTGCCCGAGTCTTGAGGAGAAGAAGTCCACTTGAACGTTGGGGACTTGCACCTTCTAATCTGCACGTGGTTAAATTAGTTACTACCAGGATATCGTATCAGGATGTTACCAATATCTTGATCCGGTATCCTGATCACAAATAAACAATCAAAGCCAGAATATTAGTCAGGATATATGTTCAGAAAATGACCCATAACAGATACCATGGGAAACGTTAAATGTTTTCTTTACAAATTATAAGTTAAAGGCTTTAAAAACATACCTTGGAAAAATGTCTTTAAACTTGATAGCAAGAGACAACATGTCGTATGTAGAATTCCATCTTGTGGTAACATCAATCAATAACTTTCTATCAGGTACTTGAAGTTGGTGTGCAACATTGGAAAATGATTGACGCCTTGCCTCTGAATGATTTATATACTTCACGGCTTCACGAACTTCTTCAATTACATCTTCAATCCTTGAAAGACCATCTTTGACCAACAAGTTAAGTATATGTGCACAACACCTAACATGAAATAACCTTCCCCCGCACGTAAGTTTCTTCACTTTAGAAAAGTTCTTTTTCAATGTACTCACATCCCTATCATTATAGGATGCATTATCCACTGAAATGGAAAAAATCTTTCCCTCAACTTCCCACTCCTTTAGACATTTATAAATGCCATCTGTAATATCTAACCCGGTTCGAGGAGGCGGAACATGAACAAAACTAAGCACGCGTTTTTGCAATCTATTTTGTTGTCAAACAAATAGTTAGATATTCGATAAATGATAGAAAGATATAACATGATAAAATAAATAAAGAAAAGATATAATATCAAACCTCCAATTTTGATCAATAAAATGCCCAGTAATAACCATATACTCAATTCTTTGATGAGAAGACTTCCAACAATCAGTTGTCAAACAAATACTTGAGAGATCATTTATGAGGGCTTTTAGTTTTTTCCTCTCACGTTCATACACCTTAATGCAATCTGATTTTATTGTTGCCCTACTAACCCTCTCAAACATCGGATTTGCAGTCTTCATCATGTAAACAAACATATCATCTTCCACAGTATTAAATGGTTGCTATGTTGCCATTAACCAGTTAGCTATCGATTCCCTCATCTTCATGGCATCATACTTCCCATCTAGTCCAATCAGAGAAGGAGGCTTCATGTCCACATCAACCGGCTGAAAATTTAGCAATTGTTGAGTTCTCACAAACTGCTTGCGTTGCGTAAATATTTTCTTGTGTCGTTGGTAAGTTGTTGTAGATCCACTTGAGTATTTAACCATTTTTTTCTTGCAATGCACACACTCAACTTTTACTTCTCCACTTGGAAGAGTTACTTCAACAAAGTCCTCCCACACCAACGAGGTCTTTTGACGTTTAGCTTTTTGTGACCCCTCATTGTCTTCAGCATGATCTTCACCATCATCTTCTTCAGCTGGTTTTCACCATCATCTTCTTCACCATGACCTTTGTTTACATCTTGGTCATTTGTTTCATCAAGGTTCTCCTCAGCCTCAATGTTGATGTATTCAGATGCTTGAGACGATTGATTTTCACTCCCTTTCTGCGTTGGGCTCATCAGATCTGTTTCACTTATTTTGTAACCAAAACAAGAAACAAACATATGAGATTTTGTGAGATATTGTGAAACAAACACGAAACAACAGTACAGAGGCCATACATTAACAAGTGAGATTTTGTAACCAAAACAAGAAACAACATATGAATGAATGAGGAATACTAAAAAAACAACAGTAGATTGAAACAAACATATGAATGAATGTGAGATTTTCATTAATATGCACATACCAAAAAAACAACAGTACAGATGCCATACATCATTGTTCATCAACATATCGCATAGTTCCTATTAATGAATGATTCAACATCCTATACCATCCTACAGTACTTTGACTTTTTCTTTATACTATCCTATTAATGTTATCTCAGTTCCTATTAATGAATGATTCAACATCATTGTTCATCAACATATCACAGGCCCATTCGATTATAAAGACAGCTATACCACTGGGCCATTCGATTACAATCCGACGGTGAGTAAAAAAGGATTATCGACGGTGATTAAAACAAAGGATTATTGGCGAAGTTACAAACCTGATGATACGATGATGACGGATGAATGAAGACGAACGATTGCGTCGTTGAACGTGAATGCTTGAATGGTGATGGCGTATCTGTACTGGCAGTGGAATTGGGATTTGGGTGGGAAACTGGAACGTCAAAACTCGACTGGCAGCAGGGTAAAACACTTGAACCCTTTTTTACTATAATCATATGGGCCTAATTTACACTTAAAGCATCAGATGGGCCTAATTGGATTGGGTTATAAATAATTATAACATATATAATATATTTAAAAAACTCTATTTTGGGTTGGGCTCGATTAGGCTCGCGAGCCCAAACGAGCTATGTATTTCAGGCTCGAGCTCGATAACTAAACGAGCAAGAATTCAGGCTCGGGCTCGTTAAGGCTCGGCTTGTTCGAGCTTTTAACCGAGCCGATCACGAGTAGCTCTCGAGCCTTTGGGCTTGTTTACACCCCTACTGGCTACGCAGCCTCACCCGGTGCTGCCACATGGCGTGATCGTGGCGAGTCGATATGCGTGACCCGACAAGGCTAGGGCCTACCCGGCCTATGTCGCGGGGCGCGAAGGCCCCTTGTGTGGTTTACGCGGGCCGCGAGAAAGCCAGAATCAGGCCCTGTAAATAGGATCGATCGGCATTCCATTTTCGATGTTCAAAAACGAAAATCTCTCTCAAATTCTGTAGTATATAAGTTATAATCGGGTATTATACCCACTAAAGTAGTGAAGCTTTGCCTCGATGTAAGTATTATAACCCCCGGTTACGTATTAGATACACTGCCCGATTGATCTAGTGCTCTGTAACGGCTGTCGGGGTTCTGCCCGACGTAGTCGTTGGAGTTCTGTCTCGGGGAGGGTATAACTAATGTAAATATTGGGTTATTATACTAACACGTGTGCATTGTTTAAATTATTAGATTATAACCAGGAAACCACCAAGAAAAGTCTAAAGTAGCAATGTGAGTAATCTCCTTTTTGTAAACGTTTTTACAAATTGTTTTTACAAAACCTTAAATAATTTACAATGTGATTAGCAGTGATTGAGTCTTTGTAGTTCTTCAATTAATGCCGGTATGTTGGGGTTTTGTATACAAAATGTGGAACATGTTACCATTGGACAACGAGATAGCCAATGAGTAATATGACCCACCAGTCATGAACTGACAATACTGAATGAGTAATTGAGTAGATATAAACATTGTAATCGCTCTCAATACTGTGAAAGGATAAAACTCTTCTTGATTAAATTGGGATTCACTCACCAGTATTTCCCACTGACAAATGTTTTTAAAACGCGTTTCAGGTAACAAAATGTGAAAGCCAAATAGAAGCCAGCTGGAGAGCACTGAAGGCTTGGAAATATGTGGCTATAAAAGTTACCTAAATATAGAAGATGTTTTAAATTCAATAAATTAGGGTTTATCCCTATAAATATGTTGTAATGAAAACTTGGGAGTTTCCCATGTGTTTACTATTATGAAAATGTGGTATTTTACTCTGATAAAATATTTCCTAACTACGGTCCTAATGAAAATTCCGCTGCCAAATAATGATAAACCATGATACCACTAAATCTGAGTTCACGTCCGCCCGATCCCAGGAAATAGGGGCCGGAGTTGCGACAGAAGGTGGTATCAGAGCTTCAGCCACTGATTTCAGCCAAAGAAGTGTTATGCTGACCTTGAAATTATCAATTTTGTTAGGAAATAATTAATAAGATTATGTGCATACGTGTAGATTACTATTTTGTGTTATTTGACAATTTGTTAGTTTACAGTATGAGTGACCAAGGAACTTCGATACTTACCGTCAACTGTCTAGTTCACCTAGGGACGAAGGCACCTCTTCACAGCCTAGCCCCTCGGGGTATTCGGCTGATACCGAAGAAGGGATTTTCGTGTTCAAGGCACAATCTGAGGAGCCATTCCCTCCTAAGAAGAGAGGATGGTTCAGCAGAGGAGCTCATGAACGTAGAAAGAGGATGAGAAAATTGCAACAACAGCGGGCCTTAGCAGCAGCCAATAGAGAAATGAATGTTCAAACTCAGGATATCCTCAATATGAGATTAGCAAACTTTCATATCTTAGCTACTACCGCTGCCGACCCTAATCTGGAACAACTCATAGCACCCCAGCCGTTACCACTATTTCCCACACAACCCTTGGGAATCGAGCCAAACCCAGTAGACGACATCCCAACAACTGCTCTAGACCCAGTTGAGATTCCTAGGGTAGCAGCACCCCCTCCTCTAGACTATGACCCATGGTTTGACGACCACATGGATTACCAGCAACGTTACCCAATAGAAGAGCCCATGCAAAACCTTGTAGGACCCTATCCCGACTTGGATCCTCTAGACCCATATTATGATAATGACCAATATATCAGGGAGATTCTAGAGAACCCATACCCATGAGAGGAACCGATGCCCCAGTACCCTGAACCAATACCAGCACCCGCACCACCCATGAGCACTGAGATTGTGCAAGAAATCCGAACCTTTGGTGAGGAGATATT
Organism: Helianthus tuberosus; assembly: GCA_030545235.1. Classification (NCBI taxonomy): domain Eukaryota; kingdom Viridiplantae; phylum Streptophyta; class Magnoliopsida; order Asterales; family Asteraceae; genus Helianthus; species Helianthus tuberosus. The sequence goes on from CM060417.1 coordinate 107,572,218, forward strand.
AGAAGAAAGTGAGAGAATGAGACAGATAGGTGAAAGGCTAGTTTGGAAGTATGACGAGCGTAACATGCAGTTCTGGATGGACCCCCATTAAGCAGTAGTAATAATAATAATAATACTAATATATATATATATATATATATATATATATATATATATGGGTGTGACTTGAAAAAAAAATACTATATATTATAGTATAGACAATCTTATATTTACTGATGCATACTAGTATTATATTTTAATTTCCAGTTGTGGTTTGTATTAGACGCATAATATATAAAATAGAGTAAAGTCACAATGATCGACGATTTTGGATCAATATGCTTGTTGTGTGATTGTTTGCATTGGATATTGTCTTGCAATATTAATACTTGGTAAATGTTTAAAATCCAGATGGCTGACGCAACAAATCAGGAAAACAAGAATAATGAAAATCAAATAAATAACAGTGAAATTCGACACATTGTGACCCAAGGAATTAGAGATGCTATGCCAGCTATTATCCAAAATGTTAGGGAAGCAGAAAATAATAACAGTAATAGTGGAAGTAAGCGATCATGTACTGAACCTAATCACAGCCTGAACAATGGACCATTACTTCAATTGTCTATCCCAAAAAGAAGAAGAACCATGTCTTATGGTTGTCCTTACAAAGAATTCTGGTCCTGCAAACCAATAAAATTCTCTGGCAATGAAGGGGCCATTGCAGCTCTACGCTGGATAGAAAAGACTTAGGCAGTCTTAAAAATAAGCAAGTGCGCAGAAGAGGATAAGATAATGTTTGCTTCCAATTTGTTTAAAAATGCAGCATTAGAATGGTGGAACACTATCCTCCAATCTAGAGGAAGTGACAGGGTCTATGGAATGGAATGGAACGAGTTTAAGAATACGGTAGAAATGAAATTTTGTCCTCCCAATGAAAAGGAACAGATAGTTAATAAATTCTTAAACCTTAGAATGACTGGAGTAGACAGCAAGGATTACACTACTACATTCTTTGAATATGCTAGAATAGTGCCAACCCTAGCATCACCTGAACTAGTGTTAATCTTCCGTTACATCTGGGGATTAATCAGTGAAATTAGGCACGTAGTCAAGGGAGCTAGACCACAAACCATAGAAGAAGCAGTAGAACTAGCAAACACCTTGACTGATGAATTAGTACGTACCCAAGAAGAAAACCAAAGGAAGAACCTAGCCCAGAAGCTTACCCAGGAATTTCGCTACGGAAATTCCAACCGTGGGAAAAATGTAGGTTCTACTTCTACTCCTTACTGCAAGTACTGCAAAAGGAAGCATTCTGGGAGATGCTCCATATACTGCAACTTCTGCAAAATATCTGGACACAAGAAAGAAGACTGCAGGAAGAAACCCAACAATAAGATATGTTACAATTGTGGAGAACAAGGCCATATTAAGCCAAATTGTCCGAAGCTAGCTCCAGCAACAAACAACAAGACTACTAAGAATGCTAGAGCATTTGTTCTGACAGCCGAAGAAGCAAAAATGATTCCAGACGTGATTGCCGGTACGTTTTTAGTTAATGATGTTCTTGCCAAAGTATTATTTGACTCCGGTGTGAACCAAAGTTTTGTTAATACTTCATTCTACAAACTCCTTAATCAACCATTAGCTAAACCCCAACAAGAATGTTTAGTAGAAACAGCCAATGGAGAGTCCATTAAGATTACCGAAATCTTGCAGGGAGCAAGAATAGAATTTTTAAATCAAAAGTTTATTGCAAACCTTTACCCAATGAATCTGGCAGGATTTGATATTGTATTAGGAATGGATTAGTTAATAGCCAATAAAGCCAGTATTCTATGTGATCAAAAGTCAATACAAGTAAATTCACCAAAAGGTGAAAATATCACAATTAAAGGAGATAAGCCAACCAGACCCACAAAATTCATCTCTATGATGAAAACTGCAAGTTATGCTAGGAAAGGATCACTAGTATATATGATTTCCATAATCATTCACACTAAAGGAAAAGAATTAAAAGATATCCCTGTAGTATCTCAATTTTCAGATGTATTTCCAGAAGAACTAGCAGGATTACCGCCAGATAGAGAAGTCGAGTTCAGAATTCATCTGTTACCAGGAACAGCACCGATTGCCAAATCACCTTACCGTTTGGCACCTGCAGAAATGCAAGAGTTAAAGAAGCAACTAGACGAACTGTTAGAGAAAGGATTTATACAGTCAAGTTCATCGCCTTGGGGAGCACCGATTTTATTCGTCAAAAAGAAAGACGGGTCAATGCGAATGTGCATTGATTACCGTGAATTGAATAAAGTCACGATTAAAAATCCGTACCCATTATCGAGAATCGATGATCTGTTCGATCAATTATAAGGAGCTCGATTCTTTTCTAAAATCGACTTACGCTCAGGATATCATCAATTAAAGGTACAAGAAGAGGACATTCCTAAAACCGCTTTTAGAACAAGGTATGGCCATTATGAATTTACGGTCATGCCATTTGGTTTAAACAATGCCCCAGCCGCATTAATGGACACGATGAACCGAATATGTAAGCCATATTTGGATAAATTCATAATTGTCTTTATAGATGATATTCTTATTTATTCAAAAAGTAAAGAGGAACATGCAGCGCATCTGCATGCACTTCTAAATTTGCTGAGAAAAGAAAAGCTTTATGCTAAATTTTTGAAATGCGAATTCTGGTTAGAAGAAGTGCAGTTTCTTGGACATTTAGTCCATCATGAAGGAATTCATGTGGATCCCACAAAGATTAAGGCGATTACTAAATGGAAAACCCCTGAATCACCAACATAGGTGTCACACCCCGATATTTCCACGTATTACCGGTGGGCCCGGTGGGGAGTATCGTGACGTAGTTGATATCATCATAGTCAAACAACACAATATTTAAATGCACAGCGGAAGCAAAAGATAGATATATTTCAACCAACAAATTGTAATATTAAGTATCACAAGATAGTTGAAAATAATCCACAGGTGGATCAAATAAAAAGGAAGCATTGTTCAACAGTTTTATGTCATCCAAGCTTGCGAGACTTATTGTGGATGCTAGGAGAAAGCCAGCCTATTTCGAGTAGTACCTGCACTTAACCTTTTTGGGAAAATACGTCAGTTTACACTGGTAAATACAATTAACCGACTCATTTTGAAAGTTTAATAAAATTGATTTGAATGCAAGTGGCACAAAACTCTTTATAACTTGGGATAATTATTTGAATATAATACTTGTAAAAGGATTACATGTTTCTTATGCATTCGGTAGCCCGGTTCGTGCCGGGTTAAAGATCAATAGACACACCACATTATTTATTTAGGCACTGACGGGTGTACGCCTACACCCCGTGCTTAGGTCGTGGCCATTTCGTAAAATGATGCCAAGGATATCCGGGACATGGTCATTAACCCCCCAAAGGCTTTAAGCAAACAAAACAATTCAAACGGGTCATTTCAATAAATTAACCATCATTCGATTAAAGATTCAATGCCCGACCAAGCGGTATTTTATATACCGTACCCCAAGCCCGTATAAGGGAAAATAAGTTAAAAGTATTTACCTTTGCAAGTAATAATCACAACAAGCAAGTGCATGTAGCTTTTACCGGGTCTCCTATTCTGGAACGAAGGTTTATAATAACCTATTAGAATCCTAACGGGTCTTTAATTAAGCCTAAACTTAGACCGGTTAGTTTTAAAGGACAATACGGTTCGAACGCATGATTAAGCGAAGACCGGAATAGAATGTGATTTAGACCCGACAAGTTTGAAGGCTTGTATAATATGGGTAAACTAAACACATTCTGGATTTTGAGATAAAAATGATAAGGTTCGACCCGTTTCGGCTAGTTTATGCAAACTAGTTACATAAACCGAACCGAACACGAATAACACATAACGGGTAACCGGAAGAGTCACGAACAGGTTTCCTAAGTTAATATGCCTTAAATATGTTGTGATATCAGTAGGATACCTTCCATTATGCCCAAAACGAGTTTAATCTCAATTTAAGCCCCGTAGGGGTAATTTGGTCATTTAAAAGATTATAAAAGAGATTAATTAAAATTCTGAGATTCGGGTCTGAAAAATCAGTAAAACCACTTAATTTAATAGGTTATATCAGTTGGTGATAAGTCTTATATGACAAAATGGTTTTAAACCCATACTATGTGTTTAATACGCGTAAAAAGTCGTTTTAAACGATTTCCGGGTTAAACAGGAAATCTGAGTTTTCTAATCAGGTTATAAAGTTCAAAATACTTCATTTATTATATAAAATTAGTAGCAATTGAATTGGTGTCAAAATATTATGTAAAACTCATTTTACAAGCAAAAGGGTATAATCGGTAATTACCGAATTAAGGCAATAACCTTAGGTTATGATTAGGTTAAAAATAATTAAAAATCTTCAAAAAATCCTAGAATATTATATTACATCAGTGGGTAAAAGGTTTGGTGTCAAAAATTGGTTTTAGATAGGCTTTATGCTAATTACGCCGCTTAATTAATAAAAAGCTTTCTAATTACGCTATTGAGCATCACTCTTAATCTAGACCTCCAACTGATGTGAAATTTTAGGGACATGTTTATAAATCAGCAATAAAGATTATTGCTCTCTCACATTTCCAAAATTCTCGTTTTAAGGTCAAATGGGCATATTGGTCAACATTAGGCATTTAACGGAGACATCGGACAATCAACGAGTTAAGTAGTATAAACGCAGAGGGTTATACTATCATACAAGCTGGTCCTAACGGAGCTCTAAGGCATTTCTAAATCATACTAATATGGGTCAGAACTGAAGTCAAAACAAAAGTCAAAGTTTTGCGACTTTCGGTTCCGAACCTAGCCTAAACAAAAAATTGTCGGACCAAACAAGTTTAGACCAGTTCTTATACTAATTACCAAGTTATATGAGTGATAAAATAGGTTACACGTCCTCTACATTGCTAATTACATGTTAATTCAAAAATTACATTTCTGTTGACTTTTTATAACAAACTTTGACCCGACAAATGATCTAGTTAGAGTGGGAATCAGAGGGTGCCCTTTTAAGGGTTTATTGCCCATATAATTACCAACTTATAACTACCTTAAGTTTGACTAACCACTGGACCATTAGTGATTAATCGATAAGTCAAACCTTAATTACGAAGGTTTGAATTTTAAGCTAATAACTAAGTAAAACATGATTAGGGGAGGTTAAGGAAGCTTACCAAAGTCCTAATTACGACCAGAGATGCTTAGGGGCAGCACTTGTGCTCCAGAAGTCTTCAAAAGTGAAGTTATGATTGTATGATCAAAAGTTGCAAACAATGGACCTTTATATAGTGGGTTTAATCCCACTAGAAAATGCCATGCAAGTCTACAAGTGATCATTGTTGCATCCCAAGTGTCCCTATACTCTAAAAACCAGATGGGGCTGCACATGGTATGTCAAAACAAGGTTTAAAGTCGGTTACAAGGGCTGGACAGACACCTGTCAGCATTTTCTGTATCTGGGAGGCTGAGGTGGCCCGCATAAGGCTCTTCCTGGGCTTACGCGGCCCGTGTGAGGCCTGGTGTCAGGTTAACAAGTTTCCAATAATTGCATTTTTGGCCCCCGGTCCTCCTAAAAGTTGTTTTGACCTCTTTTGCACTTTGAGCCCTCTAAATTGATTTCTAAGGGCTTCAAGACTTATACCAACTTTGTTAAGTCCTTGGTTAACTTTTGATTACCCGAAAAGTCATAAATTTCGTCGTTGACGCTTTTAACCCCTCGTATACGAATTTTATCATAACTTTATCATACGATAACGAAACTTGGTGAAATTTTTATCATGCATTCTAGTGAGCATAATTAATTGTTACAAAGCTTCGGGTTTGCTAAAAGGTCACTCAGAGGTATACTTTAAACATGTTGACACATTTAACCCCTGTAGTTTGTAATCTCTCACTTTCTTCCACAATTAGCTTCGTATGATCCATGATTCATTCGTTTAAGGGTATAAACATCGTGTAGGGTTATTGTAAAGTATATTTATCCATTGTTAACATTTTGAACCCTTATATTCACGTACTTTCCTTGTTTGTCAACTTTAGTCCCCCTAGAGAATTCTTTCACACGTTCAAAGCTTATGACACGTGTCAATACATTATAGGACGTGAATTTTCGAGGAGTTACATCCTCACCCCCTTAAAAGAAATCTTGACCTCGAGATTTACTTAAATAAATGAGGGTATTTTTCTTTCATTGTGGACTCTACCTCCCACGTGTATTCGGGACCTCTTCGGGCATCCCATTTAACTTTTACAATTGGTACATGCTTTCTTCGAAGCTTCTTAACCTGTCGATCCTCGATCGACACAGGTTTTTCAACAAACTTCAAGCTCTCATCGATGTGCACATCTGTATATGGTATGACTAGTGATTCATCAGCTAGACACTTCTTCAGATTGCAGACGTGGAATACATTATGAATACCACTGAGCTCTTCAGGTAAGTTTAACTTATAAGCAACTGATCCGACACATTCGATGATCTCGAATGGTCCTATGTATCTCAGGCTTAACTTGCCTTTCTTACCAAATCGCATTACCCCTTTCCAGGGTGATACTTTAAGTAGAACTTTATCACCAACCTCAAACTTCAGAGTTTTACGCCTTAAGTCTGCGTAGCTTTTCTGCCTATCCCTGGCAGCTTTGAGACGATCGCGTATTTGCACAATCTTATCTGTCGTCTCCAGGACTATTTCAGGTCCTGTCAGTTGGACATCTCCAACTTCCGCCCAACAAACGGGCGTTCTGCACTTTCTCCCGTACAAGGCCTCGAAAGGCGCAGCCTTAATGCTGGTATGGTAGCTATTGTTATAGGAGAATTCGATCAATGGCAGGTGGTTATCCCAACTACCACCCAATTCAATCACACATGCACGAAGCATGTCTTCCAAAGTTTGGATTGTACGCTCACTCTGCCCGTCCGTCTGAGGATGGTAAGCCGTACTAAAATTTAAGCGCGTGCCCAAAGATTGTTGGAAACTTTTCCAAAAATGTGATGTGTATCTAGTATCTCTGTCAGAGATAATAGATACTGGTACGCCATGCAGAGATACAATCTTATCTACGTACTATTGGGCTAACATGTCGAAGCTATAGGTTTCCTTAATGGGTAGGAAATGTGCTGACTTAGTCAGTCTATCTATCTACTATTACCCATATAGTATCGTTTCCTTTCTTTGTTTTTGGCAATTTGGTGATGAAATCCATTGTCACCATCTCCCACTTCCACGTGGGAAGTTCAGGCTGTTGTAGCAAACCTGACGGCTTTTGATGTTCAGCTTTGACTTGCGCACACGTCAAACATTTAGCTACATAGGTAGCTATAGACTTCTTCAAGCCTATCCACCAAAAATTTGCTTTCAGATCCTGGTACATCTTGTCAGCTCCTGGATGAACGGAGTATTTAGAACTGTGGGCTTCCTGGAGGATAACATCTCGAAGTCCTCCATAAACTGGAACCCATATTCGTCCATTCAACCTCAGGATTCCGTCCTTGCCATAGGATAACTGTTCTTCGGTTACTCCTAGCTTTTCACCAGGATAGTTAGCTTCCAGCACAGCTTCCTTCTGCGTGGCTAACAACCTTTCATTCAAACTATTCTTTATCTCAATGCTCTTGGCATTGATTCTTATAGGCTTCACTCTTTCCTTTCGACTCAAGGCATCGGCGACTACATTCGCCTTGCCAGGATGGTATCTTATCTCACAATCATAATCATTCAAAGTTTCCATCCAACGTCGTTGCCTCATGTTCAAATCCTTTTGGTTAAACAGGTGTTGGAGGCTCTTGTGATCAGAATAGATCACACACTTGATACCATATAAATAGTGCCTCCAAAGTTTTAGTGCAAATACAACGGCACCCAACTCCAAGTCATGGGTGGTGTAGTTCTTTTCGTGCACCTTTAACTATCGAGAAGCGTAGGTAATAACCTTGCCTTTCTGCATAATCACACACCCCATTCCGGTGTGTGATGCATCACAGTATACCACGAATTCTTCAATCCCTTCAGGCAATGTCAACACTGGTGCATTGCTTAGCTTCTGCTTAAGGATATCGAAGGATTCTTGTTGCTTCGGTCCCCAGTCAAACTTAATATTCTTCCTAGTCAAAGAAGTTAGGGATGCAGCAATCCTTGAAAATTTTTCAATGAAACGCCTGTAATATCCTGCCAATCCCAAGAAGCTGCGAATCTCTGTGGGCGTCTTCGGCTCTTGCCAATTCATGACAGCTTCAACCTTAGCGGGATCTACCTGGATTCCGCGTTCACTAACCACATGTCCAAGAAATTGGACTTCACGAAGCCAAAATTCACACTTAGAGAATTTGGCGTAGAGCTTTTCTCGATGAAGCAGTTTCAGAATGCAATGGAGGTGCTTCTCATGGTCAGCTTGATTCTTCGAGTAAATAAGAATATCATCGATGAAGACGATGACAAATTTATCCATGTAGGGCTTGCAGACGCGGTTCATGAGATCCATGAATGCGGCTGGTGCATTAGTGAGTCTAAAAGGCATCACTAAGAACTCGTAGTGACCATAACGAGTCCTAAATGCAGTCTTATATACATCTTCATCCTTGACCTTCAGTTGATGATATCCTGACCTTAAGTCGATCTTGGAAAAGTAACTCGCTCCTTGAAGCTGATCGAACAAGTCTTCGATCCTGGGCAATGGATACCGATTCTTGACAGTAACTTTGTTAAGTTCCTGGTAATCGATGCACAGTCGCATCGACCCATCCTTTTTCTTCACAAACAGGATTGGTGCTCCCCAAGGAGATGAGCAAGGTCTAATAAATCCCTTTGCCAACAAATCATCCAACTGAGTTCTCAATTCTTTCATCTCCGTTGGTGCCAATCTGTAAGGTGCTCTTGCAACAGGTGCTGCTCCAGGAATAATGTCAATCCTGAATTCCACTTGCCTATCTGGGGGTAAACCAGGTAGTTCTTCAGGGAATACTTCTGGATATTCAGAGATAATAGGTATGTCTTCGATCTTAGGCTTTGGTTCATCAATGGTTACTTGTGCGATGTAGATAACACAACCCTTCGTCAAACACCTTGATGCCTTGAGCATGGACACTTGCTCAGGCATCCCGTACTTAGTATCTCCTTGGATTGTCAAAGGCTCACCATGAGGAGCTCTGACAAGCACTTGCTTCTTAGCACAAACGATCTGGGCTTGGTTGCGAGACAACCAATCCATGCCTATTACTATGTCGAAACCGGCTAATTTCAAAGGAAGTAAAGACAATGGAAAAGAATGGTTCCTAATGGATATAACACATCCATCTAACACGGTTGACGCTGTTTCTAAGGTACCATCAGCTAATTCCACCTCATATTTCACACTTAAGGTTTTAACAGGTAAATTCAGCAATTTACAAAACTTATTATCTACGAATGACTTATCAGCTCCTGAATCGAATAACACTCTTGCATAAACATCATTTATGAGGAAGGTACCTGTGATCACATTGTCGTCCTGAATAGCTTCCTTTGAATCCATCCGGAAGACCCTTGCATTGGTCTTTTTCCCATCCTCAGTCTTCTTTGCAAGTTTTGGACAGTTGGACTTGATATGCCCTTTTTCATTGCAGCTATAGTACGTAGCATCTTTCAACTTTTTGCAATCCAAGGTCTTGTGCTCAGAAGACTTGCAAATCCCACATGCCCTTGGCTGAGACTGGGATTTCGACTCATATCTGCACTTCCCGAAGTGCTGTTTCTTGCAGATCTTGCATTTGGGTTTATCACCCGACTGATAACCATCTTTCTTAGACCCAGAACCCTTTTTGTGGTCATTGTTTCCCTTATGTCTCTTATCTGACCGCCGTGAGCTATCATCCTCATGCTTCCTTTTCTCAGCATCAGTGTTTCTAAGCGATCTCTGCCTGACCGCGTCCAGAGTAAGAGATAATGCTATATCGGCTGCAGACCGGAAGGTAGCTGGTCTAGAGGCTTTCACACTGGCCTTAACTTCTGGGGCTAAACCCCCGATGAATCGAGCTATACGCTTAGGTTCCGGTGTAACCAGGTATGGAACCAACCTAGACAGGGTATTGAAACTGGTAAGGTAGGCTTGACAGTCCAGGTTCTTCATAACCAAAGACAAGAAATCAGACTCAATCTTTTCAACCTCATGCTGAGGGTAGTAGTTTTCCTTAATCAACGTCACAAACTGATCCCATGACAGATTGTAAATTGGGATTTTTCCGGTAGCTTGGATTAATGACCTCCACCAAGCTAATGCCTCCCCCTTGAATGACTGAGACACGAACTTTACCACATCCTTATCAGTGCACTCGCTGATATCAACCACGGTGTCCATCTCATCCAACAATGTCATGCAGTCTATAGCTCCTTTCTCCCCAGTGAAATCCCTGGGTTTGCATGAAACAAAATACTTGTAGGAGCAACCCTTATCACGGGGTCCTTGATTCAGTACGATCTTTTGAGATGGAACACTTTGCTGATTTGAAGAGTGACGATCGTCATCGTCTTTCTTTGGCTCTTCCTTCTTGGAGGGTGGCTTGCTGTGAGCCTCTGAATGAGTCTTAGGTTTGGAATGCGGTGCGGATAGGGTCCTACTTTGAGTCCCGCTATATTCATTATACTGCCGCTCTATTGCTTTTGTAACAGCATTGTCTATTAATGCTTGCAGTTCTGCACCCGCTATGTTAATTCGGGTATTACCATGATTCTCCCTTGGGTGACTGTTGATCTCATCCGAGTCAGCCATGTAGTTTGAACTGTTACATAAGATATTGACAATAATTTATTTGGGAGTTTATTATGGAATCGTCTTTTATGGCAATTCATTAACCATGGTAAACACAGACCATATTTGGTTAATTTGTTAGTCATATTTATTTAGGATTTTTATTATAATTTATCCTAATTATAAAACAATAACAGTATTATTAGTAGCACAAAAGGCCTAGTCACAGGGACATTTTTAAATTATAAGCCACGATTTCAGAGAATCAAGGCATGAAGGTTTGAACATAGTTCTTTACCTTTTTCTGACAGGGAGTCATAGACTACTACTGTCTTTTGTCTTATATGACAATGAGTATGGCCCGTAGGCACTATATTACCAATGGATGGTAAACATATGATCATCTTAATTGATGATTTAAACCCATGATTTATAGATCATCAGGTTAGGATAGGAATCTTTTGAAGAATCCTATTATAAGAATGACGTGTGTGATTTTAACGAATCACGTCTGCCAGGAGCGTTAACATGTTTTCTGATGTTAACAGGGATTCGAATCTTTTAAACAGGTCTTACCATCTTGGCCAAGTCTTATAATGACATGCAGGCTAGGTTATACCTATAAGATTCTTATTTAATATTTAATGGGCAGATTATTTTAAAAGGAATGATTTTTGATTTATCTATTTCATGTATAATATATTTATGCATATAATGACAAAAATAAATTTTTAAATTTAACATTCCATTAAACATTGAAAGAAATACACATTGCCCTAAACGGGACTTTTAACAGAACAACTTGCCCATGCAGGGGCTAAACTGAAATACAAGTCCATGCAGGGACCAATTATTAAAATAGATGTCCACGCAGGGACTAAAATGCAAGTCCACGTAGGGACTAAGTACATAGATAAATGTCCACGCAGGGACTACATTGAAATAAGGAAATACAACAATTCATATAGGGATTTAATGATCCCTTTTTTTCTTTCCTTTTAATAAGCTTGCTAAGCCCTTGAGGAATCCTCTGTTGTTCCTACGCTCTTCCTGAAAGTCTCGCTCCACCCTGCTTAGTCTTTGGAGGATTTCCTCCTGCTCCGGTGGGGAAAACCGTGGTGGCTACGGCTGGTGCTGAAGTGGAGGTCGAGCAGGTATTTGATACCCATGAGTTGGGTATCCCACTCCCCAGGGAGTTCCATATGGTCCTTCAGGATGAAGGGTGTTGTAGTTGGCTGCTACAAGGTATGGGTCGGCTTCAGCATAATTGTAGTTAGTGTGAGTCGGCTGCTCAAATGGATTATACGTCGTTGAACCGGCGTATGTAGGAATTGGGTTACCAAAACCCAATGGTGGCGGTGGTGGCGCAACTGGTGCAGAATTCACCTCTGAAACTGGATTTGAAGGCCCGCCCATTTGTGGGTCTTCATGCAGTGGCGGATAGTGACTGCCACTTGAGTGATGGGGGGTGCTAAAGTGAAAACCCCCTCCTCGCGTGGATATCCGTGCGCCTGTTCTCCTACGCCTTGGTGGTTCTGGAGGTGCTTGATGAACTGGCGGCGGTGGAGGCGGTGGCGTGACTGCCACGAAATGCGAATCCTCGGAGGGATCCTACTGCTGCTGTGGGTTATGAGAGGGTGTAAAATACCACTCATACTGGTTGAACCTCGCTTGGTAACTGTCTGGACCACGGTAGGGTGATCCATGGAAGGATGATCCATCAGAGATATCGATGGGATGGTTGGGGGTCCCGGTTGCAGGCTCGACGGGATCCGTGTCCTCGTCCATGTCCATTGCATGGTCTCCTGAGAAGTGGTCTTCAGGTCCTAGTGGGTTAAAACCCACTGGTTCTTCAATATAGTTTGTCGGGTTGAACCGGCCCTGAAAGACAGGAGTGGGGTCGCCAAAGGAACGGTGCGAAACGGATCGCTGCAACGGTAAGGAGTGGCGTGAGTCATCGGGCTCGTTTTCCGAATGCGGCCCAAAGGAGTGACGATAGGGAGGTGTTGAGCTAATCGAGGCAGATCGCCTCGCAGGCTCCATGTAGATCCTCCAGTTCCCCTGAGGATCGGCACTCATAATAGTAGAAGGAGTCCACCGGTGCGAAGGCCCGGCTTCGTGATCGTTGGCGGCGTTGATCGGCCCCTTAGCTCGTCCTCCTCTTCGGAATCTCGGTGGCATTTCCTGTCAAAACAAAGGAAAGATACAACAAGAAATATAAAGGACAAAGTTAAGATTAAAAACAATTTGGATTTGTCCTAAGTTCTTTGTCTAGACTCAAAAGTTTTAGGAATGTGCAATTGTGTCACGGAGATTAAACACAAAAGGCTAGTGTTTAATTCACTCAATGTTGGCTCTGATACCAACTTGTCACACCCCGATATTTCCACGTATTACCGGTGGGGAGTATCGTGACGTAGTTGATATCATCATAGTCAAACAACACAATATTTAAATGCACAGCGGAAGCAAAAGATAGATATATTTCAACCAACAAATTGTAATATTAAGTATCACAAGATAGTTGAAAATAATCCACAGGTGGATCAAATAAAAAAGGAAGCATTGTTCAACAGTTTTATGTCATCCAAGCTTGCGAGACTTATTGTGGATGCTAGGAGAAAGCCAGCCTATTTCGAGTAGTACCTGCACTTAACCTTTTTGGGAAAATACGTCAGTTTACACTGGTAAATACAATTAACCGACTCATTTTGAAAGTTTAATAAAATTGATTTGAATGCACGTGGCACAAAACTCTTTATAACTTGGGATAATTATTTGAAAATAATACTTGTAAAAGGATTACATGTTTCTTATGCGTTCGGTAGCCCGATTCGTGCCGGGTTAAAGATCAATAGACACACCACATTATTTATTTAGGCACTGACGGGTGTACGCCTACACCTCGTGCTTAGGTCGTGGCCATTTCGTAAAATGATGCCAAGGATATCCGGGACATGGTCATTAACCCCCCAAAAGGCTTTAAGCAAACAAAACAATTCAAATGGGTCATTTCAATAAATTAACCATCATACGATTAAAGATTCAATGCCCGACCAAGCGGTATTTTATATACCGTACCCCAAGCCCGTATAAGGGAAAATAAGTTAAAAGTATTTACCTTTGCAAGTAATAATCACAACAAGCAAGTGCACGTAGCTTTTACCGGGTCTCCTATTCTGGAACGAAGGTTTATAATAACCATTAGAATCCTAACGGGTCTTTAATTAAGCCTAAACTTAGATCGGTTAGTTTTAAAGGACAATACGGTTCGAACGCATGATTAAGCGAAGACCGGAATAGAATATGATTTAGACCCTACAAGTTTGAAGACTTGTATAATATGGGTAAACTAAACACATTCTGGATTTTGAGATAAAAATGATAAGGTTCGACCCGTTTCGGCTAGTTTATGCAAACTAGTTACATAAACCGAACCGAACGCGAAAAACACATAACGGGTAACTGGAAGAGTCACGAACAGGTTTCCTAAGTTAATATGCCTTAAATATGTTGTGATATCAGTAGGATACCTTCCATTATGCCCAAAACGAGTTTAATCTCAATTTAAGCCCCGTAGGGGTAATTTGGTCATTTAAAAGATTATAAAAGAGATTAATTAAAATTCTGAGATTCGGGTCTGAAAAATCAGTAAAACCACTTAATTTAATAGGTTATATCAGTTGGTGATAAGTCTTATATGACAAAATGGTTTTAAACCCATACTATGTGTTTAATACGCGTAAAAAGTCGTTTTAAGCGATTTCCGGGTTAAACAGGAAATCTGAGTTTTCTGATCAGGTTATAAAGTTCAAAATAATTCATTTATTATATAAAATCAGTAGCAATTGAATTCGTGTCAAAATATTATGTAAAACTCATTTTACAAGCAAAAGGGTATAATCGGTAATTACCGAATTAAAGCAATAACCTTAGGTTATGATTAGGTTAAAAATAATTAAAAATCTTCAAAAATCCTAGAATATTATATTACATCAGTGGGTAAAAGGTTTGGTGTCAAAAATTGGGTTTAGATAGGCTTTATGCTAATTACGCCGCTTAATTAATAAAAAGCTTTCTAATTACGCTATTGAGCATAACTCTTAATCTAGACCTCCAACTGATGTGAAATTTTAGGGACATGTTTATAAATCAGCAATAAAGATTATTGCTCTCTCACATTTCCAAAATTCTCGTTTTAAGGTCAAATGGGCATATTGGTCAACATTAGGCATTTAACGGAGACATCGGACAATCAACGAGTTAAGTAGTATAAACGCAGAGGGTTATACTATCATACAAGCTGGTCCTAACGGAGCTCTAAGGCATTTCTAAATCATACTAATATGGGTCAGAACTGAAGTCAAAACAAAAGTCAAAGTTTTACGACTTTCGGTTCCGAACCTAGCCTAAACAGAAAATTGTCGGACCAAACAAGTTTAGACCAGTTCTTATACTAATTACCAAGTTATATGAGTGATAAAATAGGTTACACGTCTTCTACATTGCTAATTACGTGTTAATTCGAAAATTACATTTTTGTTGACTTTTTATAACAAACTTTGACCCGACAAATGATCTAGTTAGAGCGGGAATCAGAGGGTGCCCTTTTAAGGGTTTATTGCCCATATAATTACCAACTTATAACTACCTTAAGTTTGACTAACCACTGGACCATTAGTGATTAATCGATAAGTCAAACCTTAATTACGACGGTTTGACTTTTAAGCTAATAACTAAGTAAAACATGATTAGGGAAGGTTAAGGAAGCTAACCAAAGTCCTAATTACGGCCAGAGATGCTTAGGGGCTGCACTTGTGCTCCAGAAGTCTTCAAAAGTGAAGTTATGATTGTATGATCAAAAGTTGCAAACAATGGACCTTTATATAGTGGGTTTAATCCCACTAGATCATGCCATGCAAGTCTACAAGTGATCATTGATGCATCCCAAGTGTCCCTATACTCTAAAAACCAGATGGGGCTGCACATGGTATGTCAAAACAAGGTTTAAAGTTGGTTACAAGGGCTGGACAGACACCTGTCAGCATTTTCTGTATCTGGGAGGCTGAGGCGGCCCGCGTAAGGCTCTGCCTGGGCTTACGCGGCCCGTGTGAGGCCTGGTGTCAGGTTAACAAGTTTCCAATAATTGCATTTTTGGCCCCCGGTCCTCCTAAAAGTTGTTTTGACCTCTTGTTTTGCACTTTGAGCCCTCTAAATTGATTTCTAAGGGCTTCAAGACTTATACCAACTTTGTTAAGTCCTTGGTTAACTTTTGATTACCCGAAAAGTCATAAATTTCATCGTTGACGCTTTTAACCCCTCGTATACAAATTTTATCATAACTTTCTCATACGATAACGAAACTTGGTGAAATTTTTATCATGCATTCTAGTGAGCATAATTAATTGTTACAAAGCTTCGGGTTTGCTAAAAGGTCACTCAGAGGTATACTTTAAACATGTTGACACATTTAACCCCTGTAGTTTGTAATCTCTCACTTTCTTCCACAATTAGCTTCGTATGATCCATGATTCATTCGTTTAAGGGTATAAACATGGTGTAGGGTTATTGTAAAGTATATTTATCCATTGTTGACATTTTGAACCCTTATATTCACATACTTTCCTTGTTTGTCAACTTTAGTCCCTCTAGAGTATTCTTTCACACGTTCAAAGCTTATGACACGTGTTAATACATTATAGGACGTGAATTTTCGAGGTGTTACAAGAGGTTAGAAGTTTTCTAGGACTCGCCGGTTATTATAGAAGCTTCATCTGAGATTTTTCTAGAATAGCCATTCTCTTAACGAAACTAACCTGTAAGTCTGTTAAGTTTGAATAGGGACCAAAACAAGAAGAAGCCTTTAGAATCCTTAAGCAAAGATTAACCAACGCACCCATATTAGCATTACCAGAGGGAACTGAAGATTTTGTAGTTTATTGTGATGCTTCTAAATTAGGTTATGGATGTGTGTGTTAATGCAACGTCAAAAGGTTATATCCTACGCATCTAGAAAACTTAAGAATCATGAAGAAAACTATACAACCCACAACTTAGAATTTGGAGCTATAATTTTTGCCCTGAAAATTTGCAGACATTACCTTTACGGTAATAAGTTTACCATTTTCACCGATCATAAGAGTTTAAGATTTGTTTTCGGGCAAAAAGAATTGAATATGAGACAAAGACGCTGGATGGAGATACTAAGTGATTACGATTGTAATATCCAGTATCATACAGGAAAAGCTAACGTAGTAGCCGATGCCTTAAGTCGAAAATATCACGAAAAGCCGAAGAGAGTACGTTCTCTTAAATTAAATCTGCAGATAGATTTAAACGAACAGATTAGAAAAGCACAAGAGTCAGTAATCAAGGATGACACTGAGAAATTGAAAGGAATGATTAAGGAATTAGAACAAGGAACAGAGGAGATTCCATAAGAACAGAATTTGGATACCTAAACTAGGAAACCTACGTCACCAAATATTAGAAGAAGCACATAAATCTAAGTATACGATACATCCTGGAAATGATAAAATGTATCAAGATTTAAGAAAGAATTTCTGGTGGATAGGAATATAGCAGCTTATGTCGCGAAGTGTCTAACGTGTTTACAGGTTAAAGCTGAACACCAGAAACCCTCAGGTTTGTTACAGCAACTAGAAATGCCTGTACGGAAATGGGAATTGATAACAATGGATTTTGTTACCAAATTACCCAAGATAAGAAAAGATAATGATACAATCTGGGTGATTGTAGACAGGCTAACTAAGTCAGCTCATTTCTTATCAATGAAGGAGACTTTCAGTATGGAACAACTAGCTAAGTTGTATGTGAATGAAATAGTTTCATTACATGGAATTCCTTTATCAATTGTTTCCGATAGAGATAGCCGTTTTAATTCTCATTTTTGGACAAGTTTCCAAAAAGCAATGGGAACCAAGCTAAATCTAAGCACCGCTTATCATCCTCAAATGGATGGACAAAGCGAAAGGACGATTCAGACAATGGAAGATATGCTTAGAGCTTGTGTAATTGATTTCGGAGGAAATTGGGATGATCATCTGCCGTTAATAGAATTTTCCTACAACAATAGCTATCATACCAGTATCAATGTTGCACCATTCGAAGCACTTTATGGACGAAAGTACCGAACCCCAGTCTGTTGGGCAGAAATCGGAGAAAACCAATTATCTGGGCTAGAAATAGTGCAAGAGACAACATACAAGATTATTCAAGTCAAAGAACGACTAAAAGCAGCACGCGATCGACAAAAGAGTTATGCTGATAACAAGCGTAAGCCATTGGAATTTCAGGTAGGAGACAAAGTCTTATTAAAAGTTTCTCCTTGGAAAGGAGTGGTAAGATTCATCAAGAGAGGAAAGCTACGCCCCAGGTATGTTGGACCCTTTGAGATTATTAAAAGAATAGGACCAGTAGCTTATCAGCTACAACTGCCAGAGGAAATGACAGGAATACATGATGTATTTCATGTATGTAATCTCAAAAAATGTTTAGCCAATGAAACATTAAAGGTACATCTTAAAGACATAGAGGTAAATGAAAAGCTCAAGTTCATTGAAAAGCCTCTACAAATTGAAGACAGGAAAGTCAAGAACCTCAAACACAAGAGATTAGTTCTAGTCAAAGTGAAATGGGATTCCAAAAGAGGACCAGAGTACACTTGGGAGCTCGAATCAGAAATGCAGAGGAAATATCCACACCTGTTCTAGTAGACCTCGAGGACGTGTTCTAAAATAAGGTGTGAAGGATATAACAACCCTCCTAAAATATTTCCGACACCCCTAATATATTTAGAACGCTTCAATATGTCTTAAAATACACCCCGTATACGTATAAAGGCCCTGAAAACCTTTAATTTTATTTAATTTAAATAAAAACAAAATCCGGGTGTCGCTCGCAGGTCGCGAAGGCTTAGCCTTCGGCTTACGCGGGGTGCGACAACCTGGCTACGCAGCCTCACCCGGTGCTGCCACATGGTGTGATCGTGGTGAGTCGATGTGCATGACCCGACAAGGCTAGGGCCTACCCGGCCTATGTCGCGGGGCGCGAAGGCCCCTTGTGTGGTTTACGCGGGCCGTGAGAAAGCCAGAATCAGGCCCTATAAATAGGATCGATCGGCATTCCATTTTCGATGTTCAAAAACGAAAATATCTCTCAAATTCTATAGTATAGAAGTTATAATCGAGTATTATACCCACTAAAGTAGTGAAGCTTTGCCTCGATGTAAGTATTATAACCCCCGGTTACGTATTAGATACGCTGCCCGATTGATCTAGTGCTCTGTAACGGCTGTCGGGGTTCTGCCCGATGTAGTCGTTGGAGTTCTGTCTCGGGGAGGGTATAACTAATGTAAATATTGGGTTATTATACTAACACGTGTGCATTGTTTAAATTATTAGATTATAACCAGGAAACCACCAAGAAAAGTCTAAAGTAGCAATGTGAGTAATCTCCTTTTTGTAAACCTTTTTACAAATTGTTTTTACAAAACCTTAAATAATTTACAATGTGATTAGCAGTGATTGAGTCTTTGTAGTTCTTCAATTAATGCCGGTATGTTGGGGTTTTGTATACAAAATGTGGAACACGTTACCATTAGACAACGAGATAGCCAATGAGTAATATGACCCACCAGTCATGAACTGACAATACTGAATGAGTAATTGTGTAGATATAAACATTGTAATCGCTCTCAATAATGTGAAAGGATAAAACTCTTCTTGATTAAATTGGGATTCACTCACCAGTATTTCCCACTGACAAATGTTTTTTAAATCGCGTTTCAGGTAACAAAATGTGAAAGCCAAATAGAAGCCAGCTGGAGAGCACTGAAGGCTTGGAAATATGTGGCTATAAAAGTTACCTAAATAAAGAAGATGTTTTAAATTCAATAAATTAGGGTTTATCCCTATAAATATGTTGTAATGAAAACTTGGGAGTTTCCCATGTGTTTACTATTATGAAAATGTGCTATTTTACTCTAATAAAATATTTCCTAACTACGGTCCTAATGAAAATTCCACTGCCAAATAATGATAAACCATGATACCACTAAATCTGAGTTCACGTCCTCCCGATCCCAGGAAATAGGGGCCGGGGTTGCGACAGAAGGTGGTATCAGAGCTTCAGCCACTGATTTCAGCCAAAGAAGTGTTCTGCTGACCTTGAAATTATCAATTTTGTTAGGAAATAATTAATAAGATTATGTGCATACGTGTAGATTACTATTTTGTGTTATTTGACAATTTGTTAGTTTACAGTATGAGTGACCAAGGAACTTCGGACGCTTACCGTCAACTGTCCAGTTCACCTAGGGACGAAGGCACCTCTTCACAGCCTAGCCCCTCGGGGTATTCGGCTGATACCGAAGAAGGGATTTTTGTGTTCAAGGCACAATCTGAGGAGCCATTCCCTTCTAAGAAGAGAGGAAGGTTCAGCAGAGGAGCTCATGAACGTAGAAAGAGGATGAGAAAATTGCAACAACAGCGGGCCTTAGCAGTGGCCAATAGAGAAATGAATGTTCAAACCCAGGATATCCTCAATATGAGAGTGCTTCATAGCACTTTTTCTTCTCTTCACAGTAAATCACCTGAAACGCATTTTAAAAACATTTGATCAGTGAAAAATACTGGTGAGTTCATTCGGTATAAAAACACATTGTTATAATTACAGTATTAAGAGTTTTTTTCATTTGTTTATATCTTTCAATTACTCAAATCAGTATTTGTCACCTACCCAACTAGGTGGCTATGGTCATATTACTATTGGCTAACTTTCGTCCAATAGTAACGCTGGACTAGTAGTGTATACAAAACCCCCCATACCGGCAGTAATCTCAGAATATAAAGACTTAATCACTGTAAGTACAGCTAGAAAACATTTAGGGTTTTGAAAGCATTTTGATAAAGGAGAATGACCCACATTGCAGATTTAAGGTTTCAGTACTAGCCTTCTGGTTTAATGCTTGGTTTCCTAATTAAGCACACTATGCACACGTATTAGTGTATTAACTCAATTCGACTTTAATGATAATCATGAGATCAAAACCAACAACAGGATGACAAAGTATAGCCTTATTCAGGCAGCACTTAAACATCCGTTGGTTTGGTTTCAATCAATCGGACAGGGTGCCGTACCAGTAAATTGAGTTAGCAAGTTGATTAAGGGCAAAGGTTTAGAACTTCATGTATTTAGGTAGTACACCAGTATATCGAGAGAGAAAGAAAGATTTTGAGCAAGTTGAAATGCTCAGAACTCGTCCAATTTATAGCCGATCTTGCACCTCGCTGCGTCGCGCGACCGAATATATGCTACCACTTCACGTGGCGCGAAGGGTCTAATCTAGGGCATAGGTGTCCTGAGTCACCACGTAGGCATGCCACGTGGCTGCCGCATGGTGCCATGTGTCCACCAGCGTTCAAAGGGAGGTCGCATCGCACGACTGACTAATGCTTCCACCGTCGCATGGCGCGACGGAGTCTAAGTCAGATTTCCTTCATTTTTCGTGATGGTTCTCATCATGCGTGTTTGGGGGTTTGGATTACGAATTATTATGGGACCCTTTTTAGGGTTGTTTCAAAACGGAGGTGTGTGAGTTACGGATTTGGTAATGGATTGGATTTGGATTTTAGGACGTATAACATGAATTAATATAAAGTAAGGAGCCACAAATGTGTTCATGCAAAGAGGTAGGATGATGAACATCCATCTAACCTCATTATATGTTTCACCAAATAACAAAATCATCAACTTGGTTGATGATTTTGGTTGGTCATGAATATAGACTAAAGATGAAAATACATAATTTACTAAATCTTAAAACAACCAAGTGAGCAAGCTAGATCCGTGCATTCCACACATGAAGAGGTTTTGGGGACGTGATGTAGCCTTCTCCCTTTGTTGGAAATTGTTTAGAGATTTAGTGCATGAAGCTAAGCTAATAATCAAGCAAGTGAGGTAGTGGAACAAGGTTGGAGAGCCAAAGCATCAATGGCTCACACGTACACCAAAACACAAGTCTTTCAACTTTGAAATTTGAAAGCTTGGATGGTTCCAACACTTTTTAAGTCACTTGGGACTTTTAGGACAGAATTTTATGGAGGTTTTGAGCCTCATTCTTGTGGAAATCAACCCATGCAAAAACCTACAACTATGAGTTTAATTGGGAGCAAGGTGTGTGTAAGATTCCATTAAGTTTCTAAGTAATATATACAAGAAACAAAAAGATAAATCAAAACAGAATTTTAATGCTACTTTGAACCTCAAGTGTGGTGAGGTTCCACCTTAGTTTGCCATGGCAAACTGTGAGTATACTTGACCCATTTTACCGTTTTCACACTTTTTGGGTGTAACATGTTTATTTATACAAAACACACTTAGCACTCATATTCTTATGCAATTATACAAATAACAATCCAATACATGCTTACTATTTGTTATGCTTGATTTGTGTTTTCTGGGTGATTCTTATGTGATGAACTTGTCATTAACTTCGATCAAGCCTCCCTTAACATGTATAACGCTATAGGAGTAACGCACCGCCCGTATTCTTGAGGTCATTTTAAGTCATTCATTCATACTTGCGGTAATCTTTGGTTTTACTTGTTTGTTCACATGCCAGTTTATACGTTAATCTTGATAACTAGGTTTACCATGTGGATTCTTCATTATCATTTTTATACTTATATGCTACTACACCAAACTTGTATGCTCGCCAATACTTTTGTATTGAACTACACTTTTAAAACATGTTGCAGGTTATTGATGATGTTGATGATGCATGGAATATAGTAGGATGCTTAGATACTCATTTTAAATTGTGTATATTAATTGAATTGTAATTCTTTAATTTCAAGTTGTTGTACTTGTATTTCCTTTCCATGTTGTACTTGAATTCGTATAGTAATAAAATGAAATTCTTTATTTAAATACTTGTCACAAATATTAAAGTTATGAAGTCTTGAGCAATCTATTTCGTCTCACTTTGATGTTTCCACCATCGGTTGGGTTGTGACATGATGGGAGGTGGGTTGGGTTGTGTGGAGTGGGTGTTGGTTGGTGAGGGGGTTGTTTGGGATGGGTCGGGTTGATGTGACGTGTCGGAGTAAGCTAGTGGGTTTGGGCCAACCTTGTAGAGTTTATGGTAGGTTGATTATGATATTGGGCCAATTGGGTGGAAGAGTTTGATGGATGTTGAGGACTTGGTGGTGAAACTTATTTCCATAGAAGGGGGTTGAAGGAAGTTAAGAAATCATAGGAGTGAGGTGTGTTAGTGACAGATGAGGTGAATCGGAAGATGGTTTTTTCGACATTAATGTGACGGGACATAAAGATATTTTTAGAGTTTAAGTCGATGCATTTATAGCAGCGATGATTTGGGGGGTTGCCGAGGAAGACACAAGGTTTTGATCGGTTGGCTATTTTATGAATTGTGGTGGAAGGGAGAAGAGGATAACATAGGCAGCCGAAGACATGAAGTTGGTTATAGGTTGGGTCACAGTTATAGAGAAGAGTGGTGGGAGATGTGGTTCTTGTTATGTATGATGTTGAGCAAGTAGGTAGCGGTTTCAAATGCATGGTGCCAGGATGTTGGGGGAGTGAAGATTGAGCAAGGAGCGTTCTGATCATATTGTTTATTGTCCGGATTTTCTGTTCTGCCTTACCATTTTGGGACGATGTGTAAGGGCACCAGAAACGAAAATGCATGCCATTTTTGTGGCAAAAGGTTTTGGAAGGAATTATTCGCATATTCCTTACCGTCGTCACATTGGAATTGTTTGATATTTCTTTTGAATTGTGTTTTAATATAATTATAGAAAAATGTAAAGGTTGAGAAAACCTATGACTCATTGCCATTGGGAAAGGTCCACAAAAAAATAATGAGGTCATCAAGGAACAAAATATAGTAATGGTGTCCCCGGTGCTAAGAACCAGAGAGGTCCACAAATTGCTGTGAATAATATTAAATGGGAAAGAAGTTTTATAGCAGGAATCATAAAAAGGCAGTTTTACACTTTTGCCAAAAACATACGATTGACAAAGTGTGGTAGTAGGTTTATTATAGTGAATGCTAGAAGACAATTTCAACGAATGTAATAGTGTTTTTCTCGGGTGCCCAAGTCGTTGATACCAACGGTCTTGAGAAATAGCAGAGGTCGAGGAAGCAAGCCGAGGACTCAGAGGGTAGAGGTCACCCGAGCTATTGCATCGTAGGATATGGGCCTTGGTCTTGAGATACTTCACAGTAAAGTAAAACCAAAAGGGTCAAATTCAATAGAAATAAGATTATCCATGGCATGTTTAGGAACATAGATGAGATTTTTAATGAGATTAGGGGCATAAAGGACACTATTTGGCTTTAGTGGTGGGTAAGGTGATGGGAGGGTGTGGTTACCTTGTCCGATCGCAGGAATGGTCATGCCATTACCAACTATTAGAAGTGCAAATATTAAAACGAGATGAAAAAAGAGTACCTTGTTGATTTTCCATGTGACCAGTTACGCCAGGAGGAGTACCCGAATGTTGCTGCCATGGTTGAGAATTATTGTTGATAAGGGTACCCCATTGGTTTGCAACCCAGGAAGGAGGGAAAATAATATATGGGTGTTGAGGTGATGGTCCATATCCGCGCCTCCCACGGGTTGTGTTACTTAGGCACCCGAAGACGCAACTAGGGTCGTGGCCAAGTTCTAGGCTACATTAGTGGATTGATTCTTTTTCTTGCTTTCCTCCATGATGAGGGTGGAAGCTACATTCAGAAAGTTCGAGTAGAGGCTCACAGTGTTGAAGGATGGTAGAGATTCTCTCGTATGGGTTAGAGAGACCAGACAACAATTAAAGCACGAGGCGTTGGTTATCAACCAGTGCTCCAACGCTGCTGAGGTGGTCGGCTTGAGTTGTTGACATTATGCAACCATGGAAGAGAAGGAGTCGAGATGAAGGTTGGAGAATTCCTGCTAGGGTTAAACGGCCCTTGCATTTTTCTTGTCACGGAAGAGGTTAGCCAGGGTGGTCTAGGCATCGTAGGCGGTCGGACCTAGAGTGAGAATGATGAGACCATAAAGCTTCAGCTTTGGAAGAAGTAGCAGCGGCCTTAGCCGATTCAGCATCGAAGGATGAGGCAGAGGCTAATGCTTTTTGTTTGGGTTCCAGATCTCGAAAGGTATACCCAAAACCCGAATCATTTGGGACAGGTATACCCAAACCTGGTAGGCTTTGTAAGCGTCCTGTAAGAGTTCTACCCAAGTGGTGTAATGGGTAGGAATGGTAAAAGTACCAGATCCCGACACGTATACCCAAAACTCGAATCATTTGGGACAGATATACCCGATACCCAACGGGACGGATATGTGATTAGATGATAACCGACCCGATTTCCCAAAACTATATACCCATTTACCCGAAAACTTTTAAGTTTTATATTTATTTTCTTTTAACTATGTTTAGTAATCTTTCATTCTTGTAGCTTTATTATCTGAAAAATAAACTTTTCAATTAAAATATATATTTTGATGACAATATTCATATTTGTTTGCTATCAGATACAAAATTATTTCTTAAGATTAATATTATAGTATGTTCACATTTTTAAATATATCAAATATTATTATGGTGATGATTTATTTATCGTAATTTAATACATTAATTTGATTTTAAAAAATCAATTATAAAGGAAAGTAAAAAATATATATACATGAATACAAAATTAAAAAATACTATTTTAAAGAATAACAATGTATTTCCGTTAAATATTTTCCAACTAGATGTTTAGATATATGGATGCGATATATTACATAATATGTTTATTATATCCAAATTTGAAGTATATATTTATGTATGTTGCTCTAATGTATTTATATGTATGTATGTATGTATGTATTTGTAACAAAAATAAAAGCAAACACACCACATATTATGGCATAGTCTTATTACATAGCTTTAGATTACTGGATTATGTTTAATTGGGTATGTTCTGATGTATATATACATGTATCTTTGTTTTGTGATGTACACATAATGAATTCTTATAATGTTTCGAGTGACGAGAATGACAAAAGCGTTACTAAAACACAAGTCGGGAAATGATAAGTGACTTAAAAAAGGAAACTCATGGGCTATTGTTGGAACTATATGGAGGAATTCTTTGACGAACATGCTAAAAGAATGAGATGTAACCCTTTAAAGGCCTATTACATAAAAAAAGATTCTGGCCCATCAGTATCATACCCTAACCGATGGCGGAAACCTCAGAGTGAAACGAAAACGAGATTACAAGAGACTTCATAATGACTAATTGTGACAATATTTATTTAACTCAAATTTCATTGATACTAAAATGGAAATACATTGTTTGAAATGGAAAATACATCAAGTTGCACATAACGAACAACATGGAACAAAAACATAAGTTTAAATCTAGGTGCGTTTCTAATCCACCCTAAGTAATATTCTTCATCGTCCTCTACTAGTTTCCTTCAACATGTATTAAAAGAATGATCAACAAAACGTCGGTGAGTATACTAGTTTAAATACATAGCATAATTGTGAATAAAAGTCGTCTCATATCCAACATGGTAATTTTCATAATTGTCAATAAGTTAAACCAAAGTTTACCGCAATTGTGCATACCATTGTCGCTGAAATGCAAGGTTGTGAAATAGTTTACTTAACAATACCACAAGAATACGGGCAGTGCGTTAATCCTGTAGCGCTGTAATTCTTAAGATAGGCTTGCAAAGTTAATAAGCATATAGAACACAAGTTTAACATAACATGCGATAACAAGAATAATACAAGTATCATGTTATTAGCGGATAGAGTATGTGCGTAAACAAGTTTAATCATGATTCGTGATTTGTTTAAGTGTACATGTTTCACTCAAAGTGTTTAAAACGGAAAATGGGATCGAGTATACTCACGGTTTTGTGTAGAAATCCCGCGTACGTGAGTTGAAGCGTAAGAGAGTTGAGAACACCGAAGTTAGTTTACATTGAGGAAACGAAGGTGTGTGAGTATATGGAATTTGTGGAGAGTTCGGATTTGGAATTAAGTATAAAAGTATATATGTACGTGAAAATATATATCTTGTCTAAACACTCGTTTTGATACTAAGTTTCTATGTGTTTTCACGAGTTCTAACTTGGCCATTAGAATCAGAAACGAGAAATTTAGAACAAAGATAACATAACCTAAGTTCATGACATCTAACCATAATCTGGTTAACATCAAGAATTCGGTTATATATTGTATATTATATAGATTATGTTATTATTTAGTCCATCATGTAATATCATGTAGCATCATGTAAGTCAAGCATGGAGATAGGATGATTAACATCAATTAAACCTAATTATATGAATTCACCAAAGCACAAGGTTATCAACGTAGTTGATAACCCAGTTGGTCATGAATATTAAGAACATAACTAACTAGTTTGCCAAGTAGCCAAGTAAGATCAACCCGGGTGTTCCATACCCATTGTGGTAAATGTTGGAGGTGCGGCAGGGTTGTGTTACTTTGAGTCTTGGAAGCTACTTAGATGAACATAGTGAAACATCAAGTGAGGTGGTGAAACAAATTTGGAAAGCCAAGGCTTCCATGGTTCACACCTTCACCAAAACACAAGTCTCACCATATTGAAGATGGTGAGCTTGGTTGGTCTCAACACTTGTAGGTTGTCTAAACCTTTGTCAAAACAGAAAGTTTAGAGGTTCTTGGACCTTAAACTTGATGGAGAACAATCACACACAAGCCCCGCAATCATGGGTTTGATTGAGAACAAGGTGGGTACAAGTTCTTCACAAGAAATGAACTAGAAGATGAACCTCTATGAGGTTTAGTGAAAGCAGAAAATTAAACCCACTTTAGACACCAAAATCGGAGTTGTATCACCTTGTTACACCTTAGTGAACATTGGGTAACAAACCTTGATGTTGTCCAAGTGTTTTGAAACAAGAAAACTCAAAGAATAAGTAGTAAAAGTGAGTTAGAACTCACTTTGAACTCCAAAGATATTCTGCCCAAAATCAGAATTTTCTTGTACTTTGAGAGAGTCTTGAGAGAGTTTAGAGAGTTTGTAAAGTGTGGCAGAGTTATGGAAGTGATGTATATATAGTTTGGGATTAGGGTTTGGGTTAAAAGGAGGTTGGAAGGTGATTGGAGGAGAAGGGAAGTGGAAAAAAGGTGAATTTTAACATTCTGTCCACCCAGATTCGTAGGCTAGGACTTGCAGGCCGTAGGCTACGAATTGGTCTGTTTCAATTTTTTTTGGCATCTTAAGGGATATATTCAGTGTGTGAATATCAAGAATGTATATGAGTATGATTCTAAATATAATTTAAACATCAAGCATAATTCGGTTTCGTATATAAAGCACGTATTCGAGATTAATTAAGTATCATTAATTTGTGAATAAAAATGTATTACCATTATGATTAATGTCTCGAATTGTGATATTGGAATCGAAATACGAATGTAAGGTTTCTAAAAATAGGATGAGAATACGAACTTTCTAAAAATAGGAATACGGAAATATGAGGCGTTACAATCAGACCATTTACCCAACCCATCAGAACCACATAGCCTTCTAAGGTTCGGTTCGTGGTTCTTAATTCCATCAATAATAGGGTATTCAGTTTTGATGGGTCTGGGTCGGGTCGGTTCTGACCCTTTGCACCGCCCTATTTGCCTCCTTCTGTCAAACGACCATTTATTTGACTGTGCAAAAAGTGAAGTGACTATTTTACCCTCAGCTCTTTTATCACCCCCTTTCAAGCCCCAATTTTCCCTTTTCCCCATCGTCCATCTCTATGTAATTCGAACTGCTTAGGTTTTAAAACAAGTTGCAAGCTGAAGTTGTCCACAATAATCTTTAATTTAGTTCTTCATATTGGAGTAGAGCCTTTGAACAAGTTAAGATCATCCTCTTGAAAATAATTTGCAAGAATGAACGATTTCACCAAACAACAGTCACACAATCCCATACAGGCGTTCCATCAACATACCTACAATCAACTTATTTTAAGAGTCTCACCCACACCAAAAACAACCTCATGCTCCAACCCATAATACCCCCCCCCCCCCCCCCCGTATTCTCCCTAATCACCACAATATCTACCTTCTCATGTTGCGTAACCAACCCGAACAAACTAAACAATTTACAACCAAAGCAAACAGTTCCAACTCTTTCCTCAAGAAAACATTCAACGAGTATACCCCCCCCCCCCCATCGGAGTAACCAATCCACCCTTCAAACAGAACTTATTCTACCTAATAGAATCCATAGCCTCATCAGGTATCTTGTTCATTGTGTTTTAACCTGTTTAACGACGCTGGTGACCAAGGAACCGATCCTGTCAACGAGGATTAGAGTGACGAATATTGGTGATCAGGGAAACAAGTGTTGTGGTGTCATCCAGGTCCGGGCAAGTAGATGATGGGGTGAAAGCATGATTAGAGATGTGGTGGGGGTGTAAGAAAGGAGTCATTTTAGAATTATAGTGATTGCTTGAGTCCTTTTAGGTATTAGAGAGAATCCACAACAAGTATTGTAAATGACAAGGGGTTGTATTTGGGGAGGGTTTGGGTGGTGAGATTACTTTTTTACCCCTGAATGCACGGTCAAACAAACAGTCGATTGACAGAATGTGGTAAACTGTGATAAATGGAAACCACAGTGGTACATATGGCAAAAAAAAAGTTTAGGGAGGCATCTTGCTCCTGCCACCAACCCACGGGGAGGTAAATTGCATTTATAGGTTTTGATAAGAGTGAATTTCAAATTTTGTCCTTTATCTTTATAATGAATTTCAGGCGGTGTCCTTTATCTTTCAAATTGACGAGTTTTATCCTTTATGTTTTAAAATTCATTACGTTATGTCCTTTAGCCCTAACGCAGTTTGTTTTTTCAGTTAAGTGTGACCATGTGCAAGTCACATTAGGGTATATTTGTCTTTTTACCTTATTTAAAAAAAAAACAAAAAAACTAAAATACTATATATAAACTTCATCTCCCCTATTACCCCACTCCCTGCCACTTTCTCCCTTTAATTTGTTGCTGCAACCATCATCAAATCAACCAATTCATCTCCCTGAAATCAAAAGCATATAAAGTTATATAGGGATGTGACCTGAAACCACAAGCATCTCGCTAACGAAACTCCGTGTACTCTCTCTTAGATCCAATGGCCTCTCCGGTAACATTCCTGATGATTTGGCGAATCTCGGTAATATTCTTAGTGTTTATTTGCAGAATAATAAGTTTTCCGGTGAGTTTCCGGTGAGTGTTTCGAACATGAGCGCTGTAGAGAGGTTAGATCTTTCAGGTAATGACTTTTCCGGCCAGATTCCGTTTTCTATTAACAATTAGAAACGGTTAAGTGAACTTAGGTTAGAGAACAACAGTTTTTCCGGTCATCGACGGAGGTGTTAGGTAAGGGTAGCGTCGGGACGTCATACAAGGTGGTGCTGGAAGAAGGTACGACAGTGGTGGTGAAGCTGTTGAAAGATATGGTGGTTACGAAGAAGGAGTTTGAGGCACAAATGGAGATTTTGGGGAAGATGAAGAACGAAAATGTGGTTCCGTTGAGAGCTTTTTATTATTCAAAGGATGAGAATATAACAACCCCCCTAGAACCCTTCACGTGACCCTAAAACGTTCCTTATATACCCCGTATACGAGAAACGGACCCGAAATACCCTTATATTTACAAAACAAAAAAAAAAAAACAAAGAAAAAAAATTCAGGAGTCGCTCGCGGGGCACGACCTCCTTAGCCTCATGAGTCGCGGGCAGCGACTGCCTTTGTTTGCTGGACAAGGCTTTGCACCACGTGTCCAGTGACTTGGCAACCCTACACCTTGACTCGGCAAGGCTATAAACGAGACGCAGTCTCTCGCGGGCCACGAAAGAACAAGAGGATGCCCTCGTGGGCCACGAGCCGACCTCCGACAGGCCTATAAATAAGAGGTCGAGGCTCATTTGTTAACGTTCATTTTCTGTATTCTCTCTTAACATTCTGTTACCAATTATAATACTCGGGTATTATACCCGTATAAAGCGAAGCTCTGCCTCGTTGTAAGTACTATAACCCTATTTGTTACCCTACACGATCGATCTAGGGCTCTGTAACGCATGTCAAGGCTCTGCCTTACTCAATCATTGGAGTTCTGTCTCGTGTTACACCCGATTGATCTAGGACTCCGTAATGCATGTCAAGGATCTGCTTGACTCAGTCATTGGAGTTCTGTCTCGAGTTGTACGGTTAATGTGATTTGGGTTATTTTACTAACAGGTGTGCATTATTTAATTTTAATAGATAATAACCAGGAGAATCAACAGGAAGCTATAGTAGTATCACCTAAGTAAACAAAGTGAGTACATTCTCTTTTATAAACTCTTTTTGTGAGTCAAAATGTTTTCAAATACAATTACAGTGATTAAGTCTTTGTAATTCTACAATTGCTAGCAGTATTATGGGGTTTGTATACAATACTTGATAACCTTCACAATTGGGCACGGGTATCCAATGTGTAATATGACCATAGTTACAGATCCGTCGAGTGACACGTACTGAACGAGTAATTGTGTAAATATAAACACTGTAATCGCCCTTAATATTGTAATGTGTAACAATTGATATTTTACAAATTGGAATATACTCGCCAGTATTTCTTGCTGATAAAATGTTTTTAAAACGCGTTTCAGGTAACACAATGTGAAAGCCAATAGAAGCCAGCTGGAGAGCACTGAAGGCTTAAAGTTGTGGCTATAAAAGTTACCAAATAAGCAACAGAGTTTATGTTTTCAATAATTAGGGTTTATCCCTATAAATATATTGTAATGAAAACTTGGGTTTTATCCCATTTGGTTATTTTAAAAAAGTTTGGTGTTTAACTCTGATAAAAATATTTCCTAACTACGGTCCTGATGAAAGTTTTCCGCTGCCAAATTAATAAACACCGATACCACCCGCTCTGACTGATCTCGCGGCGCCCGCTTTTGGGGCAGGGGGTCGAGGGCTGCGACAGAAGGTGGTATCAGAGCTACAGCCACTGGTTTAAGCCAATGAAGTGTTCTACTGACACTTAAATTATGTGTTAGGAAATAATTCTGTGTAAATATGTATATTATGTGCTTTGTGTTATTTAACTATTTGTTAGTTTACAGTATGAGTGAGCAAGGTACGTCAGACACTTATCGTCATATAGCTAGTTCACCAAAAGATGAAGGAACCTCATCTCAACCAAATCCCTCAAGATACTCAGCCGATACTGAGGAAGGGATATTTATTTTTAAGGCACAGTCTGAGGAACCTTTTACTTCTAAGAAGAGATGATGGTTTAATAGGGGAGCACATGAGAGAAGAAAGAGAATGAAGAAATTACAACAACAAAGAGCGATAGTAAGAGCCAATAGGGAAGTGAATGAACAAACTCAGGAAACAGTCAATAGGCCACCGTGGGAAGAGGAACTAGATAGACAGTTGGTAGATTTCCATATGCTAGCCACTACTGCAGTAGACTCTAACCTAAACCAAATAGCCAAACCGCCACTGTTACCCTTATTCCTAGACCATCAAATGCTAGAACCCAACCAGGAAAACCAGTTTCCAATACCTTCATTCGCTCCTAATGAATTTCCTAGAATCCCAACCCCAATTTCTTCAGAATATGATCCATGGTTAGACGACAATAGGTCGTATTCGGCACTATATACTCCCGAAGAACTAGTGCCAGAACCACCGTTAGACCCACCCATGAGTCGAAAATGTGTGCAGGAACCCCGTCAGTATGGTGAAAACTTAGTGGACGAATGGAATAGAATTCGACAGATAGGAGAGAAGCTAGTTTGGAAGTATGATGTGAATGAAATGAAGTACTGGATGAATGATACCTAGAATAATACCTAGATATATGTGTAATTTTGTATTTTGAAAAAAAAATATAGATAGACTAAAATAGATATCGATGCATAACTATTAGTGTGTTTAATTTTCCAGTTGTAGTTTGTAATCGACACACACACATATATATATATATATATATATATATATATATATATATATATATATATATATATATATATATATATATATATATATGAAAAGAGTAAAACTCGCAATGTTCGACGTTTTTGATCAATCTGTTTGTGTGATGTGTATAAATATTTGTACTAAATTTTATTCTGTAATAACTAATACCTGATAAATGTTCACAATTCAGATGGACAACGAAGTAAATCAGGAAAACCAGAATAATGAGAATAATGGAAACCAAATAGATAATAGTGCCATCCAACACATAGTAGCACAAGGAATTATAGATGTTATGCCTTATATTATCAAGACCGTTAAAGAAGTAGAAAATAATAAATCTTCAAATAGAAGTAAACGTCAACACACTGAACCTAGTCACAGTATAAACGATAACGGACCTATAATACAAGCTCCAATTCCTAAAAGAAGAAGAACCGTCTCTTATGGTTGTTCTTATAAAGAATTCTTGGCCTGCAAACCAATAGAATTCTCAGGCAATGAAGGAACCATTTCAGCCTTGCGCTGGATAGAAAAGACAGAAGCAGTCATAAAAATAAGTAAATGTGAAAATGAAGATAAGATTATGTTTGCTTCTAATCTTTTTAAAAATGCAGCCTTAGAATGGTGGAATACTATTCTCCAGTCTAGGGGAAGTGACAGAGTTTATAGAATGGAATGGACTAATTTTAAAGAAATAGTCGAAAGAAAATTATGTCCTCCTCATGAAAGAAACAAATCGCCAATAAGTTCTTAAATCATAAAATGACTGGAATAGACTGCAAAGGTTACACTACCATATTCTTTGAATATGCTAGAATAGTGCAAACCTTAGCCTCACCTGAGCTAGTGTTAATCTCCCGTTACGTTTGGGGATTAATTAGTGAGATTAGACACGTAGTCAAAGCAGCTAGGCCGCAAAACCATAGAAAAACAGTAGAATTAGCCAACACCCTGACTGATGAATTGGTACGTACACAAGAGGAGAACCAGAGAAAGAACTTAGCTCAAAAGCTTACCCAAGAATTTCGTTCTGGTAATTTCTGTAACAACCATCCTAGGACCCTTAACGTGACCCTAAAACGTTCCTTACGTACCCCGTACATGGAAAATGGACTCGAGATACCATCGTACGTGTAAAAATCAAAGAGAACAAGAATTGCCATTCGCTCGCGGGCCGCGATAGACGAAGACAAAGCTGTCGCGGGTCGCGACAGCCTGTTGCTTGGCGGACACTCTGAATGCCACGTGTCGGACACGCGTCAGAACCAGGGTGATGACTCATCAAACCGTTGCCGCCTTTAAGGCCCTCGCGGGGCGCGAAGAATTGAAAGGAAGCCACCGCGGGGCGCGACGGAGTGTGCGAACAGCTATAAATAGGGCCGAAATCAACGATTTCAACTTGTTTGAATTTCTTTAAACTCTCTCAATGTCTATAGGCTAAAACTATAGCCTAATACCCCCTAAATAGCGAAGCTCTGCCTCGTTGTAAGTACTATAACCCTGCTATTACCCTACACGATCAATTTAGGATTTCTGTAATGCATGTCGGCTCTGCCCGACTCAGTCGTTGGAATTATGTCTCGTGTTACACCCGATTGATTTAGGACTCCGTAATGCATGTTAAGGCCTTGCCTGATTCAGTCATTGGAGTTCTGTCTCGAGTTGTACGGTTAATGCAATTTGGGTTATTTTACTAACACATGTGCATTGTTTAAATTAACCAGGAAACTATATTATTATCAGGAAGCTATAATATTACCAGAAAGCTTGTAGAAATACCTAAGCCTCGCAATGTGAGTTTAACCTCGTTTTGTAAATCCTTTTATAAACTGTTTTACAAAACCTCAATCATTTTACACTATAATTAACAGTGATTGAGAATTTGTATTCTACAATTATCGTCGGTATGTTGGGGTTTTGTATAAAAATTTGTTACTACACTGTGAGTAGTAGCATGACCACCAATCATGGATTGACAGAACCGTGGGTGGTAATTAAAGTAGATATAAACAAATGTAATTACAAGATCGCCCTCAATGCAGTAAAATGATAAAACTTGTTTTGATTAAACTGGGATTCGCTCACCAGTATTTCTTGCTGATAAAATGTTTTAAACACGTGTTTCAGGTAACTTAGTGTGAAGCCAATAAAAGCCAGCTGGAGAGCACTGAATGCTTAGAAAAGTGGCTATAAAAGTTACCTAAACAGAAAAGGAGAATTGTTTTCAATAATTAGGGTTTATCCTTATAAATATATTACAAATGAAAGTTGGATTTTATTCCACTTATTTATCATAAATGTACTATCAAGAAAAACTTGGGTTTTATCCCATTTATCTATTTTAAACATTTGGTTTTTAACTCTGATAAAAATATTTCCTAACTACGGTCCCGATGAAACTTTTCGCTGCCAAATTGATAAACACCGATACCATCTGACTGGCTCGCGGCTCCCGCTCTCAGGGTGCGGTCGGGGATTGTGATAATTTCCTACCGTGGAAAAGGAACAGGTTCTTTTACACCCTACTGCAAGTTTTGTAGGAAGAAGGACTCAGGAAAGTGTGCTGTATCTTGTAACTCTACAAGTACCCAGGACATAAGGAAGAAGACTGTAGAAGAAAGGCTAGTGCCAGAATATGCTACAATTGTGGGGAAGCTGGTCACATCAGACCAAACTGTCCAAAACTAGCTCTAGCAGCAACCAACAAAGCTAAGACAGCTGAAGGACCCAAGAAGAATGCTAGAGCATTCGTTCTGACAGCTGAAGAAGCCAAGATGATTCCAGATGTGATTGCCGGTACATTTTTAGTTAACGATATTTTTGCCAAAGTATTATTTGACTCTGGTGCAAACCAAAGTTTTATTAATACTTCTTTCTACAAACTTCTCGACCAACCCTTAACCAAACTTCCACAAGATTGTCTGATAGAAACAGAAAATGGAGAATCCATTAAGATTAGTGAAATCTTACAGGGAGCAAAACAGAAATCCGGAACCATCATTTCTTTGCTAACCTTTACCCAATGAATCTAGCTGGATTCGATGTTGTATTAGGAATGGATTGGTTGGTGGCCAATCGTGCCAGTATTTTATGTGATCAAAAGTCAGTGCAAGTAAGTACACCAAGTGGTGAAAAGATCACAATCAAAGGAGATAAGCCCACCAGGTCTACAAAATTCATCTCTGTGATGAAAGTTGCAAGTTATGAAAGGAAAGGAGGAATAGTATATATGATTTATGTAATCATTAATACTAAAGGAAAAGAAGTAAAAGATATTCCCATAATATCTAAATTCTTATATGTTTTTCCAGAAGAGTTACCTAGATTACCGCCTGATTGAGAGGTTGAATTTAGAATTCACCTAACACCAGGGACGACACCGATTGCCAAAGCACCATATCGATTAGCACCAACGGAGATGCAGGAACTAAAGGAACAATTGGACGAACTTCTTAACAAAGGTTTTATACAGACTAGTTCATCGCCATGGGGAGCGCCGGTTTTGTTTGTTAAGAAGAAAGACGGATCGATGCGTATGTGCATTGATTACCGAGAATTGAACAAGGTTACGATTAAGAATCGGTACCCACTACCGAGAATCGATGATCTGTTCGATCAACTACAAGGAGATCGATTCTTTTCTAAGATCGATTTACTCTCCGGATATCATCCAACTGAAAGTACAGGAAGAGGACATTCCTAAAACTGCTTTCAGAACAAGGTACGGTCATTATGAATTTACCGTCATGCCATTTGGTTTAACCAATGCCCCATCCGCATTTATGGACATGATGAACAGGATATGTAAACCATACCTGGATAAATTCATAATTGTCTTTATAGATGATATTCTCATTTACTCTAAGAGTAAAGAGGAACGTGTAATGCATCTGCATACACTTCTAAGATTATTGAGAAAAGAGAAGCTTTATGCTAAATTCTCAAAATGTGAATTCTGGTTACAAGAAGTGCAATTCCTTGGACATCTAGTTAATCATGAAGGAATTCATGTGGATCCCACAAGATCGAGGCGATTACCAAATGGAAAGTCCCTGAATCACCAACAGAAATAAGAAGTTTTCTTGGACTGGCAGGATATTATAGACGATTTATCCTAGATTTCTCTAGGATAGTCATTCCATTAACCAAACTGACCTACAAATCGGTTAAGTTTGAATGGGAACCAAAACAAGAAGAAGCCTTTAAGATTCTTAAGCAAAGGATGACTAACGCACCCATACTCGCATTACCAGAAGGAACTAAAGACTTTATAGTCTATTGTGATGCGTCTAAGTTAGGATATGGATGTGTGTTGATGCAACGTCAAAAGGTTATAGCTTATGCCTCTAGACAACTTAAGAAACATGAAAAGAATTACATAACCCATGATCTAGAATTAGGAGCCATAGTTTTTGCCCTAAGGGTGTGCATAATACAAGTAATTGTAGCAAACGTAAAAAAAAAGATGCTTAATTCTCGAGTCAAGTATGAAAAAAGTAATTTATGGTATGCTTTAGGAGTTTGTACTCCATACTTGAATGGTGTGGCGCACACCATATGTCGGGCTAGTTTCATAATGGTAATTTAGAAATGAATGTGTGCTAAACATATAGCTTTGGACTTACTAGTAAAGGATGATGTTGGGATTATGTTAAATTGTTTACTTAAATGTAGTTGACAATTGTAGTATTATGAGAGCATTGGTATGTATTGAATGGATTATCTATGTATATGGTGTCCCTAGTATGGTCTACTATATAAAGATGGACATAAGTTTCAAAGTTAGAAAGGTAGTTTACCGGATGGATTTACCACCGACCTTGGATGGAATTCACATACACCTTCCATGTGTCACAACTACGGAAGTGTCTCACAGATGAAACAGCTTACGTGCTAATCGATGATATCAAACTGGATGAGAGAATGAATTATGTTGAAAGACCGATAGCTATCAAGGATTCCAAAGTAATGCATCTTCTTAACAAGGCCATTCGACAAGTCCTAGTCCAATGGCAACACCAAAAAGGGACTGGATCTAACATAGGAATCGGATGATGAAATGCGGGATCACTACTCGACACTATTTGGTAGGTATTCAGTTTTCGGGGACGAAACCTCCTTTAAGGAGGGTAGACTTGTAACACCCCAAAAATATGCAATTTATTTATTTATCTTAAAATTAGTTCTAAGAATGTAGTATGATAACCTTAGTTAAATAACTAAGTTAAATAAATGAAATGATAACATAGAAAGAATGAGAATTTGTGCATCAATAAAATAAAGCTAGAACCTGAGGGACTAAAGTTGAACAATTGAATGAAAGTTTTATTAACTAAAATAAAACACACATTTCACACATTCAGTGTGTGTGTGTTGGAGGTCGATCAGAAGAAGGGCAAGAACAACAACCCTTGTTGTTCCAAAATTCTCAAAATTAGAAGGGTTTAAGAAGCCAAATCAGATGCATGAACTCAAAATCTTAATCATCTAAGCTTGTTCATCAAAGTGGTAAGTTGAATTTCTTAAAATGATGAATTGTGAAAAATGGGTTTCAACCCAATCTTATAGTAATGTGAATAATTGTGTATTTGTGAGTTAAAATTACACAATAGAACAAGAATTTTGTTTGAGTTTGGTTAATTGAATGACTTGAAGTATAAACCCACTTGAATTAGGAAGATTGTGAAGAACATGAATGAATTATGTGCATATTGTTGTAATGGTTAAGTGTGAGAATTGTTATTGGTAAATAATTGATAGTTTAAACTGATTTGGTATGATTGTTGTATGAAGTTTTGGTTGATTTTGATAATCTAAGAATGAATTGGTAGAACCATGCTTTGAACATTTGTACTTTATGCTTTGTTGATGTTATGCATACCAAGTGTTTGATGAAATGCCTAAATGAAGAATTCAGCCATGTTAGTCATAAACCTTATGTAATAATCATGACTTGAATGTGCTTATGAAGTAGGCTTAAAAATATATGTTGTCTTATCAAAAGATGTATGTAAATAAGTATAAGACATGCATTCTAAGTATGAATGGTTATGTATAGGTGTAAGGAAGAAAGTTCAAGTCACGTGAAGCAACAAGGAAATCAAGAACGAGGTACGTTACTTGTACGGTTAAAGTTTACTTGTAGTAATGTTTATTGATATATATAGTGGTATTCGAAATGCGTTATAGAATGGTCGTGGAATAGACCCATCACTAACGGGTCAAAGAATATATGTTGGAATGTTATGTAGTCGAACCGAATGAACGGGACGCACTAAAATAATGTATGTTGGAATGTTATGTAGTCGAACCGCATAAACGGGTCGCACTAAAGAATGTATGTTGGAATGTTTTGTAGTCGAACCGTATGAATGGGTCGCACTAAAATAATGTATGTTGGAATGTTATGTAGTCGAACCGCATAAACGAGTCGCACTAAAGAATGTATGTTGGAATGTTTTGTAGTCGAACCGTATGAATGGGTCGCACTAAAATAGTGTATGTTGTTTTATGCCTTCTAACTTTAATTGATGATTTACCGTTTGTACTAAAAATCATATTCATGATAGTTTATGTAGTATGTAGAATGATCCACTATGAACGGGTCTTATGAAATAAAAGTTTTAGAAAGCAAGTTGTATCATGTTCGGTTCATTCCAAAGGAACCGAACGATGAAAGGAAGAAATGAAAGAAGGATAATAACACTCGACCCATTATATTCGGGTTGGAGTGTAAAGAGAAAGAATGAAAGGAAAGTCTTAGTTCGTGTTCAACGGACTGAATGAAAGTTATGACAAGAATGTTATTATCCATTACTAACGGGTAAGTAAGGAATGGAATGTTACGTCTCTATTTTGAGACGAGAATGTAATGACCCGTTCAACGGGTAGTATGTGCAAAAGAATGATGTAAAGGCAAGAGATGGATAAATTGGTTTATTTGAAAAAGATAATATGGATGACGAATTAACTCATTAATTTGTTATTTGATGTAGGTAAAACTTCAACTTAATTGGTTCGGCGACTTGGAACGAGCACCCATATGTATCTCGCCTATATGCGCTTCCGCTACTTTTAGTAACAATGGTTATGGTCGAAAAATATTTTGTTGTAACTAGTTTTGTTTAGTAGCTAGACTTTTGAAGTTTGACTTGATGCATCTTTTAAAAATTTTCTAGATGTTGGTAGACATTTAAAAGTAATGTTATGGTTTTGTTAAGTCTTTTGAAAGTGTCGTTAATTTACTTGAAATAAAGTTTTCCAAAAACAGGGATATGCTCATGTTACGAGCGGTTCATGCCGAATTTTCTAAAATTAATTGTTTATAGTTATCCAAGTCTAAAATGTAAAGAAATGGGCGTTATATAAAAATGAAAGTTTTAAATTAACGACATTTTTACATGTTGTTTTGACCGAATGTAAAAGTGGGCGTATCACCAGGTACGTTGGACCTTTTGAGATTATTCGAAGAATAGGACTTGTAGCTTATCAGCTACAACTGCCAGAGGAAATGGTAGGAATACATGATATGTTTCATGTATGTAATCTCAAGAAGTGCTTAGCAGACGAATCTTTAGTGATACCTCTTAAGGACATTGAGGTAAATGAGAAACTTAAGTTTGTAGAGAAACCCGTTCAGATTGAAGATAGAAAAATCAAGAATCTCAAACACAAGAGACTAGTTCTGGTCAAAGTGAAATGAGATTCCAAGAGAGGACCAAAATACACTTGGGAGCTCGAGTCAGAGATGCAGAAGAAATACCCACACCTAATCCAGTAGACCTCGAGGATGAGATCTAAAACAAGGTGGGGAGGATATAACAACCCCCCTAGAACCCTTCACGTGACCCTAAAACGTTCCTTATATACCCCGTATACGAGAAATAGACCCGAAATACCCTTATATTTACAAAAAAACAAAGAAAACAAAATTCGGGAGTCGCTCGCGGGGTGCGACCCCCCTTAGCCTCATGAGTCGCGGGCCGTGACTGCCTTTGTTTGCTGGACAAGGCATTGCGCCACGTATCCAGTGACTTGGCAACCCTACACCTTGACTCGACAAGGCTATAAACGACACGCAGTCTCTCAAGGGCCGCGAACAGACCTCCGACAGGCCTATAAATAGGAGGTCGAGGCTCATTTGTTCAACGTTCATTTTCTGAATTCTCTCTTAACTTTCTGTTAGCAATTATAATACTCGGGTATTATACCCCTATAAAGCGAAGCTCTGCCTCGTTGTAAGTACTATAACCCTATTTTTTACCCTACACGATCGATCTAGGGCTCCGTAACGCATGTCAAGGCTCTGCCTGACTCAGTCGTTGGAGTTCTGTCTCGTGTTACACCCGATTGATCTAGGACTCCGTAATGCATGTCAAGGCTCTACCTGACTCAGTCATTGGAGTTTTGTCTAGAGTTGTACGGTTAATGTAAGGACTCTCAAAAATGT
Organism: Helianthus tuberosus; assembly: GCA_030545235.1. Taxonomy (NCBI): domain Eukaryota; kingdom Viridiplantae; phylum Streptophyta; class Magnoliopsida; order Asterales; family Asteraceae; genus Helianthus; species Helianthus tuberosus. The sequence continues at coordinate 107,613,485 of CM060417.1, forward strand.
CCTAAACCGACCCGTAAATAAAAACCCTGACCCCTGAAACTTTACTGTGCATGAAAAACCAAGAAATCAAGAATCTTGGTCTTCAAACGGGCCGCATAAAGGTAAGCTTAACTTTACGCAGGCCGCGTCAACTTGAAGTTCGAACGGATAAGCATCCGGGCCACGTATCATCCACATGGCAACCCTACTTGTGACCCATCCGACCTACACGTAGACTAGGTGGCTACGCGGGTCGCGTAAGGGACAGGCTAAGGTTCACGCAGGCCGCGTGAACCCTATTTTTCACCTATAAATAGCCTGGACATCGAGCTTTCATTCTGTGTCGAAACCAACTTTCAAAAACGAAAGCACACTGCTCAAAAGTCGAAATTACAATTAATATAGTGAGGCACTGTTACAATACAGGGTATTAACTTGATCGCTGCTACGATTCAATGTCTGATCGATTGAAACTATCCGATGGATGTTTAAGTGCTGCCCACATTAGGGCCATACTTTGTCATTAGTCGTGAATTCGACGGATGTTTAAGTATAGCACTTTGTCATTCGTTGTGAGGGTTTTAGTCTCGTGAGTTATCGTAAATGTTGTATTAGTTACTGACCTAGTTCGTGTGCATTGTTATTTAAATTAGGTTACAAGGCTAATCAGTAGGCTAAACTCTGCCCGTATAAATCTGCAATGTGAGTCATTCTCTTTTATCAAAAGTATTTTACAATACTCCAATTATTTTCAAATGTTATAATTACAGGGATTAAGTCATCGTTATCTTGAATCACTGGCTAATTGGGGTATTGTGCATATTACTAATTTCTCACGGTTAGGCTAATAAATCCTAACAGTGATAAACGTCACTACTTGGGGAAAGACCCAATAGTGGTATGACCATCGTCACCAGGTGACACGGCGCCAGATAAAAATAAGATAAAAACCATTGTAATCGCTCTTATGCTGTAATTTATAACTATGTGTCATTTTATCAAATTGAGTAACTCGTCAGCATTTCCCCGCTGATAAAATATTTTTAAAACATGTTTCAGGCGACCTGCTGTAAATCAAGGAAAACGTGCTACGGAGCACTAACAAGCTTGAAGAGGTGGCTCAGTTAAAATAAATAAACATGTTTTATAAATCAGGGAATTCCCTAGTGAAATTCCACTATTGTAAAAATACAGGGTTTATCCCGAATTATGAAATAAAATAATCGGGCATTTTCGAATTTTAAAGATCCTGTTAAAATCTTCCGCTGTCGCATCATAGATACCATGGGTTCCTGTCCCGCGGCTCCTAACCAGGTCAAACCGGGGCTGGGGCCGTGACAGGAAAAGGTGGTATCAGAGCCACTGATTTAAGCCTATTAAGTATTTAAAATACTTAATTTTCCTGATTATCGTCTTGTGATTATGTGTTTTTAACTGACTATCTGTTAGTTACAGTATGGGTAAGCAAAGAATTTCGGATATCTATCTTAAGTTAGATTGTTCACCGAAAGATATTGGAACTACATCCCAATCAAATTCCTCAAAATACTCAGCAGATACTGAGGAGGGAATATTTGTTCGTAAGGCACAATATGAAAAACCACTTACCCCTAATAAAAGAAGTTTGATTATTAGGAAAAGTCAAGAGAAAATGAGGAAGTCACAACCAAAAGGAGTGATGACCAATAAGGAAATTCAGAAAATAGACACTAAACCACCATGGGAAGATGAGTTAGATGAACAATGGGCAAATCTCTATATGTTTGCCACTATATCAGTAAATGCTAACTTATAGTTAAATCGCCAAACCAGTATTAGCACCTATGTCACCTACAAACCAGAAACTTTAATATTTTAGTTGTACTAAAAATAAATATTTTGTTTCAATAAAATGGTTTGTTAGATATTTGTAATTAATATCAAATTTTCTGCTTGTTATTGTGTGATTCTGTGAAAATTAATTTACAAAATTTTAAACTAAAATTTTGTATGTTTCTTCATAAATGCTAAACAGCATGAATGAATTATCTGAAGCTCTTGAGAATCTCAATCTCTATCCTGTTAATGTGGAAGTTTCAAGAGACTTTACTGGTTACATGGCCGATGTTGAGGAACCTATGGAATTCCAAGCTCCACCTCCGGAGAAATCAAAGCCAAAGAAAAGAAGAAGATTTGTGGGTTGGAGGCGTGTGCGCAGAAGGAAATCAGCAACTAGGAAAGTTCCCAAGATAGAAAATCCCATGGATAAAGGAAAAGGGATCGAGATTGGGGAAAGATTTAGGTAAGTAGGAATAGAAATTGGGGAAAGTTCTAAGCAAGCTGAGGAATTACCACTACAGGAGGAACTAGATCGCATACTGACAAATTGTGATATCCTTAGGCCTATCAATGAAAACCTCTTCCCTTATCCCGCTGAAAACCAACTTCCAATAAATTTGGAACCAGCCATCCTAGAACCTCTGATCCACACCCAACCTCAAGGAATTGACGAATGGTGGACCAACGACTGGCAGTTTCAAAACCTCCTAAATAATCCTTATACCTTTTTCCCTCAGTTCGACCCAGAACCTGCACCAAATCCACCAATGAGTAATGAAAACTTAGCTGAACTCCGCCATTTTGGCGAGGAGCTGATAGATGCAGGGAATAGGATCCGGGAGGTAGGAGAACAAATCTCCTGGAAGTACGACAAAAGAGAACGTCGCTTCTAAGATGCCAGCTGATAGGAGATAGTGTGGTTGTGAAGCTGTGATTGTATAATAATAATAATAATAATATAACTCTGTAAAATAACCTAAGAATAAAACTTTGTAAGATAACAGGTGTGTACGGAAGCATAATATAATATATAAAATATCGAAAGTCGAAAGATCGACAATTTTGGCTATATTTGTTTACGTAATTATGTGCAATTATTTGATTATGTTTGGTTATTTATTTTATACTAATTACTTATATAAATTAATTACCAGATGGCACATGCTGGTAATGAACCTGATAATGAAGTTAATCAATCTGAGCATAACAATGAAGATCAATTTCTGAATAGGCAAGATATCGAGAATATCGTTGCTCAGGGAATAGCCAATGCTATTCCAGCAATCTTGGTTGCTGCCCAGAAACCTGTTGAACCTCAACAAATTATTCCTAGCAAACGCACACACGGTGACAATTTCAGTAATAGTGTAAACGGAGGCGGCAATCATACTAATAACAACAACGAGGGAATGCAAGCCCCGCTCCTTAAGAAAATGAAAGCTGCAACACCTGGTTGCACTTACAAGGAGTTTCTTGCCTGTAAACCAGCTGAATTTGCAGGCAATGAAGGAGCGACTGCGGCACTGTGTTGGTTGGAGAAAACCGAAGCAGTAATTATGATAAGTAAATGTGTCAAGGAAGATAAGGTCATGTACGTGTCGCATCTATTTAAAGAAGGGGCGCTAGAATGGTGGAATACGGTACTTCAAGCCAAAGAAAGAAATATGGCCTATGCCATGAGTTGGGAAGAATTTAAACAGCTAGTGGAAAGAAAATTTTGTCCCGAATATGAAAAGGAACAAATGGCGAATAAGTTCCTGAATCACCGAATGGTGAATGTAGACTGTCGAGGGTATACTTTGACATTCTTCGAATATGCAAGAGTGGTACCAACCCTGGCTTCGCCAGAACCGGTACTTATTTCCCATTATATTTGGGGATTGATTGGCGAAATTTGAGATATCGTCAAAGCTGCGAGACCACGCACTATTGACGATGCCGTAGAATTAGCTAACACCCTCACTGACGGACTGGTACGTACAAGAGAAGAAACCCGGAAAAAGGAAGTAGCCCAAAAGATTACCCAAGGATTCCGTATGGGTAATCGTAGTAATTTCAAGAGAAAGGGAACCGGGCAATCTTCCACTGTTCCATTTTGCAATGCCTGCAAAAGGAAGCATTTTGGAAGATGCAAGGGATATTGCAGTTTCTGCAAAATCTTGGAGCACCAAGAGGAAGACTGCAGAAAGAATAAAGCAACAGTCTGCTACAACTGTGGAGAAGCTGGACACTTTAGGCCAGACTGCCCAAAACTGGTCAAACCAGCTGACAACAAAGCCAAACCTGCAGAAGGAGCTACTAAGAAAAACGTAAGAGCCTTCCAGTTGACTACTCAGGAAGCATAACTAATTCCTGACGTAATAGCTGGTACGTTCCTAGTTCACGACGTTTATGCAAAAGTATTATTTGACTCTGGTGCAAACCAAAGTTTTATAAATACTTCATTCTGCCAAGCTCTTAACTTACCCTTAACCAACCTTAGGCAGATTTTTACAGTCGAAACGGCAGATGGGAATTCTGTTAACATAGATAAGGTTTTGCGAGAAGAAAAGATAGAACTCTTAGGCCATAAATTTTCTGCAAACCTATTACCTATGAAGTTAGCTGAATTCGATGTAGTATTAGGAATGGATTGGTTAATAGCCAACCATGCTCGAATTCTTTGTGATAAGAATTCCATAGAAATTCATACACCCACAGGAGAATTAGTGGTGATTACAGGAGATAAGCCACGTAAGCCAATGAAATTCATTTCAGTAATAAAATTGGCTAGTTATTCAAGAAAGCAAGGAATAGTGTATATGATTTCAGTAATCATTAACACTAAAGATAAGAAACTTAAGGAAATTCCAGTAGTATCGGAATATCCAGATGTATTCCCAGAAGAACTACCTGGATTACCACCTGATAGGGAAGTAGAATTTAGAATTCATCTAATTCCTGGAACTACACCGATAGCCAAGGCACCTTATCGGTTAGCACCCACAGAAATGCTAGAACTGAAAAAGCAATTAGATGAATTACTAAGCAAAGGATTCATACAACCTAGTTCATCCCCGTGGGGAGCTCCAGTATTGTTTGTGAAGAAGAAAGATGGGTCAATGAGAATGTGTATTGATTATAGAGAGATGAATAAGGTTACAATTAAGAATCGATACCCATTACCTAGGATTGATAATCTTTTTTATCAACTTCAGGGAGTTAGATATTTTTCTAAGATAGATTTACGCTCTGGATATCATCAATTGAAGGTACAAGAAGAAGACATACCTAAGATGTGACACCCCAGGAAAACCAGGAAACCAACGCAACTTAACTAGCTTCCTCAGTAACCACGCGCTAAATTTCAGGACGAAATTCTCTTAACAGGGGGAGAATGTGACAACCCTCAAATTTACATGTAACCGTACAATCTATTAATGTTAATTAAAGTACTTGATGACTGTGCTGAATCATTTAACTGCTCTCTGATTACTGTGTTATACTTACATGTACTTGTTAACATGCTAATAGTGTACAGAAAAGTCATTAAATAGTCTTTGGTGTTTTCCTAAGTGTTAGAAATTAAAAGTGTTACAAAAATATATATAAAAGACACTTTACGAATTAGTTAAGCACTTTAACGGAACAGTGTCAAACCGAACAACCAGACTTTACCCGGAACACAAAAATATTGTCAAACACATTATTCCGATTTTTCTAAGCTAGTTAGGGTCCCCGAACACCCTAACACCCTTTATATTACATAACACACTAATAACCTACATAAGTACCTAACTAAACATAACTAGACACATAACCATACAATTGAAATCAAACCATAAACCCCCCCCCCCCTAACCGATCGGTTCCCCCAAGGGGACACCACCACACAATTGTGATTATTTTAATCAAGATTGTCCCATATCTAGCTTACATGTTACCCAAAGGATTTTAGTGAATGGAGGTTTATTAGAAGACTTAAAGGTTAACATTACATTCACTAAACACTTCAAAAATTTGGCACTCTCTCTCTCCCCTTGCCTTGCTTACGGCCGAACCCAACAACACCCACCATCACCATTACTTGTTCACCTTCAAGCCATTTTCTTACATACCAAGGTGCAAGAGATCATACAAGGAGGCCCGGTGCTTTCGGAATCTCAAGAACCTCACTACGTTGCTTTTATCCACCTAGTTTTCACTTTGTTTCTCCCCTAGCCTTGAGCTAGTAGTAAGTGCCTCTAAACATCATCTTGATCTTGTTTATGGTGGTTAATAAGTGACTTAATGGTCGAAAGTTGAGAACACTAAATAACATAACATAAAGTCTTGAAAATAAGATGAATAAGTTGGATAAAGAGAAGTTATGTGTGTAAATCATGTAGATCTTGTGTGGTTATGATTCTTGGTTGATTATCTGATGTTTTGCTGGTTAATATTGATGTTTGATGTTGTTGTGATCACTAAACATGTTAACGGAATCAATCGAACACAATTTAGAAGGTTAAAAGCTGAAACAGTAGGCTGTTTGGTAATTACAGCCAACTTCAGTTGGCTGTAACAGGACCATAACTTAACGAGAAATGTATTTTCAGAAGTCTAGGGTTATGTATTATGATATACGGTTCTAATGGCACCAGAATCATAATTTTTGGACTTCGTTTACTATTTTTAAAGCATCATTTTGTAACAGCAGCTAGAGCTGCATTTTTCTGCTGAAAATATGTGTTTTGTTTTCTGTCATAACTTGAGTTCTGTGTAGATTTAGATCATGAAACTTGTACTGTAGATGACCACCGATGTATTTGTAATTATCTAACTGGAATTTTGTAAATCGGACTTACGATGAATTTTAAATAAATTATTCCGTGGACTGTGGTCAGAAAAAAGATAAATCTGAGTTCAGTCCGGAAAATGATTTTTTATAAAATATTGGTAATGAACTGGACCCCGATATTTTTACAAAATAAAATTTGGAACGTTTAAGATATTCTGTAAAAATTTGGGAATTTTTGGAATAAGTTAACTATTTATTTACAATGTCCGAAAACAGCCCGGTTTTGAATATTTATGCTGAAATGACATAAGCTGTAATTTGCGTGTCTAAATGTCGAATATGCTATCTGTGAATGATCTAACATGTTATATGTGTTATATGCATTATTGTATGTTTGCTTATGAGTGGGGAATGGATGGGAAGTATATATGGGCATAAACAGTTAAAGTAATGCATGCTATGTGATAGATACGTGTAGGAACTTTGTGCTCTATTTGAAAAATCACTAGATGACTAACTGGTAATCCTATTAGGATGTGATTGACCGACCTTGACTGTTAGCTATATTTGAGAATCAAATCGAGCAAACCGAGGTGAGTTCACACTTTCTACAAGGCATGGGATTCCCGGTGGTTTGGGAACGGGTTAAAGAATTTAAAACTAAATCTACATATCCCCTTGGGAAGATATGTACGGCCATCCTCCATAGATAGGATGCCATTATTAATCCTACGAATTCTCCTGGTGCAGAATACGTACGTTCGTCCTCCTGGTGTAGGACAACAACCTTAAAAACTAGCTAGACAAAACTCTATCAATAAGTCCCTCTTCATTATATCGACTTAATCACCGAGGCCAATGGCGAGCGGGTCATTAGTTAATAGCGCTATTAGGTTTAACAAACCTCACACCGTGCCGGTCGGACGGGCGTGTACTAATGGACTATGGCAGACTATCAGTGATGATAGACGCTGATATAGGGCACAACTTATTTGCGTAGTAGTCGATATCATACCGTCTAGTAGTTCACACGGGGAAAGCCCCCACTGATTATGGTTATGGTTTGGGTAATGAAAAAGGAACTGGTTAAACATACTTTCAACTACGGGGTAACCCCCACGGCAATTAAGCCAACGAAAGTCAAACCACGTTTTTCAGAAACAACTTAAAACTAAACAACCAAACGTGAACTCACTCAACTTTGTTGTTGACTCGTTGTTACATGCCTTACACGTCGCTAAACGCTTGGAGCTTGCACGAGGAAGGAGTCGTTGTGGTGTACGGACTGTTATGTTCCGTGCTTATTATTTAAATCCTTATGAACTTATTAAACTTACGCTTTGAACTTTAACTTATAAACTATGGACTTATGCTTTTGGATTTACTTTTATGCTTCCGCTGTTTAAACTAAACATGGTTAACTAGCTTTGGTCACCAATCATATTGTGGTTGGTCTTATTTACTTAATTACGATGTTCAATATGATTGGTGGCTCGATCCTGGTCACGTCACGCCTCCAAGCGGTGATGCTCCGCATGGTGGATTTTGGGGGTGTGACATAAGACTGCTTTCAGAACTAGGTATGGTCATTACGAGTTTACAGTCATGCTCTTTGGGTTAACAAACGCTCCTGCAGCATTTATGGACATGATGAACAGAATTTGTAAACCGTACTTGGATAAATTCGTAATTGTCTTTATAGACGATATACTTATTTATTCCAAAAGTCAGGAGGAACATTGTGAGCACCTGCATGCACTCTTAACTTTGTTAAGAAAGGAACAACTTTACGCCAAATTCTCGAAGTGTGAATTTTGGCTGCAAGAAGTGCAATTTTTAGGTCACATGGTGAATCACGAAGGTATTCACGTAGATCCTTCTAAGATAGAAGCAATCACCAAATGGAAGGTCCCGCAATCAGCTATGGAAATTAGAAGTTTTATAGGGTTAGCCGGATATTATAGACGGTTTATTAAGGATTTTTCCAAGATAGCAGTACCATTAACTAAGCTAACATGTAAAGCAGTTAAGTTTGAATGGGGACCTAGACAAGAAGAGGCCTTTAGAATTTTGAAGCAGAAGTTAACAAATACTCCAATTTAGCCTTACCAAACGGAACAGAAGATTTTGAAGTATACTGTGATGCTTCAAAACTAGGATTAGGATGTGTGCTAATGCAACGCAAGAAGGTAATTGCGTATGCATCAAGGCAATTGAAAAAGCACGAGGAAAACTATACGACTCATGACTTAGAATTAGGAGCCATAATTTTTGCCCTTAAGATTTGGAGACATTATCTGTATGGAAGTAAGTTTACTGTCTATACAGACCATAAGAGTTTAAGATACATATTTGGGCAAAAAGAATTAAATATGAGGCAAAGGAGATGGATGGAAATCCTAAGCGACTACGACTGTGATATTCAGTATCAAGAAGGAAAAGCAAACGTAGTTGCTGATGCTTTAAGTCGTAAGTATCTTGAAAAGCAAAAGCGAGTTCGTGCTCTTAGATTAAATCTACAGTTAGATTTAATGGAATAATTAAAGCATACCCAGGAAAGGCAATCAAGAATGATGTTGAAGGAATGAAAGGAAGAATAAAAGAATTGGAGAAAGGAACTGATGGAATTTGGAGATTCCATAAGAAAAGGATTTGGGTACCTAAGCAAGGAGATTTAAGAAATAAGATTTTAGAAGAAGCCCATAAATCTAGGTATACCATGCATCCTGGTAACAACAAGATGTACCAAGATTTAAGAAATAACTTCTGGTGGATAGGAATGAAAAAGGACATAGCTAGATATGTTTCTAAATGTCTTACTTGTTCACAAGTTAAGGCAGAACACTAGAAACCTTCAGGTCTACTCCAACAATTAGAAATGCCTGTATGGAAATGGGAACTCATAACAATGGACTTTGTTACTAAGTTGCCCAAAACCAGAAAAGGTAATGACGCGATTTGGGTAATTGTGGATTGATTAACCAAATCAGCTCACTTTCTACCCATGAAAGAAACCTTTAGCATGGAAAGGTTAGCCAAGTTGTATGTAGATGAAGTAGTATCCTTACATGGAGTCCCACTCTCCATTGTATCGGATAGGGATAGTCGTTTCACTTCTCACTTCTGGACAAGTTTCCAAGAAGCTATGGGAACCCGACTAAATCTAAGTACTGCATATCATCCTCAGACAGACGGATAAAGTGAAAGGACGATCCAAACCCTGGAAGACATGCTTAGAGCATGTGTAATAGATTTTGGTGGAAACTGGGATGACCACCTACCTTTAATTGAATTCTCCTATAACAATAGTTATCATTCAAGCATTGAAGCTGCCCCATTCGAAGCACTATACGAACGTAAGTGTAGAACTCCAGTATGCTGGGCAGAAATAGGAGAGTCAATTATCAGGTCCTGAAATAGTGCAAGAAACTACCGACAAGATTACTCAAATCAAGGAAAGACTTAAGACGGCTCGAGATCGTCAGAAGAGTTATGCCGATAATCGACGTAAGCCGTAAGAATTTCAAGTTGGAGACAAGGTACTTTTGAAAGTTTCTCCTTGGAAAGGAGTAGTTCGGTTTGGTAAGAAAGGAAAGCTAAGTCCAAGATACGTAGGACCATTCCCAGTAATCCAACGTATAGGACCAGTTGCTTATCGCTTACAACTACCAGAGGAGCTCGCTGGGGTACATGATGTATTTCATGTATCCAATCTCAAGAAATGCTTATCTGATGAATATTTGGTAATACCTCTTCAAGATGTAAAGGTAAATGAAAAGTTAAAATTTGTGGAGAAACCACTTCATATAGAAGATAGAAAGATCAAGTTTCTCAAGCACAAAAGACTAGTGCTAGTCAAAGTCAAGTGGGATTCAAAGAGAGGACGCGAGTACACTTGGGAACTGGAATCGGAGATGAAAAGAAAGTATCCTCACTTATTTCAATGAATCTCGAGGACGAGATTTTAAATAAGGTGGGGAGGATGTAAGGACTCTCAAAAATGTCCTAAACCGACCCGTAAATAAAAACCCTGACCCCTGAAACTTTACTGTGCATGAAAAACCAAGAAATCAAGAATCTTGGTCTTCAGACGGGCCGCGTAAAGGTAAGCTTAACCTTACGCGGGCCACGTCAACTTGAAGTTCGAAAGGATAAGCATCCGGGCCACGTATCATCCACATGGCAACCCTACTTGTGACCCATCCGACCTACACGTAGACTAGGTGGCTACGCGGGTCGCGTAAGGGACAGGCTAAGGTTCACGCGGGCCACGTGAACCCTATTTTTCACCTATAAATAGCCTGGACATCGAGCTTTCATTCTGTGTCGAAACCAACTTTCAAAAATGAAAGCACACTGCTCAAAAGTCGAAATTACAATTAATATAGCGAGGCGCTGTTACGATACAGGGTATTAACTTGATCGCTGCTACGATTCAATGTCCGATCGATTGAAACTATCCGATGGATGTTTAAGTGCTGCCCACATTAGGGCCATACTTTGTCATTAGTCGTGAATTCGACGGATGTTTAAGTATAGCACTTTGTCATTCGTTGTGAGGGTTTTAGTCTCGTGAGTTATCGTAAATGTTGTATTAGTTACTGACCTAGTTCGTGTGCATTGTTATTTAAATTAGGTTACAAGGCTAATCAGTAGGCTAAACTCTGCCCGTATAAATCTGCAATGTGAGTCATTCTCTTTTATCAAAAGTATTTTACAATACTCCAATTATTTTCAAATGTTATAATTACAGGGATTAAGTCATGGTTATCTTGAATCACTGGCTAATTAGGGTATTGTGCATATTACTAATTTCTCACGGTTAGGCTAATAAATCCTAACAGTGATAAACGTCACTACTTGGGGAAAGACCCAATAGTGGTATGACCATCGTCACCAGGTGACACGGCGCCAGATAAAAATAAGATAAAAGCCATTGTAATCGCTCTTATGCTGTAATTTATAACTATGTGTCATTTTATCAAATTGAGTGACTCGCCAACATTTCCCCGCTGATAAAATATTTTTAAAACATGTTTCAGGCGACCTGCTGTAAAGCAAGGAAAACGTGCTACGGAGCACTAACAAGCTTGAAGAGGTGGCTCAGTTAAAATAAATAAACATGTTTTATAAATCAGGGAATTCCCTAGTGAAATTCCTCTATTGTAAAATTACGGGGTTTATCCCGAATTATGAAATAAAATAATCGGGCATTTTTGAATTTTAAAGATCCTGTTAAAATCTTCAGCTGTCGCATCATAGATACCACGGGTTCCTGTCCCGCGGCTCCTGACCGGGTCAAACCGGGGCTGGGGCCGTGACAGTTAATGTGATTTGGGTTATTTTACTAACAGATGTGCATTGATTAATTTTAATAAATAATAACCAGGAGAATCACCAGGAAGCTATAGTAGTATCACCTAAGTAAACAAAGTGAGTACATTCTCTTTTATAAACTCTTTTTGTGAGTCAAAATGTTTTCAAATACAATTACAATGATTAAGTCTTTGTAATTCTACAATTGCTGGCAGTATAATGGGGTTTGTATACAGTACTTGATAACCTTCACAATTGGGCACGGGTATCCAATGTGTAATATGACCATAGTTACAGATCCGTCGAGTGACACGTACTGAACGAGTAATTGTGTAGATATAAACATTGTAACCAGCAATTGATGTTTTACAAATTGGAATATACTCGCCAGTATTTCTTGCTAATAAAATGTTTTTAAAACGCGTTTCAGGTAACACAATGTGAAAGCCAATAGAAGCCAGCTGGAGAGCACTGAAGGCTTAAAGTTGTGCCTATAAAAGTTACCAAATAAGAAACGGAGTTTATGTTTTCAATAATTAGGGTTTATCCCTATAAATATATTGTAATAAAAACTTGGGTTTTATCCCATTTGGTTATTATAAAAAGTTTGGTGTTTAACTCTGATAAAAATATTTCCTAACTACGGTCTTGATGAAAGTTTTCCGCTGCCAAATTAATAAACACCGGGCAAGGGGTCGGGGACTGCAACAGAGAAATTGCTTGTTTCTGATTTCATGCCTGTTGTTAGCTTATCTGCTCTTCTTCATGGTAGTAATAATAACAATAATTTCTTCATCCTTTTTACATCATTGCCATCTACATTTTCTAGGGTTAGAAACTTTAGATTTAGGATATGTTGCAGGGTACAAGTGTACTGCATTGTGTACAAGTTGAATACCTTTTAGCAACTTTTCACTAGGATTAATGTACAACCGTGAACGCCTATTGCCTGCTAAATTATGCTGCTACTGAATTGGGAGATGAATTGGTTGATTTGATGATGGTTGCAACAATAAATTAAAAGAAAAAAGTGGCAGAGAGTTGGGTAATAGTGGAGATAAAGTTTATGTATGGTATTTTAATTTTTTGTTTTAAAAAAAATAAGGTAAAAAGACAAATATACCCTCATGTGACTTTCACATGGTCACACTTAACTGAAAAAACAAACTGCGTTAGGGCTAAAGGACATAACGTGATGGATTTTAAAACATAAAGGATAAAACTCGTCAATTTGAAAGATAAAGGAAACCGCCTGAAATTCACTATAAATATAAAGGACAAAATTTGAAATTCACTCTTTAGATAATTATGCTCACAATCGTGAAAGTGGGACTAGGAGCCAGGTGGCTTTTTTACCCCTTTTGGTACCATCATGGCCATGCTCTCTATCGTTCGAAACTACAACCTCCCCCCCCCCCTTATTTAATTTTTAATATTTTAAATGTGGATAAGAGATGGTATACCATATGTTTTAGGATAGAGTTCAGAGATGAGAGAGAATCTTAACATATCGTTAAACTCAACAGTCTAAAAAAGTTAGAAGTTGGTGGAAGTATAAAAGACGGCCTAAGACTGCTCGATGTGGGGGACGGCCCCGGTGCGCCGACGAGGCTGCACACTCCACCCCCCCCCCCCCAGGTTGTCTTTGTCCTCTCCGTCTCCTCCTAGACGTTGGTGCCAGGCCTCTTCTTTATACCCCACACACACATATACATGTTGATCAGTTCTGTTTTAGGCATAATGGAAAACATGAAAACATACATTTGATTACATCAGTACAGGGCAGCAGAGAATCCAGATGGAGACGCAGCAATAGTGTTTGACATGATTGTCAAAGTGATCTGGTTCCTCCTTAGGGTGCAATCTAATGATGGTGATGATGAAACCGATAAAGGGTAATCGATTGAGGAGAGGAGGTCGATTGATGTTATGAGAGTAATTAGGTTATGTGTCTAACCCTAGAACCTCTACATAAGTCTCCTTATATATGCACCCAAGAGGAAACCCTAATTAGTTAATAATGGTAATAAGGCCCATCAACAATTACCAACGAATTATTTAATAGGTTGTTATATATTTTGATCCATATAATGTAAATGATTATAATGGCTACTAGATTAAATATAAAATAATATATATTTAATCCCACTTAGCCGAGTAATCATTTACTATGAGTATTAGATAAGCCTGATCGGGAGTTAACACTCATTTTAGCCTTAAACAAGTACTATAGTAGAGAAATACAGCCGTTAAATCATTATGCGACTCAGGACCCCCATTAGTCATACTATAGCCTTAATTTAAAACCTAATCGTTATGATCAAAATACGCATAAGTCCTTTGTTTGATTTGTAACTTTATTTGTCTATATGCCATTATGCCAGCTTGGCATATTCTTAGAGACATACAAAATCAAACTGATGAGGAAAATTAACTAATAGTTAGTCATTCATAGTACGATATGCAATTGCGCATGGCCATTAATTAATACCCGTCTATGAGCTCTCTTAATAAGACTTATGGGTAATAGCCCTTCAGTTATAGGATCCTTAAGCATATCATGAATGTTTTCGATACAAAACTTAGTTTTCTCAATTCGTTCATAAACGAATAATTAATTGCGTATCGAAATTTAATGCAGCACCTCTTGAACTGTTATTGTTCAAGGAGTCATGGTAGCTAACTTTATCACACTAAGTCTTCAAATATTAATTATATGGAGTTAATAAACTTATGAGTTCATTGATAAATTTCAAACAACATTTAGTGACTATATTATGTCGTTATAACTTAGGTTGTTAATATCAGTCCATTATGACTCCTCCATGAGATAGGTTTTTGTCTGCTGACATAAGGATATACCCGAAATTACATTTTGTCATCTTTGAATATTACAAAGTTAAAGTAATAAACCGGTTTGAGTTCTCACTTCTTCTTCAAATCGTAGCCTCTCGTTTCTTTTAAAGATATTGTAATACTCTATTAAATGCTTCATGTTAATCTAGACATATCTAGTGTGTTGCAATGTGAGTAATATCTAAACGAGTATAGACTTGAACTTACATAAGGCTTCTAATTAATGAAGCGTAAGGAAATAATCTCATTTATCCTATTATCCTCTAAAGGAGAGCAGTATTGTTTGTTACATATGTAAGGACCCATTTAAGATTAAACTTATGGAACGGAACTAATGTCCCATTTGGTCTATCTCGGTATGTTATGATATCTATCACGTAAGAGATATCACTGAGATCTATTATATCAAAGTTTGTGTTAACAATGCTTTGACTTATGTAACAAATACTTGTCAAAAGAATATCATCTATATAGACAAGTTTAATTTAGTTGCTCCCACTCATTTTGAGGTAGGTACATTAATCCACTTGGTTGTTGATGAAAATAATTACGTTAAGATTTCATCACATTATGATGTTTACATTAACCCATACATGGATTTTATTGGCTTATAGATAAACTGTTCTTTAACCTTAAGTTTAGACCTTTCAGGTTGCTTTATGAACATGTAAATATGTCAGCCATTTGTTAGGGAAAATTGTTTTTAATGTTCATCTAATGTAGCTTTAAACTATTATGAGCTACTAGAACAGTGATGATCCTCAAAGAAATCTTTGATAATTTATCTCTTCCTAATTATAACATTTGACAATCAATCATGCCTCTTCGTGTCCCTTAACGCTTATATCAGGATTTGGTTTAGTTATGAACACTCTTAGGTAATTCAATCAAATCCCAAACATTATACGAACACATAAAATCAGTTTTACTAGAAAACAGTTTTATTCCATTCAGAGGATTGATTGACACTAATGGCTTAATTTGAAGAGATAGGATCATTAAACATTTCCAAAATCCATTTCAACTTCAGTTAGGGAGGTTATGTAATCATCAAATTTAGTAGGCTTTTAAACCTAGATGACCTCCTGAGTTGATTATTGGGTTTTAAAAGTTTCAGTTTTATGGATTAGCTCTTGGTTAGGTTGCTATCATTTTCAGGATTCTAAGTTTGTAAGAGTTGGTGCAGTATAGTGTACAAGAGGTGTAATCGGAGTTAAATTCGGAGTGAAATTTAATGACACTCTTCCCCCCGCCTCTTGTATTTCTTGCAAGTCATGATAAGGACTTTGACTGCTCCCACTGACCTTAGAAATCTTTAGGAACTCAGCATGCTTAGGGTCAATATTTAACGACCAACAAATTCTAATAGAGAAAAAACAAATTAATGACATTAGTCGTTATAGTTTCTCATGTTGAGGATTATGTTAGTTTAGGTAAGAAATCTAAGTGTGCCCATAATTAAGCAACAATGAAACTTTTGTAAAAGTAGCATTAGATTTTAACGAGACAACTTTTGATGGAACAATGTCGTGATGGAGCAGTGTCTTGTACAAGAGGTGTAAATTGAAGTATTATGAAGTTTTTCACTTCCCACCTCTTGCAACTATTGCAAGTTATTATTAAGAGACTTAATGCTCCCACTGATGTTTGATATCTCTAGAAATGCTAAAAGAGAAGTTTCAATGAGGTATGTGACGTGGGAACCTATCATATATATGTTAGAATTTATTTGATTTCTTTAATGTCCAGATATCATAAGAAACTTTTGGGACATATTTAATAGAAATCTTATTAAGTATATATATATATATATATATGAATAGATTTCTTCTAAGACTGTGGGCCATATGCGACAAAAATTTAGATACAAGTTGATAGTCTTTAAATGATAAATGAATTATATCTGAATATTCCATTTGGAATAAGTTCCACGAATGTCAATAAATGACTTATGATGGACCCATAATTATTCCTTAAGCCAAGTCATATTTTAGGGCTTTAACGTCATGATTTAAAATCACTTAGAATAAGATTAGTTGAGTAATCATCCTCATTAAACATGTCATGATTTCTCATGAATTTCGGTTATAATGGATGAAATTTATAAGTCTCATATTCCTTTTGTCAAATTCTCATTTGCATGATGACAAAAGTTGTGAAAGTTTAAGGTATCATCTAGTTTCATCTTAGTAATGTTCCTATCCAGATATTGAGAACAAATAAGATGAGAGTTTAAGGTAAGTGTGACTTTATGTTGACTATGCAAACCTCACAACCTTCATAACATAGCTTAATTATGATACTATATTCTGATTAATCTTCAGAATATATAAGGTATCGAAAAGGCGTTGTTAGAAGACTAATTATTATGGTTCTTATAGCCTTAACATTTTAATTTTGTCACTAACTCTCATGTTAGTTATTTGTTGACTTCTGGTAAAGAAACGTTTAAAACTAGAGTCAACTAATCATGTGTTAATTGGAATATTAAAATTACCAGACTTAAATATCACTAGTAAGTGACTATCTAATTAATTTATCCAACTGTTCTTTAGAATAATGGATAATCTCGTTGCTTATGCCTAGTCTAACGACATAATTATGCAGTGAGATTTTCCCTTGAAGAACCTTAGAGGTGGAATTAGCACTTGTAATTTGTCTATGGACCTTAGAACAATCCTCTTTTAAAGTTTAAGTGGTTGTAAGGTGAGTAACAACTTATTTTCTAGCTTCAAAATATTTATTTCTTTGTACATATGTTGCTTATCAACACACTCATTATACTTTGGTACTTTTGAGTGTTATAGTTGATTTATAAGGCATCAAATTGCACAAGTGAAAATCTTAGTATGTAATGTACTGGAAAAATGTACTTATTTCCATGCGTAAGCCCTTAACTTTATGGGTCATGGTATTGTACATTATTATCTATTCACATATACCACTTAGCTTTATAGTTTAGAATTTTAAATGAAGGCATGCATCTTAGGAATTCTTGTAATTATTCTTAGGAATTCTTGTAATTATTCCATAGATAATAGATTAGTCTTAGGAAAGACTTAATCTGGAATAACTTTAGTGATAGCATTTATGTTAGAGAGTTCTTGATTATCATAAGAGACATCATGCTCGATTTGTCCTATTCATCATGCTCTACTTTTCTTCTGTAGTACCTTTATCAGAAGAGAGCAGTAGGATTATCGTGTCTTAAGAGATAATCAAGGATTTAATTTAAGAGCTAATTCTTATAGAAACTTTAAGTAAAGCAAAACATATTAGATTTAGGAATTAGAGTGGATGAGATATTGATTTATAGAAGAAAATTACAGTGAGTAAAATTATGGGTACTAAAAATTAAGGCAGGCGAAATGATCATAAAATTAATGAAGGATCATTGATATAAGGATCGTTATGTGAAGAGGTTGTGATATGTCTATTACTAACATCAAAATAATAGACTTATTTAAAGTTCTACTTAAACGAAGACAAATCAGCTTTGGCCAGAAGTGTAATCTTTTAAGCATGTGTGCAAAGTAATTGTGACAAATCAGCTTTGGCCAGAAATGAGACAATCACTTTAGTTATGCACTTGTTAAGTATGCTATACATTAAAGAATTAAATCAGCTTTGGCCAGATATTAAGACATTCATGTTTGTAATGCACACTTAACATAGCTTTCGTAATACTTGAACGATAAGTAGATGTATCAAATCAGCTTTGGCCAGAAATGACACATCAGAAGCTCATTCAAGTAAAGCCATTTTGGTTTTGTAAAACATTATTTGATCCTGATTAATTAACTAAGTATTTACAAAAACCAAATATTTAAATTTTAGTTCACATTAAACAGCCTAAAATTATGAGGTTTCGATTTAGTACTAGGTCTCGAGTGAGATCTCGACTCAGTTATGAGATCTCGAGTCTAGTCTCGACTCATCTTGTAACATTATGAGGTCTCGACTCATTAAGGTCTCGAGTCGCAACCTCAGTGTCTCGAGTCGTAATCATGGTCTCGACTACTGTGTTTTATGAGATCTCGAATCCATAATGAGGTCTCGAGTTGTGAAGATTGAAGCCCTTAGTCGAAACCTCAGTGGTCTCGAGTCGAAACCTTATGGTCTCGAGTCGAAATCGTTGTCTCGAGTTGTAAGGATTTGAGAACACTTATGATTTCGAGTCGAGACCTTGTGGTCTCGAGTCGAGATCTTGGTCTCGGCTCGTTAAAATTTATCTCGAAACTCCTGTTACAGCTGTTAATGTAAAAGCATAACTGAAAATTCGAATTCTTAGGGATTTTGAGATATGGTTTCCTGTTTTAGTGATGATCTAATTTCATCAAATATTTCGAAAACTTTATCTGTTGATCTAATAACAGATTTTTCAAAAAAATTTAATAGTTAAAACAGATCAAAACATGGAAAAACACTCAATAATCCAAATCATATTCCAAAACATAAAGGAATTTCGAATTTTCCTAAGAACACATGATGAACCCTAAAAAATAAAATAATAATTTTGGAACCAGAAACCTGAATTTTAATGTTTTTATACAGATTTCGAACATAAATTTTACCCGTTTTGATTTCGAGTCACATGATAAACCATTCTTGTTCTTTTCTTTTTCTCAAAACAGTAATTTCGAGAACTATGACCCGAAACATGGCTGTTAATTTTATTAGGCTTTCAAAATTTCTGTTTTCCAGATTTCAATCCCAGAATAATGGATAGGAAAACAAAACTGATTAATCAACATATGCTCTGATACCACATGTTGATCAGTTCTGTTTTAGGCATAATGGAAAACATGAAAACATACCTTTGATTGCATCAGTACAGGGCAGCAGAGAATCCAGATGGAGACGCAGCAATAGTGTTTGACATGATTGTCAGAGTGATCTGGTTCCTCCTTAGGGTGCAATCTAATGATGGTGATGATGAAACCGATAAAAGGGTAATCGGTTGAAGAGAGGAGGTCGATTGATGTTATGAGAGTAATTAGGTTATGTGTCTAACCCTAAAACCTCTACATAAGTCTCCTTATATATGCACCCAAGAGGAAACCCTAATTAGTTAATAATGGTAATAAGGCCCATCAACAATTACCAACTAATTATTTAATAGAGTAAATTACGTTTTTGGCCCCTGTGGTTATGTCAGTTTTACTATATTAGCCCAAAATAAGAATTTTTAACGTATCTGCCCCCATGGTCCCTATATCTAACCATTTTGGCCCCTAATTCTAACCAAACCCCAACTCTGGTTAACTTCTTGGTCACATGGGTTGCACATGATGGGTAAAATTGTAATTTCCCCTCCCCCTTTACTTTTACTGACTTTATAAAAAATAAAAGAAACACAAAATCTCAGATCTTCAACAAAACATCATCATCTTCATCTCTTTCTTCCCCTCCACTTTCTCAAAACCCTAACCCCAACTTCCTATTTTTTTCTACAACACTCACACCTTATCTCCATTTTCACCCCACATAACACACACTTGCGTGTGTAGTTACCAGAGAGATCGAGAGAGATAGATGAAACCAGTGGATTTCTAGCCACCCATGGCAGCCGCAGGTGGCGGCGCACGGTGGTGCACAGCGGTGGCCCCACCCTTCTTTTTTCCCTTCGTATCTCCGGTGGCAGTCCAAGGTGGATTTGGGTGGTTGTCACGAAAGTAAAGGGCAGCATCACATCAAAATCGAAACTGAAAATCGGATCTTTGTTATTTACCTCCTTCCTTGATTTCAAGCTGCATTTGCTCATCGATTTGGTCAATCTGCATGTTTGACTTCTCACCACCTCTGAAATGCGGGTTTTGGTTTGTTCTTTAATCTTTTTGTTGGAATCCCTTTTTATTTTTAATTTTTGGTTGGATTTTAGTAAAGATTCAATTAGGGTTAGATCAGATCAGATCTGAAGAGGGGTTTCTGTGTTTTGAGCAGAGAAAATGCAGAGAAAGTTTATGAAGAAAAGGGGATTAGATCCCAGTAGTAGTGAAGAGAAAGTTTAATATTTTTTTGTGGTTTTTTTTTTTTTTTTTTTTTTTTGAAGTGCTTGTTAATGTTGTTAGTGGGTATTGCTAGTTTTAGTTATTCTGGGAATTATTTATTTATATCATGGCAATCTTTCAGTTATTTTGCTATTTTTAGTCAAATTCAGGGAATGATGATGATGGTTATGTTTTTGAAGATCTGGGTTTGATGATGATATGTTCTTGAAGATCTGGGTAAGAAGACGAAGATGTTCTTGAAGATCTGGGTTTGAAAGTGGTTTGAAGATCTAATGTGCAGATGATAATTATTGTTTCTTTTATTTTTTATAAAGTCAGTAAAAGTAAAGGGGGAGGGGAAATTACAATTTTACCCATCATGTGCAACCCATGTGACCAAGAAGTTAACCAGAGTTGGGGTTTGGTTAGAATTAGGGGCCAAAATGGTTAGATATAGGGACTATGGGGGCAGATACGTTAAAAATTCTTATTTTGGGCTAATATAGTAAAACTGACATAACCACAAGGGCCAAAAACGTAATTTACTCTATTTAATAGTTATCCATATAATTTAAATGATTATAATGGCTACTAGATTAAATATAAAATAATATATATTTAATCTTACAATACATACATACATATATATTTTGAGGCTCATCTGCTACGGTCTAAGAGCATTCACATTCTATCCATCAAAATATGTGTGGGGGAGTTTTTATATTATAAAGGGTATAAAAAGTGGTTGTGAGTGGAGGAGAGAGAAAATGTTACTGTTCATCTGTATATTTGGAGGGACACTGTTCACCCAGTATAATTTTTTTAATATGTATTGAAAGTGGTTGTGAGTGAAGGAGAGAGAAAAATGTGATGATAATATTATTTAATTGAAAAGGAGAGAGAAAAAGTATTTGTTTTTAGTGGAAATATATTGATATAGGAGTTGTTTTTTAGTGGAATGTATGTATAATTTGATGGTTTGGATGTGAATGCTCTAAGACATCTGAAATCAATTGTCGGATATAAAATAAGAACAATAAGTAATAAATATAAAAGTGAAAAAATAAATACTATATATTTTTTTTTGAACGGCCGAATAAAAAGGGTGATGTTAAAAAGGTTGAATTGTGTGAATGGTCCAAGCAGGTGCAGGTAGCTTCCATTTTCAATAGATAGCCAGATTCATTGCATTTGTTCAAAAAGTCAAGAACGTCCCAGTGGACTCACCAGTCACTACCGGTAGCAATTCTCTTCAATGTTTATCTTTTATTTGTCCGCTTTTATCTTATTTCTAATTCTTTATGATACATTATTTGTTTTCTGTTTCTTACAAGAATGATTCATTGTATATTAGGGGTGTGATAAATACACCTAATATAAGGATAAATCTACCTATCAGTCAAACTTAGTAATGATTAAGTACTTTATTACATTATTTTATTATAAAAGTCAAAGGTAATAATTATGTCTTTATGTTATTTACTTTATTACATTATTTTATTATAAAAGTCAAAAATAATAATTATGTTTTTATGTTATTTTATGAGAAAAATGCCCAGATAGTCCCTGTGGTTTCGCATTTTTTCACCTATAGTCCCCAACTTTCTAAAATTACCTGAATAGTCCCCAAGTTTTCAATTTTTGTTCCCGGATAGTCCCTGACGTGGATGGAGGTTACTTTTCTCAGTAAGTTGGTGTAAAATGACTATAATGCCCTTACTATTAAAAAACTAATAAAGAAGGGGCCCCACCATCTACCCAACCCTTTTTCTCCCACTTTCTGCCTCTTTCTCTCTAATCTCAGACCCACCATAACCACCTGCTGACCTGCATCACCGGAAAAACACCATGAACGACCGGTGCGGCTGCTGCCTTGCATCACCTGCTGACCTGCATCACCGGAAAAACACCAATAACCACCTGCTGACCTGCACCCTTGCATCACCGGAAAAATAAGTCACCGCCGGAACAACAGACCAACCCACCACCACCTCCATCACCGGCCTCTACCAGTGCCGCGGCGACCTCTCCAACACCGACTGCAACACCTGCGTCCAAAAACTCCCCGACACCATTCAACACGTCTGCAACAAAGACACCATTGCGGCTCGAACACAGCTTGTCGGGTGCTACATGCGGTACGAGGTTGTCGGGTTCCAGCAGGCGCCACCGACGGAGTTGTTGTATAAAAAGTGCAGTTCGGGTCGGGTTGATGGGTCCGGATTTGATGAGAGGTTAGAGGCGGCGTTGTCGTTGGTACCGAAAGGGGTTTCGAATGGGAAGGGGTATTATGCTGGTGCGTATCAAGGGGTTTATGTGTTGGGACAGTGTGAAGGTGATTTGGGTGGTGGTGAGTGTGTGAACTGTGTGAAAAGTGCGGTGGAGATTGGGAGGAGTGAGTGCCGGAATTCTGTTTCCGGTCATGTTTTTTCTTCAGCAGTGTCATGTTTTTCCGGTCTGTGGATGGTGGCGGATTAAGTGGTGGTTGATTGGCTGAAGAGGCAATGATTGGAGGCGGTAGGCGGCGGCGGTGGTGGTGGTGGTGGTGGTTCTCCGGTGGAGGGTAGTGGTGGGTGCTGGTGGGTATAGTAAACGAGAGAGAGAAAGAAAGGATATGTTTATAATAAACCATATGGGCCCCACCTGAATTAACATATTAATTGTTTTGTTTTTACATTAAGGGTAAATTGGTCATTTCACACCCACTTAACAGGGAAAACAAACTGAAGTTAGACCCAGGGACTATCCGGGAACAAAAATTGAAAACTTGGGGACTATTCAGGTAATTTTAGAAAGTTGGGGACTATAAGTGAAAAAAGGCGAAACCACAGGGACTATCCGGGCATTTTTCTCTTATTTTATTTTATAATACTTTTGTTACTTTTTTATATTTTGTTTCTACTACTTGTCTTGTATAACAAAAAAGAAATACATATTTGTATATACAGTTAACATCTGGCAGTTAACCATTACAATTTTATATATAAGGGTACATAGATATACTAATTAGTTATATTTATATAACTAGTTAGAAAACCTAATATTTATTTATATAAATATAACTATTTATGTATTTATTGAAATCTAAATGAACGTAAATAAACAAACGAACGTTCACGAACATGGTTAATTTATGTTTATTCGTGTTTCTCACTCCTAACCTTATTGGATAAACACAATTAATTAAATAAATATCAAATTAATCATGTTATTTGATCTCTCATGTAACTTACTTTTTTGTTAAGAATCTTACTGAAACTTTTTTTTTATTTATAAAACTTTAATTTAAAAAAACAATATTTTGAAAATCTAAAAATCAATATTTAATAAATAAAAAAATCACTTTCACGACGATAAAGTTGGGTATATAATTCTAGACGCCACCCATGCATTGTCTCTCATCATACTAATGTTGCTTCATATACGTTTTATAATTAATAAAGACATTTATCTTTTTTTTTTTTTCAAAGCACCATAGCTTTATAATTAATAAAGACATTGTCTCTCTTGAAAGCTGACTTTTGGGTATTTGGGTAATTAAATGACAACCCTTTTCTCTCTTCTACCCACTTTTCTCTCTCCTGAAAGCTGACTTTTGGGTATATTTAATAAAACCCGTATACTATTTCGGTTTATTTTGCATTACATATAAATACACACACTAGGTTAGAAATAGAATTATTAATTAAGGTAAAAACAAAAAAAAAAAAAAAAAACTTTTAAGAAAGGGTATAAGTATAACTGTATTTTAGCTTTGTGTTAACGAGCCAAAAAGGGTGTGCAACTGGGCCCATCTCTTTTCAACCAATAAAATCTTTTTCTTTTTGATTTTGTTTAATAGGATGGCTTTATACCACACCCTGAAAGTTAAAGGAAAGGGCTTTAAAGCCCTTCATATGACGTGATGGTGATGTGGCATGATAAAGCTCATAGAGGCTTTATAGCACACCCTCCACCCTTATGCTTCTTGAATTTACTCTTTCACCTTTTATTATTATTATTTATTTATTTTAATTTATTTTTAAGAATATTATTATTTTATTTTTTAGATGCCTATTTATGTACTTTTAATCCATTTATTTTGTGAGTTAGGGGTCTTTCTGGAGTCTGGAAGCAGTCTCTCTATTTTTAAAGATAGAGGTAAAACGTGTCTACATCTCACACTCATTTGACATTGCCAATAACTTTGCTATTTGTTGGATTTTACCGAGTACGATTGTTGTTTTATTATTTATATATATACTAGGTTAGAAACACATATCTTATACGGGTTGAATAAAGTACATACTAAATAGCTAGTAATACAAATGGGGTTTGCAAATTAGGTTGGTGGTCCAATGGCAATACAAAGCCTTTTAAAACACTTAAGTATGAGGTTTTGAGTCTCATAAGGATCATATTTGTAACTAAGGAAATGAATTCAAAAACCATTTTGAGTTTTAGAAAGGATTTTAGTTATTGTTCAAAAAAAAAAAAAAAGGATTTTAGTTAACTTTTTAAAATTTTTCATTTATTCATTTTGGGTGAAATAAGAAAAATGCGTAAAACCTTTCAATGTGCTCACAAATCAGTAATATGTGACGAAAGATTTATAACCAAAATACAGATTACAAAATTCTTAACTAGTATTAATTTTTAACAATGTTTTTATTGAGTAATCAATCAATAAAATATTTTTTTATCGTATTATAATGGCTATTTTTAAAAACTTGGTTTGTATTGTTTATTACCAATTAAATGTTATCGATTATTGTAAGACTTATATATTTGTATTTTAAGTAAAATAAAATAAGCTTTTAGAGGCTAAACAAAGTTTTCTAAAACATTAAATTGAAATAAACACAAAAAACTTATAAAAAACAATTTACACGAATAAAATTTTAGAGGCTAAACAAAGTTTTCTAAAACTTTAAATTGAAATAAACACACAAAACTTATAAAAAACAATTTACACGAATAAAAAATTTATTCTAAACTTTGTCCCCAAAATATTTGAAACTTAAAACCCACTCGATATCCCATTTATTTATTATAAATACTTCATGAAGTTTCACTAGATTTGAAAAAAAGAAAAAAATATTTTAAAAGTGATTGTGTTGAGATACGAGATAAGATATAAATATTATGATTCAATTTTTTTTCTTACAAGTGAAAATCCTGAATAGTTTTCCCCCCAAATTCTAAATTAGATTGAGGGATACTGAAAAAAAAAAGAGCCTTATTAATTAACATAAAAACCAGCATATTCATTGGAGAAATTTCTGATCGCAAGTAAATTTTGTAAGGATTTCACACTATTTTTGTATAAACGTTTTTAGTGCATGTATCGAAGATGCTTTAAAAAAAAGCTAGACTATCTCCAATGGGCATTTGTAGATCAAGCCCTTGAAGGACCTTTGATGCTTTTATCATTTGAGCTCATCAACTTTTAGAGACCTTACACAAGGATATGCGTTTGTCTTGGTTTATCTGATTGTGGGCCCTTGAAGGACCTTGGATGCTTTTATCATAGCAGCTAAGGACGCCTTTAGCATTGGAGATAGTCTTAATTACATCAACATCATACTTAATGTTGCTTTTTTAAATGAGATCATAAGATGGATATCGGTTTTGTCCATCATTGATATTATGTCTTATGATCACGTTTTACAAAAACAATAACAAAAAGAGTAAATTATAAAATTTGTCTTTTATGTTTACATCGGATTGCAAAATATGTCATTTACCTTCAATAATTACAGAAAACCTACTTTATGTTTGCAAATTGTTACACGTTTCGTCTTTGATATTAACAAAAACAATTTGAAATTCCTTTCGTACGTCTTGTCATTTATTATGCTTTCCATTATATTATAATAATATATAAAAATATAATAATAATAAAATATATAATAAATATAATATATATATAATAAATATAATGGGCTGACAAACTATTAACATTCAAGCAAGCAAAGGAAATCAGTTTGTCACCCATCAAAGAAGTTAAGGACATCAGAGAAAAATGTCTCACTATCTATACTATCTATTAAAGGAGAGCTTTATCCTCACTTTGCTTACGTGTCATGATATTAGGTATGCCACATAGACTCCGCTGATGTCATAAATCCGAATTTTTTTTAATCTGAATGTATATACATAAATAAAATTTTCAAAATTCAAATCCTCTCTCAAATCCCTAAATCTCATTTCAAATTTCAAATCCAACCGGTCCTTTGAAAATATAAATTACGCGGTCTTCACATTTAACCTCCCTTCTTCTCTCTCCTCCATCACTGTCCTTTCTTCTTCTTCTTCGATCATGGCGATCTGAGAGAAAGAACCAGAAAGTGACAATAACACCTATAAATTATCCATTTCTGCTTCAATTTCAACTGTTTTCCGCCACAATTTTAACTCAATTTCAACATCACTGGTTACAGGCTAGGGTTTCAGGCTCAGTTTCATAGATTAGGTGCGGTTTTTGCTTATTTTGTTCAGATCCAGGTGCGGTTTTTGTTGTAATGGATCTGGTGATTGTTTTTAATCCAGGTGCGGTTTTTGTTCAGATCAACATCACTGGTTACAACCGTTCGCCGTCTTTGTTCAGATTCAGGTGCGGTTTTTGCTTATGTTAGGTTTTGATTTACTTGTAGTTGTTTGTTGTAATAGATCTGGTGATTGTACTTAACACTCTGGTAAATTGATCTGTTTGTTACATGTTGGAGATTTTAATGGATGAGATGGAACCACAAGATGGAAAACGATCAATGGTCAAGTGGGTCATGAACATGCCAAACCGGTCTGTACTAGGTATTTTTAGGTTTATTTCATTTGTTTTTTTAGTATAGTTTTGTTAATAAATTTGTGGGTAAACGTAATTTACAGGGACTTTGATAGAGTTTATAGTGGTGAAAGGCAATGTGTTGCGAGTTCGAATTTAGTAGCCTTTTCACTCATTCAAAAGGGAGTTTCATGTGTTTTCTCATTGCAGAGTCTAAAATTTCCTTAAATTTAAAGGTGTTGTTAGTATAAACCAATCATCATGCATCATCTCATTGTATTATATGCATCTAAACTGAAATATTAACCAAAGTTAGAATGATGCCATTTCTTGTAAAGATTCCTAGAGTTAGAATGCGTATACATAGTTTACATACAGAATGAAGCCATTAATTGTATTCCTAGACTTAGAATGTGTATACATAGTTTACATATAGAATGATGCCATTTCTGGTTTTGCATTTCAACATGTAGAGAACATCATCTTTCACCTATAGTTTATCCGCTCAACTTCTCTATATCTACTACTATAAATTCGTAACATTTATTTTAGTTTGTAAGCTACCAATCATAATTTAAAATTTCTTTTTAGAACCATAATGTGCATATCGTCTTATGTACACAAATATGTTCATGCTTACAAGTTCATTCATTCATTATTGTTTTCTTCAATCTTGCAGACTAATAAAGTGCATAATGTGCATATCGCCGTTTCCTCCGCCACGTCTCACTGTTCTGTTTCAGGTAATTTGAATCTGATTTTTAAGGAAGAAAATTAGTTTAGGGTTTATTGATCGACTTTCTTATCTATATTGATAGATAAAAGGTACGATGATGAGCCTGTAGATGAAACGATATAATGGAAGAAGAAATAAGAGGTGGTCATTTGCAATTACTAATCCCCATCTCGGTATCTTTCAATTTCGCCAGGTACATTGTTTGATGAATGCTTGGTTTGTATATACTTCTGATTCGCTTGGTTTGTCTATAGTTTTGTGTTGATTAATCGATTTGATTCAGATTTTGTGATTAGTTATTAATAATTAGGTCAAATTGAAGCTGTTTGTGATTCGTTTGTGTGTTTAGGTGTGGTGTGGTGTGTGAGAGAGGAAGCAGGTGGAATGAGAGTGTGTGGATCGAGAGCTGTAGATTGAACCAAATTTCAACCAGTTAGGGTTTCAATTGAGGCATATGTTGTTGTATCTGGCTCGATTAATCGATTTGATTCAACTTAATTAGTGGACTCACGCGTGTTAGATCGAACCATAGGATATGTGAGTATTACATGTTTATTAATTGTTATTAATCTTTCATTATGTATCAATGATAAATATGTGTAGTCATTGTGTGTTTATGACGTTATTTTTTAATTAATTTTTGTTATTTCGAACAACAAAGATAGATTTCAATGTCGTTTTCACGCACAGTGCTGCTATGATGATTCACCAGAATTCATATAATAGAGATGGAATCGAGGTATGTTGTATTTCAATTTGAAGATTTTTAATCTGTTATTATCTAGCTGATCCACCAATTTCAACCAGATCCGAATACTTCATTTCATTTCATTTCATTTTTAACTTGGTTTTATTTCCAATTTTTCATTTTGGTCATTATTCAGTTAGGCACACCAATTGTTCGACGAAATCACCCTCACATTTGTGCAGGTATGTAACGGTTCTTTACTCGCGATTGTGTGCTTGAAGAAACGTTTTATTGTTTTAAGCTAAAGGTGTTCGATCCCGGCTTCAATTTGGGGTTCTGTTTGCTGTAAGTAAACCTTGATGTATCTCCTTACACTGATAAGATCGTTGCTGAATACATTTGGTATCTTCTCAACCCTTCATAGAAAAAAAGAAAATTCGTATTAATATACGTAAATACTTATATCCATGCTTTTTATATACCGAAACAGGATTGGAGGTTCTGGGACAGATGTGCGCAGCAAATCAAGGGTATATTGGCTTTTAATGCTCTAATTTTTTTTTCTTTTCGTTACTGATAATAATCATTAGACTATAGTTCTGTTAAAAGAAAAACGGATCATATGTTACAAAATCATTTATTTTGTAGACAAACTCGAAACCTGTTGAGCATCCTTCTGAGCTTCCAAAGTGGAACTATGATGGATCAAGTACTGGACAGGCACCGGGAGAAGATAGTGAAGTTATCTTATAGTAAGTCTTATTTATTAAAAAAAAAAAAACTCATAAGTCTCATTTCATGTGAAGTAACCGTAGATGAAATTTACTATTTCAGCCCCCATGCGATCTTTAAGGTTCCTTTCCGTGGCGGGACGAACAACATCTTGGTGAGTGTAATCTTGGTGAATTTAAGTAAAATGGCGTTACAAATTAGATTAACTCTAATAGGTACCTTTTTGAAAGGTAATGTGTGACGCATACACACCACAAGGCGAGCCCGTCCCTACAAACAAACGTGCTAAGGCTGCTGAGATCTTCAGTGACCCTAAAGTTGTTGCTCAAGTGCCGTGGTAGGTTTTTCGGGTGATCTTTTTCATGCACCCAAACTTTTAAGCATGGTCCCCTAATGATTATACTTGATAAGATCGTTGCTGAATACCTTTGGTATATTCTCAACCCTTCCTAGAAAAAAAGAAAATTCGTATTAATATAGGTAAATACTTATATCCATGCTTTTTATATACCGAAACAGGATTGGATGTTCTGGGACAGATGTGCGCAGCAAATCAAGGGTATATTGGCTTTTAATGCTCTATTTTTTTTTTCTTTTCGTTACTTATAATAATCATTAGACTATAGTTTTGTAAAAAGAAAAACGGATCATATGTTACAAAATCATTTATTTTGTAGACAATCTCGAAACATGTTGAGCATCCTTCTGAGCTTCCAAAGTGGAACTATGATGGAACAAGTACTGGACAAGCACCGGGAGAAGATAGTGAAGTTATCTTATAGTAAGTCTTATTTATTAAAAAAAAAAAACTCATTAGTCTCATTTCATGTGAAGTAACCGTAGTTGAAATTTACTATTTCAGCCCCCAGGCGATCTTTAAGGTTCCTTTCCGTGGCGGGAACAACATCTTGGTGAGTGTAATCGTGGTGAATTTAAGTAAAATGGCGTTACAAATTAGATTAACTCTAATAGGTACCTTTTTGAAAGGTAATGTGTGACGCATACACACCACAAGGCGAGCCCATCCCTACAAACAAACGTGCTAAGGCTGCTGAGATCTTCAGTGACCCTAAAGTTGTTGCTCAAGTGCCGTGGTAGGTTTTTCGGGTGATCTTTTTCATGCACCCAAACTTTTAAGCATGGTCCCCTAATGATTATACTTGATAAGATCGCTGCTGAATACATTTGGTATATTCTCAACCCTTCATAGAGAAAAAGAAAATTCATATTAATATACATAAATACTTATATCCATGCTTTTTATATACCGAAACAGGATTGGAGGTTCTGGGACAGATGTGCGCAGCAAATCAAGGGTATATCGGCTTTTAATGCTCTAATTTTTTTTTCTTTTCGTTACTGATAATAATCATTAGACTATAGTTTTGTTAAAAGAAAAACGGATCATATGTTACAAAATCATTTATTTTGTAGACAATCTCGAAACCTGTTGAGCATCCTTCTGAGCTTCTAAAGTATGGATCAAGTACTGGACAAGCACCGGGAGAAGATAGTGAATTTATCTTATAGTAAGTCTTATTTATTAAAAAAAAAACTCATAAGTCTCATTTCATGTGAAGTAACCGTAGTTGAAATTTACTATTTCAGCCCCCAGGCGATCTTTAAGGTTCCTTTCCGTGGCGGGAACAACATCTTGGTGAGTGTAATCTTGGTGAATTTAAGTAAAATGGCGTTACAAATTAGATTAACTCTAATAGGTACCTTTTTGAAAGGTAATGTGTGACGCATACACACCACAAGGCGAGCCCATCCCTACAAACAAACGTGCTAAGGCTGCTGAGATCTTCAGTGACCCTAAAGTTGTTGCTCAAGTGCCGTGGTAGGTTTTTCGGGTGATCTTTTTCATGCACCCAAACTTTTAAGCATGGTCCCCTAATGATTATACTTGATAAGATCGTTGCTGAATACATTTGGTATATTCTCAACCCTTCATAGAAAAAAAAGAAAATTCGTATTAATATACGTAAATACTTATATCCATGCTTTTTATATACCGAAACAGGATTGGAGGTTCTGGGACAGATCTGCACAGCAAATCAAGGGTATATTGTCTTTTAATGCTCTAATTTTTTTTTCTTTTCGTTACTGATAATAATCATTAGACTATAGTTTTGTTATAAGAAAAACGGACCATATGTTACAAAATCATTTATTTTGTAGACAATCTCGAAACCTGTTGAGCATCCTTCTGAGCTTCCAAAGTGGAACTATGATGGATCAAGTACTGGACAAGCACCGGTAGAAGATATGAAGTTATCTTATAGTAAGTCTTATTTATTAAAAAAAAAACTCATAAGTCTCATTTCATGTGAAGTAACCGTAGTTGAAATTTACTATTTCAGCCCCCATGCGATCTTTAAGGTTCCTTTCCGTGGCGGGAACAACATCTTGGTGAGTGTAATCTTGGTGAATTTAAGTAAAATGGCGTTACAAATTAGATTAACTCTAATAGGTACCTTTTTGAAAGGTAATGTGTGACGCATACACACCACAAGGCGAGCCCATCCCTACAAACAAACGTGCTAAGGCTGTTGAGATCTTCAGTGACCCTAAAGTTGTTGCTCAAGTGCCGTGGTAGGTTTTTCGGGTGATCTTTTTCATGTCACCCAACTTTTAAACATAAAATTTTTGTGTAAGCGATCAAGCGTGCAAATTTTCAGCTTCATAAGTCATAACTGATATGGGGTTGACTTTAGAAGTCAAAGCATATCTCTTTTCTATTACATTGTTCAGTTAATTTTGATTTTAGGTTTGGAATTGAGCAAGAGTACACTTTGCTTCAGTCAAATGTGAAGTGGCCCTTGGGTTGGCCAACAGGCGGTTACCCTGGTCCACAGGTACTATTAGTCATCCTTTTCGTAAACTTGTACACCTTTTCTTACACGTAAACGAGATTACTATTCGAAACAACCGCTATTAATTTAATTTATTTCATTTATAAAAAAAAATTCAGGGACCATACTACTGCGGTGCTAGAGCAGATAAGTCTTTCGGAAGAGACATATCAGATGCACATTACAAGGCTTGCCTGTTAATTCCAGTTTCAACCCTTTTAAATTAGAACTATGGAAAAACTGAAAAGAAAAATAGCATTCCTGTCCCAGAACCTCCAATCCTGTTTCGGTATATAAAAAGCATGGATATAAGTATTTACGTATATTAATACGAATTTTCTTTCTTTCTATGAAGGGTTGAGAATATACCAAATGTATTCAGCAACGATCTTATCAGTGTAAGGAGATACAATTCGATAAGTTGTATGCACCTAAATTTCGGTTTATTTCAATTTGTCAATATAATTTGAGACTAAATGTTTTCTGTGACCCTATGGATGTAGATTTTTAAATAACAATTCGCTGTCTGGAGACATACCTGGCTGGATATTTATCTAGAGAGGCAATGCACCTCCTGCCAAGACTGCTAAGCAATGTTTTGTGGAGAAAACAGATGTTTCAAACCACTGTTGGGTTAAAACAGTGGTTTGACTTTGGTCAAACAGAATTTTGAACCACTAAAAGAGTGGTTTACTCTTTTAAACAAAGTTTTTCTTTTTGGTGATTTTTATTTTTACTCTTTTAAACAGTTTTTGTTATGGGTTAATGAAGTTATATAAGTTGTTAATAAATCAGTAAATCCAGTTTATAATGTCTGTTTGTGGGTTCTGCTTTAGTGTAGTGTGACTGCAAAATGAGTTACTTGTACATCATCTAGGAATGCCTTGTAAGAGAGATTGGTGCATTAAGTTTCAAGGTTTTAGTTTTAACTGCTTGATGACGTATAGGAAGATGCAATACTTTTCTTTAGGTAAAGCTGGATTAAGAAAGCAGATAGAATTAAAATTATTATGCTGACATCAGGTAAAAATGTCATCTTTAAAGATTTTATATCATTATGTGTATATGTAAGAAGTGAAAGTTATTAACAAAGAATTTTATGGCAGTGTTATAAGCAGAAAAAGAGTCAAACGACGTTTTATAAGTACTGTTCTTCGCAAGAAAAGGTCGTTTAGAAGACGTGCGAGCCAACGTTTTGCAAGAAGCTACATGAAAGCATTAGTCGCATCGGAAAGCACCACCAAGATCAGACGAGAAGAAACTTCTTCAAACAAGCGCTAAACGAGTCTAAGGCTGCTAAAGAAGCTTCCAATCTAGCCCGAGCCGAACACTCAGAGCTCAAGGACTTATTATCCAAAAAGGAAGAATTGTTACGCGCTCTTACCGAAGAAAAGGAAAAATTAAGAATCAATGAAGTCGCAGCTCGTGAAAACTTGAAGGAGTTCAAAAGATTACTCGCTGCAAAAACAGAAACTAACAAACATGGTGAATATAAAGAACATACTGAAGTTTTCAACTCCCCGGTTGCTTCGCTTTACGAAGATCATTTAGATGGAAGAACTATACAACAACAAATGTTTAGTTTTGATGACTTTAAATTTAAAAGAGAAGAAGAATATAACATGTCATGTCATGAAGCTGATCATGCTGAAGCTTTTGAAGATATGATCATACTTTTGGTGAATTAAATTTTATTATTGGTTTGTATTTAGTATTTGTCACTGAAGTAGTTGTATAAAAATAATAAAAGAAATGAAGTAAAATATATGGTTTATCAAAATATATGGTTTATCAAGTAATACTAATACATATTGTCTTCTAAACGACCTTTTCTTGAGTTATGACGGATCATATGTTTAACATTGTTTTATAAAGATATGTAACTAAACACAAAGAATTTAAATAATATACTATAATATGTTTTTTAGTATTTGATTCCGATTGTTATTAGAACAAACCCGTGTATTCACACGGGTGTACACCTAGTTATCATTATTAGCATGAAATAGCATGAAACAGTGGTCGCCTAGTCATTAAAGAGGCATTATGGGGCTTGAAATTAAAATGAGTGTAGTGATATAATGCTACATTTCATAATTAACCAATTATTAATTTTTTTTTTTTGTAAATTACATCAAATAATATTTCATTAAAACCATGTCTCTCTATTTTGATTGGCCAATTTCATCTGTACCAGGCGTTTTTTAAAACACGCCAAAACGAAAAAAGCAAAAACCACGTCCGGGCGTAGTGGTGTGTGGGCGTGTTTGGGCTTTTTTTGGGTGCTCCACGCCTAAACCAACCCCACTACAGGTGGTCTTATATTGAATTGACATAAAATTCATGATGTGTGATTGGCTTTAGTAAATTGGTTGGTAGTCTAAGGTGTTGTTTGTTTTTTAAAAGGTAAAATGTCTACAGTCTGTGGACCACATCAGACATCTGTAGAAGAAGAGTTGGACCAAACCTCTGCAGTCTGTAAGAAGAAGGTTGTTTGTTTTTTTAACGTATACGGACTTCTAAAATAAAATGTTTGTGGTGTATGAACGATGGTGGTGGGTGGTGGTGGTGCTGTACATTTATGGTGGTAGACGGTGGTGGTGGGTAGTGGATGGTGGTGGTGGTGATGATGGACGGTAGTGGGTGGTGGACGGTGGTGATGGACAGTGGTGGTGGTGGGTGGTGGATGGGCCAAGTCTGCGCCAGGAAGAGCTCGCGCAAACGTTTTTTAATGAAACGTCTTCGGAAAAATAAACAGTCTGCGCGTGTCAATGTTTACGTGTGGTCTGCACGACACAGACAGAAGAGCCAGCACAGAGCTTTTAAGAAAAAAAAAAACAAACAACACCTAAATGTATATAACTTTTACACAGTTTCTTTAGTTTTACATGAAAGACTAAATCATTTATTTTTTTTATAGATCCCACAACCCATTCATAGAGTCATAGATCCTACACCCAAAACAGCCCAACTAGTTATTGAGACCGGGATCATATGGTGGCACGACCCTACGATCACGATCATGATCTTGAATTTGATACCACACCAACTTTTCCTAGACTGTTTTCATCCATGGGCGGACCCAAGCCCACCCCAAGGTGGGCGGGCGCACCCCCGGGGGAAAAAAATTAGAGCTAAATTCCGTCGAAAATCCCGTCCGCACCCCTTGGAATTTTTCATCCGCACCCCTTGGAATTTTCGACCGCACCCTTTGAAATTTTTCGTCCGCACCCCTTAGGTAAAAAGTGTTATCAATTTATATTTTAAATTTTTTTTAGTAAACTCTTATTTTTTTAAAAAAATATACTACCTAAATTATATAACTTTTAATACCTAACCAACTAAACCCAAATACCCATACCTTTACCCACTTATAATTCCTAACTAGCTAGCCCACTAAGTCTTAGCTCATTAACCAAACCCAACAATATTTCAAACTATAATAAAATAATTAAAGCCCAAAACATTAAGAAATTCTATCTCGCTCTCTCTCTCTTGCGTCCCTGCACTGCCAACGAACAACATCACCCAGCGACAACAGTCCAGCAGCCGGCGACCACCGTAATCAGCCACCATACCACCGTCGTTCGACACCAAATCTAACCGGAATCCGAACACGGGTAAGTTTCTTTGTTATTTTGATGATTTTGGTTGATATTATAGGAGAAAAAAGGGTAATAAAGTTGTTAAATAGGTTTGAGATTTTGTGTGTTTTGACGTTGTTTATGGTTGTTTAAATGATTTTTAGGGTGATTATGTTGTTTATATATTTTTAGGGTGATTACAACTTACGTTATGATTTCTAGGGCTTAAATAGTTGAAAATTAAAATTGAAACACTATGTTATGGAGCGATGAACTTATGTTATATAGAGAAAGAATTGCTTAAGAAATTAGCTTTAGATGATGTTTTGGATAGATTTCAAAAAATGAAAACCCGTAGGGCGTCGACGTTTTAATTATGTTTGTAACAAGGTTTGACATGTTTTTGATGATATGATTATATAAATTTAGTTTGATGTTCGTTTGTTTTACATGACCCGACCCGATACGAACCGATTTTTTTACTTATATACCTAGGGGACCAAAATTTTTAAAAATGTTCCGCACCCCCATAGAAAAATTCTTGGGTCCGCCACTGTTTTCATCAAACTAAAACTAAAACTACATATTTAGCAAAAGCTAATTTTATAGTGCTAATATTTAACATATTTATTTTAAACAAATGGATTCATAATTATTATATATTTTAAGCACATTATTTAATCTTTTCAAATTTCTGTTAGTTGTGATCCGTGGGCCTTGATTAAGATATTGCCTTGGACCCATTATTTCAATTCCAGTTGTTAAAAACTGGTCCATATTTTTTTATTGGGCCTTGTCACGTGATTCAAAATGTTATCGCTATCAAAATTTAAAACCACACATATACGAAAAGGCATAAAAGAAGAACACAACATGTTTTTTTAAAGGAAAACGAGGAAATTGGTCGCTAGAGTGTCACTATTGTAAAATAAACTTTTGATGTCTAAAGAGATTGACAAAGATCTTGTGGGCTGTCAAGAATAAAGATACCAATGTGACGGGTCTTAAAAAGATTTAAATTTGTGATTTTATATAATATTTATGGTCGTGCAATCATATCATAGCCTAATAATAAGGTTCCATTTTTTATATTATTCATTCTTTCAATAATGGACGGTTTGTTGGTTATATATGATGTGTGTCAATAACATCCAAATTTTGTACACCTCCCCTACTTCTTGTCGATTTAAAACTCAACCGCATTCGTTGAAACTCGCCTGAATTTTGTGATGTTGGCGGCGGCGGTGGTGGTGGTGGTGCCATGGTATTAGAGGAGGGTGGCTGTTGAAGTGTGTTTACAATAGACATAGTTCCGGTGACTGATGGTGGTATTTAAGAACAAGAAGAATATGTTATAATAGCTTCAGTGATCATAACTCTGATTTATCAAAAAGGTAAAATTGTAGTTTAATTAAAAGAATAATACTAAAAAAAAAAAAGAATTGTGGAGGGAATCCTGACCCCAGTACCCATTTGGGTACTCATCATCCCACCCCGCAAGGGTTATGATGCCAGCAAATAGCCTCGGTCACTACTTCCATGATATGAGCACCACAAGGGTCGAATCCGCGTCACTACAACTTTCCATTTCAACGTGACTTTCATTGGCTTCGGATACCACTGGGCTATAAACCAATTGGTTAAAAGAATAATATTAAGAGCCCTTTAACAAAAATTTATTTCACGGACTGTGTGAATTACAGATTTTAAAAAGAATGATAATGATTGACTAGTGTAACTTTAAATATTTAATATTGAAATCATAGTTAGCTACTATAGTAGTAAACTATAAAGATCGATTTGTGTAATTTAATACTTACCAAATACGTATAGTTATTAGATGAGAATAAGTTGATTTGCAGATAAGATTAACAATTATGTATTAATCATTTAACATATTAAATTTTTTATTTGATAAAGTAAGCATATAAAAGTTTAAAAGTATTGTTTATGCTTTTACTAGTTTATAACTTCGTGTATTACACGGGTTAAATAAATGAATTTTATAAACTAAATAATAAAATAATATATATTTAAAAACATCATTTATTATACGGGTTAAATAAATATAATTTTCGATATTAAATATTTATAAGTTATATCTATAAGAACCATATATATTTTACGGGTTGAATAAATGTAATTTTATATAACAAATAATAAAAAAAAAGTATATCTTTAAAACCATTTGTATTATATGAAAGCAAATCAATGTGTGTCACTTGCATCTGTTAGAGACATCTATTTTTTTTATTTTCCTATCTCTCTCTCATACTTATCTTATATTAATTAAATAAATATAATAAATTAATATTAAAAATTTACCTCATGATCTTTATCTCATAGTATTACAAATCTTATGATCTTTATCTTATAATATTACAATCTTGATTAATAGGCATTTACCTAACGGTAGATGATGGATAAATATAATACCACTATTCTAAAAGATAATTATGTTCCAGAGTTAATTTTGAATACGAAGATGTATGAACATTAAATGGTTAATTAAATAATAATTATCTATAGTAAAGTAGAATAGATTAAACAAAATAATATTTAGTAGGAGAGTTATCTTTAATAATTAATTAAAAGAGAATAAACTAAATAATAATTATTCATAAGATATTAAACTAAATAATATTTAGTAAGAGGGTTATTTATAATTAATTAGAAGAGATTAAGCTAAAATAATAGTTATCCATAAGACATGGCTTAATATGATGACAAGTGTCCCATAAATGGTTTCTTTTATTATATAGTACTAGCGGTAAGACACGTGTGCAAACACGGGTCGTTTCTTAGAAAACCATGCATAACAAATATAAATGATGAATATGGTTATATTTATATAGACTTATAAATAAATAAATAAATAAATCAGTCGGTAAATACTTAAAGTTTAGAGTATAAAAAATACAAAAATATACAATTTATTAATCTTTTGTAAACGAAATAACATTTGCATTCAAACATTTTCCTTCAACCTCCACAAAACACTATTTTAACCCAACAGTAGTTTTAAACCACCGTTTTAACCCAACAACAGTTTCAACCATAGTTTTCTCCACAACAAATACATTTAACCAAACTGTGGTTTCAAACATCTGCTTTCATCCATCTGTTGACCAAAGTCAACAGATGTATCAACTACTGTTTTATTTTCAAACATCTGTTCACAACAACAGAGCTTTCATCATTTAAACTCTCAAACCTAAATATTCATTTAATTAATTTAAATAACAAACATCGTTAATAAATTTAACACAACTAATTATATAAAAACTACAACTGTCAAACAGATGTAACTATATAATAAACAAAGTTTAAAACAACAAACAACATTCAATAAAATACAGCATACTAATTCCTAATCAATGAGCGAAACAGCATACAAAGTTCATCCATCTGTTGACCAAAGTCAACAGATGTATCAACCACTGTTTTATTTTCAAACATCTGTTTTCATCCATCTGTTGACCAAAGTCAACAGATGTATCAACTACTGTTTTATTTTCAAACATTTGTTTACAACAACAGAGCTTTCATCATTTAAACTCTCAAACCTAAATATTCATTTAATTAATTTAAATAACAAACATCGTTAATAATTTTAAGACAACTAATTATATAAAAACTACAAGTGTCAAACAGAGGTAACTATATAATAAACAAAGTTTAAAACAACAAACAACATTCAATAAAATACAGCATACTAATTCCTAATCAATGGGCGAAACAACATACAAAGTTCATCCATCTGTTGACCAAAGTCAACAGATGTATCAACCACTGTTTTATTTTCAAACATCTGTTCACAATAACAGAGCTTTGATCATTTAAACAGACATTTGCCAATATTACAAACTTTTACACTCTCAAACCTAAATATTCATTTAGTTAATTTAAATAACAAACATGGTTAATAATTTTAACATAACTAATTATATAAAAACTACAAGTGTCAAACAGAGGTAACTATATAATAAACAAAGTTCAAAACAACAAATATCATTCAATAAAATACAGCATACTAATTCCTAATCAATGGGCGAAACAACATACATAGTTCATCCATCTGTTCACAATAAAAGAGCTTTGATCATTTAAACAGACCTTTGCCAATATTACAAGCTTTTACACTCTCAAACCTAAATATTCATTTAGTTAATTTAAATAACAAACATGGTTAATAATTTTAACACAACTAATTATATAAAAACTAAAAGTGTAAAACAGAGGTAACTATATAATAAACAAAGTTCAAAACAGCAAACGACATTCAATAGAATACATCATACTAATTCCTAATCAATCGGCGAAACAACATACAAAGTTCATCCATCTGTTGACCAAAGTCAACAGATGTATCAACCATTATTTTATTTTCAAACATATGTTCACAATAACATAGCTTTGATCATTTAAACAGACCTTTGCCAATATTACAAGCTTTTACACTCTCAAACATAAATATTCATTTAGTTAATTTAAATAACAAACATGGTTAATAATTTTAACACAACTAATTATATAAAAACTATAAGTGTCAAACAGAGGTAACTATATAATAAACAAATTTTAAAACAGCAAACATCATTCAATAAAATACAACATACTAATTCCTAATCAATGGGCGAAACAGTAGTCTCGATAAGTAAAGCTCATTTCGGACCATTGTAGTTGTCAACATGTTGGAGGTATTTCAGAAGTTCGTTGCTCAGATCAACTTCAACCGTATCCCCCCAGATGCTTGTTATCAGCCACTTGTTGTTTTCAATTATATTAGTCCTTCGGCGCCTATCTACATAATCAACTACACGAGGATTATTGAAAGCAAACACCTTCATCCAGCCTTCTTCTTCATATCTGAGCAAATCAGCAGTTAGCTCAGCATACTTTCCAATAACAATCAAATGCAGCCTTTTTGCGATGGTCAAAAAATGCCCTTGGCAAGGATCGACTACAATACTCTCTGGAAAACGAAGCATTCTGAAAGTCTCACTCTGTACATCAAAAGCAATGATGTTCCTCTCACCTAGTGGATACAAATAATTTGAAACCATAAAATATATGGTTTTATCAGCATAAACTCCTGTAGACCATGAATAACCACTTGGACCATAATTATTTACGCTACCGAAATTTATTGTTCTCCATGACTCACGACGTCGTGAGTAAACACGAGCAGTAGCTACATTACGGTAACATCTGATGTTCAGCACTTTCAGATCATTGAATTGATCAAAATAAATTCCACCAGTATCAGAGTTTCGATCATAATTGTAATTTAAGTAGTCATCAGACAAAACCTTATAGCGCCTGGTAGTTGGATTCCAAAGAATCAGCTCACTGCAAATGCCTTCATTGCAAACTAACAACAATCCATTAAATGACGATAGAATACGTAAGAAGCTAGGGTGGACATTGTTAGGAAAACTTAAGGTTTTGCTTCTAACAACATCCAAATTACCAGCAACTACGTCGTCAACGACACTTGACGTGTCTTTAAAGGAGAGTAGTTTCTTTTGTAGTGAATCTCCACTTCAGAGAGCATGCATCATCTGAAATCCATGACTTGACAGTTCCCTATAAAAATTCTTGGAAAGACATTTCAAACGACCAATATCTTCTGCAGAGAGCCTTGTGAAAATTTCGTCAACAATCACTTAAACCCAATGTTTTCCATTTTGCAGTGAACCAATGCGTCTTTGAAAGTAAAAGAAATTGTAATGATACTGATAAACAAAAAACTTTTGAAGATGATTGAGTAGATGGATGAAAATGGTAATGATGAAAACCTCTGCCCAATGTATTTTATATACCCAATGAAGGCGGTTATGACTAAATACATCGTCAGACGAAAGAATATGATGCGACACTCGTTAGGCTTTTAATGCATTTCCATGGAAAAAGTATAAAATTAAACACGTTATTATAATTACAATTAACCTCTTCATTTACCATAAGACGCCTTTACCATAAGACAGAACTGAGCGAGTGACGTGCATTAATTGCAAAGTACATATCCCCAGGCATTTTGAATTTGAAATTACCGGCAATTTCAAAACCACTGCTAAGGTATATGTTTGCCAAAGGAAACATCTGCTAAGTTATACTTTCTTGGCGATGGGCAGTGGTTTGAAATTAAATGTATTTTAACTCAGATAAAAAATCGCTTCATTTGCAATCATCATTTAGTCATAACTCAGATAAAAAATCTATTCATTTAAAGACCATCAATACTATACATACATATTAAACAAATGCTTCTGCAACTCCAGCAGACAAAGATATTGAGAACATCTGTTAGCCAACAACAGATATTGCCAACAGTAGCAAGTCAAACAGCCGTTAGATTAGCAGAAGATCACCACTAAACAAATGTTCTCTTTGGGCAGACTTTACCTTTGACAGAGAGTTAAAGTAACAGATGCATCAGTATTTACAATTGAGAGGAGGAAATTCTTCGAAAAGCTCTATTAGGCAAAAACAGATGTTGGCAACAGTAGCAAGTCAAACAACCGTTAGATCAGCAGATGATGATTTAGAGCAGATGTTCTCTTTTGGCAAACTTTAACTTTGACAGATCTATACACTAACAGAAATTGATACAACATCAACATAATCTAATTAAACTCAGAGACAATTTCACTTCTACATCAAAAGTACCGATCTGCAATAATCAGATGAAATTAAAAATTATATAATAATACTTATTCACCTTTATGAGGATTAAATGCTCCACAAACATTATGAGGATTAAAAGATCAACAATTACATCGAGTACTGAACAACGAAACTTTAAAATCTAACAACAACACCAAGAAATTTACGAATCTACCAGCAAAAATTTAGTGCTTTTAGTTTAAACTCCGTCGAGTACCGAACTTCTCAATGTATATTGATGTGCACGAAGTTGTCACACCCTGGCTTTGCGGAAGCGTGGGTTTATTTTTGGTGTGACTTCTTAATACCATAGCATAATCACAACAATGCTATATGAAAATAAAACCATGATGTTCATCCAATTAACAAGTTTTAAAAGTTAACACGACAACATTGTTCTTAAAAGTTGACACTTACAACCATGACATAATTAAAACTTGTTCACAAACACAACCAAAAGACATGAATAAAAACACAGTTTAAGACTTGTGACCCGTCCAGGCAAGGATCACAATTCCTAAACTCGGATGACACCATTATTCTTACGCAGCTTGACGACATCGCATACCTTGCCAGATCCCCTAGTTTCCTGAAATACATGTAAGTTGAAAAATCAACATAAAGTTGAGCGAGTTCATGTAAAAGTGAGTATGTAAACCTTTGTAATATGTTTGTATGTATGAAAATCCTTGGTATGTAGCAAATAAGGAAAAAGAGATCACCATTGGGTTGCAAATCCAATAATATGTGTGAAGTGCTATAGGAAGACTCAAACCTAGCAGATTTATGCGTCGGGCTCAAAGTCACCCCGAGGTCCGTACAGTGGGCCTGGAGTTGGGCTCGCTACACCCAGATAGATCTACCGCTAATGACCCTCGGTCCTACAATGAGGATTAGTGGCCTCTAGTTCCAGCCTACCCACTCACATGATCTAAGTAGTAAACCCTCCTTAAGCTAACCATACCATGTATAAAAGTATCCGTAATTACTGTAACATGTATTCCACCCCCGAAGTATAAAAACTGAAAACAGTTAAGGAAAAAGGGGGACATGAACTCACTGAAGTGCGTCTCGAAATAGTCAATCCCAAATCAACCTGCTGCATGACGACCTACACGTACTAACTTCTATTAGACGGATGGCCGTGCCTTGGCTTAGGGTTTAACGTTTTATTGGAGAAATAGTTAGGTAACTATTCCGTGTTCACACTTCTTATATATTTAATAAATATATTCCTTCCCAAGGATGGGGGGTTTTAATACATGTGTGTTTTATAATTCCGAAAATATATTTTTAAGTCTCACTTGAAAATATATTTTAATCGCTTGTCTAAAATATTCTAACTCCAAAATATACATATTTTTCCCAAAAATATTATATTTTACTTCATAGCATTTCCAAAATAATACTTTATCAAAATACCCATTTAAGAGGATTTTCCGAAAATAAATAAGTTACATTTTTAAAGTTCGCGTTATATTACGATACTTATATAACTTAAATATTTATTTGTGATAGCGTTAGTATTATTTTGGAGTCGTGATTTCATAATATACTCCAGTTATATTATTTTTGCCCTAAAAATAATATATGTAGTTCACAAAATAATCACATAATCACACAAGCGTTTCATTATGAAATATATATTCTAAATATATATTTAACAAGTTTTATTTACGAAAATCCACCTCCGATACTTTGTAATTTTTGAAATAAAAATCATGGCGAAGTTTATTTTGAAAACAAAGTTAAAAATATATTTTGTAAACATTTGTTTAGAAAAATATTTCTAAGTG
Source organism: Helianthus tuberosus (assembly GCA_030545235.1). Classification (NCBI taxonomy): domain Eukaryota; kingdom Viridiplantae; phylum Streptophyta; class Magnoliopsida; order Asterales; family Asteraceae; genus Helianthus; species Helianthus tuberosus. The sequence continues at coordinate 107,658,026 of CM060417.1, forward strand.
TTATATTTCTGGAAAAATTTCGCCAGAGTTTCCTCTGTAACTGGAGGTGTCCACGCTTACAAGCGTATCATTTTCTTTTCAAAATTTCAATCAACGATCATCAATCAACAATATGAAATCTTTAATCACTATCTTGACAAAAACAACCCTAAATCATAAACTCATGAACTTGAATGTTTTGTAAAAATATGTAGTAACTTTCTAACATATTTAATAGATCTTGTTATCTTTAAAAAATAAAATTAGTTTCTTAAAAACTTTATTTTTAAAGATCTTGAAGTTTCACAACTTCTAGTCATGATTTACCAAAAATATTTCTTGTTAAATTTTTCTTGTGACACAAGTGTTTACACACTTGTTTATTCACTAAAATGCTTTTAGTTTATGTAAGGTCCGGGTTTTAACAAATCTTGCATCTTTCACTCGGTTCTTCCAAAAAACCACTTGTAGATCTTTAGATCTACATGTTTAGAGTCTTATTTTACAAGAAAAAATTTATTTACTCAAGTTCATGTCTCATGGATGGAAAGTTTCATCATCTTTCATAACTAACACTAACATACTACTAGTTCATGTTCTTGAACATGATCTGGTATGGTTAGATGATGATCCATCCCACTCTTAGTAACAAACAACATTAAATAATCACAATCATACAAGATTCATAAGATTTACACATGTATCTTCTCTTTATCCTCCATTAATCACTTATGTTCAAGACTTTATGTTATGTTCTTTAGTGTTCTTAACTTTCAACCATTAAATCACTTATTAACCACCATAAACAAGATCAAGATGATGTTTAGAGGCACTTACTACTAGCTCAAGGCTAGGGAAGAAACAAGATGTAAATGTGGTGGATAAAAGAAATCTAGAGAGGTTCTTGAGCTTCCGAGTGCACCGAGCCTTCTTGTATGATCCCTTGCACACTTGTATGTATGTAAAATGGTTGGATCAAAGCTTGATGATGGGTGTGTAGTGGTGATGGTGTTCGGCCGAAGACAAGCAAAGAGGGAAAGAGAGAGCAAGCTTTGAGTTGGTGTTTTTGTGAAATGAAGGTTATAACCTCTTATGTTTACTTATAAACTAATTCCACTATTAACCATCATACAATATGTCTACTAGATATCAAACAACAACAATTAAAATAATCAAAGGAGGACAAGGGGTGGGTCACCCCTTGTGACCGTCATTTTGAGGGGGGGGGTATGGGGTTGGATTTCAAGTCTTTAGTTACTAATTAGTTAGATTAAAATGGTTAAGTTAGAGATTTAAGTGTGTAATCAAATATAAAGGGGTGTTAGGGTGTTCGGGGACCCTAACTAGCCCAGAAAAGTGAAAACAATGTTTTTGGCAATATTTTTATGTTCCGGGTAGAGTCCGGTTGTTCGGTTGGATATTGATCCGTTAAAGTGTCAAGTAAAGCTTTAAAGTGTCTTTAATATTATTTTTAAGCGACACATTAATTTACCAACACTTTGGAAAGTGTCTAGGACTAATTTTGGCAAGTTTTACACTTTACTAGCTTTGTTAAAAGCTGAATTTTGGTGTACTAGTGCAGAATTCTACACTTTAAGTATGTTTTAGGCACATCCGGGCACTATAACTATCACCTAGTGGCGCAGTTTAATGATCCTCTCCTCCCTACACTCCCTACCAGTGTAGTACTTTATTCCCGGCTCATACTGGCCTCAATAACAATGTCTGTCTAGTGCTGGCAATGTCAGCATGTTTACTGGGTTATCCGTTTAGTGTGCTAACTGTGCTTTTGTGCATCAAGGTTGTCACTAATGTTTGTGTGTAAATAATAGAGTGACAGTATAAAATGTGATGCATGAGTATGTATGTACCAGAAATCAAGAAACAGTTTAACCACGATTGTAAGCAAGCACAGTAATTAAGCACTAATTAAATATTAATTAATTTGTACGGATACCTGGATTTGTGAGGGTTGTCACATTCTCCCCCCGTTAGAGAAATTTCGTCCCGAAATTTTAGGCTCTGCTTCTAGTTGCAGGGGTCTTAGGAAATAAATGGGGGTTTCATACGATCCTCACGTTCCCACGTGAATTCAGGCCCATGTCTTGCATTCCATCGTACTTTGACGAGCTTGACACTACTCCTGCGTGTTTTGTTAACTTTCCAATCCGTAACCTCGACGGGTTCTTCGGTAAAGTGGAGTGTGTCGTCGATATGAACTTCGTCAGCAGGAATGATCACTGTCTCTTGTGTTGGACTCTTTTTCAAATTCGATACATGGAATGTATCGTGAACACCATTGAGTTCAGCAGGTAGGTCCAATTTGTAGGCTACAAGCCCAATCCTTTGCAGGATTCTGAAAGGGCCAATGTAACGCGGATTCAGCTTCCCACGCTTTCCAAAGCGTGCCACACCCTTCCAGGGTGAAACCTTCAATAAAACCATATCCCCAACTTGAAACTCTAAAGGTTTCTTTCTTCGGTTTGCGTAGGCCTTCTGTCTGTCGCGAGCCGCCTCGATGTGCTTTCGAATTTGTGTAATCTTGTCCGTCGTCTCTTGGACTATCTCGGGACCAACAAGCTGTCTATCACCCGCATCAGCCCAGCATAAGGGTGATCGACATTTGCGTCCATAAAGCGCTTCAAATGGCGCGGCTCCAATGCCTGTGTGGTAGCTGTTGTTGTATGAAAACTCGACCAGTGGTAAATGATTATCCCAGTTACCACCTAGATCCATTACAAATGCTCTCAGCATATCCTCCAATGTCTGAATAGTTCATTCACTTTGTCCATCAGTTTGCGGATGAAACGCAGTACTCAGATTCAACTGTGAGCCAAAAGCTTCTTGGAAGGATTGCCAAATCCTTGATACAAATCTCCCATCTCTATCAGAGATAATCGAGAGAGGCACTCCATGACGTGCAACAATCTCTCGCATGTATATTTCCGCAAGTTTACTCGTATTGTCTTTCTCTTTGATCGGCAAGAAGTGTGTGGACTTTGTTAGGCGGTCTACTATTACCCAAATAGTATCATGACCTCTGGGCGTCTTGGGCAGTTTCGTTATGAAGTCCATTGAAATCTGTTCCCATTTCCACTTGGGAATCTCAGGTTGTTGCAGAAGTCCTGAAGGCTTCTGGTATTCAGCTTTCACCTTGGCGCACGTTAAACACTTGCTAACATAAACAGCAACATCGCCTTTCATCCTAGGCCACCAATAGAAATCCTTGAGATCTTGGTACATCTTATCCGCACCGGGATGAATTGAGTACCGAGATTTGTGGGCTTCATCAAAAATAACCTTCCTCAAACCACCAAACAGAGGAACCCAAATTCGTTTCATGAAGCATAAAGTTCCTTCCTCGTTTGGCACCAACTGCTTCTCCATCCCACGGAGATATTCCTCTTCAATGTTTCTTTCTTTAAGAGCTTCTCTCTGCGCGGCACGAATTAGCATAAAGCCTATCTAAACCCAATTTTTGACACCAAACCTTTTACCCACTGATGTAATATAATATTTTGAGATTTTCAAAGATTTTTAATTATTTTTAAACTGATCATAACCTAAGGCTATCGCCTTAATTCGGTAAATACCGATTATACCCTTTTTGTGTATAAAATGAGTTTTACATAGTATTTTGACACCAATCCAATTGCTACTGATTTTATATAATAAATAAAGTATTTTGAACTTTATAACCTGATCAGAAAACTCAGATTTCCGGTATAACCCGAAAATCGCTTAAAATGACTTTTTACGCGTATTAAACGCATAGTTTGGGTTTGAAACCATTTTTGGCATATAAGACCTATTACCAACTGATATGACCTAATAAAATAAATTATTCTACTGATTTATTCGGACCCGAATCTCAGAATTTTAATTAAGCTCTTTTATAATCTTTAAAATGACCAAAATACCCCTACGGGGCTTATTTTGAGATTAAACTCGTTTTGGGCATAATGGAAGATATCCTACTGATATCACAACATATTAAAGGCATATTAACTTAGGAAACCTGTATATGACTCTTTTGGTTACTCGTTACGCACTTGTCGCGTTCGGATCGGCCTATGTAACTAGTTTGCATATATTAGCCGAAACGGGTCAAACCATATCATTTTTGTCTCAAAATCCAGAATGTGTTTAAGTTACCCATATTAAACAAGCATACAAGCTTGTCGGGTCAAAACCACGTTCTAATCCGGTCTTCGCTTTATCATGCGTTTGAACCGTATCTTCCTTTTGAAAACTAACCGGTCTAAGTCAAGGCTTAATTAAAGACCCGTTAAAATCCTAATAGGTTATTAAAAACCTTCGTTCCAGATTAGGAGCCCAGTAAAAGCTATCTGTACTTGCTGAATTGATATACGGCTGGGATTGAATTTATAATTAGCTCAGGTAAATACTCGTAACTTATTTCCCTATACGGGCTTGGGATACGGTATCATAAAAATACCGCTTGGTCGGGTATGTAATCATTTAGATCGGATTGTGATTAATGAAATTACATGACTCGTTTTAATCTGTATTATTTGGTGTTTGGCCTTTGGGAGTTAAATGACCATGTCCCGGATATCCTTGGCATCATTTTAAGAAATGACCACGACCTAAGCACGGGGTGTAGGCGTACACCTGACAGTTGCATTATGTAAAAACTGGTAATCCACTCAGAGGTATCATCCTTGTGGGCATTATACCGAAACTGGTAATCCACTTAAAGGATGATAGCCTGTGGGCATTATACCTGTGGCGTGTCAGTTAATCTAGTCCGGCCCTACAAACCGGCCCTAATGGACGACAAATAAGTAAAACTGTATACAAGATTATATACAAATAATTGTCCCAAGTTATAAAGATATTTTGCCGAAGTGCATTCAAATCAATTTTCAAACTCTTTTCAAAATGAGTCAGTTAAGTTGTATTTACCAGTGTAAACTGACGTATTTTCCAAAAAGGCTAAGTGCAGGTACTAGACGAAATAGGCTGGCTACTCCAGGCATCATTACTCAAGTCTCGCAAGCTCTAGATGTCAAAGTCTGTTGAACAATTTTCCTTTTTATTTTTGATCCTCCTGTAGATCCTTTACTTTCCGTTGTAATACTGGATATTACTTTATATTCGGATCGTAATATATTTATCTTTTGCTTCCGCTGTGCATTTATATATTGTGTTGTTTGACTATGATGTTACCAACCACGTCACGATACTCCCCTACCGGGCCCACCGGTCATACGTGGAAATATCGGGGTGTGACAGGTTGGTATCAGAGCCAACATTGAGTGAATTAAACACTAGCCTTATGTGTTTAATCTCAATGACACAGTAGCACATTCCTTGACCTTCTGAGTCTAGACTTAACATAGGAATACTCTCAATCCTAATCTGGAAATTTTGCTTCCAAATTTTTTTATATATTGGATACGTCGCCAAGCGAAGAAGCCGTAATAGGAATTCTCCACACCCGGAGCCTTGAAATGCTGAGCTTCGTACCGCGGCTAGGATGAAACGTGCAACCAAGGAGAAAACATTTAGAATTAAAATGAAGAAGAAACTCCTTTTGCTGAAGATCGTTTCTTTAATAGTCCTTATAGGGACATATTTATTTTTCAGTCCCTTCAAGGACAACATTATTCCTTTCAAAGTCCCTTTTAGGGCAAACCTGAACTTTTTTTAATTTTATAGTGGAATGACTGAATTTTCATCCTAAACATGAAATATGAAATAAATGGAAAATAACATTCCTTTTATATGATCTACCATTATAATAAAATGGCAAAATCTAAAAAGGACAAGACCTAGCCACGTGTTATTTTGAGACAGGGCCAAGATGGTAGTTCCTCAATTAGATTCAGATCCTTGTTAACACCTCAAGTTAGGATTGTTCTGCGTTAAATATTAAAAAGAATCTTAAAGGTAAAACCTAGCCTAAATATCACTGCAGACAAGGCCAAGATGGTAGAACCTATTCAAGAGATTCAAACCCTTGTTAACATCTGTAACATGTTAACATTCCTGGCAGACGTGGTTTGATAAAATCGCATGAGTCATCCTTAAATAAGATTACTCCAATTTCCCTTATTTATATAATCATCCCTTAAGGATGAAGTGCCTACGGGCTATAATTAACGTCCTCTGAGACAAAAGACAGTGGTAGCCTACAACTCCTTGTCAAGAAAAGGTAATGAACTTTGATTCAAACCTTAATGCCTCGATTCTCTGAAATCATGGCTTATATCATCCTATAAGATGATCATATTATAAACATCCCTTAGAAGGGAAGTGCCTACGGGCTATAGTTAATGTCCTCTGAGACTAAAGACAGTGGTAGCCTACAACTCCATGTCAAGAAAAGGTAATGAACTTTGATTCAAACCTTAATGCCTCGATTCTCTGAAATCATGGCTTATAAATTAAACTTGTCTACGCGACTAGGCCATTTGTGCTATTATTAACTTGTAAATTAGGATTTATGATAAAAATCCTGAATAAAATAAATATCCTTCCTTCCCTGCCAGTATACATATTAAAAAGAATCTTAAAGGTACGACCTAGCCTATATGTCATTCCAGACGAGGCCAAGATGGTAGAACCTATTCAAAGGATTCAAATCCTTGTAACATTGTAAATATATTAACACTCTTGGCAACAGTGTTGCGATAAAATCACACCTGTCATCTTTATATTAGGAATTTTCCAAACCCCTTGTTTAGCCTAAATGATCAATAGGAATCATGGCTAATAAACGTCGAACATGATGTATACATCAAGACATCCATTTAAGATGTATGCCTACGGGCAAGGATGTAATTATGACAAAGAAATTTTCCTTTCATAACTTCCTACCAAAAGGCAATGAACTATGAAATTTATCCGACCCAAAGGATCATTGATTATGTTTTAAAATTTCCCTAGTGACAAGGCATCTATGCCATTAAAAAGTCCTTTGGAACAAGCCCTTGTGCTATATATAAAATGTCAGTACGACATTGACAGTCGTGACTTATGTCCCCTATCTAATAAATATGAAGGCTCATATTCCGTTTACTCGCCAGGGATGGTTTATTTAAAAACCTAGGCAAAACATAATCAAATAAATTAAATACTATCTATTGGCCTATATGGTTTATTTACACCATGGCTAATTAATCATCAAATTCGACAATTCACTATATAATTAAACAAATTATTACTACTTGGTCGGTAGCCTTCAAAGCTTCACCATGGCTGACTCCTCTGAAGCTCACAATTATCCAGTTGATCAGAATGATAATGCAATACTGAACTTAACGAGCACCGAGTTACAGGCTATGATAGATACAGCCGTAAACAAAGCCGTTGACCGTTCCAGGAGATACTGAATATGGAGTGCCTAAACACTTGCTAAATTTGGTATTTAATACCAAAGCTTCGAGTATGGAAAACTCAGAAGAAACAAACAACAGTCGCGATGCTAGAGATGCGACAAATGTTAATAATGAATCCAATGTGAACCTCAAATGTTAATGGAGTAAATCTCCAGAACTGTGATTAACGCAGCTGTTAGAAAGGCTATGAGAAAAGTCATGAAAAGGCTTGAGAAGCCGAATGATGTTTGCTTTAAAACACATGTCGCTGCTCATAAGAAGAGCTATATTCATACTTTAAATGCGAAGAATAACCCAAACAAAATCATATGTGGCAAGAAGCCCCTTTCCTCTTAGGATGTACTTAAAAGTACTTCGTCTCTTAGAAGTCAAGAGACTTCAATAGTAAAAAGGGGCCATCGATTTCAGGAAATTGTTGGATGTAGTAGAAACCATTAGGTATATCAGTGGTTATGCTGGAAAGGACATGGTAAGGTATACATCACAGCCATTCGATAACAAAGCTCTCCATTAGTGAGGACATTATTGAAGTCCACAAGAAAGATCCCCTTATGCAATATGGGATGGTCCAAGTTTTTAAGGACCTTATTAGAAAAACCTATTATCCACATCACAAAATGGAAAAAGATGAAATAAGAATTTTCTGACTCTCGCCATAAAAGTTCTAGATTGTCGACAGTAAGTCGCAAATTTTAATTCATTGGCTGAGTTAGTGCTCGATTCAATTTACCCAAAATCTAAGCTTAATGCAAATGATTATTAGTGGTTAGCATCGGCAATAAGAGGGCACATTAAGGTTTCAAAACCTGCTCATTTTAAATCCATTATGGATCTACCTCAGCTACTCACGTTATATAGATTAAGAAACGACCAGTCAAAACTGAGACTGCCCTAAATTGTCATAGATTCTGCAGCTAAGTTTAAAAGGATTAAGAATGGAGGCGCTTAACCCTCCTAATGTATGATTAGAGGCAGTTCACATTAATAATGACGCCAGGTAAATCCCTTATTAAGATTTATTTGCTAAGAGTTACATCTGGGTTCAGGTGCTGCTAGGTCTCTCATAAGACCATAAGCTTAGCAAACTTTTAGAAAACTTTTCCTGTAAGAAACCCAAATATTAAGTGTAAGGTAAAACTTACAGGCAAAAATCATAAGAACCATTTCTTCTGTTCCTGTCAGAAACCTACAGTCGTAGAATTTTAGAAGTATCCTCTCTCTCAGAGGAAGCGCGTCAGCATACATAGTTGATATCTCTTTGATCTCTATCGATTGCGAATACCAGCCAGTATGATAAAAGCTCCATATGAGGATTGATGTATCTTAATAAGTTCCATAGATTGCTTCCATGCCTGATCAGTATGGAGGTTTAATGCATGGAACCGCAAGGACATTCTAATGGTCATATGGTACTAAAGTCAACTAATGGTATTTAAAAAAAAAGATATCCAGAATGGAATTGTCCAAGTAAATGTTCCCGATTAAAGAATTCATGGACTTGTAATGTAAATGTGTCCCTTATATGACACAGAATATGATAAATGAACTGGAGCCTGAGATTTGGAAAAATCTCTGTAACCTCCATGTATCTTGATAATCTTCTCCAGAGGTTACCCTGTTTACCTCCTGAGGCAAGTAGAGTTAAGGTTTATATCCCATTTAAGGCTGTATTATTATGAAATCTCCAAGACGGCTAGTACCATCATTGGGAGAATCGAAACCTTGATTAACTAAGTTTTAAAATAGAGGGTTCATGTAGCCTAACTCAATATCCTGAGAATTCGGTATAGCTATTTATGAAAGACGGTTCATTTTGCTTATGCATTGTTACCGCAACCCTAATTAGGCAACGATTAAGAATCGCCATCAGCTGCCCAGGATCGTCGATTTGTTCGACTAACGACAAGGATTAGCTATTCCTTAGAATTAGTTAAGCAGTGGTTGGAATAACCATCGCACCTTAAGATAAATTTTTCTATAATAGTTGATATATAAGCATCAAGGCTGCTCCTTTGGAGACCTTGTATAAATGGAATGTTAAACATCTATTGTTGGGACAATAGATTGGTAAGTCCACTTATCAGGATCTGAAAGTTGCATTGGAAACAATGAATAAGATCATACAAATCCCTAATTATCTGTAAGTTGCCAGTATTCGGCAGAAAATCAAGAATTAATGAAAGTAGCAACCCTCCTAAATTCTTGTTAAGGAATAAGGTTCAACAAAAGATATCTCCCAGGAAGGGTGTGCCAAATTTGTTAAATTATCAGGCTAGTTAAGCTCTGAATATATAGAATCATTCGAAGGAAATCGAATGTATCAAGATCAAATAGCTTATAAGCCAAAACCTATTTAAGGAGCTTGGCAGAGCTCGCAATACATTGCACACTAGTGACGGAAGGATGTGTTTTGCAAATAAGTCAAGGAACACTATCCCATAATGATATGCAGGTTTATGATGTGATGAGCATCCTGTATCGATTGAGGATCGACAAGTTAAGAAGCTCCAAAAGGAAACATGTACCTAATATAGGGGTCACTTTGGGAGCTTGGAAAGACTCCGGATATGTTATTGAAGTTAATTCCATTATGCGACAAAAAGTACTTCCAGCATTTTAGCAAATATCGAGGTCGAGATTTCTTTTAAGGGGGTGAGGATGTAACACCTCGAAAATTCACGTCCTATAATGTATTGACACGTGTCATAAACTTTAAACGTGTAAAAGAATACTCTAGAGGGACTAAAGTTGACAAACAAGGAAAGTATGTGAATATAAGGGTTCAAAATGTCAACAAGGGATAAATATACTTTACAGTAACCCTACATGATGCTCATACCTTCAAACAAATAAATCATGGATCATACGAAGCTAAATATGAAAGAAAGTGAGAGATTACAAACTACAGGGGTTAAATGTGTCAACATGTTTAAAGTGTACCTCTGAGTGACCTTTTAGCAAACCCGAAGCTTTGTAATGGTAATTTATGCTCACTAGAATGCGTGATAAAAATTTCATAAAGTTTCGTTATCGTATGAGAAAGTTATGATCAAATTCGTATACGAGGGGTTAAAGCGTCAACGTTGGAAATTATGACTTTTCGGGTGATAACAAAGTTAACCAAGGACTTAACAAAGTGGGTATAAGTCTTGAAGCCCTTATAAGTAAATTGAGAGGCCCCATACTGAAAATAATGGCCTAAAATCGTATTACACTAAGTTACCCGTTCGAAACTTGAAAGGTCAAGAGTTTTTGGCCCTGATGAATGGCTTACGGACCGTAAAGGTCGACCCTTACGGTCCGTAAGGGGTTCCCAGTGACAGAAAAATGGCTGTTGGCTGTTATAAACGTTCCAACCGACTTAAAAATGATTTTCCTCATCCATGGGCGACCCCTACATGCCTTTAGTCCTTAGGGACACTTGTTGATGATCAGGGAACCATGGTAGACTTGGTTGTCAATGATCTAAGTGAGATTTAAGCACTATATAAAGGCCCTTATGTTGCAACAATTTGATCATCCATTCCATCTGCAATCTTGAGGACTTCTGGAGCTCCAAAGCAGACCCAAGTCATCTCTAATAGTGCATAGGACTTCTGTAAGTATGCTTAACCTTTCTTAGTTGAGTTTTTACTTAGTTTTAGCTTAAAAGTCAAACCGTCGTAATTAACGGTTGACTTAGCGATTAATCATTAATGGTCCAGTGATTAGTCGAATTGAAGGTAGTTATAAGTTGGTAATTATGTGGGCAATAAACCCTTAAAAGGGCACCCCCTGATTCCCACTCTAACTAGATAAAATGTCGGGTCAAAGTTGTTTAGAAAAAGTCAACAGAAGCTTAATTTGCAAATTAACATGTAATTAGCAATGTAGAAGGCATGTAACCTATTTTATCACTCATATAACTTGGTAATAAGTATAAGAACTGATCTAAGCTTGTTTGATCCGACAATTTTCTATTTAGACCCGGTTCGGAACCGAAAGTCGCAAAACTTTGACTTTTGCTTTGACTTCAGTTATGACCCGAATTAGATAGGTTTAGAAATGCATTAGGGCTTCCTTAGGACCAGGTTACATGTTGGTATAACCCTCTGTGCTTGGTTCGTTGATTGCCCCATTCGTTTACGCGTTTCCGTTAATTGCCTAATGTTGACCAATATGCCCTTTTGACCATAAAACGAGAATTTTGGAAATATGAAAGAACAATAATCCTTATTACTGATTTATAAAGTTGTCCCTAAATTTTCACACCAGTTGGAGGTCTAGATTAGGAGTTATGCTCATTAGCGTAATTATAACGCCTTTTAGTAATTAAACGGTGCAATTAGCATAAAGCCTATCTAAACCCAATTTTTGACAACAAACCTTTTACCCACTGATGTAATATAATATTTTGAGATTTTCAAAGATTTTTAATTATTTTTAAACTGATCATAACCTAAGGCTATCGCCTTAATTCGGTAAATACCGATTATACCCTTTTTGTGTATAAAATGAGTTTTACATAGTATTTTGACACCAATCCAATTGCTACTGATTTTATATAATAAATAAAGTATTTTGAACTTTATAACCTGATCAGAAAACTCAGATTTCCGGTATAACCCGAAAATCGCTTAAAATGACTTTGTACGCGTATTAAACGCATAGTTTGGGTTTGAAACCATTTTTGGCATATAAGACCTATTACCAACTGATATGACCTAATAAAATAAATTATTCTACTGATGTATTCGGACTCGAATCTCAGAATTTTAATTAACCTCTTTTATAATCTTTAAAATGACCAAAATACCCCTACGGGGCTTATTTTGAGATTAAACTCGTTTTGGGCATAATGGAAGATATCCTACTGATATCACAACATATTAAAGGCATATTAACTTAGGAAACCTGTATATGACTCTTTTGGCTACTCGTTACGCACTTGTCGCGTTCGGATTGGCCTATGTAACTAGTTTGCATATATTAGCCGAAACGGGTCAAACCATATCATTTTTGTCTCAAAATCCAGAATGTGTTTAAGTTACCCATATTAAACAAGCATACAAGCTTGTCGGGTCAAAACCACGTTCTAATCCGGTCTTCGCTTTATCATGCGTTTGAACCGTATCTTCCTTTTGAAAACTAACCGGTCTAAGTCAAGGATTAATTAAAGACCCGTTAGAATCCTAATAGGTTATTAAAAACCTTCGTTCCAGATTAGGAGCCCAGTAAAAGCTATCTGTACTTGCTGAATTGATATACGGCTGGGATTGAATTTATAATTAGCTCAGGTAAATACTCTTAACTTATTTCCCTATACGGGCTTGGGATACGGTATCATAAAAATACCGCTTGGTCGGGTATGTAATCATTTAGATCGGATTGTGATTAATGAAATTACATGACTCGTTTTAATCTGTATTATTTGGTGTATGGCCTTTGGGAGTTAAATGACCATGTCCCGGATATCCTTGGCATCATTTTAAGAAATGACCACGACCTAAGCACGGGGTGTAGGCGTACACCTGACAGTTGCATTATGTAAAAACTGGTAATCCACTCAGAGGTATCATCCTTGTGGGCATTATACCGAAACTGGTAATCCACTTAAAGGATGATAGCCTGTGGGCATTATACCTGTGGCGTGTCAGTTAATCTAGTCCGGCCCTACAAACCGGCCCTAATGGACGACAAATAAGTAAAACTGTATACAAGATTATATACAAATAATTGTCCCAAGTTATAAAGATATTTTGCCGAAGTGCATTCAAATCAATTTTCAAACTCTTTTCAAAATGAGTCAGTTAAGTTGTATTTACCAGTGTAAACTGACGTATTTTCCAAAAAGGCTAAGTGCAGGTACTAGACGAAATAGGCTGGCTACTCCAGGCATCATTACTCAAGTCTCGCAAGCTCTAGATGTCAAAGTCTGTTGAACAGTTTTCCTTTTTATTTTTGATCCGCCTATGGATCCTTTACTTTCCGTTGTAATACTGGATATTACTTTATATTCGGATCGTAATATATTTGTCTTTTGCTTCCGCTGTGCATTTATATATTGTGTTGTTTGACTATGATGTTACCAACCACGTCACGATACTCCCCTACCGGGCCCACCGGTCATACGTGGAAATATCGGGGTGAGACAGTATTAGCGGACATGCTAAAAATATCCAAATGTATCGTAATAAGTCTCAAACGACTTAACATTACCATGGGGTGGATTGTTATTGCCGTTATTATTCGAATTGCTCCCGCGGGTTCCTCCTTGTGAGGCTGCATACTGCGCTATGGCGGCAGCAATGATTCCTTGGAGTTCTGCCTCGCTGGTAGGCATACGTATCTCGCGTCTTGGAGGCATCTTCTAAAAGATGATCGTGTTGGTCAGGTCATAGTAAGTAAACAACATACGTACGTAATATCATTCAAACACATAACATCTCATGTTACAATTTAACCAAGCATATAGCATCACATGTTATAAAATGTATACAATCAATCCAACATCACATATAATGAGAATACTGCGATTGCGCTATCATAAATTGAGACCACAATAATGTTTACAAGTTTTATATCTGTATCGTACATCACAAATGGCTAAGGGTCACATCGCCCTTGCCCAATCTGGCTAATAAACTACAACAAGCAAAAGCTAAACATCAAAAGTCATGTCATCAAAATGCGGTCTTCCAAAAAGCTGTATAGTCTGCACAATCGTGGTCCTCTCACCAAAAGTCTACCTGCGTAAAACCAAAAATATGCCTATGCTGATGGCGGCGGAGGAGGAGGAAAATGAGAATAGAGTAAGCGACGCATATGTAACCAGTCCTCCTCCATAGCGCGATAGGCGCGCAACAAGTATGTTATCTGCTGCTCAGGAGTCCAAAAGCGAGCGGCAAAATCGGGGGACAGTGGACGTGGAGGGTGTGGTGCTGCAAGTGGGGATCGACAATGACAAGGTGGGTGTGGAGCTGACTCCAAAACCTGTATATGTCGCGTCAATGCATCCTGCTATACCATCAAAGAAACGAGGATGTCCTCGGTAGAGGACCCAACATGGTATGGGTGGTATGGGTCAGACAGTGGCATGATAGGGGGCGTAGTCCATAAAAATGGCTCGCTCGATGGTGTAGTGGGTGATGCAACAGAAGAAAACTGTGACGTGAATGGTAAGGATGATGGCAACACAGGGGGAACAAAAGTAGGACGAGAAATCTGGGGTATGAACTGGCTGCCTCTTGCCATGAAAGGTGTATGACCAAACGGCCGTCGTGATGAACCCTCCCCAGGACGTGGTGGAGGGATGTCCTGGAGATAGGTGATCGGGAGATCTGTGCGGTGAGCATCTGTGGTGTGTGGGGGAATCAAGGGAATATCAGTGTGTGCCGAAATAGGTGTGACGGGTACCACGTGTGGTGGGTAATCGTCATCGTCATCAATCCACCCATTACGGGTGTCGGCGTAACGTGGATCCACATAAGCAGTAAAAGGTGCACGGTCAAGCAGTACCGGCATAGGATCAGGAAAGGGTGCAATAACAGGATCCTCTATCAAGAGTGGAGCGTCAACAGCAGCGTCAGCAACATGATCATTTACCAACGGTGGAGCAACAACATGATGATCGGCAATAGGTATATCATCAACAAAAGGGGCAACAGCGTGTGCATCGTCATGAACAGGGGCCATGACAGGCGACGGCTGGCTCAGGGGCCATGACAGGCTCCGGGTCAACCAAATCCATATCAAAGTCAGCAGGATCATCAAACAAAGGATCGATAAGGGCTACTGTAACACCTCGAAAATTCACGTCCTATAATGTGTTGACACGTGTCATATGTTTGAACGTGTGAAAGAATGTTATAGAAGGATTAAAGTTGACAATCATGGAAAGTATGTGAATATACGAGTTCTAAATGTCAACGGTGAATAAATACATTGTACATTAACCCTACATGATGCTCATACCTTCACACGAATAAATCATGGGTCATACGAAGCTAATTGTGAATGAAAGTGAGAGATTACAAACTACAGGGGTTAAATGTGTCAACATGTTTAAGTTATACCTCTGAGTGATCTTTTGACGAACCTGAAGCTTTGTAACGGTTAATTATGCTCACTAGAATGCACTATATAAATTTCATAAAGTTTCGTTATCGTATGAGAAAGTTATGATCAAATTCGTATACAAGGGGTTAAAGCATCAACGTTGAAGTTTATGACTTTTCGGGTAACAATAAAGTTAACCGAGGACTAAACAAAGTAGGTAAATGTCTTAAAGCCCTTATAAGTCAATTTAGAGGGCTCATTGTGCAAAACAAGATGTGAAAGCGACCTTTAGAAGGACCAGGGACCAAAACTGCAAATAATGGAAATTTGGTTTGGCTGAAACACAAACGCTCGCGTAGCGCGAGCCCTACCACCTTTGCCGTCGCGCTACGTGATGGCCATATCTGATCAGATTTCCGATTTTCTTGGATTTTCTTGAATTCTTGTCTGCCATAGCCCTTGTAAACGCCTTATGAACGATTTTCCTCATCTTGCTTGACCCCTAAACAACCCCTAGACACTTAGGGACACTTGTGGATGAGTTGTGGTCAGTTGTAGACTTGTGTGTCAACAATCCATGGTGATTAAAGCACTATAAAAGGCCATGATGTTGCAACAAGTTCTTCACACCTTCCATCTGCACTTTGGAGCATGTTTGGAGCTAAAGACTTCTCTCTAAGCTTCACAAATCGTTCATAGGACTCTTGTAAGTTTGCTTAACCTTTCTTAATTAAGTTTTTGCTTAGTTTTAGCTTAAAAGTCAAACCGTCGTAATTAACGGTTGACTTAACGATTAATCACTAATGGTTCAGTGATTAGTCGAATTGAAAGTAGTTATAAGTTGGTAATTATGTGGGTAATAAACCCTCAAAAGGGTTCCCCCTGATTCCCATTCTAACTATGTCTAATGTCGGGTCAAACTTGTTATTAAAAAGTCAATAGGATACTTATTTTCTAATTTATGCATAATTAGCAATGTAAAACACATACAACCTGTTTGATCATTAATATAACTTGGTAATTAGTGTAAGAACATGTCTAAACATGTTCAACCCGACAATTTACTGTTTAGACCCGGTTCGGAACCGAAAGTCGCAAAGCTTTGACTTCAGTTCTGACCCGTTTTGGTATGTTTTAAAAATACCTTAGAGCTTCATTTGGACCAGGTTACATGCTAGTATAACCCTCTGTGATTATACACCTTGGTTCATTAGTTAACCAATTAATATGCATGATTCCGTTAATTGCTCATATGTTGACCATTATGCCCTTTTCACCTTAAAACGTGATTTTTGGAAATGTAAAAGAGTAGAAACTTTAATTACTGATATATAAACTTGCACCCAAAATTTGACATCAGTTTAAGGTGTAGATTAAGAGTTATGCTCGTTAGCGTAATTTAAAAGCTTATTAGCGATTAAACGGCGTAATTAGCGTATAGCCTACTTAAACATACTTTTTGATATCAAACTCTTTACTCACTGATGTAATATATTATTTTGGGATTTTTGAAGGTTTTTAATAAATTTTAGGCTGAGCATAACTTAAGGTCGTAGGCTTAATCCGGTAATTGTCGGTTTTGCCCTTACGGACTATAAAATGAGTTTTACATATCTAATTGACTCCAAACCTTTTGCTACTGATTACATATGATAAATAAATTATTTTAAACCTTTTGGAATAATAAAAATATCAGTTTCCCATATAGAACCCGGAAACGGCTTCTAATCGCCTTTTTAAGCGTTTTTAACGCATAGTATGTACTATAACTATTTTAAACATACAAGGGTTGATACCTACTGATATTTGAGGTAAATTATAATATTTTAACAGTAAGCAAAAGTTGTTTAACTCAGACTTCAGTTTTGAGCTTTACGGCTTATGTGAAATTACCAAAGTGCCCCTACGGTGCATAGTTTGGTTATAATTGATAAATTTCACATATATACTTTACCCTACTGTTATAACTTAGTAAAATAAGTATTTTTGCTGATTACATCAGACCTGTAACTCAGGTAAATACTTAAACTCTTTTATAACCTTGTAAATGACCAAACTACCCCTACGGGGCATAGTTTGTGTTTAAACTCGTTTCGGGCATAATAAAAGACATCTTACTGATGTCACAACATATTTGAAGCATATTAACTTAGGAAACCTGTATATGGCTCTTATGAATACCCGTTACGCTTATTACGCGTTCGGTTCGGTTTATGTAACTAGTTTACATAAATTAGCCGAAACGGGTCAAACCTTATCGGTTTTAGCTCAAAATCCAGAATGTGTATGAAATACCCATATTAAGCAAGTCTCCGAACTTGTCGGGTCTAAATCACATTCTATCCGGTCTTCGCTTAATCGTGCGTACGAACCGTATCTTTGAAACTAACCGGTCTAAGCTTAAGCTTAATTAAAAGACCCGTTAGGATTCTAATAGGTTATTATAAACCTTTGTTCTAGAATAGGAGACCAGTAAAAGCTACTTGCATTTTGCTTATTGTGATTATTACATTGCTCCGGTAAATACTTTTAACTTATTTTCCCTATACGGGCTTGGGTTACGGTATATAAAATACCGTTTGGTCGGGCATCAAATCTTCCATCGTTTGGTGGTTAATTGAATAATTTGATCGGCCCGTTTAAACAGTTTTGTTTACTTAAAAGCCTTTGGGGGGTTAATGACCATGTCCCGGATATCCTTGGCATCATTTTACGAAATGGCCACGACCTAAGCGCGGAGTGTAGGCGTACACTCGTCAGTGCATAAATAGTTGATGTGGTGTGTCTATTGCTCTTTAACCCGGTACGTCCGGGCTACTGAACGCATAAGGAACATGTAATTCGTTCACAAGATTATATATTTAAATAATTCTCCCAAGTTATAAAATGTTTATGCCACGTGCATCCAAATCAATTTTTAATCATTTTCCAAAATGTGTCAGTTGATTGTATTTACCAGTGTAAACTGACGTATTTTCCCAAAAAGATTAAATGCAGGTACTAAGCGTAATTGGCTGGGATTTCTCCTTAGCATCAATAGAAGTCTCGCAAGCTTAAGATGCCTAAAGTCTGTTGAAATATTGTTTCCATTTTATTTTCGATCCGTCTGTGGATAAAAAATCGACAGTTGTGATATTTGATATTACAATATTATATTCGGTTGAATTATATCTTTCATTTGATTCCGCTGTGCATATTAAATATTGTGTTGTTTGACTATTATGTTGCCAACCACGTCACGATACTCCCCCACCGGGCCACCGGTGACACGTGGAAATCAGGGGTGTGACAGGTTGGTATCAGAACCAACATTGAGTGAATTAAACACTAGCCTTTTGTGTTTAATCTCAATGACACAATAGCACATTTCTAAACTTTCGAGTCTAGACAAATAACATAGGACCAATTCCACTTTGTTTTGTTTTGTCCTTTATTTTATATATATTCTTGTCGTTATCTTATGTTGTATTGACAGGATTAAAAATGCCGCCAAGATTCTTTCGAAGAAGAGGAAGAGGCAGGGGCCAATCACCGCCCCTAATGATAATTAAGCTGGACCTTCGCATATGCGAGCTCCTTCTACCACGGAGAGTGACGATCCTTGACAGAACCAGAGGAACCTGTTTGAACCAGCTAGACGATCTGTATCGCACAGTTCGACACCTCTCGTTCATAACCCTTATGGGCCGCAGCCGGAGTATGAGCCCAACAACCCTCAACCTTCCTACATACCTTTACAGCGATCTTTATCGCACAACTCCTTTGGTGACCCTACACCTGTTTTCCGGGGCCGGTTTAACCCGGCCAACTACTTACAAGAACCAGTGGGTTTTAACCCACTGGGGCCAGATGATCATTTCTCCGGAGATCATGCGGAGGATATGGACGAGGATACAGATCCCGTCGAACCTGCGAGCGGTACACCGAACCATCCCATAGAGATCTCGGATGGATCTTCTTTCCACGGATCACCCTACGGTGGTCCAGACAGCTTTCAAGCTATGTTTACCCGGCACGAATGGTATTATACACCTCCTCGCCATTCACCGCCTCAGCAGCAGCAGCAGCAACAGGATCCCTCTGAGGATTCACGATTTGTGGCAGTCACGCCACCGCCTCCACCACCACCACCAGTTTAGCCGGCACCTCCGCAACCGTCGAGGCGTAGGAGAACCGGAGCGCGGATGTCCGCGCGAGCAGGAGACTTTCATTTTAGTTCTCCTCGACAATCAAGTGGTAGTCACTATCCGCCACTTCCAGAAGACCCACAAATGGGTGGACCTTCGCACCCAGTTGCACCGCAACCACCACCTATGGGTTTTGATAACCCGATTCCAGCATACACGGGTTCCATGGCGTATAACCCATTTGGACCGCCGACTTACACCAACTATGGTTACGCTGAAGCCGACCCGTACTTTGTAGCATCCAACTATAATACCCTTCACCAGGAAGGACAGTATGGAGCTCCTTCGGGAGCAGGTTACCCAACTCATGGGTACCAGATACCTTCCAGGCCTATAATACAGACACAATCGCAGCCGCCACGGTTTTCTCCCCCAGAACGGGAGGAAATTCTTCAGAGACTGGATCAGGTCGAGCGAGACTTTCACCGAGATCGTAGGGAGCGACAGAGCTTCTTCCAGGGATTGACAAGCTTGATCAAAGGGAAGAGCAAGAAGGACCATTGAATCCTTCCACTGTTGTTGTAATTTCCTTGTATCAATTGAGCCCCTGCGTGGGCCTGTCTTGCTGTATTAGCCCCTGTGTGGGTATCTATGTTTGTTTGTTTTGACCCCTGCGCGGGTCTATCTTTCTGTTAACCCCTACAAGGGTGTATTGTTTGTTTAAGTCCCTGCGTGGACTATTATGTTGTTTGCTTTGACCCCTGCGTGGGTATGCTTGTTGTTAAACCCCTGCGTGGGTGATTTGTCTATTTGAAAAGTCCCGTTTAGGGCGACATGTAATCTTTTAATAAATTAATGGAATGTAAGTTTATAAATTTCATCTTTGCTATTATATGCATAATTTATATATGAAATAAATAAATTAAGATCATTCCTTTTTAAAAATATATCTGCCTATTTAAATATTAACTAAGAATCTTAAGAGTGAAACCTAGCCTGAGTGTCATTGTGAAGACCTGGCCATGATGGTAAGACCTGTTAAAAAGATTCAAATCCCAGTTAACATCTGAAAACATGTTAACACTCCTGGCAGATGTGATTTATTTAAAATCATACACGTTATTATTATATAAGGATCTTTTCAAAGATCCCAAACCCAACTAAATGATCTCTGAATCATGGGTTAAATCATCAATTAAGATGATCATATTTTGACCATACGTGGTAATATGGTGCCTACGGGCCCTGCTCATTTCCATATGAGCCAAAAGACAGTGGTAGCTATGACTCCCTGTCAGAAAAAGGTAATGAACTATGGTCAAACCTTCATGCCTTGATTCTCTGAAATCATGGCTTATAATTTAAATTGTCCATGTGACTAGGCCTTTTGTGCTATTAATAAAATTGTTATTGTTTTATAATTAGGATAAATTATAATAAAGTCCTAAATAAATATGATTTATAATTTAACCAAATATGGTCTCTGCTTACCATGGTTAATGAATTACCCTAAGGGGCAATTCCATAATAAACTCTCAAATAAACTATTGTCCTTGTTTTATGTAACAGCTCATATTTAAATGGCTAACTCAGACGAAATTAATAGTCACCCAGTGGAGAATAATGATAACGCCCGAATTACTTTAACGGGTGCTGAACTGAAAGCGTTAGTTGACGACGCTGTTACAAAGGCTTTAGAGCGGCAGTACGAAGAGTATAGTGGGACTCGGAGTAGGACCCTATCTACCCCGCATTCAAAGCCACCTTCCAAGAAGGAAGAACCCAAGAAAAATGATGATAGACTCTCCTCAAACCACCACATTGCTCCATCTCAGCAGAATGTACTAAAACAAGAACCCCGTAACAAGGGTTGCTCCTATAAATACTTTGTTTCATGCAAGCCCAGGGATTTCACTGGGGAAAAGGGAGTCATTGACTGCATGACGTGGTTAGACGAGATGGACACAGTAGTGGATATCAGCGGATGCTCTGAGAAGGATATAGTCAAGTTTGTGTCGCAATCATTTAAGGGTGAAGCCTTAGCCTGGTGGAGATTACTGATTCAAGCCACCGGGAAAATCCCATTGTACAACATGTCTTGGGAACAATTTGTTGCCCTTATCAGGGAAAATTACTGCCCTCAGCATGAGGTGGAGAAGATAGAATCTGATTTTCTATCATTGGTGATGACAAACCTTGACTGTCAAGCTTACCTCACGAGCTTCAACACAATGTCCCGGTTGGTTCCGTATCTGGTGACCCCGGAACCAAAAAGAATAGCTCGTTTTATCGGTGGTTTAGCACCCGAGATAAAGGCAAGCGTGAAGGCCTCTCGGCCAGCTACTTTTAGATCTGTAGCCGACATATCTTTGTCCCTCACTCTGGATGCGGTCAGACAAAGATCGCTGAGGAACAAAGATGCTGAGAAGAGAAAACATGAAGATGATAACTCACGGAGGTCAAACAAGAAGCACCGTGGAAACGGTGACAACAAGAAGGGATCTGAGTCAAGGAAAGATGGGCATCTGTCTGGTGAGAAGCCCAAGTGCAAAATTTGCAAGAAACAGCACTATGGAAAGTGCAGACTCGAGTCGAACTCGCAGACTCAGTCAAAAACCTTTGCTTGTGGTATATGCAAGTCCAAGGACCACAAGACCTTGGATTGCAAAAAGCTGAAGGATGCAACATGCTACAGTTGCAATGAGAAGGGGCACATTAAAACCAACTGCCCTAAATACGCCAAGAAGCCTGATGAGGCCAAGAAGACCAATGCGAGAGTCTTCAGAATGGACGCAAAGGAAGCAGTCCAGGATGCAATGTGATAACAGGTACATTTCTCATAAATGATATCTATGCAAGAGTGCTTTTTGATTCAGGCGCTGATAAGTTTTTCGTAGATAATAAGTTTTGCAAATTGCTAAATTTACCTGTTAAGACCTTAAGCGTAAAGTATGAGGTGGAGTTAGCTGATGGTACCATAGAAACCGCCTCAACCATACTAGATGGATGTTTCATATCCATTAAGAACCACTCTTTTCCTCTGTCCCTACTTCCTTTGAAGTTAGCCGGTTTTGACATCATTTTAGGCATGGACTGGTTATCTCTTAACCAGGCCCAGATTGTCTGCAATAGAAAACAAGTGATGATCAAGACTCCATCTGGCGAATCAATCACCATTCAGGGAGATACCCGGTATGGATTGCCTGAGCAAGTGACTATGCTCAAGGCCTCGAAGTGCTTGAAGAAGGGTTGTGTCATCTACATGGCACAAGTTACCATTGATGAGCCGAAACCTAAGATGGAAGACATTCCCGTCATTTCTGAATACCCTGAAGTTTTTCCTGAAGAACTACCTGGTTTACCACCAGATAGGCAAGTGGAATTCAGAATTGACATCATCCCCGGAGCAGCACCAGTTGCTAGAGCACCTTATAGGTTGGCACCAACGGAGATGAAGGAATTGAGGACACAGCTAGACGAATTGTTAGCCAAAGGTTTCATTAAACCTAGTTCGTCTCCTTGGGGAGCGCCAGTCCTATCTGTCAAGAAGAAGGATGGATCGATGCGTCTGTGCATCGACTACCGTGAACTTAACAAGGTCACAATAAAGAATAGGTATCCTTTACCCAGGATCGACGATTTGTTCGATCAGTTGCAAGGGGCAAGTTATTTCTCGAAGATTGATTTAAGGTCAGGTTACCACCAATTGAAGGTTAGAGATGAAGACGTACACAAAACTGCATTTAGGACTCGTTATGGTCATTACGAGTTCCTAGTGATGCCTTTTGGGCTCACTAATGCACCGGCCGCGTTCATGGATCTCATGAATCGCGTTTGCAAGCCGTACCTGGATAAATTCGTCATCGTCTTCATTGAAGACATCCTCATCTACTCGAAGAACCAAGCTAACCACGAGAAACACCTTCGCTGTATTCTTAAGCTTCTACATCACGAGAAACTCTACGCCAAATTTTCCAAGTGTGAGTTTTGGCTTCGAGAAGTCCAATTCCTTGGACATGTGGTTAGTGAGCGTGGTATCCAAGTGGATCCCGCTAAGGTTGAAGCTGTTATGAACTGGCAGGAGCCGAAGACGCCTACGGAGATTCGTAGCTTCCTAGGCTTAGCAGGATATTACAGACGCTTCATTGAAAATTTTTCAAGGATTGCTGCACCCCTAACTTCCTTAACTAGGAAGAAGATTAAGTTCGACTAGGGACCTAAGCAGCAAGAATCTTTTGATATTCTGAAGCAAAAGTTGAGCAACGCTCCTGTACTAACATTGCCTGAAGGTACCGAAGAATTCGTAGTTTACTGCGATGCATCCCACACTGGCATGGGGTGTGTGCTTATGCAGAAGGGCAAGGTTATTGCCTATGCATCGCATCAATTGAAGGTGCGTGAAAAGAATTACACCACCCATGACTTGGAGTTGGGTGCCGTTGTATTTGCACTGAAGTTATGGAGGCATTATTTATATGGAATAATGTGTGTGATCTATTCTGATCACAAGAGCCTTCAACATCTGTTTAATCAGAAGGATTTAAACATGAGACAGCGCCGTTGGATGGAGACTTTAAACGATTATGATTGTGAAATCAGATATCATCCCGGCAAGGCGAATGTAGTCGCGGATGCCTTGAGTCGAAAGGAAAGGGTGAAACCCATCCGAATCAATGCCAAGAACATTGAGATTAAGAACAGTTTGAATGAAAGGTTGTTAGCCGCACAGAAGGAAGCTGTGTTGGAAGCTAACTATCCTAACGAAAAGTTAGGGGTAACTGAGGAGCAGTTATCTCTTAGCAAGGACGGAATTCTAAGATTAAATGGAAGAATATGGGTTCCAATTTATGGAGGACTGCGAGATGTTATCCTCCAGGAAGCCCATAGTTCTAAATATTCCGTTCATCCTGGAGCTGATAAGATGTACCAGGATCTAAGGGCAAACTATTGGTGGATAGGCTTGAAAAAGTCTGTAGCTGCCTATGTAGCTAAATGCTTGACTTGTGCGCAAGTCAAAGCAGAACATCAAAAGCCGTCAGGTTTGCTACAACAGCCTGAACTTCCCACGTGGAAATGGGAAATGGTGACGATGGATTTCATCACCAAATTGCCGAAGACAAGGAAAGGCAATGATACTATATGGGTGATCGTAGACAGGCTGACTAAGTCAGCTCATTTCTTACCCATTAAGGAGACTTATAGCTCCGACATGTTGGCCCAGTTGTACGTGGATAAGATTGTAGCCTTACATGGCATACCTGTGTCTATTATCTCTGACCGAGATACTAGATACACGTCACATTTTTGGAAGAGTTTCCAACAATCTTTGGGCACGCGTTTGAATTTTAGTACGGCTTACCATCCTCAAACGGACGGTCAGAGTGAGCGTACTATTCAAACTTTAGAAGACATACTTCGAGCATGTGTTATTGATTTAGGTGGTAGTTGGGATAACCACCTGCCGTTAATCGAATTCTCCTACAACAATAGCTACCATACCAGCATCAAGGTTGCGCCTTTTGAGGGCTTATACGGTAGAAAGTGTAGAACGCCCGTTTGTTGGGCGGAAGTTGGAGACGTCCAATTATCAGGACCAGAGATAGTCTTTGAAACAACGGACAAGATTGTCCAAATTCGTGACCGTCTCAAAGCTGCCCGTGATAGGCAGAAGAGTTATGCAGATCCAAAGCGTAAACCTATGAACTTCGAAGTAGGTGACAAAGTCCTACTTAAAGTATCACCCTGGAAGGGAGTGACGCGATTTGGTAAGAAAGGCAAGCTAAGCCCGAGATACATAGGACCCTTCGAGGTCATCGAACGTGTTGGGTCAGTTGCCTATAAGTTAAACTTACCTGAAGAGCTCAGTAGTATACATAATGTATTCCACATCTGCAATCTGAAGAAGTGTTTCGCTGATGAATCACTGGTCATACCACATACAGATGTGCATATAGATGAGAGCTTGAAATTTGTGGAAAAACCATTGTCGATTGAAGATCGACAGGTTAAGAAGCTTCGAAGGAAGCATGTGCCTATTGTAAAGGTCAAATGGGATGCCCGTAGAGGTCCTGAATATACGTGGGAGGTTGAGTCCACGATAAAAGAAAAGTACCCTTATTTGTTTCAATAAATCTCATGGTCGAGATTTCTTTTAAGGGGGTGAGGATGTAACACCTCGAAAATTCACGTCCTATAATGTGTTGACACGTGTCATATGTTTGAACGTGTGAAAGAATGTTATAGAAGGATTAAAGTTGACAATCATGGAAAGTATGTGAATATACGAGTTCTAAATGTCAACGGTGAATAAATACATTGTACATTAACCCTACATGATGCTCATACCTTCACACGAATAAATCATGGGTCATACGAAGCTAATTGTGAATGAAAGTGAGAGATTACAAACTACAGGGGTTAAATGTGTCAACATGTTTAAGTTATACCTCTGAGTGATCTTTTGACGAACCCAAAGCTTTGTAACGGTTAATTATGCTCACTAGAATGCACTATATAAATTTCATAAAGTTTCGTTACCGTATGAGAAAGTTATGATCAAATTCGTATACAAGGGGTTAAAGCGTCAACGTTGAAGTTTATGACTTTTCGGGTAACAATAAAGTTAACCGAGGACTAAACAAAGTAGGTAAATGTCTTAAAGCCCTTATAAGTCAATTTAGAGGGCTCATTGTGCAAAACAAGATGTGAAAGCGACCTTTAGAAGGACCAGGGACCAAAACTGCAAATAATGGAAATTTGGTTTGGCTGAAACACACACGCTCGCGTAGCGCGAGCCCTACCACCTTTGCCGTCGCGCTACGCGACGGCCATATCTGATCAGATTTCCGATTTTCTTGGATTTTCTTGGATTCTTGTCTGCCATAGCCCTTGTAAACGCCTTATGAACGATTTTCCTCATCTTGCTTGACCCCTAAACAACCCCTAGACACTTAGGGACACTTGTGGATGAGTTGTGGTCAGTTGTAGACTTGTGTGTCAACAATCCATGGTGATTAAAGCACTATAAAAGGCCATGATGTTGCAACAAGTTCTTCACACCTTCCATCTGCACTTTGGAGCATTTCTGGAGCTAAAGACTTCTCTCTAAGCTTCACAAATCGTTCATAGGACTCTTGTAAGTTTGCTTAACCTTTCTTAATTAAGTTTTTGCTTAGTTTTAGCTTAAAAGTCAAACCGTCGTAATTAACGGTTGACTTAACGATTAATCACTAATGGTTCAGTGATTAGTCAAATTGAAAGTAGTTATAAGTTGGTAATTATGTGGGTAATAAACCCTCAAAAGGGTTCCCCCTGATTCCCATTCTAACTATGTCTAATGTCGGGTCAAACTTGTTATTAAAAAGTCAACAGAATACTTATTTTCTAATTTATGCATAATTAGCAATGTAGAACACATACAACCTGTTTGATCATTAATATAACTTGGTAATTAGTGTAAGAACATGTCTAAACATGTTCAACCCGACAATTTACTGTTTAGACCCGGTTCGGAACCGAAAGTCGCAAAGCTTTGACTTTTGCTTTGACTTCAGTTCTGACCCGTTTTGGTATGTTTTAAAAATACCTTAGAGCTTCATTTGGACCAGGTTACATGCTAGTATAACCCTCTGTGATTATACACCTTGGTTCATTAGTTAACCAATTAATATGCATGATTCCGTTAATTGCTCATATGTTGACCATTATGCCCTTTTCACCTTAAAACGTGATTTTTGGAAATGTAAAAGAGTAGAAACTTTAATTACTGATATATAAACTTGCACCCAAAATTTGACATCAGTTTAAGGCGTAGATTAAGAGTTATGCTCGTTAGCGTAATTTAAAAGCTTATTAGCGATTAAACGGCGTAATTAGCGTATAGCCTACTTAAACATACTTTTTGATATCAAACTTTTTACCCACTGATGTAATATATTATTTTGGGATTTTTGAAGGTTTTTAATAAATTTTAGGCTGAGCATAACTTAAGGTCGTAGGCTTAATCCGGTAATTGTCCGTTTTGCCCTTACGGGCTATAAAATGAGTTTTACATATCTAATTGACTCCAAACCTTTTGCTACTGATTACATATGATAAATAAATTATTTTAAACCTTCTGGAATAATAAAAATATCAGTTTCCCATATAGAACCCGGAAACGGCTTCTAATCGCCTTTTTAAGCGTTTTTAACACATAGTATGTACTAGAACTATTTTAAACATACAAGGGTTGATACCTACTGATATTTGAGGCAAATTATAATATTTTAACAGTAAGCAAAAGTTGTTTAACTCAGACTTCAGTTTTGAGCTTTACGGCTTATGTGAAATTACCAAAATGCCCCTACGGTGCATAGTTAGGTTATAATTGATAAATTTCACATATATACTTTACCCTACTGTTATAACTTAGTAAAATAAGTATTTTTGCTGATTACATCATACCTGTAACTCAGGTAAATACTTAAACTCTTTTATAACCTTGTAAATGACCAAACTACCCCTACGGGGCATAGTTTGTGTTTAAACTCGTTTCGGGCATAATAAAAGACATCTTATTGATGTCACAACATATTTGAAGCATATTAACTTAGGAAACCTGTATATGGCTCTTATGAATACCCGTTACGCTTATTACGTGTTCGGTTCGGTTTATGTAACTAGTTTACATAAATTAGCCGAAACGGGTCAGACCTTATCGGTTTTAGCTCAAAATCCAGAATGTGTATGAAATAACCATATTAAGCAAGTCTCCGAACTTGTCGGGTCTAAATCACATTCTATCCGGTCTTCGCTTAATCATGCGTACGAACCGTATCTTTGAAACTAACCGGTCTAAGCTTAAGCTTAATTAAAAGACCCGTTAGGATTCTAATAGGTTATTATAAACCTTTGTTCCAGAATAGGAGACCAGTAAAAGCTACTTGCATTTTGCTTATTGTGATTATTACATTGCTCAGGTAAATACTTTTAACTTATTTTCCCTATACGGGCTTGGGTTACGGTATATAAAATACCGCTTGGTCGGGCATCAAATCTTCCATCGTTTGGTGGTTAATTGAATAATTTGATCGGCCCGTTTAAACAGTTTTGTTTACTTAAAAGCCTTTGGGGGGTTAATGACCATGTCCCAGATATCCTTGGCATCATTTTACGAAATGGCCACGACCTAAGCGCGGAGTGTAGGCGTACACTCGTCAGTGCATAAATAGTTGATGTGGTGTGTCTATTGATCTTTAACCCGGTACGTCCGGGCTACTGAACGCATAAGGAACATGTAATTCGTTCACAAGATTATATATTTAAATAATTCTCCCAAGTTATAAAATGTTTATGCCACGTGCATCCAAATCAATTTTTAATCATTTTCCAAAATGAGTCAGTTGATTGTATTTACCAGTGTAAACTGACGTATTTTCCCAAAAAGATTAAATGCAGGTACTAAGCGTAATTGGCTGGGATTTCTCCTTAGCATCAATAGAAGTCTCGCAAGCTTAAGATGCCTAAAGTCTGTTGAACTATTGTTTCCATTTTATTTTCGATCCGTCTGTGGATAAAAAATCGACAGTTGTGATATTTGATATTACAATATTATATTCGGTTGAATTATATCTTTCATTTGCTTCCGCTGTGCATATTAAATATTGTGTTGTTTGACTATTATGTTGCCAACCACGTCACGATACTCCCCTACCGGGCCACCGGTGACACGTGGAAATCAGGGGTGTGACAGCTACAGGCTCCTCTAGGGGCTGGTCTAAGTGAATGAACTCAATATCCTGGTCAGGATCAAAACCAGGGGGAAAGAAGGGGTCTAAATCATCGTCAATGATCAAACTCGAAGTCGTGTGTGGGAGCAGGTGCAGCTGATAACGCCATGTCCGGGTCGGCGTCATGAGAGTGATGCTGCACTCCCTGAGTGTGCAAAGAGGCAGATGCCACAGACTCAAGGGAATCTGGGACAGGTGAATCAGCAGGTACCTCCTCTGCAGGGGCATCGGCAATGGGTAGAATGACATCAGCAACAATAGGGGCCCCGCCCTCATGGTCAGCCTCGGGTGGGTCCTCCTCAAATAGATCGACATCGTCATCAGAAACATCATCAAGTGGCATATCTACCACCGGATAAGCAGCAAGCGGTATAGGAGCAGGGATCACCGCAAGTGGTAAGTCCCCGACAGGAAGGCCATCAGCAGGCTCGGCTCCGACGTCGGGTAGCGCAAACGGCTGGAAATCGTCGTCATCGGTTCTGGTGGTATCTAAGGTATACACCTCTCGCTCAGATGGAACCTCGTCATCTGAAACAACTGCCATAGGATCTAAGGTATCTGAAACTCCCGTGTCTGATGAGTATGGCATGATATCTGTAACACAGTCACATATATGCACATATATCAATCATAAAGTCAAATAAACATGTTAGCCACAATAAAGCAGACAAGTAATCATCCTAGTCTCCCCAGACTACCCTCCCAGCCTTTCAGACTGAACTTCCTAGCCTCTCAGACAAACTCCCTGGTCTCTAAGACCAACTCCTCCAGTCTCTCTGACTGGACTCCCTCAGCCTCTATGACTGAACTCCCTCAGTCTCTAGGACTGAACTCCCTCAGTCTCTCCGACTGAACTCCCTCAGTCTCTCCGACTGAACTATAAATCTTTGAAAAGTGTACTTGTGCCCTTTTGTTAAAAAATGTTTGTGCCCTGGATCTGGACGTTTAGTGTATGCAATGTAAAAATGTTTTCGTGAGAGCCCTAGTGATCATAGTCTAGACTCGAGAAGGAATCCTAGTTCGCTATGATCGATGCTCTGATACCAAGCTGTCACACCCTGGCTTTGCGGAAGCGTGGGTTTATTTTGGTGTGACTTCTTAATACCATAGCATAATCACAACAATGCTATATGAAAATAAAACCATGATGTTCATCCAATTAACAAGTTTTAAAAGTTAACACGACAACATTGTTATTAAAAGTTGACACTTACAACCATGACATAATTAAAACTTGTTCACAAACACAACCAAAATACATGAATAAAAACACAGTTTAAGACTTGTGACCCGTCCAAGCAAGGATCACAATTCCTAAACTCGGATGAAACCATTATTCTTACGCAGCTTGACGACATCGCATACCTTGCCAGATCCCCTAGTTTCCTGAAATACATGTAAGTTGAAAAATCAACATAAAGTTGAGCGAGTTCATGTAAAAGTGAGTATGTAAACCTTTGTAATATGTTTGTATGTATGAAAATCCCTGGTATGTAGCAAATAAGGAAAAAGAGATCACCATTGGGTTGCAAATCCAATTATATGTGTGAAGTGCTGTAGGAAGACTCAAACCTAGCAGATTTATGCGTCGGGCTCAAAGTCACCCCGAGGTCCGTACAGTGGGCCTGGAGTTGGGCTCGCTACACCCAGATAGATCTACCGCTAATGACCCTCGGTCCTACAATGAGGATTAATGGCCTCTAGTTCCAGCCTACCCACTCACATGATCTAAGTAGTAAACCCTCCTTAAGCTAACCATACCATGTATAAAAGTATCCGTAATTACTGTAACATGTATTCCACCCCCGAAGTATAAAAACTGAAAACAGTTAAGGAAAAAGGGGGACATAAACTCACTGAAGTGCGTCTCGAAATAGTCAATCCCAAATCAACCTGCTGCGTGACGACCTACACGTACTAACTTCTATTAGACGGATGGCCGTGCCTTGGCTTAGGGTTTAACGTTTTATTGGAGAAATAGTTAGGTAACTATTCCGTGTTCACACTTCTTATATATTTAATAAATATATTCCTTCCCAAGGATGGGGGGTTTTAATACATGTGTGTTTTATAATTCCGAAAATATATTTTTAAGTCTCACTTGAAAATATATTTTAATCACTTGTCTAAAATATTCTAACTCCAAAATATACATATTTTTCCCAAAAATATTATATTTTACTTCATACAATTTCCAAAATAATACTTTATCAAAATACCCATTTAAGAGGATTTTCCGAAAATACATAAGTTACATTTTTAAAGTTCGCGTTATATTACGATACTTATATAACTTAAATATTTATTTGTGATAGCGTTAGTATTATTTTGGAGTCGTGATTTCATAATATAGTCCAGTTATATTATTTTTGCCCTAAAAATAATATATGTAGTTCACAAAATAATCACATAATCACGCAAGCGTTTCATTATGAAATATATATTCTAAATATATATTTAACAAGTTTTATTTACGAAAATCCACCTCCGATACTTTGTAATTTTTGAAATAAAAATCATGGCGAAGTTTATTTTGAAAACAAAGTTAAAAATATATTTTGTAAACATTTGTTTAGAAAAATATTTCTAAGTGTTATATTTCTGGAAAAATTTCGCCAGAGTTTCCTCTGTAACTGGAGGTGTCCACGCTTACAAGCGTATCATTTTCTTTTCAAAATTTCAATCAACGATCATCAATCAACAATATGAAATCTTTAATCACTATCTTGACAAAAACAACCCTAAATCATAAACTCATGAACTTGAATGTTTTGTAAAAATATGTAGTAACTTTCTAACATATTTAATAGATCTTGTTATCTTTAAAAATAAAATTAGTTTCTTAAAAACTTTATTTTTAAAGATCTTGAAGTTTCACAACTTCTAGTCATGATTTACCAAAAATATTTCTTGTTAAATTTTTCTTGTGACACAAGTGTTTACACACTTGTTTATTCACTAAAATGCTTTTAGTTTATGTAAGGTCCGGGTTTTAACAAATCTTGCATCTTTCACTCGGTTCTTCCGAAAAACCACTTGTAGATCTTTAGATCTACATGTTTAGAGTCTTATTTTACAAGAAAATTTTTATTTACTCAAGTTCATGTCTCATGGATGGAAAGTTTCATCATCTTTCATAACTAACACTAACATACTACTAGTTCATGTTCTTGAACATGATCTAGTATGGTTAGATGATGATCCATCCCACTCTTAGTAACAAACAACATTAAATAATCACAATCATACAAGATTAATAAGATTTACACATGTATCTTCTCTTTATCCACCATTAATCACTTATGTTCAAGACTTTATGTTATGTTCTTTAGTGTTCTTAACTTTCAACCATTAAATCACTTATTAACCACCATAAACAAGATCAAGATGATGTTTAGAGGCACTTACTACTAGCTCAAGGCTAGGGAAGAAACAAGATGTAAATGTGGTGGATAAAAGAAATCTAGAGAGGTTCTTGAGCTTCCGAGTGCACCGAGCCTTCTTGTATGATCCCTTGCACACTTGTATGTATGTAAAATAGTTGGATCAAAGCTTGATGATGGGTGTGTAGTGGTGATGGTGTTCGGCCGAAGACAAGCAAAGAGGGAAAGAGAGAGCAAGCTTTGAGTTGGTGTTTTTGTGAAATGAAGGTTATAACCTCTTATGTTTACTTATAAACTAATTCCACTATTAACTATCATACAATATGTCTACTAGATATCAAACAACAACAATTAAAATAATCAAAGGAGGACAAGGGGTGGGTCACCCCTTGTGACCGTCATTTTGAGGGGGGGGGGGGGGTATGGGGTTGGATTTCAAGTCTTTAGTTACTAATTAGTTAGATTAAAATGGTTAAGTTAGAGATTTAAGTGTGTAATCAAATATAAAGGGGTGTTAGGGTGTTCGGGGACCCTAACTAGCTCAGAAAAGTGAAAACAATGTTTTTGGCAATATTTTTATGTTCCGGGTAGAGTCCGGTTGTTCGGTTGGATGTTGATCCGTTAAAGTGTCAGGTAAAGCTTTAAAGTGTCTTTAATATTATTTTTAGTGACACATTAATTTACAAACACTTTGGAAAGTGTCTAGGACTAATTTTGGCAAGTTTTACACTTTACTAGCTTTGTTAAAAGCTGAATTTTGGTGTACTAGTGCAGAATTCTGCACTTTAAGTATGTTTTAGGCACATCCGGGCACTATAACTATCACCTAGTGGCGCAGTTTAATGATCCTCTCCTCCCTACACTCCCTACCAGTGTAGTACTTTATTCCCGGCTCATACTGGCCTCAATAACAATGTCTGTCTAGTGCTGGCAATGTCAGCATGTTTACTGGGTTATCCGTTTAGTGTGCTAACTGTGCTTTTGTGCATCAAGGTTGTCACTTATGTTTGTGTGTAAATAATAGAGTGACAGTATAAAATGTGATGCATGAGTATGTATGTACCAGAAATCAAGAAACAGTTTAACCACCATTGTAAGCAAGCACAGTAATAAGCACTAATTAAATATTAATTAATTTGTACGGATACCTGGATTTGTGAGGGTTGTCACAGAAGTGGTCTAATTAAACTAACTAATTTTACCCTAAATCTAGACACTCTAAGCTTTAAATTTATAAACTTAGACTCGATCTAAAACTAAACCACACAACCGGCAAGTGTACCGATCAATGCAGTATAGCTACAATAAGTCCGAGTATCGAACCCACGAGACTCTAAGGATTACGCTAAGACTCTATCTAGACTATGACTGACACGACTTAACTAAATGTTGTTGATTGGGGGGGTTTCTAAAATTCCTAAATAAAGCAAATAAAGATTAAACTAGATTAGCTAGATTAACTAAACACGAACTCGGACGAAGACTTTGACCAGAGGTGATGAAGACTACCTAGGCTAGACGCAAGCTTAACTCAGAATGGATTTATATTCGATAGTTTTGTGATATGGAACCGGGATCTTTAGATACTAAACCTATTAAGACACCACTAAGCCCCTCG
Organism: Helianthus tuberosus; assembly: GCA_030545235.1. Lineage (NCBI taxonomy): Eukaryota > Viridiplantae > Streptophyta > Magnoliopsida > Asterales > Asteraceae > Helianthus > Helianthus tuberosus. The sequence goes on from CM060417.1 coordinate 107,692,307, forward strand.
AACCTTCTCAAGGCGATTCTTGTGGCACTACCTAGGCTGTTACGCTTACCGGTTTTTAGATTTCCTCACAGTCCTCTAACTTCTTGAAAGAGCCTTAATATGACGATCTACCTCACAGCGCGAAAGTCTAAGGCAACTATGGGTTTCAATCTTGGTTTAATAGACAAGAGAATGTTTAAGGACTAGACCGATTTTTAACAAAACCTAGACCTAGTTATAAACCAAACCAAGACCTATTAATAACCTCGAGCCTCACAGCGACAAGATTAGTAGAACACTTGATTTTATTAAATTACCGAATATTACTTCTAAGGTTACTTATGCAATTTTCACCCTAAAGGATTAATGATCTATTACGTGATATAGACACTCACCTAAATCAAGAACCCTAACACAACCCTATTATGTGATATAGACCGTCACCAAGGATTATACGAAGCAATAAACTGCAATAAAACAATATCAAACATGCACATACACCAAGTTCAGGGCCGGCTATGAGGGTGTGCGGGGAGGACTTCCGCACAAGGCCCGTGATTTCGAGGGGCACGTGTTTTTTTTAAACTGATATATATATGTTAATAAATAGAAACCGAATCAAACAACATACATAAAATGATCTTTGGTGCAGTGCCGCACATGTTTTTGTTAGTTCTTTGGGCCCGGTGAGACCCGGGTTTGAGTCCCTTGGTTCCCTTCTTTTTTATTGAGTTTCATTTAACAGTTTCCAATAATTGCACAACTGGTCCCTGCACTTAAAAGTTTTAGAGAATTACCAAATCAGTCCCTTCAATTAGGAAATTAGTTTAATCTAAAATTTATAACTAGGTTAGTTATTTCTTTTGTAATTATTAACGGGACTAACAAGTTTCATTCATAAAATTAATATTTTAAACCCGAAAAAACTAGTTATAGTAATTTCTAAATACGTGACATCTAATATAAATAAAAAAGTTCGTTTAGGATCCGGTTTTCAAAATGGATGGGTATCGGAGATTCGTTTTTGGCGGATGTTACACATTGTTTATCGAGTAATACGATTTTTTCATTTTCGTAAATGTCTTGTTTATCGTTAAGATATAAGGGCACATTCTTTTGACCTCGAACAGGGTACAAGAATTCTCAGAGACGCCACTGACCAAGTTAAAATTCCATAGCCGTTACAATACAAGAAAATCCATAAACCACATAAAAAAAACGAATAAAAATCCAAACTTTATTTAAACTATTGTCATGCCTAGGTAGTTTAAGAGTTTTAGCCGATAATCATAGTCAAGAAAAAGAATAATAAACAAGTCTCAAATAACAAAGAAGTCATAGTATCAAGTTTGAGAACAAAAAGTAAAACAAACCGAACAATAACTCGTTGCCTAATCGACTCGAATCTTAAATCCCAATCTTGATTCTCTCGTGCCTCTCCAAATTCGTCTCCCTCCTGATCTTCGTCTGATGTTTTGCCGTCCTCTCAATTCGTGCGGCCTGTTCTATAGAATAATAATTCCCCTTCTCATCTGCTCCTCTTTTGCGTCCCAAATAAATGGGTTTCGGCCCAACAATATAGCCGCCTCCAACTTTCTACGTGTGTCTCAAGTGATCTATGATATGTCTCTTCTTGTTCTAATCATAGGATTATATGTCTGCATGTTCCATTCTTTTTTTCCCAAGAATATTAGGTATATATGGGTTTTAGATAATATAAAATAAAATTCAAAAGCCTAAATCCACCCATAAGTCACGTAGTAGACTATTGACATGAATTCTTGCAAAGCCCACATCTCAAAATTTGTCTAATATGGTGTCTTTTCCTATATAACCGCCTCCACAATATTAATAATTGCCACCAGCTTCCTTTATTTTTTATATATAAAGATAAGTGGGTTTGGTTCACTCGAGAAAAAATAGCGGCAATTTTAATATGGTATCTGGCGTTATACTCTACTCAATTGGCTAGTTATTTCTTTATTACTCGATTTCGCTCCATTTGCACCAGAACCTGTCAAAACACAAAATAATATAATATACACTAAAAACTAAATAAATCAAATAAAACTTATACGAAAATTATACAATTTACACGGGACAAATATGTGTATTTTACCCCATATCATATATCTTCGACAATCGCCATGAACTCCACGGAAGTACTGAATGCATCACCATCAGGTTTCTGGAAACCTGGTCTCTCGTGAACAGACCAAGATGCAGTACATGAAAACACTTCTTCAGCTGTTGAAGAGTAGCCCTATCCTTAATCCTTAACTTGCTTCATAAAGAGCTGCTTTAAACCAAACTTTATGCTTCTTTTAATACAAAAAAGGCAGGAAAGAACATTGCTCTAATAAGATAAAATCTTATCTTACAGCAGTAGCAGATCCTTTCTTGCTTTTAGTAGGAACTACTGTGGGTTCTACATCATCATCATCTGCCCAAAGTCATACATAATCATCATTTAGTAATAAGCAAAAATTATTTTAAATGTACATTTAATAATCTTTCTTTGTGTTTAATTTAACTTTATGCTTCTTTTAATACAAACCTATAATAACCCGCAAATGATTGTATGAATGTCAAACAACTGTGATTAGACTGAAATATAAAGCGAGAATTAGAGTATATCACTTCAAAATTATAAATTCAAAATTTCAAAATTAGAGTAGCAAAAAAACATATTTTAAACGATGTTGGAACAATGATGCTGGAAACAACCGTAGAACAATCATCATCATCATCTGCTCAGATCATTCACAATCATCATTTAGTCATAACTCAGATAAAAAAAACTTTAGTAAAAATAAAAAACAAAAACAAACATAATCATATATATCACATTACCTTCATCAAGGCAAACCACATATCCCCAAAATTTGTTTTGAAAGTGGGTCAGAGATAGCTTCCGTTTTCTCTTATCCTTTATGAACAAATGTCGAGTATTGAGAAGAAGGGATTTGAGGGAGAGATACATTAGAAATGTGGTTTGAAAATACAAAAGAAGAGAACATGAGAATGTAAATATGAAGAGTGAAATAAGAATATAAATCAGTTTATATAAGAAGATGATTGACAGAAGTGAGTGAGTGACATGCATTAATGGAAAATTACATATCCCCACGCATTTTGAATTTCAAATTACCCGCAATTTCAAAACATCTGCTAACGTATACGTTTGCCAAAGGAACCATCTGCTACTTTCTTGTAGATGGGCAGTGCTTTACCATTTGGAATGTGGGCCAGACCTTTAACATTTGAATACACAAGGCAGTGCTTTGAAATTAAATTAAATGTATTTTAAAGTGATTTATATATTCAGGTTTATGATGTAAGAATGACATAAGAAAAGCCTTGTTGGACAGCCTCTATGGCTGACACATCAGCTTTTCTTATGTCACTCAGATTTCTCCTTTTATAGAAAGTATAGATAGATAATTGTTTGATGATTAAATAGCAGGTTAGACGGATGAGGTTAAAGCTAACCGCAACATAAAAAGATTATTGAAGCAAAAATTATGTAGTTTATAAAACTTTATATTTTATTTGATAAGAAAAAGATAAGAGCAAATAATAATCAAAATCGATTATTGTTAGTTTTATAAACATTCAAAAATTAGAGTAAAGTTCACTTTTTATTCTTTATATATTATCTGAATTTTGAAACGTGCCCTTTAAAAGTTTTAATTTCATTTTATGTCTAAAAAACACATGTTTTATATCACTTTAAGTCCTTTACACCAAATTGAGATAAATTACTCAGTTAGGTTTATTTAAGGCAAGGACAAAAATGGTATTTTATAAATAAATGCATCAGATCCCCTTTCTCTGTCTAATTGTGCATCACCCCCTGTCTAATCACCAAAACCTTAGATTTTACACATCATCCCTCAACGAACCACTCTCGAATTTGAATTTCCCAATCAAATCATCTCCAATCAAATTCAAATCCATTGAATTCACACTATAGAACGAATCACTGTTCAAGAATAAACTAACAGATTTGAACAAATAGACGAAAGAGAGACCGAAATTGAGGTCCGAACCCTAACCGGTGAAACAATTACAGTCTCAATTTCTTCAAACAGAACAATTCAAGTCCTCAAACTTCTCCCCAAACATATATTTCTACCCGAAGCATCGTCTCCGAACATGTTACATATGGTATTTCAATCGTCTGCATTTTTGTTTACTACATATGCATACTGTAAAATATGTCAATTAGGGCTAATAACTTAATATATTGATTGAATACTACAATTTCTTTTATTTGCGAGATAAGTATTAATATGATTTCCGATGGAGAGTTTATCGTTCTTATTCCGCTTGCGAAAAAGGACAAGCAGAAATCGGTGGATGTTAGAGCGAGTGAAACGAGTTTTCAAAATGTACATCAGTGTTCCACTTCCAGTTCATACACGCGGAACGAAGCAGATAGGAGGAATTTTGATATTTTGTTTAATGAGGCAGTACTGGTTTTGAACATGCTATGTGGTGATGAGCTTGATGATAATTGTGCATTTATTTAGAGAGATAAAGGGGATCTGATGCATTTATTTATGAAATACCATTTTTGCCCTTGCCTTAAATAAACCTAACTGAGTAATTTAACTAAGTTTGGTGTAAAGGACTTAAAGTGATATAAAACATGTGTTTTTTGGACATAAAATGAAATTAAAACTTTTAAAGGGCACGTTTCAAAATTCAGATAATACATAAAGAACAAAAAGTGAAATTTACTCCAAATATTATAGGCAATTGTCTAAGAATGTTATCATTATTATTATTCAATGTATTTCATCTATTTATTACTAAATAAAAGAGATAACATTGTTTATATCAGACCACCCGTAGTAGGTTTTTTTGGCGTTTTTTCCCCAAAAAACGCCCTATAATGCCCCTCTAACGCCCCTCGGGGCGTTTTTCTTTAAAATTTTGCTTGGGGCGTTCCAAATCAAACGTCTGGTGAGATTCTTTTGGCCAATCATGTCACTACGAGTATGTTTGGCAAAAGTAGCTGGTGGCTGATAACTGGTGTTTGGCAGAGTAGCTTGAGCTTTTAATAAAATGTATAAAATGACCAAAATGGATATAACTAAAAATTTAAAAAGCTTGTGCATTAAAAAATTCATTATCTTTAGAGGTTTAAATAGTAATTTTTTCTCTAAAAGCTTATAGCTCATTCTAAACGCTACTTGTAGGAGCGTTCAACCAAAAGCTTCAAGCTTCTAACCTAAAAGCTTCAAACTCCTTCAACCAAACAAAGTTTTTTTTTGAGTAGGAGTTTTATCTTAAAAGCTTAAAGCTAGAAGCTTCTAAAAGCTCCGTACCAAAAATACCCTACACCCATTTTAAACATTAGTTTTAATTTAAAAAAACAAAAAATAATAATGGGTAATAATTGTGTGGGGGACATGGTTGGGTCATCAATCGCCATGTATGACCATTAATGAATTACTACACCACCCCCTTGTCTTATCCACCATGGTTGCCATGGATTAAACCATGGCAACCATGAGCCTCCTTTCCTTTTGCAATATTAAATTTTCCTTTTTTCACAAAAATAAATTAAAATAAGAGAATAGTGGTTTAGGTTATGATCACACCCTCAGGGTAGTGGTTTTGAATTAGGGATGACAAAAATACCCGTGCCCGACGGGTATACCCGAAACCCGACACAAATGGGACGGGTATACCCGATACCAGACGGGTATTGGGCCGGGTATGGGATTAGTTTTAGAAATTTTCGCGGGTATGGGCCGGGTATGGGATTAGAAGATACCCGACCCGATTACCCGATACGACATACCTGTTTACCCGATCATTTATCCGAATTTTTTTTATTTATATTTTTATTTTTCATTAACCCTTGTATACTAGTGATTTATTTTAGTATGTTCATAATGTAAAAAAATATATATTTTCTTTTAATATATGTATTTTCTTTTAATATATGTATTTGATAATAGTATATATTGTATCTTGTGAAGTGTATAAATATAAATGCATGAGTATTATAAAGTTATTATTAATTTATAATAAAACTTATATGTATGTAATGTACATTTTTAAATTATAATAATTGTTGTATAAATAAAATTATATAAAAATTATAATAGTAAAAAATGTATTTGGAAATCCCAACATATATCTTTTAACAAACTAATAGGTATACGTATACCTGATACCCGCGGGTAAACCCGAAACCCGACGAGTAATTACCCGACAAATACCGACGGGTATTGGGTCGGGTATGGGACACAATTTACAACCGGGTATGGGTATGAGATTACCAATACCCGCGCCGAACCCGACCCATTGTCATCCCTATTTTGAATGATGGATTAAAAGTGAGTGACATGACGCTGATGTGCAGGGTCATAGAGAACATGAGGGTCATGACCACACCAATAGCCTAAGATGATGCTCCATAATGCCCAAAAGCTGACTAGACCGCCACATGGCGAATAATGCCCAAGGGTGGGGCATTATCTTCCCCATTATCTGAAGGTGTTATGAGGGTGTGGAACGTAGTATGTGTATGTCTTCCATCATATGTATGTGTATATAAGGTGCACCGTTTCCTCGATCTATCATGATACTTTAGGTGATATTTTGAGTCTCGTTGTTGCTTGAGTAACTGCCGTACAAGAAGAAGTAGGGGTGATTGGATATGGAACGACGACAACCTATGGCAATAAGGTGGTTCATAGTGGGATGAGGATGAGAATGTCTGGGTGAAACTAAAGTTCTTGATCAATTATGTTGTGACTTGAGATGGTCATGGTCATCCTATATGTACACGGTGCAAGAGCCAATGATGGAAGACTTGGTGATTTGTTCTACAGATAATTTATTGTATTGTTTAAGGTTGTTACTTAATGTTAATTTCTAATTTTCTTAGGTCATAGCCGAGATAAGTAACTATGGCTCGAAAGACGCAATTTTCATCACCTTTACTTGATGTAAGGTTGAAAGACATTTGAGATGTGAGTAGTACGATATGTTTTTTATATTAACTTTTGCAGTACGTTATTACAGCTAATTAAGATCACTGCTTTTGAAAAAAACGAATCGACATATAGACCGACATGCATTGATATACTACTATAAAACATACATCTCTATATGTGTTGTTTCAATTCATTATCTTTATCAACTATTATGGTTTAACTTGTTATGTAGATGTGTATCCCATTCATATTTTTGTGACTAAAAACCTGGTGGAAGAACACATTGATAAGTCAACAAAAATAGGCCTATTGTGAGTTTTTTTGAAGACCGGGCAAAAGAGGTACTACCCTACAATAAACTGATTCTCATATATCACAAAAGATTCAGTAATTTAATATCAAACTATCTTTCGGGCACTTACATATATGCAATGCACACCACATATACCTTGGAATGAAAGTAAAAACATTCTCACACAGTGTAGGATTGTTGGATGGTATCTATGTCGATGTTCTTCAGTTTTACAACTGATTCCACGTGACCTTTCAGCGTAAGCAACTCTCGCAACCTGCATATATGCAATGCACGCGTATAAATTGATATCTTTCAAATACATATATAAATGGCTTATCTTTTATGTCTGTTCTAGCTATGTAAGAATGCTAAAAAGGGAAGTGTACCTTGTCATCTCAGCTCGGCGTTTTGCATCTTCAGCCATCTGATTAAGTTCAGTGTGGTTGTTGCGGTCCACGCTATGAATTTCAGGTGGGTCCAGCCCATGCAGTGTCCGTTGTGCTTGAGCCCATTTAAGCTCACGGTCTTCCTTCCCAAAGTTTCTTTTCCTGGTGAAAGCAACCTGCACCGAAAAATGTATTTCAAGTATCCTGTAGTTAAGGGGTGCATTAATTAGTTGGCCAACGTTTTACTCACGCGTTGGTCAATGACAAGATCCCATGCTCTACCACTTATAGCATATCTGATGAACAACTTTATGAAATCGAGTGGGATGTAGAATACAATGTTGTAGAGCCATATTACACCTGCCCAACCCCATCCGATCCCTTCGATAGCAGAAAAATTCCAGTCTGCATAAACTGCAATCAACGTTGCAATCTGAAAAAAAAAAAAGATTTATTAACTAACTACGTAATAATCAGTTATAATAATCATAATTGGCAAATCCACTCACCAATTGAGCAATCAAGAAGGCACCGAAAAGTAGAGCTCCTGGACGTTCATAAACGGACCAGCTCCTAGAACGTGTAACAAATATTAGAGCTTGACTGATGGTGCTCACTTGTAGGTATACTGCTGAGGCTAGCTTTTTTTTAACATCGTCCAATGTAAGTTGACCAGTTTTCTGAAGGCTTGAAACTCCAAAAACACGCTGGAAAATGGCACGCCAGGTAAAATTTTGAAACTTATAAAGTGGATGATTGAGGAATAATGAAAATAATAACTCAGGAGTACTTCTTATAAAATGTAGACAATGCTCTATAAATGTAAAAAAGCAATGATTATTTCTAAAATTAAACAATGAAGAGAAACTTTCTTACCGGGAAAAAATCGGTCTCATACGCAGCCCAGAAGAAAATTACAGTCATCATAGCCAAGTAGCTACCGAGAATGACACCTGTAGCGAAAATCTCTGCCAATTTCCAGCTGTCCGGTTGAGGAGACGGTTTCACTCTATCCTTGGAAATTGTCATAATGGTACCTAGAAAATGCAACTAGTTAGTTGAGATGACACTATCAACAAAATAGATAAATACATTAATAAGAATGTATTATGGGCTTATGGCTGTGTTGAAGAACAAATTCTAACCGTCGTTAAGAATTGCAATGATCAGGACCATGAAGGGTGGAAAGTCAAACTTCCATATGAGGGCTAGTAGCATGAAACCAAGCTGTTGAGAAAGAGATTTGAGAATGCAAGTGAAATAGTATGTAGAAAACATAGAGTTGTGCATAGTAAAAGTCAGGACAGCATAGTAGCATACCACTATACGGATAGTAATGGAAACTGCGTATATCTGCATAAGAGAAATTGGGTATTACAAAATTAGAGGGATTCTTAACATGATGTAACAAATATCTGTTACAAAGAGTGCTCTTTTGTTAGCTTCGTAATTTATTTTTTACCCGAACCTATAAGTCCTGTCCATTTTCTTTCAGTCTAAGTTATCATATTAATAGATGGCAAAATGGGTCAAAATTGGACGGATCGGGTAACGGGTCAAAACTGTTAGATATGCAGTGTTGGTTAGAGCAAAAAGAAATGATTTTAACTAGAAATGGTAAAAATCGAGTGCCCAAAATGGACAAAAAAAGTATGATACTTTTAATCGGAAAAAAGTTAAGTATCCCAAACTTGCAAAAAGTTTAGTGTCTTTTTTGTGAAATAACTGAATAGTGACGAATACGTTAAACTATTCACTGAAATAATAGGCTAATAAACTAACTTTTTTTATAAAACCATCTTGGGTGGGCATTTAAATACAACTCATTTGACCCGTATCATTTTTCCTTAAATCATTTAGTTAATATTGTTGACCCATTATAATAAAACACAACCAAATATGGGTCAAAATTTGTTATTTTGTGGTCTATTACCAAAATATAAGAATAAATGGAGGTAGGTCCATGAGATAAAGATTGGCAAAATGAATGAATACGCTTCTCAAGATCAGAGTTTCAACTTACAGTGTAATTTTTCATCCTCTGAAAGATTGCTCGGCTAGTTAGTACTGCACTGATAATAACACTAAGACCAGGTTGAGTCAGCACTATATCAGACGCACTACGTGCAGCATCAGTTGCATCTGCAACCGCAATTCCAATGTCCGCTTTCTTAAGTGCAGGTGCATCATTCACTCCATCACCAGTCATACCACATATATGCTTTCTTGCTTGTAAACGTTTCACAATTTCATATTTATGCTCTGTAGCAAAGCCATAAATTTATGCCTATGATTATTGTTTATTATGTTAGGGATGAAGCTCTCATGCATATATACAACGAACGTACCAGGAAAGACACCAGCAAATCCATCAGCTTTTTCAATCAACTCGTCAATGGGTAAGGCGGCAATTGATTCATCTTTGTTCTGTCCCAGTAATGCAGATGAAGGGTACATGTTGGTCCCCATTCCTAGACGCCGTCCTGTTTCCTTTCCTATTGCTAGCTGATCACCTATTCGAGATCAAAAAGGTCATGCATATGGACCATAGATTTAGAAACTTGTTTTATTAACCTTCAAGGGGATAGTGCCCTTGAGTCCCTCTAGCAGAGGTCTCAGGTTTAAATCCAGCTTCCACCGGCTTTAACCCCCTTGAAGGCCACCTTCCCAGCACAAGCTGTGTTTTGCTAATATAAATGAGAGTAAAATGCCATTTTCCTCCTTGAGATTTGCCAGTTTTGCGACTTTCGTCCAAAGGGTTGTTTTTCCGCATCTGGATCCAAAAGGTTTGAAATCTTGCCATTTTCATCCAGCTCGATACTCCATCCATTTTTCTCCATTAAGTCAGGGGTATTTCCGTCTTTTTTGTTAACTTAATTCGATCTTTTCCAAGGGTATTGGGTCTTTTTACATAAAGTGAAAAGACCAAATTGCCCTTTAAGTTAGCAAAAAAGACGGAAATACCTCTGACTTAACAGAGAAAAATGGATGGAGTTAACGAGCAGGATGAAAATGGCAAGATTTCAAACCTTTTGGATCCAGATGCGAAAAAACAAACCTTTGGACGAAAGTCGTAATACTGGTCAAGCCTCAGGGACGAAAATAGCATTTTACTATATATATATATATATATAAGTTTCTATGGTACTTGTCACATCTACTATGATAGAAGAACCCACACCTGTGATCATTTTGACGCTTACTCCCAGATTCAAAGCCCTTCTAATTGTCTCTGCACTGTCATGTCTAGGTGGGTCAAAGAGAGGCATAAGACCGATAAACTCCCATGGACCTCCTGGGCTTTCCTTCTTTCCCGCAGGGACTTCCTGTTTAAAAAGATTAGTATATATAGAAAAACTAACAACAGGGTCTTTTGTTTTAGATTTTCTTTTTTCAAACCTGGTAGGCTACTGCAAGGGATCGTAAACCACGCTCAGCAAACTTATCTATCACAAGATGTACTCTACGCTCAAATTCTGATTTATTATGTGCAAGATTCAAAATCTGAAAAATTATAAAAAGACATGTAGTCGGTCGGTCAGTTACTGATGATTGTTAAAAGTTAAAATGTATGTGCATCAGTTGCTTTACCTGTTCAGGAGCACCCTTACTGACACGATGCATTTTGTTTTCACCATCAATGTAAGTTAATGCTGTCCTCTTATCGGTAGGGTTGAATGGAAGGAAATGGACCTCTTGAATACCTCCCCGTGCCTAGATAAAACATATGATATTAGTATATTATTAGATTATTTCAAACCAGATCAGAAAAACCATTGATATAATTTCGTGCATTATCGTTAACGATAGATATTAACCTCCTTAGGGTCAGCCAACATCCCTACTATGGCAGCATCTATTGCGTCTTGGTTTTCCACCCTAGAGGCTCTTGCAGCCATCAACACCACCATATCGGCATCCACTCCTTTAGCAAATATCTGCAAAGATAAAGGATGCGTTATAGAATTTAAAGTGAGGTAGAATTTTGAAACAAACCGAGTGTTCAAAACTTCAAATGATCAAGCAACCTCTATAAGATTTTTGTCAACCGAAAGCTTGTTCAGGGTCAAAGTCCCAGTTTTATCACTGCAAAGAACATCCATGCCTGCCATCTCTTCTATTGCTGTCATTCTTTTTGTGATAGCTCCCTGTAGTGATGTAGAAAAGTTTCCCACATATTAGGGTCCTTCTGACAAGAAAAGCGTATGAAACAACAAAAGCAGAAAGGGTTTTAAACGTACCTGCTGAGATAAACGATGAGAACCAATTGCCATTGTGACCGATAAAACTGTTGGCATTGCAATAGGAATTCCACCAATGAGAAGCACTAGCAAATTGTCAATTCCAGGACGATATTCACGGTTTTGAATTGGGTACATCACGATGATTTCTACTACCATTCCGATTGCAATTGAACATATACAGAAGTTCCCAATAGCTGTCAGAACCTGCAAATTGTGATATCTTTATTACCAGAACAGCCATCGTTTTTCAAACTTAACAAAAGCTGGTATTTGTTTTAAATATAATTAGATGCACGTGTACTTTCATACCTTCTGAAAATGGCCTACTTGGTTTGTAGAATCTACAAGATGTGCAGCCTTTCCAAAGAAGGTATGCACACCTGTCGCAATAACCACTGCTTCTATTTCCCCCTGTTTGCATGTAGAGCCTGAATAAACTCCATCCCCAGGGAGCTTTGTTACAGGAAGGGATTCACCTGTTAGAGCAGACTGCAAATCAACCAATTGGAATCATTAGAAGATGAAATGTATAAGAAAAGGATGAACCAAATAATTCAGTATACGATGAATATGGCTGTCATAATAATAAAAGAAAAAAAAAAAGACCTGGTCTATCTTTAACGGATCACCCTCAAGAAGTCGAGCATCTGCTGGGATGATATCTCCTAGTTTAATACTGATTATATCACCTGGAACAAGAATTGCTGCTTCTTCCTCATTCCATTTTCCATCGCGAAGCACCTAATATTTCATTTATTGACATTGTTAATTTAATATATAGAACATATTACAGTCAATCACAAATGCCAAACACCAAGGAAATGTTAATACCTTCGCTTTGGGTGCGAGGTGTGCCATGAGAGCTGCTGCTGCATTACCAGCATTGTTCTCCTCTATAAAGCTTATTGTTGAATTTATTACAAGCAGCGTGATAATCCCAACAAAATCTTGCCAGTCAGGGGGTTTACCCTGCACAATAACCAAGTTCCATCAATTAATCTGAAAGAAACGTCAACATAACACCACATGTATAAAGAACTTATATAGCTATCAGCACAGTGCTAAATATTTAAATACAGTTGAGATTACTCACTCCTCCATTGGCAAGTGCAATGGCCATAATTGCTGCAACTTCCATGACCCATGATAGTGGGTTCCACATAAACCCTAAGAACTTTAAAATTTTGCTTTCCTGAAATTATAACATTTAGTGAATCTCAAATCTCCTCAACAGAAATTTACAAATTAATCAGGTTTAAGAACAATAAATGTAAGCCTGACACCTAACAAGCCACAAATAATTAGATATGTAGGTACAATACGCTACACACCTCCTTCTCTTCAAGCTTATTGTGCCCAAATATCTCTAATCTCTTTTCAGCATCCTTTGATGTTAGCCCTTCTTTGGAACATCTCAAATTTTCAAAAACTTCCTCGAGTGGTATCGTTTCCTATAATTCAAATTTTATTACATTAACCATACAAGACAAAAACAAAAGTATATAACTGTATTAAATAATTCATAATCCTTTACTAAATAACAATCAAGTAGTCCGGAAAAAGCTAGCATTAACATCATAATCGACTAAGAAATCGTTCATAATATAAAACACACACAGATATAGGTTACAGTTCCTAACCAAATCAACCGCTTCCTTCTTCACGGCTTCCATAATATCATCCGCCTCCGCCATCCCTATCTCTTACTTTTCCAGCTCACTACAACATAAAAACTCAATAATATCAGTTATTCCAAATGACGTTCAACTGCCACCAAAAAACTAACTGAACTCATATTTACAAAACATGAACCATCAAACTGAAAAACTGCAACTGCTACATACTAGCAACTAATAATCTGCCACAATTTCAATTCATTTTGAATTAAACTCACAATAACCTTTCTAAAATACTCACCAACAGCACACGGTTAAATCAATCTTCTGAGAACACAAATTACATAACCTCTGAAAAAATAGCAACGTAAACTAAACGAACGAACAAACAAGTAATTCAATAAACGATGAGAGATAACCTGAAACTCATCAATTTCGTTATCATCGGAATATGAACGATTCAAGTAACCGCTAAATCGTCGTTAGTATATCGCTAATCATCGGAATTCCGATTTACAGAGCTTAATCCGTCAGATCGAAACAACAACCGCTATTTCACAGTATTTCAGATAGATTACACATAGTTTCAAATCATTTTCAGAATCGACTTATACAACACGTAACTAGCTCAATTCGCACGGTTAAACTACTCAAATCAATCATCGTCAAGCACAAATGTACTAATCGATTATGGTCACTTCTAACAACAAGCTGATTGATAAGAATCTAAATCAGTTCATGAAATCAACTTATACAACACGTAACTAGCTCAATCCGCATGGTTAAACTACTCAAGTCAATCATCATCAAGCACGTATGAGTTAATCGATACTTCTACAACACGTAACTAGCTTAACAAGCTGAAAAACAGAATTCGAATAACATAATTCATGAAGAACAAAGAGAATTAGGTCAATGAAATACACCTGAAAATGATGAATGATGACGTAACGGTTGCTCGATTTCGTACGGATGCTGTTAGCTTTGACTAACTGATTGAAAGATGAGGGAGGCGTATAAGAGCATACGTAGTGGGCTTTATATGGCGCCCAAACCCTGACATAAAGCCCCTATAAACCCCCAACACCATTACAGGGGGCTTTATGAGAAAAAAAAAGATGGGTGGCGCGATGATAATGGCGCCGTGATCTTGTTTCCTTTTAAAGCTTTGACCAATCACAAACAAGGAATCTTTTTAATATTAATTAAATAAAATTGAAAATTATTAAATAGGTAATGATGGGTAGGGGCTTTATGACTACGGGCTCTAGTGATATAACGCCCCATAAAGCCCCCGAGTGACGTGGCACGACACGTGTCGCATAACGCCCCACAAAGGGCTTTATGACTACGGATGGCCTAAGAGCATACGTAGTGGGGCGGTATGGCACCGAAACGTGGGGCGCTATGCTCGAAAAATTGGGAGGCCGCGCGATAATTTTCGCGGCGTTATGAATGTTTAAAGCTTTTGGTTTATACATGTTTGGTCCCTGCAAATCGGAGAGGAAGCATGTTTGGTCCCTGCAAATCGGACCTGAAGACCTGCAAATCGGAGAGGAAGCATGATTCAGCCGGAGAAGAAGACCTGCAAATCGGAGAGGAAGCATGAAGACCGAGAAGAAGAAGAAGGAAGAGAAGGAAGAAAAGAATTTTAGGGTTTAGGGTGATGTTCACCATTTTTTCCGGTGAACTTGGTTGCCGGAGAAGAAGACCGAGAACAAGCCGGAATTTCAGCCGGAGAAGAAAATTAAAAATCTGGTTTTTTCGTTGTTTTTTTCTGTTTTTTTCTGTTTTTTTATTTATTTTCTGTTTTTATTTATTTTTCAATTTATATATTCTGTTTTTAATTGTTTTCTGTTTTTATTTATTATCAGTTTTCTTAGTTAATTTTCTGTTTTTATTTATTTTGCAGTTTTTTTTATTTATTTTCTGTTTTTATAAAAAATTAGAAATTAATAATTGAGTAATGATTAGACGGGGGCTTTATGACTATGGGCTTAAAATGCATAAGGCCCCATAACGCCCCTTGCTGATGTGGCGCGCCACGTGTCGCATAACGCCCACAAAAGGGCGTTATGACTACGCATGGCCTAAGACTGTGTGTAATGGGGCTCCATATACCGCCCAAGACATCACATGGCGCCCGAAAACGCCCAGGAACACCGCCACAAGGGGCGGTATGCAGATGATTTTGAGGTGTGGCGCGACCTCCATAGCGGCGTGATGGATTGAAGTTTGAATTTTTTTTTTTTTTTTTGTATTTTCTGGTTTTCCCCACTCAAACATCACCATTTTTTCCGGTGAACTTGGTTGCCGGAGAAGAAGACAGGCCGGAGAAGAAGAGGGGTGTGTTTGTTTGAATTTTTTTTTTTTTTTTTTTGTATTTTCTGGTTTTCCCCACTCAAACATCACCATTTTTTTCCGGTGAACTTGGTTGCCGGAGAAGAAGAGGGGTGTGTTTGTTTGAATTTTTTTTTTTAATTTTCTGGGGTTAAAAGATTGGTGGGGAGAAGAAGATCATCATCACCATTTTTTCCGGTGAACTTGGTTGCCGGAGAAGAAGACAGGCCGGAGAAGAAGACAGCCGGAGAAGAATTATTAAAAAATAGAAATTAATAATTGAGTAATGATTAGGCGGGGGCTTTATGACTACGGGCTTAAAATGCATAACGTCCCATAACTTTTAAAAATTGAGTAATGATTAGGCGGACCCACATTGGTGCCACCGGGGTCCCCGGACCCCAATCTTTTAAAAAAAATGGTAGATTTGGTATATTAAATTGTATATGGACCCCATAAATACAATTAGGTGGACACCATAGAAATAAAAAGAAAGTTGGTGTAGTGGTAAATCTCCCTCTTTTCCACCAAGAGGTCATGGGTTCAATCCTTGATAAGCCCATTTTTCTTATTTTTTTTTTAAATCTAGTTCAAACCTCACTTTAACTCGACCCGAACGAGGACCGACCCGAAAATGGACCCCATTGAAATAAAATCTTGGGTCCGCCACTAGCGCCACGTGTCGCATAACGCCCACAAAGGGGCGTTATGACTACACATGGCCTAAAGCATGGGAAAATTTGTTAGTTGATATAGTGGTGTGTGAGTGTAATACGGTGGTAGGTGTAGGGGTAGAAATGTCTTTTTGGTTAAGATGGTGATCAATTTGGCGGGTACCACTTATTAGACTTTCAATAGGGGTGGTTTTTTATTTAATTTTGTTGGTGACTAGACTTTCAATAGGGGTTTTATATATAATTTTGGTGGTAACTAGGAGATGGATTTGTATGGTAATCACTTGTCAAAATGAGAAAGATGTTTGGTGGTGATAGGTATGTAATTGGAGTGGTTCATGATGAGAAGATTAATGTGATTTGTGTGTTACAAATCGTGTTATCTTTGTGTTCTTGAAGAAAAGTTAAATTAAAATTATTATGTGAGTGACAAATATTCCGTACGAAGCTGATAAGGTTCTGAATGAAATAACTATTACATACTATCCGTTTTTATACAAGAATTTTAAAATTTGATCACTGTCGCCAAGACTTGTAACATTGAAACTTGTAAAATAGATATAAAATTAAAACAAAATCGATCAAAATTGAAACATTTTTAGAAGAAAACTAGTAAAAAGGAGAATCAATCAATTCAATTCGAGTAGTGGTTGAACATCACAATTAGTTTTTTTTCCTTTAAAAAAATAGTTATATAACAAATGTTTTACTAAAAGTTAACAATAACTAGTGGTGTAAAAATCCACCATTACCTTAGAACGTGAATGGAATTCAGTATGTAGTGTACACCATCGTAAGTGATAAATTAAGTTGTAATATTAAACAAAATTATATATGTATGTGTTCAGTTTGTTGCTTCTCAGCTTTGTACATCGAAACTTAACAACAAAAAAGTACGTTGTAATTTAAATAAATCGTGATCGTAGACCGGTAATACAACTATAAAAAACGAAAAATAACCCAAAACTGAATACATTTATTAATATTAAAAAAATCACTAGTTATATATAAATACATTTACTTAGAATTAATAAAAAGATAGAGTAAACTTCCGTTTTGCTCCCTGTGGTTTGGTCATTTTAACGGTTTTGCTCCAATAGTTTAAAAATAATCATTTTCCTCCCTGATTTTTCTAACTTGTCTTCATTTTGCTCCCAGCCTCTAACTCCATTAGGGAGGAAACTGGCGACAAACTCGAAAGAACAGGGAGGAAAATAGCTATTTTTAAACTATTGGAGAGGGAGCAAAACGAAAGTTTACTCAAAAAGATATTAACAAAAAATAATAACAAATCAAAATAAATTATACTGCTTAACTAAAATCAGTGTTCTAAAATTCGGATTCCAAGGCCGATTACTCGGCGACTACTCGGTACTCGGCACTCGGCACCTTACCTTGAAGAATTACTACAAGTCAGAGGCATTCAAACCCGGCCTACTCGACGACTATTCGGTGGAAACCTTGAAATACTCAGTGACTATTCGGAATAGTCGGTCAACTACTTGAAATTATGCTAATTGTGACATTAATTATGTTTTTTTTTTTTTACATCTTAACTTTTTTGTAATTACCAATGAATCAGAGCTTGTCATGTGTGATTTTGTGCAACAAATTTCAATATAGCGCAACATGAATTAAAAAAATAAATATATTAGGGTGTCCGGGGCGCCTACGGGGAGGGGTGCGGTGAGTGTACTCCCCGATCGGGAACACCGCCGCCGACCCCTCGGTGACCCAAATCGGGGAGTGGGGAGCGGGGATCATTCACCGCGTGAAACTTGTATATTTTTGAGTTTTTTTTTTTTTCCTTGTGATTTGTAGGAGGATGAAGAACAAAGAATTTGCTGGTAAAGATGAAAGTGCAGATTAAAATGAAGAAGAAGAAGGGGAGGAGGAAGAAAGAAGAAGAAGAAAAAGAATTTTCAAATATAACCCTTAAGTTTTATTTTTAATTTAAAAAAACACTTAATTTTTTTTATTACTTTTAAAAATACCCCTCAAACTTGTTTTTAATAAATGAAATGTTCTATTTTTTATTTTTATTTAGTTTTAATTTATTTAAATTATGTTTTACTTTTATAAAAATATTTATATAAAAAAAATAAAACCAAGTCCCCAAGAGAGGAGTGCCGCCATCAAATTGAGGGTATGGGGGGAGTTAAGTGGGGAGTTGACGTGGCGCGTGCTGATTGGCTGTGGGTAAGAGAGGTCACTCCCCACTTAGAGGAGTGCCCCTTACACCCTTAGTTAAATGAAAATATATAATAGACACATTATTTGTAAAATAAAAATAATATTTTTTTTTGAACGGCTAATTTCTTTAATCCCTGTCGTCTGTGAGACTTGAACCCAAGACCTCCCCCTTCCCAACCTTGGTGTTTTGAAGGTTTTGCCTTTGCCAATGGATCACCACCCCATTGGCAAAAAAATAATAAATTAATGATACAAAAATATTTTTTTGTTAAATATAAGTATATTATAAAAACATTATTTGTAAAAAAAAATAATTAATAAAAAATATTATATGTAAATAAAAAATAAAAAAGTAAATAAAATAATTAAACCTGTCGGTCAAGGTCTGACGCGGCAGATTCAATTTGTCATGTGGCGTCTTGTGATTAGTGGAACCTAGTTCCTACTAAAAAAAGTTAGAAAAATCAAACGGATATTTTGTAATTTCGAAAAATCATTGGCTTTTTGTTAATTTGATCAGATAATATGACCATTCTTGTGACTTTCCTTTCATTCATTGATGCAGTAGAGTGTGATGAAATGAACTGGACAATTACGATAGTTAAACTTTTCAAAAAAAAAAATTACGATAGTTAAACAAAATAATTACTATACTTATATCTAGTTACATAATTACCATCTCTAATATTATATATAATAAATGAAAGTGATTTGGGTCACGTGTTACTTGATTAGGGCATCGTTTTTCCCCTTTTCCCGCCCAACAGTAACCACTGCCCTTTATTCTCACATTTTCACAAACCCTATTTCATTCTTCTCCTTCACCTTTCCATACAAGATCCCCTTTCTCTCTGCTCTTCATCCTTCTCCTTCTTCACCTTTTCATCTCATCAACAACGTCCGACAGAGGTTACATCTATTTGATACATCTGCGTTTGAAACCCTAAATCATGTACCGTCGAGTAGTTGAAGAACAGAATAATCCTGTAAGATCTATTTTCTCATTCAGAAATTTTATTTGGTTTTATCTATTTTGTTATACTGAACACGATGAACCCTTTTGTACCTTCAGAAGAAGAAGAAACTCTCCTAGGTTTTCTTATCGTACACATTGATCCCTTTTGTACAAGCTCCTGTTAATCGGTGACCTTGGTATGTTGTAATAATGTTTTTATTATTGTTTATATGAATAATTTTTTGTAGCTTTTGATTTTTGTCTTTTATTTTTTATTGTTTATTCAGATGTTTGATTTGTTGTACCGTCGAGTAGTTGAAGAACAGAATAATCATGTAAGATCTATTTTCTCATTCAGAAATTTTATTTGGTTTTATCTATTTTGTTATACTGAACACGATGAACCCTTTTGTACCTTCAGAAGAAGAAGAAGCTCTCCTAGGGTTTCTTATCGTACACAATGAACCCTTTTGTACAACCTCCTGTTAATCGGTGACCCTGGTATGTTGTAATAATGTTTTTATTATTGTTTATATGAATAACTTTTTGTAGCTTTTGATTTTTGTCTTTTATTTTTTATTGTTTATTCAGATGCTTGCTTTGTTGTATCATGTGATTACGAGTAGATTGATTTTGATATGTTTGTAGTTTTTGTTTTTCACAATATGTTTTGTTGATTTATTCACCCATGTTAGTAATGTTGGATGCACCTATGTTTCTTGATCCTCTGTTTTTCACAATCTGTTTGTTGACTAGAAGTAACCTCTGCCGGATGGTTGTTGAGGAGTTGGAAATGTGAAAGAGAAGGAGAAGGACGGTAAATTCATTGTTGGATTGTTTATGTAGTTAACTAAACTGAGTCGCTTTACTACTCAGTTACAGAGAAGTTTTTGAGATTGTTTTCACACTTTATTATTTTTGCAGCAAGTTCTACTTGATTATTCATGTGGCAACTTTATATTTTCAGGCTTGTGAATTAAGGTTGGTTGTTACTTAATTTGTGTTTACTTTAATGATTGTTGCTATATAAACGGTAACCTCAATTGGTCTGATTTATTTTTTGGTATTTGTAACATTTTGATTTACTGTTTATTGATGCATTGATTCATTTGTAATCACTTGCAGATCACCCGTCATCTTAATTTGAGCAATTAAACGGAGTTTTCTTAAACAACACGATAAGTTTCGTTCATTAATCCATGCATTTGTTAATTCCTCATATTTTTTTATTCTTAATCGTTGATTGTGTTTCAGGTACACTTTTTGCTGTTAGTTCCATGTGTTTATTTCAGATTAATTGTTGCTATATATATATTGGTTTTGTTTTGATGAAAAGGGAAAACGTTCGAGCCGTTTGATCCAAGAACCGAAGAAAAGATATCTGATATTGCTCAAGGAGATTAAGATGATGTTGATCTGGCTGTTGAAGCTGCACGTTGATCCACAATAAGCACTGCCCATCTAAGTTTCCTCCAATGACAGTGTTTATAACAAGTTAATAAGGCAAAACACTGATCTGTCTAACTACTGTTGGATATAAAGACTGTTGTACACAAAGACTGATGAGGATTATCCACTGTTGAAGACCAAAGCACTCACGAAGACCAAAGCTCTGTTGAAGAAAAGCACTGATGAACCAAAGTTCTGATCAACCAAAGGTAAACCACTGCCCAACAACAATAGTGGTTCAGCATCAACAGCAGTTGTTCTACCTTTGTTTATGTTAACAGTGTTTATATGTAACAGTATTTATCACATCAGTGTTTTATAATCTGTTAGGTTATTAGATGTCATCACCTCAGTGTTTATATGTAACAGTAGATATGACATCAGTGTTTATAAGTAACAGTGTTTATCACATTAATGTTTATATGTAACAGTATTTATCACATTACCTTAGTGGTTTGATCTGTAATATAAATTGAACAGTTGTTTGATCTTTATACTAATAAATAAAAATGATGTACACTTTGAAACTGATGTATTCTTTAGTATAGTATTCTTGAATTTTTTTTTTTTTTTTTTTTTTTTTTTTGCAAACTGATGTTTATGGCCAAACATCTATTTAAGGTCAAACTTCTGTTTAACTCCAGACAACTGATATATAAGGCCAAACATATTTTTAAGCCCCAACATCTGTTTTAGTCTAAACAGATGTTTAACCAGATCCACTGTCTTCTTATCTTTTAACACTCTTCAAAATACTTAAAAATGATAGTTTTAATTAATCCTTAAAAGTATGTTACAACCACTGTGTTGGTTCAAACATCTGATTGTTCAAAGTTATCCACTGCTGAAAGACAACCTCTGTTTCTTCATTCTTCATGTTGACCATTGGCTGACTAAACATCAGTGTTTCAATCACTGTTGGCTATCCACTGATAGTCAAAAAACAGCCACTGCTCACATTTTTATTGTTGACATCCACTGATATTGACCATCAGTGGTTTTCCTAAAGAACAGCCACTGCTCACATTTTTATTATTGATGTGGTTAATTAGTGATAGAATGAAATTATCAAAAGAATACTAGAATTACAATGAAATTACCATTTTACCTAATCATTACATTCCAATGAGATAAAAGTTCCTCCAACATTGTTTTCATGATAAAAATTAAAGTTAAAATAAAAAATAAATAAAATACTGTTGATGGCAATTTGTTGCAAATCAAATCAGTAATTAATGCTAATTTCTTGAGCTCTGGACGTTGAAAATTTGCAAAATGTGAATTTCAAATTGACGGTTATTATCTCTTAATTAAAGTTAAAATAAAAATTAGAAAAGTCATCATGACAATTGCTTTCAAATCAATTTAGTAATTACTGATAATATCAGTAATTTTGAAATTCAAAATATGCAAAATGGTAATTTAAAATTGACGTTCTCTCTTTTTTTTTTCCTACTTTGCATATCATTTCTAATATTTAATTACTTTAATAAAGCAGGATATAAGGATATACACTACTTACCTTTCAAATTACATTTTCCACTGCATTCAATTAAAATTTTGAATGGAGAATCGGTAAGCTTGAATTCTAACCTTTATATTTTTGTTAAGAACATCCATGCTTATTGTATTTTCATATTACTTTTAGCAATAAATATATTTTGCTTATTCTTTTTTTTTTTTTTTGTCTACAGTCTTCAAATGGATGTTGCAAAGGTTAGCATGCTTAATGATATTAATACATTCTCAAACAACTATTCGATTAGAGTGAAGATTGTTAGTATGTCCAAGAAGATGATGAATGAAAACAAAAATGAAATATATCGTCTTGATATGATCTTCATGGATGAGATGGTACCGTATATATTTGTCTTATAATTATTTTGGATATATGAATACCCAAATGTTATATAACACATTTTTTATTTAATCGGATGTTTCATATTCTTAGGGAACTATGATACAAGCCAGCTGTCTGCATAAGATGCTAGGAAAATTCAAAGACTTCCTTCAGTTGGATGAATGTCTTCTTATCACCAAACCGTCTCTTGCTGCTAATAAGTCCTCTGCTAAGTATAGCAAGAGAAATGACAAAATATCACTGTATCTATACTTCTGTTGAGAAATGCCTTGACTGGTCTGGACAGAAATACCGTTTTAATTTCGTTAACCTCAAGGATGTTGTTAAAAATAAAATTGAAGTTAATACAGTTATTGGTATGTAAATCACTATATAATATATATGTACTGTTTTGTCTTATTGTTTTTTTTTTTTTTTTTCATGTTATCGCTTCTTAATGCTGTTTTCTTTTAACAATATATTTTTGTTTATAGATTGGATTGGTTATGTGGAAGTTTGTTTCAATCTAGAGGATACATCAAAGAAGGATGGGAGCAAGGGCAAGAGGCTTAATCTTAGAGTTGAAGACGTTGAGTGAGTTCTTTTTATTAAGTTGTTGCATTTTGATGTTTAAAGCATTACAAGGTTGCTTGATGTTATTATGTTTTATGTTAATATTTTAGTGGGCAAAAGTGTACGGTTACTTTGTGGATGATTAACTTGGTTTCTTTAGAAATCACCCATGAAATCTTGAGATCTACATGGTTAACAACTTACTTTGATCATTATTTTTCAAGAAATCAAGGTATTCTTTCAAGTTCATGATTTATGTGTGGATGATCTATCATCCTACAATATTTCTACTTTCTCATCTTGCTAGATTATGTTTTTAATCATGATCTAGCAAGATCACATGATAATCTACATCATATATATGAACAAACAACCATCAACAAGCAAATCATCACATAAACAACTTAGTTTCATCATTAAACATGCTTATGTTCATGTTGACATATTGTAATTCTTTAGTGTCCTTCAAGATTATGGTTATGTTTCTCCTTTTAACCACTTAAAATAGAAGTAAACTAGCAAGATCAAGATTCTTACCACTAGCACAAGGCTAGGGATGATCAAGTGGAGAAATGAGATGGATAAAAGCAAACAAGAGAGGTTCTTGAACTTCCACAAGCTCCTAGCTTCTTTGTATGATCTCTTGCACCTTTGTGTAAGCTTGGAATGGTTGTAACTTGATTGAAAAATGGTGGTGATAGTGGTGCTTGGTTCGGCCGAGAGCAAGACAAGAGGGAGAGAGAGTTGTGTGTTTTTCTAGTGTGTGAGAAATGAGCATAAGTCTTACAAGTCCTTCCTTATAACCACCTCAACCTTCTATCTTTTGTATAATGTGCTAGTAACAAGGGAACATAATCATATTTTTAATTGAAACAAAATCTTGAGGTATGGGGGTGAGCATGGCCGATTACTAGGTGGGGGGGGGGGGGTATGTAGAGTAGGTTTAACTATATTAGTTAGTTTAAGGTAAAAATCAAGTATATAGTTAGTTACTTAGTTACTTGACATTTTATAGGGTGTTATGATGTTCGGGGACCATAACTAGCTTGGTAATGTTAAAACAGTGCTTCTAGTGTAAATTTGATGTTTCAGGTAGTGTCTGGTTGTTCGGTTGGTTACTGGTTCGTTAAAGTGCTAAACTTTGCAGTTTAGTGTGCTTTATGTACCCTTTTGTGACACTTTTGATTCCCAACACTTAGGAAAGCATTCAGGACCATTTATCCATATTCCTGCATAAAATTAGATTGTTAAAATGCTGATTTTTGCTGAATTTTACTGAATTCAACACTTTGGGTGAGTTTTAGGCACTTTCCGGCACTTAAACTATCACTTAGAGAGGCAGTTTTGTGATCCTCACTTTCCTACACACTATACTAGTGTAGTACTTAGTTTCTGGCTCATTCCGTGTCTCAATACATTGTCTGTCTATGTGCTGGGTTCTATCAGCATTTTCCTGATTCATCAGATAACTGTGCGAACTGTGTCTAGTGCATCATTTGAGTCAATAAGCTATCATGCAATAATGATATGACGTCAAGCAATTTGTGATGCACATGTTTGTATATGGCAGTAATCAGAAAACAGTAAATTGTAAATTCAGCACAGTCATTAAGCACTAATCATGGTCAATTAATTGTACGTATACCTGAATTTTTGACAGTTGTCACAAGCTGGGCGTACTGTGGCAGTGGCTGTCGGTCTGTCCTCCAGATCTCTTGCAGGCCTAGTTGGCGTCCATCTATAGGTGACACGTGTCGTCCTTTATGTCTATGTCTGGAAGAACATCTTCTTTGTCACCTGCGATTTCTTCCAGAAGCTTCTGGATGTATTCTGCTGATGTAGGCACCAAGCAGGAGAATAGTAGTGTGGCCCTTGCTATGTGTGCATGGATTTGGGACCATACCTATTCATGGTTAAACTTTGAAACTTTTGAACAATCCGGCGTTTTAATCAAAATTCCCAACAAAAAAATGCAAAAAAAACGCCCCCGGGGCCCGTGCGCAGGTAGGGCTGCAAACGAACCGAACGAACACGAACGAGACCCTGTTTGTGTTTGTTTGTTAAAGAATATATGTGTTCACGAACGGTTCGTGAACACTTACCAAACGAGATTTTATGTTCATGTTCGTTTGTTAAGGAAATAAACTTTTTCGTGTTCGTTTTTGTTTGTTTGTTAATGTTAGTCAACGAACGAAAACGAACGTTGATGAATACAAATAGAAATAATTAACAAACACAAACACGCGTTCATGAATAGACCATATAAGACACTAACACTTATTAAATATTTCATTTGTCAGGATCTTATAATATTTAAATAACATATAAAAACAAAACACTAATGAACTATCGAACACAAATGAACACGTTACCGAACGTTCACGAAAATAAATGAACGAACGCGACCTTTGTTCATGTTTGTTCATTTAACTAAACGAACGAAATTTCTTGTTCGTGTTCGCTTGTTTAATAAACGAACGAACACAAACGAACTTCCCGTCGAACGGTTCACGAACTGTTCGCCGAACGTTTGGTTCGTTTATAGCCCTATGCACAGGCATGAAAGGGTGTGGATGGGGGAAAACGCCCAAATTGGGTGCCACTACGGGCGGTCTTAAGACCATGTTTCACTATTTAACCGTTATATCATAAAGTTACTAACACATTATTAACAAATCACGAGATCACTTTCTTTCACCTCTTTTTCACATTTTTTTGTTAAGATTTCACGAAGTTCTACTATCCACTAGTTATTTAAATAATATTTAAATGAAATTAAAAAAATAACAAAGACTAGCAGGACAAGTGATTTTTTTCCATTTAAAAAGTAATTTTCCCTTGTTTATAAGTAATTAGGAGAGATTGACAGGACAACCAAAAGATAGATGTCCTGATATGACGACAAGTGTCCCCTAATAGTTTCTTTTATTATATAGTACTAGATGTAAAACCCGTGTAAAAACACGGGTAGTCTTTAGAAATTTTACAAAAGGATAATGAAGTTATTATAGTTGTAAGTTGTTTAATACACTTTTACACATATTAAACTCATAAACAATACAAATTATAAGTTGTTTAATATATATTACAATATATACACTTTTACTTTTACACACATCGAATATATAAACAACATACAAAAAGTCACTTTGCTAGCCAGTTGCCACGAACCACCGCCAAGCCATGCTACTGAGCATGCAGCAACCTTATCGGCACATAAAGGAGTGACGTTGGTCATATAAAGTTAATATGTCTCCTGGTACTTAGGGTAAATGATGGTTTAATATACTCGTATGTAAGTTCGTTCATATGTGATAACTGATCATGGAGGACACATGAGAACCATAAAAAACAAACTGGCCTGATTCGTACTACAAATAATCCATTTCAATCTTAATCTGTTTTAACATATTACTCAACCCCTGGCCCACTCATCTTGTTCGGAAGCCAATACTCTATGTGAATGTAAGCTCAGATGCAACTATCTTGTGTTGGACACTTGCTATGGATATAAATATAGATATAGATATAAATATAGATATAGATATAGATTATACTATAATAAAGGGTGGGGTTCGGCTACAAAGTTTATTTTTCCTACAAAGTGTACAAAGTTATAAAATACCACAATTTCAACCATAAACACACTCAAAAAACCACAAGTAACAAAGTGAATATCACTAAAACACAATAACCAAACCCTTACAATCCATAAAAACTTCAAACATACCATCGTAGAAATATGTATATAAAACACAACATGATAATCAACATAAAACACACTAATGTTAGACATTCAATAATCAAAGCCTTATCATCCAAAACACAACACAAAACCCATAAATATGACGTTTTAATAATCTTCACTTTGTTATTTATGGGTTTTGAGTGTGTTTTATGGTTGGCATTATGGTGTTTTATGATTTTTTACACTTTGTAGCCAACTCTCACCCCTATAATAAAATAATAGTAATAATACTAATACTACTACTAATAATAATCATACTTATTAAAATAATAATTATTATTATTCTAATTATATTATAAATATTAACATATTTGGTTTTATTTTTTTAATTAAAGAGTTTTGAATGAAAATGGCAAAAATAAAAGATAATTGTGAAGTGACCAAAATACCCCTGATTTAGGGGGTGCTTGGTGTTGCGTTCAAAACTGCGTTTTGAAAAAGCATATAGGTACATGCTTTTCCAAAACTGCGTTTTGGAAGCAGATAATCACTTCTTCATCCAAACATTTTTTTAGATTATTTATGTTTTACAAACGCAATAATCAAATAATCACTTCAAGACGTAATCCCAAACACCCTCTTAATTGGTTTTTTTGGATGGAGCTAGAGGGGTGGACGAAAATGACAAAAAAAAAACAGCAAACGTCAGGGATTCAGAGGAGAAAAACAAACTATAGACTAAAGTGATATTTTGAGTCAAACCCTCAGAGAATAAAATTACAATTTACTCTTTCTATTTACTAAAATAATAACTTCAAATAAAAAGACAATTTATAGACAAAATAACAACAAATGTGTGAATAATTATATGGCTGTGGATAATAAATAGCTTTTGGAATGTGAGAGCAACCGATTGTTCTTATACGGTCTAATCTTTGATTATTCTAACTTATTTATTGTATGATTGTTTGTCTTTTTCATGTTATCGTTTTGAAACTTGACCGTATTGAATACTCGGCAAAAGAAAACGACCACAACTTTTGGACTACAATAATTAATAAACAAATGAAGCCTAAAGGCTTGGATTTTTGGTGATATCATTTTAATCAATAAAATTTAACAGGGTATTGATAAGGGTATTGATAGTGAGTGAAACAAATGCTCACCTTTGGGCATGAAGCAACATGTGACCTCCTAGTCAGTAAAGGGTCATTTGTTAAAAAGTGGTGTAGTGGTATAATGCCCCAAGTCTCTAACAATGATTACTCAATTATTATCTTTTTAGAAAAATAAAACAAATACATGAGTTGGAAATTTGTTATTGGTTTGATGAAACACAGGTTAACACGAGGTTATCTCAGCTGAACTGTCTCGTCATATTAGGGTTCAATCTCTTCCTCCATAGCTGGAATCCTGCAAAACAGAACACCGGTGACTCACCACAAGGAGGAGAATAGGGGGTTCTACTTGTGACCACCCTCCGGCGTGATAATAAGTACTGTTCTGAGGAGAATAGTGTGTTTTAAGAGTAAAATAGTGAGAGAGCAGAATCCTTAAACCTGAAGAAGGAGTCCTCTAATTATAGCCGAAGGATGAAGGAGGAGGAGACCTGCCAGCTAGCCAATGGACGACAGCTGTCCGACCAAAGGGAATATCCTCTCTGTCCCCTCTGTTGTCGTCAGGTAATGAATGACATGGCGCATCCCTATTTGTCCAGCTGGGCGTACTGTGGCAGTGGCTGTCGGTCTGTTCTCCAGATCTCTTGTAGGCCCAGTTGGCGTCAATCTGTAGGTGACATGTGTCGTCCTTTATGTCTGGAAGAGCATCTTCTTTGTCACCTGCGATTTCTTCCAGAAGCTTTTAGAAGCTTCTGGATGCATTCTGCTGATGTAGGCGCCAAGCTGGAGAAGAGTGGTGTGGCCCTTGCCATGTATGCATGGATTTGGGACCATACCTCTTCATGGTTAAACTTTGAAACTTTTGAACAATCCGGCGTTTTAATCAAAACGCCCAACAAAAAAATGCAAAAAAAACACCCCCGGGGCCCGTGCGCAAGCATGAAAGGGTGTGGATGAGAAAACGCCCAAATTGGGTGCCACTACGGGCGGTCTTAAGACCATGTTTCACTATTTAACGGTTATATCATAAAGTTACTAACACATTATTAACAAATCACGAAATCACTTTCTTTCACCTCTTTTTCACATTTTTTTTGTTAAGATTTCACTAAGTTTAACTATCCACTAGTTATTTAAATAATATTTAAATGAAATTAAAAAAATAACAAAGACTAGCAGGACAAGTGTTTTTTTTTTTTTTTTTCATTTGGGTCTCCAATTTAATTCCTATCACCTATTTGGGTGTTGCAGGTGTGCAAATGGTGAAGGGGGTAACGCCCAACATCATATGCCTCTTTAACAACAGCCACCTACGTTAACCAGTAACACGTAGCCTAATAATACGAACTATAGACGATACTTCTGTAGTCTATAACTCAATACTATGTTCGATCTAGCCTAGCCTAACATGGCCCAATGGTTTCACACACTAGTGACTAGTCAATCTCCCTATACAAGAGACTAAGAGCCCTTCACGGCAAAGTAGATTACTCCTAAAATTTAAACCGTTTGTCTACAATGAAACTAGAACCTTCACCACTTTGAAATGGAGACACCAATGCAACACCTTGATACCATTAGATTACAAGCCTGCTAGGTATTCATTGGGTTCATACCTTATACTTGAAATCGGCTACAACCTGGGTATTCCCGACCCGAACCAATCAAAACCTGAAGAAAAAAAAGTAAGTGGAACCGTAAAAACCTAACCACCTTCTATACAAAACCCGGTCTATTGCAATACGGAGATTTTTACCCTCTAGATCATACCCAGAACCCCCCCAAAAAAAAAAAAAAAAAAAAAAAAAACTGGTTTGTGCACCTCTAGCCAATATTGATCTTCTTCTAGAACCGAGACTCGACCATAGTCCATAAAGAGATTTGGGCTACACCTTGGTGGACCGGCGTTTCATGCGGTTTTTGAGAGATATGGGTCGTGAACTAGACCGAAGCGGCATGAACCAAATCAAGACCACATGAAATAAGAAAATCTATGGTCCTAAAATATCAAAACAAAAATCCACATCAAACAACTCTCTACAGCTGGACCCTGCATGCAACAATATCATATCATTTTCCCTATCAATTTTCATACAACTTTCAACTTCTGTAACCACACATTTTTCCCCTATAATAACTTCAACTAGTTACAAATCATTATTTACCAAATTCTCTCTATTTGCATTGCTTCGATCTGAAACTCCGACCGGACAAAAGGGAACTAATTAGATTCCCAACCCTCTTTGCACCTGAAGTCAGTCTGAGTAACGTTATATTACCCGTTACAGAACACGGGTCCGACCCATTTACACTACTTCCAATGCACCATCCTCCAGGAACGATCATTTCCGGGCCACGGAAAAGTAACTCAGAGTCGATTTTATCGAGCACCGGGTCATCTTGATGGAACTTTCTGGCAAATGGGGCGTTGCTGTCGACCATTTTCTGAAAGTCGTCGGTTGTGAGATAGTGTGGATGTTGTTTGGGCGGGGTGTCCCATGAGATGAAGTGGAGATCGCTGTTGACTGTGGTGTTTTGAAACTCATGGGCGTTGCATACGACTGTGTGAAAATAGCCTTCGGGTGATGAGATGAAGTTTGTATAGTACATAAGAACGGTTCGGGGTAAGTTGTCGTAACCCCATATACAGAAGTCGATAAACGGGCGAGATAAAACCATCCATGCGGACCCTGAGTTGAATTGCAAAACAATTGTTGTTAATTTTGCAACTAATTTATCTTATAACGTTACAAGCTAAGAAAGTATACAAAAAAAAAGATGAATATATATAATATGTGTGTGTAATAGATGAATTGTTGAAAATTTTAATGAAGTACCAACCTTCCTCAAATATGAAGTGGCAAAATTTACTTAATTTAAATTAACTGTTTTTGCTACATGTATCTAAAGGCTCAAGATTTAAAAAATGGTTGCAGCAGCAACAAAACTATCATGATATTGATTTTAAATTTTAATAACACGTGTATACAGCAAACTTGAAGTACTTGCAAGTATGAACTTCATAGCTGGATACATATATTACGCAAGTGCACGCTTCACGTAAATATAAGATTTGTACAAGATCTTAATTGTCCCAACAATGGGTTGAGTGAAAACACAAATAACATGGAAAGAGAATGTCATGATTGCTACATCTCCAGACCTGGCGACCCGCTAGATAAAAATCAGAGTTATCAAAAGCGAGCGCTTTTGGCGCCTAGGCGCTTTTTCTGGGCAATTCGCATTTACTGCGCTTATAGTTCCCAGGTAATAATAGCGCAGCTTAATTCTTCCCATGCATAATTAATGATTTATGCTTTTTATTTTTTTTAATTGGTAATTTCCACTTTTTCTGCAGTATTTATAGGGCTTTAAATTTAAACAGATGATATCAGTTTATTATCACATTTTTCAGTTCGAATTATCAAAGTATTTTGTTTTCTGAGACTTTTTAAGTGCTATGAACATTTTGGTTTCAAGTATTTTGTTAATTGAGACTTTTTAAGTGCTAGTATGAGCGTTATTGTTTTGGTTTTGGTTTTGAGTACTTTATTCCCTTAATGAACTTTTTAATTTTTTTTATTTAAGTGCGCTTTTTTTTCTCGGGCCCATGCTTTTTTGCGCCTATCACCTAGGCCCTAATCGGAGCCTATGCGCCTAGAGTGCGCTTCGCGCCTTCAGTAACCATGATAAAAATGGCAATTTCATATGAATCAATGATATTAGAGTGCACGTGTATAGCCATCAATTTCCAATAGACATTGTCATATGTTAAATTGCGTATTAAATTTTGTATTCTTTACATCAAAATCCTAATAAAGATCCCCAATGTCCATACTCAAAATTATTGTGATTACTCGAGACGGAGGAAACTTGATGGCCATCTAAAACTATTAAATTAAACAGAAATTAAGTCCCCTGTATATACTAGCAAGCCGATGACACCCACATATACTAATGCAAGTAAACAGACTTCAAAACCATATGTAAAATTTCCACAAAAAAATAAGACAAAAGACCATAATAACAAACACTGAAAATCTTTGATCATGTTGGGATCATCAACTTATCCTCATACAGAATAAAATCATCAAATAGTGAACTAAACTAAACCACCAAGTAATGCACATCAAAACTTAACAGGAACTTCTAACATCAGAGCAGAAACTAAAATAACTGTAAGGTGATATAAAATACCTGTAAACAATTTAAACGCCGTAGGCACACTTCTCCGCTGCGTAATCCAAAACACATCAGCCTTTTTCGCCATATACAACCCCGGATCAACTATCACAGGCTTTGCTCTTTGAGACCTACTCATTCAATCAACAAATTAAAAACAAAAACAAATGCGGTAACTGTATTCGAAACGTGTACGATAAAAGCACGAATCACTTACTCTTTCCATCCGATTTTACTTGTGTGATCAAGAAAATTAAGATCCCTTGGTAAGTAAGAGAATGCATGAAGCAGATCTAAAACAAATACAAATAATAATATCAATCAAACGATCAACCCTTATCCTAACCCTAACAAACTTAAAGGGCTGTTTGGCAACTTCTGAATGGTCTGAACCATTAAGAGCCAGTACAATGCTTAATCGTCGTTCAGAGGCAAATGTCTGACCAATTCAGATTAGAGGTCTTAACTATTCAGACTCTGTATAATGAACCATTCAGAGGCAAATGTCTAAACCATTCAGACATCTGCTCGCGAAACAAACAATCTGAACCATTAAGAGCCCCAATTAAGGGCTAAACAAACACCCCTAAACCACATCAAACCAAAACACACATTATCATCTTGAGTAACAAGAGGGTAATCCGAGGCACTAAGATTAATAAACCAATCCCAATCCCCCCCTTCTCTCAACAAAACCGCAGCCGCGTGGAGCGTATTCGCCACCATAGTCGGTCCACGATACGTCACAAGGTTCGCTTTACTGATCACAACAACATTCCCAAACTTCACGGAAACCGGATGGTTTTTCACAAACTGGGTCAACTCAACCCGCTCTTCGGGCTGTGAATCGGCATCTAAATGAAGAACGTAGCGGTTGTTAGGGTGGTAGAGGGCTAGGAGAGTTCGCCGGAGCATGGAACCGTCGTGTTTGGAGCCGGAGATGAGGTAGGCGAGTCGGGGTGGTGGAGGGAGGGTGGAGGTTGGGATGGGGTGGAGTTTGTGTTCGACGAAGGCTGAGGGCGGAGCTGCGGCGGCGTAACGGCGATAGAGGGGGAGGAGGAGGGTAGTTAGGAAGAGGAGAAAGAGGGAGGAGATGGAGGCGAGGGTTATTGGGTAGATCCATTGGCGAAAATGCATGTAATAAGTTTTAAGTTTTTTCATGATTTGGGTGAGGAAATTGTTATCTGGATAGAAGTATTGAACAAGGTGAGATTT
The DNA here is from genome assembly GCA_030545235.1 of Helianthus tuberosus. NCBI lineage: Eukaryota > Viridiplantae > Streptophyta > Magnoliopsida > Asterales > Asteraceae > Helianthus > Helianthus tuberosus. The sequence continues at coordinate 107,726,013 of CM060417.1, forward strand.
GGGGGAAACGAAATGGCATATTGGGAATTCAATTGGATGAGGTTGGTTGATGAAAGGGAAAGTCTCAGAGACCTGCGAGTGTGTTTGGATTGATGATGTTTTGAAGTGAAATCGGAAGATTTGATTTGAAAGTGGAGTGGAGTTTGAGCTTTGAGGTTGAGGTGGGTGATGTGGGTTTGTCTCTGGTCGGTGAGTGCGATTGGTTGGTTGGTTGAGTGAAACGTGTAACATGGTATTAATAATAAATGCTGTTTAAATCCTTGTGATAAAGTAAACTTCCGTTTTCCTTCCTATCGTTTGATCGTTTTAATGGTTTTGTTTTAATCTTTTAAAAATAGTCATTTTACTCCCTGATCTTTTTAACTTATCAACATTTTGCTCCTTGCCTTGAACGACGTTTAAAAAAATCGTTAATTAGAAAGGTACTTTGGTAATTTTATGGATAAAGTAAGTCATTTAAGTCTTTCTCCTAAATAAATCTAAAACTTGTTTATTTACACACATTCTTTTATCTCTCATCTCTCCAACCACTCTTTCAGCTAGCTACCACCATCCACCACCTGGCACTACCACCGCCACAACCAGCACGCCATTTGAACCCACCCCAAATCGAAATAAGATTTAACTACCACCTGCAGAACACAGTCCACAACCATCTGCCGACCACCACCTACGTGAATAACCACTAAATCAAAACCCATCGCTATCCACAACCATCTGCTAACCACCACCTGCATAAACCCACCACCAAATCGAAATGCACATTTAGTTAAAAATCGAAACCCACCTCTAGTGAAACTAGCCGGCAAACAGAAAACCCAACCCCAAATCGAAAAACAGGCAAACATAACCCCAAATCGGAACCCACCAAAAGTGAAACCCTCCTTTCGTTTGCAGATCTGAATAAGAAATCCATGAAACCATATCCAGAAAAAACCCTCCTTTTGTCTACTCGTGTTATCAGCAAGTCACATGATCTATTCAGTTTTTCTCCTCATCTCTCTCATCGAATCGATTCAGAACCGGAAATTGTTGTGGTAACCGACCGGTGATGTATGGTGGTGGCTAAAGTGAATTTGGGTTCTAGGGTTTAGGAGAAGAATGTGAAGACAAAAGAATGTGTAGACAAGTGTTTATAATTGTTATTTATTATCTATTAATAATATTAATTAAGAACATATATTAATCATAAATGCCCTTACTTTTATTTTTAAAATTACTAAAATGTCCTTCTGGGTTAACAGACATTATGGACGGAGTTAAGGCCATGGAGCAAAATGGAAAAAACATAGTAAACTATTGAAGAAAAATGGCTATTTTTAAAGGATTGGGGCAAAACCATTTAAACGACCAAACCACATGGAGTAAAACGGAAGTTTACTCTTTAGAAAATATGACACATTAGTTCCAAGAATTTTTTTTCTTTTTCTGTCTGTCTGTCTGTGTTGAAGTTTACATTTTTTTTATTTTCATCAAACACCTTAACTTTGTATAAAAATCTCAGTTAATTCAGAGGTATTTTTATCACTTTACATTTATTTTTTGTTTTTGTCATTTAAAAAAAAAAAAACGTTTTACATTTATCTTTTTTTTTTTGTCTTTTCACACATACACACACGTATAGAAAAGGTTCTGCTAAAATCGTTTAAACGTATGAAAACGGTGAGAACGATTCCTGAAACGACATGTGGTGTGCGCTACAATTCAGACAGACGGGTGTTTTTGTCATTTTGCGTTTCTTTCTTTTATTTTTGAAGTTTTCGTTCTTCCCACGCACTCAGCTTTGGTCTATTTTCATTCACCTGTTCCGTAAGGATTCTTTTATGGGTCGTATTATTGGCACACCTTGGGGGATTAAATCGACACCCTCAATACGCATCGTATAGGCCTATACGATGCGTATTGAGGTGGGTTCAAACTTCTATGTCTGCCAAAGGCTGCCATTGTCCCCTAGCAAAAAGTAATACGCATCGTATAGGCCTATACGATGCGTATTGAGGGTGTCGATTTAGTTTTTTAATTTTTGCAAGGTAGCTTCCTGTCACGCGGTAGCTTTCCATCACGTGAACGAAGAAGCAGCACTTTGGACATTTGTTGGCCTTCAAACATCTAGGAAACATTATTTGAGAATACCCCTGAATTTATCGAAGCTGTAGATTGAGATCCTCCACTGTTGGGTTATCATCTTTCAACCCCATTTTTCCCTAAATTTATCGATTACGTTTTTCAACAGGGATGTAACGCAATGATTCCTCTCAATTGAATAGACCGACACTTGCTTCATAGGACTCACTTGAATCGTCTCGGATGTAATAACAGTACGTTTAGCATTCGTGCCATAACCTCCTCCGGTTTCATCAGCGGGATTTGGAACAGGAGAGTTGAAAAAACTACAATTGGAATTGATCTTGGAACAACATACTCTTGTTACCATATTCTTGGTTCAATACCAACTCATCTTTAGTAGTGTTTGTTTGAGAACCTGATTCAGATACACAACGGTTCTCCAATTCCAGATCAGCAAGCAAATACACAACGGTTCTCCAATTGCAGATCAGCAAGCAAATACACAACGGTTTGTATTTCGCATTGCCACCATTCCCATAGTAAAAAATGGTTGCGATTTGCACATTCAAAAACTGCAATTGGAATTGATCTTGGAACAACATACTCTTGTTACCATATTGTTCGTCCACTAGAACTATTTGTGTATGCATTCTTTTGGTAGTTAACAGCGCTATAACAGGATGGATGTGACGTACACAGATAGATAATATCTGATTGTTTTAGTTTTTTTCCGACTGTTTTAGTTATGTTTCAATAAATAATATCTGATTGAGAAGCACTAAATTAACAACGGTTCTCAAATTCCAGATCAATAATGTAGGGAGAAGCGTTGAGATAACGGACATCCATCAAGCTCAAAAAGAAAACTTGTGTTTCCCATAGTCACAAACGATTGTGGTTTGTATTTCGCATAGCCACCGTTTCCGTAGTAAAAAACGGTTGCGGTTTGCACATTCAATCTTCACAGTTGCATTTGGAAGCACACAACGAATTTGACAACTGTTGTGGTTTGCAGATTCAACGGTTCTCCAATCTTTGTTGCGTACTGATTATTGAAAAGATTTGTTGAAATCAAAGAAAAGAGTAAAAAAGATGAATTGAGGCGTACATTTGGAACTAGAAGTCCAACAATCCGTTCATTATCTGTTGTTGTCTGAAACAATATGAATGCACGCAACGAATTTGACAACTGTGAATAACAAACTGCGGAGAACTTGTTTGCGTTATCCTTCAACATAACAATTTTGAACTATAAATTTCTCAAAAATGTTTTTCAAATCAAGGGTTCCATCATTACAACCACTTGTTTTCACAGTTGTCAATACGTACACACCGCATTCGAAGATCCTTGCATTAGACACAATTTGTTGGAATTTGTGGATTTCTATTGGTTCAGATCTCTATTCGGTCATCTTTCCTCTCAATGCTTCTCTAAAAATATTCATTGCACATTCAATATTCACAGTTGCATTTGCGTACTGATTATTGAAAAGATTTGTTGAAATCGAAGAAAAGAGTAAAAAAGATGAATTGAGGCGTACATTAGGAACAAGAAGTCCAACAATCCGTTCATTATCTGTTTGTTGTCTAAAACAATATGAATGCACGCAACGAATTTGACAACTGTGGAGAACTTGTTTGCGTTATCCTTCAACATAACAATTTTGAATGTATATAAGAGCGTGATCAACTACTTTGGGTATATTCGAAAACAACTAAAATACGTTGAAATAAGCTAAAATATGCTAAAATACGCTAAAATACGCTAAAAATACGCTAAAATACGCTACAATACGCCAAAAATACGTTAAAATACGCTAAATTACGTTAAATTACGCTAAATTACGTTAAATTACGTTAAAATGCGCTAAAATACGTTAAAATACGCTAAAATACGCTAAAATACGTAAAAATACCCTAAAATAGGTTAAAAGAAGCTAAAATACGTTAGAATACGTCAAAAATACTATTAAATACGCAACAATACGTTAGAATACGTCAAAATACGCAAAAATACGTCAAAGTACGCGACTAATGATATTTACACACACGTATACATATAACACGGCACGAGGGAAACACAATAAAACTAAATTTGAAATAATGTCATATACGATCGTATAGGCCTATACGATGCGTATTAAACTTTGAATTTTCTCAAAAATACCCCTGAATTTATCAGAAAAACAGGGGTATTTCAGTAAATTCATCGCTCAATACGCATCGTATAGGCCTATACGATTCGTATTGAACTATAAATTTCTCAAAAATGTTTTTCAAATCAAGGGTTCCATCATTACAACCACTTGTTTTCAACGGGGATGTAATGCAATGATTCCTCTCAATTGAATAGACAGACACTTGCTTCATAGGACTCACTTGAATCGTCTCTGAAGTACTGAACAACAGAAATAACAGCTTCGATTTCCCAAAAATGTTTTCAAATCAAGGGTTCCATCATTACAACCACTTGTTTTCAACGGGGATGTAATGCAATGATTCCTCTCAATCTTCTCTTTAACCTTCCAATGACTGTTTGACTCCTCTCACACAGGTCGTCGAGAGGAACTCTAAGTGCCAATATCTCCCTTTAAACCGCCTTTCCATATCAAGTATGGCGTTGAATGTCTTCACCATCACCATTCTTCTGTCACGGTACTTTATCACGAAACGGTTCACTGACCTCTGGAACCTTCATGAAATAACTTAGGCCATTTTTTATTTATATGACGTTTTTTGTGACATGGAGTTTTCGCATTGATAGTGATGAACCTTTGTATTGTGGTGTTTCTATATATAATGGTGTTTTGTGGCGATTAAATGAGCAATGAAAGCAGTTTTCAATACTAAGACTGATTATATTTTTGGCGCCATACGAAAATAGATGTAACAGACATTTTGGATTTTCTTTAAAAGTATTGTATGTTATGAAGATTCTCTTTTTATAGCTGTGACAATGAAAAACAAGAAAGATATGATATATCTGTTTTTGTATGTGTTACTTTACTAATCATGGTGTTTTAATAATATAATTTCATTTTGGCGTTTTATGTAACGGCATGATCAACATTTATGTTGTTGCAGTATATACTTTTGGCGTTTGTGTCACAAGATAAACATAAAATTTGTGTTATGTTAAAAAGAAAATATGTTGTTTTTAAATATGTAATTTCAGAAGATAACAACATACAATAAACAAAAAAATGTGGTAAAAATAATTTCAGGTGTCCATAAAACATGCAAAACATAAATAAAACGACCACATGCAAGATACATTATTAAAACATCAAAAATATGGCGTTTTTATAAAACTAGTCTACTTCTTGAGCCATCCTGGCTTTAATCCTGTCCAAACCAGTTTCATACATTGCTGTTATTTTTTTTGCACCCAATTTCAAGAAAGTGTTTATTGATTTTACCAACGCCTGTTTTCTTTCATTTTTGGTATGTAGGAGTAATTTTGTTGTGTACTTTATTCTGAGTTGTCTGTTTTGTAGGTCATTTAGTTGCCTCGCTTCTTGTAGCGCGATGAACATTTTGTTTTCGGCGTTTCTTTCTTGCATTGTTTTCAAACGCCTAAGACCAAGGTCTCATATGTCTTGAAGTCATCTCTTCAAAATCTTGTTTCATTTCGATACCCGCCGAAGACGACTCCGCCCTTCCCCCCTTTCCCACTTATTCTATCGGGCGGTCGGGGCAATTCCGCTTCCTCATCCTCGTCATCCTCATTAATATTAATAGCATTGTTTAAATCGACGTTTCGAGCATCGGAAGTGGGCATTTTCGGATCAACTGAAGATGATGTTTTGGACCATTTTGCTTTACGCCTACTACTAGACGTCATGGTCAGTGCATTAAACATTTAGGACTTCCACGTAGAAGCTCCTAACACTTAATGTACATGAATACCCCTCTCATTGCGTTGAACTCTTCCAACGCTTTTGCTAATATATCCGCATCGCTTCGACCGCTACCCCAGTTATCCTTCATGCGTTGGAAAATTTCTTGAAAAACGTGGCATTTAGCATTTATATTGGTCTGTTTGCTTGATAACGAATCTCTGTCCCAATATTCACCTTTACTCATCTCTTTAAAGAAGGTTTCTCGAATTTTAATCCAAAAAACAGATAGCGTTTGATAGCTGGCTACAAAAATACCACATATATATTATTATACTTTTTTTAAAAAAAATATAGTACAAAAAAATAAATACTACTATAAAATAAATAAATACTACTTAAAAAATAACGCTTACCAACTTCGGGATCCTCCGAGATGTCGAGCCAAACCCGTGCTAACGTATACTCCTCCTCTTTTGTCCAAGCTTGATAGCTTCTTCTCGCACGTGGAGCGTTAGGATCTTTTTTATGCGAGCGTTTTCCACGTTGAGAACCTTCGACTTCACTCTCCGGTTGTATATCCGGCACCGTGTCGATCTCGTCTTCTTCTTGAGAACCATGCGTACCGCCCATGGTTATGTTCACATTCGATACAAAACCGTGTGGACCATGAAAGTATTGGGGGGCATGTTTAGTAGTTGCGTGTACCCCATCATATTTGGGTCCATATCTTGGTAATTGTAGGATGGTAGCGGTTGGGTGGTGTTCGGCTGATATGAATTTGGGTTGTTAGGCCGAGACAACACTGAAAAGGGGGCGAAATGGATGCATGATATTTTTATATGAAAAGTAAAGAAGATGTTTAAAAGAATGAGAGAAAGGTATATAAAAATGGGGCTGAGGTGGGGTTTTTATAAGTAAAAAAGGATTTAAAGAATGATTTTTTTATTACCGTTATGTAACGGTCAAAAATCTCAAACTTTTCAAAACTTCTGGCGTTTTCATGGCCACGCCCAAGCTAATTTGTACCAAAAAAACGCCCGAGGGCGGAACCGGCAGCATAGTGGGCGTTTTGGGGCAAAAAAAAGCCCAATTCCACCATCACTACGGGTGTTCTTAGCAACCCCTTTTTCTATATTTGCTAGTTTCTTTTTGCAACAATTATAAAAGTTTATGTGAGTGGTATTTAATTTTAGTGTTACTTAGTAGTTTATTACACAATTTTTTAACTAATAACTTGTTAGTTGTTTACTTTAGAGTTGAGATACTATACAAACAACTAATTGTAAGAATCGTAAGAACAGATCTGAGCCATTGATAGTTTAAATCAATGGTTGGTATTGATTACAAATGAAACTCATATAATTAATAATTAAAACTATCAAGTTAGGGGTATTTTAGTCATTTAGTCATTTCCCATTAAATGCTTGGTGTGTGTTCGGTGTGATATGTTTTTATTAATATTTTAAGCCCATTTTACACATTATTCAAGTTTTAAATTTATTTTACACATTATTCTACTAACACTAGACACACACTTGGGCAAGTGCACCCATCGCGAGCGTAGTATAGCGTTGGTAAGATACCGAGGTCGTCAAAGGACACAAGAGCTTTTAGTACCGGTTTATCCTCAACGTCTAATCAATCTAATTTTTTTTTGGGAAAATGTTTGAAACATGAAAATAAAAACTAAAAATGCAGAAATAAAAATAAAATAAAAACAGATAGACAAGATGAATCACCTGGATCCGACTCGCCTTTTATGTATCCTTTGATGATTTTTGCACTTCCGGACTTTTTAATAGATTATCTTAGTTATAGTAGTAGGCCCCTCTTTTGAAGATGACGTTACCCTCAAACCAGGGGTTTGAGTCAGCAAGGATACAATCCCAAATGGTCGGAATATTGAAAGATGATTAATTAAGTTATTAATGCGAAAAGTGGTAGGCCCCTCTTTTGAAGGTGAAGTTACCCTCGGCTAAGTGGTTTGAGTCAGCAGGGATACAATCCCAAGTAGTCGGTTTAATGTATTAATAGTAGTTTACATATGAGGAGTTCAAGCCATTCGCACCCCCGCCTTCCAATACCAGTGGGTATTGAAGGAGGTCCTAGTAAGCTTGAACCAGGTCCTTGCAGGATCTATACACTGAACAAGGCAAGAAACTTACTAAACCATTCCCTTAACCCCCGACCAGGTAGCCAACATGTCTCTATATAGACCGTAGAGACATGAATGGTGTAAATCTTTTACTTTATATAGACAGTAAAGTAATGCCAAGACACCACGGACAAATGATAAAGAAAATTCACATTCAACATAAGAAACTAGTTATTAAAGTCATTAATACAAACCAAGTAAAAAGTGCCGAAAGATTAAAAATCAAAAGTAATACATAAAAAGTTTGTCTTCACCAAGTGATGTAAGAGGCTTAACCAAACATGGCCTTTGATTGGAAAGAATCCTTACGATCAATATTGGATCCCGAGACTACTACACACTCTAAAGATGGATGATGGATGATGGTGGTGGATGTGGGTGTTGTAGTGGTGGTGGAGTGGTGGCAAAGTGGGAGAGTAGTGGTTTGCCAAGGGATGCCTTTGAAGTGAGCCAAGCACCCATATTTATAGCCTGCACAGAACCCTGGCCACGACCCCATGTCCAGTGGGCACGCCACCGTGGCCAGCCTTTTCTCTTCCTTCATTAAATGAATGTGTCAGCAGAGGGTTCCACACGGCCCGTGTTCAGCGGGCACGGCCCCTTAGGCAGAAGCGTATCTGTACTATTAAGATTTTGCAAGATTCTGCGTATCTTAGCGTTGGCACGCCCCCGTGGTGGGTGTAGAAGCTTCTACAGCTTTGTCTTTTCTGCAGGCGCCTGACCACGCCCCCGTGTCCAGTGGGCATGACACCGTGGTCAGTCTTCTGTTTCTTTGTTTTTGTTTTTGTTTTGGAGATGCTGCCGAGGGGTCGGGCATGTCACGTTTATTCCTTTTCTTTGTATTTATGTTGGTTTTGGCTTTATATTTGTTCCTTTTGCTCGTTTAAGCTCATTTGGTCCTGTAAATTCAAAAGGAAGACAAAAACACACTTTTCCAACATTAGTACTAAAAAAAGGGTTAGTTTTATGCCTCATTTGATGTAATTTATATGTTACATTTTGCACTCATCAAATACCCCCACACTTGAATCTTTGCTTGTCCTCAAGCAAAACTCCTTATTATGTGGCTTACACACCCAAATGGAATAGGTAGAGGAGAAGTTTTGGGCTTGTCTTGAGTGTCGGGAATCCAAGATCTTTATTGGGTTTTATTTTTATTTTATTTACAATCCTATTCGTCATGATTTATTTAGAACAATTTGTAAGAAATATTACTTATTTGGGCATAATACGCCTCTTTAAAATTCTATTTATATACAAGTTCACATACCTCACGGGAGATCACTCAACACTCGGCCGAAGATATATTTTTGGGAAACACTCGAGACCGGCATGGAACTTACTTCTACCATATGCTTGCTAAGCAATCAAACCGCCTCCTTTTTAACTTTAAACCTTTGTAAATATCAAGAGGACTTTGGGAAAGGGTTAGGCTTGGGCTAAGGGTAGGTGGTTTTGGTTAGCGGTTAGTAAAAATGGCTAAAAGCGTAAAAAAACGTCGGTCGTCGTAAAACTTTTTGTTTTTGTGACTTTCATTCAAACTAAGCATATTCAAACAAAGTTTCTTTGAGGAACTTGTTTGTTTATTGCAAGACTTTTATTTTTTTTAAAGAAACGTCAAAAGATAACCAAGCTTTTTACTAAAACAAGGGGTTGAAAAGAAAAAGGTTTTTGTGGGTAAAGGGTGTTTGTTTTGTTGGTTTTGAAATGAAAAGGTTTTGGCTCAAAAGAGTTAACTAGGGGGATTTTGGGTAGGTGATAAAGAAGATGAAAAATAATGGTGTTGAAAGGAAAATGGGTTAGTCCTAATGCCTCCATCATTTACTTACTTGGGTTCAAGTTGGTAAGGACCGGGAATGTATCGTCGTGGCAAGTTCTAGAGTCCAAGCGGCTATTCACACAAGAAATGAAAAATGAGCATTTAGTTTAAAGATATATGCTTGTATGCTCAATAAAGGCTCAAAACTCACTTATTGTGGGAATGGGTTTATAATGTGATCAAGTATATATAATCAAATTTTAATTAGATTTGTCATATCTTTTCATAATTTTCTTATTTGGTTCTTTTTATCACGACGCTATCGGTTGTAAATTTGTAAAAATATAAACCTTTTAGAACTTGTTATTCCCGAATTAAACCAAGACAAGTAAAAAAAATGAAATTTTTTGAAAAAATTTGGGGTGATTAGTGGTTCCAATAGAGTTTTGTGTAAGGCTTGTTATTAGGACTTGCAAGATTCAAGGTTTTACCATCCCCCCACATTTAAATTACACATTGTCCTCAATGTGTCCCAAAAATAAGTTTTTAGGTTGATTGAATGTGTAAAAAGGTGTTGGAAAAACAAGGTTTGGTGTTACTAGGCACCTGGCCACGGCCTAGTACTGGCTGAGCACGGCCCCGTGGTCAGAGTGCCAGTAAAAGAAACTTTCAGAAAGGTGGCCACGGGGCGTGCCTGGTGGTCACGGCCCCGTGGTGGGCATGGTTCAGAGGAAACTGCAGTTCAGGGGTGTGGGCACGGGGGCGTGCTGGCTGAGCACGGCCCCGTGGTGACAGTTTGCATTTGATGGAAACTGGTTTTTTGGCTTTTGGTTCGGGTTTCCGGGCTTATGTAGCACTAATGCTTAGTGCATCCAAGCTTCCTGGGTACCTGTTTTGCTAATACTACACCATACAATACATAACAAACATCCTAAACTTACCAAAGTTCATCATCCATCGTCATCACACATAAAACGAAAATAAAAAGCAGAAAATAAAAAGTGTTAAGGGAAGTAAATTTTTCAAACTATGGTACGCAGGCCAGTCAATTGTTTGTGGGATAGAAAAGGGTTAACCTGAGAAACTGCCTCCAACATCACACCACCTCCACTGCCTCTGATCAGTCCATGTCCTCGTCTTCATCGTCTCCTCCTTGGTACACCATATGATCCCGGATGTAGGTAATGTCATCTTGCATGTCGGAGATGTTGCGCTCTATTGCTCCTACCCGGGTGAAGGTGTTGCTGGCCATGTTGTAAGTGTTGTAGGTGCACAATATGTTTTCCTTCAAAAGATCATGTAAACTTTGAAAGTTAGGAAACCCCCTTGGGAAGAGGAGGGACCCGGGTGGCCTTGAAACTGAGGAGGAGGACAGTTTAGGTTGGCGTGAAGAACGAGGGCTGCTTCTGGGTTCCAAACATGTCCTTGAGTGGTTTGGAAGCGGACTGTCCCATCACCCATCTTGTGGATGATCCCCATCGAACGACATTGGGTGAGATCTACCTTTCCCGACCATGGACCCTTACGGAATGATTTCAGCTAGGTAGTTGGCGTAGTCGGCGTACCATGGTTCTTCTCGGTATTCTACCATTTCTAAGGACTTCGTTGGGAATTTTTCATTGATGAGTTCCTCCCTAGTTGCCTCCAAAGCTGGATCTTCCAAGCGGGATAGATGATCTGCAGCGGTGTTTTCTGCTCCTCTTTTGTCTTTTATTTCAATGTCAAATTCTTGGAGGAGTAGAATCCATCTGATTAAACGCGGTTTGGCATCATGTTTCTTAAAGAGATAACGAATGGCTACATGATCTGTATAAACTATCGTTTTAGAAAGAACAAGATAAGAACGAAATTTATCAAAAGCAAATACTACAGCTAGTAATTCTTTTTCAGTTGTTGTGTAATTTTCTTGTGCATCGTTAAGTGTTTTACTAGCGTAGTATATTGGGTGAAAATTCTTATCTTTTCGTTGTCCTAAGACAGCTCCAACTGCAAAGTCACTTGCATCGCACATGATTTCGAAAGGTAATTTCCAATCAGGCGCTATCATCATTGGTGCATTAACTAGCATTTCTTTTAGTGTTAAAAATGCTTTATTGCAATCCTTGTCAAAGATGAACGGAGCATCTTTTTCAAGTAATTTTGTTAGAGGTCTTGAGATTTTAGAAAAGTCTTTGATAAATCGTCTATAAAATCTGGCATGTCCTAGGAAACTTCTGATAGCTCTAACGGAGGATGGGGGTGGTAATCGGGAAATGGTGTCTATTTTAGCCCAATCAACCTCCATTCCTTCGCTTGAGATTTTGTGACCGAGTACTATTCCCCCCGATACCATGAAATGGCATTTTTTTCCAATTAAAGGCGAGGTTGGTTTCCTCATATCCGGATGGCATTCGTTCAAGGTTATCAAGGCATTGGTCGTATGAATCTTCAAAGATAGAAAAGTCGTCCATGAAGACTTCAATAGTCTTTTCTATCATATCATGGAAGATGGCCACCATGCAACGTTGGAAAGTTGCGGGGGCATTACATAAACCAAAAGGCATGCGTCGATAAGCAAAAGTTCCGTAGGGACATGTGAATGTTGTCTTTTCTTGGTCTTCGGGTGCTATCGGTATTTGAAAGTAACCTGAAAAACCATCTAAAAAACAATAAAATTTGTGACCGGATAATCTTTCTAACATTTGATCAATAAAAGGTAAAGGAAAATGATCTTTCCTTGTTGCCTCATTTAATCGTTGATAATCTATACAAACTCTCCATCCGGTGATAGTTCTTGTTGGTATTAATTCATTTTTTTTGTTAGTAACCACCGTCATACCTCCTTTCTTGGGAACTACTTGGACGTGACTTACCCAATGGCTATCGGAAATTGGGTAGATGAGTCCGGCGTCAAGTAGTTTGATGACTTCGTTCTTAACCACCTCTTGAACGTTTGGATTTACTCTTCATTGTGGTTGTATTACCGATTTATAGTCATCATTCATTAAAATTTTGTGCGTGCACATGGAAGGGCTTACAAGCTTCCATGCGATCACGTTTTTATGTTTTTTCAAAAGTGTGATTAATTTTTCTTTTTCTAAACTAGTTAATTTTGAAGAAATAATTACAGGTAACTTACCATCCTTGTCTAGAAAAGCATATTCCAAACCTTTTGGAAGTTCTTTGAGCTCAAGTGGTGGGTCTTTGGGAGACTCCTTATTTGGTTGATCATTTTGGTCAAGAACCAAAAAGGTTTGTTCAATGGCGACCTCTTCTTTGACAAAGTGGTCGATTTCGTCTTCCGTATCGGGTGGTTCATCTTCATCTTCAATTAGGGGGTCGTCATTGCCGATTGGATATTTCATTGATTGTTCAAGATCGACATACCTTTTGAAGGCCCCTAACTGAACGGGTAGGTTGTTTTGCTTCCGGTTGATCAAAGCTTGATGGGTTTTCACAAAAGGTCGTCCCAACACAAGCGGAGCATCATCAAGAATGACGAAGTCGGTTGGGACTACCGTTTGATTTGTTTGGACTAACACATCCTCAACTATTCCCATTGATTTTATTATTTTTCGATTAGAAAGAAAAATGGGTATTTGAAGTGGAGAAAAATCACTAATACTTAACTTTTCGAAAATCTAGTTTGGCATTATATTAACACAAAGATCTTTATCGATTGTAATATTACTAATAAAGGAATTTTGAAAGAAACATGGAACCGGTGTAATGTTAATTTCAAATGGATCATCTTTTATTAGCGTAGTTTGATCATTTGTTAACTTAATGCTTACCATTTCGTCAATTTTAGTGTTAGTGTTTAACTCTTTTAAAAACTTAGCATGAGTAGGTACCAGACAATGGTTTTCGAAAGAAGGTGTTAGGAGATTAATTTCTTGAAAATTAGGCTCTTTTTGAAGATTAGCATTTTCGGACTTACCATCTTGGTTGTTTGGTTCATGCGTTGGTTTTTCACTTACTTGTTCTTCCATTTTTACCTCTTCTACTATTACCTCTTTAGTACAAACTACCTCTTCCCTTGTGCGGGATTCTTTTATATAGCGTTCGATAGTTTTGAGGTGTTCTATTATTCTTTCGGCTACGGGGAGGATAGTTGGTGGTTCGTCAATGTAACGCCTTGCGTTTTGATGCTAACTTATCGATAGCAAGTCTTTCCGTATTTCCTACCCTTTGATACTTTTACTCCCGAGACAAACGATCATAATGAAAATGAGACTATTTTAATCTATGTGTTAAACTACGAACGCTACGAATCTTGACTCTTGTGATGCTATATATATATGAACGATGTGAAACTTTTACTCTGTGAACGATGTGAAGCTTTTACTCTTTGAACGATGTGAATCTTGACTCTTGTGATACTTTATGTGTAAACGATGTATTTACACTAGATTCTTGACACTATGTGATACTTGATACTTACTGAACAAGAAACTAGCATGAACACAAACTGGAAACACGGAAACTTCTTGTGTTATTCGAACATCTAGATATAACAGTGCTATAATAACAATTACCCACAATAATACGCAACACAACGCTTAGACACGCTCGCAAAACGAACCAAAGTTGGAAACCAACTGCGCGAACTGGCTGTCCGAATGGACATCCAATCAGATGATCATCCATCCGGATGACCATCTGACCGGATGGCCATCCGACCAGAATGCCATCCGACCCAACTTCCACCGCCTTACTCGCTCCCACTCGCCTATAAATACTACCCGTACACCATTGTTCACTGATGTGACATCTCCATTCGACCAGCAAGCACTCAAGTCGCTCCAAGTCACTTTTCTCTAGATTTAAGGCTATTTCGTAAGTATTTCTCTTCAAAACTTGTACAATCTTCATCATTAACCACTTCTACACAACATTCTCCATCAAAATCACACACAAACACTTACTTTTTACCTGAAATCCTTGATTTGGACCACTTGAAGGTGTCCTTCACAGACTTTGCTTATGTAACCGGTTGTGGAGCACCAACTCATTAAGATTGGTTCAGATCTAAGAGATTTCCACCATGATTCAACTAAGTTTTGCAAAATCTCACCACTTTACAACTGATTTCAACTTTTCTTCACTTTTTCTTCCCACAACTGATGGAATCCGAGCTCATTCAGACTCTGCTCAATCCTTAGTTGAGGACCGAGATGAAAACGGATTTCCACCGGAGAGATTACCAGTTAAGCGGTTGAACATGAAGCTTCACCAAAAACAGCGAGACTGATCGAATGGGGTGGTTCCCATCCAATCTGATGGACTGAATCTTGGCATGTTTCCGTTGTTTAACACGTCATCACGCCGTCTCCGTTAAAAACTCAAAACTTTTACTAAGAAAATCTTACGAAAAACTGCAAACTACAGCTTCCTCACTCGAATAGCCATCCGATCGAATGGCCATCCGTCCGGATGACCATCCGACCGGATGACTTGGTATTTATATATTATTTTGTTTAAACGCTTTCAACGAAACTTCAATTTTTAACAATTTACAAACCAACACCATCTCATTCGAATGGCCATCCGTCCGAATGGCCATCCGCTCAGATGACCATCCGTCCGGATGGGTTACCCTCATCTGATCGAATCACCATTCGACACACTGATACATCCGACACTCTGTTACACGCTGTTCAACGCTTACGCTACTGTTCTATGCTCAGGCTAACCCCACATGCTCCCTTCAATCCAAGTCTGTGTTTACTAGCTAAACACACACTGTGAGTATACTCGATCCCTTTTTGCTTTAAACACTTTGGGATGCAACATGTATTCTATATTCAAACTCACAACACTTGAAACTTGTTTATAATCATACTCTATCCATTAAACATGAAACATAAAACTTGTGATACTTGAGACTTTTATGCTATGTGAACGTTTAGATCTTGTGTGTAGTTCCGCCTTAACAATTATAGCAGCTATCAGGATAACGCACCGCCCCCTTGAGACTTGGGGTATTGTTAAGTTAAATATATTAACCTCCCGCTATTCTATTGGGAAAGGCAAAATTAACGCTTTGGAAACTTGGGCTATCACATGATTTACGTTAGCTAGCATGTTGAACTTGTTATAAGTTGTCATGTGGATATGAGCAGTTGAACTTGAAACTATTATGCTATGTATCTAACTTGTATAATCGCCAACATTTTTGTTGATTTTATTTTAATACATGTTGCAGGTTGATAGACAAAGGAAACAAGAAATCAAGCTAGGATGACCTTAGAAACTCATCTTAAAAAGACAATACTTTGAAACTTGTTGAATGTTGATGATACTTTGATACCATTTTGATCATGTCTTGAGTTGTATGCCAATTTAAGTTTATTTATGAAATTTTGATTAATCTATATCGAAACAAGTAGTGTTATGGATTCTCTTGAGCAATCTGATTCGCTTAGTGTCATGCCCTGATGTTTCCGCTATCGGTTGGGGTGTGACAGATTGGTATCAGAGCCATAACTGTAGGGAATTTGGTAGAACTGCCTTGCTTGCCTAAGTATGTTAGGAGAAGTAGGAATGCTTTCACCTAGTCTATAGTTCAGGAGCCTTCTCATTATGTGCTGTTTAAAACTACTTGCCTTCTATCCTGTTTGATTCTATCTTTTCTTTTGGTCTGTTAATATACATTGCCTTTCCTAAGGCTGACACAATACACACATGGACGCTTGAAGACACTCTTATAATAACAAAATTGAAATGACTCGTCAAAATAGGGGTGATTCTTGCCTTTGATGAAGACTTGCGCTCAGCGATGCTTATATTTTGCATAAGATTTCCCTCAAGTTAGGAGTGACATCCAAACCTTGAAGGAAATTTCCACCTCCTATCCTGATGGTTTTATCTTTGGATAGGTACCAACAACATTTGGGTACGATGTTACCAAGTTAGAGGTGAAACTCGCATCTTGATAACTAGTCCCACTCTTTGATTTTCAATCTCGCCAAAGTCTCGGTATTTCCCAATCGATTAAGGACGTGTAGAAGCTGAAAGGACAAATATCGTAGGCCTAACATCGATGAACGTATTTGTCTAGTAGGCCAAAGCGCGTTACCCTGATTCGAGAAGGGCTTCGATCTACTTTGGAATAGTCAACGTTTCTATACCCGAAACAATCCTATGTTTTATGAGCCTCTCTTTTATGTTATCGTGATTTTATGTGGTTTTACACTAATTACCTCGCTCGTTTTGAAACTGTTTGACACTACGCTCGAGTCTCCACAATCTAAAAACAATAGTAATCCCTCGCGAACAAATTAAATTTACGATGCTTTCTTTATTCTACGTGATACAAGGTGAAACTTACTATGTGAAAGATATATATATATATATATATATATACAACATGATACAGTTTGGAACATTTATGAACTCTGGAATACGAAACATCATGATCGAGTCTCATCCGATTCTTGTTTGAATCTCTAGATGTCGTCGAGCCATCTTAACGACCCTCGTAAGAGATCAAGGTCTAACACTTAGAAGAAGATGATGTCTTTTATGGCCGACCAGATTGCACGCATTGTTCCCAAGATTGTCACTGAAATCCAGGGATCAAGCACTCCTCTCTCCTCTGCTGACTCGAAAGCAGTCCAACCTAAGCCTGTGAGCTTCAGCTACAAACACTTTGTCTCCTGCAATCCTAAACCTTTCACGGGTAGCGATGGAGTCACCGCAATGCTGGAATGGTTCGACATCATTGAAGTTACTTTCATCAATAGTGAGTGCCTAGAACACCTCAAGACTAGGAGTGCTACTGGTGTCTTTCAAGGAAGGGCTTTGGAATGGTGGACTAATGAGAGAAACATCCGCTCAAATGATGCAGCTTATGCTTTACCTTGGGCCGAGGTTAGGGAACTGATGATGCTTGAATTCTGCCCTCCCCATGAGCAGCAGAAACTTGAGGATGAGTTCTGGCATCTGAAACAAGTTGCTGATGACAATCTGGCTTACACTACCCGTTTTAAGCAACTCAGCATAATCGTACCTCACTTGGTGTCTACTCCCAAATGCCTGATTATGAAGTACATCCATGGGTTACCTCCTGCCATGCGTGACTCCATTGAAGCAGCTCATGTAGACAACATCGAAGAAGTTTACCGTCTTGCAACAATTCTGAACAACAAACGAGTTCATGATAAACAGTTTGGCACACCTGCTCCCTCGAAACCCGCTAACCAGATCACCCAGCAATCTAGTGGTGGCCGGGGTAAGAAACGAAAGTCTCAAAACTCTGGCTGTAATGCTATTGTACCTGCTGTAACTCCAACCCCTGCTGCAAATCCAAACGTTGCAACCCCTGAAAACACCAAGAAGGGATACACTGGGGTTCAAGCCAAATGTGCCACTTGCAACTACCATCACCCTGCGAACTCTGCTTGTCGCCATTGTGCTACCTGTAACCGTTATGGGCATAACACCGCCTACTGCCGCAACACTCCTACACCGCAAGCTCAACCAACTCCCCAGAACCCCAAACCAGCAAACACCGCATGAGCCTGCTACAAGTGTGGTGACCCCAATCATCTTCGTCCTCAGTGCCCTCAGTTGAACAAAGAGCAGCCACAACAACAAGCCCTGAGAGGACGCGCATTCAACATCAATGCCAAGCAAGCTCAGAACGACAATGACGTCGTTAATGGTATGTTCCTCGTTAATGACCTTTACGCTTCGATACTATTTGATACTGGTGCAGACAAAAGCTTTGTGTTCGTTGAATTTGAATCTTTGCTAAACTGTGCACGCTCTAAACTACCTAAGTCATTCTCAGTTGAGATTTCCGATGGTAAGTATATCCTAGTTGATTCTATTCTTTGTGATTGTTCCCTGACTCTTAATGATCACATCTTCACTATTGATCTCATACCCATGCAACTGGGTAGTTTCGACGTCATAGTAGGCATGGATTGGTTGCGTAAGAACCATGCCGAAATTGCTTGTCACGAGAAGTAGGTTCGTTTACCTCTCCCGCCTGGTGATACTTTGCACATCTATGGAGACCGACCTTCTAGAGGACTAAAATTGATGTCATGCACCCAAGCGAATAAGTACTTATGTAAACTGTACTTTGCCTTCTTAGCCCACGTTGTGGAAAAGAAAGGTAAGGGAAGGAGCGTAAGTGATGTTTCAGTAGTGTGTGATTTCCCTGATGTATTTCCTGAAGATCTTACCGGTCTTCCTCCACCTCGACCTATTGATTTTCGTATTGATCTCATACCTGGTTCAACTCCTGTTGCCAAGGCTCCCTACCGACTTGTACCCTCTGAGATGCAAGAGTTATCTAGTCAACTGCAAGAACTTCTCGATAAAGGTTTTATACGTCCAAGTGCCTCACCTTGGGGTGCTCCCGTACTGTTCGTCAAGAAGAAAGAGGGTTCGTTTCGCATGTGCATCGACTACCGTGAACTTAATAACCTCACCGTCAAGAATCGTTATCCTCTTCCATGTATCGATGATCTCTTTGACCAACTACAAGGCGCAAGTTGCTTCTCTAAAATCGACCTTCGATCTGGTTATCATCAGCTCCGTGTTCTTGAAGAAGATATCCCCAAAACCGCATTTCGCACTCGTTATGGACACTACGAGTTCATGGTTATGCCTTTTGGGTTGACCAACGCGCCCGCTGTGTTCATGGACCTCATGAATCGTGTTTGTAAACCCTATTTGGATCGTTTTGTGATAGTCTTTATTGATGATATTCTTATTTATTCAAAGAACCAAGCTGATCATGCACGACACTTACGTCTAGTATTAGAACTTTTACGCGGTGAACATTTATACGCAAGGTTTTCTAAGTGCGAATTTTGGATTAATGAAGTACAATTCCTCGGACATGTTGTTAGCAAGCAAGGAATTCATGTTGACCCTTCCAAAATCGAGGCGGTGAGGAATTGGAGTACACCTAAATCTGTAGCTGAAATTCATTCCTTTTTGGGATTGTTGGGTTATTACCGTCGATTCATCTCAAATTTCTCAAAGATCGTTGTACCTCTCACTTCGTTGACTTAGAAAGAGAAACCTTTTGCTTGGGGTCCTGAGCAAGAGGAATCTTTTCAAACTCTTAAGACTCTACTTTGTAATGCTCATGTACTTGCCCTCCCTGATGGGAACGATGACTTCATAGTATATTGCGATGCCTCGAACCGTGGTCTTGGCTGTGTTCTCACGCAGCGAGACAAAGTCATCGCTTATGCCTCCCGAAAACTCAAAATACATGAGAAGAACTATACTACTCACGATCTGGAGCTTGGCGCAGTTGTTTTTGCATTAAAGATTTGGCGATACTACCTATATGGTACTAAGTGTGTGGTTTTCACTGACCATAAGAGCCTGCAACACATCTTTAACCAAAAGGAACTGAATATGTGATAGCGACGTTGGGTAGAGTTGCTTAACGACTACGACTGCGAGATTCGCTACCATCCAGGCAAAGCAAATGTTGTGGTCGATGCTCTTAATCATAAGGCTCATGTTAGTAGTATTCGTTGTTTTCACATTTCTAGCGATTTTCACACTTGCATTCGTGAAGCTTAGTACTCGTCAGCCAACGAAGGAACCTTGTTCGTAGAGATATGTGGTGCTACCGAAGACCTACTTACAAAATCTAATGGTTTGCAATACTTTCGTGATCGCATTTGGGTGCCAGATCGCGGCAATCTACGTGAAATTATAATGAACGAAGCTCACAAATCCAAATACTCTATTCATCCTGGTGCTGATAAGATGTACCGCGACTTGCGTGCATCCTATTGGTGGCTTGGTATGAAGAAGGAAATTGTGGCATACGTCTCGAAATACCTCACGTGCTCAAAGGTCAAGGCTGAACATCAGCGTCCTTCAGGCCTTCTCGAGCAACCCGAAATTCCTGTTTGGAAATGGGATAGCATTGCTATGGACTTTATAACTAAACTTCCTCGAACACCTTCCGGTCATGATAGCATATAGGTAGTCATCGACTGTTTGACCAAATCAGCCCACTTTCTTCCTATTCGTGAAGATTTCAAGGTGGAGAAACTTGCTCGAATCTACACTGATGAAATCATATGTCATCATGGTATACCCATTTACATTATTTCGGACCGTGATGATCGTTTCACTTCACGTCTTTGGCAAACTTTTTAGTCCGCTATGGGTTCTCACTTGAATCTTAGTACAGCCTTTCATCCATAAACGGATGGTCAGACAGAACGTACTATTCAATAGAAGATATGCTCCGTTCTTGTGTCATCGACTTTGGTGGTAATTTGGGATGTACACTTACCATTGATCGAATTCTCGTACAACAATAGCTACCATTCCAGTATTCAGATGGCTCCCTTTGAAGCTTTATACGGTCGCAAGTGCCGATCTCCCCTCAGTTGGCATGAGATTGGTGACAAGCAACTTACTGGCCCTGAGATTATTCAAGAAACGACGGATAAGATTCTTCAAGTCCGCGATAACTTAATCAAGGCTAGGAGCAGACAAAAGAGCTATGTTGACAAGATGCGTAAGCCGCTAGAATTCAATGTTGGAGATCATGTACTACTCAAAGTATCTCCCCAAAAGGGAGTGATACGCTTTGGTAAAAAGGGAAAGCTGGCCCCTCGCTATGTGGGTCCTTTCAATATACTCGAAAGGATTGGCAAGGTGGCTTACCGAATCGATTTGCCTTAATAGCTCAACAACGTGCATCCGACATTCCATGTTTTGAATCTCAGGAAGTGCCTAACAGATGAGGAACTTCAAGTTCCCATTGAAGACTTGCAAATAAACGAGACCCTTCATTTTGTGGAAAAACCGGTCGAAATCATGGACCGAGGTACCAAGCGGCTAAGGCGCAACAAGATTTCCATAGTCAAGGTTCGATGGGAAGGAAAGTGTGGCGCCAAATTCACTTGGGAACTCGAGAGTGAAATGAAAACCAAGTATCCACAGCTCTTCGAGCAGTCTTCCTCTCAGATTTCAGGGACGAAATCTCCTAAAGCAGGGGAGACTGTAACGCCCTGCATTTTGATGCTAACTAATCAATAGCAAGTCTTTCCGTATTTCCTACCCTTTGATACTTTTACTCCCGAGACGAATAATCATAATGAAAATGAGACTATTTTAATCTATGTGTTAAACTACGAACGATACGAATCTTGACTCTTGTGATGCTATATATATACGAACGATGTGAAACTTTTACTCTATGAACGATGTGACGCTTTTACTCTATGAACGATGTGAATCTTGACTCTTGTGATACTTTATGTGTAAACGATGTATTTACACTAGATTCTTGATACTATGTGATGCTTGATACTTACTGAACAAGAAACTAGCTTGAACACAAACTGGAAACACGGACCGGATGGCCATCCGACCGGAATGCCATCCGACCCAACTTCCACCGCCTTACTCGCTCCCACTCGCCTATAAATACTACCCGTACACCACTGTTCACTGATGTGACATCTCTATTCGAGCAGCACGCACTCAAGTCGCTCCAAGTCACTTTTCTCTCGATTCAAGGCTATTTCGTAAGTATTTCTCTTCAAAACTTGTACAATCTTCATCATTAACCACTTCTACACAACATTCTCTATCAAAATCACACACAAACACTTACTTTTTCCCTGAAATCCTTGATTTGGACCTCTTGAAGGTGTCCTTCACTCACTTTGCTTATGCAACCGGTTGTGGAGCACCAACTCATCAAGATTGGTTCAGATCTAACAGATTTCCACCATGATTCAACTAAGTTTTGCAAAATCTCACCACTTTACAACTGATTTCAACTTTTCTTCACTTTTCTTCCCACAACTGATGGAATCCGAGCTCATTCAGACTCTCTGCTCAATCCTTAGTTGAGGGCCGAGATGAAAACGGATTTCCACCGGAGAGATTACCAGTTAATGGGTTGAACATGAAGCTTCACCTAGAACAGCGAGACTGATCGAATGGGGTGGTTCCCATCCGATCGGATGGACTGAATCTTGGCATGTTTCTTTTTTTTGACACGTCATCATGCCGTCTCCGTTAAAAACTCAAAACTTTTACTTAGAAAATCTTACGAAAAAAACCGCAAACTACAGCTTCCTCACTCGAATAGCCATCCGATCGAATGGCCATCCGTCCGGATGACGATCCGACCGGATGACTTGGTATTTATATATTATTTTGTTTAAACGCTTTCAACGAAACTTCAAATTTTAACAATTTACAAACCAACACCATCTCATTCGAATGGCCATCCGTCCGAATGGCCATCCGGTCGGATGACCATCTGACCGGATGACCATCCGTCCAGATGGGTTATCCTCATCTGATCGAATCACCATTCGTCACACTGACACATCCGACACTCTGTTACATGCTGTTCAACGCTTACCCTACTGTTCTATGCTCAGGCTAACCCCACGCGCTCCCTTCAATCCAAGTCTGTGTTTACTAGCTAAACACACACTGTGAGTATACTCGATCCCTTTTTGCTTTAAACACTTTAGGATGCAACATCTATTCTATATTCAAACTCACGACACTTGAAACTTGTTTATAATCATACTCTATCCATTAAACATGAAACATGAAACTTGTGATACTTGAGACTTTTATGCTATGTGAACGTTTAGATCTTGTGTGTAGTTCCGCCTTAACAATTATAGCAGCTATCGGGGTAACGCACCGCCCCCTTAAGACTTGGGGTATTGTTAAGTTAAACATATTAATCTCCCGCTATTCTATTGGGACAGGCGAAATTAACGTGTTGGAAACTTGGGCTATCACATGATTTATGTTAGCTAGCATGTTGAACTTGTTATATGTTGTCATGTGGATATGAGCAGTTGAACTTGAAACTATTATGCTATGTATCAAACTTGTATACTCGCCAATATTTTTGTTGATTTTATTTTAATACATGTTGCAGGTTGATAGACAAAGGAAATAAGAAATCAAGCTAGGATGACCTTAGAAATTCATCTTAAAAAGACAATATTTTGAAACTTGTTGAATGTTGATGATACTTTGATACCATGTTGATCATGTCTTGAGTTGTATGACAATTTAAGTTTATTTATGAAATTTTGATTAATCTATATCGAAACAAGTAGTGGTATGGATTCTCTTGAGCAATCTGATTCACTTAGTGCCACGCCCCGATGTTTCCGTCATCGGTTGGGGTGTGACAGTCAAAGTGAGTGGGATAAGTATCCCAAAAGCTTGAGTGCGGAAGTTCAACCCTTGGTTCTTCATAATACTCGTATGAGGTAGGTGGTTCGCACCATTGTTCCTCATACTAAGTATATGATGGAGATGATTCATACCTTGGTTCTCCGAAGTATGAATATGAGGGAGGAGGTTCATACCTTGGCTCTTCATAGTATGTGTATGAAGTGGATGGTTCGTACCTAGGTTCCTCATGGTGGGTATATGAAGTGGATGGTTCGAAGAGGTCACAATATTGTGCCGAGTGAGGATTACCGCAAATGGTACAATACTCTTCTTCATAATCATGCTCTTCATAGTAGTAGTTGTAACCTCCTTAGTATTGATCCATAAGAATCACTCAGTAGACCACAAAAGAGTCTCGGGACCAGATAATAAAATAAAAATGGAAACAGAGTCTCACCACGGCCCCGTGTTCTGTGAGCACGGCCCCATGGTCAGGATCTGTATCTTGGCGTTTTAAAAAAATGCAACTGGTTTTGTGCACCACGGGGGCGTGTTCAGTGAGCACGACCCAGTGTTCAGACTCTGTATCTGGGTGTTTTGTTATTTTTATGCAGCACGGGGCGTGTTCAGTGAGCACGACCCCGTGTTTAGACTACTGTATTGCAAAAAGTTCCTAAAAATGTAAAAATGTGCGCGCAGTTTTGAAAAAAAAGGATTAGGCCGTCGATTTTAAGCTTTCCTAAAATCCTTGTGTCCCCGGCAACGACGCCAAAAACTTGGTGTGTGTTCGGTGTGATATGTTTTATTAATATTTTAAGCCCATTTTACACATTATTCAAATTTTAAATTTATAAAACACGATATTCTACTAACACTAGACGCACACTTGGGCAAGTGCACCCATCGCGAGCATAGTATAGCGTTGGTAAGATACCGAGGTCCTCCAAGGACACAAGAGCTTTTAGTACCGGTTTATCCTCAACGTCTAATCAATCTAAATTTTTTTGGGAAAATGTTTGAAACATGAAAATAAAAACTAAAAATGCAGAAATAAAAATAAAATAAAAACAAATAGACAAGATGAATCACTTGGATCCGACTCGCCTTTTATGTATCCATTGATGATTTTCACACTTCCGGACTTTTTAAGAGATTATCTTAGTTATAGTAGTATGCCCCTCTTTTGAAGGTGATGTTACCATCAACCCAGTGGTTTGAGTTAGCAAGGATACAATCCCAAAGGGTCGGAATATTGAAAGATAATTGATTAAGTTATTAATGCGAAAAGTGGTAGGCCCCTCTTTTGAAGGTGATGTTACCCTCGACTAAGTGGTTTGAGTCAGCAGGGATACAATCCCAAGTAGCCGGTTTAATGCATTAATAGTAGTTTACATATGAGGGGTTCAAGCCATTCGCACCCCGCCATCCAATACCAGTGGGTATTGAAGAAGGCCCTAGTAAGCTTGAACCAGGTCCTTACAGGATCTATACACTGAACAAGGCAAGAACCTTACTAAACCATTCCCTTAACCCCCGACCAGGTAGCCAACATGTCTCTATATAGACCGTAGAGACATGAACTGTGTAAATCTTTTACTTTATATAGACAGTAAAGTAATGCCAAGACACCATGGAGAAATGATAAAGAAAATTCACCTTCAACCTAAGAAACTAGTTATTAAAGTCATTAATACAAAACCAAGTAAAAAGTGCCGAAAGATTAAAAATTAAAAGTAATACATAAAAAGTTTGTCTTCACCAAGTGATGTAAGATTCTTAACCAAACATGGCCTTTGATTGGCAAGAACCCTTACGATCAATCTTGGATCCCGAGACTACTACACACTCTAAAGATGGATGATGGATGATGGTGGTGGATGTGGGTGTGGGTGTGGGTGTTGTAGTGGTGGTGGAGTGGTGGCAAAGTTGGAGAGTAGTGGTTTGCCAAGGGATGCCTTTGAAGTGAGCCAAGCACCCTTATTTATAGCCTGCACAGAACCCTGGCCACGGCCCCGTGTCCAGTGGGCACGCCCCCGTGGCCAGCCTTTTCTCTTCCTTCATTAAATGCATGTGTCAGCAGAGGGTTCCACACGGCCCGTGTTCAGCGGGCACGACCCCGTGGGCAGAAGCGTATATATACTATTAAGATTTTGCAAGATTTTGCGTATCTTAGCGTTGACCACGCCCTGTGCTGAGATGGGCACGCCCCCGTGGTGGGCGTAGAAGCTTCTACAGCTTTGTCTTTTCTGTAGGCGCCTGACCACGCCCCCGTGTCCAGTGGGTACGACCTCGTGGTCAGTCTTCTTTTTCTTTGTTTTTGTTTTTGTTTTTGTTTTGGGGATGCTGCCGAGGGGTCGGACATGTCACGTTTATTCCTTTTCTTTGTATTTATGCTGGTTTTGGCTGCGTATTTGTTCCTTTTGCTCGTTTAAGCTCATTTGGTCCTGTAAATTCAAAATGGAAGGCAAAAACACAATTTTTCCAACATTAGTACTAAAAAAATGTTAGTTTTATACCTTATTTGATATAATTAATATGTTACATTTTGCACACATCAATGCTAATTCCACCAAGTTTTTTAAACTTAAATGACTTTTATATACTTCGTTATTTCTGGGAAAAAATATACTATAAATCAAGTATTTTTTATTTTTAATATGAGTATCAGATTGATATACTTTTTTTATTTATAAATTTGACTTTTAAAAAAGGTTAAAAATGTGTTTTATTACTGTGCTAGTTATGTAGTTGGAATGTGCTAGTATAAAAAATGTATTGTGTTGATTTTAAATCTATACGTAAGTTTTTTATTTTGTTATGTAATTCTTGTGTGTTGTTATTTTTTCATTTTGTGTTGTTATTGGAAGCCTATTTGGAAATAAACTTGTTTTCTACTAGTTATGTAAAAGTATATGCTATTTACAAAATTAAAACAAAAACATGAAATTGTGCTAGTGTGTAAGAATATGTGTTGTTTATAAAATAAAAAAAAAATATGAAATTGTGCTAGTTAAGTAGTATCTGTTGTTTACAAAATAAAAAAAAAACATGAAATTGTGTTGATTATGGTGCTGATTACAGTGTTATACTGATTACGGGATGTGCTGATGGTACTGGTGTGGGATGTTATCGTCGAATGTGCTGACGGTGGTGTTACCGTGCTGATTAAGGTGCTGATGTTGACGATGTGCAGTTTACGGTGTTGACGGTGATGCTGATTACGGTGCTGATGATGATGCTAATTACGGTGCTGATTCGATGATGAAAAATAGATTAGGAGATTAGGATTTGAATTAATGTTGCATGAATTTAGGGATAATTTAATTATTGTTTTTAATTAGATATAAATATAAAGGTATAAAAAGTCTAAAATACATTAAATCAATTTTTTAATTAAGGACACATGTCATTGAACTATTGGTTTTTACAGTTTGTACAAATATACATGTTTGTATATGATACTATACCGTTAACTTTATTCAATAAAACTGAAATCATCTTTAAACTCATGTTAACACAATTAAAATTACCATCAAATTCACTTAAAAACAATTGAAATTTGATTCAAAACCAATACAAATCAAATCATTTGAAGCGTCTTATTTTGATCACCCGAATCGACTAGCAAAAAACATTTTGGAGACCTGACTTGGTAAAACTACCTCCCAACAACACAAAAATGTAAACCAAAATATTATGACACGAGCAAGAAAAATTCTAGCTCCGCCACTATATTCAATAGAGATCGCTAATGACACTGGTAGGCCTGTAAATGAATCGAACGTTCATAAACTATTCATGAACTTGTTCGGCAGGAAGTTCGTTTATTTGATAAACGAACAGACATGAACACATTTATTTGTTCATTTATTTTTTTTAACGGCAAGGAACGACGTGCCAACCATCGTTACACCGGGCGTTGTGGCCAAGGTCGACTACTCGACGCCGCCAGCCCCTTGGCTCTCCTAGATGTGTGAAAACCCGACCTCCACCTGCCCGAAGGCACGACAGTAGAATAATCGGTAAAACCTCGCCTCCAATCCAAGACGAACTAGCGCCACCCGTATTCGCCCTTCACGTGGATGCCGCAGAAAATACTGGGGAGAGTGAGAGTCGAACATGGGTCACAAGAAACACCAAATTTTTACCCAACCACTTCACCACTAACTCATTGGCTTTTGTTCATTTAATTAAATGACAAATATGTTCGTGAACGTTCGTTTATTTATATATGTTTATGTTTGTTTGTTTCAGTTTAAATATATAAATAGTTATATTTATATAAATATTAAACATAAAGAGAACTTTCTAACTATTTAGGGTGCACGGGGTGGAGCGGTAAAGTGGTGGGGTAAACTAGTTTACCTCTTGTGCACACCGCCGCCATCAAAGTTTACCTCATGGGGGGAGTTGATTTCGGTGATAATCACTTCACAAGGAAGAAAAGAGAGAGTGGGTTAATGGTGGGCCCCTTTCTCTTTCAACCAATCATAATTTTTTCTTTTGTTTTTTTTTTAAAATTTTTTTGGACACACCACTCTTTATGTTTGGGTGCAAGAGGGAGTTGAGATGACATGGTTTGATTGGTTATAGTGTGAGTTTACCTATCCTAAAGAGGTGACCACCCCTTACATCTTTATATAAATATAACTAAATTGTAGTTGGACTATCTAGTAATAGAAATGGGTTTTCCAGTGGATTTAATCGTAATTAATCACTAATTTATATAGAAATTACTTTATGTTTAGTCAATTATGTTTTTTTTGTTTGTTCAAATATGTTTGTTTGTGTTGTTTATTGTTTGTTAAATTATGTTCGTTTAAGTTTGTTTATGTTTTAAACGAACGAATACAAAAACACATATTTCCTTAATAAACGAACATGAACAAAAAAATGTGTTCGTTTATATGTTCATGCTCGTTTAAAGTTAAATTCCTTAATAAACGAACATGAAAAAAAATGTGTTCGGTTATATGTTCATGTTCGTTTAAAGTTAAATAAACTAACACGAACTGTAACACTTTGCATTTTAGTATTTTCCTTATTTAGAAAGTACGTTTGTATTTCTATTTTTATTTTTGAAAACTTGTAATTTCATTGTATTCGTATTTGTTTTCCAAACATTGTGTAACACCCCAAAAAGTTTAATTATGCATATGAGTTAAATTAACTAGAAACTTAACCTAGTTAGAAATTATGTTAAAATGTTAGCTGATGTGAGGTAAAATACACATATTTGTCCCGTGTAAATTGTATAATTATTGTATAGGTTTTATTTATTTTTATTTGGTTTTAGTGTTATATTATATTATTTTGTGTTGGGTCAGGTCCTGGTGTAAATGGAGCGAAAATGAGTAATAACTAAATAACCAGTCAATTGAGTAGAGTAGGGCGCCAATGACCGAATTAAAATTGCCACTATTTTTCTTCAGTGGGCCGTGGCCACTGTCTCTATTTTATAAGTTAGAGAGCTGTCCTACCACCACCACCACCACCACCACCACCACCACCACCACCACCACCACCAAGGCAGTTGATGTTATTAGTTTATTTAGAGGAATTTCGTTTATTAATAAATGAGACACCTAATAAATGGATGCATTGTGAACGAATAAACCACCACCACCACCACCACCAAGGCAGTCGATGTTATTAGTTTATTTAGAGGAATTTCGTTTATTAATAAATGAGACACCTAATAAATGGATGCATTGTGAACGAATAAAAGAAAAATCATAAAAAGTGGCTGCCAACGAATATTATTATATATATCAATTCACAACCCATGTTTGCGCCAGGAGTCTTTTTGACTTTTGGTTTTTGCCACTGAAGTTTGTTATTATTAAAGAAAGGTGGCCATATTAAACCATTATAAAGAAGCAACTTTTTGGTGCAATAACACTTGTACATTGGGCTTTGGGTGCTTTTCAAAAAAATTTGACTCATCTACACCGTAGTTCACCAATGTCTCCTTCTTCCCCAAAACAATCCTCAGTCATAAGAAAATCCCCAACCATCTTCTCGCACAAGTCTAGATAGAGAGAGATCGGGAGAAAGAGAATCAAGAGAGAAAGAGTAATCCGACCACACTCCATCGGCCACCGGTATCGCTGACGACGGTGATGATATGGGTTACCGGCAATGAAGACGACGGTGGTTCCGGTGATTGGTATGGTGGTTGTTGGTGGAGTATCAGGCCTGATCTCCGGCGACATTAAATAAACTCCGGGAAATGGTTGAAGATGTTGTGACTCAATATAGCAGTTTTGGTCCTTAGTAACTAGGGTTTAATAGTTCATATGTGACAAACCAAAAACTACAACCAGAACCTTCTATCTACAACGGATTTATAATTTCGCAAAATTTGGGTTTCAATTGATCAATACCTGGTGTTCCTAGGCTTGCTTCTTCGCTGGTTCGGTGTCCTTCGCTGGTACGGTTTCTTTACTTTGATTGTAGGTATGGTTGATGATTTTCGACTAAGATTAGGCATGTTTCCAGCAAAAAAAGGATTCTTTTATTGTATGAAATCATGTAATCGATTCTTTGTTTTTAGATTAGACATCAACTGTTCCAAACAAAATGAGAGATGAATGGATTTATGTAAACAATTTCTCCTTTCGTTTCTAATGCTTGAACAATCCTTTCTTTGATAATGCTTCTTTAATATAATAGCATTAAAAGAATGTGCTAGCAGGCAACATTAAATTGGTGGATGGTAAAAGATTTAACCTTGGGTGGGTATTTCGGGTGATGGGTGGGTATTTCGGGTGATGGGTGGGTATTTCGGGTGGGTAGTGAGGTGTGTGAAAGGACGTGATTCATGACTGAATTTAAATACGGATTATAAGAAAAATAAATAGAGGCATGATCAGTTGTAACTTAGTACAGTGAACTGATTATAATAGGGCATGGGACAATTATATAGCAAATCTAGAAACTGCTCAAAACAGTGTACTTAAGGAAGTATTGAACCTCTATTTGGTTTATTTATTTTTGTTAATAAACTAATAATGCTATTGTAAGGAAGTTTTGAACCTCTATTTGGTTTATTTATTTTTGTTAATAAACTAATAATGCTAATGTAAGTTGAGCCGATCTCAAATGCTTGATAAAAAGCATTGAGAATCTTGTTTTTTCATTTTAGTAACTGTTGTTTTTGTTGCTTTCGAGTCCCAGGCACAACTTTAAATGGATATTGGGTTACCAACACCTAAAAGACTCTTCTACAAGGTTATGAAGGGAAAAAGAAATCATACAACTTTGTTCGGTTTTTGTCATCAAGTTTCATGTTTTCCATTGGGATGTTGCAGCCTTTAGCCTGTTTTGTTGCCCAACCAGCTTTAGTTTACGTAAATAGCAGTCCACGGTATGTCAGTCGTATAATATTTTCTTGAATTGTTTGTTTAAGTGAATTGTTATAATAAACTATTCTTAAGTTGTTCTTAATACTCCCAAGATATAACATAACATATTTTCCAGACACAAATGAATAGGTGGGTATTATATGCCTAACGTAATTTTATGGTTTCATCCTTCAGATGGGATTAACATCTAAGCTGCTGCTGCTACCGATCTTGCAAAATGGTTAGCTCTATCTTTGTGACCCCTTCATCTTTAGGATACTGAATTGTCATATTCATTACTTTGTTGTGTGAGCTAATGAAAAGTCCCTACTCCCTGATTGGGACACAATGAGACTCTTCTTTCCACCAGTAGTTGGTCTTTAATGTGTTAGTTGTTGATACTTGACTGAATGTTTTTTTTTTCTCTCTCTCAATTTTGAATTTAGACAAAGAGGACATAGAAGGCTGGTATCATTGGAAAGTACACTAAGCATTTTGCTTATCTTTCTTAGAATTACTGTCTTTTGTTGCAGTGTTTCAGTTGTAGAATCGTTGCCTTTTACTTCAGTGTTTCCGTGAGGAGAAGAAGGTGAGAGGTCCTAAAGCTGCTTCTCATCCTCTTTATTTTCAGGTTTGTAACCATTTTAATACGAACTTCTTTATGATTGATAATTGTGAATCAATGTGTTCTCGACTTGATTTTGTAATTAATGATTACCCTTGTAGGAAATGCTAACCAGTTTTTGAGTTCTGTAGTCAAGGTAACCCATGTCATTGTTTTAAATAGAAAAAAAGTAGCACTTTCGTAACATAATCATCATATAATCTTTAAACTTTTGGAGTGGTGTGTTTTGATTGTGAAGCAGTTTCAAATGGATGGAAATGTTACAACCTAAGGAAGTATTTTGTTGGAATTATAATCTATTAGCATTATTATGTTTCGTCGTTAGTATTATGATGTATACGTATAATTATTAGAGATATTAAAAATGTGTGTTTGTGAATTGTGATAGCTATTTATCTTGACTCTTGGTCCACTGTTCCATTTGTATTCAAAAGTTGCAAACTTGATTCTTTAAATCATCGTGTTCCGTTTGTATTCAAAGTAGCAAACTTGAATCTTTAAATCATTATGCATATGTCTTTGTACTAACTTTAATATCTTCTGTTTTCTGGATGAAGCATGGGATGCTGATATAATGGATGTTGAACATGTTGGTGGTCCTCATTGTGATGCAAAGTTAGTTTCCTTGAGAAGAAAACTTACATTAGTACGTCTTTTATGTGAAACTGAACACCCTCGCAACGCGACGGGAACTTCTATTGTTCTTAGTTTGTAAGCCCCCGCCTGCAACGCGGCGGGGGTAAAACCTAGTTATACATATTATTGTATAGAGATTCGAATTGAAAGAAGGCTGGCCCAACTCATATTAATGTTTCGCATGCAAAGCCCAGAGGAATTAGATTGCCACTAAAATTGCTAACATCTTTGTAGGAAACATAATATAATATATCTTTAGAAGGAATACACATCAGCCAACATTGGAGTCAAACTTGGGGAGAAAGGCAACATCATAATTAAAAAGAAAGGGGAGAATACGACTGAACAAGGGAGGCGCACGAATATATATGATACATATAGTTGCCGCCATAAGATTATTGTTATTGTTTTATTTGAGGGCTGCCAATGCCATATTTTGGAGAGCAACAACAATAAAAAAAATAAAAGAAGCATAGGGGGAATCATCAGACAAAAATAATTGGGCTTGGCAGCCCACTAAGGGAGTATATTGTGATCAAACGCAGCCAGGAAAAAAATATATATTGTGATCAGACATTTATAATCAGGGAGACACATCTAGGGTCGCTCGGAAGGAGCTCACGGCTAATCTTGGAACTGACAAATTTTGGAGTTCTTGGAGCTTGCTAGAGGCTGATTGAAGGTTTTGAAGCATTCGGAAGGCTAGGAATCACCGGGTAACGATTGGGAGCACTCGGGATCGAAGCATTCAGGTTTATTCTTCCCGTTATCTTCTTTGTTCGTTTGTTTTCAGTTGTTTTATGATGAATTCAGATCTGATTACGTTGATTATTATGTTTTTAGACATGTTTAGTGGCTAACTACTTCGTTCTACCTAGGCTAATGACGATTGTTTGATAAACTTTGGATTTTTATTCGTTAATAACGTTGGTTTATGGATTTTATTGAAAAGTAAACGACTTTGGAACTTTGATTTGGTGTTTATGCGTATCTTGATTTGATTCTTGATTATTTACTCGTTTCACATGAATCTTGATAAATGTCTTTCATAGAATAGGTTCGTGTTAATTATCTAATCTTTACAGTTTTGGGTAATTTTTTGGTGAATCGGCCGATAACCTTATAAACGGTAATTAAGAAATTATTGAAACTTGATATTCTACTAATCTTGTCGCTGTAAGGCTCGAGGTTATTAATAGGTCTCGGTTTGTTATATAGCTAGGATTAGGTTTTGTAAGAAATCGGTCTTAGTTCCTTAATCATACTCGTGTCTATTAAACCAAGTTAAAATCCATAGTTGCCTTAGACTTTCGCGCTGTAAGGTAGATTGTCATATTAGGGCACTTTTCAAGAAGTTAGAGGACTGTAAGGAAATCTAACAACCGGTAGTCGTAACAGCCTTGTAGAGTCTCACAAGTTTCTTCCTGAGAAGGGTCGGGAGGTCTTAGTAGGGATTTCTTAGGGTTTAGCATTAAAAGATCCCGGTTCCATACCACATTAATTTCGAATAGAAATCCAATCCTAGTTAAACATGAGTCTAGCCTAGGTAGCCTTCATCGCCACTGAGTTAAGTCTTCGTCCAAGTTCGCGTCTAGTCGATTTAGTTAATTAGTATTTAATTTAATTGCATTTTTAGGATTTTTAGAAACCCCCCCCCCCCAATCAACAGTTAGAGTCCGTGTCAGTCTAGGTCTAGATAGAGTCTAATTAGCGTAATCAGAGAGTCTCGTGGGTTCGATACTCGGACTTACTTAGGCTATACTGCATTGACCGGTACACTTACCGGTGGTGTGGTCTAGGTTTTAGAGAGTCTATTTTTATAAATTTAAAACTTAGAGTGTCTAATTTAGGGTTAAAATTAGTTAGTTTAATTAGACCACTTTTAGCACATCATTAGCCTAAGGATGGAAAATGCCTAAATAAAGACAAACACATCTAAAGTAGAAGGGCCAAATATGGACAATAGGAAAGTAAGGTTATTAAAAGAAAAACATAAAACACAAACACACATATTCTATGTGTGATGGGATCGACCAAGGAAGAAGAAAAACAAAGGGAAACCCTTGTGATCAGAAATCAACAAGAGTAGAAGGGAAAGTCAAAGCCAAACTAATGCATGAACTCAAATTTCTAATCATTTAAGCTTGTTTATCAAAGTGGTAAGTGGAATTTCTTAAATTGATGATTTGTAGAAAGTGGGTTTCAACCCAAACATGAGTTCGTATGAAAATTTGTGCAAATGTAAGTTAGAATTACACTATAGAACAAGAATTATGCTTAATTTTGGTCATTTGAATGATTTGAAGTGAAAACCCACTTGATGTAATACTACGATGAATATGATGATCAAGTAGATGCAAAATAGGTGTAATTTTGATGTATAATATTGTATGTAATAGAGAATTTATAGATAAATTTGATGTAGAATGAAAAATGCATGAACTTGATTGATTATGATAATCCATGATAAGAACTAGCAAGAGTATGCTTAGAGTACTTGTACCTTATGCTTTGTTGGTGACATGCACACCAAAATGTTTGATAAAATGCCTCAAATAAAGATTCTGCATTGTTACTTCGGACCTTCTATGATGATCATGAATTTAGTATGTAGATAACACTTGTGTTGAGTTTATGATGTTTTATCCAAGGACACTTATGAGATGTGAGTATGGAATGTGGAATTTAAACATACACGTTTTATGTATAGGAATAAAGGAAGAAGGTTCAAGTCACACGAAGCAACAAGAAAGCCACGACCGAGGTATGTATCTTGTTCATTCTGAATTTGTTAGAAGAGGTATTTATATTCTAGTTGTAGAAATGTTATGTAAATGTCTTGATGCGAATGAGTTAAACGATTAGATTTGTCAAGTTAGAATTGAACTAAGTTAGCGACTCGATATGAACGGGTCAAAATATTAATGTATTATTAGAGAAAGATTGTGTTGTTGACTTGTTGTAGATGGGACAACAACTATAATGTAATCTTAAAGAATGATTTTACTAATGACCATTGCGAATGGGTCGAACAAATAGAAGAATGAGAAACAAGGAAGAGTTATGCTGGAAATCCGTTGTGAACGGATTAATCAAGGAGGAATGATATACGAAAGAATGATCATGTGAATGACCTGTTTAATACGGGTCAAACGCGAAAGAATGACATAACCGAATGGTTACATAAATTGAAATGGAAATTAATAACAAGGAAAGAAAAGAAAGGAAAGAAGTGCATATAAATATGTTGAATGATATAATATCAAGTTTGTTGGAAGTTAGTTGATCATGTTTAAACTAATTAATGTTATTTCTTGTCGTTATTATTATAGGTAAAGCTCAGCTTTAGGTGCTTGCGACGCTCGGAACGAACACACTAGTACTTCTCGCCCGCGACACGCTTCCGATCTTCATGTAGTAAACGAGTCGACTTTTGTGGTTATGAAATTTTAAGTATGTTTTGTCAAAACTATTAGCTAAAAACTTATATTTGTACATCTTTTGTAAACATACAATTTAGTATAATTTACTAGATATGGGCAACTTCTATGTTGACCAATGTTTTTCTTAAGAAATTGTAAGAGTTCAAAGTTAGTCATAGTTTTTATATGGTTTGGTTTACTCTAATGTTCGACAAATATTTTGGGCGTTACAAGTTGGTATCAGAGCTGAGGTTTGAGGGATTCAAGTACATGGGTCAAGATGCTTGAACTAACACCGAAAGCTCGTACATAGTGTGTGTTCACTTCGAGGCGCAAAGCAAGTAAGTAAATTTGAATTTTTTAATATTTTGCTTAACGAATAAGGATGTTACGGGATGTTATGGGATGTTACGAGACGTTTCAGAACGTTTTGGGTCAGTTCGGGTTGGAACGGGACTCGGAAACGGGTCGAACGAGCTAAAATAAATCAAAACAGCATTTGTAACATGGGGGAGGCATCCCTGACGCCCCATGGTACGTCATCGATGCGGTCACTGGTTCCGACGCACTAATCTCCTGTCTACGTGAAATTTCCCCGATGCAGAAATATAGGGCGCGTCGCCGATGCAAGGTCGGGCGTCGCCGACGCCCCTCACCGGTCCAGAATCTCTGTTTTATTTATTTTGACCCACCATGAGTCCCGTACCTTCCGAAACTTGTCCCGTAACTCTTAAAGAAGCCCCGAAAGGCGAAAATAACCAATAGAGAGCATGCGAATTTGGTTAAATTATGGTAAGGTATGTCGGGAACATGATTGTAATGCCCTGCGTTTTCATACCTTCCATATTTAGAAACCATTGCTTGAAATTCTATTTTTTGGAAATCTTGTATTCCTTGTAATCGTATTTCGTTGTATCGTTGTAAAATCCGAGACTTTGATCGTAACGAAACGAATCTTTTATACATCTTTTATACATGTTTATACATTGATACGTGCACTCGTTTGATACATGGTTCGTAATTCGTATAAACGTAAGCTTAACTCGTAAACAATGATCGTGTATTCGTAATCCTTAAATCTTCATACATTTAAACACTTAGTTATTCGATTATAAGATTAAGTTGTATGTTTTTTCACTTGATCATACCAAACTATAAACTATACATACTTGTTACATTTCATGTGTTATACACACCTATGTTATCACACTTTTTGCTAAATTAAAACATGTCATTTATGCATTTCGGACCTTGTTACAAGTTACATACATACTAGACACCATGTAACACTTTATTAAACATCAAATATATACCTTCTAATGTCAAAATAAAATAAAATAAAATAAAATAAAATAAAATAAAAATTATAGGGCTGTTAACAGCCTTGCATCAACCCACTTAATTTCCTTGTTTTGAGTTATTTAGCCCACTAAACACTTCCAAAGCCCAACCCAATGAAACCCTAATCCATCCCCTATATAACACAAGCCTCCTCTAAGCATTTTTCACTTTCTAAACACTCTCCATTCACTCTCAAACACTCCAAACCGTAGCTGATTGCAGAAGCTCGAGCAGATTTATACCACTTCACTAAAGTGAGCATAACTCACTCAATTCTTATCCGATTCACTCGATTATTTTTCCTACTACTTCGTATTGACCTTAGCTACGTTTTCATGGGTTTTCCCTGGAAAACCAGAGCCTGGAACATTGCCAAAAGGGCTCCAAAGTGGACTGATTTTTCTGTTCTTGTTTCAAACTTTGATAAACTTGTTTAAACTTGAGGAAACTCATCGCAAACCTATGTCCTTATACTTATAACCACTTCTATGGTTAGTTAGGCTTAAAAACAAGGTTGAGACATTCAAAATCAGAGGTATAAACCTCACAAACTTTCTGTTTTGTTCAAGGGTTTTAACCCACAAGTGATGTTCAAGTTCAAGACTTGATAATTGTGTGATTTAGGATTAGCTTGGGCTAACCTACTTGAAAATCCACACATTGCTTGATGCTTTCTCATAGATTAGTTATTCATATTCTATTGTTTCTTGTAAGTTCATGACCCTCCTTATTGTTCATAACAACAAGTGTAGTGGTGAACAATAGAGGTACCTAAATGGAAGCTTTGTTCTTCCTACCTCATGTATGAATTCCATGATACTTGGAGGTGCCTAAATGAAGACTTTAATCTTCTACCTCATGCTTGACTTATATGATGTAATATACACTATGTAATACTTATTTAACAACCAAATAATCGAACTCTTGGTGATGAACTAATGGACATTCGTCAAGCTAGTAGATTGTATCATCTTAGGCCTTGACAACTTGTCACGATTCTAATGGAACTTTGTTCCATGAAAACATTTAAACTCTTTTAGAGTTTCATAGTGTCAAGAACAAGTGTCATAGGTGTTAGATGATTATTTTCATATGTTTATTTTTCATGTTATTTAAACTCCAAATCCCTAGAACCATATGTAAACACCTCTTAAACTCCAAATCGAACACATTCAACTTCCTAGTCTCAACAACTTCGTCACATGGGATAATCGGAAAGCATATGCAACTTTGTGAGTACACTTGACCTATTTTCCTTTTAATACACTTTGGGTGCAACATGTTTTACTTGTTAAAATGCACGATTCACAAACATGCTTTTATTCGTTCAATCCTTATACATGCTTTGTTATGCTTAGGTTTATACTAGAATACATACTACTTGTTAACTCGGCTTAACAATTATAGCGCTATAGGAGTAGCACACCCCCGACGGGGTTTTGTTAAGTCTTTATTCTATAACGGTCTCGTCACTTTTGTGTCGAGGGATACTAAATACTAGTGGACACTAGAGTTGACATATTGTTATGCATGATAGATTGACCTTGTATACATATGCCACGAGTCTAAAACTAGTGTACTCGCCAATACCTTTGTATTGAACTATGCTTTTAAAACATGTTGTAGGTTTAGCGATGATGTTGATGATGCATGGAATCTAGTAGGAAGCTTAGATACACACTTTAAATTTTGTATTTTATTTGTATTGTATTTCATTATTCATGTTATATTTGTTTCAAATCCTTGTAATTGACTCTTTAGAAATGAAATGAAAATTTATCATTTAAATACTTGTCACAAATAGTGTTATGAAGTCTCTTGCAATCTATTTCGTCTCACTCCGATGTTTCCACCATCGGTTGGGGTGTGACAATGACGTTTCAGAATGAAGGATAAGAAAGTATAAAATAATAAGTCCTTTGAATTATTGATGGCATGTGGATAATACGTGACCATTTTGATTGAACTATAGAATGAACGCATAAGTATGAACTGTCACACCCCAAAAACGTCGCAGCGGAATATTAAACGTAGTGGTGACAGAAGTTGGTGCCCATTTATATCTTGTTGGACGATGCACTCATTTGTTGGACATTTCGACATATTTTAAAACACAAGTTATTAAACATTACATTTTAGAACCCACGACACAACCACATAAGTTAAGTTGTTTTGATCCTCGCGGATCTTATTACAAACGTCCCAGAAAGTTTAAAAGTTGTCCAACATTTTCAAACAAAACAACATGCATCATCAAACACAAGATACGCCATGATTCCCGAAGCCGAACTCAAGTACCTGTAGAACACGTTAAAATCAAGTGTCAACACAAAGGAAGGTGAGTTCACATATTCAAATACAAACAAATTATCTTAAAGGAAAACTTTCTGATTATGTGTTTATTTGAAAACATCCATATAAATTTTAGAAAGTCCATTTTTATTTCCTTATTAAAATCCATGGGTCTTCCGTCGCGGTTTAACAACCCGACAATAACAATCTTACCCAGGTTTTGTATATTAAATTATTGCGTCAATTTTCAGACTCGTATGTTAGCTAGACGATACGAACTATATATTAACCATGCAGGGATAATCAATGCTAGACATTAAACAGAATATCAATTCGTCGTTTGACTTGACACGGGGCGACCGGTCACGATGGGGTTGTCAACCCGATAGATCTACCAACAATTCATCGCGTGCAATACTTAAATGATTAAACGACATCAAGGGCGCAGGGTCCTCTTCGAGAACAATATGATGTCTGCCTCACGTACAATATATATATCCTACTAATATGACAATTTAGTACACGAAGTTGTACGAATCCCCTGAATCTCCATCACTCGAGACCCAGGCCGGCATCCGTCCCAACTTTACGGTCTGTTTCGCCTCGGAAACACCGTACCAATCCCGTTTCATCCCGAAACAAATATATTCAACAAAAACCGTTTCATTCCCGAAACATATATTTTCACAAATCCATATATTTTCAACGAAAATATATAATTTATATCAAAAAGGTATGTTTTATTCCGAAAACATTATTAAACCCTTTTATTGGCGTGTTCTACCCCCAAAATATGTTTAAAGCAGTAAAAAGAGGGGTTTAGTGACACTCACCTTTGGGTGCGTATTTTAAATAGCGCAATCCCAGAGATTGATTCCTACACGTCCTAATATATATATAGGAACGATTTTTAAATCAATATTCATCACAAAATCCTAAGTTTCTCTATTTTCTTAGAATTGTCACATAACTTTGAGATTATCTCGAAAAGTTATCATTTTTGATTATGTTGGCGCGTTAATATATATATATGAGTCCATATATATATATATATATATATATATATATATATATATATATATATATATATATTTATGATTTTGTGACTTGAACGGTTTTTATTGGTGGCCATTATTGTGTAAATCCGTTAACACTCCCGTTTATACGTATTATATCTACGATTTGCGCGTCATAATATATATGCGTAAACGTTCATATAATTTATCATCAACACACGCGAAATATTATTAACTTATCTAATTTGTCATTTCTAAAGCAAATATACATAAAATATCTCATATGTATCAAATTTCATGCTCGATAACCAAGTTACACATTTAACGCGGTTTTTACCGTTTCTACCGCACAAAACGCACAATATACATGCATAATCAAATCTTCCAAAATCATGTTAATAACTTAACATACTTTCACATTCTCATGTTTAAATCACATAACACATTTTATTACATATGGTTTACCCAAATTTTACCCATGCTTGATATATTGAAAAATGCGTATTTTAGCGATTCGGTAACGGTTTCGGGCGTCGGAAGTCACGTATGACTAACCAAACACCAAGTAAACTTAAAATTAGTTAAAATAATTATTTTTAAACTAAAAATATCAGTTTACTTACTGATCTAAATCAGTTTTATAAAAATCACTCGAAAAGCCGAATTTTGACCGTTTTAACGCATAGTTTTGCGTTAAACGTTACTATAATCATCCTAACTCGAAACGACTTGATATTTTAACACAATACATGTTATTTACTGATTAAAATAGTGGTTATAATCAAATTAGTGCAGTTTTTGTATAAGTCACATAAATCATGCAATTTCACGTATTTTACAACTTTTAATGCACCATGTACAACATGCATAGCTAGCAAACATTATGACAAAGTTATAAGTCACTAAAAACTTTAAAATAACTTCATTTTAGTGTTTATAATCTGCTCATAACTGATTTCTACTAAATCATACTCAAATCACCTTTTTAAGATCTCATATCATCATGCATGTCTAAGTGTTTGCATCTAATATACCCATATCATAACATTATTATGCAACATGATCTCAATATGCATCAAGACTTTACTTACATTATATTCTTTCAAATATTTCACATAACACTTTAATCCTTCAAATCATTCATGCTCATTCATACTTAGATCTTTCACATTTAAGATTATACAACAACTTTAACATGCTTGCATACATATATACATACATATATACGATTTACATATACACACATACTTCCAAAAATTTACTTTTCAACATATAACTTTTAAATCTCTAATCACTTTAGAACCTTCTTGCATGACAACCAAAAATTCCTTTAATCATCATATTTTTCAAGATATCAAACAAATCAAGAACTTTTCATCAAAATCAAAATACAACTTATACACATACATACACACATAATCGGCCACATGCACACACATATACACACTCATTTTTACTTTGATTAAAACATCATTCTTTGTTTAGTTCAAGTTTGTGATTCATTTCAAGTTCAAGAGAAACCATCTAACATCTCTATCATTACTAAAAATCAAGTATGTGATTTTTAAAATAAGTTTATACCTTCAAAGTTTCTAAGTGGGTTTTTGAGAAAAGATGGTGATATGAGACTTGTTCTTGCTTGAATCCACTTGAGATCACCTCCAACCCTTCTTACAAGCTTGAAATCACCTTGATTAGCCCTTGAATCTTCATGTTTTAAACTTGAAAATGAAATGTGGATGTGTGATGGGGGTTTTGGCCATAGGTGTTCAAGAAGAGAGAGAGAGAGTTGTTTTTGAATTGTTCCTTGAAATGTGAGTGTGTATGGATGCATGTATTGAACTTAATCATCACTTATAATTTCTAGGGGAGACAAGTGTCAAAATTACAAGAAACAAGAATGTTTTGGTAGCCCTAGGTGCCGCCACATTCATTCCCTTCTCACACTAATTATATATACATGCATATGTTATATGTATATTAGCTCAAAAACAGATATTTTACTAAATACCGGGTATTTTATCTAGCGTTTTAATCCCGTTTTAGTGCGTTTTAAATTATTTTTATCACTCTATAAAAATAATCACTTAAAATTATTACTGAAATAATTACCAGTTGCCTTGACTTGCTGCGTTGACGGTATTTTGTTTAATTCGCGCAGTATCGCGCGGTACGCGCTCAAACTCGAAAAATAGAGTTTCTTAGCGTTTTAAATTATTTTTCCACATGGATATGATTAAAATTATCATTATAATCATAACAGACTATTTTTAGGACTTTAACACTGAT
Source organism: Helianthus tuberosus (assembly GCA_030545235.1). NCBI lineage: Eukaryota > Viridiplantae > Streptophyta > Magnoliopsida > Asterales > Asteraceae > Helianthus > Helianthus tuberosus. The sequence goes on from CM060417.1 coordinate 107,768,945, forward strand.
CGGGTGGTCACCGACATTCGTTTCGCATTTTAAATGTTACGCGATAAGCGTTTGTTTTACCGTTGCCAACACAATTTTTATATACATCTAAATTTACCAACACATCAAATATCATATATTAACATCACAATCAGTCATAAACAACCATTTCACATGTTCACTACACAGATTACTATTGTCCGGTACGGCCTGAGAGGCCGGGTGTCACATGAATTATGATGACAATTGTTATAGATGACCATGATAAAGTTAACGAATGAATTTCAGCCAATAAACGAGTTTGTTCGCACAAGACGGAACCCACTGATACAAAACAGGACCCGTTCGCACAAAGTAGTCTGTTCGTATGACTGAGTACCTTCGCACGAATGGGCAAACTGTTACTTTTCGTTCTCGCAAAACTCCAAGTGCTGAAACCATCCGGGATTCGCCATCCTCAATATGGACGAACCTATGATTTGGTAGAAGTGTGGACCATGGGAGCCTTGGCTTTCCAAACTAGTCCAACTACCTTACTTGTGTACCTTGCAAACGAACACCCAAGCAGTCTCCTAGAAACAGAGTAAGTTAACCCTGTCACACCCCAACCGATGGCGGAAACATCGGAGTGAGACGAGCGAGATTTCTCGAGACTTCATAACACTATTTACGATAATAATTAGTAAAACTGATTTCATTTCAAATAACATTGTCAAGTACAACATGGGAAATTCAAGTTACAACATTGAAAAGACAAATACAACAAAGTTCAACAATAATAAAATAACCAAATCTAGTATTTCGATATGTGATTCTAAAGTCATCCCTACTAGATTCATCAAGATCAACATCATCAACTTGCAAATATGTTTAAAAATACATGGTTCAATACGAAAGTATTGGCGAGTATACAAGTTTGGTACATAGCACAAGTATAAAAAGATTTAAACGAATCCACATGGCAAACTTTAGTTATTAAGATTAACATCTAACTGGCATGCAAGTATTCAAGTCAATCCTCTGATTACCGCATAAAATAAATTTAACATGACCACAAGACTACGGGCAGTGCGATACTCCTATAGCGCTATACATGTTAAATGGAGGCTCGTACGAAGTTAATGATAAGTGTTTTGCACAAATGAATCATCCAGATAAATGAATCAAGTATAACATTTAGCATACATGTATTGGATTGTATGTGTTTGCATAAAGTCTAAGTGTGTTTGTGTAATTTAATAGGTTAAACATATTGCACCGAAAGTGTAAAACGGGAAAAGGGTGTTCTAGTATACCCACGGTTTTGGAAAGCTTCCTTTGTTAATCCTTTGAAGAGTTGAAGAGTTGGAAGATGGAAACACCGAGGTTACCCTACATGGGGTAAACGAAGGTGTGTGAGTAACAAAATTAAGACGGAAGATTCGGTTTGGAATTTAAAGTATAAAAAGTATGCATGCATAAAAGTATTATCTAGTCTAAGTACTCGTTTTGACACTAAGTTGTATGTGATTTCATGGGTACTAGTTTGCCCATTAGAATCAACAACGAGAGACTTAGAATTATAGATAAAGTAGCCCAAGTGCATGACAAATAATCATAAACCGATTATCATCAAGAGTTCGGCCATATAAATATATTTATATAGTTATAATAATAATAATCCTAAGCTAAGTCCATCAAGAGTTTCATAGATTGTCATATAAGTCAAGCATGGATGATTAACCTCATAGTATGATTCACCACTACACAAATCATCACAAGGATGATTCAGAGGGTCATGAATGAAAAGGAATAAATAACTAACTAAGACATCATCAAGTAGCCAAGTAAAATCTAACCCGGGTGAGCCAACCCAACATGGAAAGAGTTAACTAAGTGTTGGAGGGTAGACGATGTTATATTACTTTGAGACTAGCAAGCTACTTGAGTGTTCATACACAAGGCACACAAGTGAGGTAGTGGAACTAGTTTGGAAAGCCAAAGCTCCCATGGTTCACCCTTCTAACAAGACACAATTTCATCCATATGGAAGATGGTGAATCTTGGTTGTTTGGAATATAACATGTATGAACTTAAAGTAAAGAGTTTTTTAACTCACTTCTTGGTGGAAATCAACCTCAACACAAACCTACAACTATGGACTTAGTTGTTAGCTTGGTGGGTACAAGATTTCACCAAGCTTAGCAAAGAAATACAAGGTACAATAACTTTGAACAAAACAGAATTTAAATCTTACTTTGGACCTCAAATTGTTAGACCCTATTTAGTTTTATGGATTAGTGGACCTATGGATTAGTGGATATGGAGTGGGCTATTTATAGTAACGGGCCTAGGGTTTAGGGAGCATCCTCCTTAAACACTTTCTATATATAGTAAATGATGCTTAGGTAATTAGTGTTGGTGACATCAAGAAAATCTTGTATTTGACAATCATTTTATATGCAAGATATTATCATCAATCAAGAATCTTTCTACTTCATCTCCTTTCTTTGAATCATTGCTTGTTTATGTGATTCCGCCACCAAACAAGCTTGTGTGATATCATTGTGATCTCGTATCGGGACTTACAACTGGTATCAGAGCCTGTTGAACATGTTTTCAGGCTCAGATCTGATATCACATCGATTCTGGATCTCAGACTATTTGACTGCTACTGTTTCTGCTCGTTTCTGTTGAAGTTTTGAACATCTCGGACCTGCTTCTGTGCATCTCGGATCATCTTCATCGCATCTCGGCCGATCTCGGATAGACATCAAACATCTCGGACCTCATCTCGGACCATCTGCTTTGAAGATTGCCTTCATCTTGGATCATCATCACTTCATTTCGGATAAACTTCAAGCCATCTCGGATAAACATCAAGCCATCTCGGATAAACATCAAACCATATCGAATTATCATCAAGTCATCTCGGATAACACCTGTTGAAGATAGTCATCATCTCGGATAATCATCAAAGCATCTCGAACAATACTCAAGCCATCTCGGATCAACTGTTTGAAGATTGTCTTTGTCTTTTATCTCGGACAAACATACCATGCCGGACCACTGTTCATCTCAAACCAACCATCTCGAATCAACCATCTCAGATTACTGTCCAGACACTTCATCTTGGACACTATGTTGAACCTAAACGGTGTTATAAATGACGTTGTGACTGCTGCTGATCTCGCCAATGCTACCCTTGTTGCTATTCAGACTCAGTCTCTAGCTTTCCATCAAGAACTCGATCAAGTTATTGGCACGTCTACCAAGGTTCCAAGGTTTCTGTATGGAGACGACTACTATGAGTGGAAGTTCAGGTTTGAACAATACTGTAAGGCAAAGGAACCTCATGTTTAGAGAAGCATTAAGAATGGACCACGCACTATCATGTACGCTACTGAAGATATCCCTCAAACCCAGATTCTAAAACCCGAAGGCATATATACCGAAGAAGACAAAAAGGTCATAGCTGAGGATGAAGCTGCTTTTGGAACTCTCTCAATGGCACTTGGTCCAGACATTTTGATTGCCGTCCGAAACTGCAAAAGTGCAAAGGAAATTTGGGATCAGCTGACATACTTATTTGAAGGAAATGCTGATATGAAGGCAAGCAGAGTGAACATGATGAATCAACAGTCCAGTTCCTTTAATCACATCTATGGAGAAACTGTTGAAAATCAGATAAGGAGATTCGTCAAACTTGTGTCACAGATGGTTAGTGCTGGAATCAACATCTCAAACAGTGGAATGAACCATCAACTACTGAACTCACTGCCAAAAGGGTGGGATGCCGAGGTTTCTATGATCAAGTGTACAAAGGATCTGAATGAAATGACACTTACTGAGTTGATTGCCACAATCAAGTCTTACGAGATTGAAAATCAGAAGAGAGAGATAAATCACAAGAATTCACTGATGGCTGCTGGCATGACTAGCCCTAACAATGCTGCTTTGATGTCTCAAGGTCATCAAAATCTGGTTTTCAGTCTAGTTCGTGGAGTTATGAACAACAATCCAAATATTGTGTTTAGTCCTATAGCAACACCAAAATCCAACTACGTGTACGGAATGTCACTTCCTTCTTCTCAAGCGGCTACTGTCAATACCACCAGTGTTCAGCAGCAACCCCATCCTTAGCCACAACATGCTAATGTTGCCTTTGGTTCTACCACCCAGCCTGCAACTCAAAGTGTTCCATCCACACCTTTAATGGAACATATGGCCTTCTTGACCAAGCAAAATGAAGAAAAACTGGCTCTTGCAGCTTCTATGATCAGCAGCTTAAATGATTTCTTAGCTGGTGATCTCATGCCTTCAAGTAAAAGAACTCCATAAATGAATCAGGTGGTTGAAAAAGACTTGGATGAACTGGATGTGGCTTGGAATCTTGCAATGTCAGCCTTTAAAGCAGACAAGTTTACTAAAAGGTATGGGCGTCGTCCAATGAATGTTCATCCTGGAGTGCTGAAAGACAGGTTGAGGTGCTATAGGTGCTATGAGCCGGGACACTTTGCTAGGGATTGCAAAAGGGCACCAACAGGATATGAGGCTACTCAAGCAGCTGCAGCTCAGAACAAGGAAAGGTCATTGGTTCCTGTCACACCTGCTGAGACTTCGACTTCGACTGGACAAGTAAACTCTGGAGCTGGAAGGGCTTTGATTGCGCAGGAACAACATGGCTTCAATTGGGCTGATGCAGTTGCTCAAGTGGAATCCATGAAGTTGTCTGAAGCTGCTACTGCTGAAAAGGTCAATCAATGCTTGATGGCACTGACCGAGGAACCGAAATCACTTTCTGAGATGGAACGACTGTGGAGGGCTATCTTTAGACTTTGGTTTATTGATAGTGGTTGTTCTAGGCACATGACGGGAGATAAATCCCAATTGAATGGCATAAAAATATTCGACGGAGGATGTGTCAACTTCGCAGGAGGAGAATCTGGAAGAATCACCATGAAGGGCACAATCAAAAATGAAGTTCTCACCTTTTCAGACGTCAATTATGTCCCCGAACTGAAGCACAGCCTGTTGAGCGTATCACAGATGTGCGACAAAGGAATGGAGGTTCTCTTCACCAAGAGTGGCTGTGTCATGCTGAAACCAGGAATTATCATACCTGAAGACTGGTCTTTGATTGAAGCTGAACGCCGGGGAAATGCATATGTGATTGACATGAACAAAGCTCCCACTGATCAAGTTACTTGTCTATTCTCAGAGATAGCTGAACATGACGCTATGTTGTGGGATCGTCGACTGGGTCATCTGAACACGAAAATTCTCAATCGATTAGCCAAGGGAGGTTTAGTCAGGAACTTGCCAATCAAGGACTTCATGCAGATAGAGAAATGTGAAGCATGCGCTCGTGGAAAATAACATCGAAGGCCTCATAAGTCCAAACCTGTGCACACGACCTCAAAAGTTCTGGAGCTACTGCACATGGATTTGTTTGGTCTTGTCAATGTGCTTAGTATTGGAGGAAAGGCTTACTGTTTGGTCATCACCGATGATTTTTCTCGTTTCACTTGGGTGTTTTCCTGGAGCAGAAGAGTGAGACAACTGGTTTAATCAAGAAATTTGTGACTCTTATGGAGAATCAAGCAAATGAACGAGTGAAGATTATTCGATGCGACAATGGGACAGAATTCAAAAATGCTGAGCTAAATGAATTTTGTGCCTTAAAAGGAATCGATCATCAGTACAGTACAACTAGATCTCCTCAATAGAATGGAGTAGCAGAAAGACGCAATTGAACTCTCATTGAAGCTGCTCGCATAATGCTAATAGAGTCAGGACTTCCACTGATATTTTGGACAGAAGCAGTGAATATGGCTTGCTATGTTCAGAATCATGCCTTGATCAATAAATGTCACTTGAAGACTCCCTATGAAATAGTAGAAGGTAAAAAACTCTCGGTGTAACACTTTCTCACTTTTGGTTGTCCGTGTGTACTTCTTCTCATGGATTCCAAAGGAAAATTCGAAGCTCGGGGAGATCCTTGTTATTTCATTGGATATGTTAAGAATACCTCGTATCGTGTGTACAACAAGGTCAAGAAGCAGATCGTGGAAGCATATCATGTGGATTGTTTGGAAGAAAATCCAAAAGATACTCGCATTGGACCTGATTGGCTATATGATTATTCCTCCCTGTTTAAATCGTTTCCTATTTTATCTAATGAAATTGCTAATGCAGGTGCTTCCAGTTCAGAGATACCTATTCCCGTTGAAGATGAAGATGAAGATGTGCCGTTACAAAACATGGTCAAGAAACTAATTGTGGATCCATCGTGATTTCACAAGGATGCTCCAGGTCAACTTCACTCTTCGACAGTTCAGGAGCCGATTTCTGAACCAGTTATAGCTATCCCTGGTGGTGCAGTCCGTAACACTGAAGCCTCCTCAGGACCCTCAAGCGTTCAAGGAACTTCTTTGTTTCTGGGAGCAATTCCCTCAGATTGCAGTGTAGATCCACCAGTGATTAACAATACTACTGCACCAAATGAGGGGGAGCAATCTGGAATAGTGTCAAGAAGTTTCTCAAACCTGCAAACAAACTTGCAAGCTCCTACAACATCAATTCCCTAGCGTGTTCAGAGAAGTCACCCAATTACAAATATAATTGGCCCTGTAACTGCTGGTGTCCAAATTCGCAGCAAATCGGGGGACATCAACTCATGCCTATACTCTTGCTTCATTTTACAGATTGAGCCTAAGAACATTAATGTTGCTTTACAGGAATCTGGATGGGTTGATGCTATGCATGAAGAGCTCAATCAGTTTGAAAGACTAGGAGCATGGAAGCTTGAGAAGCTGCCTCAAGGAAAACGCGCTCTTGGCATACGATGGGTATTTCGAAACAAACAAGATGATACTGGAGTGATCGTTAGGAACAAGGCTCGATTAGTGGTCCAAGGTTTCAGTCAAGTTGAAGGGCTGGATTAAGATGAAGTATATGCTCCAGTAGCACTTCTTGAAGCCATCCGTATTTTCTTGGCATATGCATCTTTCATGGGTTTTACAGTGTATCAGATGAATGTCAAGACAACGTTCTTATACGAGAACGTTAAGGAGGAGATTTATGTCACTCAACCCCCCCGGGTTTGTTGATAAAGAAAAAGAAGGATATGCTTACAAGTTGGACAAAGCTGTATGGGTTGCATCAAGAACCTCGTGCATGGTATGCTACCTTAACAGAACATCTGCTTGCTCATGGATACACTCGGGGGACAATCGATCAAATTGTTTATCAAACGTGTTGACAAGGACATCATCCTTGTTCAGATATATGTTGACGAAATCATTTTCGGGTCAACAAATGATGTGCTTTGCAAAGAGTTTGAAGAGGTAATGAAAAGGAAGTTCGAAATGAGCTCACTAGGAGAGATGACGATGTTTTTGGGCCTGCAAGTTTGTCAGAACAATCAAGGAATCTTGATTCATCAAAGCAAATATGTTCATTATGTTCTTACAAAGTTCAACATGACAGATTCAAAGACAATAGACTCCCCCATTGCAGAACAGCCGTTGCTGACTGAGGATCCTGAAGGAAGCCCTGTTAACCAGACAATGTATCGATCTATGATCGGTTCACTAATGTACTTAACTGCAAGCCAGCCAGACATTATGTTTGTCGTCTGTCAATGTGCTCGTTATCAGGCTAATCCTAAACTCTCTCATCTAACTGCTGTTAAAAGAATTTTTAGATATCTGAAGGGAGCTCCTAAACTCGGACTATGGTATCCCAGAGATTCAAACTTTGATCTGTTTGCTTTTTCAGACAACAACTTTGGAGGGACGGACATGGATAGAAAATCTACATCAGCTGGATGCCAATTCTTGGGAGATAGACTTATCTCATGGCAATTGCAAGAAGCAGCAAACTGTGTCTCTCTCCACAACGGAAGCAGAGTATGTTGCAGCATCTGCCTGCTGCTCCTAGGTTCTTTGGATACAACATTAGCTGGAGGATTACGGTTTGACTTATCTAGATACTACTATTTATTGTGATAATGATGCCGTTATCTAGATCACTAAAAACCCTGTCTTTCACTCTAAAACCAAGCACATTGACATCAAGGTGCACTTCATCCGAGATTGCTTTGACAGAGGCTTGATTAAACTTGAACAGATCTACGCTGATGCTAATACAACGAATCTTTTTACAAAACCTGTCAGCATCTCGATGTTCAATGTGCTTGTGGACCTTTTGAAAATGATACGTTTCACCGACTGAGCATTTAAAAAAAAGGAGGGGTTTTTAAGAATAACGGTATCTCATCTGATAAATTTGGGCATAAAGTATTTGACTTTTGCACAAATTTAGGGGGAGAATTAGTTGATGGGAAGTGAAATAAATTTTCGTGCTAAAGAATTTGATTAACACATGTAAGGTTTCGAAGCTGAAAAGGCTAGGATCCACTGTGATGTGTTGATAGGTCTAACGCTCAGAAAGCAAAGAGATACCAAGTGATATAAACCTAATGGACTGGACATCATGTGGGTAACAGACCAACGGTGTATGATTTCATGGTCTTAAATCCTGCGTTGATAGATAGCCAACATTTGAGGTTTCGGGTCTTTATACTGATGAGTCATTCGGGATACAGGACTGCCCTTCTGTTGCATCCAGATTATATGCAGCCTAGGCACAGTCAGGATATCCTGAAAAAGAGCCGAAAAGAAGGTCAAAACCTTAAACGAAAGAAAATCTCATGAAGAGAATTCTGTGCGCTTATAAAGGCCAAATTCGTACCGTTAAAGGTATCCGTCTAGCCCTCGTCAGACTTCTCTGGTCACTCTGCTGTACGGAAGTACTGACCTATTCACCAGAAAGTATGGTGTTGTAAAAACAAAGGATGGACTCGATATACTCACCTGCGACGATGAACAGTTGTGCTTGCCTTGATCATGGGGGTATGCCTTGGAATGGAACATATGGATGTCACAATATAATTCTACCCTAAGCGTATCACAAGGGTGAAAGTTGAAGGTTGAGCGTCAGATTTAAGAGGACAATCATATTAACAATCACGTGGACTAGTCTAAGTAAGCGTGAGCTGAAAAATGTTCTTTAATCAGTTCAAGAACGATTTGATCCCATGGTAGTCTTCCCAAAATACCCCTGTGTTAGTATTTTGTTACCTTATTATTATTATTATTATTATTATAATTATTATAATATTGATAACAAATAGTTGCCCACCATAACAAATAGCTGCTCTGTGGGTTGAATCGTTGACTTTGAAATGGGTATGTTCTGTCTTGAAAAATATTATTAAAATAGTGATCTGGCATGGCCCACTATCTCGGATGGGGCCCACGTGTTTTTAAACAAAGATCAAAGTCTGACAGGCCTATCATCTCGGATCAGTCATCCGAGATGGGCCGGGCCCATTAAGCCCATTCGAGATGATATATATAAACACATCAGACATGGTTCGAGACATACATCTCCAACCAAGATAGAACAGAAGCATCCTGGATAACTAGAAGATTCTCTCTCTCTCGAACAATCCATCTCGAACCATCTCGAACTCATCATGGACTCGAACTCATCACGGACTGAAGGTACATCATCCTAGAAAAGGAAATCCCATCTCGGATGATCTCGGACAAGGAGATCCCATCTCGGACAAGGAGATTGCATCTCGAATCATCTCGGACAAGGAGATTGCATCCGAGATGATTACGATTCATCCGATATGAACCGATCATCCGAGATGATCCCTGATCATCCCGAACCCTCACTTGAACTGGACCTTCTTTTGACCTGGACTGTTTTTTACCCTTGTTTCTGACGTGTTAACCAGCATTTGGACTGTTAATTTTGTTAACTTTGTTGACTCATCGACATTTCAAATAAAGGTTAACCATTGTTGAAAAAGCTTAACACTTGGACGTTTAGTGCAGATTATGGCACATGTTATGATGCAGAACCAACGACAGCTGGAAGTGGAGCTCTTTCACAACCTAGCTGGATATCTCTCTGACCTTCCAGCCGAATATGCGGAGATGTTTGGCTCGCTAACGACAGGCTTAAACAACTGTCTGATTACTCATGCAGTAAGGACAGAACCAGTGATTTGCAACGATTGCATCAACACTTTCTGGAACACTGTAAAAGTGAACAGAAGGGGTGCTAATGGAGCAGGAGCCATTGAAGCTACAATGTAGAAAAAGGAGATCATCATTAAAGAAGCTATTATTCGGGAGGTGCTAAAGTTTGGAGATCAACCGTAATATCCGACTTCATTCAAGCAAAGCAGAGTACTTGCAGCACTTCAGAGAATGAGCTACGAAGGTGGTTATCCCACCGTGCTAAAGAAGTTGTTTCCACCACACTGGAGGTTATTGATGCATATGTTCCTGCAGTGCATTGCAGAGAACAAAGGTGGTTTCGATCAGCTGAACAAGTAGCAGACTAGTGCAATAGTGGCTTTGGTCAATGGTTGGGATTATAATTTTTCGGCGTTTATTTTTTACAACATGAAGAAGATGCTCGAAGACCCAAAGAAGAAGATCTTTATGCTTTATCCAAGATTCATCCAGATGATTTTAGATGAGAAACACCCAGAGTTGGTGAAGGGCCCAAATTATATAAACTTGAAGCCAATGGGGCCCAGCTGCTTCGAAAACGCCTACAGAGCCAAAAGAGCCAAGCAGCACAACTTTGTTGGAAAATTTTCACTTGAGAAGCATGGAAGGTTTAGCGACATTGTGCCAGTAGTACCAGTTGTACCAGCTCCCCAACTATTGAATGCACAAATAGCTGACGAACATGATGTGCAGCAAGTGGCTACAAATGAAGCTGAAGTTGAAACTGAGATTCTTGATTCAGATTCAGACTCTAGTGAAGAAGAGACCGATTCTGACAGTGAAGTGGAAGCGATTGCGTCTGAGAAGGTTGAGGAAACTGTGAGACAACCGGATTTGATAACGGCTGAGAATTTAGCGGCCTTACTTATGACCTTGCAGGGTGGTGACAGAAACCCTCCATCCGCACCTACCTCTGAAGTTCTAGTTGAACCTGAAGTTCCTTTTGAAGTTCAAGCCGAAATTGAAGCAGTTACAGACAATGCTGAACAAGCATCGAACAAAAGACAATGAACCAACACTGATCCTGATCCTGATTCTATTGGCCCTGTTTCTGATCCAGAGCCTACTATGTCCATTGATCCAAAGCCTGCTGCTACAATAAAAGAAACCAGCACACAAGATCCTAACATTGACTTCGATTTTAACTTTGAATCAACACCCTTACATCCAGAAAGCTCGAGTGGCGTTAGATTTGAAGCTGGAAGCTCAAGTGGTGTTGGATTTACTGAACACGATGAAGCTGCATTTCGTTATGCATCAGAGAAAAGACAAGTTGTTGAACAAAGTGACAGTGATAGTGATGAAGATGCGAACGTAGCAAAATTGTGACGATGAGTGGTTGTGTTAGAACAGGACGCTGCTATGAAGGAAGCTCAGATTTCATCGTTGCAACAGGACTCTGCTTTGAAAGAAGCTCAGATTTCCTCTCTTCAGGCTCAAATCTCTAGCAGGGATCAAACAATAGATCAGCTGCAAGGTGATTTGGGAATGTTGATGTCTGTTTTGTATGATCTGAAGGCCAAGTTGCAGAAAAAGTTTGGGAATGAATTTGTTGATAAAGAAGATGAATTACTTAATGTTGGCCATCCTGAGCAGACACCTGAAGAAAGATCTGTAGCAACGGCAGCAGCTAATGCTGAGCATGAAGCTGGTTTGAATGCATATCTGGCTGCTGAGCCAAAGAAAAGGAGCAGCAAGAAACGTGAGAAGAAACATAGTAACAAACAGATATTGGTGATGAAGAACCAGGACATGAATCCTCTGGATGAAAACTTTCAATTAAAAGATCCGGCAAAGAGGTCTGACAGATTTGTAATGGAATTGGGATCTACTCATTATAACAAAGTGGGAAACAAGTCTGTTATCATTAGCTGGAGGTATGAACATGACAAACAGATGTGGTTGATCATGCATGAAAGCGGGCATCGGTAGTACTATGCAAAAGAATTCCATTTTAAGTCATGGACGAAGATCGATTTAAAAAGTCTCCTGCATTCCCCATATCATGATCCAGAACCAAATCAAAGAGGCAGAGGTTGGGCCTTTCATTCAAGGCTTGAGAAGGAAGTAAAAATTAACTTCGCAACCATGAAGACAGCTGAGCCTACAGTCAAAAGGAATCCCGGGGTTCGTGACCCCCATACCAAGTGTACTGTCAAATCTGTCATTTGGCCAGCAACCGACAAAGAGAAGATTATTCCAATTTCCAAAAAGTTTGAGAAGGGAATCCTAAAAAACTTCAAGTTTTGGGCGTATGATCTGAGGGTCACCGAAGCTGCCATCATAACTGAAGAGCAATCTATCAGGATTCCTAATGCCTTTGATCTGATGAGTTTTCATGAGGAAGACATCCTGGTTCTGTCAAATCATCAAATTCGCATCAATGAAAAGTATGAAGAATGTGCGAAGGCTTGGACAAGCGCTGCTGCAAACATATTGAGACATCATCTGTTTGCTGATCCATTGCCAGATCTGGGCGGTCCTCAAGTTTGATGCGGCAACTAATCTAGTAAACCTAGGGGGAGATTGTTAGACCCTATTTAGGTTTATGGATTAGTGGACCTATGGATTAGTGGATATGGAGTGGGCTATTTATGGTAATAGGCCTAGGGTTTAGGGAGCATCCTCCCTAAGCACTTTCTATATATAGTAAATGAAGCTTAGGTAATTAGTGTTGGTGACATCAAGAAAATATTGTATTTGACAATCATTTTCTATGCAAGATATTATCATCAATCAAGAATCTTTCAACTTCATCTCCTTTCTTTGAATCATTGCCTGTTTGTGTGATTCCACCACCAAACAAGCTTGTGTGATATCATTGTGATGTCGTATCAGAACTTACACAAATGTGGTGAGGTTTCACCTTAGTTTACCATGGCAAACTTGTAAAATGATAGAAGAAACAAGAAGAAGTAAGTAGTGAAGTGAGCTAGAACTCACTTAAAAGACTTACAAACTTTCTGCCCAAAAATCAAATTTTTTTAGTGTTTTTTAGAGGATTTGAGAGTGAATTTGGTGTTTGGAAACTGAAAATGAGGGTTAGGGATGTTGTATTTATAGTGGGGAAGTTAGGTTAGGTGTTAATTGTGTTTTAAAAGAAGTTAGGTGGGAGATAGTTGAGCAAAAATGACCAATGCGCGCACAGAAATGAAGTGGCTGCGGATCAAACCTACTTGTGGGTCGTGAAGGCCGAGGAAGACTCTGCCACATGCCGCAGCAGGTGTAACCCGGGAAAATGTTTCCTTTTTTATACTTTCAGTCCCTGTAGTTTGGTATACTTATTTATTTAAGCCATTTCATGTACAACTAACATAATATTAAGTATGTAATACGTATAAGAGCATAGTTTTTGTATTGTGAATATATGATTAAGTATTTGTATGTATAAAGTGTATAAAAACATGTATTCATAATAGTTTGTAGGTAAAATAAGTATGTGTTTACGAGAATGATAAACATGTATCAAGTATGTGAATAAATCGAATGAGAAACAAGTACGAATAATCAATGTATAATTCATATAAAATGATTAAGTTTTATTACGATCAAAGTCTCGGATTAGAATGATTTGAAACAAAATACGATTACAAGAGAATATGAGTTTCCATAAATAGAAAACAAGACAAACTTTCTAAATAAGGAAAGTTACAAAAGCGAGGCATTACAGTCTCCCCTCCTTTAGGAAATTTCATCCCGAAATTTAGGAAGATGCTACGAATAGATGCGGATACTTAGTCTTCATCTCGCTTTCAAGTTCCCAAGTAAACTCAGTGCCACATTTTCCTTCCCATCGTACTTTAACAATAGGAATTCGGTTGCGCCTTAATTGCTTGACACCTCGATCCATGATCTCGACAGGTTTCTCCACGATATGTAGAGTCTCGTTGATTTGAAGATCTTTGAGTGGAATTTGAAGTGTTTCTTCAGCTAAACATTTCTTTAGGTTGGAGACGTGAAAGGTAGGATGAACATTGTTGCGCTCTTGAGGTAGGTCCAGTCGATACGCTACCTTGCCAATCCTTTTGAGAATCTTGAAAGGACCTACGTAGCGAGGAGTGAGTTTCCCTTTCTTACCAAATCGAACTACACCCTTTCAAGGGGATACCTTGAGAAGTACAAAGTCATCAACGTTGAATTCCAAAGGTTTGCGACGCTTGTCTGCGTAACTCTTTTGCCGGCTCCTGGCTTTAAGCATGTTGTCTCGAATCTGTAAAATCTTGTCCGTCGTCTCTTATATAAGCTCGGGACCGGTGATTTGAGCTTCTCCGATCTCGTGCCAACAAATAGGCGAACGACACTTACGACCATACAACGCCTCGAAAGGTGCCATTTGGATACTCGCATGGTAACTGTTGTTGTACGAGAATTCGATAAAAGGCAAGTGCATATCAAAATTTCCACCAAAATCGATTACGTAAGAATGAAGCATATCCTCTAGGGTTTGAATAGCACGCTCGGTTTGACCGTCGGATTGAGGATGGAAAGCGGTGCTACGATTGAGATGGGTACCAAGAGCGGATTGAAACATTTGCCAAAGACGAGAGGTGAAACGACCATCGTGGTCCGAAATGATGTCAATGGGGGATACTATGATGAAAAATAACTTCATCTGTATAGATACGAGCGAATTTCTCAACTTTGTAATATTCACGAATGGGGAGAAAGTGAGCTGATTTGGTCAATCGATCAATGATCACCCAAATACTGTCATGACTAGAGGATGTACGAGGAAGCTTAGTAATGAAGTCCATTGCAACACTCTCCCATTTCCAGACAGGAATTTCTGGTTGTTCGAGTAAGCCAGAGGGACGTTGATGTTCAGCTTTGACCTTGGAACAAGTGAGACACTTGGAAACAAAGGTGGTGATATCTTTCTTCATTCCAGGCCACCAATAGGATGCATGCATTTCGTGGTACATCTTATCAGCACCAGGATGAATAGAATACCTTGATTTGCGTGCCTCTTTCATCAAGAGTTCATAAAGATCATCATGATTAGGAATCTAGACGCGATCGAGATAGTGCATAATACCATCAGATTTGGTTACAAGGCTTTCTTTTACACCATATTTCATCTCGTTATAGAAGTTGCCCTTGTTAATAGATGAGTATTGAGCTTCTCGAATGTGATTTTGAAGATCGTCCACGAGTTGGAAGCAACGAACACTCTTAACATGAGTTTCACGACTAAGAGCGTTGGCCACGACATTCGCTTTTCTTGAATGGTAGCAAATTTTGCAGTCATAGTCGTTTAACAACTCTACCCAGCGACGCTGATGCATGTTCAGTTCCTTTTGGTTGAAGATGCGCTGAAGGCTCTTATGGTCGGTGAAGACCACACACTTAGTACCATAAAGGTAGTGTCGCTATATCTTCAATGCAAAAACAATTGCACCAAGTTCAAGATCGTGCGTAGTGTAGTTATTCTCATGAATTTTAAGTTGCCTCAATGCGTAAGCGATAACCTTGTTTCGTTGCATGAGAACGCAACCAAGGCCTAGTTTGAAGCATCACAATACATGACGAAGTCATCGTTACCATCGGGGAGAGTAAGGATAGGAGCATTACAAAGCATTTCCTTGAGTGTTTGGAAGGACTCCTCTTGTTCGGGACCCCAAACAAAAGGTTTGTCTTTTGGGGTCAAGGAAGTGAGGGGAACAATGATTTTAGAAAAGTTTGAAATGAAACGATGATTGTAACTAGCTAGACCAAGAAACGAACGAATTTCAGACGGAGACTTAGGAGCAATCCAATTCTTCACAGCTTCGAACTTTGCAGGATCAACGTAAATACCAAGTTCATTGATGGTGTGACCAAGGAATTGAACTTCTTTCAACCAAAATTCACACTTGGAGAATTTGGCTTAAAGTTGTTCAGTACGCAAAAGCTGAAGGATAAGACACAAGTGTCGCTCGTGCTCTTCCTGTGTATTGGAGTAGATAAGGATATTTTCAATGAAGACGATCACGAAACGGTCGATATAAGGCTTGCACACTCGGTTCATCAAATCCATGAAGACCGCAAGTGCGTTGGTCAAACCAAAAGGCATGCCCACGAAGTCATAATAACATAACGCGCACGCAAAGCGGTTTTGGGTATATCTTCTTTGAGGACTCAAGGTTTATGATAACCAAAACGGAGATCGATGTTGGAAAAGCATGTCAAGCCTTGTAATTGATCGAAGAGGTCGTCGATGCGAGGAAGAGGATAACGGTTTTTTTTACTGTAAGCTTATTGAGCTCACGATAGTCAATGCACATCGGAAAAGATCGGTCTTTCTTCTTGACGAACAGAATGGGAGCGCCCCAAGGAGAAGTACTAGGGCGTATAAAGCCTTTATCAAGAAGCTCTTGAAGTTGGCTAGATAGCTCTTGCATTTCTGAGGGTGCTAAATGATAGGGAGACTTAGCGACAGGCGTAGCGCCAGGCACTAAATCGATACGAAAGTTGAAAGAACGAGAAGGTGGAGGACCAGGAAGATCCTCAGGGAAAACATTAGGAAAGTCACAAATGACGGGAACATCAATCATGCTTGGACCTTTATCCTTCTTTTCCACAATATGGGCAAGAAAGGCTAAGGAACCCTTGCGCAAGTATTTGTTTGCTTTAGTACACGACATAAGCTTAAGACCCGTAGAAGGTTTCTCGCCATAGACGTGTAGAGAATCACCGTCAGGAAGAGGAAGATGAATGAATTTATCAAAACAAACGACTTCAGCACGAAATCATCTAAGCCAATCCATGCCTACTATGATATCGAAACTACCCTTTTGCATAGGTATGAGGTCAGTCGAAAACGTATGATCGTTAAGATTCAAAGAACACTTAAGGAGAACATAATCAACAGAGACAGACTTACCACTAATGACCTCGACAGTGAATGGTTTAGGCAACTTAGAATGTCTACACTTAAGCAAAGGTTCGAATTCAATGGATACAAAACTTTTATCCACACCAGTATCAAATAAACACGAAGCATAGAAATTGTTAACGAGAAACGTACCATTGATGATGTCGTTGGCATTCTGTGCTTGAGCAGTTGTGATGACGACAGCTCTGCGACACGCATGCTGAGGCTGCTGCTGCTGGTTGTTGGTATTGCGTTGCGGACAAACATTGGCGAGATGATTAAGATCGCCACATTTGAAACATGCTCGAAAAGTGTTAGCTTGAGGTTGGGCTTGGTTAGGTCTGGGTTTTTGGGCTATAATGGCTTGGTTTTGGTTGGCTAGTGGCTTTGGGCAACCTCGACAATGGGTGGCGAAATGCGCAAACCTATTGCAATTTGTGCATAGGCGGCATGGTGTATGAGCGGGATGCTGAAATAAACATTTGTTACACTTGGGATAAGTCCCAGTGTATACCCTCTTGGTAGGCTCGGGGTTGGTTGGTGCAACTGTTTGGAGTGGCTGAGGGTTTTGCAGAGTGACAACCACACAATTCTGGGGATAAGTCCCAGTGTATACCCTCTTGGTAGGCTTGCATTCTTAGGAGGTGTGTTAGCAAAGAAGAAGGGTTGGATATTCTTAGGCATGTGCATGAGGGGTTGACGGGAGGTCATCATGGCGCTCACACTACCGCACAAAAGGTCTTTGATTGCGGTTTCTTTTGGCCTACGATAGTTGAGGATGCTTTAGAATTCGTTAGGATGTGCGATGCTTGCCAACGGACCGACAACATTTCATCTAAGAATGAGATGCCTCAAAATCCCATTCAAATTCTTGAAATCTTTGACGTTTGGGGCATTGACTTCATGGGACCTTTACCTTCCTTGAGTGGGAATAGGTACATCCTCGTGGCGATATATTACGTTTCGAAGTGGGTGGAAGCTCAAGCTTTGCCTACAAACGATGGCCGGGTGGTGGTGAAATTCTTAAAGAAGTTGCTTACTCGTTTCGGTATACCCAAAGGCATCATTAGTGACCGAGGATCACACTTTTGTAATGCCGTGATAGAAAAGGCATTAGAGCGTTATGGAGTTACTCACCGTTTGTCTACCATATACCATCCACAAATGAACGGTCAAGTAGAGAATGCAAATAGGGGAGTGAAGCGAATGTTAGAGAAAACGGTAGGAAAGAGTCATAAGGATTGGTTGGATAAACTTGATGATGCTTTGTGGGCATTTCGTACCGCCTACAAAACACCTTTAGGGACCACACCGTTCATGATAGGCGTCATGATAGTCTATGGCAAAGCTTGCCATCTCCCGCTTGAATTAGAGCACTGGGCGCTTTGGGCTCTTAAAACAGTCAATCTTGATCTTACTTCCGCGGCTAGGAGGAGGTACTTCCAAATCCATGAGTTAGAGGCCCTTAGAGATGCGGCGTATGAGTGTTCTTGGAATATCAAGGAGAAAACGAAAGCGTTGCATGATAGGAGGCTTAAGGAGTTGAAGGAGTTCAAAGTTGGTGATAAAGTGCTTCTCTATAATTCTCGGTTTAAATTATTTCCCGAAAAGTTGAAGTCAAAGTAGACGGGACCTTATGTGGTGAAGGAGGTGTTCCCGTATGGCGCGATTGAGTTATATGATGAAGAGACGAAAGGATCTTGGAAGGTGAATGGCCATAGGTTGAAGCATTATTTAGGTGGCCTGATTGACAAGACCGAGAGGGAGGAAACTCTTCTCGAAGACATTCCAATCACCACCGTTTAGTGTCTTGAGTGATCTCAAGTGTAGAGTTTGTACCGTTTGTATTTTTGTTTATGTTTCTTCATTTTCGTAGCTAATGGTTGTTTTCGGTAGTGTTTCAGGTCTTTGTTTTGTGTTTTGAGTCATTTGCAGGAATTCAATGTCGAGGATGTGCAGGGATTGGTAAGTTCCAGTGTTAGATAAATTTTGGGTTGAGTTTTGGGAGGTTTGGTAATGTTCAAAAATTTTTCTAAGGCATGAAACTGGCAAATTTAAGCAACATTCTGTGAAAAATGGCCTCTGGTGGGGGGGGGGGGGGGTGAGAGACTCTCTTCCCTTTCTCGCGGCCCGTCAGAAGTCAAAAGGGTCCGCAGGTTCCGCCTCCTCCTGGTTCAGGTGCTGAAGAGGCTATGCAGGGGGCCATTCCTACTCGTTATCAGAGGCCCCGTACACGACAGGAGATGCCAGCTAGGCAGTATCCGTTGGCGCAGCCATGACCCAATCCACTTACTTTGGATTCCTTATATGATTCGATGCAGACATGTTTCGGGGATTGCGTGGATATGTTGATGAGCAGTTTGGTGCAGTTAGGAAGGTGATAGATGAGAGCCGTAGGGCTCATTTACAGGGTCAGCAGAGGCTAGAGGACGGGATGAGGTACATGATGGAGGGTCTACGTTTAGGAGTTCCTCATTATTTTTAGCCACAAACAGGACCAAGTGGTATGCAGGGAAGTGATGAAGAGCAGTGGAATGAAGGGGAGTCAGATGGCGAGGACTAGTGTGGGGATAACAACATATGGAGTTTGATGCAATATCTTTTATTTTTCTTTTATGCTGTTTTTGCTATATCCGGTATGTACTCCTAATTTTTGAAAACTTTGCTACTTGGTTGGATGGGTTGGGGTAGATTGGATAACTAGTAGGTATGTTGGATGTTTTGAAACACTTATATATATATATATCGTATGTTATGTTGGTATGTTTATTTTGGATGTGATAGGTATGGTGTTGGTTTTGCCGCTTCCGTTAGCGTGTCCGAGTTTAGGAATTGTTTGCTGAGCGTTTTCGGATTGGAGGGCATATGTGGAATTGACTGGCACATTGACAATCTCACATATTCAGATCAGCTAAGTCATTTTCCACTTGTATATTGTGTCATTTATTTTATTCGGTATTTAGTATATTTAGTTTAGTGGTAATTTAGGTAGTTTGAGTCGTATTCTCATTCTTGCATTAGAGACAATGCAATCTTTAAGTGTGGGGATGGGATACATAGTACATAGTAATAGTAGTCGAGTCATAAAATTTGAGAAAAAAAATTAAAAAATGAAAAAAATCCAAAAAAATTGAAAAATAAGAAAATGTCTTTTGAATAAAGAAGTTTGCAAAATTGATACGAAAAATGATAGAAATGATGGGTTTTTGTTCGGGTTCAAATAATGATAATATGAGATTAATTAAGTCGAGCTTGTGTCTAGTTTGGTTTTAGGTTCCTTTGATTTAATATTACCTTAATTGTCGGTCTACTAGTGGGTACTCATCTGGGAAAAATGGGAAATTGAAACCGCCAATAAGAGTATAAAGAATGCCGTTATAAGCTAAAATCGTTAGAATTTTTAATCAGAAAAGGAAAAAAAATAGAATAATTGAGCTAGAAACTAAGAAAAGTAGCGCAGGCCTACGTAATCTTGGTTGGGGATAGTGACTCTGACCCGGAATGCCTCTGGGATGTGTGAAATCAAAATTGCAACAAAATTATCGACGCCTATTTTAATCTCTCTCGGGGATGGTGACTCTGATTGGGAATGCCTCTGGGTTAGGTAAAAGCAACGTCTAAGCTCGAAAGAGAAAAAATGAATAAAAAAAACAGAGAAGAATGAGAAGAAAAAAAAATTTGGTTTTAAATTCTCTTGATTTTGGTATAAAACGGTTAGGAATTGGTCCAGTGATCGTTCCTTTTGTTCTATAAGCTTGAGGTGGGATTAGGTGGACTGTGGCTTCTAGCGTGAGACCCTAGGTAGATTGACCGCACTTGAATTAAATTTGCATGATAAGGGGCTTAGAATCGGGTTTAGGTTTAAAGGGACAAATATATTTGCAATCCCAGCTATCACAAGTTTTGATTCTAACAAGTATAAATAATTTTTGACCCGAGTATTTATCCGTCTCTGATTCCGTATGCATAGATTCATTTTCGAGGACGAAGAAAGAGTAAGTGTGGGGATATTTGATGTATTGTTAAATACACCCTTTATTCGTGTATAGTTTGTAAAGTTTTCGTTAGTTATAGTTTAGTTTTCGTTAGAATTTGCGTACTGTTGATCCAATTGCGTTTTGCAGGTCTTTGGCGTTTGAAATAGCTGCGAATTGCATAAAACGAGTTAAAATACGAAAAAGTCAAGTCCTGGAACGTGTTGGAGAGTTCGAGTGCTGAAACGGATTGAAATTTATGAAAAAATGGTTTCTGGCGCCCCGCGAAACAGATAAGGATGTCTCTCGCGCCTGGCGAGAGACCTAAAAGTTGTTAAGATCATTGTAAGGCGGTGGCGGGCCGCGACCCACATCTATATCTCTCTTGCGCCCGAAGAGAGAGTTATTCCGTCAGAATTGTTCGAGCTGGGTCAAGTTTTGAGCTGCAAATCATATAAAATCATCATTAACTTTCATTAAACCCTAACTTACAAAGTAACAACACTTTGGGCGATCATGGAGCTGCATTGGAAGCGTTTTTGAGCAATCGAAGCTGTCGTTTGAAGGTTGGAAGTTCAGAGAATCATTCCGGTCGTCTCTTTAACATCCGGGTGTTTTTCCTTTGTGTTTCTTATACTTCGACTATGTTTTGTTTCTTTGAAAATATTTCGTTTGTGTTCGTTTCAATGACTTTGATTGGCTAGATTTTATTAACTACCTAGACGAGATGAATGGTTGCATAAAGTTTGGATTTTTATTATGAATTTATGATATTTATGGATTTATTTATGTATTGTAGGCGATTTGATTGTTAGCTAAATGTGTATACGTACTTGATTGTGTTTGAATATTGTTTATTGCTTTACATAATTCTTTGTGACGGTCTTTATCACATAATAGAGTTGTGTTAGGTTCTAGATTTTGGTGACTGTCGATATCACATAATAAATCTTTAATCTTTAGGGTTAAATCGACCGATAAACCTTAAAAGCAATATTCGGTAATCTTATAAAATCAAGTGTTCTACTAACTCTCAATAGCTGAAAGGTGCGAGGTTATTGTTAGGTCTAAGCGATTAAACCGTAAGGTGGGTCCTTCTTAGGAAGTAAACCTATTAGCTGCTGTCTAACAAGTCTAGTTAAGAACCCAAATTTATCCTTGACTTGAGTCCCGAAACGGAGAGAGTCTTGTAGGGTACTTTCATAAATCATTAGAGGTCCGGACAAGGAGTCTAATTTACCGGTAATCATAACAACCTTTAGGGTGCCCTAATGTACTCTTGAGAAGGGTTAGGAGGCTTAGTTGGTAATTCGAGAGGTTTAGTATCTTAAGATCCCGGTCCATAATAATCAACTTTCAAATAAAATCCATAACTAAAAGCAACCAGGATTCGAGTCTAGGTAGTGTTTCCTCCGTCTGAGTAAAAATCCAAAGTAATTCGTTTAGTTAACTTAATTAATTATTTTAATTTAATTGCTTTCTTAGGATTTTTAGAAACCCCCCCATCAAACAAACAAAATAGTTCAGTCCGTGTCAGTCTAGTCTAAATAGAGTCGTTAGTGTAATTAATTAGAGTCTCGTGGGTTCGATATCCGGACTTACATTAGCTATACTAGAGTCGATCGGTACACTTGCCGGTTAGTAGTTTAGTGTGTCTTAGTGAGTCTAGAGTATTACTTAGAGTCTAGAATTAGGTTAATTTAGTTAATTTTATTAAACTACTTTTTAGCACACCAAGTTTTTGGCGCCGTTGCTGGGGATTCTTGGCAATTGCGTTGATTACTTTGTTTGGACTTCATCTGATATCATTACGTGCTATTTGTGTGTTTTCGAGTCGTAGGAGTCTAAATAGTCCTAGTTCTATTTATTCTTATTTTAGAGTCTTTTGTTAGAGTCGTCTTACTTGTTATTTATCGGTTTTGCATTGAATGCCCCATACACGTTCTCAAGGACCAGTGAAGCCGCCGATTGACAAGTCTGCCTTCTCGTCATCTAGTTCACAGGTTAGAAAATCTTCCACTTCATCTTCCGCCGCTTCTGACTCTACACTTCCATCTAAACCACCAGCCTTTGAGTTCACCCTGAAGTCGTCACCCCACAATTCCCCACCACCTTCCCGTTCCCGTACACCTAGTCCTACACCCAATAACCAAATGGCCAACTGAACCGTTTACGAACAAGCCACCACCGGTTTCACCGGTGCTAATTCACCCATCACCCTTCCCAACATTGCTAATGATAGGTCCTGGCAAATCCCGTCCTACATCATGACGGCCATCACTAATTCGTGCCAATTCCACGGCCGTGATAATGAGGATGCTCCCGTCCACATTAACCGAATCACCCGCCTTTGTAGCACCTTCTCCATCGAGGGTGTTAATCTTGATGCCAGGTACCTTCAGGTTTTCCCATTTTCTCTCGCTGGCCGCGCAGCCGCCTTGTTCGATTCGTAGCCAGCGGGAACTTTCACTACCTGGGCAGGTTTATGAGATGCTTTCTTAGCTAAATATTTCCCACCCGCCAAAGCATCTCGTCTACGCGATCAGATCCATTCGTTCCGGATGTTGCCTGATGAGCCTTATCACCTGGCCTGGGAGAGATTCCAAACTCTGATTTCTCGTTATTCTCAGCATGGTTTGTCGGATTAGGCAATCGTAGAAAGTTCTACAATTGTCTCACCCCCGAGATCAAAGCCCGGTTTGATACTTCTGCTGGAGGGCAACTCATGGGTAAAAAGACAGTTAATGAGTGCAATGATTTATTTGAGAGTTTCACCCATTCTGACATGGACTATAGCACTACCAGCAGGACTTCCTTTCCTGTGACTACCTCCTCGGCCGCTTGAGGGGTAAACCACATTGGCTTGGATTCATCGCTAGCTGCTGCTCTAAAGAGGATGGAGAAATCTTTTAAACAGGAGCTGAATGAGATTAAGAAAAGGGTCGATAGATGTGAGGTTTGTAGGGGAGGCCACGATACGATAGATTGTCCCACACTTACACTCGAGCAGGTAGAGTACATTGCAGGTCAGTCTAGGGGTCCGTTTAATATTAATAATAACTCTAATTTTAACTCCAATTGGCGTAGTGGCAATAATAGTGGTTTTTGCTCTTCCGGTAATCCTCCCGGTTTTCCATCTGGTCAGTATCAAAATAGGGGGCCCGGTCTATACACTAGTGGAGGTTCAGGTCAGGGAGGACAGTTTAGTGGTTCAGGTTTAGGGGGTCAATTTGCTAGTGGGGGGTCAAATCAAGAGGGTCAGGGTAATGGTAAAGGTTCAGAGGGTAGTCTAAGTAGGATTGAGGAGATGTTTGCTCAGTTGATGGTGAGAGATCAGGTTACACAGAAAATTTTAACCGAATTTGGTAACTTCGCTAAAAATCAAGAGCAAATAAATAAAAATCAAGAGCTTCATAATAAAAATAAACAATCCGCACTCTTAGACCTTCAACGAAAAGTAGGTGGTATAGTTAAACAGTTACAAGAGAACCCTCCTGGTCAGTTTTCGGGAAATACCTACCCAAACCCGGCTAACCATTCACCTAAGGCTATTACTACCCGTAGTGGAAAGAGTTTAGGGGAGGTGGTGAGAAAGAGAGTTGAGGTAGAGGAAGAGGAAGAGGTAGATGAGGAGATAGAGATGGAGATTCCCGGTAAGGTGCAACATAGGCTAGACCCAGCAAGTACCGCACACACCGAGGAGCCTCAAGTAGAGAAGAGTGTTGAAAAACGTCCCATAGGGGTTAGACCGTCACCGCTAGGTGATCAATCACGCGTTCCATACCCCGCCCGCCTTAAGCATCAAAAATATGCGAAGGAATATGGGCAATTTCTCGAAATGTTCAAGCAACTAAAAATCAACCTTCCTTTCATCGAAGCCTTATAGTCCATGCCTAAATACGCCAAATTCCTTAAGGACCTTCTTAAACGTAAGGATAGGATAGGTGAGCTTTCAAACATCCCATTGACCGGAGGTTGTTCTGCGGTGGTCTTGAATAAGCTACCGGAGAAATTAACCGACCCGGGTACATTCACCATTCCATGCTTCTTCGGGGGTGCCGTTACCCCCGCCCATGCCTTAGCCGACTTAGTTGCTAGCATCAACTTGATGCCATTTTCTCTTTCTGAGAAACGAGGGTTAGGAGAGCTTACACCCATGCGTATGTCATTGTCCTTGGCTGACCGTTCGGTCAAATATCCTCGTGGAGTCATAGAGAATTTGCTTGTTAAGGTAGATAAGTTTGTGTTTCCCGTAGACTCCGTGGTCTTAGACATGGAGGCCGATGAGAGAGTCCCGATCATTCTTGGCCGTCCATTCCTTCGAACCGCAAAGGCAGTCATCGACGTCTTTGACGGTAAGATTTCACTTCGTGCGGGTGATGAGATAGTCACCTTTGAGATAGATAGAACCATGCAACATCCTAGTGGTAGTGATGATTCTAGTGGTCCGTGTCACTCCGTTTACTTCCTAGATTCGTTCATCTCGTGCGTTGATAGGTGCATAGATTTCATTAGTGGAGCCGATCTAGTTAGTGAGGGAGTAGTTGAATAGGAGTTTGTTGATGAGGGTGAGGAAGTAAATTCAACTTGGGTCCCCGAGACTTTAGAGCTTTGTGAGATTAGAGAAGAGAGTGAGAGTACACCCGTAGATAATCCACCCCTAGAGCTTAAGGTTCTCCCGTCACACCTAGAGTATGTTTTCTTAGGAGAGAACTCGAGTTTGCCCGTCATTATTTCTTCGAAATTGACGGAGGAGGAGAAAGGGAAATTAATTGAGGTGCTAAAGGAGCATGATGTGCGGTAAAGTGTTATATATATTAGGTGTATATTTTAAGCCCTTTTAAAACTTATTTTTAGCCAAGTTTTAAATTTATAAAACACGATATTTTACTAACACTAAACACACATATGGGCAAGTGCACCCATCGTGAGCGTAGTATAGCGTTGGTAAGATACCGAGGTCGTCCAAGGACACAAGAGCTTTTAGTACCGGTTTATCCTCAACGTCTAATCAAAATAAAAAGGTTAGAAAAAGGTTTTAAACTAAGAAAAATAAAAACTAACTAAAATGCTGAAAATAAAAATAAAATAAAAACAGATAGACAAGATGAATCACTTGGTTCCGACTCGTATCTAGTATAACCTTTGATTATTTCCGCACTTTTGCACATAATTAAGAGATTATCTTAGTTATTGTAGTAGGCCCCTCTTTTGAAGGTGACGTTACCCTCACCCCAGTAGTTTGAGTCAGCAAGGATACAATCCTAAAAGGGTGGATTATTGGAAGATAATGAATTAAGTTATTAATGCAATATTATGGTAGGCCCCGCTTTTGGCGGTGACGTTACCCTCGACTAAGTAGTCTGAGTCAGCAGGGATACAGTCCTAAATAGCCGGGTTATAGTATTAATAGTAGTTAACTTATGAGGGGATCAAAGAGTTTGGACCCCCGCCATCCAATACCGTGAAGCATTGAAGGAGGTCCTACTAAATTTGACCCAGGTCCATTGCAGGACCTCTAAACGCTGAACAATGGCAAGACCTTTACCAAACCGTTCCCTTAACCCCCGACCAGGTAGCCAACATACCTCCATATAGACCGTGGAGATATGAATGGTGAAAATCTTTTATTTTATATAGACAGTAAAATAATGCCAAGACACCACGGACAAACGATAAGGAAAGATCACCTTCAACATAAGTAACTAGTTATTAAAGTCATTAATACAAAACCAAATAAAAAGTGCAAAAGATTAGAAATAAAAAGTATTATACTAGACACTTTGTCTTCACCAAGTGATGTAAGAGACTTAGGCAAACATGGCCTTGATTGTCAAGAACTCTTACGATCAATCTTGGATCCCGAGACGACTCACACACTCTACGATGGACAATGGATGATGGTGGTGGATGATGGTGTTGTGATGGTGGTGGGTGGTGGATGAAGTGTGAGAGAGGTGGTGTGCCAAGGGATGAGTTGAAATGAAACCAAGCACTCCTATTTATAGGCTGAACAGAGGGCTGGGCACGGCCCCGTGTCCGCTGGGCACGGCCCCGTGCCTGTCTGACATTCTCTCTCCTCATTAGTTGTAATTCGCAATTACAATTAATGCGCCTGCTGTACTTTCGCCACGCCCCCGTGTTCACTGGGCACGGCCCCGTGGTGGGCAATAGAAGCTTCTATAGGTTTGTCTTTTCTGCTGCTTCTTGGGCACGGCCCCGTGCTGGCTGAGCACGGGGCGTGTTCAGTCTTCTGCCTTCTCTATTTTGCTTGGGAGGATGCCGTTGAGGGGTCGGGCAGTCCACTTATGTTCCTTTCCTTGTATTTATGTTGGATTTAGCTGTCTTTTTGCTTCTTTTGTGTTTTTGAGCTCATTTAATCCTGAAAATACAAAAGGAAGACAAAAACACTCTTTTTCCAATATTAGTACTGAAAAAGGGTTAGTTTTATGCCTCATTTGATGTAATTTATATGTTGCATTTTACACACATCAGAGCACAAGGAGGCGATTGCTTGGAAGTTGTCCGATATTAAGGGGATTAGCCCCACTTTTTGTACCCACCGTATTCTTATGGTGGATGAATTTAAACCGGTGGTGCAACCTCAAAGGCGCTTAAATCCCAACATGAAAGAGGTAGTTAGAAAAGTAGTGTTGAAGCTTATGGAAGCCAGTTTGATTTACCCCATATCCGATACTTCATGGGTGAGCCCTACTCAAGTTGTCCCTAAGAATGGGGGGATGACTGTTTTCGTGAATGAGAAAAACGAGCTCATCCCTTGTCGTACGGTCACCGGTTGGCGTGTGTGTGTTGACTACCGCAAGCTCAATGACGCCACCCAAAAAGACCACTTCCCACTCCCATTTATCGATCAAATGCTAGAGCGTCTCGCGGGGCAACAATTCTATTGTTTCCTTGATGGTTTTTCCGGCTATTTCCAAATCCCTATAGTGCCGGAAGACCAAGAGAAGACGGCGTTTACATGTCCATATGGCACATATGCGTACCAACGCATGCCTTTTGGACTATGTAACGCTCCGGCTACATTCCAGCGGTGCATGATAACGATCTTTCAAGACATGGTTGAGAGCTCTATAGAGGTTTTTATGGATGATTTCTCGGTATATGGTGATTCGCTTGATGAATGTTTAGGTAATCTAGCGAGAATGATGAAGACGTGCGTTGAGACGAAGTTGATGCTTAATTGGGAAAAGTGTTACTTCATGGTTACCGAGGGGATTGTGTTAGGACATAAGATATCTAGGGCCGGCATAGAGGTAGATAGAGCCAAAATAGATACAATTAGTAGGCTTCCTCCACCGACTAGTGTCAAGTCCATCCGTAGTTTCTTAGGTCATGCGGGCTTTTATAGGCGCTTTATTAAGGATTTTTCGAAAATTACACGCCCCATGACTCGACTCCTTGAGAAGGACATCCCATTTGCCTTTGATAAGGAGTGTCTTAAAGCGTTTGATTTCCTTAAAGAGAAACTCGTGAGTACACCCATTCTTGTATCTCCCAATTGGAGTTTACCGTTTGAGCTCATGTGCGATGCGAGCGACTACGCGGTCGGGGAGGTCTTATGTCAAAGACGGGAGAATCACTTTCACTCGATCTACTATGCGAGTAAAACCCTCAATGATGCCCAAGAGAATTACACTACTACCGAAAAGGAACTTCTTTTCGTTGTCTTTGCTTTCGATAAGTTCCGGTCATACCTTGTGCTTAAAGACTATAGTTTTCATCGACCATGCGGCTTTGCGCTATCTTTTCCAAAAGAAAGATGCTAAGCCCCATCTCATCCGTTGGATTCTACTCCTTTCCGAGTTTGACATAGAGATTAGGGATAAGAAAGGAGAGGAAAATGTTGTGGTGGATCACCTTTCGCGATTAGAGGATCCGAGTAGGGAGGAGATTCGTGAGGAGGCGATAGGAGATAGATTCCCTCACGAGTCTATAGATTTTGTATTGGCGGAGAAAGAAGGGTTGCCGTGGTTTAGTGATATGGCGAACTATCTTGCTAATGGGTATGTGATGAAGGATATGAATGCC
The DNA here is from genome assembly GCA_030545235.1 of Helianthus tuberosus. Classification (NCBI taxonomy): domain Eukaryota; kingdom Viridiplantae; phylum Streptophyta; class Magnoliopsida; order Asterales; family Asteraceae; genus Helianthus; species Helianthus tuberosus. The sequence continues at coordinate 107,797,882 of CM060417.1, forward strand.
TAACAAAGGAGAAAGTTGTTTAGGGATGCGAAGAAGTATATATGGGATGATCCTTACCTCTTTAGGATAGGAGTAGATTGCATTCTTAGGAGGTGTGTTAGCAAAGAAGAAGGATTGGATATTCTTAGGCATGTGCATGAGGGGTTGACGGGAGGTCATCATGGCGCTCACACTACCGCACAAAAGGTCTTTGATTGCGGTTTCTTTTGGCTTACGGTAGTTGAGGATGCTTTAGAATTCGTTAGGACGTGCGATGCTTGCCAACGGCCTAGCAATATTACATCCAAGAATGAGATGCCTCAAAATCCCATTCAAATTCTTGAAATCTTTGACGTTTGGGGCAATGACTTCATGGGACCTTTCCCCTCCTCGAGTGGGAATAGGTACATCCTCGTGGCGATATTTTACGTTTCGAAGTGGGTGGAAGCTCAAGATTTGCCTACAAACGATGCCCGGGTGGTGGTGAAATTCTTGAAGAAGTTGTTTACTCGTTTCGGTATACCCAAAGCCATCATTAGTGACCGAGGATCACACTTTTGTAATGCCGTGATGGAAAAGGCATTAGAGCATTATGGAGTTACTCACCGTTTGTCTACCGCATACCATCCACAAACGAATGGTCAAGTAGAGAATGCAAATAGGGGAGTGAAGCGAATGTTAGAGAAAACGGTAGGAAAGAGTCGTAAGGATTGGTCGGATAAACTTGATGATGCTTTGTGGGCATTTCGTACCGCCTACAAAACGCCTTTAGGGACTGTAATGCCCGTCTTATAAATCAAGATTTTAATAATAAGATACACATTTGAATGCTAAAATGTGACTTTACAAAAGCTTGTTATACCAACATTCCCAAATGTTTACAACATTTCAAAAGTATATTTGTAAGTGTTTACATAATTCACTTATAACAAAACAAATCAAGATTTGACGCGGAAGCTTCATTTAACGTGTGTTCGGTTCTTGCTCGTCGCTTGATCTTCATCCGGGGCTATCGACATTCACCTATGATCAAAACCAACTTATAAGTCAGTTTTGATAGTTAAATAACAAGTACAACAAGGTAATTGGGTCAAATAATCAAAATAAACAAAATAAACATAATTTTCAACATTTTAGGCCGTCGCCGCGCGCGACGGCAAAAGGCCTTGACCGTGGCGCAACGCCACGGTCCCATTTTGATAGAATGTGCGATGCTGGTGCTGCATATTCCCAGCCAAGCTTGATTTTACGAAAACGAGCATAATTCTTTCGTTATTGATCCGATTTACACGATTCTTTTTCCTACGTGATCGTAATTTAATTCTCCATAACATGGAGTTAAAATCCGACATCCGGATTAAAAAAATTTTAGACTTTTAAGCTTTCGGCTTAAAATAAAATCACTAGATTTTTGACCCGTTCATGTATTTATTAGACAAACCAGTTTGTTTGACCCCTATTTCTCATGAACCTATTAAATTCATTATTGTCTAACATATTAGGTTCAAATCACTGGTTTATATACCTTCTTAAACCCATTTTCACTCATATGCTTATTTTGACCCGTTAAGGGTATTTAAGCATATTTTAAGCACGAATTGCTTTCATTCGTTTCTAGATTCATATTTCCACATTTCTTATCAAATAATCTTCCACCACAACTATATTTGTGGTGGATTTAATGTGGTGATCTATATAATCCGAGTCTTACTCCTCGGATTGTTATTTTACGGCAAAGGCTCATATAGAGTCATTTGACCAAAGATTTACATCTTTCGCTTCTTATACTTATTCTAAGTATTCATTTTTTTCATCAAACTTGTTTCCAAACAACCTTTAAAGGTCGTTAGCTCAATTTAGCTTGCAAGGGCGTTTTGGTCCCTTTTAGCCTTTTATTTACAATGAAGTCTTTTAAAAGCATGTTTGACCCATAATCCTTCGTTCTAGTTATGATCTTGTTTGAAAAGTCATTGTGCTTTCCAAAACACGACGACCATCATTTAAAACATTCGGTTTACTCATTAAAATAACCCATTGTCTATCTTATACTTAGTTTAACACCCATTGAACCATACGTTCTAATTGAGTGTTTATTCTACAACACATACGTGGCTCAGATCAATATATTGACCCGTTTAATATCTTGCTTTAATTTCCGCTAAGTCATGGCGATGCTAATATCCATTCGATATTTACTCCTGAAATCATATAACTCGACGGTAGTCATTAGTCGATATTGTCAAAAGGTGGTATCTTGACCTTTTGACCCATTTGGTCTAGGTGACCGATTGTATTGGTGAGATGACATTTATTACCATCTCGTCTATATGACTCGCTCCGGTTTACACCGTGCGGTCATTTTACTTATAATTCATTTCTTAACACTTTTGGCCTATTATGGCTTACATCATAAGTGTCTTTCAAAACTAACGGTTACGGTCAACGTATGACCAAAATTACCGTTTTACCCTTATCGTTTGTTTTGGTTTACCATATAAGGTATCCGTCAAGAATTCTATATTTATTAGTCATTGCTTGACTAAGTAACCATATTAGTCCTTTTTAACCATTAAACATGGTTTATTATCATCTTCGGTTATCTTGTTCCGTACGACTACATGTCGGAACGTTATATCACGATTGTTAACTTATCTTATTCGTAGTTAATATGATGAGAGAATATTCTATAATTCAAGAGTAGTGTAAGATATACTTACCTTGCACCCAGATCATGCTTTTTCTTCATTCTTGATTCGTTTGACCCGTTTTCTTCCCAAGCTTTCACCTAGCTCGTCAAGCGTCAAACTATCATCATAATTCGCGAGATAATTAGAATAGTCATAATCATTTACGACTATTCCATCCTACGGGTTTTATGTCAAATTTATCATTTGATCATATCTTTGGTCATTTTGACTTTTTAAAAGTCAAAGTGCCTATTGACGAAAGTAGGTACACAATGTAATTCAACTACTCGTTTTGTTACTTGGTCAATTACCCGGTAGCATCATTCTTAGGCTACCGTTTATCCGCTTTATTAACCAAGTTTTATAACCATAATCCATCGAATTAACACAACATTAATCCTTCTTAACACATGATGATATCAAACATCATTTTTAACATGAATTTATCATCATTTCCATCCTTTTTATACTAAACCCAATTCATGGTAATTATGATTCACGTACTCAAACACCTAATTTGTTCAAGTACCTTGTCTTTACTAACTAACATGATGATTCTAATCGCAAGTTTAACACTAACATCATCATATCATAAAAACCCATTTCAATCATGTATGAACAAATACCTAATCATATAATTTGTTCAAGTACCTTGTTTCTACTATCAACTATGATGATTTTAAATACAAACTTATCATCATCTTCACTACATAATCAATACCCACTTGTCTAAGTGTGGTAAATCCTCAAATTATTCGAATCATAGCAATTTTACTTCAAATTTATACTTAGGGTTTGTTCCTAAGAAATCACACTTCATTAATTCGGCCATAGCCTCTACCATTCATGCATAGATCGCATCATGCAAAGTTAACTAATTTTCACAACTTCATGAATGTTAGAAATTCGACATACCTTACGATCCCCTTGACTTGGTGATCATTTCTATGTATTCAATTCCGAATTTGGCATTCGATTGATCTTCCAATTTGAAGGTTTTGTTGAGTTTAGGGTTAGCTCCCATGGAGCTTGTCTCCTTGCCATTTTCACGCACGCACACACACACTCTTGTGTGTGTTGTGTGATGTTTTTAAGTTTATAAAACCATTTTCAAGTTATACTACTTTGGTCCCTCATGTTTGGTTAGTTATTAATTAGATCACAACCTAATTATTTTTAATAATATTCCCACTTATTAACTAGGTTTGGTATTCCTAGTTATCTTAGTGGGTTCGGGGAAATTATGACTCAGTTCATTTTAAGTCCCGTTAACTCGGGCCTCTTATAAACTTTACTTCCTTAAAAGCTTTTATTCACGTTTTATTTAATATTAGGTTTAATTATTTAAATCCTAATATTTACCGGGTTAATTTTTACCACTAACGGTATTTTACCCGTTCTTTAATATTAAGGTGGTTTGATTACCAAACCAGTTTTCGGGGTGTTACAAGTCTACCCCCCTTAAAGAGGTTTCATCCCCGAAACCTTTCTCACGTACTTTATTAGTTTAAATCATCCGAACCTTAGTTTCGGTGATCACTTGAGCATTGCTCGCACATAATACTCTTACCATGGAAGTATGGTAATGTGCTTTCGGTTTCAAAGCGTATACGCCTTTTATGTGTATGGCCTCGTAGGCCGATACTTTCATTTTGTATTTCTTATTCTGGTCACTTATTTGACCGAGTTGTCTTCTGATCACTTGGTTATATTTATTTTCAACATGCTTACTTCAAGCTAATCTTATATCGACAAGTTCTTTGTATAAGTCGTAACACTAATCTGACTTTGAAAGGTTTTACCGACTAGACTGATTAGTCGCCATCACTTTATGCCCCGTCATGCGGGTATATCTTATTGCCAACCTAGCCTTTTGCTTGTTTTCTGATTTTCATATCTCGCAACTCACGTTACGACTTGACTGTATTTTATATCATTCTCTATGTTTCTTTTCTTGTCTGTGAGCGTGTCACGTCACGTTAAGTCTAATTCGACTTTTCTTTATCATGCTTCTTCTTTTCGGACGTAACGTCTCGCACCCATCGGTGTTAAGACCCACGTTCTTTGATATTAACCATTTCCGCTTTCGTCTCATAATATTCATATTTGTTAAAACGTTATTTCTCACTAAAACTGTATTTTAGTTTCACGTTTTCTTTTTAACTCATGTTAATTCCAAGGAATTTACGTCCAAGGATTTATCCCCTTCCGTTTTCATTTCAGACAAATTTTCCGACTTTATGAATTCTCACATCATTCATGCATCGGTTCATCTTATGCTCAACGTTATCCAGTTTACATATATTCGTATTTGATTATGTCCCATTACCGGGCTCATTATTCTTTTGCATTTAACGCTACAGTTATCCAGCTTGCGCTTACTCATGCCATCCGGCATTATATTATATTCAACCCGTTTGACTTATTCATGTGAAATTTTATCATTTATGGATGTCAAACTTCATTCTTTGTTCGACCCGTTCAACTTTAAAATAGTTGAACATAATTTATCAAAATTTCTATTTACGTCATCTTGTCATCTTTTAGTCATGACTCAAAACCCGAGTCTTTTAAATTTCCATCCGAGTTCCCGTTTCTCGGTCTACGCATGTGTTTAAATCCTTACCCATCAACCGGGTGTTTTACCGAAGTCATTGTTATTGCAACCCTTTCGGTATGCATTAAGACTTCGCTTCACTTTTATATTCCGCTTTGTCCTCAAGTTTGACGTTTTACAAAAACAGCCCGTTAAGAGACATATTTGCATTCTCCGGGTTCGAGTGTAAGTACACCCCCTCCCTATGCATATCTTAATCATTTTACATGTTTGAATTCTCCGGGTTCGAGTGTAACTACACCCCCTCCCAATGCATATCTTAATCATTTTACATGTTTGTATTCTCCGGGTTCGAGTGTAAGTACACCCCCTCCCAATGCATATCTTAATCATTTTACATGTTTGTATTCTCCGGGTTCGAGTGTAAGTACACCCCCTCCCAATCCATATCTTAATCATTTTACATGTTTGTATTCCCCGGGTTCGAGTGTAAGTACACCCCCTCCCAATGCATATCTTAATCATTTTACATTAATCTTTGTCCCTTCACTCGGGCTCATTATCCTAATGTAATACGCTTCCATCATCCGGCTGTGCGTTTACATTATTATCAAATATTTTGCTCATTTGATTCATTTGGGTACTTTTTAATTTGTCCCACTCACCCTGTCCTTACTACATCAGATGTAAATATGTCCATCATAAAAAGTTCATGGTACCACGTGCTCACCACTTACTTGGCCAGAGTAAACGATCAATACCTGGTATACATGACCTTTTTATAATTTTCACATTACACCCCATGTAAGTAATGCCTCTATTTGTTTCTCTTGGAAACAATATCCCGGATAGATTTTCTATTCGGGTTTTTCCAAGTTTTTAATCTATATATGCATCTTTCAATCTCTACGTATTTGTTGCATATTACTATTTGTGCAATTAAATTTAAAATGTGCACCTGGTAATGCTTGCCCTAACGGGCTTCTCTTGCCATTAGCCTTGTTCGCGATCGCTACGTGATTTAGGTCCTTGATGAGCATACTCTTTAGACCGTTCCTCTATCAAATCCGCGATTTGTTAAACTCTCGCTATCTTCATATGCGAGTGTCCTTCAACTAAAACATTTACAACAGTTAGTAATTTCGACATTAATGGATGCCCGTATTATAATACAAGGCTTTTCTACTATACGCGTCAACGCGCGAAATTTCTTCAACTATAGCAATCATTTTAATTGGGGTAACATTTATTACACGATAACCCTATGTGTTGTTTACAACACTTTAGCATGCTAAACCATTAACATACTTGTACTTACCGGATTTGCGATCAAGCCTCGAACCGAACACTTTATTCTTTTAACCTGGATCTGATACCAACTTGTAACGCCCGTCTTATAAATCAAGATTTTAATAATAAGATACACATTTTAATGCTAAAATGTGACTTTACAAAAGCTTGTTATACCAACATTCCCAAATGTTTACAACATTTCAAAAGTATATTTGTAAGTGTTTACATAATTCACTTATAACAAAACAAATCAAGATTTGACGCGGAAGCTTCATTTAACGTGTGTTCGGTTCTTGCTCGTCGCTTGATCTTCATCCGGGGCTCTTGACATTCACCTATGATCAAAACCAACTTAGAAGTCAGTTTTGATAGTTAAATAACAAGTACAACAAGGTAATTGGGTCAAATAATCGAAATAAACAAAATAAACATAATTTTCAACATTTTAGGCCGACGCCGCACGCAACGGCAAAAGGCCTTGGCCGTGGCGCGACGCCACGGTCCCATTTTGACAGAATGTGCGATGCTGGTGCTGCATATTCCCAGCCAAGCTTGATTTTACGAAATCGAGCATAATTCTTTCGTTATTGATCCGATTTACACGATTCTTTTTCCTACGTGATCATAATTTAATTCTCCATCACATGGAGTTAAAATCCGACATCCGGATTAAAATTTTTTTAGACTTTTAAGCTTTCGGCTTAAAATAAAATCACTAGATTTTTGACCCGTTCATGTATTTATTAGACAAACCAGTTTGTTTGACCCCTATTTCTCATGAACCTATTAAATTCATTATTGTCTAACATTTTAGGTTCAAATCACGGGTTTATATACCTTCTTAAACCCATTTTCGCTCATATGCTTATTTTGACCCGTTAAGGGTATTTAAGCATATTTTAAGCACAAATTGCTTTCATTCTTTTCTAGATTCATATTTCCACATTTCTTATCAAATGATCTTCCACCACAACTATATTTGTGGTGGATTTAATGTGGTGATCTATATAATCCGAGTCTTACTCCTCGGATTGTTATTTTACGGCAAAGGCTCATATAGAGTCATTTGACCAAAGATTTACATCTTTTGCTTCTTATACTTATTCTAAGTATTCATTTTCTTCATAAAACTCGTTTCCAAACAATCTTTAAAGGTCGTTAGCTCAATTTAGCTTGCAAGGGCGTTTTGGTCCCTTTTAGCCTTTCATTTACAATGATGTCTTTTAAAAGCATGTTTGACCCATAATCCTTCGTTCTAGTTATGATCTTGTTTGAAAAGTCATTGTGCTTTCCAAAACAAGACGAACATCATTTAAAACATTCGGTTTACTCATTAAAATAACCCATTGTCTATCTTATACTTAGTTTAACACCCATTGAACCATACGTTCTAATTGAGTGTTTATTCTACTACACATACGTGGCTCAGATCAATATATTGACCCGTTTAATATCTTGCTTTAATTTCCGCTAAGTCACGGCGATGCTAATATCCATTCGATATTTACTCCTGAAATCATATAACTCGACGGTAGTCATTAGTCGATATTGTCAAAAGGTTGTATCTTGACCTTTTGACCCATTTGGTCTAGGTGACCGATTGTATTGGTGAGATGACATTTATTACCATCTCGTCTATATGACTCACTCCGGTTTACACCGTGCGGTCATTTTACTTATAATTCATTTCTTAACACTTTTGGCCTATTATGGCTTACATCATAAGTGTCTTTCAAAACTAACGGTTACGGTCAACGTATGACCAAATTACCGTTTTACCCTTATCGTTTGTTTTGGTTTACCATATAAGGTATCCGTCAAGAATTCTATATTTATTAGTCATTGCTTGACTATGTAACCATATTAGTCCTTTTTAACCATTAAACATGGTTTATTATCATCTTCGGTTATCTTGTTCCGTATGACTACACGTCGGAACATTATATCACGATTGTTAACTTATCTTATTCGTAGTTAATATGATGAGAGAATATTCTATAATTCAAGAGTAGTGTAAGATATACTTACCTTGCACCCGGATCATGCTTTTTCTTCATTCTTGATTCGTTTGACCCGTTTTCTTCCCAAGCTTTCACCTAGCTCGTCAAGCGTCAAACTATCATCATAATTCGTGAGATAATTAGATTAGTCATAATCATTTACGACTATTCCATCCTACGGGTTTTATGTCGAATTTATCATTTGATCATATCTTTGGTCATTTTGACTTTTTAAAAATCAAAGTGCCTATTGACGAAAGTAGGTACACAATGTAATTCAACTACTCGTTTTATTACTTGGTTAATTACCCGGTAGCATCATTCTTAGGCTACCGTTTATCCGCTTTATTAACCAAGTTTTATAACCATAATCCATCGAATTAACACAACATTAATCCTTCTTAACACATGATGATATCAAACATCATTTTTAACATGAATTTATCATCATTTCCATCCTTTTTATACTAAACCCAATTCATGGTAATTATGATTCACGTACTCAAACACCTAATTTGTTCAAGTACCTTGTCTTTACTAACTAACATGATGATTCTAATCGCAAGTTTAACACTAACATCATCATATCATAAAAACCCATTTCAATCATGTATGAACAAATACCTAATCATGTAATTTGTTCAAGTACCTTGTTTCTACTATCAACTATGATGATTTTAAATACAAACTTATCATCATCTTCACTACATAATCAATACCCACTTGTCTAAGTGTGGTAAATCCTCAAATTATTCGAATCATAGCAATTTTACTTCAAATTTATACTTAGGGTTTGTTCCTAAGCAATCACACTTCATTAATTCGGCCATAGCCTCTACAATTCATGCATAGATCGCATCATGCAAAGTTAACTAATTTTCACAACTTCATGAATGTTAGAAATTCGACATACCTTACGATCCCCTTAACTTGGTGATCGTTTCTATGTATTCAATTCCGAATTTAGCCTTCGATTGATCTTCCAATTTGAAGGTTTTGTTGAGTTTAGGGTTAGCTCCCATGGAGCTTGTCTCCTAGCCATTTTCACGCACGTACACACACACTCTTGTGTGTGTTGTGTGATGTTTTTAAGTTTATAAAACCATTTTCAAGTTATACTACTTTGGTCCCTCATGTTTGGTTAGTTATTAATTAGATCACAACCTAATTATTTTTAACAATATTCCCACTTATTAACTAGGTTTGGTATTCCTAGTTATCTTAGTGGGTTCAGGGAAATTATGACTCAGTTCATTTTAAATCCCGTTAACTCGGGCCTCTTATAAACTTTACTTCCTTAAAAGCTTTTATTCACGTTTTATTTAATATTAGGTTTAATTATTTAAATCCTAATATTTACCGGGTTAATTTTTTACCACTAACGGTATTTTACCCGTTCTTTAATATTAAGGTGGTTTGATCAAACCCGTTTTCGGGGTGTTACAGGGACCACACCGTTCATGATAGTCTATGGCAAAGCTTGCCATCTCCCAGTTGAATTAGAGCACCGGGCGCTTTGGGCTCTTAAAACCGTCAATCTTGATCTTACTCCCGCGGCTAGGAGGATGTACTTCCAAATCCATGAGTTAGAGGCCCTTAGAGATGCGGCGTATGAGCGTTCTTGGAATATCAAGGAGAAAACAAAAGCGTTGCATGATAGGAGGCTTAAGGAGTTGAAGGAGTTCAAAGTTGGTGATAAAGTGCTTCTCTATAATTCCTGGTTTAAATTATTTCCCGGAAAGTTGAAGTAGAAGTGGACGGGACCTTATGTGGTGAAGGAGGTGTTCCCGTATGGCGCCATTGAGTTATATGATGAAGAGACGAAAGGATCTTGGAAGGTGAACGGCCATAGGTTGAAGCATTATTTAGGTGGCCCGATTGACAAGACCGAGAGGGAGGAAACTCTTCTCGAAGACATTCCAATCACCACCGTTTAGTGTCTTGAGTGATCTCAAGTGTAGAGTTTGTACCGTTTGTATTTTCGTTTATGTTTCTTCGTTTTCGTAGCTAATGGTTGTTTTCGGTAGTGTTTCGGGTCTTTGTTTTGTGTTTTGAGTCATTTGCAGTAATTCACTACTGAGGATGTGCAGGGATTGGCGAGAAAAACGAGTTTCCAGGTAAGTTCCAGTGTTAGAAAAATTTTGGGTTGAGTTTTGGGAGGTTTGGTAATGTTCAAAAATTTTTCTAAGGCATGAAATTGGTAAATTTAAGCAACATTCTGTGAAAAATGGCCTCTGGCAGGGGGTGAGAGACTCTCTTCCCTTTCTTGCGGCCCGTCAGAAATCAAAAGGGTCCGCAGGTTCCGCCTCCTCCTGGTTCAGGTGCTGAAGAGGCTATGCACGGGGCCATTCCTACTCGTTATCAGAGGCCCGTACACGACAGGAGATGCCAGCTAGGCAGTATCCGTTGGCGCATCCACGACCCGATCCACTTACTTTGGATTGCTTATATGGTTCGATGCAGATAGGTTTCGGGGATTTGCGTGGATATGTTGATCAGCAATTTGGTGCAGTTAGGTAGGTGATGGATAAGAGTCGTAGGGCTCATTTACAGGGTCAGCAGAGGCTGGAGGACGGGATGAGGTACATGATGGAGGGTCTACGTTTAGGAGTTCCTCATTATTTTTAGCCACAAGCAGGACCCAGTGGTATGCAGGGAAGTGATGAAGAGCAGTGGAATGAAGGGGAGTCAGATGACGAGGACTAGTGTGGGGATAGCAGCATATGGAGTTTGATGCAGTATCTTTTATTTTTCTTTTATGCTGTTTTTGCTATATCCGGTGTGTACTCCTATTTTTTGAAAACTTTGCTACTTGGTTGGATGGGTTGGGGTGGATTGGATAACTAGTAGGTATGTTGGATGTTTTGAAACACTTATATATATATATATATATCGTATGTTATGTTGGTATGGTGTCCACTTGTATATTGTTTGCTGAGCGTGTGCGGATTGGAGGGCATATGTCGAATTGACTGGCACATTGACAGTCTCACATATTCAGATCAGCTAAGTCTTTTTCCAATTGTATATTGTGTCATTTATTTTATTCAGTATTTAGTATATTTAGTTTAGTGGTAATTTAGGTAGTTTGAGTCGTATTCTCGTTCTTGCATTAGGGACAATGCAATCTTTAAGTGTGGGGATGGGATACATAGTACATAGTAATAGTAGTCGAGTCATAAAATTTGAGAAAAAAAATTAAAAAAATGAAAAAATCTAAAAAAATTGAAAAATCAGAAAACGTCTTTTGAATAAAGAAGTTTGCAAAATTGATACGGAAAATGATAGAAAAGATGGGTTTTTGTTCGGGTTCAAATAATGATAATATGAGATTAATTATGTCGAGCTTGTGTCTAGTTTGGGATATGTGAATAGGCCCGGTTCGGTTTTAGGTTCCTTTGATTTAATATTACCTTAATTGTCGGTCTACTAGTGGGTACTCATCTGGGAAAAATGGGAAATTGAAACCGCTAATAAGAGTATAAAGAATGCCGTTATAAGCTAAAATCGTTAGAATTTTTAATCATAAAAAAGAAAAGGAAAAAAATAGAATAATTGAGCTAGAAACTAAGAAAAGTAGCGCAGGCCTACGTAATCTTGGTTGGGGATAGTGACTCTGACCCGGAATGCCTCCGGGATGTGTGAAATCAAAATTGCAACAAAATTACCGATGCCTATTGTAATCTCTCTCAGGGATGTTGACTCTGATTGGGAATGCCTCTGGGTTAGGTAAAAGCAACGTCTAAGCTCAAAAGAGAAAAAAATGAATGAAAAAAAAAAGAGAAGAATGAGAAGAAAAAAAAATTGGTTTTAAATTCTCTTGATTTTGGTATAAAACGGTTAGGAATTGGTCCAGTGATCGTTCCTTTTGTTCTATAAACTTGAGGTGGGATTAGGTGGATTGTGGCTTCTAGCGTGAGACCCTAGGTAGATTGACCGCACTTGAATTAAATTTGCATGATAAGGGGCTTAGAATCGGGTTTGGGTTTAAAGGGACAAGTATATTTTCAATCGCGGCTAACACAAGTTTTGATTATAACAAGTATAAATAATTTTTGACCCGAGTATTTATCCGTCTCTGATTCCGTATGCATAGATTCTTTTTCGAGGACGAAGAAAGAGTAAGTGTGGGGATATTTGATGTATTGTTAAATACATCCTTTATTCGTGTATAGTTTGTATAGTTTTCGTTAGTTATAGTTTAGTTTTCGTTAGAATTTGCGTACTGTTGATCCAATTGCGTTTTGCAGGTCTTTGGCGTTTGAAATAGCTGGGAATTGCATAAAACGAGTTAAAATACGGAAAAGTCAAGTCCTGGAACGTGTTGGAGAGTTTGGGTGCTGAAACGGATTGAAATTTCTGAAAAAAATGGTTTCTTGCACCCCGCGAAACAGATAAGGATGTCTCTCACGCCCGGCGAGAGACCTAAAAGTTGTGAAGATCATTGTAAGGCGGTGGCGGGTCGCGACCCACATCCATATCTCTCTTGTGCCCGGCGAGAGAGTTATTCCGTCAGAATTGTTCGAGCTGGGTCAAGTTTTGAGCTGCAAATCATATAAAATCATCATTAACTTTCATTAAACCCTAACTTACGAATTAACAACACTTTGGGCGATCTTGGAGCTGCATTGGAAGCGTTTTTGAGCAATCGAAGCTGTCGGTTAAAGGTTGGAAGTTCAGAGAATCATTCGGGTCGTCTCTTTAACATCCGGGTGTTTTTCCTTTGTGTTTCTTATACTTCGACTATGTTTTGTTTCTTTGAAAATACTTCGTTTGTGTTCGTTTCAATGACTTTGATTCGCTAGATTTTATTAACTCCTTAGACGAGATGAATGGTTGCATAAAGTTTGGATTTTTATTATGAATTTATGAAATTTATGGATTTATTTATGTATTGTAGGCGATTTGATTATTAGCTAGATGTGTATGCGTACTTGATTCTGTTTGAATATTGTTTATTGCTTTACATAATTCTTGGTGACGGTCTTTATCACATAATAGAGTTGTGTTAGGTTCTAGATTTTGGTGACTGTCGATATCACATAATAAATCTTTAATCTTTATGGTTAAATCGACCGATAAACCTTAAAAGCAATATTCGGTAATCTTATAAAATCAAGTGTTCTATTAACTCTCAATAGCTGAAAGGTGCCAGGTTATTGTTAGGTCTAAGCGATTAAACCATAAAGTGGGTCCTTCTTAGGAAGTAAACCTATTAGCTGCTGTCTAACAAGTCTAGTTAAGAACCCAAATTTATCCTTGACTTGAGTCCCGAAACGGAGAGAGTCTTGTAGGGTACTTTCATAAATCATTAGAGGTCCGGACAAGGAGTCTAATTTACCGGTAATCATAACAGCCTTTAGGGTGCCCTAATGTACTCTTGAGAAGGGTTAGGAGGCTTAGTTGGTAATTCGAGAGGTTTAGTATCTTAAGATCCCGGTCCATAATAATCAACTTTCAAATAAAATCCATAACTAAAAGCAACCAGGATTCGAGTCTAGGTAGTGTTTCCACCGTCTGAGTAAAAACCCAAAGTAATTCGTTTAGTTAAATTAGTTAATTAGTTTAATTTAATTGCTTTCTTAGGATTTTTAGAAACCCCCCCATCAAACAAACAAAATAGTTCAGTCCGTGTCAGTCTAGTCTAAATAGAGTCATTAGCGTAATTAATTAGAGTCTCGTGGGTTCAATATCCGGACTTACATTAGCTATACTAGAGTCGATCGGTACACTTGCCGGTTAGTAGTTTAGTTTGTCTTAGTGAGTCTAGAGTATTACATAGAGTCTAGAATTAGGTTAATTTAGTTAATTTTATTAAACTACTTTTTAGCACACTAGGCACCCTCTTCGCCGGTGAAGGTTAGGGGTTTGCAAGCCATGAATTGTTTGAAGGCAAACATCGACTTAGGTGTTTCCACCTTGGAGTCAACAGAGCCATTAGGGGTTTTGGTAACAGGTGGGGTTTGGATTTTGCTCACAATATTAGGGATGACCTTGGCCATCTGCTCGGCCATCTGCTCGACCATTAACTCCACAAGATCCTTCTTTGATATCGTGTCCTCGCTGTTGAAACCCTTCTTCGAACCAGATCTCGATTTGGACTTCTTAGACCTCTTGGGGTTGTTGGAAAGGTTGTTGGAAGACATCTAAAGGATCGAAAGAGTAGGAAAGGATGAGACTTGATCATAATTTAAAATAACGATTTGCATGTATGAGCATTTAAGTATCACGTAACACGTATGATTCACATAATTGCATGAATTTAACAAGTATTCACAAAGTATATGTCACACCCTGACTTTTACGGAAGCGTGGTTAATTGGTGTGACTTCTTAATACCATAGCAACAATCATACAATGCTATATGATAAAAATACAAGATGTTCATCCATTGAAAGATTTTAGAAAATACCACAACAACATTGTCTAAAACATCAACCCCAAAATAAGTTACAAACCATGACGTGTTTAAAACGAGTTCATAAGACTCAACAAAAGACTTTCAATAAAACGAGGTCTAGGGACATGTAACCCATCCAGGAAGATGTTACACCTCCCAACCCTACAACCCTGGATGACATCCTTATTTAGTACGCAGCTTGACTAACATGCATCACTTGCTAGATCCGATTAATTCCCTGAAATACATGTAATATCAACAAAAGTTGAGCGAGTTCATGTGTATGTCTGTGAGTATAAACCTTTGAAATATGTCTTGTATGTATAAAAGTCCCTGGTATGTAGCAATAAGGAAAAACAGATCACCAATGGGTTGCAAAGCCAATGGTATGTGTGAAAATGGTGCAGGAAGACTCAAACCTAGCAAATTTATCTCCGGTATGAAGACATAGTCACCACTATGGGCCGCCCCGGCCTCATGGGTGTGGGCTCGCTACACCCAAATAGATCTATCACTCATGACCCTTGGTCCTACAATGAGGATTAATGGCCTTAAGTGTCATGCCCACCACTCACATGATCGCGTAGTAAAACCCTCCATAAGCTAACCATACCATGTATAAAAATGTCTGTAATAAATGTAACATGTATTCCACCTCCGAAGTATAAAACTGAAAACAGTAAAAGAAAAGGGGGACATGAACTCACAGTATTGCGTCTTCAGTAAAGTCGACTCAAACTCTGTCAGCTACACGACAACCTACAACGTACTAATGTCTATTAGACGAACGGGCCGTGCCTTGGCTTAGAGTTTAATGTTTTTGAGTTGTGTTTCTTATGTTATTCCAAGTTATAATTTTTTGTTAAAAGAATAATTATTTTAACTTTAAGTTATATTTAGCTTTGGAATAATTGTTTAATCAATATTTTGCATTAATACTTCTCAAGTATTTTAACTCCGTATCTCCTTCCCAAGAATGGGGGTATTTATACATGTCTATTTGTAGACTTTGAAATAGTATATTTTTAAGACCCACTTAGAAAATATATATATCTTATTTGTCAAAAATAATGTATTCCAAAATATATATATTTTTCCCAAAATAATATATTTCACTTCTTGTCCAAAACAACATTTACCAAAAACATATTTGCAAAAGTATGTCCGGAATATTTCATAAGTTACATTTTAGCGTTTGGTTCCATAATAACAAGTGTGTAACTTAATCATTTATTCCTTGCAATTGTTGGTATTATTTTGGAGTTGTAATTTCATGGTCTTTTGTTAAGACCTAGTATTTCGTCCTAATATAATATAACTAATCCACAATCAACAATTATCCACACGTGTATCTTAATACAAAATATATATTCTAAATATATATTTAACCATTTTCATGTATAAAACCAACCTCCGATACTTTGTATTTTCATTACAAAAATTATGGCAAAGTTTATTTTTGAAGGACAAAGTTAATAATATACTTGTAACGCTTGTTAGAAAAACATTTTCTAAGTGTTGGAATTTTTAGAAAATTTCGCTATAGTTTCCTTTGTAAATGGAGGTGTCCATGCTAAATAGCATATCATTTTCTTTTCTAAAAATTCATTCAATCAATCAATAACCAAACTACACTTCCCAAGTGCATAAATTATTTCATATCATGCATATATCATCAAAACCCTTGCATTTTTACTATCATTCAAAACTGGGCTGTTTTCGGGAATTTTAATAAAATAGTTAACTTACTCCAAAAATTCCCAAATGTTTACAGAATGTTTTAAATGATCCAAATATTATTGTGTAAAAATATCGGGATCCAATTCATTACCAATATTTTATAAAAATTTATTTACCGGACTGCAATCAGATTCGTCACTTTCTGACTGCAGTCCACGGAAAAATTCATTTAAAATTCATCGTAAGTCCGATTGACGAAATTACAGTGGGAGAATTACAACGACATCAGTGGTCATCTACAGTACAAATTTCATGAGCTAATTCAACACAGATTTCAAGTTACGACAAAAAACATAACACACATTTTCTGCAGTAAAAACACAGCTTTTGCTGCTGTACAAAAATGTACCTTTAAAAATAGTAAATGACCTCAAAAAAATATGATTCCAGTGCCATTTGATTCCTTTTTCGAAAATACATAATTTAGACTTCAGAAAATCAATTTTTCGATTTGTAACGGTCCGGTTACAGCCAGTTGAAGTTGGCTGGAAATGTTACTCAGCATGCCTTTTTATTGCTTAAATGTTACTAAAACATACCAACAAATATCCTAAACAAGTGTTTATCAAGAAATCAACAATCAAATGTCATGCATGCTTTAATCAACCTTAAGCCAACAAGATTTCATCTTTATGTAAGCTTATGTTCATGATTCTTGTTCATTTTCTTTTGTGTTCTTGTGTTAAACATTAAACAACAATCTCTCAACTAATCAAAATAAAAGTAATCAAGAGTTTAATCAAGGACGTACAACTAGCTCAAAGGCTAGGGATGAACTTAAGAACAAAAGATGATGAAGATGGTGTGTAAAAGCAAGTGATGAAAGCTCCTTGATGATCCACAAGCTACAAGCCCCTTTTATCACCTTCTAGTGCTTGAAACAAGTATGAAAATGAAGTAATGGTGGTGACAAGGTGGTGGTGGTGGTGGCAGATGTAGGGAGAGCCGAGAGGGAGAGAGAGATGGTGAGGGAGGTGGAGTGAAGTTGTGAGAAGTTATAAAGATTTCTTGGAAATCTCTAGCCACCCTACTTATAATGATTACCACTATTTGATTCACTAAGCAAAATCTAAACAAAATATATAGGAAATCAAGTGAGATATGGTGATCTTGGTGGTGGGTCCCATTTGGGCCATAAATATTGAGGGGGGGGGGGGTTAACTGTAAAATTTGGTAATAAGTAGGTAATTATTTAGGAGGTTAAGTGTAATATCTATTGTATTATATGTATGTCATATTTTCTAGTGTGTTGGGGTATTCGGAGACCATAACCAGCTCAAAAATAATAAAACAATGTTTCTGACAAAATTTTGTTGTCCCGTGTAATGTCCGGTTGTTCGGTTAGGTACCGTTCCGTTAAAGTGCTAAGTTGTACCGTATAATGTCTTTTACGTATCTTTTTGTGACACAATTAATTCCCAACACTTAGGAAAGCATTAGGACCCTTTGGTATATTTCCTGCATAATACTTATATGTTAAAATGCTGGATTTTTGCTGAAAATGCAGAATTCTGCACCTAAAGAGTGTTTTAGGCACTTTCCGGCACTATATCTATCACCTAGTGATACAGTCTTATAGTCCTCACTTCCCTACACACCATACTAGTGTAGTACCTTGACCCTGGCCATACTGGGACTCAAAACACTGTCTGTCTATGTACTGGCACTGTCAGTATATTTCTGAGTTATCCGCTAAGTGTGCTTTGTGCATCATGTATGTCACTAAGGTTTGTATGTGATAAATTGTGTGACAGTATGAAATATGTGATGCACATGTATGTATGATGTAGTAATCAGAAGGCAATTAAGTAATTTGGCACAGTCATTAAGCACTTAATTAATATTAATTAATTGTACGGATACCTGGTTTAATGAGGGTTGTCACCTTCTCCCCCTGTTAAGAAAATTTCGTCCCGAAATTTTAAGTTCTGCTTCTAGTTGCAGGGGTCTTGGGGAATAAATGTGGGTACTTTGCCTTCATACGATCCTCACGCTCCCACGTGAATTCCGGGCCATGTCGTGCATTCCATCGAACCTTGACGAGTTTGACACTACTCCTGCTTGTTTTGTTAATCTTCCAATCCGTGACCTCAACTGGTTCTTCAGTAAAGTGGAGTGTGTCGTCAATGTGTATTTCATCGGTAGGAATGACAACTGTCTCTTGAGTCGGGCTCTTTTTCAAATTGGATACATGAAATGTATCGTGAACGCCATTTAGTTCTGCGGGTAGGTCCAACTTATATGCTACGCGACCAATCCGTTCCAGGATTCTAAATGGACCAATGTATCTGGGGTTCAACTTCCCACGCTTCCCAAAGCGTGCCACACCCTTCCAGGGTGAAACTTTCAACAAAACCATGTCTCCTACCTCAAATTCCAGAGGTTTTCTTCTTAGGTCCGCATAACTCTTTTGACGATCGCGAGCCGCTTTGATGCGCTCTCGGATCTGGAAAATCTTGTCTGTCGTTTCCTGAACCAATTTCGGACCAACCAGCTGTCTATCGCCCGCGTCTGCCCAGCAGAGCGGTGATCGACACTTACGTCCATAGAGAGCTTCGAACGGTGCAGCCTGAATGCTTGCATGATAACTGTTGTTGTATGAAAATTTGACCAATGGTAGGTGAGTAACCCAACTTCCACCTAATTCCATTACGCAAGCTCGCAACATGTCTTCCAATGTCTGAATCGTGTATTCACTCTGTCCGTCTGTTTGCAGGTGAAATGCAGTACTCAGATTCAACTGAGAACCAAAAGCTTCTTGAAAGGATTGCCAAATCCTTGACACGAATCTTCCATCTCTATCAGAGATAATTGAGAGAGGCACTCCATGACGTGCAACAATCTCTCTCAGGTATAGCTCAGCTAGCTTGCTCATGTTGTCTTTCTCCTTAATCGCCAAAAAGTGTGCTGATTTCGTTAAACGGTCTACGATTACCCAAATCGTATCATGGCCCTTGGGCGTCCTTGGCAATTTTGTTATGAAGTCCATAGAAATCTGTTCCTACTTCCACTGGGGTATCTCAGGTTGCTGCAGGAGACCTGAAGGTTTCTGGTACTCAGCCTTTACCTTGGCGCAAGTTAGACACTTGCCAACATAAACCGCAACATCGCCTTTCATTCTCGGCCACCAATAGAAATCCTTTAAATCTTGGTACATTTTATTCGATCCTGGATGGATCGAGTATCGTGATTTTTGCGCCTCATCAAAAATAACGTCCCTCAGACCACCAAAGAAAGGAACCCAAATTCTTCCTAAGAAACATAATGTTCCATCCTCCTTTGGTACCAATTGCTTCTCCATTCCCCGGAGATACTCGTTCTCAAGATTCTCCCTTTTAAGAGCTTTCCATTGCGCAGAACGGATGTGCAACGTGAGGTCTGTATGAAAAATCATTTCCAAAGCCCTAACCCTTATGGGCTTAATCCTTTCCTTCTGACTTAAGGCATCAGCGACCACATTCGCCTTCCTTGGGTGATACTTGATCTCACAATCATAGTCGTTCAACAATTCAACCCAGCATCTTTGTCTCATGTTAAGCTCTTTCTGATCGAATATATGCTACAGACTCTTGTGATCAGTAAAGATCGTGCATCGCGTGCCATACAAGTAATGTCGCCAAATCTTTAACGCAAACACCACTGCGCCTAACTCCAAGTCATGAGTGGTGTAGTTTTTCTCGCGAACCTTTAGCTGGCGTGAAGCATAGGCTATAACTTTTTGTCGCTGCATCAGCATGCAGCCCAAACCTTGATGCGAAGCGTCGCAATATACCACGAAGTCGTCGGTGCCTTCGGGTAGAGATAAGATCGGTGCGTCACAAAGTTTGTTCTTCAACAACTGAAACGCCTCTTCTTGCTTGTCTCCCCAATCGAACTTCTTGTCTTTTTGTGTGAGAGAGGTCAAACGTTGAGCGATTTTCGAGAAATCCTCAATGAATCTGCGGTAATAACCAGCCAAACCTAAGAACTGTCGAATCTCGGTTGGTGTCTTCGGGGTTTCCCAGTTCTTAATCGCTTCGATCTTTGTGGGATCCACATGAATTCCATTTCCGTTAACCACGTGACCAAGAAACTGAACTTCCCGTAACCAGAACTCGCACTTCAAGAACTTAGCGTATAACTTCTCCTTTTTAAGCAGCTCTAAAATAGCTCTTAAGTGTTGCTCGTGATCTTCTTTTGTCTTCGAGTAAATCAGAATGTCATCGATGAACACAATCACAAACTTGTCGAGGTACGGCTTACACACTCTCTTCATCAAATCCATGAATACGGCTGGTGCATTTGTCAGACCAAACGGCATAACCAGGAACTCGTAATGCCCATAGCGAGTCCTAAAGGCCGTCTTTGGGATGCTTTCTTCTTGGATCCTCAACTGGTGATAACCCGATCGAAGGTCGATCTTTGAGTAAAAACTTGAACCTTGTAACTGATCAAACAGGTCATCGATCCTTGGTAAAGGATATCTATTCTTGATTGTCAACTTATTCAGCTCCCTGTAGTCGATACACATGCGAAAGCTACCATCTTTCTTCTTAACAAATAAAACTGGAGCTCCCCAAGGTGAAAAGCTTGGTCTGATAAATCCTTTGTCTAGCAACTCCTGAAGTTGCGTCGACAACTCCTGCATTTCCGAAGGTGCAAGTCTATAAGGTGCCTTAGCCACAGGCGCGACGCCTGGGACTAAGTCAATATGAAACTCGACTTGTCTTTGTGGTGGCAATCCTGGCAAGTCTTCTGGAAAGACTTCAGGATATTCCTTCACAACTGGAATATCTTCTATCTTTGGCTCAGCGGCTTCCTTATCCACGATGTGCACCAAGAAGGCAACACATCCCTTCTTCAAACATTTTCTAGCTTTCAGACAGCTAATGATCCGCAGGGGCGTATCGCGCTTCTCTCCATGTACCACAATTGTTTCTCCATTCGCCATTGGAATACGAATGGTCTTCTCGTGACATACAATTTCGGCCCTGTTGCTTGACAACTAATCCATTCCTACTACCACATCGAAGCTTCCCAACTCGACTGGCAGTAGATCCAGTGTAAACTCGTACTCTCCCAGCTCTATTACGCATCCTCTGATGACTTCATTTGTTTCAACTAGCTTTCCATTATCCAGTTCAATTGAGTATGGAATATCTAACTTACTAGCAGTTAACCCAAGCATATTCTTAAACTCTAACGACACGAAACTAAAATCGGCACCAGTGTCAAATAGAACAGATGCATAACGTTGGTTGATAGGAAATGTACCAGTGACTACATTGGGATCCTGGCGTGCTTCCCTTGCACCTATGTTGAAGACTCTGCCTTGCTCTTGATTGAGTGTTGGGCATTCCCGCTTAAAGTGCCCCATGTCTCCACAATTGAAACACCCTGGTCCTCGACCATTCCCATTACCATTACCACCTCGATTGATGTTCACTCCCCGGTTACCAGCTTGATTCCCAGCATTTCCACGATTTCCATTTCCGCCATTTCCTCCCTGTTGGCAGTTTCCATTCCCTCCTCCATAACCTCTTTGATTACCACGACCAACACCGGTACCAACCTAGCATGTTTCTTTTGAGTGGCCAGTCTTCTCGTAAGACTTACATTTCCTGAGTCTGCATGGGCTGGGATGACGGTACTGGCATATATCACACTTGGGCAGAGTGCCCATGTAACCCTTTCCTCTGCTTTCAGCACCAGTTTTAGCCCTGGCTGGTGCGCTTCCCTCTTCTCTCTTGCTGACACTGTTGGTACCCTTTTTGAAGTTTGAGAACTTCCTCTTGTTCTCACTTGATGATTCAACATGTGTCTCCTTCTTTTTTGGTTCAGAGATTGAAAACTTATTCAACCGGATAGCTTCCTCTGTAAGTGCCACGCTGAGATCAATGGCTTTGGTAATCGTTGGAGGTTTGGACGTTGTTACCATGCTCATGATCTGGGGTGCCAATCCCCAGATGAAACGCTCAATGCGTTTAAATTCAGGTTCAACCATATACGGCACAACGCGTGACAAGTCGTGGAACCTTTGTACATATTCAGCAATTTTTGGGCCGTCCATTTTGAGGTGCCAGAATTCAGTTTCCAGCTTCTGTATTTCGGCACGTGAACAGTATTTCTTCCTCATGAGCTCCTTCAGCTCAGCCCATGTTAGTGCATACGCCGCCGCCTCTCCCAGGGTTTGGACTTGCAGATTCCACCAGGATAAAGCACCATCAAGAAAAAGCCCTGAGATATATGTAACTTGATGTTCAGGAGCACACTTGCTCATCCTTAAAACAGAATCCGTCTTTTCCGCCCATCTGATGAAAGCAACAGCACCCCAGTGCCATCGTAATTTAAGGGCTTACAATCCAGAAATTGTTTGTAGGTGCAGCCTGTACAGGCAATAACATCTACAGAAAGCATTAGCGGATGTGCAAGGAATATCCGAATGTAATGTAGTGTGTCTCAAGCGACTTAAACATTACCATGTGGTGGGTTGTTGTTCCTCGAGGTATTCCTGCTGCTTTCAGCTCACGAGGCCTCGTAATTTGCTATTGCTTGGGAGATCCTTGCTTGCATTTCGGCCTCAGTAGTGGGCAAACGATTTTCCCTTCGTGGAGGCATCTTCTATAAGGAGATTGTATTGGTCAAGTCATAATAAGTATAGTAAGTAAGTAATATACGTATGTAATAACATCCATCAACACAATAACACATAACATCCCATATCATAACACAGATCAAATAAACCAACAACGCATGTAATGAGAACGCTGCGATTGAGCTATCATATAATAAGACCACCAATACGGTTTACCAGTTTTACAAATGTAACATACATCAAAAGAGACTAAGAGTTACATCACCCTTGTCCAAATAGTCTAACAATGTTCAACAACCAAAAGTCAAATGTCAAAAGTCGTAAGTCATCCTGTGGTCTTCAAAATGCTACGCAGTCAGGATAAATCGCTGTACTCTCATCAAAGGCATGTCATCTGACCAAATGCCCCTAAGCTGATGGTGGGGGAGGAGGAGGTGGAGGAGTGAAAATCAATCTGCGCAAATGCGCCCAATCCTCCTTGAGAGCGTGGACAACACGCAGCAGGTAAGCAATCTGCTGCTCCGGAGTGAGGAAACGGACATCAGAATCAGGGTGCAGTCCAAGAGGAGCTGGTGGTGTAGCGAATGGAGACTGGCAATGACAAGGGGGAGGATGCGGGATCCTCTCCAGCTCCTGGACTCGTCGGCTTAACGCATCCTGCTGTAACTGCAAGGATAAAAGTATATCATCCGTCGTATACCCAACAAGAAAAGGATGGTATGGATCTGACAAAGGCATGACATTGGGCGAAGACCACATAAATGGCTCGCCTGTGGGTGCTGAAGAAGTAACAGCAGTGTGTGCAGTAGGTGCAAAAGGGGGTATAAATGGAAAAGCTGCTGTCATAGGTGGTATGTGATCATGCTGCTGAGTAGAAGGTCCTTCCCCTGGATGGGGAGGAGGAATGTCCTGAAGGAAAGTGACGGGTAAGTCCATGCGGTGGACGTCTGACACGGGAGGGCGAAACTGTGGGACCTCGGTGGTTGTAAAAACAGGTGCAGCAGGGGGAGTGACTGGTAGAACAAATGGAGGATAATCGTCGTCATCCTCAATCCACCCGATACGAGTGTCAGCATACCTAGGATCGATGTGTGCGGTGAATGGAGCACGGTCCACAAGCACAGGGGCCGGGTCAGGTAATAATGGTGCAATATCTGGTATCTCAGCAAAGACAGGGTCATGACCTGGCGATGGAACAGGGTCAGCTGGGGCTATATCTAGATCAGCGGGTACAACAGGGAGCTGATCGATAGGAGCAACAGGAGCCTCAATGGGTGGCTCAGCAGGTACAAACTCAACCTCAGGATCCGGGTCAACGTCATGGGGAACAATGGGTGCAGCAGACATCGCCATGTCTAAATCAGTGTCGGTGGAGTAGTGCTGCATGTCCTGGGCATGAAGGGTAGCGGATGATACAGACTCAAGCGAGTAGGAATCAGACGGATCGGGCAAGGCCTCCACAACAGGAGCCTCGATAGGTGGCACAACAAGGGCATCAACAGCAGGAAACTCAACCATAGGAACAACAGGGTCATCGACCGGGACATCAGCAAGTGGAATATCGTCATCCATCGGGGCCCCTCCATCCTGGTCACCCTCCGGAGGACCCTCGATGAATAGATCGATGTCGTTGTCAGATAACGCGTCAAGAGGCGGTTCCTCAAAAGGAACTGCAGCAAGTGGGAGAGGGGCAAGGATCGGGACAAGTGGTAGATCCTCGCCCGGTGGACCATCAGCTAAAGGCATGTCGTCCCCAAAGTATGGTAGGGCGAAAGGCTGAAAATCATCCTCATCAGTACTCGTGGTGTCTGAAGTATAAACCTCCGGGTCCGTGGCTATCTCATCATCCGAGGTAATAGCCATAGGGTCTATCGTGTCGGACACTCCGCTATCAGAAGAAGATGCCATGGTGTCTGTAACACAACCACAACATATGCACATATATCAGATAAACATGTAAGCAAATAGTAATGTAATCATGTATGCATCCTAGTCTTCCCAGACTATCCCACCCAGCCTCTTAGACTGAATTCCTAGTCTCTCAGACTAACTCCCTGGTCTCTAAGACCAAACTTTCCCAGTCTCTAAGACTCAAATTTTCCCCAGTCTCTAAGACTCACTTCCTGGCCTCTAAGACCAAACTTTCCCAGTCTCTAAGACTGAAATTTTCCCCAGTCTCTAAGACTGAAATTTTCCCCAGCCTCTAAGACTGAAATTTTCCCCAGCCTCTAAGACTGAAATTTTCCCCAGCCTCTAAGACTGAACTCCCTCAGTCTCTAATACTGAATTATATACATAGCCTTTCGAAATGTGTTTTGTGCCTTTTATTTGTAAAAATGTTTGTTTCCTGGATCTGGACATTTTGTGTATGCAATGTAAAAAGGTTTGAAAGCGTTTTCGTGAGAGCCCTAGTGATCATAGTCTAGACTTGAGAAAGAACCCTAGTTCACTATGATCGAGGCTCTGATACCAAGCTGTCACACCCTGACATTTGCGGAAGCGTGGTTAATTGGTGTGACTTCTTAATACCATAGCAACAATTAAACAATGCTATATGATAAAAATACGAGATGTTCATCCATTGAAAAATTTTAGAAAATACCACAACAAAATTGTCTAAAACATCAACCCCAAAATAAGTTACAAACCATGACGTGTTTAAAACGAGTTCATAAGACTCAACAAAAGACTTTCAATAAAACGAGGTCTAGGGACATGTAACCCGTCCAGGAAGAGGTTACACCTCCCAACCCTACAACCCTGGATGACATCCTTATTTAGTACGCAGCTTGACTAACATGCATCACTTGCCAGATCCGATTAATTCCCAGAAATACATGTAATTTAAAAATATCAACAAAAGTTGAGCGAGTTCATGTGTATGTCTGTGAGTATAAACCTTTGAAATATGTCTTGTATGTATAAAAGTCCCTGGTATGTAGCAATAAGGAAAAACAGATCACCAATGGGTTGCAAAGCCAATGGTATGTGTGAAAATGGTGCAGGAAGACTCAAACCTAGCAAATTTGTCTCCGGTATGAAGACATAGTCACCACTATGGGCCGCCCCGGCCTCATGGGTGTGGGCTCGCTACACCCAAATAGATCTATCACTCATGTCCCTTGGTCCTACAATGAGGATTAATGGCCTTAAGTGTTATGCCCACCACTCACATGATCGCGCAGTAAAACCCTCCTTAAGCTAACCATACCATGTATAAAAATGTCTGTAATAAATCTAACATGTATTCCACCCCCGAAGTATAAAACTGAAAACAGTTAAAGAAAAGGGGGACATGAACTCACAGTATTGCGTCTTCAGTAAAGTCGACTTAAACTCTGTCATCTACACGACAACCTACAACATACTAATGTCTATTAGACGAACGGGCCGTGCCTTGGCTTAGAGTTTAATGTTTTTGAGTTGCGTTTCTTATGTTATTCCAAGTTATAATTATTTGTTAAAAGAATAATTATTTTAACTTTAAGTTATATTTAGCTTTGGAATAATTGTTTAATCAATATTTCGCATTAATACTTCTCAAGTATTTTAACTCCGTATCTCCTTCCCAAGGATGGGGGTATTTATACATGTCTATTTGTAGGCTTCGAAATAGTATATTTTTAAGTCACACTTAGAAAATATATATATCTTACTTGTCAAAAATAATGTATTCCAAAATATATATATTTTTCCCAAAATAATATATTTCACTTCTTGTCCAAAACAACATTTACCAAAAATATATTTGCAAAAGTACGTCAGTAATATTTCATAAGTTACATTTTAGCGTTTGGTTCCATAATAACAAGTGTGTAACTTAATCATTTATTCCTTGCAATTGTTGGTATTATTTTGGAGTTGTAATTTCATGGTCTTTTGTTAAGACCTAGTATTTCGTCCTAATATAATATAACTAATCCACAATCAACAATTATCCACACGTGTGTCTTAATACAAAATATATATTCTAAATATATATTTATCCATTTTCATGTATAAAACCAACCTCCGATACTTTGTATTTTCGTTACAAAAATTATGGCAAAGTTTATTTTTGAAGGACAAAGTTAATAATATACTTGTAACGCTTGTTAGAAAAACATTTTCTAATTGTTGGAATTTTTAGAAAATTTCGCCATAGTTTCCTTTGTAAATGGAGGTGTCCATGCTAAATAGCATATCATTTTATTTTCTAAAAATTCATTCAATCAATCAATAACCAAACTACACTTCCCAAGTGCATAAATTATTTCATACCATGCATATATCATCAAAACCCTTGCATTTTTACTATCATTCAAAACTGGGCTGTTTTCGGGGATTTTAATAAAATAGTTAACTTACTCCAAAAATTCCCAAATTTTTAAAGAATGTTTTAAATGATCCAAATATTACTGTGTAAAATACCGGGATCCAATTCATTACCAATATTTTATAAAAATTTATTTACCGGACTGCAATCAGATTCGTCACTTTCTGACTGCAATCCACGAAAAAATTCATTTAAAATTCATCGTAAGTCCGATTGACGAAATTCCAGTGGGAATTACAACGACATCAGTGGTCATCTACAGTACAAATTTCATGAGCTAATTCAACACAGATTTCAAGTTATGATGAAAAACATAACACATATTTTCTGCAGTAAAAACGCAGCTTTTGATGCTGTACAAAAACGGACCTTTAAAAATAGTAAACGACCTCAAAAAAATATAATTCCAGTGCCATTTGATTCGTTTTTCGAAAATACATAATTTAGACTTCAGAAAATCAAATTTTCGATTTGTAACGGTCCAGTTACAGCCAGTTGAAGTTGGCTGGAAATGTTACTCAGCATGCCTTTTTATAGCTTAAATATTACTAAAACATACCAACAAATATCCTAAACAAGTGTTTATCAAGAAATCAACAATCAAATGTCATGCATGCTTTAATCAACCTTAATCCAACAAGATTTAATCTTTATGTAAGCTTATGTTCATGATTCTTGTTCATTTTCTTTTTGTGTTCTTGTGTTAAACATTAAACAACAATCTCTCGACTAATCAAAATAAAAGTAATCAAGAGTTTAATCAAGGACTTACAACTAGCTCAAAGGCTAGGGATGAACTTAAGAACAAAAGATGATGAAGATGGTGTGTAAAAGCAAGTGATGAAAGCTCCTTGATGATCCACAAGCTACAAGCCCCTTTTATCACCTTCTAGTGCTTGAAACAAGTATGAAAATGAATTAATGGTGGTGACAAGGTGGTGGTGGTGGTGGTGGTGGCGGATGTAGGGAGAGCCGAGAGGGAGAGAGAGATGGTGAGGGAGGTGGAGTGAAGTTGTGAGGAGTGAGAAGTTATAAAGATTTCTTGGAAATCTCTAGCCACCCTACTTATAATGATTACCACTATTTGATTCACTAAGCAAAATCTAAACAAAATATATAGGAAATCAAGTGAGATATGGTGATCATGGTGGTGGGTCCCCTTTGGGCCGTAAACATTGAGGGGGGGGGGGTTAATTGTAAAATTTGGTAATAAGTAGGTAATTATTTAGGAGGTTAAGTGTAATATCTAATGTATTATATGTATGTCATATTTTCTAGTGTGTTGGGGTATTCAGAGACAATAACTAGCTCAAAAATAATAAAACAATGTTTCTGACAAAATTTTGGTGTCCCGGGTAATGTCCGGTTGTTCGGTTAGGTACCGTTTCGTTAAAGTGCTAAGTTGTACCGTATAATGTCTTTTACGTATCTTTGTGTGACACAATTAATTCCCAACACTTAGGAAAGCATTAGGACCCTTTGGTATATTTCCTGCATAATACTTATATGTTAAAATGCTGAATTTTTGCTGAAAATGCAGAATTCTGCACTTAAAGTGTGTTTTAGGCACTTTCCGGCACTATATCTATCACCTAGTGATACAGTCTTATGGTCCTCACTTCCCTACACACCATACTAGTGTAGTACCTTGACCCTGGCCATACTGGGTCTCAAAACACTGTCTGTCTATGTACTGGCACTGTCAGTATATCTCTGAGTTATCCGCTAACTGTGCTAACTGTGCTTTGTGCATCATGTATGTCACTAAGGTTTGTATGTGATAAATTGTGTGACAGTATGAAATATGTGATGCACATGTATGCATGATGTAGTAATCAGAAGGCAATTAAGTAATTTGGCACAGTCATTAAGCACTTAATTAATATTAATTAATTGTACGAATACCTGGTTTAATGAGGGTTGTCATAGTAAAAACTCGTATGAATGCGTAAAGAAGTATAAATTTAGTTTGTTCATGAGAATTATTAATGTTTTTGATTGTGAGAGACGTGCAAATTGTGCATCGGTTTGAATCGAACGCGGTAACAAGTATTAAAACACATAGAAATTGAGATAACATAAAAGAGAGGTAACGTAAATATGGAATGTCACGGAATGTAACTAAGAATTTTCCAAAGTAAATCGACGATCCTTTCTAATTAGGGAAACATACTTTGTCATATAGGTAAAATACTCTCGTCGAGAAGTGATTAACGGTATTTTACCCTTCCAGTTACTACACGTCCCTAATCGATTGAAAAATCAAAACTTTGGCGGGATTGAAAATCGAGGAATGGGACTAGTTGACAAGATGCGGGTCTCCCCCCTAACTTGAAAACATCGTACCCTAAGTGTGGTTGGTACTCGTCGGGTCACCACTAGAGTTTGAATAGAAAATTTACCATCAAGATGTGGATTTCACTCCTAACTTGATGGCGTAATTTCATGCAAAAATCGAATAGTAGATTAAGAGTCATTCACCAAATTATGGGTTTTATGCCTATTTTGGTGAAGTCGTCTCGTTTGCATGATACGAGTGTCTTCAAGTCTTCAACGTGTATTTTGTGTAAATGTCTTAGGAAAGACATGTGTAATATTAAGACAAAAGAAGTAGAAAGAAGAAAAATAGGAAGAAATAACATATTAACAAGAATCAAGAATGGTCAAAAATTGGTGCTTACTATAGACTAGGTCGAACATGGCAATTCTACCTAATTCGCTATAGTTATGGCTCTGATACCAATCTGTCACACCCCAACCGATGGCGGAAGCATCAGAGTGAGACGAACGAGATTGCTCGAGACTTCATAACACTATTTGCGACAATAATTTAAAGTAAAGCTGATTTCATTTCAAATAACATTGTCAAGTACAACATGGGAAATTCAAGTTACAACATTGAAAATACAAATACAACAAAGTTCAACAACAATAAAATAACAAAATCTAGTATTTCGATACATGTTTCTAAAGTCGTCCCTACTAGATTCATCAAGATCAACATCATCAACCTGCAAATATGTTTAAAAATACATGGTTCAATACAAAAGTATTGGCGAGTATACAAGTTTGGTACATAGCATAAGTATAAAAATATTTAAACGAATCCATATAGCAAACTTTAGTTGTTAGGATTAACGTAAAACTGGCATGCAAATATTCAAGTTAATCCTCTGATTACCGCATAAAATAAATTTAACATGACCACAAGACTACAGGCGGTGCGTTACTCCTATAGCACTATACATGTTAAGTGGAGGCTCGTACGAAGTTAATGACAAGTGTTTTGCACAAAAGAATCATCCAGATAAACGAATCAAGTATAACATTTAGCATGCATGTATTGGATTATTTATGTTTGCATAAAGTCTAAGTGTGTTTGTGTAGTTTAATAGCTTAAACATATTGCACCCAAAGTGTAAAACGGAAAAAGGGTGATTGAGTATACTCACGGTTTTTTCAAAGCTTCCTTTGTTAATCCCGTGAAGAGTTGAAGGATGGAAACACCGAGGTTACCCTACATGGGGTAAACGAAGGTGTGTGAGTAACGAAATTAAGATGGAATATTTGGTTTGTAATTTAAAGTATAAAAAGTATGTATGCATAAAAGTATTATCTAGTCTAAGTACTCGTTTTGACACTAAGTTGTATGTGATTTCATCGGTCCTAGTTTGCCCATTAGAATCAACAACGAGAGACTTAAAAGCATAGATAAAGTAGCCTAAGATCATGACAAATAATCATAAACCGATTATCATCAAGAGTTCGGCCATATAAATATATTTATATAGTTATAATAATAATCCTAAGCTAATCCATTAAGAGTTTCATAGATTATCATATAAGTCAAGCATGGAGGATTAACCTCATAGTATGATTCACCACTACACAAACCATCACAAGGATGATTCGGAGGGTCATGAATGAAAAGGAATAAACAACTAACTAAGACATCATCAAGTAGCCAAGTAAAATCTAACCCGGGTGAGCCAACACAACATGGAAATAGTTAACTAAGTGTTGGAGGGTAGACGGTGTTATATTACTTTGAGACTAGCAAGCTACTTGAGTATTCATACACAAGGCACACAAGTGAGGTAGTGGAACTAGTTTGGAAAGCCAAAGCTCCCACGGTTCACCCTTCTAACAAGACACAATTTCATCCATATGGAAGATGGTGAATCTTGGTTGTTTTTCAACACTTGGAATATGTAGCGCCTCACGTTTTGTAACTTTCCTTATTTAGCAAAATCATTGTACTTTCCATTTATGGAAACTTGTAATCCTTGTTTTCGTACTTCATTTCATACATTGTAATCAGAGACTTGAATTATAATGAAAATTTCATCTTTTACTTACTTGTGTTATACATTATTCATAAATACTTGATGATTATCCATGTTACATACATACTTGATGCTCTTTTACATGCAAATTCATATGTATTCATACTTGTTATACATAAAAAATACATTTTTACGCTCCTTCATATATGCACAACACTTATACATTGCACTTATACGTTTAAAACATCTAAAACCATCGAATTGCACAAAATTGGGTCATTAGGCTTTTGGGCCAGGCACATCCGCATGGATGGGCCGACCCAATCCGTCCGAAATGGCCCATCTGCCATTAAAGAGCCCATCCTCTAACAAAGCCCATCCGCCCCTAACCTACCTTTCACCTTATAAATACTAACCCTTCTCCTTCATTCCAAACCTTTAAGTTTCCGAAAATCTATCTCAACTAAGTTCGAATATACTTCCTAAGAGCTCATCTCAGTCACTTCTAAAGTGAGTATTGAGCCCAAAACTTCTGTTTTTCATCTTATTCTTCTACCTTCTTCTGATTTTCACAAATTTTACTTAGATTCTTCTTCATCTCTCACTTAGTTTCTCATATTTGCTTGGGCAATCTGATACAAACTCTCACACTGTTGAGGACCAAACTGAAAATGAAGTTAGATCTTCAAAAACCTTTACAAACCTTCTGGATTCAAACTTAATTGGATCCGAGGTTCGTCGAGCTTACAAGCTGGGTAAATAGCTGTGGATTCAAGATATAACTAGTTCCAGTTGAGTAGGTGGTCAGTTCAAACAAACCAAACTGATTTACCTAGGAAACAACCACATCCGTCCGAATGGCAGGCGCATCCGTCCGAATGGGACAACCCCATCGACACGAATGTGACATCCCATCTGTGTGAATGCATATGTTCTTCATGTTCCGATGATTTTCAAGTGTTGAATGATTCCCAGATTGCTATTCTTTATATGGTTAACTCTGGAACATCAGGGTGTGTTCTGTGGGAACCTTGGTTTCCAATATCGAACCACCACCTCAGTAAACGAACACCCAAACGACTTCCTAGTCCTAGAACGAGTGAACCCCATCCAGCCTCCGACACTTAGGATTACCTTTCCATGTCGTGTTGGTACACCTGGGTTGTACATTGTTCAGTTGTTTGGTTCCATTTACGTTCTGTCTTTCATTTCTGTAAGCATGACCAACCGATCGGTTTAACTGGTTTGTGGTTTGGTGATCTATAATGAGGTTTAAAACCTCCATGCATGACTTCTATGAGACTCCTGATATTACTGGACTGATAGTATACTAATACTATAACTAATAAACTTAACAGAAAACATAAACGTAACTGATTAATAGTTAAAAAGTTCAAAACAAGAATCTGTCAACTAACTGTCCAGTTCATGCGAATGTGCCCATCCGCACGAATGGCACATCCGTTCCAGATACACTTGTCCGAACAGTTCGTAATTTCTGTTACCGTTATTCTGATTTCTGTAATTCTTGCCAATTGATTCAGTGTTTGGACAAGTGCACAAACAGAATGCCCTCTCTGTTTATTCTCAATTATTATTTTTTGTATTATACTAAGTACTTAAATTCTGTACATTTATGTTGGATTTAAGCTTTTTCCAACAATAGTACTAAAAAAAGGTTGCTTTTACGCCGTATTTGACATAATTTATATGTTGTATTTTAATCACATCAAATACCCCCACACTAGAATCTTTGCTTGTCCTCAAGCAAAACTCTATTATGTGGCTTACACACCCAAACGGAATAGGTAGAAGAGAAGGTTTTTGGGTCTTATCTTTAGAGTGTCGGGTATCCAAGTTTTAAATTTATTTTGTTTTTATTTTATTTACAATCCTATTCGTCATGATTTATTTAAAACTCAATTTACGAAAAATTATTTACTTTGGGCATAATATGCCTTTATAAAATTCCATTTAGTTATATACGAATTTACACACCTCACAAGTATTCACTAAACACTCAACCAATATTAAGTGAAACGCTCGTGCCCGATTTGGAACTTACTCCTACCACAGGCTTGACAATCGATCAATCCTCCTCCTTTTGACGTTAAATCCTTATAAGTATCAAGAGGACTTTGAAGGGTAGGTGGTGGTTCGGGTTTGGTAAGTTTTATTCGAAAAAGGGGTAAAAACGTAAACTATCGGTTTTTCTATTGCTATTTGGGCTTAGCAAAAAATACTTTGGCATATTTTTCTAACTTTTCTGATTTTTTTGGTGCCAAAGTTAAAACTGAGCTGTAATCGTAACTTCATAACTGATAAATTTACAAAAAATGAAAGATGAAAAATGAAAAAGGTAGTTTTTTGTGGGTTTGGAATGAAAAAAAGGTTTTTTAGGTTCAAAGTGTTTAACTAAGGGGGTGTTTTTGGGTAAAGCAAAGAAAATAAAGGTTTTTGTTTTGAGAACGGGTTTGTCCTAATGCCTTTATCATTTACTTGGATTTTTGTCGGTAAGGACTTGGAATGCATCGGGTTGTCAAGTTCGAGATTCGTCAGAACCAAACGGGCTATTCACACAAGAAACGAAAATTGTGCAATTAGTAAAAATGTATATTTTTATACTCGGTAATGGCTCAAAACTCACTTTTTTGGGAAAAGGGGTTATCGTGTAAAAATGTATATATAATCAAATTTTACAAAGATTTATTATGCCCGTTTTTGTAATTTTCTAAATTTGTTCTTTTTATCACGATGCTATCGGTTGTAAATTTGTAAAAACATAATTTTTAGAACTTGTTTACCCAACTAAACTTTAAGATAAGTATAAAAATGAAAAGAAAAATTTTGAAAAAAAGTTTGGGGTGTTTAGCGGTTCCAATGCGAGTTTTGTGTAAGGCTTGATTTAAGACAAATGATTCAAGGTTTTTATTATCCTCCCCCCAGACTTAAATTACACATTGTCCCCAATGTGTCCCAAAAAGTATTTATTTTGGAAAAATGTGTAAAAAGTATGAAAATAACAAGAATTTTTGGTTACTGGCACTTGCAGCACGGCCCCGTGCTATGGGGACACGACCTCGTGTCCAAAGTGCCAGTAACAAATGAAATTAGAAGACTTACAGTGGGGTGGCCACGGGGGCGTGCTGGGTGAGCACGGCCCGTGCCACCTTCTGGACAGAAAATGTTTGACAATAGTAACACGGGCATGGGGGCGTGCTGGGTGAGCACGACCCCGTGCTACAGCCACTGTTTTGCAGAAAATGAGTCGGGAGGCTTCTGATTTACGTGCATGGGTTCCATTTTATCATCCATCTTCCTCTGTTGAGTGTGTCTTACTCCTACAAAGCTAAATACTCAAAAGAAAACATTAAACTAGATATTAAACTAAGATTAAACTAAATTTAAACTAAGATTAAACTATTAAACTATTAAACTATTGGGTAGTCCATGGAATGCCTCCATGGTGTGCCACGTTTATAAGGGTCATTGGCTAGACCCAAATTCGGTCAAATGTTACCCGCGCGGGATGACTCACATCCCGAGTTGTAGCGTTGTAGTGCATCGTTTAAGCTTGAGTCAATCGCGTTGAGGTATTTGACCAGATCATCCTCCGCTCGTTGCCCAACTTCAAACTTGATCTCCTTTTCACCAACCCTCAATGTTAGTTGTCATTCGCTCATGTCTACCATAGCTCGTGCGGTGGCAAGGAAGGGTTGTCCTAGTATGAGCGGAATTTCGGTGTCTTCTTCCATGTCTAGAATAACAAAGTCGGCAGGAAAAACAAATTCTCCTACTTTTATCAGTAAATTTTCTATGAAACCTTGAGGCTATTTTACCGACCGGTCCGCAAGTTGGATGCTTATTTTTGTAGGATGTGGTTTACCCAATCCTAGTCGGCTGAACATAGAGGCCGACATTAAATTAATTCTAGCCCCTAAGTCGGCTAGTGCATTGCTTATTGGTGATCCACCAATAGAGCAAGGAATGGTGAAGCTTCCGGGATCAATTTTCTTTTGGGGGAGCTTATTGAGGAGTGCCACCGAGCATTCTTCACTAAGGGTGACTTGTTGGATGGTTTCAATCTTCCTTTTATGAGTGAGGAAGTCTCTCATAAATTTGGAATACTTTGGCATTTGAGTGAGGACTTCTACAAAAGGAAGATTAATGTGGAGTTGTTTAAGCAAGCTCACGAACTTAGTAAATTGTTCGTCGGTCTTTTGCCGAAGTAAACGACCGAGGTAAGCGACCGGAGGTGGTTTGGTTGTGTCGGTGTCGGTATTTTGGGGTTGAGTTTTTTCTTGGTTATTGTCGGTGGGAGTTTTAATGTGGAGTGGGTTGGTTTGTTGTGGGGTTGGCTTACTCACGGGTCCTACCTTTCGGCTTCTTAGATTGATTACATTTACTTGGGCTTTTAGGTTTGTTTCAGTGTCACTTGGTAAGGCTCCTTGTGGTCTTTCGGTGAAATGTTGGGCTAGTTGACTAAATTGTTTTTCTAGATTTTGAATACTAGCCCGTTGGTTTCTTATTTCTGTTTCGGTTTACGAGAACCTTTCCAAGTAACTTTTATTGGATTCGAAGAAGAGGCGAGTGGTAATATCCTCAAGCTTTTCTCTTCCTCCTTGTTGTGATTGAAAACTTTGTTGCCCATTTTGTGGTTGTTGTTAAGAGTTAGATTGTTGATTTTGATTTTGTTGGTTATTACCCCCCGATTCCCTCCAACCAAAGTTGGGATGATTACACTACTCGGGAGTGAAAGTATTACTTTGGACTCCCGGTGGTCATGGCCGGTTATTTAGGTAATTTACCACTTCCGTTTGATTTTCTAGATCTTTCATACAACTCCAGTTTTCATGGGGGCCGCCGCATCCTTCGCAAGCCATAACCAAAGCTGTTTTGTTCAATTCAAGTTTCTTTATTTTATTAGTTAGGGCTTCGATTTGGGCTTGCAAAGAAGTGGATTCATCCACTTTGTGGGCGCCCTGGGCTATAGACTTTAAGCCCCTAGGAGTGTGCCATTGAAAACTGTTTTGAGCAAAGTCTTCAATTTGATTATAAATTTCCTCGGGTCGCCGATTCCCAAGGAGTCCCCCGGAGCCAGAATCAAGGATTTGCCTTGTGTGCAGCAAGAGTCCATTGTAGAAGGTGGACACTTGTTACCAACGCTTAACTGTGATGCGGGCCTTTCCTTAGTAGCTCCTTGAACCTTTCCCATGTCTCGTACAAGGATTCCCCATCTTATTGAGAGTAGGTGTTGATTTCGCTCATGAGTTTGGCGGTTTTAGCGGGAGAGAAATATTTGTAGAGAAATTTTTGGGCAAGGTCATCCCAAGTGTGTACGGACCCACATGGGAGGGTGTTTAACCAAGCTTTCGCTCGGTCATTGAGGGAAAAAGGAAACATAAGAGTCTAACGGCATCGCTAGAGGCTCCGTTGATCTGAAAGGTGTCACATATTTCCAAGAAGTTGGTAATATGTAAATGGGGATCTTCATCGACTAGGCCATTGAAAGTGGCGGAATTTTGGAGCA
Source organism: Helianthus tuberosus (assembly GCA_030545235.1). NCBI lineage: Eukaryota > Viridiplantae > Streptophyta > Magnoliopsida > Asterales > Asteraceae > Helianthus > Helianthus tuberosus. The sequence continues at coordinate 107,835,243 of CM060417.1, forward strand.
TTTAGATAAGGTGTGGTCGAAGCTCAAAGTTATTAGCATTGACATTAGGAGGGTTAATAGGGGCTCCAAGATTACCGACCATAGGCCGTAGGTAATCCATGAGAGTACGTTGATCCACCATAGGGGGTTCTGGGTCGAGGCTTTTTGTTGGTTTTTGGCTTTAAGGCGTTTTCTTAAAAAGCGCTCGGGTTCGTCAAGCGGTACTTTTATGTCTTTGTCGGAGGTGGAGGTCATGCACCAAACTGTATTCCTGCGAATTATATAGAATTGTGTGATTTTCTGTGAACAAAAACAAAAAGAAAGCTTGATGAGAAGGGTAGCACGACCCCTTGCTGTGGCTGGCACGGCTCGTGCTGTCCAGGAAATCTTTTTGTTTTCAGGTTCCCAGTACTGGAAATTCAACACGGCCCCATGCTCCTGTAACACGACCCCATGTCAAATGTTCCAGTAACCAGAAAACATATTCTCCCAGATACTGCAGATCAAACACGGCCCGTGTTGATCCCACACGGCCCCGTGCTAAATCTGCAGAAAGCAGAATTTTGAGGAAAAAAGAAGAAACCTGAAAAGAAAAGATAGAAAATGATTAGGCCGTTAATTTTAAGCTTTCTAAAAATTCTTGTGTCCCCGACAATGATGCCAAAAACTTGACGTGTGTGCGGGTGTCTATATTTTTAGTTATATTTTTAGCTCTTTTTACTCGCCGATTTCAAGTTTTAAATCTATAAAACACGATATTCTACTATCACTCTACACACACGCTAGGGCAAGTATAACCATCGCGGACGTAGTATAGTGATGGCAAGATACCGAGGTCGTCCAAGGACACAAGAGCTTTTAGTACTGGCTTATCGTTAACGTCTAATCGAACCAACTTTTGAGAAAAGATTTTTAAACTAATAAAACGATAAAAACAGAAAATAAAAATAAAATAAAATGATAGACAAGAAAGAATCACTTGGATCCAACTTATCTTTCCTGTACCCTTTTGATGATTTCCGCACTTTGGGCATTTTAAGAGATTATCTTAGTTACAGTAGTAGGCCCCTCTTTTGGAGGCGACGTTACCCTCAATCTAGTGGTTTAAGTCAGCAAGGATACAATCCCACTAGGTCAGATTATTGAAAGATAATTAAGTAAGTTATTAATGCAAAATGTGGTGGACCCCCTTACGAGGCGGCAATCACCCTCAACCCGTTGGTCTGAGTCAGCAGGGATACAGTCCTCGTGGGGTTGGTTTAAAGTTTTAATAGTAGTTTATGAATAAGGGATTCAAGCTTTTTGCACCTCTCCCATGGTGGGTAACGCCCGCTCCGACTCGTGAGGAGTTACTGGGCTTGAACAAGGTTCTCGCAGGATCTATACACTGAACGAGACATAGAATTACCCAAACCACCCTTCTAATCTCCCTTTCGGGTTAATTAACATGCTTTATATAGACCGTAAAAACATGAGCATGTTGAATAAACGAACGTATGAAGAATAGTTTGAATAAATTCGCCTTCAATATAAAAAACTAATTATTAAATTCATTAATACATACCGAATTAAAAAGTAGCCAAAGTTTGGAATTCATAAAAGAAATACATAAAAGATATGTCTTCACTAAGTGATGTAAGAATTTAGCCAAGCATGGCCTTTGTTTAACAAAGATTCTTACGATTAATCTTGGATCCCGAGACTACACACACACACACTAAACATGAAAAGATGGATGATGGTGGTGGATGATGGTGTTGTAGTGATGGTGGAGTGGTGGCAAGTGAGAGAGAAGTGGTTTGCCAAGAGATGAGTTGAAGTGAAACCAAGCACTCCTATTTATAGCTGTCTTTAGAAGCTTCAGCACGGCCCTGTGCCCATCTCTCTCTATCTTCCTCATTAACTGCTTGTTAGATGTTGTACTAACACGGCCCCGTGTGTCAACGGCACGGCCCGTGGCCAAAGTACTTGCTGTACTATCACAGATTCTTAAAATCTTTGAGTTGACCATGCCCCGTGTTAGCTTAACACGGCCCCGTGTTGACTGCCATTTTTGTCTTTTGCAGTTGTCTTTTACTTCTGCCCAGTATCCATCATCAGACATGGCCCGTGTCTGGTAGACATGTCCCCGTGTCAGCCTTCTGTTCTTGTTATTTTGAGGTTTGGATGTGAATTGGGGGCTTGGCGAGCTGCGGCAATTCCTTCTTCTTTACATTTATGTTGGATTTTGCTGTCTTTTTTGCTTCTTTTGCAAATTTAAGCTCTTTTATCCCTGAAAATATAAAAGGAACGAAAACACAAGCTTTTTCCAACATTAGTACTAAAAATGGTTGCTTTTACGTCGTATTTGACATAATTTATATGTTGTATTTTAATCACATCAACAATGTATAAAACAACATGCCATCTTTATCTAAACACGATAAAAAACAAAAAGCCAAACCCTGAAAAGATTGGAAGTGTTACAGCCTTAACAGATGAAACTGAACAAAACAGTAACTGTAAACAGTAAAATGAAGAGACGGAAACATTATTGCTAACATTTATTATATTAAAAGCCACTACATGGAAAATTGAATTTATTTATTTTTTTCAAAATACCATAATTGCCTGTCTTTTACCGCCAAAAACAAATATCCACCTGGCACAAAAAAAAAAAAAAAAAACTCATTATATAAGTTCAACAGCTAAACAAAAGCTTCACACTCCACTCATTCACTAAAACGCCACACCTTGTCTAAAACGCCATACAGTTTAAAAAAATGGCGGAGGTTTGAGAGGCCAGAGGGACGTTTCATCATAAAGTTCTCTGACAGGAGAAGGGTGAAAGTCAAAACAATCAATGCTATACTTAGCATGGATGAATCCGTTCAGATGGATATTCTAGCCCTTGGGGTCCCAGTGTCCTACGATTGTGAGAGGAATCGAACGGTAATAAGATTAAAAAGAAAATTTCCGGAAAATGATGATGATGATGTTGAAGATACTGATCTACCAAAAGTTACCAGTCGGATTCTGGATGAACAAGCAAGAACGGTGAGGGTGAGATTTCAACACGGGGGGGGGGGGGGGGGGATTATTCATTGACAATGGACGAAGTGCTGAACACATATAGACTACATCTTATTGAACAGCTCTGTGATTTAGCACCTTCGAACAATGCTAGATCCAGCGTTGTGCATACATTCAAGTATAGGATGGAACAAAGAAGAGACGAGATTATGGCGTTATACGCCAATGAACAAGATGATGATGATGACTCTGAAGAGAGTGATGAACAAAGCGATGGTTACATCTCAGATGTAATACCATCCACATAAGACTATTAGTTTTTGTTTGATTTCGTCTTAGCTGTACTCTTTTAAATTTCTAATGAATTTAAAAACGCCAAGAAATTTACCTTGATAACATATATAAACTGTTGAAATCTACAAAAACGCCTAATGAATTTGGGAAACGCCATAGATGAAAATAACTTATAATTACTAAATGATTTTATTAAATTTGGGGACACCATAAATGCCAAAATATTTACTATGCACGTGATCTAAAAAACAATAAAAACGCCATGTATTTGTTGAATCTAACTAAACGCCAAAAAAATAAAGCGGTGTTGTGAGACATGTTTAAAAAAAGAATATAAAAGGACAAAAAAAGCCCCTCTGCCCTTCACTATATCGCGTGCCACGTGTTGGGACAGGACCCGTTCTCACACTTTAGGGCGTTTTCTCCTGATCTCGTACAAATATATATATATATATATATATATATATAATATACGTCGTAATTCACATATCACGTTATTTCACACATATATATCATGTTTAAATACATAATATATATCAAATAACTCATCAAATCATTTTAAACATATTTCTCATGTTAATCACAAATTTTCACACATAATGCGATTTCTGATCTAGGTTACCGTTTCTAACGCACAAACGTCTAAACTTATCATTATTTCATATCATCATGAGTTCACTTAGTAAACCACATTACATATACTCATATTCACATATCAAACTAAAACACACAAAGTTCACCCTTGAACATCTCTTTTTCGCATATGTTGAAATATGCGTATTTTATTGTTTCGGTGGTGTTTTTGGGCGTCGAAAGTCGCGTATGACCAACCAAACACCAAAATTATTTAATATCAGTTAAAATAATTATATGTATCATATGACATCAGTTTAATATCAGATTTAAAACAGTTTTATAAAATCACTTAAAAAGCCGATTTTTATCGTTTTTAACGCATAGTTTCGTACCGAACTTTATCGTAACCATCCTAAATCATCATGGCTTGATATTTTAACATAACACATATTACCTACTGATCAAAACAATAAATTTACTCATGTATATGAAGGTCTTATGAAAAGCACAAAAATCATGCAAACATCACCCGATTTACTAATTTTCAAGCCGTAAGTACAACATGCAAAGCTACCAAGTTATGACATAATTTTTATAACTTTAAAATACATCAACTAACTTTATTTTACATGTGTATTTACTGATTTAAGTGGATGTTTATCATATCACAAAAAATTCCATTTTATGATGATCATTTTAGCATCCTACAACTCTATGTACAAGCATTTTAAGCACATTTTTTTTCACAATCATAAGCAAAATTAATAAATCTTGTTCTTTTATTTAATATAACATTTGACACATTTATATCACATTCTTGTTCAATCATTAATCCATCATACATAAATCATCAACACATGCATTTTTAACTCTGTTTCAAGAACATGCAACAACTTATAAAATCACAAACACACTTGAAATTTTCGGCCATATGCATACTAATATACTCACATTATTTCAAATCAAAAATCAAGTTTCATTCACCCCTTTATTCTTCTAACACATTTACACATAACCTTGTTTATTCAAGAAACCATCTTACAAGTATCTTTGCAAATAAAATTCAAAATACAAACACTATACATATACACAAACTTTCAGCCAACATCACATATACATAACCTCATATTTTTATTTTTATAAAAATCATTTGTTTGATTTGATTTCAAGAATAGTGAAAATCCAAGTATCCGAGAATCATGCTCATCATCATCATCATCATCATCAAGAATGTTTAAAAAGAACATGATTTATACCTTTCAAGATCAAAAGTATGATTGATGATGGAAATCTTGATGAAAGATAAGCTTGTTCCTCCTTGAATCACCTTGAAATCAACTCTTGATCTTCAAAATGGCTTGAAACTAGCTTGGAATGACCATGATTTTTATGAAACAAGTTTTGAAAATGGAAATGGGTGTGTTCTTGAGTGGGTTTGGCCGAATGGTTTCAAGAAGGAAGAAGAAGATGTTTTGAAAAGTTTAATCTTGGAAATCTGTATAAGTGAAGTGTTAGAGAAAAGGTAATGATTAGGTTTCACCATTTTGCAACACATGGCACTAAGGTGTGTGTTGGTGGGCTTGTGTAGCCGCCACCTACACTTCTCTCACACACATTCTCTCCCCTACATACATATATATGCACATATATATGTCTAACACATGTATTTAACTGATTACCGGATATTTTATTTCGCGTTTTATCAACGTTTTAAGGCGTTTAAAATTATTTTCAATATTATATAAAAGTAATCTCATCAAAATATTACTAAATAATATTTCATTCACCTAGACTGGTTACGTCGTCCGCATTTCGCAGTATACGCACTGTATTGCGCAGTACGCGCTTAAATTCGCAAAAACAAGATTTTTAAGTGTTCTAACTAATTTTTATTCACGAATATGATTAAAAATAGGGTTTTAATCATAACGGAATATTTTTTGGATTTTAACGTTATCCGGACAGTCACCGACGTTCGTTTCGCATTTCATTCGTTACGCAATAAGCGTCTAACTTATTATTGCCAACGTAATTTTTTAGCAAAGTTTGAGTTTGTCAAACTTTCAAATACCTCAATTTAATGTCTTATTTAATAACTTAGTGCCTACATATACTCATAACACGTGTCACACCAGTACAGTGCCAGCTCAGAATAGCCGGGTGTCACAGTAGCGTTGATGCTTTAGATACACACATAGAAATCTTAGGTTCTAAATTGTTGTATCTGTTTTGTACCCTGTTTTGTTGTATTTGTTTCATTTTATTTTATTTGAACATGTTGTATTTTGAAATTCTATGTATTGTAACATGACAAGTTTTATGCAATGAAATCAGTTTATCTAAATTATTGTCACTTTTAGTGTTATGTTTCAATGAGCAGTCTCGTTTTCGTCTCACTCCGATGTTTCCACCATCGGTTGGGGTGTGACAGATGTAACAACCTGACTTTTAAAGTCAAAGTACAAGTCAAAGTCAAAGGAAGAAAGGATTGCTAATCAGATCTGTCATTTCTGACTTAATTATTGTTTGTACTCTTTGACTCGATAATCGATACTTTGCTTAACGCTATTTTGTCTTACGTTTTGTAATATGTGAGGTAACAATGAGAAAACGTAATTAAAACGCTAACCTACTAAACGCCATCACATCGCTACCGCATCGCAATTCGAATCGCAGGTTATGGATATTGCCTTACGTGTGTATGTTATTATGTGCTTTACTTGTGTGTGCTTATATGTTGTTGGATGTTATTCGCAAACGCAATCGCAATCGCAACTCTATCGCATCACATCGCAACTCGAAACATAGTGTACATTTATGATCATTAGGTTGATTATGTTATTTGTGTAACTAATGTGTAATACTATCGCATCACTTATTCACAACGCAACGCAACACTCAATGCACGAAACGAAAGTCGGAAACTAACTCACTCGAGCCATCCGATCGGATGGCCATCCGATCAAAAGGCCATCCGACCCATTTCCTTTGCACCACCTTTCTCACCCTCTTGCCTATAAATACCGCCTGTGACATCAACTATTCACTGATGTGACAGCTCCCTCCGACCAAGTGCACTCTCAAGCCCTTTTCCCTCGATTCCCCGCGATTCTTGTAAGTTTTCACTCGGAATCTTGTACTTCTAACATCTACACATACTTCTTCATCATCTTCACCAACAAATCACAACTTTTAACCATGAAATCACCTGATTTCGGGTTGTTCAGTGGTGACGTCATCACGGGTTCGCATGAACTTCGGAGAGTGACTTCATTCCAGCAAGAACGGTTCGAATCTAACAGATTTCTACATGATTTCTCACTGATTTCATCTAAATCTAAACATTTTCAAAAGTGTTTCAAACCTTTCTTCAACCTCTTTCAATTTTCACTCAAAACTGTTAGAATCTGGACTCGTTCGGGCTCTCTACTCATTCCCTAGTGAAGAACCGGACTGAGAGTAGATTACTATCGAAGAGACGACTGATTCACGGATTGAACATGAAACACCATCAAGAGCGGCTGAGGCTGGTTGAACGGGGTGATTCCTATCCGATCGGATGAGTTGGATTTGATGTGGTTTACGTTGTTTGAACACATTGTCATACCGTCTCGGTTAAACCTTTTACTTAACTGATTTCACAAAGTTCTCAACCCAAAACAGTTGACCGATCGAGCAGCCATCCGATCGGATAGTTATCCGATCGAACGGCTATTCGACCAGGTGACTTGTGATTTCAACACTTAATCAATTTTCAAATTTCAAAGTAGATCAGTCTCCACTCGGATCACCATCCGAGCGGATGACCATCCGTCCGGATGACCGTCTGACCGGACGGCTTGATGTGTAGAGACATTTCATACTTTTTAAAATGCTACAATGAAAACTTCAAAGTTCAAACATTACACAAACATATCCTTCCCAAACGGACAACCCTCCGACCGAATGGTCATCCGTCCGGACGGTCATCCGACCGGATCACTGTTCGTCATGCCAACTCTCCGACGCACTGTTTTACGCACCGTTCAACGCTTATACTGTCATACTGTGATCAGGCTAATCTCTCCAGCGCTCCCTTCAATCCAAGACTGTGTTTATTTACTAAACACGATTTGTGAGTATACTCAATCCTTTTTTGCTTTACAAACTTTTGGGTGTTACATACGTTACTTATATCAAATCTCAACGATCACGCCACGCAACACTTTTTATACGCTAACCACTCACGCATGTTATACGTGTTATTCGATGAATGCTTGTATGTTATGTTTACACAGTGATTGTTGCCTGACACCTTAGCAACGATAGTACTATAGTTTGGACTCAGCACCTGTCGTGGACAGGGGTTGTTAAGGGTATTTCTTCACGTGTCACAGTGATTATATGTGTTGTGCATTCTACAACTCGTAGTCATGTCTGTGCATATGTCATTGTCGATAGCTTACATGCTTCACATTTCTACATGTTACATGCTGGTTATGCGTAAATCGCTTTTTGCTACTATATGTTATCAAACTTGTATGCTCACCTTTACACTATGTGTATTGACTTTTATTTTAATGTATGTGACAGGTGTTTAGGATGCTTTTACTTGCTAGATGTCATGGAATCAAGTTAGGTGGTCTAGAAACCCATGAATAATTTATGAGTTGTCGGAACAATATTTGTCTTTGAGAACACTATGTTTGTAATAACTATTTTGCTGAATATGTTATGGTATGGGACGTAACATTAAATATTTGGTAATTATAGCTGTTATGGATTCTCTTGGACAATCTGTTTTGCTCAGTGCCGCGCCCCGATGTTTCCGCCATCGGTTAGGGTGTGACAGATTGGTATCAGAGCCATAACTATAGGGAATTAGGCAAGACTCGACCTAGTCCGGGTCGATGTCTTAGGATTGACCTAGTCTATAGTCTAAGTACCAACAGACCGCCTTGTGCTAACCCGGTCGGGGTTTTTCGCAGGCTTACTCCTTATACTCTCGATTACACTCGCTAAATTCACGACCTTACACGAACACCGCATACTACAGCTTCGTGCAGATACTCAGCCTTTCCTAAGGCTGACGACACACAATTTTCGAAAACATTCAAGTGATTTGGTCGAGATTAGGTGTGAAAACCGCAAACTCTCAATCAGATCGCTCGCTCAACACTTTGGGTAGTCGATGTCTATCACCCAGAACAATCTAATTCATGCCCGCAACCGCTGATTTTACGCTTTATGTGTTTCGATTCTGAGCTCGCAACCCGCCGACTCTGTGGATTATCGATTTTATGAAATTTTATGTGATTTTTACGTGTTTTATGTGGTTTTATATGGTTGTGAATCGATTTTGGAGATTTACTCGCTTTCGCTCCTCGTTTTATTAAACACGCACAACACGCACAGCTATCTATATCTCAAAACGCTAATAAATCGCGGACTTTTGCATGTTATGTTACTCGCTTACGCTATTCGCTAATCGCTACTTGCTCTCACAACTCTTGATCGCTTTACGCAACCGTGAAAGATAGGTGAATACGTGAAAAATATGTAGGTGAATACGTGCAAAATATAGTGACTACGTGCTTATGTGCCTTACGTGCTTCTATGCTTACATGTTTACATGCCTATATGGATTATGTGCTTACGTGATTATGTGCCTATGTGTTATGTGCCGACGTGTTCCTGTGCTTTACATTAAGTAGCTCGTGGAGATACGCTAGACTATACCTAATATAGACAAATTGTGTCTGAATCCTTTGACGATGTCTGTTGCAGACAATGTCATCATTTGGATCACACACTTCCCGCCCTGCCCGCCGCAACCACGCTGACAAACGTATTGCATCGCTAGTCGCCAAGGAAATGGCCAAGGTCATTCCGCAAATCGTCAACAAAATCAATGAGGTTGCCAGCAAGTCCTCTTGGGAATCAAAGACCGACTCGCCGCGCACTACTTTTAGCTTCAAGCAATTTAAAGCTTGTGGACCCAAAGACTTCACGGGGGAAGATGGGCCGAGTGCAATGTTTCAATGGTTCGACTCGATTGAAGTCACTCTTTGACAAAGCGGATGCCCAGACAACCTCCGCACTGTTAACGCAACTGGGGTCTTCCAGTCTAGGGCACTTGAATGGTGGACAACGGAGCGAAACAAGCGGAGGAAACGACGCAGCCTATGGACTTTCTTGGGAGGAACTGAAGGAAATAATGATGAAAGAATTTTGTCCCCCGCATGAACTCCAGAAGCTGGAAGACGAGTTCTGGTACATCAAGCAAGAGGGTGGCGACAATGCTGGTCTTACTGCTCGCTTTAAATAGCTCAGCATCATCTGCCCTGGCCAAGTCTCAACTTTCGACATCACAATCAAGAAATACATTCGCGCCTTACCTGATTGTGTTGCCGATTTTGTCCAAGAAGCCAAGACTACTACCAATGAGGCGACCTTCCTGCTCGCTGCCGAGATTAATGAAAAGTGAGTTCGGGCTGGTTACTTCAAGAACATCGCCAAGAGTCTTAATCAAGTCACCGCTACTTCTGTTACTCCCACCGCTGAAACCGCTTCACCTCAAGCTTCGAAATCTTCACACCGTAAGCGCAAGAGTAACAACAACAACAACAAGAACTGTGCTGTCACTACCGCTCCTCTCAATGCTGTTCCTGTTCAACAGCAGAACCAAAACCGCCAAGTTACTGCACCAGTGACAAACGCACCTCCTGTAAAACGTGCGTACACCGGTACGCACCCTCTGTGCCCTACTTGTACCTACCATCATCCCGTTGGGATCGCTTGCCTTTTTGTGTCCACTGCAACATCTACGGATACTTTACTGCCAACTGCCGCACTGGCCCTCATCAAGCTCAAGTTCAAGCCCCTCCTGCACTGCCAGCTCCACTTCCCACCCCTCAGGGTTAACAAGCAGCTCCTACTCACGCAAGAGCCTGCTATGCATGTGGTGATCCTAACCACTTTGCTAATGTCTGCCTGAACTGAGTGGTGAAGTAAGAGCCACAGTAGCAACCAGCGCAGCAACAACATCAACAGCAGCAGCCTCAGCAGCAGCAGCAACAACAGCCAGCAGCCCACGGACGAACCTTCAACATCAATGTCCGCCAGGCCTAAGCTGACAAGAATGTGGTTAATGGTACGTTTCTTGTCAATGGTATATATGCTTCGTGTTTATTTGATATTGGAGCCGATAACTGTTTTGTATCGTTAGAATTCGAAAAGCTCCTAAAACGTAAGCGCGCTATTCTCCGTACAACGTTCGACGTAGAAGTTGCCACTGGAAGAACCGTCACTGTTAGTTCTGTTCTCCGTGATTGTACGCTTGAACTCAACAATCACGTTTTCCCTATCGAACTTATTCCAATGCAGATCGGTAGTTTTGATATCATAGTAGGCATGGATTTTCTTCGTGAAAATCGTGTTGAAGTCATTTGTTTTGATAAGATGATTCGCTTCTCTCTCGCAAATGGTGGCCAACTTTGTGTGTATGGCGAAGTGTCATCAAAGGAACTCAAACTCATGTCGTACATTCAAGCAAGCAAGTATCTCTGAAAGGATTATAAAGCTTTCTTGGCACACATTGTAGTAGCGGAGAAAGAAAAGAAAGAGAAGATAATGGAAAAGGTTCCCGTGGTTCGTGATTTTCCTGCTGTCTTTCCTGACGATTTACCTGGTTTACCGCCGTCTCAAGATATTGACTTTCGAATCGACCTCATTCCTGGAGCTAACCCTGTTGGTAAAGCTCCTTATCGACTCGCTCCGTCCGAAATGCACGAACTTTTGAGCCAACTCCAGGAATTGCTTGATAAAGGCTTTATTCGCCCTAGCACCTCTCCTTGGGGCGCACCTGTCCTTTTCGTCAAAAAGAAGGACGGATCATTCTGGATGTGCATCGATTACAGGGAACTCAATAAGGTGACTATCAAGAATCGTTATCCCATACCTCGAATCGATGATTTGTTTGATCAATTACAAGGTGCAACGTGTTTTTCCAAAATCGATCTACGCTCCGGCTATCATCAACTACGAATCCAGGAGGAAGATATTCCAAAAACCGCATTTCAAACCCGATACGGCCACTATGAATTTGTTACTTTGCCCTTTGGTCTGACTAACGCCCCCGCAGTCTTTATGGATCTAATGAATCGCGTGTGCAAACCCTTTCTTGACCGCTTCATCATCGTGTTTATCGATGATATCTTGATCTATTCAAAGTCAAAAGCCGAACACGCGCAACATCTCCGTTTGGTTCTCGAACTTTTGCGAGGGAATCGCCTCTATTCCAAGTTCTCCAAGTGTGAATTTTGGCTCGAGGAGGTTCAATTCCTCGCTCACATCGTTAACAGTCAAGGTATACACGTCGACCCTGCGAAGATCGAAGCTGTTAAGAGTTGGATTACACCGAAGAACCTGTCCGAAGTTCGTTCTTTCCTCGTATTGGCGGGTTATTACCGCCGATTCATCGCTGATTTCTCAAAGATTGCTGTTCCTCTCACCTCTCTTACACACAAGGATAAATCTTTCATTTGGGGAACCGAACAAGAGGAAGCCTTTCAAACACTCAAACTTATGCTCTGTAACGCTCCTGTGCTCGCATTACCCGACGAAAACGACGACTTTGTAGTCTATTGCGATGCCTCTAACCTCGGTCTTGGTTGTGTTCTTATGCAACGGGACAAGGTTATCGCGTACGCCTCTCGACAGCTCAAGATCCATGAGAAGAACTATACAACCCATGATCTCGAGCCTGGTGCAGTTGTTTTTGCGTTAAACATTTGGTGACACTACCTTTATGGAACCAAGTGTACGGTCTTCACCGACCATAAGAGCCTGCAACATATCTTGAACCAAAAGGAACTGAATATGCGCCAACGCCGATGGGTTGAACTCCTCAACGATTACGACTGTGAGATTCGCTACCATCCAGGCAAAGCAAATGTCGTTGCCGATGCTCTCAGTTGATGGAGAGGGTGAAACTCGAGCCTTGGAGTGTTTAAATATTTTGTTTTATGTGCGTTTTATGTGTTTACTTGCTTAGAATGAGATAACTATGAGAATTTGGTGTTGTGCAGGTAAAGCATGTAATTTAGCTCATTTATAATGATTAAAGATAAAGTGGAGTGTCAAGAGATTGAATTCGCTGTTCGTGACACAAGTTGGAGGCGTTTTCGGTTGATGTAAAGGCTTAAGGACGCAAGTTATATGAAAGAATGAAGTTCGAAGGCCGTTTGGTAATAAATGGGAAGTTATTTTGTGCTCACATATGAAAAGAATTGGAAGAAGCAAAGTTGAGGGGCTTATTCGTCATTAAGTGGAAGTTGATGTTGAAGAGGACTTGAAGGATGTATGCATGACCTTAGGCTACGGTTATGAAACCGTAGCTTACGGGTGGATCATGGTGGCAAGAAAATGAACAGAAATTTTAAACCGTAAGCTACGGTCATCAATCCGTAGCTTACGGGTTGTTTATGTCTAGCGAAAAGTGATCAGGAGTAGCGACCGTAGCCTACGGTCCTCAATCCGTAGGCTACGGTTGGGTATAGTTGCCGGGATAGAGTTTATAAACTGTAAGCTACGGTTCCAGAAGCGTAGCTTACGGCCCAGTGATGCAAAAAACGCACAGAAAGGCCTTTTTAGGATATATTAGGTCATGTGAAGGATGGGAAGGAGGATCTCTTCTTCTAAGTCGAACCAAGGCACCCCTAGGTCATCAAGTTCAAGGCTTTTTCATTCCAATCCATCAAGATCTTCCACCGGATCATTCAACCGGTCATGAATTCTTCATCAATCCAAGTGTTTGTCGATTTTATGAGCGAGATGAGCGGCTAAACTTCTATGGTTTCCTCCGGATGGAGGATTTTTGTAAGTTAGATGATACTATGTGTTTGCTATAATCGTTTTGACTTGGTGATCTAAGCATTCTATGCTTTTCTCCTTGATTTGATTTGTTGATTGTAAACAATTGCATTTATTTAAACCTTGATTTCTAAACATTCTGTTCCCGAGAGTTCTAGTAATTGGGATATATTTGTCATGGGATTAGGGTTGGTAATTGTAATTGATAATCATTCGATAACCTCCCGTTATGTATTGACCAGAGTACTTAGTCGTTGGTTATCACAATTAGTTAATCAAGTTTAATACTTATGTCTATGTAGGTGTCACGATTAAACACATAGTTGAAGCTAACTGTAAAACCTGAAATCTGGAGGAACCATTTTCTCTCTTATTGATTCAAATCTTAATTTTTGTTTGTTAATTTAGATAATTCTCCTAAGCAATCAAACCGATTTTCCAATTCAGTAGTAGTAATTAATACTTTTCATTACGACACTTTCCACAATCCTCCTCTGGTTCGATATTCGACTTACTCTAGCTACTAGTTTTTTTCGGTTTTTGCATGTCCATAACGACAGACATCAAAAATGGCGCCGTTGCCGGGGAGGCGTGCGCAAAGTGTTTAGTGTTAAGTTCTAGTATTAGTTAAAATAGATAAAAATTAAAAAAAATAGTTTTACTGTGTATTGTTCAGATTTACGTGAGGTTTTCTTGTTTTTGTTTGTGCAGGTGATCTAGAAAGTGTACGTATGCATCATACTCGGAATTCCGGGAAGTCAACACCATTAGTGTTCGACCCAAAAATCGAGAGAACAGTGAAGCATACGAAGCGAATAATACATCATGTGAACAAGATCCTACAATCACCAACACCAACACCCAAAACAATGGAGAACTTAGCAACTCTGGAAAAACAACCGGAAAACCCATTACAGCAACAATTCTCACCAACACCTAACCAACCATCACCGAACACTACTATACCAGCTCCACCACCACCACAGTCTACACAACCTACCTCTACCTCTCCAGTACCACCATTCTCAACATTTTTCCCAAACATTGAGAACAGTCAACAAGCTCCCACTCAAACGACATCTTTGCAATACCCGTCTGCCACTTTGCGGACAACCAACATACAACAGTCATCTCCATACGTGAGAATTATTGCAGATGATAACACCGCATCACCGAGCCACACCCAACTGATTAATTCATCCTCTATGATTCCTCAATCAACATATCCATCTCAGTATCAACCCGATCATCAGCAATTTTCCACTAAAGCAGCAACGGTTGATCAAGGGACAAGTTCGAGAGAGTTCGACAATGGGTACGGAGAATACGATAGTTATGGGTAGCAAGGGGATTGCCAAGTGTTAAGAACAGCAAATGTTGAAAGGTATGCTACAGAGTTCGGTTCTATAGAAATGGGAAATCAGAATGTTACGGGTTATCAATCGTTTATGCAGCAACAACAAGTACCAATTCAACAACTTACATATCAGCAACCGCAAGTACAACCGATACCGATGCCACATCAGCAGTATTATCAACCTGACCCGATCAATCAGCAACTTATTCCGTGAAGGCCGGTGGATATTCCATTACCACCACCGGTACCTCAGATGCCGGGTCAGATAAGACCACTTCCACAAAACTTATACCGACCGGTGAATCTACCGGAAGGTGTTCCACGAAGAAATAATCAGGGTCCAGTTCGCGGTATCGAGAGCCACTTCAAGCCTGCTATAGCTAACAACCCATCGCCGGTTGTAATCCCGCAATTACAAGGAGGGCGGTCATTTGAAGTACGGGCACAATCAATATCCAGTTTGCCCAAATATCATGGTCAAGCACATGAAGAGCCCTACTTACACATTGTTGCGTATGATGCACACTGCAACACAATCAGTGGCCAAGGTTTTTCAACAAATGATGTGAAGTTGGTACTCTTCCAATTCACACTCGAAGACTAAGCGCAGCAATGGTTCCATTCGTTACCATCGGCGTCGATTTTTACATGGGACGAGATGCAGCAGCTATTTTTAGATGAATTCTATACTCCATTGCGTACTAACAATGCCAGGAAGGATATTCGGGGGTTCCGACAACAGCCCGGTGAGTTATTTCATGAAGCATTCAATTGCTTTAAAATGATGCTCAAGAATTGTCCACATCATGGCATATATTTGTCGGAGCTTCTCAATGCATTTCACGAAGGCCTAACAGATGAGGATGTAAGAGATGTGAATTCAATATCTAATGGTACTTTTGGAACAAATTACGAAGAGGACGATTGGGAATTTTTAGAAAGAACCGCGAGGACGTCAAAACGGAAGGCTCAATCTTCTAGAAGTGCACGGCATTTGGTGGTGAGAGCGGTAGAGAACCCACCTAATGCAAGTGGACAGTTTCCGATGTGTGGACATTGTGGAGATATAGGGCATATCGTGGATCAATGCCCAGTTATTCATGGTGAAGGTGAGGATGTGAATTTTGTGCAAGGTGGGGGCGGTGGAAGAAATTTCAACATGCAGTCCAACACATATCACCCAGGTCTTAGAAATCATCTGAATTTCAGCTATGGGAATGCAAATAATCAGCTAAATCTTGGATTTCAAGGCAATAATCAATCTGGTGGTTAAAGGAACTTCAATCAGAACCGATTCCAAGGTAATTTTCAAAGTGGCTACCAAAGCAATCAAAGAGGACCAACTGGGCCTTCTAACACTTCTGGGAATAATGATGTGGTGGAGATGTTGAAGGCAATTCAACTTGATTTGCAAAACCATACTCAAAAGGATGAGGTGTGGGACAAGGCCATTCAAGCATTAACTACACAGATGGGCCAACTTGCAACCGAGATGAAGGAGCTGAAGTAGAGTAGCAGGAAGTTACCGAGTGATACAACAACAAACCCCGCTCATCAAAAGAAAGGCATCTCAGACGGCCAGGTAAGTACTTTACGTAGTGGTAAGAGTTATAAAAAGATCGACACTCCACCACGAGTTGTTGATGGGTGGTGGAGGATTTAGGTGAAGATGGTGAGAGTGATGATGAATCGGAACCTAATATTGTTAAAATTAATGGTAAAAATACTCGTGCTACAACTTCTGAGCCAATCAACGCTAAGGAAAGGGAACCGATTTTACCTCCCTTTCCCGAAGCTTTGAAGGATCCGGGTAATACAAAGATAATCAATAAAAGGGGACCTCAACCGGAGGAAATCTGGGAGGTATTTAAACAAGTGAAAATCAATTTACCCTTAATTGACGCCATTAAACAGGTTCCAGCTTATGCCATGTACCTTAAGTTTGTGCACTCAAAAATGGCAGCACAAAGTCCCTAAAAAAGTTGATCTAACTGATAGAGTTAGTGCCGTTTTGAATGGAGTCCTGCCACCTAAGCTGCGAGATCCTGGGACGCCCTTAATTCAAATACAAGTTGGTGATTTTAAAATGAGTAGGGCGTTGTTGGATCTCGGAGCTAGCATGAGTATCCTTCCGGGAAGCTTGTACGACCAATACGATTTTGGTCCACTGCGTCATGCTGACACAACTGTTGTGTTGGCAGATTTGACCCCTAATTCCTTGAGGGATAGTTCGCGATGTGATAGTTAAGGTGGAAGAATTCTATTTTCCCGTTGACTTTTTGGTGCTTGATTATGTCTCTGCTGATCAAGTCAATCAACCAAACATTATCTTGGGCCGACCTTTCTTAGCTACTGCACATGCTCAAATCGACTATCGCACTGGCACTGTCGACATGACATTTGGCAATAGAAAGGTCCGATTAAATGTGTTTTCTAACGTTTCTGACATGTTTCCCAGTGATGAATGTTTCATGGCAGATATCATAGATGGATGTTATCCTCATGTAGAGGATGACTTGCCAGAGTTTTGTTTGCTTTGTGACAGGATAGAAGAAAATCACATGTGTGATTTGGAAGAAGAAGTTTAGAAATTTGAAGCATAGGCGGTGCAAGAGAGGAGGCTCCCATTGTCCCATCATGTGGAGAGCCTTCCTGCTGAGATTTCATCTAGGTTGAAACCGTCACTAATCAGCCCACCAAAGGAAGAATTGAAAGAGCTGTCCGCGCATTTGAAGTATGCGTTTTTAGGAGAGGATCAGACTCTCCCGGTTATTATTACAGCTAGTTTGGAGAAAGAACAAGAGGAAGCACTACTGAAGGTGCTAAAGACCCATCGAGCAGCGATCGGGTGGACTCTCACCGATTTGAAAGGTATAAGTCCCTCTATTTGTATGCATAAAATTATTACTGATGCAGATGCGAAGCCTACACGGGATACTCAGAGGAGACTTAACCCAAACATGCGAGAGGTGGTGAAGAAGGAGGTAATCAAGTGATTGGACCATGGGATCATATATCCTATTTTAGATAGTGCATGGGTGAGTCCAACCCAAACAGTGCCGAAGAAAGCAGGCATTCAGATTGTCAAGGGAGACAATGGCGAGCAGATAGCCACTCGGCCGGTAACCAGGTGGCGGGTATGTATTGACAACCGGAAACTGAATGCTGCCACGTCAAAGGATCACTTTCCTTTGCCCTTTATTGATCAGATTGTAGAAAAATTATCAGGTCAGAAATTTTACTGCTTTCTTGATGGTTATTCAGAGTATAATCAGATTGCTATCCACCCTGATGACCAAGAAAAGACCACATTCACGTGCCCCTATGGCACATTCTCATTTAGGCGAATGCCATTTGGGCTGTGTAATGCATCGGCCACCTTTCAACGTTGCATGATGAGTATCTTCTCGGATATGGTCGGGGATGCTCTAGAGATTTTTATGGATGACTTTCTAGTCTTTGGGTCATCATTTGATACATCTTTAAATGAACTATCTAGGGTATTAGAACGATGTGTCCAAACAAATCTAGTGCTTAGTTGGGAAAAAAGCTATTTTATGGTTCAAGAGGGTATAGTGTTAGGACATGTTGTGTCAAGTAAGGGGATAGAAGTTGATAGAGCCAAAGTGAGCGTCATTTCTACTTTACCTCCCCCTACTAATGTGAAGGGCGTCCGTTCCTTTTTAGGACACGCCGGGTTTTACCGTAGGTTTATTAAGGGCTTTAGTGTCATAACGAAACCATTATGTAACCTATTGTTAAAAGATGTTCCATTTGAATTCGATGACAAATGTTTAAATGCTTTTAATGTGCTGAAGGAACAATTGGTACAAGCACCAATCTTACAATCACCCGATTAGACAAAACCCTTTGAAATAATGTGTGATGCAAGCGATTTTGCTATTGGGGCTGTACTGGGGCAATGAGTAGATAAGAAACTGGTTGTTATATACTACGCCAACTAAACTCTCTCCGATGCTCAATTGAATTATACCACAATGGAGAAAGAGTTGCTTGCCGTTGTCTATGCCTTAGATAAATTCCGGTCTTATATTTGTGGAAGCAAAGTAATCGTTTACTCTGATCATAGTGCAGTCAGGTATTTAATGGAGAAAAAGGATGCCAAACCGAGGCTGATTCGGTGGGTCCTATTACTGCAAGAGTTTGATCTTGAAATTAGAGACAAGAAAGGGTGTGAGAATGTAGTTGCTGACCATCTGTCACGACTACCGGCTGGAGTAGAGGATGTCACACCTGAGATCAATGAGCACTTTCCTGATGAGTTCATAATGGCTGCTAGTTCCGGACCTTGGTATGCTAACTTTGCAAAGTATCTTGTTTCAGGTACAATACCAGATGCATGGAATAAGCGTAGGAAGCAGCAATTCCTGACGCAGGTGAAGAATTATATCTGGGACGAGCCAGATTTGTTCCGCATTGGTGTTGATCAGATTATTCGAAGATGTGTGCCCGAGACGGAATTCTTGGAAGTACTACAGCATGCTCACTCATCTGCATGTGGCGGTTATTTTAGCGGACAAAAGACGGGTCATAAAGTTCTTGAATCTGGCCTTTATTGGCCAACCTTGTTTAAAGACGCGTTTGAGTTTGTTAAACATTGTCCTAATTGTCAAAAGATGGGTGGGATTTCAAAAAGGGATGAAATGACAATGCAACCAATTTTGGTTGTTGATATTTTTGATGTTTGGGGAATTGATTTTATAGGTCCGTTTCCCAATTCGAATGGTAATCTTTACATCTTGGTGGCAGTTGATTATGTTTCAAAATGGATTAAAGCAATTGCCACTAAGACAAACGACCATACTGTTGTCTGCAAGTTTATCCAATCAAACATTTTTGCTAGGTTCGGGATTCCTCGGGTCATGATTAGTGATGGAGGATCCCACTTTAAAAACTTTAATTTTGGCAAACTATTGAAACGGTATGGCGTCGACCATCGAATTGCTACACCATACCATCCACAAACGAGTGGACAAGTTGAAGTGTCGAATAGGCAAATTAAGGAAATTTTGCAAAAAAATGGTGCGAACTGACCGTAAGGATTGGTCATCTAAATTGGATGATGCCTTATGGGCATATCGCACCGCATATAAAACTCCTATCGGCACTACACCCTATTGTTTGGTGTGTGGGAAGGGTTGCCATTTACCCCTAGAAATTGCACATCGTGCTTTGTGGGTTGTTAAACAAGTGAACACTGACTATTCAAATGCAGGTGCCCACAGGTTGTTGAAACTGAGTGAATTGGAGGAATTACGTAACGAGGCGTATGATACCGCAACTGCATACAAAGACAAGATGAAAGCGGTGCAGGACACAAAGCTGCGGCGTTTGGCGTTTGCGGTAGGTCAAAGGGTTTGGTTATTTAACTCCCGTCTTAAATTATTTCCAGGTAAACTAAGGAGCAAATGGACCGGTCCGTTTGTTATTACACAAGTGGGACAATATGGAGACGTGGAGATTAAGGATCCGAAGGACCAACGAAGGCAAGTGGTGAATGGTCATCGGTTGAAATTGTATCTAGACGGTGATGATTTGAACCCATTACCAGAGGAGGTGAGCTTTCTAGAAAGCGCACCGGAGTATACGACCGACTAAGGGTTATGAGAAGTCCGGCTGAAGACTAATACTCAGCGCTACCGGGAGGCAACCCGGATGTTCGGTACATATTTCCTTTGTTTGTGTTTACTAGTTTTTCATTGATTTTTATGGTTTAAATAGTTTGTTTGTGAGTATCCCCACATCTTCAAGCAAGTGTGGGGACGTTGAAGATGCTAGGTATATTTCCATATTAGTTTGTGTGTCGAGGATGACACGAAATTTTTAAGGGGGGGGGGGGGGTGGAGCGGGCGAGTATTCGATATATTCGATAAGAGAAATAATTAAACACAATTCAGTCTTCATAAGTTTATACTACAAACATAATTCTTCAACCATTTAAAAAAATAATAATAAAATAAAATAAAATAAAATAATTTTTTTTTGAAAAGGTGAACCGTAGCCTACGGTCCGAAACCGTGGGTTAGGTTGTAATGTTCTGTCCACCATATACAGTGAACCGTAGCTTACGGGTCTTTAACCGTAGGCTACGGTTGAATTTCTCTGACCAAAGTGAATCAGCTCAAGTGAACCGTAAGCTACGGTTCACAGGCCGTAGCTTATGGTCGGTGATGGGGCGATGTGGGTGGACCGGGTTGGGCTGAAAACTTGACCCGAATTATAAATAAACCCCTATTTTTAACCGTAAATCATCATATGAGATCAGATTTTCACTCTTTTCTACACCACAAACATCCTATCATCTTCATCTTCTTCACCAAAGCTCTCATATCCTCCATAACCATCCTCCATCTCTAACTTTCTTGTTTCTCAACCAAATCGAGTGGTCCAAGAGCCTCACTTGGCTAATTTTTCGAGAGGAACACAACCCTACCCTTTGTTTCTTCCAAAAACACTCCGAATTACATGAATCTGTTCGAGCATGAAGAACCCTAGAAATCCAAATTTTGGGGGTTTTTGTCTAAACTTAAATTCCAAGCTATCTAAGTGTTTTCTAAGCCTCCTAAACGAAAAAGGTATGATTTTTACTATGATTTTGCTCTGATTTGATGAAGTCAAGGTAGTATTGTTAGGTTTATGTTTTGTTCATGTTTGGTTAGTTATCTAATGATTGAGTAAACATGTAATGAGTCATGAATTTGTGATGTGGTCTTGGTTAATGAATTAAAACGGGGCAAAAGAGTTGCATGAGGGTTTGGATTGAAGTTATGGCTAAGGGGATATCATTGAATCTGTTTTGATGCTAGTTACTGAACCACAATCTGAATTTGGTATTGAAATTGTGAATTAGAAATACATTGGGTAAGAATTTAACTAGTGAATAAGTATAGCCATGGCATAGAACAAGTGTGGGGAGGTGTTACGGATTACACACTTGTTCTAGCTTGAAGTATTAGTTGATTTGAACTAATTTTGTTTGTTTGTTTGTTTGTGTGTGCATGCAGATGGTAAGATCGCGCCCAGGAAAGGAAAAGGAAACCGCACCACCGGAAAATGTTGCGGCCGGATCAAAAAGAACACGAAGGGGTACCGGAGTGGAAATCCGGGAAACGACAATGGATGACTATGTTCAGCCTCAGTGGGGACATGGCGATGTTCCCTATCGTCCCACTTGGGACTCCGGTCCACTTAACAAGCAACAGGCGGCGTATCAGGCAGAATTATTTTATGAAAAGATGGGAGACCCTCATTCGATCAGGGCATACACATGTTTTGAGAAGCGTATTTATAAACCTGATGTTAGGGCATTGGGGCTTTATGAGAAGTTTGTTGAACTTGGTTGGGAGGCAGTTTTAGATTTTCATGGAAATGAAAGTGGGGAAGTTTACCTCAGAAGTATCATGGAGTGGCTAAGCACTTTAACCAAGGATGACGGAAGTGACCCACCGAGAACCGTCACACTGACTGGGAAAGTTAACGGGAAGCCGGCAACTATGTCTCTTGCTTCATTGAATCAGGTTGCCAAGTTCAATTCTAAGGCTGATAGTTTCTACACTTTTATCAAGGAGAATGATTATTACAATGATCAGACGAACATAGTTGGAGAGAATGTAATGTATCAAGAGTTGTTTTTGTTAGATAAAGGGGCGGGATTAAAGGTGCTGAAGGCCCATCGAGCAGCGATCGGGTGGACTCTCGCCGATTTGAAAATTATAAGTCCCTCTATTTATATGCATAAAATTATTACTGATGCAGATGCGAAGCCTGCACGGGATACTCAGAGGAGACTTAACCCAAACATGTGAGAGGTGGTGAAGAAGGAGGTAATCAAGTGGTTAGACCATGGGATCATATATCCCATTTCAGATAGTGCATGGGTGAGTCCAACCCAAACGGTGCCGAAGAAAGAAGGCATTCAGATTGTCAAGGGCGATAATGGCGAGCAGATAGCCACTCGGCCGGTAACCGGGTGGTACCGAAAACTGAATGCTGCCACGTCAAAGGATCACTTTCCTTTGCCCTTTATTAATCAGATTGTAGAAAAAATGTCAGGTCAGAAATTTTACTGCTTTCTTGATGGTTATTCAGGGTATAATCAGATTGCTATCCACCCTGATGACCAAGAAAAGACCACATTCACGTGCCCCTATGGTATATTCGCATTTAGGCGAATGCCATTTGGGCTGTGTTATGCCCCGGCCACCTTTCAACGGTGCATGATGAGTATCTTCTCGGATATGGTCGGGGATGCCCTAGAGATTTTTATGGATGACTTTTCAGTCTTTAGGTCATCATTTGATACATGTTTAAATGAACTATCTAGGCTATTAGAACGATGTGTCCAAATGAATCTAGTGCTCAGTTGGGAAAAGAGCCATTTTATGGTTTAAGAGGGTATAGTGTTAGGACATGTTGTGTCAAGTAAGGGGATAGAAGTTGATAGAGCCAAAGTGAGAGTCATTTCTACTTTACCTCCCCCTACTAATATGAAGGGTGTCCGTTCCTTTTTAGGACATGCCGGGTTTTACCGTAGGTTTATTAAGGGCTTTAGTGCCATAACGAAACCTTTATGTAACCTATTGTTAAAAGATGTTCCATTTGAATTCGATGACAAATGTTTAAATGCTTTTAATGTGCTGAAGGAACAATTGGTACAAGCACCAATATTACAATCACCCGATTGGATAAAACCCTTTGAAATAATGAGTGATGCAAGCGATTTTGCTATTGGGGCTGTATTGGGGCAACGAGTTGATAAGCAACCGTGTTGTTATCTACTACGCCAGCAAAACTCTCTCCGATGCTCAATTGAATTATACCACAATGGAGAAAGAGTTTCTTGCCGTTGTCTATGCCTTAGATAAGTTCCGATCTTATATTTGTGGAAGCCATTAACTTTCCCAGTCAGTGTGACGGTTCTCGGTGGGTCACTTCCGTCATCCTTGGTTAAAGTGCTTAGCCACTCCATGATACTTCGGAGGTAAACTTCCCCACTTTCATTTCCACGAAAATCTAAAACGGCCTCCCAACCAAGTTCAACAAACTTCTCATAAAGCCCCAATGCCCTAACATCAGGTTTATGAATACGCTTCTCAAAACATGTGTTTGCCCTGATCGAATGTGTGTCTCCCTTCTTTTCGTAAAATAACTTAGCCTGATACGCCGCCTGTTGCTTGTTAAGTGGACCGTAGTCCCAAGCAGGATGATAGGGAACATCACCATGTCCCCACTGAGGCTGAACATAGTCATCCATTGCCGTTTCCCGGCTTTCCATTCCGGTACCCCTTCGTATTCTTTTTGATCCGGCCGCAACCTTTGCCGGTGGTGCAGTTTCCTGTAGGATCGTTCTGTGACCCAAACGAGTCAATCAGAAAAGTTCTAATCAATTCAAGAGGCGGAAACAAATGAATTGACTTGGAAAACAGCTTATTTCACAATTAATTGTCTTGTATTATTGATTTGACACGATTACAGATCAGTAGACACATCGGCAGCACTTCGGTACCGGAAACATGAATGTTGTTAATGATTTCGCTTGAAGGGTATTTATAGAGTTCCTAATTCCGCTTGAAACAACTTCAAACGAAATTAGATTCCAAACGAAATCTAATTTCGCACGGAATCACCCAATTGACACTTTCAAGCGAAATTACCTTTCTCATGCGAAATTACTTCTAAACCCTAATTTCTCGAACTATGTGCCCTGATCTAACATTCTTAATATAAGACTCGATACAAGACGAAGTCGACAGACGCATGCACCAACAGACTCCCCCTCGAATGTTGACGAGTCTTCAGTGTTGAGTCTTCACAATCTTCAATCTTTATCAGTCTTTGGGCTTTCTCCATTCTTCCTTCATTCTCTTCTATCTATCTTTTCTAATATCAGCACCAACAGATAACCTCCCATCGGATGTTAATCTACTAGCAGACTCCCCCTTTAATTGTGCTTGGATCGTAGTTTGGCTTTCACAGGTTCTAAGATTGTGACCTGACTCACATCCTGCTCAGGTATTGGAACCTGGTTAACCTGCACACATCTCTACCTAACAATAAATTTCACAAATATAAAATTTGACAAATTTAATCTACTCTTACCACTTGTAGAAATAAACTCACAATCAAAAGAATGATTTTACAATTTTAATCTTTGACGACCACTTGTATAAAATCATTTTCCTTTTTCTAAAACAAATTCTCCCAAACCATTTGTTCATCATGCTCAGCACTCGGAATTTTGAAAATCAACTTTTCAACATCAGTTGTCAAAAATCTTTTTGAATTTTTCAAAATATATGCTAAAACACTCCGAAAATCTTTTTGAATTTTTAACATGAAAGAAATGTAATAAGGAAATATTTACAAACAATATTTTTGCGTAAGAGGATCATACCAGTTTATGAGACAAATCACTAACACCGTTAAGCTTTAAATATTTTAGGTTCTAAACGATTCAATTAGATTGTCAGTATACTGATCCACTTAAATTTTCACACAAAGTTCAACTGTTTTGAGATAGGAGATTAGTGTATTAAGCACTTAAACTTATACGCGTGTCCCACCTCAGAATATACTCCCGTATCCAGATCCTAATATTCAGTCTTACAGGTGAGTATACCTAGATGATATCTGTAAAGGGTTAACATGCGAGGCCATGAGAGCTCAGGTCAGAACTTCCGTTTAGCAAAGAGATGATGGCTCGTCTTTTGGTGTGTTCCCTTTAGAGAATCTTTTCTTCAACAGCACATGATTAGCTTTTTGTAATGTTTCATCATTTTTTTTACTAAGGGTGGTTCTATATTTCAAGCAAGCGTAAAGTATTATACGGGGACTAGGCCATTGCTTCCGCAATATCAGAAGTCCCGGGATAATACCCCAGATATCGCAAATTAAGGACTAAAAGCGTCAACGCGCGAAACCAGGCCTTTGAAGGGCCTTTTGAAAGAAACAGAAACTTCGTAATGCCCAGTTAAACTCCCGAGTGTGCCTTGGGTTGGCCGTTAGAGGTTTCGTACCTTATGTTAACATTACATTTATGAAACGAGAACATAAGGTACCTATTACATCAAAAATGGAACTTAAGTTACGCATAAAAGATGACAGGGACTAAAGTAGCACATCTTCTAAACTTGGGGTGGTTGGGATGGGCAAGTAACAGGCCGTGAAGCCCACTGGACCTGCTGTCGTGGGCTGGCAGCCCCTAAACAGCAGCAACAACATGTTTTTTTAAGCTGTTATTGTTGTTTCCTGCACTTAATAGGCTGCATAAAGAAGTCAGGGACCAAATATGTTATTCTGCAAAACCTGTGGAGCTGGGCCACTCGATCACGGGCCGCGTAGCCTGGCTAGGCTCACCTTCGCGGGCCGCCAGTCCTTAAACAACAGCAGCAGCAGGTTTCAAACTTGCTGTTTTGGGTCCTTGTTTTGTTCTACACACATCTAAACCATTAAACTAATACTAGGGGCATGTTATACTGTTTTTAAAACCTGATTTACACCTGTTATCATCCTATGGATTCACCATACACTTGGCAAGATCATAAGGGAGCTTGAAAACTATAAATAGGCTTCAACATTCACATTGTCATTTGCACTTTTCAATTCCAATCTGCATATCTCTCAATTCTAAGAGGATCTTGAACATTTTGGGAACCTCCTTTCAGTCCCTAGGACCTTATGTAAGTGTCCTTTCGTGACTAGTTTATTTTATTTGGCGTTTAAAGCTAAAAAGTCAAGCGTTTACGACGAACGCTTTGACTTTTAGTAAGACCGTAAACGGTCGAGCCATTGTTCGCAACGAAGATGGCTACGTGATCGTAATTAGGTAGGTGTTAAACCCTCAAAAGGCACCTCCTAAGAATCACGTATGCCTGGTCAATTGACGAGTCAACTTAATATTGTTTTAAAAAGTCAACGGGACAGTTTTCGAAATAATTGCGATATGAGTTTAGAAATGTTCTAAAATACGTTTTATCACTTAAACAACTTGGTAATAATTATTAGAACATGTGTAAACATGTTCGGCTCGTCAATTCCAGTTTTAGGGTCGGTTCGCAACCGAAAGTCGCGAAGTTTGACTTCTGCGTTGACTTTCGATTATGAACCGAATTAGATTAGTTTGCTACTGATTTTAGGTTCCGTTATGATCGTAATTTAATCTAGCATAATCCTATAAGGTTATATTACATGATCATATCAGAAATATGAGTTTTTGCACATGTTCCGTTATTTGCTTAAAAATTGACTATTATGCCCTTATGTTATAAAAACATGATTTTTGAAAATGTGAGAGGACAAAAAGCTTTATTACTGATGTATAAGTATGTCAAATAAATTTGACATCAGTTTCTGGTCTCAAACTAAAGTTATGCAAGATATCGTAAAATGAAACTTTTTATTAATTAAATTACATTTTTAGCATAAATCATGTTTAAACCCAAATTTTGACACCAAACTCATTACCTACTGTATTAATATAATATTTATGGATTTTTGGAATTTTTGTTTAGATTTTATACTGACCATAACATAGAGTTCTTGCATGAATTCGGTAATTGACGATAATGCCCTATTCGTTAATAAAATGAGATTTACATATCATTAACATGCCAAACCTTTTCCTATTGATGTTATATATTAAATAAAATATTTTAAGCATTCAAGACTAATAAAAATCTCAGATTCCCTTAAACATCTCAAATATCGTCAATTATCGACTTTTACGCAAATTAGGCTCATAGTATGGTTTAAAACCATATTTAGCACCTAAGACATGATATCTACTGATTTTATAAATGAATTTTAATATTTTAACAGTAAGTATAAGTATTGAACTCAGACTTCCAATTTGGTCCTTAAAACATATGTGAAATGACCAAAATGCCCCTACGGTGCATAGTTTGTCCATAAATGGTAAACCTCACATATGTATGATATCTTACTGATGTAACATGATAAAATAAATATTTTTACTGAATGTTTTAGACCAGAACCTCAGTTTACTATTAAACCTCTTTTATAAACTTTAAAATGACCAAAATACCCTTACGGGACTTAAATTGGTTTTAAATTCATTTGGGGCATAATTGTTGATATTCTACTGATATCACAACATATTTTAAGCATAATAACTTATGGAACTTGTACTTGACTCATCCGGCTACCCGTTATGCATATACGCGTTCGGTATGGTTCATGTAACTAGTTTGCATAAATTAGCCGAAACGGGTCAAATCTTATCGTTTTAACTTTAAAATCCAGAATGTATTTAGTTTACCCATTTTATACATGTCTCCATACTTGTTGGGTCTAAATTACATTCCAATCCGGTCATTGCTTAATCTAGCGTTTCGTACCGTAAACCTTTCTTTAAAAACTAATCGGTCTAAGTTTACAACTTAAATAAGACCCGTTAGTAATCTAATAGGTTAATAAAACCTTCGTTATAGATTAGGAGCCCCGGTAAAAGCTACTTGCACTAGTTGAGTACATTATACGGCTGAGTAGATAAATCTTGCATTTAAAAGCTCAGGTAAATACTTTTAACTTATTTTCCCTTATACGGGCTTGGGATACGGTAAATTATTACCGCTTGGTCGGGTATTGAATATTTAATCGATTAGTGGTTAAATCATTGAGATAACCCGTTTTAATCTGTTTTGTTTGATTTAAGCATTTGGGGGTTAATGACCGTGTCCTGGATATCCTTGGCATCATGTAAATGCTAATGGCCATGACCTAAGCACGGGGTGTAGGCATACACCTGACAGTTGGGATACGGTTTCTTTCTTTTTCCCAAAAAGGGAATTAAGATATAAGGTATAACCACACGTGAGGATAACTCCTTGTGGGACTATATTAGTGGTGTGTCTATTAATCATGACTCGGCTTCTATCCCGGGCCCTGAACGTACGACAAACATGTGAATCTATATACAAGATTATTTTATATAATTGTCCCAAGTTATAAAAGATTTTATGCCCTGTGCATCCAAATTAATTTTCTAAAATGTTTTCAAAAGAGTCGGTTAATTGTATTTACCAGTGTAAACTGACGTATTTTCAAAAGACTAAGTGGCAGGTACTACACGTAATTGGCTGGAAGCTTCTGGGTGTTAAGTAGAGGATCTTGCAAGTCCGTAATGTCTTATGTCTGTTGAACACGTTGTGTAATTGACTGGATCCGCCTGTGGATTTAATATTACAAGCTCGAATGTAATTATCT
Organism: Helianthus tuberosus; assembly: GCA_030545235.1. Classification (NCBI taxonomy): domain Eukaryota; kingdom Viridiplantae; phylum Streptophyta; class Magnoliopsida; order Asterales; family Asteraceae; genus Helianthus; species Helianthus tuberosus. Next base: position 107,864,557 of record CM060417.1, read on the forward strand.
TTTCAGTATTTTCTGACAATTGGGTTTGTAATAATATTTTATATTCCAAGACTTCCGCTGTGCTATTCTGTATACATTTGACTATGACGATATCAATCTTACGTCACGATACTCCCCACCGGGCTGAGCTGTAAATATCGGGGTGTGACAGGTTGGTATCAGAGCCAACATTGAGTGAATTAAACACTAGCCTTTTGTGTTTAATCTCAATGACACAGTAGCATATTCCTTAGACTTTCTGAGTCTAGACTTAACATAGGAATGCTCTCATCCCTATTAAGTAAACTTTGTTCTCGATTTTATGAATTTTGAATATGTCACCAGGCAAAGAAGCCGTTGATGGAAATTCTCCACATCCGAAGCCTAAGAGATGCCAAGCTTCATACCACGGCTTGGATAAGCGTGCAAATAGTTGGAGGAAAGACCTTTATGGACCTATTTCCAAAAATCAAACCTATTTAAACTCTTAACCAGACTTCGGAGTCCATACCAGAAGGTCCCTGAGACTCCCATATTGAAGATGATACATGTGGATGCTATTAATCCCTATTTCCTACCTCCGAGTTTTGGAATTCCAGACTTGGACTATACCAGTCAAAAACCCAATCCGTGATCCATGTCATTTCTGTAACCATTAAATCTTTGAATCCTACTTCTAGTAACGGATCCTGAAATCAAATGTTTTCTTTGTTCACTAAGATCTTTAGTATCGCTATAGCATACGACAAACAAAGAAGAGAAAACAATCGGAATGAAGCAAGGAAGACATTAGAAAATCGATCTTTCGTTATATTTCGTTTTTCTCTAAATCCCTGTATGGGCATTTAATTATTTTAGTCCCTTCGTGGACATTATATTTCAACATAGTCCCTTCGTGGACACTGTACTTCAAACATAGTCCCTTCGCGGACATTATATTTCAATAAAGTCCCTTTGAGAACATCATGTTTCAAAATAGTCTCTTCGTGAACATTATATTACAATATAGTCCCTTCATGGACGTTATATTTCCATATATTCCTTTCGTGGACATCATACTCTATTATAGTCTTTTCATGGACATATTATTTCATTAAAATCTTTTGTTGACATATTATTTTATTAAAGTTTCTTGGCGAATATAATAATTCATCATAGTCCTTTCGAGGACATATCGTTTCACTATAATCCCGATGTTGATATGTCCTATAGTCCCTAAACAGACTTATATTTTTCCCTTTCATCCCCACATGGACATGTATTGCTTCAAAGTCACTATAAGGACCTATCTCTTCTATATATAGTCCCAGTATGGACATTTGTTTATTATAATCCTTATATGATCATACCTTTCGATTTGAGTCCCTGTGAGGACATCTGTTCAGCAAAGACCGTTCTTTTGCGCACGCTGTATCAATATAGTCCTTTTATGGACATGTTATTTTATTAAAATCCCTTTGGGGATATACTATTTCGAAATAATCCCTTGTGGACATGAGATTTCACTATAATTCCTTAGCGGACACGGAATTTCATTATAGTCCCTTTGTAAACATGATATTTCATTTTAGTCCCTTCGTGGGCAAACTGTTTCAATATAGTCCCTATACGGACTTATAATTTTTTGAAGTCCCTATACGGACTTATAATATTTTAGTAGTCCCCAAACGGACTTATAATTATCTTTTAAGTCCTTTGTGGACAAATATGATACTAAAAGTCCTGATTAAGGCACTATTGTAAATTTCCTAATAACTTATGGGAAGCTTTGAAAATTTTATATAGGTATTCATTTCGTCCTTTATCAAACAATAGTGTAAATTTTTTTCGAACTTTATCGATCTGCTAAATATTTTTCAAAAGATCTTCTTAATGGTATAACCTAGCCAATATGTCAATATAGACATGCTATGATGGTAAAACCCTCTTAAGGAAAAATTAATTCTTGTTAACATCTAAGAACATGTTAACACTCCTGGCAGTGTGACATGAGAAACCACACCAGCCGTCAAGGTATTTGGACTATGTCCAAGCCTTAAAGCCTATATGATCGAATTAGATCATGGCAAGTATCATCAATGTGATAATCAAAATATAAACATCCATTAGTGATAAAGTTCCTACGGACTAAACTTGTTGTCCAATAAGACAATGACAGTTGTGGTCTATGACCCCCTGTCTAAAGATATTGGACTATGTCCGAGTATAATAGTCTATATGATCAATGCGATCATGACTAATATCATCTAATACGATGATCACATTATTTAACATCCTTCAGTGATGTTTCGCCTACGGGCTATATACTATATTATCCACAAGTGACATTAACAATTGTGACCATTATGGTTCATTGTCCAAGGTGACGGGCAATGCCCAAGCCTTATAGTCTACAAGATCGATAAGATCATGACTAATATCCTCAATTACGATAATTATATATATACATATAAACATCCATTGGTGATGTCCATTGATTTGCCTATGTGGCAAAATAAATCGTCTTTCGAAACAATGACAGATGTAGTCTATGACTATCTGCCCAAAGGTGAAGAACTATGTTCAAACCTTAAAGTACCTGATCAAATAAGATTGCGGCTTATATACTAATGTCCTCTGTGACAGGCCTTTTTGTGCCATTTCTTATATGTCCTTTGCGACAAGGCCTTAGTGCCATATGACTATTAATGTCTTTTGTGACAAGTATATGCGCCACATTATATGTCCTTTGTGACAAGCCTATGTACTACATTTTTATGTCCTTCGTGACGGACTTATGTTCCATATATAAAATTCCTTGTGGCAAGCCTTCGAGCTATCTAAAATCGTCAATATGAGAAAGACAGTTGTGACATTTTGATTCCCTGTCAAAAAGGTAATGGACTTGGTCCAAACCCTAAACGCCATTAATGGTCCTTTTGCGACCTAGGCTAAATATAATTGATATACATTCAAATAACATTCATTAGGAATGTCCATACCCTATTAACCTGTGTGGTTTAATGATACCATGGCTAATGTATGTTAGGTCGTCAGGATGATGACTAGCTATTGTAATGCAACTAAGCAACTGTTTAATTTGGCATTTAGTACCAAGCTTCGAGTATGGCAAACTTAGATGAGACAAATAACAGTCGTAATACTAATGATGCGACAAACGCTAACAATGCAACGAATGTGAACCTCAATGTTAAATGGAGTTAATCTCCAAGCTGTGATTGACGCAGCTGTTAGTAAGGCTATGAGAAAGGTCATGAAAAAGTTCAAAGAGCCGAATGCTACTTGCTCTAAATCACATTCCTCTGCTCATGAGAAGAGCTTTTTTCATACTTCGAATGCGAAGAATAAACCAAATAAGATGATATATAGCGAGGAGCCCCATTCCTCTAAAGGATGTACTTAAAAAGTACACTGTCTCTTGCAAGTCGAGAGACTTCAATGGCGAAAAAAGGGACCATTGATTGCATGAAATCGTTGGATGAAATAGAAACCATTATGTGTATCAACGGTGATGCTGGGAAGGACATTGTGAGGTATGTATCACAGTCATTCAATGGTGATGCCTTTAGTTAGTGAGGACATTAATAAAGTCCACAGGAAAGATACCCTCATACAATATGGGATGGTCCAAGTTTATAGACCTTATCAGAAAAACCTTTTGTCTACAACACGAAACAGAAGAGGTGGAACAAGAATTTTTCGACTCTCACCATGAAGGATTTAGACTGTCGACAGTATGTTACAGACTTTAATTCACTATCTGAGATAGTGCCCTATTCGGTTAACCCAAAATCTAAGCCTAATGCATTAATTATTGGTGGTTTAGCATCGGAAATAAGAGGGCATATTAAGGTTTCAAAGTTTGCTTCTTATAATTCCATTATGGATCTATCTTAGCCACTCACGTTATATGGGTTAAGAAATAAACCAGTCAAAGCTGAGACCACCCTAAAACGGTCAAAGATAGTATAGCTAAGTATAGAGAGACTAAGAATGGAAGTGCCTGAACTCTCTTGATGAATGCCAAAGGCAGTTCATATCAATAATAACCCCAAGTACATCTCTTGTCGTGAATCAATGGTATTGTTGTTAAGAATTATGTTTGATTCGGGTACTACTAAGTCTTTCATAGATCATAAGCTTAGCAAACTTTTAGAATTTTCCCATAAGAACTCCAGATATTAAGTATAAGGTAAAACTTACCAACGAAAATCATAGGAACTATTTCTTCTATTCTTGTCGGAAACACTTCATTCATAAAATCTAAAGTACTCTTTCTCCAGATAGAGTACGATAATATATGTTATTTTATTTTGTTACCTCATTGATTTATATCAACTTTGAATGCCAGACTGTATGATACAAGCGCCATATGAGGATTGGTGTATCTTAGTGTGTCCCATAGATTGCTTCCATGCCTGATCAGTATGGAGGTTTAATGCATGGAACCATTGAGATATCCCAATGGTCATATTGTACAAAATTCAGCTAATGGTATTCAAAGAAGATATCCAATATAGAAATGTCCAGGTAAGTGTCACTAAATAAGGCATCCATGCGTTCGTAAAGAAAATGTGTCATTTATATAACACGGGTACCGATAGATGAACTAAAGCCTGAGATTTAGAATATTCCTATCATCTCTGTGAATCATGATTGTCCTCTTAGTAGAACTACCCTGTTTACCTCTTGGGAGGCAAGTAGAGTTAAGATTAATATCCCACTTAGGGTTGCATCTATTGAAAAATCTCCATATCGGTTAGTACCGACGGAAATGGAAGAACTAAGAGCCAATTAGATAAGCTTTTAGAGAAGGTTTCATAAAGCCTAATTCAAAATTCTGAGAGCTCTGGTAATATTAATTAAGAAAGACGGTTCATTATGCTTATGCATTGATTACTGCAACCCTATTTAGGCAACAATTAAGAATCGCCATCAGCTGCCCAGGATCGTCGATTTGTTCGACTAACCGTGAGGTTAGCTATTTTTTAAAGATTGGATTAAGAAATAGTGGAATGACTATCTCGCCTTAAATAAGCTTTCCTACAACTAAGAGTTAGTATATAAACATCAAGGGTGCTCCTTTGGAGACCTTGTATAGATGGAATGTCAAACATCCGTTAATGGACACAAGTTTGGTAAGTCCAATTATCAGGATCTGAAATTACCCTGGAGACAACGGATAGGATCATATGAATCTGTGATCGTCTTAAAGCTACCAGGTAATCAGCAGAAAATCAATGTTGATGAGAATCACAGACCTCTTGAGTTCTCCATAAGGAACAAGATTCAACAGAAAGTACCACCCTAGAAAGGTGTACTGCAATTTGATATAATGGACGAGTTAGGCTCTAAATATATTGGACCATTCGAGAAGATCGAATATATTAAGATCGGTAGCCTATAAGCTAAAACTTACCTAAGGAACTTGACGGTATTCACAATGTGTTCCACACTAGTGATTTAAGGATATGTCTCACCGATAAGTCAATAGCATTATCACATAATGATATTCAAATTAATGAAAACTTATGGTTTGTTGAGAAACCAGTATCGATCAAGCATCGACAAGGTTAAGAAGCTCCGAAAGAAAACATGTACCTATTATAAAGGTCAATTGGGGTGCCCATAGAGGCCTAAATATGTTGTGGAGGTTAAGCCCATTATTCAACAGAAAGTACTTCCATCTTTTGAGCAAATCTCAAGGTCAAGATTTCTTTTAAGGGGGTGAGAATGTAACACCTCGTAAAAATCACGACCAATGATGTGTTGACACGTGTACTAAACCCTAATGAAGTCAAACGTTGACTATGAGGGACTAATTTTGTGAAAAATCAAAAAATTTGAATATAGAAGGACTAAAAGTGTTAACATGCTTAAACTAAGACTCTAAATAACAATACACGGTATTCATATTCACAAATGAGCCACTTGTTGGTCGAGAGGAGCCGTTTGCGTAATTATTTGAAAGTTTACAAGTTAAAGGGGTTAAAAGCGTCAACATGTTTAATTATACCTCTGAGTGACCTTTTAACGAACCTGAAGCATCGTGATGTATGATAATACTCTTGAGAATGCCTAAAATGGATAACATATGGCTTTGACGCAATAAAATGATAATGTGCGCAAGTTTGCGCGTTAGAGGAACCATAAGCGTCAACTTTTAAAACTACACCTTTGGATGACCATTTAAGCAAACAGGAGCATCATAATAATTAGGAATAGACTCGGGAATACCCAATATGGGCCACATAAGGCTTAGATATCGTTATACGGTATTACGCGCTACTTCGTGCGACATAGGGACTAAAAGCGACGACTAGCGAAACTACGCCTTTGAGAGGCCTTTTGATTAAACCGGAAACTCCGCGATGTTCGTTCATACCTTTGGGAATATTTAATGTTGGCCATGTAAGAATTCTATGCCATTTCACGATAATACGTGTGAGTTCACAAATTAAGGACTAAAAGCGTCAACGCACGAAACCACGCCTTTGAAGGGCCTTTTGAAAGAAACAGAAACTTTGTAATGCCCAGTTAAACTCCCGAGTGTGCCTTGGGTTGGCCGTTAGAGGTTTCGTACCTTATGTTAACATTACATTTATGAAACGAGAACATAAGGTACCTATTACGACAAAAATGGAACTTAAGTTACGCATAAAAGATGACAGGGGCTAAAGCAGCACATCTGCCAAATTTGGGGTGGCTGGGCTGGGCAAGTAACAGGCCGTGAAGCCCACTGGACCTGCTGTCGTGGGCTGCCAGCCCCTAAATAGCAGCAACAGCATGTATTTTTTAAGCTGTTATTGTTGTTTCCTGCATTTAATAGGCTGCATAAAGAAGTTAGGGACCAAATATGTTATTCTGCAAAACTTGTGGAGCCGGGTCACTCGATCACGGGCCGCGTAGCCTGGCTGGGCTCACCTTCGCGGGCCGCCAGCCCTTAAACAGCAGCAGCAGGTTTCAAACTTGCTGTTTTGGGTCCTTGTTTTGTTCTACACACATCTAAACCATTAAACTAATACTAGGGGCATGTTATACTGTTTTTAAAACCTGATTTACACCTGTTATCATCCTATGGATTCACCATACACTTGGCAAGATCATAAGGGAGCTTGAAAACTATAAATAGGCTTCAACATTCACATTGTCATTTGCACTTTTCAATTCCAATCTGCATATCTCTCAATTCTAAGAGGATCCTGAACATTTTGGGAACCTCCTTTCAGTCCCTAGGACCTTATGTAAGTGTCCTTTCATGACTAGTTTATTTTATTTGGCATTTAAAGCTAAAAAGTCAAGCGTTTACGACGAACGCTTTGACTTTTAGTAAGACCGTAAACAGTCGAGCCATTGTTCGCAACGAACATGGCTACGTGATTGTAATTAGGTAGGTGTTAAACCCTCAAAAGGGCACCTCCTAAGAATCACGTATGCCTAGTCAATTGACGAGTCAACTTAATATTGTTTTAAAAAGTCAACAAGACAGTTTTTGAAATAATTGCGATATGAGTTTAGAAATGTTCTAAAATACGTTTTATCACTTAAAAAAATTGGTAATAATTATTAGAACATGTGAAAACATGTTCGGCTCGTCAATTCCAGTTTTAGGGTCGGTTCGCAACCGAAAGTCGCGAAGTTTGACTTCTGCGTTGACTTTCGATTATGAACCGAATTAGATTAGTTTGCTACTGATTTTAGGTTCCGTTATGATCGTAATTTAATGTAGCATAACCCTATAAGGTTATATTACACGATCATATCAGAAATATGAGTTTTTGTACATGTTTCGTTATTTGCTTAAAAATTGACTATTATGCCCTTATGTTATAAAAACGTGATTTTTTAAAATGTGAGAGGACAAAAAGCTTTATTACTGATGTATAAGTATGTCAAATAAATTTGACATCTGTTTCTGGTCTCAAACTAAAGTTATGCAACATATCGTAAAATGAAACTTTTTATTAATTAAATTACATTTTTAGCATAAATCATGTTTAAACCCAAATTTTGACACCAAACTCATTACCTACTGTATTAATATAATTTTTAGGGATTTTTGGAATTTTTGGTCAGATTTTATACTGACCATAACATAGAGTTCTTGCATGAATTCGGTAATTGACGATAATGCCCTTTCCATTAATAAAATGAGATTTACATATCATTAACATGCCAAACCTTTTCCTACTGATGTTATATATTAAATAAAATATTTTAAGCATTCAAGACTGATAAAAATATCAGATTTCCATAAACATCTCAAATATCGTCAATTATCGACTTTTACGCAAATTAGGCACATAGTATGGTTTAAAACCATATTTAGCACCTAAGACATGATACCTACTGATTCTCTAAATGAATTTTAATATTTTAACAGTAAGTATAAGTATTGAACTCAGACTTCCAATTTGATCCTTAAAACATATGTGAAATGACCAAAATGCCCCTACGGTGCATCATTTGGCCATAAATGGTAAACCTCACATATGTATGATATCTTACTGATGTAACATGATAAAATAAATACTTTTACTGAATGTTTTAGACCAGAACCTCAGTTTACTATTAAACCTCTTTTATAAACTTTAAAATGACCAAAATACCCTTACGGGACTTAAATTGGTTTTAAATTCATTTGGGGCATAATTGCTGATATCCTACTGATATCACAACATATTTTAAGCATAATAACTTATGGAACTTGTACTTGACTCATCCGGCTACCCGTTATGCATATACGCGTTCGGTATGGTTCATGTAACTAGTTTGCATAAATTAGCCAAAACGGGTCAAATCTTATCGTTTTAACTTCAAAATCCAGAATGTATTTAGTTTAGCCATTTTATACAAGTCTTCATACTTGTTGGGTCTAAATTACATTCCAATCTGGTCATCACTTAATCTAGTGTTTCGTACCGTAAACCTTTCTTTAAAAACTAATCAGTCTAAGTTTACAACTTAAATAAGACCCGTTAGTAATCTAATAGGTTAATAAAACCTTCGTTCTAGATTAGGAGCCCCGGTAAAAGCTACTTGCACTAGTTGAGTACATTATACGGCTGAGTAGATAAATCTTGCATTTAAAAGCTCAGGTAAATACTTTTAACTTATTTTCCCTTATACGGGCTTGGGATACGGTAAATTATTACCGCTTGGTCGGGTATTGAATATTTAATCGATTAGTGGTTAAATCATTGAGATAACCCATTTTAATCTGTTTTGTTTGATTTAAGCATTTGGGGGTTAATGACCTTGTTCTGGATATCCTTGGCATCATGTAAATGCAAATGGCCACGACCTAAGCACGGGGTGTAGGCATACACCTGACAGTTGCGATACGGTTTTTTCTTTTCCCCAAAAAGGGAATTAAGATATAAGGCATAACCACACGTGAGGATAACTTCTTGTGGGACTATATTAGTGGTGTGTCTATTAATCATGACTCGGCTTCTATCCTGGGCCCTGAATGTACGACAAACATGTGAATCTGTATACAAGATTATTTTATATAATTGTCCCAAGTTATAAAAGATTTTATGCCCTGTGCATCCAAATCAATTTTCTTAAATGTTTTCAAAAGAGTCGGTTAATTGTATTTACCAGTGTAAACTGACGTATTTTCAAAAGACTAAGTGGTAGGTACTACACGTAATTGGCTGGAAGCTTCTGGGCGTTAAGTAGAGGATCTTGCAAGTTCGTAATGTCTTATGTCTATTGAACACGTTGTGTAATTGATTAGATCCGCCTGTGGATTTAATATTACAAGCTCAAATGTAATTATCTTTTCAGTATTTTCTGACAATTGGGTTTGTAATAATATTTTATATTCCAAGACTTCCGCTGTGCTATTATGTGTATGTTTGACTATGATGATATCAATCTTACCTCACGATACTCCCCACCGGGCTGAGCCGTAAATATCAGGGTGTGACAGTGCTTGATCTGATTCGAATGATTCTGGGTGTTTTTGGTGAAAACCGAGGGTAGGGTTGTGTTCCTCTCGAAAAATTAGCCAAGTTAGGCTCTTGAACTACTCGATTTGGTTGAGAAACGAAGCTTTTAGAGATGGAGATGGCTATGGAGGTTTTCTAGAACTTGAAGAAGAAGAAGGTGGAGGTAGATGAGAAGATAAGGGATTTGTGGTGAAAGAGAAAAATTCTGACCTATATGGGTAAATATTGGGTAGTACTTGTTTTAAAACATGGATTTGTTGAATATTCGGGTCAGATCCGACCCAACCCGGTCCATCCACACTTTCCAAAATTGGTAATTTTAATGTAAAAGTTCCATTTCCAGAAGCTTTAGTCGCAAACAAAAATTTAAGTAAACGGGCACCACCTAGGGGTGAAAGGTGGGAAAGTTTTGAAAAAATAAAAATAAATAAACCGTTTCTTAAACAAATTAAAGAGAGTCCTAATCATGTGCTCGATTGTGCTAAGAATACACAACCAACTGTTATTCTGGGCAGACCATTCTTAGCTACAACAAAGGCTATTATCAATTGTGCTGAGGGAACGGTCGGAATGAGGTTTGGGGATAAGAAAATGAGTTTAAAGTTGTTTTCTAGTTCACCTAATCACAAAACTGAAAAATGCGGATCTCCTAAAAAGGAGAATCAAACAGAAAAGAAAGAATGTTTTATGATTGACAGGGTACATGAAGATAAAACAAAGAAGAAGACAACGAAAAGGAAAAGGAAAAATGCTAAGGAAGTTCTTGAGTTCGATTGTTACAGAGAAGCTTGTAAATGGTATGATCAGGTATGGGAAGAAACTGATGGTGGGAATAGAACAAACTCAGGTGCTGAAGGAAGGAAGCATCCTACGAGACCACCATAACCGACAACCCCGGTACGGTCCGGCTGAAGACCTTAACAAAAACTTAGCGCTGACCGGGAGGCAACCCAGGTTTTATTTTAATTTATATGTTTTTGTTTTTGTGTACGAACCGGACAAGAGTGGGGAAGTCGGGGGAGATTTGGTTGTTCGTCGACCATGTTTTCGCTCGTTTCTTCGTTTACTATCCCGTTTAACCTGTTTGGGAGCTTGTGAGTTTTATTTTGCAGGTTTCGATCATTTTTGTCCATACTCAATCTCCATTTGGACGAAGGTGATTCGAACGATTTGAAGATAAGCATCCCGTGTTGAATGCAACCGCGAATGAAATGCTATACGGTTGCAGTGGAACACGACTTATGGGGATTCTACCGCGTCAAATCAGGGGAGTTTGTTCCATTTATCTATGTTTTATTTATTTATTTATTTATGTTTCTAGTGTCTTGGATAGTTTCTCGCTCCATTGAGGACAATGAAGGAAATAAGTGTGGGGAGGGGAGACTAGCGTCTAGTGTGTCTTAGTCGTGTCAGTCGTGTCGTAAAAAAATAAAAAATTGAAAAAAAATTGAAAAAATTAAAAATAAAAAAAAATTGAAAAAAAAAGAAAATGTCCCGAGAAAAGTTTTTGCAATAAATGGAAAATGATAGGTATAATTAGATCGTTGGCATTGGAATACTATATATATGAGATAATAAACGGTCGGTCACGCGTCTAACTTAGGATATGTGGGTAGGCCCAGCCAGTTGAAAGGTTTCTTAGGATCGATATAATATACTTAAATTAGGAGTCTTGTGGGTTCTCACCTTAGAAGCTGTGGCAAAACTGAAACTGTGGAGAGTATAAGAGGTACGTTATAAATAAAAAGCTTATAAGTTTTTCATATTAAATTGGCACACCTGTTTCTTTTTGTGAAAACAAATCCGAAACAGTGTGGTGCCCAAAAAATTATTCCATCCATTCATTTGAGCACATGTTTAAAAAAAAGAAAAAGAAAAACGAAGCCTATGTTATAGCGACTCATGCAGTACATACCCTCTAGGTGGAGTTATAAAAATATGTGAAGTTTATGGCATTAATCATGGGGATGGTGACTCGTGTGGGGTATGTCCGCTAAACTAATCATAAGCAAGGCATGTAAATCTCGCAACATCATCCATCTATCCATCATAAATTTAATCGGAATAATATAAGAGTTTTTTATATAAGACGGTAGATATAATCTTTTAATCTCATAAGCTTGAAACGAGATTAAGTGGCGTTGTAGTCTTTTGAGTGTGAGATCCATAGATAACTATACTTACTTGAACTTAAATGGATTGTGAATGAGGGCTTGGAAGCTGGCGGTTGGGTTTAAGTGGATCGTATACCTGCAATTCTGGTTAACTTGTGGTTTGATTTGTTAATAAAATATCTGAATATATTAAATGCTAATGTTATGATTGTGATTCCATTGCAAATAATTTTTTGAGTAAATTACAAGTTTTGTCCTTTATGTTTACACCAAATTAGAGGCGCTGTCCTTTACCTTTAAATTTGACGAGTTTTGTCCTTAATGTTTCAAAATCTTGCACGTTATGTCCTTTAGGCCAAACCCAGTTAGATTTTTTTGGTTAAGTATGGTCATGTGCCTTGCACATGAGGGTAACCTTGTCTTTTCATCTTTTCAGGGGTTATTGTGTAAATAAATTATATAGAAGGACTATTTTGTAAAAATAAAATGATATTTAATTAAACAAAAATCACTCTCTCTCTCAGTCTTCTCTTGCTTCTCTCTCTCAATAAAAAACCTCTGCATCGTCTCTCTCTATAAAAACCCTAGTACGGTGGTCGATGGTGGATTGTGGTGGGTGTGATGGTGATGGTGGGTGTAGCGGTGGTGGGAGGTATACGGTGGTGGGTGCGATGGTGATGATTGGTTTAGCGATGGCGGAGGTGTGCTGTCACACCCCAACCGATGGCGGAATCATCGGGGCATGGCACTGAGCGAAACAGATTGTCCAGAAGTTTCCATAACAACTATTAATACTATTCAATTTAAATAATACGTCCCATACCGTATCTCAAACAGTAAAATAATTATTACAGACAAAAACTAGGCAAATATTCTGTTCCGACAACTCAGATTTAAACATAAATAGTTTATTTATTGGTTTCTAGGACCTCCTTTCCTAGCTTCGATTTCATCACAGCACAGAGAGCATCCTAGACCTTTCCTAGCCTCAAGTTCACAGCATGCTAAGCATGTAAACTTCCTAAGCACCTGTCACATACGTTAAAATAAAGTCAATACATAAAATGTAAAGGTGAGCATACAAGTTTGATAATAGTATATAGAGTTCGAATTCGTTTACGCATAACCAGCACGTACACATAGTGAAATGAAGCACGTGAGTTATCGACATAGATCCATCGATACCAATGACTGCGGGTTGACTGCCCGAGGCAGTTCGCAATACATGATTACCACCGTAATCCATGCAAGTAAAAGATCCTTAACAACCCCCGTGTGAACGGGTGCTGAGTCCAAACTATAGTACTATCGTTGCTAAGGCAGGTAGACAACATTCCATGTGTAAACATAACAAACAAGCATTCATCAGCCACGTATGACATGCATTAACGGTTAGCGTTCAAATAGCTTAAGTAGTGTGATAGTTGTAGTTTGAATATTCGTAACGTATGTAATACCCAAAAGTGCATAAAGCAAAAAGGGATCGAGTATACTCACAGCGATTAATGGATTGAAGGGAGCACTTAGCGAGTACGATTAGCCTGAATAGATTCGGTAGCATAACGATAAGTGAAACGTAAAACGGGAAACAAGTGTCGACGAGTCGGACAGCTGGTCGATCAGACGATAGTCCGATCGGATGGCTGACCGTTCGGTTGACAGTCCGCTCGGTCCGCTGTCCGGTCGGTCGGTAGGCCGATCAGATGGCTGTTCGAGTGAATTGTTTCTTCCTTTGAGAAGGATGTGTTTGTGTATGATGGCTTGACTTTTGAAGTTTTCGTTGTAGTATTTGTAAACATTGAAGTACCTTTACCTTTCAGGTCGGTCGATCGGACGGCTGTTCGATCGGCCGGCAACCCGATCAGTTAGGCATTCAAATGAATTGCAATGTTTAGTCTTTGGATCGGACAGGTGTTCAATCGGACAGGTGTTCGATCGGACAGGTCAACTAGTCAAAGACTTTAAATGAAATGTAAAGTATGATGCAGTGGATCGGATAGTTGATCGATTGAATAACACAACTGCTGTTCTATCGGACAACAGTGTGTCACCTGATCGGACGGCTGTTCGATCGGGTGGCACTTCTAGCGCATGGAACATGTTGAAAAATCGATTAAGTGTTGAAGTATAGTATCTCATGATCCGAAGAGTAATCCGATCGGACAGTAGTTCGATCGAACAACAGTTCATTCAATACTAGTCTTCAAAATATATTGATTGCGTGGGACCAGGTGTTAGCCGATCGGCTGGCCAGTCGATCGGCTGACTATCCGATCGGCTGGCTGTCCGTTCGGACAGTAGTCCGATCGGTCAGCGTCCTGACCTGATCAGCCTTTTTGCCTATCACTTGGTTGTTCTGTTTGTTTGTCGTTTTATTGAGGTATTTTGACAACGAGTAGAACCATAGATCCTTCGTCCCTACTTGGTTCCTCGGGTCGGACAGGAATCACCCAAATCCGGTCGGTGGACTGTTCAGAACGAAGTTTAACGTTTAACCCGAAGTCGGTTAACCTTGTGGATAGAATCCGGATCTTGAGCCATACAACCACCGAAGTGATTTGTAAACCGGCTCAGGGTCCGTTTCTACAAGTTTTGAGGTTATTGAGTGAAAAAGAGTTGAAAGAAAGTTGGGAAAATCCATCTTCCAATCCTTTTCACCGAGTATATGTTTAGATCTTATGAAAGATCTTTGTTTGTTTATGTGGAAATCAGCTAGATCCAAGCTATTCTTGGTGGATTGAGGCCAAATCATGAAGTTCTTCAAGAACCCATGATGACATCATCCTAGAACACTTGATGCTTGATGATTTCATGGTTGAAAGTTAAGATTTGAAAGATAGAAAGGTGTAGGAGTATGTATAGATCAGGAAAGTACAAGATTTAGGACGAAAACTTACCGGAATCGAGAGAAATCTGCGAAAAGATGAGTTGAGCGTGCTGGTCTGTCAGAGGTTTCCAAAAGTGGAAAGAATGACAATGACAGGGGTATTTATAGGATGCCAAAAGGGGTAAGTGCTGGCCGATCGGCCAGGCAGCTCGATCGGACAGCCTGTCCGATCGGACAGCAGTCCGTTCGGCTGGCTGTTCGATCGGCTGGGAGCCTGATCGATCAGTCGCACCTTTCGAGTGTTTCGCGCGCCGATTTTTGATATTTCGATTTCGATTGTGAGCGGTTCGATTCGATAGGGTTTCCTAGTCAAATTACTTTCAGTCCCAAACACTCATATCTCGCATAATCTATCTTCCACCAATTATCATAGTTCGTTCACGATTCGAGTTCGATTGCATTTCGAGTTAGATTTCTAGTTTCGATTGAGTTCTCTTGATTATCACAACACAACATAAGCAGACATGCACAGGTAACACGTAAGGCACACACACACACGTATAAGAACAAGTAAAAATACATAGCTCGAGTTGCGAGTTAGATGTCGGTTCGATTAGCATAGCTTGATTATTAGTTGATTAACTTTATCGCATTGTTACTTCCTATAGTTCACAGTCGTAGGTCGATTGAATAACGATTAACACACATTGATTATTGTCATTAACAACACTTACTCCACATAATCTGAATTAAATAAAGAAATTTCTATAAGTCAAGTTGCGCGAAATCGGTCGTTGACTTAAACCTTGACTTTGACTTAGACTTGTGAAGACACGGGGTGTTACAGCTTCCCCTTGTTGAGGGAATTTCGTCCCGAAATTAAGCTGAAAGCTGTACAACGCCGTGAATCACATTTGAGAACTTTCTGTTTGGACTGGTTTTGACTCCGAAACGATTGCGGAATCCGTACACGAACGTGACCAAACACACAAGAACGTACTATAATCGGTGATTCTATAGATTGTTATGAAATCGTACAAAGCACTAGAATCACAATGCTACTTTCTCTCTCTAGCTTCACTCTTTAAACAACTGCGGGTACTTAGCCTTCATGTCGCTTTCGAGTTCCCAAGTGAACTCTGCGCCTCGTTTGCCTTCCCATCGGACTTTCACAATAGGAATGCGTGAGCGTCTGAGCTGCTTGGTTTGGCGATCCATGATTTCGACAGGCTTTTCCACGAAGTGTAATGTTTCATTCACTTGTAGATCGTCGAGAGAAACGTGCAAGTCGTGGTCGGCTAGGCACTTTCGGAGGTTTGACACGTGGAAAGTCGGGTGGACATTACTAAGTTCCTCCGGTAGTTCGAGTCTGTAGGCGACTTTTCCGATCATTTCCAGAATCTTAAAAGGTCCAACATATTGAGGCGCGATTTTTCCCTTTTTGCCGAATCGGACTACACCCTTCCAAGGTGATACCTTTAGGAGCACGTAGTCACCAACGCCAGATTCACGGGGCTTGCGCTTTTTATCGGTGTAACTTTTCTGTCGATCCCGAGCCTTCACCAGATTGTCTCGAATTTGAAAAATTTTGTCTATCATTTCTTGTAATAACTCAGGACCGGTTAATTGCGAATGACCGATCTCGTGCCATATAATAGGCGATCGACATCTTCTTCCGTATAATGCCTCGAATGGTGCCATTTGGATGCTAGAATGGTAGCTGTTGTTATACGAGAATTCGACTAACGACAGGTATTTATCCCAATTACCACCGAAGTCTAAGACACACGATCGGAGCATGTCTTCAAGAGTACGAATCGTTCTTTCAGTCTGACCGTCGGTTTGAGGGTGAAAAGCGGTACTTAGATTCAGCGTTGTACCGAGTGCCGCTTGAAACGTTTCCCACAGTCGCGAGGTAAACCGAGCATCGTGACCAGAGATAATGTCACGAGGCGTCCCATGATTACAAATTATCTCGTCGGTGTAGATTCAGGCTAATCGTTCTACCTTGTAGTCTTCTCGTATCGGCAGGAAGTGAGCTGATTTAGTCAAGCGGTCGACCACAACCCAAATACTGTCGTGACCTGATGACGTGTGTGGTAGCTTGGTTATAAAGTCCATGGCTATACTTTCCCACTTCCACATGGGAATTGGTGGTTGTTCGAGTAAGCCAGAGGGTCTTTGATGTTCAGCCTTGACTCTAGCACAAGTTAGGCATTTTCCGACATAGAGAGCGATATCCCTTTTCATACCCAGCCACCAGTACTTATAACGGAGGTCCTGGTACATTTTATCAGCACCGGGATGAACAGAATACCGGGATTTGTGGGCTTCGTCCATCAATATCTGTCGCAAATTGGTTCGTTTGGGAATCCAAATTCGGTCTAAAAAGTGAAATATCCCGTTCGATTTGCTCACAAGTTGGGCTCCATCGTGGTAGATTCTTTCTTTCTTCAGAGTGCGTTCGTTAAAACATGCATGTTGAGCGTCGCTGATGAGGGTTTCGAGATCATGCTGGGCTTGGACATTACGAGTGCTTAGCAGGTAGCTCCGCCTGCTAAGTGCGTCGGCAACAACATTCGCCTTGCCTGGGTGATAACGAATCTCGCAGTCGTAGTCGTTGAGGAGTTCTACCCATCGGCGTTGACGCATATTAAGTTCCTTCTGATTAAAGATGTGTTGTAGGCTCCTATGATCGGTGAAGATCGTACACTTAGTACCGTACAGGTAGTGTCGCCAAATCTTTAACGCAAAAACAACTGCGCCTAGCTCGAGATCATGGGTTGTATAGTTCTTCTCGTGGATTTTGAGCTGACGAGACGCGTAAGCTATGACCTTGTCCCGTTGCATAAGAACACAACCAAGACCAA
Organism: Helianthus tuberosus; assembly: GCA_030545235.1. Lineage (NCBI taxonomy): Eukaryota > Viridiplantae > Streptophyta > Magnoliopsida > Asterales > Asteraceae > Helianthus > Helianthus tuberosus. The sequence continues at coordinate 107,882,306 of CM060417.1, forward strand.
GGTTGGAAGCATCACAATAGACAATGAAATCATTGTTCCCGTCGGGCAATGTGAGAACAGGAGCATTGCAAAGCATGTGCTTGAGGGTTCGAAAGGCAGTCTCTTGTTCGGTTTTCCAAACAAAAGGCTTGTCTTTATGCGTGAGAGAGGTAAGCGGTACAGCGATCTTTGAGAATCCCTTGATAAATCGTCGATAATAACCCGCTAGTCCGAGAAAAGAGCGGACTTTAGACGGGTTCTTGGGCGTAACCCAGCTCTTAACTGCTTCAATCTTCGTAGGATCGACGTGAATGCCTTGACTATTAACAATGTGACCCAGAAATTGAACTTCCTCCAGCCAGAATTCACACTTGGAGAACTTGGCGTAGAGTTGGTTCCCCCGGAGTAGCTCGAGAACCAAACGTAGATGTTGCGCGTGTTCGGTTTTTGATTTGGAATAGATCAAGACATCATCGATGAATACGATGACGAAACGGTCGAGATATGGTTTACACACGCGATTCATAAGATCCATAAAAACCGCTGGTGCGTTAGTTAAACCAAAAGGCATAACAACGAATTCGTAATGGCCGTAACGAGTGCGAAAAGCGATTTTTGGTATATCCTCCTCTGGAATACGCAGCTGATGATAACCTGAACGTAGGTCGATCTTTGAGAAACACGTAGCGCCTTGTAGTTGATCAAACAAATCATCGATGCGAGGTAGGGGATAGCAGTTCTTGATAGTTAACTTATTCAATTCCCGATAGTCGATGCATATCCTGAACGACCCGTCCTTCTTTTTGACGAAAAGGACTGGCGCGCCCCAAGGAGAGGTGCTCGGGCGAATGAAGCCTTTCTCAAGTAATTCCTGGAGTTGGGTTGAGAGTTCACGCATTTCGGACGGCGCGAGTCGGTAGGGAGCTTTGGCAATAGGATTGGCTCCAGGAATGAGGTCGATACGAAAGTCGATATCACGACTTGGCGGTAGTCTGGGAAGATCCTCTGGAAAAACATTAGGAAATTCTCGAACCACAGGGACGTCTTTCACTTCCTTCTTCTCTTTCTTTTCCTTCTCCGCTACTACAATGTTAGCCAAGAAAGCCCTGTATTCCTTGCGGAGACACTTGCTGGCTTGCACGCATGACATAAGCTTGAGCCCCTTTGAAGTAGTATCGCCATAAACACACAATAAGTCACCATTTGCGAGCGAAAAACGAATCATCTTGTCGAAGCACACAACTTCAACATGGTTTTCTCGAAGAAAGTCCATGCCTACTATGACGTCAAAGCTTCCGAGTTGCATTGGAATAAGGTCAATTGGGAAGATGTGATTGTTGAGCTCAAGAGTACAATCACGGATAACGGAATTGATGGCGACGGTTCTTCCGGTAGCGACTTCAACATCGAATGCCGAGGAGAGTTGGGAACGTTTACGACTAAGGAGTTTCTCAAATTCGAACGACACAAAGCAGTTATCGGCTCCAGTATCAAACAAACATGAAGCATAAATACCATTCACAAGGAACGTACTATTGACCACGTTGTTGTCGGCCTGGGCTTGGCGCACGTTGAGGTTGAAAGTTCTGGCGCGTGCGGCCTGTTGGTGCTGCTGCTGTTGTTGTTGCTGCTGTGGCTGCTGTTGCTGAGGCTCTTGTTTCACAACCCTGTTTGGGCACATGTTGGTGAAATGGTTCGGGTCGCCACATGCGAAGCAGGCTCTGGCTTTGACTGCGGGTGCCGGAGGAGCTTGTTGACCCTGTGGGGCGGTGAGTAGAGCTTGGTGAGCAGGAGCTTATCGAATACGGCAGTTGGCAGTAAAATGGCCGTATACGTTGCAATGAGCACAAAAACGACAAGCAATGGCAGTTGGGTGGTGGTAGGTGCAAGTAGGGCAGAGCGGGTGTGGCCCAGTGTATGCACGCTTTGCAGGCGGTGCATTGGCCACAGGCACCGCTACTTGACGCTGTTGGGCTGGTACAGCTTGAATCGGTGCAGCAGTGATCGCACAGTTCTTGTTGCTGGAGCTGTTCTTTCTCTTGTTCTTCCTCTTGTTGCTCGATGAGGTGGGTTCAACAGTCGGTGCGGTAGCGGTAGCTTGATGCAGATGCTTTGAAGTCTTATCCTAGACACCAGCTTTAACCCGCTTGTCGTTGATTTCAGCGGCTAGCAGATAAGTTTCCTCGATCATCGTAGTCTTAGCCGCTTGCACGAAATCAGCAACGCAGTCGGGAAGGGCCCGGATGTACTTCTTGATTGTCATGTCGGGAGTCTTGACTTGATCGGGACAGATAATGCTGAGCTGTTTGAAACGAGCAGTGAGACCAGCATTGTCACCATCCTTTTGCTGTATGTGCCAAAATTCATCTTCTAGCTTTTGACGTTCGTGAGGAGGGCAGAATTCCTCTAGCATAACTTCCTTGAGCTCGTCCCACGACAGACCGTAGGCTGCATCGTTCCCTCACTTGTTCCTCTCGGCCGTCCACCAGTCTAGTGCACGGGACTGGAAAACGCCAGTAGCATTCAGAGTATGGAGGTCATCAGGGCAACCAATCTGTCGCAGAGTAACCTCAATGGAATCAAACCAGTGAAATAGTGCAGTGGGACCTCCTTCGCCAGTGAATTCTTTTGGCCCACACGACTTGAATTGTTTGAAACTGAAGGGCCTTGCGGTAGCTTTGGGAGCTTCGGTTCTCGATTCCTCGGATGATTTGCTGGCATTCTCATAAACATCACTCACGGCCTTTGCCACACTTTTGGCGATGATGGAAGCAAGGCGCTTGTCTCTCTTTTCTTGACGAGAAAGTGCGTGACGGGATCCAGACGACATTGTCTGCAATAGACATTGCCACGGAACTCAACATATGTATTCGAATCTCACCTCACACGTCTACTACTACTAAAGCTCAGTAACACGTACCGTGTAAACACATAGACATATTACCACGCAAGACACAGAACCATTTAATCACATAACCACATAAACACGTAGAGCACAAATCACGTAGGCACGTCGAGCACATAATCACATAACACCCAAATATGTCAAGCACTGAAATAGGGAAACACATGCGCACTTAGTCACTAGAGGCAGTCAGAAAACAGAAACCTATTATTCACAGTCGGCGATTGCTCGAGAATAGCGTAGTATAAGCGTATATCGTAGCATAAAGTCGTTCAAAGTTTCGCGATTTGTTAATGATTTGAGATAGAACTGCAGTGCGAGTCGTGTGTGTCGATCGAAGTAAAAACAAAAATCGAGTAAATCCCAAAATTTAAACACATAAACAGGTAAGCACATATATAAGCACATAAAATTGACGAAACATCAGAGCCGACAGTTGCGGCTCACATAAAAATTGAGAAATGGATTGTCTGTGGCTATTAGACGTTGACTAACCAAAGTGATTTGACTATTCGCAAGGACTTGTTGTTTACGTCTGACTTTCAGAATTGTGTCCTTGCCTCGATTCTTAGGCGTTGGGCACACATCCCGTTAGTCGTGTCGTGACTTCAGGTCGTTGGAGTCCGTCGAGACTTTTGTGAGAATCTTGTAAAGTGTGCGGAACAAGTCGTCAAGGTTAGGGTTTCACCCCTGGCTTAACAACTTCGTTCCTGTTTTGATAAAATAGAGGAGATTATTCATCAAAATATGGGTTTCACCCCTAGTTTGGTATAATTCTCCCGTTGAACAAGCGTTCGTTATTGAAAAAGAAGAAAGAAATCATCGGTAAGTTGACAAAACAGCATTGATTAAGCAATTTAGTCGAGAGTTTGCGGTTTTCACGCCTAATCTTAACCTTATTGCCTATTTATAGTTGAAAAATTCGAGTGCAGTGATAGTGTAGCATAAGCGAGAATAGCGAGGAAATAAACTCGTACATAGTCCCTACTGGTTATGCACAAGTCGGTCTGCTGGTTCTTAACTATAGTCTAGGTATCTAAGACTTCGGCCTGGACTAGGTCGAGTCTTGCCTAATTCCCTATAGTTATGGCTCTGATACCAATCTGTCACACCCCAACCGATGGCGGAATCATCGGGGCATGGCACTGAGCGAAACAGATTGTCCAGAAGTTTCCATAACAACTATTAATACTATTCAATTTAAATAATACGTCCCATACCATATCTCAAACAGTAAAATAATTATTACAGACAAAAACTAGGCAAATATTCTGTTCCGACAACTCAGATTTAAACATAAATAGTTTATTTATTGGTTTCTAGGACCTCCTTTCCTAGCTTCGATTTCATCACAGCATAGAGAGCATCCTAGACCTTTCCTAGCCTCAAGTTCACAGCATGCTAAGCATGTAAACTTCCTAAGCACCTGTCACATACGTTAAAATAAAGTCAATACATAAAATGTAAAGGTGAGCATACAAGTTTGATAATAGTATATAGAGTTCGAATTCGTTTACGCGTAACCAGCACGTACACATAGTGAAATGAAGCACCTTAGTTATCGACATAGATCCATCAATACCAATGACTGCGGGTTGACTGTCCGAGGCAGTTCGCAATACATGATTACCACCGTAATCCATGCAAGTAAAAGATCCTTAACAACCCCCGTGTGAACGGGTGCTGAGTCCAAACTATAGTACTATCGTTGCTAAGGCAGGTAGACAGCATTCCATGTGTAAACATAACAAACAAGCATTCATCAGCCACGTATGACATGCATTAACGGTTAGCGTTCAAATAGCTTAAGTAGTGTGATAGTTGTAGTTTGAATATTCGTAACGTATGTAACACCCAAAAGTGCGTAAAGCAAAAAGGGATCGAGTATACTCACAGCGATTAATGGATTGAAGGGAGCGCTTAGCAAGTACGGTTAGCCTGAATAGATTCGGTAGCATAACGATAAGTGAAACGTAAAACGGGAAACAAGTGTCGGCGAGTCGGACAGCTGGTCGATCGGACGATAGTCCGATCGGACGGCTGACCGTTCGATTGACAGTCCGCTCGGTCCGCTGTCCGGTCGGTCGGTAGGCCGATCGGATGGCTGTTCGAGTGGATTGTTTCTTCCTTTGAGAAGGATGTGTTTGTGTATGATGGCTTGAATTTTGAAGTTTTCGTTGTAGTATTTGTAAACATTGAAGTACCTTTACCTTTTAGGTCGGTCGATCGGACGGCTGTTCGATCGGCCGGCAACCCGATCGGTTAGGCATTTAAATGAATTGCAATGTTTAGTCTTTGGATCGGACAGGTGTTCGATCGGACAAGTCAACTAGTCAAAGAAGTTAAATGAAATGTAAAGTATGATGCACTGGATCGGATAGTTGATCGATCGAATAACACAACTGCTGTTCGATCGGACAACAGTGTGTCACCTGATCGGACGGCTGTTCGATCGGGTGGCACTTCTAGCGCATGGAACATGTTGAAAAATCGATTAAGTGTTGAAGTATAGTATCTCATGATCCGAAGAGTAATCCGATCGGACAGTAGTTCGATCGAACAACAGTTCATTCAATACTAGTCTTCAAAATATATTGATTGCGTGGGACCAGGTGTTAGCCGATCGGCTGGCCAGTCGATCGGCTGACTATCCGATAGGCTGGCTGTCCGTTCGGATAGCAGTCCGATTGGTCAGCGTCCTGACCTGATCAGCCTTTTCGCCTATCACTTGGTTGTTCTATTTGTTTGTCGTTTTATTGAGGTATTTTGACAACGAGTAGAACCATAGATCCTTCGTCCCTACTTGGTTCCTCGGGTCGGACAGGAATCACCCAAATCCGGTCGGTGGACTGTTCGGAACGAAGTTTAACGTTTAACCCGAAGTCGGTTAACCTTATGGATAGAATCCGAATCTTGAGCCATACAACCACCGAAGTGATTTGTAAACCGGCTCAGGGTCCGTTTCTACAGGTTTTGAGGTTATTGAGTGAAAAAGAGTTGAAAGAAAGTTGGGAAAATCCATCTTCCAATCCTTTTCACCGAGTATATGTTTAGATCTTATGAAAGATCTTTGTTTGTTTATGTGGAAATCAGCTAGATCCAAGCTATTCTTGGTGGATTGAGGCCAAATCATGAAGTTCTTTAAGAACCCATGATGACATCATCCTAGAACACTTGATGCTTGATGATTTCACGGTTGAAAGTTAAGATTTGAAAGATAGAAAGGTGTAGGAGTGTGTATAGATCAGGAAAGTACAAGATTTAAGACGAAAACTTACCGGAATCGAGAGAAATCTGCGAAAAGATGAGCTGAGCGTGCTGGTCGATCAGAGGTTTCCAAAAGTGGAAAGAATGACAATGACAGGGGTATTTATAGGATGCCAAAAGGGGTAAGTGCTGGCCGATCGGCCAGGCAGCTCGATCGGACAGCCTGTCCGATCGGACAGCAGTCCGTTCGGCTGGCTGTTCATTCGGCTGGGAGCCTGATCGATCAGTCGCACCTTTCAAGTGTTTCGCGCGCCAATTTTTGATATTTCGATTTCGATTACGAGCGGTTCGATTCGATAGGGTTTCTTAGTCAAATTACTTTCAGTCCTAAACACTCATATCTCACATAATCTATCTTCCACCAATTATCATAGTTCGTTCACGATTCGAGTTCGATTGCATTTCGAGTTAGATTTCTAGTTTCGATTGAGTTCGCTTGATTATCACAACACAACATAAGTAGACATGCACAGGTAACACGTAAGGCACACTCACGTATAAGAACAAGTAAAAATACGTAGCTCGAGTTGCGAGTTGGATGTCGGTTCGATTAGCATAGCTTGATTATTAGTTGATTAACTTTATCGCATTGTTACTTCCTATAGTTCACAGTCGTAGGTCGATTGAATAACGATTAACACACATTGATTATTGTCATTAACAACACTTACTCCACATAATCTGAATTAAATAAAGAAATTTCTATAAGTCAAGTTGCGCGAAATCTCGTTGACTTAAACCTTGACTTTGACTTGTGAAAACACGGGGTGTTACATGTGCGGTGGGGGGTGGTGGATTGAGGTGGGTGTGAAAGTGTTGGTGGGTGTACGATGGTGGGTGAACGGTGGTTCTAATGGTGGTGAGTGAAGGGTAGATGTGGTGGTGGGTTAGGGGCGGCAGTGGTTTAGGGGCGGCGGTGGGTTAGGGCTATATTGACTAGAGCTCAAGTAAAAAGATCTCAAATTTAAGGGTGTTCAACAAAACCCCTCATGAACACCAAGTAAAAAGATCTCAAATTTAATGAACCCAGGTCAGTTTTAGTTTCACCTCTTCTAATAATCAATCTTTAAGTCCCACCTCAATTTTGTTCACAGATTTATTAAATTGCCAGCTGGTTGATTCTTGTGAAGTGGGTGTGTGTTTGGAGGTTTAAAGATTGAATCTTGGACCTTTCTTAAAATGGGGTTTTGTTAATTTTACTGTATAATTGTGACTCTGAACAGCGGAAATGGATCGGTAAGTAGGTGTGGTGTGGTGGGGTTGCGGTGGTGGTGTGGTGGAATTGGTGATGGTGGGTGCAGTAGGGTTACGGTTGTGGAATTGGTGGTTGTAAGTAGGTGGGGGTGATGGCGGTTTCAAAGTTCCTTAATTGCCGGAGACTCGTTAATGGTCATAGACTCGTTGTGGTTGGAGGCTCGTTAATGGCTGGAGACTCGTTGGGGTTTTTGGGGATTTTGGCAGGTTTCAAAGTTCCTTAATTTTATTAGGTGGGGGTAGTTGCTTGTTATTGAATTGTATATCTTGTTATTGTTGCTTGTGTGATTGAAGACTTAAATGAGAAGTTTTGAGAAAAAGAATGAAACGGGTGGGTAGTGGAGTGGTGGTGGTTTCGCAGGTAGGGTTAGTGGGTGGTGGTTGGGAGTGGATGGTGGTAGAAGGAGGTGGTGGAAGAGGATGGTGGCTGGAGAGAGAGAGATGTGGGTTTTCTTTATACACACATAATTTAATTTTTAAATATTCTTTAAATACAGGGGTAAAAGGGCTAAACTACCCTTTTGTGATATGATTTAACAAAAAAAATCTAACTGGGTTTGGCCTAAAGGACATAACGTGCAAGATTTTGAAACATTAAGGACAAAACTCGTCAAATTTAAAGGTAAAGGACAGCGCCTGTAATTTGGTGTAAATATAAAGCACAAAACTTGTAATTTTCTCTAATTTTTCGAGACGAAAAAAGATAAGTGTGGGGATTTTTGATGTCTGTCGTTATGGACATGCAAAAACCGAAATAAACTAGCAGCTAGAATAAGTCGGATATCGAACCAGAGGAGGATTGTGGAAAGTGTCGTAATGAAAAGTATTAATTACTACTACTGAATTGGAAAATCGGTTTGATTGATTAGGAGAATTATCTAAATTAACAAACAAAAATTGAGATTTGAATCAATAAGAGAGAAAATGGTTCCTCCAGATTTCGGGTTTAACAGTTAACTTCAACTATGTGTTTAATCGTGACACCTACATAGACATAAGTATTAAACTTGATTAACTAATTGTGATAACCAACGACTAAGTACTCCGGTCAATACATAACTGGAGGTTATCAAATGATTTTCAATTACAATTACCAACCCTAATCCCATGACAAATATATCCCAATTACTAGAACTCTCGGGAACTGAATGTTTAGAAATCAAGGTTTAATTAAATGCAATTGTTTACAATCAACAAATCAAATCAAGGTGAAAAGCATCGAATGCTTAGATCACCAAGTCAAAACGATTATAGCAAACACACAGTATCATCTAACTTACAAAAACCCTCCATCCGGAGGAAACCATAGAAGTTTAGTCGCTCATCTCGCTTACAAAATTGACAAACACTTGGATTGATGAAGAATTCATGATCGGTTGAATGATTTGGTGGAAGATCTTGATAGATTGGAGTGAAAAAGCCTTGAACATGATGCCCTAGGAGTGCCTTGGTTCGACTTAGAAGAAGAGATCCTCCTTCCCGTCCTTCACATGACCTAATATATCCTAAAAAGGCATTTATGCATGTTTTTTGCATCACTGGGCCGTAAGCTACGCTTCTGGAACCGTAGCTTACGGTTTATAAACTCTGTCCCAGCAACTATACCCAACCGTAGCCTACGGATTGAGGACCGTAGGCTACGGTCGCTACTCCTGATCACTTTTCGCTAGACATAAACAACCCGTAAGCTACAGATTGATGACTGTAGCTTACGGTTTAAAATTTCTGTTCGTTTTCTTGCCACCATGATTCACCCGTAAGCTACAGTTTCATAACTGTAGCCTACGGTAGCGCATACATCCTTCAAGTCCTCTTGTAACGCCCCGCGTTTTCATACTTTCTATTTATGGAAACCCTTGCTTAAAATTATATTTTTGTAAATCTCGCGTTCTTATAATTGTTCTTTCATTGTAATCGTTATAAAATCCGAGACTTGATTCATAAATAAAATTTATATTTCTTTAAATTTGTGTTATATATACTTCCTACATATTCATACATTTGATTTGTGAAACAATTGATACATATTCGTGTTACTTGCAAACGTGTGATGAACCTACCAATACGTGACATTCATGCTTGGTACAATACTTATATACGAGTCTTGTACTTAATCATATTCATTTTATACTCGTGTAACCTTTAGAACATGCTTTATATGCCTAAATACCCTAAAATGATCATAAAACACGTAATATGTAACATTTGGACAAGTTACAAATCAATAAATCAAAAAATAAAAATTTGTGTTTCAGCCCGAAGGCCTTACGGACCGTATGCCTTCCCCTTACGGTCCGTAAGGGGGTCTGGCGGGCAGAAGGTTCAAATCAGCCGCGGGTTTGCACGAAATCCAAGCTCGTAAACACCACCAATCGCCTCCAAACCTCCATTAATCACCTCCCAACAACCCTAACTCCTTCCCCTATAAATACCATGCCTCCTCCAAGCTCTTTTCACTTTGCAAACACTTCCAAATCACTTCAAAAACTCTCTAAAACGCAGCTGCAAATCAGTGTTCGAGCAGAGGCATACCCCTTCACTAAAGTGAGCATAACTCACTCAATTCTTGTCCGATTTACTCCATTCTTTTTCCTATGTGCTTGGATTGACCTTAGCTTCGATTCCATGGGTTTTTCACAGAAAACCAGTCCCTGGAACGTCGCCAAATGGACTCCAAAGTTCACTGTTCATTTCTGTTTTCAATCAAACTTTTCTAAACTTGATTAAACTTGAGTCTAACTCATCTCAAACCTATCTCCTTATGCTTATAACCACTTCTATGGTTAGTTAGGCTTAAAAACAAGGTTGAGACATTCAAAATCAGAGGTATAACCTCACAAACTTTCTGTTTTGTTCAAGGGTTTAACCCACAAGTGATGTTCAAGTTCAAGACTTGATGTTTGTGTGATTTAGGATTTGCTTGGGCTAACCTACTTGAAAATCCACACATTGCTTGATGACTTCTCATAGATTAGTTGGTCATATTCTTGTATTTACTTGTAAGTTCATGACCCTCCTTGAATGTTCATAACATCAAGTGTAGTGGTGAACACTTAGAGGTGCCTAAATGGAAGAACTTGTTCTTCCTACCTCCTACACGACTTCTATGACACAAAGAGGTGCCTAAATGGAAATTCTAATCTCCTACCTCATACTTGACCGTTAGGACTTTGTAATCTTTATATTATCTATGTACCCTACATATACATCTAAGTAACTAAACTTGATGATAACTTAGTAGCTACTTGTCAAGAACATGTTACATCATCTATGGCCATACACTTGTTATGATTCTAATGGGTGTCCTACTCATGAGAACATTATAAACCTTGGGGTTTTCACAGTGTCAAACAAGTTTTATGTGTTAAAGGATGATTACTTTCATATATTTATATTCTTATGTTTTAATTTCCGAATCTCGACTCTAAACGTACCTTGAACTTTAACCCTTATACATTCGATCTCCTAATCTCATTACTCGTCAACAAATGGATAATCGGAAAGCATATGCAAATTTTGTGAGTATACTTGAACCCCTTTTTCATTTTACTACTTTTTGGGGTGTAACATGTTATCTATTAACTTACACTTAAACTTATTTCTTATGCATAAACATTCTGTATCCATGCTTGCATACTTGATTACTTGATACTTTAAACTTGGGTTAATTTCATCTTGTGTTAGACTTATCATTAACTTCGTACGAGCCTATCCTTGACATATATAGCACTATAGATTTAACGCACCACCTGTAAACTTTGGGTTATGTCATGAGCTTATTGCGTTTCATCATTGGGTTGATTAGTCGAACACATGCCGATTTTGATGTTTATCTTGTTATCAATAGCTTGCCATGTGGAATGATTTTACAACTTATCTTTCGTATGTTACATATAACAAAACTTGTATACTCGCCTTTGCTTTTGCATTGAACTTTATTTTAAACATGTTACAGGATAAGGATGACGACGCTTTTAAATTGTAGTGATGATGTTTAGATACACACTTAGACTTTTTAAGCTTTATTTCGTTGTATCAATTTGTACTTGTTTGTTGTATTCTCGTATTGAACATATGGTACATCAAGTTGTTGTATTTGACTTTAACCTTTATAATGGACTTTTAGAAATGAAATGAAATCTATTATTTAATTATTGTCACAAATAGTGTTATGAAGTCTCTTGCAATCTCGTTTTCGTCTCATCCTGATGTTTCCGCCATCGGTTGGGGTGTGACAGATTGGTATCAGAGCCATAACTATAGGGAATTAGGAAAATTGCCATGCTTTTGACCTAGTCTATAGTTAAGCACCAAATTCGACCATACTTGCTTCACATGCTACTTTTATGGAACATCTTTATGTGCTATTCTTGGGATGTCTTTTACGTGTTATTTTCTCGAAATGCTTTATGTGCTTATACTTGTTATTATTATTTTGAACGTACATCTTTTTACTCATTTATACTAAAATCAAAACCACTCGTAATACACAAACGAGATGACTTCACCAAAATAGGCGTGAAACCCACAATTTGGTGAACGACTCTCAATTCATCTACCCTTTCCTTTTTACATGAAATTCACCATCAAGTTAGGAGTGAAATCCTCACCTTGATGAGAAATTCAACTTTCAAATTCTAGTGGACCCTCGTCAAAGTGTTGAAATTAAATTTTGACCCGACGAGTACCAACCACCCTTAGGATACGAAATCGTCAAGTTAGGGGTGAAACCCGCACCTTGTCGACTAGTTCCACTTTTTGATTTTTTGGGACATGTAGTAACCGGAAGGGTAAATACCGTTAACCGAGTTGTCGGCGAGAGTATTCCACCTATTAGGCCAAAGCATGCTCCTCAAATTCGAAAGACTTTTCGACCACTTGGTTAGTCAAAGTTCCGTTTTGGAACCATCCAAATTTTAATCAAGCATGTGTTTCTATTATTTATCTTATACGATGCAACCTTTCAAATTCAAATTTACTTTCGATATTTTCTTCTCACACACACAATATACTAAATCTTTTTCATACATTTATACATATGCATGATTTCATATAATTATATTCATATTCCTTATAACACAAAATGGAGACATATCATCGAGATATGAGTGATTTCCTTACCTTGACGATTAACTCCATTCCTTCTTTTCTTAAAACGACCTCACCGACGAGTTAGGGGTGATTCCCTTACCTAGGTGATTGTTACCAAAACTTTCCCTCAAAACATCTTATTATGCAAACCCGATCATGTTTTATACCTAAATCATTTATCATTATTCAAAATATCTATTTATACCGATTTCAAAATACATTGTTTTATCAAACGTACTTCTCATTCTACAATCTATTTTCACGCAACTCATATACACGAGATTCTTAATCATGTCTTAAAACGTTTTATTAACTGAATTTCAAAACCTTACGAAATGCTACCTATCAATTCAATCAGTCCACTGAACCTCTTGCCCATGAACTTCATATTCGACTTAATAACTAAAACACGCTCACATTGTATCATCCTACTAAAGATTTTCATTCTCAATCGGAATTCAAACCAACTTTCTCATATACTTATAAGATCTTATAAATATTATACGATCATTTTACCAAAGACTCTTTTCAACAACAACAAATCATTTGTTAAAATTTTTCTAACAGTCACTAAGTCCTTTTGCTAAATTACTTTTCTAAGGATCAACTTTTTCATAAGAACTTTCAAAATTCAAAATTTCTTGTGTGGACGCAAATGAGACAACCCTTTATTTCGAAAACCTTTTCTACACCGCTTAATTCGTCTTTCAAGTTTTAAAACACGTGGGCTAGGAGACTTCATGGGGACCGACAATCTTCAACATACGTAAATTTTTTAAAACAAAAGTAGCATTTCCACTCATTACAAAATACATTATGCTTAACCAATGAGTGTTATGGGTGATTTTCTGGTTAGATATCCTGACTCATATTCTAACTATGTTTCTTTTGTTGTGACCAGGGTACCGGACCAGGATATTGGTAACATCCTGATACGATATCCTGGTAGTAACTAATTAGCTCACGTGCAGATTGTTGTAACAAGTCTCTAACGGTCAGGTGGACTTCTTCTCCTCAAGACTTTGGCAAATCAGTTAGATTATAGACGTTGAAGCCGGAAGACGTGGACTACAACGTTCACATGAGGAATATCCGTTGAATCCCAGAATAATAGGCTATTTAGTTAGTTTCTTTTTACTATAAATAGATTGATCGGATCAGATTAGGGGACACAATTTTTCTTCGTACACTCTTTCTCTCTAGCTGCAAACACTCACAACACACTTACACTTGTATCGAAATCACATTGTAACACTTAGTTGATCCGCATCATATCCTGCACTGTATCCTGATATTTGAAGCAATAAGAAGAACAAGGCAGCTGCGATTGTCAGCTCCCGAGGTTTTGTGCCGGCGATCTAGATTGATCAAGGGCTTTCCTCGTACATCCTGTGTCACCCTTTACGTTTTTGCTCATTGTTTGATCATAAATACAGCTCAATATCCTGAGCCGTATCCTGAAAACTGTTTTTACAAACAACTTGATCAGCATATTTTTGATACACAGTCTTAGCACACTCCCTCACTTAACTAATTTGATCACTAAATTGCTTCGGTAATTTTTTACCAAAACAATTTGGCGCCCATCATGGGGTAAGTGGTGCTATTTCTATTAAAAGCTCTTGCAAAATCATTACTTGGGTTTCTATTTTCAAAATTTTTTGCCACATTATTTTCAATGGCTTCGGGATCAAACATGAGCTCTTCCACTGTGTCTGCTACAACCTCTGCAACAATTAGTTCGGTGCTTCCACCACCTCCTTTGAGAACGCAAGCCTCTTCACAAGGAACTGAGATTCATGTGGCTCGGGATGTTATCCCTGCTCGCAACATTCAGGGATCTGGTCTTGTTTTGGCTTCTAATGAAGAAATTCTGAATTTGTTTGGTAGTGTACAGGAACAAATGAGGCAGCAGCAGGAGACCAACCAGATGCTAATGAGAGAGATACAACTCTTGAAATCCGGCTCAAGCAGGCCCGCTGAGGATACTGTCACTCCCTTGCAACCTAGAGCTTTGAACTTCAGTTCTGCAGTATATACTGAGGATAACAGGGGAAATATTGTGCCTAGCCATTCTCAGAATCATACTCCTGAGATACCCTCTTCTATCAGGGTGTCAACTGTGAGGAGCTCAGGATATGCTTCAGGATATGGCTAGAATCCTCATACTGGTAACGTGTCAAATAATAATAATACTCTTGCTACTAATGGTATTGGATCTTTGCAGGATGCAGGTATGACATCAGCATTTTCTAGGGAGCTTCAAAAACTGAAGGACATGATATCCAGTGTACCTGGGGTGGTCTAGCCAATTCCAGAAGTGTCCCAAGACAGCCACAGGATATCCCGGTTTGCATATCCTATGTGTGATGCGGAAATCCCAAAAAGATTTCAAACCCCCAACAAGAAGCTCTATGACGGAACTACGGATCCTGAAAAGCATATTGCTCAATATAGGGAAAGGATGGAAATTAATCCCATTCCCCCAGATCTCAAGGAAGCTTGCCTCTGCAGGTTTTGGTTCTACCTTAACAGGATCAGCCTTAAAATGGCTCTTAAATGTTCCTCCTCACTCAATTACATCGTTTACTCATTTAGTGAATTTATTTAATAGTCAATTTTCTTGCAGTCGAAGTTTTGAGAAGCTAACCAGTGATCTCTACAGGATAACTCAAGGAACTCAGGAATCCTTGAGAGATTACGTGAACAACTTTAGGCGGGAATCCTTAGATATCCCACATCTTGATGTTGCAACAGCTGTGCAGGCTTTCAAGATGGGATTGCAAAAAGATTCTCAATTTTACCAGGATCTTGTGATGAATCCCTGCAGGAATCTGGATGAAGCTCGGAACAGGGCTTTAAGATATATTCGATTGGAGGATGAAAAAAAGATGCAAGAAAGGATGAATTCATCCACAACCTATGAGTCAACCAATAGGAAATCAGAATCCTCGTATAAACCATATCGCTCTAAGCCATATGGCAGGAATGACTGCAAGAAAGTGAATGTTGTTGAAGATGAGGATCCTGAGGAGTATCCTGAGTTATCAGAATATTGTTTTTCTGTTAATATACCTGAACTGATGTATGCTATGCAGGGTTTAGGAGACAAAGCAAGGTGGCCTAGGAAGAACCAACAGAAAGCTGATTGGAAGGATAAATCCAAGTGGTGTGCCTTCCATGAGGATTTCGGACATGTTACTGAGGATTTCATTGCTCTAAGGAAAGAAATAAGCTATCTCCTGAGCAAAGGATATCTAAAGGACCTCCTGGGAAGAAAGAAGAATAAGGGTCAGGATACCAAGAAGGATCCTGAACGAGCAGCATCACCTCCTGCAGATGCCAAGATAATTAACTTTATTTCAGGAGGATCCGACATCTGCGGGACATCGTATTCTATGGCGAAAAGACATGCAAAGGAAGCCAAGGCAGAGAGGGGAGATAAACCAACCAGTATGTCAACCCTCACAACTGATAAAGTGATCACGTTTGATAATGACGACATGGATACTGTCCAAGATCCTCATCACGATGCTTTGGTAATAACTTTATATGTGGCTAATCATTTTGTGCACAGGATACTGGTAGACAACGGCAGCTCCGTCAACATAGTTCTGCTGGAAATCCTAAAGAGGATGAATGTATCCCCGATGGATATTACTTCAAAATCCACTGTGCTTGTTGGGTTCAGTGGAGAAGCCAGAAATACCATAGGGGAGATAAAGTTGCCCGTGTATGTTGAAGGGGTCAACTCAATGCAGCACTTTTGTGTCATGGACTCCTTATCCTGCTATAATATTATATTAGGTAGGCCTTGGATCCATGATATGAAAGCTGTACCATCAACCTATCACCAATGCATCAAGATCCCTACTCCTTGGGGGGTTGTCAAGGTGGATAGTGATCAACAGGAAGCAAAGGAGTGTTACTCATCGTCGATGAAATCCTCAACCAAGCCTAGTGCAGCATAGCAATTAAAGATGTGGGCCCAGGATATCGTGGAAGCTTCAGAGCAGGATGTGAAGAAAGTTATCCTGGATCAGGATAATCCAGATATCTCGGTGATCACAGGAACCAATATCCCTCAGGATATTGAGGATCAGTTAACCAACTTTTTGAAATGCAGGATGTCAACATTCGCGTGGAAACACGAGGATATGAAAGGTATTTCCAAGGATATTATAACTCACAAACTCTGAATTGATATGTCTTTCAAGACTGTCCAACAGAAACGAAGAAAGTTTGCTCCAGAACGAAACATTATCATTCAGGAAGAAGTTGAAAGATTATTAAAGAGCAAGATGATTAGGGAAGTGAAATTCCCCAAATGGTTAGCAAATGTAGTTGTGGTGCAGAAGAAGAACGGGAAATGGAGAGTTTGTGTGGATTATACAGACTTGAATAAAGCTTGTCCCAAAGACCCATTTCCTCTACCTCATATTGATTCAATGGTGGATGCTACTGCCGGCCATGAGATGTTAACTTTCATGGATGCATCCTCAGGATTTCAGCAGATTCAAATGGAACCTTCAGACCAGGAGGATACTGCTTTCATGACACCAACAGGTATTTATTGTTATACT
This sequence comes from Helianthus tuberosus, assembly GCA_030545235.1. Classification (NCBI taxonomy): domain Eukaryota; kingdom Viridiplantae; phylum Streptophyta; class Magnoliopsida; order Asterales; family Asteraceae; genus Helianthus; species Helianthus tuberosus. Next base: position 107,899,385 of record CM060417.1, read on the forward strand.
GCTATGCCTTGTGGTTTAAAAATGCAAGTGCAACATACCAGAGATTGGTGAACATGATGTTTAAAGACAAGCTGGGGGACACCATGGAGGTGTACATCGATGATATGGTAGTGAAATCTAAGAAAGTTGAGGATTACCTCCAGGATATTAAGGGAGCATTTGATATCCTGGATCAATATAATATGAAGCTAAATCCTGCCAAGTGCCATTTTGGAGTTGGAGCAGGAAAGTTTTTAGGATATATGGTGACTAAAAGAGGGATAGAAGCAAGCCCAAAACAGATCAAAGCCATCTTAGATATCAAGTCACCTTCCAATATGAAGGATGTTCAAAGACTAACGGGACGAGTAGCAGCATTAAACAGATTTATTTCAAGAACCTCAGAAAAATGCAAGGAATTTTATGATATCCTGAAGAAGAACAAAAAGTTCGAATGGGGAGAGAAGCATGAAGCAGCCTTGCAGGAATTGAAGCAGTATCTTTCAACTGCACCTCTATTGATGAAACCTGAGAATGGTGAACCATTATCCCTATACCTAGCAGTATCAGGGAATGCTGTAAGTGCTGTTCTTATAAAGGATCATGAAGGTCAGCAATATCCTGTCTATTATGTTAGCAAAAGTTTATTAGATGCTGAAACTAGATATTCACATTTAGAAAAATTGATATTGGCCTTAGTTATGGCATTGACAAAACTTAGACACTATTTTGAGACACATAGGATTCTTGTTAAAACTAATTATCCTGTTAAGAATGTGCTTAGGAAACCTGAGATGTCGGGTAGGATGGCTAAGTGGTCAGTGAAATTAAGTGCCTATGATTTAGTGTATGAACCTAGAAATGCTACAAAGTCTCAGGCTCTAGCAGACTTTGTGGCTGATTTCAGTAGTGATATTCAAAGTGAAGTAGACCTAGAAGTACAACAACTAGGAGAAAATTTAGAATCCTGGACATTATATATTGATGGTGCATCTAATGTTAGAGGTGTAGGATTGGGTATACTACTAAAATCTCCACAGGGGGACATATTACCCCAGGCTATTAGGTGTGAATTTCCTGCTACTAATAATGAAGCAGAATATGAGGCCTTGATCGCAGGATTAGAATTGGCCAGGAATATGAGTATTAAAAGTTTACAAGTATTTGTTGATTCCTTGTTAATTACTAATCATTTTAATGGAACCTATGCAGTTAAAGGTGAGAAGTTAATCGAATATCTCGAAATTCTCAAAAAATTAGCAGGATATTTCGATGTTTTTACACTTGAACAGGTACCAAGAGAGGATAATGCTGAAGCGGATGCCTTAGCAAATCTAGGATCATCAGTCAGGATACCGGAGGGAACCTAAATACCAATATTACATATCCTGTATCCTGCAACGGATCTTCTTAAATCTCAGGATAAGGAAGTAGTAAATATTCAGGATCATGATGATGAGTATCCCGAGGGGGATCCTAAGTCCTGGACGGCTCCAATCCTGAGATATCTCAAGGAAGGACACATCCCAAAGGATGAAAATCCTAAGGCCTTTAGAATGAAGGTATCACGATTCACTATTATAAATAATATTTTGTATAAGAAATCTCTTGCAGGACCATATCTGAGGTGCTTGGAGTATCCCGAAACTAAAGAAGTACTTCAGGATATACATGAAGGGGATTGTGGTAACCATACTGGGGGTAGATCATTATTCTCAAAGGTATTGAGAACAGGATACTATTGGCCAACAATGAGGAAAGATGCTGCGGAATATGCTCGAGGATGTGATGCATGTCAAAGGCACAGTAATATAATACATCAGCCTGCTGAGCCACTGTATCCTATTGCTTCCCCTTGGCCATTCATGAAGTGGGGAATGGATATAGTAGGAAAATTGCCAAAGGCTCCGGGAGGAAAAGTCTTTATGCTGGCCATGACGGATTATTTCTCTAAATGGGTTGAAGCTGAAGCATTTGTTCAAGTTAGAGACCAAGAAGTAGTATCCTTCATTAAAAGGAATATCTTGACTAGGTTTGGAATACCAGCTGAGATAATTTGTGATAATGGTTCTCAATTTATAAGTAAGAGGACTACTGACTTTTGCAAGAGTTGGGGAATTAAAATGATCACATCTACTCAGGTACATCCTCAAGCAAATGGACAAGCAGAATCCTCAAACAAGATAATTATCAACAATTTAAAGAAAAGGCTTGGAGCTAAGAAGGGAAGATGGGCAGAAGAATTACCCTTTGTTTTATGGGTCGATAGAACGACAGTAAAGAATGCAACTGGCCAAACCCTATTTTCCTTAGTATTTGGAGCAGAAGCGGTGATCCCGACAGAAATGGTGATACCTACAGCAAGATCCAACCTCAGGGATCCTGAGCAGAATCCTGAAGCCCTTTGCCAGGAATTGGATACTATTGATGAGACAAGAGATGCGGCTAAGCTAAGAATGGCAGCATATCAACAGAGGATATCCAGAATGTATAACATGAATATAAGGACTAGAAGGTTTCAGGTTGGAGATTGGAGACTGGGTATTAAGAAAGGCTTTTCAGAATACTACTAATCCTGCTGATGGAAAGTTGGCTCTGAAATGGGAAGGACCCTATGAGATTGAATCAGAATCAGGGAAAGGAGCATACCAACTCAAGAATATAGAGGGGGATATGCTACCAAGATCCTGGAATGCTATACACCTAAAGCTCTATTTCAAGTGAGTTTAGAATTTAATTTCTAACTCAGGATGGTATGAATTCTATCTCTTTTGATATATTTGATATTATTTATTATTTTGAACCCAATACTGACTTAAGCATCATAGGGGTGTTAGCCAGGCTAATACCCACCTTAGTTTACAGTTGTTTTGCAGTATATGCTTCGGGATATAGCTCCAGTATATACACTCAGGATACTTCAAAAGACTAGAGGATTGGCCCCCTCTCTCACGTTTAAGGGATCCTGATCCCTTCATAGGTTTAAAGGTATTCACCTTTCTCCCGAATTGGGTTTAAACACCCCGCTTGGAGCGCAAGTTATCCAGGAATAGTTCAAGACGGCGAGACCAGTCTATGTAGAAGTGGCTGACAATTTCGTTGTTGTTGGCTATATCCTGGATCCTAAAGGTATATGAGGATTGGTTACCCTCTCTCACGAAGGGGTATTTTCATACTCGCTAAGGTTTAAAGGTTTTCACCTTTCTAAGTCTTGGAGTTTATAGACTCCCGCCTGTAGCGCATGAAAATTTGGGATTTTCCCCAGTATACTTATGGGTTTATCCCCAGAACACTAAGGATTTATCTCCAGTACATTTCCGGGTTTATCCCCTATAAGACGAAAATTATACGAACGGCTGCAATTGATATTTCTAAGTGTTCAAAGACATAATATACAGTGGACATACTTACTGAAGCAGTTGTGCAAAGCTCAAAGGATCAAGCTTAGACCTGGTACACTAAGTGTCCCATACTAGGGACATCCTCATTGGAAAGTTTGAGAAAGGGTTAAAGTTTGAGAATAAGGTCGCACTCTGACTCTGGTATGATCTTTCCTTTAAAAACTTTACCTATATCTTTTGAGTTTTGTCGCTATCCTAATTAGGATATATTCTCAGGATATACTTTCAAGATATATTCTTAGAATATGTTTTAGGATATTTGGATGGAATGTATGAACTTGATACTTAGGTTTAAAATTAAAATTGTATCTATTATCAAAACAAGCTCTATAAAATAGAAGTGAACCATCCTTTTTCTTTGGAGACTTTACCCGAATCATTTGAAAAACTCTATTTGACGAAAGTCTTAATAGAATATTTGTCAAGGTATTTTCATAAGACATTTAAAATATTGCACTAAGTTTGGAATGTTAAAATTCAAACTAAGTAATGCATAATGAGAATTGAAAGGCAACAATGAATAAGTTAAAAGGAGGTTATATTATTAACATAAGCAAAAGTTGTGCTTTTGGTTTCACCTCAAACCGGGGTCCCTCCACCAAAAGCACGATTAGTTTCTTACCATATTTACACAACGGTTGAAGGTTTCATCTCAAACCAAGACCCATCCGCCTCCAACCGTTGTATTGTTCAAAACAGATTATACTAATTGATGACCAAGGGCTTCATCCTGACACCCAGGACCCATCCACCTTTGGCCATCATATTGTTTTAGTGCAGGAAATGTAAATTGTTCAAAGACTGGAAAAGTAAATTGTTTAACAAACCACAACCATCAAACTTAAAAAGTGGGCTCCGGCCTAGGCACATACATCCATCATCGCCCACTTCGCTGCATTTAAGGGGCAGCACCCTCTTCCACCATGGCTTCATCGGCAGCATCCTCTCCAACATCCTTTCCGGCATCCTGTTCAGCATTCGTCCCAGCATCGCCACCAGCATCCTTTGAAGCACCAGCATCATCCACCACCATAGCAGACTCCTCCGCAGCAGACTTCACAGGAGGCTCCACAGGATTACCACCAAGATCTTTCAGCTTCACCTCCCAAGCCTTGATGTTCCATGAAGGACATTCGAAACCCAGAGCCATAGCCTCATAGGCCATTTTTAGCCTAGCCTGGAGGAGGGAGATGACAACAGAATTCTTAAGGCTTTCCCGGTATGAAGCCATATCCTGTTCGTGTTGAGCTTGGGCAGCGTCAGACTTGGCTTGAGCCTCGTGGGTGATCTTCTGAATGGCGGATTGGTGCTCTTGGGCCATTGCCTTGTACTTGGCTTCATAGTGCTCCGATTTGGCGGTGGCGATCGCTGCTTAATCCGCGATGGTCACTTCGGCCTTTTTCAGCTTGCTCTCTAGCATGGTGTTCGAGCCACTTGCGTCTTCATAGAGGAACACCAGGCGTTCAAGACCCTGCAAAATAAGAAAACAGGGGGGTAGTTGCACGGACCTCCCATCCGCCGGAGTATTGCAACTCCGCAAGCTAGGTCACCACATCGCAGCCTGGCGGTGATTCCCCCAGCCGAGTGGACATCAGGTGCGGGTATGCTAACGACCGGAGTCGAACCTGAGTCCCCATGGTGTTTGCGGGGTATGGTGGCCACTGGGCTGACACCCAGTGGTTGCAAAATAAGAAAACAGGTATCAACCTTTATTGACATTTATAACCAGCATATGATGCAGGATGTAGGTCAAGGATACGAACCTGGTTGAGGAAGCCAGTCATGAATTTGCTAGACTCTGTAAACCCATAGTTCTCGAATGGGAACACATGGGAGTAGCAGGGTAGTCTGCTTCCTTCCTCTTACGGGAATTGGAGGCTCGGGTCCTGGATGCTGGGTGAGCCTTGGGTGCGGTAGCAGTTTTCGAACTGGTGGGCTTTGGTGTGTTAGCTGGCTTTGGATTGGTTTCTTGCTTAACAGGTGCAAGGCTAGAGTAACTGTCCAACTTGTCAAGTTGAAAACCTTCGAGGTTGATCACCGGCACTATAAGAAGGGAGAATTGTTTAATTCTTAACACTTATACTCTATAATTGGTCTAATCATATACTTACCAGACATTTCTGAACTTGATTTCTGACTTGAGCTTATGAGAGACAGGGAGAAGCTTCTTTCACTGGCTGGAAGTTGATAGATCTTTTTGATCCTGAGCTTTGATTCCACGCTTGGAGGGGCTAAATCTCTTAAATTTGCTGCACAAGAAATCAGGATATCAGTCAAGAATATAGTTTTAAGATATATTTGGGGATATTCCTAAAACCCTAAATCCTACCCGAAGTTAACCATCTAACTGGTAGTCAAAACCCTTGTCAATAGACTCCCTTTTAATGAAAAAGAACTTTCGTTGCCACTGATCTTCATTCTTAGTGGCCTTGAGAATTAGGGGGTTCTTGGAGGTGGAGAACAGAAGAAAGCGGCTATTACCATGGGATCTCAGTCGATATGCTATGGGAAGGTCTTCGACGCATAGGTCAGGAAAATAACGAGATTTAATTTGGTTTAATACCATTAAAACTCGCCACACCATTGGCATAGTCTGAGCATAACTAAGGCCGGTAAGTTCGAAGAAACGGGAGATGAAGGGTGGAAAAGGATACCGGAGTCCCAAGGAAAAAGGATAGGCGAAAAAGCACACCCACTCGTTTGATACCGCGTCTGATCGGACCTCCCGATCAAAAGGGCGAATGATTCTCTGGCAGGAAAGGCACCGGAATCCTTCAAGGCGGCGATGTCGGCATTATTGAAGGAACAAATCTCCTTTTCCGGTTCTCGAATAAGGTTTTGACTTACGAGGGTTGGTGCTGGTTCATTTGAACGTAACCTTGTTCGTGAGGCCATAGGAGGTTTCAACCGAGAAACGAGGAATTCAAGTAAAGGGAAAACAAAGAAGAAGAGAGAAAGAAAATACCTGAGGAATGGCTTGAAAAATGATGATCATAATGCTGAATAAGTCAGCTAAATAGAGGCTGAATATAGGGGGCAAAGAGTAAATATTGCGTTGGAAGTTGCACAAGGTCACATCAGGCGTCGTTTCGGTTTAATAACCTCGATTTAAGAGATAAGTTTTAAAATATATCCATTGGAATTGGTATACCAACAGATATATTTTGGGGACAATTGTTATGGGTGATTTTCTAGTTAGATATCCTGACTCATATTCTAACTATGTTTCTTTTGTTGTGACCAGGGTACCTGACCAGGATATTGGTAACATCCTGATACGATATCCTGGTAGTAACTAATTAGCTCACGTGCAGATTGTTGTAACAAGTCTTTAACAGTCAGGTGGACTTCTTCTCCTCAAGACTCGGGCAAATCAGTTAGATTATAGACGTTGAAGCCGGAAGACGTGGACAACAACGTTCACATGAGGAATATCCATTGAATCCCGGAATAATAGGCTATTTAGTTAGTTTCTTTTTACTATAAATAGATTGATCGGATCAGATTAGAGGACACATTTTTTCTCCGTACACTCTTTCTCTCTAGCTGTAAACACTCACAACACACTTACACTTGTATCTGTTAGTGCATACATCTATCGACTTCGTCTTGTATTAAGTCTTGTATTAGAACAGATAGATCAGGGCACGTTATTCGAGAAAAGGTGAAAGATAGGTATTTCGCACGAAATAGGAATGGGATATTTCGCACGATATCAAATGTTGATTTCGTACGAAATAGCTATTTCGTGTGAATGTGATTTCGTGTGAGATGGTTTCGCATGAAATACCATGCCTATAAATACTAGAGGTGTCTTATCATTTGTAACTTTCCGGTTTCAGTACCGAAGTGCTGCCGAAGTGTCGACTCGCTGTAAAACATTGTCAAATCAATCAAAAGACAGTTTAAAATGATTTGCAAGCTGAATTAACTTGATACGTCTGTTTCCGCCTTTCGTATCGAGCGAAAACTCTTTTGAACGACTCGTCAGGTCGCGAAAACGATCCTACAAGTGGTATCAGAGCTTAGGAGGAAGAGTTCATACCGATTCAGCTCAAAATTTCTGATTTCTACACCTTCTTTTCAAAATTAACAAGCTTTCACGGATAAAATGGCTTGCTTTTCTCACATTATACTCACAATACTGTTTTAACAAACCCTTGAGAGTTTTAGACTTAAAATCAGACTAAAACCTGGTCAATTTTATCAAAAACAGTTCGAGATGATGACATCAGCAGCATTTCGTACGAAATAGTAGTTAATTTCTTTTCGCACGAAATAGCAGATTCTAGGTCTTTTCACACGAAATCACTAAGGTTCATTCATTTCGCACGAAATCAACCGGGTATTTCGTACGAAATCAGCTATTCCGCACCAAAGTGACATTTTGTTTGAGAATTTCGCACAAAAGCAGTGATTTCGCTTCAAATTGTCATTTCATTTGTCTGTTCCGCACGAAATAAGTATTTCGTTTGAGAGTGGTATTTCGCACCAGAAGTTTATTTCGTTTGAAAGACAGAATTTGTGAAAATTTTAAAACCGAATCATGGAAGAGGAATTTTACAACGCCTTTGCTACTCCAATGACTATTGCACAGAACACAATGTTAGAAAACGAAATGGGCACCATGCAAAAACCGCCAAAGCTCATGAATATCGAGGAGTATAAAGGATGGGAGGAACGATTCGAGAATTGGGTTCAAGCAAATTATTTGGATGCTTGGGAATGTGTTGAAACGAAATATGTTAGACCGATGAATGATGATGAAGAGATTATTGCAATTAAAGATCTTAGTGCTGAAGATAAAAAGAAATACAAAGATGAAAAAATGATGACGAGTCTTTTACATCAAGCTGTTAAGGAAGATATCTTGGTTTTATTGCAACACAATGGAACTGCATATTCAATCTGGAAAGCATTAAAATCAAAGTTTGTTAGAAATAAAGAAATGATTAAGAATAAAAAATCACTTTTGAAGAAAGAGTTTGATCTATTTCGTGGTTTGAGAACTGAAAGCACTAAGCAGATTATCGAAAGATATTGCAATCTGTTAGTCAACGTGAAGAGAGTGAGCATCACAAAAGATAATGAAGAGTTGATAGAGAAATTAGCTGATGCGTTGCCACATGAAACTTGGGGCACGTACCTGATGATGTTGAGAAATAAGAAAGATTTTGGGAATCTAACACTGAGTAAGTTTATTGAGAAACTTGAAGCTCAAGAGATGGAGCAAATGAAGATTTCTAGAATGAAGGATTTTGATGGTGAACAAGATATTGGGCTTTATTACAAACGAGGTATCAATGATAAGACCAATATGTCACCAAAGTTAGAAACTGCATTCAATGCTAAAAGTTCATCTGGAGGGTCATCTAAAGGATCAAACAGCAAAATGAGTTTTTCTTCATATCCATCATTTGATCCAAATGTTTCCGCAACAAAGAGTGGTAAAACGCTTCAATGCAACATTACTCTAAACCTTTAAAATGACCAAAACTACTCAGAAGAAGTTGCAAAAGGTCACATGTCTTTGTTAGTGACTGTATTAGAGTCATATGGGAGCTTAGTAGCAGGAAAGATCGGGAATCCAATGTTGACAAAAGAGGATTACGATCAGATTGATGCTGAGGAGATGGAATTGATGGATATAAAGTGGTGTTTGGCTAGTGTTTTAAGAAGAGCTGAGAAATTCAAACAAATTACGGGAAGAGATGATTTCCGTGATGCAAATGTTTCTACTTTAGGATTTGATAAATCTAAAGTTACTTGTTTTCGTTGCAGGGAAAAAGGACACTTCAAGAGAGATTGCACAAATCGCGAAGCAAGTGGAGCTCAAAATCCGTTCAACAACAATGATTACTATAGGAAAGAAATTTATCATCAAGTTGCTCAACAGTCGCATCAACAAGAACCACAAACTGCGCATGCTAAGAAGGCTATAGAAGAATCATCAAAGAGAGCTCTTTATAGTATAATAGATCAAGATGATGAAAAATTAACAGAAGGTTTTAGCTGGGAAAATTTTAGCTGGGATAATTACTGTCCGGATAAAGAGATTTTAAAAGCCAAAGCTTTTGTTGCTCGAGTTGCTGAAGACAGTGATAATGATGATGATTATTATGCAAAAAGAATGGAAGAGCATTTAAAATTGATGGAGGAGAGTGATAGTGATGATGAAAAATTTCAAAAGAAAAAGAAGAAAGTTAAAAAATAAGTTAGCAGTGACGATGAAGAAATTCGTGTGGTTAGGAAAAAGGTAAAAGAAGTTCCAGCTTTCAAAGTTGAAGCAGAAGCTGATGCACAAAAGATTCCGGTGATATGTGAAAATTGTGAAGCAGTGAAAAAGAAAAATAGTTCTTTGATTCATAACATGAACAGATTGAAAGAATCTTATGATGTTCTCAACAAAGCGATGAATCAATACAATCAGTCAAGTAGTGAACAAGCAACAGCAATAAAGACACTTCAAGGAGCTTTCATGACAAAGCAGAAAGTGGTCAACAATTATATTGAGAAGTGTGTTGTGCTGGAATAGAAACTGGAAACCCAAAGGATTGAAACAGAAAGAGTTAATAGATTATTAAAAAGTTACTCATGTACTTCTTATGTTATTGACAGGATTTATCCAACTGTTGAAGGCATGAAGGCATTTAAAGAAGAGGAAACATCTGAAGAGAAGACTTCTGAAAATAAGAAGAAGACTGAAGTGAATGATTCTGGTAAAAAAAAAAAGGTTTCAGTTACAACAAGTGTCCACCCCCGCTTGAAAATGGATATTCTTCACGAAATCCAAATTCAGAAAGAGTCGAAAAGGCAACCAACTTACAGTGGGAATCTGAGCCATCAGATAACTTGCCAGAAAACATTGATGTCACTTTCACTTCGTCTGATACTGATCATGAGTCAGAGTTAATAAAGAAAGTGGTCGATCAGGTGTTGGATAAAGATGAAACTGAGGAATCAAAGTTGGAGTCAAAATCAGAGTCAAAGTTTGAAACATCAAATCCAACAGTCAAACAGGACAAACGGGTTTACAATAAAGAATTTATGTTATCAAAATCTAATTTGAATGATGAAATATTCAAAGTGGCTTATACTTTGAATGATTCTGACAAATTATATTCTGATGAAGAATTTCCAATAAGAGGTGTTAAAACTGAAATGATAAAAAAGGTTTTCAAATTAACAGAAATTAATATTTCTGAAATAAAAGATGTAAATCTTTCTGAAAAACCTAAACATTACACCTCAAGAGTTCAACAACGTTTAAATAAGAAAAAGGGTTACAGTTCTGGTTCAGGTTATCGAAAGAAACAAAACCATAACGGTAATTCCAAAAAGAAAGGTCTTGGCTTTATTCCACCAGAAAATTATAAAAATGAGAAAACTTATAAACCAAAAACAGTATTTGTTTCAGGGACAAGTGCTGAGGAAGAAGAAAAGAGCCCATTCTGGAAACAATCAAACAAAGAGTTCCTTGCAAATAAGCAAAAAGTATTGAAGAATGGTGTTGTTCAAAAGAAAGAAACGAGAACCTGTTTTCAATGCAAAACCATGGGTCATATTGCCAGGAATTGTCCAAAGGCAATTCAAACAAAACAGGGAGCTTCTCTTAAAATGAAAGAAAAGATGGTTGAAAATGAATCACCAACCAAACCTTTTACAGTTTTCAAAAACTCGAAATTTGAGGTTGGTGAATGTTCAAAAGGTTTTTACAAAAGAAAAGCAAATCTTGACAACCAAAAGTGGGTAGTTAAAAAATTTGAGGATAGTTATAGCAATGATTCTGATTCGTCAAAATCAGAAGAGCTATTTTCTGGCGATGAATCTGATTCCACAAAGTCAGAGGAGCCACATGTTGAGCTAAAATTAGAAACTTTAGTTCCGCCAATGGATGATGCAAATTTTCCACCATTGAGGGCTGAAAATTTTAAACAAAAAGTTGGTAAAGTTGAGATTTCAAATCAATTCTTTTCTGAAAAGAAAGAATTTGATGTTGAGAAAGCCTTTAATCCCAAAGTGAAACATATTTTTGGAAAAATGGTTGATGGGAAAGTAAAAGGGGTAAAGGAATTTTATGAGAAAAAGATGAAAGGAAAGAAACCGAGTGTTGATAACTCGGAGTCTCCCAAGGTCTGTCAGGCTTCGGAGAAACTCTTTAACTGAAAAAACCTGACTTGCCGGAGCTCCCATGTTGGTAAGTGTGGAGCATGAATCGGCATCTTTCTTGAGAAATTCACGAAAGTGATTTCGATCTACAAGTGGTAGTGTTCTTGTAAATTGTTACATTTCGTCTTACAAGTGATTATTGGAGAACAATATGATGAATCACCATTTTCTACAAGTGGTAAAATCAACAAAACTAATTTTTTGGAAAAACCATTTGATTAAAACAAACTTAAGTGTTTTGAAATCACAATGGGAAAATAGTTTGTTGTAAGGGGGAGTTCTGATTGTTTATGCCAAGTGGATGGCGATTTGAAGTAATTCACAACAGTTGTCACCTTACTTGTATAGTTTGTTTTCAAATTTTCTTTAAATGGTTTTGAATTTTAGAGGGAGTAAGAAATTTCAGAAAATCCAAAAACATTAGAAAATTTGAAAAAGTCAAAAACATGATAAAAATTCTAAAATGAGTTTTGTTGTGAAAAAGAGGAAATGATAGTACATCAGTGGACTATCACAGCATGCTAAAGAATTGGAATGAGAAATGTGATAAACGGTCTCACTGATGATGTGCCAGTAGGTTTTTGCACATTTAGTAGATTGTGACGAGATATAAACCTAAATTTCAAACTTACTTATTTCGTGGAGAACATCTCTCGGATATATGGTGTTGGTGCATTCATCTGTCGTTTTCGTCTTATATCGAGTCTTAAATTCGTTGCGGTTCGGAACAAGCATGATGTCATCATTCTTAATGATGACATCACACTCATGACATCATTCTACATCAGCATATGAAACGAAAATGGATATTCATATAAGACAAAACAGATTACATGTTCGGATTGAAGACAAAATGGATTTTATGTAATTTGTCTTGTTCGCTTGAAAGATTCTTGTTGTGAACGCTTGAACAGTGTGACCGCTTGAACATGTGCATGTTCATTTCAAGCGGTCAAGCATAGGCTATATATAGGTTCATTTGTCATTTGAAGCGAGTAGTACAGATCAGAGCCTTGTAACTTGTACCGAAGTGCTGCCGGTATATTTTGTGCTTGTAATCGTTGATAAATCAATATACAAGAGATTTAAAGTTATATTCAAGTTGTTTCAAAGTCGGTTTCTTATATTCCGCATCTGAAACTGATAAAATCTCTTCTGAACGACTCGTTTGGGTCACAAAACGATCCTACAAGTGGTATCAGAGCTCAGGAGGAAGAGATTTCGCAAAAACAGCCTGTTTTCGTCACTATTTCTGATCCTACACCATTCTTTTTCAAATTCAAACATTTTTCACGGTTAAAAACGGCTCAAACTTTCATATATTGTGCGTAATCATGTATTAATGAATCCTGGAAAGTTTCAGCACTAAAATCAACTTAAAAACGGGTTATAATCATCTGCTCGCTTGAAATTGGTTCGTAATCTACTGACGTCATCAACTGTTCAAGCGAACATAACGTCGTGTGACCGCTTGAAACTGGTTACTCGCTTGAAAATACACCGTATGATAGCTTGAAACTGGCTGTTCACTTGAAAACATCTGACCAATTGTAATAGTTTGCTCGCTTGAAAACGTCATGACCGCTTGAAAAAGTTCACCGCTTGAAACATTAAAAATGATCATGTGATAGGTGTCAGTCCCAGGTCTCGTAAATTGATATTAGTTGGCATGTGATCTGATCAAAGGCAATTGGGTTCAATTTCCGATACAGTGCATGTGAATGCTTGTTCCAAGAAATGCATGTGAACATTAAGTGTATAAACAAAGTTCTTGGACCAAGTTTCATCATAGTTGCGGTCCAATCAGATTTTTGTAAAAAGTTGATATAGTCGGCTAAGTGGAGTGTGTTGTCAGCTGGTTATAATCATTGGTCAAAGGAAATATTGCATGTGTCAGTCATTAGTTCGGTTCATGTGATTCTTTATCGACACTAGTCACTTGGGTTACAATTTGTTATTCAATTGACATTCGGCCCACTGTCAATCTCTTGGCCCAATCAGAGATTGCATATTACAACCGGCTCATTGTTTTGCGGCACAAAGTATATTACAACAAGTTTCACTCTAAGTCTGGTTCATTAGTTGTGGTCTATTCATTCAGTGTTCATATCAGAATTCATTAAACGAGTCCGCGAGTCTTCGACACGAGTCCTAGATCAATTCAATCGTCATACACATTTTTACGTATTCAGTGCATTTAAACTGATAGTTTATTTGTTTGTGTTGTCAGGTATTTTACAAGGTGATATAGCTCATTTGAAAATTCAAAACATGGAGAACTAGTTCTACAATGCTTTTGCTAGTCCAATTACAATCACTCAGAGTGCTTTGCATGAAAATGAAATCGGGACGTCTCAGAAACCACCCAAACTCATGGATATTGATGATTACAATGCATGGTCCGAACGGTTTGGGAATTGGGTTGAAGCTTATCATTTGGATGTGTGGGAACACACTGAAGAACCATATGTTAGACCCACAACAAATAATATTCAGCAAACAATTAGGGAAATGAGTACTGAAGATAAAAAGAAATATAGGGATGAGAAACTGATGGTGAGTCTGCTTCAGCAAGCGATAAAAGAAGACATTTTGATACTGCTTCAACATGATGGAACTGCTTACTCAATATGGACAGAATTGGAAGCAAAATTTGTTGGAAGTGATGATATGCTTAAAAACAAAATGTCGCTCATGAAGAAAGAATTCGATTTGTTTCGTGGTTTAAAATCTGAAAACACCAAGCAAATAATTGATAGATATTGTAACTTGGTGAGAAATATGACAAAACTTGGAATTAAAAAGGATACTGATGAATTGATTGAAAAACTTGCAGATGCACTACCTCATGAAACTTGGGGAACGTTTCTGATGATGCTGAGATCCAACAGAAAAGATTATAAAAACATGACACTGGGAGACTTCATCAAACATTTGGAAGCTCAAGAGATGGAGCAGAGGAAGATTGCCAGGATGAAGAACTACGATGGAGAACAAGATATCAGCTTGTATTACAAAGGTGGTGTCAACGAAAAGTCAAAATTTTCTCCAAAAGTTGAAACTGCTTACAGTGCAAAAGATTCTTCTGAAAATAAATCATCCCAGGGATCAAGCAGCACAAGATTTTCATCATTCGATCCAAACATTTCTTCAACAAAGAATGGAAGAAAACTTCAATGCAATATTGTTCTAAGTCTTGAAAATGATCAAGATTATACTGAAGAGGTTGCTAAAAATCAAATGTCTTTGTTGGGAATGATTTTAGAATCATATAGTAGTTTTGTGGCTGGAAAGATCGGTAATCCAATGCTCATGAAAGAAGATTACGATCAAATCGATGCTGAGGAAATGGAATTGATGGATATTAAATGGTGCATGGCCAGCGTGTTGAGAAGAGCCGAAAAGTTTAAACAAATTACAGGCCGTGATGATTTCCGTGATGCAAATGTTTCAACTTTAGGCTTTGATAAATCTAAAGTTACATGTTTTCGTTGCAGGGAAAAGGGGCATTTCAAGAGGGAGTGCAAAAATCGTGAAGCTAGTGGAGCCCAGAATCCTTTTGGAAACAACGATTATCACAAAAAGGCAATTTATCATCAAGTCACCCCACCAGCATTGAATCAGGCACAAACTGCACACGGGAGAGATGTGATTGAAGGGTCAAAAAGAGCATGTCTAGTTAATCAGGGCAAGTATGATAATTTTACTTGGGATAAATATCTTCCAACAAACAGCAAAGTGTGTCTGGCAGATCAAGACGATGAAAAGTTAGCTGAAGGATTCAATTGGGATGATTTTTGCCCAGATCAAGACATTTCAAATGTTAAAGCTTGTATTGCAAATGCCTACGATCTGAAATGTGCCGAAAAGTGCAGAAAAGTAATGGAAGCTGCTGAAGCAAGACGGAGAAAGCTTGAAGAAGAGGAAGAAGAGGAAGAAAGATTAAAAGCTGAAGCTAAAGCTGAGAAAAAGAGAAGAGCTGAATTTTTACAATCAAACAGAACAGTCAAAGAGGTTCCTGAATTTGAAGTCAAAGTTGATGCAGAACCTGTCAAAATTCCTGAAAAGTGCATGAATTGTGATTCTTTAATCAAACAGAACAATGAGTTGCTGCACAATATAAACAGATTGAAAGAATCCTATGATATAATGAACAGAGAAATCAATAAGTATACTGATTCAAACGGTGAACAAGTTGTGGCAATGAATACACTGAAGATAGCATATCTGAGACAGTTGGATGATGTCAACTTTCACATAAAGAAATGTGCTGATCTAGAGTTGAAGTTAGCAACACAAAAGATAGAAACTGAGAGAGTCAACAAGTTATTAGAAAGTTACTCATGTTCTACTTTTGTTGTTGACAGGATTTATCCAGTTGTGGAGAATTTGAAGACGTTTGAAGAAGTGAAGACGTTCAAAGAAAAGAAATCTGTGACAAAAGATGAAGTGAAGATTTCTGGTAAGAAATCAAGTGTGGTTTACAATAGATGTCCGCCTCCGTTCGAAAATGGATTTTTACCTCGAAATCCAAATTCCGAAAGAATCGAAAAGGCAATAAACTTACAATGGGAGTCTGGACCGTCGGATAACTTGCCAGAAAATATTGATGTCACATACACGTCGTCCGACACTGATCATGAGTCAAAGTTGATAAAAAGTGTGGTCGATCAGGTGTTAGATAAAGATGATTGTGAGGAGTCAAAACCGGAGTCCAAATCCAAGTCAAAGTCTGAGTCCGATGCGTCGAAGTCAACAGTCAAAAAGGACAAACGGGTTTATGATAAAGAGTTTTTTATATCAAGATCTAATTTGAATGATGAATCATTCAAAGTAGCATATACTTTGAAAGGTTCTGACAAATTATATTCTGATGAGATTTTTCCAATAAGAAGTGTCAGATTTGAAATGATTCAAAAGGTTTTCAAAATCATAGAAATTAATATTTCTGAAATAAAAGATTTAAATCTTAATGGAAAACCTAAACAATACACTTCAAGAGATCAACAAAGAATTAACAAGAAAATGGGTTACAATTATGGTTATAGTTTCCAAAAGAAACCAAACCATAATCGTAATTACAAAAAGAAAGGATTAGGTTTTGTACCACCGAAAAATTATAAAAATGAAAAATTTTCTAAACCAAAAACTGTGTTTGTTTCAGGAAATTTTTTAGATGCTGAGAAAGAACAATCATTCAGAAAGCAGACAAATCAAGAATTCCTTGCCAAGAAGCAAGAAGAGTTGAAGAAAAATGATGTTTCAAAGAAGATAGAAACCAGAACCTGTTTTCAGTGTAAAAATGTTGGTCATGTTGCTAGGAACTGTCCGAAGACATTCAAACCAAAACAGGAAGTTTCTGGTAAACTAAAAGAGAAAGTTGTCGAGAAAATTGAACTGAAAACTCGAAAGTTTACAGGCTTTGAAAATTCAATTTTTGATAAAGGAGAATGTTCAAAAAATGTTTTGAAAAGAAGAGAAGATTTGAAAAATGAAAAATGGGTTGTGAAAGGTTCAGGTAATAATTCTGGTGATGAATCTGATTCCACAAAATCAGAGGAGCCACGTGTTGAGAAAAAGGTTGAAAAATCAGTTCCAACTATGAATGATGAAAATTTTCCACCTTTGCGTGCTGAAAATTTTATGAAGAAAGTTGGGAAAGTTGAAATTTCAAATCAATTTTATTCTGACAAGAAAAAATTTGATGTTGATAAGGCTTTCAACGGAACTGTGAAACATATTTTTGGCAAAATGGTCAATGGTAAAGCCAAAGGTGTTAAAGAATTTTACGCTGCCAAAAGAGGAGTTCATAGGTTCGCTGAAAGAAAAGATGAAGAAGAAAATGTTGTTACACCCAAGGAAGGTCAGGCTTGGGTGGATATATTTTTCAAAGAATAAAAACCTGACTTACCGGAGATCCCAAGTTGGAAATCGTGGATCATGAATCGGCATCATTCTTTATCATGTTTAATGTGTTTTTGAAAAGCAGGACTTGCCGGAACTCCCAGGTTGGTAAGCGTGGAGTAGGAATCGGCACCTTGAGAATTCAACCAACAGATGGTAAATTGGTTGAAAAACAGGTTTAATTTGTATGTTTGTGATTTTTACAAGTGGTTCAGAATTTGAATCAGATTGATCTTACAAGTGGTAAATCAGGGACATTAAGTTGTATCTGATTTCCTACAAGTGGTTGAAAAACAATGTGATGAACCAAACCCCTAACCTACAAATGGTTAAAATCAATCAACAAAACTTATTTTTCGGAAAAACCATTTGATTAAAACAAACTTAAGTGTTTTGAGATCATAATGGGAAAATAGTTTGTTGTGAGGGGGAGTTCTGATTGTTTATGCCAAGTGGATGGCGAATTGAGGCAATTCGATATTAGTTGTCATGTTACTTGTACAGTTTGTTTTCAAATTTCCTAAAATGTGTTTGCATTTTAGGGGGAGTAAGAAATTTTTAGAAAATCCAAAAACATTTGAAAATTTGAAAAAGACAAAAACATGATAAAATGAAAAATGAGTTTATGTTGCATAAAAGAGGAAATGATAGTACATCAGTGGACTGTCACAGCACGCTAAAGAAATGGAAAGTAAAAAAGTGATAAACGATCTCACTGATAATGTGTCAGTAGGTTTTTGCACATTTAGTAGATTGTGACGAGATATAAACCTAAATTCAAACTTGCTTATATCGTGGGGAAACATCTCTCGGATATATGGGTAACCCCCGAAATCTTGTTTGAAAGATCCCTCTTTCTGAGATACTAGGTCTTTATGCTTAGTGATATCTGGGGTATTATCCCGGGACTTCTGCTGAAAGAAATTTTTGACCTAGTCCCCGCATAATACTTTTTGCATATGCTTTGAAATATAAGCGCCGCCCTCAGCAAAAATAGACAATAAAATTGCTAATTAATGCTGTTGTAAAAAAAAGATCCTCTAAAGGGGACCCACCAAAAGTCGAAGCCGTCATCTCTCTGCGTATCGAAAGATCGACTTGAGCTCTCACGGCCCTCGCATTTTAACCCCTTACAGATATCATCTAGGTATACTCACCTGTAAGACTGAATATTGGGATCTGGATACGAGAGTATATTCTGAGGTGGGACACGCGATTGAGTTTAAGTGTTTAAGATATTAATTCGTATCTCGAAGCAGTTGAACTTTGTGTGAAAATTTAAGTGGACCAGTATACTGACAATCTAAGTGAATCGTTTAAAACTGAAAATGTTTAAAGCTTAACGGTGTTGGTGATGTGTCTCAAAAACTGATATGATCCTCTTGCACGAACTCACAAAAATATTGTCTGTTTATATTTCATTTCTGCATTTTCTTGATTCTACAAGTGGTGTCAGTTATTTTCTTTCAGAAAATCCAAAAAGATTTTAGTGTGTTTTAGCATAAACTTTTGAAAAAATTCAAAAAGATTTTCGACAACTGATTTTGAAAAGCTGATTTCTAAAATTCCGAGTGCTAATCATGATGAACAAATGGTTTGGGTGAAAGTGTTTGAAGATTGTTGAAATGAAATGAGAAAATGTTTTGCAATAAAAACGTTATTCCTGCAAGTGGTAAATTAGATTTGAGAATCTTATCCACAAATGATTATCAGAAAACTTATTTTTGGGTAGAGTTGTGCAGGTTGAACAGGTTCCAATACCTGAGTTAGATGAGTGCCAGGTTACGATCTAAGAACCTGTGGAAAGAGAATTCCAGACTGCGATCCCAGCTTAGCGAAAGGGGGAGTCTGAGGACATTGAGAGGGAGTCTGAAGATTGTAGAGACAGATTCAGATCCTGAAGATTACGAGAAAGAGTAAGAGATTGATTGAGGATGCTTACAATGGAGAATTTTTGAAGATAGTGAACAGACAGATAAAGACTGAAGATACGAAGACTCGACACTTAAGACTCGTCAACATCTGAGGGGGAGTCTGTTGGTGCATTCATCTGTCGTCTTCGTCTTATATCGAGTCTTAAATTCGTTGCGGTTCGGAACAAGCATGATGTCATCATTCTTAATGATGATATCACACTCATGACATCATTCTACATCAGCATATGAAACGAAAATGGATATTCATATAAGACAAAACAGATTACATGTTCGGATTGAAGACAAAATGGATTTTATGTAATTTGTCTTGTTCGCTTGAAAGATTCTTGTTGTGACCGCTTGAACAGTGTGACCGCTTGAACATGTGCATGTTCATTTCAAGCGGTCAAGCATAGGCTATATATAGGTTCATTTGTCATTTGAAGCGAGTAGTACAGATCAGAGCCTTGTAACTTGTACCGAAGTGCTGCCGGTATATTTTGTGCTTGTAATCGTTGATAAATCAATATACAAGAGATTTAAAGTGATATTCAAGCTGTTTCAAAGTCGGTTTCTTATATTCCGCATCCGAAACTGATAAAATCTCTTCTGAACGACTCGTTTGGGTCACAAAACGATCCTACATATGGGTAACCTCCAAAATCTTGTTTGAAAGGTCCCTCTTTCTGAGATACTAGGTCTTTATGCTTAGTGATATCTGGGGTATTATCCCGGGACTTCTGATTTTGTGGAAGCAATGGCCTAGTCCCCGTATAATACTTTTCGCTTGCTTGAAATATAGCACTCCCCTCAGCATAAAAAATGATGAAACATTGCAAAATGCTAATCATGTGCTGTTGAAGAAAAGATTCTCTAAAGGGAACACACCTAAAGTTGAAGCCATCATCTCTCTGATTTTGCGGAAGCAATAGCCTGAGCTCTCATGGCCCTCGCATTTAACCCTTTACAGATATCATCTAGGTATACTCACCTGTAAGACTGAATATTGGGATCTAGATACGAGAGTATATTCTGAGGTGGGACACGTGTATAAGTTTAAGTCTCTAATACACTAATCACGTATCTCGAAACAGTTGAATTTTGTGTGAAAATTTAAGTGGATCGGTATACTGACAATCTAAGTGAATCATTTAGAACTTAAAATGTTTAAAGCTTAACGGTGTTGGTGATTTGTCTCATAAACTGATATGATCCTCTTACACAAACTCTCACAAAAATATTGTTTGTAAATATTTCTTTACCGCATTTCATTTCATTTCCTACAAGTGGTTTAGCTTAAAATTTTAAAAATACAAAAAGATTTTATTTCATCTTATTTTCGACAACTGATGTTGGAAAGCTGATTTTCAAAATTCTAAGTGCTAAACATGACGACATAAGGTTTGGGAGAGTGTGTTTGAGATGTTGAAATGAAAAATTGTTTGAATAGAAAAATGGTATTTTTACAAGTAGTTCATCAGAGATTAAAATTGTAAAATAATTTATTGATTGATCAATACCTGCATGTGATATAAATTTGTCAAATTTTAAATTTGTGAAATTTATTGTGAGATAGAGTTTGTGCAGGAATGAAGCTTGAAAAGAACCAGATTCCGATTTCTGAGGATCATGTGGTTTTAAGAAAGCCAGGTTTCGATCTTGAGCAGAATGTAAGCCAGGTCACAATTATGATACAGTAATAGCCAGTTTCTGATTTTGGACCTGTAATTCACGCAAGCTGATAATGCTGATGAACTTAAGAAATCAAGAGATCTGATCAAGAGAATTAGAGAGAGATTAGAGCCAGGTCGAGATCCTGGAGATGAAAAGAGACAGAAATTGAGGTTGCTTTACATTGTTAGATAATTTGGAGAGGTCGAGAAGACTGATAAAGACTGAAGATTGAAGACTCGACACTGAAGACTTCGTCAACATCCGAGGGGGGGTCTGTTAGTGCATACGTCTGTCGACTTCGTCTTGTATTGAGTCTTGTATTAGAACAGATAGATCAGGGCACGTTATTCGAGAAAAGGTGAAAGATAGGTATTTCGCACGAAATAGGAATGGGATATTTCGCACGAAATCAAATGTTGATTTCGTACAAAATAGCTATTTCGTGTGAATGTGATTTCGTGTGAGATGGTTTCGCACGAAATATCATGCCTATAAATACTAGAGGTGTCTTGTCATTTGTAACTTTCCGGTTTCAGTACCGAAGTGCTGCCGAAGTGTCAACTCGCTGTAAAACGTTGTCAAATCAATTAAAAGACAGTTTAAAATGATTTACAAGCTGAATTAACTTGATACGTCTATTTCCGCCTTTCGTATCGAGCGAAAACTCTTCTGAACGACTCGTCAGGTCGCGAAAACGATCCTACAGTATCGAAATCACATTGTAACACTTACTTGATCCACATCATATCCTGCAGTGTATCCAGATATTTGAAGCAATAAGAAGAACAAGGCAGCTGCGATTGTCAGCTCTCGAGGTTTTGTGCCGGCGATCTAGATTGATCAAGGGCTTTCCTCGTACATCCTGTGTCACCCTTTACGTTTTTGCTCATTGTTTGATCATAAATATAGCTCAATATCCTGAGCCGTATCCTGAAAACTGTTTTTACAAACAACTTGATCAGCATATTTTCGATACACAGTCTTAGCACACTACCTCACTTAACTAATTTGATCACTAAATTGCTTCGGTAATTTTTGACCAAAACAATTTAAAACAAAAGTAGCATTTCCACTCATTACAAAATACATTATGCTTAACCAATGAGTACTTTATATCCTCTTACTTATACAAACTATAGTATACCCTTCAAATCAAGCTCAATCTAATTTTGATTCTATAAACTCAACGTTTCGTTTAAACAACTATACATGCATATATTCATACACATTTTAGTCGATATCTCACGATAACATCATTCATATTGTTCGTATTTACATACTCAACCTTTTGAATGCTTTCATAAGCTTAAATTCGTTATGTCCCAATGTACACTATATACGTAATATTTATTATTTGTACCTACACTTATGTTCATACGTTTTATACTTATACTTATACTCATACTACTCGTACGTTTTATGTCTATACTCATACTTACGTGAATAACCATACTTAAACTTATATTTATGCTCATACTTTCATTCATACTCATGATACATACATTCGTACCCGTACGCGAGCGGAATCCGAGGGATTCGCCTACGTGGGTCCCATACATACTTAAGCATGGACTTGCTTATATACTATATTCTTATACGTACACATTCTTAAATTTTTTTTTAATTATGTATACCCTGATTCATACACAACTAGTGCAAGCTATGCGGATCATGCGACGATCAATATAATCACGGGTGAACACGGGATTATAGTGATAGGTGTATGAGAACCATAGAGTATACTACTGTGTATGGTAAGACACGAAACGAAACGTAATGTGACACCGAATACGAAACGGACGTAACGTGGTCAAAACATGGTGGATACGCCACTAGTACTTCCTATATATAAGTGTTTTCATCTTGTTACCAAACTTTTGTAAAACGTGCCATGAGAAATTCGATGCTTTACAAACCATGTTTAGAACTAATATGCAACTTTAACAACTCACGAACACATTGCTAACGCATTAAATCCGATTATCCACGACGAGATCTCATTCTCAACACATCGCTTTCGTTTATCCAATACTTGCACCGTTCTCATACTCGTATACGTTTATTAGATCAATCGTTCACCCGTATACCTCCATTATTCTCTGTTAGCTTTCTTTCCTTTTATACGAACCCCGTTTACAATCTAGCCCTTTTAAACATTCGAATCCTAATCTACCACATTACTTTTAAAGCTATCTTTCTACTCCTTATACCTATGCAAACAACCCTGATTGGTCGTTACCTACAAACCATTTTATACAAAATTTTCCTTCTAATACAACACATTTTTATTACATTTCCAATTTAGTGTTCAAAACTTGTTTCAACTCGTTTTACCTAAACATGTTTCACACATGCTTATGCCTCAAAACCATTTTTTTCCAAACAAGTTCTTTTATAAATCTATTTTACCGTTCTTCAAAATTTCATACTTTTTACGTTTCAAAATTTTCGAGTCTCAATTTTAATCACCCTTTTTGCTAAAACTCTTTCAAGTCTTCCTCTTGAATAAATTTCGGGACAAAATTTCCTAAAGGAGGGGAGACTGTAATGCCCAGCGTTTTCATACTTTCTATATTTGGAAACCCTTGCTTAAAATTCTATTTTTGGAAATCTTGCGTTCTTATAATCGTTCTTTCATTGCAATCGTTGTAAAATCCGAGACTTGATTCATAAATAAAACTTGTATTTCATTAAATTTGTGTTATACATACTTCTTACATATTCATACATTTGATTTGTGAAACAATTGATACATATTCTTGTTACTTGCAAACGTGTGATGAACCTACCAATACGTGACATTCATGCTTCGTACAATACTTATATACGAGTCTTATACTTAATCATATTCATTTTATACTAGTGTAACCTTTAGAACATGCTTTATATGCCTAAATACCCCAAAATGATCATAAAACATGTAATATGTAACATTTGGACAAGTTACAAATCAATAAATCAAAAAATAAAAATTTGTGTTTCAGCCTGAAGGCCTTACGGACCGTATGCGTTCCCCTTACGGTCCGTAAGGGGGTCTGGCGGGCAGAAGGTTCAAATCATCCATGGGTTTGCACGAAATCCAAGCTCGTAAACACCACCAATCACCTCCAAAACTCCATTAATCACCTCCCAACAACCCTAACTCCTTCCCCTATAAATACCATGCCTCCTCCAAGCTCTTTTCACTTTGAAAACACTTCCAAATCACTCAAAAACTCTCTAAAATGCAGCTGCAAATCAGTGTTCGAGGAGAGGCATACCCCTACACTAAAGTGAGCATAACTCACTCAATTCTTGTCTGATTTACTCCATTCTTTTTCCTATGTGCTTGGATTGACCTTAGCTTCGATTCCATGGGTTTTTCACAGAAAACCAGTCCCTGGAACGTTGCCAAATAGATTCAAAAGTTCACTATTCATTTCTGTTTTCAATCAAACTTTACTAAACTTGATTAAACTTGAGTCTAACTCATCTCAAACCTATGTCCTTATGCTTATAACCACTTCTATGGTTAGTTAGGCTTAAAAACAAGGTTGAGACATTCAAAATCAGAGGTATAACCTCACAAACTTTCTGTTTTGTTCAAGGGTTTAACCCACAGTGATGTTCAAGTTCAAGACTTGATGTTTGTGTGATTTAGGATTAGCTTGGGCTAACCTACTTGAAAATCCACACATTGCTTGATTATTTCTCATAGATTAGTTGGTCATATTCTTGTATTTACTTGTAAGTTCATGACCCTCCTTGAATGTTCATAACATCAAGTGTAGTGGTGAACACTTAGAGGTGCCTAAATGGAAGAACTTGTTCTTCCTACCTCCTACATGATCACTTCTATGACACAAAGAGGTGCCTAAATGGAGATTCTAATCTCCTACCTCATACTTGACCGTTAGGACTTTGTAATCTTTATATTATCTTTGTACCCTACATATACATCTAAGTAACTAAACTTGATGATAACTTAGTAGCTACTTGTCAAGAACATGTTACATCATCTATGGCCATACACTTGTTATGATTCTAATGGGTGTCCTACTCATGAGAACATTATAAACCTTGGGGTTTTCATAGTGTCAAACAAGTTTTATGTGTTAAAGGATGATTACTTTCATATATTTATATTCTTATGTTTTAATTTCCGAATCTCGACTCTATACGTACCTTGAACTTTAACCCTTATACATTCGATCTCCTAATCTCATTACTCGTCAACAAATGGATAATCGGTAAGCATATGCAAATTTTGTGAGTATACTTGAACCCCTTTTTCGTTTTACTACTTTTTGGGGTGTAACATGTTATCTATTAACTTACACTTAAACTTATTTCTTATGCATAAACATTCCGTATACATGCTTGCATACTTGATTACTTGATACTTTAAACTTGGGTTAATTTCATCATGTGTTAGACTTATCATTAACTTCGTACGAGACTATCCTTGACATATATAGCACTATAGGATTAACGCACCGCCTGTAAACTTTGGGTTATGTCATGAGCTTATTGCGTTTCATCATTGGGTTGATTAGTCGAACACATGCCGATTTTGATGTTTATCTTGTTATCAATAGCTTGCCATGTGGAATGATTTTACAACTTATCTTTCGTATGTTACATATAACAAAACTTGTATACTCGCCTTTGCTTTTGCATTGAACTTTATTTTAAACATGTTACAGGATGAGGATGACGACGCTTTTAAATTGTAGTGATGATGTTTAGATACACACTTAGACTTTTTAAGCTTTATTTCGTTGTATCAATTTGTACTTGTTTGTTGTATTCTCGTATTGAACATATGGTACATCAAGTTGTTGTATTTGACTTTAACCTTTATAATGGACTTTTAGAAATGAAATGAAATCTATTATTTAATTATTGTCACAAATAGTGTTATGAAGTCTCTTGCAATCTTGTTTTCGTCTCATCCCGGTGTTTCCGCCATCGGTTGGGGTGTGACACCTCTTCAACATCAACTTCCACTTAATGACGAATAAGCCCCTCAACTTTGCTTCTTCCAGTTCTTTTCATATGTGAGCACAAAGTAACTTCCCATTTATTACCAAACGGTCCTCAAACTTCATTCTTTCATATAACTTGCGTCCTTAAGCCTTTACATCAACCGAAAACGCCTCCAACTTGTGTCACGAACTACGAATTCAATCTCTTGACACTCCACTTTATCTTTAATCATTATAAATGCGCCAAATTACATGCTTTACCTGCACAACACCTAATTCTCATAGTTATCTCATTCTAAGCAAGTAAACACATAAAACGCACATAAAACACAATATTTAAACACTCAAAGGCTCGGATTTCACCCTCTCCATCACATTCCCACACTTACCTTTGCTTGTCCTCAAGAAAACCAACTAGAACTAATCACCATAGCAACAACACCTCTAAACCCCTTAACCGATTCAACATGTTAAGTTCCCAAGTCATACCCATTCCATAGACTAACACATTCGAGATTGATAGCCTGACAAGCAATTCATGCAACTTTACAACTTTAAGACTTGTCTATCTAAAACTAACATGTTTACAATTAAACACATGCTACACACCCCTCACAATGTACTCTCCTCTCGGGTTAATATCTGGACTAGCGTGTAATGAGCTAGTATATAAACACTCAATTAAGCACACATGAGATCCTGCAATCATAGGCTTGTATGACAATCACACCTCCACTGTATCATCTAACACGGCACATATCAAAAGGACTTTTTCGGTTTTTGGCTTAGGCGAGGGTAGGAAAAAATTTTGGTTTCTTTTTTTTTTTCTTTTCTAATTGGCTCACAAACAATAACCAAACCGTGATAACTTATTTAAATACAACATTGGGCTAAGTTCTACCCAAACAACTAAACCAATATCATCACGGCCGGTCTTTCACAATAAACAAAGGGCGGACAAACGAAAGGTAATTAGGCTCAACAGGGCTACTAAGGAGAATTGGTGGATAACAACATAAGAAGCACAAACACAAAGGGTGTAACAAAAAAATCCTAATGCCTTTATCATATACGTGCACATGTCAAAACCACAATCTCATCATGTATCAAATCACACAAGTTCTAACACAGAATAACACGTAGCCTGCACTCAACAAATGAATTCATTGTATAAATCATCCTATCAGTTCTACAGGCTCAAAATCTCACCAAGAAAAGGTAAAAAGGTTGACGACATGTAGCATAGGCAATCTAAAACATGTTACCCCTAGATAGACATCTCTTTTCAACTCATTTTCTATAAAAACACTTGTCAAACCTACAATCATGAAACTTAAAGGGACAACCATGACAAGAGACTAAGTTAGTTTACTACCGGTAAGAAGCCTATTAGTGATTGAAACTTTAGGTTTTCGTATCCAATTAGCATGCTTAAGGCGATGAACAAGTTTCAAAAGTTTCAAAATTTCCAGTTTTTTCAATTTTCATCGATTTCAACCACTTTTCAATCGCTTCAAGCTTGTCATCCCTTCCCGGGCTTCCACATCCCCACACTTGAGATACATTGTCCCCAATGTATAGTGCTTTTAAAACCTAAGCCTGGGAAAACAACCAACTACCCTCACTAAGCGGCTAACTCATAACAAAACAAAGGAACATCCCGTAAACAAGACAAAGTTTCACACCACCAAAACACACAAAACAGAAAACATAAAAAAGTAAATTGTTCAGATTGGAGAGAGCACATGGACCTGAACGAGTCAGAGAGTGCCTCACTGGTATGATGGACCCAGTGGTCCACCATAATATCCACCCAGGTGCTCTTAAAACGAGCTCATGTCAAAGATGTCCGCCAAACCTCCTCCTTGCGGATCTTGCTGCTGTGATTGGGATGAGGAAGACTGAGCTGCTTGCTGTTGATTCTGCCAACTAGGGTATTCATACGGTGGCGGCTGGTATGGATAAGAGCTTTGAAAATGGGGTTTCTGAATACTTTCTCAGCAACCACATAGATCCATGAACCTGAGGCATTGGGTGGCGAGGCATACCGGGCTCGTATGACGGTAATTGGCTATAATCCACATGAGGTGGGTTTTCACAATATGGAACTCCATGGTAGTAGTCATGATAATGTCGCGTTTGACTTTCATCATACGCCCTCAAGTTGAGTTCCATCTCACCACTAATATGGCGCACCTGATCCGCACGCCGCAAAAACCCCATCATCTCCTCATGTTGCCTCTCCCTGCTGGCCTCCAACCTTGAACTTTGATCATACAACGACTGTTGCCACATCTCCCAGCCAGCATATTCCGGCGGCTGACTGCTCTGTACCCTCGCCTGCATGTCATCATCAAACACTCCCCAGGAGTAGTCCGACTGCCTCGGTCCCTCGTACTGTCTACTTACACCTTCACCCACTTGAACATCCGCTTCTCTCTTCCTACGCAATAACTCCTCATCACTCGAATCCAAGTCATCCATCTCTCCTTGACTTGGTCGCTGCTTGCCCCATTGCAACACCTTCAACTTTGCTCCATCCCCAAATTTTATCTTGTGCCACAATTTGGTCTTCACATGAGTTATCCGATCGCCAGTGCACATTTCGGCGATTGAAAAGGTGGCGTGCGGCTATTCAAAGGGTTTCTCGGATATTGGTACAACCCCATGTATGCGAAGAAAAACACTAATTAGCCGGGTATGGGGAATTAACTTTTTCTGCCTTTTGTTTTGGCCTTGCAAGATGTGCAACATTACCAACTGTCGAAAAGAAAAATGAACCTGCCCAGTCATAAGGGCAAATAGAACCACCAGTTCCCACTTCCGAACACCCATCAGATCTCCTAACCGTGGAGCCACATTTGAAACCATCAAACTCAACAAAACCCTAAATGCAACTCTTTTACCCTGTTTTAATTCATTAACCAAGACAACATCGCAATTTCATAACTCATTACATGTTTACTCAACCATTAGATAACTAACCAAACATGAATAAAACATAAACCCAACAATACTACCTTGACTTCATCAAATCAGAGAAAAATCATAGTGAAAATCATACCTTTTTTTCTTTTAGGAGGCTTAGAAAACACTAAAATAGCTTGATTATGGAGTTTAAGCAAAAACCCCCAAATTTTAAATCTAGGGTTCTTCGTGCTCGATCTGATTCAAACGATTATGGGTGATTTCGGTGAAAACCGAGGGTAGGGTTGTGTTCCTCTAAAAAATTAGCCAAGTTAGGCTCTTGAGCCACTCGATTTGGTTGAGAAACGAAGCTTTTAGAGATGGAGATGGCTATGGAGGTTTTCTAGAACTTGAAGAAGAAGAAGGTGGAAGTAGATGAGAAGATAAGGGATTTGTGGTGAAAGAGAAAAATTCTGACCTATATGGGTAAATATTGGGTAGTACTTGTTCTAAAACATGGATTTGATGAATATTTGGGTCAGATCCGACCCAACCCGGTCCATCCACATCTTTAAAATC
Source organism: Helianthus tuberosus (assembly GCA_030545235.1). NCBI lineage: Eukaryota > Viridiplantae > Streptophyta > Magnoliopsida > Asterales > Asteraceae > Helianthus > Helianthus tuberosus. The sequence goes on from CM060417.1 coordinate 107,928,881, forward strand.
TCGACCGTAGGCTACGGTCCTTAAACCGTAGCTTACGGTCCAATGTTGCTGGCAATACTATGATCAGATTACAACCGTAGGCTACGGTTTGTGGACCGTAGCTTACGGTTCAATGCATATGGTAATCAGAACTTTTCAACCGTAGGCAACGGTTTGTGGACCGTAGCTTACGGTTCACCCTTTTCAAATTTTTTTATGCAAATGGTTTAAGGTTCATGTTTGTAGTATCAACTAAATTAATTGTATTTATTAATTTCTCTTATCGATTACTCGCCTGCTACACCCCCCTTAAAAACTTCGTGTCGTCCTCGACACGCAACCTAATCCAGAAACATACCTGGGTATCTTCAACGTCCCCACACTTGCTTGAAGCTGTGGGTATACTCACAAACAAACTCTTTAAACCATAAAAACCAACGAAAAATAATTGAACAAAACAAAGGAAATATGTACCGAACATCCGGGTTGCCTCCCGGTAGCGCTAAGTTTTAATCTTCAACCGGACTTCTCGTGACCCTCAGTCGGTAGTGTATTCTGGTGAACTTTCAAGAAAGCTCACCTCCTCTGGTAATGAATTCAAATCATCACCGTCTAGATACGGTTTCAACCAATGACCATTCACCACTCGTCTTCGTTGGTCCTTCGGATCCTCAATCTCCACGTCTCCATATTGTCCCACTTGTGTAATAACAAATGGACCGGTCCATTTGCTCCTTAGCTTACCTGGAAATAATTTAAGACGGGAGTTAAATAACCAAACCCTTTGACCTACCGCCAACACCAAACGCCTCAGCTTTGCGTCGTGCACCGCCTTCATCTTGTCTTTGTATGCGACTGCGGTATCATACGCCTCATTGCGTAATTCCTCTAATTCACTCAGCTTCAACAACCTGTGGGCACCTGCATCAGAATAATAAGTGTTCACTTGTTTAACAGCCCACAAAGCACGATGTGCTATTTCTAGGGGTAAATGGCAACCCTTCCCATACACCAAACGATAGGGTGTAGTGCCGATAGGAGTTTTATAGGCGGTGCGATATGCCCATAAGGCATCATCCAATTCAGATGACCAGTCCTTACGGTCAGTTCACACCGTCTTTTGCAAAATTTCCTTAATTTGCCTATTCGACACTTCAACATGTCCACTTGTTTGTGGATGATATGGTGTAGCAATTCGATGGTCAACGCCATACCGTCTCAATAGTTTGCCAAAATTAAAGTTTTTAAAGTGGGATCCTCCATCACTAATTATAACCCGAGGAATCCCAAACCTAGCAAAAATGTTTGATTGGACGAACTTGCAAACTACGGTATGGTCGTTTGTCTTAGCGGCAATTGCTTCAATCCACTTTGAAACATAATCAACCGCCACTAAGATGTAAAGATTACCATTCGAATTGGGAAACGGAACCATAAAGTCAATCCCCAAAACATCAAAAATATCAACAACCAAAATTGGTTGCATTGGCATCTCGTCTCTTTTTGAAATCCCACCCATCTTTTGACAATTAGGACAATGTTTAACAAACTCAAACGCGTCTTTAAACAAAGTTGGCCAATAAAGGCCAGATTCAAGAACTTTATAACCCGTTTTTTGTCCGCTAAAGTGACATCCGCATGCAGATGAGTGAGCATGTTGTAACATTTTCAAGAACTCCGCCTCGGGTATACATCTTCGAATAATCTGATCAACATCAATCCGAAACAAATTTGGCTCATCCCAAATATAATTCTTCACCTGCGTCAGGAACTACTGCTTCCTACGCTTATTCCATGCATCCGGTATTGTACCTGAAACAAGATAATTTGCAAAGTTAGCATACCAAGGTCCAGAACTAGCAGCCATTATGAACTCATCAGGAGAATGCTCATTGATCTCGAGTGTGACATCCTCTACTCCAGCCAGTAGTCGTGACAGATGGTCAGCAACTACATTCTCACACCCTTTCTTGTCTCTGATTTCGAGATCAAACTCTTGCAATAATAGGACCCACCGAATCAGCCTCGTTTTGGCATCCTTTTTCTCCATTAAATACCTGACTGCACTATGATCAGAGTAAACGATTACTTTGCTTCCACAAATATAAGACCGGAATTTATCTAATGCATAGACAACGGCAAGCAACTCTTTCTCCGTTGTGGTATAATTCAATTGAGCATCAGAGAGAGTTTTGCTTGCGTAGTAGATAACGACCAGTTTCTTATCTACTCGTTGGCCAAGTACAGCCCCAATAGCAAAATCGCTTGCATCACACATTATTTCAAACGGTTTTGTCCAACGGGTGATTGCAAGATTGGGGCTTGTACTAATTGTTCCTTCAGCAAATTAAAAGCATTTAAACATTTGTCATCGAATTCAAATGGAACATCTTTTAACAATAGGTTACATAAAGGTTTCGTTATGATACTAAAGCCCTTAATAAACCTACGGTAAAACCCGACGTGTCCTAAAAAGGAACGGACGCCCTTCACATTAGTAGGGGGAGGTAAAATAGAAATAACTCTCACTTTGGCTCTATCAACTTCTATCCCCTTACTTAACACAACACCTCTTGAACCATAAAATGGCTCTTTTCCCAACTGAGCACTAGATTCGTTTGGACACATCGTTCTAATACCTTAGATAGTTCATTTAAACATGTATCAAATGATGACCCAAAGACTGAAAAGTCATCAATAAAAATCTCTAGGGCATCCCCGACCATATCCGAGAAGATACTCATCATGCACCGTTGAAAGGTGGTCGGCGCATTACACAGCCCAAATGGCATTCGCCTAAATGAGAATGTGCCATAGGGGCACGTGAATGTGGTCTTTTCATGGTTATTAGGGTGGATAGCAATCTGATTATACCCTGAATAACCATTAAGAAAGCAGTAAAATTTCTACAATCTGATCAATAAAGGGCAAAGGAAAATGATCCTTTGACGTGGCAGCATTCAGTTTCTGGTAGTCGATGCATACCTGCCACCCAGTTACCGGCAGAGTGGTTATCTGCTCACCATTGTCGCCTTTGACAATCTGAATGCCTGCTTTCTTCAGCACCGTTTGGGTTGGACTCACCCATGCACTATCTGAAATGGGATATATGATACCATGGTCCAACCACTTGATTACCTCCTTCTTCACCACCTCTCGCATGTTTGGGTTTAGCCTCCTCTGAGTATCCCATGCAGGCTTCGCATCTGCATCAGTAATAATTTTATGCATACAAATAGAGGGACTTATACCTTTCAAATCGGCGAGAGTCCACCCAGTCGCTGCTCGATGGGTCTTCAGCACCTTCAGTAGTGCTTCCTCCTGCTCTTTCTCCAAATTAGCTGCAATAATAACCAGGAGAGTCTGATCCTCTCCTAAAAACGCATACTTCAAATGCGCGGGCAGCTCTTTCAACTCTACCTTGGGTGGGCTGATTAGTGACGGTTTCAGCCCAGATGAAATTTCAGCAGGAAGGCTCTCCACATGATGGGACCATGGAGGACTTCTCTCTTGCACCGCCTGTGCTTCCAATTTCTGAACTTCTTCTTCCAAATCACACATGTGATTTTCTTCTATCCTGTCACAAAGCAAACAAAACTCGGGCAACTCCTCCTCTACATGAGGATAACATCCATCTATGATATCTGCCATGAAACATTCATCACTGGGAAACATGTCAGAAACGTTAGAAAACACATTTAATCGGACCTTTCTATTGCCAAATGTCATATCGACAGTGCCGGTGCAACAGTCGATCTGAGCATGTGCAGTGGCTAAGAAAGGTCGGCCCAAGATAACGTTTAGTTGATTGACTTGATCAGCGGAAAGATAGTCAAGCACCAAAAAGTTAACGGGAACTATCACCTCGCGAACTATCCCTCGAGGAAGCTTAGGTGTCAAATCTGCCAACACAACTGTTGTGTCTGCACGACCCAGTGGACCAAAATCATATTGGTCGTACAAGCTTCCCGGAAGGATACTCACGCTAGCTCCGAGGTCCCACAACGCCCTACTCATTTTAAAATCACCAACTTGTATTGAAATTAAAGGCGTCCTGGGATCTCATAGCTTAGGTGGAAGGACACCATTCAAAACGGCACTAACTCTATCAGGTAGATCAACCTTTTTAGGGACTTTGTGCTGCCGTTTTTTAGTGCACAAATCCTTAAGGTACTTAGCATAAGCCAGAACCTGTTTAATGGCGCCAATTAAGGGTAAATTGATTTTCACTTGTTTAAATACCTCCCAGATTTCCTCCGGTTGAGGTCCTCTTTTATTGATTATCTTTGTATTACCCGGATCTTTCAAAGCTTCGGGAAAGGGAGGTAAAATCGGTTCCCCTTCCTTAGCCTTGATTGGCTCAGAAGTTGTAGCCCGGGTATTTTTACCATTAATTTTAACAATACTAGGTTCCGATTCATCATCACTCTCAGCATCTTCACCTGAATCCTCCACCACCCCATCAACAACCGGTGGTGGAGTGTTGTCACACCCCGATATTTACAGCTCAGCCTGGTAGTGAGTATCGTGACGTAAGATTGTTATCGTGATAATCAAACATACACAGAATAGCAGAGCGAAAGTCTTGGAATAGAAAATATTATTACATACTCAAATGTTAGAAAAATACTGAAATGATAATTACATACGAGCTTGTAATATTAAATCCCTAGGCGGATCTAAATCAATTACAAAACGTTGTTCAACAGACTTTAAGCACTAAGAACTTGCAAGATTCTTTAACTAACGCCCGGAGCTCCCAGCCAATTTCGTATAGCACCTGTCACTTAGTCTTTTTGAAAAATACGTCAGTTTACACTGGTAAATACAATTAACTGACTTTTTTGAAAGCATTTATGAAAATTGATTTAAATGCACAAGGCACAAATATTCTTTTATAACCTGGGACAATTATATAAAAATAATCTTGTATACAGATTTACATATTTGTCGTACGTTCAGGGCCCGGGATTGAAGCCGAGTCATGATTAATAGACACACCACTAATATAGTCCCACAAGGAGTTATCCTCACGTGTGGTTATATCTTATATCTTAATTCCCTTTTTGGGGAAAAGAAACCATATCGCAACTGTCAGGTGTATGCCTACGCCCCGTGCTTAGGTCGTGGCCATTTGCATTTAAATGATGCAAAGGATATCCAGGACACGGTCGCTAACCCCCAAATGTTTATATATCAAACAAAACAGATTAAAACGAGTTATGTCAATGAAATAACCACTAATCGATTAAATATTCCATACCCGACCAAGCGGTAATAATTTACCGTATCCCAAGCCCGTATAAGGGAAAATAAGTCAAAAGTATTTACCTGAGCTTAAAATGCAAGATTTGTATTCTCAGCCGTATAATCTACTCAAACAAGTACAAGTATCTTTTACTAGGGCTCCTAATCTGGAACGAAGGTTATATTAACCTATTAGATTACTAACGGTTTTTATTTATGTTGTAAACTTAAACCGGTTAGTTTAAAGAAAGATTTACGGTACGAAACGCTAGATTAAGTGATGACCGGATTGGAATGTGATTTAGACCCAACAAGTATGGAGGCTTGTATAAAATGGGTAAACTAAATACATACAGGATTTTGAAGTTAAAATGATAAGAATTGACCCGTTTCGTCTAATTTATGCAAACTAGTTACATAAACGGTACCGAACACGTATATGCATAACGGGTAACCGGATGAGTCATGTACAAGTTCCAAAAGTTATTATGCTTCAAATATGTTTTGATATCAGTAGGATACCAACATTTATACCCAAATAGATTTTTAAACCAAATTAAGTCCCGTAAGGGCATTTTGGTCATTTTAAGATTTATGAAAGAGGTTTAAACATAAACTGATGTTCTGCTCTAAAACATTCTATAAAAATATTTATTTTACAAGGTTAAATCAGTAAGATATCATACATATGTGTGGTTCACCATTTATGGCCAAACTATGCACCGTAGGGGCATTTTGGTCATTTCACATATGTTTTTAGGGACAAAATTGGAAGTCTGAGTTCATGACTTATACCTATTGTAAAGTTATTAAAATTTAGAGTTAATTGCCATTTTCGCCCCTGAGGTTTGGGCACATTTGCCATTTTCGTCCAAAATGAAGGTTTTGTACCATTTTGCCCCCAACGTTTGGCCATTTTTGCCATTTTCATCCAAATCGCTAACTGAGTTTGTTTTTTCTGTTAACTTTTCGCTCGGTGTTATTTTTTCCCATTTTTACGCGCGTAGGTCACTAACTTAGTTTCGACGTCGACTAAATAACAAAAAAAAAATTATTTTAACGACGAACTTAGTTTCGACGCTCGTTAGGGACCTACGCGCCTTACGGTTCGACTTCGACTAAATAATAAAAAAAATATATATTAACGACGAACTTAGTTTCGACGCTCGTTAGGGCCGTACGCGCCTTACGAGCGTCGAAACTAAGTTCGTCGTTAAAATAAAATATTTTTGTTATTTAGTCGACGTCGTCCGTAAGGCGCGTAGGTCACTAACGGGCGACGAAACTAAGATCGTCGTTAATATATATTTTTTTATTATTTAGTCGAAGTCGAACCGTAAGGCGCGTAGGTCCCTAACGAGCGTCGAAACTAAGTTCGTCGTTAAAATAATTTTTTTTTGTTATTTAGTCGACGTCGAAACTAAGTTAGTGACCTACGCGCGTAAAAATGGGAAAAAAATAACGTCGAGCGAAAAGTTAACAGAAAAAACAAACTCAGTTAGCGATTTGGATGAAAATGGCAAAAATGGCCAAACGTTGGGGGCAAAATGGTACAAAACCTTCATTTTGGATGAAAATGGCAAAAATGGCCAAACGTTGGGGGCAAAATGGTACAAAACCTTCATTTTGGACGAAAATGGCAAATGTGCCCAAACCTCAGGGGCGAAAATGGCAATTAACTCTAAAATTTATTTGTAAATTCAGTAGGTAACAAGTCTTTAGGTGTTAAATATGGTTTTAAACCATACTATGCACTTAATTAGGGAAAAAGTCGATAATTGACGATATTTGCGATGTTTATGTGATTCTGAGATTTTGACCAGCCTTGAAAGGTTAAAAAAAATTATTTTACATATAAAATCAGTAGGAAAAGGTTTGGCATGTTAATTGTATGCAAATCACAATTTATTAGCAAAAGGGGCATTATCGTCAATTATATAATTTATACGAGAACCCAATGATATGGTCGGTGTCTAATCTGACCCAACATTCCAAAAATCCCTAAAAATAATATCATAACAGTAGGTAATGAGTTTGGTGCCAAAATTTGGGTTTAAACATGATTTATGCACAAAAGCGTAATTTAATTAATAAAAAGTTAAGTTTTACGATATATTGCATAACTTTAGTTTGAGACCAGAAAATGACGTCAAAATAATTTGACATGTTTATATATCAGTAACAAAGTTATTTATATGACCATATATTCAAAAATCTCATTTTTAAGCTATAAGGGCATAATAGTTAAAGTTAAGCATAATAACGGAAACAAGCAAATAACTCAGATTTCTAGTATGATCGTGTAATATAACATTATAGGGTTTTGCTATATTAAATTACGATCATAATTTGGTTCATAATCGAAAGTCAACGAAGAAGTCAAACTTCGCGACTTTCGGTTGCGAACCGACCCTAAAACTAGAATTGACGAGCCGAACATGTTTACACATGTTCTAATAATTTTTACCAAGTTGTTTAAATGATAAAATGTATTTTAGAACATTTCTAAACTCAAATCGCAATTATTTCAAAAACTGCCCTGTTGACTTTTTAAACAAGATTAAGTTGACTCGTCAATTGACCAAGCAAACGTGATTCTTAGGAGGTGCCCTTTTGAGGGTTTAACACCTACCTAATTACGATCACATAGCCATGTTCGTTGCGAACAATGACTTGACTGTTTATGGTCTAACTAAAAGTCAAAGCGTTTATCGTAAACGCTTGACTTTTTGGCTTTTTAAGCCAAAAATATAAACTAGTCACGAAACGACACTTACATATGGTCCTATGGACTGAATAGAACTCAAGGGAGGTTCCAAATGTTCAGGATCCTCCAGAATTGAGAGAAAGAGCAAGAATGGAATGAAGGTGTGAATTTTGAAATGAATTCAACTCCCCTTTTATAGAGTTTGGAGGATGTTTGGATGATCAACAAGTGTCTTAGGGAGTTCTAGGATCAAAACAAGTGTAATACCAGGTTTCTAATACCAGCTAATAACCCATAGAATGCTCAAATGGTTTGTATCAGTTGTGCGGAGAACAAGACATAGCAAAACAACATATATAAAACAACATGCTGCTATTGTTTACTGTTTGGCGGCCCGCGAAGCAAGACAGGGCCTGGGTCGCGGCCCGCGACCTAGTCTGGCCCAGCTACAAAACTTTGGCAGTTGCCATGTTTGGTCCCTGTTATCATTTTCTCGCAAACAATGAACACAGCAGATGCTGTTTGCTGCTGCTGTTGGGTCTGGCGGCCCGCGTAACACTAGCCCAGTGGGCTTTGTGGCCGGCGAGGCTGTCTGACCCAGCTTCAAGTTTAGCACATTTGCTGATTTGGTCCCTGTCTTCTTATTAAGCGTTTTTAAGAGTTTTGACTATGTTCGTAACATAAGGAAAATGCATAAATCAACAGCAACAATACTGATGTTGCTGTTTGCAGTCTGGCAGTTCATGAGAGCAGGCCCAGACCTGGGTCATGGCCGTGACAGGGGTCAGTCCAGTCAACAATTCGACAGTTTGGCAGTAATAGTCCCTCTCTTCATAACCAGCCTTTATAATCTTTCATTTATTACATAAATGGCACAAGATTTTATATTCTTATGTGAAATATTAATATAAAGTATGGGACCCTAAGTGACGGATTGTAGGCACACCCAGGAGCATGACCGAACATTACGGAGTTCCTGTTTCGATTAGAAGGTCATTTAAAGGCATAGTTTCGTACTTTGACGCTTTTAGTCCTTTCATCGCATAAAGTTGTGTGTAATATCGTTTGACGATCAAAGCATTTCATGGCCCATATTAGGCATTCCCGAGCGTATGCTCGAATATTACGATGCTCCAGTTCGCTTAAATGGTCATTCAAAGGTGTAGTTTTAGACGTTGACGCTTTTGGTCCCTCTAACGCGCAAACTTGCGCGTATTATCATTTAATAGCATCAAAGCCCTATGTAGCCCATATTAGGCATTGATGTGAGTGTTATCAAACATCAAAATGCTTTGGGTTCGTAAAAAGGTCACTCGGAGGTAAGAATTAACATGTTGACGCTTTTCACCCTTCGACGCGCAAATTTTCAGTTAATTACGTAAACGGACCTTCTCGACCAACGAGTGGCTTAATTATAATTATGAATACCGTGTATTGTTATTCAAAGGCTTAGTTTAAGCACGTTTACACTTTCCATCCTTCTACATTCAAAGTTTTTGATTTTTTGCATAATTAGTCCCTCCTAGTCAATGTTTGATTTTATTAGGGTTTAGTACACGTGTCAACACATCATTGGTCGTGATTTTACGAGGTGATACATCCTCACCCCCTTAAAAGAAATCTCGACCTTGAGATTTGCTCAAAAAGATAGGAGTTCTTCTGTCACATAGTGAACACGACCTCCCGTGTATAATCGGGGCCTCTACGGCATCCCGCTTAACCTTTTTAGTAGATATATGTTTTCATCGGAGCTTCTTAACCTTGTCGATGCTTGATCGATACTGGTTTCTCAATAAACCATAAGTTTTTCACTAATCTACACATCAATGTGATAATGCTATCGACTTATCAGCTAGACATATCTTCAAATCACAAGTGTCGAACACATTGTGAATTCCACCAAGCTCCAAAGCTAGATCTTAGCTTACAGGCCACTGATCTTGACAAATCTGATTTTCTTGAATGGTCCAATATTTCTAGAGCTTAACTTGCCCGCTATTTTAAAATACAGTACACCTTTCTAGGGTGATACTTTCCATTGAACTTCGTTCCTTATTGAGAACTTAAGAGGTTTGCGATTCTCATCAAATATTGATTTTTCTACCGATTACTGGCAACTTTTAGACGATCACAAAATTGTATAATCTTATCCATTGTCCCCAAGGTAACTTCAGATCCTGATAATTGGACTTACCAACTTCTGTCCATCAAACGGACGTTTGACATTCCATCTATACAAGGTCTCCAAATGAGCATCCTTGATGCTTATATACTAACTATTAGTTATAGGAAAGCTTATTTAAGGCGAGATAATCATTCCAACTAATGCTTAATCCAATCTTTAAAGAATAGCTAACCTCACGGTTAGTCGAACAAATCGACGATCCTGGGCAGCTGATGGCGATTCTTAATTATTGCCTAAATAGGGTTGCGGTAATCAATGCATAAGTATAATGAACCGTTTTTCTTAATTAATAATACTGGAGCTTTCAGAATTTATGAATTAGGCTTTACGAAACCTTATCTAATTGGCTCTTAGTTCTTCCATTTTCGTCGGTACTAACCGATATGGAGATTTTTCAATAGATGCAGCCTTAGATGGGATATTAATCTTAACTCTACTAGTCTTAGGAGGTAAACCGGGTAGTTCTTCAGAGAAGACCATCAAATACATAGAGATGGCAGAGATATTTTAAATCTCGGGTTTTAGTTAATCTATCATTACCCGTGCCATATAAATGACACATTTTCCTTATGAATGCAAGGATGCCTTAAGTAGTGACACTTATTTGGACATTTCTATACTGGATATCTTCTTTGAATTCCATTAGCTGACTTTAGTACAATATGACCATTAGGATATCTTCGTGGTTCCATGCATTAAACCTCCATATTGATAAGGCATGGAGGTAATCTATGGGATACAATGGGATACGCCAATCCTCATATGGCACTTTTATCATATAGTCTGGCATTCGTAGTTGATATAAATCAATGAGAAAATGAAATAATATAACTTACATTGTCGTACTCCATCCGAAAAAAGAGTACTTTAGATTTTTGAACAAATATTTTCCGACAAGAATAGAAGAAATGGTTCCTATGATTTTTGTCGGTAAGTTTTACCTTATACTCAATATCTGTAGTTCTTATGGGAAAATTCTAAAAGTTTGCTAAGCTTATGATCTATGAAAGACTTAGTAGCACCTGAATCAAAACAGAATTCTCAGCAATTGATTCACGATAAGGGACGTACCTAGTGTCTTTATTGATACGAACTGCCTCTGGTATTTATCAGGAGGGTTTAAGCGCCTCCATTCTTAGTCTCTTTATACTTAGTTACACCATGTTTGACAGTTTTAGGGCAGTTAGTCCTGATGTGGCCCTTCTTGCCACAGCCGAAACAGATTGCATTCTTTAAGTTTCTACATTCATGGGACTGATGACCAGTTCTTTTATAGACGCCACACCGCTTTAGCCTTTGTTCCAATCGACACTGTCCTAAGTGTCTTGTATAGCAGGTCTTGCATACAGGCTTCTTATTGGACTTTTGTTGGTTCGTATTAAATCTGGACTTTCCTTTCTTTCTTAGATTTCTGGGAGTTATCCTCCTCCCTATTCCTTTTCGGTTCATCCTTCGCATTCGAGGTATGAACAAAATTCTGCTCATGAGCAAGGAGTGTGGTTTTAAATGGGATTTGGAATAAGTAACATTTGGCCCCTTGAACTTTCTCATGACCTTTCTCATGGCTTTTCCAACAGCTGCTACAATCAAAGCTTGGAGATTTTCTTTGTTAACATTGACGTTCACGATTTTAGCATCATTAGCATGTTTCGTATCATCAATAACGCGTTTGTTGGTTGTCTTATCCGAGTTTACCATACTCGAGACTTGGTCCCTAACACCAAATGAAACAATTACTTAGTTGCATTACAACAGCTAGTCATCATCCTGATGACCTAACATACACTAGCCATGGTATCATTAAACCATATAGGCTAATAGGTTATGAACATTTCTAATGAATGTTATTTGTATGTATATCAATTACATTTAGCCTAGGTCACAAAAGGACCATCAATGGCATTTAGGGTTTGGACCGAGTCCATTACCTTTTAGACAGGGGATCACAATGTCACAATTATCTTTGTCATATTGACGATTTTGTATAGCTTGAAAGCTCGTCACAAGGACTTTTAAATATGGAAGATAAGTCCTTCATGAAGGACATAAAAATGTAGCACATAGGCTTGTCACAAAGGACATATAATAGCCATATGGTACGAAGGCCTTGTCGTAGAGGACATATAAGATATGGCACAAAAGGCCTGTCACAGAGGACATTAATATATAAGCCGCAATCTTATTTGATCAGGGACTTTAAGGTTTGAACATAGTTCTTCACCTTTGGGCAGAGAGTCATGGACTACATCTGTCATTGCTTGAAAGACAATTTATTTTGCCACATAGGCCAAACCATGGACATCACTAATGGATGTTTATGCATATATATATAATTATCGTAAATTTAGGATATTAGTCATGATCTTTTCGATCTCACAGACTATAAAGCTTGGGCATTGCCCATCACCTTGGACGGTATACTATAACGGTCCCATTTGTCAATGTCACTAATGGACAATATAGTATATAGCTCGTAGGAGAAACATCACTAAAGGATGTTAAATAACATGATCATCGTATTGGATGATATTAGTCATGATCATATTGATCTTTTAGACTATGAGGCTTGGACATAGTCCAGAATTTTTTTAGACAGGGGGCCGTAGACCACAACTGTCGTTGTCTTATAGGACAACAAGTTTAGCCCGTAGGTACTTCATCACTAATGGATGTTTATATTATGAACATCACATTGATGATACTTACCATGATCCATTTCGATCATATAGGCTTTAAGGCTTGGACATAATCCAAATACCTTGACGGCTGGTGTGGTTTCTCAAGTCACACTGCCAGGAGTGTTAACATGTTCTTAGATGTTAACAAAGATTAATTGTCTTAAGAGGGTTTTACCATCATAGCATGTCTGTATTGACATATTGGCTAGGTTATACCATTAAGAAGATCCTTTGAAATTATTTAGCAGATCAATAAAATTTGAATAAAATTGATACTATTGCTTGATAAAGGACAAAATGAATACCTATATAAAATTTTCAAAACTTTCCGTAAATCATTAAGAAATCTACAATTGTGCCTTTATCAGGACTTTTTGTATCTTATTTGTCCATAGGGGACTAAAAGAAAATATAAGTTCGTATAAGGACTATAAGATATTATAAGTTCGTACAGGGATTATATTGAAACAATTTGCCCACAAAGGGACTAATAAAAATTCATATCTATGAAGGGTCTATAATGAAGTAACATGTCCATCAAGGGACTATAATGAAATCTTGTGTCCACGGAAGGACTATTTCGAAATAGCATATCCCCAAAGGGATTTTAATGAAATGACGTGTCCACAAAAGGACTATGTTGGCACAGCATGCGTACAAAGGACTTTGCTGAACAGATGCCCTCACAGGGACTTAAGTTAAAAATATGCTCATTAGGGAATTATAATAAACAAACGTCCGCCCAGGGACTATGCAGAAAAGATAGGTCCTTATAGGGATTTTGAAGCGATACTAGTCCACCTGGGAACGGAAAAGAGAATATAAGTCCATATAGGGACTATAAGATATGTCAACACTGGGACTATAGTGAAACGATATGTCCTCGAGAGGACTATGATGAATTATTATATTCGCCAGGGGACTTTGATGAAATAACATGTCTACAAAAGATTTTAATGAAATAACATGTTTACAAAAGATTTTAATGAAATAACATGTTTACAAAAAGATTTTATTGAAATAACACGTCCATGTAAGGTCTATAATGGAGTATAATGTCCATGAAAGGACTATTTTGAAGTATGATGCCCACGAAGGGATTATTATTAAAATATAATGTCCTCAAAAGGACTATATTGAAATATAATGTCCATGAAGGGACTATAATGATTAAATGCCCATACATGGATTTAGAGAAAAATGAAATATAATGAAAGATCGATTTTCTAAAGCCTTCATTGCTTCATTCCGATTGTTTCTCTTCTTTGTTTTCCGTATGCCATAGCGACACTAAAGATTTCAGTGAATTAAATAAGCATTCCAGTTCAGGATTTGTTGCTAGGAGTAGGATCCAAGGATTAATGATTTGAAAATTTTAAATTGGATCACGGATTTGTAGTTTAATAAGCATAGTCTAAGTCTGGAATTCCAAAACTCGGAGATAGGAAATAGGGATCAATAGCATCCACATGTATCATCTTCAATATGGGAGCCTCAGGGACCTTGTGGTATGGACTCCAAAGTCTGGTTAAGAGTTTAAATAGGTTTGGTTTTGGGAATAGGTCCATAAAGGTCTTTCCCCCAACTGGTTGCACGCTTATCCAAGCCGTGGTACGAAGCTTGGCATTTCTTGGCTTAGGATGTAGAGAATTTCCATCAACGGCTTCTTTGTCTGGCGTCATATTCAAAACACAAAAAATCGAAAACAATGTTTACTTAATAGGGATGAGAGAATTCTTGTGTTAAGTCTAGACTCGGAAGGTCTAAGGAATATGCTACTGTGTCATTTGAGATTAAACACTAAAAGCAAGTGTTTAATTCACTCAAACGTTGGCTCTGATACCAACCTGTCACACCCCGATATTTACAGCTCAGCCCGGTGGGCCCGGTGGGGAGTATGGTGACGTAAGATTGTTATTGTCATAATCAAACATACACAGAATAGCACAGCGGAAGTCTTGGAATGGAAAATATTATTACATACTCAAATGTTAGAAAAATACTGAAATGACAATTACATACGAGCTTGTAATATTAAATCCACAGGCGGATCTAAATCAATTACAAAACGTTGTTCAACAGACTTTAAGCACTAAGAACTTGCAAGATTCTTTAACTAATGCCCGGAGCTCCCAGCCAATTTCGTATAGCACCTGTCACTTAGTCTTTTTGAAAAATACGTCAATTTACACTAGTAAATACAATTAACCGACTTTTTTAAAGCATTTATGAAAATTGATTTAAATGCACAAGGCACAAATATTCTTTTATAACTTGGGACAATTATATAAAAATAATCTTGTATACAGATTTACATGTTTGTCGTACGTTCAGGGCCCGGGATAGAAGCCGAGTCATGATTAATAGACACACCACTAATATAGTCCCATAAGGAGTTATCCTCACGTGTGGTTATATCTTATATCTTAATTCCCTTTTTGGGGAAAAGAAACCATATCGCAACTGTCAGGTGTATGTCTACACCCCGTACTTAGGTCGTGGCCATTTGCATTTAAATAATGCCAAGGATATCCAGGACATGGTCGTTAACCCGCAAATGTTTATATATAAAAAAACAGATTAAAACAGGTTATGTCAATGAAATAACCACTAATCGATTAAATATTCCATACCCGACCAAGCGGTAATAATTTACCGTATCCCAAGCCCGTATAAGGGAAAATAAGTCAAAAGTATTTACCTGAGCTTAAAATGCAAGATTTGTATTCTCAGCCGTATAATCTACTCAAACAAGTACAAGTATCTTTTACTGGGGCTCCTAATCTGGAACGAAGGTTATATTAACCTATTAGATTACTAACGGGTTTTATTTACGTTGTAAACTTAAACCGGTTAGTTTAAAGAAAGGTTTACGGTACGAAACGCTAGATTAAGCGATGACCGGATTGGAATGTGATTTAGACCCAACAAGTATGGAGGCTTGTATAAAATGGTAAACTAAATACATTCTGGATTTTGAAGTTAAAATGATAAGAATTGACCTGTTTCGGCTAATTTATGCAAACTAGTTACATAAACCGTACCAAACGCGTATATGCAGAACGGGTAACCGGATGAGTCATGTAAAAGTTCCAAAAGTTATTATGCTTCAAATATGTTATGATATCAGTAGGATGCCAACATTTATGCCCAAATAGATTTTTAAACCAAATTAAGTCCCGTAAGGGCATTTTGGTCATTTTAAGATTTATGAAAGAGGTTTAAACATAAATTGATGTTCTGGTCTAAAACATTCTGTAAAAATATTTATTTTACAAGGTTGAATCAGTAAGATATCATACATATGTGTGGTTCACCATTTATGGCCAAACTATGCACCGTAGGGGCATTTTGGTCATTTCACATATGTTTTTAGGGACAAAATTGGAAGTCTGAGTTCATGACTTATACCTACTGTAAAGTTATTAAAATTTATTTGTAAATTCAGTAGGAAACAAGTCTTTAGGTGTTAAATATGGTTTTAAACCATACTATGCACTTAATTAGCGTAAAAATCGATAATTGACGATATTTGCGATGTTTATGTGATTCTGAGATTTTGACCAGCCTTGAATCATTAAAATATTTTATTTTACATATAAAATCAGTAGGAAAAGGTTTGGCATGTTAATTGTATGCAAATCACAATTTATTAGCAAAAGGGGCATTATCGTCAATTATATAATTTATACGAAAACCGAATGATATGGTCGGTATCTAATCTGACCCAACATTCCAAAAATCCCTAAAAATAATATCATAACAGTAGGTAATGAGTTTGGTGCCAAAATTTGGGTTTAAACATGATTTATGCACAAAAGCGTAATTTAATTAATAAAAAGTTAAGTTTTACGATATCTTGCATAACTTTAATTTGAGACCAGAAAATGACGTCAAAATAATTTGACATGTTTATATATCAGTAACAAAGTTATTTATATGATCATATAATCAAAAATCTCATTTTTAAGCTATAAGGGCATAATAGTCAAAGTGGAAACAAGCAAATAACTCAGATTTCTAGTATGATCGTGTAATATAACCGTATAGGGTTATGCTATATTAAATTACGGTCATAACGGAACCTAAAATCAGTAGCAAACTAATCTAATTTGGTTCATAATCGAAAGTCAACGTAGAAGTCAAACTTCGCGACTTTCGGCTGCGAACCGACTCTAAAACTGGAATTGACGAGCCGAACATGTTTACACATGTTCTAATAATTATTACCAAGTTGTTTAAGTGATGAAACATATTTTAGAACATTTCTAAACTCAAATCGCAATTATTTCAAAAACTGCCCTGTTGTCTTTTTAAACAAGATTAAGTTGACTCGTCAATTGACCAAGCAAACGTGATTCTTAGGAGGTGCCCTTTTGAGGGTTTAACACCTACCTAATTACGATCACGTAGCCATGTTCGTTGCGAACAATGACTTGACTGTTTATGGTCTAACTAAAAGTCAAAGCGTTTATCATAAACGCTTGACTTTTCGGCTTTTTTAGCCAAAAATATAAACTAGTCACGAAACGACACTTACATATGGTCCTATGGACTGAATAGAACTCAAGGGAGGTTCCAAATGTTCAGGATCCTCCATAATTGAGAGAAAGAGCAAGAATGGAATAAAGGTGTGAATTTTGAAATGAATTCAACACCCCTTTTATAGAGTTTGGAGGATGTTTGGATGATCAACAAGTGTCTTAGGGAGTTCTATGATCAAAACAAGTGTAATACAAGGTTTCTAATACCAGCATATATAAAACAACATGTTGCTGCTGTTTACTGTTTGGCGGCCCGCGAAGCAAGACCGGGTCTGGGTCGCGGCCCGCGACCTAGTCCGGCCCAGCCACAAAAGTTTAACAGTTGCCATGTTTGGTCCCTGTTATCATTTTCTCGCAAACAATGAACACAACAGATGCTATTTGCTGCTGCTATTGGGCCTGGAGGCCCGCGTAACACCAGCCCAGTGGGCTTTGCGGCCGGCCAGGCTGTCTGACCCAGCTTCAAGTTTAGCACATTTGCTGATTTGGTCCCTGTCTTCTTATTAAGCGTTTTTAAGAGTTTTGACTATGTTCGTAACATAAGGAAAATGCATAAATCAACAGCAACAATACTGATGTTGCTGTTTGCAGTCTGGCAGTTCATGAGAGCAGGCCCAGACCTGGGTCATGGCCGTGACAGGGGTCAGTCCAGTCAACAATTCGACAGTTTGGCAGTAATAGTCCCTCTCTTCATAACCAGCCTTTATAATCTTTCATTTATTACATAAATGGCACAAGATTTTATATTCTTATGTGAAATATTAATATAAAGTATGGGACCCTAAGTGACGGATTGTAGGCACACCCAGGAGCGTGACCGAACATTACGGAGTTCCTGTTTCGATTAGAAGGTCATTTAAAGGCATAGTTTCGTACTTTGACGCTTTTAGTCCTTTCATCGCATAAAGTTGTGCGTAATATCGTTTGACGATCAAAGCATTTCATGGCCCATATTAGGCATTCCTGAGCGTATGCTCGAATATTACGATGCTCCAGTTCGCTTAAATGGTCATTCAAAGGTGTAGTTTTAGACGTTGACGCTTTTGGTCCCTCTAACGCGCAAACTTGCGCGTATTATCATTTAATAGCATCAAAGCCCTATGTAGCCCATATTAGGCATTCATGTGAGTGTTATCAAACATCAAAATGATTTGGGTTCGTAAAAAGGTCACTCAGAGGTAAGAATTAACATGTTGACGCTTTTCACCCTTCGACGCGCAAATTTTTAATTAATTACACAAACGGCTCTTCTCGACCATCGAGTGGCTTAATTATAATTATGAATATCGTGTATTGTTATTCAGAGGCTTAGTTTAAGCACGTTTACACTTTCCGTCCTTCTACATTCGAAGTTTTTGATTTTTCACATAATTAGTCCCTCATAGTCAATGTTTGATTTTATTAGGGTTTAGTACACGTGTCAACACATCATTGGTCATGATTTTACGAGGTGTTACAAGTGTCGACCTTTTTATAACTCTTACCACTATGTAAAGTACTTACCTGGCTGACTGAGCTGCCTTTCTTTTGATGAGCGTGGTTCATTGTTGTATCACTCGGTAACTTCCCGCTACTCTACTTTAGCTCCTTCATCTCGGTTGCAAGTTGGCCCATCTGTGTAGTTAATGCTTGAATGGCCTTGTCCCACACCTCATCCTTTTGAGTACGGTTTTGCAAATCAAGTTGAATTGCCTTCAACATCTCCACCACATCATTATTCCCAGAAGTGTTAGAAGGCCCAGTTGGTCCTCTTTGATTGCTTTGGCAGCCACTTTGAAAATTACCTTGGAATCGGTTCTGATTGAAGTTCCTTTGACCACCAGATTGATTATTGCCTTGAAATCCCGGATTTAGCTGATTATTTGCATTCCCGTGGCTGAAATTCGGATGATTTCTAAGACCTGGGTAATATGTGTTGGACTGCATGTTGAAATTTCTTCCACTGCCCCCACCTTGCACAAAATTCACATCCTCACCTTCACCATGAATAACCAGGCATTGATCCGCGATATGCCCTATATCTCCACAATGTCTACACATCGGAAACTATCCACTTGCGTCAGGTGGGTTCTCTACCGCTCTCACCACCGAATGTCGTGCACTTCTAGAAGATTGAACCTTTTGTTTTGACGTCCTCACGGTTCTTTCTAAAAATTCCCAAACGTCCTCTTCGTAATTTGTTCCAAAAGTACCATTAGATATTGAATTCACATCTCTTGCATCCTCATCTGTTAGGCCTTCGTGAAATGCATTGAGAAGCTCCCACAAATATATGCCATGATATGGACAATTCTTGAGCATCATTTTAAAGCGATTGAATGCTTCGTGAAATAACTCACCGGGCTGTTGTCGGAACCCCCGAATATCCTTCCTGGCATTTTTAGTACGCAACGGAGTATAGAATTCATCTAAAAATAGCTGTTGCATCTCGTCCCATGTAAAAATCGACGCCGATGGTAACGAATGGAATCATTGTTGCGCTTTGTCTTCGAGTGAGAATTGGAAGAGTACCAACTTCACATCATCTGCTGAAAACCTTCGCCACCGATTGTGTTGCAGCATGCATCATACGCAGAAATGTGTAAGTAGGGCTCTTCATGTGCTTGACCATGATATTTGGGCAAACTGGATATTGATTGTGCCCGTACTTCAAATGACCGCCCTCCTTGTAATTGCGGGATCACAACCGGCGATGGGTTGTTAGCTATAGCAAGCTTGAAGTGGCTCTTGATACCGCGAATTGGACCCTGATTATTTCTCCGTGGAACACCTTCCGGTAGATTCACCGGTCGGTATAAGTTTCGTGGAAGTGGTCTTATCTGACCCGACATCTGAGGTACCGGTGGTGGTAATGGAATATCCACCGGCCTTCGCGGAATAGGCTGCTGATTGATCGGGTCAGGTTGATGATACTGCTAGTGTGGCATCGGTATCGGTTGCACTTGCGGTTGCTGATATGGAAGTTGTTGAATTGGTACTTGCTGTTGCTGCACAAACGGTTGATAACCCGTAACATTCTAATTTCCCGTTTCCATAGAACCGAACTCTGTAGCATACCTTTCAACATTTGTTGTTCTTAACACTTGGCAATCCCCTTGCTGCCCATAATTATCGTATTCTTCGTACCCATCGTCAAACTCTCTCGAACTTGTCCCTTGATAAACCGTTACTGATTTAGTGGAAAATTGCTGATGATTGGGTTGATACTGAGATGGATATGTTGATTGAGGAATCGTAGAGGATGAATTAATCAGTTGGGTGTGGCTCGGTGATGCGGTGTTATCATCTGCAATAATTCTCACGTATGGAGATGACTGTTGTATGTTGGCTGTCCGCAAAGTGGCAGACGGGTATTGCAGAGATGTCGTTTGAGTGGGAGCTTGTAGACTGTTCTCAAGGTTTGGGAAAAATGTTGAGAATGGTGGTACTGGAGAGGTAGAGGTAGGTTGTGTAGACTGTGGTGGTGGTGGTGGAGCTAGTATAGTTGTGTTTGGTGATGGTTGGTTAGGTGTTGGTAAGAATTGTTGTTGTAATGGGTTTTCCAGTTGTTTTTCTAGAGTTACTAAGTTCACTGTTCTCTCGATTTCTGGGTCGAACACTAATGGTGATGACTTCCCGAAATTGTTGGTGCATATGCCTGTCAACTTCATCTTGTATCGAGTCTTGTAATTAGATTGATAGATTAGGGCACGTTATACGAGAAAAACGAGACACGTGTAGGTTGTTGCCAATTCGCACGAAATGGGCATTTCGTGTGAAGCTGTTCCATGCAAAATGGACTTCCTATAAATAGGTGCCTTGGTCATTTCATTTGTAACGTTCTGATTCCGGTGCCGAGGTGCTGCCGAAGTGTCTCCTGCATGTAAAACGTTGTGTAATCAATACAAGAGACAGTTTAAAATGAATCTAGTGCAATACAAGCTGAACGAATACTAAATCTCTGAATTCCGCCTCTGATTTAGTCTGAGATCTCTTCTGAACGACTCATTTGGTCGTGTAAACGATCCTACAAGTGGTATCAGAGCTCAGGAGGAAGAGTTCTTACCAATTCAGCTTGAATTCACCAGAATTTCTGATTTCTACTCATTCTTCTTCACATTTTTCAAAATTAACGGAGTTTTTACGGATAAAATGGACTGATTTTCACATATTACACGTGAAATACAGTTTTAATCAATCCTTGAAAGAATCAGACTTAAAATCAACCTAAAACCTGATAAATTTATCAAAAACATGGCCGATTGGATGCCATCAGCACCATATCGCACGAATTGAACCTTCCATTTCGCACGAAGTGGACCCATTTCGCATCAAATTGTCATTTCGTTTGAAACATACATCCATTTCATATGGATTGAGTATTAGGTGGTCCAATTCGCTTGAAAAGTCCAATTCGTGTGAAAAATACATCCATTTCGTACGAATTGGGCATTTGTGACTCATTTTGCACGTATTGAACTTCTCCAGTTCGTTTGTAAAGTTTGATTTTGTGAACTTTTGATAACCATAACATGGATTCTGAATTCTACAATGCGTTTGCTACCGCTCCGGGTACTCCTGTTACCGTTGCTTAGAGTGTAACCATGGAAAATGAAACGGGCACCATGCAAAAACCGCCTAAGCTTATGAGTATTGAGGAGTATAGTGGATGGGCAGAACGTTTTGAAAATTGGGTTCAAGAAAATTACTTAGATGCATGGGAATCTATTGAATATCAATATATTAGACCGGTTAAAGACAACGGAGAGAAGGTTGATATTAGAGATCTAAGTGTTGATGAGAAAAAGAAATACAAGAGTGAAAAGATGATGGTTAGTCTCTTGTAGTAAGCTATTAAGGAAGAAATTTTGATTTTACTTCAACACAACGGAAGTGCACATTCAATATGGAAAGAACTAAAATCGAAGTTTGTAGGAAGTAAAGAGATGATCAAGAACAAAATGTCACTTTTGAAGAAAGAATTTGATCTATTTTGTGGATTAAAAACTGAAAACACCAAGCAGATTATAGAAAGATATTGCAATTTGGTGATGAACATGAAAAGATTGAATATCACGAAAGATAAAGAAGAATTGGCTGAAAAATTGGCCGATGCGTTGCCACATGACGTTTGGGGCACGTATCTTATGATGTTAAAAAATAAACCTGAATTTGACAATCTAACGTTGAGCACGTTTATTGAACAACTCGAGGCTCAAGAGATGGAACAACGAAAGATAGCAAGAATGAAAGACTTTAATGGTGAACAAGACATTGGTCTGTATTACAAAGGAGGTATTAGTGATAAGACCAACATTGCACCAAAGATTGAAACTGCTTTCAATGAAAAAGTTGTTCTGGAAAATCATCTCAAGGATCAAATAGCAAAACTGGATTCTCTTCATATCCATCATTCGATCCAAATTTTTCAGCAACCAAGAGTGGAAAAGTTCTACAATGCAACATTGCTTTAAATCTTGAGAATGATCAAAATTACTCTGAAGAAGTAGCCAAAAGTCATATGTCTTTGTTGGTGACTGTGTTAGAGTCTTATGGGAGTTTAGTTGCAGGAAGGATCGGAAATCCAATGTTGACAAAAGAGGATTACGATCAGATTGATGCTGAGGAGATGGAGTTGATGGATATAAAGTGGTGTTTGGCTAGTGTGTTGAGAAGAGCTGAAAAGTTTAAGCAGATTACTGGAAGAGATGATTTTCGTGATGCAAATGTTTCTACTTTAGGCTTTAATAAATCTAAAGTTACTTGTTTTCGCTGCAGGGAAAAAGGGCATTTCAAGCGAGAATGTACAAACCGCGAAGCAGGTGGAGCTCAAAATCCTTTCGGAAACAATGTTTATTATCGGAAAGCGATTTATCATCAAGTTGCTCAACAGCCGTTTCAACAACAACCACAAACTGCTCATGCTAAGAAGGTGATCGAAGAGTCAACAAGAAAAGCTTGTTATGGTATAATAGATCAAGAGGATGAAAGATTGCCAGAAGGTTTTAGCTGGGACAAATATCATCCGGATGAAGAGATTTTAAAAGCCAAAGCTTTTGTTGCTCAAATCGTTGAAGATAGTGCTGATGATAATTCATATTATGCAGAAAGTATGAAAGAGCACTTAAAATATCTAGCCGAGAGAGATGCTGAAAATTCTCAAGTGACAAAGAAGGAGGTTAAAAAACAAGTTGATAGTGATGATGATAATTCATATTATGCAGAAAGAATGAAAGAGTACTTAAAATTTCTAGCCGAGAGAGATAACAAAGATGATGAAAATTTCCAAGTGATAAAGAAGCAGGTGAAAGAAATTCCAGCTTTTGAGATTAAAAAGGAAACTGAGGCAGAAAAGGTGACTGAGAAATGTGAAAACCGTGAGACTATGAAAAAGCACAACAACGAGTTGATTCATAACATGAACAGACTGAAAGAATCGTATGACGTTTTAAACAAAGCTATGAATCAATATAATGAGTCTAGCAGTGAACAAGCAATAGCTATGAAGACACTTCAAGGAGCATTCATGTCAAAGCAGAAAAGTATCAATAGTTACATTGAGAGATGTGCTGAACTTGAACAGAAATTGGAAACCCAGAGAATAGAAACTGAAAGGGTTGACAAATTATTAAAAAGTTACTCATGTTCTTCTTATGTGATTGACAGGATTTACCCTACTGTGGAAGGCATGAAAGCATTTGAAGAAGAAACAACTGAAGTAAAGGATTCCAAAACAAAAGAGGATACTGAAGTGAAGAATTCTGGTAAGAAACAAAGAGTCAGTTATAACAAGTGTCCACCCCCGCTTGAAAATGGATATTCTCCACAAAATTCAAATTCAGAAAGAGTCAAAAAGGCAACCAATTTACAGTGGGAATCTGAGCCTTCAGATAACTTGCCAGACAACATTGATGTTACTTTCACATCATCCGACACTGATCATGAGTCTGAGTTAATAAAGAAAGTGGTCGATCAGGTGTTGGATAAAGATGAAACGGAGGAGTCAAAGTCAGAGTCAAAGTCTGAGTCCGATACTTCAAGTCCAACAGTCAAAAAGGGCAAACGGGTTTACAATAAAGATTTTCTGTTATCAAGAAATAATTTGAATGACGAAACATTCAAAGTAGCATATACTTTGAATGATTCTGACAAATTATATTCTGATGAAGAATTTCCAATAAGAGGTGTTAAAACGGAAATGATCAAAAAGGTTTTCAAACTAACAGAAATTAATATTTCTGAAATAAAAGATGTAAATCTTTCTAAAAAGCCTAAAACTTACACCTCAAGAGTTCAACAACGTTTAAACAAGAAAAAGGGTTACAGTTCTGGTTCAGGTTATCGAAAGAAACCAAACCATAACGGTAATTTCAAAAAGAAAGGTCTTGGTTTTATTCCATCAGAAAATCATAAAAATGAAAAATCTTATAAACCAAAAACTGTATTTGTTTCAGGATCAAGTTCGGAAGAAGAAGAAAAGAGCTCATTCTGGAAGCAATCGAACAAAGAATTCCTTGCGAAGAAGCAAGAAGGAATGAAGAATGATGAGAAACATCGGAAAAAAGAGACGAGAACATGTTTTCAATGCAAAACAGTTGGTCACATTGCCAGGAATTGTCCAAAGGCAATCCAAACAAAACAGGAAGTCTCTGAAAAACTGAAAGAAAAGATGGTTGAGAATGAACCACCAACCAAACAATTTAAAGTTTTCAAAAATTCAAAGTTTGAGGTTGGTGAAAGTTCAAAAGGTTTTTACAAAAGAAAGGTGAATCTTAACAATCAAAAATGGGTTGTTAAGAAATCAGATGATAGTTCTAGCAATGATTCTGATTCGTCAAAATCAGAGGAGCTATTTTTTGGCAATGAATCTGACTCGTCAAAGTCAGAGGCGCCACAGGTTGAGCTAAAAATAGAAACTTCAGTTCCACCAATGGATGATGTTAATTTTCCACCATTGAGGGCTGAAAATTTTAAACAAAAAGTTGGAAAAGTTGAGATTTCAAATCAATTTTTTTCTGAAAAGAAAGACTTTGATGTTGAAAAAGCTTTTAACCCCAATGTGAAACATATCTTTGATAAAATGGTTGACGGGAAGGTCAAAGGGGTAAAGGAATTTTATGAGTCGAAAAGAAATAAACCAGAGGAAGATGGTTCACCCATGTTAGTATAGTCATGGGATAGAACTTATCAAGAGTAAAATCCGGACTTGCCGGAGCTCACAAGTTGGTAATCGTGGAGCAGGAATCGGCATCTTTCTTGAGAAATTCACAACGGTGATATTTCAAATTACAAGTAGTATTCTTATTCTTGAAAATTGTTATATTTTTACAAGTGGTATGGTTGATGAGAACCTACAAGTGGTTAATCAAGGTCATTAAGTTGAACTTGATTTAACTTTCATACAAGTGTATGAAAAGACAAAGTGATGAACAAATCCCTGGTCTTACAAGTGGTTTCAACAAAACTTATTTTCCGGAAAAACCATTTGATTAAAACAAACATAAGTGTTTTGAAATCATAATGGGAAAATAGTTTGTTGTTAGGGGGAGTTCTGATTGTTTAGACCAAGTGGATGGTGAATTGAAGCAATTCACATAGGTTTGTCAAAATTTTTCTTTAAATGGTTTTGAATTTTAGGGGGAGTAAGATTTTTCAGAAAATCCAAAAACATTAGAAAATTTGAAAAAGCCAAAAACATAATAAAAATCAAAATGAGTTTTGTTGTGAAAAAGAGGAAATGATAGTACATCAGTAGACAATCACAGTACGTTAAAGAATTGGTAAGTCAAATGTGATAAATGGTCTCACTGATGATATGCCAGTAGGTTTTTTACACGCTCAGTAGATTGTGTTCGAGATATAAACCTAAATATCATATACTTACTTATTTCATGGGGAACATCTCTCGGATATATGGGTAACCCCCGAAATCTTGTTTGAAGGGTTTTCTATTTCTGACATACTAGGTCTTTGTGCGTGATGATATCTGGGGTATTATACCTGGACTTCTGATTTTGCGGGAGCAATAGCCTAGTCCTCGTATAATACTTTGCATTGCTTTATTCATAAAGCTCACCCTCAGCATAAAAAATGATGAAACATTGAAAAATGTTAATCTTGTGCTGTTGAAAAGAAGATCCCCAAGGGGGACACACCTAAAGTCGAACCATCATCTCTCTGATTTTGCGGAAGCAATAGCCTGAGCTCTCATGGTCTCGCATTTAACCCCTTACAGATAACATTAGTGTACATTCACATGTAAGACTGAATATAGGAGTCTGGATACGGGAGTATATTCTGAGGTGGGACACGCGAATAAGTTTAAGTCCATTAAAAACATTAATCTTGTATCTCGAATCAATTGAACTTTGTGTAAAAATTTAAGTGGATCAGTATACTGACAATCTAAGTGAATCATTTAGAACTTAAAGTGTTTATAGCTCAACGGTGCTAGTGATTTGTCTCATAAACTTATATGATCCTCTTACACAAACTCACAAAAATATTGTCTGTAAATATTTCTTTACTGCTTTTCTAAATCCAAAAAGGATTTTAAGTGGGTTTTAGCATAAAATTTTGAAAATTCAAAAAGATTTTATTTCATCTTATTTTCGACAACTGATGTTGAAAAGTTGATTTTCAAAATTCCAAGTGCTAAACTTGATGAACAAGGTTTGGGAGAGTTTGTTTGAAAAAAGAAATGATTTTTGAAAAGAAAAATGATATTCTTACAAGTAATCATCAGAGATTATAAATGATTGATGTTTGAATGTATATCTTCAAGTGGTTACTCAAATTTGTCAAATTTTTAAATTTGTGAAATTTATTTTAAGGTAGAGTATGTGCAGGTGAGCCGGTTACGATCTTAGAACCTGTGAAAGTTTTAAAGCCAGGTTTCCAATCAAAGGCCTACAGATAGAGAGTTCCAGACTGCGATCCCAGCTTATCGAAAGGGGGAGTCTGAAGATGTGAGAGCCAGATTCAGATCCTGGAACGAAGCTCGAGAAAAAGTTCCTAATGCTGAAAGAGGATAGAGCCAGGATTGTGATTCTGGAAGTGAAAGTGAAAGAGAGAGAGAGAGAAGAAAGAGATTGAAGGATGCTTACATTGTTAGATTTTTTTGGAGAGAGCGAGAAGACTGATTAAGATTGAAGACTCGACATACTGAAGACTTGTACTGAAGACTCATCGACATCCAAGGGGGAGTCTGTTGGTGCATATGTCTGTCGAATTCGTCTTGTATCGATTCTTGTAATCAGATTGATAGATTAGGGCACGTTATACGAGAAAAATGAGATACGTGTAGGTTGTATCCAATTCGCACGAAATGGCAAGGCCATTTCGCATGAAATGGGCATTTCGTGTGAAGCTGTTCCATGTGAAATGGACATCCTATAAATAGGTGCCTTGGTCATTTCATTTGTAACGTTCTGATTCCGGTGCCGAGGTGCTGCCGAAGTGTCTCCTGCATGTAAAACGTTGTGTAATCAATACAAGAGACAGTTTAAAGTGAATCTAGTGCAATACAAGCTGAACGAATACTAAATCACTGAATTCCGCCTCTGATTTAGTCCGAGATCTCTTCTGAACGACTCATTTGGTCGTGCAAACGATCCTACAGGAATTCCGAGTATGATGCATACACTTTCTAGATCACCTGCACAAACAAAAACAATAAAACCTCGCGTAAATCCGAACAAAACAGAGTAAAACTATTTTTTTGAATTTTTATCTATTTTAACTAATACTATCTGTGTGCACGCCTCCCCGGCAACGGCGCCATTTTTTATGTCACTTTTCATTAAACAGGAGGAAGCACTACTGAAGGTACGATGCTTCATTGAGGCTTTAATCCGTGATGCTCAGCACGCATGCTTCATTGAGAATACCTTGAGAGAGGAAATGAAGAAATGTGGTGCTGAAACCCAACTTGGCACCAAATCGAACGGTATCTACTACTATCTCGATCGCGTCTGGATCCCTAGTCGCAATAACCTTCGGGAGATATTGTTGACTGAAACCCACAAATCCTGGTATTCCATTCATCCCGGTGCCGACAAAATGTACCATGACCTTCGTCTCCGGTATTGGTGGCCTGGAATGAAGAAGGATATCGCCGTGTACGTTTCGAAGTGCCTGACTTGTTCGAAGGTCAAGGCTGAGCAACAACGACCCTCTGGCTTACTCGTCCAACCCGAGATCCCTATGTGGAAATGGGAGAGTATAGATATGGACTTCATAACGAAACCTCCGCGCACGCCGTCTGGTCACGATAGCATTTGGATTATCGTCGATCATTTTACCAAATCTGCTCATTTTCTGCCGATACGGGAAGACTTTAAGGTAGAACGATTAGCACAAATCTGTACCGACGAAGTCATCTGTCGACATGGGACACCTTGTGATATCATTTCTGACCGCGATGGTCGATTCACTTCGCGCCTCTGGGAAACGTTCCAATCTGCCCTTGGCACT
This sequence comes from Helianthus tuberosus, assembly GCA_030545235.1. Lineage (NCBI taxonomy): Eukaryota > Viridiplantae > Streptophyta > Magnoliopsida > Asterales > Asteraceae > Helianthus > Helianthus tuberosus. The sequence goes on from CM060417.1 coordinate 107,957,675, forward strand.
ACTCTTAATCTAAGTATCGCGTTCCATCCCTAGACCGACGGTGGTGATTGGGATTCGCATTTACCTTTACACTATGTTCCCGGGTTTCATTTAACAAGGGAAGAGAAAGGAATTGAAAGGAAGAGAGGAAAAAATGTGTTCCAGAGTTTTTTTAGGAAGGAAAGTGGAGAGAAAAGAAGGGAAACAAGGGGAAGATTGATGCAAATATTTATCCTCCCAATTTGGAGAGATTTGATGAGAAAAGATTATTATGAATCTCAGACTTTTTTAAGTTTCCTGAATTGCCCTCAACTTCATTATAAATAAATTCCTTCATTGTTTTAATATGTTCCCAGTGAGTGATTTAAAACATTTGAAACTCTTCTATCGTTTTACAATTGTATATTAACAATTTGACATCCTTTCATTATATTGACTTTATGTTTTTGGCTCATTATAATTAATTTGTTTGATTAATAGAAATATTGTATTTTTTTAACTGCAATAGATTATTGCTTGTACTCTGTGACTCGATAATCGATACTCTACTTAACGCTATCTTGTCTTACGTTTTGTAATATGTGAAGTAACAATGTGATAAACGTAATTAAAACACTAACCTACTAAACGCCATCACATCGCTACCGCATCGCAATTCAAATCGCAGGTTATGGATATTGCCTTACGTGTGTATGTTATTATGTGCTTTACTTGTGTGTGCTTATATGTTGTTGGATGTTATTCGCAAACGCAATCGCAACTCGTAACGCAGTGTACTTTTATGATCATTAGGTTGATTATGTTATTTGTGTAACTAATGTGTGATACTATCGCATCGCTTACTCGCAACGCAACGCTCAACGCATGAAACGAAAGTCGGAAACTAACTCACTCTAGCCATCTGATTGAATGACCCTTCGATTGAATGGTCATCCGACCGGATGACCATCCGATCGGATGGCCATCCAATCGAAAGGCCATCCGACCCATTTCCTTTGCACCGCCTTTCTCACCCTCTTGCCTATAAAAACCACCTGTCACATCAACTATTCACTGATGTGACAGCTCCCTCCGACCAAGTGCACTCTCAAGCCCTTTTCTCTCAATTCCACGTGATTCTTGTAAGTTTTCACTCCGAATCTTGTACTTCTAACATCTACACACACTTCTTCATCATCTTCACCAACAAATCACAACTTTTAACCATGAAATCGCCTGATTTCGGGCTGTTCAGTGGTGACGTCATCACGGGTTCGTACGAACTTCAGAGAATGACTTCATTCCAGCAAAACGGTTTGAATCTAACAGATTTCTACATGATTTCTCACTGATTTCATCCAAATCTAAACATTTTCAAAAGTTTTTCAAACCTTTCTTCAACCTCTTTCATTTTTCACTCAAAACCGTTAGAATCTAGACTCGTTCGGGCTCTCTACTCATTCCCTAGTGAAGAACCGGACTGAGAGCAGATTACTATCGAAGAGACGACCGATTCACGGATTGAACATGAAACACCATCAAGAGCGGCTGAGGCTGGTCGAGCGGGGTGATTCCCATCCGATCGGATGAGTTGGACTTAAAGTGGTTTCCGTTGTTGATAGGTGGTCCATAGGACAACCCTTAAGTGTGTTAAAAGACTAATTAATCCCTCATTTAATCATGTACTTGTCTTGAATTAGATGACTACGGTTGCTTATGTTTCAGGTGCGTTTGGAGCTTAAAACGAAGGAAAACGCTGCTGTGGATGGAATGGAGTGGAACGAGACTCACTAGGATGGAAAGAAGAAACAAAGAAGAGCATTCAGGGCTCCACCGTAATTTACGATGGCTACCGTAAATTACGGTAGCCCCTGAATGTCTTCTGTTCCACCGTAAGACAGTAGCTGAGCAACGTAACAACCTGAAAGCTACCGTAATTTATGGTAGGTAACGTAAATTACGGTAGGCTCCGTAAATTACGGTAGGCTCTGACGCACAATTTGTAACTGCCCATTATTAAGTCGTTTTCAGGTGTCTTTTCACCTATCTCATCATTGGGGACGTTTCTCAGAAGTTCTAGGGCGATTTTTGGCTTTGGATGGTGTTTGTGAACAATTTCTAACATTTCGGTTTGTATTTTGATTCGTATGAACTTCGATCTTGATGTTATGATGATCCACCAAACAATGTCTGGCTAAACTTTCGGTGATCATCTTAGGTGAAGGTTTCTTATGACTTTTGTGTGTTTATCTTTATTTCTAGAATAATGAACTTGGTGTGTTTGCTATGTTTATTATGGTGCATGAATGTTTGATTGTAAATTGTTAATTGATGTTTTAATCTTAGTCTAAACCGTACATTCTTTGTGTCGTTGACAATCGAGATATCACGGGAAGGGTTAGGGTTGGATATTGGTTAATTGGTCATCGGGTCACAACCTCGCGTTTATATAATCCGAGTACTTCGTTCCCTTTTATCACAACAAGCGTTTATGCATGAGTTATGTCTATGTAACTCTTTCTAGTTGGATTTATGCACAATTGCTAACGGAAACCGGAACCTAAGATGGTCATTCTCTTTTAATCTGATTAACAACCAATTTTGATTTTCAATTAGTTAATAATTTAGTTCTTAAAATCAAACAACCCAAACTCTTAGATTTTAATTTCTGCAATTTAGTTTACTTGTGGTTAATTCACAAAGCTATATAATCAACACACCTTCCACAAACTCCCTTTGTTCGATACCCATTTGCTGCTATCTATTAGTTGTAATTTGGATTAAATTTGCGTGTGACTACGACAACACGTCAAATTTTGGCGCCGTTGCCGGGGAGTAGTGCGCAACGTGTGTTAATTTATTAGTTTTTTTATTATTTTCGGGTTTACGCTGGTTGTGTTTAGTGTGCAAGTACTTCAGGTGTATGCATACTAGGGGCTCTCACAAGTCATCACCACTATCGTTTGATCTGGAAATTGAAAGAACTTTGCGGCAAAACCGAGTTTTGGTACAAGAAAACACGATCATTGGTTCACCCACTTCACCCATTACACCAAGAAACATCATGGTTGATACACAAATACCACCCACTTCGGGTCAACCTACACCATCTTTCATACCTTCATCAACACAACCTTCACCAAATACCACTATTCCAAATTCCATCACCAATCCTACTCCACCAAAAGATGTTACACCAACCAACATTACATCACCTATTACTACTCAAGTTGAACCTACCCTTACCTATAGCCCCTCCACTACAATTCCACCACTTTCACATTTCTTTCCAGCTTCGGGTCAATCATCCTCAACCTACCCAATACCACCAAGTTCAACTGTCATTCATACTACTTCTACATACCGACCATCGAATCAACCGGGTTTCCACTATTCATCTTATCCTTTTGTGCAATCTTCGGGTATAGGAGGAGATGGATATGATGATGGTTATGAAGAAGAATTTAGATGATACGAAGAAGAGGGATTTTATTATGGGGGTGGTGTAGGTAACTAGGGACCACAAGGAGGAGCGGGTCAACAAAGTCAACCACTACAACAAATTCAAGATGTGGGTAGGCTACCAACGGGGGTACAACATATCCGACCACAAGGGCCACAGTTTCAATGGCCCACGCCTTTACAGCAAGTCCGTCCACAATATCATCCACAATTTCAAAGGCCGGTGCAATAACATCAATTTCAGTAACCATTTGCACCACAAGGGCCTATGCAAGGGCAAATGGGTCAACCAAGAGCACCGTTGGGTGCTTCGTGAAGACATCACCGAGAGGTAGTGCGGGGAATTGAAGCTCATTTCTGACCCGTTATCACTAATAATCCTTCTCCGGTAGTGATTCCTCATCATCCGGATGGAAGGACTTTTGAGGTTAGAACAACCGCACTCCAAAGTTTACCAAAGTTTAAAGGGTTAGCAACGAAAGAACCTTATTTTCACTTGGAGACATACGATTCAATTTGCAACACAATTGGAGGTCAAGGTTTTTCGGCGGACGATGTCAAGTTAGTTCTCTTCCAATTTTCTTTGGAAGATAAAGCAAAAAGATGGTTTCATACTTTACCCTCCGCATCAGTTTATACATGGGCCGACATACAACAAATTTTCTTGGAAGAGTTCTACACTTCTCAAAAGACAAATGATGAAAGAAGAAGCTTGAGGAGCTTTCAACAACAACAGGGGGAGATGTTTCATGAAGCCTTCGAAAGGTTCAACATGATGTTGAAAAATTGCCCTCATCACGGTATACAACTTTGGGAGTTGTTGAATGCGTTTCACGAGGGGTTGAGTTCGGAGGATGCTCGTGACTTGATGTCAATCACTAATGGTACGTTTGGTACAAATTTTGAGCATGATGATTACTAATTTTTAGAGCAAATGGTGGTTACTTCAAAAAGGAAGGCTCAATCTTCAAGACGGGCGAGGCATGTTATTACAAGGCCACAAGTGCATGGGGTAGAGAATGGAGGTGTGCAAACCACGAATCAAGTGTACAATGTGTGCACCATTTGCAATGAAATAGGTCACACGGCGGAAGTGTGTTTGGTAGGAGTGGTTGAAGAGCAAGTGGAAGAGGTGAATCCTATTCAAGGGGGTGGTCGAAACTTTAACATGAATTCGAACACATACCACCCCGGGTTAAGAAATCATCCTAACTTCCGTTACGGGAACCCGGCGAATCAAGCTAACCCAAATTTTCAAGGAGCTCAAGGTAATTTCGCACCTCGTCAATAATACAATCAAGGTAATTATCGGGGTGGAAACAATTATGGCTACCAAGGGCAATTTCAACAATCGGGTCAAGGTGGTTCTTCGGGTCAAACTTCATCAAGTGGGAATGAGGTTATGGATATGCTTCGGGCAATGCAACAAGACATGCAAAAAAGGAATCAACTTGATGAAGTCCGAATGCAAAAAGATGAGGTTCGTGACAAAAGCATTCAAACACTAACAACTCAAATGGGTCAATTAGCAATCGACGTGGTGGAGTTGAAGAAAAGCAAAGGTCAACTTCCTAGCGACACTAAGGTAAATCCTTCCCATAGCTCGTCACGTGGTAATAATGTTAATATTAATCATGTTAGTGTGTTAAGAAGTGGCAAAGAATTTAAGGCAAATTTGTCACCGGGTTTGGTTGACGGGGTGGTTGAAGATATCACGGGTAATGAAAGTGAAGAGGATGAAGTTTCACCTATTGTGTCTAAAGAGGTTAATGTTGAAAAACCGGGGTTGGGTGAAAGTAAAAAAGATAAAAAAGATGAAGGGGAGCCGAGTCAAGTCCCATTTCCATCGGCTCTACTTGACCCGGGTAAAAAAAATTTATTTCAACAAGGGATCCCCAAAAAAGAAGAGTTGTGGGACATTTTTAAATAAGTAAAAGTCAATCTCCCATTACTTGATGCAATAAAGCAAGTGCCCGCTTACGCTAAATTTTTAAAAGAATTATGCATACAAAAAAGGCAACAAAAGAAAAAGATGCCTAAGCGGGTAGATTTAACCGGGCAAGTTAGTGCGGTATTGAATGGGGAGCTTCCTCCTAAGCTCCAAGATCCAGGCACGCCATTAATAAATATTCAAGTTGGTAATTTTCAAATGTCGAAGGCATTGCTAGATCTTGGAGCCGGAGTGAGCATTTTACCGGGGGGCTTATACGATCAATATGATTTTGGTCCATTAGCAAGGGTAGAGACAACGGTTGATTTAGCCGATTTGTCTCATAAGCTACCTTGGGGGATGGTTCAAGATGTTATAGTAAAAATCGATGAGTTTTATTACCCGGTTGACTTTTTAGTCTTAGACTACTCATCCGCGGACCCGAAACAACAACAAAATGTTATTTTGGGTCGGCCATTTTTGAGCACCGCGCATGCTGTGATTGACTGTCGATTTGGTACGGTCGACATGACTTTCGGAAATCGGAAAATGAGATTGAATGTTTTTACTAACAATTCTAACTCTATTGGTGTTGATGAGTGTTTTATGGCAGATTTAGTCGACAGATGCAACCCGCATGAGTATGAGGAAGATAGTATGGATATGTGTGTTTGTGATTTTTCTGAATAGGTACATGCTTGTGCACTAAGGGTTAAAGAGGAGAAGCAATATGCTATGGCATTGAAGGAGGGTTGACCGCCATGGACCCATAAATTTGAAAGTTTGCCGGTGGAAATCAATTCGGGTACCAAACCATCATTGGAGGAACCACCGAAATTGGAATTAAAAGACTTGCCAAGCCATTTGAAGTACGCATTCTTAGGGGATAATGACACTCTACCGGTCATTATTGCCTCTAATTTGGAAAGGGCATAAGAGCAAGCTTTGTTGGAGGTCTTAAAGGCGAATAAAGGGGCCATTGGGTGGACAATTGCTGATTTAAAAGGAATTAGTCCATCGATCGTTATGCACAAAATCATCACCACCGAAGATGCAAAACCAATAAGGGAGGCACAACAAAGGTTAAACCTGAATCTACGGGAAGTGGTAAAACGGAGGTAATTAAGTGGTTAGATGCAGGAATTATCTATCATATTTCGGATAGTGCTTGGGTAAGTCCTACCCAAGTTGTGCCTAAGAAGGCCGGCATTCAAGTAATCAAAGATGAAAATGGTGAGCAAATAGCCACCCGACCGGTCACCGGGTGGCGTGTTTGTATTGATTACCGCAAATTGAATGCCGCCACTTCTAAGGACCATTTCCCACTACCTTTTATTGACCAAATCATTGAAAAATTATCGAGTCAAAAATATTATTGCTTTTTAGACTGGTACTCGGGTTACAATCAAATTGCAATACCCCCAGATGACCAACACAAGACCACCTTCACTTGTCCATATGGCACTTTTGCCTTTAGGCGAATGCCATTTGGCTTGTGTAATGCACCGGCAACTTTCCAACGATGTATGATGAGTATTTTCTCGGACATGGTTGGAGAATCGCTTGAAGTTTTTATGGATGACTTTTCAATTTTTGGCACTAGTTTTGAATCGTGTCTCAACGAGTTACAAAAAGTTTTAAAAAGATGTGTTGAGAAAAATTTGGTGCTTAGTTGGAAGAAAAGTCATTTCATGGTGCAAGAGGGTATTGTGTTAGGCCACGTGATTTCGGAGAGGGGTATGGAGGTGGATAAGGCAAAAATACGGGTAATATCATCTTTGCCTCCACCGAAAAATGTGAAAGGAGTAAGGTCATTTTTTGGACACGCGGGTTTTTATAGACGTTTCATTAAAGGTTTTAGTGTCATTACTAAACCCTTGTGCAATTTGTTATTAAAAGATGTTCCCTTTGACTTTACTAATGAGTATTTGCAAGCGTTTAATATTTTGAAGGAACACTTGGTCAAAGCTCCCATCTTGCAACCACCGGATTGGTCAAAGCCATTTGAAATCATGTGTTACGTAAGCGACACTACAATTGGTGCAGTTTTGGGTCAACTAATTGATAAAAAGCCGGTGGTGATTTACTATGCAAGCAAGACGTTGTCTGAAGCGCAACTGAATTACACCACAACCGAAAAGGAGTTATTAGCGGTGGTGTATGCTTTGGACAAGTTCCGTTCTTACATTTGGGGAAGCAAAGTGGTTGTGTACTCGGATCATAGTGCGGTCCAGTATTTTATGGAGAAAAAAGATGCAAAGCCCCGTTTGATCCGTTGGGTATTATTGTTGCAAGAATTCGATGTAGAAATTCGGGATAAAAAAGGAAGTGAAAACGTAGTTGCGGATCACTTGTCTTGAATTCCGGTGGAAGGGGTTGATGATTTGAGCGAGATAAACGAATGGTTTCCCGATGAGCAAATACTAGCCGTGTCTACTTTCGTTGCACCGTGGTATGCCCATTATGTTAGCTACTTAGCCATGGGTGCCATTCCAAATCATTGGACCAAGAAAAGAAGGCAACAATTCATGGTTCAACTGAAGCAATACATTTGGGATAAGCCGGACCTTTTCAAGATTGGGCCCGATCAAGTTATTCGGAGGTGTGTGCCCGAGACGGAAGTGTTGGAGATTTTGACACATGCTCATTCATCCGCTTGTGGAGGTCATTTTAGTGGCCATAAGACGGGTTACCGGGTTCTTTCATGTGGGTTTTATTGGCCCACAATTTTCAAGGATGCATGCGAGTTTGCACGGAATTGTGTTAATTGTCAAAGAATGGGAAGTATTTCAAAGAGGGACGAGATGCCTTTGCAACCGATTTTGGTTGTTGAAATATTCTATGTGTGGGGCATTGACTTTATGGGTCCCTTCTCGAGTTCAAGTGGGTTCTTATACATTTTAGTGGCGGTAGATTATGTTTCGAAGTGGATTGAAGCTATTCCTACAAGAACAAACGATCACTCAGTTGTTTGCAAATTCGTTCAATCCAACATCTTTGCTCGTTTCGGTATTCCAAGGGTGATTATTAGTGATGGTGGGTCGCATTTTAAGAACTTTAATTTCGGAAAATTGTTGAAGCGGTACAACGTGAACCACCGGATTGATACACCGTACCATCCGCAAACTAGTGGACAAGTCGAAGTGTCCAACCGTCAAATTAAAGAAATTCTCATGAAGACGGTTCGAACAGATAACAAGGATTGGTCAAGCAAACTAGACGATGCATTGTGGGCATATCGGACGGCCTACAAAACTCCAATTGGTACAATGCCTTACCGGATGGTGTATGGAAAGGGTTGTCACTTACCAATGGAGTTAGCTCATCGGGCGCATTGGGTAATCAAAACGGTGAACGCGGACTACGATGAAGCGGGGAAGATGCGGAAGTTGCAACTAAGTGAGATAGAAGAAATTCGAGACGAAGCTTACGAGTGTGCATCGGCCTACAAGGATAAGCTTAAAAAGGTTCATGACGCGAAAATCAAGAAGCGAACCTTTGAAGTGGGTCAGAAAGTTTGGTTGTATAATTCGAGATTGAAATTATTTGCGGGCAAATTGAAAAGCAAATGGATGGGCCCATATGTCATTCGGCGATTCGGTAGATTTGGTGACGTTGATATTCAAGATGTTCACACCAACAAGCAACAAATGGTGAACGGGCATCAGTTAAATCCATACTTGGAAGGAAACGACATCAATAATTTGGAGCTTGACAAAGTGGGCTATATCCTACGCCTGGTAGATGAAGAACAACCATGAGAGGCCCAGGTTTGGTAGTGTACATAGTTAGTTTATTTTGTTTGTTTTGTTTTGTTTAGTTTGCACAATTACTGTATCCGCTTGAAGCTCGTGTTTGAAACAAGTGTGGGGACGTTCGTATGAATAGTTCTAGCATAGTGTTGAGGACAACACGAGATTTTCGAGGGGGTAGGGTAAATTTTCCATGTTTTTGAAAAATATAAAAAACATAAAAATTATAAAACTGAAAAAAAATATCTAAAATTCAAGTTTTTGGCGAAGTGTGAATCCCCAGGTGCTACCGTAAATTACGGTAGCCACCGTAATTTACGGTGGCCTGGGGAAATAAAAGGACTTACGCTGGTATGCTACTGGTTTACGGTGGGGACTTTTTGCCAAGGCCTACCGTAAATTACGGTGGCTACCGTAATTTGCAGTAGCCTCTGGCAGTTTATGGGGCGTTTCGGTTTCAGCATTTATAAAAATAAAAAATATAAGGTCACATGAAATTAACCCCCTCCACTCGATTTCTGCCCACTATCCTGTAACACCCTTAAATTTAACTAGAATTTAATGATAATTCACACTATTTTTAATTAGGGAGTCTAATAAGAACATATATTTCAAAAAGTTGTTTAACAATTCTTTTACACCCCATATAACATTGACTAATAAAGGTTAAAACATTGCGGAAGCTTCAAAAATTGTGTTCAGTTCTTCTACTATTGCTTGATCGCCATCCGTAAGATCCACATCATTACCTATAGTCAAAACCTTTAAAACATTAGTTTTGACATTAACATATAATACATAAACACAAGTTCTGTCATCAAAATGTAATAAACAAATCACAAAATTTCTGAGTTACACCGTAACTTACGGTATTACCGTAAGTTACGGTAAGTTCTGAAACATAATGGTCCACCGTAAACCAGGGGAAACACACCGTAAGGCTTTGGCCTCCACCGTAAGTTACGGTGGTACCGTAACTTACGGTGGCTTCTGCACAAACATGTTTTTGACTGATTTGCTGGTTTTACCCAAACAATTCCTTGAAGTTTTCATTCTAACAACCCAAAAGGGCTAAATTCTTGTAATTTGATGTGTCAATCATCAATCGATAAACAATTACAATCTATCATATTACGAAGCAATACCATGCTTTATTCGATTATTCGACCCGTTGGCTCGTCTAAGGAATCCTTCCATATGACGACTACCAACGAATTCCAACCAGATTTTGACCAATTATTCAATATAGCGACATCACTACTTTAATTCAAAACAACCCTTATTCTAAAATTCAACTACACATATTATAGTCATCAACATTTACTTAATGTAACGGGTCAAGTTACATACCTTCAAAGCAAGCCCTTCAAACGTGCGTCCACACCGGTTTGCCCGCTAGATGCCCCGGCTTCCTTTCCTATAGAGTTCAATCACCTTATGTTTAGAACTCTTTGTTTCACATACATAACGCACATTTTGTCATACATCATAATTATGCGTTTTTAACTTAACAATTCAGTTTCAAGCCTTCTTTGAGGCATTTCATCAAACACTATAAGGGCAGAATTTTTATATCTTTCATATTCAAGTTCATAGCTTGCTAATTAGCTAACTTAACATCAATAAAGCCTTCATATAGTATTTAAACATCATACTTTTCTGAAATCACCTTCTATGATCAAATTACACTAGAATAGTCATTCTAAACCCTAGTGTTCATCTTCATCTTGTAAAACCCACAACCCACCTTCAAGGTGTTCATGGAATTTCCTGAATTTGGACATGATTTCACATGTAGTTATCTTGGTTTCACTTCTAGACACTATATCATCCCTAATCTAACCAAACAACACACATGCAACATCTAATTTCAGATTTTCCAAAATCATGAGAATTTCAAACAAAGAATTAACACGAATTTTTACATACCTTGTAACCCTCTTGTGATGAGGATCACTAATCTATGTTTAGATTTCGTTTTTGATCAGATTTGAGCCTTCAATTTGATTGTTTTGTGAGGTTAGGGTTTTGGAGAGTGGGGTGTCGCCCCTGCTCTTCTTCTGCGCGACCAACACCTTCAAAATGGTGTTTGGTTTTGATTTTTATTAAAATTAATATTATAGTTTCAATTCTTACAACTTAGGCCCTTCCATTTTATTCAACTTATAGTCTAGTTGCATTTTAACCCTATTATAAGCTATTTCTAGAAATTAACTAACTAGGTTAAAATTCCTAGTTAGTAAATTCTCACTTATTATACTTTATAATTCTAATATAAAGTTTTATATTTTTCGGGGTGTTACAAGTCCACCCCCCTTAAAGAGGGTTTCGTCCCTGAAACCGAAGTACGTACCAAATAATGTAGGGTGGAGACGTCGCATCTCCTCTTCGGACTCCCACGTAGTGTCCGAACCTTTCCTATGCTCCCACTTAACCTTGACTTGATTAATCACCTTGTTCCTCAAACTCTTCTCTTTACGATCTAAAATCGCAATTGGTTTTACTGCATAGTTGAGGCTGTTATCCACCTCGTTATCATCGTAGTGGATACGAGCAGTTTCGTCTGCCAGACATTTTCGGAGATGTGACACGTGGAATGTGCTATGAATCCCACTCAACTCCTCGGGTAATTCGAGACGATAAGCTACTTTACCAACCCGTTCAGTGATTTTGAATGGCCCAATAAATCTCGGGCTTAGTTTACCCCTTTTTCTGAATCTAATAATGCCCTTCCATGGGGAAACTTTTAGCATAACCATGTCGCCAACCTGAAATTCAATTGGCCTATTCCTTTTATCCGCATACGCCTTTTGCCTGTCTTGAGCCGCTTTCAAGTGTGCCCGAACTATGTCGATTTTCTCATTTGTAGTTCGGATTATATCGGTAGGTGCTAGCCCTCGTGGACCCACTTCTCCCCAACATACTAGAGTTCGACATTTTCTGCCATATAACAGTTCATACGGGGCCATCTTAATGCTCGCGTGATAGCTATTGTTATATGCAAATTCGACCAAGGGTAAATGGACATCCCAACTACCCCCGAAATCAATAATGCAAGCCCGCAGCATATCTCCCAACGTTTGTATTGTCCTTTCACTCTGCCTATCCGTTTGTGGATGGTAAGCAGTGCTAATGAACAATTTAGTTCCCATTTGTTCTTGGAATTCACGCCAAAATTTCGAAGTAAACCGAGTATCTCTGTCTGACACAATGGATATCGGTACCCCATGCCGTGCTATGATTTCGTTGGTGTACACTTCCGACATCTTCTCGGATGTATAAGTCTCACGAATTGGAATGAAGTGAGCGCTTTTCGTCAATCTATCAACAACTACCCATATAGCATCAAACCCGCGGTTAGTTTTGGGCAATTTGGTCAACAAATCCATGGTGATTTGTTCCCATTTCCAAACCGAAATTTCCAACGGTTGAAGTTTACCGTATGGTTTTTGGTGCTCCGCCTTGACTTGTAAACATGTCAAGCATTTTTCTACGTTCTTCACCACATCTCTTTTCATCCCGGGCCACCAATAGTTTTGCTTTAAATCATTATACATTTTGGTCGCTCCCGGATGAATTGAATATCGGGATTTATGAGCTTCATCAAGTAGAAGCGCCTTCACCCCACAAGTATTTGGAACCCATATTCTCCCAAATCGAGTCTTCAACCCGTTATTCCCATCCGTCAAATCTTTCAACTGACCGATTATTCTTTCCTTCTTCCAATTCTCCTCTTTTACTGCTTCTAATTGTGCCTCTCGAATATGTTCAAGTATACCCGAGGTCACCACGAGTTGCATCGACCTTACTCGTATTGGGACGTAGTCCGCTTTTCTACTCAGAGCATCCGCTACCACATTTGCCTTTCCGGGGTGGTAATGTATTTCACAGTCGAAATCTTTCACCGTTTCTAGCCATCGCCTTTGTCGCATATTTAACTCCTTCTGATCGAAGAAGTATTTTAAGCTCTTGTGATCGGTGAATATGGTGCACTTTACCCCATACAAGTAGTGCCTCCATATTTTTAAGGCAAATACCACCGCAGCCAACTCAAGATCGTGCGTGGGATATTTCTTCTCGTGTATCTTCAATTGCCTCGAGGCATAAGCTATAACTTTGCCCCGTTGCATCAACACGCATCTGAGCCCCGATAGTGAAGCATCCGAATAAACCACCATATCTTCGACTCCGTCCGGCAATGTCAGTACCGGAGCTTGAGTTAACCTTTCTTTTAACGTTTGAAACGCTTTTTCTTGGTCGATATCCCAAATGAACTTTTCTTTCTTCCGGGTTAGCCTTGTTAGCTGTGACGCAATCTTAGAGAAATCTTGAATGAATCTCCTATAGTATCCCGCAAGCCCCAAAAAGCTTCTAATTTCCGAAGGGTTCTTCGGGGGATTCCATTTTGACACAGCTTCGATCTTGGACGGATCCACTAATACTCCATCGGCACTTATGACGTGGCCAAGAAATTGTACCTCTCGTAACCAAAAGGCACACTTAGATAATTTCGCATACAGCCTTTCTCGTCTAAGTGTCTCTAACACTTCTTGTAAGTGGTGTGCGTGTTCAGCTTCACTTTTCGAATACACCAAAATATCATCGATAAACACGATGACCGACTTATCCAACATTGGCTTGCAAACCCGGTTCATGAGGTCCATGAAAGCCGCGGGTGCATTTGTTAGCCCAAATGACATCACGAGGAATTCGTAATGTCCGTATCTCGTGCGGAAAGCCGTCTTCGGTACATCTTCTTCTTTGACCTTTAGTTGGTGATACCCAGATCTAAGGTCAATTTTTGAAAACCAGTTCGCACCTTGTAATTGGTCGAATAAATCATCTATCCTCGGAAGCGGGTATCGGTTCTTTACCGTGAGTTTGTTTAACTCCCGGTAATCGATACACATGCGCATGCTTCTGTCTTTCTTTCTCACGAACAATACCGGTGCGCCCCAAGGAGACACACTCGGCCTTATGAATCCCTTGTCAAGCAGGTCTTGAATTTGGGACATCAACTCTTGTAATTCCGACGGTGCGAGTCGGTACGGAGCTTTTGCTACGGGTTTTGCGGCCGGAATCAATTCAATCCCGAACTCTATTTCCCGTTCAGGCGGTATCCCTGGTAAATCCTCCGGAAACACATCTCCATAATCTCGTACTACCGGTACATCTTCAATCTTCCGTGATTCTTTCTCGGGCTCATTTGCGTATATCATGAATGCCTTGCATCCTCGCTTCATAAGCTTGTGAGCTTTCAACATTGAGCACACTATGGGGTGACCTCCTTTTTCGCCATAATTGGTGACGTGTTTCCCGCTCGGAGATGTTAGTTTTATCTCTTTACGAAAACACACGACTTTTGCATGGTGTTGGGCCAGCCAATCCATCCCAACGACTACTTGAAATTCCCCCATTGACATCGGGATTAGGTCTATCAAGTATTCCTCATCGTCGATGCTTAATTTGCAGCCTCGACAAACAACACAAACTATAAAACTTTTGTTGTCCCCTATTTTAACTTCTAAGGGCACAGGTAATTTCGTTAATACAAATGAAGGATGTCGAATAAATCCATGCGAAATGAAGGATTTATTCGCACCCGTATCAAACAATACACGTGCTGGAATTGAGTTAATTGTGAATATACCTAAAACCACATCGGGTTCTGTCTTTGCTTCAGCCGCGGTAAGTTGGAAGGACCTAGCCTTCGCTTTGGGAGCTTCTGTTGGGGATTCTTTAACATCTCTCTTTCCAACTAAGTCCGGACATTCGGACTTTTTGTGGCCGGGTTGATAACATTTGTAGCAAACAGAGACTTTTCCCGGGCATAGCGAAGGTCGTGTGCCCCGTCTTATTACATATGGGGCATGGCTTGTCTTTGAACCGACATTCCCCTTTGTGTCCCTTCCGGCACACTTTACAACTTGGCGATCCACCTTTAGTATCCATCTTCTTTCCCGATTCTCCAGTTTGGGCTTTCTTTGCAGGGCTTGGATTTACATCATGTGCCCTTCGCTCACCTCTTTCGACTTGCTTCTTCAACTCGATTTCCCGTTCCCGAGCAACGTTAATGATTTCGGTAAGGGTTTCGTATTTTGAAGGAGTCATAAACTCCCTATATTCAGCGCTCAACATATTGTAGTAGTAGTATATTTTATGTTCTTCGTTCGTCACCAATTCACTACTAAACTTCATTTTATCCATAAACATCGCCGTGATCTTGTCTATGGTTTCACCCTTGTGCCTAAGTTGCATGAACTCTTCCTTGATTTTGTTAATGACCGCTTTGGGACTATGATGTTTAAGAAATGGTGTCTTAAACTCTTCCCATGTCATGACCCTTGCCGCTTCGGCCCCTATTTCATTCTTTTTGTTATCCCACCAATCCTTGGCTTGTCCTCTTAACTGACCCGTTCCGTAGGCAACGAAATCGCTTTCATCGCAATGAGTCCTTTCAAACACCCCTTCAACATCGCCCAACCATCTTTGGCTAATTATCGGGTCGAGTTCCCCGTTATAGATTGGCGGTTTACACGCCATGAATTCCTTGTACGAACACCCTTTGCGTTCTCCCGTTTTCTCCTTCATAAGGTTGACGATATCCTCCAACCTTTTAACTCGCTCTTCTAGAAGTGACAACACCGTGCCTTGAATTTTGTCTATAAACCCAGATAGACTTCCTTCAATTGCCTTCCCTACCTCTTCGGCAATTATCTCTTTCATTTGTTCAGTGCTTGTTTGCACCGGATTATCATCATTCCCATCAGACATCTTGAAACTGAAATGTTTACATTTAAACGTTAAACATTTCATTCATAGCATTGTTTCATTTGTTTTGGTTTAGCCAAGTTTCCAACTTGCTTTAACCATTCACATCTAATGCACTTTCCGGGTTTGAGTGTGTTAATACACTCTTCCCATGCATTTCCATTCGTTTCTTATTTCTTACACAAGGTATAATCTACTAACATAATAAGTTAATTCTTACCGGACGATCGATCAAGCTTGAACCGAACACTTGTTGACAACCTTAAGCTCTGATTACCAACTTGTAACACCCTTAAATTTAACTAGAATTTAATGATAATTCACACTATTTTTAATTAGGTAGTCTAATAAGAACATAGATTTCAAAAAGTTGTTTAACAATTCGTTTACACCCCATATAACATTGACTAATAAAGGTTAAAACATTGCGGAAGCTTCAAAAATCGTGTTCGGTTCTTCTACTATTGCTTGATCGCCATCCGTAAGATCCACATCATTACCTATAGTCAAAACCTTTAAAACATTAGTTTTGACATTAACATATAATACATAAACACAAGTTCTGTCATCAAAATGTAATAAACAAATCACAAAATTTCTGAGTTACACCGTAACTTACGGTATTACCGTAAGTTACGGTAAGTTCTGAAACATAATGGTCCACCGTAAACCAGGGGAAACACACCGTAAGGCTTTGGCCTCCACCGTAAGTTACGGTGGTACCGTAACTTACGGTGGCTTCTGCACAAACATGTTTTTGACTGATTTGCTGGTTTTACCCAAACAATTCCTTGAAGTTTTCATTCTAACAACCCAAAAGGGCTAAATTCTTGTAATTTGATGTGTCAATCATTAATCGATAAACAATTACAATCTATCATATTACGAAGCAATACCATGCTTTATTCGATTATTCGACCCGTTGGCTCGTCTAAGGAATCCTTCCATATGACGACTACCAACGAATTCCAACCAGATTTTGACCAATTATTCAATATAGCGACATCACTACTTTAATTCAAAACAACCCTTATTCTAAAATTCAACTACACATATTATAGTCATCAACATTTACTTAATGTAACGGGTCAAGTTACATACCTTCAAAGCAAGCCCTTCAAACGTGCGTCCACACCGGTTTGCTCGCTAGTTGCCCCGGCTTCCTTTCCTATAGAGTTCAATCACCTTATGTTTAGAACTCTTTGTTTCACATACATAACGCACATTTTGTCATACATCATAATTATGCGTTTTTAACTTAACAATTCAGTTTCAAGCCTTCTTTGAGGCATTTCATCAAACACTATAAGGGCAGAATTTTTATATCTTTCATATTCAAGTTCATAGCTTGCTAATTAGCTAACTTAACATCAATAAAGCCTTCATATAGTATTTAAACATCATACTTTTCTGAAATCACCTTCTATGATCAAATTACACTAGAATAGTCATTCTAAACCCTAGTGTTCATCTTCATCTTGTAAAACCCACAACCCACCTTCAAGGTGTTCATGGAATTTCCTGAATTTGGACATGATTTCACATGTAGTTATCTAGGTTTCACTTCTAGACACTATATCATCCCTAATCTAACCAAACAACACACATGCAACATCTAATTTCAGATTTTCCAAAATCATGAGAATTTCAAACAAAGAATTAACACGAATTTTTACATACCTTGTAACCCTCTTGTGATGAGGATCACTAATCTATGTTTAGATTTCGTTTTTGATCAGATTTGAGCTTTCAATTTGATTGTTTTGCGAGGTTAGGGTTTTGGAGAGTGGGGTGTCGCCCCTGCTCTTCTTCTGCGCGACCAACACCTTCAAAATGGTGTTTGGTTTTGATTTTTATTAAAATTAATATTATAGTTTCAATTCTTACAACTTAGGCCCTTCCATTTTATTCAACTTATAGTCTAGTTGCATTTTAACCCTATTATAAGCTATTTCTAGAAATTAACTAACTAGGTTAAAATTCCTAGTTAGTAAATTCTCACTTATTATACTTTATAATTCTAATATAAAGTTTTATATTTTTTGGGGTGTTACATATCCTCATCCACACATATCATCTTTCCCCTTCATCTTCCCCACAAGATCTCACAAAAACCCCACAACCTTTAAACCTTAAAATCTCCATAACTTTCTCAAATCTTAGTCAAATCTAGTGATTTTTGGGTCTATCTTGACTGAAATTTCACGAACCTTCTGATTTTGGGGAGAGATTTGCAAGAAAACCTTGTTTTCTTGGTCGTTTGTGAAACCCTAAGTTCCGAATTTTTGGGGATTCTTGGAAGCTTTTGTTTTTCTTGTGTTCTTGCATCTTCAATCCAAGGTATGTGATGTTTTTACTTTATTTTTTGATGATTCATTGTGAAGTTGAAGGTTATTGTGGTTATTGGTTTTACACACACTTGCTTGTTCTTAGTTTATGCCATGAAAATTGTTAATTGAAATATTGTTATGGTTGTAGATGTAGGATTGATGCTAAATTTGTGAACTTTTGGGAACCTCTACATTGTAGAGGCACCATACCCAAATTTTGTGAAAATACCATATGAAACTTTGTGCTCTCTAGCATCTACAACCATAGTAACAAGCAAGTGTGGGGATTTTGGAAAAAGGGGACTGATTTTTGTGTGTTTGGTTGTTGTGTTGTATTTGTGATGTGTGTAGGAAATGGTGAGAACTAAAGACAAAGCGGGAGCAAGTTCTTCAAAAGGCAAACAACCTGAAACACAACCGAAAAAGCGAAGATATTTAGGAAGAGATGATGATAGCGATGAAGAGGAAGAAATAGAGTTGAACCCGGCAGACAAGCCGAAGTGGGAAGCGGGTCCACTAGATGACCAACCGGAAGAATGGCAGCCGACATTGTTCAATGACCGTATGAATCGCTTAAAAGACAAAGCGGCTGCATTCATTTGTGAAAGAGAGGTTAGAGAGGTGGAGTTTGGTCCGTTCAATGTATTTGCTAGGTTCCGTGCCTTGGGTTGGGAGGCGGCGCTAAATTGCTATGATAAAGATAACAAGAATTTGTTCATGAATGAAATTCAGGAGTGGATGGCCACTCTAACATGGAACAAGTACGACAGGCCATCTCAAATGAAGTTAACCGGCACTGTGAATGGGATAGATGTGGAGATGTCGTTTGATACATTGAGGAAGTTGGCGAGGTATGATAGCTTGCCCGCACATGATTATATGATTCCTAGTCTCGACGACTTGCTTCTCAAACCGGAGGCTCATCCAAGATGGAACGACATGTTGGAAGCATTGTTCTTACCGGGTACCTTTAGTGGCACAAGCCGTTTGACATTCGCAGATTGGGAGTTGGATGGAGTTATGCTGAGTTGGAGCGATATCATAAGTTAAAGTCGGAAGGCCAAAGGTGGCGTGCTTTGAAGGTTGATGCGAGGGCGTTATTATCGGGCGAGCCGGACGAGGCCGAGAGTGAGGATGAGCCCCCGAGTGGGGATGAAGATTACGCTGATGAACCGCATGCTGAGCACATGAATGTGGACCAAGTGTTAGGACCGGTTTTCGACTCCGAAACGATTGCGAACCGAACGTGTGACGTGCGGAATCCGTACACGAATGTGACCGAACACAAGAACATACAATTAATGTGATTCTATTGATCAATATGATGAGTACAAGCACCACGAATCACCTTTCTCTCTCTAGATTTTCTCTCTCTAGATTTAGATCTCCAAAGCTCCAAAATGGAAAAAGTCTCTAATGAAAACCCTAAGTCTTCTATTTATAGGCACAAGGTATAAGGATTTCTCCTTATTTACAAGATTGCCACCTTGCCCATTTTATCTAACTATTACAATATAAAGTCTAGATTTCTTCTGTTTATTGCTACGAAACGGATTGACAGAGACGATAGACATAATGTACTAACACCAAGGGGGTCATGGTGGAAGTTTCTTTGATTACACGGAGCGCTCTTATGAGCCAAATTGGGCGTATGAAGGAACCATGCAAGAAATCATTGAAAATCAATGTCCACCATCATCTGTATTTGATACTTGGTCGGGTTCCGAGCGCACATTCTTTGGTCATCAAACATGGATGGGGGCGAGTATGAAGCGGTCATTGAAGCATAACTTTGTCGGCAGGAGTCTTGGAACCGCAAACATGCTTATACCTTTGAGCAGGAGATGAATAACAGGTACATCGATGATCAAAACCGGCATATGCACGCGGATTGGCATGCGGGGCGGCCGGTAGTTGCGGATCCACCTCTGGTGGATTATGCGTCATTACCACCTTATGATGGTAGTGTTTCATATCCAACACCGCCGCTACATCATTCGCAATGGGTGGACCCCCGTCAAGATCAACAACATGGAGCCCCACAACAAGGAGGAAGTGAAAGTGGTAGCGACTCGTTTGCTTTTGTAGAATGGTCGGAGATGATTACTTCCATCTTCGGACCCCCCTCAGCCGCGTTACTACTAGTCAGGTTGTGCTCTTTCTTGTATATTTTTGTGAATATTTGTTTGTTATGTTCATGATTAGGAGGATGGGTGGTGTATTAGTTTTTTTGATGTTATGTGTTGGGTGGTGCTAGTTTGGCGGTGTTAATGTATTTTAAAAAAATATAAAATGAAAAAGACCAAAAAGAAATTTGGGGTTTGAGAGTTTAAGCTTTTGTGATGTAGAATGGGTTTTAGCGATCAATTCCTTTCAAAATCATACATTGGGGTCAATGTATCCCAAGTGTGGGGATAAGGGGAAAATTTTGATGGTTTTTAAAATTTTGATGGTTATCAAGCGAAACATTGTTGGAATTTGAGCACCTTGTACTAACCCCGAGTGACACACCGGCAACCCTTATTTACCCTTTTATCTTGGTGAGAGTTAAAGCCACAAATGTAAATAAATAATACTTGTCTTTGATGAGGGTGGCAACGGGTGAGGGTGCATTAGAACTTGTGCTTGAATTCGGTTTGAGGCTTTAGTGAAACATGAATATAGAAAGGATAAGGGCATTTAGGTATCCTCGTCATAGTGTGTGCGAGTGTGGGACTTGGGGGATTGGACCTCATAAATTATATATATGAGCTTGGTAGTGAGAGGGGCGGGGGTTTGGACATTTAGTTGCCCATTTTGTGCCTAAAGCCAATCGTTTGTTAACCCTTACCTAGTTCCCCAAAAATTTACCCGATTTGACCCGGTCTTATAGTGTTAGTACTTGTTATAGTTGTGTTTAGATATGCTATGTTGAATGTTCCTAAATGTTAAAAAAAAAAGTGAAAAAGCAATGAAGAAAAAAAAATGAAAAAGATGATGTATGAGTTGTCCTGTATATAGAAGTTTTTGTTTGTTTGTTTTATTGTGTAATAAAAGACCGGGTTAAGTCCTTCGCTACTACATATATATTTCCATTTCCTACCCGTATGCCTAGCCACGTTACAACCTTTAAGTCCCTTTGATTTGTATTCATGTTTTGGCACTTGTTAGGTGGAGGACCGATTTAGATACAAGCATATAGTTGTGCAATCACCCATTTGCCTTTTGTGTGTCTAGCTTATCTTTGCTAGTGCTTACTTGTAGCCGAGAGGAGAGATTTAGTGAGGGGTGCGTTACTTGGGTGTTAGGAAAGGGTTAGTAGAAGGATGACATGTTTATGCTTGATTTATGTTGATCGCTTGGGCATTTGAAAATGGTTTTTGATGAGTTGCTTGGGGCAAGCAACAGTTAAGTGTGGGGATGTGACTGGTGGTCCATAGGACAACCCTTAAGTGTGTTAAAAGACTAATTAATCCCTCATTTAATCATGTACTTGTCTTGAATTAAATGACTACAGTTGCTTATGTTTCAGGTGCGTTTGAGCTTAAAACGAAGGAAAACGCTGCTG
This sequence comes from Helianthus tuberosus, assembly GCA_030545235.1. NCBI lineage: Eukaryota > Viridiplantae > Streptophyta > Magnoliopsida > Asterales > Asteraceae > Helianthus > Helianthus tuberosus. The sequence continues at coordinate 107,979,425 of CM060417.1, forward strand.
TGGATGGAATGGAGTGGAACGAGACTCACTAGGATGGAAAGAAGAAATAAAGAAAAGCATTCAGGGCTCCACCGTAATTTACGGTGGCTACCATAAATTACGGTAGCCCCTGAATGTCTTCTGTTCCACCGTAAGACAGTAGCTGAGCAACGTAACAACTTGAAAGCTACCGTAATTTACGATAGGTACCATAAATTACTGTAGGCTCTGACGCACAATTTGTAACTGCCCATTATTAAGTCGTTTTCAGGTGTCTTTTCACCTATCTCATCATTGGGGACGTTTCTCAGGAGTTCTAGGGCAATTTTTGGCTTTGGATGGTGTTTGTGAACAATTTCTAACATTTCGGTTTGTATTTTGATTCGTATGAACTTCGATCTTGATGTTGTGATGATCCACCAAACAATGTCCAGCTAAAATTTCGGTGATCATCTTAGGTGAAGGTTTCTTATGAATTTTGTGTGTTTATCTTTATTTCTAGAATAATGAACTTGGTGTGTTTGCTATGTTTATTATGTGCATGAATGTTTGATTGTAAATTGTTAATTGATGTTTTAATCTTAGTCTAAACCGTACGTTCTTGGTGTCGTTGACAATCGAGATATCACGGGAAGGGTTAGGGTTGGATATTGGTTAATTGGTCATCGGGTAACAACCTCACATTTATATAATCCGAGTACTTCGTTCCCTTTTATCACAACAAGCGTTTATGCATGAGTTATGTCTATGTAACTCTTTCTAGTTGGATTTATGCACAATTGTTAACGGAAACCAGAACCTAAGATGGTCATTCTCTTTTAATCTGATCAACAACCAATTTTGATTTGCAATTAGTTAATAATTTAGTTCTTAAAATCAAACAATCCAAACTCTTAAATTTTAATTTCTGCAATTTAGTATACTTGTAGTTAATTCACAAAGCTATATAATCAACACACCTTCCACAAACTCCCTGTGTTCGATACCCATTTGCTGCTATCTATTAGTTGTAATTTGGATTAAATTTGTGTGTGACTACGACAACACGTCAGTTGTTTGAACACGTTGTCACACCTTCTTGGTTAAACCTTTTACTTAACTGATTTCAAAAAGTTCTCAACCCAAAACAGTTGACCGATCAAGCAGCCATCCGATCGGATAGTCATCCGATCGAACGGCTATTCGACCAGGTGACTTATGATTTCAACACTTAATCAATTTTCAAATTTCAAAGTAGATCAGTCTCCACTCGGATCACCATCCGAGCGGACGGCCATTCGTCCGGATGACTGTCCGACCGGACGGCTTGATGTGTAGAGACATTTCATACTTTTTAAAATGCTACAACGAAAACTTCAGAGTTCAAACATTACACAAACACATCCTTCCCAAATGGACAACCCTCCGACCGAATGGTCATCCGTCCGGACGGTCATCCGTCTGGACGGTCATCCGACCGGATAACTGTTCGTCACACCAACTCTCTGACGCACTGTTTTATGCACCATTCAACGCTTATACTGTCATACTGTAATCAGGCTAATCTCTTCAGCGCTCCCTTCAATCCAAGACTGTGTTTATTTACTAAACACGATCTGTGAGTATACTCGATCCCTTTTTTCTTTACGCACTTTTGGGTGTTACATACGTTACTTATATCAAATCTCAACGATCACGCCACGCACCACTTTTTATACGCTAACCGCTCACGCATGTTATATGTGTTATTCGATGAATGCTTGTATGTTATGTTTGCATAGTGATTGTTGCCTGACACCTTAGCAATGATAGTACTATAGTTTGGACTCAGCACCTGTCGTGGACAGGGGTTGTTAAGGGTATTTCTTCACGTGTCACAGTGGTGATATGTGTTGCGCATTCTACAACTCGCAGTCATGTATGTGCATATGTCATTGTCGATAGCTTACATGCTTCACATTCCTACGTGTTACATGTTGGTTATGCGTAAATTGCTTTTTGCTACTGTATGCTATCAAACTTGTATGCTCACCTTTACACTATGTGTATTGACTTTTATTTTAACATATGTGACAGGTGTTTAGGATGCTTTTACTTGCTGGATGTCATGGAATCAAGTTAGGTGGTCTAGAAACCCACGAATAATTTATGAGTTGTCGGAACAATATTTGTCTTTGAGAACACTATGTCTGTAATAACTATTTTGCTGAATATGTTATGGTATGGGACGTAACGTTAAATATTTGGTAATTATAGTTGTTATGGATTCTCTTGGACAATCGGTTTCGCTCAGTGCCATGCCCCGATGTTTCCGCCATCGGTTGGGGTGTGACAGATTGGTATCAGAGCCATAACTATAGGGAATTAGGCAAGACTCGACCTAGTCCGGGTCGATGTCTTAGAATTTACCTAGTCTATAGTCTAAGTACCAACATACCGCCTTGTGCTAACCCGGTAGGGGTTTTGCACAAGCTTACTCCTTATACTCTCGATTACACTCGCTAAATTCACGACCTTGCATGAACACCGCATACTACAGCTTCGTGCAGACACTCAGCCTTTCCTAAGGCTGACGACACACGATTTTCGAAAACATTCAAGTGATTTGGTCTAGATTAGGTGTGAAAACCGCAAACTCTTAATCAGATCGCTCGCTCAACACGCATTTTTACTAATAAAACACGAGAATTTGCGTTAAGTCAGGTGTGAAAACCATACCTCGACGCGATTCTCCCTACCTATCTCGTGATATTATCACATAAACAGGAATGAAGTTGTTAAGTTAGGGGTGAAACCGACATCTTAATGACTTATTTCGCTCTATATCTTGGTTTTACAAAACTCTCACCAAAGTCTCGATGGGTTCCAACGACTCGGGCCACGTAATGGCCGAAAGGATGCGTGCCGATCGCCCGGATTGAGGCGAGAGCACAGTCCCTTAGGTCAAAACGTATACTCAAAGACGATTGTGGGTAGTCGAATCACTTTGGGTAGTCGATTTCTATCACCCAGGACAATCTAATTCAAGCCTGCAACCGCTGATTTTACGCTTTATGTGTTTCGATTCTGAGCTCGCAACCCGCCGACTCTGTGGATTATCGATTTTTTGAAATTTTATGTGATTTTTACGTGTTTTATGTTGTTTTATATGGTTGTGAATCGATTTTGGAGATTTACTAGCTTTCGCTCCTCGTTTTATTAAACGCGCACAACACGCACAGCTATCTATATCTCAAAACGCTAACAAATTGCGGACTTTTGCATGTTATGTTACTCTCTTACGCTATTCGCTATTCGCTAATCGCTACTTGCTCTCGCAACTCTTGATCGCTTTACGCAACCGTGAAAGATAGGTGAATACGTGAAAAATATGTAGGTGAATACGTGCAAAATATAGTGAATATGTGCTTATGTGCCCTATGTGCTTCTGTGCTTATGTGTTTACGTGCCTATATGGATTATGTGCCTACGTGATTATGTGCCTATGTGTTATGTGCCAACGTGTTCCTGTGCTTTACATTAAGTAGCTCGTGGAGATACGCTTGACTATACCTAATATAGACAAATTGTGTCTGAATCCTATGACGATGTCTGTTGCAGACAATGTCGTCATTTGGATCACACACTTCCCGCGCTGCCCGCCGCAACCACGCTAAAAAACACATTGCATCGCTAGTCGCCAAGTAAATGGCCAAGGTCATTCCGCAAATCATCAACGAAATCAATGAGGTCGCCAGCAAGTCCTCTGAGGAATCAAAGACTGACTCGTCGCGCGCTACTTTTAGCTTCAGGCAATTTAAAGCTTGTGGACCCAAAGACTTCACTGGGGAAGATGGGCTGAGCGCAATGTTTTAATGGTTCGACTCGATTGAAGTCACTCTTCGACAAAGCGGATGCCCAGACAACCTCCACACTGTTAACGCAACTGGGGTCTTCCAGTCTAGGGCACTGGAATGGTGGACAGCAGAGTGAAACAGGCGAGGGAACGACGCAGCCTATGGACTTTCTTAGGAGGAACTGAAGGAAATCATGGTGAAAGAAGTATGTCCCCTGCATGAACTCCAGAAGCTGGAAGACGAGTTCTGGCACATCAAGCAAGAGGGTGGCGATAATATTGGTCTTACTGCTCGCTTTAAACAGCTCAGCATCATCTGCCCTGGCCAAGTCTCAACTCCCGACATCACAATCAAGAAATACATTCGCGCCTTACCTGATTGTGTTGCCGATGTTTTCCAAGTAGCCAAGACTACTACCACTGAGGAGACCTTCCTGCTCGCTGCCGAGATTAATGACAAGCGAGTTCGGGCTGGTTACTTTAAGAACACCGCTAAGAGTCTTCATCAAGTTACCACTACTTTTGCTACTCCCACCGCTGAAACCGCTGAAACCGCTTCACCTCAAGCTTCGAAATCTTCACACCGCAAGCGCAAGAGTAACAACAACAACAACAACAACAACTGTGCTGTCACTACCGCTCCTGTCAATGTTGTTCCTGTTCAACAGCGGAACCAAAACCACCAAGTTACTGCACCAGTGACCAACGCACCTCCTGCAAAACGTGCGTACACCGGTCCACACCCTCTGTGCCCTACTTGTACCTACCATCATCATGTTGGGATCGCTTGCCGTTTCTGTGTCCATTACAACATCTACGGACACTTTACTGCCAACTGCCGCACTGGCCCTCGTCAAGCTCAAGTTCAAGCCCCTCCTGCACTGCCAGCTCCACTTCCCGCCCCTCAGGGTCAACAAGCAGCTCCTGCTCCCGCTGCTCACACCAGAGCCTGCCATGCATGTGGTGATCCTAACCACTTTGCTAATGTCTGCCCGAACCGAGTGGTGAAGCAAGAGCCACAGCAGCAACCAGCGCAGCAACAACATCAACAGCAACAGCAACAGCAATAGCCTCAGCAGTAGCAACAACAGCCAGCAGCCCACGGACGAACCTTCAACATCAATGTCCGCCAGGCCCAAGCTGACAACAATGTGGTTAATGGTACGTTTCTTGTCAACGGTATATATGTTTTGTGTTTATTTAATATTAGAGCCGATAACTGTTTTGTATCGTTAGAATTCGAAAAGGTCCTAAAACGTAAGCGCGCTAATCTCCCTACAACGTTCGACGTAGAAGTTGCCACTGGAAGAACCGTCACTATTTTTTCTGTTCTTCGTGATTGTATGCTTGAACTAAACAATCGCGTTTTCCCTATCGACCTTATTCCCCGATGCAGCTCGGTAGTTATGATATCATAGTAGGCATGGATTTTCTTCGTGAAAATCGTGCTGAAGTCATTTGTTTTGATAAGATAATTCGCTTCTCTCTCGCAAATGGTGGCCAACTTTGTGTGTATGGCGAAGTGTCATCAAAGGAACTCAAACTCATGTCGTGCATTTAAGCGAGCAAGTATCTCCGAAAGGAATACAAACCTTTCTTGGCACACATCGTAGTAGCGGAGAAGGAAAAGAAAGAGAAGACAATGGAAAAGGTGCCCGTAGTTCGTGATTTTCCTGCTGTCTTTCCTGACGATTTACCTGGTTTACCGCCGTCTCGCGATATTGACTTTCGAATCGACCTCATTCCTAGAGCTAACCCTGTTGCTAAAGCTCCTTATCGACTTGCTCTGTCCGAAATGCGTGAACTTTCAAGCCAACTCCAGGAATTGCTTGATAAAGGCTTCATTCACCCTAGCACCTCTCCTTGGGGCGTACCTGTCCTTTTCGTCAAAAAGAAGGACGGATCGTTCTGGATGTGCATCGATTACAGGGAACCCAATAAGCTGACTATCAAGAATCGCTATCCCTTACCTCGAATCGATGATTTGTTTGATCAATTACAAGGTGCAACGTGTTTTTCCAAAATCGATCTACGCTCCGACTATCATCAACTACGAATCCAGGAGGAAGATATTCCAAAAACCACATTTCAAACCCGATACGGCCACTATGAATTTGTTGTTATGCCCTTTGGTCTGACTAACGCCCCCGCAGTCTTTATGGATCTAATGAATCGCGTGTGCAAACCCTTTCTCGACCGCTTCGTCATCGTGTTTATCGATGATATCTTGATCTATTCAAAGTCAATAGCCGAACACGCACAACATCTCCATTTGGTTCTCGAACTTTTACGAGGGAATCGCCTCTATGCCAAGTTCTCCAAGTGCGAATTTTGGCTCGAGGAGGTTCAATTCCTTGGTCACATCGTTAACAGTCAAGGTATACACGTCGACCCCACAAAGATCGAAGCTGTTAAGAGTTGGATTACACCGAAGAACCCATCCGAAGTTCGTTCTTTCCTCGGATTGGCGGGTTACTACCGCCGATTCATCGCTGATTTCTCAAAGATCGTTGTTCCTCTCACCTCTCTTACGCACAAGGACAAATCTTTCGTTTGGGGAACCGAACAAGAGGAAGCCTTTCAAACACTCAAACTTATGCTTTGTAGCACTCCTGTGCTCGCATTACCCGACAGAATCAATGACTTTTTAGTCTATTGTGATGCCTCTAACCTCGGTCTTGGTTATGTTCTTATGCAACGGGACAAGGTTATCGCGTACGCCTCTCGACAGCTCAAGATCCATGACAAGAACTATACAACCCACGATCTCGAGCTTGGTGCAGTTGTTTTTGCGTTGAAGATTTGGCGACACTACCTTTATGGAACCAAGTGTACGGTCTTCACCTACCATAAGAGCCTGCAACATATCTTGAACCAAAAGGAACTGAATATGCGCCAACGCTGTTGGGTTGAACTACTCAACGTTTATGACTGTGAGATTCGCCACCATCCAGGCAAAGAAAATGTCATTGCCGATGCTCTCAGTCGACGAAGCTACTTACATAGCGTTCGCAATGTCTAAGCCCAACACGACCTCGAGGCTCGAATCCGTGATGCTCAGCACGCATGCTTCATTGAGAATACCTTGAGAGAGGAAATGAAGAAATGTGGTGCTAAAACCCAACTTGTCACCAAATCGAACGGTATCTACTACTATCTTAATCGCATCTGGATCCCTAGTCGCAATAACCTTCGGGAGATATTGTTGACTGAAGCCCACAGATCCTGGTATTCCATTCATCCCGGTGCCGACAAAATGTACCATGACCTTCGTCTCCGGTATTGGTGGCCTGGAATGAAGAAGGATATCGCCGTGTATGTTTCGAAGTGCCTAACTTGTTCGAAGGTCAAGGCTGAGCAACAACGACCCTTTGGCTTACTCATCCAACCCGAGATCCCTATGTGGAAATGGGAGAGTATAGCTATGGACTTCATAACGAACCTTCCGCGCACGCCGTTAGGTCACGATAGCATTTGGGTTATTGTCGATCGCCTTACCAAATCTACTCATTTTCTGCCGATACGGGAAAACTTTAAGGTAGAACAATTAGCACGAATCTATACCGACGAAGTCATCTGTCGACATGGGACACCTCGTGATATCATTTCTGATCACGATGGTCGATTCACCTCGCGCCTCTGGGAAACGTTCTAATCTGCCCTCGGCACTACTCTTAATCTAAGTACCGTGTTCCATCCCCAGACCGGCGGTGGTAATTGGACTCAGCACCTGTCGTGGACAGGGGTTGTTAAGGGTATTTCTTCACTTGTCACAGTGGTGATATGTGTTGCGCATTCTACAACTCGCAGTCATGTCTGTGCATATGTCATTGTCGATAGCTTACATGATCACATTTATACGTGTTACATGCTGGTTATGCATAAATCGCTTTTCGCTACTATATGCTATCAAACTTGTATGCTCACCTTTAAACTATGTGTATTGACTTTTATTTTAAGGTATGTGACAGGTGTTTAGGATACTTTTAATTGCTGGATGTCATGGAATCAAGTTAGGTGGTCTAGAAACCCATGAATAATTTATGAGTTGTTGGAACAATATTTGTCTTTGAGAACACTATGTCCGTAATAACTATTTTGCTAAATATGTTATGGTATGGGACGTAACATTAAATATTTGGTAATTATAGTTGTTATGGATTCTCTTGGACAATCTGTTTCGCTCAGTGCCGCTCCCCGATGTTTCCGCCATCGGTTGGGGTGTGACAACAGAATATAACATGTATGAACTTAAAGTAAAGTGTTTTTGAACTCACTACTTAGTGGAAATCAACCTCAACCTCAACACAAACCCAAAACTATGGACTTAGTTGTGAGCTTGGTGGGTACAAGATTTCACCAAGCTTAGCAAAGAAATACAAGGTACAATAACTTTGAACAAAACAGAATTTAAATCTTACTTTAGACCTCAAATGTGGTGAGGTTTCACCTTAGTTTGCCATGGAAAACTTGTGAAAACCTTCCTAGAGGTTATCTAAGTAAAATGATAGAAGAAACAAGAAGAAATAAGTAGTGAAGTGAGCTAGAACTCACTTAAAAGACTTGCAAACTTTCTGCCTAAAAATCAGAATTTTTGAGTGTTTTTTGAGAGGATTTGAGAGTGAATTTGGTGTTTGGAAAGTGAAAATGAGGGTTAGGGATGTTGTATTTATAGTGGGGAAGTTAGGTTAAGTGTTAATTGTGTTTTAAAAGAAGTTAGGTGGGAGGTAGTTGAGCAAAAATGACCAATGCGCATGCAGAAATGAAGTGGTTGCGGATCGAACCTTCTCGCGGGTCGCGGAGGCCGAGGAAGACTCTGCCGAGTGCCGCGGCAGGTGTAACCCGGGAAAATCTTTCATTTTTTTATACTTTCAGTCCCTGTAGTTTGGTATACTTATTTATTTAAGCCATTTCATGTACAACTAACATAATATTAAGTATGTAATACATATAAAAGAATAGTTTTAGTATTGTGAATATATGATTAAGTATTTTTAAGTATAAAGTGTATAAAAACATGTATTTACGAAGTTTGTAGGCAAAATAAGTATGTGTGTTACGAGAATGATGAACATGTATTAAGTATGTGAATAAATCGAATGAGAAACAAGTACAAATAATCAATGTATAATTCATATAAAATGATTAAGTTTTATTACGATCAAAGTCTCGAATTACAGTGATTTGAAATGAAATACGATTACAAGAGAATACGAGTTTCCATAAATAGAATACAAGACAAATTTTCTAAATAAGGAAAGTTACAAAAGCGGGGCGTTACAAACCCCGCCTCACCTCCAACACTTGCCATGTTGGGAATGACACGTCCGGGTTGTCCTTATTCGGCTGCTTGGATTATCTAATTATTAATTCTGTTATACTTATTCGTGACTAATCGGGTTTATTAACTAAGTGATAAACTTTGAGCTTTGATGAATCATACAATGAGGTGTTCGCACCTCCATACTTGACTTTCATGAACTATGTGACTATACTGGACTAATAATACTATATAATATCATATAATATATAAATCCTAGCCGAAATCAGAACGTTAACCGGTTCATGGTTAAATGTCTCGAATAGGCCCCATTCGCACGAATAGGCCCATTCGCACGACTGGAATTTTCCATTCGCACGAACTGGTGCCATTCGCACGAACAGTGTTATGCACTTCGGTTATCATTTATCTCAGTTCTAAGTTCCCCGTCTCTTGACTCTAATGGGCAATTAAGTACCCATGAAATCATAGAAACTTAGTGTCACAACGTGTGACAATTGTCAAATTTGCATGTATCCGTACAATAATTAGACAATGATTAGTGCTTAATGACTGTGCTGATTCAACATTTATGACATGAATGTTTTTTTATTATTGTTATCACACATACATGTACATCATATATTGCAAAATGTCATATCATTATTGCACATAACACTTTATTGATTCAAATGATGCACGAAACAGAGTTAGCACACTTATCAGACAAATCAGAAAAATGCTGACGGAGTTCAGTACATAGACAGACATGGTATTAAGACACAGAATGAGCCAGAAACCAAGAGTTACACTAGTATAGTTTGTAGGAAAGTAAGGATCATAAAACTGTCTTCCTAGAGATAGTTTAAGTGCCGGAAAGTGCCTAAAACTCACACAAACTGCAGAATTCTACAGAATTCAGCAAAATTCAGGATTTAAACAACTTAATATCATGCAGAAATATGGTTAAATGGCCCAGAATGCTTTCTTAAGTGTCAGGAATCAAAACAGTCACAAAAGGTAACATAAAGCACACTAAAATGCATAATTTAGCACCTTAACAAACCGGTAACCAACCGAACAACCGGACACTACCCGAAACATCAAATTTTCACTAGAAGCATTGTTTTACCATTTTCGAGCTAGTTATGGTCCCCGAACATCATAACACACTATATAACATCATAACAACTAAACACCTAACTAAATCACTTGGATTTCAACTAAATAACCTAACTAACAATTTCAACTCAACTAAGCACCCCCCCCCCATCTTACGGTTACAAGGTGGCCCCCACACCTTGATTTTCTTCGTTTATTATATTAGATCATGTCTCCTCCTTTTGCTAGCATATTACCCATTAGACTTTATGTTGTTGGAATGTTATATGTGAAACCACAAGTCCTTAACTCTCATTCTTTCATCACAACACTTCACACTTCACTCTCTTCCTCTCCTCTTGCGCTCGGCCGTAACCCACACACCACACCACAACCATCATTTAATCTTGTTTCATCCAATCTCTTGATATACAAAGGTGTAAGAAGCAAGGAAAGGAAGCTAGGAGCTCTTGGAAGTTGAAGGACCTCTTGCAAGTGCTATTAACCACCTCATTCATCTTCATCTCCATCTTGTGATCACCCCTAGCCTTGAGCTAGTAGTAAGATCATCTACATCTCATTTTACATCTTATTTAGTTGGTTAAAGAATGATACAAGTAACTTAACATGAAGAGCACTAATGATCAAGAACTTAAATAATGAACATAAGACTAAAAATCATAAGAATACATGTTGTTTAATGTATATGTGAATATTGATTGATGATTATTTGTGTTTATGATGTTAAACACCATAAGATCTTGCTAGATGGTGATTAAAGACATAATCTAGCAAGATGAGAGGATGATTATGTTAGAGATCAAGAGATCATCCTTATGTAAGAGCATGAACTTGAAGTATAAATTATTTTCTTGAAAAATAATGATCAAAGTGTGATGTAAATCATATAAATGGATGATTTCAAAAACTAACTTCTCAAGAAACCAAGTTAAAATACAAGATTAACATAAACTTGGTTCTTAAAGAAACTAACCACATTTTTAGTGGTTAATCAAGTATAGAAGCATGTATTTCACAAGAAAAATTCAAGAAGAAATATTTTTAGAAAAATATTTTATAAGTTGTAAAGATCTAAATTCTTCAAGAATGATGTTTTGCAATAAATAACCACACTTTAAAGGGTGACTAAGCTTACTAAATACACTTGTAAGTTACTACAAATTTTTGTAAACTTTCAAGTTCATGAAGTAGTGATTAATGCTTGATTTATGGCACTTGGTAAGTATTGCTTGATTTTTTGTTGATTGTGATGATTTATAAAAGAAAATGATATGCTTTGAAAGCATGGAAACCTTCATTTTTAAGGGGAAACTATGGCAAATTTTTTCTAGAAATTAAACACTTAGAAAAATATTTTTAAACAAATATTTACAAGTATAATTTAAACCATGATTTTCATATAAAGTTTGCCATGATATTTGATACAAGATCTATAAGTATTGGAGGTTGGTTTTTGATAATAAAAGTGACTAAATATGTATTTAGGAGAATATATATTTAGAGGTCACCATGTGTGTGATTATTTGTATATTATGTGTATTAGTTATATTATTTTAGGACTTGAAATAATATAACTCACCAAAATACCAAAAATTACAATACAAAATATTACCAAAAATCCCAAGAAATAAATAGACAATTCATACCCAAAATATTGGAGAAACCGAGCAAGGAATATAACTTACATAAATATTCCGGAATTAAATTCATGAGTATATTTTGGTAAACGGTATTTTGGACACCAAGAGAACAAAAATATGATTTTCATAATTATTACAAAAATATATCATATCTTTGACAAGAAGAAAATATATTATTTTTGGGTAAATAAGAACATATATGTTTTCTTGAAATTATTAGAAGATATATTATTTTTGGGAGAAAATATATATTTTCTTAAATAAACATGGAATACATTATCTTTGGGTGAAAATACATTTATATATATTTTCTAAGGTAATCTTGAAAATATATTATTTTTAAGGTTTAAATGAAAATACAATTATTTTTGCCAAGGGAAAAATTATAAATAATTTTTCTATGTAAGATTTCTTAAAATATATATTGGTGAATTTTTATTAGAAATATTATTCCGGAAAAATAAATACGAAAGTTAAGTATAAGAATACTTAATAATTACAAGGAAATACGTATTATCGTACGTATATATATGCCATCGATACTTGGCAAAAATACACAAGGTTAAGAGTATAAGTATGAATACACCCATCCTTGGGAAGGAGATACATGTACAAATACATATAAGTGTCAAGTTAAAATATATTATTTTAACTAATATTCCAAAATTTAATAAATATAATTTAAGTTAAAATATTTATTATTTTAACAAATAATTATAAACTTGGAATAATATTGATGACACAATGAAACGTAACTCAAAGACACTAAATAAGACTAAGGTCAAGGCACAACCCCTCCGTCTAATGAATATTAGCACGTTTGTAGGTAGTCGTGTGATCAAGTAGCAGCTTGAGTTACATTGGATACGAAGAACGCAAGATTGTGAGTTCATGTCCCCCTTTTCTTTTAACTGTTTTCAGTTTTATAACTTCGGGGGTGAAGTACATGTTACAAATTGTTTACACGTTTACATGTGGTATGGTTAGCTAAGGAATGAACTGTTAGATCATGTGAGTGGTGGGTATAACGCTTAAGACCATTAATCCTCATAGTAGGACCGAGGGACATGAGTGATAGATCTATTTGGTTGTTGCGAGCCCCACCCATGAGGACTGGGATTTGGCCCATGAGGTGACTATGTCTTCCAGCCGGAAGCCCGGTACAAAATCCACTAGGGTTGAGCCTTCCTGCATCACGTCACACATATTAATGGCCTTGCAAACCATTAATTGATCTATTTCCTTGTTTGCTTTCATAGCGGAGATTTATAAATACATACTTACAATGTTTACAAGGTTTATTCGTGCACACATACAAAACATATGAACTCGCTCAACTTTTGTTGATGTTTTCAAACTACATGTATTTCAGGAAACTAAATATGGATCTGGCGGGCGTTGGAAGTTTTCAAGTGTTATCTGAAATAAAAGATGTCATCCGGTGTCTAAGGGTTTGGATTGTGTATCTTTTCCTGGATAAGATACATAGTTCAAAACCTAGTTTGTTAATGTCTTTTGTGAAGTCCTCTTTGGAACTTAAAACCTTGTTAGTGTGGTATTTTGAACACGAAGTCTGTGTTTGGGATTTAAAACAATGTTCTTTGTAATCTTTTAAAACTTATTTATGGATGAACATCTTGATTTATCATATAGTTGTTTGTTATGGTTGAATGCAATGATATTAAGCAAGTCACACATAATCACGCTTCCGCAAAAGTCAGGGTGTGACAGTTTGGTATCAGAGCTTCGATTGTAGCGAACTAGGATTCTTTCTCGAGTCTAGACTACAATCATTAGGGCTCTCACGAAAATGTTTTCACAAAGTGTTTTTCATTGCATATACAAAACGCCCAGATCCACGGAACAAACATTTTTACAAAAGGAAAGACAAGAAACACAGTGCAAGGTCACATTGGTGGTTAATCCGGGATAGACTAGGAAAGATAGAAAAATTTCGTGAGGGATAATGTGATACATGATTTCATGATGAAATGTCTTTGATTGCGTACTAAGTGATAGTGGTTAATATATGTGCACATGTTATGATTGCTATGTTATAGGCATTATGTCTTCTCAGAGAGTGGATTGTCAGACATTGACGACCCGATGGCTGTCGTATCAGATGATGGGATAGCACCGGAGCCGGAGATTTTTACGTCAGACACTGAGAGTGATCCTGACATGCTATCAGATGACGAGGACGACTTCCAGCCGTTCGCGTTGCCTGACTTTGGAGATGATTTACCCCTTGCTGATGGTTTTCCTGACGAGGATCCTTTTGTCATTCCTGTTCCAGTCCATGATCATCTCATCATTGGTCATCCCGATGGTGAGCACATCGTGGCTCCGATCCTCGATGTTGTGCCTCTCGTGGTCATCCCTCCTGAGGATTGGCCTCTTGATGATTTGTTCGATGACGACATCGACTTGTTTGTAGACGATCCTCCTGTTGACGCCCATGGTGATGGAGAGATAGATGAGGATGTTGTAGCCGTCCCACCTCCTGATGTTCCTGTTGTCGAGATATCCTCTGATTCCAGCTTACACTCGGTCTCAGATTCCTTTGAGTCTGTGACTTTTTCAGCTTTACAGGCAGTTGGGTTAGAGCGTTACGCTACTGATTCTGACGATGACACTGCTATGTCGGCTGCACCATCTCATCCGCACAACCCCGAGCACGTCCCTGAGCCGGACCCTGATCATTTTGATCAGGTGGACGTTGCGCCTGTCGACCCTGAGCCGATTCCTGCTCCTGACCCTGTCCCATTTGGCTTACCAGACATCGCACCTCTTATTTCCGACCCAGTTCTAGCACCAGTTGATCTTCCTGTTGTTGAGCCATTTATTCCTCCACCCGCACCCGCTGATGTTGCTCCTCTCCCTCCTGTAGAGTCCGATGTCCATCGCACTGACCTGCCTATCGTTTTCTTACAGGACATCCCTGCACCCCATCCAGGGGAAGGTACTTCAGGTCAGCATCCTAGTTACGATCCTTTTTCTACAGCAGCTTTTCCTCAGATCCCTCAGACTGCACCGTTTGCTCCGTTCACTTCTTCACCGCTTGACGAGCCATTCCGATGGTTCCCACCGTATTCTATGCCAATTTCAGACCCCTATCATCCCTCCCATTTTGTTGGCTACACACGGGATGAGTTACTTTTATCACTTCCGCTCCAGTTTGAGATTATGAGCCGCAGAGTGTTGGAGCTTGAGCTGACTCAACGTCCCCCACCGTGTCCCTGTTAGTCTACATATGTTCCTCCACATTCATCACCGTCTCCTTTTGCACATCCACCTGCTCCTCTTACTCCTTTTCCAGGTTTTGATGCCCGATTCCTTACCGTCGAGCAACAGATCAGTTATTTACTCCATCACGTATACGAGCTAGAGGAGGAGCTTACGCATGTGCGCAGCTTACTTTTCTTCCCTCCTCCTCCACCTCCACCATCAGCATAGTGGTTTTTGGTTTTATGCAGATTGCATTACTTTTGGTGAGAGCACTACTATTGAGCAGAGATTGTGAAGACTTTTGAAGACCATATTTGATTATGTGATTTTGTATATTGACAGACTTATTGGACGAGGGTAGTGTGACCCTATGTCCCTTTTGATGTGATACGATGTGTAAAGAATGTAACTATGGTCGGTAGTTAATGAAAGCTCAATCGTCATGTTCTCACTAAACACGTTGTTGATTTACATGTTTATACTATGACTATGTTGTTGCATGACTGTTTGATATGATGTTTACTTATATATATATATATATATATATGTGTACATACGACCTCTAGACAATCACTTATTTACTTAACAAGTAAGACCTGACCTATCAATATCTTCTTATTAGAAGGAGAATGCCTCCTCGAAGGAACAATCAATTGCCCACGACTGAGGTAGAATTACAAAAGCGCATCTCACAGCCCTTCGCACAACATGAGGCCCTTCGCTCCGAACACAGCGGAGGTACCTCAGGGAATAACCCACCTAACGGTAATGTTTAAGTCACCTAAGACACATTACAATACGTTTGGACATTCCAAGTGTGCTTTGCTAATGCTTTCTGTGAATGATGTTGCTTGTATACAGGTTGTACCTACAAGCAGTTTTTGGACAGCAAGCCTCTGAACTTCGACGGCACTGGAGGTGCCGTAGCTTTTGTGAGATGGGTTGAGAAGACGGATTCTGTCTTAAGGATGAGTAAATGTGCTCCAGAGCATCAGGTCACGTACATTTCTGGACTGTTTCTAGATGGGGCTCTGTCATGGTGGAACCTTCAGGTTCTGACGTTGGGTGAGGCTGCTGCGTATGCGTTGACGTGGGATGAATTGAAAGAGTTAATGCGTAAGAAGTATTGTTCGAGGGCAGAAATCCAGAAGTTGGAGACTGAATTCTGGAATTTGAAGATGGATGGTCCTAAGATAGCAGAGTATGCTCAGAGATTTCATGATTTGTCTCGCGTGGTTCCTTACTTGGTGGAGCCAGAATTTAAGAGGATCAAACGATTCATTTGGGGATTGGCGCCCCAGATTCTGAGCATGGTGACAAAATCCAAGCCTCCAACCATTACCGAGGCTATTGACTTGAGCGTGGCACTGACTGCAGAAGCAATCAGGTTAGGAAAGTTCTCGATTTCAGAAACTAAGAAAAAGGAGACTCATGTAGAGTCGTCTGGAGAAAACAAAAGGAAGTTTTCAAATTTCAAGAAGGGTACCCAAGGGAACAACAACAGTGCTAGCAAGCGGAGAGATGCTAACCCACCAGCCGAGGTCAGGACTGGTGCTGCAAATGCTGAGAACAAAGCGAAGGGATATATGGGCACTCTGCCCAAGTGTGATGTATGTCAGTTTCATCATACCGGTCAGTGCAGGTTTAGGAAATGTGGTAACTGTGGAAGGAATGGTCATTCCAGGGAAACGTGTTGGGTTGGAGCTGGTCGTGGAAATGGTAGTGGCAATGGCAACCGTGGTGGAAACGGTTATGGGAACCGGAATCAAGGAGGAAACAACAACCAGGGAGGTAATGGAAATCAGGCGGGAAATGGAAACCGCGGGGGAAATAATAACAACAACCAAGAAGGACGCAACCATAACAACAATCAGGGTGGTACTGGAAATGGACGCGGTCAAGGTTGCTTTGGTTGCGGTGATGTAGGGCATTTTAAGCGGGATTGCCCAAAGAACAACCAAGCTCGCAGAAGAGTGTTCAACATTGGAGCTAGGGAAGCTCGCTAGGATCCGAACGTGGTTACTGGTACGTTCCCTATTAATCAACATTTTGCATCTGTGCTATTTGATACCGGTGCTGACTATAACTTCGTATCTCTAGAGTTTAAAAATATACTTGGCTTAGTAGCAAGTAAGTTAGACATCCTGTACTTGATAGAACTAGCTAATGGAAAGCTAGTAGAAGCTAATGAGTGATTAGAGGTTGTGTTATAGAGCTTGGAGAGCGTGAGTTCTCGATAGATCTTCTGCCAGTCGAGTTGGGAAGCTTCGACGTTGTAGTTGGGATGGATTGGTTGTCGAGTAATCGTGCTGAAATTGTATGTCATGAGAAGATTGTTCGCATCCCGATGGCAAGTGAAGAGACGATTGTGATACACGGGGAGAAGCATGATACGCCTTTATGTATTATAAGTTGTTTGAAGGCACAGAAGTCTTTGCGTAAAGGATGTGTTGCCTTCTTAGCTCGTGTCATTGATAAAGAGGCCCCGATGGCAAGTGAAGAGACGATTGTGATACACGGGGAGAAGCATGATACGCCTCTACGTATTATAAGTTGTTTGAAGGCACGGAAGTCTTTGCATAAAGGATGTGTTGCCTTCTTAGCTCATGTCATTGATAAAGAGGCCGAAGAACCAAAGCTCGAAGATATCCCTGTGGTAAGGGAATATCCTGAGGTCTTCCCCGAAGACTTGCCAGGATTACCTCCTCAATGACAAGTCGAGTTCCACATTGACTTGGTTCCAGGCGTCGCGCCTGTCGCCAAGGCACCTTATCGACTTGCGCCTTTAGAGATGCAAGAATTATCAACGCAGCTTCAGGAGTTACTAGATAAGGGATTTATAAGGCCAAGCTTATCGCCTTGGGGAGCTCTAGTACTGTTCGTCAAGAAGAAGGACGGTAGTTTTCGAATGTGTATCGACTATCGGGAGCTGAACAAGCTAACCATCAAGAATCGGTATCCCTTACCGAGGATTGATGATTTATTCGACCAACTGCAGGGATCAAGTTACAATTCTAAGATCGATCTTCGATCAGGTTATCACCAGCTGCGGATTCAAGAAGAAAGTATACCAAAGACTGCCTTTAGAACTCGTTATGGACATTATGAGTTTCTAGTGATGCCTTTTGTTTGACAAATGCGCTGGCAGTATTTATGGATTTGATGAACCGAGTTTACAAGACATATCTCGATAAATTCTTGATCGTATTTATCGATGATATTTTGATCTATTCGCGGACGAAAGAAGATCATGAGCAACACCTCAGAGCCATCTTAGAGCTGCTAAAGAAGGAGAAGCTTTACGCTAAGTTCTCGAAGTGCGAGTTTTGGATACGCGAAGTGCAGTTCTTTGTTCACGTGGTAAATGAAAATGGAATTCATGTGGATCCCACCAAGATCAAGGCAATTAAGAATTGGGAAACTCCGAAGACGCCAACTGAGATCCGACAGTTTCTGGGTTTAGCAGGCTACTATCGCAGATTCATAGAGGATTTCTCCAAGATAGCTCAACCGCTGACCTCCCTTTACTCAAAAGGATAAGAAGTATGAAGGGGGAGACAAGCAAGAAGAAGCTTTTCAGCTGCTTAAGAATAAGCTATGCGATGCTCCTATACTATCCCTACCCGAAGGCACCGACGACTTCGTGGTATACTGTGACGCCTCGCGTCAGGGATTGGGTTGCGTGCTCATGCAACGCCAGAAGATTATCGCTTATGCTTCGCGCCAACTGAAGGTTCATGAGAAGAATTATACCACGCATGATTTGTAATTAGGCGCAGTGGTATTCGCTTTGAAGATTTGGCGACATTATCTGTATGGTACTCGATGTACTATTTTTATGGATCACAAGAGCCTTCAGCACATATTTGATCAGAAAGAGCTTAACATGAGACAGCGATGTTGGGTTGAGTTGTTAAATGATTATGACTGCGAGATTAAGTATCATCCAGGAAAGGCGAATGCGGTAGCAGACGCCTTAAGCCGAAAGAAAAGGATCAAGCCCATAAGGGTTAGGGCTTTAGAGATGATTATTCAGACAGACCTCACGTTGCGTATTCGTGCTGCACAAAAAGAAGCTCTTAAGAAAGAGAACATTAAGGTTGAATACCTCCGAGGAATGGAGAAAAAGTTGATGCCTAACGAGGAATGAACCTTGTATTTCATGAGACGTATTTGGGTTCCGCTTTTTTGTGGTCTTAGAGAGGTATCTTTGATGAAGCACATAAATCGAAGTACTCGATCCATCCAGGGTCGGACAAGATGTACCAAGATTTGAAGGACTACTATTGGTGGCCAAGACTTAAGGGTGATGTTGCTATGTATGTTGGGAAGTTCTTAACTTGTGCCAAGGTGAAAGCCGAGTATCAGAACCCTTCAGGTCTCCTACAACAGCCAGAAATCCCCATGTGGAAGTGGGAGCAGATTTCAATGGACTTCATCACGAAGTTACCCAGGACTCCCAGAGGTCACGATACGATTTGGGTAATCGTAGACCGATTGACAAAGTCTGCGCACTTCTTACCGATTAGATAAAAGGATAACACAGGTAAGTTAGCTGAGCTTTACCTCAGATAGATAGTGGCTCGTCATGGAGTGCCTATCTCGATTATATCAGACAGAGATGGACGGTTTGTGTTAAGGATTTGGCAATCCTTTCAAGAAGCTTTTGGTTCTCAGTTAAATCTGAGTACAGCTTTTCACCCGCAGACGGACGGGCAAAGCGAGACAACGATTCAGACGTTGGAAGATATGCTACGTGCTTGCGTAATGGACTTGGGTGGCAGTTGGGATACTCATCTACCTCTGGTTGAGTTTTCCTATAACAACAGCTACCATACAAGTATCCAAGCTGCACCGTTTGAGGCTCTTTATGGACGCAAGTGCCGTTCACCGTTATGCTGGGCAGATGCAGGTGATAGACAGATGGTTGGTCCCGAACTGGTCCAAGAAACGACTGATAAGATCATGCAGATCTGAGAGCGCATCAAGGCGGCTCGTGATCGACAGAAGAGTTATGCAGACCAAAGACGAAAACCCTTGGAATTTGAAGTGGGTGATATGGTTTTGTTAAAAGTTTCACCTTGGAAAGGTGTAGTGCGCTTTGGGAAGCGTGGTAAGTTAAACCCACGTTATATTAGGCCATTCAGAATTTTGGAAAGGATTGGTTCCGTAGCATACAAGTTGGAGCTACCAGCAGAACTAAATGGTGTTCATGATACATTTCATGTATCAAATCTGAAGAAAATTCCAACTCAAGAGACAGTGGTCATCCCTGCGGATGAAGTGCACATTGACGATACACTCCACTTTACCGAAGAACCCGTTGAGGTTACAGATTGGAAGGTTAACAAGACTCGGAGGAGTAGTGTTAAGCTTGTCAAGGTTCGATGGAATGCACGTCACGGCCCAGAGTTTACTTGGGAGCGTGAGGATCGTATGAAAGCAAAATACCCACATTTGTTCCCTAACAACCTTGCAGTTACTAGCAAAGCTTAAAATTTCGGGACAAAATTTTCTTAACAGGGGGAGAATGTGACAATTGTCAAATTTGCATGTATCCGTACAATAATTAGACAATGATTAGTGCTTAATGACTGTGTTGATTCAACATTTATGACATGAATATTTTCTGATTATTGTTATCATACATACATGTGCATCATATATTGCAAAATGTCATATCATTATTGCATATAACACTTTATTGATTCAAATGATGCACGAAACAGAGTTAGCACACTTATTAGACAAATCAGAAAAATGCTGACGGAATTCAGTACATAGACAGACATGGTATTAAGACACAGAATGAGCCAGAAACCAAGAGTTACACTAGTATAGTGTGTAGGAAAGTAAGGATCATAAAACTGCCTTCCTAGAGATAGTTTGAGTGCCGAAAAGTGCCTAAAACTCACACAAACTGCAGAATTCAGCAAAATTCAGCATTTAAACAACTTAATATCATGCAGAAATATGGTTAAATGGTCTAGAATGCTTTCCTAAGTGTCGGGAATCAAAACTGTCACAAAAGGTAACATAAAGCACACTAAACTGCATAATTTAGCACCTTAACGAACCGGTAACCAACCGAACAACCGGACACTACCCGAAACACCAAATTTTCACTAGAAGTATTGTTTTACCATTTCCAAGCTAGTTATGGTCCCCGAACATCATAACACACTATATAACATCATAACAACTAAACACCTAACTAAATCACTTGGATTTCAACTAAATAACCTAACTAACAATTTCAACTCAACTAAGCAACCCCCCCCCCCCTCCATCTTACGGTTACAAGGTGGCCTCCGCAACTTGATTTTCTTGGTTTATTATATTAGATCATGTCTCCTCCTTTTGCTAGCATATTACCCATTAGACTTCATGTTATTGGAATGTTATATGTGAAACCACAAGTCCTTAACTCTCATTCTTTCATCACAACACTTCACACTTCACTCTCTTCCTCTCCTCTTGCTCTCGGCCGTAACCCACACACCACACCACCACCATCATTCAATCTTGTTTCATCCAATCTCTTGATATACAAAGGTGAAAGAAACAAGGAAAGGAAGCTAGGAGCTCTTGGAAGTTGAAGGACCTCTTGCAAGTGCTATTAACCACCTCATTCATCTTCATCTTGTGATCATCCCTAGCCTTGAGCTAGTAGTAAGATCGTCTACATCTCATTTTACATCTTATTTAGTTGGTTAAAGAATGATACAAGTAACTTAACATGAAGAACACTAATGATCAAAAACTTAAATCATGAACATAAGACTAAAAATCATAAGAATACATGTTGTTTAATGTATGTGTGAATATTGATTGATGATTATTTGTGTTTATGATGTTAAACACCATAAGATCTTGCTAGATGGTAATTAAAGACATAATCTAGCAAGATGAGAGGATGATTATGTTAGAGATCAAGAGATCATCCTTACGTAAGAGCATGAACTTGAAGTATAAATTATTTTCTTGAAAAATAATGATCAAAGTAGGATGTAAATCATATAAATGGATAATTTTAAAAACTAACTTCTCAAGAAACCAAATTAAAATACAAGATTTACATAAACCTGGTTCTTAAAGAAACTAACCACATTTTTAGTGGTTAATCAAGTATAGAAGCATGTATTTCACAATAAAAATTCAAGAAGAAATATTTTTAGAAAAATACTTTATAAGTTGTAAAGATCTAAATTCTTCAAGAATGATGTTTTTCAATAAATAGCCACACTTTAAAGGGTAACTAAGCTTACTAAATACACTAGTAAGTTACTACAAATTTTTGTAAACTTTCAAGTTCATGAAGTAGTGATTAATGCTTGATTTATGGAACTTGGTAAGTATTGCTTGATTTGTTGTTGATTGTGATGATTTATAAAAGAAATTGATATGCTTTGAAAGCATGGAAACCTCCATTTTTAAGGGGAAACTATGGCAAAATTTTTCTAGAAATTAAACACTTAGAAAAATATTTTTAAACAAATATTTACAAGTATAATTTAAACCATGATTTTCATATAAAGTTTGCCATAATATTTGTTACAAAATCTATATGTATTGGAGGTTGGTTTTTGATAATAAAAGTGACTAAATATGTATTTAGGAGAATATATATTTAGAGGTCACCATGTGTGTGATTATTTGTATATTATGTGTATTAGTTATATTATTTTAGGACTTGAAATAATATAACTCACCAAAATACCAAAAATTACAATACAAAATATTACCAAAAATCCCAAGAAATAAATAGACAATTCATACCCAAAATATTGGAGAAACCGAGCAAGGAATATAACTTACATAAATATTCCGGAATTAAATTCATGAGTATATTTTGGTAAACGGTATTTTGGACACCAAGAGAACAAAAATATGATTTTCATAATTATTACAAAAATATATCATATCTATGACAAGAAGAAAATATATTATTTTTGGGTAAATAAGAATATATATATGTTTTCTTGAAATTATTAGAAGATATATTATTTTTGGGAGAAAATATATATTTTCTTAAATAAACATGGAATACATTATCTTTGGGTGAAAAATAGATTTATATATATTTTCTAAGGTAATCTTGAAAATATATAATTTTTAAGGTTTAAATGAAAATACAATTATTTTTGCCAAGGGAAAAATTATAAATAATTTTTCTATGTAAGATTTCTTAAAATATATATTTTGAGAATATATATTGGTGAATTTTTATTAGAAATATTATTCCGGAAAAATAAATACGAAAGTTAAGTATAAGAATACTTAATAATTACAAGGAAATACGTATTATCGTACGTATAAATATGCCACCGATACTTGGCAAAAATACACAAGGTTAAGAGTATAAGTATGAACAGTGTTGTAAGAATCGCTAGGCGCTAGTCGGGCGGTGGGGTACCGACTAGCGATTAATCGGGATTAATAGGGATTAATCGGAATTAATCGGATTGAGATTTTTATATGTAATTTTTAGTTACATATATACATACGCATTTTTATGTGTAGTTTTTTAAAGTAGACATGTTTTAACCCCTCATTAACCCATATTTTTTAAGTAATTGGAAGGAATTTATATGGTTTGGTTAAAATTTGGCCGGCATCTAGCCAAAATTTGACCAGAATAGAACCGACATTGACTGCCTAGCTATTAATCGGCCATTAATCGGTGAACCTCCGATTAGTGATTAATCGGCGACTAATCGGAGACTAGTCGGGATTTTTACAACCATGAGTATGAATACACCCATCCTTGGGAAGGAGATACATGTACAAATACATATAAGTGTCAAGTTAAAATATTTTATTTTAACTAATATTCTAAAATTTAATAAATATAATTTAAGTTAAAATACTTATTATTTTAACAAATAATTATAAACTTGGAATAATATTGATGACACAATGAAACGTAACTCAAAGACACTAAATAAGACTAAGGTCAAGGCACGACCCCTCCGTCTAATTAATATTAGCACGTTTGTAGGTAGTCGTGTGATCGAGTAGCAGCTTGAGTTACATTGGATACGAAGAACGCAAGATTGTGAGTTCATGTCCCCCTTTTCTTTTAACTGTTTTCAGTTTTATAACTTCGGGGGTGAAGTACATGTTACAAATTGTTTACAAACGTTTACATGTGGTATGGTTAGCTAAAGAATGAACTGTTAGATCATGTGAGTGGTGGGTACAACGCTTAAGACCATTAATCCTCGTAGTAGGACCGAGGGACATGAGGATAGATCTATTTGGGTGTTGCGAGCCCCACCCATGAGGACCGGGATTTGGCCCATGAGGAGACTATGTCTACCAGCCGGAAGCCCGGTACAAAATCCGCCAGGGTTGAGCCTTCCTGCATCACGTCACACATATTAATGGTCTTGCAAACCATTAATTGATCTGTTTCCTTGTTTGCTTTCATACCGGAGATTTACAAATACATGTTTACAAGGTTTATTCGTGCACACATACAAAACACATGAACTCGCTCAACTTTTGTTGATGTTTTCAAACTACATGTATTTCAGGAAACTAAATATGGATCTGGCGGGCGTTGGAAGTTTTCAAGTGTTATCTGAAATAAAAGATGTCATCCGGTGTCTAAGGGTTTGGATTGTGTATCTTTTCCTGGATAAGATACATAGTTCAAAACCTAGTTTGTTAATGTCTTTTGTGAAGTCCTCTTTGGAACTTAAAACCTTGTTAGTGTGGTATTTTGAACACGAAGTCTGTGTTTGGGATTTAAAACAATGTTCTTTGTAATCTTTTGAAACTTATTTATGGATGAACATCTTGATTTATCATATAGTTGTTTGTTATGGTTGAATGCAATGATATTAAGCAAGTCACACATAATCACGCTTCCGCAAAAGTCAGGATGTGACACAACGAGTGTTTAGACGGGATATACTTTCGTGTTATATATACTTTTATACTTTAATTCCAACCCGAATCCTTCGTCCAAACTCCAAATGACTCCTACACCTTCGTTTACCGATTGTAGGGTAACCTCAGTGTTTCAACTCTACTCATCGTCAACTCGCGGATTTAAAAGGAAAGCTTTGCAAAACCGTGAGTATACTCGACCCGTTTTACTTTTACACTTTTGGGTGCAACCTGTTCATGCTATCAAACTCACACAAACACACATACTTTATGCTTAATCACAAATAAACAATCCTTCATACATGCTTAATACGTTATGCTTTGATTCATATGTGCTGGAACATTCTTATGTGGTATACTTGTCATTAGCTTCGTACAAGTCTCCCTTAACATGTATAGCGCTATAGGAGTAACGCACCGCCCGTATTCTTTAGGTCATGTTAAATTAAAAAAGAACGGTCTTAACGTTGCTATGATAAGATTATACTAGCGGTAATCTTTGGGTTGACATTTATAGTTGCATGCTAGTTATACGTTAATTTTAGATAACAAATTTTTCCATGTGGATTTGTTTAAACTTTTATGCTATGCTAGTAATTAAACTTGTACACTCGCCAATACATTTTGTATTGAACTATACTTTGAAATGTGTTGCAGGAATTTGATGATGATGAAATCTAGTAGGATTGACTAGAAACGCACTTTAAAATTTAGTATTGTTGTAATAGTTTTATCTTCCATGTCGTTGTACTTTGATTTCCATTGTTGTATTTGATAATTTATCAATGAAATCAAATCTGAGTTTTTTAATTATTGTCGCAAAATAGTGTTATGAACTCTCATGCAATCTTGTTTTCGTCTCACTCTGATGTTTCCGTCATCGGTTGGGGTGTGACACGAACATGCTTCCATCCATGTTTGTTCAGTTTATTTACAGGTGACACTGGAGATTACCTTTATTGGGAAGCAAGTACAAAACCGTCTTGTGATGATTGTTCGAGTGGTACTCCGTCCAAGATAGGGATGGCAAAAATACCCGAGCCCGATGGGTATTTCCGAAACCCGACACAAATGGGACGGGTATACCCGATACCCGACGGGTATTGGGCCGGGTATGGGATTAGTTTTAAAAAATTTCGCGGGTATGGGTCAGGTATGGAATTAGGTGATACCCGACCCGATTACCCGAAACCACATACCCATTTACCCGAACTATATACCCGATCATATACCCGATTTTTTTTAATTTATATTTTTATTTTTCATTAACAGTTGTCTATTATTGATTTATTTTAGTATGTTCACAATGTGAAAAAATAAATTTTCTTTTAGTATATGCATTTGATAATAGTATTTAGACTTAACTTCCATTTTGCTCCCTGTAATTTTGTCATTTTAACGGTTTTGCCTCATTAGTTTAAAAATAGTCATTTTTCTCCCTGATTTTTCTAACTTATCCTCATTTTGCTCCCTGCATCTAACTCAATCCAAAAAATCCATTAACTAGAAGGGTATTTTGGTAATTTTATAGATAAAAGCAAAGACATATAAGTCGTTTCAGCTAAATAAACCTATAACTTGTTTATTTACATGTATATAAGTAATTCTTTTCTGATCCCCTATCTTTCCAACTACTTTTTCTACCGGCCACCACCATCCACAACCATCCACCACCACCTGAAACTACCACCTGCTGACCACGACTACCGCGATTTTCAACTAAATGTTTTAATTGAGTTAGAGTCAGGGAATAAACTACCGAAATACCTCTACTTTTAATTGAACGTTTTAACTGAGTTAGAGCCAGGGAGCAAACTGGCAACAAACTCGAAAGATCAGGGAGGAAAATGACTATTTTTAAACTATTGGAGCAAAACCGTTAAAATAACCAAACCACATGGAGCAAAACAAAAATTAACTCTAGTATTTATATTTTGTATGTTGTGAAATATACACATATAAGTGTGTAAGTATTACCTTTCAAAAAGAAAGTGTATAAGTATTATAAATTTATTATTAATTTTTGATAAAAGTTATATGTATGTAATGTACATTTTTAATTTATAATAGTTGTTGTATAAATAAAATTATACAATAATTATAATAGTAAAAAAAAATTATTTAGAAATCCCAACGTATATCTTTTATCAAACTAATGGGTATACCCGATACCCGGCGGATAATTACCCGACAAATACCCGACGGGTATTGGGTCGAGTATGGGACACGATTTTATAATCGGGTATGGGTATGGGATTACAAATACCTGATCCGAACCCGACCCATTGTCATCCCTAGTGCAAGACAGAAAGGTTGTCTTCGTCTTCGTGACTTCTTGGTTGACTTGGAATGTTCACGACTGTTCCTATCCATTTGCGTGTATAATTTGCGTGGAATTAATATTCTAGAAGTTTTTTTTTTAATTTTATTATTATTATTATTATTTATTTTTATTTTTTTTGCATTTTTGAATATTTTATTGATTTAATCTAGATTGTTTTATTTTTCTTCTTTTCTTTGTAGTTCCTCTTGAGCGACTTGCTTACGAAGCAAAGCACTATCTTATTTTTATAAAGCTTTGCAATATTTGTATGTTTAGAATTCATTTATTAAAATTCCTATAATTTGTCTTGTTATATCAGAACTTCTTCAATAGTCTGTAGTTTAACAATTTATATTTACTTGCTGTACCTGAAGTTGGTATAATATATTTTATATTTCTAACAATTCATTTTGTATACAACTAGTTTTTGCCCCGCAACTAAGTCGAATATTTATCTCTCGTAATATGTACGTCTGTGTTTCGATTACTTGTACATACTACTCATAACACGATCTTAAAAAATTACATTGAGTCAACCAATTAAAACAAAACACTACCATACTTTTATCAAAAAAAAAAAAAAAAACTAAAACGATAGAAACACTATAGTTTTACTGAGGAAAAAATTGTATTTTTTCAGGACAATTGATCGTGTGTTAAACAGCCGCCTGGCACGAATAAAAATTACACCGATTCAACCAATTAAAACAAAACACTACCATAGTTTTGTCAAAAAAAAAAGAAAACTAAAACGATCGCACGTCCGAAATTTTACATCGGGGGCAAAATCGTAATTTGACAGGAAAAAAAAACAAAAACGATGGTAAAACTGTAAATTTAAACTAAGGGCAGAATTGTAGTTTAGCTAGAAGGAAAAAAACAAAACTAATGGTAAAACTTTAAATTTAAACGATACAAAATCGTACTTTTGCTGGACCTGCCTGACACTATTGACCGCCGCCAATAAAACTAATGGTTTTTTGTTGTTAGGGGGACGGGGCGCCCCGTGATAGGCCCTCCACCACGCGTGGAACCCAAAAGCACACTGCCGCCACTGAGTTTTTTGACACGTGAACTTTAAAACGCGTCAATTGTTTCACGCGTGAAGAAGTGAAGAAGTTGAGGGAAATTGTTGGGTTGTGAGTGAAATTGTTGGGTGTGGTGAGTGATGTACATTTCAACTAAAATACATCACTAGTGATGGAATAATGCTTGATGACATAGCGGAACTTGATTGGAAATTGTGAGTATCTTTTTTTTTTATTAAAAATAACACTCATTTTTAGTAGAAAATATCAATTTTAATAGTTTTAGAAATGCATCAATTTTGTTTAACTGATCAAGTATAAAACAGACATTAATGATCATACATTTTCTTAGAAACCACGGTTAGATTTCAAAGAAATTTAACGATCAAGTAATACTGACAAGTTCATTAAATTGGTTTGAATCCGTCAAACAAACCGAGTTGGTAGAACACGCACCACCTCAACTTGCAAATTTTCTATTTTTCACACGTAATAAGTCAACGCGCTAAACTTAAAAGTCGTCTACGACAAGTAAGCACAACAGTCTATAAGGATCATTCCAACTTAACCCTTTTTTCATTCGTTAATTTATATTAAAATTATGGAGTTTTTCAACCAAGCCAAAGTTGTGAGGCTCCGGAGCCACCTTAACAAGTTCTTGGTCGCGGATGACGACGAACAAACCGTCCGCCAAAGCCGAAACGGCTCATCGGTTAGAGCCAGGTGGACCGTGGAGCTGGTGGAAGGGAGAAACCACGTTATTCGCCTTAAAAGTTGCTCTTCGGGCAAGTATCTCACTCCGTCCAATGACCCGTTTCTGACGGGTATGACCGGAAAGAAGGTGGTGCAAGATATTCAAGCGAACAAACCGGACACATCGATCGAATGGGAGCCGATAAAGGAAGGCGGGTTGGTGAAGTTGAGAGCGAAGAGTGGGAAATTCTTGCGGGGGAATGGTGGCACGCCGCCGTGGAGGAACTCGGTGACGCATGATGTGCCTCAACGGACCGCGACGCAGGATTGGGTGTTGTGGGGTGTGGATGTGGTTGATATCGCGGTTTTGGAGTCGCAAGAGTCGTTTGCGAGTGATTTATCGCCAATGTCGAGCCTTTCGTCGAGGCCGGATATCGAGAGGGTTAAGGCGGATGGTCGTGCGAGTCTAGTTTCTTACCCGGGTTCACCACTAGCTAGCGCGAGTCCGGTTTCTTACCGGGGTTCGCCACGAGCTAGTGGAAGACAGGTAAATCATCTTTATTAGAAGGAGCAATATAAGCTAGATATTTTATGTTATATGTTACATATTATGTTAGATACATTTATTTATTTTTTAGATATAGGTGATGTAGTTTTCTAATAACCGGCCTAGTATATATGTAAGACATAAGCGATTATTTTCATTTACCAATTCTGAATCAAAGAACACAAATCATATTCTCTCAAACCCTAGAGTACAATCATATACAATAAACTGGTATCAGAGCCACAACGATCCAAATATCACCGAATCTTCAAATCATTCAAGGCAAATCTTCATACCAAAACACTGAATTTAGTTATGGCAACGACGAACGGAGGCATACAGACTCAGATTCCAAAATTATTGGGTCAAAACTATTACCACTGGCATATCCAAATGAATTGAAGGTTCTGTTAGAATCACAAGATCTTTGGACTACGGTGGAAGAAGGATATAATGATCTGCCAAATAATGCATCAGAAAATAATCGGGATGCACACAGGGAAAAAGTCAAGAAAGACAAGAAAGCTCTACACATAATCTTTCAAGCGGTGAACGAAACTGTATTCGAACGAATTGCAATGTGCAGAACTTCCAAGGAGGCATGGGATGTATTACACAAGGCATACAGAGGAGAACACAGAGTAAAAACGGTAAAACTCCAAACCCTGAGATGTGAATTTGATGCACTTAGAATGAAAGAAAACGAGACGATAGAAGAATATATGAATAGAACAACAGTTATAGTGAATCAATTACGTTTAAATGAAGAAAACATTACCGAACAACGTGTTGTTGAAAAAATTCTTCGAAGTCTCACGAGGAAATATGAATCGGTAGTGGTGGCAATAGAAGAATCAAAAGACTTAACTGCAATTTCTACAGAAGAATTACTAGGTATCCTTCAATCACACGAGTTAAGATTGAAACAATATGATGATTCTCCAATAGAACAGGCATTCCAAGTGCAAAGTAATAACATTGACCGAACACGGCAAAACAGATCTGATTTCGGTAATAGAGGATGTCACGGCCCCCGACCCACCCTGGATAGAATCGGGAGTCGCGAACAGCCACGTGGTACCGGTGATTATTTTGAAAATGTTGCAGCGGAAATTTCATCAGGACCGTGAGTTAGGAAAAATATCAGAGTTTATAAACACCGGATTTTATTTATTAAATAGATGGGATAAACCCATGTTTTACAAAGGTGGCTTTAATCAGGGATAAACCCAATTACATAAAACAATATTTCTTAATTTGATTTAATTAATAAAATAAGCCACTTCTTTGATGCCTTTCAGTGCCGTGTCCATCTCTTACTTCAATCTACTGTAATTACCTGAAAAGTATTTTAAAAAGGTTTTGTCAGCAGGAAATACTGAGTGAATCATTCATTTTGCATAATGATGCATAGTTATTAATTACAGCATAAGAGCGATTACAATGGCTTCTATCTTATTTTTATCTGGCGCCGTGTCACAATGGTGACAGGTCACAATAGTGACGATGGTCATACCACTATTAGGTCAATGAACCTAAATAGTGATGATTATCCCTAGTAGGTCAATGAACCTAACTGGGATAAAATTAGTAATGTGCACAATACCCCACTAGCCAGTAATTCAAGATATCCACGACTTAGTCCCTATAATTATAACTTTGAAAATAAACATGCTTTTGTAAACAAATTTGATAAAAAGAGAATGACTCACATTATAATCATGCAGATTCATACGGGCAGAGTTTAATCTACAGATAAGCCTTGATATTGCAGATTTATACAAACAGAGCTTTGATTAATCTTCTAAATTAATAATAGGCACACAATTCGGATAGTAACTTAATACAACATTTACAATAACTCACGAGATCAAACCCTCACATCGAATGACAAAGTGCGATACTTAAACATCCATCGAATTAACGACGAATGACAAAGCATAAACCCTAATGTGGGCAGCACTTAAACATCCATTGGATAGTTTAATCGATCGGACATTGAATCGTAGCAGTGATCGAGTTATTACCCTGTATTGCGGCGTCGATTAGTGATTCGTGTGTGTTAATTGTGGTAAACAGAACGTAACTCAGTGCCTAAAACGAATTTCTTCGTCGAACATACGCAAATTTTCAAGTGCCAATGTCCTCTATTTATACCCGAAATTTGGCTTAGCTTACGGACCGTAACACTAATTACCTTACGGTCCGTAAGGTACACCAAATCACTATAGGGTTGCCACGTTAGGAACTAGGCCTGCTGAGTCGACAATTTCTTAAAATTCGATTTCGACAACGAGATAAGTGGATAATCGTTAATAGAAAATACCCCCCCCCCCCTGAGTTTTAGGGGCCCTAATCCTGATTCTGATTGTTCTGAAAATTTTAGGGTTTGTGCAAAATCACTTGGGTGTCTCAATTAGGGTTTCCTATTGGACAATTAAAATAATAATTAGGACTTTTTGATAGGGGTTGTTACATTCTCCCCACCTTAATAAAAAATCTCGTCCTCGAGATTTACTGGAATAAGTAATGATACTTTTTCTTCATCTCAGATTCCAGTTCCCAAGTGTATTCACCTCCTCTCTTTGAATCCCACTTGACTTTAACTAATACTAGTCATTTGTGCTTGAGAAATTTGATCTTTATATCTTCGATTTGAAGAGGTTTCTAAATTTTTTTTTTTTTTTTTACTTTTCGTTTACCTCTATATCTCAAAGAGGTACTACCAGTGATTCGTCTGATAGGCATTTCTTGAGATTGGATACATGAAATACATCATGTACTCCAGCTAACTCTTCTGGTAGTTGTAAACGATAAGCAACTGGTCCTATACATTGGATCACTGAAAATGGTCCTACGTACCTTGGGCTTAGCTTTCCTTTCTTACCGAATCTAACAACTCCTTTCCAAGGAGAAACTTTCAACAGTACTCTATCTCCAACTTGGAATTCTAATGGCTTGCATCTATTGTCTGCATAACTCTTCTGGCGATCTCTGGCCGTCTTCAGCCTTTCCTTGATTTGTGTAATCTTGTCGGTAGTTTCTTGCACTATCTCGGGACCTGATAATTGACTTTCTCCTATTTCTGCCCAACAACTGGAGTTCTGCACTTTCTTCCATATAGTGCCTCGAATGGGGCAGTTTCAATACTTGAATGATAACTATTGTTATAGGAGAATTCGATTAATGGTATTTGGTCGTCCCAATTTCCACCAAAATCTATCACACATGCTCGGAGCATGTCTTCTAGAGTTGGATCGTCCTTTCACTTTGTCCGTCTGTTTGCGGATGATATGCAGTGCTTAGGTTTAGTCGAGTTCCCATTGCTTCTTGGAAACTTTTCCAGAAATGAGAAGTGAAACGACTATCCCTATCTGATACAATGGAGAGTGGAACTCCATGTAAAGATACGACTTTATCTACATACAACTTTGCCAGTCTTTCCATGTTAAAGGCTTCTTTCATAGGCAGAAAGTGAGCAGATTTGGTTAATCGATTCACAATTACCCAAATCGCATCATTACCTTTTCTAACTTAGTAACAAAATCCATTGTTATGAGTTCCCATTTCCATACAGGCATTTCTAGTTGTTGTAGTAGACCTGACGGTTTCTGGTGTTCTGCCTTAACTTGTGAACAAGTATGACACTTAGAAACATATCTAGCTATATCCTTCTTTATGCCTATCCACCAGAAATTCTTTCTTAAATCTTGGTACATCTTATTATTTTCTGGATGCATAGTATACCTAGACTTATGGGTTTCTTTTAAAATCTTATTTCTTAATTCTCCTAGCTTAGGTACCCAAATTCTATTCTTATGGAATCTCCAAATTCCATCAGCTCCTTGTTCTAATTCTTTTATTCGTCCTTTCATTCCTTCAGCATCATCCTTGATTGCTTTTTCTTGGAAATGCTTTAATTGTTCCATTAAATCTAACTGTAGATTTAATTTGAGAGCACGAACTTGCTTTTGCTTTTCATGATATTTACGACTTAAGGCATCTGCAACTACATTTGCCTTTCCTTCATGATACTGAATATCACAGTCGTAGTCACTTAGGATTTCCATCCATCTCCTTTGCCTCATGTTTAACTCTTTTTGCCCGAATATATATCTTAGACTTTTATGATCTATATAGATAGTAAACTTACTTCCATACAGATAATGTCTCCAGATTTTCAGGGCAAAATTACAGCTCCTAATTCTAAGTCATGAGTCGTATAGTTTTCTTCGTGCCTTTTCAATTGCCTTGAAGCATACGCAATTACCTTCTTGCGTTGCATTAGCACCCATCAAAATCCTAGTTTTGAAGCATCACAATATACTTCAAAATCTTCAGTTCCTTCTGGTAAGGCTAAAATTGGAGCATTGGTTAATTTCTACTTTAAGATCCTAAAGGCTTCTTTTTGTTTAGGTCCCCATTCAAACTTAACTGCCTTACAGGTTAGCTTAGTTAATGGTACAGCTATCTTGGAAAAATCCTTAATAAACCGTCTATAGTATCCAGCTAAACCTATAAAACTTCTAATTTCCATTGCGGATTGCGGGACCTTACATTTGGTAATTGCCTCTATCTTAGCAGGATCTACATGAATACCTTCGTGATTCACCATGTGTCCTAAGAATTGCACTTCTTGCAGCCAAAATTCACACTTTGAGAATTTGGCGTACAGCTTTTCTTTTCTTAACAAAGTTAAGAGTGCATGCAAGTGCTGACAATGTTCGTCTTGACTTTTGGAATAAATAAGTATATCGTCGATGAAGACAATTACAAATTTATCCAAGTATGGTTTACAGATTCTATTCATCAGGTCCATGAATGCTGTATGTGCATTCGTTAATCCGAAGGGCATGACTGTAAACTTGTAATGACCATACCTAGTTCTGAAAGCAGTCTTAGGTATGTCTTCATCTTGTACCTTCAATTGATGATATCCGGAACGTAAGTCAATCTTAGAAAAATATCTATCTCCTTGAAGTTGCTCGAAAAGATCATCAATCCTAGGTAATGGGTATCGATTCTTAATTGTAACCTTATTCAATTTTCTATAATCAATACACTTTCTCATTGAACCATCCTTTTTCTTAACAACACT
Source organism: Helianthus tuberosus (assembly GCA_030545235.1). NCBI lineage: Eukaryota > Viridiplantae > Streptophyta > Magnoliopsida > Asterales > Asteraceae > Helianthus > Helianthus tuberosus. Next base: position 108,014,054 of record CM060417.1, read on the forward strand.
GGTGCTCCCCACGGGGATGAACTAGGTCATATGAAACCTTTACTTAGTAATTCATCTATTTGCTTTTTCAGTTCTAACATTTCTGTGGTTGCTAATCGATAAGGTGCTTTGGTTATCGGTATAGTTCCGGGAATTAAATGAATTCTAAATTCTACCTCCCTATCTGGTGGTAATCCTGGTAACTCTACTGGGAATACATCTGGGTATTCTGAAACTACAGGAATCTCCTTACAGTACAAAGTATAAATATTTTTATATAAAATATTAAAATTTATTAAATAAATATGATGACTTAATTTATATATATTAACTAGTCATTATCATGGTTGGATATTGGTTAGTGCTGCCTTGTTTAAGCATAGGTGATCAGTCCATGCCTAACTAAGGCTAGGCTATCCAATACCTGCCCCTGACAATAACCCTAGTATTTTTTAAAAATAATACTACTATTATTAATAAAACTAATATTAATTACCAATACTAAATAAACTTAAATGAAAGTATACTTTAAACATAAGAGTCATCGTGCCAAATTTATGTTTTCCAAAAGGTCTTGTCTCTAAAGTCGTGTATGATATATTTCAACGTCTGTGGACGTATAATTTAAGTTTCATGTGTTTTCTTGTGCACTAGCACAATTTTACATGCTTCTTACTTGCGTTAATAGTATATGGTAACTTATTAGTAATTCTTATACTTTTGATAGTGTCCCAACTTAAAGGGTTCTTATTGTACGAGTTACAAGGTAGATGATCAAACGAAATAATGTTTTGATATCAGATTTAAAGAGATTTCTGATAAAGAAATCTAGACACATATGCTTGTGCTTTATTCTTAATTGACTTTTGGAATTCCTTATTGATATACATATCTATATAATCATATATTTCACATGCTGAAATAAACATACCATCTATCAGGTCAATGTTTTTAACAGATTCATATTTCCAAAAACCAGTCAGATATCTGGTCATGATACTATTTAGGGAAATCTTGTCACTTGCTTGACATATTACATACCCTGTCTTATCCGGTTCGCGCCGGAGAGGTAACCTCAGTATATCCGGACAAACCGGAGAGTCTGCTACACCATACCCAGTCTTGTCGGAGAAAAATTTCTATTTCCCATAAATAGTATCTTTTCAAAAGTGCCTCTTTTATTAGGGCTTTTATTCAGAACCAAGGAAACTTGTATTTCCCGTAACATATCTTATTCTAGCCCAAGTAATATCAATAAACAAGAATTAATAGCAATTAAGTGATATTACCTGCAATGTTCTAATTGTCATTCTTACGACATACCAAAATCCATCATACTTTATTTACACAAGTACTTAGCTTATCTCAAAGCTTATACTAAGGTATCTTTTCTTAAGTTCAAGTCTAGATGCTATCATGTGTGCTACCAGTTAACAGCAATCTCCTTAACTCTTTTATATAAACTTAGGTATTATTATCACAACACTGATAGGCTTAAAGCAGTGGCTCTGATACCACCTTCTGTCACGGCCCCCGACCCACCCTGGATAGAATCGGGAGTCGCGAACAGCCACGTGGTACCGGTGATTATTTTGAAAATGTTGCAGCGGAAATTTCATCACGACCGTGAGTTAGGAAAAATATCAGAGTTTAGAAACACCGGATTTTATTTATTAAATAGATGGGATAAACCCATGTTTTACAAATGTAGCTTTAATCAGGGATAAACCCAATTACATAAAACAATATTTCTTAATTTGATTTAATTAATAAAATAAGCCACTTCTTTGATGCCTTTCAGTGCCGTATCCATCTCTTACTTCAATCTACTGTAATTACCTGAAAAGTATTTTAAAAGGGTTTTGTCAGCAGGAAATACTGAGTGAATCATTCATTTTGCATAATGATGCATAGTTATTAATTACAGCATAAGAGCGATTACAATGGCTTCTATCTTATTTTTATCTGGCGCCGTGTCACAATGGTGACAGGTCACAATGGTGACGATGGTCATACCACTATTAGGTCAATGAACCTAAATAGTGATGATTATCCCTAGTAGGTCAATGAACCTAACTGGGATAAAATTAGTAATGTGCACAATACCCCACTAGCCAGTAATTCAAGATATCCACGACTTAGTCCCTGCAATTATAACTTTGAAAATAAACATGCTTTTGTAAACAAATTTGATAAAAAGAGAATGACTCACATTATAATCATGCAGATTCATACGGGCAGAGTTTAATCTACAGATAAGCCTTGATATTGCAGATTTATACAAACAGAGCTTTGATTAATCTTCTAAATTAATAATAGGCACACAATTAGGATAGTAACTTAATACAGCATTTACAATAACTCACGAGATCAAACCCTCACATCGAATGACAAAGTGCGATACTTAAACATCCATCGAATTAACGACGAATGACAAAGCATAAACCCTAATGTGGGCAGCACTTAAACATCCATTGGATAGTTTAATCGATCGGACATTGAATCGTAGCAGCGATCGAGTTATTACCCTGTATTGCGGCGTCGATTAGTGATTCGTGTGTGTTAATTGTGGTAAACAGAACGTAACTCAATGCCTAAAACGATTTTCTTCGTCGAACATACGCAGATTTTCAAGTGCCAATGTCCTCTATTTATACCCGAAATTTGGCTTAGCTTACGGACCGTAACACTAATTACCTTACGGTCCGTAAGGTACACCAAATCACTATAGGGTTGCCACGTTAGGGACTAGGCCTGCTGAGTCGACAATTTCTTAAAATTCGATTTCGACAACGAGATAAGTGGATAATCGTTAATAAAAAATACCCCCCCCCCCCTGAGTTTTAGGGGCCCTAATCCTGATTCTGATTGTTCTGAAAATTTTAGGGTTTGTGCAAAATCGCTTGGGTGTCTCAATTAGGGTTTCCTATTGGACAATTAAAATAATAATTAGGACTTTTTGATAGGGGTTGTTACAGAGGACGAGGTAGAGGAAAAGGAAGATTCAATGGACCGATACAATGTTATAATTGTCAGAGATTAGGGCACACGGCAAGATTCTCTCAACAAGGAGACACAAACAACAGGGGTGAGAATGCACTATTACACGAAGATGAGTCTGAAGAAAAATGTGATGAAACGACAATGTTTATGATATTTAACATGGAAGAAATAACCAAAGACGATTGCTGGTATTTAGATAGCGGATGTAGCAATCACATGACTGGAAATAGGAGTCTATTTATTACACTAGATGAATCCGAAAGAAGGGAAGTAAGGACTGGAGACAATAAGAAACTGGAGGTGTTAGGATGCGGTGATGTCTCAATCAAAGTAAAAGGTTTAGACAAGAAGGTTCCGAATGTATTTTTATGTGCAAGGGTTAAAGCATAATCTCTTAAGTGTAGGACAATTAGTACAAAAAGGCTATGAAGTGAAATTCGCTGATCAAGAATGTGTTATTAAAGATCCATCAGGTGCGTGTATCGGTTCAATTAAGATGACTGGGAATAAGATGTTTCCCTTAAATCTGAATCATGATTTAACACCTAGAGTATGTAATGTTATGACACAAGACATAACTACTCTTTGGCATCGACGTTTGGACACTTAAGTTTTGATACATTACACAACATGGGAACGAATGAAACTGTGAAAGGATTACCGAAAATGACCAGGTCAACGAACAATATATGTGAAGGATGTATATTTGGCAAAAATGCAAGAAAATCTTTTCCCAAACATGCAAAGTGGCATGCTGATAAACCGCTGCAACTCATTCACTCTGATATATGTGGGCCAATGAGAACAACGTCGATAGGAGGCTGCAAATATTTCATCACTTTTATAGATGACTACTCAAGGAAAACCTGGGTGTATTTTCTGAAACTAAAGTCGGAAGCACTAAGTTATTTTAAGAATTTCAAGAAGATGGTTGAGAATCAAGTTGATTATACTATAAAGACTCTACGAACCGATAGAGGAGGAGAATACTACAACAATGATTTACAAACTTTCTTAAAGGATAATGGAATTCATCATCAGTTAACCACAAGTTATACACCACAACAGAACGGTGTAGCAGAACGGAAAAACAGAACCCTTATGGAACTCAGCAGAAGCATGCTTAAAATGAAGAACTTACCACACTCATATTGGGCGGAAGCTGTAGCATGTGCTGCATATTTGTTAAACCGAGCAGGCACTAAAAGTGTACCAAATAAGACTCCCCAAGAAGTATGGAGTGGAAACAAACCTAGCATCGGACATCTACGAGTTTTCGGATGTGTTGCCTATGCTCACATTCCAAAACAACATCGAGGTAAGTTAGATGAAAAGGCTGAAAAAACAATTTTTGTGGGTTATAGTGAACATAGCAAGGCATACAAATTGCATAACCCAGTGACTAATAAAACCATTATTAGTAGAGATGTGGTGTTTGATGAAAATCAAGAGTGGGGTGACAGTTCAGCAAATAAACACTACTCATACATACAACTAAATGACTCGAGTGAAGATGATAAAGATCTGGATGAGAATGTACCACACGAGATTACAGAACCGGAGAATGATCATCAAACAGAAAATATCCACAGCAACGAAGAGACAGAGGGTCAGGACAGTCATCAAAACGAAGCCGATTCATCATCATCCTCTGAAAATGAGGAACTGAGAACTCGAAGCATAACTGAAGTCTATCAGAATTCACAACCTCTCACTGAAACTCAAGTGGATGATCTGTATGAAAGGAATCAAATGAATGAAAGTAATGTGGCTAATTTCGTGTTATATGCCGATGTTGATCCAATTTCTTATATTGAAGCCTACAAGGATAGTAAATGGAGAGATGCCATGGATAGAGAAATACAATCAATACACAAGAATGGAACTTGGGAACTGGTAAACCCTCCGAAGGATCAGAAACCTATTGGAGTCAAGTGGATATATAAAACCAAGTATGATGAGCATGGCAGGGTAAGTAACTATAAAGCACGTTTAGTAGCCAAGGGTTATAGTCAAAAATATGGAGTTGACTATCAAGAAGTCTTTGCCCCGGTAATCAGATTCGATACAATTAGAATTGTTCTAGCACTAGCAGCATGCTATGAATGGCATCTACATCAAATGGATGTAAAAACGGCATTCTTGAATGGAAACTTAACGGAACAAGTGTATTTAGAACAACCCGAAGGTTATGTTAAGAAAGGAGAGGAACAAAAGGTTTGCCATTTAAGAAAGGCCTTATACGGTTTAAAACAGGCTCCAAGAGCTTGGTATAGCAGGATAGACGGGTATTTTAAATCACATGGTTTCATAAAGAGTGTGTATGAACACACACTTTTCATTAAGATCACTGATAAAACCCGAATGATAGTCTGCTTGTATGTGGATGACTTGATATTAGCTAGTGATTCTATAGAGATGATAGAACAATTAAAGAATTCAATGAAGAATGAATTCGAGATGACCGATTTGGGTATTCTTCACTACTTTCTTGGCATGGAAGTCACCTATGACAATGGAAATATTAGTCTAACACAGAAGAAGTATGCTAAGAATTTATTGAAGAGATTCAATATGGAAGGATGTCATGAGATTGCAACTCCGATGGAGTATGGGCTTAAGTTATCAAAAAATGATCCCGGTGAAGAAATGAATCAGAATTTGTATCGGAGTTTGGTAGGATCACTGATGTACCTGACTAACATGTTCGTAGTAAACAAAATCAGTCAGTTTATGGAAAGACCAAAACGAAACCATTGGGAAGCTGGAAAAAGGATACTAAGGTATATCAAAGGAACGTTGAATCATGGGATAGTTTACTCGAAAGGAAGCAAAGGAAAGTTGGTTGGTTTTAGTGATAGCGATTATGCAGGGAGTGTAGATGACAGCAAAAGCACATCAGGTTATGTATTTCATTTCGGATCAGGAGAAATAGCATGGCAATCAAGAAAACAAAAGGTTGTGGCACTGTCGTCAACGGAAGCTGAATACATAGCATTATCATTAGCCGGATGTTAAGCATTATGGATAAAAGGAATTCTCAACTCTTTACAAATGCATATGGATTGTCCTCCAACAATCTTATGTGACAATAAATCAAGACAAAATTGCAGAAAACAACCTTTATGTATACCCCAAACTGCACTTTATACCTTTCACTATGAAATCCGCCAAAACCAACCTTTACGTTCATGTTTTGTTACACATCACAACCTTTACACCTAACCTAGTCAAAAAAGTCAGTTAAATGCAGTCACATGCCTTGCACGTGAGGGCATATATGTCTTTTCACAAGTCTTTTATTCAATGTATTATATTTAAACCCTTATCAATCAGTAATCCACCCGTTCGTTTGTCATACTTTTTTAATATCTTGATGATACCTGTAATAAACCCAAAACAAAACAGAAAGGTTTATTCAAATGATACGTAATGGATAAAAGAATTATCATTTTCACCCGACTCGTTTGTACCTGCAAAATTTAAGGAGCTGTAGTTTTTAAGAAGCACCATCTCGCCGTGAATAGTGACAAATTCTTGCCGTATCGCCATCAATTCATCACTGAATTCAATTTCGGATGTAAAGACTCCATCTTTGCAGCTTTTCTCCTTCACTCGCTCGATTCTATGTTTTAGCTCCTGGTTAAATCACCAAGTGAGACGGACTGTTTCCATATATGATAAATCAATGGTTTTTAACCACTTAAGATTATGAACATTATAACAAAAGCAGAGAGCATTTTAACATGTACAGAACCAGTGCTATGCTAACTTAATAACCTCTGAATCAACTTAAAGATGGGTGAAAGTTATTAGCAGGTCGTCATTACAAAATGATAACCGACTCCTTTTGTAATTCATAACCGATATGGGACGAGCATCACAAAGAAATTCGTTTTCTTTTTACTTTGGGTGGAAAAATCCCCAACCCACAAAAACCAGACCGATGAACACCCCTAACCCAAAGAAATTCATAATTAAGCACATACAAAGGCCTCATATTTATAATTCCTCCTAACCGTATGGGACGGTTTGTCACAGCCCGCTTCCTTTTATGAAGAGCCTATCACTCCCAAAACCATTCCTACCAACAGTTTTCATGTTCTAGTCAGCAAATCTACATTATTATCGCAACTTAACAACAATACTCATTCAAAGACACATCATAATTAAAAGATTATTACAAAGTCAAATACTTTAGGTTAAATTTTAAAAACAGAAAACCTGAAAGAGGGTCGTCGGGGGTGGGGTTAGGAAGGCGTTTCAGGAGTTTTTTAAGGGGTTTGTAGCACAAGTATTTGTCTTTCCATTCGGGTAGGGTTTGTTCCAGATGGATCCCGAATTCTTTACCGAATTTCATCAAGATGAAGAAGATCGATTGAAACAGAGAGTGAGAAAGAGAGAGAGGGAGAGGGGTTGAGGTAGGGTCATATATGTGATGGGTGGGTCCATATGTTTGATCTTTTTACCTTTTTTTATTGTTTGATTTTTAATCATAAAAAAATTAAATGAAATGACATATATGCCCTCACATGCATCGCACATGGAGTAACTTAACTGACTTTTTTGACTAGGTTTGGTGTAAAGGTTGTGATGTGTAGCAAAACATGAACGTAAAGGTTGGTTTTGGCGGATTTCATAGTGAAAGGTATAAAGTGCAGTTTGGGGTATACATAAAGGTTGTTTTCTGCAATTTTGTCATAAATCAACTATTTGTCTAGCAAAGGATCCTGTATACCACGGAAAGAGCAAGCACATTAGAGTAAAATACCATTTTATTCGAGAACTGATCAAAGATGATGAAGTTGAAGTCCGGTTCTGCACAACTAAAGAACAGGCTGCGGATATATTAACGAAAGCTCTGCAGCCGAAAGAGTTTCTTCGTCTCAAAGATCTTCTACACATCACATCAATCTAGCTTACGGGAGGGTATTAGAAGGAGCAATATAAGCTAGATATTTTATGTTATATGTTACATATTATTTTAGATACATTTATTTATTTTTTAGATATAGGTGATGTCGGTTTCTAATAACCGGCCTAGTATATATGTAAGACATAAGCGATTATTTTCATTTACCAATTCTGAATCAAAGAACACAAATCATATTCTCTCAAACCCTAGAGTACAATCATATACAATAATCTTATGGTTTGAGCAGTTTAAATGGTTTCAATCAATTTTAAACATCACTAAACAATAATTTCCACTTTTCATTTTTGATTGAAACTGCATTAATCTGTTTCATAGAGTGGCATGGAGTTCTTCAGTGGAGCAAAAACAGTCAGATTAAAAGGATATCACAACAAGTATCTTGCGGCCGACGATGATCAAGAAACGGTTCGACAAAGCACTAGCGGGTCATCTTCAAAGGTCCGTTGGACGGTCGAGTACATAGACGGGAACCCAAACGCGATCAGGCTAAAAAGTTGTCATGGATTGTATCTCAGCGCCACAAATTTGCCATTCCTTCTAGGCATGACAGGAAAAAAAGTGCAACAATATTCGGCCCGATCAAAACCGGACCATACAACCGAATGGGAACCGATAAGAGAAAATGCATCTCATGTAAAGCTTCGAACATGTGATGGAAAGTTCTTAAGGGCCAACGGCGGAACTCCGCCTTGGAGAAACTCGATAACACACGATGTTCCTCATCGGACCGTGACACAAGACTGGGTGTTGTGGAGCGTTGAGGTGGTGGATATCACCTTGTCTGATACCGAGTCTGTAATGAGTTCGTTATCGAGTTTTTCATCGGTTGTAGACAATTTTTCGGGCTCGCCCGAGAGGATCGGATCCCCGGATATGAGGTCGTTATCACCACACACGGGATCTCCATCAACCGTGTTACAAGATAGAGAAAGAAAACTGGTAAATAGTAGTTACGTGTTGTATTAATTAATATAAAATTATCTACACTTTTTTATTAATTTTAGGCTAAATTGCACTTTTCGTCATTTATGTTTCAATATTGCGAAAGACGCTGACCTTTAACTTTAAAAATTACATTCTATGTCCTTTATGTTTGCAATTATTAACGGGCGGTGTTCTTTCAGCTAAACCCAGTTAATTTTTTATGTTAAAACCCCTCTTTGTAAAACTCCTTAACAACAGGGACCATATGTGCAAAGGACGAATCACGTTCTTTTCACGATCAAACTCCGTTACTGTTACTTTCAGTCCGGATAGGTTAAACTCCGTTACGTTTGATTAACCTTCCGTTTATCGGAACTAACTTCGTCAAAGAGTTTACAGAATTTGAATATTGCACATATGGTCCCTGTTGTTAAGGAGTTTTACAAAGAGGGGTTTTAACATAAAAAATTAACTGGGTTTAGCTGAAACGACACCGCCCGTTAATGATTGCAAACATAAAGGACATAGAGTGTAATTTTTAATGTTAAAAGACACCGCCTGTCGAAACATTGAAACATAAAGGACGAAAAGTGAAATTTAGCCTTAATTTTATAGCAACGTTTTAATCGCCAGTGCATTGTTTAGAACGGCACTCATCTTTCTTTCTCGCATCATAAAGTTACGTTATTTAGAAATAGATAGGCTTTAAATTTCATTTGATATTTATTATTTTCAGAATATCCAAACATACGGCATTGTTTTTTTTTTTTAAGTTTTTTATATAAATTTTATTGAAAACGGAGTTTTATTTCTGTGTTTCAGAGTAGTGGGATGGACTTCTTTCGAAATGCGAAAACCGTCCGGCTTAGAAGCCACCACGATAAGTATCTCTTGGCCGACAGCGATAGGGAAAACGTGTCACAAGATCGTAAGAGAACAACAACTAAGGAAGCCATTTGGATGGTCGAATTCGTCCTGGGCTTCAACAACGTTATTCGATTGAAGTCAACTTATGGCAAGTATCTCACTGCTTCTGAAGATCAGAAGATAATGGGTGTTTCTGGTCGGAAAGTGATTCAAACTCTGCCCCAGAAGCTCAACTCATCGGTCGACTGGGAACCGATACGTGACGGGTTTCAAACCCGTCTCAAAACCCGGTACGGGAATTATTTAAGAGCAAATGGTGGGTTGCCTCCATGGAGGAATTCGATTACGCATGACATTCCTTCAAGGCATCTTGATGAGATATTATGGGATGTTGAAACTGTTGAAGCTAGAATAGAGGATCCACCATCGCCACCACCCGAAACGATAGACCCGGAGCCGGATCTTAGTTCTTCGTCGTTTTGTCTTAGAACTCCTAAATCGGGTCCTGCTGAGGTTGGTCTAAAACTCTAAATTATCATTCACATTTACATATTGCATATTTAGACTTTAGAGCTTACTACATTATGCGGGTGTAAACAAGCCAAGCAGCTAATATGCTACTTGAGTTCGACTCGCTAAAAGTTAATATCGAGCTGAGCTTTAAGGTTATTGAACACAATTTAATAAACGACCTTGAACCCAAGTTTCACTTATCTTTCTCAACCTGACTCAAGACCTTAAACGAGTCTATTATTTATATTTTTTTATTAAATATATCTACCATCTTATAATGGACAAAATATAATTTAACATATTTTTAAAAGCTTAAGTAATTACAACTTTTAAAATATATGGTTGACTGTTAAACAACCATAACTTTTTCATATGTTTATATTTTTTAAAGAAGATAACACCAACATTTTATTCTCATTAATTTGAGCATGCCAGTTGTTTGATGAAATTGCAGGTGAATGATTTGTGGGAGCGACCGTCTGTAAAGAAGGAAGGAAGGACGGTGTACTACAAAGTAGCGGATGATGATGGGAATCTTGAGGATGATGCATATGAGGAAGCATCGTTTTCGTTCAATGGGCGCGGAGTGGAGGATTTGGCTCAAGATCTGGAAGAACTAACAGGGCTAGATGATATAATCATTTGCTCCAGGAACTCCTTGAATGGGAAACTTTTTCCACTGCGGTTAGCGTTGCCGCCTAACAACAAGACCATACACGTTGTTGTAGTTCCTTCTACTTCCAAAGGTTACAACTTTATGGATCTTTGTCACTTGATGTTAATTATTGTGTTAGTTTTAAGGTTGAAAAAGAAAATTGGAATCAAATGAGTTATGTTTTTATCTTAGTTGTTACCTAATATGTGTTTTTGTGTATTTTGTCAGTTGCACGAGAAATTTAGACTGTTTCGACGTGGAAAGACTGGGGTTTACCGTTATGATCGATGTTTCATTGAAGTGGTTGGACACACCCATGCGAGAAGGGTTCACAAATAATTATAAGTATGATCATGGATATAGTTAGAGGCTACCTTGAGACGCTGTTCAAAGCTGTTGTTTAAGTCAATGACTCCATGGGTTTTTGTGAATCTTGTACTTGTTTTTTGTGAGATTGTAATATATTACCCTTTGTTGCATAAAATTCTTTTAGCTGTTATCATTAAAATTCTTTTAGCTGTTATCAATAAAATCTTATTTTGAGTATACATGTTGGCATTGATAAATGAGTGAATTACATGACCCACGAGTAACTCGTGAAAAGCTCTTTTAAGTTGATGAATTCAGTGCGTGAAAGAATAATGTTTAATACAAAATCAATTTAAGTAAAGTAGTTTAAAAATCGTATGAGGGCATGAATACTTGTTCCTATTGATTCAACTATGATATAAGATGATTGTGTAACCCCATAACCGTTTCATGCTTCTCTCTCATTTCATCATATAGCACTGTATAGAAGTGCTTATCTATATCTATATCTATAATATATAATACTATATTAAGAGAACTGAGTTTTTTACCCTTTTCGTAATTTTGTGTAGGTACAAATCTTGTAGCACCATGTACAAATGAAGCAAGCCATTTTAGAGGGGGAAAACTTGGATATTCTCCAAAGTTTTAAGACACTTTAAGGGCAATCTAGACATTTCATCCATGGAATCCATGCACACTTATGTCTTCCATTAATTGAATTAAATTAAGGAATTAAATAAAACTTTTATAATAATTAAAGAAATTAATTGATTAAATTAAATGTTAGACATGCAACATTTAGGATTTTCATGATTTAATAGTATGTATAAATATAATAAATAGATTTATATGGACTATAGATAGGTTTTCTACCATTATAGTAATTTTACATTGTGTACATATTTTGAAGCAACATGTACAAGAGAGCCAAACTGTTTTAGAGAGGGTAAACTTGCACATTGTTCAAAAAATTTAAGACACTTTAGGAGCATTTTAGGGATTTTGGCACCTTTTTAAATAAAAATAATTCAAAAAGTTATGGGTACTAATAAGTAATGATCATCAAGACCATCATTTATTGAATTGATGAGGAAATTAACTATTAGTATTTGAAAGGTTTAGCTTTGCACTAATCTATATACAAACCAAAAGCCGTAACTGATATTGAAGTTAAAACCCTTAAGTAAATGCTAAAAACACTCATGTGTATATAATATATATTCCGCTAGAAACATGTGTTGTATGTTCAATTTTTTTGCGAGCAATGTTTTATTTTGTTCATACTAGGAGATATAATTACATGCATATTGTTTTTCTGATCCATTGCAAAGAGAACATGAATTCAGTTTATTTGTCTAGACTTTTTCTCACCAGATTTTTTTTTCGAAAGTGGTTAGTAGTTTGTAGTTCTAATATTTTTTTTCCACAAGATATTTACTGTAATTCAAATGCTATTGAATGTTTGGTTTATAGTTTTTATATCTTAATATTTATCTACTATTCTTTTTATTTTTTTCATTAGGTGGAATGAAGGTAAAGGCTGATAGAGATGAGTCGTCTCCATAAGCAGCTATGCTTGCTGCACAAGATGTTTCAACAAGATGCAAGGTTTTTACTTGTTTCTTTTAGTGTCTTGCTATATGGTAATCATAGCAGTTTGTTTTTGTTTGATACATTACAACTAACAAATTTCTGTTGTAACAACTGGAGCTTGGAATCAATGCCCTCCACATAAAACTATGGGCAACTGGAGGTAACAAGACAAAGACAACCGGTCCAGGTGCACAGTTTGCCCTCAGAGCTCTTGCTCGTTCTGGCATGAAGATTGGTCACATTGGTATGCTTATATTCTTTATTTTTTTATATACGAATTTTTGTATTTGTTATTTTTGCTCTTTGAAGAACTTTTATTTATGTTTAAGGAGTAGCTGATAAGTAAGTTGTATGTTTTGATGATGACAGAGGACATGACACCAATTTCAAAAGATAGCACTCGTCGAAAAAGTGGGATAAGATGAAGGAGGTTGTGATATGTTTTTTTGTCTATAATATGTTTTCAAAGTATCTGCAATTTGGATTATGGTTGTCTTCAACTTTTGTAGGTTATTTTTATGTTCTGGTTGACATTTGGGGGCGACATTCATTTTTGTTGAACTGCTTTATATTTCTGTTTAATGATATTCTAATATTTACTTCATATATGGGTTTTTATGCTTTATTTTTCCTTAATCAGAAGTACTCTATGTGTAGTTAAGGTCAATATCAATTCGATGGATGTCAGTGTGCTTGAGATCTGAACCTTATTTATCGAATCAATTTGAGAGTTTCAGAGTGTGTTAAAGAGTTGAAACGTTTTGAGGATCTTGTCAAATCTGTCTGTTCATTCTTTATCTTAGTAGACTTCAGTTGACTTTCAATGTAAGTTGATGTAGTAGAGATTTAGAATTTTATGATGAAAATGGATGTGTAAAAGTTCAAATTCTTTTATCTTCCTTTGATGCCGTTGTTGAGGTACACAATAGAAAATATACGAAACTTACATAAATTCATGTATTGAATATCAGTTGTGGTTCGTAATAGACATAATTGAATTTGATATTAGTCGGGACACCCGCTGCAACGCGCGGGCCTTCCCACTAGTATACCTTATTAAGAAAACTAGGTTTTCTACCCTTATGGTAATCTTACATTGTGTACACATCTTCAAGTAACATGTACAAGAAGGCCAAGCTATTTTAGAGGGGCTAAACTTGCCCATTGTCCAAATATTTAAGACACTTTAGGGGTATTTTAGAGATTTTGACACTTTTGTAACCTATAATGTGACATGTGACATGTGAAAAGTCTAACTTAATTGATTATATACCTTATTAAGAAAACTAGGTTTTCTACCCTTATGGTAATCTTACATTGTGTACACATCTTCAAGTAACATGTACAAGAAGGCCAAGCTATTTTAGAGGGGCTAAACTTGCCCATTATCCAAATATTTAAGACACTTTAGGGGTATTTTAGAGATTTTGACACTTTTGTAACCTATAATGTTAATGTGACATGTGAAAAGTCTAACTTAATTGATTATTGATTAAATTTATTGTAATTCCACAAACTAAAATAAATGCACATAGATTTTGCATCTTAAAAAGTAAGAGTTCATAAAAATAATAATAATAATAATAATAATAATAATAATAATAATAATTAAATATAAACAAACTTAATCAACTTTATTATGAATTTAATTATATCTTAAGTAAAGAAATCAATCACTAACTAGTAATATCTTATATATTTAATAGTTAATATTTTATAGAGACAATTCTATATTTAACTTGGGAATAAATATACAAAACTATCATACAAGATTATGTGAAGTTTTCTAAATTAAATTGAATCTCATAATAGCTAACCGTTACAGCTTATCATTTTCCTTGCTTTAATTGTATAACTCTTGTAACCGATGAATAATTGATTCAATTTTTAATGTAATTGATGGCTTGTGATTAACTACATTAAAACTTAATCATTTCGAATGATATATATATACAGCCATATCTCTATAATAGTTATACAAATCTGAAATCCCTCAACCTCACCCCATATTTCTTTAGAATTGATCTCCCTCACTACTCTATGTCCATCTTTCTATATGATGCCCCCAAGAACCACATGATGTGAACACGTAACCGTAAGGTTTGTTTCTTCTGTTCGGGACATTCGCTGCATTTCTTTGTCTCCATTCTCGCCTCTCACTTGGTCGGTGTTCAACCACCACTGCAACTACGGCTCAACGAAACAACCACCATGGGTCCATTTCGAAATATCAAAGTATCAATTAGTTTTTAAATTATTTATTGGGTGTTAACCAATAGTCGAAACTTGAATCTTAATTTACTTGGCATGGGTTCCTTTGACAACTGGTTGTTAAGTAAAGAAGATGACTATATGAATAGTCTGTTAAATTTATGAAACAAGTAATTAAAACAATTATGAACTTTTGGTTTAGTGTCTTTTGGCATTTTACATTTTACATTTTGGACTTTGGCAATGGATTTGGATGGTAGTATCCACCGACCCATTTTATGTAATTAAGGTTTATTAACAAAAGTATCTAATTGTATTTATGTATGGATTCCAAAAGCCTAAAATTATAAAAATGATATTTATGTATAACTTTACAGAATAAATATTTAAAAAGGAACAAAACCAACATAAAATAACTAACTTAAAGCAAGTTCTTTTTTCTTCACCATTTTACCCATTTGTTTCCTTCACTATTAATAACTGTAAAAAATATATAACAATTCTATAAATTTTAATAGGCTCAATTAAATATTCTTTTCAATTATTGATATCCGATGCTTATTTTTTCTGTTGCGTAACACCGAGCGAGGATCGTCGGCAATCACCGAAACCGACATCAATGACTCACATTGGCTTCCTAAGACTATAAATGATACACTAGGTTAGAATCTCATGTTATATAATTAATTTGGTTTTCGTTATGGTTATAGCTCAAAGCTAAACCGAAACGAATCGCAACGTGCAACCCCTAAAATCACCAATCTAAGTGTTGTGCTCCTGCTGCATCGCGCGGGCACCCCACTATCAAGTATATAGAGATTTTCCTAACCCCACCCCTAAAGATGATGTTCATATCCAGTAGTTGAACTATTTATGTACGCATAAAGTTTTTTGTATTATATATGCTTATATACAGTCAAGTCAATTTAAATGGAAATGTTATTATTTATTCAAATATGCATGCTTACAAGTGTTGGTGATTTTAGTTTAATTAATTTCATTTTAGTATAATAAAAGGTGTGGTCCATGTGGGGTACGTGCTTGACGTTGGTTCAAAGGGAAAACGCACAGGGCCCAAGGGACAAAAGTTCATAGTAGGAAACAGGAACTAATAATCACTGGAAATTATTCTCTTAGTATTAACCGTTGATATTAGTAGTAACCACGAATAATAGTAACTTTGGCTATCAACTTTGAACCCTAATGACCCGAATTGATACCGTCCGAAACATAGATACCAAGGTTTGTTTTTTTATGGTTTTGATCCATGTAAAACCGGTGTTGATTGTTATATCAAATGCGTGTATATCGAAACGATACCAGTCAAAAGCCTGCCACGTAGCACGGGGATTATAATTGAATTTGATGAGTCGGGACACCCGCTGCAACGCGCGGGCCTTCCCACTAGTTCACTTATGGTGATTGTTTACTTAACCAAGGGTGAGTTTAATAAAACCCAAGAATTACGGGTCCACACAAACTCTAAGTTAGTGTTCGTTTCATGAAATGTAATGGAATTGGAATCTAAACATTCTAATAGGAATTGGTTCTGAATTCCATTCTTGATGTGTTCGGTTAGCAATTGAATTGGAATCTACCGATCTCGGCTCGCCGATCGGGAGAGCCAGTTCGGGTCATCAGTGGTTGGGAGACATTTCGGGTTCATCATAGCACGGGTTGGGTCAAGAGTTTTGGGTCAGTATCGGGTCACGTCGATTCGAGACATCAGGGCCGGCTCAAAATTTTCTGAATTTTTCTAGGCCTAAAGCGGATAGCAAAATTGGGGCCTTTTTTGTAAACGAAAAAAATTGTTATGGATCCTATTATTCATATATCATCTTTGTATACGCATAATTATAGATCATAAACCTCAATGTTAACAATCTCAAAGCCAAAATTACCAACATATAATATATTTTCTTAGAATTTGAGGCCCTAGGAAAATGGAGGCCTAAAACTCTTGCTTTATTTCACTCCCCCTTGAGCCGGCCCTGCGAGACATTTCAGGTCAAATTGTTGCGGGCTGGGTCGGGGCGAGGTGTTGCGGGTTGGTGACCGACTAATTCAGGTAGAGACGTTTTCGACATTGGTGTAACACTCTAACTCGTTTTCTATAAATTTTAATAAAAACGCGGATAATTTGGTCCTAGTTTTTATTTTATTTTTTACATTTAACATACGAGTCTGATAACTCAGACAAATCGACATACGGATTATTATTACAATCGTTTTACATTTTACATTAGTCGAGTTTATAAGTTCATAAACTTCGACACACATGATCACGCTTTAATTATCCACAAGGGATGTTCTCGAGGAAATGGTGGTTCAGGAGTGTTCGGTTCTTCGTGTGCTTGGTCGTCCGTCCGGTTCTCGCCTTAGTAAAAGCCTGCCATAAATGCTAAAAACAGTTAGTGTTTAAGTTATGCGGTCAAACGATTAGTAATCGAAACATTTGAACGAAAATATTAAGCACACTTTTTTTTATGCAGCCTCCTTACCAGGCCGGGTCAGGTTTCCACCCGGCCGTGTTAACTGAAACGTGTCTTCTTCTTTTTTCAGCACCCTTACGCGGTCGTGTCAGGTTTTCACCTGGCCGTGTTAGCTGAAAACTTTCTTTTCAAATCACTATTTCGGTTTGAAGTTAATTAACCAACCGACCCATTAGTAGGCATTTCGCATTCTAGCTCATGCCTCCTACTTCTTTATCAAGATTTTCATAATATCTTCCACCGCAACTTCCTTTGTGGTGGTTTATTCTAGTAAACCTTTTTATTCCAATTTTACCCTCAGGTATAACATTTTACAAAATGACTCGTTAAAAGACATAAATCAAAAGGTCTACGCCTCCCATTTTAATGTTACTAAAAGACTGACCCAAATATGGGACTCATTTTAATCTACCCCTAGGGGTAGTTTGCCCGACCCATCACCCAGGGCATTTTAGTCATTGTAGTCCATTTCCACATAATGGACATGTCCTTGGCTCGAATGGTCGTTTTACCCAAAATGATAAATGCATTTCATTTGGGTTAATCTATTATCCAAATTTGACTCATCTCTCTTTATCCGAGCCATAAGCTCCTACCGTAACCTTTTATACATACCTGGCGTGAGTCAAAACTATTGACTCGTTATCCATACCTTGCGATGGTTATTTCTTTCCAATTCGTCGCAATGCATGCCCATACATTATGCTTACCTGTATACATGAAACTTGACAAAACAAAACATTAAATACCGGATTCAAATGGTGATAACCATTTGACCTGCATGACTCGTTTGTCCTTTTGACCATTCTTGGTTCCTCTTTTTTATGGCATCTAAATCAATCTTTATGTTTTTTATCACCAAAATTCATTTTTACTTGTTTGACCCGTTTGGTTTGCGTCAGCAAGTTCTTATCACCAAAAACTAACATTTTTTTTCTTGTTTGACCCGTTTGGTTCGCGTCGGCAAGTGTTTATCACCAAAAATTTATTTTTACTTGTTTGACCCATTTGGTTCACGTCAGCAAGTGTTTATTATCAAAAACTCATTTTAACTTGTTTGACCCGTTTGGTTCGCGTCGAAAAGTTATATTTTGAAAGTTTATTGGTTTATCACCAAAAAATCATTTTTACTTGTTCGACCCGTTCGGATCGCGTCAGAAAGTCATATTTCGAAAGTTTATTGGTTTATCACCAAAAACTCATTTTTACTTGTTCGACCCATTAGGTTCGTGTCAAAAAGTCATATTTTGAAAGTTTATTGGTTTATCGCCAAAAACTCATTTTTACTTGTTCGACCCATTCGGTTCGCGTCAGAAAGTCGTATTTCGAAAGTTTATTGGTTTATCACCAAAACCTCATTTTTACTTGTTCGACCCATTGGGTTCGCGTCAGAAAGTCATATCTTTAAAATTCATTATGTTAATCACCTAAATGTGATTACTCGCCATTTTGCTCGTTTGACCCGTTATGGTTTACACCATAGGGTCGTATTTCTAAAATTATTTATGTTATTCACCTAAATGTGATTATTCGCCATTTTGTTAGTTTGACCCGTTATGGTTTACACCATAGGGTCTCGGCTTTAACAAATCATCGATGTTAACAATCTACTCTTCATTTAAAAACAAAACTTCTAATCTAGGAGGTGTAAGTTTTACTTACTTTGCGTCCGTTTAAGCCTTCTCGCGTCTTGATCAATGTGACCCATTCCTTTACAAGCTCCCACCAAGCTTATCAAGTATCAAACTATAATATAATATCCACAAGATGGTTAGATTAGTCATCCAACATTATGACCATCACACCTCATATACTTTTATACCATATTTAATTCATCTGATTCTATTATATGTAAATGCACTAACAAGTTCAATAAACTCATTTAGGCATTTTATCAAATACTTGGTGGGCATCATTTTTAGGCTATCATATTAGCTAATTTTGCCATCCATATTACCATGTACCCTTAGATAACCACTTTTCTAGTCATTCATTCACATTCCATCCTCATGATTTCAAGTTCAATGACTAGTTTTTATAATACAACCATAAAAGGTTCAAAATCTATAATCATGTCAAAAATCCATTTCACCTCTTATGAGAGTTTTGATCTAGAACAACCATGCACATGATTTCTACATATATTTCTATTATATCATGTTTCTAAACCAAATTTACATATCAATTTCATCATATTATCAAGACCCACTTTATGACATATATGAACTCATACTTAAGCCTCTAAATTGTTTAAGTATTTCACGCATACTAGCATGTATGATGATCATAAGCATAAATTCATTATCAATTTCATCATACTATTAAAATATCCAAATCAAGATTACCATATATATAACAACCCTCATAAAACGCCCTAATTACACCCGTATACGCAAATCGGGACCCGTCTAACCTTAGTTTTTATAAAAAAAAATTCAAATAAAATAAGATTTTATTGTCACTCACGGGCCGCGACCGAGTCAGGGTGATGGCTCGCGGGGCGCGACATGCCTTATCTTACCGGACACCCTATTGCGCCACGTGTCCAACGCGTAGTAGAGCTAGGGTTATAACCTGGTAACCCTAGCTGTAGCTAGGGTGCCCTCGCGGGGCACGAAAGAACCAGAATAGGGGCTCGCGGGGCGCGAGAGACCCCCGATCTCACCTATAAATGAAGCCCTTCAGCTTTAGTATTCATTCATTCATTTCTGTTTCTCTCTCAGCCTCTATTATAGCTAAAAGTAGCTCGGTATTATACCCCTAAAACACGAAGCTCTGCCTCGTTGTAAGTATTTTAACCCCCGTTCACTAATTTGTTACCTTACCCGATTGATCTAGGGCCCCGTAACGCATGTCGAGGCTCTGCCTGACTAAGTTTGTTGGGGTTCTGTCTCGTGTTATATGGCTAATGTGATTTGGGTTATCTTACTAACGCGTGTGCATTGTATGTTTTTAATAGAAATTAATCAGGAGAATCAACAGGAAACTTTAGAATTACCTAAGTCTACAATGTGAGTCATTCTCTTTTTCTACCAAACTGTTTTACAAAATCTTAAATGTTTTCAATTATACATACAGTGATTGAATCTTTGTATTCTATAATTGTTGCCGGTATGTGGGGTTTTGTATACACTACTAGTAAAGTGTTGCTAGTGGACAAAGAGTTAGCCACTAGTAATATGACCACAATCATGGAACTGCCAACATGACAAATACTGAATGAGTAGATTGGTAGATATAAACATCGTAATCGCTCTCAATACTGTAAAGTTATAAAAGCATGTTTTAATTAAAATGGGATGCACTCGCCAGTATTTCTTGCTGATAAAATGTTTTTAAAACGCGTTTCAAGTAACTTAATGTGAAGCTATAAGAAGCCAGCTATGGAGCACTGAAGGCTTAAAGAAGTGGCTATAAAAGTTACCTAAATAAAAGTTTATGTTTTCAGCAACTAGGGTTATCCCTATAAATGTATTATGAATTAAAAATGGGTTTTATCCCATTTGTTTATTATAAAAATTTGGTGTTTTGAAACTCTGAAATTATTTACTAACTACGATCCTGATGTCTCATTTCCGCTGCCAAATTAATAAACACCGATACCACTTAACTGGTTCGCGGCTCCCGCTCCCAGGGTAGGGGTCGGGGGCTACGACAATATACAAGTCCCTTCATAGACTACTCATCACCAAAACATAAATTACTACATACCTTATGATCTTCAAGCTTAGAAGATCACTAATTTATGTTTATGTATTGTTTTGGCTCCAATTCACCTTTCAATTTGCTAGAACAACATGAACTAGGGTTTTCCCCTATTTTCTTCTTCTGGTTCGACATACGCACACAAGTGTGTGTTTTTTTGTGATTTTTTTTCTTTTTAATTATTCAAGTTTGGTTCTTGTTTGTTTTTTAGCCCTTGCACTTTTTTTAACGATGAGAATCTTTAACTTGT
The DNA here is from genome assembly GCA_030545235.1 of Helianthus tuberosus. Taxonomy (NCBI): domain Eukaryota; kingdom Viridiplantae; phylum Streptophyta; class Magnoliopsida; order Asterales; family Asteraceae; genus Helianthus; species Helianthus tuberosus. Next base: position 108,035,494 of record CM060417.1, read on the forward strand.
TGTGAGAGAGATCTCACACCCTTCTAAACAAAGGGCCCTAACCCTACTCTGGCCAGACTATGTTGTCTTAACCGGGTCCATGCTGGCGTCAGAGTTTGGCTAACGACGTTCCCCGGGAAACCATACCACCCACTGCTAGTGGCAGGGGCTTGCGTCGCCACAAGAGAGAATCTCTTTGGGGTAACGCACGATAGACTAAAACCCGGGGTGGCTCGAGCTCGAACTCTTAACCTAGGGTCTGGGAGAACTAGCCTTCATTGCCTTTATCCACTATATATAACACTAGTGGGGATTGAACTTGGGTCTCCAAGGAGAACCCAAGTCTTTCCAACCACTAGACCACAAGTGATGGATAGCCCTTGCACTTTATTAGTTGTCTGATAGGGTTCAAAACTCATTCAACACCTCTAGGAATTAACTAGTCTTTAAACTAGATTAGAACAATCTTAATTTATTTTGTTTACGGGTTAACTTTTACCACCAACGGTATTTTACTCGCTCATCCCCAGTTAATTTGGTTTAGTTACCAAACACTTTATTTGGGATGTTACAATTGGTGACTGGTCGAAGATTCCAAAGACTTTGCTTAAATTTCTTCATAATTTGAAAGGATTTTGAATTCCTTTAACTAAAGGAATTTGAAGGAATTCATTTCCAATTCCAGTTCCTTTGCTAATCGAACATGATCAAAAATGAAATTGAGATTCCAGTTCCTTCCTTTATTGAAAGGAACAACATAAGAAACAAAATATAAATTCAAATTCTTCCAGATTCCATTTCATTATATGAAAATGAACACTACCTAATTGTAACACCTCGTAAATTCATGTCCAATTTTATATTGACACGTGTCATGGACTTTAAACGTGTAAAGAATTTAATTAGAAGGACTAAAGTTGACAAACAAGGAATCTATGTGTGTAAAAGGATTCAAAATGTCAACAAAGGATAAATATGCCTTTCAACAACCCTACATGATGTTTATACCCTTAAACAAATAAATCATGGATCATACGAAGCTAATTGTGGAAGAAAGTGAGAAATTACAAACTACAGGGGTTAAATGTGTCATTTAAAGTATACCTCTGAGTGACCTTTTAGCAAACCCGAAGCTTTATAATGATTAATTATGCTCACTAGAATAAGTGATAAAAATTTCACGAGGTTTCGATAAAGTATGAGAAAGTTATGACAATATTCGTATACGAGGGGTTAAAAGCGTCAACGTTGAAATCTAAGGCCTTACGGGTGATTACAAAGTAAACCAAGGACTTACCAATGTTTAAATATCTCATGGAACCCTTAAAAGTAAGATTAGAGGGCCAAAAATGCAAGAACAAGACTTAAAACCACGTTAGAAAGGACCAGGGGCTGAAATGTAATTAAGTAAAACTTGTTTGGCTGGTTCTGGAAGGCCAGGCGGCCCGCGTAAGAGTGCCCTATGGGGTTACGTGGCCCGCGTGAGGGTGCCAGCGACAGAAAACTCCTGGCAGCTGCCTGTTTAGGTCTGTAACCGACTTATGAGCCTGTAAAATGATACCAGGGGCTGGGCAAATAGATTTTCATGCACTAGGGACAGTTTTGATGATCTGAATCCATGCATAGAGTTGCTTGGCATCATCTTGTGAGATCAAATTCCATATATAAGCATTCCTCTAGTTGCAACATTGAACTCATTCATTTGCAAAGTTCACAAGACTCATTTCTGGAGCTCCTCTGATCAGCAACAAGTTTCCTTAGGCTTCCTAGTCATGCTTAGGACCTTTGTAAGTGTCCTTAACCTTTCTTAATCTTGTTTAGCTTAGTTATTTAGCCTAAAGTCAAACCGTCGTAATTAAGGTTTGACTTCGAGATTAATTTAAATTTGTCCAGTCAAATCTCGAATTGAAAGTACCTATGAGTTGGTAATTATGTGGGTAATAAACCCTTAAAAGGGTACTCTCTGATTCCCACTCTAACTAGGTCAAATGTCGGGTCAAAGTTAATCCTAAAAAGTCAACAGAAAGTTTATTTTCAAATTAATGCATAATTAGCAATGTAGAAGCCATGCAACCTATTTTATCATTAATATAACTTGGTAATTAATGTAAGAACATGTCTAAACATGTTCAACCCGACAATTTTCAGTTTAGGCTCGGTTCGGAACCGAAAGTCGCATAATTTGACTTCTGCTTTGACTTTCAGTTCTGACCCATTTGAGCATAGTTTAGAAATGCCTTAGAGCCTTATTAGGACCAGGTTTCATGGTAGTATAACCCTCTGTGATTATACAACTTGGTTCATTAGTTATCCAACTCATATGCATGTTTCCGTTAAATGCTTAAATGTTTACTATTATGCCCTTTTCATCTGCCTACCAGAGCCGGTTCAACCCGACAAACTACATTCAAGAACCAGTGGGTTTTAACCCACTGGGCCTCGAGGACCATTTCCCTGAAGCTCAGGGAATGGATATGGACGAAGATGCGGACCCCGCTGAACCACAAACCGGAACCCCCAACCATCCCATCGAGATCTCTGATGGGTCCTCTTTCCACGGATCACCTTATCGTGGTCCGGATAGTTACCAGGCGAGGTTCACCCAGTATGATTGGGTGTTTACACCTTCTTACCACTCCTCGCCCCACCAGCAGCAGCAGCAGCAGGATCCTTCCTAGGATTCTCGTTTTGTCGCGATCACTCCGCCACCACCACCACCAGTTCAGCAGCCGCCTCCGGGCCCACCGAGGCGGAGGAGATCAAATGCACGGATGCCCGTGCGAGGAGGAGTGCGTATCAGCACCCCTCAACCTTCAAGTGGCACCCACTATCCGCCACTCCATGAAGACCCACAGATGGGAGGGCCTTCAAACCCCGTCTCTGAAGTGGATTCTGCACCTATCGCGCCGCCACCATTGGGTTTTGGTAACCCAATTCCTACATACGCCGGTTCAGCGGCGTATAATCCATTTGAGCAGCCGGCCCACACAAACTATAACTACGCTGAAGCCGATCCTTACCTTGTAGCTGCAAACTACAACGCCTTCCACCCAGAGGGACCATATGGAACTCCATGGGGAGCTGGATACCCAACTTATGGGTATCAAATACCTGCTTGGGCTCCGTTTCAGCAGCAGCCGCAGCCACCACGGTTTTCCCCGCCAGAAAGGAAGGAAATCCTCCAGAGATTTCACCAGGTGGAGCAGGAGGTCCAAAGAGATCGCAGTGAACGTCAAGGCTTCTTCAAAGGGTTGGCAAGCCTCATCAAAGGAAAGAGCAAGAAGGATCATTGAATCCTTTATTTGTTTATTTAGATGTTTAAGTCAGTCCTTGCGTGGACTTTTGTTTCAGTATTCAGCCCCTGCGTGGGCATGTCTTTTTGTATTCTGCCCCTGCGTGGGCATGTCTTTCTGTTGACCCCTGCGTGGGTATGTATGTTTGTTTATTTACCCCCTGCGTGGGCATGTTATTTTTGTAGAAGTCCCGTTTAGGGCAAACCCGTACTTGTTTCATTGGAATGGTTGATTTAAATTTTTCATTCCTGTTAAATTATACGCATAAACGTAATATATATAAATAAATGAAAAATATAACATTCCTCTATAAGATCTACCATTATAATAAAATGGCAAAATCTAAAAAGGGACAAGGCCTAGCCCATGTGTCATTTTAAGACAGGGTCAAGATGGTAATTCCTCAATTAGATTCAGATCCTTATAAACATCTCAATTTAGGATTGTTCTACGTTAATTATTAAAAAGAATCTTAAAGGTAAAACCTAGCTTATATGTCATTTAGACATGGCCAAGATAGTAAAACCTATTTAAAAGATTCAATTCCCTGTTAACATCTGAAAACATGTTAACACTCATGGCAAAAGATGTGATTCGATAAAATCATATAGGTCATTCTTAAATTGGGATACTCCAAAATCCCTTCTTGTTTATATAATCATCTATCAATGATGAAGTGCCTACGGGCTATGCTCATTGTCATATAAGACAAAAGACAGTTGTGGTCTTCGACCCCCTGTTATGAAGAGGTAATAAATTATGATTAAAACCTCAATACCATGATCCTATAAGATCATTAATAAAAATTTAAAACTGTCCACGTGACTAGGCCTCTTGTGCCACCAATAATATCTTTATTATGCTATAATTAGGATAAATTGTAATAAAAATCCTAAATAAGTGTGTCTAAATAAATTAACCACATATGGTTATAGTTACCATGGCTAATGAATTGTCATAAAAGACACTTCAATATTAGGCTCATGAATAAATCCTTATTAATATTTTATGTAGCAATACAAACTACATGGCGGACTCTGATGAAGTCAACAGTCGTCCAAAGGAGAATCATGATAATGCCAGAATAAATATAACGGGTGCAGAGCTGCAGGCATTGGTAGACAATGCCGTTACACGAGCTCTAGAAAGACGAGATGATGAGTCTAGTAGTACCCGCAGCAGAACCTTATCGGTACAGCATGAAAAGTCACACTCTAAAGCTCATTCTAAGGCTCATAGCAAGCCTCCCTCTAAACAGGATGAGCCAAAGAAAGAGGATGATCGAAACTCCTCGAATCAGCACAGTGTTCCATCAAGGAAGATTGTATTTGATCGTGCACCACGTGCTAAAGGTTGCACCTATAAGTATTTTGTTTCATGTAAACCCAGGGATTTCACTGGGGAAAAAGGAGCAGTTGATTGCATGTCATGGTTAGACGAGATGGACACTGTGGTAGATATCAGTGGTTGTGCTGATAAAGATGTGGTAAAGTTTGTATCTCAGTCATTCAAAGGCGAGGCACTAGCTTGGTGGAGGTCTTTGATTCAAGCAACCGGAAAAATCCCATTGTACAATCTGTCATGGGATCAATTTGTGGCATTGATTAAGGAGAACTACTGCCCTCAGCATGAGGTTGAAAAGATTGAGTCTGATTTCTTGTCTTTAGTTATGAAGAACCTAGATTGCCAAGCCTACCTTACAAGCTTCAACACAATGTCTAGGTTGGTTCCTTACCTTGTGACACCTGAACCCAAGAGGATAGCTCGGTTCATTGGGGGTTTAGCCCCAGAGATTAACGCAAGTGTGAAGGCCTCTCGGCCAGCTACTTTCAGATCTGCAGCTGATATATCTTTGTCTCTCACTCTGGACGCGGTCAGGCAGAGATCGCTGAGAAACACTGATGCTGAAAAGAGAAAGCGTGAGGATGATAACTCACGACGTTTAGATAAGAAACACAAGGGAAATTCCGACCACAGAAAGAGTTTTGGGACTAAAAAGGATAGTCACCAGTCGGGTGATAAGCCCAAGTGTAAAATCTGTAAGAAACACCATTTCGGAAGATGCAGATATGAATCGAAGTCCCAGTCACAGCCAAAAGTTTGTGGGATTTGTAAATCTTCTAAGCACAAGACGGTAGAGTGCAAGAAGATAAAGGACGCCACGTGCTACAACTGCAACGACAAAGGGCACATCAGGTCCAACTGCCCAAAGTTTGCAAAGAAGGCTGAGGATGTGAAGAAGACCAATGCGAGGGTCTTTCGAATGGATGCACGAGAAACTGTTAAGGACGATAATGTGATAAAAGGTACCTTCCTTATAAATGATGTTTACGCAAGGGTGTTATTTGATTCAGGTGCTGATAAGTCATTCGTAGATAATAAGTTTTGTAAGTTGCTGAATTTACCTGTTAAAACCCTAAGCGTGAAATATGAGGTAGAATTAGCTGATGGTACCTTAGAAACCACCTCAACTGTGTTAGATGGATACTTTATATCCATTAGGAACCACTCTTTTCCATTATCCTTACTTCCTTTGAAGTTAGCTGGTTTCGACATAGTTATAGGCATGGACTGGTTATCTCATAACCAAGCCCAGATCGTTTGCAACAAGAAGCAAATAGTGATCAAGACTCCGTCTGGTGAGCCACTTACCATTCAGGGAGATACCCAGTACGGATTGCCTGAGCAAGTGACCATGCTTAAGGCATCTAGGTGCTTGAAGAAGGGTTGTGTCATTTATATGGAACAGGTAACTATTAGTGAGCAGAAGCCCAAGATTGAAGATATCCCTGTCATATCTGAGTACCCAGAAGTTTTTCCTGAAGAACTACCTGGTTTACCACCAGATAGGCAAGTAGAATTCAGAATTGACATCATCCCTGGAGCGGCACCTGTCGCAAGAGCGCCTTACAGGTTAGCACCAACGGAAATGAAAGAGTTGAGAACTCAATTAGATGATTTATTGGCCAAAGGATTTATTCTACCTAGCTCATCTCCTTGGGGAGCACCAATCCTATTTGTAAAGAAAAAGGATGGATCAATGCGCCTATGCATCGATTATCGTGAGCTTAATAAGGTTACTATCAAGAATAGATATCCATTGCCCAGGATCGACGATCTGTTCGATCAACTGCAAGGGGCAAGTTACTTTTCTAAGATCGATTTGAGGTCAGGCTATCATCAATTGAAGGTTAAAGATGAAGATGTGCACAAGACTGCATTTAGGACTCGTTATGGTCATTACGAGTTCCTAGTGATGCCTTTTGGGTCACTAATGCACCAGCCGCATTCATGGATCTCATGAACCGCGTCTGCAAGCCTTACTTGGATAAATTTGTCATCGTCTTCATCGATGACATACTTATTTACTCGAAGAATCAAGCTGACCATGAGAAACACCTCCGTTGTATTCTTTCGCTACTTCATCAGGAGAAACTCTATGCCAAGTTCTCAAAGTGTGAATTTTGGCTTCGAGAAGTCCAGTTCCTTGGACATGTGGTTAGTGAGCGTGGTATTTAAGTAGATCCCGCTAAATTTGATGTTGTGATGAATTGGCAAGAGCCAAAAACGCCCACAGAGATTCGTAGCTTCCTAGGATTAGCAGGATATTATAGGCGATTTATTGAAAATTTCTCAAGGATTGCTGCACCCCTAACATCGTTGACTAGGAAGAATATTAAGTTTGACTGGGGTCCTAAGCAGCAGGAATCCTTTGATATCCTTAAGCAAAAGTTAAGCAATGCACCAGTGTTAACATTGACTGAGGGAATAGAAGAATTTGTAGTATATTGTGACGCATCCCACACTGGTATGGGATGTGTGCTCATGCAGAAAGGCAAAGTCATTGCCTATGCTTCTCGACAGTTAAAGGTGCACGAGAAGAACTACACCACCCATGACTTGGAGCTGGGTGCGGTTGTGTTTGCTTTAAAGCTTTGGAGGCATTATTTATATGGAACCAAGTGTGTGATCTATTTTGATCACATGAGCCTTCAGCATTTGTTTAATCAGAAGGACTTAAACATGAGGCAGCGGCGATGGATGGAAACTTTAAATGATTATGACTGTGAAATAAGATACCATCCTGGCAAGCTAAATGTAGTCGCCGATGCCCTAAGCAGAAAGGAAAGGGTGAAGCCCATAAGAATCAATGCCAAAAGCATTGAATTAAAGAATAATTTGATCGAAAAGTTGTTAGCTGCACAGAAGGAAGCTGTACTAGAAGCTAACTATCCTAATGAAAAGCTAGGAGTAACTGAAGAACAGTTATCCTATGACAAAGACGGAATTCTGAGGTTAAATGGACGAATATGGGTTCCAGTGTATGGAGGACTTCGAGATGTTATCCTTCAGGAAGCCCACAGTTCTAAATATTCCGTTCATCCTGGAGCTGATAAGATGTACCAGGATCTAAAGGCAAATTACTGGTGGATAGGCTTGAAGAAGTCTATAGCTACCCATGTAGCCAAATGTCTGACATGTGCTCAAGTTAAGGTAGAACATCAGAAGCCGTCAGGTTTACTACAACAGCCTGAACTTCCCACCTGGAAGTGGGAAATGGTGACAATGGATTTTATCACCAAGTTGCCAAAGACAAAGAAAGGAAATGATACTATTTGGGTGATAGTGGATAGATTAACTAAGTCAGCCCATTTCCTACCTATTAAGGAAACACATAGCTCAGATAAATTAGCTCAGCTATACGTGGATGAGATTGTATCTCTCCATGGAGTGCCGGTGTCTATCATCTCTGATAGGGACACAAGATATACGTCCCATTTCTGGAAAAGCTTTCAGCAATCACTAGGCACCCGACTGAATTTCAGCACTGCATATCATCCGCAAATGGATGGTCAAAGCGAGGGAACAATTCAAACACTGGAAGATATGTTAAGAGCTTGTGTCATTGATCTAGGTGGAAGTTGGGATGATCATCTTCCATTGATAGAGTTTTCATATAATAATAGTTATCATTCCAGTATTCAAGCTGCACCATTTGAAGCCGTGTATGGGAGGAAGTGCAGAACGCCCGTTTGTTGGGCAGAAGTTGGAGATGTCCAACTAACAGGACCCGATATAGTCCTGGAGACGACAGACAAGATTGTGCAGATAAGAGATCGTCTCAAAGCTGCCAGAGATAGGCAGAAAAGCTGCGCAGATTTAAGGCGTAAACCTCTGAAATTCGAGGTAGGTGACAAAGTGTTGCTTAAAGTATCACCCTGGAAGGGGGTGATGCGATTTGGTAAGAAAGGTAAATTAAGCCCGAGGTATATAGGTCCATTCGAGATCATCGAATGTGTCGGATCAGTGGCTTACAAGTTGAATTTGCCTAAAGAGCTCAGTGGTATTCATAACGTATTCCACATCTGCAATCTGAAGAAATGTCTAGCTGATGAGTCGCTAGTCAAACCACATACGGATGTGCATATAGATGAGAGCTTGAAATTTGTGGAAAAACCTTTGTCGATTGAGGATCGACAGGTAAAGAAGCTTCGAAGGAAGCATGTGCCTATTGTTAAAGTTAAATGGGATGCCCGCAGAGATCCCGAGTACACGTGGGAGGTAGAGTCCACAATGAAAGAAAAGTACCCTCATCTGTTTCAGTAAATCTCGAGGTCGAGATTTCTTTTAAGGGGGTGAGGATGTAACAACTCGTAAATTCATGTCCAATATTATATTGACACGTGTCATGGACTTTAAACGTGTAAAGAATTTAATTAGAAGGACTAAAGTTGACAAACAAGGAATCTATGTGTCTAAAAGGATTCAAAATGTCAACAAAGGATAAATATGCCTTTCAACAACCCTACATGATGTTTATACCCTTAAACAAATAAATCATGGATCATACGAAGCTAATTGTGGAAGAAAGTGAGAAATTACAAACTACAGGGGTTAAATGTGTCAACATGTTTAAAGTATACCTCTGAGTGACCTTTTAGCAAACCCGAAGCTTTGTAATGATTAATTATGCTCACTAGAATAAGTGATAAAAATTTCACGAGGTTTCGATAAAGTATAAGAAAGTTATGACAATATTCGTATACGAGGGGTTAAAAGCATCAACGTTGAAATCTAAGGCCTTACAGGTGATTACAAAGTAAACCAAGGACTTACCAATGCTTAAATATCTCACGGAACCCTTAAAAGTAAGATTAGAGGGCCAAAAATGCAAGAACAAGACTTAAAACCACGTTAGAAAGGACCAGGGGCTGAAATGTAATTAAGTAAAACTTGTTTGGCTGGTTCTGGAAGGCCAGGCAGCCCGCGTAAGAGTGCCCTATGGGGTTACGCGGCCCGCGTGAGGGTGCCAGCGACAGAAAACTCCTGGCAGCTGCCAGTTCAGGTATGTAACCGACTTATGAGCCTGTAAAATGATACCAGGGGCTGGGCAAATAGATTTTCATGCACTAGGGACAGTTGTGATAATCAGAATCCATGCATAGAGTTGCTTGGCATCATCTTGTTAGATCAAATTCCATATATAAGCATTCCTCTAGTTGGAACATTGAACTCATTCATTTGCAAAGTTCACAAGACTCATTTCTGGAGCTCCTCTGATCAGCAACAAGTTTCCTTAGGCTTCCTAGTCGTGCTTAGGACCTTTGTAAGTGTCCTTAACCTTTCTTAATCCTGTTTAGCTTAGTTATTTAGCCTAAAGTCAAACCATCGTAATTAAGGTTTGACTTCGAGATTAATTTAAATTTGTCTAGTCAAATCTCGAATTGAAAGTACCTATGAGTTGGTAATTATGTGGGTAATAAACCCTTAAAAGGGTACTCTCTGATTCCCACTCTAACTAGGTCAAATGTCGGGTCAAAGTTAATCCTAAAAAGTCAACAGAAAGCTTATTTTCAAATTAATGCATAATTAGCAATGTAGAAGCCATGCAACCTGTTTTATCATTAATATAACTTGGTAATTAATGTAAGAACATGTCTAAACATGTTCAACCCAACAATTTTCAGTTTAGGCTCGGTTCGGAACCGAAAGTCGCATAATTTGACTTCTACTTTGACTTTCAGTTCTGACCCGTTTGAGCATAGTTTAGAAATGCCTTAGAGCCTTATTAGGACCAGGTTTCATGGTAGTATAACCCTCTGTGATTATACAACTTGGTTCATTAGTTATCCAACTCATATGCATGTTTCCGTTAAATGCTTAAATGTTGACTATTATGCCCTTTTCACCTTAAAACGTGATTTTGAAAAAGTATAAGAATGGAAACTTTCATTACTGATATATAGAATTATCCCTAAAACTTGACATCAGTTTGAGGTCTAGAATAGAAGTTATGCTCATTAGCATAAATGAAAAGCTTTTTAGTAATTAAACGACATAATTAGCATATAGCCTATCTAAACCCAATTTTTGATATCAAACTTTTTACCTACTGATATAAAATATTATTTTGGGATTTTTGAAAATTTTTATTTATTTTAAGGCTGAGCATAACATAGGGTTCTAAGCTTGTTTCGGTTATTGCCGATTTTGCCCTTTTGGGCTATAAAATGAGTTTTACAAATCTTTTTGATACCAAACCTTTTTCTACTGATCTAATATGATAAATAAAATATTTTAAGCCTTCTGGAATTATAAAAATATTAGCTTTCCTTTAAAAACCCAGAAATAGCTCAAAATCGCCTTTTAAGCGTTTTTAACGCATAGTATGTATTAAAACTATTTTAAACACGTAAGTGTTGATGCCTACTGATATGTTTAGTAAATTTTTATATTTTAACAGTAAGTAAAAGTTTTAAACTCAGATTTCCAGTTTTGATCTTTTAGGCTTATGTGAAATTACCAAAATGCCCCTACGGTGCATAGTTTGGTTATAAATAGTAAATTTCACATATATGTCATACCCTGCTGATATAACTTATTAAAATAAATATTTTTACTGATTATATCAGACTTGAAACTCAGATTTATAAATAAACTCTTTTATGAGCTTTAAAATGACCAAAATACCCCTACGGAGCATAATTTGAGTTTAAAATCATTTGGGCATAATAGAAGATATCTTACTGATGTCACAACATATTTAATGCATATTAACTTAGGAAACCTGTATATGACTCTTTTGGTTACCCGTTACACACTTTTCGCGTTCGGATCGGCTTATGTAACTAGTTTGCATATAATAGCCGAAACGGGTCAAACCTTATCATTTTTGTCTCAAAATCCAAAATGTGTTTAGTATACCCACATTAAACAAGTATACAAGCTTGTTGGGTCAAAACCACATTCTAACTCGGTCTTCGGTTTATCATGCGTTTGTACCTTATCTTCCTTTTTAAAACTAACCGGTCTAAGCTTAGGCTTAATTAAAGACCCGTTAGGATTCTAATAGGTTATTATAAACCTTTGTTCTAGAACAGGAGACCCAGTAAAAGCTACGTGCACTTGCTATTTGTGATTATTACTTGCAAAGGTAAATACTTTTAACTTATTTTCCCTTATACGGGCTTGGGGTACGGTATATAAACTACCGCTTGGTCGGGCATTCGACTTTAATCGTTTGGTGGTTAAATATTATCGAGATGACCCATTTAAAAATTTGGTTTTGTTTGCTTAACGCCTTTGGGGGGTTAATGACCATGTCCCAGATATCCTTGGTATCATTCATTGAAATGGCAACGACCTTAGCACGGGGTGTAGGCGTACACCCGACAGTGCATATATAATTAATAAAGGTATAACCGTTGGTTCGGGGATAATCCTGCCACGGGACTATATCATGTGGTGTGTCTATTAATCTTTAACCCGGCACGAACCGGGCAACTGAACGCATAACAAACATGTAATTCTTTTACAAGTTTATATATAAATAATTATCCCAAGGAATAAAAAGTTTTGTGCCATGTGCATTCAAATCAATTTTCTTAAACATTTTCAAAATGAGTCAGTGTGTAAACTGACGTATTTTCCCAAAAAGGCTAAGTGCATGTACTAATCGGAATAGGCTGGTCTCTCCTAGCATCAAATAAAAGTCTCGCAAGCTTAGATGCCTGAAAGTCTGTTGAACAAAGTTTCCTTTTTATTTGATCCACCTGTGGATCTGTTTCAACTCTTTTGTGATACTTAATATTACAATTTTATTCAGTTGAAATAAATCTATCTTTTGCTTCCGCTGTGCATTTATAATTTGTGTTGTTTGACTATGATGATACCAACTACGTCACGATACTTCCCACCGGGCCCACCGGTAATACGTGGAAATATCAGGGTGTGACACTAATATTAGGGGTGTTAAAAAAATTCAGATCCGAAACCGAATCCGAAATATCCGAAAATCCGTATCCGAAATTTCGGATTCGGATATAGATTTCAAAAAATTCGGAGTTAATTGCTCGGATGGTCCCTGTGGTTTTAAGTTTTTTCACGTTTAGTCCCCACCTTTTGAAAATAGCAGGTATGCTCCCTATGGTTTGTCATTTTGTTACTCGGATTGTGACAACCCTTATAAACCAGGTATCCGTACAATTAATTAATATTAATTAATGCTTACTGACTGTGCTGGATTATACATAACTGCTTTCTGATTACTGCATCATACTTACATGTGCATCACATATTACATAATGTCACCTTATTATCACATGCAAACTTTATTGACATACATGATGCACAAAGCATAGTTAGCACAGACGGATAGAACGGGAATATGCTGACGGGGTTCAGTACATAGACAGACAGTGTTTTGAGACCCAGTATGGGCCAGGGACAAGGTACTACACTAGTATGGTGTGTAGGGAAGTAAGGATCATAAAACTGCGTCACTAGGTGATAGATAAAGTGCCGGGAAGTGCCTAAAATCCACTTGAAGTGCAGAATTCTGCATTTTTCAGCAAAATTCAGCTTTTTAACAAGCTAGTTACATGCAAAAATTTGACTAAATGGTCCTGAATGCTTTTCTAAGTGTCGGAAATTAAAAGTGTCACAAAAAGTAACATAAAGATCACTAAACGGAATAGCTTGACACTTTAACGAACCGGTATCTAACCGAATAACCGGACATTACCCGGAACACCAAAATATTGCTAAAAGCATTGTTTTATTTTTTCTGAGCTAGTTATGGTTCCCGAACACCCTAACATACTATAAAACATAACATACACTTAAACACTAGACTTTACACTTAACCCCTAACTAATTAACCTACTTACCATCAATTTATATTTAACCCCCCTTCCTTGTCTACAGCCCAAGAAGTGGCCCCACCCCAAATCCTCACTCAATCTTCCTAAATCTCCATTTGATATTGCTTAGATTTAGATTAGATTGAGCATGTACTTGAGGAGACACTTAACCCATTGGTTAATAACATTGTGATTATAAGTAAACCACTTCATCTTTCATTCTCATCACCAACCAAACTCTCTCCTCCTTCCCCCCAAGCTCTCGGCCAAACCCCCTTCCACACACCACTACCATCATCAAGTCAAGTTCATCCATTCCAAGGTTATCTCAAGGTGTAAGGTGCAAGATTAGAAGGCTTGGTGCTTGCGGATTATCAAGGACCTCCTTTGTTTGCTTTTATCCATCATCTTTGTCATCTTCAACACATTGTGTTCTTCCCTAGCTTCAAGCTAGTAGTAAGACTCTTGTGTCCATGTTTCCTTCATATTTTGGTTGGTTAAAAGACATATTATGTTGAGAATCACTAGAACATTAAAAGACATACACATGAATCAAGAACATAAGGCTTACACATGATGAAATATGGATAAAATGGTGTTATTTAGTATATGTATGATGATTGCTTGTTGATTTCTTGGTAATATGATGTTGATCATCATATGGAACTTGCTAGATTATGATTAAACACATAATCTAGCAAGTGGAAGAATGATTATGTAACAACATAAAATGATCATCTTCTTGATTAAACATGAACTTGAAAACAAAATGATTTCTTGAAAAGTAATAAACAAAGTGAGTTGATAATCTTGTAGATCCAAGATTTGTGAATAACTTTCCAAGAAAACTAAGATCAAAATGTGATTTCTATTAGATCATGATTTTTACTTAAACTTACACTATTTTGGTGATAAAATAAGTGTAGAAATACTAGAGAAACAAGAAGAAGTTATAAATAAACACTTTTGTAAAATATGTTTACAAGTTGTAAAAACCTAGTTTCCTTGAGAATGAGATTTCTAAAGAAGTAAACACACTTTGAGGGGTAACTAAACCCACTAAACATTTTACCAAGTTACTACAAGTTTTTGTGAAAAGATCAAGTTCATAGTGTTATGTAAAGTGTATAGTTTTTGCACTTGGGAAGTGTAAGGGGTTTAAGGATTGATTGTTGATTATTGTGTGTTGATCTTGAAAAGAAAATGATATGCTAAATAGCATGGACACCTCCATTTTTAGAGGAAACTATGGCGAAATTTTCTAAAAATACAAACACTTAGAAAAATATTTTCTAAACAAATATTTACAAGTGTGTTTTAACTTTGGTTTCAAAATAAACTTTGCCATAATTTTTGTAACAAAAATACAAGTATTGGAGGTTGGTTTTTATAAATAAAAATGGGTGAATATATATTTAGAATATATATTTTATATTAAGACACTTGTGTGAATACTTGTATACTTTGTGAAATAGTTATGTTAGTTTAGGGCAAAATAATGTAACTTAACAAAATACCAAGGATTTACAATCCAAAATAATACCAGTTATAAATATATTTTTGGTAAAAATTATTTTAGATACGCAAGAAATGAAAATATGATTTCTATTACTAGTACAAAGTATATCATATTTTCAACAAGGGAAAATGTATTATTCGTGGGAAGTAAAGATATATTTTCATAAAGTTTATTAAGAAATATAATATTTTTGGGAAAAATATATATTTTCTTGGAATGTATTGTTTTGAATAAAAATAAGTTTATATATATATATATATATATATATATATATATTTCTAAGTGAGACTTAAAAATATATATTTGGATTAATACGCCGGAATACGACGCCAATACTTGGCAAGAATACAAAAATACATGTATAAGATACCCCCATCCTTGGGAAGGAAAATACTTGAGAAGTATTGTTACAGAAATATTGTTTAACGATTATTCCAAAAATTAAATATAATTTAAAGTTAAAATAACTATTATTTTAACAAGTGATTATAACATGGAATAATATTGGGAAACATCAGTAACGTAACTCCAAAACATTAATACTAAGCAAAGGCACGACCCGTTCGTCTAATAGACATTAGTACACTGTAGGTAGTCGTGGTTGCTGACAGAGTTTGAGTTACGAGCTGAGGACGCAATACTGTGAGTTCATGCCCCCCCTTTTCTCTAAACTGTTTTGTTTATTACTTCGGGGGTGAAATACATGTTACAAAGGGATTACATACAATACTATTGGTATGGTTAGCCTAGGAAAGAACCATATATCATGTGATTGGGTAGGCGGATACTTGGGACCATTAATCCTCGTATAAGGACCGAGGGGCATGAGTGATAGATCTATTTGGGTGTAGCGAGCCCACACCCATGAGGCCAGGGTGGCCCATAGTGGTGACTATGTCTTCCACCCGGAAGCCCGGTGCAACTTTGCTAGGTTTGAGTCTTCCTACACCGTCACACATATCAGTGGCCTTGCAAACCATTGGTGATCTTTTCCTTGTTTGCTATCATACCGGGACATTCATACTTATACTGTTTACAAAGGTTTATACATACTTATACACACACATGAACTCGCTCAACTTTTGTTGATTTTTCAAACTACATGTATTTCAGGGAACTAGTGGATCTGGCAGGTGTATGCATGTTGTCACACCCCAACCGATGGCGGAAACATCGGGGCATGGCACTGAGCGAAACAGATTGTCCAGAAGTTTCCATAACAATTATCATTACTATTCAATTTAAAATAACATGTCCCATACCATGTCTCAAACAGTAAACAAATTATTACAGATAAAAATCTAGGCAAATAATTCTGTTCCGACAACTCATATTTAAATAGAGCAATTGTTTATCTGCTTCTAGAGACCCTTGATTCATTTACTACAGACAACTATTTGTTGGGCTCTAGAGCTTTATTCTAGCTTCGATTTCCTACCAAGTGTGCATCCTAAGCACCTGTCACATACGTTAAAATAAAGTCAATACATAAAATGTAAAGGTTGTAGGTCCCCGTGTCCGGATACGGATCTAAACGCCTACTTCCTTGTATACGAACCGATCTTGTTGTGCGGAATCCAACAAGATCAGCAAACCGAGATAGAGACGAAAACAAGTAAAGATAACACACGCGGTATCAACGATTAACACATCTTGTATTAAACGCGGAATCAGTTACAGAACAATGTTTACAAACGTAATATGTAAACTCTCTCAACCTCTCGTGTGCTCTCTGTGTTTACAGTATGCTCTCACACTTGTCTAGTGTTCATCTCCTCTCTCGTCTGTTATGTCTTCAGCCTTTATATAGCAACAGCACAACGAATCAGATCTGATCGAAGGATCAGGATAACTGATCGAAACATCATCTTTCGATCATACAGCCATCGAAGGATCCACATATACCTCGAAGGATGGTATATCCTTCGAGGTCCATCTGCATACATCCATCGAAGGACTATCCTTCGAGCTCATACCCTTCGACACAAACATGTGAGTGGTCTGATTCAACCAATAAGTCTTGTGCTATTGGAGGTGGGTTCGGCCCAATGTTGGTGGCCCAAAGAATCTGATTGGACCAAAATACATAACACATGCACGTACATAATTTGCATTTCTTCATGTTCTTGTGTTTAGTCAAAGTTGGTGACATCATCATGACATCATCATGATGATGTCATGGTGACGTGGCAGCGGGAACCGGCTCGCGGCACTCCGTGCTTCACGTGTCGAACTCTGGGATGCACAACGGAGGAATGTCGTGACGTCGGGCTTGAGCCGAACCTAACTGGGTCGAACCGAACCGAGTTGAACCGAACCAAGTCGCGTCCACATAATATGTATCAACAAACTCCCCCTTGGACGCTACTCGTGAGGTTCAACTTCCATATCTTCAATGTCGGAGGATCTTCAAAGTCTTCACGTCTTGAAAGCAGAAAGTGTACCAACAAACTCCCCGTTTCATGTAGGAAGTGTGTTGACAAACTCCCCCTTAACATAATCTCCCCTTTGAGTTATGCTCGTGAAAGTCTTTATCTTTATGAAGTGAGATCCTTGTGGTGTTGAAGGTGGTCAGCGGCAACTCGATCATCTTCATCATTTGAGTGCCTTCACGTCGTGTCTTCATTCCGAAGCTTGTCATCGACCATGTTCTCCTAGCCTTTAGAATCTGCACATGCAAGAAATCTAAACGCGTAATGAGAACAACCGCCTGGAATATAGTAAACATAAACAAACGACACACGTGTGACCATTGTTTAAACAAACACCGTCCGACAGTTTGAAAGTTTAATAAATTTTATCAATTTCAATTTTAACTTTCAAAACTTACAAATTTCGACCGTTTATGAAGATTTAGTCGTTTCGGTTTTCATTCAGGTTTCAGGTAACGAAGACTCGAGCTCCAACATCGTACGATCGAAAATAAAATAGAAATAAAATCTTTTTGGCTTTTATAAAGTTTATATTAAAACAAACTTAAAATCTTTTTGGTATTTTTGAATATTTCAAATATAAAGACTGAAAGCAGTAAATAAATATATACAGACATTCTTTTTGTGAGTTTCGAGGGTAAGAGAATCATATCAGTGTACGGTCATGCCAAAATGCTCTTGTTGTTCAGTTAATTAACATTTAGATAAGCATCCTATAACAATTATCGGTATTGTTGTCCACATAAGCTCAACTTATCATATGTAATCATGGCGAGGGGATACGTTAAGGTATGATTTATACTTACCGACCGGTGTTCATCCACATCACGACACATTCCCGTATCAAGGTATGCACGAGGGTTCATCTTACCGGTGAGTATACCGATTATCATCTGTTTGACCGTATATGATGTGAGATTCTCACTTATTTTGTTTGAAAACAAGCCCTATGTGATATAATCACTTATTGATGAGGAACTTGATTTGCGATGCATGAGGGCACAGGAGCAAGTCCGTGAACAGGTCAGTACTTTCGTACAGCAGAGAGACGAACTTGACACCCGGAAAGAATTTGTGATATTTTATCACTTATTTGGGGACATGTGATTGAAGATCACTTATTGAGGTCGAATGCAATATGTACACGTATGTATAGTATCATGGAAGATCTAGACTTGCGTCCCCGTAATTTTTCGGTAAAAGATACAACCATGATACCCAGATGATAAGCAGCATAAAGACCGAATATCTCAGAACCTCGGCAATCTCTCAAACGAAATTTCGGTACTAAGACCATATGCCAATGAATGGTTCCCACCTGGTCTTCAGTCGATTAAGTTTATATCACCCTGCACACTTTAAAATGATTGTGAGCCTACCGATACATCTTATATAGAGCTGCTTATCGTTTTTCAGTTTAGGTTTTAAAGAGTTTTGGACAGACCACTGATGTACTATCACTTTCTCTTTTGCTCGCCAGGAAACTCATTTTTGATTTTCTATTGTTTTTGTGTTTTTGAAATTTTTCGATGTTTTTGGATTTTCAAATTTGGATTTACTCCCCCTAAAATCAACAAACTAAGACAAATTTAAAACACAAAGGTATTTACAAAAATGATTTTCCGATGTTGGTTTTACTCTTGCTTGACCTTAATGTCGTTTACCAATAATAAATAGTCAAATCTTGATTTGTCAAAAGCTTTGGTAAAAAGGTCGGCACGTTGGTCATCGGTGTGGACGTAAGCAACATCGATTAGCCTTTTCTCGAAGCAAACACGTATGAAGTGATACTTAATGTCGATGTGCTTAGTCTTTGAATGCTGCACAGGATTTTTAGTGATCTGTAATGCAGCAGAATTATCAACGTAAATAGGAGTAGTTAGGAATTCAAAACCGTAGTCACGCATTTACTGTTGTATCCACAGGACTTGGGAGCAACAACTTGAGGCAGCAATGTATTCAGCTTCGCATGTTGATGTAGCGACGCACGTCTGCTTCTTGCACTGCCATGTGACTAGGCGATTTCCCAAAAACTGACATCCAGCCGTTGTGGATTTGCCGTCGATTTTGCATCCGCCAAAATCAGAATCACTGAATGCGATCAAGTCAAAGTTATTATCCCTAGGGTACCACAGACCGGTGTCAGGGCAACCCTTCAAATAACGAAAAATCCTTTTTACAGCTGCAAGATGTGAGGCCTTCGGGTTCACTTGATATCTGGCCAGGAGGCACGTTGGGTACATTATATCTGGTCTTGATGCTGTGAGGTACATGAGAGATCCGATCATCGCGCGATAGTATGAGGGGCTAACATCTTGACCCTTCAAGTCTGGAGTAATTCCGTGATTTTGTGGTAATGGGGTACCGATGGGCATTGCGTCAGACATCTGGAACCGGCTCAAGATGTCACCAACATATTTAGGCTGATGGATGGATATCCCAGACTCTGTTTGTTGTACTTGTAGGCCCAAAAAGAAAGTCATTTCCCCCATAGCACTCATCTCGAATTTATCCTGCATAACACGCTCGAAATCCCTACACAAAGCATCATTAGTAGAACCAAAAATAATATCATCAACGTATACCTGTACCAGTAGAAGATCTCCATCTTGTTCTTTGATGAAAAGAGTGCAGTCGATAAGACCTCTGCGAAAACCGTTCTCCAGCAGATAATTAGATAAGGTTGCATACCAAGCTCGCGGTGCTTGATGAAGACCATAGAGAGCTTTGTTGAGCAACCAAACCCGATCGGGATGGATAGGATCTTCAAAACCTGGAGGCTGTTCGACGTACACCTCTTCTTCCACCACACCATGTAAAAATGCACTCTTCACGTCCATCTGGTATACCTTGAAACCTTTGAATGAGGCATAAGCCAGAAAGATCCGAATTGCTTCTAGACGTGCAACAGGTGCATAGACTTCGTTGTAGTCGATCCCTTCTATCTGACGAAAACCTTGAACGACTAGCCTTGCTTTGTTTCGGATAACGATCCCACGGTCATCCTTTTTGCATTTAAACACCCAACGGGTACCAATCTTCTTGTAACCAGCAGGTTTCTCTACGAGTTTCCAGACACCAAGCTTCTGGAACTGTTGCAGTTCTTCCTGCATTGCTTCCACCCATGAGCTATCTTTCAAAGCATCTTTCCAAGTTCTTGGTTCTTCCTGTGAGACATAACACGCGAAAGACCAATCATTCTGTTGACCAGATTCTCGGATAGTTGCATACAAGCCTGCATTGTTGTTGTTTCGCAACATGTTTCTTGTTTGAACGCCACTTTGCACATTTCCGATGATGTTTTGTTGAGGATGGGTATTGTGAATCCTTGTTTCTGGATTTTCTTGAACTGGAATATTCGTACCCAGATTGTTGAGATTGAGATCAACAATCAATTCAAGACCCGGAATTGCCGAAGAGGATGATGCAGTAGCTTCAGCTGTTCTAGGGACATCCACAGGAGGCGTTCCTTCTGAAGTACCATGTACTGCAGCTGTTGGTCCTTGATCTGCATCAAGATATTCGTCATCCTCTGAAGATTCGTTCAATTCGGAAGCATCTTGAAAATCCTCATTGTCGAGAGCATTATTGTTCACTGAAGATGGTTCTTGATTGACAATAATGGGACGAACCAACGGTGAATCTGTTGCGTTGTCACTCTCGAAAAACATCATTGCCGCAGCATTTTCTTCAACTGCTTCAACATTGATCGTATTGAAAAAGTCATCGTACTCAAACATCCAAGGCTGACCAGGATTTCTAACTGGTAAAGTGTGCCTTTGTACTCTGACTTCAGACCATTCCTCGACCCTTTTAGTCTCTAGATTCCAGACTCTTAAGTTCGGGGTGGAATACCCAAGAAAGTATCCCTCAATTGCTCTTGCCCCAAACTTTCCATTAGGATCGATAATTGTGCAAGGAGCTCCAAACGGTTCAAGATAAGACAAGTCTGGTTTCCGTTTGTTGAGAAGCTCAAAGCAGGTCTTGTTGTGCCTTTTGACTGTAAGGACTCGATTCAACGTATAGCATGCAGAGGACACAGCTTCAGTCCAGAATGGAATGGGCAGCTGCGACTCTACCAACATAGTCCTAGCAGTCTCGATCAATGTGCGGTTTTTACGTTCAGCGATGCCATTCTGTTGAGGAGTGTAAGCTGCACTAAATTCATGAAGAATACCTTTTGAAGTGCAAAACTCCGCCATGGCATGATTTTTGAATTCAGTACCATTGTCGCTGCGTATCCGCCTAACCTTCAAGTTGTAAAGATTCTCAATCTGAATGATCAAATTTTTGATAATACCGAAGGTTTCACTCTTATGTGCCATGAACGCCTTACGGGGACGCAAGTCTAGATCTTCCATGATACTATACATACGTGTACATATTGCATTCGACCTCAATAAGTGATCTTCAATCACATGTCCCCAAATAAGTGATAAAATATCACAAATTCTTTCCGGGTGTCAAGTTCGTCTCTCTGCTGTACGAAAGTACTGACCTGTTCACGGACTTGCTCCTGTGCCCTCATGCATCGCAAATCAAGTTCCTCATCAATAAGTGATTATATCACATAGGGCTTGTTTTCAAACAAAATAAGTGAGAATCTCACATCATATACGGTCAAACAGATGATAATCGGTATACTCACCGGTAAGATGAACCCTCGTGCATACCTTGATACGGGAATGTGTCGTGATGTGGATGAACACCGGTCGGTAAGTATAAATCATACCTTAACGTATCCCCTCGCCATGATTACATATGATAAGTTGAGCTTATGTGGACAACAATACCGATAATTGTTATAGGATGCTTATCTAAATGTTAATTAACTGAACAACAAGAGCATTTTGGCATGACCGTACACTGATATGATTCTCTTACCCTCGAAACTCACAAAAAGAATGTCTGTATATATTTATTTACTGCTTTCAGTCTTTATATTTGAAATATTCAAAAATACCAAAAAGATTTTAAGTTTGTTTTAATATAAACTTTATAAAAGCCAAAAAGATTTTATTTCTATTTTATTTTCGATCGTACGATGTTGGAGCTCGAGTCTTCGTTACCTGAAACCTGAATGAAAACCGAAACGACTAAATCTTCATAAACGGTCGAAATTTGTAAGTTTTGAAAGTTAAAATTGAAAATGTGACCCATTCGTCTGTGCCAAGAGATTGTGTCTTTTTCTGTGGCTTTTGTAACGAAACAAGTTGCTTGTGCAGACGTTGTGATAGCTTGGCTCATATCAAGGACATACAGATCATTTATCCTTGGAGCCGACAAGAGAATCCATTCTTTTGGAATTTTGAAGCCGGGTTTCAGCACATAACATCCATTAGCATCAAAGTGTACTGAGAACTGCTTGTCACAAATTTGAGAAACACTAAGAAGATTGTGATCAAGTTGTTGCACGAAGTTGATCTTATCAAAGCTAACAACCCCGTTGGAAATCATTCCTTCACCCGTTATATATCCGCCTTTATCTCCAGCAAAAGCAACATAACCTCCTCTAATAGATTTGACGTCGTAGAGAAGCTTCATGTCGCCTGTCATGTGCCTGGATGCCCCACTATCAACAATCCAAAGACTACTGATAGTTCCTCCTGGAACACCCTGCACATGAACTCAATTGATTAGATGGAGATGGGGACCCAAGCCATTGTGGTCTTGGGTCTTCCATTTTCATCAACAACAATTACTTCTATTCTATGATGATTGGAAAATTGTGATGGTCCCCCTGATTCAGTAACCGTTTTTGGTTTCCAAGTCTGTTTTGTTATACCAGTGTTATTCTTTAAAAACTTAACTTCATGGTTGTCTGAAGTTTTTAAATTGTTTGGTTTGACAGAAACAGATGGCTTTTGAACCACATCGGTTTTAATCGCTTTTTCAATTTTCTTGACCTGTTGTCGTTTCTGTTTCTTTTCCCTTTCTTTTACAAGTCGGGGATCTTGTTTTACAGAAACAGATCGCTTGCGGTCAGTTGGGCCACGGGGATCATCAACCTTTGCTTTCAATTTATGAAGATACGGGCAGTTTCGAATGATATGCCCGATTGTACCACATTCAAAACATGATCTTCGTTCAACAAACCCCGAAGTATCATGTGATCGTCTAGCCGATGATGAACTTTGTGATCTCGAGGTACTAGGTTTTGAACAACTTGATTCATTCCTCTTCATCACAGTTGCTTTTTGGACAAAATCTAAATTAGATTGATTTTCAAAGTTTGCAATTTTGTCCGTTCCCTTAGATTTCACAAAGTTCACATTCTTCTTCTTCTTCTGATTCGGCTTCCTTTGACTCTGAGTCGGTGCCTTACCTTTCGATTTGGTATGGTTTTGCTGTTTTTCGACTGTTGGTAATTTCTTGTTCCCAAATTGTTTTCTAACTTCAGCCTTTGGGATAGGAGGACACTGTGTGACTGTAACATGTGGTCCTGTCTTTCCCAAAAACTTACTTGTTGAATTTTCAAAGACTTTACTGATTAAGGATTGATTAACATTCTTAATGGGAAAATCTTTGTCTGAATAGATTTTATCATCACCAACAAGAGTGTACAGCAAATCCACACTCTCCGACTCTTTCTCAGACGAGGACTCAGTTGCAACAGTCTTAGCGGTTTTTGCAGGAGGATCACAGAGAATGTGATTCTCGAGAGGTATGTCCTCTTCTTTGATCACCGCATCAGACTTTGCTGAATCAGTATCATCAGACTCATCATCAGAAGAATCAGTATCCTCAATCACAACTGGAGGATCCTGATTCGGTTCAGCAGTTACAAAGGTATCTGCTGACACATCTGAATCGGATGATGCTTCTTTCTTATATCCGAGTCCTGCTGCAAATTCATTAACGTCTAGAGGAACAGATGGTACAAAGAAAGTTCTGTTCTCCTCGTCAGGCATGGCATCATAATTGTTTCTCACGGGTGGTGGACATTTCTTGTAACCTATGCATGTGACATCCTTTTTCTCTTTCTGAACATCAATGATGTGATCCAACACATAGCTAGAGCTCAAATAACTGTCTAACTTGAGTCGGATCGCCTCACTTTCAGTTTTGACACAAGCCATTTCTTTTTGCATTATCTCAAGACGTGTGATATACAAATTTATGTCAGTTTGTTTTCTTGAAACCATTTTTGTCAGTTCGGTTTTATCTTTCTTTAACGTTTCAATCATCGACTTAAAGTCCTTTTCATGGTTTTCATAAAACATGTTGGCTTCTGTGCACTTAGAAAGATCCACGGTTAACTTCTGGTTGTGAATGAATGTCACATCATACTTGTCTTGCAAAGCCTCGTGTTTGCTTTGCAACTCACACCACTTATCATTCAATGAAACATGTTTGTCTTGCAAGTCAAACAAACTAGCTTGTAAAGCATCATGTTTGCCTTGCAACTCAGACATGTTTGCCTCTAAATCATCACATTTAACACTTAATCTAGCACAATTATCACAATTAACAGCAGTGGGTTCATCTACACATACCTGACTTGATGAACTGTCGACATTAGCCATAAAGGCTGAATGGAGAGAAGACGAAGAATAAGCAGCTTGATCCACCAATATAGATCTCCTATGATTTTCTGCTGCAGTGTCTCCCAATACCTCATCAACCTCTGCTTCAACTGGCACACTTGACGTGTCATCCAAATGATCATTGCCTGAAGTTGAGGTTTCTTCGTCTGAACTTCTGCTGTAACCAGAACTGTCTTCGTCTTCAGAAGACTCATCACCATTGGCGGAAGATTCTCCACCACTGGCGTGATTTAAATCCTTGACAACCTCAGCAAAACAAGCTGTTCCAACTGAAGCATCACTACTCAACTTGATTGACCAATCACCACTTTCATATACTCGAACCACAAGTGCCTGGTTAGTATTTGATGGTCCTGCTTGGCTTTGGTTGTTGACAGGTATCAACATACGCTCATTGTTCCTGTTCTGATTCTGCTGGTCTCCTTGATTTCTGAAAGGGTTCTGGTTCCCATGCTGAGCTGGCTTAACAGGAACTTGAATGGGATTGCCATGTAGATCAGTTGTCACAGGAGGCCTTTGGGTTTGCTGTTCAGGCACTGGTTGAGGAACTGGTTGAAGCGGATTTCCGTACATGTCTGTTTTTGGAGGAACCGGAACTTGGATAGGATTGCCATACATGTCTGTTGGTCCGGTAGATCGAACAGGTAATGGATTTCCGAACATATCAGTTGGTCTGAGAGGTCGTTGGCTTTGCTGTTGAGGAACTGGTTCAAGCGGATTTCCAAACATGTCTGTTTTTGGAGGGACCGGAACTTGGATGGTATTGCCAAACATGTCAGTGTGAGACACAAACGCTGTTTGAATTGGATCTGTATTTATCGGTCTATTCCATCTTGGATTCATTTTTGATCAAGAAAAGAACAATACCTGAAAATCACACCTCAAAACAAGCAATTAAACCACTAATACAAATATATATTTTTTTTTTAAAAAAAAAAAAATCTAGACAACACAAAATCCCACGAAACAAAAATCCGACGGAACAAGTCTTGTGATACAACGCGATGAACCACACTTCTTGAAAGATAGACGACGAAAACGAGCCCAAACAGAAGCCCAATTTTGTTGTGCGAGCAAGTCAAACTTGTACGATTGATAATTCTTGTGCGAGCCAAATCATCAAATCTTGTACGATTGGGAAATGGATGTCTTGTGCGATCCCAATATCAATTCTTGTGCGACTGAACAAAGTAAATCTTGTGCGACTGATTAAATGTTTTGTGCAGCTGATAATCTTGTGCGATTGAATAAGAAGCCCAAAATCAGAATTTAAATGATGGTCTGATGTAATTAGAAGCCCACTATAGAAGCCCACTATCTTGTACGATTCTTTAATCTTGTGTGATTCAATTGACTTTCTATCACTGACACAAAAGCAATCCACTTTCTGCTACACCATTTCCAAGTGAAGATGAAATATTTTAATCCTATTAACAATTTTTCGATACACACTCAGCCGACAACAACTTTCATGTCTGACTTTTCTCTTTCTGCGATGAACAAAGCTGATCCTTCGACACACAACCAAGGTGATCTTTCGAAATTAATGAGCCTTCGAAACCAAGGTGATCTTTCGAAATTAATGAGCCTTCGAAACCAGGTATCTTTCAAAGCCAGGTATCTATCGATCCAGATATCTTTCGAAGACTGGAATCTTTCGATGTTGTTGATCGTGGAAGATTAGGATCTTTCGAAAATGTTGATGTTTATCCTTCGAAGTTGTTGATGTTGATCCTTCGAAGCACAACAAATCTGATCCTTCGAGGAAATTGAGATGACCCTTCGAAGTCAGCTGATCTTTCAAAGGATTTGAAGTGGGTATGTTGACTTGTTAACCTCCTGACACAAATCAGAAACTTTTTGCTTTTGTCAATCCACTTTCGGTTCACTCTTTTCAATATTACCAACCAAATGATGTCTTGTACTATATTATCTTTTATAATCAAAACACAATTTTCAAAATACCAACAACTTACACAAACACTTGACAAGATTAAAAAGGTGAAAACTTGAAGAACAACTTGAATATTTGTTGAAGATATGAAGACACAGCCCAGAAAATTTAAATTTTCCGGTAAACTAAAGAGTTTTCCGGTGAACCGACAAATTTCCGAAACGCGGTTTTGCTCAAAACTTCACTAAAAACCAACTTTTAACATGTGAAATGAAAAATAACAAGGTTTTTATGTGAACTTCCAGCATAAAATGCAGATTTTCGAAGCTAAAAACAGAAATTTCCAGAAAATACAAGCTTCTAAAACCCGAAAAACAACCCGAAAACAACTCGGTTTTAACAAGGAGAAGAGCCAAGGCTCTGATACCACTTGTAGGTCCCCGTGTCCGGATACGGATCTAAACGCCTACTTCCTTGTATACGAACCGATCTTGTTGTGCGGAATCCAACAAGATCAGCAAACCGAGATAGAGACGAAAACAAGTAAAGATAACACACGCGGTATCAACGATTAACACATCTTGTATTAAACGCGGAATCAGTTACAGAACAATGTTTACAAACGTAATATGTAAACTCTCTCAACCTCTCGTGTGCTCTCTGTGTTTACAGTATGCTCTCACACTTGTCTAGTGTTCATCTCCTCTCTCGTCTGTTATGTCTTCAGCCTTTATATAGCAACAGCACAACGAATCAGATCTGATCGAAGGATCAGGATAACTGATCGAAACATCATCTTTCGATCATACAGCCATCGAAGGATCCACATATACCTCGAAGGATGGTATATCCTTCGAGGTCCATCTGCATACATCCATCGAAGGACTATCCTTCGAGCTCATACCCTTCGACACAAACATGTGAGTGGTCTGATTCAACCAATAAGTCTTGTGCTATTGGAGGTGGGTTCGGCCCAATGTTGGTGGCCCAAAGAATCTGATTGGACCAAAATACATAACACATGCACGTACATAATTTGCATTTCTTCATGTTCTTGTGTTTAGTCAAAGTTGGTGACATCATCATGACATCATCATGATGATGTCATGGTGACGTGGCAGCGGGAACCGGCTCGCGGCACTCCGTGCTTCGCGTGTCGAACTCTGGGATGCACAACGGAGGAATGTCGTGACGTCGGGCTTGAGCCGAACCTAACTGGGTCGAACCGAACCGAGTTGAACCGAACCAAGTCGCGTCCACATAATATGTATCAACAAAGGTGAGCATACAAGTTTGATAATAGCATATAAAGTTCGAATTCGTTTACGCATAACCAGCACGTACACATAGTGAAATGAAGCACGTTAGTTATCGACATAGATCCATCAATATCAATGACTGCGGGTTGACTGCCCGAGGCAGTTCGCAATACATGATTACCACCGTAATCCATGCAAGTAATTGTCCTTAACAACCCCGTGTGAACGGGTGCTGAGTCCAAACTATAGTACTATCGTTGCTAAGGCAGGTAGACAGCATTCCATGTGTAAACATAACAAACAAGCATTCATAAGCCACGTATAACATGCATTAACGGTCAGCGTTCAAGTAGTATTGAGTAGTGTGTTGATTGTGATTTGAATATTCGTAACGTATGTAACACCCAAAAGTGCGTAAAGCAAAAAGGGATCGAGTATACTCACAGCGGTTGGTGGATTGAAGGGAGCGCTTAGCGAGTAAAGTCAGCCTGAATAGGTTCGATAGCATAACGTTAAGTGACGCGTAAAACGATACAAGATGAGAGTGGGTCGGATAGCAGTTCGGTCGGATGGTAATCCGATCGGACAGCAATCCGTGCGGATGACAATCCGTTCGGATGGTAATCCGTTCGGGTGGCTTATCCGCTCGGACAGTAGTCCGGTCGGACAGCATTCCGTTCCGGTTGTTCCGTTCGTCTCACACTTGGTCGTTTTGATTGCTTGTCGTTTTATCGAGACATTTTGACAACGTATTAACCAACAGAACTCCATTTTGACCCACGTGACCAAACCGACCAGGAATCACCCTAGTTCGGCCGGTTATCGGCTCAAGACGGTTGTTCTTGTTTAACCCGAAATCGATGGTCTCGTGAGTAGAATCCAGATCTTGAACTAGTACAACACTAAGAGTGAGTAGGAGACTAGAACAAAGTCCGATTCTATCGGTTTTGAGTGTATTGAGTGCAAAAGAGTTGAAAGAAAGTTAGAAACCAACTTCCAATCCTTTTTCACCATATTTATGTTGAGATCTCTACGAGATCTTTGTGTATTTGTGTGGAAATCGGTTAGATCTAGGTTGTTCTTGGTGGATTGAAGTCAAAACATGAAGTTCTTCAAGAACACATGATGACGTCATCCTAGAACACCCGAAATCTAGTGATTTCACGGTTAAAAGCTAAGATCTAAAAGATGGAAAGGTGTAGGAGTGCGTGTAGATCAAGAAGTAGAAGGTTTAGGACGAGATCTTACCGGAATTGAGAGAAATCTAAGAAAAGGTGAGGAGAGCGTGCTGTTCGGACGTCACTTGCCAAAAGTAGTAAGTTTGGAGAGTGACATGGGTATTTATAGGATTCCAAAAGAGGAAAGTGTGGGTCGGTCGGATGGCATCCCGCCCGAATGACCATCCGGTCGGATGTCATCTCGGTCGGATGTCATCTTGACACCATGACCAAGTGGCAGCCCGGTCGGATGGCTATCCGGCCGGATGGCACTTGGTTCTTGTGTTCAACGCGACGATTTTGATGTTTCGATTTCGATTGCGATCGATGCGATGCGATAGATTTTTCCTAGTCAAATTACTTTTAATCCCAACTACTATATCTAACATACAATCATCCTACATTCCTTCGTTTTTCGTTTGCGATTCGAGTACTCGAGTTAGACTACGGTTCGAATTGAGTTTCGATTGCGTTTCGATTTGATCAGCACCAAAACATAAATACACATGCACAAGTAACACGTAAAAGGCACACACACGTAAGTAATAACCAAAACACACATTTCGGGTTGCGATTCGTATCATGATTCAATGTCGATTTGATTAGCATAATTGATTATCGTTTAATTAACTTTATCGCATTGTTACTTCCTATAGTTCACAGTCGTGAGTCGATTGAATAGCGATTAACATACGTCGATTTATTGCAATTATAGACACTTACTCCACATAATAGTTACAACAAAAGATATATATTATTAGTCAAGTTGCGCGAAATCGGTCGTTGACTTGGACCTTGACTTTGACTTCCCGAGAACACGGGGTGTTACACATGTGTCTTCAAGCTGCGTCGTGAATAAGATGTTGTCCATGGTTGTTGAGTTTAGGGGGTGTATCCTATTCCTGGACGGGATACATGTTTCTAAACTCAGGTTTTATTTAAAGTCTTTTGTGGAGTCTTTATGAACTCAGTTGAACATGTCATGGTTTGTAACTTAACTTGGTGTCGATGTTTTCAAGACAAGTATGTTGTGGTATTTTCTAAACTTAATTAATGGATGAACATCTCATGTTTTATTCATATAGCGTTGTTATGATTGAATGCTATGGTATTAAAAAGTCACACCAATAATCCACGCTTCCGCAAAAGTCAGGGCGTGACACGGATAGTCCCTGAGTAGATGTCAGTTAGTTTGAAAATAGCATGTATGCTCCCTACGGTTTGTCATTTTGTTACTCGGATAGTCCCCAGAGTAAATGTTGGGGGACTATCCGAGTAACAAAATGACAAACCATAGGGAGCATACATGCTATTTTCAAAAGGTGGGGACTAAACGTGAAAACGTGAAACCACAAGGACCATTCGAGCAATTAACTCAAAATTTCGGATAATATGATTATCCGATATCCGAAAACTAATTTTTTTTTATAAATATATTTATAGTATATGAGCCTTATATTTAGTTTGAAATATAGTAAAAAAAAAAGTAGTAAATAATCGGATTCGGGTGTGGATTTATGAATATTTTTAGTTTTCAATGTTGGAAATTTGGAAAATCAAATATAGATTTAGTTTTAATCTATATACGAAACGTTTTTTTTTATAAATTTGGATATCCGTTTGGATATCCGAATCCGTATCCGAAATTTCGGATATCCGAAATTTCGGATACGGATTCGGATATTAATATTCACTATCCGAAATTTCCAGATATCTGATTTTTAAATATCCGAAAACCGAATAATCCGATATTAAACACCACTACCTAATAATATTCTAACCGTAAACAAACAAAACCGATCAAACTTCTGCAGTATATCTCATAAAGTACAAGGCAACTTCCCGTCATCATCCAAAACAACACACTAAGGGCATGTTTGGCTAAGCTTTTCCAACCAACTTATTGACTTATTAACTTAATCAAAAAGCCAATAAGGAGTTTTAGTGTTTGGCTAACATAAAAGTCCTTTTTAAAATGACTTTTTGAAAAGAAGGAAAATGAGTTTTTGAGAAGTTTACATGTTGTGACTTCTTGATCAACTTATAACTTTTCAAACATTAAATTACCAAATTACCCCTTATTTTAACACTCTTATATGAAAGAATGTCCCTTTTAGTCATTTTACATCAATAAAAAGCAATAAGTCTGCTCAACAACACGACAAAAAGCAACTTTTTAAAAAGCAACTTATTGACTTATTGGCTTTTCCCACCCAATAAGCTAATCCAAACACATTTTTTAAAAACTCCTTTTCAAAAAGTCATAAGTCAATAAGTCATTTTCTCAAAATCCTTTTTAACTTAAACTAGATTTTATAGTATGTCCCTTTTAGTCATTTTACATCAATAAAAAGCAATAAGTCTGCTCAACAACACGACAAAAAGCAACTTTTTAAAAAGCAACTTTTTAAAAAGCAACTTATTGACTTATTGGCTTACAACCCATACTATAAAAAGACATCAGGTTCATAAAACGCATGTGTCATATGACTACCCAAAAGCTATCCGGGTCATGCGCCATGTGTATTAACAGATTTGGCCCATATCTAGTCAAGAACACAAATAAATAAATGACGAGCACGTTCACGCGTATTATATAACTTAAAAGGTCCAGTTTGCCACCATATCTCATATAAAGGAAGTAATTGGTGATACCTTTTCAACATTGGTATAAAAAGGTCTAGTTTGCCTCTTCTGGAACGTCTGATATATCATGCGCTAACAAATGGCGAGCACGTTCACGCGTATAATAATTAACTTATCCCTTACATCACCAAGAATTACACGATAAGGTTCCGTGGGTGGAACCTGTTTCCAGAACTCTAAAGACGCAAGAAAAAACTAAAATATTATTCGTGTTCTAAAAATCATCATATAGTAGTAGATACAAAAGATTAATAAATTTGGTACCTACGTAGTGCTTCACATCTCTCGTTGTTGTTTTAAAAAGTGCTTCTGCTCGAACATGTAGTCCATCGGTACAACGCCTCATGGACATCTAAAGAAACATAATGATTAAGATCAGCAGTCGTTAATCACAATGAGAAGATGTATCAATTTAAGAAACAAATGTACTCAAATACCTCAAAACATGAGATCCTCTATCTGGGAAAAGAACATGTTTGCAGCTGGTGGTTGATCACCTAGTGGTTGTTTTGGTTTTAAATCTTTCAAGGACAGGAGTACCGCTTCCATCAGCGTCTAAAAGAGTTTAGAAAATAAGCATTCATAGATATAGTTTTAGTAACTGTATTTTATACACTAATAATTTATGAAAAAAACCAAGAAAAGGAACCAAACAAAAATGTTTCTAAGTCAACCCAGCCTGTTTTGACCCGACCCTTATTGACAAAAAGCTTACCCTTTTCTTCTTTCTCAATATTGAATGGGCAACCTTCATTGTGTTGAAGCGGGTACTTGAGACATTCATGATCATCTGCTGATATTAGAATCTTTTTATTGAAAAGCCACTGCATCTCTAACAGAGCAATATTTACACATATAATGAAACCTCAGGCTAAAGCCCTTATGAGAATCACCTTATCGGCCAACGTATACATGAAAATGACCAAGAACATATAGGTACACAAAATAACATATCAGATTCTGTTAACTACTAAGTTGTGTCTAGACTCTTCGTATGAGTGATTTTGAAAACCGGATAATACGTGTCGAGATCAAGCCGATCTAGTATCTCTCGGGTACCCCACAGTTATGAAGAGTGGCCCTCTATGACTTCTGTAACATCAACTTGCAGCCACAACATAGAATATTGGTTTATACATCAGACGAAATCTATTCGTTGTTCGTACGTGGAATATTCAAGGGACCCACTAATACCCTGCTAACTAATAGGATTCGTAAGAATCTAGATTCGAACATGAGGTCTGCTAGAGGAACTCAGGTTGTCAGGCTTTAACCACTATGCCACCCCCTTGAAGGTTGATCAGACCAAACCTTATACATGAAAATGGGTAATAATGAGATACAGAACTCACATTCTTAACTCAGGAACATCCACGAGTTCAATTCCAGTTAATCTTTGACTAAGGAGACCATGGTTGACTATAAAAAACTATATAGCAAAATATAACATACCATTAATAATATATGATGTCTACGGTGTACCTGGCTCGAAAGGCCACTCCAACCTTTCAATCGGTTGTGGAATAAGCATTGATCAATCTTCCGAAACAGCCTGCAAAAGAGTACATCATGCCTACTATAACTGAATTGTAATACAGAGATTAAAATTACAGAACATGCTCCATACCTTCCTAACAGCTATCTTTTTTCGTCTCTTATAACAACCGGTGCTCCAAGAAGAACAACTTTTTCCACAATTCCAACTGTAAATTGAAAGAAAAGATGCAGATTAGTATGTCTAAATATACTAAAAGTCCAGTACCATCTAAATGACACCGAGGTTTTTGAATGGGTGCCAATTAGCATGGCGAAATTCGGCCAAATTCTCAAGATCTACGGACCGTTTGTCTGAATGGGTACATTTTTGGTTGTCTCCATGTTAGTAAACCGTTTGACTCTTATAAGCACAGGTAATATTACTAAGCTGGTATTGAATCAATTTATGAGTCCATAATTTTAATGAATCGATACTCTCCTTGAATTTGGTGGAGACCATGGCAAGTAATTAACTCCAGGCAATTATAAATAAGAAATCATAAATGTGTTCTTCAAAGTCTGCTGGTATGGATCAGTTGCTAGTGGTTGGAACAATTTGTACCGACACAAAACCTGTGTGCTTTTGCGCCCTTTTAGACCTTGTCGCCTTGGTACACTTCCCGCTTTCTAAAATCAGAATCAAACCATCTAACAGCTGAGCAACAGTCACATAGTAACAATGGTGATAAAAATACTTTGTTAAGAGAAAATCATCAATTCCACAACGAATTGCTACAACTTAGGTTGAGACGGACCCTACAAATGAGACCCAGAAATAAAAATGCAAAATTTCTTTCCACAAAGACATCAAAAGTCAAAACCCAATTCCACAAACCATCGAGCAAAATCCCAACAAAAATTAATCTTATATAACCTTATCAACATTCCAGATATCATTAAAAATGCACGAAAACAACAAATTATCAAGTAACATTCAAATTTCAAGCAGATTATGCTAAATGAAGCTCCGTTTAAATCAAATCGTTCAAATGTAAATTGGGGAAAATGTGAGGATCATTACCTAGCAGCGAAATTGCAAGAATTTGAGCAACACCAACTATCAAATTGTGTGAGTGATGTTGTAATCAGAAAGATATATACACAAACGCCATGAAAATCGACTTGATGACAATCGAAGATTGGCTTATCATTGGATATTTATTCAACAACTTCATATAAGAGGTGGGTTATGGTGTAGTGACGACGCCGGAGATGGCGCGCCGCAGTGGTTCCGCCGCATGTCGCTGGCGACCCGACCTTTCTCTCTCTGCTTTAATCTCTCTCTCTCTTTCTCTATAATGTGATACTGATGTGGGTTTTGTGATGCCAAGGTAGGAGAAGGTCAATACATGTCAAAATGGAAGCTCAATATGTGGGGGAAGGAAGGACACGCGGCTCTTACAAAAAGTTTACAACCTTGTGTACATAACGTACAAACCACAACAACACAAAAAACAAAATAAGCAAGAAATACAAGTTGCATATGCATAAAAACCTGATGTAAATTAGAGTAGTGTAGCTGGGTCAATTTTTTTTTGAAAACTACCCAAAGCCAAATATACAAGTGCTTAGGGATGAGCTCGGTCCGGTTCGGTTCGGTACCGGTACCGAAAGAACCGGTACCGAAAATCCTCAAAAGTGGGTACCGGTACCGAATATACCCGGTTCGGTACGGTTCGGTAGTTGAGGGTAAAAACGAGCAAAATACCGGTACCGAACCGGTACCGGACCGGTACCGAACCGGTACCGAAAATGTCAAAAGTGGGTACCGAATCGGTACCGAAAAGGTACCCGATTCGGTAAATTCGGTACCGGTACCGGTTCGGTACCGGTACCGGGTCCATTTTGCTCATCCCTACAAGTGCTGCTGATGCACTAAAAACTTGCTTCTTTATATATAGGTTTTAATAAGCTTATCCAAACATGACCTAAAACCGTCGGTAATTGGGTTCACAACGGCCGCCGATAAACAAGTAAACAACCACTGCCAAACAATCCTCTACACACACTCTGCTCAACAACACGACAAAAATCACCATGAACAACACAGTCTCTCGCTTCATTATCCACAATCTTCTACCTCCAAACACTCAAACCTTCACTAGGATTCACTTCCACTTCACATCTTCTACACGTCGCCAGAGATTCCGTACTCTCGCCTTTTCCGATTCTCCAGAGGTAACTCTCAACCCTAATTTCAGACTCTTCTTCTACAGGTACTTACTTTTGGGGCTGCAGATGAACCACACTATCAATCGTTCGGGGGAAGTTCGTTTATTTTTATTCGTTTAATAAATGAACAAACACGAACATAAACAGACGACATTTGTTCATTTATGTTTGTGAACGTTTGGTAACTTGTTCGTTTATGTTTGTGTTTGTGTTGGATAGTTCATCTGAGTTTTTTAGTTTTGTTTATTTATTTTAATACTTCAACATTCTCACTAAGAAAGTATTTAATAAATATGAGAGTATGTTTATTACATACCTGATAATACATATTCGTTTGTGCTTGTTTCCGTTGATGAACTTTTGTTTGTGTTCGAAAATTAACGAACGGACATGAACACGTTCATCACCTTAACGAACGAACACGAACATAAAATCTCGTTCGGTAAGTGTTCATAAACCAATTGGTGAACACATTTATTTTCTTAACGTGTTCGTTTGGTTCGTTTGCAACCCTTGGTATTTTGTTATAAATATTAGTAAATTTATGATATCCGACATATATATAATTTTCTGAAAATTAATTTCTTTAGAATTTATCATATAACTCTTTAAGTACTAGGCAAGTACTTGCAACTTCTCGGTCGACCAACCTGGCAGCACCTAGCAACTTCTGCAACCATGTTTAATTTATGTGTATAATTTTGATGAATTAGGTTAGTGACGAGAAGATGGTGGTGGTAGGTGGTGGTGCTGCCGGAATATACGGTGCAATTAGGGCTAAAACGTTGACGAGAAGATCGGGCTAAAACTTTGATGAATTAGGTTAGTGACGAGAAGATAGTGTTGTTGTAATTGAAAAGGGGAAGCCACTTGCAAAGGTTTGTGCAGCTTTTTTGCTTCTATTTGTTGTGGTTTTAGTATTTTGTTTATGACTTTGGTTTGTTATTAGGTTAAGATATCGGGAGGTGGTAGATGTAACGTTACGAATGGGCATTGTGCTGATATTACGGTGAGTTTTAGTACTTGAATTTGTGTGTTTATTGTTTGTACATTATTCCCATGGTTGAATTGTAGCAGTGTTGTAGATTTTAGCAGAGCAATATCCGAGAGGAAGTAAGGAGTTTAGAGGTTCGTTTTTTAATGTTCATGGCCCGAGTGATACCATGTCATGGTTTTCTGATCATGGGGTTGAATTGAAGGTAGAATCGCAGTCCGGTTCCAAATTCTTAAGTTGACTTCAAACGTTTTCTTAGACTGTTGCGTAACATTTTCATTACATAACCATTTTTAAGTAGAGAACATTGACAACTGTATAATGCACTTGTACGTAGTGCTTGGCATATATAATGAGAATTAGAAAGAGAGTGAGGTATGCAATTACATAACCACCTTATGCATCATACATAAAGCAATATGTACAGTACAAGTGCTTATGCAGTTCTTTTGGTTCTCGACTTAAATTTTTTAATGTATTAAACGCATCCTTAGAGCGTTATTAACTTTTCAAATAAATGTAATCGCTTCTTTTTGCCTTTAGACTGAAGAAGATGGAAGGGTTTTTCCAGTGAGTGATAATTCGTCTTCAATAGTTGATTGCCTTTTAAATGAAGCAAGACGGAGGGGAGGTACTTTGTGGTACTATTACATGCATTATCTCTATATGACTATATTATAGTCTTATTATTTAATCTTCGTTAATGACGTCGGACTCTATGTCGTGTATATTAGTTAAACTGCAGACAGGAAAGTCTGTAACATCGGCTTCTACTTCAGCTGGAGGCAAATTTACGCTTAAAATTGAGAAGCGCACGATCGATTATGTGGAGTTTATTGAAGCTGATTATTTGTTAATTGCTAGTGGCAGCAGTCAGCAGGTTCCTTTATTAATCTCAGTAACATGTCTATTATAACTAATAATAACTGTATCTATATTTTTAACACACAATACTGCTATTTCAGGGTTATAATCTTGCCAATCAGCTTGGCCATTCTATTATTAAACCGGTGCCAAGCTTATTTACATTCAAGGTCGACGATAAGCCGTTAACAGAGTTATCTGGGGTATTCTTTTTTATCTGTATTTCAAATAATCTTCATCATTTCTTTTTAGAGTAAAATGCCATTTTCGTCCCTGAGGTTTGGCCACTTTTGTGACTTCCGTCCAAAGGTTTGTTTTTCCGCATTTGGATCCAAAAGGTTTGGAATCTTGCCATTTTCATCCAGCTCGTTAACTACATCCATTTTTCTCCGTTAAATGAGGGGCATTTCCGTCTTTTTAGACATTTTTTATTAAAATAAAAACACTATAAGAAATAAAGATCCATCTTTGTTGACTTTCTCCCACCCAAAAAATGTCTAAAAAGACAGAAATACCCCTGACTTAACGTTAAAAAATGGATGGGGTTAACAAGTCGGATGAAAATGGCAAAGATTTTAAACCTTTTGGATCTAGATGCGGAAAAATAAACCTTTGGACGAAAGTCGCAAAAAGAGCCAAACCTCAGGGACAAAAATGGCTTTTTACTCTTCTTTTTAAAATGGTCAACGTTTGATATTCTTCAGATTACATTCCCGAAAGTCAAGGCAAGTTTAAAGCTCGAACCATTGCAGAAGAACATTCCGGAGCTTACCCAGGTATGTTTTTCTCACAAACATTGTACGGAATGTTAAGTACATTGTTTCTGACTCAACTTGGTTGTTAGGTGGGGGCCATGCTGGTCACTCATTGGGGGCTTAGTGGACTGGTAGTTCTTCGGTTATCTGCTTGGGGTGCTCGTGATCTGTTTAGTTCAGACTATAAAGGCAAGGAACCGATTTTTTTATTTAGTGAATTTTTTTAAAATCTCGTTATATGACTTTGGTTGCGTATTGATTCAGGAACGCTTCTTGTGGATTTTTCTCCTGATGTGCATAGTGAAGATTTGAAGTCTCTGTTATCTCAACACAAAAAAAAAGTTTCCGGTAATTTAGACTTGCAAACTTTGTTTATATTAATTTAGTTTTAAAAGATAATATAACTTGGTAAATAAATTTGTACTTAATTTAAAGTAATGGGCGGGCCGTGCAGGAGAATGCCTATTTTATTTTTATTGAAAGTAATGTTCCAATATTTTAGTAAAATTTATTAAGACGTTATAAACACTTGAGTGCCGTGCAACGTTAAAACAGTTTGAATCGTAACCTTTGTAGCTATTCTTTTAATGATACATGTTTAACCTCTTTTTTTGTTTAAAAATTATTAACTAAATTGACTGATTTACATACAAATAGTTTAAAAGTTTAAACTATCCTTAGGGATTTAACACATATACTTACTTTAGTAGGAAATAGTCAATATGTTGACTTATATTTGTTTACTTACATTCCACAGAAGCAAAAGGTAGTCGGTTCATACCCTCCAGAACTCGGGCTTGTGAAGAGATTTTGGAAATATTTGTTAAACCGTGAGGTTGTAACTCATAAGATCACTTTAGTTCGAAAAACCCCCGTTACATCGGGAATCATTCTTTACTAATAAATGTTCATGTGCAGGGGATAGATGAAGATATCTTGTGGGCTTCCATTTCGAATAACACTTTGATGTCGGTTGCTGCTTTACTAAAGCAGTGTTCCTTTATAGTGAAAGGAAAGGTACCGTTCTACACTTCTACTCGTTAGCCTTCACGTTGTTGCAACCAATATCCATATGTAAAATTGGTTAAACTATCACTAAAGGGTTTAAAGGATAAGATCAGTTTTTAGCTGAAAACAACACGTGTCAAACGGTTTAAAAATCACCCAAAATATATTCAGTTGAGTAATATTATAATAATTAGTTATGAAATGGACAAAAATTGATGACAGTTGTAGGGCTGTTCAAAAAACTCGCGGCTCGCAGTTCGCTCGAAAAAAGCTCGGCTCGAAAAAAGCTCGGCTCGAAAAAAGCTCGGCTCGAAATTGGCTCGATCTTAACGAGCCGAGCCCGAGCCAAGGTAGGTTCGGTTCGTGGCTCGCTCGTTAGTTGGCTCGTTGGCTCGCTCGTTTGGCTCGTTATCATTATATATATATATATATATATATATATTATAAAGTCTATACTAAACATATATTAAAATAGTCTAATAATTATATGCGATGCCTTCACTTTTTCAGTTTTCAATCTATTAAATAAACATATGTTCAATAAATCAATAATACTCATTAATAGGCTTGTTCATATGCGCTGCCTTTTCAGTTATCAAAACACAGTCCCCAGATGGCGAGATCTCTGATATGCGGCTGCCGATTCACTTCCCTAGTTGCCTTTTCATCTTCAAATCTCAATCTCTTCTCTGATGCCCTAATTATATATTGTCCATTTGTCCACTTATGTTGATGATAGTATGTAATTTGATTGTTTTTTTTTCATGTTTATAAAAGGTACTGTGTAAAGATACCACATATATGAGCCCAAATTTATAAGCCCAGATACAAAAGTTAATTTTTTTCAATAATTTATTTAAAAAACGAGCTGGCTCGTCAAGCCGCGAACTAGTTCGAACTTTCTTCGAGCCCTCGAGCCTTGATTTTTAGCTCGCTAAAATTATCGAACCGAGCCCGAGCCAGCTCGTTTAACTTCGAGCCCGAGCCCGAGCCCATACTGGCTCGGCTCGTTTACACCCCTAGACAGTTGAGCAGTTAACCAACCCGGCCCGGCTGGTTTTATGTGCTATTAATTTATTGATTTGACAGATTAGCGGTTTTTGTAGGGCCAATTTAAGGATGAATTTGTCACAGCTGGAGGGGTCCCATTGTCTGAGGTGCTCTCTCTCTCTCTCTCTCTCTCTCTCTCTAACACACACACACACACAAATCGCTTTGCTTGTATTTTCGTGCAAATCGTAACTCAAATTCGTGATATGTTTATGAAGATCTCACTGAAAACTATGGAGAGCAGAATTAAACCCCGTTTGTTCTTTGCTGGAGAGGTATTGTTACTTCATGAACATTTTTGGATCATTTTTGTTTTATTTTTTTTATTCTACTGTCCAACTTAAGCAAGATTTAAATATGAAATAAATTCTTAATTTATTTTTGGATCCCTTTTGTTTCATTCTTCTTTATTGTCGCCATTACCAAGTGGTCCAGTTCAGTTAAATTTTTCCTTTTAAATATTATAATATATTATTTGATAATTGATGGAGCCAAGAAGCACAAACTGAAGATAAAAACTGGACTAAAACAAGTTCAACAAATGAATCATAGCTTCAGAATTATATATGTGTTCTGAGAATTAGAATTATATGTAGGTGCTGAATGTTGATGGAGTTACAGGAGGTTTCAATTTCCAGGTAAAACCTACAATCAGAAAACTTATCGGGTGGTTGGTAACGGGTCAAACCGAGTCATTTAATTTTGTACAAGTTGGCTCAAGTCGTTTTGGGTCGACCTTAAAACTTTTCTTCCAAGGTTTTAAATTTTTCCTGACCAATTGTTGTGCCAAATATGATTACAAAAAAAAATAAATCAGTATTAAATTATTAATCTAATTTATGCAATAAAAGGACACCTTGGTCGCCTTTCAATTCATTTGACATGTTTCTTTTTTAGCTATTTTTAGTGTTGTCCGTTTGTCCCCTGTTAGCCGGGATCAAAATCGTCACCTCCACTTTCTTTCATTGTTAAAAAGTTCAAGAAAAAGACCCTTTGCTCACCATTGGAGTATTGGACCATGTTTCTGTTTTTCTCTACAGAATGCTTGGTCAGGTGGGTACATAGCAGGAACAAGTATAGGCAAGATTGCCGCCACATCAGCACCTTCTTTAATAGAACAGGCCATGTAACACCCCACAATAGGAAGCAACTTTTGAGCATCAAACAATCTACATTTTTTACCTGTAGGTTTTGTATTTATCTTAATTTATGTTCAATAAGAAGTCTTGAAAACAAAAATTTTACATACCTTGAATGGAAATACCACAAACGTGCTGTCAACACGCTCTTTGAGATGAAGTTGTACGCGTAAAGGAATATAAAAGAAGTCGTGTGGCAAAAAAATGGCACTTGTTGTCATGACAATTTCAGATGAAATTGTAGCACGTGGTGCCAAGTGCCATCTTTTTTGCGACAAGACTTTGTTAATTCCTGTTTTTCTTCTTTCTTTTCAGTTTCTGTATATGGGTCTGCTGATCATCAGTCAATTCTCTATCTAATGGTGTGTGTGTATATATATGTTCAAGTTTGTTTTGAATTGTGTTGACCATATATGGCTGACTTTTAGCCGGCCCCTCTTTTCTTTTCTATCGCATTTATTGAGCAATTTGTGATGGAAAGTGGAAATATGAAGCCAAATGATTGTCTGCAACTTGGCCTAATATTTTTGTTGTTTCTCAAGGGGTGTTTGGATGGTCATCTGAAATCAATTTATACAAAAGTTCCAACCTTTTTTATGTACATTTTTCTGAATTTTATAAAAGCACTTAGGTTGTTTAAAAGATTATATATTATATTTATCTAAAAAGTGATTTATTACTTTTTAGCTTTTTGAAACGATTCATAGGAATAATTTTTTTTAATTTGTTTATTTTATGAAACAGAAACTTCAAAGGGCCTTAATATATATTTAAGTTAAATTGGATACCAAATGGACCACACAACTACACGAGTGTAGGAGCCTTCTAAGACCATGTGTAGTGGTTTAGCTCAATAATGCCCCCACCATGGGGCGTTTTGCGACACGTGGCAGTCCAGTCAACATGGGGCATTATTGGGGGTTATTGCAAAAGTGGCGTAGTGGTAATAATGCCCAATAACGCCTCTTCCATTAATTACACAAAAAATTTTTTAATTAAAAAATGCAAAAGTTTCCCCATTGGTCAGTCAACCCTTCCACAAGCCCTTTTAGGCGTTTTTTTAAACCAAGCTGAAGCAATTTTTTTTTCAAAAAAAACGCTAAAAAACGTCCCATGTAATGGGAGCCGGGCGTTTTTGGGCGTTATTTTTGAATTTAAAAAAAAAAAACGCCCCACTACACATGGTCTAATCAAGTCCCACTTTCGATGAGACACGTGGGTCCCAACCTTAAAAATTTCAAGTAGTACTATAAGGCTAGAGGGTGTGGGATAACACCATTGGGGCTTTATAAGCGCCACCTCAGCTCCACGTAGGCGACACGTCAGCCATGGGGCTTTATAACACCCCCTTTTAACTTACACGGTGTGGTGATAACCATAGTGGGCGCTATAGAAAAAAAAATAAAAAACAAATAAACAAAGTGCTCTTGTTAAAAAGAAAGAAACAAAGTGGCAGGTCAAAAAGAAACAAAGTGGTGGGGTCAAAAAGAAACAAAGTGTCTCGATCTGTGTGTTGTGTCTCGTTACCATGT
Source organism: Helianthus tuberosus (assembly GCA_030545235.1). Lineage (NCBI taxonomy): Eukaryota > Viridiplantae > Streptophyta > Magnoliopsida > Asterales > Asteraceae > Helianthus > Helianthus tuberosus. The sequence goes on from CM060417.1 coordinate 108,078,472, forward strand.
TAGCGAATGAAGTATGGCGCCCCAAGTTAATTAGGTGGGTGTGGGTGGATAGCGCCCCGGGGCGCTATAGCCTCTGACGTGGCGGGGTGGCGCCCCCCACACCCTCCGGCCTAACTAAATAGACAATAACAATATTTTGTTGTTTTTCCAAACACTGACCCGTGTGACCCCAATGGTATATACGTGTCGGCAGTCTATATAAACGTGATGATTTATTAGAAGAAAGATAATCCCATTGCAAAACCAAAGATGGTTATTAGATGTTAACCTCTAAGAGGGGTAGGGGTGGAATCACTCACACCCAATTCCATCACTGACAACATCCAATCAGGTTCTGCCATGTCATCAACCATTATTTCCATCACTCACACCCTTTTTTGTTGGAAATGGTCATCACTTGTACAAATTCCATCACTCACTAATTTTTTAATTATAAATTCCGTTTTTTTAAATTCTGTTTTTTTTTAAATTCTGTTTTTTTTAAAACTGAAAACTGGTTTTTTTTTAACTGAAAACTGTTTTTTTAAATTCTGTTTTTTATAAAACTGTAAACTGTTTTTTTTAAATCTGTTTTTTATAAATTAACAATAGTTAAATGATATGAAGTATAGGCATTTATTATAAATTTGATTACTCAGCTTGTGCAACATGCATCTCTGCCAAATGTCAATCGGTCTCATAAATATTTATTGTTCAACCAAATTTTTTCTATATATAAATACCTTGTGTATTCATCTCACCATAGCCTTTAACATGAAAGAAATGAGATCCTTCTGCGTTTTCTTGGTTCTCTTCTCGCTTCTTTTGGTAATAATTCATGTATATGTCAATGCTCATGTTAAAATGCATGTGTTATTCATCTTTCTTGATTTGATCTAAAACTGTTTTTTTTTTTTAAATCTGTAAACTGTTTTTTTATAAAAAATCTGTAAACTGTTTTTTTTTAATCTATAAACTGTTTTTTTTTAAATCTGTAAACTGTTTTTTTATAAAAAATCTGTAAACTGTTTTTTTATAAAAAATCTGTAAACTGTTTTTTTTTTAATCTATAAACTGTTTTTTAATAAAAAAATTGTAAACTGTTTTTTAATAATAAATGTAAACTGCTTTTATTAATAAAAAATGACCCACAATGTTCCATTTTCAATTTCGAAAACGCGTGCTCCGTTTGACGCGTTATATGTAAAACGCGTTAAAGTTGAGGGCGGCGGCGGTGTTTGCATTTGTTCCACGCGTGGAAATGATCCACCACGCTTCCACCCCGGGTCCTCTAAGGGTGGAAAGGGCGCTACGTGATGGAGGTGTGCGATCACTGTGAAACACTGCTGCAACTAACTTGGTCACGGTACGTGGTAGAAAAATGTGATGGTGGTCACAATGTGTAATGTTAGGTGAACCGAATAGATTTCGTTTATAGGGCAAACCGTTTTCAACCAATCTAATATGTCAACCCGAGTCACAACTAGTCATTTCACTTTAATGTCGTTTTTTATAGGAATAATGAATTTTAATAATCTCAACTATTCGTCATCGGCCGGCCAGGGTCCCAACTTAAAAAATTTCCACTGGAGGTCCCATCTGTTCACATATTGGCCTTCAATGGACCATGACTGACAGAACCCTAACATCGTTAGTCTCCGGTCGCCGGAAAAGTGTTTTTGGTCGGAAAAAGGTTCCTAAAGGTCCGATCTATGCTTACAAACAGGTTTGGACGAAAAGTTTGGGTTTTCCGGCTAAAAAGTTGAGTTTTCCGACCAAAATGAGTTTTTCCAGCGAAAAAAGAGTTTTTCCGGCGACCTTAATAATTGGGGGTTTTTACTAGAAAAGGTTTCTAAAGGTGCGTAATAAGATTACAAAGAGGTTTCAGACAAAAAAGTTGAGTTTTCCGGCCAAAAAGGAATTTTCCGGGCAAAAACATTTTTCTAACTACCGGAGACTAACGGCGTTAGAGTTCTGTTAGTCAGGGTTCATTGAAGGCCAATATATGAAAAGATGGGACCGTCAGTGATAATTTTTGAAGTTGGGACCGTTGCCGGCCAACGGACAATAGTTGAGATTATTAAAATCCATTATTCCTTTTTATAATAATGAATATGTGTTTTTACTTTAGTTGACTTTCGTATTTAATTTTATGTATTTAAAAAATGTTGTTTTATAATTTATTTTATTTATATTTAAATTAAAAAAACTCAAGTGATATAAATATTTATTTGAACAACACAACAACACATTTAATTTTACTATTTATGAGACTTGAACTTAGGGTGCTAAATAGGTCGTGTTCACGGGTTTAACCGACCTGAACCCGGAAATTTAGACGAAACCGTATATGACCCGAACCTAGAAATCGTGTCATATGTATAAACCCGAACACGACCCGAATATTCGTGTGTTGACCCGAACATGACCCGCTCAACCCAAAATTTTGAATTATTTAATTTTTTTTCCGCAAATTAATATAGTAAAATTAAAATTTATTAAAAAAACCCAAAGTATATAATATAGTTACATTTAAATTATAAATTTTTTATTTCAATTTCTCTTTATAAGTTATAATCATGGCATAAAAACACACCTAAGTTAATTTAGTGACCATGTAATAGATTTGGATGAAATTGAGATGAGAATCTATGTAATAGAATTGGATGAAATTGAGATGAGAACTTGTGATTGGCGGTGGGTTTTTACTTTTTAGTGATCACGTGTCCCTTTCTATTGGCCAGATCCACCCTCAGGGTCTGGCTAGGGTTATGCATTTTGAGGTTTTGTGTCGGGCTTCCGGATATGACCCAACCCTTCTGTCATTTCGTCACTTTTTCCGATTGGCTAAGAATGGTAATTGGTTCACATTCGAGCATCCCAAGTTGACACATGTTTGGTTTCATCTATGGTTTCTAGTCTTGGTGTTTGGAAAGACCGGTTTTTCTGGGTTTCGGATGAGATTGTTCCTTTCAAAATGGTTTGGAGACATTCGGATGCCGTTCTCAACGAACCTGAGCCCTCTGCTCTTGAGATAAATACTCGTTTTCTTGTAACCCTCAGGGAGTGCCCTTCGAGGGTTCGTCCCTTTCCTGAGCCCCTACTATTGTTGTTGGGCATTAGTAAGTTGTGGGACAAACCTGATCGAGATCCAGTGCTTATGAGAGATGGGTAGGATATGCATTTGTTTTGTTGTGCTATTATGTTCCCATTTCCTGTTTGCTTATGCCCTTTGTTTGTGTTTGTTTTGTAGTTATGTCTGCACTTGATTTTGTGAAGAGCGATGATACTTCAGATGTCGTGTTTGGGGATGCTGCGGCTACACCTGGTGAAGATGCAGTTGCTAGGGGGTCTGAGCATAGGTTCGAAGGTTCCGGTTATGTGAGTGTTTCGAACGTTAAGGGTTTTACGAAAGTTCTTGCCTCCAAAGTTTCTATCCATCGGTCAACCCGTTGTTTGAAAAGTGCTGATCAGCCCTCTGGTTCAGAGGCTTTTGATGTTAGTGATGATATTGAGGTGTCCGTGGAGCATGTTTTTTAAGGTGGTGTGGAGAAAGGAAAGGAAAAAGAGTTGGTGGTTGCTGGGAAAAGAAGAAGTTAGTTAAGAAGGGTGCTACACCTACCATCCAGGGTTCATCAGGCAAAAACCTTGAAGGCTTGGAGGAGCCTGAAGCTGAAGAAGTTTATGTTCCCAACTGGGGTGTCAAGGTTGGATAGTTTCAAAGACCCTGCCGTTTGTGCAGATGTGCTTGCTCATTTTGCTCCCCCTGGTGTCCGAAATGCTATATCGGAGATGGAGGCTGATCATTTTATTTCTAGGTTATATGTTGAGTTATTGCAACCTTTCGGCCCTGTTGGCTGAGGGTGTTACCCGTTTTACGAAAGGTATGCAGGAGTATGAGGAAGTTACGAAGAAGAAGGATAAAATGAAGGCTTCCATTGCTGCGATGAAAAAGGAGGTTGATGGGTTTTCGAAAAAAGAGGAAGCTTGGGTGAAGAAGGTTGGTGAGCTGACCAGGAGGCATGAGATTGAGATGAACGATTTAAAGAAGAGTTTTGAAGCAGATAAGTTGAAGTTGGAGGCTGATAGAGAGGTTTTAGATGTTCAGAAGAAAGCCTTTGCCGAGGAGAAAGAAGGCCTGAAGGCTTCGGTCGTTCAAGCTACTGGTGATAACCAGTGGCTTATTGAGCAGGGCTTTCAACAGGTTGTCACTTATCTCCTTCATTCTAATAAATTCAACTCTGCCCTTGGGGACGTCTACACCAAACTGCTGAACTACGGGAAACATTTGGGCCTTATTGCTGGTTTTAAACTTCACAAGTCTGGTCAGACCTTAGAACAGTCTCGTATGTTTCGTCCTGATGCTTCTGGGATCTTTAAGGAGTCTGTTCAACAGATGGAGAGGCTGACTTACCCGTATGTAAGTGAAGTTTCAACTTGTTTTGGTAAACCTCTTTCTGTCTTACAGGAGTTAAAACCGGCTGGGCTGAACGAGAAGGTTTGTGCTGAAGTGCTTGATTCCCTGTCCCGGAAACGTTCTCGTTCGGGAGATAGTGAGGAAACCTTTTCAGAGAATGCTGATGTTTCTAAGGAAACAAGCCTGAAGGTTCAGCGGTTGGAGGTGGTGGCGGTCCAAAATCCAAGAAAGCCAAGAAGGCCAAAAAGGGTAAAGGTGATGGTTCTGGGGCTTCTAAGCCTCTTGTCGATGTTTGAACAATATTCGTAGCTTTCTTAGCACCTTAAAACAATTTGATGGTTTGTATATCTTTTTAAACAATTTAGGTTTTGTAGAAACCCTTAAGGTTACTATTGATGGTTGTTAGCCCTAGTGGCTGTTTGAACAATTTACATGTTTACAAACCGCTAAGGTTTGGTTGTTGATCGTGACCTTTAAACATTATGTAGGTTTTGGAGGCCCTTAAGGCTTCTTATGCTATGTTATTAACTTTTAGTACTTGTTGATACAACAAATACAAGACCAACGGTGGTAGCTGGACTGGCTAGGCAGAATGGTTGAAGGGTTCAATCTTGCCTAACGCAGGTCGTGGGGTCCCCCCACGTTTGCGAGACGTGGAAGGAGGTTTGCTAGTTTATTGTTATTCTTTGCTATGGATCCTCCTCTGAATTGTACTCAGATTCGGAAGTGGAAGCAAAGGGAATGTGTGTGTTGGATGTGAAAGGGAATGACTTGTGCCAGACAAGCATTCGATGTGAATGACCAGAGATTGGAGAATCAGAGCTGGTCCGGATGTCCCATGAAGTAAATGAAGTGTCATTTTATAAGGGAAGGCATCTCCCGAAGTGGAATGGATTAGACTAGCAACCTCGCTTGCAGTGGAGGGTTTCCCCTTTTGGGGGTTGAAGGCTTTTGTCCCCTGGATAATAGCGTGCATTGTGCAGACCTGCATTGCCTTTGCGGCTGTGGGTTGGTGAAGCAATCTCCAGATGTGACCGGCTACTGTTTCCGTGTTGCTTTTTTCCTTTCTCACAGCTTTTTAAGCTTTGAACCATTTAACCATTTAAGCATTTACGTAATTAGCCATTTTATTCAATCTTGGGCTACCCCCGTCATCAGCCCCCCAAGTCAGAGGTTTTTGGGAGATGAGCTCAAAGACTTCTGACTTTATACGCGTGTTTTACTGCCCAAAAGTTTCAAGGGTTCCATGCTTGAAGGCTTGAAAGGTTGTGTTCAGTTAATATTTGAATTTTGAAATGACTGACGGTTGATGTGATTGATGTATGGCAGTTTTTAGGGTGGCAGTTACTGTTTGCCATTATTACCCCTATTGGTAGGTTATTATATTTTTATATCTTCACTTATTTACACGGTTAATCTTTGGATAAGCATCACTTTTTCTTTTTCCTCTCAAGTTTTCCCCCTTTTCTTCGAAAATCAGGTTAGTTCCACTTATCTCATCCTTCTCTTTAATTGTTCATAGTTATGGGTGCTCGGAAGGATATGGCAAAATCCTTCTCTCGACTGACCCAAGAGGAAGTCGATTTATTTTGTGCGGAATGGGGAATAGGGACGAAGTATAGGCCGGTTGCACCGGCTTGTGATAAATCTGTCAATGCTTGTCCTTCTGGTATGATTGCCTTGTATTGTCGTCATTTTGAGTTTTCGAACCTCCGTTATCCGTTTTCAAACTTTGTGTTGAATGTGTTGGAATATTATCGAGTGTCTTTCGGTCAAGTTCATCCCCTAGGTATGGCTAGGGTTTTGCATTTCGAAATTCTCTGCCGGGCTTGTGGTTATGATCCTACTCTTCTATCATTCCGTCGTTTCTTTCGTCTTGCCAAAAATGGTGATTGGTTTACCTTCGAAACCAGTCAAGTTGATACTTGTTTGATTTCGTCCATGGTTTCTACACTTGGGGTTTGGAAGGATCGGTTTTTCTGGGTGTCGGAGGAAATTGTTCCTTTCAAACTTGTTTGGAGACACCCGGATGCTGTTCTGAACGAGCCGGAGCCTTCTGATTCCGAGATAAACACCCGTTTTTTAGAAATTCTTAGGGAGTGCCCTTCGAGGCTTCGTCCCTTTCCTGAGCATCTGTTGGTGTTATTGGGTATAAGTAAAATTTGGGAAAATGCTAACCGGGACCCGGTGCTTATTAGAGATGGGAAGGGTATGCCTTTTTCCCTTTCCTGCTTTTTATTTCTTTTTATTTGTCTGCTTATATCTTTTTATATTTTGTACTGTAGTTATGTCTGCCTTGGATTTTATTAAGAGTGATGATACCTCGGACGTTGTTTTTGGTGATGCTGCTGCTACCCCTGGTGAGAATGCGGTTGTTAAGGGTGCTGACTATAGGTTTGAGGGTTCTGGTTATGTCAATGTTCCAAATGTCAAAGGCTTCACCAAGGTTACTGTGTCCAAAGGTTCTACTCGTCGTTCTCAACGTCATCTGAAGGGTGTTGATCAGCCCTCTGGCTCTGTCGACGTTAGTGATGACATCGAGGAATCAGAGGATCAAGCTGTGGATGTTGGTAAAGGCAAAGAAAAGGAGTTGATTGTTTCGAGCAAGAAGAAGAAATTGTTCAAGAAGGGTGCTATTTCTGCTATTGAAGGTTCATCGGCCAAGAGTGTTGAAAGCTTCGAGGGTTCGGATGACATTTATGTGCCCAATTGGAAGGTTAAGGTTGGGGATAATTTTAAGGATCCTGTTGTGTGTGCTGAAGCTTTGGCTCATTTTGCTCCTCCTGGTGTTCGAGATGCCATATCTGAGATGGAGGGTGATCATCTTATCTCAAGGATGATGCTCAGTTCCTGCAACCTTTCTGCCTTTTTGGCTGAAGGTGTCACCCGCTTTGCTAAAGGGATGCGGGAATATGAAGAGACCTCCAAGAAGAAGGAGAAAATGAAGGCTTCTATTGCTGCCATGAAGAAAGAAATTGAGAGCTTTTCTGAGAAGGAGTTGGTTTGGAACAAGAAGATTGAGGAGTTAACTAGAAGGCATGATATAGAAATGGGTGATCTTAGGAAAAGCTTTGAAGCTAACTTATTGAAACTGAAGTCTGACCGGGAAACCTTGGCTGTGCAAAAGAAAGCTTTTGATAAGGAGAAGGATGGCTTGAAAGCTTTGGTTGCCCAAGCTACCGGGGATAACCAATGGCTTATTGAACATGGGTTTCATCAGGTGGTTACCTATCTTTTGCATTCTAAGGAATTTAACTCCGCCCTCGGTGATGTCTACACTAAGCTGCTCAACCTGGGGAAACACCAAGGCCTTGTTGCAGGTTATAAGCTTTGTGAGTCTGGCAACCCTTTGGAGCAATCTCCTCTATACCGTCCCGAAGCTTCTGAGGTCTTTAAGAGTTCCGTGGAGCAAATGGAGAGGTTATCTTACCCGTATGTAAGTCAAGTTTCCTCTTGTTATGGTAAGCCTCTTTCTGCTTTACAGGAACTGAAGCCGGATGGTTTGAATGACAAGTTATGTGCTGAACTGCTTGGCTCCCTGTCGAGGAAACGTTCCTTTTCGGGGGATAGTGAGGATAGTTTTCCTGGGGAGGCCGATGTTCCGAAGGATGCTAGTTTGGAAGTTTCAGCTGTTGATGATCAAGGTCCGAAGGCTAAGAAGGTTAAGAAGACTAAGAAGGCCAAGGGTAGCATTTCTGGGGCTACTAAGCCTTCTGCTGATGCCTAAAATTCGTAGCTTTCTTAGCACTTTGTTAAAACAATTCGTGGTTTGTAACTGTTGAACAATATTAGGCTTTTAGGAACTCCTAAGGTTCCTTTTGGTTATGTTGAAGGCCTGTATGGCCGTTGAACAATGATTAGATTTGCAAGTTACTAGGACTTGCCTTAACTTATGTTTGGAAGTCTTTTTAGGACTTTTTATGATGTGATGTTTTAACTATTTTTCTTTTATTATGGTTTTATGCTTGTGCCTTTTTTGGACAAGGCAGTTCATTTGGATTTTAACCGTTGAAGCCTTTTGGCTGTCCTTTAAAAGGTTGAAGCCTTTAAGGTTTCGAGGTATTGCCCGGGGGGCTTGAAGCCTTGAAGGCTTTTTGGTCTTGCGTCCTGGCTTGGTTTGTACCTTTGTGATTTTGTCCAATTGACTTTGTTCTTTTTTTTTTTTTTTTTTTTGGACTTGTTTTGTTCTTTTTGTAACTTTGTCTTTGTCGGGTTTGTGTTGCCCTTATGTTTTTTATACCTAAAAGGGGTCAGTGCTGCAGACACTTAGCCTTGGTATTTTTAACAAGAAGAGATGGCACCTATCCTTGTAATCATTTCTTTTGGTTTTTTAGCCTTTTTGTAGACTATATTTCTAAAACTTCGGGAACATTTGGTGTAGGCTGCTTATACCCGTCTATGAGACAATTTTATTTTTCTTGACAAGTCTCATGGAGTTGTATTGATTTAGGAACTCACCCTTTATATAAGCTCATTCAACCCTTGAACCTATTGAGCGATGTGGCCTGGGAGCTCATCCCCTTACATGGCACTTGCCATGGAGTTTTTTGCTAGGTTCTCAACCTGATTTTAGGATAGAAAGACAAGTTTGATAAAAACAACTTCATTCATTAGAGCAATACTTGCTTTTTACAAAAGGTATTCTTAATCCTGCTTGAAATACATTTTGATACAAACCAAACTTTCCGTTTAAACATGGAATCTTTTCAATGTTTTGCCGTTCCAGTGCCTTGGAAGCCTTTTGCCTTCTGAATCAGCCAGCTTGTAGGATCCCCCTTTGTGTGCTTCAAGGATGGTGTATGGACCCTCCCACTTTGGGCCAAGCTTTCCTTGATTTTCTTTCTTGCTGGCTTCGTTGTTTCTGAGGACTAAGTCCCCTGGCTTGAAACGTTCGTTTTTGACTTTTTTGTTGTAGTAAGCTTCCATCTGTTGCTTGTATTTGGCTTCTTGAATTGCGGCTTGATCTCTTGCTTCTTCTAGGAGTTGTAAATTCAACATGGTCTCTTTTTGGTTTGCTTCGGGATCCATGTTGACAATTCTTTGGGTTACAACTCCTATTTCGGCAGGGATCACAGCTTCGGATCCAAATACCAAGCTGTAAGGTGTTTTCTTATGGCTTGTTTTTTCCGTTGTTCTAATTGCCCATAGAACACTAGGCAATTCTTCAAGCCAGTTGCTTTCATATCTTCCCAATCTTGTCTTGATTCCTTCCACTATGCTTCTATTTGTTCTCTCAACCTGCCCGTTTGATTGTGGATAAGCCACTGAGCTGAAAACCTGATCGATTTTGTATTCTTTGCACCAAACGCTAAAAGGCTTCTCAGCAAATTGCCTTCCGTTGTCGGTGACAAGTACTCCTGGCAATCCATAACGGCAAATGATGTTTTCCCAGACAAAGTAAATGACTTGCTTTCCTGTGATCTTGGCAAGTGGTTTGACCTCGGGCCACTTGGTGAAATAGTCTACCGCTACCAATAGGAATTTTACTCCCCCTTTGCTTGGGGGAAATGGACCAACAATGTCCATTCCCCACTTATGGAATGGCCAAGCGGGGGTTATTGGGACTAAATCGTGCTTGGGACTTTTTGGGATTGGTGCATGGATCTGGCAGGCATCACATTTCTTCAATTCTTCGGCTGTGTCACGATGCATTGAAGGCTAGAAATATCCGAGGTTCATGAGCTTTGCAACTACCGACCTAGCTCCAAAGTGAGCTCCACACACTCCTTCATGAATTTCCTTGATCAAATATTTACTTTGCTCGGGGCCGACACACCTTAGCAAGGGAGCAAGGTAACCCTTTTTGTAAAGGGTTTCTCCTTGCAGTATGTATTGTCTTGCCTTGATTTCAACCCTTTTAGCTTCCACTTGATCATTGGGTAATTCACCATTTTTGAGGAACTTTCTTATGGGAGTCATCCAGTTTGGTTCTTCTTCGGTAACCACATCTTGAACCTCCAATTCATTAATGGATGGGGCCTTCAACACTTCTACCAGTACCTTCTTGGTGAGGTGGGCAAAGGTGAGAGATGCAAGCTTACTTAGGGCATCGGCCTTTTTGTTTTGAGATCTGGGGATCTGTTTGATGTTGCATGCTTGGAAGGTATTCATTAGTTCCTTTGATTTTTCTCTGTATTTTTTCATGTTGGGCTCTTTAGCTATGTAGCTATCATTCACTTGGCTTGAGACCAGCAACGAATCCGTGAACACTTCAAGCTTTTCAACCTTCATTTCTTTGGCCAGCCTTAGGCCGGCTATTAGTGCTTCGTATTCGGCCTCGTTATTGGTGGTCTGAAAATCAAAACGAAGAGCATATGTGAACTCCAAACCTTTTGGGTTGATCAAAATTAATCCAGCCCCTGACCCTTCAACGCTTGAAGCCCCATCGGTAAAAAGCTTCCAGGCTTCAGGGTTGGAAGGTTCAGTGGTGGCAGTGTTTACTTCAGTAAGTGTTTGGTTTGGGACTTCCACAATGAAATCGGCCAAGACTTGAGCCTTGATAGCTTTCCTTGGGACATAGGTGATGTTATGTTCACCCAGTTCTATGGCCCATTTGGCTAATCGCCCCGAGTTTTCAGGTTTTTCAAGCACACTCTTAATTGGTTGGTCGGTGACCACTTGTATGGGGTGTGCTTGGAAATACCTTCGAAGCCTTCTAGCTATTTGAACTAAAGCTAGGGCAAGTTTTTCAAGGGGAGGGTATTTCGTTTCAGCTAATTTTAAAGTTTTGCTGAAAAAATAAACGGGTACCTGGGCCTTGTTTCGCTCAATGGTGAGGACTGCACTGATGGCCTCGTCCGTGATTGAGAGGTACACCGATATTAACTCCCCGGTTTTTGGTGCCGCAATGTCTGGTAGGGAAGCTAGATGTTGCTTCATCTGGTTGAAAGCTTCTTCAGCTTCTTCAGTCCATTTGAAATCCTTTTTGTCTGAGCAGTTCTTGAGCGTTTTGTAGAAGGGCAGAGATCTTTCGGCTAACTTGGAGGTAAAACGCTTCAAGGCTGCAAGCTTCCCATTCAAGCTTTCAACCTCCTTCTTGGTCTTTGGTGGCTTGGTTTCAAGGACGGCTTTTACTTTGTTAGGGTTGGCTTTGATGCTTTGTTTTCCAACAATGTGGCCCAAAAATTTTCCTTCCTCGAATCCAAATGAACACTTTTCTGGATTAAGCTTCATGTTAACCTTTCTGAGGTTCTTGAAAGTTTCTTGAATATCATCGAGCATTTGGTATTCCGTCTTGCTTTTAATAACCAAGTCATCGACATATGCCTCCATGTTTTTGCCAATTTGGCTCTCGAAGGCTTTGTCAACGAGCCGTTGATAGGTTGCTCCTGCATTTTTGAGGCCGAAAGGCATCTTTTGATAGCAAAAGATTCCTTTGTCCGTGTGAAAAGCTGTTTTTTCCTCATCTTCTTCCTTCATGAGGATTTGGTGATAACCTTTGTATGCATCAAGAAAACATTTGAACGAGTACCCGGTGAGGGAGTCAACTTTGAGATCAATCTCTGGTAGTGGATAGCAATCCTTAGGACAAGCTTTGTTAAGATCCTTGAAGTCTATGCACATCCTCCAAGAGTTGTCTGGTTTTTTGACCATAACTGGGTTTGCAACCCATGATTGGTACTTGACTTCTCGGAGGATGCCGGCTGACACAAGCTTTTCAACCTCTTGGCAGGCTGCCAGACTTCTTTCAGGTGCCAAGCTTCTTTTCTTCTGGACCACAGGCTTGACCTCTGGTGGTATTCTCAACTCATGCTCGGCAATATCCCGGGGGATCCCGGTCATATCTTCAGGACACCAAGCGAATACATCACTGTAGTGTGTTAGCAATTTTTCAAGGTATGAAAGGGTCTCTTGAGAAAGTTTAGGGTTGACCCTTATCCTTTGTTCCGGGTATTTATGGTTTATGACCAACCTTTGCCTGTCTTCTTCACTGTTTGAACTTTCACCTTCAACCATGTAGGCCTCCTGAGAGGGTTGAAGGGTTGCTATGCCCCTTTCGGTGGGGAATTTGACTGTGCCATGGCCAACAGACACGGCCATGTAAAATGCACACTGTCCTGGTCTTCCGATGATCACATCATAGCTTGAGGGGATGTTGATAACCACAAAGGTGAGTGGTTGGGTTCTTTCTTTTGAACCTTCACTAAAACGAACATTAAGTGTTAGTTGCCCTAAAGGCTTGAGGGGTATGTCAGCGATACCTTTTATAGAGGTTCCAGAAGGTTGAAGCCTTGAACGTTCTTCATTGCTCAATTGGTTGAAGAATTTTTCGAACATGATTTCGGTGGCTGCACCCGTGTCTATGTATGCCTTGCATGTTTGCAACGTTCCCACGGTAGCCTCTACCACGAGAGGGCTAGAGAGAGGGTCATTCTCCGTAGGGGGGAAACAGACACATTGAAGCTCCCAAGCTTCCAACCTTTGTCTTTTGTGAGGAACCTTTCCGTCGAAATCTACCATATTGACTTCCTTACCCTTTCCATCAGCCATTTTGTCCCGGACTCCCTTTACCAAATGAGCGAGTTCTCCGGATTTAACAGCCTCTTCTATTCTTTTCTTGAGTTGGAAGCAATCATTGGTGTGGTGACCCTTTTCTTCATGAAACTCGCAGTATTGGGTGGAGTTCTCATTTTTCCTGCTTTTGGGGAGAGGTCTAGGAGGCCGAAAGTTTTGTTTAACTTCTTCTGTTGCAAGGATTTCTTGAGGGGTCTTTGTGAGGGGCGTGAAGCTTATGCCTTTCTCCCTGCTCGAAAGGTTCCGACCTTCAGACCTTCGAGGATCTGAACCCTTTGGCCGCCTGTCATAGGGGTTGAAGTTCCCTCTTTTTCTGGCTGGACTGTTGCTTCTCCAGCCGGACCCTCTTTTTCTTTGTTCCTTAATGTCTACTGCTTCCTCTCCCCGGATGTGGGCTTCGGCCCTTTCAAGAGCTTCTTCTAAGGTCTTGGGTAGAGATTTGTTGAAATCCCTTGTAAGGTACTTAGAGGTGATGGCATTCATGAAGCCAGCCACCCTCATTTTCTCGTCGGCCCCTACATAAGTCAGACCTTCCTTCTTGTATTGTTCAATGAAAGCACGGAGACTTTCATCATCACGTTGCTTTATCTGAAAGATCACTGTTGCGTCTTTGACATATCGTCTTTGTTGAGAGAAATTGGCCAGGAAACCCTTGCTGAGATCGTCAAAGCTTCGAACGCTTTGAGCAGGTAAATCGTTGAACCAGATCCTGGCGGATCCAACAAGAGTTTGCATGAACATTAGGCAACACTCAGCGTTGGACCATTTCTCTATCCGAGCTGCACCGGTGAAGATCTGAAGATGGTCCTCAGGATCTTCAGTCCCATCATATGTCCTGATGTGTGCCGGCATTTTGATCTTTGACTGGAAATCATAATCGGCTATCTGTCTTGAAAAGCATGAAAGGTTACTTGGCTTGTATGGTTTAGCCAAGTCCTCTTCAGTCCTTGCATCCACAGTACTGCTATTGCCGTTGTTTCCCTGAGTGGCAAGCACTTGATTGATGAAGTGTTGCCATGGGAAATTGGCCATCATCTGGGTCATCATGTTGGGCATAGGGTTGAAGCCTTGAAGGCTTCCTGGGCCAGTGGAGCAGTTTATCCCGAGGGGAGCACTCATAACAGCACTTCGTGCTAAAGGGAGCACGGACAGAGCTTGCTCCCATGTAGTTGTAGTAGATGCTGGATAGCTTGTCACCGGGGATTGTAGGAGCTGGTCAAGAGTTAGCTCATGTCCCAGAGGAGCACCACTAGTAATTGGTTGGGAAGAGAAGATAGGATGCACCGTAGGATTTGTCATAGTGGACAGATAAGGGTGAGGGTTTGAAAGGTTACTGGGACCAGCCTCACTTCTTGTTGCAAAAAGAGGAGGAGGTGGTCCAGGAGACAATGTTGGCTCAGGTTCGTCATAGTCTAAACGAATCCTCACTCCCTTTTCTCTTTCTTTACTCACGTGCTGGTTGAGAAGAGTCCTTAGCACAAGGAAATTGTTAGCAACCCCTTCAGGGGTGAGTTCAACACATGATGGGGCATCAGAGACACCGATATTAGGAGATGGAACTCCGGATCGGGACGGAGTTGGTGTGTTGAAGTTGAGGAACTCGGGTGTGCTCCCCGGAGTTGAGAAAGAAGTTGGTATAGCCACGTGAGCTTGGCTACTACCCGGAGTAGAAGTGTTTGGAATCTGATTCACTTCTTCCGGGGATCCACTTTCAGACATGGTGATTTTAAGTAAATAGAGCTACACTACTAGGTCTTTTTGAGAAGAAATAGCGGCGTAGCCCCACGGTGGGCGCCAACTTGTTGATACAACAAATACAAGACCAACGGTGGTAGCTGGACTGGCTAGGCAGAATGGTTGAAGGGTTCAATCTTGCCTAACGCAGGTCGTGGGGTCCCCCCACGTTTGCGAGACGTGGAAGGAGGTTTGCTAGTTTATTGTTATTCTTTGCTATGGATCCTCCTCTGAATTGTACTCAGATTCGGAAGTGGAAGCTAAGGGAATGTGTGTGTTGGATGTGAAAGGGAATGACTTGTGCGAGACAAGCATTCGATGTGAATGACCAGAGATTGGAGAATCAGAGCTGGTCCGGATGTCCCATGAAGTAAATGAAGTGTCATTTTATAAGGGAAGGCATCTCCCGAAGTGGAATGGATTAGACTAGCAACCTCGCTTGCAGTGGAGGGTTTCCCCTTTTGGGGGTTGAAGGCTTTTGTCCCCTGGATAATAGCGTGCATTGTGCAGACCTGCATTGCCTTTGCGGCTGTGGGTTGGTGAAGCAATCTCCAGATGTGACCGGCTACTGTTTCCGTGTTGCTTTTTCCTTTCTCACAGCTTTTTAAGCTTTGAACCATTTAACCATTTAAGCATTTACGTAATTAGCCATTTTATTCAATCTTGGGCTACCCCCGTCATCAGTACTTGTCTTGTGTTGTGATCTTTTATGTTGCTATATATTTTGTAAAGCGGCTTGGTTAGACATCTTATAGCTTGGAGCCTTCGAGGCTTCCAGTTGTTACTTGATGTCTGCAACTTGGTGCTTTGCCATGTATTTCTGGTTCCAAGTTGCATACTACCTTTTATTGTTGTGTTGTTGTTTTGCCCCTTCAATTGTTTTTATGTTTATGGAATTGTCTTTGTTGGTTTTGTGTTGTCTTTATGCTATTTATACCTTGAAGGGTTCAGTGCTTCAGTCATTTAGCCTTGGTATTTTTAGTAAGAAGACATACCACTTATCCTATCTATCATTTTCCTTAGTCTGATCTTGGTTCGTAAGCCTGTTGATTATGATCTGTCTTTTGGAAAATTTTCTAAGGCTTAAGGAACATTTGGTGAAGGCTGCTCAGACCCGTCTATGAGACAAGTTTGTGTTTGAAAATTTTATGAGTCTCATGGAGTTGTATTGATCTAGGAACTCACCCCTTATATAGGCTTATTCAACCCTTGAACCTATTGAGCGATGTGGCCTGGGAGCTCATCCCCTTACATGGCCCTTGCCATGGAGTTTTTTGCTAGGTTCTCAACCTGATTTTAGGATAGAAAGACAAATTTGATAAAACTTCATCATCCATTCAAGAGATATTGTTGTTTACAAAAAAGGGGCATGGGACAACTCTTGAAATACAAACTAAACTTTCTTGATTAGACATGGAACCTTTTAAGGGTTTTGCCGTTCCAGTGTCTGGGAAGCTTTTTACCCTCCGCGTCGGCCAGTTTATAGGATCCACCGTTGTGAGCTTCAAGGATTGTGTACGGCCCTTCCCACTTTGGGCCAAGTTTTCCTTGGTTTTCTTTTTTGCTGGCCTCATTGTTTCGAAGTACGAGGTCTCCTGGCTTGAAACGTTCATGCTTGACTCTCGTGTTGTAATAGGCTTCCATTTTTTGTTTATACTTGGCTTCTTGAATAGCAGCTTGGTCGCGTGTTTCTTCGAGGAGTTGCAAGTTCAACATGGTCTCTTTGTTGTTTGCTTCGAGGTCCATGTTGAGTGTTCTTTGAGTTACAACTCCTATTTCGGCTGGAATCACAGCTTCTGATCCGAACACCAAGCTGTAAGGTGTTCTTTTGTGGCTTGTTTTTTTCGTTGTTCGTATAGCCCATAGAACGTTTTGTAACTCTTCGAGCCAATTGTTTTCATGCCTTCCCAATCGGGTTTTGATTCCTTCGACAATGCTCCGATTCATTCTTTCAACTTGGCCATTGGATTGTGGATATGCAACCGAGCTGAATACTTGAGCTATTCTGAATTCCTTGCACCAAGTGCTAAAAGGCTTCTCAGCAAATTGTTTCCCATTATCCGTGACCAACACTCCCGGCAGCCCGAAGCGACAAATGATATTTTCCCACACAAAGTCAATGACTTGTTTGCCCGAGATTTTTGCAAGTGGTTTAACTTCAGGCCACTTGGTAAAGTAATCTACGGCCACCAATAAAAATTTTACTCCACCCTTGGCCGGTGGAAATGGACCAACAATATCCATTCCCCATTTGTGGAATGGCCAGACTGAAGATATCGGAACGAGATCATGTTTGGGGCTCTTGGGCACCGGTGCATGTATTTGACAAGCTTCACATTTTCTTAGTTGTTCGGTGGTGTCTCGGTGCATGGAAGGCCAAAAATACCCGAGGTTCATTAGCTTAGCAACCACCGACCTTGCTCCAAAATGAGCTCCACATATCCCCTCGTGAAGCTCTTTGATCAGGTATTGGCTTTGTTCCGGGCCAACACATCTCAGCAATGGTGCAAGGTAACCCTTTTTGTAGAGGATTTCACCTTGCAACACATACTGCCTGGATTTAATTTGAACCCTTTTAGCCTCTGTTTGGTCAACGGGTAACTCACCATTTTTGAGGAATTTTTTAATGGGAGTCATCCAATTGGGGCCTTCTTCGGTGATCACATCTTGAACATCTAATTCTTGAATCGAGGGGGTTTTCAGTACCTCCACCAATACCTTCTTGGTAAGATGGGCAAAGGTGAGAGAGGCAAGTTTGCTCAGGGCATCGGCTCTCTTGTTTTGAGATCATGGGACTTGCTTGATGGTACATGCTTGGAATGTGTTCATCAATTCTTTGGACTTTTCTCTATATTTCTTCATGTTAGGCTCTTTTGCAACATAGTTTTCGTTGACTTGACTTGAGACAAGCAACGAGTCTGTGAAGACTTGAAGCTTTTGAACCTTCATTTCCTTGGCTATCTTCAAACCAGCTATCAATGCTTCGTATTCAGCTTCGTTATTGGTGGTCTGAAATTCAAGTCGAAGAGCGTATGTAAATTCTAACCCTTCATGGCTGATTAAAATGAGCCCAGCTCCTGACCCTTCAACGCTTGAAGCCCTATTAGTAAAAAGCTTCCAGGCTTCAGGGTCAGAAGGTTCAGTGGTAGTTGTATTAACTTCCGTGGTGGCTTGCTTTGGGACTTCCACAATGAAGTCAGCCAAGACTTGAGCTTTGACAACTTTTCTTGGAACATAAGTGATTTTGTGTTCACCTACTTCTACAGCCCACTTGGCTAACTGTCCTGAATTTTCGGGTTTTTCAAGCACACTTTTGATAGGTTGGTCGGTGACCATTTGTATTGGGTGTGCTTGAAAATAACTTTGAAGCCTTCTAGCCGTTTGGACTAGGGCTAGAGCAAGTTTTTCCAAAGGAGGATACTTGATCTCTGCCAGTTTTAGAGTTTTACTGAAGAAGTAGACGGGTACCTGAACTTTGTTGCGTTCAATGGTTAAGACCGCGCTTATCTCTTCTTCAGCAACCGAGAGGTAGACAGAGATCAGTTCTCCTATTTCTGGGGCTGCGATGTCCGGGAGTGAAGCCAGGTGTTGCTTCATCTGGTTAAAAGCTTCCTCAGCTTCCTCGGTCCACTTGAAATCTTTTTTGTTGGCACAACCTTTTAGCGTTTTAAAGAATGGCAAAGATCTTTCGGCCAACTTGGAGGTAAAACGCTTCAGAGCTGCAAGCTTTCCATTCAGACTCTCCACTTCTTTTTTTACTTTGTAGAGATTTTGTTTCAAGAACAGCTTTGACCTTGTTTGGGATGGCCTTTATACTTTGTTTTCCCATAATATGCCCCAGAAACTTTCTTTCTTCGAACCCAAACGAACACTTTTCAGGGTTGAGTTTCATATTGATCTTTCTAAAGTTTTGGAAGGTTTCTTGTATGTCGTCAAGCATTTGGTACTTTGTTTTGCTTTTGATCACCAAATCATCGACATATGCTTCCATGTTTTTGCCAATTTGACTAGCAAACGCTTTGTCAACCAGACGTTGGTAGGTTGCACCCGCATTCCTTAGGCCAAAAGGCATCTTTTGATAGCAAAAGATACCTTTGTCCGTGTGAAAAGCGGTCTTCTCTTCATCCTCTTTTTTCATAAGAATTTGATGGTAACCCTTGTAAGCATCAAGGAAACACTTGAAAGGGTAACCAGTGAGAGAGTCAACCTTGAGGTCTATCTCCGGCAAAGGATAACAATCTTTTGGGCTCGCCTTGTTCAAGTCCTTGAAGTCGATGCACATTCTCCAAGAGTTGTCGGGTTTTCGAACCATGACTGGGTTTCCAACCCAAGATTGGTACTTGACTTCCCGGAGAATTCCAGCTAGGATGAGCTTTTCTACTTCTTGGCATGCTGCCAAGCTTCTTTCGGGGGCTAGGCTTCGTTTCTTTTGGGCAACAGGCTTGACATCAGGTGGTATTCTCAGCTCATGTTCAGCAATGCTTCGAGGGATACCCGTCATGTCTTCCGGGCACGTGGCAAAGACATCGCTATAGTGTATCAGCAGCTTCTCTAGGTATGAGAGGGTTTCTTGGGAAAGGCTTGTATTAACCCTTATCCTCTGTTTGGGATATTTGGGGTTTATGATCAGCCCTTGCTTGTCATCTTCGCTTTTGGAGTTTTCCCCTTCAACCATGTAAGCCTCTTGAGTGGGTTGGAGGGTTGCAATCCCTCTCTCGGTAGGGAACTTCACTGTACCCTGACCAACTGAAACAACCATATAAAATGCACATTGCCCTGGCCTTCCTATGATGACATCATAGTTGGAAGGGATGTTGATAACCACAAAAGTGAGAGGTTGAGTTCTTTCCATCTTTCCTTCACTGAAGCGGACATCAAGGGTCAGTTGTCCCAAGGGTTTAAGGGGTATGTCGGCAATACCTTTTATAGAGGTTCCAGATGGTTGAAGCTTCGAGCGTTCTTCGTTGCTCAGGCGGTTGAAGAACTTTTCAAACATGATTTCAGTTGCTGCCCCTGTATCGATGTAGGCTTTGCTTGTCTTCATTGTACCCGCAGTTGCTTCAACCACCAGAGGGTTTGAGAGCGGGTCCCTTTCCGAAGGCGGGAAGCAGACACACTGAAGCTCCCAAGCTTCTAACCGTTGTCGTTTGTGGGGAACCTTTTCATCGAAATCCACCATGTTAACTTCCTTGCTTTTTCCTTCAGCTATCTTGTCCCTTACCACTTTCACCAAGTGGGCTAGCTCTCCGGACTTGACAGCTTACTCAATCCTCTTTTTGAGTTGAAAACAATCGTTAGTATGGTGGCCCTTCTCCTCATGAAACTCACAGAACCGAGTGGAGTTTTCGTTCCTTTTACTTTTGGGTAGAGGTCGAGGAGGTCGGAAGCTTTGTTTCTGGGACACCTGTCATAGGGATGAAAATTCCCTTTTTTTCTAGCTGGGCTGTTACCTCACCAACTAGACCCCCTTTTTCTTTGCTCCTTTATGTCAACCGCCTCCTCTCCTCTAATGTGGGCTTCGGCCCGCTCGAGAGCTTCTTCCAAGGTCTTTGGTAGGGACTTGTTGAAATCCCTTGTGAGGTATTTGGAGGTAATGGCGTTCATGAAACCCGCCACTCTCATCTTTTCATCTGCCCCCACATACGTTAGACCTTCCTTTTTATATCTTTCTATGAACTCTCGAAGGCTTTCGTCATCTCTCTGTTTTATCTGGAAAATCACCGTGGCATCTTTAACGTATCTCCTTTGCTGTGAAAAATTGGCCAAGAACCCTTTGCTTAGGTAATCGAAGCTTCGAACGCTTCGGGCAGGTAGGTCGTTAAACCATATCCTGGCTGACCCGACGAGAGTTTGCATGAACATGTGGCAGCATTCAACGTTAGACCATTTTTCGATTCTAGCAGCACCTGTAAAGATCTGAAGGTGATCTTCTGGATCTTCGGTTCCGTCGTATGTCTTAATATGAGATGGCATCTTGATCTTCGTTTGGAAGTCATAATCGGCGATTTGTTGGGAGAAACAGGAAAGGTTGCTAGGTTTATAGGGTTTAGCAAGGTGGGTACTCAGCACTTGGTTGATGAACTTGGAACAAGGGAAATGTGCTATCATCTGGGCCATCATCTTCGGCATCATGTTAAAACCTTGAAGGCTTTCAATGGTGGCTGTGCGATTCGTTCCCATGGGAGTGCTCATGGCTGCACTCCGAGCCAAAGGCAAGACTGCCATGGCTTGCTCCCAATTAGTGGCTACAGGAGGGGGAACGCTTGAAATCGATGACTGCCACAGTTGTTCAAGAGTTGTTTTGTGTCCAAGGGGAGTGCCGGTTACAGCAGGTTGTGAAGAAAACAACGGGAAAGCCGTTGGGCTTGGTCTCCCGTAAGCATAAGGGGTAGGGTTGAACGGTTGGCTTGTTACACTTGGACCGGCTTCAAGTTGAGAAGTACTTGGCTGTGAGTTGGTGAAAGGAGGTGGTGGACCGGGTGATAGTGAGGGTTCAGGCTCGTCATAATCTAGCCTTATTCTCACCCCCTTTTCCCTTTCTTGGCTCACATGTTGGTTGAGGAGAGATCTTAGTTGCAGAAAATGGCGTGCTACTCCCTCCGGTGTCAGGTCGACACGTTCCAGAGTGTTCAAAACACCAACTTGAGGAGAAGGCACCCCTGATCTGGATGGAGTCGGTGTTTGAAAAGATGTAAACTCTGAGAACATGGTTCCTGAAGGAGTACTTCCCGGAGCGGAGAGAGGTGTAGACATAGCCTGTGACATTTGGCTAGTGTTGGGTGTTGGAGTTCGCGATACTTGATTAACTTCTCCGGGAGATTCATTCTCTGACATGATGATTTTTGTGAGAATAGAGCTACACTACTGGTCTTTTGAAGAAAATAAGTGGCGTAGCCCCACGGTGGGCGCCAACTTGTTGATATAACAAATACAAGACCAATGATAGCGATTAGTCTGGTTAGGCAAAATGCTTGGAGGGTTCCGGTTTGCCTAACGCAGGTCGTGGGGTCCCCCCACGTTTGCAAGACGTAGAGAGAGGTTCACTAGTTATGTTGCTATTTGTTCAAGATCTTCGGCTGAAAGATGTTCAGCCTTGGGTGCAAGAACAAATAGATTGTGTGTGTTGAAGTGAAGAAGAGAGACTTGTATGAAACAATTTCTCGAGTGACAAGAAGGAAGATCAAAGATCCCAAGAGATCTGAGCTGATCCGAAATGTTTGAAATGTATTCAATGAAGTGTCATTTATAGGAAAAGAGCTTTCTCAAAGGAGAAACCTTTGACTACTGAATCCTGCTTGCAGTGGAGGGCTTACCCTTTTAGGGGTTGAAGCGTTTGGACCTGCGGATAAAAGAGGTCTCCCTGTGCACACGTTCTGCTTTTGCGGCTGTGGGAGAGTTGTTCAAGTAATCAGTGAAGTGACTGATTACTGTACACGTGTTGTTCACCTTAGTTCCCGGGCTTTAAACCTTTGAACATTTTAACCCTTCAAGCTATTATGTATCTTTAGTCATTTTATTGAGTCTTGAGCTACCCCCGTCATCAAACCCCCAAGTGATCAAATTAGTTGCGACGGTGTATCACTTGAACCTGCCTCTGCTTCCCAATAAATTCTTTACACTTCCACCAACAACCAACCACATCATGTCACGTCTTCTTCCACCAACCCGAACACGACCCGAATATTCGTGGGTTGACCCGAACATGACCCGTTCAACCCAAAATTTGAAATTATTTAATTTTTTTCGCAAATTAATATAGTAAAATTAAAATTTTGAGTTAATTGCCAAAATCGTTCCTGAGGTTTGGGCACGTTTGCCATTTTCGTCCAAAATGACACTTTTGTACCAAATTGCCCCCAACGTTTGTAACTTTTTGCCATTTTCATCCAAACCACTAACTTAGTTAATTTTTTCTGTTAAGTTGAGGATATTTGGATGAAACTGGCAAATATAAAACCACATGGACGATTTTAGCAATTTACTCAAACCATTTTTAATTTCTTTTATTTAATTATTTTTGTTACATATATAATAAAAAAGGATATACATGGAGCTTTTAGAAAAAAAAAAAAATTAATAGTTTTGTCACATAATTTTTATAAATTTTCATCTAAATCACTAACTCAGTTTATTTTTTCTGTTAAGGTGAAAGATGTTTTAAATTTTATAAATTAAGACATAAATTAATTTACAGTTTCTTTATATAAATCAGTTTTACAAAGAGAAAACGTCATTGGTGTGCAACACATAACAATCGATTACAACTTTTAGTATTTATCAGTTGTAGAGATAGAAAAAAATTGTAAAACGTTACATATTTTTTAAATGTGTTGAGCACCTAGAAAATATGTTGGTAGAAATAAAATATTTATTTGATTAAAATTATGAGGGTAACTAACTAATACTTATTCTCAGTGGCTTGAGTAAAGAAACTTTTGGTTCATAGCATTATAATTACAATTTTGTGGGTAATTTTAAGGTTTGGTAACGATACGTTGTTTGATAGAGGGAGGGGGGCACTGGCTTTTGTTTTTCCTTAGGAACGAATTTAAAAGAGTAGAAGATGAATTACAAACTTGGTACATATGATAAGATTTTTTTATTTGACTTTTTTCAATAAGGTCACCAGTATTTTAGTTTTATAAAATTTAGAGGTTTAAGTAGATTTTATTTTTATAAAACTGATCTATATGAAAAATTAGAAATTAATTCCTGTCTTAGTTTATAAACATCCTTCGCCTTAATAGAAAAATTAACTTAGTTAGTGGTTGGATGAAAATTTATAAAAATTATGTGACAAAGCTATTATTTTTTTTCATATAAAAATTGCATGTATATTCTTTTTTATTATATATGTAACAAAATTAATTAAATAAAAGAAATTTAAAAGAGTTTGAGTAAATTGTCAAAATCGACCCTGTGGTTTTATATTTGCCAGTTTCATCCAAATATCCTCAACTTAACAGAAAAAATAAACTAAGTTAGTGGTTTGGATGAAAATGGCAAAAAATTACAAACGTTGGGGGCAATTTGGTACAAAATTATCATTTTGGACGAAAATGGCAAACCTGACCAAACCTCAGAGACGATTTTGGCAATTAACTCTAAAATTTATTAAAAAACACAAAGTATATAATATAGTTACATTTAAATTATAAATTTTTATTTCAATTTCTCTTTATAAGCTATAATCATGGCATAAAAACACACCTAACTTAATTTAGTGACTATGTAATAGATTTGAATGAAATTGAGATGAGAATCTATGTAATAGAATTGGATGAAATTGAGATGAGAACTTGTGATTGGTGGTGGGTTTTTACTTTTTAGTGATCAGGTGGCCCTTTCTATTGTAACATCTTATATTCATCACTTGAACCCCAAGTGATCAAATTAGTTGCGACGGTGTATCACTTGAACCTTCCTTCGCTTCCCAAGAAATTCTCCACACTTCCACCAACAACCAACCACATCACGTCACGTCTTCTTCCACCAACCAACATGTTACGCCCAAGTTTACCATCACGTGAAATCATCACTTGGCCGTGATCACCGTAGTTGCACTCAACACAGGAGTCCCCCCCCCCCCCCCCCCAACCCACCACCACTAAGAGCATTCCCATCCTTTCACCTTTTTTACCCTATAATTACACTAAAAACCCTATATTTTTTCTCATTTCAATCAAATTATATTTTTTATAGCTTTTCTTCACTCACAACCACTTTCAAAATATATTAAAAGAATATATAAGATGAACAATGTCCCCATAAATATACATATAAACAATAACATTTTCTCTCTTTTTCTATTACAACCAAATACAATCACTTTTTATAATATAGAGAACACTCACACTGAACTTATGAAAGATATGTGAATGCTCTAACATTTTATTAAAATCTATAGCTAGAGGTGAAAAAATCAAAGGGTTTAAATATGTCGCATTTAAATCGTTTGGTTTGTACCAAATTCATCTTTTAACACAAATTTTCTTTTGTTTGTAGAAGTAGGTTATAAATAAACCCATACAAAAACACAAATTAACCAAAAAATCTATCTACAAAACTTAAGGATCAATTTATATTATTTCAGATAAAAACAACATATAAAAACTTTTAATGTAACATGTGGAGGAAAATACAACAAATAACAGATATAATTAGGACCATTCTTTTTCTTTTATTCTCGTACATTCCATTGGAAAAAAACAAAACCACTTCCTGCTTTGAGAATTCACCTGTACCCATGTTTATGGTAGGTCATACACACAATAAATTATGTTCACTTCCTTACGGTAGTGAGCATGACAAGTGAGGGTCATTTTTTTCTTGTTATTAGAGAGGAGGTGGCGGTCCGTTATTCCAGCGTGATACACAAAAACAACGCGTGATAAACAAACAATTCCCACCGCCACTCAAGTTTATAACGCGTGCAATATTCCACGCGTGGATTTTATCACGCCGTGGAAAATGAAAATTGTGAGGGAACATGGGGGTTTATTTTTGAGTGTTGTGAGTGACAGGCAATGCCACTAAAAAATGTTGTGAGTGATGGAAAAATGGTTGATAACATGGCGGAACTTGATTGGGTGCTTGTGAGTGATGGAATTCTATCACTAGTGACCACCTCCACCCCCTTAATATTTAATAGTATATGTATTATAGATAATTTCAAATGTGAATTTACACTATGAAATTAGCTGTGTTTTTCATATTCCCACAAGATTTTAGCTTAATGTAGATACATATGTTAACTATTTTCAATTCACTGGAGAATCTAAATTATGTTCATAATCGTATATATCTTTACAAATACAACGGTAAACCAAAATCTAGCAAATTAAATGGTTGTAAACTTATAACAGAAGACTTAAGAAAAGGTTGATTGTTGAAGTAACATTTCTGGCTAGTTTGTGTACATAAAACCAAGCCTCGTTAAACTAAACTAGCTTGATATTTTATGTAAACTAGAATTAAGCTCTCCTGTGTTGCGGTGGGGTCGTAGAACCATGCCAAATAGCACCAATGTCACACCACCACTAGCGGCCACCAACACTGAAATTGCGGCGTGCTAATGCGAAAAAATTAGATTGAAACGTAAAATATAGAAAATAATAACTAAGTCGATGTAGGACCCGTGCGTTGTGACGAACCTGTCAAACAATAAGAAATAACATAAAAACATTGACCCAGACATGCACGTTGCGTTGTGTTAACTGTAACACTCCACTTGTTTTTATAAGAATTTCACTACTACAAAAACTGGTATTTGCTACGGTCAAATCCGTAGCAAATCCGTAGCTAACACCCATTTTGCTACGGATTTGCCACGGATTTGGTCCGTAGCTACAAGTCTCGTCGCGAATTTATTTGCTACGAACTTTGCTACGGAAAATTATATTTGCGACGGGTTTAGCTACAAAAAGTGACGTCGCTATTTTAGCTACAGATTCGCTACGAAAAAGTTTGCTATGGTTTTTTGCTATGGTTTTTTTGCTACGAAACTTTGCTACCATTTTTTTGCTACAGAT
The DNA here is from genome assembly GCA_030545235.1 of Helianthus tuberosus. NCBI lineage: Eukaryota > Viridiplantae > Streptophyta > Magnoliopsida > Asterales > Asteraceae > Helianthus > Helianthus tuberosus. Next base: position 108,104,647 of record CM060417.1, read on the forward strand.
TATTAGCTACGGAGTCTTTTTGCTATGGATTTTAGCTACGATTTTTTAGTTACGGAACTTTGCTACCATTTTTTGGCTATGGATTATTAGCTACGGAGATTTTTTCGCTATGGATGCTAGCTACGCTTTGTCGATGACAATTTGCTACGACTTTGCTACTATTTTTGCCACGGATTTGTTGCAATTTGGCTATGAAATTTGCTACATATATGCTAGGGATTGGCTACGGAAATTTGCTATCTTTTGCTACTCATTTTGTTACCGAATTTAGCTACGAATTTCATTTCAATTTTGCTATGAGTATAGCTATGGGTTTTGCAAGGTTTTTGAAGCAGATTTAGCTACACATCTGGTCTTAAATTTTCCAAGCATTTTCGTTTTTTATATTGTATTCTACTTTTTGCCACTAAACATTATAATCAAATCTCAATAAACAAAAAAACTATACCAAAGATAAAAACTCAAAACCAAATAGAAAAATAACTCAAAGTTTCAAACATAACCAAAGTAACATGATAAAGATCCAAGTTATCCCAAGTCCCAACGCAACAATAAAGATCTAAATTAACCCAAAGCAACGATAAAGATCCAAAATAAATACAATAAAGTTCAACATATCTAAGTTGGTGGCGGGTTTTGTGAAAGCAATTGAATTCTCTCGTTCATTTCGGCGTACAACCTCGCACTTTCTTCGATTTTCTCCATCACAGCATGCTTCTCTATCTTATCTTGTTCCAACTCCGCAATTTTTTCCTTCAAACGTTGCACCTATAACGCCCAAAGCAAACATGACCCGTTAAAATCCATTATCACGCCTTATAACATGACACATTATATGAAGTTCATTACATCTAAATGGGGCTGTTATAGCACATTACAAACATAAATATAATATGTTGCTTCTTATAACTATTTAACCGAATTGAAACTTGTTATACCAAATTAATTGTTACAATACGAGAAGTAAAGCCACTAAAACCATCACATTTTTCTTTAGGGAGTTAATGACAAAGTCCTTCGATAATGACTCAACTAGATATGGCAATGTCAACCTTTTTTATCTAAAAAAGGGTAATTACACGGTACCCCTGACCGCGGAAGGGATCTCCCTTCCCAGTTCACCACCCGACAAGGATCCCTGGCGGCAAATACCCATAGCCATCAAAGAGGGGTAAGAAACATGTTTCGAACCCGAGACCTCGAGTGTCCTCGGTCCGGCTTAAAGCGGGTGTCGGTGGTCACCAAAGTGGCACTAATGGGAATTGAACTTAGGTCTCCATGGTTGTGAATTAAGTTTTTTCCACTTCAAGAAAAAAAAAATTAAGCGTACCTCATCCATGTACTTCTATATTATATACTTTAATGAAGATGAAAGTGTTGCTACTCAGCTACTGGTGTTGCTACTCAGCTACTGTCTCCCTCCTTAAACCTACTCAAACCTTGTACACCCCTAAACAAAAATATGTTAGTATGATAAATACAAAAAGATAAAGAAAATAGGCTCGGTAGATTATCAACAGTTTGCAGCCCACAAATGAAATTAAAAATACCTTCACTGAAGTTGTTGTGGTGGAACAAACACACAGCTGATGCATGTCACCAAGAGCAACCATCGTCGTCATTGCGTCATTCTATATTCCATATATGTAAAAAATAATTAATACACTAATAAGATTAAAAAAAATCATTTTTAAAAGAATAAATGGATAATCAACATTTATGAACTATAATGTAAAGCAGTTAGAGAGTGTAATTTGTAATATTGTAGAACAGATTGAAGTTGAAGTACCTTGCAATGTTTGTTGTCGCTTATTAACACCAGTGGTGACAAACATGAGAAGCTTTGCGTTCTTCATCTCGTCTCTCCCGGTTCGCTTAGTTGCTAATGATCCATTGAACCCAACAATATTTAATACTTAGATTTGGGGAGGGAAATTGATTTAAGGTTAGGAGAAAGGGTGGGAATATGAATGGATTTGAGGAGGGAGATGATATTATTGGGGGCAGCACTTGCGCATGCGACAGTGTCTGTAGGCCATAGTTATGTGTTTAGCCGAGTAGGATTTGCAATTCAAAAGGGGGTGGCGGCGCAGCTTGTTGCCCTTCTACCAACCCATGATTTGTAATTTGCTCTAACCTTCTAATTTCAAAATTAGATGAATGCTTAAGAGGGCTGGTGTTAATTGTGATTACGTTTATAAATGATAAAATTCACTGTGAACAACGGGAAGAGGGGGGAGTGGGTCAACCGTGATTTTGGGGGGGAATTTCAAAAAGATTTTGGTTTTGGAGGGATTAATATTTTAGAGGTTATTTTGAAATAATGATCTTTTAGTTTTTTATATTTCTGGAAAAATGTTTACAAATTGTAACTTTAAAAACTAAAAAAATAAAAATAAAGCTTAGCTACGAGTGACATTTCGACCCGCTCGCGAGTTACTTGAGATAAGTGCGCTAAAAGCTCAAATTAAGTCGATCTTAAACGGGATTGGCTTTAAAATAAGTCCTTCTAATAAACGTTTCCGAATTAGTGCTTCACTTGTCGGGCTCGGGTAGGCTCACGAGCTTATTATTTATAAAAAAATATTTGATATATTAATTATAGATTTACATCATTATTATTATATCAAATTGATCAAAACAACTGAATACGCCCTGCTTGCGGTATGCACATATAATGTATATATGTGTGGGCCCTCGGGGGTGGGGGGGAGTGAAAGTGCACTAATTTTAACGTTATTTTACTAATTTTGTGAAAATAATGTTAAAAGAGGGGATGGCTAATCATGCGTCATGTGGTGGTGTTGATAGCCGAAAGACAAGTGAGTACATACACTAATTGGCCTTTGTCTTAATTGCCGAATGTTATGTGCCTTATGTTCAAGATTTGATGCAAAACTACCATCGAGTCAGGGGTCTCACTGGAAGTAGCCTCTCTTTCCTACGGGGTAGAGGTAAGGTTGTCTGCATCTTACCCTCCTCAGACCATACCTTAGCTTTGCTATTGGTGGGAATTACTGAGTATGATGATGATGATCAAGATAACTGAATAATATATATTAGCTTAAAATACATATGTGTGTGTATATATATGTATGATATATTATATATTTGTGTAAATTAAATAATAAATAACAAAAGAGCCAAGCTTCAACAATTACTCATGAACTGGGCTCGATTTTTGAAATAGAATCCGAAATGAGACAAGCTTGAATAATCACTCATGAATCAAGCTCAGTTTTAGAATTAGAACCCAAAACGAGCTAGGTCGGACTCCTTTACACCCCGTAAGTGTAACATACATGAGGAGTAATATTCTACTATGATTGGTTAAATTGAACGAAGTTTGAATATGATTGTTATAAGTTATAATAGGTTGTGAAGAGTTGTCATCGACGTCGAGGAAACCACTGTCACTGGTATCACTCTATATTTATCCTCGCTTCTTTCTATCTCATCAGACGAAGTTGCCGCTATGGAACCACCATCAACTGTCGTCCCCCTCTCATTGACCTCTCTCTCGTTGCTTTCTTTCTCTATTAAACCCCGATCCCTCTCTCCCTCTCCTCTTCTTTTAAGGTGAGTGATCTGCTAAAAGTATTCTAATTAAATTAACTAAAATTAACCCTAAATTAAACACTAAGTAATACTCTAGACCCTCTAAAAACTAAACTACTGGCAGACAAGTGAGCCTATCGAAACTAGTAAAGCTAAAGTAAGTCCGGGTATCGAATCCCCGAGACTCCTATTGAAAACGTGAACTAGGCTCGATTACTTATCTACACTACTATTTTATTTGTTTTTACTATTTAGGGGGGGTCTACCAATCCTAATGCAAATACTTAATTAATTACCTAGATCAAACTCAAACACGAACGCTAACTGCAGACGAGATTAGATGATGATAAAAGCACTACCTAGGTTGGAATCTTACTGTGTAAACATAACAACAAGCATTCATCGAATCACGTATAACATGCGAGAGCGGTTAGCATTTATAAAAGGGTTTGCGTTGTGTGTTGTTGTGATTTGATATAGGAAACGTATGTAACACCCAAAAGTGTGTTAAGCGAAAAAGGGTTCGAGTATACTCACAGTGGGTGTTTAGCTAGTAAACACAGTACTTGAATTGAAGGAAGCGCGTGAAGATTAGCCTGAGCAAAGAACGATAGCGTAAGCGTTGAACAGCGTGTAAACAGTCCCTCAACTAATACTTTCACATAAAGACGCATTAGGCCCTTGTACTTAATGTAGTTTCATTTTTTTAACATAAAACTCAATCAACCTTGCAAATATTACAAGGAACTTGCTCGAAAATACTATATAGATAGAAGACTTCGGAGGTACTAACCCTTTGTTGATTAATTTCGCGCCCCGTGATAGTGTTGGTCAAAACACGGTGCATATACCGATAACGAGAGTCTTTGAAGTTTATAGAATTATTGTTGCCGCACCATGCTTTCGATGCATGGTGTTGCCAATATTCTTTCATTTTCACATAGGTATAAGAGGTTGATACCCTCGTAAAAATGGGCTGCGTAACTTCTTCATAGGTGTATATACCCAGACGAACTGCGAATTCTGTTAGGGACATGTTATAATGTTGTCCACAAAGCCGAAAATGGATGGATTCCTCGGTAAGACTTCTGTTAGGGTTGTAATAGAAAGTGGTCAAGAATTCATATACTAGTTCATCATATGATGGCTCTAGTATATCGAAGAAACGGCGCCAAGGAGTATTGTGTGATAGTAATATTGCCAGTGAATTACTGGGATCAACCATTTCTATTCGAAGCCAATCAATAGCACCAATGGTATAAACCTCAAGATCCTTGAGTCTCTGATACTTCTCACGAGTGGGTAGTTCAACAAACCGAAGGAATGGATGAATTCCTGCTGCATTCGAGGATTCAGCATGTGCTACTGGGAAATTTGCCATTTGAATGTCGGGTTTTGTTGAACTAAGAAAAGTTTGGGTATGGGTATTTTGGGTACTTCAGGCGACGGCGGTGGGTTATGACCAAGTTTATATAGAATTCTAAGTCCCTTAAATTTTGAAGGTAAACTTGCATGCAAGTATGAACACACATATTTCAATTATATGAAAGAAAACACGTACATTGATTAAGCCCGAAAAGTCAAGGTGGAAGAAATGAGGTTTGTCATTGTACGGCGGCATGACGGAAAGGAAGAGGCAAAAGAGACTTTGTTGCTGCTGCTTGTCGTTTCTTGGCGGCGAAAGTGAGGCGAGAAGAAAACAATTGAATGGGAAGAAACAAAAATAGTGTCGGCACAATAATTTAGCGGAAAAGAAAAGAATTTAATAAATTTAACTATATAACAACAATTAAACCTATTTTTAACAGCAATTAAACTGCATTTCACAACAAATTGATCCATTTTTAACTGCATTTAACAGCAATTAAACATATTTTTAACAGCCTATATAAACCCCCCTTTTTTAACAGCAATTCAAACCCATTTTTTACAGCTTTGACTCTGTAATATCTTTAGTTAAAGGGGTACAAACGTAAAGGACACCGGTTGTAATTTACTCATATAAATATATATATATATATATTTAGATAGATACTTACATAATTCTGCTCGGCTGCCGGGTCAACAAAATTCCCATCTTTATCGGTGTGAGTTTTGCGGTCGGTGTGGTGTGCCCTTGCTCCTTCGACATCGTCATAACCTCCATTAGTAAGAAATTCTTCCTTAGCGTAGTGCTTGAGGTCGGAGTACCGCTTCATAAGACTTCTATCAGATTTGTAATAGAAGGTGGACAAGAATTCATACACCAGTTCATCATATGATGGCTCTAAGATGTCGAAGTATGCCATTTGAATATTGGGTTTTGTTGAACTAAGAAGGGTTTGAGTATGGGTTATTTTGGGTACCTCAGGCGACGGCAGTGGGTTAAGTCGATACAAAAAGGAAGTCTGGGGGTATGTGAAAGGAGTTGTCTGGGGGCAGTGGGTTAAGTCGATACCTGGTATCGTACCGGTACCAAAAACGTCAAAAGCCGGTACTAAATATATTCGGTTCCGGTACGCAACACCATTTGCTCATACCTATGCTTAATTTGGTACGTATTATTTGTATGAGATAGTTATATTAAATGTATTTATGTTTACATCAGTCCGTGTAAAATTGACCTTTTTTTAACTATTTTTAAGTAATTAATATTTTTGATTTTGATTTTTGTATAGTATATATTATTAATTATTTTTTATGATTTTGCTATAGTATATATTATTAATTATTTCATCAATTTTGCAACGGAATTTCGTAGCTAATTCGTAGCAAAATATGTAGCAAACTCGTAGCAAAATTTGCCACCATTTTTTTCCGTAGCAAAATTTGCCACCATTTTTTTCCGTAGCAAAATTTTCATGGTTTTGCTACGGGTTTTGCTACGTTATATGATTTATATTAATTTCATCAATTTTGCTACGGATTTGCTATGAGTTTTGCTACGAAATTCATTTGCGACGGAATTTCGTAGCTAATTCGTAGCAAAATATGCTCGTAGCTAATCCGTAGCAAACTCGTAACAAAATTTGCCACCATTTTTCCGTAGCAAAATTGCCCACGGATTTGCTACGGATTTTGCTACGGGTTTTGCTACGTTATTTGACTTATATTAATTTTGTCACTTTTGCTACGGATTTGCTACGAGTTTTGCTACGAAATTCATTTGCGACGGAAGTTCGTAGCTAACCGGTAGCTAATTCGTAGCAAAATGTGTTCGTAGCTAATCCGTAGCTAAGTCGTAGCAAAATCTGCCACCACTTTTTTCCGTAGCAAAACTCCGTAGCTGATGCCTGTTTTTGTAGTAGTGTTTAACATGAGTAAAGTCCTATTTGAGTCCCTGTGGTTTGTGCAGTTTAACTATTTGAATCCAAAAACCAAAACTGTTTTGATTTGAGTCCCTGTGGTCTCTAATTTTAACCATTTGAGTCCCTGTGGTCTCTAATTTTAACCATTTGAATCCAAAAACAAATGTTTCTGATTTGGATGTTGTTTACTTTTAGATTCAAATGGTTAAAATTAGAAACCACAGGGACTCAAATCAAGACAGTTTTGGTTTTTGGATGCAAATGGTTAAACTACACAAATCACAGGGACTCAAATAGGACTTTACTCATTTAACATAATCTAAGCATTTTGAAACCAAACACTTTGATTGACATGTCAAACATAAGAAAATTTTCATGGAGTTAATATTTTAGACAACTACTACTAGTTCAACAAACTCCAAAAACAAGTCTTTAAGTGTTAACAACTACATAAACAATGACTTAAAACGAAGTTAATTAGTCGCGGAAGCTTCAAAAGTTCGTGTTCGGTTCTTGTAAACTTGCTTGATCGCCCTCCGGATAAAGTCTATCATCACCTATGGTCAAAACCACATTAAGAGTTAGTTTTGACATCTTTAAAAAGTTAGTTTTGACATCTTTAAAACACGTAAATACAAGTTCTACTGTTTAAGTATTGAAAAACAAACAAAAATCCAGCAACTGAGGCTGTCGCGCCCCGCGACGGAGGTTGGCCTAGCCTTCGCGACCCACCACCGCCGTCGCGTCGCGCGACGATGATGAGGTTTTGCCATGGCGTGGCGCGAGGTCACCTTTTTGACAGCAAGTTCGTTAGCTGGAGCTGCATATCAGCCCAGCATCACAATTTTCATATCTAAATCTTTAAATTATCATAACTTTCGACTCGAGCGTTCGTTTTAACCGATTCTTTTTCCTAAGGATCCGTAATTCGATTACCGACGCATCTATGATATACGTTGTATCAAAAATGGAATGTACGATCTGTAAATTTACAATTCCATTATGTAATATTTTGACCCATATAAGTTTTTACGCTAACTTACTTTTTAACAAGTTTTAAGACTATTAGGCGTATTTGCCCCAACACCCGGGGTTCACAATCACTTGCGTTTTATTACCAATTCCCTGGTTTCATGCTCTTGTGATCGTCTTAAATCAAATGACATTCAAAACACTATTTCACTATTAACCAATTATTCGACCCGTTTGGCTCATTTACGGAATCCTCCATTTCTAATGACTACCAAACACTTTCTAGTCTACTTACGACTCATTAAATCAAATAGTGAGCAATGTCACTTCCACTAATATCAATCTTTATACTAAAACACGATCATGAACAATTAACATATCTAACTTACATATTGTAACATAACAAGTTACATACCTTCAAAGCACGCCCTTCAAACGCAAGTCGCCACCGGCTTGTCCACTTGACGCTCCGGTATCCTTTCCTACAGAGTTCAACCACAACCCGTTTAGAACTCTTTTCTTAACATGTAACGCATAACTTACCGAAATCTACAAATACGCGTTTTAATCCAAATTTCCAGTTGTAAGCCTTCTTTAAGGCATTTTTACAAACACTTTAAAGGCAGAATTTTATACACTTTATTATCATGTTCATGGCTTGATATTTAGCCGATTTTAACATCAATTTACACATTCATATCAATTTTTGCATTTACAACATCTGAATTTACTTACTAAAATTCAAATTACACTAGAACAACTATCAATTTCTAGTGTTTAACATGTTCATACAAAACCCACTTATCACCTTCAATGGTGATCATGAATTCGCAAGAATTAGACCTAATTTCATGATATACTTGTCTAGGGTTTATCCCTGGGTTATTATATACATTATCATCAATGAACTGAACTAAACACTTGGTAACTAACGTTTTCGTAAAACTATGAACTCACCAGCGTTGTCTGATACACTTGTTGCATGCTCGCAGGTCGTTAGACTTCTTGGATTTGGAACTTGCTGTCTGGAGTAGCTGGAGTGGTCATGGGTCGAACTGAGTGGATACACATGACGTGATTATTGACATTACATATTTGCTTTGAAACATTTAAACTTGATTTACTTATTGCTTCCGCTGAACTTGTTGGATTTTCATTAAACGTATTATTGGTACATTTCACTAATATTTGGTAATTTTATTTGAAAACTTGTTCTAAGTTCAACATGATTAGTGGCTCGTTATTGGTACGTCACACGCCTAACAGGGTTTCCCATGGGCGGTATTTTGGGGGTGTGACAGATCCACTAATATTCCATCGGCACTTATGATGTGGCCGAGGAATTGCACCTCTCATAACCAGAAGGCGCACTTTGAGAATTTTGCATATAACTTTTCTCGCCTGAGTGTCTCTAACACCTCTTGTAAATGACGTGCATGATCTGCTTCACTTTTCAAGTATACCAGAATGTCGTCGATAAACACGATTACCGACTTATCTAACATTGGCTTGCAGACCCGGTTCATGAGGTCCATGAAAGCCGCGGGTGCATTCGTCAGCCCGAATGACATTACGAGGAACTCGTAATGTCCGTATCGCATGCAGAAAGCCGTCTTCGGTACATCATCTTCCTTAACCTTTAATTGGTGATATCCCGATCTAAGGTCGATTTTCGAAAACCAATTCGCCCCTTGTAATTGGTCAAATAGATCGTCTATTCTCGGAAGCGGGTATCGATTCTTTACCGTGAGTTTGTTTATCTCCCGGTAATCGATACACGTTCGCATGCTCCCGTCTTTCTTTTTCACAAATAGTACCGGCGCGCCCCAAGGAGACACGCTCAGCCTTATAAATCCTTTGTCGAGCAAATCTTGAATTTGCGACATCAATTCTTGTAATTCCGACGGCGCGAGTCGGTATGGTGCTTTAGCTACGGGTTTCGCGCCCGGAACCAATTCGATTCCGAACTCTACCTCCCGTTCAGGCGGTATCCCCGGTAGATCCTTCGGAAACACATCTTCGAAGTCACGTACTACCGGTACGTCTCCAATCTTCAGTGATTCTTTCTCGGGTTCGTTAGCGTATATCATAAACGCCCTACATCCATGCTTCATGAGCTTGTGAGCTTTCAACATCGATCATATTATAGGATTGCCTCCTTTCTCGCCATAGATGGTGACGTGTTTTCCGCTCAGAGATGTTAGCTTTATCTCCTTACGGAAACACACGACCTTCGCGTGGTGTCGAGATAGCCAATCCATCCCAACAACTACTTGAAACTCTCCCATCGACATCGCGATTAGATCTATCAAATCTTCCTCATCATCGATACTTAATTTGAAACTTTGACAAACATCACAAACCATGAAACTTTTGTTGTCCCCTATTTCGACTTCTAAGGGCACAGATAATTTTGTCAATACAAATGAAGGATGTCGAATAAATCCATGTGAAATAAAGGATTTATTCTCACCCGTATCAAATAACATACGTGCAGGAATCGAGTTTATTGCGAATATACCTGAGACCACATCGGGTTCTGTTTTCGCTTCAGCCGCTGTAAGTTGGAAGGACCTGGCCTTCGCCTTTGGAGCTTCTGTTGGAGAATCTTTAATGTCTTTCTTTCCAACTAAGTATGGGCATTCAGACTTTTTGTGGCCGGGCTGATAGCATTTGTAACAAACTGAGACTTTACCCGAACATAGAGATGTCGTGTGCCCCGTTTCCCCGCATATGGGGCACGGTTTATCTTTGAAACGACACTCGCCCTTGTGCCCTTTTCCACAAACTTTGCAACTTGGCGACCCACCCTTTGCATCTGTTTTCTTTGCCGATTCAGCCGTTCGAGCCTTCTTTGTAGGGCTTGGATTCACATCATGTGCCCTTCGCTCGCCCCTCTCGATTTGTTTCTTCAACTCGATTTCCCGCTCCCGGGCGGTGTTGATAATTTCTGTAAGGGTTTCATACTTTGAGGGAGTCATGAACTCCCGGTATTCAGCGCTCAACATGTTGTAATAGTAATATATCTTCTGCTCTTCAGTGGTGACTAACTCGTCACAGAATCTCAGCTTATCCATAAAGATGCCCGTGATTTTATCAATTGTTTCACCCCTCTGTCTTAACTGGATGAACTCCTCCTTGATCCTGTTAATGACTGCCTTGGGACTATGATGTTTAAGGAATGGCACCTTAAACTCGTCCCATGTCATGACCCTTGCCGCTTCGGCTCCTATCTCCTTCTTTTTGTTGTCCCACCAATCCTTGGCTTGACCCCTCAACTGACCCGTTCCGTATGCAACAAAATCACTCACGTCACGGTGGGTCCTTTCAAACACCCCTTCGACATCACTTAGCCATCTTTGGCATATTATCGGGTCGACCTCCCCATTGTAAATTGGCGCTTTACACGCCATAAACTCCTTATACGAACACCCTTTACGTTCTACAGATTTTTCTTTCACAAGGTTGACATTATCTTCCAACCTTTTAACTCGTTCTTCGACCAAAGATAGCACTGTATTTTGAATTTTGTCTATGAAACCGGATAGACTATTTTCAATTGCCTTCCCTACTTCTTCAGCAATTGCCTCTTTTATTTGCTCAGTGACTGTTGACACCGGATCGTTGTTACTCTTCCCGTGCACGTTAATTCACATTTCTTTCTCGCGTATGATAAGATCTACTAAAATAAATAATTAATTCTTACCGGACGATCGATCAAGCTTGAACCGAACACTTTGTTGACAACCTTGAGCTCTGATTACCAACTTGTAACACTCCACTTGTTTTTATAAGAATTTAACATAATCTAAGCATTTTGAAACCAAACACTTTGATTGACATGTCAAACATAAGAAAATTTTCATGGAGTTAATATTTTAGACAACTACTACTAGTTCAACAAACTCCAAAAACAAGTCTTTAAGTGTTAACAACTACATAAACATTGACTTAAAACGAAGTTAATTAGTCGCGGAAGCTTCAAAAGTTCGTGTTCGGTTCTTGTAAACTTGCTTGATCGCCCTCCGGATAAAGTCTATCATCACCTATGGTCAAAACCACATTAAGAGTTAGTTTTGACAACTTTAAAACACGTAAATACAAGTTCTACTGTTTAAGTATTGAAAAACGAACAAAAATCCAGCAACTGAGGCTGTCGCGCCCCGCGACGGAGGTTGGCCTAGCCTTCGCGGCCCGTCACCGCCGTCGCGTCGCGCGACGATGATGAGGTTTTGCCGTGGCGTGGCGCGAGGTCACCTTTTTGACAGCAAGTTCGTTAGCTGGAGCAGCATATCAGCCCAGCATCATAATTTTCATATCTAAATCTTTAAATTATCATAACTTTAGACTCGAGCGTCCGTTTTAACCGATTCTTTTTCCTAAGCATCCGTAATTCGATTACCGACGCATCTATGATATACGTTTTATCAAAAATGGAATGTACGATCTGTAAATTTACAATTCCATTATGTATTTTGACCCATATAAGTTTTTACGCTAACTTACTTATTAACAAGTTTTAAGACTACTAGGCGTATTTACCCCAACACCCGGGGTTCACAATCACTTGCGTTTTATTACCAATTCCCTGGTTTCACGCTCTTGTGATTGTCTTAAATCAAATGACATTCAAAACACTATTTCACTACTATTAACCAATTATTCGACCCGTTTGGCTCATTTACGGAATCATCCGTTTCTAATGACTACCAAATACTTTCTAGTCTACTTACGACTCATTAACTCAAATAGTGAGCAATGTCACTTCCACTAATATCAATCTTTATACTAAAACACGATCATGAACAATTAACATATCTAACTTACATATTGTAACATAACAAGTTACATACCTTCAAAGCACGCCCTTCAAACGCAAGTCGCCACCGGCTTGTCCACTTGACGCTCCGGTATCCTTTCCTACAGAGTTCGACCACAACCCGTTTAGAACTCTTTTCTTAACATGTAACGCATAACTTGCCGAAATCTACAAATACGCGTTTTAATCCAAATTTCCAGTTGTAAGCCTTCTTTAAGGCATTTTTACACACACTTTAAAGGCAAAATTTTATACACTTTATTATCATGTTCATGGCTTTATATTTAGCCGATTTTAACATCAATTTACACATTCATATCATTTTTTGCATTTACAACATCTGAATTTACTTACTAAAATTCAAATTACACTAGAACAACTATCAATTTCTAGTGTTTAACATGTTCATACAAAACCCACTTATCACCTTCAATGGTGATCATGAATTCACAAGAATTAGGCCTAATTTCATGATATACTTGTCTAGGGTTTATCCCTGGACACTATATTGTTCCTATATCGTCATAAAGCAAGCATGCAATCATCTAATTCTAATTCTCTAGGTTTGCTCAGAAATTCAACTAGAGATTTCTCATGAAATTTACATACCTCGTGACTCCTTTTTCAGTGGAGATCACTAATTTGTACTCGGATTTTGATTTAGACTTGATTTGGACCTCCAATTTGAGAGATTTGTGAGAAGTTAGGGTTTGAAGGGGAGCTCTATGTCGCCCCCTGTGCCTCTGTCGACCTCAACACACACAAGTGTGTGTTTGAGTTTTAATTTTATGTTTTATTGAAATTAGTTTCGTTTTAAACGCTTTTGGCCCCTCAATTATCATTTAGTTCTTATTTTTAGTGTGTTAACCCACCTTTAAGTCACTACAAGACTTTTATTTAACTAGGTTATTTTTAATCCTAGTTAGTTCACTTGTTTATTTACCGGTATTATATTTAAAATAATTGATTTAAAATTTTCGGGATGTTACAAGTCCACCCCCCTTAAAAGGGTTTCGTCCTCGAAACCGGAAACACGTACCAAATAATGCCGGGTAGAGACGCCGCATCTCCTCTTCGAGCTCCCATGTAGTGTCCGAACCCTTCCTCTGCTCCCATTTGATCATAACTTGATCAATTTTCTTATTTCGCAAGTCTTTAACCTTTCGATCTAGAATCTGTAATGGCTTTGCTGCATAATTAAGGCTATTATCCACCTCGATATCATCGTAATGAATATAAGCCGTTTCTTCCGCTAGACATTTTCGCAATTGTGACACATGAAACGTGCCATGTATTCCACTTAATTCTTCCGGTAACTCAAGGCGATACGCTACCTTACCTACCCGTTCAATGATTTTAAATGGCCCGATAAATCTCGGGCTTAGTTTCCCTCTCTTCCTGAATCGGATCACTCCTTTCCATGGGGAAACCTTTAACATAACCTTGTCGCCTACCTGAAATTCAATCGGTTTTCGTCTTTTGTCGGCATAAGACTTTTGCCTATCTTGGGCCGCTTTCAAGTGAACTCGCACCACATCGATTTTCTCGTTAGTGGCTTGGACAACTTCTATGTGGGCTAGTTCACGTGGACCCACTTCACCCCAACACATCGAGGTTCTACATTTCCTACCATACAACATCTCATATGGGGCCATGCCGATGCTGGCATGGTAACTGTTGTTGTAAGAAAATTCTGCCAACTGCCCCCAAAATCGATAATACACGCTCTCAGCATATCCTCCAGGGTCTGTATTGTTCTTTCACTCTGTCCATCCGTCTGAGGATGGTATGCGGTGCTGATAAATAGTTTTGTTCCCATCTGTTCTTGAAAATCTCTCCAGAAATTTGAAGTAAACCGGGTATCTCTGTCCAACACAATGGATACCGGTACTCTGTGACGTGCCACTATCTCATTTGTATATACCTCCGACATCTTTTCCGAAGTATATGTCTCACGTATAGGAATAAAGTGAGCACTCTTCGTCAGTCTATCCACGACCACCCATATAGCATCGAATCCCCGACTCGTTTTAGGCAGTTTGGTCAACAGGTCCATTGTAATATGTTCCCATTTCCAAACCGGGATTTCCAATGGTTGCAGTTTTCCATATGGTTTCTGGTGTTCCGCCTTGACTTGTAAGCAAGTCAAGCACTTCTCCACATACTTCACTACATTCCTCTTCATTCCGGGCCACCAATAGTTTTGCTTTAAATCATTGTACATCTTGGTTGCACCCGGGTGAATAGAATAACGGGATTTATGAGCTTCATCAAGTAGAAGCGTCTGGACCCCACAGGAGTTTGGGACCCATATTCTTCCGAATCGAGTCTTCAACCCGTTGCTACCATCCGCTAAATCCTTCAGCTGACCGACTATCCTTTCCTTTTTCAGGTTTTCTTCTTTCACCGCCTCAGCTTGTGCTTCTCGGATTCGTTCAAGTAATCCCGATGTTAGAACAAGCTGCATCGATCTCCCTCGTATTGGGACATAGTCCGATTTCCTGCTCAAAGCATCCGCCACAACATTTGCCCTTCCGGGGTGGTAATGTATTTCACAGTCGTAATCCTTTACTGTTTCTAACCACCGTCTTTGTCACATATTTAACTCCTTCTGATCGAAGAAGTATTTTAAACGCTTGTGGTCGGTGAATATGGTGCACTTTACCCCATATAAATAGTGCCTCCGTATTTTTAACGCAAACACTACCGCTGCTAATTCGAGATCGTGCGTGGGATATTTCTTTTCATGCATTTTTAATTGCCTCGAGGCATAAGCTATAACTTTGCCCCATTGCATTAAAACACATCCGAGCCCCGAAAGTGAGGCATCTGAATAAACCACCAAGTCTTTAACTCCGTCCGGCAACGTTAATACCGGAGCTTGGGTTAACTTTTCTTTTAGGGTTTGGAACGCTCTTTCTTATTCGACACCCGAAATAAATTTCTCATCTTTCCGAGTTAACTTAGTTAGCGGTGATGCAATCTTGGAGAAATCTTGAATGAATCTCCTATGGTATCCCGTAAGCCTTAAGAAGCTTCTAATTTCCGAAGGATTCTTCGGAGGGCTCCATTTCGACACGGCCTCTATCTTTGATGGATCCTGTGGCACCTGAGGAAAACCGGCAGCAATCTTGAATTGTAACTTCACTTTTCTGTGCTTACTTGTCAAATTTCGGGACGAAATTTCTTTCAAGTTGGGGATGTTGTGACAAACCGAACTTTCAAGGTTAGTATCATTCAGTTTTGTGATTCTGATCCCTCACTACTTCTTCTTTACATGTCTTTTCTTTAGAGAGTCTGTTTAACGCTCGTGCCTTTAATGAATTTGCTTAACGTGGTGT
Organism: Helianthus tuberosus; assembly: GCA_030545235.1. NCBI lineage: Eukaryota > Viridiplantae > Streptophyta > Magnoliopsida > Asterales > Asteraceae > Helianthus > Helianthus tuberosus. Next base: position 108,120,624 of record CM060417.1, read on the forward strand.
GTAATTGGGTTTCATAATGTGTTTAGTAGTTTTAGGCCGCACCTACCGTTATAATACATTGGGCCGACATCGTTTTAATTATACACTCGGCCCAATCCCTCACTTGAAATAAACTCAGCCCAACCCGCTAGTCTTAACCAACCCGGTCCGCCCTTTTGAATTGTGTGTACCCGGCCCAGTGCCTTAGGAGCCCAAGCAAGAATTAAAACAAAACATAAATCAAGTGGGTTCGGCCCACTTTGTTTCGGTTATGTATGGGATTAGTTTCCATGCACCCATTATATACTAACACAAGTTAATCAAACCCTAATACCCTCACCCCTTCCCTATTCGCGACGGTAGTAGACACACCCCCCTCTTCGAGACACTATCTCACTTGATTGAGCCCTCGGTTAGTTCTTGTACTTTCAATCCTTTGTGTTTATGAGATTCTGTGCTAGTTGATTGTGTTTTGTTTGCGTTGTTACTTATGAGAATCATATGGATGTGGACTATGTGATGTCGGCTTCTTATTAATTTCTTTGATCATGTATAGAAGACGTAGAAATCGTATCGATAATGAGTGTATTTGATTATATATGATTGATGAATAAACGGATTAGGGTTCATGCTATAATTAATCATGTATGATGAAACATTAGGTGATGAACCTAATGGTTGCAGCTTGATTTTAACACAAATACGTTAGGATTGCATATATGTAAATTAATGATGTGTTTATGCAAAAAGTTGGTTAAGTAAATGATGTTACTTATGTTGAGTATGAACATGATCTTGAAATTGATAATAGGATAGATTGGGTTATGGTTACACAAGAGAATATATACACTGAAATTGGGCTGCACGATATCACAATCACAGGTTAGATTGGGCTGGGCTACGGGTGTTTGGGGGACAGCCGCACATCTATTGCGGGCTGGGCTTCAGGGATTTAGTGTTTGGGCCGGGTAACAACATCGAACAACATATCATTTGGGTTGTTTGAGATGATGGGCCACACTCGTTAACCGAACCACACACACTCGCCAATAACCTGTTAACTGGAAACTTGATTATGAGCTGGGCCGTGCTGGGCCGCACCGATCATCGTGGTGCTGGGCCATTCAGCTGCTCGCACTTGGAAGCCTGGTCACCCACTTCCTGTTTGGGCCTTACATAAATAATGGGCCGCACCGTCGGCTATAAGTGAACGGACCTGTTCAAATCATTGGGCCGCACACGTTTAATATTGGGCTTGAAGTGTATGCGAGTAAATTATGTATGTATATATGTAGTATGTTTGAGCTATTACATGTTAAGTGATTATTCGATGACACTAGGTGAATGGATTAACTGTCATGACTTGAATTACATGGGTGTGTTACATATACAATAAATGTGCTTTATGTGAACAACGAATACGTGAATTAATTGTACGTGAAAGATGTGGTTCATCTGCACGTAGAACTGACTGTTATCGGTAACCCTTTTTAGGACGTGTTTGTCCAACTGATAAACAAGATACTTAATCTTACCGAGCAAACCACAGGTGAGTTCATCTCTTGAGCATGCGTCCCGGTGGTTGGGACAGTCAATTGGGTATTCCTGGGAGGAATGGGTCTTGGGTAAATCACTGGGTATTCCTGAGAGGAATACATCTTTTGGTTAAAACGGGAATGTTAGATAATACACTCTTCCTATCATTTAAGTCCCATCTTATACCGAATAGTTACCTGAGAGGTAACGGGGTATTAGTTGATAGCGCTATTAGGCTTGGCAACCTCACACCGTACCTGAGAGGACGGGCGTGAACTAATGACCTTAAATCATGACCATTGCTTAGATAGGGTGCAGTGGGGACGGGAAAACAATCTGGTAGCCATCTTGTACGGTACTTGGGTTATTATATACATTATCATCAATGAACTGAACTAAACACTTGGTAACTAACGTTTTCGTAAAACTATGAACTCACCAGCGTTGTCTGATACACTTGTTGCATGCTCGCAGGTCGTTAGACTTCTTGGATTTGGAACTTGCTGTCTGGAGTAGCTGGAGTGGTCATGGGTCGAACTGAGTGGATACACATGACGTGATTATTGACATTACATATTTGCTTTGAAACATTTAAACTTGATTTACTTATTGCTTCCGCTGAACTTGTTGGATTTTCATTAAACGTATTATTGGTACATTTCACTAATATTTGGTAATTTTATTTGAAAACTTGTTATAAGTTCAACATGATTAGTGGCTCGTTATTGGTACGTCACACGCCTAACAGGGTTTCCCATGGGCGGTATTTTGGGGGTGTGACAGATCCACTAATATTCCATCGGCACTTATGATGTGGCCGAGGAATTGCACCTCTCATAACCAGAAGGCGCACTTTGAGAATTTTGCATATAACTTTTCTCGCCTGAGTGTCTCTAACACCTCTTGTAAATGACGTGCATGATCTGCTTCACTTTTCAAGTATACCAGAATGTCGTCGATAAACACGATTACCGACTTATCTAACATTGGCTTGCAAACCCGGTTCATGAGGTCCATGAAAGCCGCGGGTGCATTCGTCAGCCCGAATGACATTACGAGGAACTCGTAATGTCCGTATCGCGTGCAGAAAGCCGTCTTCGGTACATCATCTTCCTTGACCTTTAATTGGTGATATCCCGATCTAAGGTCGATTTTCGAAAACCAATTCGCCCCTTGTAATTGGTCAAATAGATCGTCTATTCTCGGAAGCGGGTATCGATTCTTTACCGTGAGTTTTTTTATCTCCCGGTAATCAATACACATTCGCATGCTCCCGTCTTTCTTTTTCACAAATAGTACCAGCGTGCCCCAAGGAGACACGCTCAGCCTTATAAATCCTTTGTCGAGCAAATCTTGAATTTGCGACATCAATTCTTGTAATTCCGACGGCGCGAGTCGGTATGGTGCTTTAGCTACGGGTTTCGCGCCCGGAACCAATTCGATTCCGAACTCTACCTCCCGTTCAGGCGGTATCCCCGGTAGATCTTTCGGAAACACATCTTCGAAGTCACGTACTACCGGTACGTCTCCAATCTTCAGTGATTCTTTCTCGGGTTCGTTAGCGTATATCATAAACGCACTACATCCATGCTTCATGAGCTTGTGAGCTTTCAACATCGAGCATATTATAGGATTGCCTCCTTTCTCGCCATAGATGGTGACGTGTTTTCCGCTCAGAGATGTTAGCTTTATCTCCTTACGAATTGGTGTCGAGATAGCCAATCCATCCCAACAACTACTTGAAACTCTCCCATCGACATCGCGATTAGATCTATCAAATATTCCTCATCATCGATACTTAATTTGCAACTTTGACAAACATCACAAACCATGAAACTTTTGTTGTCCCCTATTTCGACTTCTAAGGGCACAGATAATTTTGTCAATACAAATGAAGGATGTCGAATAAATCCATGTGAAATAAAGGATTTATTCTCACCCGTATCAAATAACATACGTGCAGGAATCGAGTTTATTGCGAATATACCTGAGACCACATCGGGTTCTGTTTTCGCTTCAGCCGCTGTAAGTTGGAAGGACCTGGCCTTCGCCTTTGGAGCTTCTGTTGGAGAATCTTTAGTGTCTTTCTTTCCAACTAAGTATGGGCATTCAGAATTTTTGTGGCCGGGCTGATAGCATTTGTAACAAACTGAGACTTTACCCGAACATAGAGATGTCGTGTGCCCCGTTTCCCCGCATATGGGGCACGGTTTATATTTGAAACGACACTCGCCCTTGTGCCCTTTTCCATAAACTTTGCAACTTGGCGACCCACCCTTTGCATCTGTTTTCTTTGCCGATTCAGCCGTTCGAGCCTTCTTTGTAGGGCTTGGATTCACATCCTGTGCCCTTCGCTCGCCCCTCTCAATTTGTTTCTTCAACTCGATTTCCCGCTCCCGGGCGGTGTTGATAATTTCTATAAGGGTTTCATACTTTGAGGGAGTCATGAACTCCCGGTATTCAGCGCTCAACATGTTGTAATAGTAATATATCTTCTGCTCTTCAGTGGTGACTAACTCGTCACAGAATCTCAGCTTATCCATAAAGATGCCCGTGATTTTATCAATTGTTTCACCCCTCTGTCTTAACTGGATGAACTCCTCCTTGATCCTGTTAATGACTGCCTTGGGACTATGATGTTTAAGGAATGGCACCTTAAACTCGTCCCATGTCATGACCCTTGCCGCTTCGGCTCCTATCTCCTTCTTTTTGTTGTCCCACCAATCCTTGGCTTGACCCCTCAACTGACCCGTTCCGTAAGAACAAAATCACTCACGTCACGGTGGGTCCTTTCAAACACCCCTTCGACATCACTTAGCCATCTTTGGCATATTATCGGGTCGACCTCCCCGTTGTAAATTGGCACTTTACACGCCATAAACTCCTTATACGAACACCCTTTACGTTCTACAGATTTTTCTTTCACAAGGTTGACATTATCTTCCAACCTTTTAACTCGTTCTTCGACCAAAGATCGCACTGTATTTTGAATTTTGTCTATGAAACCGGATAGACTATTTTCAATTGCCTTCCCTACTTCTTCAGCAATTGCCTCTTTCATTTGCTCAGTGACTCTTGACACCGGATCGTTGTTACTCTTCCCGTGCACGTTAATTCACATTTCTTTCTCGCGTATGATAAGATCTACTAAAATAAATAATTAATTCTTACCGGACGATCGATCAAGCTTGAACCGAACACTTTGTTGACAACCTTGAGCTCTGATTACCAACTTGTAACACTCCACTTGTTTTTATAAGAATTTAACATAATCTAAGCATTTTGAAACCAAACACTTTGATTGACATGTCAAACATAAGAAAATTTTCATGGAGTTAATATTTTAGACAACTACTACTAGTTCAACAAACTCCAAAAACAAGTCTTTAAGTGTTAACAACTACATAAACATTGACTTAAAACGAAGTTAATTAGTCGCGGAAGCTTCAAAAGTTCGTGTTCGGTTCTTGTAAACTTGCTTGATCGCCCTCCGGATAAAGTCTATCATCACCTATGGTCAAAACCACATTAAGAGTTAGTTTTGACATCTTTAAAACACGTAAATACAAGTTCTACTGTTTAAGTATTGAAAAACGAACAAAAATCTAGCAACTGAGGCTGTCGCGCCCCGCGACGGAGGTTGGCCTAGCCTTTGCGGCCCGTCATCGCCGTCGCGTCACGCGACGATGATGAAGTTTTGCCGTGGCGTGGCGCGAGGTCACCTTTTTGACGGAAAGTTCGTTAGCTGGAGCAGCATATCAGCCCAGCAACACAATTTTCATATCTAAATCTTTAAATTATCATAGCTTTCGACTCGAGCGTCCGTTTTAACCGATTCTTTTTCCTAAGCATCCGTAATTCGATTACCGACGCATCTATGATATATGTTTTTATCAAAAATGGAATGTACGATCTGTAAATTTACAATTCCATTATGTATTTTGACCCATATAAGTTTTTACGCTAACTTACTTATTAACAAGTTTTAAGACTACTAGGCGTATTTACCCCAACACCCGGGGTTCACAATCACTTGCGTTTTATTACCAATTCCCTGGTTTCACGCTCTTGTGATTGTCTTAAAGGCAAAATTTTATACACTTTATTATCATGTTCATGGCTTTATATTTAGCCGATCTTAACATCAATTTACACATTCATATCAATTTTTGCATTTACAACATCTGAATTTACTTACTAAAATTCAAATTACACTAGAACAACTATCAATTTCTAGTGTTTAACATGTTCATACAAAACCCACTTATCACCTTCAATGGTGATCATGAATTCGCAAGAATTAGGCCTAATTTCATGATATACTTGTCTAGGGTTTATCCCTGGACACTATATTGTTCCTATATCATCATAAAGCAAGCATGCAATCATCTAATTCGAATTCTCTAGGTTTGCTCAGAAATTCAACTAGAGATTTCTCATGAAATTTACATACCTCGTGACTCCTTTTTCAGTGGAGATCACTAATTTGTACTCGGATTTTGATTTAGACTTGATTTGGACCTCCAATTTGAGAGATTTGTGAGAAGTTAGGGTTTGAAGTGGAGCTCTATGTCGCCCCCTGTGCCTCTGTCGACCTCAACACACACAAGTGTGTGTTTGAGTTTTAATTTTATGTTTTATTGAAATTAGTTTCGTTTTAAACGCTTTTGGCCCCTCAATTATCATTTAGTTCTTATTTTTAGTGTGTTAACCCACCTTTAAGTCACTACAAGACTTTTATTTAACTAGGTTATTTTTAATCCTAGTTAGTTCACTTGTTTATTTACCGGTATTATATTTAAAATAATTGATTTAAAAATTTCGGGATGTTACATTAACTCGCAAAAAAATTGAACAAAAACGTAAAGTTATGTAAACACGTTGAACTACACACGCACGTTGCGTCGTGTTAACTCAAAAAAATTATAACGAAATATGGGGCCGATTCAAGTTGAAACTGAAACAGTTGTGAGTAGGGGTGTAAACGAGTCGGGTCGAGCTTGAGCTCGACTGGGCTCGAGCTCGGCTCGTCATGTTTTTATCAAGCTCGAGCTCGAGCTCGGCTCGGTTCGAGCCTAGTTATTTGAGCTCGAGCTTAGCTCACGAGTAAACCCAAAGCTCGAGCTCGGCTCGCGCTATTTTAAGAACAACCACAAACGAGCTAAAAACTCAACTTGAGCTTGCTTCAATATCGCTTAAACGAGCAAAAGCTCGGCTCGCCAATGTTATCATCATTATTATTATTATATTATATATAAAATAAATAAATGTTTGTTTGGGCTCGTTTAGGCTCGAGTTCGGACTCGATAACTAAACGAGCTCTATTTCAGACTCGAGCTCGGGCTCGTTAAGGCTCGGATCGAGCTGATAACGAGTAGCTCTCGAGCCTCTGGGCTTGTTTACACCCCTAGTTCTGAGGTAAGATTGCGAATAATGAAAAGGTTTGAGTTAAAAGTAAAAAAACAAGTTTTATGAGGTTAAAACTATAAAAGATGAAAAAGCTTTAGGTTAAAAAGTAAAAAACCAAAAATTTTTTAAAAAAATCACCAAAGCATAAAGTATAATATCATGATGCATAGAAAGGTTGCTAATTTATAGTATATTAGCAATAAGACCCGCTCGCATTGCTGCGCGGGTACATCACAAACATCGAATGAATTAGTCCAAGCGTTATGTGATGCATTAACCATATGAAAACACACGTTTCGACGTATCTGATTGAACTCAATGTAACCTATATAAGCATTGCGATGGGATCAAAACATAAAGTAAATCAAATTTCTACCGTACGATCATAACATATTATATGTGACCCAAGTCATATATAGAAAACGTAACGGGTATACGAAAAAGCTGACACGTATAATCAAAAGTGATTAATTAGAGCTTTAAAGAAAGGGAAAAAACCACAATTTGACTCAACTCGGATTGAAACAAAATTTCAAAGCATTCATAAAATAATCATGAATACATAAAAATATTTACGTAATTTTTTTTAAGAAAACGTATTATATTTAACCTAACTCGTTTCTAGAAAAAAATTACGTCGAAATGTAGAGCAAATCAAATTTATACAGACACATACATAAAAATATGCACATAAAAAATAGTTTTTCTTAAGTAAAGGATGTATAGCGGTAAACTCGAAACATATTATTAGTAAAAAACCTAATAGGCTAAATACGTTAGTAAAATCGTACCAAGTAGCATTAATACCGTATCACTGTTAGCGGCCACCAACATCAGAAGAGCTCGTACAAATAAAATAAATAAAAAAGAAAAAAATAAAACCGAATGAAAAATAGACGTAAAATCGTTGGATCACGCATGCTCGTTGCGGTGTGCTAATGCGAAAAAATTAGACATAAACGTAAAACATAGAAAAATAACTAAGTCGATTTAGGACCCGCGCATTGCGACGAACTTGTCAAACGGAGAAAAATAGACGCGTTGCGACTGGCCTGTTAAACGAAAAAAAAAACAGACGAAAAAACATTGAACCCCACATGCACGTTGCGACGTGTTGACTCACAAAATTTAGAACGAAACGTAAAACGAAAAACCTGCGAAAGATGAAAAGTATAGGGGTACAAAGATGAAAATAAAAAAAATGTTAGGGTTAAATTGTAAATGATGAAAAGCTTTGGATTAAAGCAAAAAAGTCAAAAGGGTAAAATGCAAAAGATAAAATCCTTTAGATTAAAAGTGCAAATTGCAATTTTTTTTTTTATAAAAACCCCCCAGAACACATGTTACAACTTACAACTACATAAAGCAAGATATAGTATATGTAAATGTAAATATAATAAGTTTAATAATTATAATAAATATATATTATGTGATAAAAACAACTAAATAATATATTTAGTAATATGTATTTAATTATAGTTATATATAAGTATATAACCTTAGTTGCCAATATCGGTAGCTTAAAAATGTGAGACATTTTATTGTTTATGTTAGGATCTTAGGCTCTCATGATTGTGTTTGTTTGAATTAATTGATCAAATGAATGAAAATAAGATGTGATTAAATGCAACGGAAATGGAAACAAACTTTGTAAACACAATCAAGGAATAATAGTTTTCAATAAACACATGCTTTTCATTAGTCATAAGATTACAAACATAATGATTACATGCATGCTTACATACTAAACTCCCCCTCAGCCTGAGCTCAATGGCTGACCGTACAAGATGAATGGATTGGATGAGAAGACTCACTCAAATAGAACAGTACAAACTGTTCTATTTATAGTACTGATCAAACCACTGAGAATCAAAGTTGATGTCACCATGAAAGTGACATCTAACCTCCTAACAACCTCTAACAACTGTTCTTTACAAACACTGCTTACTAAACTACAGATTACAAATATAATACAATAAAGAAGGTAAACTACTGCTTCTTCATTCCACTGCTTTAGCCCCATCAGTGCTTTGTGTCTTCAGCAGTACTTGAATCATAGCAGTAGATTGAGCAACAGTCATTTGTCTTCATCAGTCCTTAGTGTTCATCAGTTGTTGTAGATCTGCAGTTGTTGTAGAAGAACAGTACTTTAGAGGACATCAGATGTTAGGCCACATTCAAGGGGAAAGTTTAGTGCAATCAACTGCTTATGATGAATCCACTGTTCTGAACCAGTTTTGGCTTTACATCATCTGTTCCTCTGTAGGGTTCAATCCCAACAATCTCCCCCTGGAACAGATGATGCCAAAACACTTCATTATTCTAGATTTTTATTGTCACATCAAGAGTTCCCTGACTTGACCTTTGAATTGTAATTCAAAGTTCATGGAGTCCTCATCATCCTCATCCCTGCACAGTGTAAGCTCAAGGAGATCTTGTAGATCTTCTACACCCAGGCCAAGTGTTTCTTCCCTTGATATATGCTTCACTACACCACTGGATTTGAGCAAAGTCAATACGTGGGTCTGTTTATCAGATTTCCACTTTAGTATCTTTGAATTCAGTGGGTTTCTTGGGAGAGGTTTTATTGGTTGAGAGTTTGGAGATGGGGGCCTGCTTATAACAACTTGGGCAGTGTTTGCAGATTTTGCTAGTTCAGGATTGCCTTCTATCAACTGCTGAAGAACCATCTTTATAATGTATTCTTCTTGTTCCTTGTCTTCTTTTGTTTATGCATCCATCTGCTTTTGTTTCCTTCTTTGATAAAGGATGGCAGCAGGTGGAGCAGTGGATCTTCTAATAGGCAACTTTTGTTGTTTGACTGGAACCACTGCTTCTGAATAATCAGGCTTTTGAGGAGCAGTGGGATCTCTCTTCCTTAACTCTTCCAACTTTTTGTAGGTGGCTAAGACCTTATCTTCTGACCACCTTGTAACCTGGTTCCTTGACCCATAATCAGCAGTTATCAGCTCTTCTTTCATTCTTTTCAGTTTCAAGGCCCTTCTGGTACATTTTTCTTGTACTTGGCCCAGACTGGAGGAGTTTGTTTTACTTTGTCTTTGATCATCTTTTAAATTCTAGCTAACTCCTCTTTAAGTTCACTGATGGTCCATTCCTTGTATTGATGTTTTTCTGCCTTATATTTATTGTGTGCCATGATGTGTTCAATGTAGTCTTGTCTCAAACTTTCATCTTCTTTTTCTGATAATTTCTGACAAAGGTCTTTTGAGAATTGTTCTAAAGTTCTGACTTGGGTGAGCAGGTATTGCAAGTTTCTCTGAATCTCTTTGTCAGACTTTCCCTCTATATTTCTTTTAGATATATCCTCTGCTTGTTGAACCTTTAATTTTAAATATTCTTCTATGTTTCTTGGCATAGGATAACCTTGAAGAGATGGGAGTTTCCTTTTTGTAGGGTCATCTTCAGAGTAGAAGGATTTGATCTCCTCCCTGACTGTTGGAAGATCCAAAGGGTATTGTACTCCTGCAGGGACAATGGCAGTGTCTTGATTGAAGGCTTGAACTGAAGATAGTGGAACAGGATTTGGAATGGTGACAAGGGACAGTGGTTGTGAAGAAGTTGGAGGTGGAGAAGTATCATATTCCAGTACAATGTTTACCCTTCTTCTTTTGGGATTTGGAGAAGTTGGTGGTGTGTTTGTGGGTTGAGTGGTGGTGATTTGAGTGATGGGTGGCTGACTAACAGCTGTTGAAACAACTGGTGTTTTAACCACTGTTGTCACTACAACTGCTGATGTGTCAACAGTTGTCTTCTGCTTTTTGGCAGGTGGTTTTTGAGATGGTGGTGATGTTTTTGGTATGGCAGTGGATTGAGTGTGGGTTGATGTAGTGGTGATGGCAGTGGTTGGGATAACATTTTTTGAGACAACTGAAGTATCAACAACTGTTGATACAACTGGTGTCTTAACATCTGTTGGTTTGGAGGTTTGATGAGAGAAATTTTTGGGGATTTGAGGAGTAGGTTTAGTGGTTTTGGAAGGTGTGGTTTTGGGTTGGCTAACCTTTCTAGTAGTCTTTGTTCTTTTAGGTTTAGAAGTACCTTGCTCTTCCTTTTCCATCAAAACTTTCTTCTCTTGCTCAAATCTTTTTGCCCCTTTTATTTCCATGGACTCTTTCATGTTTGCCTTTAGATTAGCAAATGCATTTTGAGTCTCATCAACCTTTTTGGAACCATCTGGCCTTGGGATTTCTACAACCAGTTTCGACATTGGATCTGGTGGCATATATAAACCATCTTCTTTTCCCTTCTTCCCTTTATTTTTCTCCCCCTTTTTGGCATCATCAGGATTTTCAACATAGATGATTGAAGGAGGAGCAGTGCCAGTGGTTTGAAGCAAATGGGCCTTGATTGCCTTGATATCTGCTTGTGTGTCCTTGTACCTAGCTTCCATCACATTTCTGATCATTTGAATTTGAACTTCATGTTGTTGATCAGCATATTGTCTTTGTTGATGAAGCATAGGTTGAAATAGATTCCAAAGCTCAGCAGGGGATGGAGCAGATGTTGCAGCAGTGGGTGTGGATTTTTGAGATTGTAACAACTGTTGCAGCATATTTTTGATTTCTGCAACAGCTGTGTCAAGTTTATCAACCCTCTCCGTCAATTCCTTGTATTTTAAACCATCACCCAAGTTAATGGGAGCAGTGGTTGTATCAGCAGTTGACTTAGGGAAATTTTCCCAAAAGTCATCCACTGATGCCCCTTTTTCTTGGTATTGGGGACTTCTTTCTTCAGCAGAGGTTACCATTTTAAGCTCACCAATGTATAATGGAAACACACTAGTGGAATTACGGTTCCCAAAGAAGAAATTGCCTTCAAAGGAGTCTTACTAATGAAACTACTATCCAGGTGTAAACCAGTGGGTTCAACACCTGTAGTAGATGCTCCACTTGAACTACTGATAGGAATTACTTGTAATTCTTGCAGTGTAGCCTCCTCAACTGTTGGTGGGTTAGCAATGATTGAGACACCAGACTCAGTCACTTGTTGTGGTATATTCTCATTTATAGGTGATTGAGAAGAACTGATTTGTGTCTGGGCTATATCAAGTGCATCCAACAGAGGTATGATTTGTGGTGGAATTTGTGTAGTGAGGATAGGGGTAGAAAGAGAATTTGCCCTGGGAGCTGGGCTGTGGAAGATAGATTCAAGTGAATCCATTGCTTCATAATGTGGTGTCCCTATGGATACAACCTGATCCTTTTCAGAGAATGCAGGATGAGTTTTAGGCTCGGGTTGAGATCTTTCTACCAACTGCTGTGAGGAAGTAGCAGCAGTGGTTTCAGGTGACTTTTGTGTTCTCACAGGTAGTTGCTCTGGGATCTCATCTTCCAGAGTTACCTTTTTGGAGGGTTTGGGTGGGCTTTTGTGATTTTTTCTTTGTTGCCTTTTTGGTGGGTTTAGGTGGGGGTTGCACAGTAGTGGTTGTGCTGCTGTGTTCACCTTGAGCAGTGGGCTCAACAACAGGGACCTGAGGAGCAGTGGTTGCTGCTAAATTCTACTCAGGTTCCTCTGTTTGTGGTTTTGAAATTTTCGAAAGCCTTGTAAATGTTTCAGAAGTTAGGCTGTTTATTTGAAGAGGATTACCTTGGATAAGCACATGGGCATTATCCTTTGAAAATTTCTTTTAAAAATAAAAACTTAAAAACCTTGGAAATAAAAGAAATGGTTTTTTTATTTTCTGTGATATTATTAACATTTTTGACCATGTCATTAAAAATCTCTTGGGAGTAATTAAAATTTTCATTTTGCAAGATAGCATATCCCAAGTATTGGATTTTAATGGAATTTCATTAAAAGCGGTGATTTTATTTGACACACACATGAGGAGGGTATGGAATAAAAACCTCATGGCAGGAGGAAACTGCATTTTTGTAAAGTATCTTTTTTCGTTTGTTCCTCATACTCCCTCTCAATGAAATCATTTTGATACTCTGCCTTTGGGAAAGAGCTTTTACCTGTAAGATCATCGAGTTCAAAAACTTCAGAAATGGTTTGAGGTGTGATGGTAACTGAAATTCCCCTTATTGATGAAGTAATGACTAAGGGCTTTTTGTCCTTAGTTTCAAGCTCTGCATTTTTCTAGAATTCTCGTTGGGTATCCAGATAGATGGTTGCATTGTAGGTCAACAAAGTTTTGTACTTTGAAGAAGAAAGTGCATCAATCACGGAATGAAAATCAGTGTTTTGACTTGTTTTTGCAAGTGTACACAGGTAATTATGAGGAGTTTTGAATGGAAGAGCCATGATGAATCGAAGGTGGTTAAGAACAAAAGAAGAAGATGAGTGATTTGAGAGTATTTGATGAAAATTGTTTTTTAAAGGAATTTTGAATTCGATTCGACAGTGAAAACCCTGTTTGGGGTTTTGATCAGGGTTTTATAGGATGAAAAAGTGTATGCTGACGTGGCATCGGTTATCATAAGATCTGACGGCTAAGTACTGTCCACGTGACAACCTCTGATGGATCAATAGCGGTGGTTTACAGTGGTGAAAATGAAAACAGTGGCTGACTTTAACTATCAGTGGATTAAAACACTGATGTGTGATCAACAGTGATTAACAAGGAAAATGAGAGAACAGAGGTTGTCTTTCAGCAGTGGAAAGAATTTAACAGAACAGATGTTTGAACCAAGACAGTAGTTATGGCAGACTTTTAAGGATTAATGAACATTTTCATTTTTAGCTATTTTTAAGGATGAATTTTTGATTTTCCAGAAAACATTTTAATGCTTTTATTCATAGAAAAACAAGATTTTGCCTGTGATTCCATGTTCAGCATGCCAATCCTCGAGATCAGACTTTCAAAGGTAGATGTGTCTAATGCTTTTGTTAGCACATCTGCCAGCTGATCTTGAGTTGGAACATGAGACAGAGAAATCAAACCTTTTTCCACAGCAATCCCTCACAGAGTGATATCTGATGTCAAGTAATGATGGATCAATGAGATACTGAATTTTTTATGATATATTTCAGCTACTTTGACTCTCGTGCATAAAAGAAGTCTTTTGAGCAATTATATCAAAATCCAATAACATATTTTGAAGTAACAAACAGTTGGATTTTTCAGCTTGCAGCACCATCATAGTATTCTTCAATCAGTGGTTGTGAAAAATCTGCTTGCTTGTGCTTAGTCAAACACACTAGACATATTGCCTAGGAATTGACATCCTCTTGTTGTAAATTTCCACACTCTTGATGTTGTGGCTTTCTGAGTGTGATAGTTCTTGACAAACATACTCCCAACATATGCTGTGTTCTTTGAGGACCCACTTTTTGCTAGTTGGATTCTTATCATTTGGCTGTGTTACAAGTTTTTCAAACTTGTTGTCATTGAACTGTTGGAGTTCCCTTTTCATGGCAACAACCCAACTTTCAGTCTTTCAGTACCCCATGATACTTGACTTGTTGATGAAATGGTAGAAGACCAAGAAGTAGACAAAAGTTTTGGGATAGACTTTTTGTAAGAATCCCTTTTCAATTGATGTTGTCAAGTGTTTGGTAAAATGGATGAGTTTTTAAGGAAGAATGAAGTTTAAAAGGTGAGGCTGCAGATGTGAATCATCTGAGCTAACACCTGTTGGTGACTTTAGTGATCCAACATCTATTTGAAATGAAGGTGGAAGGATTTGGAAAATGGGTTTGACACACTGATGATTTTTATCCATTTTTGATGGATTTTTATCAACAGTGGTTTGGATTGAGGTAGTGGTAAAGATTGGAAGGCTACTTTGGTCAACAACTGTAAGTGCATCAGTGGATAAGCTTTGACAGATGTTTTGAACATCCGATGCTCTGAAGATGAATACAATTTTGAGTTGTGACATCACAACATCATATTCAGCATCTGTTGATGGTGACTGTGAAATACCTGCATAAAAAGTCTCTGACATACACATCTCGAGTGTAGATTTATCAAGATTAATCAATTCAGCAGGGTTTGCAGGGGTCTTTAATGAAGAAAAATCAATTAACCTTTTAATTCAAGGTTTTTCCACAAACCCAGTCCTTGTTTTAAACACTTTGGATCTAGGCAGTGGTTGAGTATCCCAGATGATAACCATAATATACTTTGGCCACACATTTTGTGTTTTGATCTTTTAAAAAAATTTTAGAGTGAAACATGAGTAGCCAATGTTTTAAGGTTTGTTAACAATCAACTTTGGTTACTGATTTAAACTTGAGTTTATGAATGGAATGACTCTAACTGTAACACCATCTCCTTAAGATCCATTATCAAGGAGAATATCACCCTAGGCAAAAATAAAAGGGTTTTACATCCTGACAGGTGTTTGAACTTTTACTATCTAAAATCAGTAAAAGTACAAAATATATCATTCTTAAGAAAAAGAAGAATAATATATCATGTTTTATTTAAATAAACCTTTACAAGGAAAAAATATGTAAAGATTTTCTGAAAACAATATCAATTAGATCTGGTGTATTTTCAAAAACAATATAACCTTTAATTAGGTCAGAGTCACTTTATTCTCAAGTTTGGGAAAATGATCATTGGTTTAAAGCAAAATTTCATAACCACTGTTTGATACCATTTCCTTGTCAGATGATTGTAACTATGAGGAAACTGTTCACAATGGTTTTGAAAGTCTTTTATAGAACTTATTACCATGTGATAATTTTGAAAAGTTTTGTCTAGTCCTCTTGTATGGTTATTAACTGGTGATACTTTTGTTACCTGAACTTCCCTGAAACAGTGGTTGCACACAGTTGTATGTTAGCAGATGTTTGAACAGGAATGATGGTTTGTTTAGGTTTTTCTTTTGTAGTACTAGCCTGTGAACTCTCAAGTGTTTTGAATTTATGCTCCTTTTCTTTTGATTTTAAAAGTTTTGAGATAAACACACTTTTGAGTTTTTGTGATTTTTCTTCTTTCCCTTTATACCCTTTCCATAGATAAATACTGAAACATTTACTGGAAGAGTTTTAAGGAAAGAATACTTAATCCAAAATCATTTTCAGTAATGTTTTGAGAGATTTGGTCATTTTTGCACATGCTTATGCCAAATTTCACATTACTCATGATCTGGATTTCTAAACACCAACATATAACCTTTGAAGGATCATATTCTTTTATCACAAGTGATTTGAATAGATTCAAGCTCCTTTTAACAACTCTGGTATTTTCTACCAATAGTTTGGAGTTGACCCTTAGTCATGTTTGATGTATATTTTGTGACTGCTAAATTTTCTTATAAATTTAGAACAAAATTGATTTTATCCTTTTGAAGGATTTCCAACCTGTTTTCAAACATATAAGATCTAATAACTAAAGTTTTATTTTACCTCTTTTTATGTTAACAAAAACACTAATGTTTTTATCTGTACATAGGCCTTTGTTGACATGAGGTGACACCTTAGTTTTTATGAACATCTAAAGACTGTTGGTGATCACAGCAGCAGTCATGATGGAAACACCATAGTTTTCAACATAATCACTGAAGTTATGATGATTTGATTCTGATACTTCAGTGTTACGTGAATCCTACGTGATAGATAACATCTTGGTTGTTTACAGAGTTTTTGGATAATCAACTTTAACGTGATTAATCGTTACTCTGTTTTCCAACAAAATACGACCAACCTTAGCATCAATGAATTTTGAGCTGAACTGTTATGTCAAATTGATTGTTAGATCGAATTTGACTGTCCAAGCTCTGATACCAATTGTTAGGATCTTAGGCTCTCATGATTGTGTTTGTTTTAATTAATTGATCAAATGAATGAAAATAAGATGTGATTAAATGCAGCGGAAATGGAAACAAACTTTGTAAACACAATCAAGGAAGAATAGTTTTCAATAAACACATGCTTTTCATTAGTCATAAGATTACAACCATAATGATTACATGCATGCTTACATACTAAACTCCCCCTCAGCCTGAGCTCAATGGCTGACCGTACAAGATGAATGGATTGGAGGAGAAGACTCACTCAAATAGAACAGTACAAACTGTTCTATTTATAGTACTGATCAAACCACTGAGAATCAAAGCTGACGTCACCATGAAAGTGATATCTAACCTCCTAACAACCTCTAACAACTGTTCTTTACAAACACTGCTTACTAAACTACTGATTACAAATATAATACAATAAAGAAGGTAAACTACTGCTTCTTCATTCCACTGCTTTAGCCCCAGCAGTGCTTTATGTCTTCAGCAGTACTTGAATCATAGAAGTAGATTGAGCAACAGTCCTTTGTCTTCATCAGTCCTTAGTGTTCATCAGTTGTTGTAGATTAGCAGTTGTTGTAGAAGAGCAGTACTTTAGAGGACATCAGATGTTAGGCCACATTCAAGGGGAAAGTTTAGTGCAATCAACTGCTTATGATGAATCCACTGTTCTGAACCAGTTTTGGCTTTACATCATCTGTTCCTCTGTAGGGTTCAATCCTAACAGTTTATTTAGATCATACGGTATGGAGGGAATTAAGCGACATGTGGCAGCCACATCAGCATATATCAGAAAAGTAGCGTGGTGTCAAAAAGCGTGAGCTGAGATGTGACGTGGTGTGACACGTGACATAAGCTTTTTATTATAATTTATATTTAAAAATTAAAACAATAAAAAAAGTTAAAGAAATATTATAACTTATATTTAAAAATTAAAACAGTAATATATTATAATTTATGTTATAAGGTAAAGAAATATTACTAATAAAAAAACCCCGAAACTAATAAAAAATTAATAGTAGTTAAAGAAATATTACTAATAAAAAAACCCGAAACTAATAAAAAAACGAAACTGAGTACGATATTTTGTCATGATTTCTTTTTTCGTTTTCTCGTACATTTCTCTTTTTCCTGGTCCAAGGTGATCGGTTTTCACAGCGAGGAATTTCATATCCGCTCGCCTTTCTTTCGGCAAATCCTTCTCGTTTTTCAAATTTACTTTTCGTTCAAAAAGTTCGAGAACTTTCTCTTTTTGGGCATTTCTTTGTTGTTGAAATGCTATTGAACGTATTAATTTGTTCATTTAGTTTGGCTAAACCTTCGTGTAGTCCTGAGCCATCTTTTTATTTATTTATATCTACCAAGTGGACGTTCCAATTCAATCTCGTTGTCGCTCAAGTTTATCTCAAGCTCGATACGAGCATCCGAGCGATTAGTAGAGGAGCTTGTTTTCATCCTTTTAGACGACGATTGTCCCGCTAGAGGTACTCTTGCCCATATTGAGGAGTGTTTCGCCACATCTCAACAATAAATAAATTTAAACGCCGCCAATCCTTTCTTTCCATCTGAATACACACTAAACGCCTGCGTCAACATATCGGTGTTGGTTTCACCGCCCTTTGGGTTGTTCTTAATGTTGTTGTAGTGCCAGTTGAATGTGGTCAGGGCGGTATTTATTTCACGCCACTTTGACGAGAGACTATTGTTTTTCCTATAGAACTCTCGTTCCAACGTTGTGTGATAAAGCTTGTTTAATCGATTCTAAAATTTGTCACCGTGTTGATTGGTACCTTTTTTAAAATAAATATATTATTTATATCAAGATAGAAAAAATACATAATTTTTTAACCATATATAATTTTTTTAACAATAAATATAAAATAAAATATACCAAAACTGAGTTATCCGAAATATAAAGCCAAGCTTTGGTTAACACCACTTCTTCCTCCTTTGTCCATGGAATAACGACTTGTTTCTCTTTGGTTTTTTCTCCGTGTCGGTTTTCTTCCTTTGGTTTCTTTCTATGTGGAGGGTTCAATAATATTTTGAGGTTGCGTTTTGGGTGTAGGGGGCGTTTAGGACAGAGGAACGAGTGGTTGTTGAAGGATGTTATGGATTTGTGGCGGAAAACACATTGGGTAGTTCGCAAGAAGATGCGCATAAGCCGATATGTCGGCTAAGTTACCCGAAACTTGTAGAGGGGGCAGTTTTGAGGCGAAGTAATATTCAGTGTTTCGCCTACACCATATGGGTTGTTTGAGTCGAAAGAATGGTTGTGGGGATGCAATTTTTTTATGAAACTTGAGAGATTTTATAAATTTTGGAGTGGGGTAGAAGACTATTTGGTAAAAAAATGGTGGAATGAGTTGGATTTTAAATACCTCTATTATTTAAATTTAAAAAACTTTTTTTTTAAAGATCTGTTGGTGTACGGCTATATGCCTGGACCATTTCATCACTATCCATTTCATCTTCTTTTTCATCATTCAATCAATTCAACTTTTACTGAAACCGTACATGTGACATTTTCTATTCATTTCATCTTCTTTTTCATCATTCAATCAATCAATTCAATTTTTACTGAAACCGTACATGTGACATTTAATTATGATTTTTTAATATGACACGTTTTTTACATTCAAATTGCAACAAACTCGACAAGTATAATACAATAATACATAAAATTCAGCTAGTTGATGAAAATAATTGAGGGACTGATATTGAAGTTTTACTCATTTGGGTTTGTTATCTTCAATCCTTTTAAAGACAATTATATTGACAAACTCGAGCTTATAAAAAAGCGAAACGTTTACTGATTTACAAAAGTTTGTTCAAGTCAAGCTTTGTTAACGTTAACTCGAACATCAAACGAAACCTATAACTAGGCGAACTCGAGCTAATAAAAGTTCATGGTTTTTGATAATTTTATAAGGCTCGTTTTAGAACACTGGCGGTGTTTAAGGTTATTTGCCAATTGTTGCTAAACAATGGATGATGAAGCCACTATTGGATGTTGTCTGAATTTTATAATATACACTTTTCTGATGAAATCAAGAAGAAGATAATGACGGTCGCCACACATCGATATCTATTTTTCATGTGAAACCATATAGTAGCGAAGAGGACAATAGTCAAAAGCAACACAATAGTGGCAGCGACTTGTGATAAAAAGAGCAAGTATATAGAGCAACTCGACTTGTAAAAAAACTGAAGGTTAGACGTTTAACTTTATTTAATTTTCGGTTTTGACAAGAAAAGCAAAGAATTGGTATACTTGGAATGATTTTCCGTTAACTAAAATTCACCTCCAACTTTAATATGTGTAATTATAGGTATCTTTTAGAAATCATATAAAATGTGTCATAGTATTTTCACCTGTTCAAATTTTAAAGATAAAAAAAGTATATTTTCTACAAACTGACCCTAGATTTAAAATCAAAGGCTAGGATAATGTTATTTAATTTATAAAATTGCATTTATTCAACACGTGTAATAAATGATGGTTTTGAAAATATATTGTTTTAGTATTTAGTATATATAATGGCATAACTGTATATAGTAGTTTGTGAAGTTATCACTAAAAATGATTAATTGATTACATACATGTTCTCGGATTTCTTCAACTGGAAAAGCAAGTAGCTTCACTAAACCTGGGATTTATCCCTTTACAACTACTTAATTTGTTTCCGCGGCCGTCCCAGATGTAATTATCATCAATGCCTAGCGGCCCAGCTACCTTCAAACTACCATATATGTAAGCAATATTCATGAGTCAAAAGTATATAAGCAAGCTAGATAAAAAAAAACATTACTATAAGTAAACCAACCTGCAGTTTTGTGGGAGATCCTCCCTCCCTAGAAATTCAATGAAGTAGGACACCAGTCCACAGCTTATAACTATTTCTTTAGGATTTCCCTGGTCTGAAAACAATGAATTTAGTTGCTTTTATATTATACCAATTAAAAAGGAATAAAAACAAAAAATATTAAAAAATGACATACCACCTATGAATAAATACGTAAGCAATATGCGTGACAAATTTGAATCATTACTTATGAAAAGAAAGATAGACAACCTCAAGATCAGGGATGGCTCGATCAGCTTGAAATTGATAGAATGAATTACGAAGCAAATTTTCTGGATCACCGTCTTCGCATCTCAATTGATTCAAAAGCATGTTGTAGCTTAAATGGAACGCGCTGACAAAGTCAACAACGAAAGTCAACTCAAGATGCAAATCATAATACTGAACACCAAGAACTATGTAACGAGGCCACAAATGCAGCATTCAACAAAATAGTTGACTTCGACTATAAAAGGTGTGCCTTTGACCATGATACCTGTTTAAACAGTCAGCGCTCCCTTTGACCATCATTTTGGCGGTGGAAGGTTCTAATTTCTCATCAACCATTAGAATGCAGACCCCACGATCATCAATTTCTCTACGACCCGCTCGACCACTCATTTGAATATATTCACCACTCGATAGCCATCTGAATTTATCGCCGTCAAACTTCCGAACCGTTAGTTTGTAAAGGAACCGAACCGTGCACACCCCTAATAGTTTGTAATATAATAATTTCCTCATCATCTTTGAGATGCCTCTCCGCAGTTGCTCAGGCATTTCTTCTCGTCATAATAACCAGTGCACTTACAAGTGGTACAAGGACCGCCGGTGGCCTTGTATGCCGGCCAGTAACGTCCGATGCTTTCACCGTTGACCCATATTTGACCTTTACCCATGTTGTTCATGTCTAACGCCAACGGTTCATCCCCCACCGGAGCATCAAAAACTGCCTAAAAATGGTAAAAAAGAACCAGTTATTTTTTATCCATCAAGTAAAAGTCATAGTTTGCGATGAAGACTGATGGTGATCATCTACCTTATACCATGTTAGCAGTTGTTTTTGAGCGACATAAGAAACTTGACCCATTCGACTGATGAACTTCCACTGAGCGAGTGAAGACTTAAAATTTCGCCTTTAAGCCCAACCTGATCAAATTCCGGTTTCAACTTATGTCTTTTGAGTCAAACTGAAAAAAAAGTAGTGTGATATCCAAATGTGTTTATAAAAGTAGCGTGATATCCAAATGTGTATATATATAGAGGGTGGGATTTTAGAGTGAACACTAGTGTATTTATGAACTGAGTGAACAAATCCCAGTTATTGATTTACATCATCAAATCATAAAATACACTAGTGTATTTTCATCAACAAATTTGGCCATTGATTTACACTTGTGTATTGATAATCAAAGGCTATGATAATGTTATTTAATTTATAAAATTGCATTTATTCAACACGTGTAATAAATGATGGTTTTGAAAATATATTGTTTTAGTATTTAGTATATATCAAACTATCAGTAATTGAACCACAAACTTTTAATAGGATGGTCATAATATATCTTTGTTACGATTTGCATGCAAAAATACCCCTTGGCGCTCTTGAAGCCAATGTACACAAATCTACCGGATGATTGATAGTTTATCGTCGACATTGGAGGATTCAATTGTCGCCGCGGCTCATTTGTGTTCAACTACTCCACTTTCATTGCTAACCACTCATCCTTAAGTTAATCATCTTCTTCATTATATGAATCGATGTGATGTTAGATTAGTACGACTGTAAACGAATCAAACGTTCAGCAACTGTTCGTGAATCGTTCGGCGAGAAGTTTGTTCCAATTCGTTCATTTTATAAATGCATGAACATGAACATGAACATGAACAAAAAATTTTATTCAATCAATTAAATGAATGAGCACAAACAAATGCAACGTTCGTCAATTGATTTCGTGAACATTCAGTAATATATTCTTTTACGACTGTTCATGGTCGTTTGTTTTGTTTAGTTTAGTTTATGTTCAATCATTAAAAACTAAGATCTTTGAAACATTATTTTGTGATAATTATGTTTAGGCAGAGTATGTCTAATTTGTGTCTAATGTTCGGGATTAAGAATATTGTTTCTTTTTTATTATTTAAAAAAATGATATCTGTTCATTTGTGTTCGTGAACCGTTCGGCGAGAAGTTTGTTCCAATTCGTTCATTTTATAAATGCATGAACATGAACAAAAAATTTTATTCAATCAATTAAATGAATGAGCACAAACAAATGCAACGTTCGTCAATTGAGTTCGTGAACATTCAGTAATATATTCTTTTACGTCCATTCATGTTCGTTTGTTTAGTTTAGTTTATGTTCAATCATTAAAAACTAAGATCTTTGAAACCTTATTTTGTGATAATTATGTTTAGGCAGAGTATGTCTAATTTGTGTCTAATGTTCGGGATTAAGAATATTGTTTTTTTTTTATTATTTAAAAAAAATGATATTTGTTCATTTGTGTTTGTGAACCGTTCGTTATCAACTTCTTAATGAACCGACAAAAACAATAATTATCGTTCGATGAACATGAACAAGAATCCATTCGGTTCCCTATAGATCAGGAAGACGTTGTCTACTAACGAAACATGACGCTCGAAACCAAGTCTGCATGCGAAAATTGCCCTTGGCGGCAATTTGATTATTTCAGAGGAGTTTTTACAACCACCAGTTTCTCAACTTCAACGACAATGGCAGCTGTTACAAATACCACCAAACATGGTCGATCGTCTGGTGAAGCAAGTGAGGAAAGAGGTCGAATGAGGTAGAAGTGTTTGATGTTTCGAGGATATTCACTACGGTGTGTTTTCATGTGTGTGAGATACCAAAGAAGTCAGAGAACACAGGTGGAATGGTGTAGGCGTGAATATGGGATTGTATTACCAGCCTCATGAATTGTACGATACGGTGTGGGTGGCGTGGAAACCTCTTCCACACCGCTACACCACCCTATGACTGGCCTTTAGGGCGGCGTGGGGAGAGGGCGCTTGAAACTTTAACAGCGTGGAGGGGCAATGAGCATCTATGTGGCGAATTTGGATTGGTCCAGGCATATAGCCGTTGGACCCCAACAGATCTTTTAAAAAAAAAGTTTTTTAAAATTTAAAAAATAAATACCTCACTCTATTTAAAACCCAACCCATTCCACCATTTTTTACCAAATACTCTTCTACCCCACTCCAAAATTTATAAAATCTCTCAAGTTTTATAAAAAATGCATAACCACAACCATTCTTTCGATTCGGACAACCCATATGGTGTAGGCGAAATACTGAATATTACTTCGCCTCAAAACTGCTCCCTCTACAAGTTTCGGGTAACTTAGCCGACATATTGGCTCATGCGCATCTTCTTGCGAACTACCCAATGTATTTTCCGCCACAAATCCATAACCTCCTTCAATAACCACTCGTTCCTCTATCCTAAACGCCCCCTACACCCAAATCCGTACCTGAAACGCAACCTCAAAATATCACAGAAAAAAAAAAGAAACCAAAGGAAGAAAACCGACACGGAGAAAAAAACCAAAGAGAAACGAGTCGTTATTCCATGAACAAAGGAGGAAGAAGTGGTGTTAACCAACGCTTGGCTTTATATTTCGAATAACTCAATTTTAGGTATATTTTATTTTATATTTATTGTTAAAAAATTATATATGGTTAAAAAATTATGTATTTTTTCTATCTTGATATAAATAATACATTTATTTTAAAATAGGTACCAATCAATACGGTGACGAATTTTGGAATCGAATAAACAAGCTTTATCACACAACGTTGGAACGAGAGTTCTATAGGAAAAACAATTGTCTCTCGTCAAAGTGGTGTGGAATAAATACTGCCCTGACCGCATTCAACTGGCACTACAACAACATTAAGAACAACTCAAAGAGCGGTGAAACCAACACTGATAGATTGACGCTGGCGTTTAGTTGAGACTAGAGTATAGACCCTTTATTCACGCAAACTTGTTTGCTCCTTTGTGTAGATAACACTTTTTTTTTTAATTATAATTTAGGTCGCTTTTATGGTTTTGAAATTTTAAACATTAGATTCAAAATCAAATAACTAAAGCGAACTAAAAATATAATATGTTTCTTTCAAATGAAACGAAAAAAATAAACTTTAAGCTCAAATCAATGATCGCTTTCCTTTTATTAGTTGAAAGTTTTAATAAAGATGAAATTTCACTAATAATAAATACATTTTGATTAATAAATACCTTGTGTGGATAATAAATACTTTATTTTGTTATGGGGTGACGCGGTTATGCAAGGGGCATTCTTGAGGGTGGGCAACTTGGGGTTGCTACCCTCCCCCGTCTTATAGAGGGTCTTTTCTTTTGCTCACTGTGGTTGTTTTTGTTTTACCCCTAACTCCCCTCGAGTTGGCGGTTTATTGTGTTGGTTTTCTGTTTGCGTTTGACTCTGCACATGGCCCCCGCGCGTAGAGGTAGAAACGTCAAGACTGTTGGGCTGGCATCAGTGTGTGATAGTGGGTTAAGGGCTTGCCCCCTTAAGCATTTCCACGAATGCAAGGATGGTAAACCGGGGTCTAGTGGGTTTTTTCGCCTTCTTGAACACATGCAAAGCACCCACCTTAAGACTGAAAACGGGAAGATTTATGTGAAGGAGGCTATCACTAAGAATTTGGACCTTTTTTTGGATGTGGGGGAAGTCCTAAGGGTAGAAGGCAAATGGTTATGTGGGGAGTGCATGGTCATGCATGCCCTTAGTAGGGGGTGCAAGCATGATGATGGGATGGTGTCTTTTGCTCTAATCTCGGGGGACGTGGACGATTTCATTGTTGGGATTAGAAAGCCATGTCAAGTGGTAGCTGACACTTTTACACTCTCCCCGGAAGTGGTGGTAACCGATGTTGCCCTTCTCGAGCGTGTTTTTTCCCTCCGTTTTCAAACCGTTAAATGCATCCCCCCAGTTGTCGACTGGCGTTCGCTCAAGTTTTAACGGGTGCCCTACGTAAAGTGGTGGCGTCTCCGGGCTCGGTTGAAAACTGGGTTCAGTTGCTTTTGTTGCCGTGTTGTACACTGAGGGTTGTCAGGCCTTCTTCCAGGCAAGAGCGTAGATCAGGAAATAGAAAATCCCTGCAGTGCAGCAGCATCTCGCAGGCGCTTGCATTGTGGAAAGATGGGTCTGGTTTCATAGATCTGGTCTTTTCTCTCTTGGATAGTGGGGGGGATGCTGGGGTTCCTAAGAGGGATTCTGGAAGGGGTGAAGACAATAAAAAGGACCCCAATATCAAGCAATGCTTGCGGAAGGTCGGGGATGGGCATTTTACTGCGGCGGTCAAAGTTTTATGTTCCAGTGGGGTTGCCCCTTTTGGAGAATCGACCATGAAAGCTCTTATTGATAAACACCCTGTGGTGCCACCCCCATCACTGCCTTCCAACCCTATTGTCCAACCCACTATTATTGCGGTAGAGAATTGCATGCTTAAATGTATCCAATCCTTCCCTAGAGGGACATCTTGTGGCAGAGATGGGTTGCGGGCCCAACACTTGTTGGACGCTATTGGTTGTGAGGGTTCGGTAAGTTCCTCGGGTCTGCTCACGGCTATTACTGGAGTTGTCAACCTATGGCTTGAGGGGCTTTGCCCTAAGGTGTTGGCCAAGTTTGTGGACTCAGCCCCCCTCACCCCCTTATTGAAACCTGATAATGGTATTAGGCCTATCGCCGTGGGGGCCATCTGGCGTAGGTTGGTCTCTAAGGTGGCTGTGAAGAAGGTTGGGAAGGACATGGCCCAGTATTTAGGGGATTTTCAATTCGGGGTTGGTACACCAAATGGGGCGGAGGCGGTGCTTCATAGTGCGAACAGGTTCCTGAACTCTTTTCATGAAGATGGGTTTATGGCCTTGCTTACGGTAGACTTCACTAATGCTTTCAACTTGGTTGACCGCTCAGCATTCCTCCAACAGGTCCACCAACGTTGCCCATCTATCTATCGGTGGGTTCAGTTCCTGTACGCCCAACCGGCTAGGTTGTATGTTGGCAGCGAGTGTATTGGGGCCACCACTGGAGTGCAACAAGGAGATCCCTTGGGGCCCCTTCTCTTTGCCCTAGCCTTACACCTCCTTATCCTCCGTGTCCAGGAGCACTGTAAACTCCCCTTTCATGCTTGGTATTTGGATGATGGCACGATTATGGGTAATGCAATGGAAGTTGCTAAAGCCTTGGACATCATCAACACGGAGGGACCATCCCTAGGGCTCCATCTCAATATTAAGAAAACGGAAGTGTACTGGCCATCGTGTGACGGTCTCAAGGTTCAGGACGGCCTTTTCCCGAGAGGGATAGGTAGACCTGAGAGGGGGGTTAAGCT
Source organism: Helianthus tuberosus (assembly GCA_030545235.1). Lineage (NCBI taxonomy): Eukaryota > Viridiplantae > Streptophyta > Magnoliopsida > Asterales > Asteraceae > Helianthus > Helianthus tuberosus. Next base: position 108,147,491 of record CM060417.1, read on the forward strand.
CCTTGGGGGGCGGTTAGCCGAGATGCTGTTTTTATCGGGGAATTAGCAGGGCGGCGGGCGTCGACAGTGGTTGACCTTATGAAACTCTTGCCCTGCCTCCAGGACCCCCAGTGCGAGCTTCTTCTTTTAAGGTCGTGCATGGGGGTAGCTAAGTTACTGTTTAGGCTGTGGACCTGCCAACCCCAATTCATGGCAAATGCGGTATCCTATTTTGACGATGCTCTCCGAGAGGCTATCGAAGACATTGTTGTTTGCGGGGGATCCTACTTCGGTAACCTTCAGTGGCGGTTGGCATCTTTGCCGATGCGTCTGGGTGGTTTGGGCCTCCTCTCAGCTCGGGATGTTGGAGTCTATGCTTTTGTGGCGTCTAGAGCTCAGTCGTGTGTATTGCAAAACCATATCCTTCGGAACAGTGGGGTTGGTAAGCTTGATGTAGACTACCAACAGGCCCTTGGGTACTTAAGTGTCTCTCTTCCAGACTTTGATATTGGCGGTTTCTCTAATATGGACACCGCCCCCTCGAAGCCACAAAAAACTTTGGCGAATGCCCTATTTGACAAAATCGCTCGGAGTCTGGGAGAAACATTTGATTTGTCTCCCCGCCAGAAGGCGGTGATTGAGTGCTTGAAAGGCCCTTATGCGCAAGACTTTTTGACTGTTATCCCGATCGAGGGGCTGGGGCAATGCATGTCGGCTGTTGAGTATAGGGCTATTCTCAAATACCGGCTGATGATCCCTATGTATCCAGAAGACGAAATCTGCCCAATCTGCCGTAAAGCCTGCATGGATAAATATGGGGAGCATGTTGTTCATTGTAAGGAGCTCCCTGGTTTCAAATATCGGCATGACTGGGTGATGGATGTTTTGGGGGACATCTTGAGGAGAGCGGTGATTTCTGCCAAGAAGGAGGCCCCTGTGAATTTCCTTACAGATCCCATGGAAGGGAGATCTACATTGAGACCAGCGGATCTGCTCGTCTTTGGCTGGGCGGGAGGGAAACATGCCTGTGTGGATCTCACAGGAGTCTCCCCCTTAGCTGGTTTAAGGGGAAGCGGATTTGTAGATGGACATGCTATAAGGAAAGCGGAGTCAAAAAAGGTGGATAAACACGCTAAAGCATGTGCTGATAACCAACATGCATTTGTCCCCTTCGTCTTCGACACCTTTGGCTCCCTAGCTCCAGAAGTTATCCGTTTGTTGACTAGGGTCCAAAAGGTTGTCCACAGCAGTTGCTCATCAACAGGGGGGCGGGGGTTTGTCTTTAATAGGCTAGGGTTTGCTATTCAGAAAGGGGTAGCGGCGCAGCTTGTTGCTCGCTTACCTGCGATATTGATGTAACTCGGCCAGTTCTTACAGTAATAAAAAGAAGAAGATACTAAAAAAAAAAAACTAAAAGAAATAATCATATGTTTCATCTTTGAGCATATGAAGAATGAATCATCGAGAAAGCCATGCACGAACCATCGTTTAGGTTTTCATACAACAAGCCGAAGACACTTAAGATACAATCTACGACGTTTCTACCTACATTCCGCTATTGGTAATTGATGGTTGTTATCATCGTATGGTTGTTTTGTTGTGATTTATCAAAGTTCTTGATCCTCCTATTTATTAGAATCCTGATAACACTATCAAATTAAAACTTTGGATCGTACTGTCAAAGATTCAATCGGATTAGACTAAACAATCGACAAGAACGAATTTGTTTTTGTGAAAGAAGATGTGACCGTACGTTGTATTTTGTTCGACCAGTTCTTAGGTTTTATTCCCATAAAAACATTTTGTTTCGATCGGTCAATCAAACAGATCCATCATGTGACTTAGTTAAAACATAGACCCAATGCTAACATAGCCCAACAGATTAAATATCTTCATAGTTAATTATTAAGCCCAATTAACTAAAATATATCCAAACATTTAATAAAGGCCCAAACATATATTTATATTTTAATTGAAAATCAAAACCAAACCTTATTAGGCCATCCGTAGTCATAAAGCCCCTTTGTGGGCGTTATGCAACACGTGTCGTGCCACGTCACACAGGGGCTTTATGGGGCGTTATGTCACTAGAGCCCGTAGTCATAAATCCCCTACCTCATCATTACCTAATTATTAATTTTCATTTTTATTGATTAATTAAAAAACACTTGGCTATTTTTGATTGGTCCATTTTTGAAAACAAACCTACATACCGGCGCTATATCTATAACGCTGCACCCTTTTTTTGCCCCATAACGCCGCCCCTCGTGGTGTTCGGGGCGTTATGGAGCGCTATGGGAGAAAAAAAAAACAAACATCACGCCCCACTACAGGGGTCTTAAATTGAAAATCAAAACCAACCCTTATTAGATTAAAATGAGTCAGACACTCCCGTATCTTCTAGCTCGTTTAATATTTAATAAGACTAACTTAGTTGATAAATAAATCCAATGCCACCAAAATACACTGATAACACTAAAATTACAAACAAAATATGTTTTTTGTTCACTTCTCTAAGATTGTTGATTTAGGATTAACTATTTTTTAGTTAGTATTTATTGTTTCTTTATGAATGTTATACTATCAACAATAATTTTTTTTTTTAACTATTTGTTTGGACTAAATGTGATTGGCCTACAACTGCAGTTCTTAGTTTAGAGTTATAGGGGCTGTTTGGTAGCCTCTTAATGACCATTCAGATGCTACCTCTTAATGGTTTAAAATCTCTGAATGAATAAGAGGTAACCTCAAGTCTGAATGGTTAAGAGGTAACCTCTGAATGGTAAATCATCACATGTCACATTTTTCTACCTTCTCATTGGTAAAATTCTTAATGGTTCCATTAAGAGGTAGCCTCTTAATGACCATTCAGATGCTACCAAACAGCCCCATAGATTAGGTTAGGGGGTGGGGGTGGGGGTGGTCATCACTCACAACACTCAATCAAGTTCCGTCATGTCATCAACCATTTTTTCATCACTCACAACTTTTTTTAGTGGCAATAGTCATCACTCACAACACCCAATAATAAACCCTCACACCCCCTCACATTCATTTATCACTCACACCCCCATCACTCGTTGAATTTATCACGGACTCATGGCTATCACTCGTGGACTTTATAGGTGGCGGTGGACTTTGTGTTTGTTCCACGCGTGGAACATTGCTATCACGGGGGATAACGTAACCGCCCCCAGTCCCCGTAACCATAAACTCTTTAAATTTATTATTGTCGACCCCTACCAAATAAAGAAGAGTTGACAGTAATGAAACTCGAAAAAACCGAACCATATTGGATATGAACCAAATCACATTATTATATATATCAAATAACATCGATGGTTTGCGCCAGTGTATTTTGCCTGCTTTAGAGATTTGCCACGCATCTTTTATCCTCACTTAATCTGCCCCAATTTGAAAACCTTCGTCTTCTCCACCAAAACCCTAGCTCATCACCTCTGAAATCCATACTGTAAAACCAAATTATCCACAAATCACTTGCAAAATTCATCACCGATGGCTACATCGGCGTTCAAATCCACCACCAGAAGACCTCCGATCACTACATCTTCCCCGTCAACCGACGATTCACCGGCATCTTCATCTTCCAAACCTCACCGCCGTTCCCGAAGCGTCAGCAGATTCTCACGGCCGATTCAACCGGATATCGAATCAGCCGTTCTTCCTACTCCATCACGCAACTTCAGAGGCTCTGATTTTCCGGAAATTAGCCTCGATGATCTCGTGATTGAGTTTTTTTTCCAACGGTTCGGAGTTTGATGATGAGAGTGTGAGCAGTAGAACCAGCCGGAGAGATCGTGTGAAGCCGGAGTTGACGCCGGTGGAGTCGCGACGGTGTTCACGGTCCGTTTCAAGGTGTCGGAGTGGTGTGAATTCAGCTGTTGTTGGTAGTGGTGGTGTGGTTTCGAATTCGTCTTCTCAGAGGCGTGGTAGATCTGTTTCCAGACGAAACGATGGTAATTTTACTGCTACTAATGTTGGTAGTGAAGCTAGGGTTGTTTCGAATCGTGATTTGAGGAGAAGGCGGTCGGTTTCGGTTGCTCGGTATCAGATTAGTGACTCTGAGGTAAAATTTGATACTTATTTAGTTACTTGTATGTTGTTGTTGTTGTTGTTGTTGTGGTTGTAGAGTGGTTACATGAGGTGTTAGTGAAATGAGGTGTGTTTGTTTAGTGCTTTTGGTTTATTGATTAAGAATAATGCTAATTTTCGAAGCGAATTTCGTGAAAGTAGACCTTATAGAACGATTAGCCAGAAGCTGGATTATCAATTAGAGAACAAAGTACAGAACCAGTGACACAGGCATATAGATTTGAGAGTATTTCATTTGTTCATTGTGATATGAGATCACTTAAATGAGGTTTGTTTGTTTAATGATTTTGGTTCGTTGATTAGGAATAATGCCAATTTTTAAGAAAATTCTATGAAACTAGATGTTATACTGTTGTAGGAGGATTAGCGAGAACCTGGATTTTCGATTAGAGATGTATGTTTATTGCGGAGAAGTCAAGTAACTATAGAATTAGTGACATAGGCATATGGATTTGAAAATATCTCATTGTCTATTGTGTATGAAATCATGGAAGCTTGGTTTTAAAAAAGCGATTAATGATATGCGCTCACAGCCGGCATTTAGGTTTTGAAAGCCTAGGTGCGAAGCATGAGGTGAGTCAGGTGACGGCTTTACCTATTTAAGGCATTGCCCTGTCCTTCGCAACTCACAAACATATATCATACATGATACATGCATGTGTCGATATACGCTCACATATACATATATGTGTATATAAACCATAGCCATTGAGTATTGTCATACGTGCCAACTTATGACACAATGTTCGGTACACCATAATGATAACATAACAAATCAAACCAACACCAACATATTTTCCGCCGCAACGCGGCGGTGATTTTACTAGTTTACAATCAATACAAGAATATTACCTATATATTAAAAAGAGAAGCTTATGAATAGCCCCTCGCCACGTGTCATGACACTATTGGCTGCCATATAGCAGTACACTATTGGTTGTTCTTTATTTCTTTTCAACTCATTCGATCTTTATAGTGCATAAATAGAATTTCATTTTCTACTCTTACATGATTTGACTCTTGGTTTAGTGGTTGGTGTGTTTTGTGTTCTCACTTCGACGCCGGTTCAAATCTCATCCCAAAACACTTTTTTTCTTTTTTATCTTCTATACTTCCATTGATTCCACCTCCAATCCTTTTCCCTATCCCCTGTCTTTTCTTTCAAAACTTCTATCTCCAACCTTCTCGAGTCTTCTCAATGCTTTTGCAGTTCGATCATGTGCTTCACTAACAATATACGGGATTTCCGGTGGTGTTCAGATACTATAGTGAATGACGAACTACTATGCAATCAACTAGGGTTTCGCTGGACTTCCAGCAAACCGATTACGACAGTAATCAGTTATGGCGGACAAGGGGTGGTCAGACGATTCACAGCGCCAACAGGTATGGGTTATTGATTTTGACATGAGTCAGTTGTTAGGCATCGATTAGGGTCTTGGGTCCTAAGTATTGTTGCAAGAAATTTGGGGTTTTTGTCGGAAGACAGCGATTAGGGCTCAGATCAGTAGAATCGGAGGTTAATTGGTGTCGGAAAAAGCAGGTCAGAAGTCGGAGAAGGATGTGTATATGAAACCGGTGATTTACATGTTGAACCTGATAGTGATCTTATTTTATATTTAAGCTGTTGCTTTACTATGAAAACACATCCTATTCTAACTTCATTTATTTTGGAATGGCAATGTTTTCTCTTTACAATAAACTAATAGTTGTTGATGTCTTGACTACTATATTGTTCCATAAAGTCGCTGGATACTATATGTTACTTCAGTTACATCGTAAACCTGCAATTTTTTACAATCTATTCAGGGACACCAAATTTGTATTTTCCCGTTTTCACTCGATAACTTCAACAACTTTAACATAATCATCCTAATGATTCAACTATTTGAGGACATGTAATATTGTACATTTGGTTAGTATTCATCTCAGATTTAGGATACAGAACTGAACAATTTGCACCTAGAATTTCTCAATTGTGCACAGCCGTTCACTATCCACCACCCCAAGGCCTCATGTGTTTACCATATGACTATTTATTAATTTGAGTTTCCATCTACTGGATGGCATGCTCCTACTGATTGATTACTTTTAGAATTGCTTATGAAATTATATCATTTAAAGTGAGTTAATATCCCCTTCCTTATGAATTGTGTATGTGGCTGATTTAGTTATGACGGTCTTTACTTTTGGTGTGTAGGATTCGTTATAGCCTAATCTCGGATACTGAGGCAAAGGGACTCATAACGTCGGGAGAGGTTTGTTAGGGTCTTAAATAGATTTTTATAAGGACACTTTGATTGCTATTTTTATACAATTTCATCATGCATAGAAACACAATGAGTGCAAAGGTTGAATTGATAAGACTAGGTACAATGAAGTTCTCTCTTTGACCCTGAGATAGAAAGAAAACAAATTAGGTGGTCTTAGAGGTTCTCAAACACTTGAGTTCAAAAATGAAGTTCTGGATCTGTATGTTAATTGAACCGTTGCATTACAAGTTAGGTGTTAGGTAACCAATGGATACAGCTTGGATACTGGATAGAGTTTGAAAAGGATCTCATTGATGAGACATAGTTTTACATGGATTCATTATATTATTTTTTCCGCTTTCACAGTATCAAATAAATTATTTAACAGATGTGGTACAGACGTACAGTAGTTTAAAATATTCAAAAGGTTTTTTTTGGGGTATAATAAGTGATATTCATTATGATTTCTTTTCAATTATTCGATGATAAATCATCAAGCATGTAATATTTGAATATGCCCCTCTATACTAAAGTGTTGTTTATAATTATGCTAATCTACATAATATATTGTTGTTGGCGGTGTACTTAGGTTTTAACCCACACGTGCCTTCACTTTGTCTTCAAACAGAGAAATAAAGAGAATGGCGGAGGAGGTGGACCGGCGGCCACAACTACCTGCGAACGCGGAACGAGGGCCACAACAGGTGGCGATTGACGTACTTTAGTCGGTGAAGCCATGGTCAGGATGTGAGAAGGAACGGCGTTCAACCAGCAACATATATATGAACAATGAATTTTCAAGCTTTTTTCAATTATGTTGAGGATGATGCAAATCGAAAAAGGTAAATTTTTTTATTGTTCGTTTATATTATGCTTTTCCTAATTTGATGTTTCAATATCATGTGGTTGCCACTACGACATCATAATTCTTACAAGAAGATGGTAATTTCTCATGTATTTTTTTTTTTAATTTCTAATGTGCTTTTATACATATTTTAGCTAACAGAATTCAATTGTGATTACGGATTATGGGATGAAATAACTAGCATTGCAGATGGTCAGTAAACTGGCAATGCAAATGGTAAGTGGTGATAGTATAATGGCGCTTGATGTAAAATTATGCATATAATCATTTCTTAGTTTTGTTTCGTTTCATGGCGTTTAGGTTCGAAATGACCAAGAGGTGATATTCATCTGCCATTCATTTACAGGTTTGCTATTGCTTAAAGATTTTGTTACGAAGTATTTGTAAACATGTTGGTGAATTTTTTGTTATGATGTTTTTTTTTTTCTGGTGATTACAACCCTCTCGAAAATAATGCAGTTCCATGTTTTGCTATATATTGAGATTCTTGCTGAATCCATTGTGAACTATTCTAACATTCTAAGTGATTATTAAGTTAAACTGATGTGTACGAGATCGACTCTAGACATGTTTTTGTGCTTGCTACATGCTTTTGTTCTTTGTATTTTCCTATGGGTTAAAGGTTTGGTTTTGGTTATATGCTGAAGAAACACGTAATTAATTTCAGGGTTAATCAGTTTGGTTTATGTTCCTATCTTGATGGTTAATCTTCTCTATCTTTCCTGAGTTCCGATTTGATCTTGGTTTCCTGCAAAACAGAACCACCGTTAGCTTGTTAGGAGGGGAATATGGGGGTTTCCCTCTTAACCAGGCTCCTGCGTGAGAATAAGTATCTGCTTTGAGGAGATAAGTGTGTGTTAAGAGTGAGAGTGAAGGGAATGGAATAACCTGTGCATGGAGGTCTCTATTTATAGCCGGAGAGGTGTAAGAGGAGATGGGCTGATGGGCCTTGGGCCGGAAGGCGACATGCAGGGAATATCCTCTTTGTCTCACTGGTGTCGACCGTTAGTGTCTTCTAGAGGATCCCAGGAGCTGGCGCAACGTGATTGGAGCCACGTGTCCCTGTTGTCGGCCTTGTTGTCCCTCTGCCATCAGCAGGTAAGTGGAGATCGTGGGGTAGGTGTCGCCGCCTCCTGATTGGTGCCACGTAGGTGTCCTTGTGTACTCTCTGTCTCCTGCTCGTCAGGTGATCGTGGAGCACGATGGGGCAGAGCCTGGAGGGTGCTGATTGGCCTTAACTTTCTGCCACTTGTACCTTCTGCACTTTCTGAAGCGGCCTCGCGCCCCAACTCCTGCACGACTCTTGCTGGACACGTAATTAGTCTACGCATGGTTGTGGGCTTGGGCTCTTATTCAGAACACCAAGTGTGGAAAGTGATCTGCTCTCTTTTTTGGACCTCGCGCGAGGTCATGGTTGCTGAGTGTCTCGCGCGGGACTGAAGATTAATCAGCTTTGTGAGTAAGGAGTATGGTCCATAGCACGACCTGATAAAGGGTTTGCGCGGCTTTTTGGGATCATACCCCTTCATATGCTAATTTAGATTGCTAGACCTTGGATACGGTTTGGTTTTATTCTGCATTTAGGAATATTCTTTTTTTTAAGTTGTTAAAAGACATTTAGCTTAGTTTGGCTATTGTTGAAATTGGCATTGCCGTTATATAAATTTCTTCAACATCTAAAAAACTTAGAATTTCAATTTGCAGTCATTAACTTTTGAAGAAAGTAAGGTCGACCCGCTTCACCTCCAAAGACACCTACATCAAAGCCAAACCAAAAAGGCAAATAGCCAAATACAACGCTCCTTGGGTACGTGCAACACATTTACGAGAACGATACATTTTGAGTTTTTGACCAATACAATAACGAACACTCTCTTTTTCCAGATGCAAGTGACGTCGTGACGACCCGTCAACAAAAGAAAAACCTTTTCGTGAAGGAATTTCACTCGCCAAATGACATGGGTGGGATATACACCTGCATATATACATGTTTGTATTGGTAGTCGTAGGATAACCAATGTAAGTAGTTTACAAAATGGTGTCATGCTTCATGTTGAACCCAGTTTTCCACACACTGTTTATGATACATTTACATAAATAGCACCAAAAAAAAATCAAACTTTAGCATTGTAACTCCATGCCTCAATTTTCAAAAGATGAAAGACATTTTGACTTGGAGTAATACGTTTTGATTCGAGGACGGTATTAATTTGAGGGAGCGACTGATATGTTTTCTTTATCTTTTATTTGGTCCAACTTTCGATGTAAAATTTGCTCGGCAACCGCATATCTACGTTTCAACGTAGAATTTATTGGGGGTAAAATAGAATACATTTTCATTCGAAGACGTAAGTCCCGTACGCCGCCGCAACGCGCGGCGGGTAAAATTCCTAGTTTACTAAAAAACACAAAATTAAAGAAAAAAATGTTCGACTTGTGTAACATTTAGTGAAATACGTTTGGTTATATTGTTTGTAAAGTCCATTATATACACTTCTGGCCCAGTCAATTGTAGCTCCAGAAGGCCCAAACCATCGCCCGATAGCTTTGATGAACCACAAAGGCACAGATTGAGAAAAGTTAAATAAATGATGAGGGTATAAAATTGGTCCTAACTAGGATAAAGACCCGCGCGCGTTGCGCAGCGGGACTTTTTGAGTTGAACACATAATATGATGCTAAAGAACCATAGCAAAAAGCAAACACATATTTATAAATTTCAGTTCGTGCAAACTGTAATCAAGTGCAGGTCAATGAAATGGGGAAAAATATTAATGTTACAAATTATAAACTGTAGGGTTTTCACAAATAGGGATGAGCTCGGTACCGACCGGTACCGAGAATCCCCAAAAGTGGGTACCGATATCGGTACTGAATATACCCGGTACGGTTCGGTACCGGTACCGAAAATCTCAAAAAGTTGGTACCGAATCGGTACTGAAAGTGTACCCGGTTTGGAAAAATTCGATACCGGTATCGGGTACCATTTGCTCATCCCTACTTGCAAACCATAACCATGGGCAGCTCAACCAAAAAAGTTGGTAAAAAGAGTGTAGATTTCTTAGCCACAATATACGCTACAAAATAAGTGAAGAGTCTAATATCGAAATTCCCTTTGTAAATTGGAATTAGTGAAAATTTGTTACCGTCGCCCGTGTTCAACCCGATAAGAAAGTCATGCCCGTCTTTAGCTTTGGAATCAAATGCATGACACACAGGGTTTGAGTTACCAAAACTAATCGATTTTATTGGATCCTGGAAGTAATATATTCTCTGGGTCAAAATCTAATCAATAATTAATTAGCATTCGAATTTCAAAACTTGAAAGTATCGCAATTACCTTTTCTTCGGAATTGAGTTCTGTAATATACAAAGTATCTCCTACATTGAATATCAAATAAGTGCCTTTACCATCCGAAGTATTCGAACCAACGGTCGAACTGCTACCATTACTTAACCCTCCCACATGGCCACTCTTACTTGCACCACCATTTGTCTTACTACCGGTTCCGTTTCCTCCGACGAATCTAAGCATTCGACTGCCATTGCCACTGCTTCCTAAGAATTTTGATGTCACATATCTTACTCCGCTACTTGCAACACTATAGCTTCAGCTAGGCTGCAACGCAGGCAAATTCGCTACAACTTGCACAGGTTGATCCTTGAGGTCTGCTAAAGTTATCTACACACTCACACAAAGAGGTTTTCAATTTTCATCACTGAATAATTAGCAAAAATATTCATGTGATTTTCCATCAGTCAAGCTAGTAGGATTAAAATCAGAAATGATATCATAATGTATTTCCAGAACACATCTCCCCGATCCTTAAGGTAACCTAGGGTTCGTCTAATGAACATCAAACACTAATACCTAATTCCAATTTTCAATTGCAGTTTTACACCAATAAATATGAATGAGGACTGAAATCATATATGAAATCATAGTAGATTTCTAGAATTGCAAATTATATACCAAAACGTACATAAAAATAGAAAATTAATAAATTAATGCATTAAAAAGTTGCAAGGAATGCGAAATAAATTATAAAAAGTAGATAGCACATAGTATGAGTGGCAGCAACACTGTTGTTAAAATGACACGACTATTTAACCTCTATTGAGCGATGTTGAGCTCAGTTGAATTCTGCTTCACTGAGTCAACTACTCGACTCGGTTTTTGACTCAAATTCTGCTTTGATAACAAACTTTGATCACTGTACCCAAACTTACTTGTACCTTGTTCTCGTGCGCAAACAGTCCTTCGTGTCCTCACCACCATATTCTGCAATCATCAAGACATTAATGGTTCTGAGTAGTTCCAAGCACCAAGCATCATCATTGACTGTTCGTCATCCATATACAGTTTCACAATGAATATCAATTAATCAATATAAATCTATTCAGCTGATAAGCAAGATTAGCATCATACTTCACCTGAACTGTTAATCGGCACCCTCGTCTAAGGAGGTAGCCACCTGCTGAGCAAACTTCCTTCTGTGTCGTCAGAATCTTATTGGTAACTGGATCCTTCACCAGAGTCAGCTGAGCTCAGAATGTTTTTGAGACAGAATACCCAAATTTGGTCCATCAGAATTACTTTCAAAACAATTAACTCTTTTAAATCTACTAAATTTGGAAAGCATATCAGTTGCCCTAGCCTTTTGCTTGGATGAGTTGATGCTTGATGATTTCTACATAAGTAAAATTATATTTTGCAAAGTCATTAGATTGGTCTTTTAAAAAGTTTTCCAGCTAACTATTTAAGATTCTAAGTGTTTTTAAACAGATATTTAAAATTGTGTTTTTAAATACTAAGGAAAAATCACAGAATATAAAATATATGTGGTGTTTATTATTCAACCTAAATCACAAAACTCTGAAATTGAATTGAATTAGAAATGAACTAAGAAAATGTTGTTAGTGCAATTTAGAAAGTAATAATCTTTTATATCAAATAACGTGAAACTGTTTACACAGGAAAATTATAACAAAGTTAAAGAATGATTGCAACCTTGCCCGTTTCTGATTAGAATAAATAGTCATCAGCTTCATCGGTAGTGATGCTACCGGAGTTACCACAATTCAATGCAACATGTACATACAATAAACCTTGCCAAAACCCACCACACAAAAAAAGTAACCTACATCAGCAATAACGATCAAAGATATTACTGCTCACAATTGACAAACGATTACAAAATTCAGACCTTGATAATATCCGGGCGAATGCGATTCAGCAGATATCCTAAAACAAAAACCCAATTGTTGTAAGTGTTTTTTTATTTATCATTTCTATATTTATATACACATTTATCTAATCATATTCATGCTAAATCATGGCAATCTAAATCGATTCATAAAGAGCATGTGAAGTTTTTGCTTTTTAACGTGGATTACTAACAATGGATGGTAATGAATTAGTTTTTGTTTAAAGAATATTTTTTTATATGAGTTAAAGATGAAAGATGCTGCACTTTGAATTGATGATCCCCACCCCTCTCTCTGGAAATTTTGTTCTATTTATGAAGTAGAATCCATGTTCAAGAAAGACAACATCTTAATCAACATTCAGAAATCACAATGAAAACAAAACCGATTTCAATTGTAAACTATTCAACAATGACAAAGTGAGGGGAAAATCAAACCATTCGACAAGGAAAAAGGGGGAAATTGAACCTGCCCGATCCGTGTCACTATCGTTACGTCTGATCTCTTAATCACCTTCTGCCGACTTTGGGCTCACCGGAATCGCGTCTGAATTACCAAAATTTGGCTAAAACCCTAGCTTCCTAGCAGAACGTCGTACAGGTACACCATCAACACCATAGATCTTCATGAAAACCAGACATGAAGCTAGAAATCGGCTCGACGAAACCCTAGCCGCCAGAGACAGAGGTAAGGGTTTCTAATGATATCTTGCTAGTGAAGAAGATGACCATTGATGATCATCAAAGAAGATTTGGCTCTTTATGTAAAGTGAAAATTAGGCTGGCAATTGGGTACCTGTTAAGACACAATTAGACCTGTTTGACTGAAAAATACACCCTTTGACTTTTTTAATTTTTAAAATAATTAAAATTACAATGTTAGGATCTATCGTTTATTCATCTTTGTACATAAAACATAAAATTGTTTTATAAACATGAGGTAGAAAGTAGTTAAACGAGTCGTAATCATGTTTGAAACTTATGTTGTGCGCGCCTTCAGAAACCTGTTAAACCTGTTAAGACACGATTTGCCAGCCTTAAGTGAAAATCCCACATGTGTAAGGAAGTGATGATGCACTAAAAAGTGAGAAATAATTTTTTTTTGAAACACTCCCAAAGCCCATTGTACAACCACTCAAAGCCAAAAATTGTTTTTAATTAATTTTAATATCAATACATTTTCGACTAGTGTCCTAATGGACTATAACTTATTTCGTCTTGCAGGGTCTTTTGCATATTTCCCCTTATAAATCATCTTAATTGCATATTTACCCAATTTCAAACTAAAATTACATATTTCTTCTTCCTCAATTAAAAGAATTGCAAATTTACCCATTTTGATTTATTTTATTAAAAATAAATTATGTAATGACCATTTTACCCTTACTTATACTAAAACTTCAAAAATTACATATTAAGAAAAATGCCCGGATAGTCCCTGTGGTTTCGCCTTTTTTCACCTATAGTCCTCAACTTTCTAAAATTACCTGAATAGTCCCCAAATTTTCATTTTTTGTTCTCGGATAGTCCCTGGGTCTAACTTCATTTTGTTTTCTCTGTTAAGAGGGTGTGAAATGACAAAAATACCCTTTCCTTAAAAAGGCCAAACCACAGGGACTATCCAGGTATCTTCTTCATTTTTATTTATAAAACCCCACCACCACACTTCATCTTCAACCTCCACCCACCATCACCCTCCTCCACCATCACCGCCACAGTCACTCAAATCTGAATCTGTACACCTTGCTCAAATCTGAACAGAGCCAACAACTGCCATCCACCGCCCAACCTCCCTCCCTTTCTTCTCTGTCCAATCCACCACCGGCATCCCACTGCCGGCGGTCGTCTTTGCCGGTGGTTCCGTCGAGTACCACCACCACCATCAATCTTCTTCAACAATAATGAACCACCATCAATTTTCAGAAAAAAACGAAGATAAAAGAAATAGCAGGGGACGGTTACCGTGAACCCGTCGGACCATGTAACACCTCGGAAATTCAGGTCCAATAATGTTTTGACACGTGTCGTGGATTTGAATATGTAAAAACATACTTTAGAGGGACTAAAGTTGACAAACGGTGAAACTGTGTGAATATAAGGGTCCAAAGTGTCAACAATTGATAAATAGGCCCTACAATAACCCTACATGGTGTTTATAATCTAAAACGGATAAATCACGGATCATACGAAGCGAAAAGTGGAAGAAAGTGAGGAATTACAAACTAGAGGGGCTAAACGTGTCAACATGTTGAATTTATACCTCTGAGTGATCTTTTGGCAAACCCGAAGCTTTGTAATGATAAAATATACACACAAGAGCATGTGATAAAAATTTCATGAAATTTCGTGAACGTATGAGAAAGTTGTGATTAAAACCGTACACGAAAGGTTAAATACGTTATCGTGAATTTCGTGACTTTTCGGGTAAGCGCAAAGTTAACCGAGGACATACCCAAGTTTATAAAAGTCCCAAGGTTTATAAAAATCAGATTTGAGACTTTAAAGTGCCAAATAAATAGCTTAAACACGTATCATAAGATCAGGGACTGAATTGCAACATTTGGAAACTTGAAAGGCTGGTTAACACATGGTCGCGCCACGCGAGGAGGGGCTCGTGCCACGCGAGCGACCTGCCAGCGACGTATCAACCTGCAGCTGCCAGTTCTTGGCTGTTTGCGAGTTGTTTGCAGCTGTATACGACTCAAGGACCTCCCCAATCGAATTACATGCAGTTGAGGACACTTGTACAGGTCTTACAACACCTGTATACCTCTGTGGCAGCCTCACAACACATCCAAATCTGAATATAAGGCACTTTATGTAGTAAACACAAGAACACTTGAACTTTCAAAATTCACAAAAACGATTCTGGAGCATTCTGGTCGACAAGGCAGCCTCATAGTGATCTCCAAGCTTGTTTAGGACCATTGTAAGTGTTTATATCATTTCCTAATTCGTTCTAGCTTAGTGTTCTAGCCAAAAGTCAAACTATCGTATTCTAGACTTGACTTTGAAATTAAACGAGATTGGCTCTGTCAAATCTCAAATTAAAAGTACCTACATGTTGGTATTTATCTGTGTAACAAACCCCTAAAAGGGTATTTTCAGATTCACACTCTAAGCATGTCCATTGTCGAGTCAAAGCTTTTCTTAAAAAGTCAACAGGAAGTGTTTTTGCAAAAATAAGCATGATTAACAATGTAGGCCACATGCAGCCTGTTTGATCATCAAAATAACTTTATAATTAATGTAAGAACATGTTTCTTCCTGATCAACTCGACAATTTTCAGTCTAAACCCGAATTGGAACCGAAAGTCACATAAATTGACTTTTTAGTTGACTTTCAGTTCTGATCCGTACATGCATGTTAAGATCTGCATTAGAGCATATTTTGGACCAACTTTCATATAAGTTTAATTCTCTGAGATTTTACAATTTGGTTCAACACTTATCCGATTCATATGCATGTTACCGGTTTATGCTTAAATATGACTATTTTGCCCTTTTTACTATAAAACGCGATTTTTGAAAAAGTGAAAGAGTAGAAACCTTTGTTACTGATTTATAAACTTGCACCGAAAATTTGACATCAATCCGAGGTCTGGATTGTGAGTTATGCTCAATATCGCAAATAAAACGGTTTTTATTAATTAAACGGCGTTATGAGCATAACGCCTATCAAAGCCTAATTTTTGACATCAAAGTGTATACCTACTGTTGTTATATAATATTTTGGGAATTATAAGGATTTTTAATAATTTTTAAACTGATTAAATCATAGAGTTTTAGCCTTGAATCGGTTATTGTCGGTTTTGCCCTTTTGGGCTATAAAATGAGTTTTATAAATCCTTTTGACCCCAAACCTTTTTCTACTGATTTTATTTGATAAATAAAGTATTTTGAGCATTCTGGAAATATAAAAATATCAGCTTTCTTTTACAAACCCGGAAATGGCTCTAAATCGCCTTTTTAAGCATTTTTATCACATAGTATACACTATAACCATATTAAACATATAAGGATGATACCTACTGATGTTTTTAGTATATTTTTATAAAATAACAGTAAGTATAAGTTTATAAACTCAGATTCCAGATTTTTACGTTTTTAGCCCTTGTGAAATTACCAAAATACCCCTAAGGTGCATAGTTTGGTTTTAAATGATAAATTTAACATATGGGTCATACCCTACTGTTATAATATGTTAAACTAAGTATATTTACTGTTTTAACCAGACCTGTAACTCAGATTTCTGATTTAACTCTTTTATAAACTTTTAAATGACCAAAATGCCCTTATGAGGCATAGGTTGTGTTTAAATCCAATTCGGGCATAATAGAAGATATCTTACTGATATTATAACATATATAAAGCATATTATCTCAGGGAACTTGCATATGACCTTTACGGATACCCGTAACGCTCTTTTCGCGTTCGGTTCGGTTTATGTAACTAGTTTGCATAAATTGACCGAGACGGGTCAAACATTATCATTTTTGTCTCAAAAATCCAGAATGTATTTAGTATACCCATATTATACAAGTATTCAAACTTGTCGGGTCTAAACCACATTCTATCCGGTCTTCGCTTAATCGTGCGTTTGAACCGTTTCATTCTTAAGACTAACCGGTCTAAGCTTAAGCTTAATTAAAGACCCGTTAGAAATCTAATAGGTTATTATAAACCTTTGTTCCAGATTAGGAGCCCCGGTAAAAGCTACCTCCACTTGCTTATCGTGAATTTATACATTACTCAGGTAAATACTTTTTGACTTATTTTCCCTATACGGGCTTGGGGTACGGTATATAGTATACCGCTTGGTCCGGCATTGAATCATTTAATCCAATTGTGGTTAAATTCATTGATATGCTATGTTTTAAACGTGTATTGTTTGCTTGAAGCCTTTGGGGGGTTAACGACCATGTCCCGGATATCCTTGGCATTATCTTACGAGATAGCCACGACCTGAGCACGGGGTGTAGGCGTACACCCGTCAGTGTATAACTCAATAATTGTGGTGTGTCTATTAATCTTTAACCCGGTCTACGGATCGGGCTACTGAACGCGGAGTAACATGTAAATCCCTTACAAGATTATAATGCATAATTATCCCAAGTTAATAAAATATTTTTGTGCCACGTGCATTCAAATCAATTTTCAACTCTTTTCAAAATGAGTCAGTCGAATTGTATTTACCAGTGTAAACTGACGTATTTTTCCAAAAGATTAAGTGCAGGTACTCAACGTAATAGGCCGGCTGTTTCCTAGAGCGTCCACAATAAGTCTCGCAAGCTTGGACGACAATAAACTGATGAACAATGTCTTATTTTATTTTTTGATCCGCCTGTGGATCCGTTTCAACTACTCGTGATATTTTATATTACATTTGATTTAAAGTTGAAATGAATCTATTTTGCTTCCGCTGTGCATTTATATATTGTGTGGTTTGTCTATGATGATACCAACTACGTCACTATACTCCCCACCGGGCCCACCGGTGACACGTGGAAAATAGGGGTGTGACAGGTTGGTATCAGAGCCAACTCTGAGTGAATTAAACACTAGCCTTTTGTGTTTAATCTCAGTTACACAATTGCACAATCCTCGATTCTCGAGTCTAGACAAAGAACTTAGGAATTTTCCAAATTTTTGGTTTTTATTTCTAACTTTGTCTTATATATATTTCTTGTTGTATCACTTGTTTGTTTTGACAGGATTTAATCATGCCGCCACGAATGAGAGGCCGAGGAAGAGGAAATGGAGCATTTGTAGCTCCAAATGACCACGAGGCTGGACCCTCACACCGGAGAATACCTTCGGATCCTCCCAACACGGATGCTCAGGATCTTTGGAGATCCTTTACTGAACCAGCGAGGCGCTCAGTCTCATTGAGTACCTCCCCATCCATACCACATTCATTTGGGCCTCACTCTGAAAATGAGCCCCAAAACTCACAGCAGTCCTATATACCTCTACAAGGACACCAGTCACCTTTCAACCATCTTTCACCAGCTTATCAGGGTCAGTTCAACCCTGATGACTACTTAGCAGCGGGTTTTAACCCACTCGGACCAGAAGACCACTTCTCTGGTGGCAACCCTATGGATATTGATGAGGATACTGATCCTGTTATGCCACCGTCCGGAACTCCAAACCACCCCATCGAGATTTCTGATGGGTCACCATTCATGGGATCACCTTACAATGGTCCCGATAGTTTTGAGGAGAACTTTAAACAGTATGACTGGGCATTTACTCCTAGTTATCATAGCTCTCCCATGCACCAGTCATACCGTAGCTCTCCCTTGCACCAACCACATCAGTCTCCCTTGCACCAGCTTCCTCCTAACTCTCCCCTGCACCAATCATACCATAGCTCTCCCCTGCATCAGTTTCAGCCACATCACTCTCCTCTTCACCAGCAGGAGCAGCCACAGCAGCAGCAGAATCCTTCTGAGGATTCTAGACTTGTAGCGGTCACTCCGCCGGCAGCCCCGCCTCGACTCCAGCCTCCCTCGCCCCCGAGGCGAAGGAGAACCACAGTGCGAATATCCGCACGAGGGGGAATACGCATCAGCACCCCTCCACATTCAGGTGGCAGCCGGTACTCACCGGTCCATGAAGAAGCAGAGATGGGTGAATCTTCGCACCCTGTCTCTGAAGTAGCAACTGCGCCAGTCGCGCCACAGCCACCATTGGGTTTTGGAGACCCAATTCCCGCTTATACCAGTGCTGCAGCATTCAACCCTTTTGAGCAGCAGTTCCCCACAGGTTACAACTATACGGAGGATCCTTATTGGGTAGCAGCAAACTCCAACACTTTCCATCAAGAAGCTCCCATCGGAGGTCCCTGGGCTACGGGACCCTCGACCTATGGGTACCCATCATATGGGTATCAACAGTCGCAGCCTCCTCAACCTCCTTATTACCAACCACAGCCGCCCCAACCACCGCATTATCAACAACCACCTCAGGCGCTGGTGATGTCACCGCCGCAATTTCAAGAAATTATCCATGAGATACATGAGGTGCGAGACAAGATGCGGCATGGGATAGAGCATGAACGGAGGCGTAGACATGGGATGTTTAAGAAGCTAGCGGATTTGATTAAGGGGAAGAAAAAGAAGGATCGTTGAATCCTTTGTTTGTTGGTTATTTAGTACTCATGTCCCTGCGTGGACATTTATTTATTTCAGTACTCTACCCCTGTGAGGGTATTTCCTTATGTTCTGCCCCTGCGTGGGCATATCTTTTATTTGACCCCTGCGTGGGTTTGTTTGTTTGTTTGTTGCTTTGTTATTTGGCCCCTGCGTGGGCAAGTTGTTATTGTAAAAGACCCGTTTAGGGCAACTCGTACTGATTTAAGTTTTATTTATTTGAATGGTTAATTTAAGGTTTTCATTTTAAATTATGTGCATAAACATAGTATATGAATAAATGAAAAATAACATTTATTATTTTGATGTACCATTTTAATAAAATAATAAGGATCTTAAAAAGGTAAAACCTAGCTGTTATGTTATCATAAATCTAGCCAATATGGTAGAACCTGTTTAAAAAGATTCAAATCTCTGTTAACATCTGTAAACATGTTAACATTCTTGGCTAAGTGTGGTCCGTAAAATCACACGCCACCCTTTTTAATAAATTATCCAAGTTTAATATTTCTATATATTGGTTGTGACAAAATGCCTACGGGTTATAATTAATGTTATATAAAAAGGCAGCTGTGGTTTATAAACCCCCTGTCAAGAAAAGGATTGATTTGTCTTATATGCAAACTTTAATCCTACAAGATCTAAATTTGTAATTTAGAAATTTGTCTACGTGACTAGGCTTATTATACCAACATTATGTTTCATTCCAAAAAGATTATTACTAAAAATCCTGAATGAAATTATTTAACACATTAACTAATATGGCTTTTATTTACCATGGTTAATAAATCGTCAAGAACGATAAGATTGTTTAGATTTCTAAATAGACCTTGTCCATATTTTTATGTAGCAAATTAAGACTACATGGCTAAGTCCGAAGAACTAAACAGTCGTCCGGCACAAAACCCTGAAAATGCTCAGATATTAGTAACTGGTGCGGAATTGAAAGCATTGGTAAATGATGCTGTTGTCGAAGCACTAAATAGACAATTTAGTGAAGCAAGCGGGACCCGAAGTAGGACCCGAACCGCATCACGTTCCAAGCCAAGAACACGCTCGGAGGCTCATAGCAAGCCGCCTTCCAAGAAAGTTGAACCTAAGAAGGTTGAGCCCAAAAAGGATGATGATCGACATTCGTCGAATCAAAATAGTGTTCCCCCAAAGAAGAAAGAGTTTGATGCTAAACCTCAAACCAAATCATGTACTTACAAGTACTTCGTGTCTTGTAAACCCAGAGACTTTACTGGGGAAAAAGGAGCGGTCGATTGCATGACATGGTTGGATGAAATGGATACTGTAGTGGACATCAGCGGTTGCGCTGAAAGAGATGTAGTGAAATACGTTTCCCAATCATTCAAAGGAGACGCTCTGGCGTGGTGGAAATCTCTTATACAAGCTGCCGGAAAGGCCACACTTTACAGTATGTCATGGGAACAGTTCGAGGCCCTTATTAAAGAAAATTTTTGCCCACAACATGAAGTTGAAAGGATTGAGTCAGACTTCGTATCATTGGTGATGAAAAATTTAGACTGCCAGGCATACCTCACCACTTTCAACACCTTGTCAAGGCTGGTTCCATACTTGGTAACCCCAGAGCCGAAAAGGATTGCCCGCTTTATTGGGGGTTTGGCTCCTGAAATTAAACCAAGTGTAAAAGCATCGAGGCCTGCAACTTTTAGATCCGCAGCTGATCTGTCTCTAGCTTTGACTTTGGATGTAGTCAGACTGAGAGCTCTCAAGAACTCGGAAGAGAACAAAAGGAAACGTGAGGATGATACCTCGCGAAGATCTGGAAAGAAACACCGAGGGAATGACGACCACAGGAAAGGGTCGGGATCCAAGAAAGATGGGCAACAATCGGGGGATAAGCCCAAATGCAAGAATTGTAAGAAGAATCACTTTGGGAAGTGCCGTCTTGAGCCCAAATCCCAGTCTCAACCGAGACCATGTGGAATTTGTAAGTCTACCAACCATAAGACTTTAGAGTGTAAGAACCTAAAGGATGCAACATGTTTTGGTTGCAACGAAAAAGGGCACATTAAGCCTAATTGCCCAAAGTATACCAAGAAAGCAGAAGATGGGAAGAAGACAAATGCGAGAGTCTTCAAAATGGACGCTAAGGAAGCTGTCCAAGACGACAACGTGATTACAGGTACTTTTCTTGTAAATGATGTATTTGCTAGAGTACTGTTTGATTCTGGAGCAGATAAATCTTTTGTAGATAATAAGTTTTGTGACTTGTTGAAATTACCTGTAAAACCCTTAAGTGTAAAATATGAGGTGGAATTAGCTGACGGAACCATAGAAACAGCCTCAACTGTTTTAGATGGATGTGTTATATCCATTAGGAATCACTCGTTTCCTTTATCCTTACTTCCCTTTAAGCTAGCCCGCTTTGATATAGTCATCGGAATGGATTGGTTATCGCATAACCAAGCCCAGATTATGTGCAATAGAAAGCAAGTGGTAGTCAAAACCCCGTCTGGGGAATCACTTACTATCCAAGGGGATACTCAGCATGGATTGCCTGAGCAAGTGTCCATGCTTAAGGCATCCAGATGTCTACAGAAGGGTTGTGTCATTTATATGGCACAAGTTACTATCGATGAGCCTAAGCCTAAGATTGAAGACATCCCTATCATTTCAGAATACCCCGAAGTTTTTCCCGAAGAGCTACCTGGTTTACCACCAGATAGACAAGTAGAATTCCGAATTGACATCATCCCTGGTGCTACACCAGTAGCGAGAGCACCTTATAGGTTAGCTCCAACGGAGATGAAGGAATTAAGGACGCAGTTAGACGATCTGTTAGCTAAAGGTTTTATAAGGCCTAGTTCGTCTCCCTGGGGAGCGCCAATTTTGTTTGTCAAAAAGAAGGATGGATCGATGCGTCTGTGCATCGATTATCGTGAGCTTAACAAAGTCACTATCAAGAATAGATATCCTTTGCCCAGGATCGACGATCTGTTCGATCAGTTACAAGGAGCAAGCTACTTTTCTAAGATTGATTTGAGATCAGGCTATCATCAGTTGAAGGTCAAGGACGAAGATGTGCACAAGACAGCGTTTAGGACTCGTTATGGACATTACGAGTTCCTAGTGATGCCTTTCGGGCTCACTAATGCGCCAGCCGCATTCATGGATCTCATGAATCGCGTTTGTAAGCCTTATCTGGATAAATTCGTCATCGTCTTTATTGACGATATCCTTATTTACTCGAAGAACCAAGCTGACCATGAGAAACACCTTCGTTGTATTCTCAAACTTCTACATCAAGAGAAACTTTACGCCAAATTTTCGAAGTGCGAATTTTGGCTTCGAGAAGTCCAATTTCTTGGACATGTGGTGAGTGAGCGTGGTATCCAAGTGGATCCCGCTAAGGTGGAAGCAGTTATGAATTGGCAAGAGCCAAAGATGCCTACTGAGATTCGCAGCTTCTTGGGTTTAGCAGGATATTACAGGCGTTTCATCGAAAACTTTTCTAGGATTGCTGCACCCCTAACCTCGTTGACACGAAAGAAGGTTAAGTTTGATTGGGGCCCTAAGCAGCAGGAATCTTTCGACATTTTGAAGAAAAAGTTAAGCAATGCACCAGTGTTAACATTGCCAGATGGTATAGAAGAATTTGTGGTGTACTGTGATGCATCACACACTGGTATGGGCTGTGTACTCATGCAGAAAGGCAAGGTTATTGCCTACGCTTCACAACAACTAAAGGTGCACGAAAAGAACTACACCACCCACGATTTAGAATTGGGTGCCGTTGTATTCGCATTGAAATTATGGAGGCATTACTTATATGGTACCAAGTGTGTGATCTATTCAGATCATAAGAGTCTTCAACATTTGTTCAATCAGAAGGACTTGAACATGCGACAAAGTCGATGGATGGAAACTCTAAATGATTATGATTGTGAAATAAAGTACCATCCCGGCAAAGCAAATGTAGTTGCTGACGCCTTGAGTAGGAAGGAAAGAGTTAAGACAATAAGAATCAATGCCAAGCGCATAGAAATCAAGAATGATTTGAACAAAAGGATATTAGCTGCACAGAAGGAAGCTGTGTTGGAAGCCAATTATCCTGAAGAAAAACTGGGAGTAACTGAGGAGCAGTTATCCCATGACAAAGACGGAATGCTTAGATTGAATGGAAGAATATGGGTTCTAGTTTTTGGAGGACTTCGAGATGTTATTCTCCAGGAAGCCCATAGTTCCAAATATTCCGTTCACCCTGGAGCTGATAAGATGTACCAGGATCTAAAAGCCAACTACTGGTGGATTGGTTTGAAAAAGTCTGTAGCTGCTTATGTGTCTAAATGTTTGACTTATGCGCAAGTCAAAGCAGAACATCAGAAACCATCAGGTTTGTTACAGCAACCTGAAATTCCCACATGGAAATGGGAAATGGTGACAATGGATTTTATCACCAAGTTGCCAAAAACGAGAAAAGGAAATGATACTATATGGGTCATAGTGGATAGACTGACGAAGTCAGCACATTTTCTACCCATCAAGGAGACTTATAGCTCCGATATGCTAGCCCAGTTATACGTTGATAAGATTGTAGCTTTGCATGGAATACCTGTGTCTATTATCTCTGATAGAGATACTAGATACACGTCACATTTTTGGAAAAGTTTCCAACAATCATTGGGCACACGGTTAAATTTTAGTACTGCTTATCATCCTCAGACTGACGGTCAGAGTGAACGTACTATTCAAACATTGGAAGATATGCTACGTGCATGTGCGATAGATTTAGGTGGTAGTTGGGATAAGAACCTACCATTAATCGAATTCTCCTACAACAATAGCTACCACACCAGCATAAAAGCTGCGCCTTTTGAGGCCTTATACGGTAGAAAGTGTAGATCGCCTATTTGTTGGGCGGAAGTTGGAGATGTCCAACTATCAGGACCGGAGATAGTTTTTGAGACAACGGACAAGATTGTCCAGATTCGCGATCGTTTGAAAGCTGCCAGGGATAGGCAGAAAAGTTATGCGGATCCAAAGCGTAAGGATTTTCACTTCGAAGTATGTGATAAAGTGTTGTTAAAAGTATCACCCTGGAAGGGGGTGATGCGATTTGGTAAGAAAGGCAAGCTAAGCCCGAGATACATAGGACCCTTCGAGGTTATCGAACGTGTCGGGTCAGTTGCTTATAAGTTAAACTTGCCTGAAGAGCTTAGTGCTATACATAACGTGTTCCACATCTGTAATTTGAAGAAGTGTTTCGCTGATGAATCGCTGGTTATACCGTATACGGATGTACATATAGATGAAAGCTTGAAATTTGTGGAAAATCCGTTGTCAATTGAAGACCGATAGGTAAAGAAGCTTCGAAGGAAGCACATACCTATTGTTAAGGTCAAATGGGATGCCCGTAGAGGTCCCGAATACACATGGGAGGTAGAATCCACGATGAAAGAAAAATACCCTCATTTGTTTCAGTAAATCTCGGGGTTGAGATTTCTTTTAAGGGGGTGAGGATGTAACACCTCGGAAATTCAGGTCCAATAATGTTTTGACACGTGTCGTGGATTTGAATATGTAAAAACATACTTTAGAGGGACTAAAGTTGACAAACGATGAAACTGTGTGAATATAAGGGTCCAAAGTGTCAACAATTGATAAATAGGCCCTACAATAACCCTACATGGTGTTTATAATCTAAAACGGATAAATCACGGATCATACGAAGCGAAAAGTGGAAGAAAGTGAGGAATTACAAACTAGAGGGGCTAAACGTGTCAACATGTTGAATTTATACCTCTGAGTGATCTTTTGGCAAACCCGAAGCTTTGTAATGATAAAATATACTCACAAGAGCATGTGATAAAAATTTCATGAAATTTCGTGAACGTATGAGAAAGTTGTGATTAAAACCGTACACGAAAGGTTAAATACGTTATCGTGAATTTCGTGACTTTTTGGGTAAGCGCAAAGTTAACCGAGGACATACCCAAGTTTATAAAAGTCCCAAGGTTTATAAAAATCAGATTTGAGACGTTAAAGTGCCAAATAAATAGCTTAAACACGTATCATAAGATCAGGGACTGAATTGCAACATTTGGAAACTTGAAAGGCTGGTTAACACATGGTCGCGCCACGCGAGGAGGGGCTCGCGCCACGCGAGCGACCTGCCAGCGACGTATCAACCTGCAGCTGCCAGTTCTTGGCTATTTGTGAGTTGTTTGCAGCTGTATACAACTCAAGGACCTCCCCAATCGAATTACATGCAGTTGAGGACACTTGTACAGGTCTTACAACACCTGTATACCTCTGTGGCAGCCTCACAACACATCCAAATCTGAATATAAGGCACTTTATGTAGTAAACACAAGAACACTTGAACTTTCAAAATTCACAAAAACGATTCTGGACCATTCTGGTCGACAAGGCAGCCTCATAGTGATCTCCAAGCTTGTTTAGGACCATTGTAAGTGTTTATATCATTTCCTAATTCGTTCTAGCTTAGTGTTCTAGCCAAAAGTCAAACTATCGTATTCTAGACTTGACTTTGAAATTAAACGAGATTGGCTCTGTCAAATCTCAAATTAAAAGTACCTACATGTTGGTATTTATGTGTGTAACAAACCCCTAAAAGGGTATTTTCAGATTCACACTCTAAGCATGTCAATTGTCGAGTCAAAGCTTTTCTTAAAAAGTCAACAGGAAGTGTTTTTGCAAAAATAAGCATGATTAACAATGTAGGCCACATGCAACCTGTTTGATCATCAAAATAACTTTATAATTAATGTAAGAACATGTTTCTTCCTGATCAACTCGACAATTTTCAGTCTAAACCCGAATTGGAACCGAAAGTCACATAAATTGACTTTTTAGTTGACTTTCAGTTCTGATCCGTGCATGCATGTTAAGATCTGCATTAGAGCATATTTTGGACCAACTTTCATATAAGTTTAATTCTCTGAGATTTTACAATTTGGTTCAACACTTATCCGATTCATATGCATGTTACCGGTTTATGCTTAAATATGACTATTTTGCCCTTTTTACTATAAAATGCGATTTTTGAAAAAGTGAAAGAGTAGAAACCTTTGTTACTGATTTATAAACTTGCACCGAAAATTTGACATCAATCCGAGGTCTGGATTGTGAGTTATGCTCAATATCGCAAATAAAACGGTTTTTATTAATTAAACGGCGTTATGAGCATAACGCCTATCAAAGCCTAATTTTTGACATCAAAGTGTATACCTACTGTTGTTATATAATATTTTGGGAATTATAAGGATTTTTAATAATTTTTAAACTGATTAAATCATAGAGTTTTAGCCTTGAATCGGTTATTGTCGGTTTTGCCCTTTTGGGCTATAAAATGAGTTTTATAAATCCTTTTGACCCCAAACCTTTTTCTACTGATTTTATTTGATAAATAAAGTATTTTGAGCATTCTGGAAATATAAAAATATCAGCTTTCTTTTACAAACCCGGAAATGGCTCTAAATCGCCTTTTTAAGCATTTTTATCACATAGTATACACTATAACCATATTAAACATATAAGGATGATACCTACTGATGTTTTTAGTATATTTTTATAAAATAACAGTAAGTATAAGTTTATAAACTCAGATTCCAGATTTTTACGTTTTTAGCCCTTGTGAAATTACCAAAATACCCCTAAGGTGCATAGTTTGGTTTTAAATGATAAATTTAACATATGGGTCATACCCTACTGTTATAATATGTTAAACTAAGTATATTTACTGTTTTAACCAGACCTGTAACTCAGATTTCTGATTTAACTCTTTTATAAACTTTTAAATGACCAAAATGCCCTTATGAGGCATAGGTTGTGTTTAAATCCAATTCGGGCATAATAGAAGATATCTTACTGATATTATAACATATATAAAGCATATTATCTCAGGGAACTTGCATATGACCTTTACGGATACCCGTAACGCTCTTTTCGCGTTCGGTTCGGTTTATGTAACTAGTTTGCATAAATTGACCGAGACGGGTCAAACATTATCATTTTTGTCTCAAAAATCCAGAATGTATTTAGTATACCCATATTATACAAGTATTCAAACTTGTCGGGTCTAAATCACATTCTATCCGGTCTTCGCTTAATCGTGCGTTTGAACCGTTTCATTCTTAAGACTAACCGGTCTAAGCTTAAGCTTAATTAAAGACCCGTTAGAAATCTAATAGGTTATTATAAACCTTCGTTCCAGATTAGGAGCCCCGGTAAAAGCTACCTCCACTTGCTTATCGTGAATTTATACATTACTCAGGTAAATACTTTTTGACTTATTTTCCCTATACGGGCTTGGGGTACGGTATATAGTATACCGCTTGGTCCGGCATTGAATCATTTAATCCAATTGTGGTTAAATTCATTGATATGCTATGTTTTAAACGTGTATTGTTTGCTTGAAGCCTTTGGGGGGTTAACGACCATGTCCCGGATATCCTTGGCATTATCTTACGAGATAGCCACGACCTGAGCACGGGGTGTAGGCGTACACCCGTCAGTGTATAACTCAATAATTGTGGTGTGTCTATTAATCTTTAACCCGGTCTACGGATCGGGCTACTGAACGCGGAGTAACATGTAAATCCCTTACAAGATTATAATGCATAATTATCCCAAGTTAATAAAATATTTTTGTGCCACGTGCATTCAAATCAATTTTCAACTCTTTTCAAAATGAGTCAGTCGAATTGTATTTACCAGTGTAAACTGACGTATTTTTCCAAAAGATTAAGTGCAGGTACTCAACGTAATAGGCCGGCTGTTTCCTAGAGCGTCCACAATAAGTCTCGCAAGCTTGGACGACAATAAACTGATGAACAATGTCTTATTTTATTTTTTGATCCGCCTGTGGATCCGTTTCAACTACTCGTGATATTTTATATTACATTTGATTTAAAGTTGAAATGAATCTATTTTGCTTCCGCTGTGCATTTATATATTGTGTGGTTTGTCTATGATGATACCAACTACGTCACTATACTCCCCACCGGGCCCACCGGTGACACGTGGAAAATAGGGGTGTGACAGACCAGCAGCCGTGCCGCCGTTGGTCTCCGCCCGGATGATTCCAGAAGGTCTTGAACTTGGGGCCAATGGCTCTGAACTGAATGAAGAACCCATTGATGATTCCAGAGCCCGGTATAATTTCGTCCCGTCGGCGGTTTCCACCGCCGGAAATTGGGCTCCGGCGGTCTCCGGTTTTCGACATGCTTGAAATTGATTTGGGGGTTTGAAAATTGGAGATTTTTGGGGTGAATTGGGTGATGACATGAAAAGGATTTGTGGGTTTTTTGGTGAGGAAGAATGGTTTGAGGCTGGAACAATCTTGGAAGGGGGTTTGACGTTGAGATGTATAGGGTTTTGGGGTTTAGTGTTGTTGAGATTTTTGTAAGATTGGATTGTTGGAAGGGATGATTGGGGTTCGATTAACAGAGACGATCGGTGAAAGCGTGAAACTGGATGTTTGGAAGTTTTATAAGTTCCAGAAGTATTGAAGCGGGAGGGTATGGTAATTGATATTTCACGAGGGGAGGGGACTGTGGCGGTGATGGTGGAGGGTGGAGGAGGGTGATGGTGGGTGGAGGTTAAAGATGAAGTGTGGTGGTGGGGTTTTATAAATAAAAATGAAGAAGATGCCCGGATAGTCCCTGTGGTTTGGCCTTTTAAGGAAAGGGTATTTTTGTCATTTCACACCCTCTTAACAGAGAAAACAAACTGAAGTTAGACCCAGGAACACTCTTTTTTTTTTCTATTCAGGTAATTTTAGAAAGTTGGGGACTATAGGTGAAAAAAGGCGAAACCACAGGGACTATCCGGACATTTTTCTCTTACATATTTAAGCATTTTAACTAGTTTTTTTTTTCTATTTGTTATTTCTATCATAATTATCTTGTTATTATAACAATAATATTTCAACTTAATCATCTTTTTCACGTATTAATATTTAACACTCTTTTTACTATGAATTTTTATCACCTCCATATTTTAATTAAAATACAATTTTATTACATAAATAAAGCGGCCGGATATTCCTAAAACCAAACCTAAAAGTGTCGCTCCTCCTCCTAGCCAAGATTACCCTTAATTCATTCATATATATCTACTTAATATCGATGATTTGTTACTGGAGATAATTTAATATCTATTAATTACACAATTTATTTGGGTCAAGCCTGAATCAAATCTCATGACCTCTCAATTGAAATCTATTTTTTTTTTTTTTTGAAAAGTAACTTTCATTAACAAAACCAACGAAACGCCAAAACAACCTCCAAGGCGGAGACTGTTAAGGCAATACAAACACTAATCACGTGAAATCGAAATTACACCATTTCTTCCAATCCACCAATGTATGTTTGAATCTATTTCTAAACCACAGAAATCCTAAAACTTTGATATCCGCTACAATAGAAGCCACCGTCGCCGATTTATTTGAAAAAATCTTTTCATTACGAGCCTTCCATATCCGCCAACATGTGATGATAACTATGCCATGAAACACCTTTCTCTTCAAATCCGAACCAGGAATCCTCTTGTGATGCTCTATCAAGTCGTGAATATCGAAAACAAATATACTAGGGATATTACACCACCCCGAGATACATTGCCAAATCCCAAAAGTAAACGCGCAAACTGTAAAAAGATGCTCAGTTGTCTCTTCCATATCTTCACAAAAAACGCAAAGCTCACTACCCACCTGAATATTTCTTCTCCTTAAAGCACTTTTAATCGTAATTCTGTCCATTTCTACTCGCCACCAAAATATGTTACACTTATCCGGTAGCCACTTGCACCACTCCATCTTGTACCAATTGTCTCGAACGACTCCTTTCTCAATCCAAGCCTTCACGTCAGCAACCGTAAATGATTTTTCTTTGTTAGCCATCCAGTACCAGTTGTCTTTCCTATTCGTTAAAAACCGATCGTCGTTCTGTAACCTGTTATCCGTCAATTCCAAAAAATCCGTGAAGTCCAAAAGTTCCTGCGCTGATGATGGACTAACCGACCAATCCCACTGATAAACAACACCATGGGCCGATCGACTCATTCTTGCATCAACCGTAATGTTCTTGTTCCTTTCCAACTGAAATAAAGCCGGGTATTTGTCCTTCAACGAGTATTGTCCAAGCCATTTGTCTATCCAAAACCGAGTAGCACGACCATTGCAAACTTCCACCTCCATATTATCAAAGAATCTCTGATCATTAACCCTTAGTTTTTTTGCAACATCCACCAACCTTTTCCAAACCCCTGCGCAAGAAGAATTAACCGGGACCAAGTCCTAACTCCTTCGACTACCATGAATCGCATCAACCATCTTCTTCCAAAGAGCTTGGTCTTCATTCTTATATCTCCATAACCACTTAACCAAAAGCGCCTGATTAGTAGTATCTATTTTTTTATCCCTAAACCCCCAACCTCCTTTGGACTTGCCACCCGGTCCCATGCAACCCAATGAAGTCTTTTCACCTCCTGACTACCTCCCCATAAGAATCTTCTGATAAGAGCTTCTAACGAGTTAATAACCTTCAAAGGCGCTTTAAACAACGAGAAGTAATACGTCGGTAAACTTTCTAAAACCGACTTTATAAGAATAACCCTCCCTCCAATAGACAACGTTTCCTCTTTCCACTTAGATAACCTCTTACGAAACACTTCCACAACCGGATCCCAATTAACCACTCTGTTCATATTAGCACCAACCTTTATACCTAAATAAATAAATGGAATATCCCCCATCCGACAACCCAAATACTCGGCCACACTACCAATGTCTTCATTATTTATACCAATCCCAAATAACGTAGATTTATGAATATTGATTTTCATTCCCGAACATAACCGAAAAATTCTAAGAATTCTCTTCAAATTATTGAAATTGAAATCGGACCATTCACCCAAAATAATAGCATCATCAGCATATAAAAGATGAGACATTACCGAACCATTATTTGGAAGACGAATACCATCAAAAGCTCCAATAACATTCGCCTTTTTGAGTAAACACAATAAAGCTTCCATAACAATAACAAAAAGAAACGGGGATAGTGGATCACCTTGTCTAATGCCTTTCTTGCACTCGAACTCGAAAGTCGGAGAGCCATTCACTAAGATAGAAGAACGAGCTGAAGCTAAGACCCCGGAAACCCATTGACACCACTTATCCGAAAAACCCTTCTGTCTCATCGTGTTGATCAAGAAGTTCCAATTCACATTATCATACGCTTTTTCGAAATCTATTTTAAACATAAAAATCTGTTTCCCCGACCTCCTAGCCCAAGATATAATCTCATTAACCATAAAAGGCCCATCTAGAATATACCTCCCTCCAAGAAAAGCTGACTGGGTTTCAAAAATAACTTTACCAATCACCGATTTCAACCTGTTCTCCAATACTTTCGATATCGCCTTACTAATAATACCAATTAAGTTAATCAGACGATACTCACCAAGCTCCGTTGGAGCTAAAGTCTTCGGCACCAAAGTAATAAAAGAAGAAGATACACCTCTACTAAACAAACCTGTATCATGAAACTGATGGAAAATCCTCACAAAGTTATCCTCAAAATGGCTCCAAAAACGCTTAATGAACCTAAAATTAAGACCGTTAGGACCCGGTGCCTGATGAAACAATGGTTAACCGGGTGGGGTTAACTCACTGGTCTCGTCAAGAGGGTTAATCCCTTCTTTCCGAGGATCGCCGGCTGGATCGTCTGGTGGTGGGTTTCCTGCACAAGGAAACAAACCGTGACTCGCAACAAGGAGGATGAGGTGGAGGGTGCTCCTTGTTACCACTCTCCGGCGTGAGAATCAGTAGTTTGCTTAGGAAGCAAAGTATGATAGTAGTAGTAGTGAGAGAGTTGAGAAGAGATACCTCAAACCTGGTTTGGGGTGAGTATTTATAGCCGAGGAGTGAAGGAGGGTAGTTGAGTAGCTAGCCTGACATCACACAGCTATTTGCAGGTGTGCCAGACCTGTCGGTTACGGTGGTGATGCCACGTCGTGCTGTGGTGTCAGACTGTTGTCTATACGTGGGCCGGTAGGCGACTGTCCCCAGTGCCACTTGCACTGTGGTGTCAGACCTACTTGCCTTGTAGGCAGGATGCGGTGCCAGGCCGCATCTCTGCTTGCGGTCATTTGATGTTGTTCCCGCATTGGTTGTTCCATCCATGATTTACGCGGGATGCGGTGCCAGGCCGCATCGCTGCTTAGTGACTGTTACTGTTGTCCAGATTCCTTGTCGTGACGAAAATGTTTATAGGATGCGGTGCGGGGGCGCATCGCTATGCGTAACATTGGTTTCCGTCCTTAAGGTAAGTCTTCTCATCATTGGGCAGATTGGACCACTGTATTCGCGTGTGCCCACGCGGACACAGGTGAGTTATTGCTGGTGGAGGTTTTTGATAAGGGTAATGGTCCTTTGCGGTCATGCTGACGCGAGATCCGGGACCATACCCCTTCAGTGCCTTATCACCCCTACACTCGAAAATCGCTTCTTTAATTTCCTTGGTCGCAAACTCTATATCTAACCCCAAAACATCTTCTGCTTCCAGCTTATGTAACCCGAAACAATCCAAAGACGGCCGAAACACCATTTCCTCCGAGAATCTACTCCGAAAAAAAACAAGCACATCTTTTTTCATCTCATTTGGAGTAGATATCCACTCCCCATGTCGCATCAAACCCGGAATAAAATTACTCACCTTTCGTTTATTGATTAGACCATGGAAGTAACGAGTATTCGTATCCCCCAACCGAGCCCATCTGTCCCTAGCCTTTTGCCTTAAATCTTTAAGTTTAAAATCTTCTAACTCCTTCAATCTCCTTTTGATTTCGTCAAACACCCACGATTCCTCTTCCGTAAAACTTCTCTCTTCTAAAATTATCTCCAAGTCTTCGAGTTCTTTTTTTAAAGAGATTTCTTCCTCCGCCTCCTTAATCTTCAACTCTTTAATCCATGCTAAGATAACATTCCTTAATTTTTTAAATTTCATCATTAAACCAGTATCCGGATTACCTGTGGCTTCGAACCCCTGTAACGCTTTATCCACCACGCCTTTAAAATCTTCCCGATCAAACCAAGAGTTAAAAAAACGAAAAGGTTTCGGACCAAAATTCCGAGAAACCGTTTTAAGGAGCAAAGGACAATGATCCGATTTTTCCTTCTGTAAAGCCCTATACTCTGCAATCGGCCACTCATTAAGAAATTCCCAACAAACCAAAATTCTATCAATACGGCTTAGCTTGTCTCCCACAACATAAGTAAACTTACGACCCTTAAGGCTATACTCATGCAGGTTCGAATCCTCGATAAAACCATTAAAATCCCTAGTCTCCGAACTGTTGAAAACCGAATTCCTTCTTTCTTCTTCCTTACGAACGACATTAAAATCCCCAGCTACCATCCACATTCCTTCTCTAGACGTCATCAACATACCAATATCGGACCACAATGCTCTTTTATCTACACTACCTTGCGGGGCATAAATATTTAGCATATTAATTCGAATCCCACTACCCCTAATTGACCCTTCCACCAATAAGAAGTATCTCGATTTTACCACCGAGTGTACCACAAACAACTTGTTATCCCAAACCGAAAGTAATCCCCCCGACCTTCCAACTGATTCAACCCACTCAAAACCAATCTCTCCTGAACCCCAAAAACCTTCAATATCAATACCAATTAAACTCGAGTGTTGAGTCTCCTGGAGCATAAGAAATCCCACCTCATGTTGGGCCCTCAAATCCCTCACCCATTTTGCTTTACCCGGAACTCCCAAACCACGTATATTTAAAGATAATAAATTCATTTATTCGTACCTTGAAATCCTTCTTCGTTCACCATCTTCTGAATCTGACTTTCGAATTGATCTATATTAGTTACCCCCAAAGCTTTACCCAAAAGAACCGTTGATTCAACCTCCTTGGAAACTACCTCTTGAACCCGTGTATTATCCGCCGAATCTTCAACCTCATTACTACTTGAGCCGCCTTGGTCCTCCGATGAATGCCGTTCACCTACACTATTACTTGTAAGACTTCTATTAAGATCCACATTACAAAATTCATCCTTCGAAGTCGGCTCAACTCCATGATCTGTTAATGTGAAACCCATGAAGATGGTTAAAATAGGAAATAAGAGATGGTTGAAAGGACAGTTTTGTCATGTTAGGAAATTTTATTAAAGTCATGTTAAGAAATTTTATTAAAAGAAGGGGAAATATGCAATTTTAATTTGGTCTTGCATATATATGCAATTGATATTGTTTTATAAGGGGAAATATACAAATGTTAGTTAAAAATCTTTCTATACTAATAAATGAAAATCTTTTTGTACACGTGTGACTCTCTGGTGTCTCATCACTTTTAATAATAATATTATTACATATTAATTTTATAATTTATACACAAATTATAATATAATATAATATTACTTAATATAGTTAGAGATAAACATATAAATTCAAATTTAATTAATAATTATCTATAACTAATATATACGCTTTAACGAATTTGCCTAAGTGATATACGCAATGTGCCTGAGTCATAAATATATCCATGAATTTCATTGAGAAAAAAATATTATATTTACTATAAAAAAACTCAATTCAAAAACTATATAATTAAACAAAGAAATATTAGAGATGTATAGATTGCTTATATGTTTCTTACTTACCAATAAGGTTGGTGATCCATTGACAAAAGCAAAAGCCTTTAGGTATACTTAGATTTGAAGGTCTTAGATCCAAGAATTCAAGTCCCACATATAATAGAAATAATAAAGAACAAAATGAACTTTTTTATTGTTAAAATATGTTAACAATCGTAACACGGAAACCAATTGTGAGTATAATAGCATCTACATTTATGTGTAATTTATCAAATCAATAGATTTAAAAAAAATATTTTCTTTATACAACCCGTGTAATAGACGGGATCTTAAACTAGTATGGTATTAAAAAGGGATTGCGAAGTTGGGCCCAGATACTCGTCTCATAATGGTATTTTGGATTTCGGATTTTACCTATGAAGATTGGGTGTTTGCCATCCCTAAAAATAGCAAATTTCTATTCTCTGTTGAAGGAAACATGTATTCAATAATCATAAGGCTAGAGGATATGGTAGATTGGTAGGGGCTTTATCACGTTACCTCAGCGTAACGTTAATGTCACGTCATACAGGGGGCTTTAAGGCCCCTTCCCTTAACTTGCAAGGTATGATATAAAGCCCACGTCATTATTACTTAATTATTTTTTTTATTTATATACTTTATTTTTTTAAATTAAATGCCAATTTTAATAACTAGAAAATTAAAAAAAACATAATTTCATTAAAAAAAAGAAAAACATTACAAAGTCCTAAAAAATGCAAAGTTAAAAAATAAGGTACTAGAAAATAAAAACTACATATATTTCGCCCGAATGTGTGCCTTACGAGCCTCCAAAATGACTCGGTCCTCCTCCGCTAGATGTGAAAAGTCTTTCGCGAGAAATTTCATGTCTTTCTGGATTTGTTTCTCCATTTTTAGTTCTTGCTCTTTTTTCCTTCATCGAGATTATTTTAGACTTGCCTTGAATAATATCCAAGCTCACCTGCCTGCGGGTCTCTTCGATAACGGTCTTCTTGCTCGTTGTTTGGCGCACTTTGCCAAAACGGATGGGTCGGATCCCACGAGTTTTGGTTGTTGGAAAACATTGTGTGATTATATAAAAAAAAGTGTAGAGATTTTGTATAAAGATTGGGGTAGAAGGGATGAAAATTATGGAAAAAAGTGGGGAATTTATAGGTGAAATTTATAAAGTTTGAAATTATTTTTTTTTAAATGGAATGTTACCGTTCAACGGTAACTTTTGACCAAACCCACCTCGATCAAACCAATTTCTTCTGGTTACCATGCTGGCGAGACTACCATGGCGCCCCCTTTTAATTTACTCGGTATGGGTGATGGCGCCCCAGAAGCGCTATCGGTGCTGAAGTGGCGGGGTGGCGCCATCCCATACCCACTGGCCTAACTAAGGAAACATGTATTCAATAATCATAACTAATTCGATCAAAGAATAATACGAGAACTGACACACAAAAACTTTATTTATCTCACAAACTTTCATTTCTATTCTCCGTTTAAAAAAACATTTACTCAATAACCATAATTAATTCGGTCAAAGAATAATACGAGAACTTTTTTTTTTAACGGCAACAACTCTATATATATATAAAATATATAGGGCCAGCAAGAAACTGGAGGAAAAACAAACAAAGCGAAAGAAAAACCGAAAAAAGCGAAAAGAAAACGAAACCAAAGGGTCCGTAACATCGAAGTTAATCCATTTCTCCCATAATGGCTCTTTATTTTTAGCTATATTACTAACCCATAAGAAAGCATCTTCCTTCACAAGATCGACAGTCTTTCGAACCGGAACGAAGGTGTCTTCGAAAGCTTTCAAATTACGGGCGTGCCATAACCTCCAAATTGTTGCCGTTGCTACGGTGTGAACAAGTCTTTTCCATGTCTTTCCACCTATGCAATTGGATAAAGCCTCCATAATAACCTTTAGCGTCTGAAAGTTTGTGGGAACTTGAATCCTTAGCCACACAAACATGTTCCACCATACGCTCCTAGCCCATATACAATTTGCAAAAATGTGATCCGAATCTTCATCACTTATGCCACATCGAGGACAGTGGGTGTTCGTTAATGGCATTCCCCGGGCAACCAACCCCACCTTAGAGGCCACTTTACCGAGAACCGCGCGCCACATGAGGATGTTACACTTTGGAGGAGCCCATGAATTCCACCAGAATTTCCATTCGCTATCCTGATGCGCCAAAACTGCAGTAGCAAGTTCCATTCTAATACTTTTTGCTGAAAATTGTTCGCCATACTCATTCTTCCAGGTCCACTCGTCCCTTCCCCCTTTTAATCCATGTTGATTCAGCCTTGTCATGAGTTCGCCGATGTGTTTCCATTCATTGTTGGTAGTAGGCGGTTTCTCCCATTCCC